>CM036621.1:32310131-35246393 GCA_020746105.1 Trogon surrucura
CAAATTTCCAAACACTAAGTCAAGCAGCATTTTCTTGTCTCTATCAAGTGCTAAGTATAGGCAGATTAACCCATTGCAAAGATAAAACGTGACAGTGATATTTAGACTGAGTGTGCGAGGCAGAAGTAACAGAGAGTTTTTGTATTTATATGAAAGATGAGATGAAGCTTTGCAATTACATAACAAAAGGGTTTATGTTGTGTCAGACTCGTTTCCAAGCCACATGCCTTAGAGAAACTCCAAATACTTGAAAGAGAGACCACAAAGCTATTCAGATAGTTAAGCTATGAAAATGCAAGGATCAGCCTCTTTTGGACTTGGTATGTCTAAGTGAAGGGGACAAAACGCTCAGGCATGTGTCACAGTATGGTTTTAGTTGCATCTTCAGTTTTCAGGTGACATATATTGCGAGGAGGAAAGAGAGAAAACATTGGTCTTTTTTTGATTTGGGTTTAGATTGTTTGCAGCACCCGATTCCTACAATTTGTAAGTGAAATTTTTTATGTGTCTTTCAGGGCAGGTGGTTCAATGCCTAAAGAGCATCAATGGATATTTAAACTGATTGCACTCATCAGAATGTGCGTTAAAAACCCCCAAATCCCTCAAAATTTGCATAGTGGAAATATAGCAGCTCGTAAGCCTTAGTTATCCTAAACATGATAAAAGAAAAATAGAAGGATATATGCTCCTTTATACCCACATAGGCACCAGAGTTAATCTCTTCTCCCCTTTATTGGAATTTTTTCTTCTGAAATAGTTGCAAAATATTATACAAATCATTCTAACCTAAACCTTACTAGATTGTCGGTTATTGTAGGTCTAGCTCTAAATAAAAAGCCAGGGGAATGTCAAATGCTTGTTTACAATCAAGAGTTAGAAAATAAGTCATATAAATTATAGAGCTTGGTGTAGGACTTTCCTAGGTCTTATTGCAGAGTAAATAAAATTGCAAGAAAATAATCAAAAGGGCTGCACATAAATGACAATCATGTAAGATTCTTGCACAAATAAGGAGCTGCCAGAAATTAGTTCTTTCTGAGTTGTGCTCCAAAGAAATAAAGAGCTAAGAGGAGGAGATAATGTGCTTGGGAAATCTCACAGAACTTAATAGTGCTTGTAGCACTGTGTGGCATCAACTTTGCTTTGCAGCCTCTTATAATAGCTTGTCACAAAGCCACAGGAGGGACAGGGAGGCAGATGGCATCTGTGCATTGTGGGGTAGTGGGAAAGGCAACAAAGTCTACTTCTCATTTTGTTTTTTTGTCTGACACAGCATTTGTGACTCTACCTTTTCCCCTGTCTACCAGACTTGTTTTTCAGGTGAGTGAATACTACTAGGTTTTATGCCAAAGATGTTAGGGGGTGAGTTTTGTGCTTCTATGCAAGTTGGACTAAATAAATCTTGAGAAAAAGAAAGCTCTTAATTTACTTTCAGGCTGAATAGACGTATCTGCTCTGTTCTTACTCCATGCTGTGTTGCTTACTCCCCAGCAAAAATCATTTTCAATTACTCAGCTTGAAAGATCTTTCTATACTGCCTGACCACTGACCCCAGTTCCCAACTTCTGTTTTAGTTACGTTTTGCTGGTTTCAACAAAATGAGATTAAAACCAATTTGGAATAAGTTGTATCAGTTTTCCCTGCCAGATTTTGGGAAGCCCTCCTCATTGTGTCAGAAAGGCTACTCGTCCTACCTGACTTAAGCGGTACCTAGGGGATATTGGGAAAGAAAGTCTCTTTTTCAGATCATTTACCCTCTAAAAAGAAGAAAAAAAATCCCAAATAAGAGTTTCTGACTTTCTACTCAATATTTAAATTGGTCAGAAGCTCCAACAGTTTTTGGAAGAGGTCTTCTGCCTTCTGCTTTCATTTCCTCGCTTTTAATAGGAAACTCTTTGTTCCTGCGTCTGAAAGTGAAGAAAAGTACACTTCATTAAGCTTGCAATTGTTTAGAACTCAGAAGTGTAGATTGATTAGCAAATACTCTACAATAGCTCTTATAATGGAGAGCTTTAAATAAATGGGATTTTAACTATTCTTATAGTTTCTAGTGCTTTTTATACAGTCTAAACATGCTGTGTACACTATTCTTTGACTCTGCTGTGTTCCTGGAGGGGAATGAATCGAAATACTCTGAATGTCTTATGTAACATATTTAGAGAACTTTTCTGTTTGTATCTTTGTTTGAATTTCTTGGACTGAATTAATTAATGGCAAAGTATAAAGGCCAACTTTGAAATCCTAACTGACTTATACACTGGAGCTCAATTTGTATTCTACATCAAGGAAATGTTTGGATTTGAAAGAAGGACACCATTATCAAAAAGATTTCTGTAGATGGCTCTGTTCTTCAGAGTGCCATCTCTTTGCCACAGAAGTGTGGTTTTAACATTTAGGTAATTCATAAGGAAATTGATTTTTTGATCAGAGTACATATTTAATTCCTTATTAAAATTTAAATGCAGAACAGGAAATAGTAACTGATTTAGGATAGGAAAAGGAATTATAAAGGCTGTATTTCTTTAAAACAATGTTGGTTTCAGAGGAAAGGTAAAAGGAATAAAGTCTGTAGCCTGTGCTTTTATGGTCCTGTAGAAATCCATATCTGCATCACAATTTTGTAACTATATTCCTTTGTACAGTAGCACAATACTGCAGTAAGGATTAGTTTCTCAGTGGCTATAAATTTGTCTAACTTCACTGAAGCCAGTGGAATAAAGATAATGTACAGCAGTTTCTAAAGAGTTTGGTCAGCTGATCACTGCTGAAATGGGGAAGTCAGCACGAGAATCCTGCCTTTTATCCTCATAGAAAAGGGATTATTCATTAAATGCCATGTTCTGTTTTACAGACCACTAAAGCAGAGTCTCACAGTACTTTAGCATGTGTGCTTCACCCCTCTGCCTGCTGTGGAGCAAAGGAGAGCAGATGGAGGTCCTGCTTGCACACCTACACTTTCCTAGATTTCAGGTTCTATATTCAGGAAGGGCTTTCCCTGTAGGCAAAGCGACTCTGCCTAAGTGATAACAGAGAAAATGGAAAAAAAGACACGTAATTTGGGGCTATAACACATACGCTACTTTCTTTTAAAATTACTGGAATTTCCCTACAGTATACTGTAGGATCAACATTTACTCTTGGTCTGTACATGGTATAGCCCAAGGGAAGTTTGACATCCAGTATTTTAGAAGACTAGACCAGGACCTGTGTTACAGCTGTAGGAGGCAGAGTGCTCAACAAGGAAGGCCTGAGGGTTTCAAGTCCATGCATTTAGTTCAGGAAATACAAGGGAATTTTTTTCAGTCTAGTGATCTCAAAGCTTGGAGAAAGCCAACCTTGCTGATTTTTTTCTGATCAATTTCTTGTGTTCTCAGGCCTTGAAGTTTGTGTGGTTACTGAAATCTGTGCAAAGTCAGTGTAATGTTCTCCTAGCTCATATATAGTGCCTAGCTCTAGGGTATTAATACTTCTAGGTAGAAGAAAGATCTTGTCTTTACGTTTTCCAGGATTATCCTCCCTGTCAAAGAGAGATTAGGCAGGAGGGAGTAGAATATTGGTAACATCTTTGATGCTTTTGAATATTTGTAGGATAGAGAGAGGATCGATTGAGATGGTAGATTCTAGTTTTAAAATCCTTTTTCTCCTCACACTAGTAACTCTCTATTTATCTTCTCAAGCAGTATGTATTTTCTGCCTCATTTTTTTACCTCCGTGGTACCTTCAGTCTGTGTCTTTAGAAACAGGGTAGCATTAAAGACAATTTTGTAGCATCAAACTTTATCGCAATCCCATCTTATTCCCTTGTCCTGTTTCTCGGATACCAGCAAACTTCCATATTCCCACAAGAATTCCCCACAGGGAATTAGGATGCGAACAGTAGCTGGTGTAGAGAAAGCAGCCCAGCTTCTCTGACCTGTTTGACACTGGGCAATCATGGATTTCCTCCAGAGCTGTCAAGAGCGCTGTGGACAAGCCCGTGTTTATATTCCTGCGGTACAATGTGAGCAGTGGCACAGAAAGGCTGCTGGACTCCTGCCAGAGGGCTCCACAAAGGCAGCCAGATCATCTCCTGGCAATGCAAATATGATGACAGTGGTGGCAGGGGAAGCCTGACTGCACAACCACCTCCTCCTTCTTTCCCGGCTCACCCTCCCCAATGCTGGTACTGGCAGGGTGCGTACTGAGAGGGAGGTCACCATGAGTGCTGACTGCAAAGGGATTTTGGGAGGCAGGCTGCCTTCAAAGCTCAAAGCTCACACCCGCCTGACTTTGGGATGGGACCAGTAGCACCTCAGGTCCCTTACTGACCCTTCGCTTCAGGTGTCTCTGGCATTGGGCTAATGGCCAGAGTGGGCTGGACTGTTCCCTGCATGAGGCCCCACCACAAACTTTCAGCAAAACCTCTCTTCTGTGTGCCCGAATGAGGGCACTGGCGGGACCTGGGGGAGGAGCACCAGGAGGGCAGTGAGGAGCCCTCGGCCAGGGGGAGAAGTTGCCATCTCCAGCGTGAGCGAGGGAGGCTCCCCAAGCAAGAATCCCAGCTGGTCACCCTGTGCACGAGGTACGGCAGTCCGGGGGCAGAGGGAGACTGCAAAGAGGGAGGAAAGGGGACTAGAAAAGGGCTGAGCAACTAGGAGAGGAAGGTGACAAAGAGCAGAGACACGAGGACGGAGGGGCTTGGAAGATAACGACCCACTGCCCGCAGGGAAAATGAGATTCAATGAGAAGCTCAGATGTGCGCAGAAATTAGGGAATATAGTGATATTGTGGAGAGCAGAAAAAGGGGAATTTATTGTAGACTTAATGGCTTGATGCATTCCTGAGCACACACTGATTGAGGGATTTGAGTGGGAATACTCATGTTATACAGGCAAATCTGATGTGCATTTTTCTTTAAATTTTCACTTTGCTTACGATACATACTTTTGTCTGAATCCTATAAGTCTCCAGAGTTTAACAATATAAAATTGTATTCTTCAACATTGCTGATTTTCTCCTAAGCCATGAAGCTGGAAAACTAACTAAAACCAGCTTTCAATACCAAAAGCTTCCCTTCCTGAAACCGGCAAGTAAGGGACTCGCTGCATCTCAGTCCATCAGGTTTCCCATCTGTTCAAAAGGTTGTGGCTGCTTCCATGAAATGAGTACATTTTCTTATTTATTTATTTTTGGAAGAGGGGAGTACATGTATGTCATTCAGGAATAAGATGTTAGAGATGGCATCCTCTTCTGAAGGGATGGTTAGACCTGCTCTTCAGTGTGTGGCAAGACTTAAATATGATTTTTCTTTTGGACTTGAATGCCTTTGGATTCCAGATGCTCATGGATAAAGGTTTTTGTGTTTGTTTGTTGCTCGTTTTCTGAGTGGAGCTTTATTTATTTATATACGAATGAGCTATTCTACTGGGTGGGATGTCAGACTATTTGTTTTGGCATCTAATTTGAGACATAGGTGCTTTTACCATGCAGCTGACGTAGTTTTGCTTCAAGTCCTCTTAGGATTGTAAAAACCCACCGGAGTAGTGCTTCACTATGAAATGAAGATTGAATAGGACTTGGCTTTACAAATTTCTCAAAACTTCTCACAGTCCATGTCAAATTCATGCATATAACCTTCCATTTTCATGAATCTCACATGCATTAGCATGCTTGGATTTACTGATTTTTTTTTTTCATTTAATTTCTTACTGGAAAGCTAATTATGTAGGGTATTAACTTCTAGCTGCCCTTATTTTGATACAAGATCATTTAATACTTGATTAACAAAACACGTCCAAAATAACATTGTATATGTCATGGCAATGTAATTTCTATACAAAATGTTATTTTACAGTATTTCCATGTTGACATTTCTCCTAAGACTTATTTAGTACTTGAAAGGCATGCTGGAGACAAATGGCTGGTATGGCCATGGCTTAAGCCTTATCCTGTCATTATCAAACACACAAAACATACAACACCATACACAGCGTAGGATCTCTGTGCTCGCTACAAGCCAGACTTAACTTACTGAGTAGTATCTGCTCAAAAAGAGAAATCAGACCTGGGAACAGCAGATATAATGATACATCTCAGCCATCCCTGAACAGTGTGTGAGTGTACGCATTCAGACTGATGGGTGGCTCTCCCATGTCCTCGGGACACTCGAAACACCCTGGGAGAGAACAAGTGGTAGATTCATCCCTGAACTTCTTTGCTGGCCAGCCTGGCTGGCGATGGCTGCATGAGGCTCTTTCAGTTCTTTCGTAAATACAAATGAGGCAGCTTACAATACAGCCTTGGTCTCCAGCTGGAAGAGAATTGGTGACTTTGCGGGGTTGTCAGGTCCCCACTCCTCTGTCCTTCCTGGGCCTGGCCTGTCCCCATGAGCTCTTCACTTCTCTCAGGCAGTGAGATGACTCCAGCTGAGAGTAAAAAATTATACCCACCTCTGCCATGGTCTTTCTTGGCTGCCTGCTGCTAAAATTGGTCTGCTGATATCTCATGTTCTGGAACAACATTTCAGGATCTTCATTTACATTCAGGAGGTGCCATTTTGTGGTTTGGTTTTCAGTGTCAGGGAATGTTTCAGCTTGATATTTCTGTATAGATATAAATTTCAAGCTTTTAAGCTGAAGGGATAGGGTAGAGAACATATCTTCCTTTTTTCATACTTATGACAATAATGTGAATGTAAATAGCTACATTAATGAAGCTTATTGAATGTATTTTATTAGGGAATGTGCAAGTCATTAACTTTTCAATAAGAAAGTGTAAATGGCCCGTCTTACATTTGCACGCAAAAATATAAAATTTCATTTCCTATGCATACAAGAGCATTTTTGTCCATCATAGTAGCCGAAATACTTTAATAAGTTATTTTAGTTTGAGACGGTGCTGTCATTTAGTACCGTCGTTTTTTCTCCACTGCCTTACATTCCAAAATTCTTTCACAAAAGACAGCATATGATTTTGCAAATGTAAAAATTAAAACATGAGTTATGTTCTGTGAGTAGAATCCTCATTTTAGAAGCTGTTTTGGATAGTGGATAAGCACTGTTACTACTGAAAGGAAAATTTTCTTTACCTGAGTAGCAAGCTAGTGTTACTAGTGGCTTGATAGGACATTTTGTTGCATTTTGGTTTAGAACTTCTTGATGTTAAAAAGCATGCTTACTCTGCAGTTCATGTACATGCTAGCAGCAAGATATTAGTGGGCAATATAGAAAGAAATAAAAATGAAAAATTGATTAACTTAGGATATTTTCATAGATCCTGAAAATACATAATGATATATTCATCTTATTAAATCTAGTGTGGACTAAAAGATCAAGGCAAGTTTTGGAATATATGTTTTGTGATAACGGCAGTTCTGTGTTGTTGCTATTTACATCTACAAGTCAACCTTTTTGAAGCTTCACAAACAACACTTCTTGAAAATCTCAGTGGTTTTGGGTCTTCTGAATGGTGACATTTCAGTTGTTGATGTCATGATAAATTTTTGTTATAGAGAACTTTCTTTCAAGGGAACATATATGGCATAAATTTAGAGTATTTGGCTCTGGAATAATTCAAAATTAATAGCTGTGTAGGGATGATGCTCAGAAGAGTGGGCCAAGGCACAGAAAGACGACCCTTTGAAGAAAGTGGAGAAAGACAGGTAGACATGCTCCCCACAGAGAAATGTCGTGGCAAAATGAAAACAGAACATGACTAGAAGACAGAAGCCTAACAATAGATATTTTTTCTCTCATAAAAGCATGTAGTGTATCTTTGTGTAAAGGTTGTAAGAGATCCACAGGAGGAAACCTCATGGCAAGAAATAATTGTAGAAACATATAACTCTCTGAGGTCTAGTGTCACTTTTATCAACAATATTTTCTTTGTTGTTCAACTCCAGTTGTTAAGAAATAAATCAAATTCATGTGAAAAAGAAACAATTTCCTTGGTCCTAAAACAATAATTTTAACATTCTTCCTATTTCTATCAGCAACATAAAAAAATGTTGGAAATACCTTAAGTGCCTCCCTTTTATGGATGTACATATAAAGAGAGCACATAGAAACCAAGTCTCATAGTAACAACAGCAGGCCTGTGTCCTTTTCCTTAAGGTTTGAGCCAGCTGAGAGAAAGTGTCATGTTGAGCATTACATTGTTTTTCTCTGCGTAATTTAATTTCGCTCTTTCCCTATACATTAGATTTCAGTAAAGCAATTTTATGTATATGGTATTTAAACACCCATGAAGGCTTGCTGACATTTGCTGGGATTACGCATAAAATCCTGCCGTGGATGGAGAGAATATTCAGTTTCTTCCTCCAAAAGGCTAGTCATATCTTTGCATATGATGAGATATTTATTAAGTACAATGTTAACAGCTACCATATTGCTGTACTCCCACATTGACACGAACGTTGGCAAAAGCTACTGTGCCAGCTGCCCACTTACACACTCTAGTGGCACCTTTGCTATTCCTCAAATCCACAAATTGTTATTCTCTTCCAATTAATGCTCAAACACCGGTGTGTTTCTTCTGCCTCAAATATATAGCAGAATTCTGTCAGAAAATAAAAGATGAAGATGGATACACAGGACTCTCAAACCAAACCAAACTCAGCAAAGTTAAGGCTTTTTCAATACTAGAAAATACTCTGGAGTGGTCTGTGGGAATGTTATGAGAGACAACCAAGGATTAGTGCAAAGATTGAGAAGATTAAACTTTAATTAAATAAGCACTTATGTACAGTACATATGGCAGACAACTATTCTTGTAGCTGTAACAGAGCAGAAGTCTTCCTGCAGTTACACACGTCCTGACTTTCATCCTACCCCAGGCAGTGGGTTTCTGCAGTGGCTGCCAGAGGAGACATTGTTTAGGTCAGTAAGGAAACACACAACTACAGAAAACTCCCCACGGCATCGTGCTTCTCTCTAACAAGACAAGGCGACTTCCATAACCAGAATATCTAAACTGTATGTGCGGTTTTTGCCCTCGCGCTTGTAGACTGTGCTGCTCCAGCCTGTGAAGGTATGTCTATCTGTGTCCTGCATGGGAGCTGCATTTCCCTCTTCAGTGCACAGAAGTGAAGACAATTGTTTCTGATAATTTTTCATCTTTAGAAGCATTTATCTCAGATCTAAAGTAGTCTCTGCCTGCTGACCTCCAAAATATGCTGCAAGGACATATTCAAGACTTGAAGTTGTGTGCCCTTTTATTTCTAAGTATGTTTATATAATTTTCTAATGAAGTTACATTTCTCATGTTTTAAAAAGAAAAAATCAACTTAATTCGGTGCATCCCATTTCTGTGGTTGTTTAAAGCTTTATTTATCAGGAGGGATTTTACACTCTATAGACTTGTGATGAACATGAAAAAGATCATGCTGTGAATGGTGTTGATTGTCAAAATGTGAGGGAAAAAATCCACAACTTCTGATGTACGTTCTTTCACAACTCAGTGACCACTTCCATGCTTTGAAATAGAAACACAGAATATCAAATTATACCTAAATGACCTGCTAACATCTTTCAAAATACCAGCAGAATCATTCTCGTCTGAAGTTTGTGTACTAAGGCAAGAGGGTTTCTTCTGGAGTATCACTGTTTGAATGCTTTCAAAACTCCTGATGTTATAATCCATTGCCATCCAGTATTTCATTATTCTCAGTAGGACTTTTATTGGAGAGATGAAACATGAGTAGGCTATAATTAAACTTTTCAACAGTTCTTGTTGCATATTCACAGTTGTGTGGAACTCTTAAGTAGAAACCTGAAGGATGTCTACGCTGCGATGGAACTCACAAGTATTCCCTTCTGATCTAGTCCAATTTTTGGTGTAATGTTAATTTGGGGACATGATTGACAGTTTAAAAACAAAGTCTAGAAACAGATGTCCAGATGTACATCTTTTTAAGGAGTGGGGCTTGTGCTGTTAAGCCTCTCTGATAAATCCATTCCTTTACTTATTCAGGTTTTGCTGCACATAAAGCATTCCCCCAGATCGTTGCCTGTTTGTTTATAGTTTCAGGACATATTATGTTTAAATTACTTGAGGTAGTGTCATAACAGATTTAAACTAATTATTCCAATTCAGTGTTGAAATATAGCTCAGTCAAACTCCAGGTGTCATTTTAGAATGTCTTCCTGTGAAAATCCTTCTGTGCTCTTCCACTGAGGCTAATTCTGTTTCACCCCTGTGTCCAAGTCAGTGAGCTTCCTTCTAGCTATCACCGTGGGAAGAAGGAACATGATCTCTGTCTCGGGGACTTTGTAAGAGATATTTTATCCTTACACTTTTCCTTACCCCATATTCCTTATTTGGCAAATATATATGTGTTATATATAAATAAATGAAATATTTATATTGCATATGCTATGTTATCAGGTGAATGAATTAAAAACCAACTCAGTACAAGAGGGTTGAGAGAGGAAGAAGGAAAAGCAAAAAGTTTGCAGAAGCAGAGAAAAACTGTTACTTCAGATTTCTAATAAGCAGTATTAGTGACTTTTAAAATAATGTCTGCTGGGGCATGTACAGAGGAGCACTACGAAAGCTCAGCTATCTGGTGACTGCAAAACGATGCTGCTTTGCAGCCACTGCGTCCAACACGAATAACTCGGTTACACTGAATTTTCTTTACTGGAGACAATCAATCACATATGGAACAGACCAGTTATAAATAAGATCTGCCGTTCATATACATTAAGTTTTTTTTTCAACTAAGTTATATTTGTATCCAGAAGAATTATTTGGATAACTGAATGTCTCCCTCTTAGAAGAAGCAGAGAAGCAAAGGCTGCAAATTGTCAGCACAGGTCAAGAAATAACTGAATTCAGAATTCAGTGCCTGGTTGCATTTAATCTCCAGAACCACCCTGTGCAACCTTTTGAAAGACATTGGTGCCTTAGGCTGAAGTACCTACTGTCACAGTGAATGAAGAGATCCAGACAGCCAACTTACTGCTTATGATGGGAAACAACACAGCAAGTGGAAGGATGAGGAGTGTTGTAAGAGTACGACAAAAATTGCAGAGATAGTTTAAAGAAAATTGTTAATAGAAAAGGTGTGTTTGAGCAAAAATTTCTTGAAATGCCCCATATATCTGTGTTTCTCAATGTGACAACAGCAAAATGCTATAAAAAACTAATATGTTTTGTTGTTTTTTTGCTCTCAATGTCTGCTCCACTGAGAACACTTCTTTTGAAATTTCAGTCAAGTATGTATCTGCACACTGCTGTTTACGAGCTCTCCAAAGCTGCTTTTAGGAGTTTGTCTGAAGTATGATGAACTTGCTTGTATATACAGTACCAGCGAGATGCTTCATGCTCAAAGGTAAAGACAGGACAGACCCTTTCCTGATTTTGACCTTTTTTCTGTAGGTATGAAACTTGTTGAGATTTTCTCACATTACTACAAGCAGCTTCTATCCATGAACATTGTTGATCTCTCCGGTTGGTTCAGATCTTCCTTGTGTTACTTTTTGCTATTTTATCTGAGCACAATGTTCTTAAAGCTTGCATTATGACACATGATACAGCAAAGTAAGACAAAGAAAGGAACAGAGCAGACATTAATAAATATGAATGAAAAGGACAAAGGAGCCTCTCCACATTTTCCATCCATTCTGCTACTCTTGCTCGTTTTCCCTTCTCTTTAAGTTTTCTTTTACATCCTCCTCTCTCTGCTGTCAAGATTTTAAACATTTTAAGTCATTCCCCCTGTCTTTCTCTACCATGAGTATGGGTTATAAGAAATGAACAATAATGAACGAACGCACTTCTCCTTAGGAGCAACAAGGAATACGTTGACAGCAGGAGCTGCTGACACAGGACGTGAGGAGACTGAATGGAGTAGCGCAGCATGGTTTCATAAATCAGCATGCAAGAACTGTCAGACAGCGTGTGTCACCACGTGGTAGCTGGTTAGGAAGAACAATGTGTTTCTCTCCAGCCTGAACCGATCCCAGGAAAAACCCATTTATGATCTCCAGGCTCCAGTTTTTGAAGCTTTTGATTCAGTTCTAGTTTTCTTTTACTTATAATTAAAACTTATTCGCTTAGTTATCTCCCATTTCATTCACTGAATGTCTAGTTAGTTAAATAGAAGGTAGCGGATGATCATACAGGATTCTGTGGTGAGGTGCAATTCTTTGAGGTTCTTGTGTATATTTAAAAGAAGGTGAATTTTATTTCTGTTGGCTGTACCAGCGTTGAGCTCCTTTGCTGTTCAAATTCTGCTCTTTGCAGGTTTTCTCTTTCAGTCCTTATGTAAGGAGATTACATAAGAGAAGACTGTAGTCTCCAAAATCATTTACCATATTAAGCAACTACCATCAATGGATCTTTATCTACTGCCTGGAGCAGAAAGGAGACATGTAGCTGTACATTTGTAAATCAGTTGTTTACAGTACTCATCAATGCCTGCTGCCATCATAGGCAGATGTCATCAACAGTCATTACACAGCTCCGAAAATAGAAACAAACTTGACTTGGACGGGTCCTCAAGCAATCAATAAACTACCCCTGAATGCTGGAAATGTGTGAAGTCCATTCTCTCCACCAGTGCCCTGTCACTCAGGGATAGTGCAGACCCAGAGCTGTGTGGGGACAGGGTACTCAGTCAGGGTGTACCTATCAGGCACTCAGTGGGGATGTATGTGTCCAGCTGAAGTCTCCTCATCCTTGATGTGTCCCTGATCTGTCTTCATAGAGAGGAGCATGACCAGCATGTGCCTGCTGATCCCTGTAGCAGTGCTCTGTCATCACTGGAAACAGTAAGTTGTGTTTGCCCGTTCTTGTTCTTCCTTTTTCTCTTTTCCCACAGAAACCTCTGGTATGAAAAGAGAGCGAGCAGGAGAAAGCACTTTGAGGAGAAGAGCAAAGTTACTAGTGATACGACAGGAGGAAATGGCCTCAAGTTGCACCAGGGGAGGTTTAGATGCAAGTATTCAAAAAACATGTAGATGTGGCACTTTGGGATATGGTTTAGTGGTCATGGTAGTGTTGGGTAGATGGTTGGGCTTGATGATCTTAGAGGTCTTTTCCAACCTTAATGATTCTATGATTCTACGATTCTATGATTCTATGAAAGAGGTTTGGAGAGCACCTTTGCCATGTGTGCACTTCTTTGGTCGTCCCAAACACTGCGCTGTGCCCTGGGAAGGGAAGACGCAGCATTAAAGCGCAGAGGGACTCCTGTGCCTCCATCTTGCCTGCTTTCCCAAACTGTGTGAACTGCTCATTGAGAGCTGGTGTCACAGCTCTGACAGCACTCCTGCAATTGCTGTGTTGTGTGGAAGGGGACAACCTGCCACAGTCTCATATTCAGACGTTTTCCCAAATCCGACTTCCTCTGCCTAGCTCCTGCAAGACGATAAAGAGAAGAGAATGTGGCTTCCTTTCTCTTTCCTTCCCCCACCCTCACACAAGGCTTGAGAGGAACACTGCCTTCTCCTTTTCTTTGAGAAGCTCTGGCGAGGACAGGCTGTTACAGTCCACCGCATACAGTGCCTTGGCATCAGAAGTGTTCAGCTGTTCCCATGCTCCTGTTTGCTTGCTGGTGTGTGGCAGAGGGCATGAGAGAAAGGATACTTCTGAAATGAGGCACAGCAAATGTTGTGTGCCTGCAGCTCCAGCCCAGCCTGCCAGTGTTTGTCTGCTCTTTAGCTAGCAGGTAGAACATTACAGGTGACTTGCACTTAGTTGGTCCCCTGTGCAAGCCCCTCTGATCTCCAGCAGACCTGGGAAACACGATTTAAGGCTGCAAGAAATGTGTTGCTTAGCCTTTTTGGAAGTGTGCAGCTAGCATTCATGTGGTAATGTTATCTTTGAAATATAAGAGTGCTTTGTAAAGACTACCAACACTGCTAAATGTAATGACAAGAGAAAAATAATTTCTAAGATATGTCTCTGCCAGAATGATATTCTGTTTGTCAGAAATAGCTAACAGTCCTCCCACAATGGAAGAAGCCTGAGTATCTCTGCTATTTGCTTTTTCTCCTTTACAGTCTCTAGAAGGGTGTGTGCAGAGGAGCTTTTGTCTGTTTTTCTGCTTTCCCAAAACAAGGATGACACTACAGCAAGAATTTTTTCAGTGACAAGAAAGTTGGACTGAATCAAAGTTTATGAGCTATATAGAAGCACATACTGTTAGGCTTTATCTGTGCAGGGAATGATCTCTTTATTTAACAGCAGTTGCAGCAACAGAAATGTTTTGGACTACAGTTTCTGGTTTTTTGGTTTTCCGAGCATTCTCCTTCTCCTTTTTTGTTGTTCTTGAAGTTGTGACATGACATCAGGGAAGCTTAAGATCTTAAGCGACTTCTTCACGTACCATCATTTCAAGATGAATAAGTGTTCATGAAGACAGCCTGCGGGAACTGAATTGATGTACTATTTGAATGCCCTGACTTTATAATTCATACAAAACTCTCTCGGCAGGAGTGTGCCCAGTGCTGAAAACTTTGCCTTAGGGTTCAGACGGATCAAGTGGTAATAAGACTCCATGGCTAGTTGAGGGGGAGGAAGAGGAGAAAACAATTTAAAAGCAGTGAAAGGAGATACCCACGTTCATTGTTGTAGCAAAGCTTTTGCTCCCACAGCCTGTGGAACCACCACATAATAGGTTGGAGAACTGACCCGGCTCTCAGTTGCCTGCCTTGCAGCTGCATGCGAGATTACAACCTCAGTTTGGGAACAACTGGCTGAAGGAGAGGCAGCTGGCTGCCTTGCTCAGCTGTGTTTTGAGATGAGCAATTTTCTGCTGAGGTCAGTGAGAGTTTGACAGTATAAGAAGTTCAGACCACCATCCCAAGGGAGGGTAGAGAAATCCAAAATGAGAACATAGGGATAAGACCATACATTCTCTCTAAAACTGGTTGCATTTCAACGGGAATATATTTGTTGATAAAGTGTTCTTCCCAGCAAGATACAGGAAGGAGGTTTTACTCCAAGATGAATTCACAGTTTGCATAAAGCTTGCATAATATTTCCATTTAGACAGTGCTGTCAGGCAGTCATTTTAATGAGCACTGAAAACCCCAAACCAACTGTAGTCTAATCCCACTGCTTGCTCCTATTTCTGTATTGACACTCGTGGTACCTCCCAGGCATTTGCCTTCTGCAACCAAACAGCCGCGCATTGGGAGGGAGCATCTTTGCCCAAACGGTCTACTATTTAATAATGCTTGCTGATAACAACTGTTCTCATAAGTTCTAGATGGCACCGTTTCAAGTGCTGAAACATTATGCACCAAAATAAAGCCAAGACCCAGAGAGCTTCATTTTACTCATATCAGCCATCATGCTCACTGCATTTTATTTTTTTAGAAAATTTTTTGCAAGTTTTAATTAACCAGGTAGTTTTGAACTACCTGGTGAGACAAGTGGTGGAACCAATCTCTCTTTTCACAGCTGGGCATCCCAAGGTGTGTCTCATTTGTCAGTAATTAGGACACTGGAACAGGTTGTCCAGCGAGGTGGTGGAAGCCCCATGCCTGGAAGTTTTTAAGGCCAGGCTGGATGGGGCTCTGAGCAGCCTGATCTAGCGGGACATGTCGCTGCCCATGGCAGGGGGGTTGGAACTAGATGATCTTTAAGGTCCCTTCCAACCCTGACAATTCTATGATTCTATGATTCCTTATTCCTCCTAAGCATTGGAAGAAGCCCTAAAAACATCTTGGAGCACCTTCCTGTGTTTTTCCCCTGAATTATTTGCTGTCACGTTTTTATGGCTGTCACTGTGCTGGAAGCAGGAAGGTTTGCTTGCAATTTGGGTAGAAGCCAGTCATGCATTTTTGATGTTTGCAATAGGCCTGTTATTAACTCCTGAGGGCATAAGACTTAGTGGTCAGGCTATAGATAGCCTATGGGTCTAATAGCTGCTAATCTCATTAACCCTTGGATTTAGCTTGATTTATACTTCATTTGCTCCCCCTAGTTTATAGTGATATATTACTCAACTTCAAGAAAGAACAAAAACACAGGGTAAATCACAAAAAAAAAAAGAGTGGTCTCAGAACAATTTAGTGCAGGTCTCGAACTCTCTGCAGACAATGGAGGATTTAGATATAACTTAGTGCTAGTGGTACTCATTTCTATTGCACTACTAGGCAAATGTGAATAGTCCTTGGCTGGTGCTAAAGCATTTCAGTTTTCCATCTCTCCTTAGGCTCACTCTCTGCCACATTCACATTTTCTGAATAACTTTGCTTGAGGAAATTTTATGAGATTTTCTGAGGAAATTCACTACTCACACATAGTAATAAGTTTCTAGAGGTTTTACGACAAATGAACATTTGCCTCTGCTCCAAAATTACTCACAGGTTTCAGTACTGTACAGGCATATTTGTTGCTGGCAGGAGCTATTTAGTGGTACACAAAAATTAAGGGTGTTTTGTGCTCAGTTTTTGTATGACTTTAGCTATGTCGCTGTAGACTTATGTAATTAGGCTGGTGCAACCTCTAAACTAATTTGATGGAGCTACAGCTATAAAATATGTTTGAGAAGGTAGTGACTATTCTAAAAAAACTAAGGAAATAAATTGTAACAGTGTAGCTACTGCCCACACGAAATAGTAGGATTAATCTAGATGACTAGCATTTGAAGTCCAGAGCTCAGTATAGCTCCACTTTACAACATTACTTCTGCTGCTCCGCTGGATCTGCAATTGTAAAACTTCTCTGTCACTTACATGCAGAAATTCATATTTCCACAACATGACAAGTAATATTGTTATGAGACTGAAAAAATCCACAAAGAGCTTTCTTGTCTAGTGGCAGTGACTATAAATAGTTATGTTAGGAAAAAGACCCCAGAAAATTTAATTTCACTAAATAAGACCAACCTCTTCAACATAGAAATTGATTTCTTTGCTTTTTTTTGCTATTCTCTACCTCATTTCCCCTCTCCACTCCAGAAATAAGCAGGTGGATGTCATGTGGTCCAACTTGAAGAAGTACTGTTAGTGGCTAAGTTGTATTTAAGCAGAGATATATTAATCAGAAGCTGTCATTGAGACAGATAGAGTAGATGGTGTTAGACTGAAAACAGAGAAAAATAAGAACAGAGACAATAAAGAAAAAGAAACAATACTGGTATTAAAAGGAAAAAACAGGGAAATAACTCCAGTAAATTTGGTTTAAAAGCTCATGTAAGAGAGATTAACAGTTAGAAAGAAGAAAAAGAGGAAATTGGAGAAAAAGAGTTTACAGCTGATGGGCTTTTGATGGGAGTTCAGCAAGTAATAGACAAGCAGTGATCAGACAAGTCTGAAAACAGACCCGCGTTCCATCACATAGGAGCCACTGTCAGACCTCTGTCATTAGGCAACAGCTGTGCCGGGATAAATGACTACTTGTTCTGCTTTGCAGCCAGCACTATCCCTGTGAGCCTGTGTAGATTAAGCCCCCTGAACTTCAGACAAGGAGGTGAGGGGCTAGTGTTAGCCTAAGGGAGAGAGATTTGCCATATTTGTTTGCTGTTCTCATTGCTCATTCCAGAATATATTGCAGATTATCAGAGACGGCTGTTGCAAACGCATATAGGAATAATTTAGGGGTCACTTACAAAGACTTGATTTAGCCCCAGGATGCTTTTCTCCCCCAGCTTCCTGTAGAATCAGGAGAAAGCATTTCCTCTGCGACAACTCAGAGCACCTACAATGAGCTCCCATTGAGACCCTCTGCTGAGGATTTTACCACTCCCCACTGGCTATGGAAAGATCTTAAAGCAAAAAAACTCTTCAGGCTAAAAGTGGCCTTTGCAAATATCCTTCTATGCAGTGTGGTTTAAGAACCAGAAGCAGCGAATAAGTTACTAACAGATTCTGGAGTCAGTTCTACGATTTTTAAAGCTCACAGAATGACAAAATTCCTTCACTGACTAAGCACTCTGGGGCACTGCATATATACAGCAGCTGGAAATCTGTAAGGATTACTATAATATTAATAAATAACATACTGTGGGGCTGCCATATATTCAGAACACAAGCAGTGGTGGTAGAACATCATTCAGAGCCAAACATGGTTTAATTAAAGGGCTTTCGGATGTCATCAAAAAAACAGTGCTATAAATTAACGGTCACTTTATTGTCTGTTTGTGCACTCTCTTTTTCTAATCTGCTTGTACAGGAGTGCTAAGTGGGCATACACTCCTACCAGAACAAAAAAGTGTAAAACACAGCTCTTAATTGCCTTTTCTAATGTACTTCCTTGTGAAATTCTAATTGTGGATCACATATTTAAATGATCGTAGAACTAAAAGACAGTATATGAGCTTGTAGTAAGTGGGTATGAGTCAAGTGAGTGAAATTTAAGACTAGTCTCACTACACATCCAGGCTCTGAGCCAAGGAGAGGGAATGTCTGGGTGTTCCTCCTCTCATTTGTTTAACATAATTTTCCTTCTGTTTCCTTGGCAGTTAATTAGCTGTGTTGATGGTAGCAGTGGGGGATAAGACAATGGTGTCTCTCCTGCCTTGCATTGTCACGTTGGTCATAGCAGATCTTGATAGTACTAAAGCCAGCAGACAAAAAAGTTAATCTAGAATGTCCACTAGAGGTATAAGAAAACTAGATCAGCAGATGACATTGAAGAACTAGTCACAGACTTTCTTTACTAACTTTATACATTACTGAACTGCACCTCCTTCTTGGCTATCTTTGAAGAATTGTGATGTCATCCAATGAAAGGATGTAGTATTATGAGAAAAATCTGATTCACAGGATTGCTTTAAGAAAAGTCTTTGTGGAAAGGGGAAGTACAAAAGTCTTGAGAAGATACTGTAATGGAAAGCCAGCAGAAATGTGTCTTGTTCCAATGAAAATGGGAAACACTGAAGACAGAATGGGTCACTACGGGCTACTTGAGCAAGTAAAAGTAAAATACGAACTGCACTGGAAAGACAAATCTGGAGGGCCACCAAAACAGGCTTTTAAATTCCAAGGTTAGTGCACATGAGAAAAACAGAGACAGCATGAGGATATACTGAAATAGTTGCCAAGAGGTTAACGTTAATATGAAAAGACTGTGTCATAAGTCCTGAAGGCACAATAACACAAAATGATTTGACCAAGAAAATATTAATTGTAATCAATTTGCAATAAGGAGATAAATTTTGAGACCAATTCTTATTCCCACTAAAACTAATTGGACTTTTGCCATAAAGTTTATTAGGAAGGGGATTAAACTTTGAATGATTTGGTTAAGAAATCATTAATGTAATTGTGAACTGCTGGGAAAATGTAACTAAGAAATACGTAATGAAGTATCATCACTTGAACAAATGCATCTGAGGTGTCCCTTGAGGTATTCATAAATCTGATGGAACAACTATTTGCTGAAAAAACCCACAGAGAATTGAGGAAGTATCAGGAGACTAATAAAGTGTCAGGGTGTCACAAGTCTTTAAAAATTGAATTAAGAGAAACTCTGAAAAATATTGTCTTATGGGCATAGCTCCAAATTGAAATAAATACTATAAATACTAAAGCAGAAGGGGAAAATGTATTCATATGGAGGTGAAGAGTATAATGAGACCCAGATACAATACAGGTGTACTACAGTAAACTAAGACGGAAAAAGAGAACATTTGTCCTGACACTTTAGGATGGAGCCAGAAGATTACTATATAGTAGCACCAAGATTTTACAAAGGCATTTGATGCTGTCCCACATGGTATCTTAAGGGAATTTCCAAAACAAGCCAGCTTGGGCTAAAATTCACTTAAAGGTGTCTCAGGCTGCCTACTGAACTACAGACAGAAAGTAAATCTGAACAGCAGTCAGCATTGTCAAGGATAAGTGGCTGGTAGTATCCATTAAAGGTCAAGATATGGTCCAATACCTGGAGGATAAAGCACTAATTAAATGTGAAAATGGTTACTAAAGTAGGAAGAATGAACAACATAGAGAAGAGAAGGTTCTAGTTGCTCTCTAGGGATACTCTGCATGTAATAAAGTGAGGTTAAACTTAAAAGAGAAGCAAATAAATAAAAGATAATGCTAAGCATTAACAGTATTTTGTGCCCATTAGGCAACAAATAAATTTTTTGAAGCTACAAATACCTTATTTTTGTCTATGAAAGAATTTGTCTTCCTTAAATGCTTACTCAGGCTTTATACAGCTGATCAGAAAACTGAAATTCAGAAAGCAGCAGCATAAATAGCATTAATAGAATGTAGGTCGGGAGTTGCACACCCAGTGATACAGTTGGAGGGCTCCATACTCTGCAGTGATCATTAGGAATGAGGACAGTGTGGTGGTGACCATGGGTGGCCAGAAATGAAAGCTCAGATAGCAGGGTGTTTCCTTGATTGTGCTAGGTCAGACTGAAGACCTACTTAGCCCAGTACAGTCTCTGTAGCAGTGGCTGAAAATGGATGTTTACAGAAGAAGAAGAGCAGAAAAAGCACATAAAACAGTCTTCAGTAACTCTTTCTCAGTCTAACAATTTTCAGCTTAAGGAGTTTGAATAAAATGTGGGTTTACTAACTCTAAAGGATTTCTTTTCAATGAAGTTTTCCAGTCTCTCCTTGAACCAATGAAAACTTGTAGCACCAGTGCTGTCTTTTGGCCTTACAACTGTAACATAAAGTGTAGGAACTACCACCTTCTCCCGTTTATTTTGAAGCCAATTGCTAGTAACTGCAGTTGACACTCTCTAGTTCTTGCACTGGGAGACCTGGCAAACAGTCAGGCTTCGGCTACTCTGTGCTTTAGTGAATTTCTATCACAAAGCCACTTGGCTGCCTTTTTTTACAGACTGATTTTCTTTTGATCTGACTAGCTTTCCCCCATACAGAAGCCATTTTCATACCATATTTTTCAAAATCCTACAGATTCGTGACTGTGTCCCCTGGCACTAGAAGTCACAGTATTACCTCAGAATTGTATCTTTGGCATTTTAAAGTATGCTTTACAACCTTGCAAGAAAAGCCTGGATGCATGAATTGAAGGCAATCGCTGAAATGAAGTCTTCCTAACAGGGAAGGAGACACATTTTGAGACGTATGAACTACTGCAAACATCTCACTGGAGAGTTCCCAGAAATAGCAAGGGCTTCCGAGCATCACAAGCAACATCAAAGCAGAAAACAGCAGGAAGATCCCACTCTCAGAGAGCTGCGGCCTCACTGCTGGGCTTAGTGTCAGAGTGCCTGGCTGTAGTCATTACCTTTGCAGAGAGTGGGGGGGGAGAGAGAGAGAGGGGGCTCATTCCAAAGCTAAGGTTAAGCACTACTGCTCTGCCTAGTGAAAAAAGGGAGACTTGTACCATCATCCTCCTTGTTTGAGTATTTGAGGAGGCTTTTGATTTGCTATCTGAGAAAAAACAAAGAGGTTCCCAGTGAGATACCATGCCTAGTGCTCTAAATTGTCATGCATCAATGTCTGCCTCCATGCACAAAAGGAAGCTGTGTCATGCCGCACATTAACTGTACATAGTCACAGATTTCACTTAGGGTCTTAAATCCTTTTTTTGTCTTTCTGTCACCTGTGTGTGGATCTTACGTCAGTATTTCAAAAATATCTTGCACACAATCCTTTGCAAGTATGTGGTTTCACATGCTTGAAACACTTGACATATCCACTAAAGACAATGTCTGAAACTGGAAAGCATTTTTTTCCCATGAAACTTCTAGAGTTAGTTGTTATGCTTAGTCAATGCACCTTTTAGGACGGACCTAAAACATTTTACACTATTTTTGACTATTCTGTTTATCTGTCCTTTAATATCCTGCTTTTCTCCGCAAAAGTGAAATATTAATAGAAGAAAGAAAAAAGGAAAAAAAAAAAAAAACAACCACAAGCAAAACCAACCAAAACTGCTGTCTTTATTTCCTCTCTTGTCTTTCTTTCCTGAAAATTATGTCTGTAGCCTTTCTGCCTTCTGCTTGCACAGTCCACTGAGCAATAACACAAGTCTTTTTTTATTCCCAAATGGGAAGGAAGAGCTGGAACTCTGAGTCTGAGAAAGGAGGTTTCTTTTATAACTTGCAAATAAAAACCTGCTACTGTGAAATACAAAAGTGTTTTCAAGTAGGAAGGAGTTGCCTCACAGCTCTGTGCTATGCACTGCTACTGCTGCAGAGCAGTTTTCCCAGGACAGACTGTAAAGCAGGTGGGACAAAACTTTTTAGTGGTGTGTGGGTTTGTTTGTGGGGAGAGGAGCACACAGCACATTTTCCTCTCACTTTTATAGCTTAAATGAGGTTTTAGCTTTTGGGAAAGAAGCCACACACCTCTCCAGCTGGCTGGCGGCCTCTCTGCATGTCTGGTGCAGAGCGGTAACTGTGAAGGAAGATCTTTGTGACCTACCTGGGGGCTGTGAATGCCAGGCTGAGGCACGAAGGCCAAGATTGTTGAACCTAGCCAGGCAAGAGGTGAGTGTCACAGCTCATGTTTCCTCGTGCCAGAAAATGCTGCTTCTCTCTCCTTATGTGAGATTGTGGTAATAGCAAACACACTCTCATTGAACTGTGGAAATTGGTAATATTCTATTTATCTAAATATTGAAAGTGTGAAAGGTTGCTGCTGTGGCAAATTACTTGCAAGCCGTTGCAGTTCTAAACACATGACACTCTGCTGTCTCTAATGTTGTGCTGCCATTGGCAAACTTCCCATTACATAATGTTGACCCATATTTGTGGTATGTGACATTTTTTGCTAAACGCTGTCAGGGATAATCGGTCACAGAATAAAATTCCTGATTATACATCAAGACTCGATCATCCTTTAGCACAAACGCAACTTGTGCCTCAGACAATGCTATTCCTTGTTAAGACAAGCAGAGCACAATCCCTTCAGGTAGGAAAAACACCAAGAGAGTATTATGTGCTTTGAGACTGAAATACCTCGGTCTAAATTCACTGCCGAGTGATTGCAAAGAAATGCAGCTGGGAGTAATTTGAGCTTTAAAAAAAGGTGAGCCCTAGCCCAGGTGATGGGTGTAGAGATTGGTTGAAGGAAGTGTGAAGCCTGAAGTGTGACTCTGCAAAATGCTGTCTCAGGAAGGTACAGCTTGTTTTGTGCTTTAGAAAAGATGATGTGTGCAAAACGTTTCTCTGCTCTGCTCTTCACACTGAAATCTGTTGGCATTTATAGACTTAATCAGCTTTTCCTTCCCCCAAAAAAGTGTAATGATGTGGGGAGACAGATATAGCTCAGCCAGGGTTTATTGCTATAAGGCAGCTGAGAAATGAGAGGCCTTGAAGGAATGGAAACATCCCCAAAGGTGTCTGCTTTCAAAATGCTAAGCAAAATACATATGTTTTTAAAAAACTGATCTCAGCTGCCTAGAATAAAAAGTAGAGGAGAGAAAGGTGTATAAAATAGAAGCAAAAAGAATAAATTGGGAATTGTTTTGAGTGTTCAAGAGCAGGGTCTGCTTCAAACAGACTTTATATAACGGAGCAAGGAAGTAACAAGATTGTGTGAGCTGCTGAAGCGTCTGCCACATTGTGGAAAGGAATGAACGAGAAACATAAGGCTGAGAAACTAAATACACTGTCTTCAGAGAAAGAATTTTTCCACCCTCACGTAGAAGATGACTGTGTGCTAAGAACAGTAGCAATATCGAGGAGAAAGGTTTTGCTTCTGTGCAAGGAATGAATGCTTGTCAGAGCCAAAATTAAAACCTGATGAATGCAGTCTCACCCACTTTCATTTCTTCCCTCAGATTCTGCACTCATGCTGTCTATGCATTCATTCATATATTCCTCTCTCTTCCCACCTTCCCATTGACTCACACTTTCCCTCTCTGTTTGTTATTGCTTCCTTTTAATTTTCTCTTCCTTTATGTTTCCTTCCCACTCATTCCATTTCTCCTCTGCCTGACCCCTCTGCACACATTTTCCTTTGTGGTGAGAAAAAAACAGCAGAGAGACAAAGAGGAGGAAAAAATAGAAGACGAGCAAGGAAGAGAGGAGGCAAAGAGTAGACAGTGCAGGAAGGGTGCTCAGCATTTCTCTTTGTCCCATGCTGCACTATCAGTTTTTGAAGGTATCACAGGAGTCAGGGCTCCTAAAACCTTTTCTTTTCCCCTGGGCAGCAGCATTGGCGTTGTGAAAGGTAACGCCAGAGCTCATTTTCTCAGATTAGTATCCCTAGAGACCATCACAAAGAATAGAAGTCCAGTGGAAAGCCAGCTCCGAACAACAAACAACTCGCTGTGCAAGGATCTTGCTACTGTGATGGATCAGTGAGGACTGGGAGGAGACTTGGGACTCCAAAATGGAAAATGGGAGCTTTAGGGACTCTTTGGACGTGCTGTCATGCAATGCTGGCCAGGAAGCATCAAAGCCTCAAGCTTGTCAGGGGCCTGCATGCACTGAACTGGTGTTTCTCAAAGCAGACGGTGCAGGTGTTTCAATATCGATGGCCAAATGGATCCAGTTTTGGTTTAGTGAGACAACAAAGAGGTGCCAGGAATACTTATTGTAATGTGTGGTAGGAAATGGGATAGGACCACTTTCTCTGGAGACTGGTGATTCCATCCCAGCACAATGAGCTCGATCCCAACATCAGCCTGTAACCTGGAGAAAGCCTGCAGGCCTGTGGTGAGGGGCGAGCTGAGCTGTCACACCTACTTATGGTGCTGTTCTGCACAAGTTATAATTTACTCTTTATTTAACTTCTCTGGCCCCATTCTTCTTCCCGAAGCTGCTAACTGAGATGGAATTGTTTCATCCCCAATTAAAAAAAAAAAAAAAATCTTTACGTTTCACAAAGGCTTGGCAGAAATGGCCGGTACTCTGTGGGTTATTTCTCCTTCCGACAGAAAGAGCAGGAGGGAAGCGGGAGGGAGGATAGCGAGAAACAGCTCGTTCCTGCACCCTGCCCGGCCGCCGGTAGCCTTCTGCCGCCTTCTCTCAGCAGTTTAACGACGGCTAATATTTCTTTCTTGAAATCTCGCATAACCGGAGAATCGCAGTGAGCGCAGGCGGCTCAGCGCGACTGATGTGCAGCGAGAGCGGGACCGTCCGTCACCGCGGGTCGTCGGGGGGTCCCCGCTGACGAGACCCTCCCCGGGGGACGATGGAGTAACCTCGGGATAAAGCGTACCGGGGCGCCGAGAGGGACGCGTGCCGGGGGCTGTGCCGGGTGCCGGACGGGGGAGGCCAGGGCGGCTGTTCGCTAAACCGGGCAGGGGTTTTAGCCCCCCCCCGCCGGGGTCGCCAGTGCCGGCCCCGGCCGGGCTGTGCCTCGGCGAGAGGCCCGGGCCTGCCCGCCGCGCGCCCTCTGCGGCGCCTCCCGCCGGCCGTTACTAACGGCCGCGGCACGAGCCGGGGGCTGCGAGCCGCGAGGGGCGGCGGCAGCGGGAGAAGGGACCGGTCAAGCGGCGGGCAAGGCCGGGCCGAGGGAAGGTGGGAGCTCCAAGGGGTAGCCGGGCGGGCCGCGGCGCCGGTGCTTTCGCCTCCAGCCGTTACATAAGGGGCGGTGGGGGAGGGGAGCGTTCTGAGGCGGCGGCCCCTTTAAACGCGGAGCCCGGGGCGCGATGAGCGCTCGCCTCTCTACTGCCCCCCTCCCCGCCTCACTGCGGTGACAAATCCGCTCCCCGCCCGCCTCCGCCGAGCCCAGCCGAGCCGGGCGGCGCCGGGAAGCGCTGCCGAGCGGCTCCGCTCCGCACCGCTCGCCTCCGAGCCGGCCAGCTCCGACCCCGGCCCCCCCGGCGGCGCGACAGCAGGGAGCGGCGAGGGGCGCGATGGAGGCTCCGCGCCTGGCGCACACCATGAGCAGCCCCACTAGCCCCTGCGAGGAGGTGATCAAGAACCTGAGCCTGGAGGCGATTCAGCTCTGCGATAGGGACGGTAAGTCTGGGCTCCACGCAGCTAATCCCTGCAGACGCAAGATGCTGCTGCTGCCGCTGCTGCCCTCATGGATGCTAATGCAAATTAATCCCCGCGGCGTATGGTCCTTTGTTATCCCCCATGTATTTGTAGGTGCAAGGGTTTCGCACCCCTCCCACCGCCACCCTCCCGCCATTGAGAACAAAAGAAAAAAGAGAAGGTTGCACCTTGCTGAAGGGAAGGGAGGGAAACCCGCCACTCCCTGAACCGTCCTCGGCGCGGCAGCGCGTTTGCCCCTGGGCGAGCCTGCTGCACAACCCTGCCCCTGTCAGGAATGGACGCCGGGGTTTGTTCTGGGAGAGGCAGCAGCGAGAACTAGAGCGGGAGCTGCAGAGTCCGGATATAGAGACAGGAGTAGTGTCCCTGGAGGGTTTGGGGTTTTTTTTTTGTCACCTGCGATCTCAAAACTCCTTTGTATTGCAGGGCAGCTCCCGCGCTTCACATGCACAGGCGGTTCTGCTGCCTGGCGCGGGCTAACGGCGAAACTTGTTGCCGGTCGCTTGTGCCGGCGGAGGAGCCGACCGGCAGCGGGGCTCGGCGGGGGGGAGACGGAGCGTGAGGCGGCGGGCACGGCGATTCAGCACCACGGACAGCACCGCGCCGCCGGCGGGGCCGGTCCGGGCC
Organism: Trogon surrucura; assembly: GCA_020746105.1. Lineage (NCBI taxonomy): Eukaryota > Metazoa > Chordata > Aves > Trogoniformes > Trogonidae > Trogon > Trogon surrucura. The sequence goes on from CM036621.1 coordinate 32,336,578, forward strand.
GTGCGGCCGCAGAGCCCGCGGGGAGCGCAGCGCCCTGGGGGCAGCGGCGGCCCTTCGCCCCGCTGGCACAACCGGGGCGGCGAACCGGTGAAGTTTGGTTTCAGAGCTGCGGGTGCGGGTGTTAAAGATTCCCTGGGTCGAAGCAAGCAGGTAAATGGAAGGTGAGGGACGGCCAAAACGAATTTCCGTGCTTGAAACAGCACCGAAAGCGGACTGTGGTGGAAAAGCGCGGTACCGTTTGGGCGCGACTGGAAGTGACAAAACTGAGCAGAGGACCTCTAGTCAACAATGAAAAGATGTTTTCTTGCAGAGTGGCAGATAACTGGTGTTCGTATAACAGATTATTCTCATCGTCTCATTTGACACTGAATTATTAAAAGAAATTCTTTATTTTTTTTTAAATTCAAAATGTACTTTGGGTGTGGAATATGTGTTACCTGATAAATACATGAAGGACTGGAGATACTGTGTCACTGAACGGTATAGCTGAATTAATGAAACTATTTTCTTGTTGTGGCTGTGGTTTTGGAGCGTAACTGTTATAGGTGATGGTTACAGAAAGAGTCCAGCTTTCTCAATTATTTTTTTACAAATCAGTTCTGATTAAATACTTCACTTTTTCACCTGGGCAGACATAATATTTTAAGTGCTGGATTTTTGTAAGCTCTTTATTTGTCTTGAAATATTCAAGAAATTGATACAGCACTGAAGAGCCTTTTCAGTAATTACTTTTATAGCTGCATTGGAAATTCTTTCAATTTCCTTTTGATGTTTGATTTAAGAGGTTCCATCCACTCATGCCTAACTCACTGCCTAGAGAAACTGAACTATGCTTGTAGTAGTGGAGGCTAGATGGTTCTTTTGTTAAAACACTTCCATATGTATTTCTTTTAATTAGTACTAGAGAGAAATGAAAATAGATAAATTATGCAATCCTTCATATCTGTCTACCCCAACTAATCGTAGTGAAGTACTCCATGTTAATCATTGCGGACTGTGTTCAGCTCAACATACTGTAGTTTAGGACTGCTCCATTTCTATGGAATAGTGCTACACAGACAAGCAAATGGAAGAATTTCTCGTTTTTAATTTTACTTCCCTTTTGAATAGACTTCATTGGTAAACAGCAACTCTCCTGTAGATCTAGCTTTACAAACTAATCTTCATCAAGTAAGCCACTACCATGCAAGTTCCTTGCTACATACAATACGTGGTTGAATTTCTGAAGGAGACGCCTATATTGGGCATGTAAAATATGCAACTCGGTGCCCAATATGGCACAAGACTACACTTGAGCATACCTAGGTATTTCCTACAGGTGGCACTTAGGTATCGAAAAGCTTGTTTTAATGGATACATAAAAGCAAGGAAGCAAAGGCTAAGGAATTAATCTTTCTAGGCAAGTGTGCAATTCCGTATGCAACACATTGAGATCCCTAATTGCGTACATGGGTTTAGTGCCTTTATGTTATGAATACTTACAGTTCATTTTAGGGTGTCTTTGTTGTAAAAGATATAGTTCTTAAGGTGACACAATGGCATCATTGGTGTTTATCAAATTTTTATGCTAAGTAAATTTAATATATGCTAGATTTTCAGATTCTGAAAATGTCCCTGATTTCCAAGCTGCAGAAACTGTAAAAATGATCAATGAAATGATAACATTACATATCCGACTATGATAAATTCTGCAGCACACTTAGTCTGAAATGGCAGGCAGTTTAAACATGAGCAATAATGGAAATTTTATACAGATAAAATATATTTCTTGTTTTCTAAGATGAAGGAATTAATATTGAAATATTTTGTATTCAGAAAACTGGGTTATACCTCCTGTGGAGGTATATATAGGAGGCAGAAATCCAGGAACTGGAGGGAACAATACTATCACGACAGTTCATATGTTTTTAGCTTTTTTTTTCAGGGTTTATTTTCAGTATTTTTTGGCAAGTAATATAATCTCTTTTAATGAATCAAGACCATTTAGAAAATTTACAAATGTCAAATAAAAGAAAACAAATGTATGCATTTGGGAAATTGAGGTTTTGATTTATTATTTTTTAATTTAAAAAACCAGTAGAATTTGGTTTAAAGTGCATGCAACATTATAAAGCAAATTATCAGCTCTTATTTCCAGCATGTTCTGTTATTTACAAATGCGTCTTACCTTATTTTTTTCTTATTATTTTAGGTGGGTTTACTAACACAGCTTAGTGTTAGTCTCTTGCACAGTCCAACCTGTAGTTCACCAGAACTCTACTGATCTCACCTTGTGTTTTAAAAAAGTGTATCATTTGTTATTTTCCTTTGCTGTATTTGAACATTGCAGGCGTATTTCTGAGAACTTAGGCCAGTAAATCTGTACTAAAAATTGTGGTGACCTTTTTATAAAATTTGTATTAGCACTGCCTAGGGATTAAACCTTTAGTAGGTGGATGCCCCATATGTCACGAGCAGACAAATTCTATGAAATACATCTAACTTCAGAAAATCATAAGCCCTTGGGGGGAAAAAAAAAAAAAGTGCTTTTCAAAGACTTGGTAGACAGGCTTAGATATTAACAGCAGGATTTCCTGAAGCTCCACGTTATGGTTGTGCAGCGCTCCCCCTACAGATACTGCACTTGGGCTGCTGGGGTCCTGCCAGAGTGAGAGCAATGATACTGTCCTCTGCTTCTTGACCTCTTACAGTTGGCACAGAGAGCTGGAAAGCAGAAGGCACTTATTAAAATGCAGAAAGGAGAAAAGCAGAGCAACAAACCTTCAACAAGGCTGTTGGAGCTTGGGAGGCATGGAGTGCGGAGATAGGCAAGAAAACTTTACCAGGAGGGGCTAATAGAGACTGAGACAGCAGCTGGTCAAGGGTGGAAGAACAGCAAAGACTTAGAAACTGAGGATGTTTGTGAGGATTAGGTTAAATGAGAAGTCAGAAGTGGGCAAAATGACCCTGAATGAGAACGGAAAAAAAAAAAGATGAAAGAGCAAGGGAGGTAATCCAAGTTCAGGCAGAGTGCCCAGGAAAGTAAAACTGGGAAAAAAAGTTCAGGGGGCATTCACCCAGGTTAAATTAATTGGATGAATGAGAATTGGGAATCTATGAAGAGTAAACCTGGAGACCTGTCTGCAAAGAAGAGACAGAAAATGCCAGAATATGAAGGGAGGAACTAGGCAGTTTGGACCACAGAATCATAGAATCGTAGAAAAATCATAGAATCATAGAATCAGAGAAGAATCATAGAATCATAGAATCGTTAAGGTTGGGAAAGACCTCTAAGATCATAAAGTCCAACTGTCAGCCCAACACCACCATGACAACTCAACCATGTCCTGAAGTGCCATGTCTACGCATCTTTTGAACACCTCCAGGGATGGGGACTCCACCGCTTCCCTGGGAAACCTGTTCCAATGCTTCACCTCTCTTACAATAAAGAAGTTTTTCCTAATATCCAATCTAAACCTCCCCTGGTGCAAATTGAGCCTATTCCCTCTCATCCTATCACTTGTTACATGGGAGAAGAGACTGACCCCCACCTCACTACAACCCTTTTTTCAGGTAGTTGTAGAGAGTGGTAAGGTCCTCTCAACCTCCTCTTCTCCAGACTAAACAATGCCGGTTCCCTCAGCCACTCCTCATAAGACATGTTCTCCAGACCCTTCACCAGTGTTGTTGCCCTTCTCTAGACCTGCTCGAGCACCTCAATGTTCCTCTTGTACTGAGGCGCCCCAAACTGAACCCAGTACTCAAGCTGTGACCTCACCAGTGCTGGGCACAGGGGGATGAGGTTGAGAGTAAAGGAATGGAACTAGAACTTGCTGCGCAAAGAGACTGGGACTAAAAGAAGAGCCTTAGGAATGAAGCACAGGACTTTTGAAGCATGACTGGGGAGTAGAGGAAAGACTGGGACAGGAACAACTTCAAGGAATAAGGCAGAAGTGGCCATGTTTTGGTGTGATAGCCAGAGAAATGTCAGTATCAGCACGTGTGACCGTTGAAAGCTGCACACAACCTCAGCATACCAAATTATCCTTGTTTATTTGCCGGCAAAGAATGGTACCATGGTATCAGGGCTTCAGGGGCAGTGAGAGTCAACAGCTGGAACTGCCTTCAGTGAGAGTAAGGACTTTGAAAATACAAAGCAAGATGCTAATGCTTTGAGACAAGATATTAACCACCTTAAGTAGGCACTGAAAGCTAGTAACCATCTTTAAACTTCTCAGTGTCTCAGTTTTCCATGTGTAAAACGAAAGTGGTATTATTGCCTCCATTCACAGAGATGTTTTCAAAATAAACTAATGTTTGTTAATTAGCTAGGCACTGTAGTAGCCTAGAAAACCCATGAGGTGCATGGAAAAAAACATGGTGAAATTTGTAATTTTGAGTTAAGAGCAGAATCTGAATGATGTGTAGCAAATAAGTCCTGGGACTACATACTGAACAATAGCAAATAGCTGTTACAAGAAAAATAGTTCATTACGTACGCACTATTCATTATGTATGCTGAATGAGTCAGAATTTATGTGGAAAAAATAGTATGTAATCATGCAGTTAAAGACTATATTATAATCTGTACAAACAAAAGGGCCAATTTAAGGTTATTCAAGAATGCTTCATTCTGGTATTTTCTAATTGCTGATGGCTTGAACTATACAATCTCACTAAACTGCTTTTAAATTCTTTTCTGTGTTCACTTCATGTATTTGAAGATAATGTTTGGGTATGAAGATCAGAACTGGAATGGGTGTCTTTGCCAGTTTCAGTTCCGTAAATCAGTTTCATTGCCATCAAAACTGTTTAATCTAACAGGTTTGTATAAAAGCATTACATCACACAAGCTAAGGTGTCATTTTCATCTTATGTAAACAACTTGCATCTTTGACTTTCCACGTTACTTGAGCATATCTTGTGTTTTCTTATTGATTTCAGAAGTTTATTATTATGCTGGAATTACTGGAGCATTCTGAATGATATTTCTAGAGTTTGTAAACAGGAGTTTTCATGGCCATATCATGTACACACTTGCCTTTCCAAAAGAGGGGATAAAGTGGCATCATCCAGTCTCTGGATGCATTCTTCAAATCGCTTTTTTGGCATGGAGCAGTATCACTGCTGTTTCTGAAATGTTATCCCATAAGTCTCAGAGACAGGGAAAAATTGAATTTCTAGGTAGACTCCCACACGAAAGACATCTGTGAGATCCAAATTTCACAGTAATTCTTACTGTCCTGGTTGGACTTGCTTAGTTGTTTTGTTTTGTTTTTTTTTTAAACTATCAGAGTTCTGAGCATAAGAATGTTTAGTATGTATTTTCATATCCAGTGTAGTAGAGAGGTGCTTGTAAATCCTGCTTTCAAAGGACACAAAATTCAGAGGCATGCCTATTATTGTTTTTATTCAGAGATTTAAATTCTCTCTCTTCAAAATGCAGTCTGTATCACTTTTCTAGGCTTTGAATGATAGAATGGCCAACTAAGAAATGTATTTCTTCTATAAAACTTTGTCTAGCCTGGCTGACCATAAAAATAGTGATTTTTATTTTTTTTTGGTGGCAAGCAATAATGGTGCTTTAGGTAGGAGCTCAAATCTATTACGTAGCTTCAAAAGCTCTCTTGTTGCAAAGAAAAATACTTATTATGGTGTTATCTTTCCGTTCTCACCAGAGACGAAGATTTTCCTTACTGTTAGGACACAGAAAAATACTAAATGGAGCCAAGCAACTATTTTAAAGTCTTCATAAATAATCTTTAGAATTGTGGAAGGGAAGAAACCTAATGATTTGCTTGTGCTTTTCACTTCAGCTCACCATTGCAAGTATTTTATCCTGCCTTGTTTTGTATCATAAGCAATGATGCCACTAAAAACTAGCAAGGCTTTGCTGGAAACTGACTATTTAATATCCTTGTGTCAAAAGATGTGGTCATCCCCATTCTTCCTTTATATTCTTTAATTTTTAGACTTATTTTCCTTCCTTTTTTCTCCTTCCTCATTCCTTTTAGAGCTTTATGCTTCTCAAACCTGTGTAATTGATTATTAACTATTTTTGACTGGCAATAACCAAGTTTTGGATTATTAGCTATTTAAATCTGCCTTTGTATTCTATTTGTGTTCCTGTTGATTCAACTATTCTTCACTGAAACTTTCTAGATCCTTTATAAAACAACTGAAATGTTTATGTGTAATCATGTCAGATTCACTTGCAGAAACACTATTCTGTCCCAGTGTTGTATGCTGGTATTGCTAGGCTGGAAGTCAAATATATAATGTGGGTTTTGTAGTTAATTTCTACTCATTGTTAAGGTTTTTAAACATTACTCTCTCTCATGTGTGTCCCTTCTTCTTTGTGGGTTTCTTTTTCAGATTGTAGTTCCCAGATACATTCTTTTATTTATTCTGTAGCAGAATCCATTTTATCATTTTCTGCCTACTATTTCTAAGCCATCTTGTGCTTGCAGCTCCTTCTATTTTAATGTTGTCTGCTACACAGAAATGTGATCTCTCTCTCCAGATCATTCATAAAGATGCTTATTTAGCTTGGAACTAGCCACAGGCTCCGCGGTAGCCCAGTAGACACCTGAACTTATTGGCTGTTCTGCCATTTATCAGTCTCACCAGCCAATGTTCTGCAGATCAGTAGTTCTTAATAAGTGTAATGGCAGGAGGAATAATTTAGGGAAGAGAAATTCTACTCCCTCTAGCATCTGAGAAGCAGGAATGCCAAGCCAGCCCCTCACTTAAAATTTCATGTATCTTGTGCATATCTAAAAAAGTGCCTCTTTTTCTTGAGTAAAAGTTATACATTAGTATCCTCTTCATCTGTTTAATCTTCCATCTCTAATACTTGCCCTCAAGTGCTGCAGGCTTGGGGAGGAGTGGCTAGAAACCTCCTCAGCAGAGTGGGGCCTGGGGGTGTTGATCGTTAGCTGACTGAACATGAGCCGGCAGTGTGGCCAGGTTACCAGGAAGGCCAACAGCATCTTAGCCTGTATCAGGAATAGTGTGGCCAGTAGGAGCAGGGAAGTGATTGTCCCCCTGTATTCTGCGCGCTGATGAGACTGCATCTTGAGTGCTGTGTTCAATTTTGGGCCCCTCATTACAAGAAGGACATTGAGGTGCTTGAGCAGGTCTAGAGAAGGGCAACAGTGCTTGTGAAGAGTCTAGAGCCCACGTCTTATGAGGAGTGGCTAAGGGACCTTGAGTTGTTTAGCCTGGAGAAGAGGAGGCTGAGGGGAGACCTTATTGCTCTCTACAACTACCTTAAAGGAGGTTCTAGAGAGATGGGTATCGGTCTCTTCTCCCAAGTAACAAGTGATAGGATGAGAGGGAATAGGCTCAGTTTGCACCAGGGGAGGTTTAGATTGGATATTAGGAAAAACTTCTTTACTGAAAGAGTGGTGAAGCATTGGAACAGGCTTCCCAGGGAAGTGGTGGAGTCCCCATTCCTGGGGGTATTTAAGGGCCATGTAGACATAGCGCTTAGGGATATGATTTAGTTGAAGACTTATCAGTGTTAAGTTAATGTTTGGACTTGATGATCTTGAAGGTCTTTTCCAATTTAGGCAATTCTGTGATTCTGTGATCTTAAACTAGATGTGGCAATTTTCTTAGCCTGTTAATCTGATGGCTGTACCACCTCTGGTAAGCTGTGTTCTGAGCTCACTTCTCCAAATTTGCTATTTACTCTCCAGTTATGCCTGTATAATCCAGACCAGAGTTGACCCTACAAGCGACTTCAGCTTTTACAACAGCTTTCCAGTGAGGTCCCTGGTCCCAGAGCTGTAGCTTCTAGAACAAGCAGAGTATTGCCTTTGTCATTTAAGGTGGATAGAGGAGAGAGTATATCACATTCTTATTTAGAGCTCTCTAGCATTTCATCATCCATTTTTGAACGTGTTCCAGTCAGGCATTGTTGTGTTCAATTGCCTCCAGAAACTTGCTGAAGCTTATCTTCCTGACCTTGAGTTTTCTTTCTGGGACTTCTCCGCCTCATTAATTTTCCATTTTTTTTCCCTCCAAGATCTAGAAAGATCTCTTCCTTTACCCATTGCTTATAATTTCCTCTGTCTTTTATTATTCATGGCCCCTATATAGCAGGTTTGGACACCACAGCTTTTCTGAATAAGGCAGTTTTCAGTTCCCTTTGGGCTGCTGAAGTGTGAAGTGCCAGCATCTTTAAGCACAAGTGAGGAGGTAATCCTTAAAAGCCCTTACAGTCTGGGTTTGTTTTTCTTAGTCCACTTGGTACAGTAGGTATGTCTGCCCTGCTGCCAGCATGCATGGCCTTTTGTGCTTTATGTGATCTGGAAGGCTACATTTAATTGTAGCTGAACACATCCCAGGATCCTCCACTATGTTTTCATTTCACTTTTGATAGAAGTTTTAAGCAATTTACTCGCAGGCTACTTTCTTCAAAAATTTGTAAACCTGTCTGAAAAAAAACAGTACTAACTTTGGCAATACATGATACATGTATAAAATATGTCACTACAATGGGCAAATTTGAACAAATACAACGTTTATGATGTTGGAACCAAAGAAGGCTCTGCTCCAGGATCGTTTCCTGTGGTTTCCATGCTAGGCTTTGTTATACAGAGGAGCATCATTTATCTGACCTTGAAAATGTTTCCTTCGGCACAGAAGGTTTGGTTAGAAATTGTTGTAGTGTTTGTAGCTCGCTTCCACAGTGGTGTTTGTAGTAGAATCGTTAATCAATTTTATGTTATTGTTTTCACAGAGCATTCTTGGTTTACTTATGCTTGAATGAACAAGCTGTTTTGCATAGATGTTTTAAAAATAACTATTAGTTGTACTGGTTTTGTAACCTCACAACGGTATCTCTGAGCTCTGACAGTTCTAGCTGTTACCAAAAAGAGGAAGCCTTAAAACTAGTTTGGTGTTACTCTTTCATTCATGCAGAGTGACAGAAAGTATTATCAGTAGCACTCTTTCTTAGTTCTGAGTATGGAGTGCCGTTTGGAGTTGATACTGTTAAGTTAGACACAGCTGGCAGCTCTAGGGGAAGCACGGTTTGAGGAATTCCCGTGTTAATTAAGCTTTGTATATCAATGCACTCTCATTAGGAGAATTCTGCAGTTTACAACTGTCAGAAGAATCTCATAAATTTATTCCCTGAGCACTTCCATTGACTTCAATCAGAATTTGTGTAAAAACAAATTTGTATTCATAATGCAGCATGATTGAAAACTTAAAGCTACTATGTTTTGCTAACTTTTCTTGGGTGTATTCTATCTTATTTCACACAGATAGGCATCTAATTTGGAATTCCTCTCTTTAAGTTGCAGTTTGTCTGAATTTCATCGATAATTAGATATTTAGATATTTATATAGAGAAATAACATTTTTTAAATATTGTCAGGTTTTTTTGCAGTTCAGTTCTCTGTGTATGCATAGTTGAAGACATACGGACTTTAAAATCAGTAGGATAAAAAGACATTAAAAGGCTCTTTCAATCTTGGCCAGCCATAAATATTACTATACAAGCATCAGTGGAGTGATTCATGCTGTGTCGTTGGTCCTTTTAATCCAACTTATGTAAAGGGAAATTATACATGAATTTATATAAACTAAGGGATAAAATTAAGAGCAGAGTGTGCAGCAGATTGTATTTTAATGCTACTAAGGTGCATCTGATTACATAAAGTAAATGTTATACACTTCTACTTTATGATGGAATTTATGCTGGTAATTTAATAAAAATACTCAGTACTAAATATATGGCTTTCAGAGTGCTAATGTTTCTGACAATTTTCTAGCCTTTATAATTTCAGTGTAGTTTCAAGGCGTATCTCTAATCACAGGAACTGAAAATCCCCAAGCCTATCTGCTCACTGAGTCTATTACATCACAGAGAAGTTCTGTCCCTCTTGCTAGCACCTTACCCTTCATGAAAGGACAGATATGAGCCATGAGATTTCACATGCAGTTTATTGGGATTGTCTCACCTCTGCCCAAGTATAGAGATTACTCTCTCTTCCCTGGTAGATGGAGGCACCTGAAACTCCTTGCATGTTTCTTTGTCTGTAAACTGAGTTGTACCATGCTTTGGAATCTTGACCCAAATGTTGCTTCTGTACTTTACTTTGTCACTCTGTTTAGGTAGCATGGAGTTCTTAAATCATATTTGATTTACAGGGATCTGAGTATAGCAGCAGCCTTTCTAGAGCATGAAAGTTTAATTTCAATTTTTGTGACACATCAGGTAGCCAGGTGCCCCAGCATGACCTGTGTGGTAGGAACATGGCCAGTTACGTATTCCCATAACTGTATAAGTACAGAGAAGACAAAATTAGGTCCTGTATGTGCAAAATAATATATTGATTCTCCTCCTCCTATTTTTTGTATGTTCTCTAATACTCAGCTGACTCTGAGCTGCTTCCTTGAGCAAACCATCAGCAAATGACCTGGGCTGCCTGGTGAGGCTGTCATCCCTAATGCAAGTGTGCAGTGCTTGAGATGGAAGCCATACAGTGAAACTAAATTCTTCAGTATGTCTTAGTATGTGTGTTGTATTTAGCTCATATAGTAGGGAATGTGAGCTGAGAAGCATTATTTGAGATGCTTTTAGATGCTATAAATCCAAGAGATGAAAAATTAATCTAAACATGAATTCTTTTTAAGTAACAACCCCAAGGGGACTTGGCTGGCCTGGTGACTTTGTAGTAGATTGCTCAGCTATTTCAGTAAAGGTAATAATTCAGTTTTGTCTTACCATGATCGTGATTGATCACTTATAAGCCAAAGACTGTTTGAGAGGCTCAATAATAAGACTGCAGAACATTTTGTAATGGAAACTATTTAAAGTATCCAGCTGAGGTATGCTTTTTAACAAAGTAATTCTGGAACTATTGAAGACCATGGAGACATGAGAGATCTGTTACAAACAACATCAGGACTGGAAAGCGATGACCTGGAGTCAAGACTTTTAATAAACCCACACAGTCTACATGCTATACTATGCCCTAGTGAGGGGTGAATTCTAATGTGGCGAAAACTGCTTAAAGATTTCTTCTGATGACAGTATTCATAGCTGTGTTGTTTGTGTATTCTAGTATCTGTGAAAAGCTTGAACTCATTGTAGCCTTCCCCTTGATAGGGAATATTTACAGGTTCCTCTCTCATCTCTGCATGTTTTTTTACCTTAATGAATCTGGCAGCAACCTAAGTTATTTACGAGCTCTCTACTCTTGTCAGAGATTCGAGAGTCAACCAGTGGCAGATCCACATCCAAACTCCTTGACTATGTTTGGTTGCCCTAGGAAACCAGCTAAAAATGCAACAAAACAGAACAGCTCCTGCCAAAAAAGGCTCTCAAACCCCCTATATCCTTTATTTGTCAGGGCCTGAAAGTCTGAAACTTGCATAAAAATTAAATTTAAAAAAAAAAGTACAAGTCACAAAGTAGAATTTCTTAAACTATTGTGAATATGTAATACATTTCAAATCATCATAAAAAGCACAAACTGATGTAAACAGAGCCAAATCCTATTCCTTATAAGAGATCTGTGTGAAAAGCACACAGCAATTACCAGTGCGCTGAAGTAAAGAAATGCTCATTCATGCTGCAGACTGCCACGGTATCAAGTGAGTTACAAGAGCCCACTCATGCTGAGCACCCTACTTTCTCAAGAAAAATGCTTAGTAAAATCGTGTTCCCCAGCCTTGGGTTCTCTCTGCTGCCCTTCAAGTGATGAGTTTTCTCTCTGGGCTTCCCTTTGCTTGAAAGAAAAGTGGGTCTTAAATGAAAATCCTTGTGCGATCAAGGCCACTGCAGTTTTTAGACAAGCTGGCAGATCAAATTAAAGCTCATGTGAATACAAGGCTGCCTCTCCTTGCTAGATTTGAACTCACATGACTTAACTTGAAGTAGAGTACACATTTTTGGTTTTGATTAAGACACAGCTGCAATAAATGGCACAAGTCATTGCCAGCCAAATAAGAACGAGGTAAACAAGTGTGAGCGTGACCTTCATACCAATAAACTAAAATCAAAGTGTTTGTTTGTCTCTCTCTTTTGCTTAGTGACGTGAAGGCACAAATCATGAAAGGCTACTTAATTCTCTAATATACAGTTAATATTAAAAGCTATAGAATATTCAGGCCAATGCTTTGCCCTCAGTTACACTGTGTCAGATGAAGAGCATTGGAGCAATTAGGCCAGTGACCCAGAGCAGTGTGACTTGGGTTGGAATCTGGCCCCAAGCAACTTGTCCAGGGTCATGCAGTCAGTGCCTTCATTTATGAGATCTGTTCTCTTTCATTGTTAGTCTTAGAGACATAGGCAGCTCCACAGTCTCAGAAGCAGCTGCATTTGTTTATTTGTCAGAAGAAAAAAACCTCATGCCATAAGAAGCTCTAGACTCCTTCTTGCTCCAAAGTCTGCCCCTTTAGCAATCAACACCAGAAGAGCCTGCTGAAAAATGTCACTCCCTGTTTTCTAGCCAAACAGTACTGAGACAGCATCCTTCTGAAAAAAAACACCACTGACTGCAGTCTAAAGTATGACCAGAATTTCATAAGGACACAGAAATATCTGGTAATCCAGGCTTCTCCTGCTAAATGAGTAAAGTACATGTGATAAATTGGTCTGCTTTTATAGTAATGTTTTGGATGTAGTTACTTGCTTTCAAAATCTGGAATTCCATATAACTGAAGGTATGCATTATACACAAATTCTAGTGTACCTAAGTGGCTGTAAAGTTAATTTTAATTTTTAAATGACATTTAAATTAAGCCAGACAATGGTTTAGAGGCTTTTACATCCCTTATTACCTACTTTCCCTTTCGGCAGCTGAGAAATAGTCATTTTAATTAAAATTTGTTTTTAAAATGCATCTTGTAGTCAACACATGCTGAGAAGAGCCGCTTACCACCCATGTACTATAAGCTTGCTGTGCTGAACTAAATGGGAGCATTACTTAAATTAGTAGTAAATATTGTGGTGGCTTAGTGTTTGCAGTCTGCTCTAACGTCCTGTTTGATTTCAAGAAGGTGGAATTGCACTAGCCTAGTTCTGACAGTCAGAGGCATGAAAACCAATGGTGTGCCAACAGGAGTTGTAGTGCAGCTGTAGCTATTTTTGCTATGCTGCAGTTCTCATTCCGTAGAATGTTGCAGAGAAGCTTGTTTAGCTTCAACATGACAAAGTACAGTAAAAAATAAAACCACGTCTTTAGTGTATGTTGTCTAAGAGAACTTTAGTGAGAACAATATATTGGGATAATTTTTTTTTTTTGCATATGTAAATCACTCAGCAGACGGGATGAAGAGGAAGAAGCTGATGTTTGGTGGTGGTATTTGCACTCAGTCTCAGCTTATCTGGCCAGTTCAGTTGATGTTGATATTCTTGGTCTTGATATACATGGGTCATAAAAGGAGTTCCCACCACTTCTCAACTCTCTACCACAAAGATCTGGGCAGTCCTTAGAGCATCTTAGGATCAGTAGATCCAGCATATAATAGATAAGGGGAAAAATAGGCAGGATGACATATCAATTTAATCTTCTGGGTTAGGCTTTTTTTTTAGTGTTCTACAGTTTTGCCGGTCCTTAGTGAAGAAATGTGTTATCTACATATTATTCACAACCTTCCAGCCATGTATTTTTAGCTGATAATGAATTTCATTTTTTTTCATAATTTTTTAATGTAGTTAAAATTATGTTTTGTGTGCTCACGTGTGTTTAGCTTACCATTTTACTGAGTTAACACTCCTCAACTGTAATAAAAAAGTGTAATAAAAAAGTGAAAAAGAAAGAGGAAACTTGGTGTTCCAGTCTTGTTGAACACCAAGTACTTCATAAGAGCATAAAGGCATCCAATTTTCGTAAAAGTTTTCTTCTAAAAAATATCCATTCGAACTAAGGGAAACCTAAAAATGTGTAATTGTATCAAGGAAGACTTGCATCTGTTTCCATTTTACTACTCAGTCTAGCAGAAAATTTAGGGGTTTGGCTGCTATTGACATTTTGAAAATGTGGTTTAGTTTTGAATGAATAAAGTGTGAATACCAGATAATTCCAAGATATCAGGATACTCAATCAGAATTTAATCTTAGTGAAATAACAAGGTGAGCCTTGATCAGGTTTTCAGTCAGGTTTTGGCTTATGCTTTGGGTTTGTAAAACTCTTGTGTGCCTCCACAATTCATCAACACACCAACACACAACTCGTGTGCCTCCACTTTCATCAACAGGTATGAATTATTAGATATTTGCAATCAAGTTTTCAGAAGCTCTCAAGTAACTCAGCATAAGACTCTTCTAAATCATTAAAACTTCTAAAGATGTTACCAAATGTTGCTTTTTTTTTTCCTTCAGGTAAGGGTGGGTAAAAAACAAGAACGAATTGGCACCAAATTGGAACAATTAGCTGATAACAAGAGAGTACAACTCACAGTGATATAGCTAAATTTTCTTTATGGTAATAAGAAAAGAGGAAAGAATTATTTTGATAAATTAGTTTAATGATGCAATTGAATGCAATATTTATTTTTAATTAAAATTATTTGAATTACAGTTATTAAATAATTTAGGTATAATTGCAGTTATCAAGATACAAATTCATCCACCTTCCAGCTTAAATGGTCCTGAGATGTTTTGATCTTAGTGCTTTCAGAAGAAATATTGTGGGGTTAAGTGAAAACTCTGAAGTGTTTGACAAAGCTGGGTGGGGTTATTGATCTATGGAGGGTAAAAAGGGTCTACAGAGGGATCTGGACAGGCTGGATCAATGGGCTGAGGCCAAGTGTATGGGGTTCAACAAGGCCAGGTGCCGGGTTCTTCACTTTGGTCACAACAACTGCTGGCAGCACTACAGGCTTGGGGAAGGGTGGCCAGAAAGCTGCTTGGTGGAAAAGGACGTGGGGGTGCTGGTCCACACCCGGGTGAGCATGAGCCTGCAGTGTGCCCAGGTGGCCAAGAAGGCCAATAGCATCCTGGCCTGGATCAGAAATAGCGTGGCCAGCAGGAGCAGGGTGACCACAGTGGTTTCCACAGTAGTACATCATATGGGTATTGCACATGAACACCGTTGCAAGTCATATGTACAGCATTTGGAGAGTAGCCTTTGCTTTGGAATTAGAGGAGGCATGTTTTGTAGAGAATTTATTCCTGGTGTAATTCCACAGACATGTGTGATCTTATCACAGCAGTGAATGTTGTTTCTGCTTTTTCCTTGTTACTGTATCTACCGTCATTTTTCAGAAGAAAAGAAATGCTTGTGGTTTATTACCTTTAACTTTGGAAGTGTACCTATGGCCCAGCAAATCCACTCTTGAGAATTTTTTATCTAATCCAAAATTTGCATTCCGCAGAAATATTATGAAGGGACTGTTTGACTTCTGCTTACTAATTATAGTAACTTTCTCTGTGCAGATACATTTAATTTCCTGTTGAACTTAATGCTGCATTCAGTGTTCACTGAGAGAATGCTTGAGCTGTAAACGAAAGCCCTACAGTTCTAATGGCATAACTGTATTCCAGAATATACTATTGTAACTCTTTATGTGCTGTCAGCTTTGCCACACTTCCATGGTATGTTCCTACTGGTGTTAGTGGAAAACATGCTTATACACATTTGAGGAAACTAAGCCCCTGAAGTCCCTTCCGCACAAGATCTCAAAATACATCGTGGTCAAGTGCTTTTGCTAAGGGCAAACGAACATCTCAGTTGAGTTAGTTTTCAAGCAAACGGAAAAAAAATGTGCTGAATGTTTTTTGTTCATTATGCAGTGTCCTTCAGTTTCTGTGCTACATCTCCTACCAGGTAGCAACGGAGTCTTCGTGAAAAAAGAGGCTGCTTGCAGAACAAGGTTTAAGTCCTGTAGCTGACAGCAGGCAGTGAGAAATGAGGCTTGGGAGAGAGCAGGGCACTGCTCAGTGGGAGCTAAGAGCCTGCACATTTGTTGCTGTCAGCGGCAGGATTGAGATATTGGGCTGCTCCTGATTTGAGTCAGGGGACCACTTTTAGAGTATATTTGTTCTTCATGTGAGATAGAGGAAGAATTGAGTCCTTTGTAAGAGGCTGAGAAAAATTCTTTAATACAAAAGCTACACAATCTGGAGATTTCTTGGTGCTTTATGTAGGCACAGTTTCGCGGTGCCCTCTCTGCTGAAGATGACAGCTGTACTAAAGGCATCATTGTGCTCACGGAGTCTAGTTGTGTTCTCTTTGTTTTGCAGTGCAGAATATTCCTCCTGAAGTCAGTGGTGTAGATTAGTCAGAAACAGCTAAATTAAACCTTGAGTTAAAATCAAATAACAAGAGAATCTGAATGAACATTTCAGAAACAGTAGATGTAGATACACATATTATAAATAAGTAATGCTTCCTTTTCAAAACTATTAAGATTCTGGACAGAGTGCATGTTATCTTACTAGAAAACATGCAACAGTAGTATCAGGAATGGGGAGGAAATGAGGAGAAGGTTTAGAGGGGTTTATCCCTCTAACAGGATTTATAGAACTAGGCATTCTCTTGTTATCTAATGTAGGAATTGGTTTTACAAGGATACTTATTTAGAAAATATGCTTAAATAAATATAAAAACCTGCACTGGGAGTTAGCTTACCAGAATTCTGCGAGAGAGGAGAGACAGACTTAAATCAGTTTGAAGCTACTCACTCATTCTTTGTACATGAAAAGAAGCACGAGTAAAGGTTGAATGTTACTTACATGATTGCAAATAACGAGTTGAACTTCAAAATAGAATAGCTATCCTGTACAAGTACCACCTACATGGCCTAACAAACAACAGCCTTGATTTGATAATTTTATAGATGTTGTTGTATTTGTATTTTCTCTGTATAATTTCATAGTCTCTCTTGAACAAAGTGTTGCAGTGAACATTTAAATTCTTGATATTCAGGTTAATTGTTTGCTTGGTCAGGACATATTGTCCCGGTCCTGCAAAATAATTTTATAAAGCTACCACTTGGACAGGAACTCATCCATTCCAGAGCTCAGGAGAAAAATATTATAGTGTATTTTTGCTTAGGTAAATTTAAAATATGTAGCTAATTCATAATTTCCTGCTAATTTGCTGTCAATTTTGATGGTTATACAGAAAGAATTCTCCTTTCTATTGAATTTTTGAGGAAATATAAATACTTCTACAGTAAGTTGGATAACTCAGTCTGAATTATAGCACTCAAATATTGTCCGTTTATATCAGTTTTCTAGAATTGCAAACTTAATATTTTACCTTTTTAGAGTTAGTACATAACCGATCAGCTGAATTATCAAGACAGGGACATGTAGAAATTTTTCAATTACAGAAGTTCTAAAGTTGTCTTTGTTCATTATTATGTGAGTTACTGTTTCCAAATGAATTGTTTTCAGTTGTTAGTATCAATATCTGATAAGAGGATTTCTTATGTCATAGTACCTACGTGGCCTTTATGAAGTTGATCCTCTCCCATCAAACATTCCTACGTCAAAAGGTCATAGCTAATATCTTTCATTGTACTGAAAATGTTAACTTGAGAAATACACTTTCTGTTTTAAGATCTGAAACATCTGACATTTAAAAGTGATTTGTATTATAAGATTTTGTTCTGCTTTTGCTGTGTTTATTACACGTACTGTTGCTATCTGTATATAATGTAAACTTGATCTGTCAGGATCTCAGAAGTTGCTTTACCTTGTAGTTTATGTCATTGCTAGACCACTCTCCATCATCTTTACCAAGTCTTGGGAGATGGGAGAGGTGCCTGAGGACTGGAGGGAAGCAAATGTCACTCCAGTCTTCAAAAAGGGCAAGAAGGAGGACCCGGGAAACTATAGACTGGTCAGCCTCACCTCCATCCCCGGGAAAGTGATGGAACGACTTATCCTTGGTGCCATCTCAAGGCATATCAAGGATAAGAGGGTCATTAGAGACAGTCAACATGGCTTCACCAAGGGGAAGTCGTGCTTGACTAACCTCATAGCCTTTTATGAGGATATAACAAGGTGGATAGATGATGGCAGAGCGGTGGATGTGGTCTACCTTGACTTCAGTAAAGCATTTGACACAGTCTCCCACAGCATCCTTGCTCCTAAACTGAGGAAGTGTGGTCTAGACTCTCGGGTAGTGAGGTGGACTGCGAACTGGCTAAGGGGAAGAAGCCAAAGAGTCGTGGTCAATGGGGCGGAGTCTGGTTGGAGGCCCGTATCCAGTGGAGTCCCTCAAGGGTCAGTACTGGGACCAGTATTATTCAATATATTCATCAATGACTTGGATGAGGGACTAGAGAGTACTATCAGCAAGTTTGCTGATGACACCAAGCTGGGAGGAGTGGCTGACACACCAGCAGGCTGTGCTGCCATTCAGCGAGACCTGGACAGGCTGGAGGGTTGGGCGGGGAAAAATTTAATGAAATATAACAAGGGTAAGTGTAGAGTCTTGCATCTGGGTAGGAACAACCTCGGGTTCCAGTATAAGTTGGGGAATGACTTATTAGAGAGTAGTGTAGGGGAAAGGGACCTGGGAGTCTTGGTGGACAGCAGGATGACCATGAGCCAGCAGTGTGCCCTTGTGGCCAGGAAGACCAATGGCATCCTGGGGTGTATTAGAAGGGGGGTGGTTAGTAGGTCGAGAGAGGTTCTCCTTCCCCTCTACTCTGCCCTGGTGAGACCCCATCTGGAATATTGTGTCCAGTTCTGGGCCCCTCAGTTCAAGAAAGACAGGGAACTGCTGGAGAGAGTCCAGCACAGGGCAACTAGGATGATTAAGGGAGTGGAGCATCTCCCTTATGAGGAAAGGCTGAGGGAGCTGGGGCTCTTTAGTTTGGAGAAGAGGAGACTGAGGGGTGACCTCATTCATGTTTACAAATATATCAAGGGTGAGTGTCACGAGGATGGAGCCAGGCTCTTCTCGGTGACAACCACTGATAGGAGAAGAGGTAATGGGCTGAAACTGGAACATAAGAGATTCCACTTAAACTGGAGAAGAAACTTCTTCTCAGTGAGGGTGATGGAACACTGGAACAGGCTGCCCAGAGAGGTTGTGGAGTCTCCTTCTCTGGAGACATTCAAGACCTACCTGGACACGTTCCTGTGTAGCATTATCTAGGCGTTCCTGCTCTGGCAGGGGGATTGGACTTGATGATCTTTCGAGGTCCCTTCCAATCCCTAACATTCTGTGATTCTGTGATTTCTCTATGCCTGTCATCCTTATCTATATATCTTTCAATCTTCACACATCCTCAGAGAATGTATTAAGGTTCCAGTGTTCCCTTTTGATTTTTTGCTATATAGATACAGTCTCACCTTGCTTATTTTCTAGCTCACAAACCTCAGTCACATTGTCCTTATCAAACTCCTAGGTTTTCATGGAGCCAATGCTTCACAGAAGTAGCTGCAGGGTAGTTTGTTGTGTGTCTTCCTAAAGACAGTACAGTGCAGCGCTTAGTGCTCTGTCTTCTGCATGACAGCAGCCCAAACTGTGTGATCCAGATGAGTGAGATTGCATCAGTGTAGGAGAATATTGTGGTGACATAGAAGTGGCACAATGACTGCTCCACTAGCTTTCTTTCCAGTTGCTGATTGTGGGATATCACCAGGGCTTTCTTGGGCTTTTGGCCTTCCTGATTAGTTCAGTAGCTTTCGGGTGTCTTACCTGTCATAAAAAATTGCAGCAATCTACAGGCGGCTTTGAGTTGCTTTATTACAGACAGACGTGGTTTGGCTAAATTACCACTGAATCTAGGCTTTTGTTTTTCTAGCAAACTTTCAACCCTGAGCCACTGGTCAGTGTTAAAAGTTAGGAGCTTGACATATTACGTAGGCTTAGGGTTTTTTATTGTCTGTATAGTCCTCCTAAAATACATGTTTTGTATCAACTAGTTTTCCATTATCTTTTTGTTTGTTTGTTTTTTACCCACCACACAGCTATTTTTCATTATATAGATGTCAAAAGTTCTCATTTTTTTAAGTGTCTTGCTAGAGGTAAATTTGGAGAACAGCCAGTCTTCAGAGAGAAGTTGAGTAGGACCTGTTATTTACTTTGGTGTTTGTCTACCAAGTTTTAACAGAACCTTAAATGAGTGCCTTGACTTTAGGAAATAGTGACATGTCCGTATTTTTGATTAAATTCTTTGGGAATTATTATATTATATGTCTTTTAACACTTTATTTGAAATCTCTGACTACATGTGTGTCTTCTTTAAAATTAAACTGAGGTTTTGAACAGATGTTTTTTGCAAATCATTGTGAAATCAAAGTTTAAGAAACTTCTGTCCTCAAGTTCTTAGCTTTCTTCTCCTCAGATGAGAATGTGGTAGCAAAACTAGTGAGCTCTTAGGATGTTTCAGTGTAATTTACAGCTGGAAAAGACAGGGTTGTAGCTGGAAATAGCCATCACTAACAACCATTCCATTGTGTTGTGTTTTGGTTTAAATCCAGACAATTGTGAAAATTTCTAAATGTGAAGAGTTTTATCCTCAGAAAAAGAAACTTGCTAATAACAACCATTTCAGATGCAAGGACAAGCGTGAGATTTACAAAGTACAAATTCACAGCCCCAAATGCCATAATGATTCTTACAAATCCTTTGGGAACACGTTTTAAAAGATCCATGGCAATGATGTTGGCAGCCTAGGAGAGGCATAATAGTGATTTTTGCATGTTTGCTCAAAAAGCATCACTAGTCCATGTTTCCCACAACATGACTCTAAAGACACTGAAGGTTTATCCCTGAGTACAAAGAAACTTTGAACCAGATGATTTGTCTTCTTCGTCCATACAACTGGACATTTTCCACCGTGATACCAAAAGAAGCAAATCTATTTATAAATGTTGAGGGGAGTTCATAACAGGTTTAAATGAAAATGTAAGTTACACTTCATTAAGCTGATACAATTTGCATCTTGAGCGACAGAAGGACAAAGCCTTAGTAGGAAACACAGTCAGTGAGATTTTAAAGTAATGCAAGGAAAAGCCATTGTGTCACTTTATTCTCTTTTCTGTTGGTTGTTCTCGTGGCATGTTTGGGCTCTGTGATTTAAAGCACATTTACATCAGCTCAGGGATTTGTAACTTTCCACCACTACTTAGGACAGCTCTGAATTTGGTTGAGTGGTGGTTCAGACCCTTCCATTTATTCCAAATTCTCTTTAGATAGTTACATTTCTTCCATGTATAAAATGAATAAATAATTTTTGAATATTGAATCTAAACCTCATGAAGTGGAAATAGCAATTTGAAAAGTCTCCTTATGTTACTTTGCTGGTCATTCCCCCTAGTATGCAAGTCTAACCTGCAGATAAATAGTAATATTCTCCAGCTACATTTTGTCATCCATGATTACTGAAGAGATACTTTCATGGTTCCAGCAGAGAAAAGAATTTCACCTGGTCCTGCCTTCTTTTAATTTCTTCAGATTTAATCGACATCATTGCAGTTGAATGAATATTTCATGAGTTTACTTCACACTGAGTACAAGCAATGTGCACTCATTATGGCTGTAATGTTTGTAGTTTTTTCCCTGCTGATGGATGGCTATTATGTCATTGTATTCAGACATTTGCAGATTCTGTCTTCTGTGAATTTATTTCTTGACTGCTGGATAATTTTTCATGCTTGCATAGTGCAGCAGGCCTGCATAGTTAGCGCTGTGAAAGGTGGTGTTACAGATGGAGTTACGGAAAAGAGGGTGTGCTATGATTGCTGAATACAACTCGCATGAATTTTGAATACTTAGGAGCTCTACTGCGGTGTCTGGTATACAACCTTCGAGCATGAACTTGTCTCTTTCATGTTTCCAAATGATGAGTTACATTCAAACTATAGGAAATATAGATGTATGTATAGGGCTTGAATATCTTCATAAATAAACTGCTTCCGTTAATTTTTTCCATTGTTAAGGCTTAATAGCAGGAATGTATTTGCCAAGATAATATCAGAGTCAGAACTTCTATAAGCAAGGAAACACACACAGAAACCCAGAAATGTATTATTTTATTGGTCTAGTGTCATTAAACTCACTTCTGTGAGCTGTAAATACACTTAGAGGGTGGATTACTAATTAGCCCTTTCAGGATTTCTTTTGTGGATTACATAAACAGTTTGTCTTTGAAACAGAAAATCAGCAGGCACGTACTGCCTCGCCCTGCTGTGAATTTCTGCATTTTTAGAACTAAGTAAAAAAAATT
Organism: Trogon surrucura; assembly: GCA_020746105.1. Lineage (NCBI taxonomy): Eukaryota > Metazoa > Chordata > Aves > Trogoniformes > Trogonidae > Trogon > Trogon surrucura. Next base: position 32,358,718 of record CM036621.1, read on the forward strand.
ATCAAGTATTCTAAAATTACAAAACTTCAGCGATTGTGAATGCTCAGTAACTAGCAAGCAGAAGTTGTATTAAGGTTCTTTTCCACCATCCTTCCACTGCTGCAGATGTAATGGTTTGGCTTGTTTTGAGTGATAAGGCAAACTCCAGAAAACTCCCTCCTTTTCCAAATATTTTTGGTGTGGACTTACCAATTTCCACGTCTTATCATTTGTCTCCAGTAGTGACATATGAAAGCCATAAGTCTTCAATGGGAATTTTCTGCCTTTTTTTCCCCATTCAGAGATAATTTATGTAAGTAGAAGATATAATGAGGATACTAAATTAAGTGTGTCTATGTGTACATAAATAAAATTGGTTTGTTACCCATTTGCCAGCATTTTGGCTCAGCTGCAGCAGAGAGTATCATAACTGCTTTAAAATTGATTAGACAATTTAGCTTGAAATTTAACTCTGGATATGGCAGAGAGAGATAAGCTTGTGAATAGGAGCATAAAACATTAATCTTGCAGTTCTCCAGCTGATCTCAGTAAAGCTGGCATGTTGTATTTATTGGCTTTGAAGAAATTTAAAGTCTTATGCTTCCAGTGTGACTTACGCATACATGAGTGGTCTTTGACTTCTTATTATACGGGTCAAGAATGACTGGGGCCTTTTACTTGTTCTTAAAAGCAAACTTTTTTGTTTTCAAAACAGAGGTTTTTCTGCAGCACCCAGAGAAGACATGCCTAGTTTTTTTGGCAGGGGAGACCAGGTTTGTTTGCCTGCTAGGTCTTCTATAATTTTCTGCCCAAAAGAGACCCGAAAGCAGTGTTTCTATCCAGTCCCGCAGTGTCTTCCACTGGTGAAGCAACAGGAATATGGAAAATGAGGTAGCCCTTTTAAGCAGAAGCTGATCTATTTTAATTTGATACGAAGCTGCTCAGAGCAACATTTCCTATGCTACTTTCATTCTCAACTTTTTTTCTGTATCATGATGCTTCATCAAAGCGATTAGGTTAGCTTCAGTGAAGTGGCAAAGAAACTAACATGAAACCAGGCTGTTCTAAGGCCTTTTCCACCTATTTTTACATCCATAACAGTAGTAGCTCCCTTTCAGCTGGACTTTTGGAGTGCTTTAGGGCAACTATATGCTGATTTTCAGTAAGCTCAGCTGCTGTTTCTGTTTTTAGTAGATATCTTATTTGATGATGTTGATCTGTTCTTTAAATTGATCCTGGTAAAAAAGAAGTGGCTTGAAGTGGACATGCTTTCCAGTGTAAAAACCAGTTCAAAATATTCACTGAAGCACAAGGAAGAAAGGCAAGGTGCAAATGCTTTATCTTTATAGCCAGTAATATCTGTCAGTTTTCGACCTCCGTGGCAACTATACTTCATTTGCCACACACCTGAAGTCTCCAGTTTTAACTAGCAAGTAGGTTGCTAAACTGTCTTTCGCAATTCATGATTTTTAAGTGCTATATCTGACAATATTATTAGATGCTAGTTAAACCCCCACTTTAACAGCAGATAGAATTTTCTTTAACATCCAACTTCAAGTTTGGCTGAAAGTAACCTTTCTGCTATTGGAAATTCTGCCCATTCTTACTATTTTGTTTTACAGTTACAACTGCTAAAATTACAGTTATATAATGCTTTCATAATACTGATAAGCTCTAATGGAAATATTTCATATTATGTAGTTGTTATAAGTGATATATGTATATTATAAGACTGGATAGGATATTCTTACTCTCTTGTGCTACCCTGTCATCTTCATTTCTTTCCAGTTAATTATGGTGCAGTGACGTCAAGCACTATATCTCACAATTTTATGTCATATTCCAATATATCTCAGGACAGAATGCTATTCCTACCATTGAAAAGCACAAGTTTTCACAGGACCCAGATTCTGAGTTTCAGCTTATGCTTTACAAGAGAATGCTTCTTCAAAATTTCTTGTTGACCGCAGTGCTAGGGTGTCTGCTGTGTGGACAGAGCTGGTTACCTGCATGTTTTGTTCCTAGGATCAGACAAATCTAAGAGAGCAAGAGCTTCCTTTTCATGCACCATCCTTTTTTCCCTTGTTCCCATGTAATGGTACACCGACTGCTACTCAAAAGTTGCCATTTACCAATACTCACTGAATCATTGTCATCCTCACTAATACTGTGCATCATTAACAGGTTCCTATTACAGCCTGTTGACTCAATGGATTTTGACATTCAGGACTACACAAATAAGTATCAAAATATAAATATGCATTATAAATACCACAGATACATCATATTCTAAACAGAAGGGAAATTGGAGTGTTGCTTGCTGGTTATGATTATGAGGTATTGTATTTTCTTATTTCATATTCTGTCTGTATTTCGAAACCTGCAAAATTATTTCTTTCTACTTTCAAAGATACTTAAAGATTTCAGAAAAGTGTTTGACTTTTGAATCTTCACACACACACACTCACAAAAAGATAGCTAAGCATTTTGCAATGCAAGTGGTTTCTTTCTCTGAGACTTCTAATAAAATGTTGCTAAAATTACCTGGAGATTTTCTGCTCAACATTTACTTGAACTATTTATTCACTTCTTAAGAAAAAGATGTGAAGCAGGCATCAATTCCAAGAATTGTACAGAAAACAATACCCATTTCCAAAGTACTTTTGCTCTTTGACTGTCATTTGTATGCTCCAAAATATTTTTATCTCTGTTACTCTTTGTCAGTGGTCATTACTGCTTTGTACCCATCTCCAGAAACTTGAACTACCTTGGCTGTTGATAACATGGCTAAAGCCCGCAGGTATGGAGTATAGAAGATCACTTCTGAAACAAAGAAGTTGCACATGAACATATTGTGGGTATATATGGCTTGGGTTTCCTACTGCATGTCTGTTCAGGTCTTTTTTCAGATATTCTGTGAGCTGGGATCCGAATGCATCCAGCTCTTCAGGAGGTCTGAAAACCTCAGCAGTATCATTGCATCTACAGCTTAAACACAGAGCCTCGCTCCTGAAAGAGGAATCATATGTCGTCTTTTCAGTGTACCTGGTAGAGCTTTCAGCCATTTTTTTTCCAAATACAAAATGCCTACTAAAGAAAGCAATGCCATTTTCTCCCTGCTGTCTTTCTGAAATCTCATGTTGGGAAAAACGCTTACCATATATTTCATACGAACAGAAAGCTTTCAGTAATGACTGGTATTTCAGTGTCTATTGCAGCCAGTGCAGCTATTGAAAATATCATTGTGGATGGCACAAACATGGGGAGATTTTGAGTAACACCATGCATCATCTGATTTTGATATTAGTTGGAAAGGAAAAAAAAAGAGAAAAAGCAATAGCATATTTGAAGAATAGACAACCTGTTGAATGTAAATCTACAAAATGGAACAAAAAATAGAAAAGTGTTATTATTCATTCTTGAAATCATCAGTAAAATTACTTTATTCAGAATATTAGCTGGAAATCTATGGATTTCACAGCCTCTGTGACTGAATTTCACATAACTATGAGGAGAATTTTGAACAATCAGGCCAGCCTTAATATTCTTGCATTGAAATGTTGGTATAATTCTTTGACAACATATGTTGAGAGGCTGAAATGTCCCTAAGGTTTTCCAAGTCAAATTTTCACTGTTATTACTGACTAGACTCGCCTTCTCTGTCCAGTTTTCTATCAGTTATGATGGAAGCATAAGTACTACTTTTTCTATAATTAGATGTGACTAAAAATAATTCTGACAATATGTTGCCTCAGATCTCTTCATGGGCTTCCATCTTCCTCATCTAGACAGAATTTTGAAGCTTTCCTCTCTTTCTGACATAGACATTAGTCTTGTTTTTCTCCTTTGTTTCTTTCTACTTTTATCTATGATCATTATTTCTTATGATGTTTCTTTACTGTTCTCTTACATCATCTTTTCTGTTTTTTTTTCTCTTTTTACCCACTCATTTTTCTCATCTTTCTGCTTTTTTTGCTTGTTTGTTTGCTTTTGACTTGTGGCTTATGTAGTGCAAGATCACCTAATGTTTCTGAGTTTTAGTGTTCACAAAATGCTCTACTACAAGGTTGCCTTGGGAACTAAGGGAAGACCTAATTTTAGAACCTGTGATGCTTTGGGAGGTCAATGGTCATTTGTTCATCTATAATCTGCACTTAGAGAAATACTTCCCAACAAAACTGCAAGGTCTGAACTAGACAAATAGAATAGAGAGAATAAAGACCAGAAAATTAAGTTGATGTATATGTCCCTTTTACTACAGCTCAACAAAGTCATCGCTGTTAATTGTTTCATTGTGAAGTAGACAATATTTTATGTATTTGCATACATATGTGTACATACATACACTTTCTATAAACCTTGAAGAATTTGGTTTTACTTTGTGCTTGAAAAATAGGTTTAGGATGAATGTGATTTCTATGTGTATTTATTTCACTGACAGGTATGGATAGGGCCATTATGTTACCTGTGGACGTTGCTGACTTCTTAACTAAACGTTGTAGCACCAGATAGCTTCAGATATTTCTTATTCTCAAACTGCAGCTGGACACAGCTGTGGTACTAGCCAGTCTATGCAGCCTGTTGTTGGTGTTTAAACATGTGAAGAATTTCATCCCCTGCCAGTATTTCCCATCACTAATATTGAGACTTGAATAATTGTACCTCATAGCTGTTTCTGACTACCACCCGTGAGACTTCGTGAAATCCTCTTCAGAGATGTGATTGTATTGCAGCACAGAAAACAGATATCTAATAGGTCTTTAACTGAATGAATCATGCTTGGTTTTTATGCAGGGAATAAATCACAAGATAGCGGGATTGCAGAGATGGAAGAACTTCCAGTCCCACACAACATCAAAATAAGTAACATCACATGTGATTCCTTCAAGATTTCTTGGGACATGGATTCTAAATCCAAGGACCGCATTACTCATTACTTCATCGACCTCAACAAGAAAGAAAACAAGAATTCCAATAAATTTAAACACAAGGTAATTTTCATTTTAAAATCAGGATGGAAATATTTAATTTTGAATAGGTGGATCTCAGTGTTTTATTAAAATCTTTCAAAGCCAGACCATGAGAAACAAGTATTGGACAACCAGCAAAGGTGGGTTTTAATTAAGCTGATTGACTTGGTTTTCACTCAGATTACCTTCTCCATCTCTAGCCTGTGTGTGTGCACACGAATCCATTTGTTTCATAGAGAACTGAACATTGCCTTTATTTCATTTGAATGTAGTTCTGGATCCTGTACAGTGCATTGCAAGACAGACATTTTTGTTCCTGACTAGTTCTTAATTATTATTTAAACAATTTATGTATTTGTGCCTGTTCTTGTTCAGTGACAGACTCACGAGAGCAATACATGTCATTTCAACAGAAGAGTCACAAATTCTAATGCACTTCTAGGAAGGCTTCCAGCAATTTTAGTTTGCAGTATTCAGGACTGTGACCTGAATATTCATCTGGCCTCTTTCCTCAAGCCACTGATGCAGGGACATATTGAATACATTGCAGAATCTGTACTTAACAAATCCCAGCAAAATTTGCTTTGACCTCAGAATATCTGAAATACTGAGATTCCTAGAGAAATGTGGAATGAGATAAAAGATTGAACAACACAATCATCTGTGAATTTAAAAACAATATTGGCAATATCTCAAAAAGATAAGGTTTGCCAAGGCACAAATAACCACACAAATATAAGAGCTCCAATTCTATCAACTCCTAAATTATTATTGGTTTATAAGCCAGTAGGATAAATAGGAGATATTTCCACCAATTTCTCTGGTTTTGTTGTAAGAGTATTTTTTCCCGTGACTTCTGTTAATAGCAGGTGCATAGTTTCCATGTGTCCTTATTTGATTATTTTTTAATGTGGTTGGAAGTAACATATGTGTTAAGTGTAAAGAGAAATAATTTAAAACTGCTTGAAGTCAAGAATTTTACGTGTTTGGCCAAGATGTTGCAGTTTCTAGGAAAGAGGTGCGAAGCACTGTCAAATTAAATGTTATAATAGACAGTTATTATGACCAATTTTTAACTTCAATAGTAAATAAAGTAGGGTATGTTTGGTTTTCTTTTACTGTTATTGCTTTTTGACTGACAGCCTTTGAATTTGAATTCCCATTTTATACTGCAGGAATAAATATACCTGATAATAGAAATACTCAGATTATTTTTGATTTCTTTAATTTTATTAATCTACATGTGGTTTTTTTCATTCATGTACAAACTGGTGTAAAGTTGTAAAATTTCTTTTTCTAGAAGCTAGACCCACCCTAGCAGATTAAACATTATATCAACTTCAAAATCTATATCACAGTGATGAGATTAGTAATAAAATGGAGACGGGGAAAAAAAAAAAGGATATTGGTAGTATAATAAAGATAAACAGTTAGATCTATTTCATTTTTTTCAGCATTTCACTCACTTTTTACTGCAATGAAGTGTTTAGTCAAATGAGTCAGTTGGTTTTGTTGAAACTAAAGCCTATCAGTTAAAATGATGAGTAAATGCAATGCCTTGTCAGAATTAACTTAAAATGTCTTAGTACTAAATGTTTTACTGATTTGGTAAAGCTATTTTTGGGTTTGGGTTTGGTTTTTTCCCCTGCCAGAATGATGAAAATTCAGACAGCAGTCCGGGTGGATAAGAGAACTGCACAGACTGAATACTCTAATAACTAAGGCACGCCAGAGCACGTTTGTGTTTGCTTTCATCCATCTTCAGTACACTTTTTAGAATGAACTTTTGTTAAGAAATTTAAAATTGCTTGACGGAGCTCTGAGCAACCTGATCCAGTTAAAGATGTCTCTGCTCACTGCAGTGGGTTTAGACTAGATGACTTTTAAAGGTCCCTTCCAGCTCAACACATTTTATGATTATTTATGACTACTGTCATGTCTGTGAAGGAGGAGGTTTGAATTGGTTGTAGTATGTAAAGTGTAACGGCTAGAATTCTGGTAAGACTTCATCTTTTTCTCAATGCAATTTGCATACTTCCCCATTTATTTATATTTTTTAAGTTAAGGAAGTGTGATTATTCCCAAGTAGTAGGAAATGAGGCTCAAATGTTTAGCAAAATTAGGACTAGAACCTGGGTATGCTGAGTTCCTACAATGCACCCTACAAGCGAACCTGGCAAAGGGAAGGATGAGATTAAATGCAAATAAGCTAAAAATTAAAAGCTGCTTCTTTTGCAATGAAAAGGAACTGCAAAGGAGGTGTCTTTTACCATCTCTCGTATACCTTGCTGATTAGTTATTCAGTGCTTCCAGGCTGCTCTTGGAAATGATTGCTGTCCAGGTACCTTTGGAGTTGTCTGATGGGTGCTGGTGGTGTAGCAGCCATCTGCCACTCCAGAATCCCGGCTGTCCTTGAGCTGGCATATAACCTCCTTTGTGCTTCTTTGGGGGCTCAGCCAGGAATGGGAGTTGAGCAGAAAAGAGATGAAAGGAAAAAAAATATTGAATCCCCAGAGACATTTCAATGTGAATATTTGAACATTTTTTTTCCTAAGGTAGATACAGTGACCTTAAAAAAAAAAAAAGTATTTCCTCAGAAAAAGAACAACATGAAAAGCATCATATCTACCCCTGCTCCCTAGCTGTGCGAGAGATAAAACCCTCTGTCGGTGGTTTTAAGCAGCCTGCCCCTTTTTTTTCGCACAGTTAGAAGAGTTCCCTGATACACAGCTGGAAGGTAAGAGTTTGCTGCATGAGGGCAATGAGGCTTTTAATGTTGCATGAACACTGACAAAATTAATGGGGGCAAAAACCACCACTGGGTTGTGGACACAGAGACGTGACCCAGGTGGAGGCAGTTTTTACCATAGCCAAAGAAAAGACGACAGGAAGACTAATGACTGTAACTGTAGCAGCTGCTGACTGCATTAGCAGTCCCATGGGCTGCCTTTGCAATGTAGTTCCAGGGTGGTAGCTTTAAATGTTGTTTGGAGTGTCTTTTCTTTTTCCTTGTATTTTTTTCTCTATATGCTCTTTATTTCAGAATGTGCAGTTGAATCCTTCACTGAGGAAGTTTTCTCCCAACCGTTACTTGATTTAAATGAGAATTAGCAAAAATGAAATCATGACAATGAAAACTTACCCTTAATTATCAACCACCCTTCAGTTCTTGTAATATCAGAAGCTGCAAATTTTGCCGTTTCTTAGTAGAGAAACCGAAGAATATTTGTTGCTGACAGAAAACCAATAATTTCTCCATAACAGAAGACAAGCAAAAAAAAAAAAAGAAAATCACTTCAGGTCTTAGTTATAGATCATGAACAGAAAACGTCTCTTTTCTATTTCTTTTTTTCCTTAAAGGTCTACTGTATTAGTATTTATAGGTGGATGACTATGAAGTTGTATTTATAGGCGGACAGCTATAGATGTTACCTAAACTGCTCACTTTCCACATGGCAGCCACCTTACTATTCTGTGATTACTCATAAACTTTCACAGCGCCTCGAGTACATTGTGCAGAGAATCATTCAACTCCACCATGAGTCCTTTCACCCACAGTTTCAGCATAAACTGCCCAGTGCTTCAATTTTTCCTTCCCCTGGCAATCTGTACTGTAGTCTTCATTACTGCAGGCACTTCAACAACGAGCAGCTATTCTTCTTTCCACTATAGTGTGGTAAACTGGAAGAGCAAAACAGAGTATCTGAAATGGCAGTGGAGTGGGAAGCAAAAGGTGCAATGACAGGCACAAACTATCTAGCTGTACGCTTGGCTTGTTCTGGCCCTTCTGTATTTTGGTATATGTTACAAAGTTATTCTGCAATGTGTTTAATTTTCTCTACTGAAGTTTGGTTTGGAAGATATCAGCAGGAATATAGGTGGACTGATTGACAGCAGGAGGAATTCTGTTTGGTTACACTGACTGAAAGAGAACAATGGCAACAAGAGACAAAGAAGCTCTTAAATTAAGATATCCTTGTGCTCAGTAGCATGTCTTTCTCTGCATACCTCCAAATTATATATTTGGGCTATATATAGTAGTATCAATCCACAGTCATTTGGAAACACTAATAAACTCATACATGCAAGTTGTTACCATAGCTTTTGGAGCAGACTGTAGATCACTGCCCCAGCCAACCTGTTACTTGCTCCACCCATGAACTGAGAGGTAACTAAGGTTTATACAGAAGAGCCAGGGCTTGGGGATTACATTGCAAAAACAACAGGGGAAGAGGTGGTGAACTGGTTTGGTTGCTCTGCTGACTTGTGTGTTGTTTTCATCTTTTTTTATTTCCATCAGGATGTACCCACTAAATTGGTAGCCAAAGCTGTTCCTTTGCCTATGACAGTCCGTGGGCACTGGTTCCTGAGCCCCAGAACAGAATACACCGTAGCAGTGCAGACAGCGTCAAAGCAGGTTGATGGCGATTACGTTGTTTCCGAGTGGAGTGAAATCATCGAGTTTTGCACAGCAGGTAATATTGCTCAGGAAACACGCACAACAGAACATCTGCAAGTCATGGTAGCTTTGCTGCCTGAGTGGCTTAGCCACCTACCAGTGCCAACTGGGTGTAGTCATACCTGGAAACTGGAATTCTAACTCGAGGCTTTGTGTGTGCTCAGGTCTGGGGCGTTAATGAGAGGGACTGTCCCTTTGCTCTGCAATAGCTTAGCTGCCACAAAGTGCTGTGCCTGGCACCCCTGCTTGTCCCAGGCTGAGAAAGGAGCCTGGTGGAGCAGAGCCACTTGTGCGCATGCTGCAAAAGCCTGAGCATCACCAACACCTTGTCTCAAGGATCGGTTTAGTCCGTTACTGATTTATAAGTCTCTTCCTTTGGATGTTCATCAGCTGGTGCCAATGTGCCTGTGTGACAGCTGAGTGCTGAAGGAGCTCTCTATGAATCCCACGTTGATTGAGACAGCTTTTAGGCCAGGTTCTAAGCAAGCTGGTTTTTTAGTTATGTGATTTGTTATTGGTTTACAACTAGGTATGTTGTAGCAAACAGTTTATCAAATGACATCAGCCAGAGTGGGCAGTTCTTGGCTCCTCTGCAGTTGCAAACACAAGGAAATCAGCTCCAACACAGGAAATCCTGAGCTGAAAGTTGCTGTAGGCTTGCAGAGCATTCACAGGGGAAGGAGTGGGGAGAATCAAACATGTATGTTCCTGCCATTTGTTGCCACTGCTGGAAACTGGTGCTGGGCTATAGTTTCTGTATACAGATGTGAGGTACGTTACGTTACCGAGGCTCTGTTCCCAGTTTTAAGTCTGCATATCTGTATATATTTTTGTGAGTATTGTGTTTTTTTTTTCTTGCCACCCCCATTCTACAAGTTTGTCTTTTCTTTCCAGATTATTCTAAAGTTCACTTAACACAGCTATTGGAAAAAGCTGAAGTGATCGCAGGCCGTATGCTTAAACTGTCCGTTTTTTATCGGAACCAGCACAAAGAATACTTTGATTATATCAGGTAAGTAAGTAAACATATGCAAATTGTTTGGCAAATTAAGAGAGTAATGGAAAAATAGGTAAATGGAGGCAGCTGTGCTAAAGCTAGAGCAGGATGTCTGTATGCTTTCTTGCTAGTTCAGAAGGGAAGAAAATGAAACATAAGTCATTTCTTCTACCTTGTTTAACTCAGCACTTCCATCAGACAGTAAAGGTTTGTGTTTTGAAACAGAAAATAAAGTACTGACAGGGTCTTTAGCCTGTTCAAATTGTCTGTTATCAGAACAGAGTATTTAGTAGCCAAATACTTCTATTCTACTAGAAATTCAGTGATGTCCAGTAGTAGGATTGCACAATGGTGTGCATAGGCATTTGCCTGCATATAAGATTTCCAGCTCAAATATTTATTCTCCAAGTGCAACCACCCCATTTCTATGCCCAAATGTAGTAACTGGAGCTCTGCAATCCAAATGTTAATTTACAGATTGTGTGGGGAGGGAGCGGGGATGCTTTTTGGACGGTTTTACAACACTGTGCTTCAGTTGGAATAAAAAAAAAAAAATTAGTTAGCGGGAGATAGGTTCCTTAGTCCTGTTGGAGACCCAAGGTGCCCTCGCACACACAACTGGAAGTATTCATTACAATGGAAAAGAAGATTTTTTTTCAGTAGAAGGAGTTAAAGCTCACGTACTGACGGAGCAGGAGCAGCCAACATGCAAAGGTAACCTTCTACTGTTAGAAGAACATGGATGAGAGGTAAGCAGTGTGTAGAGATGTTTCAGCACGATGTCAGAAGGGTGGCAGCACTGACTATGCTGCTTTAAATATGCATTGAGAGATGGAGCTGCTGCAGTGCCTCATAATTCCAGTTTTAGTGGGTGTCACTCTAGTACCTGTCTAGAATGGAAAGGGTTTTTTCAAACTAGTAAAGAAAAAAAAAACTTCAGGGAATCAAACTCCAGTGAACAGGCTTCTCCACCCTTGGAAACATTCCTGCTTTGTAGTCATGAGTACCTGCTCTATTCTAGGACTGCCTTGCATATCCCAAAGCCTGGGGTTTGCTTTTTCCTTTCTGTGTTTTGGAAGAATTAGTTTATTGCACATCGTGACAAAGCTGCAAAACTCAATGGAACTAGAGAATGAATTGCAATGGTTTGAGGACCTTGTAGAACCTTTGAGGATCTTGTAAATCTCTGCTGCAATCCTGGAGTAGGTACCATAGAAGGGCAATGTCTGTGGTGGTTCTGATTCTCATATGGCTTTGTTTTGAGCCTAGCGCACCTGCCTTTGTGTTCATAGATCTTTGAAAATTGCAACTGATGTGCATTTATAGCTGTGAGTTTGGCCTTGCCTGCCAAATGTGACTCTTGATTGCACTGTATCCTTTACCCTCCCTCCTGTTACATTCGTTCTTACTTTGATACTAATAGAGAACTAGATTGTTCCCCCCCCACCCCGTTAGTGAACTAAAGAGACAACAAAGATGTGTTTTTCCCAGGTCAGTATGAAGCTAGGATACCTGTAACTGTCTGCTGGGGACCTTTTTGGATAAGAAAGGCACGAATATGGTCACAATGTTCTCTTCTGAACATCATGTCAAAAACCCTGACCACATGCTTCCTTTTGGGAAAAATTCGTTGTCATACCATACCTCTGTGGTGTCATAACTGGTAAACAAGCTTGGAAAACCTTACAAAGTAGCTCTAGCAGCACTGGCAAACAAGAGCAGCAACCCCTAAACTAGAGTTTGAAGTGTGCATTTCTAAGTAGTGCTCATGTCACTGCTGCTTACCTCAGCTGGGAGCGCCATAAAGTAGCTCAGATTCCCGGGGAAGAGTGGCTTATAATTAGCCTAATTGGCCACTGGATGTCAGTATCTTGCCACAGAAATGGAACTGCAAGAAGCCTGGCTTTGCAGGTTGCAGAGATGGTGGTTATTCAAACTGATTTTTTTTTTTCTCTCCCTAGTAATCGCTTCAGTCATAAAATAACAATTGTAACCACCCATCCCAATCAATGTCTTATGAAATATGGCTTGAGACAATAACTATATAGTATTTGAGTGGCATAGAAAACTTTTGAAATTTATTTTGGTGTCAAATGAAGATATGCTGCTGAGGAGATTTGAAACAATGAAAAAAACACAGCTGGAGACATTACTGAGTTGATTTCGAGGTGCTTTGTATGTATAGGATGAATTTGTTTGCTTTGATTGCAAGTAAAAACTCCTCCTCCAAGTAAAACCCTTTTCCCACACAGACCATTCTACCTGGAGCTGCTGAGAGTTAAAAGTAGAGCGAGAACAGTCTGTCTTGGTTAGTTTCTCCTTCCCTCAAAAAAAAAAAAAAAAAAAAAAAAAAAAAAAGAGGGAGAGAAAGAGAAAAGAAGGAAAAAAAAAGAACTAGTGAAAAGCAAAATGAGTTTATAAGACTCCAGCCCCCCAGCTTCATACATTTTTAATCTGTCAATGTATATAAAGGCATTTTCTAAGGGTGCCCAGTAAATGTGGTGTTTTGCAGGACTTAGAAAAGCAAATGTTTCCCTCCCTGCTATCACATGGCTGTAGGTGCAGTGAGCACCAAAGCTGTCACTTCGGCACTTCCGTAGAGGTGTGGGGCACAAGTTCTGGGAAACGTCCTGCTATCCATAAAATCTTGGGTGCTAAGGAGGATTACATGGGGTGTTTTGGTCTGTTCTCCTAAATTTAGCAGCCTAATCCTGTTGAGTGTAACTTGGGATTTAGAGTTTTAAAAATTTCACTTGTTGCGTTGAACGCTTCTTTCCATTGGAACCAAACTGAGCTCAGATTGCAAAAAAAAAAAAAAAAAAAAAGTTAGTGTTTTCCTTTTTTTTTCCCCTTAGAACTAGTGACTGCAGAAGTAGGATACCAACTAAAGTGGAAACTAACCAAATTGCCTAACACTCTGTGTCCAGCTCTGCTCTGATTGAAGTCATCAGCAGACAAATTAGACCTGAAATAATCATTTGGAGGGAAGAAAAAACACCTGTGGCACTCAGTACATTCCTTCCTATAGGCAATCTGAAAAACATCTTTCAGAAATAACTTTCTCTGGCAGTTTTCTAAACGAAATACATACTGCGTGTGCTAAAAATATGCATGAATAAACGGTATATTCAGCATATTGAGACTGACTTGCAATTTTCAACATGTGATTAAACTAAAATGTGTTTATTGTTGGAATTATAGTCGAAGGCTGAACAAATCAGCTAATTAAACTTACTGGCCGTTTGGGGGCTTTTTTCGTTTGTGCTATTCTTTCCCTGCATACAATGCCTGCACAGCTGACAGAGAAGCCAGACTGGAGAAGCAGATTTTCCCCTCAAGCAGAGTTATTCTATCTAGCTCCTTCTGATTCTGGCATCACTTGATTTGCGTGGTCCTAAGAGCATGACACTAACCACAGTTTTCAATTTAACCATTTCCCTTTGTGTCCCTTCAGTACCAGTGCCAAGCAGCATGATGTCTTAACTTTCCACTTCTTTAAAAAGCATTACGAAATAAACAATTCCAGTCATTCATTTGTAGAGAGCATCACGGGAATGCTATGCAGCCCTCTGTTAAGGATAACAGTGGCAGCCATGGCTCTCCGATCAGCGGGAAGCTGGAAGGTATCTTCTTCAGCTGCAACACCGAGTTCAACACTGGGAAGCCACCGCAAGATTCACCTTACGGAAGATACAGGTTTGAGATCGCAGCTGAAAAACTCTTCAACCCAAATACTAACTTGTACTTTGGAGACTTCTACTGCATGTACACAGCCTACCACTACGTCATTCTCGTTATCGCGCCCGTTGGTTCACCAGGAGATGAATTCTGTAAGCAGCGCCTTCCTCAACTAAATATAAAAGATAACAAATTTCTAACCTGTGATGAAGAAGACGGGGTCATGGTTTACCATCATGCCCAGGATGTTATTTTGGAAGTAATTTACACTGATCCTGTGGATCTCTCCCTCGGCACAGTTGCGGAAATTACCGGTCACCAACTAATGAGCTTGTCTACTGCAAATGCAAAGAAAGATCCCAGCTGCAAGACCTGCAATATCAGTGTTGGACGTTAAAACTTCCCTCGTTACTTAGGAGCCTTCAACCCTCTGTTGCCCATTTCCCTAGTCAGACATTTTTGTCAGAAGCATGCACATGCCGCTGTCACCAAAAGCAAACACGAGTCTTCAAAATCTCCAATAGCGTTTTTAGTATTTCTTCTCTCCCTCTTTCCCTTCTGTTCCCCTGAGGCTTTAAATAATTAGAAGTCCTGGATTTCTTTCTGGCAACCATTTATACTTAGATGCTGCAAAAATTGTTTTCTGTTTCTTGCCAAACTTAACAAAATCCTATATAAACTGCTTTAGCAAAATAAAAATAACAGCTTATAAATGGTGTTTAAATATGCATTCATTTTAACTACTGAACAAATACTGGGATAACTCCAAACAGCATGAAAGGTTGTAATTGCAGCATGATTTAAATTTCAGAGCCTAGAAATGTCAGCACTTCCAACGTGTTGTTTGACGGTGTTATTTATGTTATTTATATTAGCTAACTGAAACAGAAATTGTGTCTCAACATAATAAATATAATAGAAAAATATTTTATTTGTACTGTTGTATAAAATATTATACAATCATATAGAATATATAGATTACATTTTAATATCAATTGTATACATGTCATGAAATCATTTTCCCTTATCAAAGATGTGGTTTGTAAACTTCAAATAGCTCTGTATCTGTTCCTGTTGCTCTAGATGACTTTAATTAAAACAGATTTACGAAGGAAACCATTTCTGATTCATAAAAGTTAAGTTATAAATTATTAAGTCAGTACACTGAAACAACAAACCTCTGAGAAATAAAAAATTCCTTTTTTTAGTGTTCATACTTTTTCCTCGAAGCTACTTGAAAATGTGTACATCTTCAAAATCATGCTGAGCCATTACACACAATATAAATACAAACATGTTTGATACATAGTAGGCTTTATAAAAGGAAAACCTTCTTACCAAGATAGAAAACAAGTTGCTTATACTATGTGGTCAATACAAAATGACAGTTAAAGCAAAACACTAAACATGATTCAACTTATTCATGTCCCTTTTTTAAAAAATTCATTTTGTTCTTCCTTCCTTTATGTCTGGGCTAGGTATTTCCCAGAATCCCTGCTTTTCATTTCTAGTACAAAACCCACTGATAATCCTTTTGGTAATAGTCCACTTGTCACACAAATGGTCTATCACAAATAGTGAAAAAAAAAATCTCCTTAATATTACAAAGTGTGGTGCTCTGAAAGTTAAGAAAGATGCATAATTCCAATGGAAAAATACCGTTTTTTATAATGTTATTTTAGTAAACAAGAAGTGTAGCATTCCTCATCAGATAACCGTGACACTCAATTATATACCATGTACTTTATCTGTCCAAAATATCTTAGCATAATGCAATAATCTAGTTTTGTTTTAATATATATATATATGTGGCAATTTATAACACAAGGAATACTTTGACATTTTACAAAGTGCATGCGTCTAACCGAGCTTTGGTAGGAAAGCGAATGTTATAGCATCAGGCAAAATAAAGTGCAGAGGTTAACACAGAACTAAAAATTAGCATGTAGTTGATCTATTTACTTATTTTTAAGTAGTGTGAGCCAGGTTCTGTGAACCACAGTGAAAAGGACAGCAGCCAGTACATTTGTTTTATCTCTTCCCGATAAAGTGTATCTATTTCATTTTTGCCAAACACTTTCTCTTATTTCTAAAAAAAACCTCCACTAGTCCTATTTAGCGTTCATGTTCCATCCTTATTGTTTGCATAGGCAGCATCACTTTGCTCTACTCCCAGAATTTTAGAGCAAATCCTGGCACTGGTTCTTTGTATGCACCTGTCTTTGAAGCTACCGGAATTGAATGGCAACTCTCTCTTGAAACAGTTCATGAGTTTTTTCCTTATTTTAAGCTCACAGTTCTTTTAATCTAGTGAATCAGCACATTGAGAACCGACATTAAGAATTAATTATAGTGCATGTTAATTCTAGAAAGAAATGTGTGGTACATTATCATGTACTAGGATGTACTAAAAACCTGGAGAGCATTTCTTCACTTTTTCAAACTAAGAGCAGGTCTCTACAATACTTCAGTGTCCTTTTAATTTCTAACATTCTCACAGTGCACTTCAAGGCATTTTCAAAAAGGAAAAAAATATATACTATAGTCCACTCACCCGTGCTTAATAGTCTTGCATATTGCTGTCCTCTCTCATCCCAGCTAGTATAACTGGTAAAGTGCATCAAAAAAATCTCAGTGTGTCAAATTATTGTGCAGCAGACCAAGACCTGTAAAATTACTTCCTCTTTTTTTCATTACTTGTTTGTTTGCTTGTTGGTTTGATTTTTTTTTGCTAGAGAACAATGCCACAGCATTGCATTGCCTTCAAATTGTTTTGGAAACATCATGCTTACTGATGAGAACCTCCAAGAGCCTGATTTTGGCTTTGGTGTGCTTGTATTCAGAGTATTCCTCAGCCATTGGCATCCGATCTTCTTTTTGAGGACTCCTGTAAAAAGCAAATAAAAGTGCCATCACTTTTATAAGTAAGAGGAGAAACAGTCTTTAAAATTAATTCTGCAACAACTAATGAGGATTGGGTTTGATTGTGGGTTTTTTTTTTCCTGACTAAAGACCATTTCACAGGACCAAGAGTCTTTAATAGACAGAAATGAAGTAACAGTATTTAAAATACTGAATTTTCATACACTGGGTAATTTTCTTTCTTGTCAGCTATGCAAGCATAACAATTTCATGCTCAAATATGCAGCAACGTAATTATAACACAGTGCTTTGAAAACAGTTACCGTAATACTACATGCCCATATCCTCTGTGGTTTTCAGCAAACAAGTTTAGAGGAAGGAGGATAAACAAAGAGTGAAAAGCAGCCGGTATTTATCGATGGGTGAAAGAAACAGGAGCTTCTGGTTTTAAATCTAGCTGTTTAAAAATTACCAAACTGCCAAGTGAAAAAACACCTGCACATTGACGGCTACAGAAAGACTCCTCAGCAGCCTCCCTTCAGTCTGGAGTTTATACCCATTGCAGGCACGTCCTGGAAGATCCTCAGATCCAGACCGTCCGCAGGGATGCCCACATCTTGGAGAAACATGCCCACATCTTGGAGGTGGACATCTCCACAGAGACCAGAGACCTCCGTGGTACCTTCCACTCCTTAACTGCAGCTTCTTGGCCAGCTCACCTAAGAGCACCCACCCTAGCAGAAACACACACTGCACAGGAGCCCAAAGCAGAGGAGGAGAGGGCTTTTGTCGAGCTGGTTATTTACCTTCCTGTCTGTTTATAGAATTGTTCCTCAAATTCTCTCAGAGCTTTGCGAAGCCTTTTCTTATCCGCTTTTGTTTCTCTGAGATGTTCAAGCAGAACGGGCCTGTAAAACAGAGGCAAGAACATGAAGCCCCCATGGGCTTGGAACTATTGTAAAAGCTGTGACTTTGGGGAATAAGCAGCCTCTTGCTATGGGCCATGGCAGGCACTGAGATCAGTGTCCCAAGGCTGGCTGTACCATCTCACACAATTTTAAACAGTTGCACTCCTTCCCTTTTACTAGTAATCTCACCCTTCTAATAAAGTGAAGGCAGAGACTCTATGGACAATGTGGGAGGAGAAGCTTTCAGGATTGAGTCTTGCTAGTGGTCTTAATTCTGTGCAGAATTAATGGAGTTGACAGGGCTCAGTGTCTCACAGGAATTGCTTTTCAACTCTGTAACTGAATTAAAAAAGTCAACATCCAATCTGTACTACTAAAAGCAGGTGTTACCAAACATGACTGTGATGCAGCGGAAATGCTCGTGGTACCCAGTGGCCGTGCTTTAGCTGCTATTTGGAGAATAAGATTTTTAAGCAGTGGAAGAATTCTGTTAGGGTATGAGTGTCCGGTGTTGGGTTATTCCTCCATAGTAACAAAATGCACAGAAACATCTGCACAGCGTTTGTGAGCAAACCATTGCAGACATGGTTGAGTTACCTAGAAAACTAAGACATTTTTATCTACTCTCAATTTTGGTGGAGTCTAGTCAACTTCATCTATGCATTTAACAGCTCCCAATCAAAACATAAGAAAAAGATACCATCCCATAAACTATGAGAGCACATCTGTTCCTGAAAGTAACATTCTTCAGCAAGTTTCAAGGCTGAGTTATAACAGCCCAAGTGCATCTTGAGAGTTGCTGTCTCATGCGACCTGAAATTCTTAACTACAAATCAGAAGGGCAGCTTTATTTTGGTTTTTATAATGGAGGGCGCGAGGTTGGTGGTAAGTTTCCTGGGCATCCAGACTCTAATAACTCTTTTTATGCAAGGAAGAAATTGATTTTTACACACATTCAATGGCCTCCCTTGTGATCATATATTGTGCAATCCCTCACTCAGCTCACCTGTTTGTGTGCCTCATGTTGCACACACACACACAGGAGCAGACTATCCTGCTTGGCCAAACTGCAATGTGCTTTACAACTGCTTTGTAAGAAGGTAAGTATTTAGAAAAAAGATGACAGAACTTACATTGTTGCCTCATGTAAGTTGGACATAGACAAGGCTGTTTGCCTGAAAACTTTCTTTTCGTCCAGAGGTGAAACATATGCAGGCTCCCTCTCCTCCTGTAAGTAACACAGGTGCTCATCGACAGGGAGGCAAGATATTGGACCAGATGATAACTCACGGCTGCTTTGAGAATGGTCTTCATCTGAGTCTTCCTCCTCCTGCTTGCAAAATATAAAGCATTATTAAATTAGTTGTTTACATTTCAATACTAACAATTAATATGATGACGACATAAAAGATTAAATCACATAGATTAAAAGCCTTAACCAGGTCTACCTGATATCACTCATGAGAGCTCTCATGGGTCTCACAGAGTTACTGTGATCTGCCCACCATGACTGAACAGGACAGAAGCTGGCCCTGCTTCCAAGTATCTCAAGCCAGCAGTTTCCTTCTGTTTACTTGAAAGCCTTTATAAGTAGCAAAGATTTAAAGAACATTCTGTATTTATGTAAGCAGTGTAGTCTCAGCAGGATGACCATGAGCCAGCACTGTGCCCTTGTGGCCAGGAAGGCCAATGGCATCCTGGGGTGTATTAGAAGGGGGGTGGTTAGTAGGTCAAGAGAGGTTCTCCTTCCCCTCTACTCTGCCCTGCTGAGACCCCATCTGGAATATTGTGTCCAGTTCTGGGCCCCTCAGTTCAAGAAAGACAGGGAACTGCTGGAGAGAGTCCAGCACAGGGCAACTAGGATGATGAAGGGAGTGGAGCATCTCCCTTATGAGAAAAGACTGAAGGAGCTGGGGCTCTTTAGTTTGGAGAAGAGGAGGCTGAGGGGTGACCTCATTAATGTTTACAAATATATCAAGGGGGAGTGTCACGAGGATGGAGCCAGGTTCTTCTCGGTGACAACCACTGATAGGACAAGGGGTAATGGGCTGAAACTGGAACATAAGAGGTTCCGCTTAAACTTGAGAAGAAACTTCTTCTCAGTGAGGGTGACGGAGCCCTGGAACAGGCTGCCCAGAGAGGTTGTGGAGTCTCCTTCTCTGGAGACATTCAAGACCTGCCTGGACACGTTCCTGTGTGGCATAGTCTAGGCATTCCTGCTCTGGCAGGGGGATTGGACTTGATGATCTTTCGAGGTCCCTTCCAATCCCTAACATTCTATGATTCTATGATTCTATGATACTATCTACTGTTTGTATTATGTCCAGAAAATCTGACTGTAACAAGAGCTGGAAGAAGTAATTCCACGGTTTTATAGCTACAAATGTTAACTAGCAAAATAGAGTGATGTTGCTGTCTTACTCACATTCCGTCATCCTCTGAAGAAAAGTTGAGCTTTTGAAGCTATGGCTTAAACTTAAAAAATCCATGGAGCAGAGCTCCTAAGAAGTAGTACAAGGCAGCTTCAGTTAAATTTTAAAATATGTGTGTGCATGTATACAAAGATTTACGCTGGGATTTTTTACAAAGACATCTAAAGCTCTATTGTCATCCAACGAGACAGTAGTTCATAATTTTTAAAATCAACACAGCCTCAACTACTATTAGATTAGTAGTTTGATAGAGACATGCTAATTAACTTCCAAATAACACTTTCAGATTCCACTACCTCTACTCACTGAGACCAGTACTGTTACATTAAAGCACTACAAATGATATTTATGTGCTAAGTGATTGATAAAAGCATTGTCAATAAAATATAGAAGATAGATATAGTGACCACATAGTGCTTTGTGGAAAGAAATAGCCTTAATTCTGCATTCCCTATGTTAGCCGTAATAGAAAAACTAATGCCAGCCTTTGATGTCCCACCTGGCCATTTGAAGTGATTGCCTCAGAAACTTCTGCTATACATTACAACCTCTGGCATGCTTAAAAGGTTGATTTTATAGAGCATTTGCTCTAAAACATCAACACCCTGTCTGTATTAACCATTGAACACAATCTTCAAATACCAGTAGTTCTATCACTGCCTAACTGACATGCGGGTACAACTCAAACACAGCACTTAGTATGTTTTCGTGAAAATGGACAAGAAGTACTTCCAACTTACAATTGTTGTGATCAAAGATGGAGTTGCAAGAAGTTTTTTGATAATTCTGTATCTGTCGTAAAGAGGTTTCATGAGACTCTTTTCTTGCTTAGGTACCTAAACAGAAATCATAACAAAATATACTAATCCAAAAGTATAAAAATAAATAAATAAATTTCTCACTTCCTCCTGTAAGGCTGAGAAAGGTATTAGAAGAGTATGACCAGATGTGTGTTTTACTGTCATAGATATTCCATGGGAACTGTAATTTAACCCATGCAATTTCTGAAAAAGGAAAAATAGCAATCTATTTCCTGATGGAAAATACCCAACGTGGATTGCTCACTTCCTTGAGCCACACTGCCCAGGCACAGAGTGTACTATTCTTCCTCTTCGTGACGATGCTAACAGAGTCGTAAGAGCTAAGATATGCTTCTACTGTGCGTTGCCTTGAGATCACACTTATTTAACTGTAATAATGGCAACAGGCTAGCCACAGTAACGTGGCAGTCTGGCTGGGACACCATACTCAGCAGCCCAGGGGGAGCACTGAGGATACAGTCGTACAGCCTCGGTAAGTGAGCTGGCTCCATGCAGAATTGCTGCGTGCATCCCTCGCTGGAACTGCCTCCTACAACTGGGATTAACCGCCTGTTCATTTAGTCTGCTCTTGCTCCTCTTTTGCAAACACTAGAAGCATCAGCTTGGAGAAGAGTATCATTTTAGATCAGGTATCAGGAGTCTGATCCAGCCACAAATATTTGTAAATATAAAAATAAACCTTATGGAAACTAGCTGTGCAGCAGATCAACTAACTGGATGAAGGAAAATAAAGAACAAACCCCACAAGAAAACAACAGGAAAAAACCCAAACAAACAAAAAGAAAACAAAAAACAAACCTCAGAAAAACAATATATTCTTCAGTCATTACATGTCAAAACAGAGTCATTTGCAAACCAGTCCACCACCAGCCTCTGCTCCACAACCCACATCCCTGTCAGCACCCACTGCGTACAATTTCACTGTCCTGCGCTGCAACCGCTCTACTGCGTTCAAGTCCAGCGGCACACGCTTAGCTGAGGGAACACACGGCAGGTTTGAAGCGACATGGACTGGCTGGCGGCACCGACAACAGTCCGGAGTTGCCCAGACACAGACAGATACCTGGTCAGCAGGAGTAACGGGGACAGTAGACAAACACGGGTTGATGACACCACGTATGTCTGGCTGATCGAGCACTGGGGGCTGTTCCTAGAGGCATGCTTCACTGCACAATGTTGGGGCTTGCCTACCCCAGCCAGTCTACTTGTCTTCCCCAGTCATCACGTTCCGTTTGATTCCAAGAGTTACAGAAAATGCCAAACAATCCAGGATAGATCATTTTTCATTTTAAACCTAGTCGATGCCCTCTCCACCTGACTTGGCTCAGAGAAGTCTGGATCAAGGTGTTGATCATCTGTACTATGCATCAGCAGGACAAATATCACCAGCACTCTCCACTGTGTTTCAGGGCTGCTGTAGTCATGCTGCTCTGAATATGAAACTTGTTTTTCTGATAGTCCCCCTCTTTGTACTCCTGAAGGAGGTTTCTGCAATAACTGTGACATTGTCTAGAGCTGAATTCTGCTATTTGCTTTTAAAAACAAACAAACAAAAAACCAAAACCCCAGCAACAACAACAACAACAAAACCCACAAAAAAAATCACAACAAACCACCAAAATTTCTACTTAATAGGTTGAATTTCTGGTTATTTTCTTGGAATCCCAGTACATTCTGTTCAATTAACCTTTTGATAATGCTGCGGTGCATTGTTTTTTAAATTACAAGACATGCATTGAGTTGCTTTAGCACTCAATGATCAAGTATTGTAAAAATCCATTTTCTGCCCCGAGACACCTCTCTGATGGCAGAGAGGCGCTTGTTTTCTTAGCTAATGTCACTGGAGTGCCTCTGCATGGCAGTCACTTAGTCGCCTTTTCCAAGTCATCACTCCCTGGCTTTTACAAACTGCGTGTCCCCAGCAGATCTTTCCTGCTCCCCTCCAGCTCTGAACTGGGCACAGGGCCTGTTCTTGCCACTGATCTTGGGCCTCACTGGCCTCATCCTCCAGCTGTTCTTAGTGACCTGGATGCCTGCAGACTTTTCACCCCTTTTCCTCAGGACAACAGATTGCTGTACATACAAAAATTAAAATTTGTTTTCTAAGAGACCTGCTTATTTAAGTACGTAACTCTGTGTGGAGCATCTTGATTGCTTGTTTATTTTCAACAACAGCAACAACCAAAAAAAAAAAGTGTAAAATTCCTTCCTAACTTCCATTTACCTGTTTTAAATTCTTGACCATCCCTGATCTTTCTGTGACCTCAAGTCAGAGCTATCTGGCAGTTGTAGGATTCCCTCGTGACAGCTTAGCACCACTGATCACCTCCTTCCTTACGCAGTTAGCACTCTCTTTCTTAGCTGGTTATAGAGTTACTTCAACCTTGAGAAGAAACACTCTCTCTGAACCCCGTGCTACAAAGCGTGCACTATTATTCTCTTTTCTATCTCTGAATCTTCAAGACTCTTTTACTCTATATAGCACTAAGAAGTCAATCTCTTTTTTGTTCTCCTTCTTAGGAAAAACATTTTTTTCATACCCTTCCTATATATTCTCCTCATTCCTCAGCTCTTATTCCAAACCCATAGAAAATGGAAAAAAAAAAATTTTATCCAAGATGCAGAGAGATCAGATGCAGATCACTGTAATTTTAACAGCTGGCATATTTTTGGACACGCTGGTACTGCTTTGCTTTTCCTCTGCCAAACAATTACTGGTCAAAGACAGTCGTAGGAGTACAGACCTAGTCATCAGACAGGAATTCCTCAGTTGTGTATAGACAAATTTGCAAGTCATCATCTCACCCATGCTGGCAATTTTTTTTTGTTCCTACACTCAGCAATGAAGTCCCTTGAAAGGATTTTAATCAGTAGTTTTAAGTGATATTGTGAGATAAAGGAAAACATAGATGACAGTCACGTCATTTTTTTAGTTTGTTTTTTGGATGGTGCCCTGTAAACATTTCTCAGCTGCTGAGCATTCTAACCTTTCATACGCTGTAGCAGAGTCACAGTATGGATGACCCAACTCTGCCCTGGGTGTATAATCCTCCAGGTTTATCATCAAAACCCACAACTTCCAATCATGAAGAGAGATATAGGGCCACTAGAAACTTGCCTTTTTATTTAATGTTTTAAAATTTAAACCAAATCCATCAGTATCAGGAAATATCAATTATACCTGAAGATCAGTTTAAACTAACTAAAATTATGTTAAGCATGTAAAATTCATCTAAATATATGAGTCCACAAATATTTGTCAGAGAAGTCAGATATTTATTTATTCACCTATCTTTCCATGGTGTACTTACAGGTTGTCCATGAATACTCTCAAAATATAGTAGACATTTCTGAAGACTGATTTTTTCCAAAGCCATTTGCTTTTTTATCATATCCTATTTTAAAAAGTTATTTATAAGATTAAGAGTCAGGATTACATGCCAAGGGTACAGCTACGTATCTGTTTAATAACCTATTCTCCCCAGATAAACATTAATAATCAATTCTGTTTCTGTTCACACTGATGTCAGCGGGGACTTGGCTTTAACTTGGCAAGAACAAATTTACATGAATGAAATTTTAAATGAATCAAAGCACATTTTACCCTCTCAAGGCCTAATGGAAAGCTGGTGAGAGCTGTGAAGATACTTCGGCTGATTTCCCAGTAGAAAATACAATGTATTTACTTCGTCTGGCCAAAGTGGAGTCTTTGGGGCCTGAACTTCTTTCCTCTGGAGAAAGGTGCAGGAATGGAGATGTACTGAAAAGCTGGAATCTTATTTTTCTTAACCATCACTATTTAAAGATCTAATACTTCATTGCCTTGACTTCTTTCAAAATTACTATTCTGCAAAAGCCATTTAGCAAACTTAAAGTTAGGAAGTGGCATTAGACTACTGACAGAATGCTGCATCCTCATCTGGGAAGTTTCCAAGGGCACAAACTAGAGTCTCAGCCAACAAGGCAAGAACAAGAATCTTTGTGTGTTGCTCGATCAGAGTCTACATTTGAAATTTTTTTTCTGGGAACAACAGCTGACAGAAGGTCTGAACAAGCAGAAGTTTTTGCTTGAATACCACAGCCAAATCACGTGCACATGAGGTATTTCTCTTCGGCAGGGTTTGGAAAGGCGGGCTCACAAAAGATGACTGCAGCATATGAGCAGAAAGTGGTGATGTTGAAATCCCACAGATAGTGCAGTACTTTCCTAGAACATTTTAGATAACACTTCTGAATAATTATTGTAACTGAAAAAACTAAAGAAATCTTTTCACATCCATGCTAGGGAGAAATCAGTTAATGAGATCGCTATGTGATTAACTTCTATTTGCCAGATCAGTTCATAAATCATAGGTAGCATTCCTTATAATACATTAAGCATGACTTTGTTGTAACAAATGAGAACAACAATCATTCTAGACAAAATACTCAGAATCTTGGAAAAATGCAGAGAGGATGTTCATCAACTTTTTAACTATTCATCAAGAAAGAGAAATCAATTCACCTTGGCTGATAAGGGATGAAGAACAGAAAGCTTCAGCTATGCAAACACAACCCATTTATGGAATGGAATGATAAGACTCCCAATGAAATCCCTAAATATCCAATTCTTCTGACGCTGTGGTGAACACCCCATAAATGCAGAGCATCCTAGAAAAAGATACTATCTCTAAAATGAAATAGAAGAATAATCTGATCAGCCAGCAGGAAATTACAGCGGGTCAGGATGCATCTGTAGAACCTCCATGGGGGGAAACTGCAGAAAGTGCAACCCTTTAGAGACAATGGGAATGGAGGTTGGCTATCTTCCTCAGTCACAGTTCTTGCTCTGCTGGACTGAAGACCTAACATGAGCAGTTTATGTCTGTTCAAAAATCACAGTATGAGTCACTGGTATCAGAAAGAAGAATGTTGAGTTTTCAACAATTGGATTTGTCGGTGTTGGTGATACATCAGGATACGTATGGGTGTCTGCTGCAGGGAGCACACAATTTAACTGCTATTTCTCTCCTCCTCTCCCTTGCCTCCTCTTCCCAAGAAGATCTTCTCCTGGCACTTGCATATTTTCATCTAGGTCAGAACAGCAAGAAGCACATGAAGCGAATGTCATTTTCCACCGTCTTAGGCAGATCATGGCAGGTCTGTGTGAATTAAGGCCAAGTGCTCAGAGGTTTGGAGGAGATCTCACCCACCACAATGAAGTCATCTGAAGAATGATGGAGTTGGGTGGGGGAGGGTCTGCAGAAAGTCAGTGACTATTTCTTTTATTGACAACTTGGAGAAGTAATTTTAATAATTAGCATTTACTTTTTAAAAATATATCAAGCCCTGAAGAAGTAATGGTCTTCTAATATCAAAGGAGTGCCTTGCTATTAATTGGAGCAGGAGCAAAACCTTTTTTGTTGTCTGCCCAAATACAGAAACAGTGCAGAACCACTAATCATGTTTTGCCTTAGAGGTCTGCATGAGTTAATCACTCCAAAATTATCTGTTATTCACATTAAGAGAAGAGATGCTAACTAGAATTCAGGAGCATTATAAAGTGGCTAATTTGTTTATTTATTGCTAGTTCTGCAATTAATACAAGGTTAATTCTTTCAAAAACTATTAAGCCTGGAGCAGCTGAATGGTTAGGAGGAAACAGGGGCCTATTATTAATATTGATTTTACACATGAGAAACCATCTCAAGAGGGTTTAGCATTTGGGCCTATTTCATTAGCTCATTTTATTAGCAATCTGAAGACGGATTTATATTCAGCTAAGTTTGGAATTGCTGATAATTTCAAAATCAGAGAAGGTAGGTGAAATCACAAACTACAGAATTGTCTGAGACATCTTAGGACTGCAGGCTGCACACAGCAGCATGAAATTCAATGCTAATTAAATAAAAACACTGCTTCATAGCCAAGGAAAAGAACAGCTAAAGTGGGTCAATAATGAGAGGACTGATATATAAAGGGAACTAGTCTGAGAAAAGCCTTGGGGGACAGACTGCAAGTGTTCGAACTAAACATAAGTCAAAAGCTGTTGCATGTAAAGAAATTAAAAAGAGACTACATGTAAAGCTGAAGCAGAAGTTTGATTTTCATAACTTGGGACAAAAGCACACAAAATACTGTACACAGCTGTCTTCCTCACTAGCCAGTTCCCTGAATGCAGATGCCTTTTAAGCTCACTGTTGTTTTTCCAGACAAAAAATACAAATAACTGAGGACAGAGAGTTTGACAGCAAGGACAGGGCCTGTCTGAAGCCTTTCAGAGGCAGAGCTTTGTTCCCATAGAATGCGTTGGGCTGGAAGAGACCTTTAAAGGGCATCTAGCTCAACCCACCCGCAGTGAGCAGGGACATCTTTAACCAGACCAGGTTGTTCAGAGCGCCATCAAGCCTGACCTTGAATGAATGATGAAGCCTCCACCACCTCTCTGGGCAACATGTTCCAGTATTTCACCACCACCATAATAAAGAACTTGTTTCTGACATGTAACCTAAATCTACCCTGCTCTAGTTTAAAAAACATTGTCCCTTGTCCTATCGCTACACGCCCTTGTAAACAGTCCCTTCCCAGCTTTTCTGTAGGCCCCCTTCAGGTATTGGAAGGCCATTAATAATCTTAATTTATTTTTTTTTTTCCTTAATTCTTTTACCTAAGAATGAGATGAGCCATTAAATAAGTCACCAGGTCCCAGCACAAGGAGCCAGTGACACAAATTGGAAGAGATACCTATCCCTTTCTGGGTTACCGAATCATTCACAGGCCAAACCCAATTTTCTCCATCTTCTCATTCAATAACTTTACTCAAAGGCTTTTTTTTGTGGGAGGAGTGCTTTGTTCTGAAAAACACATTCTTCTATTCCATATCCAGATCTTGCATCCTGTCCCCTTTAGACATATTGAGTGGTTCAGGATTTTAATCTGCACCTTTCTTAAGTACACACATTCTCTCATTTGTATTTCAGCAGGGCCTTAGAAGCTTTATAGAGATGAACATCAGGGGAGAACTCAGCAGGCTTTTATTGAAACACTATCCTTGCCCCAAATAACTAAATCTTGAAAAAAAAGAAAGCTTTAGCGGCTATTAGTTTACTATTAATCTAGCTCAGATTCTGGTACAGGAACTAAATGTTATATACTAAATAAAATGTTGCACGTATAGAATATCTGCATTAACACCAAAGCTGCATGTAGCTGAAATGAAGCCTTTGGTCTTTGCTGTAACCAGTAGACATTCTTGATTCATTTCAGATCATCAGTGCTATAAATCTCATTCCCCACCAAAAATCCAGGATGACCCATAATCAAGAAACAATTCTTTTTTAAAATGCTATACTTAAGAACCTACTAAAATGTATCATTTCAGAATAGATCAATTTGACTGCATACCATTCCTTTTCAAGTCTCCATTCCATAGCGGTTTCATACAACTGTTACCAAACACCTTTGCTAAGAAACAGCTAATTCTCTTAGCACAAGCTCTCTCTACAGCAACACAAGAAAAAAAAAAAAAGAACTTTAAAAAATACTTGAAAATATTAACTTGTGCAAACATTTAATTTATGTTACAGCATTCGCCACGAGAATATTTCAAGCCAACACTGCCATTGCACAGATTTAGGAGATTCTCTCTTGGAGAATCAGGAGCAGTCCAATCAATCAAAAAAATTAGACCCACACCCAAATAACTCTTATAAGAGAGTTTTCTGCACAGGATTTACTCACTGACTCATTTGTTTTGGTGTCATCTGATCTCACTCCTGGCATAATAATAAAAAAAAAAATTAACAACTGAAAATACTATCATACATTTTGCACTGTTGAGATTTTAAGACTATGTACAGAACAGCATGGTGTTGCTGTCATCTTTTGTTCTCTTACAAAGAAATGCTGGTTCTGAAACACTTTTTCCATTTCAGGTTTTTAAAAAAGTAGTTTATAAAAAGAAAATTAAAAATCAGTCAGGCAGAACTCAGAAGCACAACATCATTATGCACAGAGTTTCAGCTTTTACACAGCAACTAGTTGTTTAAGAACCAAGAACAGAAGCAAAACAAAATGAAAACATAAAAAACATCTCTGCTGAGTTCTTTCTGCTACTGAAATTCACCGAGAAACATTTCTGAGTTCTCACATGGTTTAGCATTTAGTTCTTCTTCACTGCTCCTTGCCCTCCTCATTCCCTTCCCTTTTTTGTTCATCAGCCAGGGTCTGAACGTTCCTGTCAACATTTAGATTTTAGATACCTTTGAGGACAGAATTTATTGTCTTGCTTAGCTGTATAGCACCAGGAATATCAACATCATTTGACAGCAAAAACATTTAAAAAAAGGTATTTTTATGCACAATATGTATTTCAGAACAACAGCTTTAGGCAGACTCTATAATGTGTCATCAGTGTAAAGGTATTGCAGAATTTTAAAATATGTACTAGTTTAAAAACAGAAATAAATTGCCCAGCCAAGCAAGCATGTTTCATGGAATATTCCTCCTGCATTTAGAAGAGTAATTGAGAACACAGAAGAGCAGAGGCAGTATCAGCACAAGTAAATGTGCAAGATTAGAAGAGCAAAGCAGTCTGGAGAGTTGTGCTACCCACGTGATCTCAGTGCAGTGCTATCGACCAGGCAGAGGCTCTCATTATTTCTCAGGCGAGAGGGGACCTTTACTGTCAAAAAAACCCCAGAAACGTTTTTAATCATGCACTTTCCGTGGACTCAAGATAGGACTGATTGCGCTGTCACCACGCGCGATACACGGGAACACACGCTTCCTGCGCACACAATCTCAAGCAGGCAGGTTTCAGCAGTGCCTGGCAAACAGCTTTATACATGCATCTCTGAGCAAAGAGCACTTCGTGTTATTTGAAACAACCTTCTGCACCTCTCTTTCTGTATAACTCTTCACAGAAAAGTCACTTCAGAAAACTGCACTAGAGTTCCCATCTTGTTAGAGAGGAAAGGCACTGCAGTGCCAGACCACATAGGGTGCACATGCACCCGCATACCCTGAGACAGATACACACCAATTAATACCTGCCTTAAATGACAAAGCTCTGAAAGAAATGGCAGTACTTGTTAAATACCTTAATAGCCTCAGGAAGGTTAAAGTGTTGTCTTTTCTCCTTTAATCGTCTCAATACACTATCCATGGTTTCTTCTACCGAGGGAGCTGCTTCCACACTCGTGGCCTCCTGTGTCCCAGCCTCTTTAGAGATCCCAGCGCTTTCGCAATGATCGTTTCTCTGGGGTGCTCTAGAGGTACACGTTTGCTCCTCTGACATTCTGAGTTTCAGGTCTGAAAGGCAAATTACTTGGCAAGTAAACAGATTAGCAATATTTCCAAAGATATTTCCTCTGACACTACAAGAAAAAAAAATCCATGCTTCTTGCATACAGTTATTATCATACCACAGTTGTGTAGGAAAGTAACTCTTCTTCACTTTAAAGTGCAACATCTTTAAGCTGGTTGAAGGGAAATCTAATGGTTAAGGGATGAGATGTGCTCATGCCAATGAAACCTAGAGAACCTACATACTTTATTTTTTTGCTCCAAGTCCATCTTTGGCACAGAAGGTGGGCACTGAAAAGGTACTAGATTAATGAGTGGGGTCTAGGTAGGAATCAGTGTGTGCATTTGTGGGAGGTTTGGTGTGAAGAAAATATGATAGCAGAGCTCTCTCTCTCCCCCTTCTCCTCACTGAATCCATGCACTCTCCATTGATTTGATGTCTGGATAACTAAAAACATGCCCAAACCTGCTGTGGGGATAGCTGCCTAAGGATGCAGTCCTTCACAGGCACCTTCCTGGACAAGAGCCAGGGTCTCCGCAGCCGCCTGTCCCACTCACCCTGGCTGTGCTTGCCTGGCTGCCTGTGCTGTTGTGCAAGTGAGGAGGAGAGCGAAGGCCCTCACCTGAGAAGAGCTGGGGAGGCTAAGCTGTGCTACAGCACCCACCACGCCAGCTGCCAGGCTGCTGGAGCCATGTACTTGGGTCTGTACAACCAACCCCACTCTTTCCAAGTGCGATTTAAATCCTAACCCTTCCTCCCAGCGGCTGCATTGCCATCCCAGCAAGGCTGCTGAGCTGGTCCTCGTGACAATCAGCCCCTTTGCTTAAATGACTTCCCTTGGTGGGAGAGCACCTGAGCAACTCAGCAGAAGGCACACAGGTTACAGCGTGTCCCTGCTTCCCACCAGCAACCTGCCTGGATGCAATGATGTAATGTAAGTATATTAGCCTGATACCAAGCCAGAGACACTGGAGCTCTGAGGACCTGCACAGAGCAACAAGGAAATTGAACTAAGGTCTGAATTAGCTCCTGTAAAACCAGGGTTTGTTCCAAGTATATGCCGGACTGGTAAAGGACCTTGGGCTAGGCAGGAGATTGATGTCTCCAAATGTGTTAAATTTATAGAAATCTGTTCATAAACAGTAACATTACCTGTGATGCTCTGAGGATACAGGCCAGGATTTTAGAGAAAAGCAATTTTCAGTAAACTCATAGATCTAGGAAGGGTGGACAAGCCTATGAACTTGAAGAAGAACCTACAAGCACTTGAGTGTTTTTCCATTTCAACTGCACCTGTCTCATGAGCCTCATGAATCTTGCTTCACTTAAAGTAGTGTCATTATTCAAGATAATAAAATCAAGGATGTTCACAGGATTGAGGTATTTGGGTGTGAAGTTGATGCTGATCTATAAATGCTAGACCCCTGGCTGGCTAAAGCAATGGCTGAGTCAGAGAGAATTTTCAGAAAGTTATATATGTACTTTAAATATTTCCTCTAATTTGCTCCCCTCGGATTTGTAACACAAAAATCAAGGCAAAAAGACATTAATAATCTAGTAATCACAAAGCATAGTATTTAAGAGAAAACTTTTCAGAAGAAATTTAAAGAAAGATGAGTTTCTAATTATTTATCTCAATCACGCCCTCTGTATCTACACTCTTAACTATATCAAAAACAGAGATAAAAGATAATACTACAATTTAATTACTTGCGAGAATCCAAAAAGATTTAGATAAATTATAAATAGCCTTAAAAAAAATGAATAAGTCTTGGCTACAATCTCCCTGAGGGCAAGTGTTTGACACACCCACAGTCTTTAATGAAGTAGTATGCAGACAGTCAAGGGCAAAACTTGACCCTGAAGAGTAATTTTGATATCAGGGAAAGATTTGTTTTTATGATCAAAAAAAAAAAAGCTTTAGAGTTGTGCAACCTCAATCCTAAAGAAACATTTTGCACCTACATTTGTACTATGGCACTCATAAAAATGTTCAGAATAACACTGCCTTTTGCATGACTGTTTATAGGGATGAGGGAGAGATGACGGTTCTTTCCCCTTTCTTTTTTAGCCTTAGAGTGTTGAACTGGCTTACTTTAATCCCTGCTTTCAGGAATCAAGGCAAGTCGTATCACCTAACATCTTTGCTGTCATTGGGACACATTCCCACGCGTTGTGAAAAATAAGCAGAGCACCAAGGTTAGAAAAATAACTCTGAAATATTCCAGGTACGCTCATACTTCTACCAGCTTCAGCAACAATGTGAGGCAATGATTACATATGCAAATATGTACCTTTGAGCTGCTTACGGCCTTTGGCCAAATCATTCATCCATTTCAGAACTTCAGGATTGGAAGTCTTGTCACCGTGTGAAGGCTGAATGTAAAGAAAAAACAAGAATAAACCAGAAGGAATTGATGGTTTTACAACGAAACAGATAAAAACATATACACACACAGTGTGCTAAGGAACGTCCGTAGTTCTTACTGCACTATATCATAGCACCATGCAAAGCGTTTGACTTGATCAAGGTACTGATTTGTCATCTCTTATCTCTCCCCACTGTGGCACAGTCTTACATGGATCTGAGTATTTTGGCTTTGATCGCCCAAAGAAACCCAACATTTAAGTCCCTGACTAATTGGATAAGTAATCTCAGCGACTTCAAAAGGACTGATCGAATACCTAACGTTAGTCAAGTTCCTAAGTGATTTCAAGGACTGTAACCAAAGTACTCTGTCACTTGGAGGGACAAACCCTTATGACTTTAAGATAGGGATTCTCCTGGGAAACAGCACTTTTAAATTTTCAGCTGAAGTGCCTAATTAATCAAAAGAAAAAGTCCAGTGCAACGGAGTGATTTCCAAAGCAACAAAAGTTTTGTGTATTTCTTCTTTCTTTGCATTTAGAAATTGCCTTCAAATTACAAGCAATTTACACTGCAAGAGTAAACATCTGAAATAATGTATTTTCTGGTCACAGTGATTGTTTAGGTATGAAATCTTACTCATAGGACTACATGATGGCCATAGGGCAGTACAATACACAAATGTAGGCTTAGGTTTGCAGTCACTGGTGAGAATTCAAGGTAACATACAATTCACTTAATTTCCATTTTAACATAGTCATAAAATATCGCAAACTTCCCTGTTTCATATTGTACACACCCTTAGCATCACGGATGTTTTGCTACATTTATACTGCACAACTGACATTCCATAAACTGGCTTGACACAAGCAATGATCTTGCATACGCTGCACAGAGCACAGCACGGGTCTCCTGCAACCCCCCACCAGCAACACAGCACAATTTTTATTTCTCTGGCTTCTGCCATCAGCTTCTATTCAGCGCTATGCTTTGGAGGTTCACAGTGGTCTGCCTGAATTAAGGAATCTGCACAGCAGAGCAACAGTTTCCAAGCAAATGAATTCTACAAAGTAAATGAGAGGCCTTTTGTCTTTTGAATCAGTTCGGTTCACGAGCCTGTCTGCTATGTTTCACTGATTCACACTTCTCACACATCTAGAAGACAGATACTTTGCAACAAAGGTAATCCAAAGAAAATGTAAATTAGTCTCAGAACTACTGCATACATTGAAAGATAATAAAAAAAATACTCCCTCATTGATGATTTTCCTATTTCATTTTACCAAAACTACCTTTTTCCTAATGTTTTGCGTAAGATTAGATACACTGGGATTCTGGCCTGCCTCTTGTAGTACTTCCCGTTATCTTTTCAATCATTATCTTACCAGGTATTTTTTTTCTTGCTCAAACTTTTCTTCATACCTCCTAATTTTTCTCTTGAGACTCTGAAGGTGCTTGGTGAGTTGTGCTACTGTTCGTGGTTCTTTGCACTCTTCACAGTTACATCTAGAAGAACTTCTTGGCCTGCAACAGCCAAAAGCTGGATCAAAGAACAGGCTATAAAGGACTGTGCCTTGTTTCAGGCACATTTAACACTTTCCCCACACTTCAGAATTTGCAGCGAGGTTCTTTCACAGGATTGAGGCCGTTTAGTTTTACAAAGTAAGCATAAAGTAATGACTTTTGCTGAAAGATACCCTAGGGTATACTAATGGGTTTATCATCTGTCTTTCACTCTCTCTCTCTTTAATTACTTGTGGGATTTCTGAATATTTTTCAAAAGTTTAATCTAGTAGGCCACAACCTGATCCAATATTTACATTTAACACCCACACCTCTCCACAAATCTTCCAACTGTAGTGGGAGACTGTAATGACATCATTTGTAAAAGTAAGCTCAGGGAGTTTTTTACTGCCTTGAATACACATTGTCATTCTGGAGGCAGTTTAGTTTCTGATTTTTCACAGTTGCAAACCAATAAATCTGATTATTATGCAGCTGACAACCATGTATGTAAGTGTTTAAGAAAGTTTGATTTCTGCCCAAGACTCACAGTTTGGTTTCTGGAGATCATGTATACGGAGTGTTCCTAAGTTTTGACACACTAATATCTAAGAAATTACTCCTGCTATAGTTCTATTC
Source organism: Trogon surrucura (assembly GCA_020746105.1). Taxonomy (NCBI): domain Eukaryota; kingdom Metazoa; phylum Chordata; class Aves; order Trogoniformes; family Trogonidae; genus Trogon; species Trogon surrucura. The sequence continues at coordinate 32,393,620 of CM036621.1, forward strand.
TGGCTGAAATTTTTAGAATTACACCACTTTGATAGCCCTCTATCTTATGTCCACTCATCTGACTAATTACTATCTGTCCTAACTGTCCTTGCTAACTATGATTAACAAAGACTTCTGACAATATTGCATTGTGTTATGAAAAAATGCCAGATACTATTTCCGGTATTGCGAATTAACCATGTTTATGACATAACAGTAACCAAAAAAACATGAGGAGTCAAAGATTGTGGACTGTACAAACTTTATTTAAAACATATAAGAAGTAAAATATGACTTCTTACATCATGAAAGGCTGAGCACTTGGTGGAGAAGGGGCAGACTCTGTGTCTAGATTAAATCTCTGGCTTTGGCTGAAGATAGAGCAGCGTGGTGACAAGAGGGGATTGTCTCCATCTGTAATGTGATAGAGCAGTCGACTGGTCCCTAGCGAGTGTTGTTCTTGTGGGCTGCTCTCCAGGTCATTCTGCCAGTCTCTGTGGGCTGGCACAGGCTCTAAAAAGAAAGTATCAACCAGCATGGACTAAGGGTCACTCACAAGACATTTAGCTGCCTAGATAAATGCAAATCTATACTTACAGAAGTATTCAAAGATTAAGTATTCAAAGTAAACAGCAAATAGTTCAGCAAAGAATCACATGCAGGATGAACATAATACTGAGGACGAGAAAATAGAAAGGACAGTTACTAGCTTTACATAAAGCATTTCTGAGTTCCACAGGAGAAGGTGGATGGGTTTGTTTGTAAACTATGAAGTATAAGATGGAGAGTTTCCTGAAACAGTAGCATTAATTATAATTTCATAGACCTGTCTGCATCTGAAAGCCACATTCTTGAAGAAAACAATGAATGTACAACACAAGTATAATTTTGTGATTTAGTATTTAGTCCTTTGGTTAAGAAAAATGCAGATCAAACATATGCCCTAATATTAAGAACCTCCAGCGACGCTTGCAGTACCCTGAAGAACTTTGTTAAGGTTTCAAATAACGTACCTATGGGTGTAAAGTACACAAGATATGAAAACAACAACCAGCAACTTTCAAGGTAGATATTCAAGGTAGTGCGCAGTGACGGCTACTCGGAGGAGTCATGCTTCTGACACCATGTTAACACTGTCTTAGACTATAAGTGGAATCCTCGCCTCTAGTGCCTCCAAAGGTAAGATTTGCTTTATAGAGACGGTCAAGCTAGCAGTCAGAATAATTTATTATGGACTGAAAAAGCAGAAATTGGTGAACCTCACCACACTGATTCTGTTTATGAGTGACACAGAAAACAATAGGCATGTTACAAAACCTACCCCCAGGGAAGACCAAGAGTTTGTCTTCCTTTTAGTGTACCTGGGTACAGTAACAGGAAGAACCATTGAATTTTATTCCTAACTCCCAGTGGGTGAAATGGGTGAGGATGATCTAGCCTAGTCAATATTTTTATTATCAGATGACTGTGCTTTAAAGCAGATTATACTTTTAAGGAGAAACTCCACGGCCTCACAAAAGCTCTCCCCCCCAAAATCATTTAATATATATTAAAGAATGTGCTCTGTCTCACGTTCCCCTACATCAGTTTCCATAGTATGTAGTATCTTACACCAGCTACATTATTTTTTCCTCTAAACCCATGTATTTTTACAGCCTATGAATTATTATGTATTATTTTGTATTTCCAGGCAGCATGTATGTTATTTCTAAACAATATTATACTTGCAATACAGCATGCATTCTAATACATGTCATAGAATCTTTCTATTCAATGGAAATCTAAAACTGCACAGAAAACCAATTGGATTTACTCACAGAAGAGCAGGCAGGCTTAGGAAAGTTCTTCCACTTCCACTTTCTTTCCATTTTCTCCTTTGTACATGGGACATGACATTCCCATGGTGAGTGGGAATTCCCATGGCATTTCTTTCAGGATTTTCATGAAACCTTTGCAGCATATTTTATTTGACCTTGTCCCAACAAAATCCCTGTAGCTACACTGGGACAGTGGGGACAAGTCAGCTCTGAACAGTACTCTTCATAAAAAAACAACTATTGATTTTAAAAACAATAGTTACAATGGCCTAAAATATCATTTTTGCAGGGACTATTCAACTTCTTTGTTTGACAGACAACACAAAATCCAATTATATTTTGTATTGTCAGAGTTTAGTCTGTCATGCAAAAGTTCATCTACTCTAACAGCACCACCAATTATAATTATGTTAAGCATTTTCACAATGACACAATGTAGCTGATTGTTAATTCTAACCTAGCATCTTCCTCGAAGTGCTTCACACTCTTTAGGTCAAATTCAACTCTCCAAGATGTCAAAACAATATTCAAAACTTCTAAATCATGTATGAAATTCAAATCCTCCCATAGAGAGATCCATAAAGTCATCTCAGAGAAGGAAGGGTAGAGGATTGTACCAGCTGTGGGAAATTCTGTACATAAAAAACATACAGTGACAACAGCTGGAATAAATGTTGTTCTGCAAACAAATATGTTGTCTCTTTCTGGCAAGTAATCTATCTTTACCCAGTAAGACTCTAAAAGAATTTATAGTTTTGATTGGGTTTTGTTTGGGTTTTTTGGGGGGAAGTTTACTTCCATAAAAAGACAGTGTCCATGAGAAGAAATTGGCTTTCCTTGCTTTTATTTCACTGTCTGTGAACTTGAAGAAACATATAAATATCATGAGGTAGGTGACAAAAAAAATAACACAGAAATCTGTTGTATATTAAAAAGAATATGCAGTTGCAATATGTTAATCCCTCAATATGTTACATCTGTGAATGTCAGTATCAGGTTTTTTAATTTAAAAAGCATTTAGAACATCTTGTAGCTAAGCTCAGCTGCTTACTGCTCAAGTCGCATACTTTGATGTATACTTATGTCCAAAAGCTATAGAAATTACTTTGCTTTTGTTTTTTTGCCTTAAAATAAATAGTTTAATACACCCTTGTAGTTCTTTATGTTCTCACTTTGCCCTCTCTAATCCAACTTATTACATAATCAAAAATAAACTGGAAATTGCTGACTTTCACAGAACCACAGAATGTCAGGAGTTGGAAGGGACCTCTAGAGATCATCTAGTCCAACTCCCCTGCCAGAGCAGGATCCGCTACAGCGGTCACACGGGAACGCACCCAGGCAGGTTTTGAAAGTCTCCAGAGGAGACTCCACAAACTCTCTGGGCAGCCTGTGCCAGTGCTCCATCACCCTCACAGCAAAAAAGTTATTCCTTATCTTTACATAGAACCTTCTACGCTCCAGTTTACACCCACTGCCCCTTGTCCTATCATTGCACATCACTGAAAAGAGCTCAGAGATAAGAGTTACTGTTCACACCTTAAAATTTGCATCCTGAAATACCCTGTCATTTTACTAGACTGTTCTAGCTTCATTCACCATACATATAATGTGGGGTTTTTTTCTATTTTTTGTGGACTGGGATGTGAAACAAAAGGAATTAAATAGACTACACAATCATTTTTATATAAAAAATAATACTTTTGTGCATTGTTAATATTAAAATTTTTATTGCCTGATTCACTGAGCAAAGGATAATAACTAGAGACATAGTATACATGGCATGTCCTCTGAAAACTCTGTTCCTAGCCTAGTACAAATCTCTGGACTTCCATCCAAGTTCAAGCTGAAATGGCCAATAGTTTCACATGCCAAGTGTACCCAGACTCAATGTATCAGAAGATTTTGGTAGCAATTTAGGAGACAGAAATAGCAATACCTCTATCTATGCAAAATGGCAAGTTACTAAAGAAACCACAAACCACAAAGATGATGTTAGCAGGAATAAGCACATGCTAAAATGCATTAAATAGGTAAGCTTTAAGTAAAGCCAAGTTTGAAATACTAGAGAGACAGAGCATGCTCTGAGCTGTGTGAGAGCAATGCTACATCATCCGATATTTGCCTCTGTAGCTGGAGACAGGGAAACAAGAGCCAGAGAGGGTATTGGAAGTGGGGGTCACTAACAGAATGAATCTAAAGGAAACGCAATCAAAACAGCAAAAATAAGCAAAGGAAGCAATTATGAACCATCCTAACTATGTATTATGAAGCTACCAGAACAAATTAATTCAGTAAAGTACTAGAAGAGGAGGAAAACCCCACCCCACCATAACGGAAAGAGCCAGTGCAGATTTTGGATGGGCTGCGAAATGTCTCTGCTTATGCAGCATGGATAGATCCGTCTCTGCCTTGCACTTGCCTCACCAGTGCAAGTTCCATACCTGTATCCAAGAGCTATTAAGGTATTTGTCTTGCATCTTTTGGGGGATTTTTTTGCTAAAATCCAGGGTATTTAGCATTTTTTTACAATCCTTCATCTTTATAATAATTTTAATTCTACATATAATTTTCCTTAATTGTGCAATACAAACCTCGAAGTTTAGGATTTCATAAGTAGAACACTGTGATTTGTGATTTTTTTTTTAAGATGAGTAACTCTCATTTCTTGCTGAAAATTCTGAGCTTCTGAAATAAGTTCTTCTGAACCCAGCCTTTATTCTAACACAAAACACCAATTGCAAAGGGATTACCGACCTACCCGCCTTAGTTCAGACCATACATGGTGAACGACTTAAGCATTCATGTATTCGTGTCACTTCTCTGTGAGATGCATTAGTCATATTGCCTTTGACCTATTTTTCACGAGCAGTGATTCCTCTTCCACAGAGCATCACGACTCTGCCCGCCCTGTGACTACAAGCGATGAGTTGACAAAAATTGTGCCGAGCCTCAGGGCTATTTATTTGCAAGGACTGGTTTCCGTATTGAGGAAAGAGGGAGAGATAACACATCACAGTTTGCCCAGATGGGTAATAATACAGGTTCATGAACGATTAAAATCCACATGCTGTAAAACTCACCTTCGCTATCTCTCTGCTGATGCATTAAATTAAAATCAATAATAGGAGAAATGAAGTGATATTGTTCTGACAAAAAGAATGACAAAAATAGAATTACATGATATGGCAGGTGATTGCACACAATACACATAGGAAGTAAAGAGTGTAAATTGAACAAACAAACAAACAAACCAACCAGATTAAAACTGAAAATAAAGAATCAGGATTCTTAAAAAATGTTGAAAAGCAAGACTCCCTCCTTTCAGAAAACCCAAAGGTTACAGCCATTATTTCTCTTCTTTTAACAGTATCACCCTTTTTTGCATTACAGAGCATTGTGCTTTGCATTAGCTCTGCACTGTTTCCCAGAGGACTGCAAATCTGACATTAAACTGCAGGTCACACGGATTTTTTTTTGATTTTTTTTTATATAATTGCAAATGAGAACACATCATTACATGATCGCTTACCTCCACAACTGGCCCCATCAGCTTGCACGCTGGTTTGGGTTGATGAAGGGGCTGGATCCTTGGGTGCCGGCAGCTGAGGAGTTTCTTCCTGGGTTGGCAGAAACGCAGAGCACAGATCGGTTTCAAGGGCTTGTAGCTTCAACAAAGAATTCTGCAGACAAAAGCAGAACATTGGGCTAGATAGAGAACAACAGAACACAGCGATAGCTCTTCAACTCACTGAGCCCATTAGCAGCGCCTGCAAAGGGGTGTTCCACGGGCAGTGCTGAGAGGACGGGCAAGAGAACAAACGTGCACAATTCCACGAGTTTCTTGACTTCTGGTTATTTAAGTCCCAATTTACATGGATTATTCATGACACGTGGGAAAGACGACTTCGTCAGCAAAAGACAATTTATTCTAGGAAGGCAAACTGAGATGGTGTCCCTTTTCTTGGTCTTGAAGCAATATATCAAGCAAGTATTTCATTCATTGGGCTGACATCACGATCTGATGACATTATGTCCCTCCCCATTCACCATTCATAAAAAAAAACAAATCTCCCTCTCCAGGCAGTGAGTGCAGCACGCATCAGTGAACAAAGAGTTACCAAGAACACACTCCCTCGTGGGATTCTTGGAATTTTTTTTAATTGGCGTTTTTAGAGGTATTTCTATATGTAGATGTAGCTTTTATGTAGGCTGTTGCTGCTTCTGCAGGGCAGCCAGATCATTTCCTATTCACTGCAACAGTAAAATTAACAGATCATTGTCCGTTGCTGCAGACAAATCAATGAGGACAAGGCTCGTTATCTATAAGATCACTTCTAGCTACTGTGTCATGTTTGGTCCATTCCTCATTTTAATCTTTAATGCTGCACGCAATACTCAGCTGTACAGCCTGACACCAGTACCTCGCTGTGATGTAAATGCTATGAAAGCCCAGATCACCGTCTGACTGGGCACAATGAGTCACCGCCGATATCCCACCCACTCAGTTCCCCCCTTTCAGGGGAAACAAGGCTTGCAATACAAAACAAAATCACACAAGGCTGCCTTAATAAATGCACAGCTGGCACACACGGAAGATATGCAAGATGTTCAGTCAGTCAAATGGTACATATTTATGAAGAGCATTTTCTGGGGAAAAAAAAATAATTGAGTTGCAACAGAAAAAAACTTTCTCAAGTTTAACCTTAAAAAGTTCCTTTCCCCACTTTGTCAAAAACCTGAAACTAAATCATAGACTAATGAAATAATGAATTTACTTACTGGAATAATTTCCTTTGTGTAGCAATATGACATCTATGTAGTGAGAAGTTTAATATGTCTTTGCATTATTTTTATTGTAATACAATCCTTTATTAACCTAAGGATGCCAGTGTTTTTAGGTTTTAAATGAAATAATAAAAGAAGGAAACTAATTTGGCTGAGAATAGCAGGGAAGGCTTTCAGTCTTGATCCATTAATTCCTTTCCTAGAACTCAGGCATTGAAAAGAGAACGGAAAGTAGCTCTATCTAGGAGATATCTCAAAATAGGGAACTTTCGAAAAAGCACAAGATCACCGTTACTAAATCCTGTGAGCCTCTACATGCTGTCAGGAGTGCTTCAAAATCCTTATCCTGTTCCACAACACAGATGAGGTAACCATCAAACACTTGGATGTTGGCCTCAGCTTACAACTCGAGGGCACCTTCTTTCTCCTGGTTCCAGAGTGAACAGGATCTCTGGCCATTCCTGTCAGGAGCAGCTTCATATTAGAGATATGTGAGCAAAGAAATAGTCCGTGTTATACATTTATTTTAGAATTAAGTTCTTCTCATCTGTTGTCAAGATACATTTTTGGCATCTCATCTTATAATATCAGGAAGGAAGTGACTGCCAAGATTAAGCACCAATTCATAATTAAATGCCTAAGTGTAATATTATTCTTTAAAAATACAGCATGATATAAAGTTGGTTTCTGTGATCTGAGGCAGAATATACTTTTACTATTCCCAGGCACAGGTTGCATTAACAAGTCACCATCCTGTGGCCCAGCTGCCACTTTTAAGGATGATTTACCCATCTTGACCAGCAGTGTCTCATCTTCACACCTCAGTTTCTCCAGGACTCTGGGGCCGGTTTAGCTCAGTGGGTTGAGCATGGTGCTTGAAACACCAAAGGTCACGGGTTCGATTCCCGTTCGGTTCTCACGTGTTGCCTGACCTAGTCGAGAGGTGGCGTCCCTGCTCACAACAGGGAGGTTGGATTAAAATGATCTCTAAGGTCCCGCCCAGGCCATTCTATGATTTTATGATCTCTTCCTTGATGCTTCCTGATACTGTTTGGTCCAATATTTTACAAATACTGCTTCAAACTCTTCTGGCTCTTTTGACCTGTCTTCCAGAAAGAGTACACCAGGTATGCAAATGTCCCCAACATGGGCTTCATCACTGAAGACTGATACAACGAATTCATTCAGCTTCTCTGTTTACAGTTGTGTCACCTTAATGCCCATTTCAGATGTCAGCCAGGCAGCAGTCCCAGCAATACCCTACCTGGATTCCTGCTTTTGATATATTTAGTAGACTTCTTATCGTCAACTTGAGTGTCTTTTATGAGGTACTTTCAAAGCCTTCTTTAATCCTCTGCAGGGCTTTCTTCAATGAGAGACGGTGCGATGGGAACCGTCTCACCTTCAACAGCTTTCAAGTGGCAGTGAATTTTCCTTGTCAAGGGAAGGGTGCTGGATTTGATCATACCCATGGCACTGTTTTGGGAAGGGTTACCATGACATGAATCCTCACTGCCTCTCAGCCCAGCTAGACCCAAACAAAGTGGCTGTGGAATTATCACGACAGACGGGCAGCATTTTACAGTCATTACAGGCCAGGCAGCTAGCAAAAGATGACTATATCAGTTACAAACCAGTGAGGACTCTGATCCCAGTTCAGACTTTTTCATGAGAACTGCTGATGGCAAGTAAAGAGAACACAGGTGAGCATCACAGAACAACATATCAATAAGAAGAATATAGGTGAGTAACTGTCAAAAATACTTAATCTTCACAGATCGTTACTTCAAGTATTTGACAAAAATATTCTGTATCGAAAATTTCTTATGATACAGTAATATTTATGGCAAGTGCAGTATAAAAGTATTCACACAGACTACATTGTTAAACACTGTATTTTAGCAGTGCTTGTGCTGTGTAATTCACCAGCTGCTTTATATTCAGCCGCTCTAAATTATATTTTTCACCCATCTGTGGAAGGTGGGTGGATCGCAAATTTCCACTCGCTCCCAAATACTGAAAAAAAATCATATAATAATAATAATAATAATAAAAACACCTTACATAATTTTGTGAATGTGCCCTTGACAGGGATGTGATATAGGGAGAAAAAAAAAAAAAAAGCTTTGATCGTTTTGACGTTACCAGGGAGATGATGAATCTGGAGTATGCCGTCAACCTTATCTTACTCCTAAAACACAGTTGAGTACTATGGTACTGCCACAGCCCCCTATACATGAAAAGCCACCATGTGTTTATGGGAATGCACATGAGGAGATGTAGCTTTAAGTAAATGCCAAGCACAAAGCTGCCCAGGGTCACCAATTCATGGGAAACATGAGCGCCCCAGTAAGTGGTAGGGATGACCCTGCCCCACGTGTACTATTCTGCGCTGCACTCCCTCAGCCATACAACTCATCTGGAGGTCAACCAGCCTATGCACGTGCTATTTCAAGCTCTCCCATGGTCCAGATCTGCCCCTGGGGCTCAACTGGGCCATCTCTGCTCCTGGCCATTTAAAGGAAGATGCAAAACATGTTAAGAGCAAATGGAAACAGCTAAAATACAGAGGGAGGGAAATGTTAGGTCATAGTGGGCATCACTGTACATTCTAGTAAGCTCTTAGATGGAAAACCAAGTATCACTGAAGTAATTTATGCTATAACGTATTATATCAGTTAATGTTCTCAGATCAAATACTTCAGATTTGATGCTCATTCCAGCTTTACTCCGGTGCCTAACACTAGAGTTTCTTATGAAGTAATTCCTTATCCATGCTAATGCAAATGAAAGGACATATTCATACTTAAAATGGATCCTCAAGTTTATTTTGAAAAATAATGATATTGCTGTCTCTTAAGAATAATATTTTGAAGGCTTGAAATTAGTGCAAAGGTTTCTTATCTTTCTTTGTCCTCTTAAAGTAACTGATAATACAAAGAACTTGAGCTCTATCAATTCCACTAGAAGAAGAAAAAACATACTGCATTATTCCAGATGAAAAGTAATTGAAAAATAAAGACATTTACAGGAATTCTCAGGAAAACAGAAAGACAGACAGTGTGGTACTTCTCTCCTATTTGTTATTTTTGCTAATGCTTTAAGAAAATACAGTCATTAAAGTACCATACTCTGGCCTGCTGGAGAAAACACGTACAAAAGGACTGCAACTTGAGGATGAAGCTCAGCCTGTAGTAGAGAAATCATCTTTACAAACAAGTAAGCCTCTAGGCTGTACCTCACTAACCATCTCTCTTTCCACCCAATGACTACTGAAAATCCAGAGTTGAGACCTCAGGGCAAGGAATTATTGAGATGACAGAAAACTTCTTACATCTAGAGTCAAATGCCACACACTTACACTGCTAAATCCCTCTGGAGAACGGGTCACTGAATGAACAAATTCTCCAGATTTACCACCAAAATGCTGTGGCAACGAGTGGAAGTCCCCTGAAAAAAACTTAGGAACTTTTTCTCGGTGGGTGCCACCAGTAACTCCCTCTCCAGCTGGAGGTCCCTGCAGCCATGTGATGTGTTTGCCAGCACGTCCAGGGGCTACAGCGTGATGGGAGACAACGTGCCAAATGCAGCCTCGCAGCCCTGCGCTCCCCCTTATACCACCAAGAGCTACAGCACTGCCAAGCCTGTGAATCAATCAGTGCTCACTGCACATCCACCAAGACAGCAGATTACCAAAAACGGCCAAAAGAGGGCCACTGCTGTCAGAAATCGTTTCTTTCCCTGACAAAGCATTATTATTATTATCAGCATCCTTTGTTTCATCCTTGGGGTCTGGCAAATATAAGAACTGAGGGAGGAGGGAAAGGTAGTGAACTTCCCCACCCACAGACCCTGCCTGGGCTCAGTCTGGAGGCTGGCAAGGAGAAGAGGAGGAGAAGCAAAGCCCAGACTTGGGTGCTTTCTGCATAAACTGAAACCACACTGCCCTGCAGTGTGTTTCTGAGTATTAAGCATGCCTGCATCCTGCCCCTGGACCTGCTCCCGCCCTGCCAGGACAGGAAGGCAGCTTTTCTATTATATGCAGCTTATTGATGGATTTACTGGATTTATGAAATCAGATGGAGCAGAGAAGGAGAATAATCCAAACTTTCAGGACTTATTGGCCTTTGAAATGATTCATACAGAAAAGAAACTGAGCAAATATCAACCTGCTCAATTTCTTCACTCTAAGGAAATTAATGCTTTTATATGTCACATTAGAACAGCAACGTATGAAAGCATCTCCCTTGATTTTTAATCTGAGAGTTCAGTTTAAAATAAGATAGGCATAGTTTATGTGAGCATAAATAAATCTTTGCGGTATCTATTATCACAATATTTGTGTCTTGAAGCATACGACGTTTTCAATTCAGAACTTCCTTTGTGGGGAACAAACAAGCGGCAGTAAGATAGAACAAGATATGCCCTGGGTCTGTATAATGCCGTGGATGAGCAGTGAAGAGAGACAGCCCTTTCTTTAAGCCAAGAAGGAAATTTATTTTCCTATGACACGTGTCCATTTGGTTTGCAGTAGACCCGAGACACAATACAGTCTAAGATTTTGCAAAAGAAAGCACCAGAATGTACTCTCTTGCTCATTCCCCATAAATTATTAGCAATTTATTTTAATTTCTGAGCTAATTACACGGCTGAATATCTTACACAGGTTTTATTTACAATATTTTAACCTTCAAGGAATCCTCTGCAAGAATTTTAAATGGAAGCTTGCAAGTGGAAGCTTTGGTGATTATTTGCAATGGGGCTTCTCAAAGGTCCCTTCCAGCCTAGGCCATTCTGTGATCCTGTGATTCTCAAAGGAAACAGCAACAAAACCATTTCTTCCAGGACCTTAGCTGACTAGGCAGGCTGTGTATACTCCCTTATACATGGAATGTGCCTTACTAGTTAGCATTGAGATTTTCAACACTGACCTGCACAGCAATGGCACAAACACACAGGAAATAGTTCATTGTAAGGAGGAGATTAAGTCTGAATTCCTTTAAAAGGACACATCCTGGGTTTCCCCTAATGAAAGTCAGACATCTAGTAATAGACACAGATGTTTGCTGGCTCTTTATGGAAACAAAGCTGTCTTTTTCCATGGTTTGACAGGAATGGGTTTCCCTTCCCCCCCAGCTCTTTTTTTCCACTGCTTCTGCTGTTCTTTTGTCGTGGTCTACACTCAAAAATGTTGTTTGCTCCTTAAGTCCAGTATTGTTCTTCGCTCTTGCAGTGTGTCAGCATAGTCTGTGCTGTTATGCAGATACCCTTGTTTGTGGGACATGCTCTATAAGGTTTCCCACTTGATTTTGCCCTGGCTGATTGTGAGAATCCAGCCCAGGCCCATCCATTGTTTGGCAGGATTGCACAAAGAGCTTCTCTGTGTTCCACTCTCACACCATCCTCCTGGCATTATCCCTGTGAAAACAGCTCTTGTTTCAAGTGTCACAGGTGTTAATTGGTTTTCCTTGCTTCCTCTCTTCACTCCAATCTCCCCTCCTCCCATCTTACAACAAGAGTACCTTTCAGACTGCGTTGCACTGTACATAGTTTATTTATGCAAGATGTAGCAACCTGGATAACTCCTTATTTTTAAACAAAACATAACTGATAGCTGAACACGAGCTGCGTACAACGAAAAAAATCAAATGTTCTTGAAAGATGACATTTCACTCAGTCAATATTGAATGTTTAATTCTTTTCTGAGCACAAACAGAAAACAGCATAAAGTTGCCTTAAAATATTTTTAAAATATCTTGCTTCTGTTTTTTAAACTATTGTAGCAGTTTCGTATCACATTTTTAAGCTTTTCTCCAAAACCATGGATAGAATAATTCATTAAAAAGCTAAACTAAGATTCTCAGGTGATTACATTATTCCACGACTTTAGAATTAACAAAAAACAAACATCTAATTCGGAATTTGTAACATCATATTTCAACTTTTGGTTAAGCTTACCTCATTTGAGCTGTTAAATCGCTCAGTTGCTTCTTTTGGTGAAATGCATGTGTTCTGATCTATTCTACAAAACAGAACAAGAATTTTGACTCAATAGATTGCTTATCTGTGCTGCAAATATTTCAAACTTTTCATGATGATTGTACATAAATTACAAGTTAGGGAGTAAAGTTCTTTTATTTAAAAAATAACACTTCTGTGAAAATTACATTTGTATTTTATACCTCATTCAAAACAACAGTGATCTTACTGGAATACTGAATAGTATATTTAAACTGTGAATGAGGTCCTGGAAACTATGACATTAAAATCTGGGGTCACTCCATCACACAGAAAAAGTTATACAGAAGCATGACCAGCTCGCAGTATCTTGGTGAGCTAATAGGGTTAAAGCCAAGAAAAAACTCAAACATATGCTTAAATCTAAGCATGATTTGTCTCACATGCTTTAAGTCAGGAACAAGAGTTTTCCTCTATCAGAGCCACAAAGAACAAATCTTTCCATATTTAAGTTTGATATTTCAAGCTCCCAGTCTTCAACTTTCTGCTAAAGCTCTGTTTTGCAAATTTCACGAAGACCCAAGAGACTCTCATGAGGAGACAGAAACCCTTTGAATAAGAAAAATATCCACATTTTCTCATGAGTGGCACTTTGCAGCTAGCAGAGATGTCCATACCTTTGTTTTTCCATCAGTGTATCACTGCTTCTCCATGTGGAAATAGGAAAGGAAGGTTCTGGACTGGCAAGGGGGGAATCTCTGCCCTCTGACGATGGCTGATGGGACAACGGTGTCTCATCCAGGCAGATGTGGCTCTGCCCTAGGGCTTCACACACCTACCAGCTTCAGGATTAGTTATAAACTCAGTCTGCCAAGGAATGAAACCGAAGCCTAAAACCAACTTCCCATGTATTAGGTGAGCAACCCGAATAGCCTCACACAACAGCTCTGTCCTTCCCCAAAGCAAGCAGAGGTTTTCCATGCTCAGCTTCAAGGCTTGACACGGGTGTATCACAAACTGATTCGCAACTCAGCCGAGGCAAAAAAACTACTCATGTCTCAGAGAATGAGGTTTCCCACTGCCGAAAGGATGGCAATGTTTGCTGGCCCCCGAGAGACTCACTCACAGACATGATCAAAACTAACACAAACCTCAGATTCCTTTAGACAAAATAATACATCTTTTTCAACCTATTGTGCTTCAGAGTCATCCCAGCAAAAACAAGTATTTTTAAAACTCTCTAGAGACTTCAAAAACAACACAGAGGCCTTTGTTCTAGTTCCTCCTAGATTTATGAGGTTTTAATACCACGATGGTGGATATTTCATTCTCCTTACCAAACCAGACACATTAGATAGCTACACCAAGAGGAACAGCCGCTTGCCTCCAAATAGGATCCAAGGTGTGCAATTCATGTAGGAGCAAAACTGAGTCATTCTGGCAGTGGTACATCCAGCAACAGATTGGGAGGTGTCACAGGCCAGCCAGCCTGCACCTCTCTCAAGGTACACAGGTACATGATCAGAGGTGAGTGATTTTTGGAGATACTTAATCAGCAAGGTGCCTTGGCTGGCTGTTGTTCAAGCACCTATCTACATCTGCGTGTAGCTCTACACATATATACTCTTTCCACCATCTCACCTGAAAATGAAAAGCAAATGCGTCCATAATGTGAAGAGAACAGAAGAAAAATGGAATTATAGAAGCAAAAAAAGTTAATGCCTAGCAATAAATCTCCCTTACAAAAAAGAAAACAAAAAACTAAATGCTAGCAGCAGTTCTTACAGGTGCTATACAAAGTTCTCAATAATTCACAGCTGTATCTCCCATGAGTCTTGCACTTGTGTCACCCGTGAGTCTTGCACTCTGGAGAGTAAAAAATTTACAACATCCCTGAAGTACCACCTCTCATTTAGGCTGGCATTCTTGTCTGCTGTTTTAGGGATGCAGAAGTCTTGAAATTTATTGTTTCTTTTTAATTAAAAATACTGGAGTAAGATGGTTTTAGTTTTACATTGTTCGGATTCCAGAGATACTAAAACCTTTAAGGTGAGTAACAATTTTTGTGTGAAGACCATTTACATTATCAGTTATATATGTGTGCTGAGCTAATCTTAATCTATACTAAAAGTTTTGGGGTGTGCTTTTTTGTTTTCACCAAGATTAACTGCTCTGTTAGGCAAATGCAGGTTATCTAATTGTCACCAGGCAACACAGGGCTTACAATTTAATAACTATGGGTAGGATCCTTCTCTCATTAAAAGTCAATCACAAAATATCCATTAACTTCAAAAGCAGCAGGAACAAGCCCTAATTTTCCATCTGTGCTGAGTACATTAAAATTATTTTAAGCCTTAGCTGAAATTTTGAATAATTGCAGGCAACCCTTATTTTGTATAATTTACATTATGTAAAATAATGAAAATGGAATTCTTTCCATGGCTACTACTCAGATACATGTTCTACATCATTCTTTATAAAATATGAAAGGCCTGATCTCTCACCCCCTCTATAGACTCTGGTTTTGGTAGAATTATCCTGTTCTGCATGGCACAGGTGATGAAGATGAAACCCAGTAACATGTGCATTTGAAGCTTGTGGACATAACAACAAAAAAAATATAAATCCTAATTGTCATAACAGAGCTCCTACCAGACTTCAAGGGAAAGATCAATTTGCATGAGATATGTGCTGTTTAAAAAACAGAGCAGAACACGTGAATTATTGAATTATGCATGATATCCCTTCTAAACTTGCCTAAAATTCAAATAAAACCACAAAATTTTTAAAACTAGGGAAAATGCTTTTAAAGACAACCTAAGCAAATTCACTTCTTGTTTCCTTGGCAAAACCCAGAACAGAGTATTACATTCTATAATTTGTGAGTCTCAATCCAGTCTAACCCTGGATTACACTAACCCCATCCTCAGGGATTTATATGCTCGTGCACCACAACGCCACACACATTCTGTGTCTTGGGCCCCTTTACTGCATTTGCGATGCCAGGACAAATCCCAGCAAGCAAACACACTGTGCTGTGGGATGAAACCTCTTGTCCAGATCCACTTTCAGTCTGTCCTGGCTCAATGCTAGACTGGAGACAGGGAGGGAGTAATTGGTTTTACCCTTCCCACCACAAGGGTGGCCAACCAGGTCTGGCAGCCCAGAAGGGGTTGTCTCGGTGCCGCGTCAGAGAACTGATTCAGTCTGTCCAGAGGTTACATCGCACGAGCTCACAGGCCCCACAACCAACACCCCAGTGCTAGAAAACTAAAACGTCCTTCCTGAGAACTCCAAAAATGGTAAAAAGCGTTATCCAACAGTCACCAGCTTAATACAGGGCTGCAGGCGGATGCAAAAAGGCATGTCTATGCTCCTTATAAAGCAAATCAGAACTGCGACGGGCTTGTGCATGAACATGCACTGAAAGAAACACCACCATAAAGGGCCCAAGGCTGTTTGGATACTCCCTAGACAGTCCCCGAAGGATGGAATAAGCAGCCAGAGAGCCAGCATAGCAGTGCCTGTCTCATCAATAACAGCAGTTACATAACAGCTGGCGGTGGATAGCCACACCTTTTTTTTCTTATATGAGCATCTCTCGTTCTCCAGGCACAGCCCTTACTACAAGATGTTAAATTTTTGTTGTCCCTCTGTCCTCTACACATCCACTCTTTCTTCAGGCGTATAGCAAACGAAGAATTTGCTCAGGGATTTTCCATGGCTTGATACAAGAAATATCACTAGAACCTGTATTGGGTCAGACTGAGGTGGAGTTAATCTTCCCACAGCAGCTCTCTCCGTGCTGTGTTTCTTGGAGCGGTAGCTAGAAGGGTGTTGATAGCACCCCAGTGTTTTGGCTACTGCTAAGCAGTGCCCACACAGCACCAAGGCTGTGCTTTGATGTTCTCCCAGTAGTAGGGTGGGTGTGATCAACATCTTGGGAGGAGATACAGCCGGGCCAGCTGACCCAAATTGACCAAAGGGGTATTCCATACCATATGACGTCAGCTCAGATATAAAGAGAGAAGGCAGAGGGAAGTGGGGGGGGGCATTCGCTGTTTGTCCTCCTGAGAAACCGTTACGCGTGTTGGAGCCCTGCTTCCTGGGAAAGCGGCCGGACATCGCCCGCCGATGGGAAGTAGAGAATAATCTTTGTTGTTTTGCTTTGCTTCCGCGCGGTAATTGCTATATTAAACTGCTTTTTATCTTTACCCACGGGCTTCTTGTTACATCTCACCTCTCCCCTGTTGAAAAGGGGAGTGATAGAGCGGCTTTGGTGAGCTCCTGGCCTCCAGCCAGGGCCAAACCACCACAGAACCATAACCAGAGATACTTTAATATCAAGATTCCTGAAGAAACCGTTCTTAGAACCGGTCAGTCACTTCCCAGCAAAGCAATGTTTCATCAGCAAATCCCAGTTTGCCTGACAGAGAGCTATTCACAGACACATTCTGGTCATGATGAATTTTCACCAGGCCTGAGGCACGACTCGGAGGGAATCTGGCCAAGTTTTTCCCCTGCTCACCTGGACGCCTGTGTGGGAACGCAGCCTCACAAGCTCTGTCTCATCCGCGCGGATCCGCCATATGGCGCGGGGACATCAGCATTTCTGCAGCTTCCCTGCTCCCTCCCACACGTCCCTGAGTTGTAGCTGTTCAGCAGAAAGTGTGGAAACTACAAGAGTCCCCACCTGAACTGCACCCTCAAAAGCTACTTGCCTTGAAAACTTAACTACCGAGAGCCTCGCTAGAGCTTCACCTCCCAAAGGGGAGCACAGAAAACCTGGAAGATTCTGATTGAGCTCAAGGTCCAGGGCAGCCCAGGGCAGCCCAGGGCTCCCAGCATTCCCAGTTCTCCCAGAGAACAGTCATAGGTCTGACACCACCCTACAGCCTCTGCAGGAATTAGGGACTGACCCAGGGACCAGCTGAGTCCTAGTGAATGAAACCACTCCACCCCCATTTTATGTGTGGAATGGGAAAGAGGAGAAACTTTCAGGAATTTTTCTGTGGCAGAAAACTTAACCTCAAAGCGTGGTTCTGGCACTGGCTTGGAACGCAGCCTTCTCTGAACCACTGACATTCCCACCACCCAGGAGCACCACGTTTCAGCCCCTTCTATGTGTAACAGGCACCTGAAGAAAACACCATCCTCTATTCAGGTAATTGCGTACACAGCTCTGCAATCCACCGCAGTTTTGCTGATTGCTTTTGAGAAGCAAATTGGTAAGAGCAGATTTCTGCAATCATGTGTATTGTTCCGTACTGGCTTTCCTGTTCTCTGCTAAAAAAAGGCAATTAAGCTTATTGTAACATTTGTTCCTGCGGCCTGCATATAACTTTTATCTCCCAAAGGTGCAGATTATATCACACTCTTATCCAAACCTAACTACACACAACAGCTAGAGCAGTATTCAATGTAATCACTAGCAATAGGATTAAAAATTCCTGTTCTCTTAGTAAAACGTAAAGGTTTTCTTTCATGCAGATGGCATTTCATATTCTAAATTGATGCTGATGTTCATAAATGATGCAGGATGCACACCTTTTGAAATTAAAATCCTTGATTCATGGGTCAGGCAAAGCTTAGCCAAGAACAAGACAGTATTCCCTCATTCTTCTGACCGTAATTCTCTTCGCCAAGTCTGTTCTTCCATTTCCCTCAAATCCCACTAATATTTTTCCTTCACTGTTTCTTTCAATGGCTATCATGAAATGAAAGTACCCTCTTCCCTGAAAAAGAAAATCCCAACAAACCACAAACCAACAACAATCAGCACATATACTTACGAGTCGTATTTCCTTAGACTGTTTCTCTCCCATTGCCTGTTCTCTTCTTCTCTGTCACTATCTGTTTACGAACATCCCTTGCTAGGTTACCCTGAATAGAGATTGCTCTGCTTAACAGGGACCGTATGGAAAAAATTTTCATATCTCAGTATTTTTTAATCCATATTTAAACAAATTTAAACTATCCTGGTTATAGCTGTCCCACACTCAATACAATAGATTTTTTTTAAAAACTGCACAGTTCAGAGCATTTAGACCTTTAAACTCTAATGAGACTAATGACAGAGCTATAACAGTCTGCAGAAACTAGATTAAAGCAAGAAGTAACAACAAGCCACACTAGAAATAATCAGTCTTGCATCTTAGTATGAGAAATAAATCCTTCTACTCCTGTTCTCCCCACACATGTCTAACAGACAGAGGAGCCTGCCCAGTGTCACCCCTGTGGCAGTGTGGCCATCTCTTCTCCAAAAGCCCAGAAAGCTTTTGGTTTATGAGGTAGGGATCCCAGGCAGATGCAGTGTTCCAAAGCATTGCTAATTTTAGCAGTTACCTAGCAAAAACAGGGTGAAAAATCACGAAACTCAGGTTTTGTGGGGCAAGCAGCTGTGTTCTGTCAAATCTAGCTACAATTGTTGCCTGCTGCCAAGACTGAATACTTAACCTTTGCCATGCCCCAGAGCAGAGAAAGCAGAAAAGAAGGCAAGCCCCTGGCAGATGTGTTTCACAGCCTGTTGCACGCGTCAGTTCTGTGATGTTGGTGCAGTAGCCAGCGATCGGCACAAGCCGAGACATGGGCATGGAATTGCTCCGGCCCTCTCAAAGCTGCCTGACAGAACTGGGATGGGGCAAGATGCTGGTGACCTTTAAGAGGAATCACCAGACACGGTGACCCTCAAACTCAATGTGGTAACTTCAGACTACATAATTCATAGTCTCTTGTCCCAGATAGGTGGTGGGAATATTTTTTCCAAGGATGGTTAAGACAGTTAAAGTAAATAAAGTGTGTGTGTGAGGCCAGGCACTACCCATTACTGCTTGTTTACTCCATGTTTGAAGTTCCTTTATTTGAGAGTAAAGCCAAATTCATTTTGTTGTAATATGATCAAACTAAGCCATGTCCATAGTAGAGATTTGATTACTATGCTTTCACAGCTCTTCGCGTGGTAAATCCAGGTACCATTACTTAACAGATTTAGCTCTTGTGGATAGCAGGCTTCCTAAGCAGCTACCCTGGTGTTAAACAGCAAAAAATAGCATAATCAACAATGGTTTAACACCAGGCAAACTAAAAAGGTCAAACCCTTGAAGTGGACAGGGGTACTTTGCTGTGGTTGCTGTTTTATTCATGCATACTCTATTCTGGTTGTTATCTTTAAAGGCCATGTTTCTTTCATCATGTTCCTTTCATCAACTAAAATTAACCAATGTTATTTCACTATCTACCCATACACAGACTTCCCGCCAGCAAAGCCAGGTAGGTCTAACTAGGTAGGTCTAGCCGTCCAATACCAAATTAATTATGCTCCTCTTTACAAGAACGGTGTGTCATTTTTCCCCAGTGCAAACAATGCCGAAAAAAAGAATTTAAAAAAAAAAAAAAAAAAGGCGGTAGGCTTCCTAGGCTGGGACTAATTAGAAATGCTTTCTGAGATGCAGTGTCTCGGTTCCATATACAAGCATTGAAGGCCGAAAGCAGTTCCCTGTGAAAGCTAATTAAATGCTTGGTCATTCTGCTGAAGCTTCCTTTGAGCGCACAAATTAACATAATTTACAATGTTGCCTACTAAAAGCTGTGGTGAAGGCAACCAGTTCATTTCACATGAAGAACCACACCGTCAGTGGATGGCAACTGCCACTACTAACAGCCCTTGGAGGCAATGAGCTCTGGATGTCAGCTAGCTGTGCCTGCACCCGCTGAGCACCCACCCCTGGGATGTGCAGCTGCTGCCCCGCTCCCTACAGAGAGAGCCAGAGCCTCTGCCACACGGCGACAAGGCTGGCACGCAGCTCGAAACAGAGAACAAGGAGCACAGACCTGACTCACCCGCCCGAAACTCTGCAGGCACAGCAAAGCAAGGCCAAGCCAGCACCTGCACAGTGCCTCAGAAGGTGATGGCTGTAAAGAACATCACCTTATTTAAACACTCCAAACCTGCCAGAAAGAGCTACATCTTATCCTTAGGACACACCTTCACCGGTAGATTGGGTCAGCTGGGTGAGTTGAAACCCATTTTTAGCCTTCTGCACAGCAGTGAAGTATTGGAGAAGGAACTGTGACTTCCAATAGTTACCAGAGCTGAGTTACCTCATCATCAGCTGAGTTACCTGCCATCAAGACGCCATCAAGACTCGGCTAATGCCTGACCCGAACACCCTGTACCCTTCCCAGCATTGGAACAAGCATAGCTGTCACAGCACCCAGGGTCTAAAGTGTACATAAATGCATACCCATGCTAAAATCATGTGTGTGGGTTCCATTCCCATTTTTCAGCAAGGATACAGCTCTGAGAATGAACAAGGCAAGTCAGCATTGGGGAAAAAGCAAAGAAGTGCCAAGACAGCTTTGAAACTTGCATGGAATTGAAGTTTCTGAACTGAGGACATTCTTCCTGCTTCAAATGTAAGATTTAAGGGATATATTTAAGGGATTTAAGAATGATGAAATCTGCATTCTTATCTTCATCCCTTTCACTTCATCCAAACAGTTCTAGCCCTATAAATACAGAATACAACTGCCAGTGGCAGCCAGGAGTATAAAAGTATATTTTATACAAAAGGTAGCAAATGAACAAGCCTTTCCTACAGCTAATCAGAAACCAAATGCGCTGCCTTATCCCAAGGCTTACCTTGGTTGAAATCTCACAACTGCTTCCTGGTGTCTTAAAGCCACGTTCTGTGCACAGTCGTGAGCTGAGGCTCCAGCCTTCCCGTGCAGCCCTAAGAGGCCTGGCACTGCATTTTCCAGCTCCTGCAGAAAGCAAAACAAAAATAAAAAAAAGTTGAATGGCCTGTCAGTACCAATCAGGCTTAGCTGAATATTTTGCTTTAAGAAAGAAAGAGTTCCATGAGACTGGATGCTGATTGTGCTTCTTTGTTATTTTTCGCTAATAAGCTGGAAACAAGTGGAAAACACAGACTCGAAAAGGTTCTAAACAACGTAGTATCTTCTTTCACTGTAGAACATTTTTTGAAACCAAAGCAGACTGTAACCCATTTTCTGTTTATTATTTACATAACAGATGTCAGCCTCTGAGCTAAGAGGTGTTATACACAGAGTTCACTATTTTTTTGCTTATGTACACATTCAGATTTCATTTGCAATTCTTTACTCGCATGTCAGTAATATTCTACTACTTGGGCATCATCAGAAAAATTTGGGTCGACAAAAGCAAATGCAGTTTACTTAAATGAGATTTGTAAGGTTTAACCAGTTTCCTTTTGCTCTTTCCCTTCCCTAGCATATGTACAGCTTTATGAATAGAGTATTACTGCAGGAGAATTGAAAAGCAGTGAGGAAGAAAAAGTCACATCAGCCAACCTGCCTCACAGGAAAAAAAAAAGCCAATTTAGTCTGACACACTGAGGAAGGGAGTAGGAATTAGAAAGGTATGCATTCCACTCCGAGCTTTCAAAAATCAGTTGTAGGGCTGTGACAAGATGTGTTCAGCACATCTTAATTTCTTTATCTATAAAATGGGTTACTGCAAGTTAATGAAGTTCTTTGAAAATGTGATAATCAAAGTGAGACTGTTTTACTACTTTTTTATCAGTATCATCCAACATTTTATTCAAATAGTTTACAAAATTAAAGTACAATGTGCTTTCATCTTTACAAATTGTGAATTAAGCTTATTCAGTGACACATTGTATTTAAACCAAACTGACACTTTTATAAAATTGTCACCTTTTTATAAAGTTTTAACTTTGAGAAAATTCCCCAAACCGTCTCCTCTTGGAAGAAATATTCCGTGCCTGCCTCTCAAAATTAATGATAAAGAACTAAAAGACCTTGTTTTTAAAAAAAAAAAATGCAGTGAAAATAAATAATAAGTCTGATCACTGGCATTTTATTTCCTCTCCATAATGGTATTATAACTACAGGATATTTGTTGCATAAGTGAACATTAATTCCTCCTACTTAGTTTATGAGATGGGTATAAGCAGAGTGTTTACCTCTAGAAAGCGACAGCTGTGACCATCGCGATGGAAGCCGCTTGGGAGGAAGCAGCCATGTGCCACCTCTAATACACAGGCAGACACACAGACGTCCATCCACGGGGTATGTCCACACTGCATTTATGAAGTGCAGACGTGTCCTAGGGCTGAAAGTACCTTCCCTGCCAGCTGAAGAGATCTATGATAACATTAAATTGGGTTGCTTTGGTAACAGCCACTGCAGTAGAACTGGCCCAGCAGAGGTGAATCGAGGTTTTGGAACATACTGACTACCCACAAGGTGCAAATTTACAAAACAGACCTCCAAAAGAGAGCCTGTCTTTTTTAAAGACTAGATATTATGAAGCTCTGGTGATCTCAGGGAAAAACGAGCCAAAGATTTAGTCAGTTGACTAGTAATACTCTCGGATTTGTTATTCTTTGTCTTCTTCAGACACTTCTAAGGCAGATGTACCCCCCTTTCCGCATGGCTAATATAGGTTTGCATTGAATTAATACTATTTTATCCAAAAACAGCAGTAAGAATTCAGGTTACAAATGGATAGGAGTTTTTGTAGCTGTTTTAGTTTTTCCTTTTCTATCTTAACACTGTGTGCTCTTGAGGACTAAACAGGTCAACACAACAGCTTTTATTAAAGTTCAAGGTGGAAGTGGATTGAACCAGTTGAGCTTATTTTATCTGCTGATAAGTCTCCAGTGGTTTGATAGTCTCCAGGTAGCACAGGCATTTTCTTCATCCATGCTTGGCGTTTCTTGTAAGGACTTGCTTACATTTTGCTAGTGTTGGACATGCTGATTCCAACAGGATGGAGTTCAACAAGGCCAAGTGCTGGGTCCTGCACTTTGGCCACAACAACACCCTGCAGCGCTACAGGCTGGGCACAGAGTGGCTGGAGAGCAGCCAGGCAGAGAGGGACCTGGGGGTACTAACTGACAGGAAGCTCAACATGAGCCAACAGTGTGCCCAGGTGGCCAAGAAGGCCAATGGTATCCTGTCCTGTATCAAAAATAGTGTGGTCAGCAGGACAAGGGAAGTGATCCTTCCCCTGTACTCTGCATTGGTGAGGCCACACCTGGAGTATTGTGTTCAGTTCTGGGCCCCTCAGTTCAGGAAAGATATTGAAGTGCTGAAGCGGGTCCAGAGAAGAGCAACAAGACTGGTGAAGAGACTGGAACACAAGACCTATGGGGAGAGGCTGAGGGAGCTGGGGTTGTTTAGTCTGGAGAAGAGGAGGCTTAGAGGTGACCTCATCACTCTCTATAATTACCTGAAGGGAAGTTATAGCCAGGTGGGGACTGGTCTCTTCTCCCAGGCAGTTAGCAACAGGACAAGGGGGCATGGGCTTAAGCTCTGCCAGGGAAAATTTAGGCTGGATATTAGAAAGAAATTCTTTACAGAGAGAATGGTCAGGCATTGGAATGGCCTGCCCAGGGAGGTGGTGGATTGACCGTCCCTGGAGGTTTTTAAACTGAGATTGGACATGGCACTTAGTGCCATGATTTAGTAAACGGACCGGAGTTGGACCAAGGGTTGGACTTGATGATCTCTGAGGTCTTTTCCAACCCAATTGATTCCATGATTCTATGACCAAAAATAGAATAACACTATATTCTCTAAAAAGTGTAACCTTTATGTTGGCGTCAGCAAAGCTGGAAGACACAATCTCTATCATCACTGCGATGCATCCTGAAAATATTTTTTTCTCAAAGAGATTTAATAACAGACAGACAGGAAGACTACAAATCAGATCTCAGAAAAACCTCGGGAACTGAAGCTGGGTATTTGTATTATTCATAAATATGAGGGATGTAGGCTCAGTGGATAGAAGGAAAAAGGCAGGACACTGGAGATCAGGACATGACTGTCTTACAACTGTAGTAGCATCGTTAAGAGAGATTTCCAGTCAGAACTTGAATCCTAGCTTCTTACGCCATCATATGACAATATGCAGTTTCAGGATAAATAAAATACTAAAAGAGGCAACAGCCACTGACTTTCACCAGATGAAGACCTTGTCTAGAGTTCTTGAAACAACCTCAACATTTACACTTGGATGTGCTGAGCTGCAGAAGTTGAAATTTCGGGTGCTATGTAAACAAGCGAAACAGGCACATTTCAAGTTAAGCAAGCGCATCTTGCTGCTGAAGCCTTCTTGGTTTTGTACTGTTTAAGTTAATCAGGCAAAGAAAGTCAGTCCAACTAAGGAGTAAAACCAAACCTCCATTAAAGTGGTAAATTTGCTTCAGCAGAAGGCTCTTCCACAACAAGCACCCCTCTCCAATGTCAGCAGAGAGAACATGGTAATTCAAGCTGCTTTCTGCTAGATGAAAGGGAAAGCTGAGGACAAGAATATAAGCTGGTAGTAAGTGCTCACTTGCAGGCTTGATGATTGAAGACTTTGGATTTTTTTATTTTTATTTTTTTTATTTTTTATTTTCTTGTTGTTCATAAGTTATGCCATAAAGGTGTTAAAGAGTAATGCTGGAAAAACACCCTTGATGGAACCTCTATTTCCAAAGAGCAACAAAATCCATTCCCGATGTGTCAAAGGCATCCAACAATGCTCTCTTCTATAATAGTTTTGTTTCTTCATCATAGAGAATGAAGTTTCTACAGTGAGGGTACATCTGGTAAACAGTCCAAGAAAAGGGAAATCTCCAGGAACTGCTGAGAAGTCTTAATGCTGCATAATCACTGCCATGATATTTGTTTTGTACACAAAATAATACATGGGTTTGGAAGCAGCCAAAAAATACCATCATGTATACACATGTTGAGATAAATAAGCTTCTATTTCACAGGCTAAATTTTATAAAAATCTATTTCCCTCAAAAATGCCCCATCTCTGTCAGAGCATCTGAGTTACAGTACAGGTATACATACCTTCACTGTGCTTATTCAACAGCTCAATCCGCTCTCAAACTCCATAAAGTGCCTTACATCCTTCATATGCTTTATCCAACACACAAACACTTCTGTCTCTCTTCAAATGCAAGCACCAGGCAAACACTGCACCAGCATTTGGGTCTGCAGCCCTGGTGGCAGAACTCATGGTGCTGTGCCAATACAGAAAACAGCCAGGACTGAAGTCCTTACCAGAAGTGTCTCCTACTCCTCCTGAAAATGCCAATCCATGCAAGAAAACAAGCAGGTACATTTTATAGAGAGTGAATTAAACAGATTTGTTCCACTATGGAAGGTATAATTTAAATGTAAAGTATATCTAAAAACTGAAGAGGAATTTACAGACTGCTTGACCCATTCATTCGTTTGTGTAGCTAATGCGTTTAACATCATCTCTGTTTTTTCTATTCCTGTGCATTTAAAAACACAATTTTAATGTAAAATCAGCAGAATCTCTTTGATATCTATGCAACTTGCTCAATTTATACTCAAAATACAAAACTGCATACAGCAGTTTTCAGCATTCCCATCTCTGGGCATTGATTGTCAAGTGACCACTTCATTTTTATAGTCATTTACCTTGATAATACGACTTTAAAAGTGTCTACCTCTCAGCTAGCATGTTTAGTGCCATTTAATAAGTATGTCTCAGTATCAATAAGGAATTTGAGGATGAATCATTTAATAACCTATATTCATGACTGTGCATCAAAGGTGAGTGACAGGAGAAAGGATTAGGTGAGGAAAGCAGACTTTCCATCCCTCACCATCTGTTCTCACATTGACTCCCCCAGTACATCCTGACCATATGCTCCCTCACTTCTTGAAGTCAAATAAATCCTAATTAATTTGATTTTCTATAGATTAACACTGCAGAATTGTTAAAGAAGCTCATGAAGCCATAGGAAAGGTGAAACCAAGTAGCTGGAGCACAGCAGTGCGATCACATTCCAGCAGCCTGCCTCTCTTCCCATACTTTTGAAAGGTTACAGCTGCCCCCGCACCCAGCTGCTGCTCCCAAAGCAATCACCTCATGCAATATCCAAGGTACAGCTTTACTTTAGAGACATTTTATCAGCTGACAAGTGGCCAAGTGAAGTCACTTGGTACTGTACTTTTATTACACTCAGTCCTGTTATTCATCACAGTAGATTTAATAATCTTCGTGAAGACCCAGGGCACATGACCACAGTACTACACTTGTGTCAAAAAAATCAGAGTCACAGAAATCACCCTTCATCAAACCGAGAGCCTTGTGAAGCTCCAAATCCCCAAGCTGGCCATCTTTCTTCTTCTTGAACACAGTGGTCTGTTCCCTCTCAGTGACCTTTCTACAATGGAAATCCCCTGGATTCTCACTGGTAGAAAGGCACACAAAATTGGTTCCCATCCAGACAGACCTTAATCCTTCCAACACATGCAGCAGCCTTTTTTATCTCCTAGTAGCCTGTTCTGATTTTAAAGGGACAATCTTCTGAAAAAGCAACTCATGGGCTTATAACACACAGGAGTGAGCTGCAAGCATTTTCTTCGATTATCAGAGCAACACCTTTATAAGAGATACCATCACTGCAGTATTGTCACTGTTTCTTTCTGATGTCACAGAGAAGTCAGGCTGAGGAAGTGAGAAGACTTTTGAAAAAGCACTCTATGAATAAACTCAGGAAAACGAGGATGAGCACTTTAATCACTATGTGCAGTGCATCATGCTTTTCTTTCATAAATGCACATACACAGCTACTACTGTTTGTCAGATTGACATCATCTGCTCCTAAGTACATTATCTATCTCACTGAGTGGCTTGGTGGCAAGGCATTTCACAAAAGGAAGGTACATGCAATTGCACACTATTTCAAAGCGTGTCTGGCCCACTTTTCCAGAGAATAACAATCTGCCCTATACATATAAACAATACCTGCTAGAAACTACACAGCGGCACTTTGCTTCCAGCTTCAAAATGGACAGAAGCAATTGCTACCAGCTCAGAACTAGGGCTGCTAACACAGACAGCTGCAACAGGGTTGGGGAGGTCAGAACACACCAAGGATCCCAGTGAAGACCCACATACAGAAACAAATCCTTCACAGAGTCCTTCTGTAAGCAGAGCCTTGTTTTTCATAGGCACTGTTAACAAAGCCAGGAGCCAGATGCTTGTTTCCTTAAGAACAAAACCCCTTGAGGTTGCAGGGTAAGCACTCCGGGTCAAGGAGCATGCACATCCTTTCTAATCAGAATGAAGGCTATGCGAAATGAAGGGCTTGGTAGATGCTTTCTCCAAAACAGCTTCCTTCTGCAAATCATTCCAAGAGGCAAACTCCCTCCTCTACAGCAAGAACCACTGAACACAGTGTAGATATAGGATATCCATCAAAAAGTCTTTCATGGCACTAGGATACAATTCCCTCTATGACTGAGTGGAGTTCCTATTACAGCGGGATGTTTGCTTTTTGTTTATATCGTATATTTCACTCAGATCTCTACACTAGCTCTCATCCCTCAAGTACTCCCATCAAATCAAAGGTGCAATAAAATGGTGCTTACACATCTTACCTCTTCCAGTACAGCAGCAGAGGGAGCAATGTGTAGTGCGAGGGCCCAGGACCACTTTTGTCTTTTCTAGCTCAAGCCCTTGAGTCATGTGAAAATTATCTGCCTGACACTGTTCTTCCTTCCAGAGCCTGCACATGTCAGTTGCACTGGCATTTTATGGCTGTCTAATTATATGCTAAAAAAGTTTCCCATGAAAGAATATCAACATTTTCCATTAACCACTTCAGGCCATGTAAAATACTACAGAGCAGCAAATCTGTGCTCTGTTAAGTTTCATCAGATGAGAGAGGCATGACATACACCAGGAGTAGGCAGATAGGAGGCTTGGAAGTAGCTGAAAAATAAACACTATGAGACAGATCTCACCTTGCTTATGACTTCTTCATGCCCCATCTTCCTGATGTATCTCCACTTAGTCTTCATAGGGCAAAATTCCCTATCATTTTTCTTATCTGCTCATAAACATGCACACTTCATCTCCCTGCAGCCTAAATAATATTGCCTAGTAATGCAGTACTGTTGCAAAAAAAATCAGTAGTTATTATTTCACCTCAGGGGTGAACGCCAGAACAACATCCGACAAGATCAGGGCAAGAGTTGACACTGATATTCTGAAAAAGGCTGTGATAATACCATTGGGATTCCATTTGCTTTTACTTTTTTCTTCTGGGATTCTAAAGGATATTCCTCACTCAGGAGGTAAGACATGCCATCTAAAATGATGAATTCGCATTCTAAATTTGAAAAAAAGCGCCAGACCAAAACAATTCCTGGTCTATGATAGGTTCAGAGCACTTCAGAAAGCACTCTGCAAATTTCTGTCCACAAGCAAGAAGAGGAGACAGAAAATAACCAAATACATGATGTATCAGAGATGAAAACGCAGACATCCGTATTTACAGATATTAGGCCTTGTGCCTACTTCAGGCCAACAATTTACCAACATTAACATCAACAACCTTGGTCATGAGAATATTTCCAGTTGAGGGGTTAAACCTGGACCAGAGGTCTATGCCTTACACCACCTACGAGACATCATTTGGGAGGCACCAGGGGAGAACAGAGGCACTTCCAGCAACTGCTAGGAGGTGGTAACTCTGGAGAGTACGTAGCAATGTACCTCCACAGACAGCAGCAGAAATGTCTTCATTTCTAGTCCTTGTTAATAGCATTTAGAAAGTTACCATCTTGCTCCCCTCAGCTCAACCCAGGAAGCCTGTGGGCAAGAGCACTGGTACCAGAATCTGCATTGGAATATATTTATTATTTAAAGATGAGAAAAAAAAAACGGAAAGTAAGATAAAGTACAGACTCTTCATTGTAATCAAAATTCCACCACAAGAGATCCTCAGTCAAATAAACAGAAAAAGACTAATCAATGCCACAACTACCAAGATTTTTGTATTTGGTGCAACAGTCACAGGAAATCCAGAGAGAGGTATCTGCACATCTTCAGCTAGGCTCTCCACTCACTTCTGATACAGGAGGATTCCAGGACTCCCCGTCCTTGAGAATTATTATGGTGTCTCAGTCACATCATGGATTATGAGGGAGTCCCACTTTGCCCTTCAAAACACACGTTTGCCCAGACAAACCTACCCTTAGTAAGTTTAGTTCTTTACCTGACTTTCCTCATGGCTTTTTCCATTTTCTAGCTTTGCAATGGGCTTCGGTTTTCTTAGCTTGAGGTTGCCCATTTCAGGTTCTTGAGCGCAGTCAATTCCAGCCTGTTGCTTGTCCTGCCGCTGATCTTGCAAAGGCAGCTGCCTTTCGTCTAAGACAGCAGCGTTTTCCGGATAATTTTCTTTGTTATCATCATCTCTGGAAGAAAACAAAATCGAAATGCATCAAGCAGGACTGCAGACACCTGTCAAAATATTATGAAGGAAGAACAGCAACAAATTTTTAGCTATTTATCGTATTTTAATTTTACTGAATAGTATACATATCAAACACTGCATATGCTAGTAACATGAATCTGAGAGGCTACCGTTTATTGTCAAATCACAACCTAATAGTTAGTATTATTACACATTCAACCACAGAGCCATTTAAATAAGACTAATTTCAGAGGTACTCTTTGGCTTCATCCCCCCAGTTCCTATTCCCCAAATAAGATCTGAAGCTTTTTCATGCAGAAGATCTTTTCCCATCCAATAAGCCACACTAGGTTATAATCTCACATAAAAAAAATCTCTCCCTATAGTCACACTTCCCTTCTTATAGTCTGTGTTTTTGAGGGCTTTGGGAAAAAGCGAAGGAGGTGAACATCCAAAGTAGGGTTTGAACAGCCAGAGAATGCAACCTGTCCTAAGAAGACCTTGCTAGTTTTATCCACACCCAGTCAATCCAACCACTAGGAGCATCTCCCCCGGCACCATTAAGAAAGTTACTGCAATGCAAAACGCGAGGCTGCCTGCTTGGCTGGCAGGATGAGCAGATCAGCATAACTGCCCCTAAATCCCTGGTTGTAGCTGAGTTCGCAGGTGGAATTTCAGATGTTAACTTCAGCTGGTAAAATCCTAATGGGCAGCTGAGAGATGACCTCTCTCCTGCTGTGAAACTTCCAGAGCTGAGAGAGTCAACGACTACTGAATTAGACTCCCCTAAGATGTTTTTTTTTAGAAAGCACAACTTGCTAATTCAATGTTTTCTCCTAAGGATTCTGAGCTGCCAAACTCACTTTCCATCTGTGGCCCATCAGCATCCAGATGGGTGCTCACAGGGTGCCTATGAAGTTAAACACCGTCGCTGCCCATGCCTTCTGCAAGCATGCTCCAAGGTAGTTGTTATAGTTACAAGGGTAGGGTGCTTCATACCCTGCAGACATTTCAAGAATGTGCAGAAATGTTGCCAATTTTAAGATCTGATTTAAATATCTTTCTGAAAGGTTAAGTTGCATCCTCTAGCAACCAACATATACTAACATAGCCATGAGAGAGGCATGCCTCGCAAATACTCAAGTTAAGTTACAATTCTAAGGATTTTTTTTTCCACAGAGACACTCATCAATGAACATAACTTTGCAAGAGTTGCAAAACTCAGCTTACTACTACTTTTTACCAGCTGCTGTACAGTAAAATTCTATGTTAGCATCAGAGTAGCACTTGAATGAAAGTAATATGATGTGAAGAACACAGATATTTACTCATATAATAACAACAGTAATCAATATTTTTTAACACAAAAGGATATAAGACAAACACACATTTACCAGAACTAAGAATAGCTTTAGCAGGTAATGACCCAGAAATTCTCCATTCCCTTGAAAATAATAGTTCTAGAATACCTGGGGCTGTAACTGTCTGCTTGATCTTCCTGTATGGAGTCTGAATCCCCGTCACACCTTCAAAAGGGACACAAAATAATTGCTGATTTTCCACCAGGTGCAGAAATTTAGCTTTTAACAACATGACAGTGCAGCTCAAAGTATGAACAGATTTCTCCTCACACCATAGTTGGAGTCAGTTAATGCCATAGCTGCTCCATGGTAGTCTAAATCTCAGAGGAAGAAGAGATTTTGAGATGGTAAGTGTCTACAGTTTGGTATATGGGACGGAAATAATGATGACAAAGAATTCAGATGTTGCCATAAGAATTACAAGAAATCCTGTATTTTATTTGCCTATAGTATACTTCACATTACAAAAAAAAAATAATTAGAAACTACTAGGTAAGGGTGGTTTTCTCCTAGACTCACAAAAATATTATTTACAGCAGAGCAGTCATTCTTTGTGCAGCAGGAGAAGGAATCCCCAAATAAATGACAAAGTGATTGTTAGTCTTAAAAAGCGAGCTAGCAGAACTTTTTACGATGTCTGAAGAATCATAACCAATTACATTCCTTTAAGTTACAAACAGCACAATTGTCATACGATTGCCTAACCAAAAAAGAAATCTGGATAAACATACTAACCACTCGATATCAAACACTATATTGTGCAGCATGGCTGAACTTTGTGGAACGACAGAATCGCAAAGCCTATGAGCAGTCTTCTTTCAAATAAACAGACGTACACACGCACACACGCCTCACAAATATGCATGCACCCCTTCCAGGTATCCTTTCTGGGGAAAAGACGGGGCCCTCTCCTCATGCCCTGTCCATACTCACAGGGCACAGGCACTAAGCAGGCCTGGGTCACTTGGAGTTTGCTGGCAGAGGAATCTCTTCATTACGGGGGGAGCAGCCTGTACTTCCACTGACTTGTTAAATTTTCAGGAGAGCTGCCCCGCTTAGGATAGAGCACATTAAGTGATAAATTCATAGCTTTGCATTGCAATTCTTAATATATTCCTCTTTCCCAACAGTCTTCTGCCAGTATCTTTATCAAAAAACAGACTGCAGCAGAAAATATTTAAAGGGACACTCCAGTGTTTTACACTTCCTGAATACATCAGCATATGGATGAAAGCGTTTGCTGCTTGCAACTGGGACATGTAACTACAGTTGCAGATCCCACAATATTTCTGCAATGGGTGCAGTTGTCCCCACAAGGCAAGGTGGGATGACACATGGAAGACAGGGATTCATGTACAAAATGGATAAATTCACTGTAGAAATCTAGATGCCTTTGCCTCCAGGTGTCACTCACACCTTGCCCTCTCGTCTGTCACTAATTACCAGCAAGGTGTGAGGACATGACATACTGGGGGCATCAAGAAGGAAGCCCAGTACGAAAGGAACCAGGAATCTGGATGGAAAACTTGATAGAAAATGTCAAAGGGCAAAAACCATAGCAAGGAAATACACTGTGAGGAGACAGTGCCAAGGTCAGAGCTGGGTGGAGAGAGCTCCCAGCACAGAAGTGACAGTAGGCTAGGGTGCCACCAGCCGTGCTGTTCACCATGGGCCAAGACACAGCCAACAAAGGCCAGGGACCCCGTAAAGGGACAAATTTTTACTCCTGCATGTGTCGCAGGAAGAGGAGGTGGGATGTGCTACTGGCTCCACTCACCCTCTCCTCCCAGCAGTCACCACAGTTGGTAACCTTCAGTCCTGAAAGACCCTTTTGGCAACCGAGAACACTCTCTGGATGGATGATTGATGACTGAGCGCAGGTCCATCAGCCAAGTCTATGTGTGAATACTTGTATGCATACCCCTTAACTTGAGGAAGTGTCCTGGGGGTTATTATGCCTGTGTTGGCTGTACTAAGGAGGTCTTGAGAAGCAGAGATCCTAACCTAGCATTCAGCAACTGATAGAAGTCCTAAAACAAGACAGAACTGATAACCAACATAAGTAAGCATGAAAAAAAAAAAGTATTCGAATAATCAGACAGCGTTAGATAAGAAAGATAAGCAACAATGAATCAGAGAAGACTGTGTTCACCATGTAGTAAGAAGATTGTGGGGAAGTTCAGAAGCAACACATTCTGAAACTGTAAACAGAATTTTTTATCTTTGTAAGAAAAAATATTAACCGAGAAAGCTCACTCACACAAGACATTGTATAAAAAGATGAATTCGTGATATAATGCAAATATCTGTTATTAAAGGACAGAATGTTTTTAACTTGGCTTCTTTAAGAGATGCAGCTTATCTGCTCATGCCACCTGTTTGCACATATCGACAAAGGCATGAACACACGCCTCTCCTCTCACCAGTAACTTGTAAATCTCGTGCAACTTTAGCTATATTTAACAGATAGAGGGATATTCAAGAGCATGGTAAGTTTTGTGATAGCTTGTGGCCACATGGTAGAGAGGGTCCCACCAATCCAAAAACTACAGCAGCATCTCCCTCACTCCTAAAACATCATAGAATACACCAGAAGAGACTCAAGTCATAAATCTCTGTAGGCTGAAGCTTACATTGGGCAGGAATTACATCTTTTCACAAAAGCACTGATGTGAATCCTTTTCCTTCAGTGCCCAATCTAACTACTGACTGATGGATATGTCTCTTAAAAGCAAGTACATCCCTTACTGATCTTATGACATGAGCCAGAGTAAGGTCAGAGATGGGATCCTAGTCTAGATGGACTGCTGCTCTGACTCTTTGTAATACTGCCTCTTTATGTTTCTTCCAAGGATCTCTGGTTTAATGGGATTAGCATTTTTGACTGTCTTCTCTCTTCACCTTTCCATAGGAGCAATTTCAGTACAACTTGAAAATCGCCCCCTTTTGCTGACTTGACCTTTAAGTTGCTCACATGAACAACTTCTAAACCAGGCTGCACGTATGGCTTGCTGGAAGTTCAGCAGCCTCAGGCACTTGCCTTTTCTGAAGAAATGTTCCTGAAAGTATTGTATCACTGATTTTATATCATTCAGGAGGACCTGATTTTGACTTTGCCACAAATAAAGACAAAATTTTCAAATGAGGATGTCTAAAGTTGCATGGCAAGCTCTATCTTTATTCTGCTAAATAAAAGTAACCTATTTTCAGATGTGGCCAGCATAAACAACCAGTGCTGAAATCAGTAAGAATTGTGTATCCTCAGCAGTTCTCAAAAAGGGGCTTTGCGGGGAGGCTTCTAAACAGGGTTTAGGGAAATCAACTCTGGAAACCAAGTTTGTTCAGCTGGACAATGCTTTTTGCGCGTCATCGTCCACTTGCTTTGTTTTCTGAAAGCATTTTTCTACTCCCATGTTTGGAAAGACAAGGTTAAAAATTAAAGCCCCTGAAACAGAACCAATGAAAGCTTAAATGAGGGGAAATCCACCCTTTGGGCAACTCCTGGCCGAGCCCCAGCACAGCACCACCAGCACCCCTCTCCAGAGGTGGGTACCAGCTTTTGTGCCATCCTGGCCCTTGCCTTAATGGTCACATGAAGCATCACAGAGAAAGGCCATCACCTTCAGGTCCCAGAAACCTTAAGGGTAAGCAGGCACAGGGGCTGCTCCAGCGGAATCTCTCCAAGAAACAATGGAGGTACTTACGGACAGAGAAAAGAGGAGGAAAAAAAACCCCTAAATATGCAAAACATACTGTCTGTAATCTCCTTATTCTTCTGTGAAGGGGGAGTATCCCAGAATTTTACAGATCACAAGGCACCATTTAACTAATAGGGACACAGGAAAATAATAAAAAAAATGGCTTCATGATTTATTAGCTTGTGATAAATCTTTCTGTAGCTGTTACAACCACACAAAAAGCATGGCTAAGTTAAAATATCAAAATAAGCAAGGCAATGTAAACAAATAAAGCAAAGCAATAGGAGAGAGGGATATTATTTTGGTCCCTATGAAATGTTACTTTTCCTGTAGTGGTTTTGACAACACTTGGGGATGGCTCAGATGATTACAATTTGGCCTGCTTTCAGAATGTATCCTGTTCCCACAACACTTAGGGAAACAGCTCACCAGCTAGGGAGTTTTTAATTAAAAGCATTTTAGTGGTGTAAAATTCATCTAATATACAAACAAATCTATAAATCATTTCCTTCCTGAGAAACTGCTTGGCACATTACTGCTGAAGAATCTTCCCTAAAAGCTTTTAAAACAGTCAAAAGCATGCAAAATAATAATGCAGAGAACACCAAAATTGAAATGTTTTAGACTGAAATAAACAAAGGCCATTTAATTTGTAATAAGTTCCTGAAGCCTTTGTCTTTCTAACTCTCTAATGCTCTCCCCATCCTGTTGTGTTGTCTCTATAAAACAACAACAAAAAAATAATCAACATATATATATATATCCTTATTATCATGATGTACATGAAAGGCCTTCTAATGAGTTTATGGAACTGATTACAAAGAAATTATGTATTAGGTACTTGGTCTGTCTAAAGAATGTATAGTTGTTTTTTCAGATATTTGCAAAGAATTTTTTTTTCTAATAATGCTTGCAGGAAGTATAGATCATGTGTTCTTAGAAAACTGACATAGTTATGTTTGTCAAGATCATTAGTACCAGAAATGAGCAATATTTTCACAGGAGATTTATCCTACACTGAAAATTATGCATTTAAACATGTGTGATGTGCATCAAACATATATTCTCCCAAAAAGGTAATTCAGTGCTAAATGGTCACAGAGCACCTAAAGGCTGCTTCTTCATGCAATCCTCCCTATATGGTCAATAATACACCTAGATTACAGAAAATTAAATCAAAACAACTGACAGATATCTTGGGACTTCTCACACACTACTTAGAATTATTCTCTACGGTAACTAAACTCATCATTCTTATGTAAAAATAAGGACATCTTTAAAGTGTTCACTTACTCTGCTAAAGCTGTCGTGTTGAAGGAATTATCCTGAATGCTGAAACAGAAACAAGAAAACATCAGATAAGTCAGCAAGGCAGGCGGGCTCCCTGTGTGCTTCTCAGTTGTAGGAACACATGCACAAACATGGCATTGCAAGGCAAGTCGCTGTGTGTTAGCTCTACGTGCACGGCTGTACCTTCGGCTGCTCTGCACATGCTCATAATCGAGGAACCATAGGGATTAGTCCTACAACACTCACAAAGCCCATCCAGCAGCGCTTTGAATACAGGGATGCAGGTAGTCTGCGAGGCGCAGAAAGGGATCACGATTTTTGTAACTGTAACAGCGCTGCTAATAAAGGCTTAGGTTTACAAGCACGTATCCGGCATTCTGTCCCTTAAACGTATGCTCTGTGTAATTGGCTCATCAAACACAGTTGTTTTTATTACTTAAATACGGTTGCTCAGCTAAGATCTCTGGAGGCTTTTTCTTCTTGTTTAGTGGTCTCCTACACACTCGGTTCATGGCCAAACCCCACGGGAACCTATGAAAAAAATAATCTGGCAAAAAGGACAGTTCAAGTAGCAAAAGAGTATTAAGCCAACAGCAAGCAATAGATGAAACCATTCCTGTGAAAGTAATAGGCTGCTGTGCTCCTGCAACAAAATGTTTCAGACTTGAGGTAATAAATTCACATAAGGGTCAGCTCAGGATACCATAAACTGCTGGTTTTGAGGCAACGGTGGAAAACCCCCTTAAACAACACCTCTCAAATCCAGTAAATACGCTGCTGGATCATCTTGAAATCTTGCAGTGGCAGGGGAAAAAAAAATAAATAAATCTCACTGCTACATACCAGAGTCAGGATTTTTTTTTTTTTTTTGCTTGTTTGGGTGGGGGAGGAGAAGGCAGTGCAGACGACAGCGTCTTGCAAGCACTCTCCTGTTCCTGACAATGGCACCTCGTGGATGACAGCACCAAGCACAGCAGCGACACAGAGGAGCGCAGCATCCTCCTCCCCACGGCAGCCTGTGTCGCTGCGTGGTGTCGATACATATTGCCCAGGCAGTAGCAGCAGGATCCAGGACCCACAGCCATGACCATTTCCCTTCTTTCACCAACGGCTCTGACAGCGTTATCTCCATCTCTTCCCAGCCTTCCTAACTGCTTGCACACACTATTTTGCTTTTTTCTTTCCCATATTTATATACATACATATATATATATATATATATGATAGATAGACAGACAGACAGACAGACAGGCGTCAATTCATGTAACGGCGGAAATTACCCAGGCATCAGAATATCACAGCCAGTCTATAGGGACTTCTGCCCTACAGAGTAGTAGGTTTTGTGAAAGAAGGATGAACAGAAAAGCTAAATTTAATAGCTAGCACTTCAGTCTTGCCTTAGACCTGAAATTTCAAATTTTTTCTGTTTCCAGTTTCTTGGGTCTGACCAGACAAGTATAAATTTCTTTATAGTTTTTCTATTTGTAGGAGAGAGTTAAAAGATTATTTTTCATAGATATATCTGAGAATGTTTAAGTCCTTGGTTCTTGATTTTTAATGGTTAGGCTAGGTTTACAGCTAGCATCACATCTTGGTTAGAGTAGAGCTTAAAGGGACACTGGGTATTTACTCCCACTCTCTTATGTACACCCACAGAGCGAACAGAGAATGCTCTTGTAGACATGAATTCTCTGTTTCTATGTGCAAGAGTTAAGGTTAAACTCTGCTAAGTCATGCCCTCATGCCCTGTGCAAACATACTGCAGGGCTTTGCTGTTACTGCTAGTAACAGAATATGATTGAAGATCAGTTTGTCAAACAGGAATGCTTTGGACTGAGACCAAGGTTAAAACATTATTACTTTTCCATTGTTTGTCTGAGCATCAGTACTGTACAGCTGTTGCTAAATCTCTTCTAGGCAAGCACTTTATA
Organism: Trogon surrucura; assembly: GCA_020746105.1. NCBI lineage: Eukaryota > Metazoa > Chordata > Aves > Trogoniformes > Trogonidae > Trogon > Trogon surrucura. Next base: position 32,431,688 of record CM036621.1, read on the forward strand.
CTTATTTCAGGTCACTTACAATCCTCAATTTGTTTAAAGATGGTGCTTGACCAGTGGAAAGTTAGTATTTCTGCATTTAATATCTACTAACAACAAATTCAGCACAGTCCTATAGGGTACGGTTAGCATTTATTGCAAGTCTATGTTATTGTTTGTTATTTTACAGAGTCCAAAGTGATGGTGCTGAAATGGCCACATCAAAGTCAGTTGCCATTTACACTCTGGTTAGGCCATACAAGGGAGCTGTACCAAACACTGTGGAGGGACCTGAGAAAGGCAGTATGACACACTGTGCATGAGGAGGAGCTCAAGGTAACTCCCTCCAGCTCTGGAAAGAAGTTACTCATGTTCCACTACCCAAATAAAGGGAAAATTGGAATGATCCGCCCTCCCTACTGCCTCTCTGGATGAAGTCATCCCCGCCAGAAGCATCTGAGCTTAGAGACTCATAAAAATACTGAACAAATTTGTTTGCCTTGGAGTACATGTGTTCCTGCCAAGTAGCAATACCCTGAAGTGCGCCAACAGTCCTTCAACTCTGTCTCAAACTGTACCAACAAGACGACACACGCACTCCTACCTGTATGCACACACAGCATACGCTTTGATGGACACAAGACATTGAAATCCACCAAGGAGCAGGTTAAATATGCTTGCTTGTCGGGTCACGCTGCTACTTCTGAAGTGCCACTTAGGACAGAAGACTTTTGTTTAAGCAGAAAATAAACTGAGGGACCCTGCAGTAACTCATCTCTGCCTTCAGCGAACTCATTCTCTTCCAACACACAGCGCCTTCTTATGGGATAAGAGCAGAGATCATTCTGCAGCAAAATGTGAGCATTGTGGATCATTCCAGCACCTTGCTCTTTCTTCAGAAGTGATCCTTCAGGGTACTTTTCCTGTTTTCCAATCAGTAGGGCATAAATCAAGGAGCTGCCATGTGAGAGAGAAGTCACATGCCTCTTTTCTGTAGTGATGAATACTGAATGCTAAACTCTGCTGCTCAAAATACTCGTGTGTTCACTGACTTGCTTTCCTGACGTGCAGTCTGCCTTTTTATGGGTAACATTCTCAGAAACATCAGAAAGCATCTTTAAACAGATTAAACTAAAATACAGCAATTACATATAGGAGCCAGCTGGTGAGCACTCAGTCCGGTTTCTATATCCTTGATTTTCTCAGTGACCTAATTAGCACATCATCTGAGTGAATGGACCTGAGGGGAAAAAAGCATTCAGCTGATCTTGCAGCGTGTCTTAAAATGCACAGACAAGCTCACACAGGAAGAGACTCGAGCTGAGCGTAGGTGCAGACACAGTTGTCATAATGCAATCCAGGGCAATTCCACAAGGTGTATATATGTTGGGTTGGATCAAGCTTTCTGCAACTGCGCAGATCTTCAGGGTTATATTTTCTGAAGGTATTTCAGTGCCCAAACGAGCTGCACATACTTCCTTATTCAAGCCTTCTAAGCAGCAGGCCCATGAATGCCAAACACACTCCCACAGTGCACATCATTTGCACTGGGTGGGGGGAACATATACTTTGTAGTTCAAAGGGCACAGTCATACGTCAGTCAGAGCCCTGCTCCTTTAAAGTGAAAAAACGTCACGGAACTGTATTATTTTTTGCAGACTAGAAATTCTGATTTGTAGACCACTTCAGCCCTATCATTTGGGTTACATTTCTGCACACACCTGAGCAAGTACTAACCCTGCCACCTCCCATGAACATGGGTAATCACTGTTGCAGGGAGACCACTTCCTATGGGCCCGCTGACTTTTTAAGCTGGAAATACAGGACTGGGCCTCTAGTTTTGTTATTAAAGAACAAGCTGCTTTATGAAGTTCCACCAGCTCTGCTGAAAATCTCTGTAGAGATGCCCAGTAATCATTATCCAGCTCTATGCTGCACAATAAAGCCAAATGTACCCATCAGAGTGGTGCTAGTAACTGAACCATTATGAGCACTAAAACTTGCAGATGATTTAACACTGCCACAGCCAATAAAACTATTCCCACCAGGGTTTACACCAAAGTCAGGCTAGACTCAACACAGCACTAATTCAAAACCAGTTTTTCCTCTGAGCGTTGCAAGGTGGGGAAAAATACAAACACCCCTAATTCTACTGATGTGCCTCAACAGATCTCTGCATCTAAAGGTAAACATTCTTATTTAAGAAACCTTGATCTTTATCACTACTTAAGAAAACATCAGAGCTGCAAGACTGACCTCTGTGAATTAATTTATCTACCTGATGGGTCTGCAAAATCACCATGTTCCTTTTGCTTGTGTTAGTAGGAATAGAGGAGAGGCAAAAAAAGGCAAAGATGTGAAAAATAATACTTCTTCTGTGGAACAAAGCATGCATAGAGAATGTGTTTAGATAGTGGCAGCAGTGTTTTGCTGTTTTGGTGGTGGTGGCTTTTTAAAATAGCATTCCCTTTTTTTTTTGTCTGAGCTATCTAATAGTGCAGGAATGCTTCAGGGTCATGTTCCTCCTTTACACCCCCACCTGCTTATTTTAGAGGCCTACTAAAAACAATGGAAAACATTAACAGTATTAATATTACATATAGTAAAGTTATTAAGATGAATTAGCATCTTGTGAACATCAAAATGAAGGAAAGACAGAAAGAGGAAGTTCCAGACTTCATGTTTCTCCACGTTGAGGGTTAGGGCTGGGCCAGCCACTAATGCTGACGGATGCTCTCTAACACCTCTCCCTGCCCAAAGGGAAAGAGAATGAGGCAGAGAGACTTATAGACTGAAAAAGAAAACCAAAACAGCTTTAATAAAACAACAATAGTACTAATAATGAAATATATACAAAATCAATACCAAAAGTGACCCCCTCCCGGTAGCAATCCCCACAGATGCTGCAGAGCTAGTTGCACTGCGGAAGCCCCAGGCTCAGCTGCAGAGGTCAACCTGACACAGGAGCTGGATTCAGGAACTCAGGATCAAGATCAAAGGCACAAGATCAAACAGAGCCTTCCTCAGACACTGGCCACTAAGGAGAGACCTTAACTCCCATGATCCCTCAGCTTTATACTGAATATGATGTACATGGAATGGAATACTCTCGTTGGCCACCTGTCCTCATCAGAGGTGCCACCTTTTACTTCCTTGCAACCCCTTTTAGTTGCCAGCACCCCCAGCATGGCACACAAGATCCAGCAATGACCCTGGTCACTAGAGGAGCAAGTATAAGCAGGAGCCTTTCTGCATCCCAATCCCTGGCAGTAACTATAAACATTAGGTGTTACCACTACTAGTGGTAGACACTGTTAACTTCAGGAAGTGCAGCCTCTTAGAAGAGACTGAGTTGAAAGGTAAAAATCACTGAACAGAATTGGTTCTGTTTAGCTCAAACCAGGGCACTTCATCTGAAGACAAACACAGAGAACTAGGCAGTTCAGCCAGGAATAGATTTCACGCTCAAACATCCAAGACTTTCCTTTTCTTTCTAAGAGTGCAGATCTCATGGAACAATTTGAGTGTGATTATATACGTAGAGGTCAGACTGTAACTTACGAGCAAGAATGCCAAACTAAGGCTTAAATGTATAGCTTTCCCAGCTTTTTCCAGTATGAAACCAAATGGAAAGGTGAACTAGGGCTAAACTGCATTCTCAACAAGTTGAATATTTGAAAGTAAAGGGAAAACTAAGCAAAGAGCTGCTCATACATCGTTAATGCCTTTTTCTGTTGTGTCTGTAGATGCGTGGAGCCAAACAACTTGGTTCTTGTTAAGTTCAGACATGAGAAAGACATATGCAAGACATGTATGAATGCACCCTCATGATTCTTGGCTGCTTCTCAGAGAGACAACTGTCACCTTCTAGAGCAATCCCAATTATGCTGGGTAATTGAACTGTTTTCTGAAAACAAAAACAGGAAAGCGCACATTTATTTTCTCAGATTTCCTTTTGCAGAGATCTTCCTCACCGCCTGGGAATCTAATTGTGTAACCTGTGTGAACATATGTGCATAAACATGCTTATGTTTCTTCCAAACATCTACTCACAGAACCATAAACCTGAAAGACTTCTGTATTTGCCTTCTCCCACAGCTGTCTGTAGCAGTACACTGACTTAGAGGTATTTTGCAAATCTTGCTCACTACCCTCCATGCAACTAGCATAGCAGAATGTACCACATTGCTTCACCTGTAGCTTTACCTTCCAAGCAGCACAGAAGCCAGAGTGGTATAAAACAAAATCTAAACCAAATGAAGAAATCGCATAACAAAACCAATTTATGGCTATCGCTGCGTAACATCAGAGCTTATTCTCAGTGATTTATAGGCAACTTCTCTTTAATTAGCATTATGGAAGAGCTCCATTATCAGCAATTACGTGTTTTCAAAGAGTACCCAGTCTTCTCCCCAAACAGGTACTGTGCACGACACAACTACCACTGATAGCCCTATTGATGTCTGAGGGACTGCTCAGGTAACATTAAAAGCAGATTCATATTGAATCCCCTCTAAGCCTCTTTCTAGTTTACAAAAAATGCGTGTGTTTCTACATTTTGACTACAAGCAAAAACTACAAGCAGAAGACACTAAAAGGCTGCTCTCAGAGGGCTGGGCAGCTGTACCCAGGCCACCGGAGGACGCTGGTCACAATATTTATAGCCCAGCAGGGTTAATCCCTTTGATCTGATGTGCCTGAATACCTGAATACTTTTTGGGTATAAACCCAGACAGACCCTTCAAGTCCTTGAATATTTCTTTTTCACAGTTTGCTTCCTACTTTCTGTTTTTGTTGCACTGCAGGGAAATCTAACTGGTACTGACACATTATGAAGTATTAATGTATAAACTAACCAGAGGTATGAAATGTAGCACTACACCGTTACCTGCCACTTAACGTCAACACAAACCACTTTTTACTTAAGAATTTAGATCATATTCAGAGAATTATGAATACCCACTACTGTTTATGTGACACCAAGAATGACTACTAAAATTCATAAACAGAATAGTAATGAACGCAGTTACAAAAGTATGAACTGTAACTCAAGATTCTTACAGTACAATAAATAACCACAACTACTTCTCATCTGGAAACAAAAGAAAATACCGGCAGTAACACATGGAGTGACTTTAGCTTAACACTGCACTGCTCTGCACATTTGAAATCTCTGAAAAACTAAAGAAAGCATTGCTTCTTACGTCTGACAAAACAAGGAATCTCCATTTGCACCCATGAGGTACAACTGTGCAAGACACAGGATTCCACAGAGACCCTATTCACTGCAGACAGTATCGTTATACATGCGAAACTTCTTACTCCTTTACCAGTGTTTATTAATTTCAAGGACTAGTAGGATCAGAAGAGGTCATTAAGTCAAAATCAATCTAATGTGTTTATTTACATGTCCTTTTCTGAACTTGCTACATGCATCACAGATCCAACTTCTCACAGGCCCCTCTGGAGCCCCTTCTGAGCCATGGTAAAAGCCTACCAAGAACTGCATTTAGTTAACTTATTTCTGGCTGTTGAATCAGCATAATAGTTCTTCCCCCATAATACATCTTACCTCTCATAGAGAGGTAAAGCTGTTCACATGGTAAGAACCTTTGGGCAGGGAGACAGGACAGGGGCAAGAACAGGAAAAAGGACAGGGCACAAAGGAAACGGAAAAGGAAATGGGAAAGGAAAAAAAGGAAAAGAAAAAAAGGAAAAGAAAAAAGGGAAAGAAAAAAGGAAAAGAAAAAAAGGAAAGAAAAAAAGGAAAAGAAAAAAAGAAAAGGTTGCTGTGCTGAATTTATATTCACTATAATGTACATTCAATGGCACTTGAAAACCACTGATTCAGATCATTAACTTTTCCAATACCATGATCCATTGACATCAGCAAAGTCTCATCAGTTATGGCATATCTCCCTGCACTTATATTTTACTGAAGTGCGATGAATAAGCCACTGAATATTAGCAGCCACAGTCAGTGGTCAATCCCTGCTCAGCTTCTACCTTACTTTTTTAATTTCTTCTCATAGCAAGTAGTCCTCCTCTATTTGGTTTCTATTTCTATATGGCTCATGATCAGTGCCAGTGCCCTCCTACCTACTATTTTAGCTTACCAGAAGAACAATGCAGTGCTCTACAGCACAAATAAACCTTTTTTTCTTCTGACATTTGAGAAAACGTTTACTTCTCAACACGTTTTGTTTTGTTTCTCTCAACAAGCAAAATATTTTTCTTTTAGATTGTGGGAAAGCCAGAGAAAAAAACTATTTCAACCAGACATACATTCTTAGAAGATTGTGTCTTTCAACACAGTAAACCAGCCAGGACAGGACAGCGCTCTGTAGAAATTAAATAATGCAATCCTGTTACGTAATATTGAGGTTTGTGGCATTAAACCAGAACCCTGTAGAAAATATAAGTAAATGGCACAGAGACGTTTTATACGTATGTTCAAATGTACCCTCTTATTACTTGAAAGTCTTTTGTTTCATATAGTGGTTGTCTAGGGAAGAAATGAATCTGTGGCAGGCCCTGAAACACGGGACCTATTTTCTTTACAAAGCCAAGGGAATATCCACATAACTACACGCCATCTGTACTCCTGGCTTTTTATTCTCCCACCGCACTGTGTACTGCTTAAGTGCGTGCACTTTGATCTGGTGAGCTGGCTTAGTTCCCTTGCTGTGCAAGAAATATCCTGAGACAGCACTGAGCTCAAGCCTGCCTGCAGACATGCCCTGTACATGGACAGCTCTGTTTCTCAGATAACAGAGTTTCTTGCCCCAAATACCAAGATCTAAGTTATGACACAGCCAGGCCACACAGGAACTACCATTGTCACCACAGAAAGGTCCTTAGAACAGCCCATGATTTTCACGTGGCCAAGTTTTGTGCCTCTTTCCAACTCCAACAGGATGTCCTCCTGTGAGGATCAGGACAAATCTCACTTAACGAGACTTTGGAAAAGAGCTGGGTTTTCACTCTCACTTAGAATGTCTCATGGACGCCTCCAGAATGAGTTGAGTATACTGCTGTAGCACCAGTCCTTCAGTTATAAAATGCATTCCATGTTCTTTTTTTCAGTTGGTTATTTCTTTTAATATGTCCTCATCCTAGGCTAGCAACAGCTTTTAAGCCTAAAAAATAATTTGAAAGCAACAGTTTTCTCTGGGATGACCTTGTGCATCTTTACAACAAGTGATGACACTGAACAAATGACCTCTTTTCACATAAATTTAGTCCCAAAGAGAACTATTTGTGGCTTGAGTATTTCCTGTATACATCTGCTAAAAGGAAGCAGAAGCATATGGGAAAGACATTTAGGCAGGACACAGCTTTTCCACTTTTCTATCTATTGAAATAGTTTTGTTACAATAGGGCAGTGAAAATTACTTTTCCTTTTTAAGGCATTTAAATCCTTTGTTGTAAAGCACATTGAGTGCTCTTCATGCCATCATCACAATTTTCTAACTGGTCCCCTGACCCCTTCGATGGACTAGAGAAAATTGTTTTTCATTTTGCATTGTTCAGCAGAGAAGTAAAAATAAAAAAAGACTTTTTCATTCTAATTGTGATAATATTTTTCACCTAGCAGTCATGCAGCATCAATAAGCAAGATACCAGTCACAGAAGAAAGCTTTATTTTTACATGAGCTATCCAGTTCTGGAGAGAATTAGAGTCTTTAGAAAAAAATGTCAGAAGCAGAGTTAGTGAAAAGTAATAAATAAGCCTTGAAACTGTGACTGTAATAACTTTTTTTTTTTCTGTAAAGATTACAGGGAAACAATGTCTTGCCTTTATATTAACAAATATGCTGACAGCACTTATTAAAAAAGAGCAATGAATATTGCAGTCTAAATGTAGGCATATTCAGGAATATACAGAGCTACAGTAACTTCCCTCTCTTTGCTGATGCTTGAAGAACTACAGCCTACACTTTCTAACCCAAATCCAGTCTCCCAAACTGACATTTAAGCACCTACACAGTTTCAGACTAATTTTAGGTAGCCACCAAGCTGAAAACATTTGGTCAATACATACTATGCTAATTTTAAGTCTAGAATGATGGTTGTAAAGGCTCTGGGATTATGCCTAACACTACAGCTGTGTTGATGCATGCTCACTACAAATATAGACGGGGAAAAAAAAAAACCCGAACCCAACATATTCAAATTCAGCTTCAACAGTTATTAAGCCATCAACTCAGTTACCACCTCAGGACATATTTGTGACCTCCTCTGCCCTCCTCCCCCCATCTTGTCTTTTCTGTTCCTCACAGATCATCTGCATACCTACCCCAACACTTCCATCTCAGCCACTGTAGGTGGCAAAAGGACTAATGTAAACCAGGATGACTATTCCTATCTCCTGCTAACCCCCACAGAAACGGTGCAAATTGTGGATTGATGGTGAGGTCCCTTGCTTGCCTCTCTCCGTGACTCAACACTTGGCACATATTTCATTGCTTGTTTTACGCAACCAGTTCTCAAGTGTTTTGAAAGAACAGACCAAATGATGACATTGTGGACTGCTCAATGCAAAAAAACGTATTCAGGCAGGGCATCAAGCAGAGTAGGGAAAAGCCATTCTCCAAAGCAGTAATAGGCCTTAATACAGCATTACTCATAGCTGCGTGGAGAAACAGGAAAACCAGACAATCTATAGTCACCAAAAAGCAAGCGTGACTCAATTTGAGTGACTCATGGTTGTGACTAACCTGTTTAATAGCTCTCTTTTTCAAAAAGTCAACCTTTAAAACATTTCTGCGTGTTCTTTCTCAATTGTTTTGCATTCCCTAATTTTTAAGTGATTGCCAAAGCACAATCACAGTGTAGATCTAAGCAAATCACAATGATACGCAAATGTATCTTAAAGCTTCAAGTAAAACATATATTGTGTTAAGAAAATGCATTTATCTAGAATCTAGCAAACTATTTCTTAGTCCAACATAAGGCAAATACAACTGAATGCCAGACTGGAGGGATGGAAGGTTGAGTCATCGTGCTCTCAGGTGCCTTCCCCCTGCCTGCAGGTGCTCTACAACTCGTTGCTCAATCGCGTTACAGTTTTGCACAGTGAATTTCAAGCAGAATAAAAAAGTAGCTGAGTCCTCTCTCAGAAGCAAATGCAGCTGAGGTCAGGACCAGCAGCACTTTTAAGGACAGCTTGAGGAACAGTCATATTCCAGCAAAAAGTATTTTGCGTTTTTAATTCAACAGGGACATTAAATCTATAAGAGAGAGGAAAGTTTAGAGTTCATGCATTATTAGCCCACTCTTCAATACACGGTAAATTTTCCTCCTCATTGTAGTTAGGGTCTGGCGGCCGGAAGATGTCGCGCTGTACGGAAAGGTAGGGCCCCTCTCCTGATAGCCAATAGCGTTTAGTTCATGACGGAAGTGACGTTGTAAACCCAAGCTATATAATGCCATGTCACCCACCAATAAATGCCATTTGCCGTCCACCACATTGGTGTCTGTGAGCTGATGGCCCGAGCGGCCTGGGGTTGGTCGCCGTGCCGTTCCTGAACCAGGTCGCCGCGCCTCCTAGAGGCAACACCTCATACACCTTTAAAATGAATTCCCACTATGTAAAAACATTTATAAAACCGTGACTACTGTGCGCCTGTGACGTAGGGTAGGTAAGTGCATTTATTACTAGTTCTTTTTTACAAACAACCATGTGCCAAAGTCAAACAGTAGGCAGGAGGAAAGGAACTGAATGAAATCTATTCTCCGTGTACATCATCAAAGCAAGCTTTTTAATTTCAACTCTTAATACAAATTGTCCTGTCAGCCTTTGCAGGAAATTGTATTCATATCCACCCAATGCAACCAGCACTAACTGAAAAGGCTGTGAAGTCTGGTGAAGAGACATACTGAAATTGCCCATTATGTGATGCTGTAATTCATCTGCTATACTTCCCTATCATTTGGTGAATCTATAGAGGTGCCACATTTCAAAATCACTCCTACATCTAGAACTACACATGCAATAAATCATCCATGTAACATTTTTCAAGAGTCTCTATGCAAGTTTATCTGACGTTGCCATTAATGGAAAAGAGGATTAATGGGCTTTATTATTACTTATTACCCTCCCCTTGACTGAAGAAAATCCAGTTGCTTTCCCAAAGTTGTTGCTAAAGGTCTTGATAGGAATCTCTACTGAATCCCCCAAGTCGGAGAAGCGCGAGAAAGGGAACAAAAGGTTTGTTCGGACACTTGGGGGATCAGGCAGTAACCAAGGACATACTAAATTTAATGCATACTGTAGGGAGCATTTGATTGATTGATTGATTAACATTTACTGCGGACTAGTCAGCAAATCTCCCTCTCTCCTATTTGGGAGAAAATTTCCAGGTTTTTCAGAAAATGTATAATTATTTGTACTGATGGTCTCCTGAGTTTCCACCATCCCCAGCATTCTTTCTTCCTTGCTTGTGCACTGTACATTTTTTCAGCAAATCTGAAACTGTTTCATAGTCAGAAGTATGATAAAATAATTACAATTAGCGCAGCAGTCATTGTGATAAACCGTATATTATTACACCTTCAGGACAGTCATCTTATGCATCAAAGCTGCAGAGGGTCTGCCACTCATAAATATGCCAATGCACATGCATTCAAGCTCTCACCCAAATATCTTTTGGCTCAGAGCAAAATAAGAATATAAAGAATTTCCTCAGTTTATTTTTAGGAATTGGTCATTTCATTTTTGGGGAAAAATTACATTAGGCAAAAACTACATTATGCAACCCTACATTTCACTAATATTTTGCTTGTTGGCAGAAGCCTGTTCCAATTTTCAAAATCCATTAAGAACGTAGGGAACGATGCCCATGAAAAGGGTGAGTCACAGCACTGCTGCCACTCAAAATGAATAATCATCAACTTTTTTCATAATATCCTCTGAGAGGCCAAAAAAAAAAAAAATTTCTGCTTTAACAGGAAAGCTTTGAGAAATGGTAAAACTGGAAACACGTGTCAGATTTATTCTCAAGAAAATAGTGACATTTTCCCATATTGTTTAAAAGTAGTCATACCAAAGGAAATATTTATTATCAGTAGCAATCTGTTTACACAGCAATACAAAGTGCACAACTAGAAAAATGTCAGGACATACTCCTTCCTATGGCAGTGAAATTATACAGAACGTTACATACATGCAAAAGAATTAGTAAGAATTTCAGAGAGAGATGGAGGAATTCCTGCAGGTGACAGCCAGCTGTCTGGGTAGACTCTTTTCAGCTGGCTGTATTGTACCAGTCTACAAACACTGCAAGTGAAAAGTCACAGCAGCTACCACTGAGCTTAATTCCTGTCTCTGTCATACAGTGAGTTACGTAGGACTTCATCAGTAAAAGCGCAGGTCCCTTGCTCCAGCAGCACGGGCCTGAGAGGTGCGCATAACTGCCAAAGCATGCAGCAGCCCTCATCTCCAACCTCATACATGCATTTTCCTGGAAAGCTGCCAAAGTTGTAAATACATTTAGATGGGAGAGCACTCACCGTGGAGCTCCTAGGAGATTCATGTGACAGAAAGTTCAGCTCTGCTGAAAAATATCCTAAAATTACCTTGTTATCTCCTGCATTTTCGTGGTGTTCTCTTTACCTGCTTCATCTCCCACTTGCAAAGCTGCTGGCCTCCTCAGGCTCTCAAGAGGACAAATCTTAGAAGCTGTCACTTAAGGCAACTCTTTGGCAACTAAAGATTTTAAGGAAATAATCTCAAAGCTACTCTACTATAAGTAGACCACGTGGTTCTTCCATGAGACAAACAGCAAGTCTGCTTCCGACTTAGCACTGTTGCCATCATTTTAAAGTGCCGTTATAGCATTGATGTAGACAGCACAATCCAGTTTTTGGTGTAGAGCAGTCATCTAAGCCATGAAACATACTAAGTCTCAAGAATCACATAGTTCCCGTAACTCAAAGCATCACCCAGCCATCTGTGTTTCTATAGAATGCTGGTTTTAGAATACAACGGCTTAGGTCACTAAGACATATTCCTTAGCAGGAAGAAGTCATCCGACTGTAAGATGAAAAACCACCAAACAGTTTTGAAAATGTGGAAACCTGTCTTTTAAAACATTCTTGCAAATCCATTTCAGACACAGATACAGGCAACATCTACATAACAAAGTAGCTTCCTACTATCACACAAACACAAAATAGAAATATGTCAATGCTATTTGAATGGAGCTTCATATTATTTATTTTGAACTGTCTTTAATATGAGTTTGCTAAATCCCTGGACCTTGAATATGAGACTGAATATTCCTTTCCAATTCCTATTCAAAGTAAGATCAAAACCGAAAAGGTCTGCAACCATTACAAAGAGATTAAAGAAGTGTTGCTTCCTTAACAATCAGTTGGAGAACTGAAGAGGGGGGAAAAAAAAAAAAGTTTAATGCCTGGTAGGGATGTGCTGATGCTCTTGGGTTTACTGACACTATGACAGCAACCCGCTAAAGCGCCTTGTTCCACCCACGATATATGCAAAAAAAGCCTTTTGACTTCTGGGATTAAAACCAGATTCAGGGCAAGGTAAAAAAGGGAGAAATGACATTGCTTTTACACCCGAAAAAAATGAAAGTTAATGTATTGTTTGAAGTGAGGAGAAATAAAACCCGTTAAGAGCCTGAAAAGGGTAGAAGGATCTCAGTTCACGGTTGACAAAACCACAATTGTTCAAGTGGGGTGGGAAGATGCACTGAAAGAAATCAGAGGAGGGGGGAATTGGTCTGATGTTGAATTTGAAAAAGGGAGGATAGAGAGCTGAAAAGACTGAACCTTGATAATTTTCCCATAAGCAGAGAATTAACTAAAATAACAGAAATATTAAACTAGAAAAAGCACTGATAAGGGCTGAAGTTATTTGTCTTTCCTGTATTTGTAGATACACAAATCCCTTTTTCCCTTTCTTTTCTATTTTTTCAAAACCTGTAATAAAGACCCTGCAAATCAAATTGTTTAAATGAGCCATCTTGTGAGTGACCTATTCTTGCTGTGCATGGTAAAGACATTGTCATGCTCGACATTGTTTCCAGCTGTGTCCAAAAATAGGCTGTAGGATCTCCAAATTTGCAAGTCTAATTAATCCAGGGCAGAGGTTTGGGTTAGTAACTACGCCTGCTTTATTTTGCACTTCATTCAAAAAAAAATTGTAGCTGTTACACTATATGTTTCACCAAATTAATACATGACCATAAAAAGCCATCTGGTAATTCCAGCCATGGAATCAAGCCCAGTGACTGCTCTTTAACCTTAGCACCCAAATAGTTAGGATTCAATGTTTATGAAACAGATACACAGACAGTAACATATGCAAACAGGAAAACACCATCTGCATTTCTCCTTTGTTTATATATTCATTAAACTGGATTTCTGCATGTGCAAATCATCAGTTGGTTGCATAAGTACGTGAGCAACACTTATTTGCATTAAATCATGATAAAACTAATGCAAATTATGTGGCAAACAGGCTTTTTTATATGTGCCTATTTTGATCTCCTAGCAGTTTGGTAATACTCTCAGTTTTAGAATATTCTTTGGAGTGCAGTTTATAATTTAACCTCTGTGAGCTTGGAACAATTAGAAATAATTAGAGAACTGACTGATAAGAACCTGGATTAAAATTAGAATTACCATAAAATTAAAAAGAAATATTTTCATATCCATTTTCTTTTCTGAATGTGATACCAAGCTAGTTTGACTAAAAAAAAAAGCTTTCATTTATTAATAGAATCCTGTGAATCTTTTTTCATATACAGCTACCTCAGATGAGTATAAGATTTGTACTCTGATTTGTATCAGCCACGGACAGATTTACATTTTAATTCATTTTCTCTTGTTGCCAGCTGTAATTTGCAGATGTGCACACGGACTTTCACTCTAAAACAGAAGCAGAAATGCTGGCATGTTCGATGTTCGGAAGGCTTTCATATCTGCAATGATAGAGGCTAAACACATAGGACAGATGGGCAGATGAGATGAGGGAACAGAAATAAATTAGGGCTTGATGTTACCTGAGTACTAATTTATCTGGAAGCCAGTATAATTTCAACGGTGCAGCATAAAGTGCAGCATAACGGAGTCATTTTCTCTAGTTAGAATACTTCCATGCAGCTGGATTCAAATATTTCAGTAATACTTATTAATGGGTTGAATTTATTTTCTTTAAAAATGTTTGATTTTTGTCAACGCTAATGCATGAAATCAGAACATACCCAGCTAATTTAATACACTGCCCTAAGAGCAACCCTTGTATGGGTTCCTAGAACTAAACTAAACCCACACTTGTTCAGAACTCCATCAGTTAGTCATCGGTGACAAGCCGATGCAAAAAGAAAAGTACCAACGTAGTATCTATTTTTATTCAAAATGAAACATTTCCTTTTGCAGATTTTTTTAAAAAGAAGAAAATATGAAATAGTCTCACACAGTGACATACAAAGAAAAAGCGAGGAAAGAGATGCTTACCCTCCTTCTATCCATCTTTTCTCGGTCTCTCAATCTCCTGCCATTCCCCATAATTCATGCACAAAGGGTACTGGGAATCACAGCTCAATCTGTCCTGAAGTATGAAGGGGAACTTTGGCTCTCATCTGCAAACCGTTTGCCCTAAACTGCAGGCTCCAGAGAATTAATCTCTCCTGACCTCTCCTGTTAAATTGTTCCAGTTTGCACCATAACTCGTCACAAGGGAGGATTAGGACTCTGGATGCATCTCTTAGTTTTGTGACATCCAACTGCCCACATGAATCCCATTCCCTAAACTTAAACATTACAGAAATGTTTCAATGAATCTAGAAAAATCACTTGACTAAACTTTTCACCAAATGTCACCCAAATAAAACCATACTTTTTAGTCAGTATATTATTCTGTTTGCAAGGCACAATAAAGCTCTGACTAAAATATATATTACTGAATGGAAACACAGCCAAGCCAGCCTCTGGCTGGAGATGACCTGAAATTGATTGAAACATCTAGCTGTACTTCACTTCAGACATAAGGCCAGGCAACAGGGAAGAGTCGATCAGGAGCCATTCCTGCTTCCTGAATGTATCCTCACATGTGACCATGTATAATACCCATGGTCATCACTTGAGGGGAGGGATGTCACACCCTGAGCTCCTGCCCTAGTCTTGCCACACCAGTGAAACAAGCAGACAGTCTTCTGGAGGATGAGGCAAAGATGTGCCAAACACTTTCTGTGGCAACTTTGTCAGACAAAACGTAAAGCCCAGTACCAATCAACAGAAATCCTACAAGTCAGCCCATGCCCTCCCTCAGCAGGCTACTAAACAGATATTTATACGGTATTTTGCAGAGAAATCTTAGAATATAGTTTGCCATCTGAGTTCAGTCTTTCAGTAGTGTGATATAGAAATAAGTCTTAAGTCCAGTTCATCAGTGCAATTGCATTGCTTCCACTCAGTCCATTGTAAGGGCAAAGGAAGGACTGTCACAAAAATAGGTGTGTATATATATATATATATATATACACACCCAGTTTTAGTTTCTAATATTCACCATTAAAGGCATCAGAGACTTAAATTCGTGTCAGAACTTGGATATTTCAGTGGCACTGTGTTTAATACTCTTACTACTTGCAATAACTTTCAGGATCAACATCACTTTACACGTGATGGTATTTGTTAAAATACTAATGGTGCTCAGTTATATCAAACAGAGCAGTGTGCATAAAGCTGTGTTAAGGTCAGTTCCAGCATAAATCTGCGGATGAAACAGAAGGTCCACAAAGTGAGAACCAACTCAAGATGGAAGTTTAGTTTTGATTGACACAAGTCAGAAGTTTTGATTAATGAATTATTCCCAGTGAATTAAGTAAATGAGATATTCTTCCTGCCTGGTGAACTGTAGACATTTTCACTTAATATTTCACATCTGATGGATGAATCACACATCTTGATATTCCCTCATGGAAAACTTTGGCTCATCTCCTCAGCCACTACTCAAAATCTTGGCCTAACACTTTAGAATCAAGCACAGAGAAACATATTTATTTGCTTATCAACACATATAAATATTTTAACCCAACATTTGTTTAAAAAGGTGAAAGCAGAAGCAACGTGCTTTGAAGTCACTTAAAAGATTCCTTACAGACATCTGTCTAGCCTGATCTGTCGGGCCACTTAACGTTAGAGCAGGCTGTGCTCAACGCCCCACACCGGTAGTACGTGACAAGGGTGATATATCAGTCACCGAGTCCCGTGTGGCCTCCAGTCCCCTGCAGGCCAGCTGACACTGCCTTCAGGTACCCAGAGCATCACAGGTCTTTGCATCCAACAGTTGCATCCGTATAACTAGCGCACAACTGCGGCTACGCCCCTTGGTTCTAACATGGCCAGCATGCTCCAGGCTACGAGATGCTGCAATGCACGCTTTGGTTTTTCCTGTCTAGATCTTCTCTGGGAAATTGATCCAGTTAATTTATGGCCACTGCACTGTCAGAGCATCATAAACTACTTTCTCAAGTCCTAGTGATGAGCTCCATTAATTTTATTGAAACAACAAATTTCACATCAGATTTTTGATGTGTCATTTTGACAAAGCCACTAATGCTCAGACAGATAATCTTCCTCAAGCATACATTACTTTCTGCTAGGGTACAGTATATATTCCAAACTGCAGCAAGCCTCTATGCAAATTAATGATATATTATCCCCTGTGATACCTTTAGGCACAATAAACACTCCCAGAGTCCCTAAATTATTCAGCATGATGTGCTTCAGAAGCAGAATTTAGTCATTTTTCTTTAGATGAAATGTAGTTGGAAGCAAAGAGGTTCTATTTAACCCGTTCCAAAGTCAAGCAGAGCTCATTTAGTTACCTTCAAGCAAAAGAAATGTATCTTTTCTTTTGGTCTTCGGTTTCACATTTTAAACTAATCTAGGACATCTGAATCACTCTATTTTACCTTCAGCTCAAGCCTCACAAACAAGCACATCACAAAAGCTAAGGACTATGACAGATGACAAAAAGCACTGCGTAGTTAAAGAAGAGAGAGACAAATTAGTTAAGTGCTGGAGTAAATCATTCTGGGGTGTTGCTCAATCTCTATCTCTGGTGGAGAGATCAGGTTAGACAAATGACTGTAAAGAATGTTTTAAGTGGAGTTTTCCTTGCCTTCAGGCAAAAGTATGGATTAGATTGCCTCCTGAGGTTACCTTCAGGTCTGTGAGTCTACAAATATAGTAGCGTTAATCACTGTCTGTCTTTGGAGTAGCCTCCATGGCCCTTGTAACTCACAGGATGATACTCAAGAGGAACTGTAGCTACTATAGCAACATCACGGAGCTACTTCACCTTCCTCTATAGGGCAAACCGAGTATGTCTTACAAGATAAGACAAAATGTTCTAAGAGATTTCAAGCAACAGGCTTTCTAGCTGGCTGGCAAAACCTTTAATATCATCTGTCGAGACGCAAAAAGCAGTATACTTCCAGGGTTCAAGGAGCTGTGAGTGTGCGAGCTGCTTGAAGGGAATGAGGACTAAGGGAAGGCTTCTGCCTGTAGGTCCCTGGCACTGCCTCAAGACCATCTGTGCAAATACTGCGGGAAGAAGAGCTTTATCCATTCAATGTATCTCAAGTTATTTCTCGTCCGTTCTGCTTTGATGCACTTATACTTCTGTTCTTCTCAAAAGCCTCTCGTCATTAAAGAACAGCTACTACAAACTAAAAAAAAATGCTTTCTATTTCAAAGTTTCCTTAGTTGGAGCTAAAGGATGGTAATAACTGCATGAAAGCCAGGCATCCCTTTTTATCACCTCCTCACTGCCCAGCATCTCCAGGTCAGAAACAGGTTTTTAATTTCTCTTTTTCTGACACCCACAGCACACCTGTTTCAGGAACACACAGTTCTGTGTGAGAAAGAAATCCAGAAATACAGGCAGTGCCTCTGTGGAGCAGACAGACAAAAACTGATACTGTAATCCCTGTGCACTTTGGGGAAAAAATGGGAAAGCTTTTACCTAAAATAATTATTTCTTACCCTGAAACTAATTCAATTCTATCTGAAGTATGGCTTGAAACACAACAGGCAAACGACAGGAGAAAGCATTACCAAACTTCATTTTTTCTTCTTTCACCATACATCTCAAAGTAAATGACAGCTGATATGACAGAAAAATAGCCTAATATATTGTGAGAAATAAACAGGGAGCAATTCAGAGAGAAGAAAACAAGATTGTACCTGTATTTTATTCTTCTGGCTTTAAGGTGAGCACTTGACTAAAACATTATAAACTGTCATAACAGAACAGTAGTGTATATTTCCTTTGCAATATTAGATTTTTGTTTCTGGTTGTAAGAGATGATTAGTCCCAAATGTTGAAAGAAGAAGAGAATGGCACATGCTGCGTTAAGGAAAGTGTTGTCATGCTTCAGAGTGGGCAATGGAAGTTGAAGCAGCAGCAGCTTTGTCAGCCTAACACATGCAAAAACTACTGTGATATCTGTGTTTCATTAACGTGAGTATTATAAATGTTTCATTAGTTTACATGTATCCAATACTCCAGTCAATCGATTCCCAAGATTTTCAAAAGTTTCTAAAACTTCTTGAAAAATTATTAATTTTTTTGGCAGTAAGTTTGGTTACAAGATTGAATTCACTGTGATGTGTGATCAGTATCACATCTGGACAGTCACTGTTACTATAAAAATAGTAAAAGGCAAAAACAGGTTTGGGGTTTTTTTTTTGCCTTTCTTAGAGTCAAAACTTTCTTACTATGAAGTACTCTAACTAAATTCCTCTCCTTGTCTTTTAAAGGCACTAATTGAAACTAAAATCATTGATTAATTACAAATAATTTATGAACAAGGTCAAGCTACTGTTGCTCCAAAGTCTGCTAAAGCCTCAGGAATATTTTGTTGTTGACAGCACACAGCCTGAGTTTCAGCAATACTTGGTCTACGTCATATCTGAGGGAATACATACAAAACAGAATATGCACTTTTGAAAAGGAACAAAGATGGAGTTCAAACAGACACTAATAAAAAGCAATAATGTGAAATAAAATAGCTGAAAAGCAGAATGCCAAATGAAGAACAGAAAGTAAATTCCTAAGAATCTGCAAGAAAACGAGCAATTTTGGTCATTTACTATTCTGAAATTTCATCACAGTACGTCTGACATTCTATTGAACCAGGAAAAAAAAGATTCCTTTATGTGTATTCACAAACACATGGATGGAGATACACGTGTATGTTACTTATATATATTCTTCCTGCTTTTTGATGTTACTATTTTTAACCCCACTGATGAAGCAGAATTTCAGAGTTCTACGCTTCTCAGTTATTCCCTGACTTTAATTAAAAGCTATCATGATCACCAGTAGTACCTGCCCTACATCATTGCAGATAGAATAAAACACATTTCTTATCAAGTTTTGCATCACTGGAGCACGTAAATGACTTTCGGATAGAAAATGATATAAGTGGCGAGTACCTTTAGGATCAAAGAGCTTCACAGCATCTTGGTGTAAAATTTTAGCAGTTCGTAAGCGAGTTAGATGTTCAGTTCTATTATCTGTCACAGATTTGGGCACCTAAATATCCACCTATGTCACTTTTTAGAGTAGTGCTTTGGAAAACGTTGAGAAAAATCACCTTCTAGAATCTGTCACCCTGCACAGGAGAGCCCTGACCGTTCCTGAGAACAGATAAACACCTACATCACCAGCACCAAACCTTATGTTGCAGACTAAATGGCAACACCACCAGTATTCCCACTGGAAAGGTCAAGGGCTCAGTGGTCTCACGGTCCAGCTAGTCTTATTGCCCAACTCACCTCTGGAAGGGTTCAAAGTACTTCATTGCTCACCCTGAGACACGGCAATCCTTTACACAGCGTGTCTTCTTCTCTTCTTCTTTCAGCATTTGGGAATAATTAGCTCTTACAAACAGAAACAAAAATGTAATAACACAAAGGAAACACACCTCACAATTGACAACATCTGCCAGGCCATCGTGTTCTCAGTTGGAAAAAAAGGATCATTTTCACTGACTTTGTGCACATTGAGGAAAAGAAGATCTCGAAAGAACACCGATGCCTTTTCGGTTTGTCAGAGCTCGGAAAGCTCTTCAGGCACAAGGAGATGTTTTTCTGTCTAACTGTATTTGATAACGTCTGCAAAAAACCTGTGCTGCTGATCAGCAGAGACAAACCACATAGGGGGAATAGCAATGTCCTCTCTATGATATATCAACACCCATGATGGGCGGGAAACAAATCTCAGATTTTCTAAACAATAGGGACACATACCAAGCGATGAAGGACAACCTGTTGTCACACAGCTCAGACGCTAATGTTTACGCCAAACTTAATAATAAAGTAAAACTAATACTGGAACTCCCAGGGTCTAAATATACATCCAGAGTTACGCAGATGGTTGTTTTTCACATTTTCAAATACTATCACAATGCCTTTCCTTATAAACAGACAAAAGCATTTGAACCGCAGCAATATTGTCTTTTACAGTTTGGTGGTGTGCTTGTTCATTGTTTTTCCTTTTCTCACTGTTTTTTTAACAAGTGCAAGTATTGACATCTTGAGACCTTTTCTGTTGTCCTGGAGTCATTAATCTCTCTAGCTGATCTAATACTATCAGCTTTTATTTATTTTTCACTGATACTTGGTGAGAGTCTTGCTCATACCACTGATGCAAGAGCTTGTTAGTGGTCATACTTGTACCAGAGATCATGAAACGTAGTATTAGAAATAAATCACTTCTTTCTGCACAGAAGAGAAAATGTATTTAAAATGTGAAAACATTTCAAAAAGTGTCTCATTCTCCATCACCTTGAAGAAAGTAAATTTTTCACGTTTCAAGTGGAAGGGTGACTGAAATTCTACCAAGAGGCAAAGCAATAAACACACTTTAAAACAAAACTTTCTGCTAAGCAAACCTAACCTTGCTAAATTGCTTGAGAAATTGTTTCTTCCTTGCAATTGCTGGATATTGACATATTCTGAATTTGACCCTTACATATTCACATTCTGGGCCTTAATTATTTCATTTTTATGTAAACACAGACATGTTGGTGAACACATGCAATATGTTTATACCAGGTATAGAAATATTTTTTGCTAAACAGCTTTTCCATGTGTTCTTTGTGCAAAGTCCCACCTACAGATATAACTTCCTACAGCAGCTAAGTCCTAGTGTCTCCATGGAAAAGACTCCCCCATTCCATCACTGCTACTCTTTTGATTTTTCCCTTAGTCCCCTGCACAGACCGCTGTATTTATGTGAGAAATACATCTAGACAGACACTGAAGTGTCCAAAAAGCAATCAAAAAGGATCACAAATTACAAAGGAAACTATCCCAAGGTGAATTAGTCATTGCTCAGTTCCAGCACCTGTGTTTCTCAGTATCATCCACCCACACCTTGATATTATTTTAGAAACAAGTTTTACCAAAACCAGAAAGCACATACTGTCTAAGCACAAGCCAGAACAACGTATGTACAGGTATATGTTTTTACTTACATTTATTACGTATGTATTTCAAAGTCCTAAGATAAACTGTTTTTTTTTTACTCTATCCCAAATACTAAAGAAACAATCCATACCTCATTTATTTTATGGCTCATTAATTGTAATTCCACCAACTTGTATCTGTTTCAGCTCAAGAAAGAATGAGATTTACAGTGAACTTAGGATATAAAAAAAACCCACCAAGAACCCAAAGCAGTACTGAGAAACAGATCAAGGAAAGCAGAACAGAACAGAGGTATGTCATGAACCTGTAATTCTATTTGCCTCCTTTTCAGATCAAGAAAAGAATCAGAGGAGCAACTACTACAAAAAGTTAATGCACATACACAATATTCTGTACCCTAAATTTATCAAGGATTTTTTTTTTTAATCTCAATGATTTTGCAAACACTTTTATCTTGACTTTCTGTGAAAAAGTCAAATCTGACCTTGCTCACTATAAAAATCTCTGTGGAAAGGGCTTGTGAACAGCAACTACTGTGTCCTGAAAGGCCAGCTGTTTCAAAAGCAACTGTTTTTCCAAAAAAAATTTGGGGAAAAAAGTCTCTGTGGTCTCAGCTGGTGTTCGCCCTGTTACCCAAGGTTGGAAGATAAACTGATGAATTACAAAATTCTTTCTGGTATCCAGTGTTGAGGCACACCGTTGTTGACAATAGCAGGAGGCTGTGTCCTTGCTTAGCACTGTTTTTTCAGCTGATGTACACCTGAAGCCAGCTGAAGCAAAAATATAGTAGCAGATTTTTTTGGCAATTCTAGATACAGCAGAATTCAAGTCTGTAGGTTTGGGAGGAGGGGGTATTTATTTCTTTTACCTACAGCTGTTAATTTCTTTTTCCCTACTGCTTTGTTATTAATTTGCTTATTATGTTTCACACAAAACATTGAAATACAATACAATAACGCATTCTGACTTTTGCTTTTTGAAAAGTCTACAAAGTTACCTTCTCATGCCTGTTTCTTTTGATAATCTTTTTAGTTATTACCATATTTAAGGCTACGAATAAAATAGATTTAAATCTTCATATAGTAACAAAGTAATCTTTAAAGAAAGGAGACCCACAAAATTTTCATGTTGTTCTTGTGGAATATCTAATGACAAACATGCTGCATTTTATATATCTGCGAAAAGCTTAGAATTTGCAATAGTTTATTATCAAACAATTTATCATAATTTGTTCAAAGGAGCTGAGAGCTGCAAGTTTTTAAGAACACTAGCCTGTCACATATACAAGGGTATGATCGCCAACAAAATTCATTTTCCAAGTGAAAGGGATATTGCAATGAAGAAAAGCAAACTGCCATTTCATTTTCCCCAGAGAACAGATTCCTGACGCAGCAAACCTTTTTCATGGAACACGGAATCCTAGAACAGTTCTAGTTGGAAGAGACCTTTAAGATCATCGAGTCTAACCTTTGTCCTAGCCCTTTCAACACCACTAAGCCATGTCCCTCAGCACAACATCCACTCATCCCTTAAACCACCTCCCTGGGCAGCCTGTTCCAATGCCTGACAACCCCTTCAGTAAAGAAATTCTTCCTAATATCCAACCTGAACCTCCTCTGGTGCAACTTAAGGCCATTTCCCCTTGTCCTATCACTCCCCACTAGGAAGAACCCTCAACCTCGCTACAATCTCCTTTCTTCTCTTTTCCAGGCTAAACAGCCCCAGATCCCTCTGCCATTCCTCATATGACACATGCTCCAAATCCTTTACTACCTTTGTAGTCCTCTCCTTTAATTTGTTAATCTTGGGAACGTAATGGTTTTGAGCTAAACAAACTTCTGTCAGCTGTTTAATACTACATTTTGGAAATGGGGTGAAGTTCTTCTGTCATGTCTGACTTAGTACAAGTGAACTGCAAGTGTTAGCCTGTGTCATCCTCCCTCAAACAGTCCCAAACTCACTAAAGCACTTGGCATTCTTTATACAAGAACATTAGATGAACATTCTCTATAAACTGGTTCAGTTTTTTAGGTGACTGCTCTTCTAAAGCAACTTTTTCACCTCCCCCTAACTCTTCCAGTTGTGGAAAAGATTACTTGCATTGAATACGCTGAGAATAACTCTTTTAATGACAGGCAGACTTCAGGGCTAAAATCACTCTGTTGCAGGAGTGCTGACTGCAGGCACTGAACCCAGCTGATGTTTGGAGTGACGGTGCACTGGCAGCTCTTACCCCCAGCGGCATGGCCGTGACAACATTTCTGCAAAGCAGTGCATAAATAGCTGTGAGTTTATGGATCCCTTTATGCAGGCTCGTCTGAAAGTATTGATACATTCAGTGACGTCAGCCTCCCATTTATTTTTTTTTATTTGCAAGCCTGGATATAATTTTCATTGCTTGTTTTGGGAATCCATGGGTCAAACTGAGACTGCATCTATATTTTCTTTCTAAGCAAGACAGAAATACAAAAAGTGATAGCAAATACTAAACATTTCTTGAAATTGCATTGGCAGAAATTCAGAGAACACTGTGCATGGATAAATCATCACCACTTACCAGTTTGCCTCAGTGAGGGGCACTTATTTTCCAAGTGTGTGATCAGATGCTGAGATGTTTCTCATTAATCTAGAGACTTGGGGGAGATGTATGTGACATCTTTTGGTATCAAGTGTGATTTAACAGCCTACAATTGAGAGCAGCATGTCTGGAGACTCCTATACGAGACATTCTTGCTCAACTGTGATATCACATGTCTGTTTTTCTAATGAGAACCTGTTTCATTGCCTTACTTTTAAATACCACATTAGAAAACTTCAGCAAGTTATAAACTCCTTGAGCTTGGAACAGTTCCAAAAGAAAAACTCTTGGCTGGGGGAGAATCATGTCATGGTAAGATTATTTTTAGTTCTTGAGAAAACTAGACAAAATATTACATCAATCTGAACAGGAAATTGCCCCAAAAAAGGCATATTCAGATTTTTTTCCTTTTGTCCTCTAAGTTTCTCATACTAGTGACTGTCTCTCAGCAGGAACATGTGCCAAATGGAGCTCAGCCTCTGGGAACCAGGAAACCCCTCAAAGCTTTGTTCCTAAATTTTTCATTTCCCACATTTTCCAAGTGGTTCAAAATATAAGCAACAGAAGCAGTAAACTATTATTCCTCCCCCACCACTACCTTGATTCTGATAGGCAATGATTAATCAGAATAACACATTGATCCCAGTAGTAAAATATAAGCACTGTTTGCCCCTTAACAACTACTTATGTAGTTCGTTACTATTAATGGCATTTAAGCATATGTGTTTCAACAAGACAATTACCCACCCAAGGGTCTCATTCTTCACTATTTTCTGAACTCTCTGAAGATAATGGGAAAAAAATATAGAAGGCCTCACAGCTTTTGGCCATGAAAATCATGCTTACAGTGTAAACTGATATACTGATCTCTCCAGGGGTTAAAACAGTGCCTGAGGTGTGAACTTGCAGTTGCTCTTAATAGTATTTGAACTTCAACTAACCACAATAATGTTAACAGCATTAGAAAAGATGTTACAGTAAAATACAGCTTATGCAATTAAACAAGTATTTAAGGCTTCACTGAAAGCTGAAATACTATCTCCAACTGAACATGCAGAAGAAAAAGCTGGAAATACATTGAAGGTATTGATATATGTCTAAGTACTGAAATTCACCATAAGTAACTAAAGTATAACAAATGCCAGAGCTTATCAACGTTCAGAAATGTCATCTCTCAAATCTCACAAAACAGACAATGAAACCACCTCACCACGTAATGAAATGGTTCCTTCCTTGTCATCAGGAACATGTAACAGTCTCTCTCTGCTAAAAAGCTTTTACCCTGAGTAGCAAGGTTTAACAACTTAAAGAATACACAAAACAAGAAGCCCAAGATAGACATAGAGGGATAAATCTACCCTTATTCTCTACGTCACGATCGAGAGACTGTAAAAGGAGCCCAAAGTTCTCTCACAGAAAAAAAAAAGCTTTAGTTGAATTTCAAAACATCTGGTTACCATGCAACAAAACAAGCCGTTTCCTCATGTGAAATTAAAATTTTCCTGAATACACTTATCTGAAGCAAAGAGGGAGCAGAGCACCAAAAAACAGTCAGCGACCAGCTCAGGTGCCTGTGCTAACCGGGTAGGTAAGTGTGACATAAGGGGTATTCCAGCAGCATTCCAGATGATAGAAGACACCATAGGCAGCAAATGCAACCTCAAATGTCTATCCTAAAATTAAGCAAAAATGGTGGTCTTCTCATAAAAAGTTGTTTATATAGCTATGGATATGGTATAGCTAGAATTATGCACTTTAAGATAAAAATGAATGTCTCAGTCTAATGAGCTGGCAATAAAGGAGCTAATACCAGTTTGTCAATTTAAAATTGAACTGGAGGAGATTTCTGCTAAGAAAATAAACCACATGCAAGTAACTACTTATCTCCAAAAGAAATTTGGCCACCCTCTCAAGCGTTGTCAAGGTGCTGCTTTCAAAATTGATATTAGCTTTGCGAAGCAGAGTAAATTATGTTACGTTTGGCTTTTCACTCGGTATGAAAAGATTTGTAGTCTGACACAAAAAGTCAGTTCATACAGAAAAGTACAAAAACTAAGCAGAAAGATTTATCATTTAGTTATTTTCAAGTATGTCTAGCATAACTTTCCTGGGAACATGCAACCACATCTGCTGAGGTCACTGCTGCAACTGTAGTACCGCACAGATAAAGCCAAGTTAATTCAGTTAGCTCAGCTAACTTCACTTCTTACTTCACTACAGCGAGGCCAGAGCTCAGCACAGGCTCTTTTTCATAGCATTTAATCAGCTCCTAACTTGATTTTTGTAATTTACAAGGATCTCTACAGCCACAGATGTTAGTTCAGCTAACTTGGGTTAGCTAACCTAAAACCACTCTTTGGTAAAAGCAAATTTCAGCTACCAGACTGCAGTAGACAAGTAGACATACAGAAGAGAAGTCTTTAGAAGAAAAATTTCATTTAAATCAAGCCATGGATGTACTCCATAAATATATAATAAAATTAATTCTTTGCTGCTTTTAAAGTGTGTTTGAAAACAAAGCTTTTTTTGGCATCAATCCGAGCAAACAGATTCAAAAAAAAGACTGAAATGGACAAAGTTATTTCAAAGGGAGAGAATGAAGTGGAATGTTGATGTAACAGTTGTAAGAAACCCATATTTTCTTGGTGACCACTTCATAATATTTTCATTAACCTGCCTCACACCTTTCAGCTCCACTGAAGGGAGACTAAACAAGCTGTCCATCACACAGTAAATTGCAGGACAAGAGTGCCTGGAGCTCGTCTGCTCAGACTCTCCATACATTTGCTGCACCTCTGGCTCGTGCAACCCTTCCTTGACATCACAGCCTTGGCAGGAGCAAGGTGTAAATTTACCCCCTACCTGGTAGCCCAAAGATATGTATCAGCACCATTGCAAAACTACACTGTATTTTGAACTCCAGAGTTTGGTTACACCTGAGACTGTATGCTTTAAATGGATATTATCCAGGAGTCCACCCACACTGTACTTACACCATCTGCTTTCCCAGTATAGCCGTGTTACATTTTTACACATCTCATAAAATCTTCTGTGGTCTTTCCAGGTGCTCAGATGTGATCAGACTGAGGGATTAAAATGTTCTCAAAAGACACATACTGGAAAATTTTCCAACTTGCCATCTAATTTCTATACAGCTTATTTAAAAACCTGTTACCACCTTTGAGGATAGTCCATGCTCTTCTGAACAAATCTCTTACAACGCACAAGAAAACCAAAAAGCCACAATGCAAACGATTCACATGGGATGCTATGGACTATGAAAGGATACGGTTGTTTGAACAGATGAGAAAAAATTTTACACAAAATTGTGATCTTGAAAAAAAATTTCTAAACTTTACACATCAAATAATTTAGAAGAAATACAATATACAGAATTCAAAACACAACTGCAGGGGGAGAATGGCATTCTGACTACTGCCCTGAAAACCTCTATCAGTCTGTTTCTCTTCAGGGCAGATGGTAAAGGAGTCATTGATTTTTTTTTTAAGGGAGGAGCATAGGAAAAAAAAATGCAACATCTTGGCACATGGAGGATTTTACTCGAAAGATATTTATCCATGAAAAAACATCTGCAGTATGCAGTTTTAATGAGATTCTGTATCTGTGACACTAAATTACGTTTTTAATCTGTAAAAGGTAAATGATGAAAGCTGACAATTGTAAGGGCTTAGATAAAACTTTTTTCTTAGATTTTTTCATGAAGGGAAAATACGTGGTCAGAAGACAGCAAAAATAAACCTAAGGTCTGAATTTCAGTCAAGTTATTGTCTTTCCCATTACCAATTTTGTATAGTCTCTAGAGCAACCAAGTTGGAAACATAAGCAGCAGGCTTCTCAGAGCTATCTCAGAAAGACAGCTAGCTTTTTTTCACACTGAAAAGCCAACAAGAATGCATCATATATTTTTTACTGCATAGAACTCTCAAGATAAAAAATATCTAACACATTCGTTCATTTGTTCTCACATTAAACGAGTAAATGATCCACACATTACTCTTCTCAAAATCATAAAAATATTTTTCTAAATCATCAGGCAAGCCAATCAAAATCGCTATCACAATTGATTTTAAAACATCATTTCAGCAGTGTGATTTGAGGCTTGCTTTCAATGTAATTAGCCATCTTTTCCTTTTAATATTTGAAGTCTTCCACCTGCAGGCTATTAGCTTTAGTGCTTTGCAGAGAAAGAGTCAAGAGAACTGATAAATAGAAAATATCAGCCATTTTTAAGAGCCAACAGAAACATCAGAGTTGACATGCAAAGCTAGCCAATATGAAGTAGCTCAGCATGAATTTTCCATTAACTCAGGAATATGGAAAACTGCTGAACTTAAATCAAGGAAGAAAAACACTGCTGCTGACATATCCATTTCAACGTATTACAACAAAACCAAAACAAATTCAGAGAGGTTGCTTTTATGAAGATTATAGTCTGAAGTAGTAGGATGAATACTGTTGTGGCTTTTTTTTTTTAAAAGAGGTTGTTCCTTTTGATGCCATAGCTATAGAACATGGAGGACAAGTAATCACTGTTTTTGAGAGATACTCTAGTGTTACTGTATCTCTGTATTACTTGGAGAAAATTTATATGCAACATATATGATGCAAAAAATGCCAAACCTTTGGAAAGCCCTGAAAGAAAATGGGAAGTAGTTTGGAAAATGAGGGAGCAAATGAGCCTCAGTGTTTCATACAAAAATCATCGATATCAGAGCAAATAATAAGCAGTCGCTGAAAAAAATAACACCCTTAACTATTAAATTGCAGATTAACCAAGATCTATTACCCACACATTCACATACAAACCTGTTTGAGCCAGGCGTAACAACTGGATGCATTATACTGCTCACTGCATGGGATAGCAGTAGTAACACAAATTTAGCAATCCTCTGCTAAATGAGTATATCACCTGGAAAAATGGCTGAAAATGGCACTTGTGACCAGCAGGTCAAGGGAGGTGATTCTGTCCCTCTACTCTGCTCTTGTGAGACCCTACCTGGAGTATTGTGTCCAGCTCTGGAGCCTCCAACACAAGAAGGACATGGAGATGTTGGAGAGGGTCACCAGGAGGGCCACAAAAATGATCAAAGAGCTGGAGCACCTCTCCTGCAAGGACAGGCTGAGAGAGTTGGGTCTGTTCAGCCTGGAGAGGAGAAGGCTCTGGGGAGACTTAGAGCAGTCCTCCAGTACCGGCCTGGAAGGAAAGCTGGGGAGAAACTGTTTACAAGGGTGTGTAGTGATAAGACATGGGGCAGTAGTTTTAGATAAGACTTAGATTAGATTAGATTTAGATAAGACTTTAGGAAGAAGTTCTTTACTATGAGGGTGATGAGACACTGGAATGGGTTGCCCAGAGAAGCTGTGGATACATCATCCTTGGAAGTGTTCAAGACCAGGCTGGATGAGATTTTGAGCAACCTGGTCTAGGGGGAGGCGTCCCTGCAGTGTGTCCCTGTGGCAGTGGGGTTGGAATTAGGTGATCTTTGAGGTCCCTTCCAACTCAAGCCATTCTATGATTCTTTGATTCACCACTAACACATTTCTGAGAAAGACATGAAACACAGTTTTAAAAGGATGAGAACAAAATAGGCAACATCTGCATTGGTGTAACATCAAAACTCTCCTTCAGTTTGCAAAAGGCCTTAATAAGACCTACACAGCACTCCCGCAGCTGCCCTGCCTTTGCAGTATTGCTGCTGTGAGTGCAGGAACATGCAGGGCAGACATCAGTAGGAAGCTTAGGAGACCAAATACAGGACCCAAAACACTGCTAGGATGTGAAACCTCAGCTCCAGACATTAGGGAAAGTCTCTAAAATTCCAAGGAGGTGTCCTGAGCACTGCTGGCTTTTGGTGCACCACAGCCCTACTCAACACAGCACACTTTGAGCATCAGCCAGGGCACGGCCATGAGCCCAGTGCATCTGCTGACTTGACCACAAGGCCTGAACTCATTTTAGATCCAGTGGCTTGAATACACCATTCACATATTCTGCACCTTCAATTAGCCACTGCTAGACTGCATGAGATTTGTCTGACCTTGCTCAACAACAAAAGCACATGTGCCACTTTTGAAGTCTGTAGTCCATGAAAGCAGCAAACTGAAGCACCCAGATTTTCCATTCCTTCTATAAAATGGTAAAAAGCACAGCACCAAACCCTAGAGAAGATATATTTTATTCTGCTTTCTTTCCCCAGCAGTGGAGGTTTCCTCTAAAAGACTGCATAGAAACCAGGATCAGGCTTTCCTTTCTCAGTAGCAATGTGGCTTAAGAAAAAAATAATGAGTACAAACATCTTCAGAGTCCAAGTAGAATCTCAAATTGCAACTCTAACCAAAACGAAATATTTTTCCTGTTGTAAATAGCCTCATACTGGAAAGGACATCTAGGAACATAATAAGTCCATCACTGCAGGTCTCTGCTGGTGTAACTTTATACCATAAGGACCTCTAATTGGAGTAACACAGGCATGACCCAGATGCTAGTTGGTATCTAACTATACAGTTACTAATGAATTTTTAACATTGGCCATGCACAAGAAAAGATTCACAGCCACCTGAAACATCACTGCAGCACTTGCAAAACACTTGTCCTTTAGCAAAGAGCTGTCTGGAAGCCTTTTCCTTCTGAACGAAGGAAACTTCAATGAAGTGTCACCAAAACATTCCCTATCATCAGAATAGCAACAATTTACAGAGAGATATGTCTTCAGAAAAATTTTTTATCAAGGAATGCTTTTTGGATTAAGTACTCTGTTATCATGTGTCAAGAGAATGACCCCATGTGATCTGGAAATAAAAAATTCTGCTGTGAGACAAAGTACAAAAGAGTCTCTCATGAATAAGTCAAGCTCTTGGAGAACTAAGAATTAACTACAAGGCAGTGAAAGAATTTCTGTCCTGAGAAGGAATACCGAAACCCAGCAGAGCAAGAAATAGTTTTATTTTTTAAATCTAAAGTGTAATCACAGAAGCAGAGCTCACATCAGAGAGCAAAGGGGAAGGGGGGAGAGGAAGAAGCATCATTCACTTGCTAGACCAGCTAGTCATGCTGAAGAACTCTGACTGCAAAGGTCAGATGGAAGAATCTCTGGTCCAGATAAGAATCTGTGTATTTGAGAAAAGAGCCCCAGGGTACCAAGGAGGAGTATTGGCAATGTAGGTGATTTACATACAAACTAAACAGACAAAAATTGGAAGCCTGGCACACCCAAGGACCTGGGATGTAGGAAGAGGAAAACTATGGGTCAAGCACAGGTGCTACGCATAGTAGTGCAAGAGAAATTAATCCTCTACTGAACAGTGAAAGAAGATGGGAATGTATGTCACAGCCCACACTCTCTTCTGTTACCCGTGGATGTGCCACCGACACAAAAGTTTTACAGCATGGATCATGCACTGCACACAACACCTGTTGAAAGAAGTCTTTTTTCCCTCACACCAGGAGTCTGGACTTTTAATAATGCTTTCCCTTACTCCTTCCAGTCAAAAGCCCATGTCACGTAACAAGAGGGTATTAGGGTATTTACTTAGTAACAAAAGTTATCTGAGCCTTCTCTGCAGAATGAAAACATTGCCTTCAAATGGTGTAAATGTAAAACCAAAAAGTTGCCCCATTAATTACAAAAAGCCTCCACAGCACTCCCCATTGGCCATAACAAAACATTATAGGTTTCAACCTTTTAATTAACCCTAGAAATATTTTATCACAAATGTTCAGAACTGGGTAGTGAAAAGAAATACTAAATATTCTTGTCAGCCACCAAAATTATTTCACTACTTCATAAGGAGACAAAACCTTTATCTAGTTCCTTCATTGTAGTTAATCATATTTGAATCTTCAGAAAGATTCAAGAAAGCCAAAGCAAAACAGACAGCATTTCAAACCTTTATGCTAGGGATGCACGGAAGTTGAAACATTAGAGAAAATTAATAATTGTTTCATGAATTATAAGGCAAAATCAGAGGCTTTATGTATTGCCAGTGGTTTTCAAGTGCCTCCAAACTCTAGGTTCAGAATATTTCATTGAACTTGACAATTACTGGGCCTAATGATCCTCACTTTGGCAATCTGAGAGAAATGCAGGAACACCTTTACTGGCCACATCCATCCTCTCTGGAAATGTTCTGCAATGCATTTTAATAAATAACTGGCATTCCTGTTATCCTGTGCAAAGAGGGGTTCTTCATGTTTTTGTGCTACTATTCTCAATTACTAAATTACTCCAAAATAATTGAATAGAATGAAACAGCTAGATGGCTTGTGGTATCATAGAAAGCATCAGAGAGTATCATGGAACTTCATTCCCAGCCCACCGAATTTCCATTCTCAGTAATAAAGCGAGATCTGATCCAGAGTTACACCACAGACCAGTAGTCATGGAAAATAACGTTAGCACTGTTTTTACGATGATTCATATCCTCTGATTTTCAAATTCTCTTGACAGTCCTGCTGTGCCACAAACACCATTAATGTCACACTAGAAGAAAACCACAGATCTTAAGTGCCATTTCTGAGAAAGTTCAGAAAATTCATAATCTCTTATTATCCAGGCTCAGCCATTGTCACACATAGATCTGCAGAAGAGTAACAAAGTCAATACACAATACAGGTCTTTAATATTTCTCAAAAAAAAACAGACTACATAAATCTTAAGAGATATTTGACCATAAATATAAAAACTAGAACTAAAATATTCCATATAGATAGTGTTCATTTTACGAAAAAATTCTTTGCATGCCACCTTTCCCATGCAGTCTGAGTCATGAAGAATGTAAGATCTTGAAGCTAGGGTAGGAAGCTAAGATAAATTCAATTCATTGCAGAATTTTGCCTTTAACTTTGTTTCAGCAGCAAATAAAATCACCTCTGGGACACCTTCTTTAACACCCTTCCTTTGTGAAGGAAGATTTACTCATTAACTTCCTCTAAAGCTAAGGCACTGCTCCGAAAGTGGAGCCCAGTACCAGGCTGCTTTATCACAGCTGCTTACACTGGCAGGAATGGTGCATAAAGAAGAAGGGCACTCAGCTTTCCCTCCACCCTGCTCCTCAGCTTTTGTAATGCCCATTTACACCAGAATGGCCCTACCCTGGCCCTGAAGGCAAGAGCTGGTCCACAGGTAGCCTATCGGAACAGTACATGCAAAGAAAAGAGTTGGTTATTTATATATTTTGCATATGCTTTAATTATACTATCACTACAGCACACAGCAGCAACATGATTTTAAAGCACTGAAAAATTTTATGGTAATTAGAAAGTCCAATTAGCAATTCTCACACCAAAGGCAGATTTTGTTTGATTCAGCCACAGTTGAAGAGAGAAAAATTTAGAAGAAAAAAGGCTTAAAGGTATTTGAAGTTACAGACAGAGGAATTGAAATCTGTAATTTAAAGTACATTAACATATGTTTAAAATCTGTTCTTTTCAACAAGAGCTTTGACTTGGGAGAACATGTTTCTTGACTCAGTTTTCCAGCATTTTTTCTCTCATTGATATAACTGGCTTATAGTTTCCCTGGAAAAGAATTTCATTCCATAAGAAGAACTATCAAGAGCTAAGAGTAAATGCAACTTCAGCTTAGAGAGTTTCATACCATCATAAAATATTTCTGAATAGAAATACAATCAGCAGTTATACAGGTAGCACTCAGATGAGACGTAGCTGCCAGTTACCTCAAGTTAGGAAGAAACAACTACTTTCATACGCAAAAATGGTTCCCCTGTGGTAGTTGATACACCTTTTATTCTCAAAGTATCCGCTGCCCAAGGTGATCTTACTCAGTTTCCAGTGAGGGTGCATCACCAGCTGGCTCAGAAATGCAGCCCTGTTATTCCAGAGCAGTTCAGAAAGGTGCCTGGGTATGTCAGCACTGAAATGATGCTGTCTGATATGAAAGACTGCTTAAGTAAAGCAAGCCAACCTCAGACTTCGGAGGGATTCAGAATTTTGTAGCTCAATACTGTCCCCAGTGCAAAGTGGACTGGTTTCTCATTTTACATAGACTACCCAAAGCACTTAAGCTAAATGAATTCTGTTTTCATAAGAAATCAATAGGGAAACAGTTAACATGATTTTATTTCTTGAGCCCCACCCACGCAGCTGATATGACTCATGATCCTCAAAGTTGTTCCAGCTTTCATGGATGTTAGTACTTGCCGCATTCAATTTACTGTAGCACTAGCTATACTGAGATACAGACACCTGCTTCACAGCTGTGAGAAAAATAAGCTACTTGACAGCCATTAAGGTAAAATTTTGCTTTGGCATAAATTCTGCAAGCCTCCTATTTCCTCAGTCTGTCATGCTCCATAAAGAAAGGGTGAAATGTTAGGAAATTTTAATGACTGCTCTTAAGGGGAAATGAGGGAAATTCAAAGAATTATACTTGCAGATTAAAATACGGCAACCTAAAACTTTCATAGAGCTCTGCTGTCAAACCCCCAAAGCTGAAAATGAACCCACTGAACGACAATTTACAACTGCCAGCAACACTAACC
This sequence comes from Trogon surrucura, assembly GCA_020746105.1. Lineage (NCBI taxonomy): Eukaryota > Metazoa > Chordata > Aves > Trogoniformes > Trogonidae > Trogon > Trogon surrucura. The sequence continues at coordinate 32,466,240 of CM036621.1, forward strand.
AAGGATTTTGCACAGATGTCGTTGGTTATTTGATTTAATTTTAGTAGAGACTGGATGAAAACTATTCTCTTTCATTTGGAAAATACTCAAAAAATCCTTCCTCTTTTCTTCTGCAACAGCAAAAGTCAGAAACAAAAGCTTGACATTTGGCACAATACCTACTGAGAAATTGTAGCTCCGTAATTTATGTCTGCATCCTCATTTAAAAAAACAAAAAAAAAGGCGTGAAATACTCCCTGCTGCATATCCCGTATCAATATACGGGACTCAAAAGTGCACACACATGTGGATGGATATGGCAGAACTGAACTGACACTGGAAAATGGATCACATAAGCTATAACCCTTCATTATGATCTATTAGACAGGATGTGACTGCATCTCCTTAGCATGGATCTATTCCTAGGTGCCTACCGGCAACGCCCAAAATGACTGGATTTGCTTTCTCTTGAGTAGCCTGACTGTGTAAACAGAAAGAACTAGTGTTAAAATTATTACTGTAAAAAAAAAAAAAAAATGTTAACATGACCGGTGAAGTAGCAGTAAGATCAATGAAAACATCAGTCTTTCTAAATGGCTGTGAGGGAACTGAAACAGTGGTAGCATATTCCATTACACTCTGCAGCAAGGGTGCAGTCATAATATTAAGCTGATTTAATTAAGCTAGTACAAAAGGCTGTGTGGATACCTTGCCCCTTAACCAAGCTTGGTTTTGTTTAATTCGTATCAAGCAGAGAAAAGCCAACAAAAAGCAAGACCTACTCTCAAAATCAAAGGAAAAAAGAATCATGTGTTATTTTACATTACTTTAGCTAACTTCAAAGTAAGTCTGTGTCATGAGTATGTGGACAGACATATACAAAACAGCAGATTTCTTTAAAGCTTGCACCTAGAGGATACAAAAACTGTATTTGGGAGACTAAAGCAAAGCCAAGAGCATTTGCTGATTAATATATCTTTACCATCGACCTCACTACCAACAAAATATCAAAACTAAATCTTTCATTTCCTGTATTTTGTACATGAGGGGAAAAAAAAAAAAAAGTAATTCCAGTGTATTGCAAGAGACATTGATATCTGAAGCCTACTGCACAGGCAGGCACAGACTTCCACACCTTTGTGGACTTTCTAGTTTGTTGATCTCTAGACAATTTCTCACAAAACTTTCTTGATAGGTGGGACAAGGTATGGCAGTTTTATATTGCTAACCTTCTATACCCTAAGCTCTCTGGCTGCTTTGCACATCTTTTTCAAACAAGGCAACTGGATTATACTGGCACTGGGAGGTGTATAATGGAATTAGGCAGGACAAAAAAAAACTTAGTTTTCAATAACAATAATAGTGCAATTTGTGCCTACTAGATTCAACAATATTTAGCATCATGTACATTCAGACTAATAACATTACCCTGGTTACACCATGGTCCCACGGAGTGTTCCTGCAGTTATGTTTAAATTTAGCCAGCAGAGTTGGTAAATCTAACTATTTAGTATTTAGTTTTTACATGAAAAGAAGTAACAAAACCCAAAGCCAAAATGGATGAACGTGCCATAATTAATTTTTGCCAAAAGAAAAATATCCTGCAACATTTCTAGATACCTATATATGCTATACTTGCCTTTAATAACACATTTAAAGGGATTAAAATTGCCTGGCTAATCATATCGACAGACATCTATCAGACACATTTCTGTATATCCCATTTCCAAGCTGACAGATTTGTATATGCAATCAAGTTAAGTCTCTGGGAACAGAACTGAAAATCAGTTAATAGGTATCTGGTGGTATCATACTGATTTACTTCAAAAGGGCATAACACTAAACCAGTTGAATGAAAGACAACTCCCGTTACACAAAAATTAAAGTAACAGACTTCTGTATCTTGCTAATCTAAAGTGTGAGTCACCCTCACCATTTCATGATAAAAGGAATTTGATAAAAGTCAAATTACCTGGAAAAGTTTTAGTTCCAGACTATAAGATCACAGTACAGAAAAAAGGCAGTAAGTAACTGAAAAGGGGAAGCACCATCCTGTTTTGTCTGAGACTGCATATATTATAAAAGAAACTAGCAACACTCTATAGGTATACTAAACAACAAATAAGACAATTAAAGTCAGTGATATGAAGGCAGGTGCATGGTAATTAGTCTTGCTCTCAATTCAGAGCTAACCGTGAATTTTGGAAAGCTCAATTAGATTTACTGTCTTCTCCCAGTCACATATTCTCAATAATGCCTTTCTTTTCGGGGCTATTTACTGGGAAACTGGGTAGCACTTAATTGTACTTAGACTTAACAAAAACGTGATTTTATGGTAACTGAATACCAACATTTTGGTTCAGAATTAGTGAGCTTCACAGTACATCCAGCAGGTTTCTTAATCATGATATCTATTCCCATCACAGCAGATTGAGGCTAAGGCTATCTCGTCTACACATTTATTTCATGAGCATTTGTCTTTGTGCAGGACACATCTTTTGGGTGGCAGGCTGTCCCATCTAAGAGCTGGTTTCAGAAGCCACCTTCCTGTGGCATTGGCTAATTTTTTTTAAACCAACAGTGTTTTCTGAGAAATGTGAATTGGGCTGTCCCATGGATAGATAAATTAGGTTTGAATTTTCTGCAGAAATTTCAGTTAGCAAGACAAAATCATGGCAGATGGATTCACAAAAAAAAAAAATATTTGAGGATGAGATGATTTATTTTTTTAAATTCAAAATGTATGGCACAAACGCAAGATCTAAACTTGGCTTTAATTCCAGTGCCTGTGCCCAAAGGAATTTGAACTTAAATCCCTGAGAATGCTCTAATTCCGCTAGAGTTGAAGCTGAGCATTTCTAGTCTCCCTGTTGATACACTTTTTCTTTCTTTCCTTCTTTTTCTTCCATTGCAGATACTGATATTCAGTTATTTTATAACCTGAATGAACATCCTGACGATTACTTACCAACTGTGTAAGACAGGAAGGACTTAAATTCAGGGTGATCAGAAGAAAAACAGTTGCCAATTGTTCCAATTGTTGCCAATTGTTATTCCTACAGTGCTTGGTAATTTCTGTGGTGATAAAGGCTCACCATTGGAAGTTACTATCTGCTAGTAAATAAAGACAGTATCTTTTGAAGTCTTGCCCCTTGACTTCTGTCTCCCAAATGATGTGTTACTGTCCTGATTTCAGCTCTGCTAGTATTTGATTAGCTTCTGGGAAATGCCAGCTTGTCTCTGCTTCAACAGCTTTGTCTAAAACCTTGAAATATCTTTTCTAGTTCTCTCAGAAAGATACTCCCTAACTAATGTGGTTTATTAAGCTGTTGCATTTCTGGCAAAGCAAGTGGAATATTAAGTGGGATTTTTCAGCAGCATCTGGCATTAAAAAAATATCTGGGAAATACTTGAAGTTGCTCTGAACTATAACATCTTTTCTTCAGCTTTTTCACTGCAGAGCACAATAAGCTTAGCCTCCGTTAGTGTGTTTCAGTGGAATCTCAGAACAAAACTCACAAAATCTAAAAGACTGGAGCATATACCAGGATTTTTCCAGTGGCTATTAGCTTAGTACATGCATTTCTACTCCAAAATGCAAATAGAGGTGGGAACACATGTGGTTTTAAGTCTTATAGGTAAAATATTCCTGTAAGAAGTATTTTGGGTAAGCTATGATCCTATGGTTATACAAGTCAAATGCTGGCAAAATGATACAAGGAAATCTGGTCTTGAGGCATAACATAATACTGTTTGCTTACATAAACACAAGTCTCATAAAAGCCAACTCTTTCTGACAGAAACACAGCAAAGGATTTCAGGTTTGTTTAAATCGCAGTTTTCCTCTCTCCAGAAAATTTTGCCATCTGTTTAAAGCAGAATCGCTGCACACCCCAACCCTCTCCAGAAAAAGAGGTTTTCAAGATACTGACTTCACTGCCAGCCCCTGCACTTCCCAGAAGTAAGGGCACACAGTTATTAATGTATTTATTCCGATTGTATCTCAGCCTACTTGTGCAATACCACACTAGTGCAAATGCATGAAACACTTCCAGAACCTAGGCAGTACATCCTTGCATCTGAAGAAATACCAGCATGTACCTCATGACATAGGTATGCGTAAGTAGAATAAAAAAATTGAGGAATTATGAAAAAAACTCAAACATGCAACCCCCACAAGAATACATTTGTTTGTGGTTTAACTGGTGACACTGCCCTGCTGGGCTTTCACCTATCTGTCCTAGAGCTGATATGTATCAGCATTATGACTTTGAGAATTTGCACTTTTCAGGCTATTCCTCCAACAAACCAGCTATCATTACATTACAAAAGCATATTATACGGATTGGTAGTGAGATATCGGAAGTTTCCGTGAAGCAGTTTAATAACAGGTGCTTTCATCCTACCTTAACAACGTTAGTCTGTCTTTTTCTTCATCGTTTGTATTGTTTTCCTGTGTAGAGAAAAGAAACAAAATGTACAAGGCCGGATTTCAGTTTAAGACCAGCATGGTCCACTGTTCAGTTATGGTGTTCTTTTTTGTCTCTTTTCAGGAGAATAAACACTTCTTGCTCATTTAAGTGTTTGTAATTTTCTTGTCGCAGTCAAGATTGCACCCTATCATTTCCTAGCTAGCAGCCCATGGAAGGGAGCAGGAAACTCTTAACACTGTGCCAATAGAAACAGCTGGAAAATACATCACCTTTAAAATGTTAAAATCTGGTTTTTAAGGATCACTAAAGTAGGGGCACTTTTTGTTTTATAAGAAAGCAGTAATTCAGTACGAACACAAATAAAGAAAAAGTGTACTAAAAAACCACCCAGACCATAAAGAATGCCAGTACATAGTACCTTCTTTTGAAAGGAGGGAGAAAAAAAAAAATAATGAAAAAGCCCCAACCCCCCTGCGAAGGTGTTAGTTTCTATTTTCTGTTCACTATTATACAATGGTAATATATCCAAACCAACAGGGAGACCACAGCTCAGATTCAGAAGAATACTTGCCCAAGCCCAAACTTTCTGTAGCCTGAGTGGAGTCATCTCTACTCCCTGAAACCTGGCTTTGCAGCTTTTCACAGCGATGTCTTGTATTCTGTATATTAAATTCCTTTCTGCTCAGGGTACTTGCAATTTAATACAATTTAAGAGCTATGATAACCCTGTAATTGGTAAACACTGTGGCAAACAGAAGACACAAATTCAAAACAATTAAAGCTCTTAGTTGAATATGGGAGGCATCTGTAAGAAACACCAAAGAAGCCGAATGGGAAGGATTTTAAAAGACTCTCTGCAAATCAGACAGAGCTTTTGCCGTTTAAGACTGAACTAAATTTCAGCTTTGAAAGACCTCGTCATACTATTTTATTTTAAGAGAGAATAGAGTTTTGAACGAGATCTTGGGTTACCAGGACTCCAGACAGTTAGTGACGTGACTGGAAACTGGAAAAACTATTCTGGCTTTGCCACCCTATTCACTTTTTATCCTTTCAGCCCTTTTTTCTGCCTCAGTGCTATATCCTAATCTAGAAAATTAGGAAATGACAAATATTCAGTTTATAATATAAACAGAAAAGTGCTATTGTAATTACATTTGTCATATAGTTATGTAGTAATGAAACAGCCACTATATACCTAATCAGAGCTACCCAGGAAGAGCTTGTCACACAAAAAAAAGTGATCAAGTAACCTTCAATTAACTCAAGTGTCAAGCAACCTCACAACAATTATCATAAAAATGGAAAAATTCTGATTTAGGTCCCAAGTCAGGCACACACTTACGCATGTGCTTAACTTTAAGAACTCAAATATGCAGTCGCTAAGTAGGCTGGCAAGCACTAAACTGCCTTGTTAAATAAAGCAAGACCTAAATCTTACACACACGCACAGAGCAGTTAGTGCCTGCCAAGAGGAATTTCAGGTGTAGGACTGAACTACACGATTTCCTTTCATTTACCCTACTAACACTAATAATGCTCAGGTGAAAAGCAAGACAATGAGCTCTTCAGCTCTTAGATCAATGATTTAGCATGTGAGAATGGCCACGTGGAAGACCGAGCCTTTTCACTTTCTTTCTTTGCTCTCCTTCCCTACTGCATGCAGACCGTTTCCAGTTTCACTATAAAATTTCCCTGACCATAAATAAGGAATTGCAGGGGTTTTTTAATTCTTGATCCCCAAATGAACTGGTCCTCGCTTTTCAGCACTGCAGTGTGCTGAATTTACCAACCAATATACTTGCCTGAACATGGCAGACACTATAGGACAAGGGAAACTATTGCTGGGCAGATGGTTTGGGTCTCCTGAGGTCGATTCTATACTGAGTTATCCTACAACCCTACAGCAGCCAGTTCCCATAGCTCTGTGGCTGCACAACTCACTCAGGATAGGAAAGCTACGTTGAGCTCCCACATCTTCCCAGGCGTGTACCCTAACCCCTGCCAACTCCAGTGGGTGAGTGCATTTCATCCCACCTGATGGAGCTGCCTTATTTTATTCTGGCCTTGCTCCAACATTTTTTTTAAGTATCTGGGGACTGAAGCTATGCCTCCCTCTTTGCCTGCAGTGACTACGGCTCCCCTAGGTTAAAGAGTCAGCACTATTTTTGTTCAGACTCCCTGTAGGATGATCAGCTTTTAATTATTGCATAGTCTTGAACCTTTTCAATACGGGGCACTAAGTGTTTTCTTCCTGAACTTTCCAACTCAAGCAAAGAAAACAGACTCTATTTAGAAGTGGCAATGAGCAATACAGAGCACACACAGCTTCATTGTTTACTTCACTATACTTTAAATGTACATAACTTGCTTAATTGCACATGAATTTCTGCATAGGAATAAGGATTTCTTCAGGGATCTTTGCAGTTAGTTAGCGTAAGAAATTGCTCTAATTAACAACTCTTCCAACAATTTCAAAACACATCCCTTGCAGCCAAGGAGCCTGGAGTCACAGAAAAGAACGAGTCTGCAAAACAAATAGTATTGCGCATGTGACAAAGACACAGAGACAATTTTTCTTTCCATTTTAAAGTGAAGCTTTGGCTCTAGATTTTTAGACTTCTTCCACTAATAGCTAAACCACTGTGGGATGGTTCACAAAGCTGTTGTATATTGCATTTGACTAAGTTGGTGTTTGAGTGGAGGGTAAAATAGTCCAAAGAGAAAGTGAGGTATATCTTACAACTGTGACCTATACACTTTACTACTCAATTGCACTGTTCTATCTGCATTTTTATGAGGACATATTTGCTATTGAGAGTTCACCTTTTAAACAGAACCTAGGAGATTTTGAGCAGATTTATCCATGATTTTATATGTAAGAAACATAATTAATCTTGAAAAAGAGAATTTTACAAAAATAAAAGTGTGAAAGAATCATAGAATCGTAGAACAGTTTCGGCTGGAAGAGACCTTCAAGATCGAGTCCAACCTTCTCCTAGCCCCATGAACACCACTAAGAAGAAGAAATAGATTAGTATATATATATATGAAATAGATTAGTACAGATATACCTTGAAATAGAAGATTTTTAGGTATTGACTATCACAGACAGTTAATTCTAATATCAACATTTATTAATGGGTCTTCTGTACAGAATACAGAAGAAGCAGATATTTTATGTTTTCACTGTATTTTATTTCTCATTCTAAGGCCCGAACAGATAAGTCTAGCTTTTCTGGAATTATAATAGAATACCAGTTTGCTACAGTTTGAGTTTACGTGTGTTCATAAAAACTGAAAGGCATATTATTTTTAAGTAAGGTGGACAGTTTGTGAAAACATAAACAAAATTTTCACGTTTATTCATTTAACATTTTCAACTTTAAAAACCTCACTCAGAGTTGGTAAAAAACAGGCATCATGCACTGCATTACCAAGCTACTCTTGAAACTGACAGGCGAATTTAGCATTTCTCTACACTGTGTGCAGGACGATACATGCTAAACTCCTACAAAGGGTAATGACTCTAATTACATGTGTCTACAGTAACTTTTCACATTTTTTCTTCTGTTTGATGCATACAGAAACCTCAGTTTGTATACATGTTACCTTGCTACTCCGGACTGGCTCCTTCCTCCCTGCCCAAACTCACATGAAAGACTGCAGTGCTGCTTCGTTGTAGTGCTCAGAAAGCATCTTTTCAGGGTTTACTTTCCTCAATAAGATTCATTGACCGTAACATCCCAGCACCTCTAGCTCTTCATAGGCTTGTAATGAGAAGCTTTCAAAAGCCTGTTGCACAACAGCTTTAAAATAAAATCCATACAGGGAGGAAGTGTTTGTCCTGTTCAGTTACTGTTCGAGCTGATCTGAAAGTGGGCTACTACCTACCTCAAATTGCAACTGACACATCGCCTCCCAGGGCACAATCGTTTAGGCACGCTGCATGCAAGATAGACAAATATTTTGAAAGCACAGGAGTTCTACCTCTTCCCTTTTAGTCTCTTTTCAAAAGTCCTTGCTAATATCTCACCTATAAGCTTCAGAATTGATTTGTCTTACTGTGCTCATTAGCACAATGTTAACTGACTTTTTGGGGGCAAGAGGCAGAAAGAGGATGCATTTTATTACTAGTCTGGTTTTTGTAAACTAGAAATGTGGACAACTAGTTGCAATAGTGTCAGGTCTGATATGTTTTTGAACACCATACAGAGTGGTTTGACCCTGGCTGGAGGATAAGTGCCCACCACAGCCACCCTATCACTCCCCCTTCTCAACTAGACAGGGGAGAGAAAATAGAAGAAAGGTCACTCACAGTGACTGTCCCAGGCAAACAGATTCAGCTTGGGGAAATTAATTAAATTGATTATCAATCAAATTAGTGAAGGGCAATGAGAAATAAAATCAGACCTTAAAAACAACACCTTCCCCTCACCCCTCCCTTCTTCCTGGGCTTAACTTTACTCCTGATTACTCCACCTCCTTCCCCCAAGCAGCAAAGAGGAAGGGGGTTTGGTCAGTTGTCAGATGTCTTTACTGCTCCTTCTTCCTCCAGGGGGAGGACTCCTTAACTCTTCCCTCACTCCACTGTGGGGTCCTTCTCACAGGAGACCATTCTTCGCAAACTTTCTCCAACGTAAGGCCTGTTCCTAACAAAGTGTCCCAACACAAGTACTCTCCGTGGGGTGCAGTCCTTCAGGAGGAAACTGCTCCAGCGATAATTCCCCTGCAGGGTCACAAGTCCTACCACCCAACCTGCTCCAGCACAGGCTCCTCTCTCCATGGACTACAGGTGCTTCCAGGAGCCTGCTCCAGCACGGGCTTCCCACAGGGTCACAGCTTCCTTCAGGCAATCACCTGCTCTGGTATAGGGTCCTCCATGGGCCACAGGTGGACACCTACACCCCCATCACCTCCACAGACTGCAGGGGGACAGCCTGCCTCACCATGGTCTTCACCATGACTCAGGGAAATGGACCTCACCCTCACTCAGGATCTTCACCACCAGCACCTGGAGCACATCCTCCTCCCACTTCTTCACTGACCTTGGTGTCTTCACATATCCTCTCCTCTCTCTGCAAGTTGTTGTGGCACAGCAGTTTCTTCCCTGCCTCTTAAATATGTTATCACAGAGGCATTCCTATCCATCAACACTGACAGGCTCAGCCTTGGCCAGCAGTGGGTCCATCTTTGGAGGCAGCTGGCATTGGCTCCATCATACCTAGCCGAAGCTTCGAGCAGATTCTTGCAGAGGCTTCCCCTGCAGCCCCCCCCACTACCGAAACCTGGCCGCACAAACCCAATCCAGAATCACAGAATGCTAGGGTTTAGAAGGCACATTTGGAGATCAAGATGGGTCTTGAAAGTCTCCAGAGAAGGAGACCCCACAACCTCTCCAGGCAGCCTGTTCCAGTGCTCTGCCACCCCCACGGTAAAAAAGTTCTTCCTCATGTTGAGGTGGACCTTTCTGTGCTCTAGCTTGAATACATTGCCCCTCGTCCTATCACAAGGCACAAGTGAAAAGAGGTTGTTCCTTCCTTCTTGATGCCCAGTCCTCATATGTTTATACACATTAATTAGATCCCCTCTCAGTCTTCTCCTCTCCAGATTAATATACCATAAAAAAAAAAAATCTTCAGACTAAAATCTCCAGACTAATACACCATAAAACAAACTCGAATTTGAGAAGCCTGCAACTAAATGAAGCATTAAGCCCGTTAGTAATAATTTAGTGCAGTCCAGTTTGGGAAGGAGACATACAAATGCTTTGGAAACAAATTGCATTGCTTAAAAAATTTAAAAAAAAATAAATATATACAATCACACACTATTTGGGAGTGGACATCACATACAGAAAAGAGTCTGGGAAAGGAGTATGCTCCAACCCCACAGATTTTTCAAGGTATTGCAATGTCTGTCAACTTCCCCACCTTTGAGAAACTCTTAAAATATTTCTGAAAAAAAAAACCAAGAAAAGTCCTCTCTGCTCTCCTTCATATGCCACAGTCAAATACCAAAACACCATGGGAGCCTGTCAGTGCTCTCCATGCATGCAGGCAGGCAATGCTACCAAAGTTCCCTCTTGAAAGAAAATCAGTTTTAAACTGCTAGGCGTTTTGAACAGCACTTTTATCACCAGAATTCAACTGCATGGCTGAATTTACATCTCCCTCCCCACGTCCTATTTCCTTACATGATTTCCACAGCCAGACATTGTACCCCACAGAGCTCGGGCAGCGTGGCAGCTGGTGTGAGCGCAGTGCCAGACCAGCAGCTCTCGGAGCAAGTTGCCTCAACAGACTGAAAATCAACAGGAATATTGATACTTCTCAGCACACTTGACCTGCTTGGTGGTGGAAAACAGGAGCAAAAAGGGAGCACGGCTGAAGTCAACTCCCAAGTAGCATTCGTTAAAATTTTGCAGCTACTCTTGCAACTTCCTTCCTCAGCAATAAAGAGCAAGAGAGACTATTTCTTTTCCTGCAAAAGTGAAAGACTTCTGCACAAGGCCCTCTTGGAACACACACAGATCAGCAAGATAGGAGAAAATCAGAACTACATTCACAGCTGTTTGTTACTATTTAAGTTAAATAACAGAGAGGGCAGAAGAGAGTCAGTCCCAGATGGTGGCGTGTAGGGAAAACCACACTGGTACATTAAAGATGTGCTTTTAATTAACTTCTATCTGAATGATTATAATTAAACATTTTACCACAGGTGTTCTTAGAATAATATCTTCTATTTCCTTGTGCAGTGCACATTCCCAGGAAATGGGAAACAAGTAAATACCTTCTAAATTATTTTAAAATTTATTACTTTTTAATCATTCTATGATTGAGATATTCTTTGTGCTTTTTGGCCCTTTTAAAATTCCTATAGGCTTTTCCAAGACCTCATATATATCTTTCAGGTGGCGAGGTGCAAATCTGAGAAGTTAACAAAATATGTTTCGCATTTTTTAATGTTTGGATTCAGGAAAACCAGTTTATACAGAGAGTTATGAATTTACTTTTGAACTTAGAAATTAATGGTTCATTTTTGTCACTGGTGCTGCACATATGGTACTAATTTCCTTCAGTTTTGTTCTGGAAATTAATATCTCTTTTACTGTTGCATTTAAATACAGGTCTTAACAAATGACCTTTTTGCACACAAACTATTGCAATGCATACTGAATATAAGAGATTGATTTAAAGATTTGAGTTATTTGAAGACTAATTTTAAAGGTCAATGCATTAAGCAGTGATTCCTTGCTTTCCTAGGAACATTTCCACTGATAACATAAAAACATATTGTGAGCTGGAAGCTAGAAAACATAGGCCAAGAGAAAAAGGCTCCTGCTTCGTCTGCACTGCAAGGACACATTGAGTCACATTTCTCCCATGAGTTTGAAATTTACAGTTCATAATTTTATTAAATCAGAAAGATAGAGAAGGCTCCAGATAGGATTTCATGAAGAAAGAAGAAGAAGAATGCACAAAGGAGAATGATTTAAGGCAGGGAGTCCTGCTTTCTCTTGCATTAGTTCCTGCCAATTTTGCAGCAGTTTTTAGTACTCAAGATTACATTCTGAAATTCTTCTTAACTAAATCTTCCAGTCTAGGGCAAACAAACAAAAATAACTTAAGAGTAAACAGGATCATTCATCTTTTCCTTATGTTTATCTCTGACGATGTTATCTTTATACTGAAATAATATTCAGCCAGTAGCAGCTTTAAGAAACTGAAGAGACCTTTGAAGTAGCACCTCCTGAAACAAAGCAGCAGCATCTAAAGGCATACATGCTGTTTTCAGTTTAACAAGCCTAAACTAAAGTGCTAATAACACATTCACAGAGCTATCGGCGTTCATTTCAGCTAAGAAGCTGTTGGGGAAGAGAGCTCCCCACTTTCCTCCATCAGTGTACATCAGGGAAGTACTAGATAGATGGACGGATGAGGGTGTGGGTTCACCTGCACGTCACACAGCATTAGAGATACTGACCTTCCAGCCACAAACTCTCATTTAATGCACTCATCCAATATAAGCAGGCAAGAAAAAATTTCAAGGGCATTATAAAAGTTATGATATTGTAATTTTGTGATCTAATGCCTCCATTACAGCCTTCTCCAACAACTCCTGAAAAAAAGTATACAGAATTCATGGAACGGTTTGAGTTGGAAGGGACCTTAAAGACCATCCAGTTGCAACCCCCCTGCCATGGGCAGGGACACCTCTCACTATACCAGGTGGCTCAAAGTCCTGTCCAAAATGGCCTTGAACGCTTCCAGGGATGGGGCATCCACAACTTCCCTGGGCAACCCATTCCAGTGTCTCACCACCCTCATAGTAAAGAACTTCTTCCTAGCATCTAATCTAAATCTGTCCTGCTCTAGCTCAAAACCATTGCCCCTCATCCTATCACCACACACACTTGTAAACACTCCTTCCCCAGCTTTCCTGTAGCCTCTTCAGGTACTGGAAGGCCACTATAAAATCTCCACGGAGCCTTCTCTTCTCCAGGCTGAACAAGCCCAACTCCCTCAGCCTGTGTTCATAGGAGAGGTGCTCCAGCCCTCCGATCATCTTTGCACCCCTCCTCTAGACCCTCTCCAACAGATCCATGTCCTTTTTGTGTTGGGAGCTCCAGACAGTACCCCAGGTAGGGTCTCACATGGTCTATATATGACCATATGTAAAAATTCAGCTGCTCCTATGGCTGTTTTAATAAAAAATGATAGCAATCTATGCTAGAAATCCAATTATTGCTAAGTCACATAAGTCACTTTACACCTTTTCGTTTTGTCTTTTTATTTTAAGGAAATTGACAGGCAAAGAACGGAGAAAAAATATTTCCATTCCATCAGTATTTGGAAATAAATAAAGACAAGACAATTTTCCTGGAGTCCTCATCTGGGACTCCAACTCCTCTTTCATTAGACTCCCTCCCCAAAATTTATTATCTCACTGTAACTACATAAAAATTATGCCTTCTTTGAAATAAACTTTGAAAGCTGACACTCAGAAATCCCAAGGACAGGCAGAAACGTTCAGTGTCTATTATTTATACTCCTGTCCAGAATAAGACCATGTTACTGTTAGCTCCAACCAAGCAAGCCTTAGAGCATAAAGCTGCTTTTGCCAAGAAACACTGAGATCCTTCCTTGTAGAGTAATTCCCAAGCTTCTGACTGTTTTGTTCCCACAGTGCTTCATTAGCTGAAGAACCGAATAAAATTGGTTCTGTTTACGTAAGAACAGATATTAATAGCATCCATGCTCATTTCCATTGCGTGCCATGCAAGGACTGACAAAATGACTGGTTTAGTTAAGACATAGGTGAAACGATTCTGCTAAGTGGACATTGAGGTAAAGACAAAAACTCAGAAATTTCACTGGGGATTGATTCTGGAGACACAAGTGAGGGGTAAAGAGATGGAACTAACATTGAAAGTAATTGTTAGGTCTGTTTGTCAAGGGTTATATTGTTAGGGCTGGTCCAGCCACTAAACGCTGACAGATGCTCTCTAACTCCCTGTCCCTCCCTAAATTGGAAGGGAATGCGAATGAGGCGGAGAGACTTATGGACTGGAAAAGAAAATGAAAACAGCTTTCATAAAACAATAAGAAAAATAATAAGGAAATAGTGAAATAAATACAAATATATTCAAAACCAATATCTAACTCAACTCCTCCACCCCAATATCAATCCCCATGGATGCTGCAGAGCAGGCAGCACCAGAGAAGCCCCAGGCTCAACTGCAGAGGGGAACCAGATATGGGAGCAGGATTCAGGAACTCAGGATTGGGATCAAAGGCAGAAGATCAGATGGAGAACTTGGACTCCAACCATCAAAGAAGAGGGCTTAACCCCTGAGATCCCTCAGATGTATACTTAATATGACTTATATGGAGTGGAATACTTCTGGTAGTCTGGTTTGGGTCACCTGTCCTGTCCATTCCTCCCCAGAAGTGTGATCTTTTTAATTCCTTTTGGTCCTTTTACTTCATGGGATGCCTAACATGGTACAAAAGATTCAGCAGTGGCCTTGTTTATTATAGGAGTAAGTGTAAGCAAGAACCTTTCTGCATACCAACTATAGTAACTATAAACATATCAAGTGTTATCATTTCTAGTAGCAGGCACTGTCTGCAAAATCATGCTGCTAACGGCAGAAAGTGCAGCCTCTTAGAAGAGACTGAGCTGAAAAGTAAAATCACTGAACAGAATTGATTGATGCTGTTTAGCTCAAACCAGCACAGTATTTCAACAATTTTAAAACTTTAGCCCTACAAAGCCTACATTCCATGCACATTTTATCAGTGTGCGCTAGAGGAAAGCTGTATTTAGTGCGCTAAACAAAAAAAGTGATACCAAACTCAAGAGTAGATCTGCTGAACAGCCTGTCCTTTCCTGTGCTCTGCTTTCTCAGTGCTTCTTTGTTTCTTGATGGGGGTATTTGCCTGAGATATGTAAGAATTGCTTCAGCAGTACCCCTGTGTATCCAAAACTCTCTTTATGGTCAAGTTTCACACCACCTTTTCTTTGCTTACACTGAGGAACAAAGGAAGGAGACGAAATCAAAGCTTAAAGTCAACTATAAGGTTCATTAAGCAACCTGGCTCAAACCTTTCCCCTTGACTTCCAGCAGCAGCTTACATGGCTTATCTTCCATTCTCCCAGAAACAGTAAGGCTTCCAATACAAACACCCAGGGGGACATTACATCTGGTCCAACAAAAAGGAGGGAGAGCACAAAGGCTGTGAAGCAGAAGCATCTCTACTTTTCGCTCACCTCTGGGTTGTGTACAAGAGCTGGTTGTCAGTTTTCTCCCACAGGATGAGGAAGGATGAGCAATGGGTACCTGAAGACAGGTTTTGGCAAGGCATGAGAAGCAAAGTAGAATGGTGAGCGTGTCTCTGGAACAAAGTGCTGCATTCCTGAAGTAGAACTTCATGAGCACATTAGTGGCCCCAGAGATACCCTAAAACATCCAACCACCTATACTCTAAATATGCCATGTGCCCATAGAACAACCTACCATCCTCAAACTATCAACGAGCCTAAAAACACTGTAAACTAGAGAAATCATAAGAAACTACAGCATGTGAAAAGCAGCTTTGGCAAGACTTTCTACAGTAGAGCAAAACAACCTGCTGCTGGCACACCTCAGACTTTTAAGTCTTTTCTCTTTGCTAGGATTGCTGGCACCTGGACTTAACCAGTGTCAAGCCCTCCACATGCTCACACACTGGGCTGTCCAGCTGATAGGCAAGGTTTTTGTTCTGAACGCCTCGGGAGACCCTGCAAGCAATGCTTTCTGTAAATGAAGTGCTGTCACTGCCTTGAAAACAGCACGGGCAGACAGAGAACTTGGAGATGTCACCACTGTCCGGCTTCTCCAGAATGACAAGGAGTCAACAAACAATACTTATTTCTTATTCAAATCCAAATGAATCCCATCCCCAAGCAAGTGTTTTTAGAATGTTTGAGGAAGGTGTCCAGCACACACAGATTTTTAGAATATATGTTGATATTCTGTAGGGCAATTCAGGAAACGTAACCTGAGCCAGAGCTGGCAGAGAAATCCAGCTCTCTTGAACATGCAAGCTCACAGAACAGCTTAAAAGGAAAGCTGAGATGTTGTGGAAGAGATTTAAGTTCTGAGACAGGAAGTGCACTGTGTTGTGGCAAGAAGTGTAAAATAAGAAAAAAGAAAGAGAAAAAAAGAGAGAGAGAGGAGAGAGAGAGAAAAAAGAGAGAGAGAGAGAAAAAAGAGAGAGAGAGAGAAAAAAAGAGAGAAAAAAGAGAGAGAAAAAAAGAGAGAGAAAAGAGAGAGAGAGAAAAAAGAGAGAGAGAAAAAAGAGAGAGAGAAAAAAGAGAGAGAGAAAAAAGAGAGAGAGAAAAAAGAGAGAGAAAAAAGAGAGAAAAGAGGAAGAGAGAGAGAAAAAAGGAAGAGAGAGAGAAAAAAGAGAGAGAAAAAAGAGAGAGAGAAAAAAGAGAGAGAGAAAAAAGAGAGAGAGAAAAAAGAGAGAGAGAAAAAAGAGAGAGAGAAAAAAGAGAGAGAGAAAAAAGAGAGAGAGAAAAAAGAGAGAGAGAAAAAAGAGAGAAAAGAGGAAGAGAGAGAGAAAAAAGAGAGAGAGAAAAAAAGAGAGAGAAAAAAGAGAGAGAGAAAAAAAGAGAGAGAGAAAAAAGAGAGAGAGAAAAAAGAGAGAGAGAGAAAAAAAGAGAGAGAGAAAAAAGAGAGAAAAAGAGAGAGAAAAAGAGAGAGAGAGAGAGAGAAAAGAGAGAAAAAAAAAGTGCTGCAAATCTGTCTACACTCTTTCACATTAATCCTGACTACTGTCATAATTTCTTCCTTTCCTAATTGATCTTTTCTGCCAGAAGAGCTAAAAAAGAACAAAAATTTGCACATAAATTCACAGAGAGATACTATCAGTGAGGCTGAGGCCAGCATAGCTACCTTGGCTTGCTTGACTTAATTACAAAGACTTTTTTAGGGGACCATCAATACATAATTCAAGCAACCTAGCACATACAGAGAATGACAAAAAGGGAAAAAAAATGTGAACCACATGAAAAACATAAGCACAAAGGGTCAGATTTTAAAGGATAATTAAAAAGTTTTAAATCTGAAATGGTTATATTTAAGTTGTCTTCAGATGTTCAGTATCTAAAAGTACAACTTAATGTGCATACACAGCTGAAAGTGAAACCTTGGTGAAATTCTCACTTTGCCCTGTTTCTCAGCATCAGTCTGACTTTGTCCATTCACCAGCTGTGGGGTGTCTCTAACGCTTCTGATGAGGACAGAAATACATCTTCAGACCAGCATTAGCACAAGTATGGAAACACCCCCAGGACCAAGAGCAACAAAGCACACGGGGTGACTGTCCTGTTCCCCCACCAAGCACAAGCAAAGCAGAGATGAGGCAGAGGGCTTAGCAGGAGATGGAAACACATACACTGCTTGCTCTCTTCCTTCCGTTGTGATACACTTTCTCTCCTCTTTCTGCACAAGGTGACAACAGTGGGGATTGCTTTTTTTATTGTGAAGTTCTGAACGGAGAGGAGACCGATGTTAAGCATCGGTTCCCAATGTTGCGCCTCATTGCAAGAAGAGCAGCATCAGTAAGATCAGTGACTTGTGCTGACACCATCATCATGCTGAGAACCGAGTGGGAATGCACATCTCTGAGATCGGGACAAGAAATTCCATCAAGGATATAACAAATACTTCACAGAAAAGCCTTACTGAACTCAGTTTCTACTTTGATGAATTGGCATTTCCCACCTAAAAACAGGTCTGGCTGAAAAACTGCCTATCTTTGAGGCACACTTCAAGCAAAAATGTGCTAAGGAGCACTGAGCCAGCACAAGCTTACCAGACCTATGCACTTCTATGTCTGCCTTCACAGCAGTAATTCTTGCAGCTATTCTGATGGCATCAAAGACTGAAAAACATCAAATAAAGCAGCAGCAAACCGAGAGAATCCATCCCTGTTGTATCACTACATGTCACAGAAGAGTTTAACCAGCTGGTAAAGGAAAATTTGAAAAGCGATATGGAAACACAGTATTAAAAAAATGCATACGTCGTATTGAACCGTTAATTCAACTCTTTCAGCAATGTGCTTGTGTCTGCCAGTGCTGCAGTTAATAGAGGGCGTATAAAACTCAGAATGCAATTAAGTCTTGGAGGAAGCGCAGTTGGAGGCCGTGGCAGTTTCTATAGCAACCTGAAAGGCTCAAGACTAGTAATGGGAGATTAACTTAAAGGCAAGATAAGTACATAAATATAGCTCTCATTTACACTTTCTCTGCTTCCAAATGGACAATGTATTTTCGATTTAAACAATGTAGAAATGCAGTCAGATGTCCTACTTGTTATTAACTAGGGCAAAAATAACCTTTAAAAACATCCTGTTAAAAAAATTCTGACAATTTCACAGTTGGGGAACTATCCAAACTTCACTAATTAATTCAATCAAAATGGAAAGCACTGAACTCAGTGAATGCTGCCAGAAGATTAGAATGAGGCTTCAAGATAGGGAACATGACAGCCATAATAAGAGTTTGCTGATGTCAACGCACCGTACGCTTATGAACAAATCCTCTTGACGTATTTTTCTGGATTACACTTCAGATCAGGTTTTAATTCTTCAAAACAGCGAGGGCAAGATAAAGAAGAATTTTTGTAAACACTACAGACCTTTTTTTCTTTCCTTTTTTCTTTAATACTTTTTTCAGTGAGAAAGACAATATTGAAGAAACCTCATCCAATATTATTCCTGGCACTTAAGAGTTTTTATTCAAAAGTTCAGCTGAGACTACAGCCGCCCTTTTGAACTCCTTTCTACCTTACATACAAATGAAAAAATGTACATAAGAGAGATTCTCTGGCCACATCCCTAGTACAGTCAGTTGCCCTGAATTTGTTTTGCTTCATCATTTAAAAAACAATTGACACACGCCTAAGACATTTGGAAACACGTAAGAATCCAGGAAACATGTAGTGGCAGCACTCCCACAGGTACTGAAAGCAGTTATGTTAGTTAAATAGCTGATGTGAAATAATTTACCCTATCCAGCCTGCCGAGTAACACAGAATTAGCACCTCTGCACAGCACTAATGAAAGAAAAATAGCACTACTCCTACTCCACTACAAATTAGTGAATCAACCAAGCGCATGATTAATTCACAAAGACTTCCAAAGATTACCATGGAATACCTGCCTCAGATAACACAAACCTCTTGGGCTGACCTAACTATGCCTTCAAACCCTCATGTGGTTTTACTTGCACGGTGAGCTGCTTCTGGTTGGAATTTGTTGCCTACTTGATGAAAAAATGCAGTTACCCTGTGAAAATGTCAAGAAGCCGCTGTTACGTAATTCAAAGTGTTTGTTCCACTTCAATAGAGATATTCCAACCTGCCCAGGATAATATCCAAGCACCCCCTAGAGTAATGAGCCTGGCACAGCATTATTCACAGTGGAACATGTGCTCTGCTTCTGCCGTGGTGGGAGGTTGCTGGTTGTATGTGCAGAGCAGAAGGAAACAATAAGTTGATTTTTTTTGTCAAGAGCATACTACATTCTCCGCTGTAAGGAAAATACATCATCTTGTAAATATGCCTTGAAAGTACTCTGGTTCAGGAGTAATACTCTCTTCTCTACAAGGTCATTTCAGTGAAAAGTGGCTTTACCCATCGCCCACACAAAGAGTAGACGTGATACAGCAAAAACCTTTTTGGCGGCGTAGCTGGGTCCCGATCCCTTGAGGGCTTCTAACATTTGAACTGAAGACTTCAATCTCTACCCAAAGCAACTGACAGCCAATGAAGTGCATGAAATACACTAGGATTTTCTCCAACATCTTCCCTTCCTAGGAAAAATAACACCTCTGCAACAAGAGCTGCAAAAGGAGGCTGAGATGCTTTAAGGTATGGAAAAAGCTTTGCCATCCCTCTCTATGAGGAGTGATTTACATCACCTCCATCAATAATAAACTTACAGATAGCTGACTTCTCCTTGCTTTATTATCATATTAGATAAAAAGACAATAGTTTAACAGGTATGAAGTGGATCAGAGTAGAGAAAATTTCCTCCTATTGGCTTTAATTTAACAAAGAACAAGAAACAAAAATGAAGGATCTCCCTAATGCCAAGTGTTTGTCCTACTTTGAAACAGCAACAATTTCAAAGAAGTATATAACATTTTTTCAGTTTGAAGCAAAAGAAAAAAAAAAAGTAGAGAGGGGGTAAAGGGAAAACCTAAGGACCTTGCAGCAGTTTCCAGAATTAATATTTTGTTCTGAGTAGAAGAGCTGTAACAGGGTAAGATAAGGACACCACCCAACTTCTTCACTGAAGCAATTTGTAAGTTGATAGCAAAGAGTTAATTTATTCTTCTATTTTCCACTACTGGTTTTTTTCTCTCTTTCAACTAATTGAAAAGCTACAACTGAAGTCCATGCAGGGACAGCAGCAGCCCTTCAACTCTGAAGTTAATTTCGATTAAAAGAAGAAATCCCTTGCTATATAAAAATTTCAAAGAAGGGAACATTACATATTGTAGAATCTATTAAGTGGGAAGAAGTTGAAGAGATCCATCATTCCCTTCAGTATTCATAGGAGCTGACCTGTCCTTTAACTGAAGTTACTGTGCCCCACTTTGAGGAGTTCCTTTTCTAGAATGGCTGTGGCAGTGCCAAGCATCCCAAGAGAGAAAGCTTAATAAGAACATAAGAAATGCTGCCCTCCTCTTCTGCACATAAAAGTTTTGTATTTTTTTCTTTGATTTTGACTCAGTACAAACATCTCTCCTTTACAGAAATAAAATAGGCTTCACTGGATGAAAATGCAGCAACCACATTTAGAAATATGCAGCTCAGGTATTAGCAAAGGGTTTAAAACCAGAAATCAGAGCAAAGCTTTGCAAAGTTGGTTGGTGTTTCTAAAAAATCATAGTTTGGGAGACACCTAAGCACACTTCTCTGAAACAGCATACCTGTGAATTTTAAGCATACAAAGGAATTAATATCCTCCCTCTTTTGCTATAGACAGTAGAAACAGACTATTAGGAATGGCATTTACATACATCTGGATTTAGATTTCATCTACTTATGTCCTCTCTGGTCAGAAAGCACAACGCTACGGTGTGAATACAGGGGAGAAGGAGTGTTGGAAACGGATTCAACACTTTCTGCTGGTGCTAATAACTAACTCATGCTCCAAGAAGATCCAGGAAATTTTTAGCTTACTAAATCCAGGAGATTTTAGTAGCAAGTTTGCCTGCAACTACAAAGCTGCTGGAAGCATCTTTATTCTACAACTTGCAAGAAGAAAAGACTATTTGCTTTTGTATTACTAAGGGCAGATGAAAAGAAAAGCATGCGCAGCTCAGTGATTATCTAGAGTAGAGCAGTTTGTTGCTCCGTTGCTCTGTTTCTTGCAAGTTTCTTAAGCTTCTAACAGGAATCATGCTTAGTGATTGCAAAGGGTAATTAAATAGAAACAGCTCTCCACTCTTCCACAGCCCATTTAATATTAATTTTGAATACCACTTATCTTCGTCTTCTCTTATCCCCCACCCCAACCAACATTTTGGTTAAGCATGGAAAGCATTACAGAATATAAATGATCAGAAAAATAACTAGGCATTTGGTTAGACTAAACATAAAGGACAAGAAAGCAAGAATTGGAAGAAAAGTAAAGCAGCAGATCACATATTTAATCAAGGAAATATTCTGTTCATCCATCATTCCTTGCAATTAGGCAGTAGTTGTTTGCTATACTTTCCTAGTGAAAATATACAAAAGGCGAATACATCTTTAGAAGTCCTGTATGGTTTTGGGCCACAGCATGCTGCATATATCCAAATTCAGCTCACTGCTTATTATTGCTGCGTGGTCCCATTGTACAGACTGATGAAATAGATTACGAAACTAAAAGCTATCCATGTAATTCCCATGGAGCTTGAAAATAAAATAGAAAGAACTAAACCAATACCAGATAAAGAGTTCTAAATCATAATTTCTTCACTTGATATCCACCAGAACTCTATGAAAACACTAAAGCCATTGTGTAGATACTCTGACAGACCAAAGAGTTTCTAAATTTCTTTCTTTTTTCTTTTTTTTTTTAAGTAAGATTTTTTAATATAGTCCCATTCAGCCTAATATCTTGGGTGAGGAAAGGAAAAAAAAACCACACACAAAAATCCTAAAGCTACAAAGCTTAGGATTCATAAGGGACCCTCAATGTCATTTCCTGTCCTCCAATTATACCCAGATTCTTACATCTTTTGTAGCTTTACCATTCCCCTGCTTGCAAGGTTTACACAGGGATCAGCCTTTCCCTGATTGAGCACCCAGGCCCTTCTCCTGCCTCTGCCAAGCAACCTTCATCCCAACAAACCTCTGCATATTTTGGACACCCCAGGGGCAAGAATGGAGTGGAGATTGGTTTCAACCTGTGGATTTGGCTCCCTCCTCTGCCCAGCTCCCCAGCCACAGGTGCTGGCATGAGGAGCCTCCCAAAGTAATCAAAAGCTGAGCTCCCACGGCAGCCCAGTGACACCAGCAACTCCCAGGCAAAGCTCCAGATGCATCCTGGAAGCAATGGTGGGTCAGACAGAGGCAGCACCTCAAGTATTTCCTTGTCCTCACAGCTTGCAGAAAAATCCAGTCCTGAGCAGCATCCTCTAAGGCGATCACCTCCAGGCACAGCTGACTACCCACCACTTGGCAGAACAGCCTGAGGCCCACGCTAGTATGTCCTTACTAGCCAGAATCCTCGTACACACATCCCCAGCGCTCTGGGAATAGGGCAACGTCTAATTAAAGCAGATGGTCAGTGAAAAATTGAAGGTCAGAAATAAGGTTGTTGACAGAACCTCACCTTCAAGCATCCATCTAAATTACCAGCAACATAAATAAGGCAACCCATGTGTGCAAAGCCAAACTGCAATAAAGAAAGTCTTATAAATGCATTTAGAGTTTTAAAAAAAAAAAAAGCACATATGGAGGTGTTGTGTCTATTTGCTCCTATTAAAACTTTCTGAAGGGTCACATTGGCTTTTCCATAATGCTCTTAAAGGATTTTTCCCTCTTATGCTTCCTCAATTTTCCCACAGATCTCTCTCTCCCTTCCTTCCCTTTCCCCACCCTTCCCAGAAAAAAAAAAAAAAAAAAGAGAAAAGGTTTATCCGTAAATCAGGACAACTTGGACCAAACTCTTCTAACCATGAACCCTGGGTAACAGGTGTAGCATGCAATGTAGCCATGCATTTCCTTTTGTTTCTCATGTTTTTGGCTCAATTGCATTTGTATTTTTATTACAGGCATAGAACCATAAAGGTTGGAAAAGACCTCTAAGATCATCAGGTCCAACTGTCAACCCAACACCACCATAACCACTAAACCTGCTCTGAAGTGCCATGTCTACATGTGTTTTGAACACCTCCAGGGATGGCAACTCCACCACTTCCCTGGGCAGCCTGTTCCAATGCTTCACCACTCTTTCAGTAAAGAAATTTTTCCTAATATCCAATCTAAACCTCCCCCGGCACAACTTGAGCCCATTTCCTCTCATCCTACCACTTGTTACTTGGGAGAAGAGACCAACACCCACCTCCCTACAACCTCCTTTCAAGGTAGTTGTAGAGAGCGACAAGGTCTCCCCTCCACCTTCTCTTCTCCAGGCTAAACAATCTCAGCTCCCTCAGCTGCTCCTCATAAGACATGTTCTCCAGATGCCTCACTGGCTTTGTTGTCCTTCTCTGGACCCACTTGAGCACCTCAATGTCTTTCTTGTACTGCAGTGCCCAAAGCTGAGTACAGGATTCAAGCTGTGGCCTCACGAGTGCCGAGTAGAGGGGCACGATCCCTGCCCTGCTCCTGCCGGCCACACTATTTCTGATCCAGGCCAGGATGCCGTTGGCTTTCTCGGCCACCTGGGCACACTGCTGGCTCATGTTCAGCCGGCTGTCCATCAGCCACCCCTGGGTGCCTCTCTGCTGGGCAGCTCTCCAGCCACTCCTCCCCAAGCCCAACAGCACTGCCACAGTTGTTGTGGCCAAAGCGCAGGACTCGCCATTTGGCCTTGTTAAACCTCATACAATTGACCTCGGCCCATCCATCCAACCTGTCCAGCTCCCTCTGCAGAGCCTCCCTACCCTCCATCAGACCAACACTCCCACCCAACGTGGTGCCCTCTGAAAACTTACTGAGGGTGAACTCGATCCCCTCACCCAGGTCACTGATAAAGATACTAAAAAAGGCTGGCCCCGAAACTGATCCCTGGGGGGTGCTGCTTTTGACCGACCTCCAGCTGAACTGAACTCCATTCACCACAACTTGCTGGGCTCAGCCACCCAGTCAGTTTTAAACCCAGCAAAGAGTACACCTGCCTAAGCCATAAGCTTCCCTAGCAGAATGCTGTGGGACATGGTGTCAAAGGCTTTGCTAAAGTCCAGGTAAGCATATTTCATCCCGTTTCTTTCACATAGGAAAACAGAAAGTTACCTAGTATTTAGTTCGATAGTTCTGGAAACTATTTAGTAGAAATGCTGACTCATGAATATTCATTTTCTTTTTTACTTGAAGCAAAGAAATTAAATAATGCAGACTCTGCTCTACCACAAACCCCAAATAAACTGTGAGAGAGTGAAACTGCATTAGGCTGTAACATGCTAATGGCCTTTTAAGATTCAGCCAAACCTTTCTGCATGCAACTATGATAAGTGCTAGCCCTATTCTTCTCTCAATTAGTGTTGTTTAAGTACTTAAGCATGTTTGCATTTTTGCTAGAATAGGTGAAATAAATTAATTAGAAGGGAACAAAGCAGTCTAGGAGTTGTCTGGGGGCAGGGGCGGGGAGGGGGGGAAGAAGGATGCTTGAGGGGAATCTGTGCATTCAGAATATGCCTATTAAATTCACTGTTGCACAGGTCTGCAGCTAACTACAATTAAATGACCTACAATTAACTGCACTTAACTGAAAATCTGGATTTTCTTATTTTGATTTTTTTTTTCTGGCAGCGATTTCTTTTTCATGTTTGTATTTTACTCTACATTTCTTACCTGCTTTTCTGAAAACATTTACTGGTCCCATCCCCAACCTTGCATGAAATGAAAAACCACTAAGGGTTTCAAGAATGTCTTTTTCCCCCCCTACTATTACGGCCAATGACAAGTAAAAAGGCTGAAATATTTTGATAGTTACATATCACAAGCCTTTCAGTAAAAATGCTTTTAATATATCAAGGGATGATTTTCCTATCAAAGGCTTCACTTACTGGTTTGTTTTCTTTCAGAAATGCCTGATCATCAGCAAACAAATCAAATTGCTCATGTACACCAAAGAACAGAACTGCAAAAATGGCAGGAGATTCTATCGGTAGTCCTGCTGAGGTTAGGAAGGTGACACAAGGATAAAATAAAAAAGGCTCGCATTTCATAGAATGGCCTAGGCTGGAAGGGACCTTAGAGATCATCTAATCCAACCTCCCTGTCACGGGCAGGGACACCTCTCAAGTAGATCAGGCTACTCAAGGCTCTGTCCAACTTGGCCTTGAACACCTCCAGGGAGGGGGCAGCCACAACATCTCTGGGCAATTTATTCCAAAGTCTTGCCACCCTCGTACTGAAGAATTTCTTCCCTGATTCTGTTATATTTAATGTTCAGCTTCTGAAATCCTAAAATGGCTTCAGGGAAGCTTTCTTCCAACTGATGGCCATCCTGCCTACACCACTAAGCAGATTTCACTTCTTTACCTGCATCCAATACCCATTTGCCAGGGGAAATCCTCTGTATCCTGTATTTCCCCTGCAAAGAGCTGCTGGGTGGGACGTGCCCCACCACGATGCTCTGGGGTGGTCCCCCTTAATCTGAAACGCAAGCACAGGGAATCTGAGATGTGGCAGACGAAGCCTGCAGGAGGGAAGAGGCTTGGGGAGATGAGGGCTCCTACAGCACAATTTGTACCTAGAAAAGTTTGCCGGGTTTTCTTTGCATCAGCCCTCGGGGAAGGGCTGGCAAGGGACAGCTCAGCTGCAGGCATTAAAGGATGGGATTTATCACCCCTCAGGCCCTTTCTCTGCAGACAAGGATGTGGCCACTAAATTAGTCAGGCACGACTTGCCCCTGGTGAAGCCATGTTGGCTGTCACCAACCACTTGATTATCCTTTATGTGCCTTAGTACAGTTACCAGGAGAATCTGTTCCATGATTTTACCTGGCACAGAGGTAAGGCTGGTTTGGAGGTGAATTCATACCCTTCCTTCATGCCTCTCTGATATCAGTTAATTATCTGAGGAAGGAACAGGCTGATGTTCTGATACATCACAAAAATAGAAATGTAATGCCTAATTTTAAGACAGGTACTCAGAACATACTAAAGGGTTATGTCAAAGCAAGTAACAGCTCTGGAGTGAGAGTACAATGCTGACACCAAGTGGAAGAAAACACTGCAGGCTCCATCCTCCACCGCGATCTCGAGACACCCGAAAATCCCAGAGCCGCCAGTCATAGGTTTAGATGTCGTGGCAAATTTGTTAAACATCAGAGGAAGACCACACATCCTCTGGAAGCAGAAATCTGTGTTATCCTAATGTATACACCAGCTGATTAATTATAAACCTCTCCCTTGCAGTGTAGCTGATCTTGGCGAGCAAAGCAACCGTCTGCCACTTCGAACACATCAGGTATTATTCTTCTTCACAAAACGCAGATAAAACCCCTTAATCTGTAATCTACATAAATTCTCTGAGCCTGAGTACGGTGGGAGCTTTTGACATGTGAAACTGAAAATGGGCATTCACAGACTGAGAATTAACAAAAACAAATCTCCATCAACTTGATTTCTGTACAACACACTGCCTGCAAAACATATTTTCCAAGCCAGGAAACGCCTGTATCAGTGACCAGCTTTAAAAAGGACCTTCGTGTCCCACCCATTTTATATTGTTATTGAATGGCAGACAGTGATCAGTGTAATCAGCAAGCATGATTGCCTGAGCTCTGTTGTTATATTATTGATTGCAGCAAAAAATCTCAGGATTTCAGTGTGACTTGCTTCCCTCTTCTGTGCTCCAGCCACTTGTTACAGTAAAGCACAGCTGAAGGTGTGCTTCATGTCATACAGGGTACACTCTCTCCTGCCAATCTTCTCTCCTGCCAATCTTCTCTCCTAGTGCAGCCTTCCCCAGAAAAAAAACAAACCAAACAAACCTTAAAATCTACCTACTGGGCAGGATGGGAAGAGAGAAAAGCAGGTACCAGCAAAACCCACTAAGTCATAGTGGTTAAAGTGACAGCAGTGTCGCAGAGCACTTGTATAGCAAGTCAAGAGAACCCCCCACAGTGCTGGAGCAGACGTTAAATCGGTGACATTTTGCTCCACACCCTGTGGTTCGGTTCGCTGGAAATGGAGACCAGGCACACTTGGCATTTCCAAGTTACAGATCTCTAGTACAGAGGATAGTCTGCAGCAGATCACAGGCACAGAGCACAGAAAAAGCACCTCGCGCTCTCCATGCCCTGTTGCCTCCCTCAACAGACAGAAAGGCTTCTGGCGCTGAAGACCAAGGAGTAATGAGTCCTCCAGCCGCATCCACCTTGGTCATTTTAAGTCGCACTTTCCTAGGCTACAGCAGTTTTGATCAAATCCTTATGCTTACAATCAGTAAAGTATAATGCACTGTTTATCCAGAAGGAAAAAAATACACATCCTTACAATCTACCGGCCACAATTTTCATGGAGATCCAGGTCCTCCTTTGATCCTCAATGTATGGCATTTTTTTATCCAGTCTTCTGGTTTGGGCAGTACTCAAGGACAAAATTAAAACTTAATGTTCAATGAATCCATGTTTAGCTAAATTTACAAAGGTTAGGGAAAATGTTTTTTCTGCGGAATGGAAAATATTAAAAAGTCTTTTGATAATGTAACAGCAGTCCCTACAGAAACATTGACAAATCTCCTCACGGTTCACATCGTACATACAGGATTGGCTATGTTCACATCCAAACCCCGCTAAAAGTTATCACTGCTAAGCAAAGAACTTAAATGAAAGAAAGTAGTCAAGGTCTGTACCAGTTTGAATTTAGGAAACATTGTTAAGAGCCACGTATAGGAATTGGAACTATGTTCTGCTATCCAAGAAAAAATACTTTGAAGAGATAATTTAGTCTAACCTGGAAATTTCAGTTTACTAGATCATGAGATAATGTCTGATTGGTTGGTCGGTTGTTGTGAAATGTTTCTGCTAATTCCACACACATTGTCATAGGATTAGCAAAGAAAAACATCAGTTAAATTCTTCTGTCCTCCAAATTGAGGATAGTTCATTTGGGAGACCACAGCTCTTTTTTATGGCAACTTCAGTTGAGAGTGAGGCCCCATAATTTTCACAGAACAGAGCTAATGCCAAAACATCCATTTGCTCTTTGAAAAAGGTTAAAAACCTGGAGACTGACAAAATTTTCCAGACCACAAAAGCCTTCCCAAGAAAACCGTAATTTGAGTAGATAAAGTCTCCATGAAATATTTAGTTGCACTGTTCTGACCAACTCCAAACCACACCACCATGTCAGAAATTCACTCCAAGGTGTCTGTGGTCAATCTGCAGGTCCAGCTCCACTTCCCCAACCCTCTGGATCTCTACAACCCCTTTGTAACAGGGTTCCACAATTACAGGGAGTAGCTATATGGAGTCCAATCAATAGGCAGTCCCTGCCTGAAGAATGTGTAAAAGGGCAGAGAAGAAAAGAAAACAAGAAATGAGACTCTCTTCCTTGGGGTATAGGCTTTTCTTATAATGAATCCCATGCTTTAGTGGAGATACAAGCAATGGCATATATGCACTCACAAAGTCATCCTTTGGTTCGTTGGCAAGACAAAGGCAGTGTGCATAAATCAGGAAGAATGTATCTATGACTTCTGTACAAAAAGAATACACACATATATATATATATATATATATATATATATATATAAAGAAACCGTATTCTTGGGCTAGATGCAAAAAAAAAAAAAAAAATCTCCATAGTCAACTTTTGTCTAGAACGTAAGATTCAGAAATGATGAGGGCAAATGGCATGACAAATTGCCATTAGCAAGGTCTGGTTCATAATTTAATTACATGATAGGCATTAAGCTAGTCTTGTACACCTCCAACACAGCTAGTGATATGCTTCAAGTTAAACACAGTTTTGTAGAGAGGCCTCAGGTCAAAACAAACTCCACAGTGCCTAACCTCTTTCAAAGAATGATTAAAGCCAAAGGGGAACATCAGTTTAGTACCAGTGCAGTTTGTGAGCTAGGACAGAAGCATATAAGACAGCTTTAAATGCTAGTGGACTCTCAGGGAGGGAAGTAAATAAATACAACATAAAACCCCAACAACTACCAGAAAAATCCCAAAATAAAAACCTGGCAGGATTTTACAGCATTCCAACTCCATTTTAAGAAAAATAAATAAGTAAATGCAGCATACAATGGTCAGGAAAAAGGATGAGCTAAAACACATAGTAGCTTGAATATATCTTTTAAACAACTACCTTTAGATGGAATAGGTGGCTGTGAACAGTCTACTATCCAGCCCAGAGTAATAGTTCTGAACTATTAGACTGGTGCCTTTCAAAAACTTGCAGATTCTTCTCCCAGTCTGTCAGTCTGAATTAGCCTTCAGACACAGAGTAAGTGGCATGACTCCTGGCACTTCAAGGTACTAAGAGCTCTGCTCAGAAACAATCTTGCCCATGTCAGCCTACAAACAACACAACTGAAGCCTATGTCAGCTGTATGGCACACCTACCAGATCAGTATGGATTTAATTTGTTAAAGATTGACCAATTAGGCTTACACATAATGTTGAAGTGGAAAAAACCCCACGACACCAATAAAAAAAATTAATCACAGGAATTAAGTAGTCCAAACGCAAGTATCTGTGTAAATGCTTTGTTATGTCATGAGAAACAGCCAATAAAAGCAAGTTTCATTTCCAGGAAGCAACAAGTCATCCAAGCCAGGTTTGCCATTTCACTTTTTGCTTGCTTTGCTGGAACTAGAACATGCACTTTTAATACGTTTAGTTTGTAAACCTAACTTTGATGTTTCTAGTTTAGCCGACTTTGAGCAATTGTTATATTAAGAAAGATGAAGGGTACCTATGCAATGTGCTGGGTTTCCTGCCAGAAATTACAAACACAAGATCAACCACAGAATACTGAATTCCCTTCTCACCCACAGATGGGATTCCTTTCATAAGCTTACCTCAGAGCAGGAGAGTGCCTCATGGCTATGCCTTGTCTGAGGTTTTATTAAAGAACTTGAAAGAATCCCTTCAGCAGAATTCTTTCCCACTTCACCACAATCCCAGACAGACTGTGACATTTTGCAGAATTACAGGGAGTGAAGTTGCTTCTAAAACAAAAGCACTGCAATAGAAAGCCAGGTTTCCTGGCTTCTCTAATACCTTTCCAATTTCCCTTAGCTGCTGACACTTCTTTTAGTTTTGCAAGCAGAAACAGACATAACAGGATAGCTAATATTTTGGTCCTGCACGCTCATTTGAGTACGGCTTGCAGAAATACTCAAAGGTGGTAGTGACATGGGACATCTTCAGAGAGCAAGGGGAGCTGGAGCAATGGGCTCCAACACTGTCTTCGTGTGAAACAATCCTGGTTTTAGATTTGGGGCATATTTCAGAAACCTTCTTGTATCAGTGTATTCTGCTCTCTGCGCAATCTACGCCTGTACATGATTTATTTTAAAAGCGAGGTTCCAAGGAGCATTAAAGACTCAATATTCAATTCTGGGATACATAATATGTTCTAAATACCGAAGCTGACTTTGTGTTAGAAGTCTGCTGGTTTTCCTTAATAGATGTACTTGGAGAAAGAAGCCAGGAAATTAAGGAGTCACAAATACGAGCAGCGTGATCTACAGTTATGAGCAATGCAAATCTCTTTCATAATCCTTCAACTGCTCTGGCACTCTGCTATCAATCTTGTAATGAATGTGTGGTAACTGCACGGTGCAGTATTAAACTGTAAGTTTTTCTACAACATTTCCTTCGTGTCTTTTTCTAAAAACCAATCTCAAGTTAAGCATCAATGACACATCACATCACATCACAAATTGAAAATAGGACTACTATTGACCCTCTCCCCTAAAACAGCATTTGTCTGTCATGTTATTTCCACCAGGTTTTAGACAAAAAAAGACAAAAAGGGAACCAAAGTACTAACAGTGTTTTAGAAAAAAATGTGTCCAAGGAGAGGCTGAAACACACACAGTGAGTTCTGAAAAGGTGAGAGGAGTTTCACCCTTCTGGTTTTGCTTTCCTGCATCACCAATGCACAGCCAAACACACACACAAGATAAAAACTGTTTCACTCGAGGAAAAATCCAGTAGCTTTTATCTAACAAAGCTTGGCATTAAGATATTTAAAGTGGAACAACTTGGCATTTTATTCTTGACCTTTTACTTTTGCACTTGCATTTTTTTCAAAATCAGAATTTTAAACACTCATGTTTCCCCTCTAGCTCAAGCATATGATGAATATTTCTATTGCTGGCAACAAGCTATAGACATTAATTACACTATGTATAAGAAAATATATTTCCATTTCTAGATTCCAACCTAATGAAGCCCTTTGGATTATTTGCTGAATCAACTAACGCAACTTTCCTACCTGAAGGCCATCAGCTTGTCTCTGTGAGAAACAAGGGTTCGGGTCAACAAAAAGCATCTCATGGTGTTGAAGTAAATACAGCAGGAGGTCATTATAAAGCCTTTGTTCTTCACAAGCCAAGGGACTGACAGGGATCCTAAGGGAAGAGGAGATGGATTAAGTTTAGGAGCTCTCAAATCAGTGATTAATGATGAGTCACACAGGGAGCCCCCAGTACCCAGAATAATCCAACAAGCAGCCAGTTGGGCAACTGGATAAAAGGAAGCTCCACCCTCATTTCCAACAAACAGTTGTTGGGACAGGGACAGACTTCATTTGGTGGGGTCACAACACTGGGACCCTCACAGTGACAGAGCTCTAGTTTACTGCAATGGCTCACAACACACCAAATCCTTGAGGCAGTACAGCCAAATAGCTGGAACCTGAGAGTAACTCAGTTCATAAAATCAAGGATGAAAAGGATGAAACAAGGCCCCATATATCTGTCATCACTCACTGGCATTGGGACTGGGAGAGAGTGGTTTTGTTGTAGCTTAGTTTATGAAGGTGAACTTTGGTGGCTAGAATGTTGTATTACCAGAACTGCCTGGAAAAAGACATATAGGTGAGAAACTGTTTCAGTGTAATAATTTACCAATTCACAGACATCAGGCACATCATGCAGTGGAACTTCCAGATGTTCTCATTAACAGGTTGGGTTTTGGTCGTTTTTGTTCTCTTTCTTTCTTGTTGCCTCTTTTTTTTTTTTTTTTGGTTTTTAATAGATAGTAGTTCAATTTCCACTATCCATGCAAGTAGACTAAGTTGGAATCATTTTATTAAAGTCATGGGATTCTAATCTCATTCCCTGAAGGAACTGTGTATTCCCTCTGTGAAATGTTTGGAAGCTTGGAGGACATTTAGATAAAAGTTGTTGCCTTAATCCAGCTTCTCCAGTCATGCTGCACCGACTCAGTTCCACCCAGCACAATACTAATATTTAAACAAGAAATTAATAAGCTTTGGAGACTAATGTGGAGGCTTACACACATCAGTCTTTTGTTTGCCAAATCAGTACATTCATCCTTCATTTGTGATTTTAAAGCACAAATATACACACTGGACACAGTC
Organism: Trogon surrucura; assembly: GCA_020746105.1. Taxonomy (NCBI): domain Eukaryota; kingdom Metazoa; phylum Chordata; class Aves; order Trogoniformes; family Trogonidae; genus Trogon; species Trogon surrucura. The sequence goes on from CM036621.1 coordinate 32,498,948, forward strand.
CAATTGCTTTCATTCATGTTCTTTTTTTGTAAACTTACTGTTTTTTTTCTTTAAGAACTTGAACTTGGGCTCCTTTTGAAAGAAGATGGTTTAAGCAGAGTTAGAGCCAGGTACAAAGTAGATTTACAGGAAAAAACTTCTGCGTCATCAGTTTACTCTTTACGGTTGGCTAACATTTGTCCTTCTTGGATTTCCATTCTTCTCAGGACAGACTCAGTTTCTCCACGAAAAGCAAGTCTGCATGTAAAACCTGGTTGGCCAAGCAACAGCCTTTCCTAAGAGGTTATTCATCATTTATCCAAACATTTACACCCACAATTCACAGGCCATACAAGCAATATTTTCAGTCCCTCGCCTTCTTTCTCAGCTTCTTTCTTTAACTTCAACATATGTTCCCAAATCCATCTTTATCAGCTGTTAACTCCTTACTAGCAGGGAGCACTCCACAAGTTGTCCATGAAGATAAACAGCTCTCGCCCTACTTACTGGGTCATATTTTCCCTTACTAGCAGCCTATGTTTTGGGTGTCCAGTTCTCATTTCGCCTTAAAACAAATCTAAGCTATGCTCTGGGAGACGACCCTACAGCTGACTCCAAACATCAATGTCTGCTCATCTGCACATATTCACGGGTGGCAACAGTTGTGTATTCCAAATATAGAAAACACATTTTTAGTTTTCTCTGCAGCCACCTTCCACAATGACTTTTAATTAATTTTGTAAAATAATCACTTCCTGACTCTTCAGACACTTCTGCTGCTAGCAGAAACTATATTATCAGGCTAACAATAGGGGAGCCATGCTCACAGATTGCTAAATTTGGGAACATGTTCCTAGGAAGAGCACAGCTACTGAAGTACATCCTGCACTTCGCCATAAAAACCCTTTAATCAGTTGTAGTACAAATCAAGCGCAAGAGAACACTCACTACAAATAAGAAACAATTAAAACTTGACCATCGGGAATTAGCTACTGGTTTCATCCAGTATAAAACTTTCAGCGTTGCCACAAAGTGAGCTAAAAAATCCATACAGTCCCTAGCCTTGGCTTTGTTCAGGACACCTGCCAAGGTTCCTTGCTGGCAGAGGCTTGCTGCAAATTCACAGAAAGAGTGAGTCAAAGGGAGTAGAAGCAAACAGCTGGTTGGCCAGCATCATTCTGCACTCATGCAAGAACTACTTACTGGGGTTAGTAGCAGAAACCTCTTTACCAATTTGAGGCACAGCAAAGTAGCCATAGAAATTTAAGTAACATCAGTTGAATTTCTGATAAAAGCAAAGCAACGCATTCTCCTTGGCATTTACAGAGATTAGCAGGACGTGAAACAGCTCACAAGAAGGATGAATGGCAATAGAAATAAATAGCTCAGAGGATAATCAGAAAGAAATCAACAGTAGAAGTTGACAGCAGTAGTTCTTAGCAACAAGTCTCAGTGGTAGCCAGCCTAGCACCTGACATGTGAGTTAAGGTTTTAGTTCCCTTACCTACAAGATGTTGAGGACATGAAAGCTGCATCACAAACATGTTAAAACTGAAGTCTCAAAAGATAAGGAACAGGTGCTAGAGGAGAAAAAAAAACAACTAAAAGAAAAGCTATGTGAAAGGTGCTCGTGGAGCAACTTAACAGAAGTGACGATAGCTTAACTCAGTCTCAGAGGATAAAACAGCATGAGGAAGATCAGTAAAAGAAATCAGAACAAGCTGGTTTGTAGAGGAGACTGAGGCAAAATTAAACATTTCACTCAGCCATGCTTTTTCTGAAACATACCTTCTTTTTCTTATTCCCACTTCAGGTCCTTGAACAGGGACAAGAAACGTATATACTAATAATATAACAGAATTCTTCCAATATGAGGATGATTCTAATCAAATATTCAACGTAAGCAGAACTAAAGTAAGGGGTTGCAATAGATCAAAAATCACAAAGAGAGCTTATTTAACATTCAGTTTTCACACAGTTATATTAGTTTCCTCCAATTTAAAATTCATGACAAAAGACGAGTCTTCTGTGACCCTGTAACCAGACTTCCAACACAATACCTGTACTAAGACATATTTTTTGTATTGCAATTACCACAGTTATTAATTGTGAAGAATATGCAGTTTAGGCTTGCAAGGCATAATGAGCAGCAAGTTTTATATTGTTATTCTGTGTCCCCAGGACACATATGCGTTCCATGTTCCAACTACTAAATATTCTAACTCTGACTTCAGTGAAACTATAAGCATGTCAGGTCTCCACAAATAAAAGTGTCAGCAAATTGAGACAGGTGATAATCATAGACAGGATTTACACTTAAATATAAATAGATCAAGAGTTTAAAGTAAAAAGGCTTATAAACAACCTAGTGCATTTGTTTAGTGTCAGAGAAGGAAGAAGCAATTGCACAAAAATGCAGATTAACAGAAGAAATGCAGAACAGCTTTCACACTTGCAATGAATTAGTGCCATAAGTGGAGCTGACATTCCATCCAGAAGGTTATTTCCAACAATTGCTTGGGGTATACATTTCTGCAGATTAGATCTAAAGCTGGTTTCTTCCATAACCTGCACATTCTGGCTGAACAACTACAGCAAGTGCTACCCAACGTGTCACACTTTCCAGTGAATCTACACTCTAGCTGCCAAATGTTTTGTAACGTGGCAGCTAATTGCACTAATTCTCGCTCTGAAAGATATAAAGGATAGTTATGGCTTCATTCCCTGTGTCAGCAGGTAGCATTTGCCACGTTAGACTGCCTTGACTTTTGCTGCTATATGGGACGGTTCAGAAGGTTTATTCTGAATCCTGCTGAGTGATCCGAGGCCTTGAATGTGAAGTAATACAACAATCTCACTGAGAGAATATGCCAGCTGCAAGAGTCCCCTCCTCTGCCCAACGATTACAAAGATGATGTTTCATACTCCTAGTAAGCAGCTCTCCAAGGACAGCACTAGTTATACACTTTACAAAAAATCAGTTCCAGATACACTGGTTTCTCTCCCAGAGCTGGTGAGATTGGAATGACTGCAAAAAGCTGGAGTGAATGCTCATAGGGTAGATCTACTTCTATTTATGGTAGCTGTGCTGTCTTGGCAAGTCACTGGCAAGGAAACCTGACACTGATCATTTCCAAGGCTTTTCAGACAGGTCATTGCCACAAGCATTTAGTTTAGCATTAAGGGTACTTTAAAAATCAGACAGTGGGGCGTGTTCTCAAGTAGCTGGACCACCTCTGAAAACAGAGTGGGATGCTTAAAATCTGAAACAGCTCATCAATCAATAAGGGAGCATACTGGATTCTTACATGCAGATACAGAAATCAGTGGGGGCACATTCAGACAGTTTGGGAATGGAGATAAAAGTATAAAATACAGTATTCCTGCATGTGTGTGCCTGCCCAGAAGCCCCATGTGACAGTGAACGGGATCTGATGGCAGAAGTGATAAACGATGCAGTCCTAGTTGAGCTCATACGGAGGTCGAGGGATAGATTTTTGGTGCAGGCCTTTTGGCATCAGCCTTTTATCTGTTTATAAGTATCATCACACAACTAATCCAGACACTGGGAAGTAAACATCATCTGCCTTTACTCATTTACTAATTTTAGCATGCAGATATTAAGGAACTCAGAGTTTGGCTTTGCAGAACTGCTTTGTTCCATCACTGAATATCCTCCACAGTGAAGCCTCTTCTCACAGGAGCAAAAGGCATAACTCCTACCACACTACATGCTGTTAGATTCTTCTCACTAGCTGTGCTTTTGCTAAAGTAAGGGTCCTTATATCACCTGCAAAGATGAAGTGCTGGTATATCTGATAATAAGCCCACAGAGCAAGTAAATGGACACAAACAGAGACCTTTGGAAAAAGCAACAAGATTTAAGAGCACGGTTCCCCAAACAAAGTCTGTCACAGATTTCCAATATGCCTGGGACAAATTTTGCTCTATACATATTTTTAATAACTTCCTTAGCTTGCCATACAAAAAAAAAAAAAAAAAAAGTGAAAAATAACAAAGCCTTTCTTACTGCATAGAAGACACTAATTGTGAACATACACATTTTGCAAAGTGGTAGTGGCTTACAGTTCACAATAAGCCAAAAATGGCTATCATCCACTAAAACTTTCAAGTTTACAAATTTTAAGACAGGTATAAACATTTTAACATCCTCTAGTGTCAACATGAAGGACAGGATAAAGAACTAAATCATTGCAGCTTCACTGGAAAATACTCCGTTACGAGATCACTCTAGGCTGTTCCTTCTCACCACTTTGACTTGCATGACGTACGCCCTCCCACCTTTGTTTTTTAGCATCCCGTTATGCATCTGCTCACCATCATCCCAAACACACCTTCTTTAGCTTCAGCCAAGCACTCACTGTTTGCCAGCTCAGCTGGCCTCTACGCACTCGTCAACTTGCATTTTATCAGCAAGGGCAGCACGAGTTACTTTTCTTGCTTGATTGAAGAGATTCCTTTCTCTGATATCAAATGCTGTTACAAGGTCAAAGTCAGCATTAGCTTTCCAGAATCAAGGCTAACAGCTACTCAGCCTCCGCAGCCAGCACTTAGCACAGCTAAGGAAAGAGGAATAGTTCTCACTAAAAAGCTCTCCAGCCCTCGTGCCTCTTATCTTCAGATGGTTTCTTACATCTGGATGTGCACAGTCAGTGCCCAGCAGGATGAAGGCGGCCAGGCAGCTCAGAATCTGTCACGTCTGCCCATAATACACTATATAAATATTTAACTTTAAAAATGCTTCACTTACTGTTGTACTACCTATGTCAGAAAGCTTAATTGTAAAGCGTGATTTAGTAGCACTATTTAAGGTACTATTTAAATAGAGAGTACTCACTTGAACAGAGCAGGTCCAAACACAATGGCTAGGTTTTCCAGAGTCATGAAATTCACTGCACTGTGTGTTGCTACTTTTAGCAGGAAAGCAGATAGGAACTGAAGAAGGCTTTGATGGGCTTTGGGCAGGCAGCTGAGCACCTGCCTCAGGTTCTCTATGCATTCTGCTGTGTGGATTTTGTGCACTGGAGGGGGGGAAAAAAAAGTTATGACACACTCCTAATAACAAGATAATTTAATCATAGAAATTATTATAGATCTGAGAAAGAGGGAAGGTTTTAAAATACATTAGAGCAAAGTAAAGAATAAATATGTCCTAAACAAAGAATTTGTACACTAAATGTTGACAACAATTTTCACATATTAAGTACTGTGGATTTTCCAGGTATTTAGTCTTCTACAGACTGTTTCTACTATGATTCCTGTTATGACAGAATCATCTAGCACATGCTGCTTTTTTAATGGAATTGCAGGCAGTAGTCAGGTATCTGAATCCTTAAAGCTGCCTTTTATACAAGATTGTCAGCCTTGCCTCTCCCCAGAGATTTTACACATGCTGTATGATTCCCATTAAGAGGAATAAGAAATTGTACCCTTTCAGCCTCACATCATCTTCATTTCCTGACTAATTGGTAGCTCTCAGTCTCAAAACGTTTTTGGTCTATAAATATGCAACTGTAGTCACACAAGAGATGCTTAAATATCTAAATTGGGGATACTTAGCGTCTTCTTGGTTCTCATTCTTCAAAGAAGTAGCAGGGCAGAAAATGGGTTCACAAACAATTCTATTTGATCAGCAGTTCAGAATTAGTATGACAAAGTCTCCTGGTTATTAGAACTGAGGCAACAGTACTGCTCAATAACTGGCAGCTCATGCTCAAATTTGCCATAGATCACCGGGACACATCTGTGTAGCTTTGACATTGTGAATAGCAAATTATGCCCTAAAGGGCAGTGATAGCCCTAAAAAATACATTTCATAAAGGTGAAGGCCCATGGCATTCAACCTGTCAATTCAAGAGATGGAAAATAGGATGGAGAGGGATTTGGTTTTTTTTAAAATAATAATATATTAAAAAAAAAAATGAACAGCAAGACTTCTCAGGGTAGTAAAAATGAGGTGCTTACAAAAAATGCAGATCTTTCAATATTTCACCATAGACTTTCCTAGTTCATGAAAATGATTCCTATCTCTTTTTTCGGTTTGTTTTTTTTTTTTTTTTTGTAAACATGTACATAACTTAGCACTTAACAGATGGAGTTCGAGAAAAAGCAACCTGCAATCTAACCCCCAAAATCCACTTGTATGCAAACACTTGAATTAGTTGTCACTCAAAAATCACTGGGCAGAATGTGTGAATGCATTAGCTCGGCCACTACAGACAGGAACAGGGAACGAGACAGCGGATTGCTGCAGGTACTCATCTTGGCTTTGCAATTTGAATGCTTAATGCTCTTCCACACGCTGCTGTCAAAGATGACTATAAGAAAACTAATAAAAAGTACTAAATAGGAACAGGGATGCACAAAAAGGCTCCTGTACAAGGGAAGGTTAAATAGAGAAAGAGGCTTCAATGTGGAAAAGCGAGAAGGGAGGCAGTGGCTACATAACGGTACAAGCATCATTACGTTGGTGATTATTTTTAAAATAAAAATGTTAATGACAAGTAAGGTATCCAGTTTTAAAAGAAAGCATGCAGAAGAGGTATTTTCTCAAATAATACAGGATTGGATTGCAGAACGCTTTGCCATAGGATGTTGGGGAGTCCAAAAGCATTAATGAATTAAAAAAACCCAAACAACTATAGACGTGTTCACGGAAGACTGGTCCATCAAAAATAACTAAATATCGGTCTTGGGTTAAGGAAACTTAAATTCTTGCTTATAGGATGGTGCAATGAACACATTATCTGTCACTGTCAGAGAAAAGGCAGAAGCTTGGAAAGTGCCCATGCTGTACCTTGGAAAGTTTTTAGCAAGCCAGAACAGATGTTGTCTGGAAAAACAGCCACTGGCAGTTCTTTCAGAAAGAGTTTCAGAAGACTGGCCACAGAATCAACATCTCCATCATTAATAAGGTCTACTTCTTCTCCTCGGTTATATTTCTGCTTCAATTCCTTGATTTTATTTACTGGGCCACTGATTCGAAATATACCCACATGCTCCAGACCTGTTTAAGAAGAAATATGGGAGAGTAAGCAATGTACATCAAAAGGCAAGAGCTCCTCTAGGAAAGCATAATAATTGTAAAAACAGACTTTCCAGCAGTTACAGCTGAAAAGTACAGCTTAAAGAATAACAGATTTCAGAGACCAAACAGAAAACACGAATTTACCAAATACTTCTAGATACTCCACCATCTGTGTCACAAGAAGAGGAACTCCACATTGCATTCCATCCCGTGTCAGCGTTTCCAGAGGAACACCAAACGTGCTTCTTTCTCTGCTGAACTGTAGATTTGGTGAGATTTTATTTGTTGTTTGTCTGACTTGAATAGAAGATAATGATCTCTGGGGAATAAAAACAAGGAAGTGATAAGCAGAAATTGGGTTTTATTGTTTTGAAGTCCAAGGGTCGATATCTTAGGTAAAATTACTGTCTTCATTACAGCATCTTAGTACACATTTTACTTATATTGCATGTTCATAAAATACCAATACAATTCTTTTTTTTGTACAGCTGAAACAGAACCCGCAATGGAGTACACCCTAATAAAACCCATTCATATCTACATTAAAAGAAAATGGTGCTCTGGGTCAAGGCAAATGCCTTATTTAGGACAGGGAGGGGTCACTAAACTCCTTCCTCAAAAACATCTCCAACAGTCAGGAAAAAGGCTGACCAAGTGCTTGTGCACAGCCTTCAGATCCTGGGAAATTTGTGAATTTCTGCCTAAGTCACAAAGATAAAACCCACAAAATTCATGGAGTAACCAGAAGGGGAATTTAAGCATCAGCCACAGCACGTCTGGTAAGGGTCTCCCATCTGCTTGCCCAGTTATTCCAAATTTCTCACTTCAATAACACATGTAGAAACATACGTGAGAAATCATGAATGACTTGCACCTGGGAGCTGCTTTTTCACTTTGTTAGGACACACAGGCTGCCCAGTACCTGGGCTGAAAAGCACGTGGGATGTTGCACTGGGTGCTGTGCCTAAGGATGGCAGTAGGGTTGTGGGGTCCCTTTGAGGTATTTCATTTTAAAGGGAGATTTTATTTTTTTGCAGCATTATCCCAACACATTCTAAAACCGGCCTCTTCTTATATGTTTTCAATAAAACATGATAATTCATGTTTTCAGAAGGAAAAAGGAAAGGCCTTCCTATTGATTTGTAGCTGAACCGCTACAGAGGAGCTGGGTTTCAGCTGCTAAAGCCCACACCTTCAGAAAAGCCACGGCTAGAGCCGGTGGAGGCCGTGTCCAGCCACACTGCCATGGCGAACACACACAAACACGCGCTGAAACACCTGCACCCCGCTGCGCTCTTTCGGTACCTAAGCAAGCTTATGTGATGTCATAATTATCTAACAGGAACCGTATCAGCATGTACCAAACATACTTTATAGCATTTTTATATACAAGCCACAAGGTGTTAAAAAAAAAAAAAATCCTCCAAAGCATTTCTGATATATTACTCTAAATATCTCCTCTTTCCCGCTACAGATGGAGCAGTTGGGCTGGGGGAAGAAGCCGAAACCTTCTCAGAAAGAAGAAAGGATGTAAGAAAGGACTCAGGAAGGCAGATTTAAGTTCACTTACGCAAATTGAAAGGGAGGCGCTCACTCCCATATTAGACAGCAGGAGAGAGTCAATATTTCAGCTGTGCTGCTCAGAAGACACCATCACCTTTCTTCCCCTCACAAATCCATGTGGTCCCTCCAAAGCTAACCACAGCCATTGAGCTGTTCCTCTGTAATTAACTTATCATAGCATAATTGCTAGGCATCATCTTAATCAGTAGTTTCACTCCAGAGTATGCCAAAGGTAGAAATGAACTGCTAGTGGAAGTGGACTCCTTGTAGCCGACGCTCGTCTCTGGAGGCACATAGCACAAGCTGACGGATGTGTTGCCATCACGAGATGTTTCCATGGCACCTAACACACACAATGGCCCCGCTTCCTGAAACACACTGATCGTGTGCTCCATATTTACTTCTGACACTTTTTTTTCAATGCAGGTTTGCAGATATTCATACTGCAGATATTCACACATCTTCAAGTCAAATGTAAAGCAGTCGTACACTTTATCATTAAAACCTATAGGTAAAATACGTACACAAATCCAACAAAAGGCTAGTACATAGTAAAGCCTAAGCATACCACTACGCAATATTATGAATACATAACTTTAGAGACTTCAGTTTAGTACTGCTACCTACTGATTTCTGAAAATATTCACAGAGATTTTTAAATGCAAATTTTCATTCCGTATCTGGAATAGAACAAAAATTATCTACATTATAACAACTTCTGGTCATTTGTGTTTGACCAATTTGGTAAATTACAAAGAACCCAAAGAATTCTCTAACTTTCTGTAGAACTATGTAATAAAAACATTGCATATGTTCCCAGTACTATGTCTTTAGCAACCATTTACTGAAACGTAACTCAAACATCAGTCTCTCAAAACATGTAACTGACCAGCTGCTTTTTACTCTACATCCCAATCTATATGCCCAGTGTATATATATTATAGATACACATTCATATAACACTTGCACAATCATTTTGGTAAATACACAAGCAAGGATTCAGCCAGCCTTTGAAATATGGAAGATGCAGGTACTGTTAACCCAACCTTTTCTATTATAACTCTTTTCAGATACAAAGCCTTTCCTAGGAAATAAGCCACAAGGAGACAAATAATGCTGCAGTTAAATCTAACTGGGGGAGATTCTTAATACAAATTTGGTAGGTACATACAAATCAAAACCAATACACACAAGGCAAAAAAAAATAGTATACAAGTGCTGAGCCAGACCCCTTTGGTGGAGGACTAGAAAAACAGGAGTTACTCTGTCAACACACTGGACTGCTGGTTCAGTACGGAGGGTAGAGCCAATTCCCTCTCCCTTAGTAGAGGGAATACCCCTTAAAAAATAGTGTAGATGTTTAGCCCACATATCTCTCTGCCAGATCCCACAATGATATCTGAAAATGCTATGGTTTAAGGCTTTCTTACCTTTCAGTTTGAGACTTTCCTGCATACCTGGCAGAAGAGACCTCACAGAGCTGACAGCCTCGCCATGCCAACCCCCACCACCCAGGGGCAGCCAGGACATGGCTAAATCCCTAGTGAGTAGGGTTCGTGGCTGAAAAAGAATTTGTCACTGCCTCCAGATCTGTGCTTTCTAGCCCTCAGAAAATTTTGTTGTGCACCAGAGGTGGCTGGCTGACCTAGCCAGCCCAAGGGGTGTCTAATCCCTGTCTCCACAGCGCACAGAGCATTCCCATAGCATGACCAGCTCCCTCAAGCCCAGTTTGGCCAGTGGCACACAAAGCCCTCTCTTCAACACCATTGCTGCCTGCAGGTCCCCTTATCTGCCACTGCCCATGGGTTGAACTGGGGGTAGACGCCACCTTGCCCAGCAGCCCAGCTTTCCACGAGACAACGAAAGAAGAACACTCACTCCACGGCGACCTGCTGGTGTGTGCCCAGCAGCCCTGCCCACCACCACGGGCACAGCCTGGCCTCATCACTGCAGACACATTTCACCTTGGCCCATCACCACAGCTGCTTCAGCTGCTTGAGGGATCCTGCCCCTGCTCTGACCCCTCCAGCACTACCACCCTACAACATTAGCCACTTTGCAGCTCAGCCTTTTCAAGGCTGTTGGGCCCACAGGTAGTGGGCCGAGATTGATGCTGCGGAGCCCCCCCAGCACCGCTCCGTATAAAAGTGAACGCTAGAAAAGAGAGGAAGATGTGTTGGTCCTCCCATACCCCACGGTGCGACTGCCCCCTGACACAGCAGTACAGTGTCCAGTGATCATATCTGAGAGCATACAGGGGGCATTTTGGTGTGCAACATCCCCTCTCTGCTGCCTTCAAATCCTCTGCCCTGCCAGTGCCCTCCAGGCAGCATGAACAGTGCTTTCCCACCCTCCATGCCCTCAAATGCTTTGTCTGCTGGAGCAGAAGCAGCTCCCCCACCTTTGCTGGGTCCCCGTGGGACAAACGGAAGTGCAAAGCACTTAGAGCCAGCAGTGCTCCAGCTAACTAACCGTGCCTGTGGCCTGGCAGCAATTTGCTCTCTGCAGAGAAACATCTCGCAAAAAGGCCCGTTTAAAAAAAAAAAAAAAAAAAATCTAAAAATCGTAAAATAAAAAATTAACAACTCTCTAAGTCCTTGCTCCTTGCGCCACAGCACACTTCCACCTTCCATCTTACTAGATCTAGGTCACAGGAATCATGGTGCTCACAGGGCACTCAGCTGCGCTTCAGCTGAACATGGAAACTCCAGGCAAATCCCTTTTAAAGCAACAAATTTTCTTGCCTGAGCAGCAAGCACAGTTTTTCTCTGTTGGATCATCACAGGGCAAACAAGGCAGCAGTGACTGAGTCAGCCTCTCGGTCTCTACAGCTCCTCTCACTGCAATTATTGAAGAATTTCTTTCCAAGACCTGCCTGCACAATTCAGCAAGGCTTGCGGAAAATGGAGACATTTCAGCTCCCCAGAAAGCCTGCAGCAGCTAGAGGGCACGCCAGGCTTGCCGGAGAGGTGGTTCTGTGAACCTCGCTTCACACACAGCGAGGAGCCCCAAGCCCGACAGGATTTTCCTTCTGTGCGCGGCACCGCAGCTCAGAGGGGTGATTTCTCCCCGCGTTGCTGCTGTACAAAGAGCAGCAGGCCGCCGGCAGCACCAACTAAACATACAACTGCCCGCACTGTCTAGCTGCAGTTCAAACCCTTCCTTCACAGCCTCTGGATCGAAGTCAGTCCCCGCAGGACTTCAGCTCTATCAATAGAAATGTGTTGTACTTCGAGCAGCCACCCTGACTTCAAGGGCTGCAACTAAATTAAAAGCAAATCTCTGGGTCTGCCGCCCAGGGGAAGGCTTGTGAGGGAAGGCCTGGGCCGTCAGAGGGGTTGGGGGAGTGTCACGGGTTACTTTTGTCCTTTCTTCGCTTGGGATTTGGCCTCCAGCTAGCAGAAGGGCTCCTTTGAGGGTTGCCCATGTCTCAAAAAGATAAAGAAAGAATAAATATGAAAGGAAAACTGGAAAAAAAGTAGTTTTCCTCCTTAGAAACAAGTTTTCTTACAGAAGCATTAGGAACAACAGGATCCCTGTGAGAGAGGGCAGAGGTAAATCCACTGTCAGCAGCAGTAAAAAACAACAGCAGCAAGAAAAATAATTAACCAAGACTTCATGGTTCATTTCAGTCTTCCTTCAGAGCTGCGAGCAGCCTGTTCTGCTAACCTAGTGATCTGTGCTTCGGCTTCGGGAGCCTCCAAGCGTTCAGCCAAAGGTGGAAAGAAAGCCCATCTTGGTGGGCGAGAGCCAAGCGCCTGCCCCTCGGCGGGAACGCAGCGTGGGCAGCCCTGCCATGCCCCTTCCTCTGCCGTGGCCCAGAGCCAGCTGGAGAGGCTGCGGTGGCTCTGGATTACAAGCAAACGCTGGGGAAAAGCAGCCCCTGCTGATCCCAGCTGCAGACTTTGAGAATTGGATGCTCAGGCTCAGAGTAGAACCGGGGGTTCGTAAATAAACACATAAAGCTTGACCCAAAGCAAAGAAATTCAATCCCATTGCGACTGCTAGCCAGCCCCTCCATGACATGATCCGCATTCTCCAGTGATAACTTCAAAAGCAACTTTTCAAGGACATGTGGGTATGCCATGCTGATTAAAAAAAATTTAATACTATATGTCTTGTATTTAAAGCATTTTCTACTACAAATGCTGTGTTTCAGTCACACTGCTTGTCTTCTGGTATCTAATGTTACCCAAAACCAAAATTTGTGATGCCTTGATTTTAAACTGTGTTGATACCTTGACATATTTAGCACATTTAAGATCTTTTCCCTTGTTGGGTTTTGTTTTTTTCAAGTGGATAACTACAGAAGAGAAAAACCGTTCCCAGTGCATTAGAAGGTCAGGGAACACAGAAAACACAAATTAATCAGTTCACATAATCAACCTCTAGATCATTCCAGCTGCTTTAAAAACCTTTCCCCCCATATATCGCAATAAATGCCAGCCTGGTGGAGGAGGAGGCCACGGGGTAGCATCCCACAGGACCCCACAGCTAATGGTGTTGCTTTTTGCAGTTCACCAACAGGCAAATCAGCACCCTCAGCTACGACACCCACAGGGCAGTAGCCACCTCAGTGCAGGGGCCTGGGGCAGTGTGGGGTAGAAAAGGCCGGACAGACCCTGGGATCTGAGGGAGGAAGCGAAGTGTTGTGTGACGAGTATAAGGCGGCGGTGATGTAGCAGGGCACGTGGGACTCGCACTGTTCAGAACTGTTTCAAAAAGCACAGTTTGGTTTGGCTGGGGAGCTCAGAGAAAAGTCACTGGCATAAGCAGGAACACTATTGCTCTGACTTGGTAATTTATATGACTTTTTTAAAATAGGATAAAACACCACAACAAACCCCCTCCAGGTGAGTGTGTGCTGACCTCTTACACTTCAGAACTGACAGCTTCAGCAAGTAGGATTGGAAATATTATAAAGACCTAGTGATTTGTCTGAACACAAGGAAAACAGAAAAATTATATTGTCTACTCCTTGGCTCAAAATGCTCAAGCCAATCCTGTTCACGAACGTATTTTTTCCTCTCTCTATGTAATCTTTTGAGAACAGCATGATCACTTGCTAAATGCGCTGTGAGGCATCAGTTGCACCATCTCAGCTTTGACAATCCTTGTGTGCTTACCCCATAAGAGCATCCCTGAATTACCATGGAAAACAGACAGGGCCAGATACATGAGGATGAATTTCCATGAGGTGAAACCGTCTTACTGGCTGTTGAAGCAGGTTTTCATTGTCACTCCAGACACACAGCAGTTGTATGCATTATTCCAGTTTATCACGAGTCACTGAAAAATGAGTAAGTTTTGAAAAATTTTAAAGTCTATGGAGCTGGTAGAGAAACTATAGTGAGTCTCAAACAAAAGGAAAAAAATAGAAATAGGAGATACAACCAAGACAAGTACAGATGGGGAAAAATGCATTTCGTATTAGGTAATCACTGGCAAGCCATGAGGCATAACAAAATGGTACTTCTATTTTAATCACTACTGTATCAATATGCATTTTCCAACATCTTAGCTGCTAAAAGCCATAGCACAGATTTACAGGGTGGTTGCCACATATCCCTCATCACAATATTTTGACTGCCAGCTATGCCTGCTCACAAAGCTCAATTATCAGAAGGAAAAAGTTGCTGTCCTGACAAGAAAGCAGCTCTCCCCTGCTGCTACCTGCTTTGCTTTTCACTGTGCTTATGGAGAGAGCACACAGGCCACAACCCCTCCTGCCGAACAAGCTGCCAGCAGCAAACCTTCTGTTTTATTTCTGCTCACAGCTGATCGGGTGGTCTCCTTGGGACATGGATGCCCAGGGGCAAAGGCAGGTATTTATGTTTCCAGGACGGCGCAAGGGAACTGCCCCCTTCTCCAGGCGCCAGGCGCAAATCAGCGCAGTGCTGTGCCTGAGCAAATATCTCCTGAGTCACGGCATGGCTCTTTGTAACTGTAGACTCAGCACTACATTAACCCACCTGGCAAGCTTGGAGTTGCTTCCCTCTATCTGCACCCATCTCTGGCAAGGGATGTGTTGGTGTCCTGCCGTAGCCCTGCAGAGCCTATTTCCAGGCAGCTGAATTACAGGCATGTGGAGAACTGCCCAAAGAAACAGCGGGAGGCACATGCTCAGACTGCTTGCTTGCCTTTTTCCTTTTTTTTTTTTTTTAATTCCCAGCGTATTAAAACTCTAGCATAATTTTTCTTTTAAAATCTTTAGAAAAGTGGGCAGAAAGGCGCATGCTTCCTTCGCAGTTTTGCAGAACCGAAAGTAACTGGCAAGTGACAGCTCAGTAACTGTCAATGCTCTTCTCCTCCTGGAGTGAAATCTCACGAAGGCTGAACTGGAGCCTGCCTCTCTCTGCTTCCTGTTTTGAATTTCATCTTCCTCTAATCTCTACCTGGCGTTTAAACCTTTTAATTTTCTTGATGCTGTTCCAGGGAACACAAGTCAGGATTCAAAATTCAGTATTCCTTCATCATCTAAAGCACTATCTTGCTGTTGCTGCTAAAGAGCAGAACATGAGCAAAAATAGCTGTGGGCTGAATATATTGTAATGAAGCAAGCAAAACTCTCTTTCAGGCCTTAGAAATTATTATGGTGTGAAAGCAAATCCCAAACTTTGACACATAGGGTAAATTTGAGAGGAAAAAATATATCCAAAGCAGCTGGAGGTACAGGCTCTGTCTGGTAAAGACTAAGCATGGGCCTAAGGTCTATTCTGCACCTAGACAGGCTGACCACTGTTCCTTACAGGAGTTCCTAGGTCAGTGTATATGGCATTGCTTACTCGAAAAAAAACACAGAAAGAAACACATCATGGGAAGAAAAACTGTCCTCCCTTCCCAGAGTCTTATCAGCCCTCCCAGAAAGGCAAATATTCGATTTGCTTTTTGGTGCAGCTTCCTCCCTCACCCAAGAAAAAAAAGAAAGAAAAGGAATAGCAGTCTGGGCTGTAAACTTGTTTTTGTGAAAGAAAAGATTTCATTCTTCTTTCTATGCAGATTTCCCTTCTGTTTGCTGGTGGTTACTTCATATCCCTTTCTTCAGCCTGAAAAATCCTCTGTTCACATCTCTTAAGCAGCATCTTCTCCCCTTCAAAGTGGGTTACTGCACCAAAACTTAGTATTTCTAACATCGCAACTGCAATGGAGTGCAGACTAACTCAAAAAAATCTTCATCTCTAGTTTAGGTATTTTCATATGCGGTTAAGGGCACCTGGATTTTCTGCTAAGGCACTGCAGCAATAGCTAAGCAACACAACCCAGCTGATTGCCTGGCGATTACTGAACATGCATTTAAATGTAACCAGGAAATAAGTGCTAAGGAGAATTTTCTTTCAGTTTGGCTGATCTCAGGTTTATTTCTCCAAGGATCAGAGAGCTGAAAAACAAAACACGATTTTTTTGTGGTCGTGGTTTGTCCCATATCTGCTCGCTTCTGCAGGGAATTTGAATTGTTGGACGGGTTTTAGTAAAAGCTACAAGTAGCAGACCAGTTTCTGCAGCCCCAATCACCCTCCCAGGAAGACAGATCTCCCAAGAGGCTCCACCCACACACTGGCCACTGGTTTCTGACCCTTCCCAAGGCTGATGGGAAACACTTTCCAGCTTCAGCTGTAGACAGCTCATGGCCCATGAATCTCTTAGCTGAAGCAATTATCCCTGGCACCACGTGCTGCCATTTTTTTGCATAAATAATACAGTTCCGACACAGTATTACCTCTCTGAGAAAATCTTTGAAGAGCTGTAAAGAAATAAATTATGATTAGCTCTTGACCACTCACTGCCTCTAGCTTGCACAGCACCTGAGGTGGAGATAAAAAAACAAACAAGGGATGAACACGGTGAATAGAGGCTTCAGCATCGTCTTGCACCACGGACGCTGCCCTAACCCATGTAAATCAGGCCGAGGCAGGCTTTTATTTGTATTTCTCCAGCGGCATAAAATTTCAATTCCTTTGGTCCTTGCTGATTCAACATTGTTTCAAATTAATTTCTCCTGTCT
The DNA here is from genome assembly GCA_020746105.1 of Trogon surrucura. Taxonomy (NCBI): domain Eukaryota; kingdom Metazoa; phylum Chordata; class Aves; order Trogoniformes; family Trogonidae; genus Trogon; species Trogon surrucura. Next base: position 32,515,540 of record CM036621.1, read on the forward strand.
GTTAATGTTCAATAAACTTCTGCAGTTTTGTGATACTCTTCAGAAAAATTACAAAAAAAATCTCAAAAAAATAGGTGGAAGACCCTTAAAAGGGAGGTCTTCTCTCCAGAGAAACTGAGATGGAAGCAGCAGTTCCCTCAAGCTTTCCAGTTCCAGACGAGATGATGAAACCCTGTTTTCAGTAATTCAGTCTCTCATGTGAAAAATTCCAGTCTCCTAGTTCTGAAGCAACAACGTAAATATGGTGCTCAGTGGGAATTCCCTCTTCCCCATCTCTCTGTCCTGGGAATCATTTCGGTAGCCAGAATGGTTATCCACACAGCCAAGACAGTGACTACTTAATTGCTGCCTATAATTGATACCTGGGGAGACACCAGATTGTCAAGCCCAGTCTCATAAATGTAATTTTTTTCTCTCTTACTCCCCAGATGGCACCTTCACATAACCCTGTTTTATCTGTAGCAAATATTAATTGAAGCATTTTTGCTTCAATTAATTGAACCTTTACATAACCTCATGCACACTATTTGTTGGAATTCAAGACACGCCAAATGATTTCAGTTATCCTGATTTGCAGAGATGGTCCCCTCAGCAACACAAAGCAGGGAGACAAACCACTCTAACCCAGGGACCTTTTAATCAAGCAGCAAAGTAATTTGATTCCAACAGAAAACAGCGTGACCCAATACAACTTGATATGCATGTCACATATCAAATTTTAAAGTAATAACCACAAAAAGTGCACACAATTTAGACATGATCTGTAAAGTTGGTCAGAGCATTGGCCATTTACAAAACACAGGGGTAGGTATTCATCTTGTTACTCAGCAACATCTCCTAATCATTGCTGGTAATCACTAAAAATGTATTTTTCAACATGAGCTGTGGCACCAGGAAAGGAGGAAAGAGAAAGTTTAGTCAAACCATTTTCAGCTGCAATGAGAGAAAGAAGGGGGGAAAAAAAACAATATTAATTTGAACTAAAAGAAAATGTTATTTCAAGTTTAGCTATGACCAAGTAAGATCAAGCTTGGAGCCAAAGGCAGCTGGGAACAATGTTTGCTGCAGTCTCCCTGCACAGGGGCATGACGGCCAGCAGAGCTTACAAAGCAATTGCTCCAACCTCCTTCCCAGCCTTGCGCTGCAGCACCTTGTGCTGCCAGGTATGTGTGAGCTCACACTGTTGAACCAACGAGCTGAGCTCAGTTATGAAATAAAGCATTTCCAGAGGTTCCCTGAGTGGGTTTACAACACAGCACCCACAATGATGTGCTGTTGGATGCCTTAAGCAAGCACTTCCACCAGCAGTAAGCACAATTTTAAATTATGGACTGGAAAACTCACTGTACTTAATTCCCATGCAGCGGCACTGGGGCTTAGTGAGGAACGGGTGCAGGGATGCTCCCCTGAAAACTCCTGATGTGCACATCCAGTGACCAAATATTGCAAGATACTCCTTGTTGCATGCTAATTGAGGAGACTGGAGTTTCCCAGGTGCTGTATCCCACGCTCCAGGCACACGACTCTCCTACCTCTCACCTTGTGCTAGCTCACAAACCTGCAGTACACACAGCACAAAAGCTGCACCTGACACAAGAGATCCAAAATTAAGAAAGCACCGCAGTGAGACACTTGGGCCAAAAGATTTGTCCTGTCTTTACCCTTTCTTATTACACGTGCACAAGATTCCCATTCCTCATTAAATGAAGTGTTGAGCATCTGCAGGCAAAGTTGATAGATCTGAATTTACACCAGTTGTATTTTATTCTCTTCCTAGAGCTTTGGCCAAGAATTTCAGCAAGTTGCTTATTTCAGACATCTTGGCCTTTAGATTCTGCCACATGAAAAGATCTGAGACCTAACAGTCAATTTGAAATTATTTTAGGGCTACTAAAGTTAATTTGAAATTATGTGATTATTCAATACTAATGAGAAAAAACCAAGCAAGCGAATACTCCACACATTGAACAAAGACAGCTAAAGTTGACCAACAGTGTTGTTGCAAAAGAACTATGGACACACCAAAGAAAAGCAACACAAGAAGCTGTTGCAGAATATGTGAGGCCTTACAGTGAGGACATAAAAGAATGGAGACAAGGCTTCTCCACAGAGCCATGAAAGCAACAAACCAGAAACAGACCAGCTATTCAGAGAAACTTGAAATCCGTAGGTCATGGTAGCAAGGTTAAACTAGATGATCTTTATCAGTCCTTTCCAATTCAAATTGTTCTATAATTCTATGATGCAGTTCCTGCAATAAGATCATTACATGACATGGCATGGTACAAGATGAACATGTGCTTCTGAGAATTGTTTTAATTGTTTAAAAGTCATCATTTAAAGGTACAAATATTTTTCTTCAAAAAAAAAAATGTAAAAAGCAAAATGGATTTCGGTAAACAAAGCATACTGATGTGTCTCTAAGTACTATTTTTTGTATGAAGACGGACAGGTCTTTAACTTGGCTCTTGAGCATAATTGAGTCTACAGCAAAATATCGCTGAAATAAGCCCTTTGAATCTGAGGAGTTCTGCTTCATAGAAGAAAACAGCTTTTGCCACCTCCTTTGACTTATCTGTCCAGTTTCTGTATCGTTTGTTTTTTGCCATTTTTTTATTTGACTGGTATCATCCTCAGCCTAACATATTCACTATATATATTTGCGAAAGGCCCTCCTCAAAGATCTTAAGTGAAATACCTTTTTTTAAAAAAAAAAATTTAAAACCCTGTCAGCTTACTGCTGTGCAAACATCTCAATCAATTTTTATAGCAGATGATCTGTAGTCCTTACTCAGCACATTGTTGAGTGTCAGTATGTGATGCATGAATCCATTATCAGCATGAGGTAGATAAATTAAGAGCTACCAAAGGAATGTAATCCGCTTTTACACCTAACCATAAAGACAATCAATTAAGCAAGGCACAGAATAGACTTTAAATCTAATAAAACTTAGCAGTTTCATTTGTCTTGTGTTTTGGTAACCACAATAAATTTTATTAAGATCTGCAAATAAGAAGATAAATGTTCTGTTCATGACTGAATCCACAGTATACAATTAATTTATGCAATAAACAATAACTTTCTCTTCTACAATAAAGAGTATTTATTTGAGCATCTTATTCCTTCTGTTCCAGATGTTTGTCAGGGACTATAAAACTCAAGAGGATGCGGAATTTAATTCTGTATGGCAGAACTGTGTACGTAACTACCTCTATCACCCTGTAAATGCTGATGACCTACTTTTTTAAGCAAATGAGGCACAGATAATCATGTTGTACCTCTCCTGCCCCCTTCCAAAAAACATTTGAAGCTATGGGCTAATTTGAATGAAGAGTGCCAGACAGAAAAAGGAAAGGCTCACAAAATAATAATCAAGCTGTATCTGCACCTCTGGAAATCTCTTCTTGGAAAGGAACCCTGCGAAACTAAAAAAGCAAAAACCGAAACATTAAACCTTTGGTCTTGTTTACAGTTAAAGTCAAAAATAGCACAGTCACAGTGCTCAACTAACTGGCTAGGGCTAAGACTCCTGACACACATTGCCTGCAGTGGCAATATAAAACTCCTCAACAGCCAGGGCTCTTTCCTCACTGAGGGGTAGGGTTACATCAGGAAATCACAGATCACTAGCCCTATTTCCAAACATATCAAGCTCTCTAATAATAGACTCCATTTCCATTGCAAAAGTGTGCTACATATTGCCCACTCATGAACATTAATTCCAGATGAATTTTTTCAAAGACTGACAACTAATTTAACATCAGTTTCATATTTAAAGTACTCAGAATAAAGTATTGTTGGCAGGAAGTGAGAGACTTCAGAAGATACTAATCTGAAGGCACACACAGCTGATTATATCCAGCATATCACTGCAGTTTCTCCAAGATGTGTAAAACATGACGCTACTTTTATATGCATGCAGTGAAATCTGACTACAGCTGCCACACAGCACATAAAATTGGTGCAGATCCACATCAGATACGCAGGGCTCCAGTTTGGAACTGAAGTTGCATTTATACCTATATCGAACAATCAATATTATTTTTTCCACATGCATTGAGCACAGAATCCAGGAAAAAAAAAACCCTACAGCATAGTTACAGCCAGTTGACAAATGGAGGAAAAAAAGAGACAAACTAACTGCATCTTTATTTTTGTCAAGTTTCAACAGAAACAAACCTAAGTGAATGCCAGAAAGTCAGCAAAAACTATCTGAAGCCAAACTGGACTTTCCTACCTTGGACCAGAAGAGGGAACATTACTTGCACTTACATCTGCCTCACTTACGAGTTTACATTGCTCTTGCTTAATGAGGCGTGCAAACCCAGTAACTCAGTGCAGAGCACTTTAATGGTTGCTCAGTACATGCCTGGGTTTTATCTTAAGGATTGACTGAGGCAGAATCACATAGTGCTGCTGAGAACTACTTGGGTATTTGCAGGCAACTGTACAGGATGTAACTCAGGGCTAAGAACTTCGGCCTCACCCAAGGATTCTCAACATGCTCCACTGTATTTTAAACCTACAGCAAGAAACCAAAGCATGAGGCACTCACCACAGGCTTGGGTAGGAGATTTCTTTGGCTACTACACAAGAGCAATCAGACACATCTTCAGTTCAGGAACAGCTACAGAAGCAAGAGGTACTGCACAGGGCACACAGGGCAGTGCAGATCCAGCTGAGCATCCTACCTTCGCTGTAGCAGCTGCCCGGCTCTGGAAGGACTTCAGCCTCACACAGTGTTCCCCCAAGTCATGCCAGCCTTGGGCCTTGGGTTAAACAAAAGCAAAAAGCATGTTGCAACTCTTTCCACCACCGCTTCCCCTCGACCTCTCCTGTTGTTCCTCCTCCTCCATGCTTTTTCTTGCTCCCTGTTACTAACTTTTCTCCTTGCTATGTCCATTCCAAAAATGACAGAGCAAAGATGACATTGCTGTCACGTTTTTCCTTTTTTTCGCCAGGACTACCTTACTGAAAGCTCTAGTACTAAGCTCTCTACAGCCTCCTGAACCTACTGAACTTCAGCTGTGCAACAAGAGATGCCCCCAGCACTGCCAGACTTGCTTAGAAACACTCACCTGTGGGCTTCTGTGAGCACACCTCCAACTCCGACATGAAGATTATGGACTTGCATAACCAAGTCAGTATTTCTTTTCATGGTTTCAACAATCATATTTATTCCTTGGTTTAAAAGGTTTTGGTTCAACAGTTTTATAAACAGACTTCACAAAATGTGCAATATTTATAAACATAGCTCTTAGTTGCAATGGTAGTAAGAATCTTAACGTTTATGATAAAGTTCACTTCAGTTATGCAACACAAGGTTGGACTTTCCTCCCCCTTCTCCCTCCCCCAGTTGGCACTTCATTGTAAATTGGAGAAAGTTTAAAAAGATGAAAAGTTAACCTAAGCATGATGTTATAAGCACCTTGCCACAATATTACATTCCAGTAAGGCAAATTTTGTTTTGTAAAGTCTGATTGTGCAACTCGGAGACCTGTAAAAGGAGACAGAAATGCCAGCCTTCTCCTGTAAGGAACAGGCCTTAATTTTTGCTTCGAAGTTTTCACCCCTCCGCACCATCCCCCTTAAAAAAAAAGTAGAGCTGATAATACAGCAGAATACATCCCTTACAGGGTGAAAGGAAATTACAGTAGACAAAGGCTGAAAACACAGTGCATAGTAGACAAAACGAGACTTCTTAAAAATAAAATAAAAAAGAAGAAAAAGGAACTGAACAACCAGGAACAATGGGATTTTTCTAGAGGAAGAGTACTTTTGAACTTCATAAATAAGTGGAAAATTCCTAAAATACTTTGCTATGTATTATAAAAAAGCATGAAGTGTTTTCCAGTTGTCACCTAAGCGCTAGATGCAACTTTGTAGGAGTAAGTGTTTGGAGGCAGCTTTGAGCTCTGACTGGCACAGGCATTCCAGCAGGGTAACGCTGCCAACAGCAGGAGAAATCCACCCAGTAAGACACAAAAGCCACTGAAATAGAACGCAGTGTCATACTCCTGTGTCCAGTCGTAAAACCAACCTGAGGGTGAAAAGAAGAGAGAAGAGGATCAGTGAGGACTTAAATGTTACACAGCACTGTACATAAGAGAAGCATCACGAAAAAAGAAAAGGCCAAATTTAAAATGCAGTTTTACCACTTAGCCATGAAATGCGCTTTTCATCAAAGCCAAAGCCAGAACACAATCAGCTTGACCCGCTCAAGCAAAACAGACTTTCATTTTTGTTGAAGATTTTGATTTCAACTTTCCACGGTAATTAGGACCAACTAGAAATACTCGCATGCATGTTCACTTTAGAGTACCTTGGCCTTACCTACAATTGGTGGTCCGAAGCTATTTCCAAGTCCAGCAAAGAACATCAATATCCCATACGCGTGCGTCAGTTTATCAATTCCCACAGTCTTTGTTGTCACATATGGAAAAATTGACCAGTTCCCAGTCAGAAAACCCAAAGTCCCAGAAAGCATCGCTAACGTAAGGTAACTTTTGGCAAATGGAATTGCAAACAAGGCCATGCCTGTCATAAGTAAGGTAGTTACATATAGATATAAAGTGTTAACCCACTTAAAATCTGCCAGTATTCCTAAAGTAAGTTTGCCAACAGTAGTCATAATGCCTATAATGGAAATAAGAGGCATATGATAATCATCTTCGTTAATGTTTGCACTTCTTGCTACATCTTCCATGAGCAAAGAAGGAGGAAATCCACCAATATCAAAGAGCAAGATGGCAACAAAGAGAGCTGAAAATACTTTGTTCTTAAAAAGAACCATGGTTTCCTCCCAGTAGTTCAGATAGAGCTGCCATTTCCTTTTGGCGAGTTGCTTGCAGAGGTTTGTCTGTTCTACAACTTTCTTTTTGTAACTGTCCTTCTCATTTACATTTATTGAGCTTAATACATTCTTATTTAAAACGCTATCCTGTTTGTAATCAGGCATATTGTTCACACATTTTTCATCAGCGTAGCCCTTTTCAAGGATGCTTATATTTTCTTCAACAGTCTTTTCTTTTTCATGGTAAACAAAATACTGATCTGGGACTTTGTCTACACATGTTTTCTCTGGTGGAGGGGAATCAGATGACTCCAATGGTCTCATTAGGCTGCCACACGCTAATATATTTAGAGACAGTGCGCCAACTATTAGCAGACAACCATCCAGTCCATATAGATCAACAAGCTCTCTTTGCAATGCTGCATATATAAAGAGTCCAACACTTGAACCTATAAAAGGAAAATAAGATCAGTTTAAACTGGAGAACGGAGAACATGCTTCAACACTAACAAACTTCTACACTTCAGCAGCTACAAATACAGTGTCACAGAAATGGTAAATCATTTGTGCTTCTCCCTCCTCAGTCTAATGAACTGGTAAGTTATCATCCCTCTTGAAATTACAGTTTCTTTAATGAGTATGCACAAAATAAAAAGCCTTTCAAAATATCTGAACAATCCATGATGATTAACACTAGCAGACATTTCAGAAACAGGCCGGATCAATACTTTGCCTGATGAAAAAACATTAAACAACTATTAATCCATCCTCCTGCCAGGTCTTCACATACATGCATGCCTCCAGTATCATTTTGAGTTGGCACAGTTAGAATCTCACACCCCAATATTTTGCCCTTCCTCTTCCTTGCTGCTACCTTCCTCCTCTAAGGCAGGAACAGACCAGGAGTTTACCAAGAGCCCCCTAGAAAGAGCCTTTGACTGTTTGGTCTTAAAGGAGGAGGTGTTCACATGGTGCAAGTTTACTACAAAGGCATTTCTAAAGCTCTCCAGGGCCAAACATGCATTTCAGAAATTTGTCTATTCAGAAGAAAACACCAAAGAGAAAGCAATTACTATAAGCAGAAGCATTTCTTCAATCCCACCAATTTAAAGAAAAAGTTCTCAGTTGAAGTAAGCATAGATCCATTGTAATCAATGGATGTCCACTCACAGATGTCCACAGACCATAGGTTTTTCAAGTCAATTTAAAAACAAACTTTCAAGTAAAATGATTTGCTGAAGACTATCTCTAGGTTATATTAAAGTCATTTATATACTTCAGTGACAAATACAATAAAAAGTAATTATAAAATTCAGACTCGTTTTGTCTTCCGGGTACTAAAATTAGCCAGGGCTCACTAAGATCAGGTCTTAAGGCAAACTGCCTGGAAGCCCAAGAAAAGTCACTGAAAATAATTCCAAGGAACATTTCTGCATAAGTTCACCTATATTTCACCAGTGTGGAATTAAGAGAGCCGGTTTAGCTCACTCGGTTGAGCGTGGTGCTGAAAAACCAAAGGCCATGGGTTCGATTCCTGTTCGGCCTGATCTAGTTGAGAGGCGTCCCTGCCCATGACAGGGAGGTTGGATTAAAATGATCTCTAAGGTCTCTTCCAGCCTAGGCCATTCTAGGATTCTGTGACTCTATGATTTCACAGCAGTGACTGTACTGACCAGGCCTCTCCTCACTAACAGCTACTTGAGAAAACACATCAGAGGAGAGAGACTCCATACAACACAGAAAGCAAGGCATGGGACAACAGCATTTCTTAAACAGTTCCTACTTAGTCCACTCATTTAGCAACTCCTCTTGATGTAAAGACAATATCACACAACCTAAAGATCCAGAGAGAGAACGAGAAAAATGCTCAGCATCCTTCAAAGAACTTTCCTTGCATTATCAGAGTTCATTTTACTAGGATTCCCTTAACCAACATGGATGAACTTTTGGAAGATTTCCGAATTTAGTCTCCTTTTAGATTGGAAAGGAAAACATACTAAAAATGTAAGTCAAAGCTTCAATATGAGGTTATGGTTATCCAGCATTTATATTCTGCATGTACAATCTCTTTCTCACTTCTGATCTCGTGTAAGAAAGAAGTGGGAGAAGAGATCTCTATAGAAAGTTTGCCTCTTACTACCCGTGACATATGGCCCAAGCAACTCATGAGTTTGCTTTCATTTTAACACTTATTCTTTTCTCATCTGTATGGATAACCCATACCACATGCCTGCAAGTGTAGTTACCATTCTGTCTAAAGCCTAATTTTATCTGTTCATTGCTACTGATGTTTTGACTTGCAAAGTACTTCAGGAAGTAACTGAGAAAAATATAATCTCTTGGGTTTTATTGCCAAGGTAACAGCAGCTGTATTGGAGTTGAAAAGTTAGAGAGAATGACAGTTCAAAGCCCTACCTGTTGAAATCAGACCAAGCGCAAGGCCTCTGCGTTTGTCAAAGTAGTGGCAAGTGATGGTAACTGTTGCGGTGTACAAAAGGCCACATCCAAGACCTTGACAAAAAGAGAAATGAAGCATGCAACATACTTGGTGAAATGAATGCCCCCGTTTATTCCCCAGATAATGCAGTAGTGTACCCTGGGCACAGAGGTACCTTTTAACTTTGGCTCAGCACTAGCCACGCCAGCCTCATACGGATGGGGCCACAAGGCTGCTCGCACCCTCTCACCTCCCTCTGCCCCAGCAGCCCCGGCTGCAGGACAGGCGTGGAGCTGGCTGGGTTTGAGGAGTTCACCAGCTCCCTGCTAGGTGGAAAAGGTTGTGAGGCTTTTGGTGCAGAGGCCAGCCCCAGAAAAGAGCCGAGCTGCATCTGCATGGCACTGTGCCTGAGCCAGCACGCTGCTGGGTCCCCGGTGGTCAGCCGGGTGCCTGGATTCCAACACAGTTGATTTGATAAACCACTCACAGCAGCCCTTTGCAGCACAGAGGGGCAGGTCACCACCTGCTAGAACAGCACTTTCATGCCTCTAGGACAGTGTTCTAGGTTCAATCCAGTTGTGTCGAGGGCAACATCGCTCCCTAATCATCTCTAATTTATCAAATTAGAATGAGTATGTGACAAAACTCCAGAAGAGATGTTATTCCTTTAAAACTGGCACTTCACACAGAAGACCTGCTTGATTCCACTCCTTAGGTAAAACTTCAACTCTTCCATCTGTAACAATTGTGTCAACAGAGGACAAACTGTTTTCAAACCCTGATGAACACATGTGTTGCTTTCATCTTTCACTACAGGGTAGTAGCCTTCTTTGCTCCAAAAACCAAGTCCCAGACTACTACTGTCTCTGTGAATATGTTTCTCATTTCAGATTCATAAACCAAGGCTCAAAATAACAAAGATTGAGTCTCTATATGAAGAGAAGGTGTTTCTTACCAACAACAATCCCATATGAAATATATAGGAAGTATATGTTAGGTGCAAAACTGCTCATCATGAGGCCTCCGGCCACCATAAAGCCACTGAAGATTGTTACTGGTCTTGCTCCAAAAGATGATACACATATACTGCAGACAGGACCTACAGGAAAAGCAGGAAAAATATTCCTAGTAAATACCATCACCAGGAAAAAAATACCAGTCTATGGAAATGTTTCTTATGATAATTATTTAGATATTTAATTATATTAAACAAGAGTTCAGAGTACTTATTTGTACGGGATTCTATAAAAAGTCGGTTATAAAACCATACAAGATCAGGCTTGCAAGATTTTTGCTGAAGGAGAAACTGTCATCAAGACTACGAACGAGTACCAGACCTGCAAGGGAGAGAGCGGCCAAATGTGCTTTAAACACAGGATGATATATATACATGCTAGAGTATAGAACTGCCACTACACACCTAAAGACTGTTACAAAGGTTTTGAAAAGAATCCTCACCTTCAGGTACCAAACTAAGCCAGACCATCAGCCAGGCTTTTGCCAAGCAGGTATATTTTTTTGTCAGAGCTCAAAATCGGTGTTTCAGAAAGACACTATGTGTATGCAACTTGACACGAGATTTACAAAACCGAAATGGAAAACAGTAACTTCTGATCATAATCATGGTAAGAATGCCACCTGGTGCTTACATAGAGAAAATATCTGCTGATATACTAGATAGATAAACACTACTCTTTCTGGATTTTCTAGGAAATAAAATACCTGCTAGTCAGTATTTTACCAAATAAGCATTGAGTAGCTATCTTGGTTTCCACTCTAAATCTATGAAAAACAGAAGGCATTTATTATGAATGTCCAAAGTAATGTTCATGAAGTTTGGAAGAGGTTTCTCCCTCTTTACCCCTCCGACATTTCTTGGTCAGTTAGTTTTTCAAAACGAGAACAAAGCGCCACCAACATTCATGCTCTGTCTCTCCTCAGCCAGTTCTCCCCTCACAGAAGTTGTAGAACAAGCACTTACTTTCAATTGTGACCTGGAATACACCTGTCAGCCTGAAGTAGCGTGCAAGCTTGGTGCCCTGCACATATAAGCAAACAGCAAGGGACTTGGCTTGCAAAAGGCAATCTTGCATCCGAAACCCTGCAGTTCTAAACATGCATACATAGACTTACATATTAGCCCCAAAATCCTAAACTCAGCAGCTCTGAGAAGTTAGATACACAGAACGAACGCCATTATTTTAAGAACAACATAAAAAAACCCCACCTCATCACCTTTGTGTCTGATTTGCAGTGATACGAAGGCACTCCACGGTCGATACAATCTGCAAAAACAGTAACTTTGGAGCCTGCCATTTGTTAAGGTTGGTCCTCCCTGACTCACACTTAACCGAGATTCTCAGCAGATGGGAGGTGAGCCCAGAGAGGTGATATGAGGTGAATAACAGTTGGAGCCGGGGACAGTGCTTGCCTAGGTTTGTAGACAGGAGCTAGCAGCTGGGAATGTAGAAAGGTTTTCGTGTGGTTACCGGCCACGGGACAAGCAGTTCTGGCAGGCAGGAGCACAGATCCTTTAGCAGGTGAAACAACCCTCAAAGGCGAGACAGGTCAGAACTTTTGCCCTACATGAGAGCTATCTGCCCAGGGAACGTGAAGGGAAGCGAGGCTGAATCGGGGCTCTGCCAGGCAAAGAGGCAGAGCTGAAGAAGAATCCAGAAAAATCTTCTGGGCAAGTAAGCTTTATTTGGATTTTGGAAACCATGACAAAGGAAGATGTGAGCACTTGCTGCTTCTCAAGAGTCAGCACGCTGTGGGAATGAAAGCTGGCCAGAATAACCTGGGCAGAGTAACTTGTCGAGAACAAAAGCTGAGAGTGTCAGATTGTTGCTGATTCTTAGAATTAATTACTAGAACTGGCAAATTAAGATTGGTATGTTTCCTAAAACCACAGGATTTAAAAATAAACAAAGGATTGAATCTGTATTACATAAAAAATTCTTCTACACTAAAAGAACATTAGGTAGTGATAACATAACTCAATTAAGCAGAGGAATTTGCACTCTTTCTCCTCTTTAGTTCTGACCTGCTACCTTGCTAAAACAAACACTATTTCCCTTCCACCTGTATTTCAATACAGCTACTTCCAGACGGTCTCTGTCCAGCCTGGAGTGGTGGCACCAGTACACAAGTACAGACTGCACTGTTTGCTAGGAGAGGATCCGAGGTGAAGCTGGACCCTCTGACCCCAAGCCAGAAAAAGGGAGACACAGAACTGAAAAACATGTCTTCATAATCCGATAAGGACACTCTCCTTGGAACACCATCAAAAGCATGTCTGACAGGGTCCAAGGAGATGCTCTTCCAGCTTCTCCCATTTATAAAAAACAATCCCAAAGGAGAACAGAAAGTACAAAGAGATCTTTTTGCTCTGACATGGAAAACAACCTGCACAAAACTCAAGAACCTGCTCCAATAAGCTCAGTATTAATGTGTCATCTCACACAGCAAGAGATCTGGCAGCTCAGCAATGGCCCTGTTTATAAGAAGGAGCACCAGTATAAGTATTAAAATAGTTGTTATAGGCCTCTGGGACAAAAAGAAAAACAGCTCCTTCCTCCCCTTCACACTAGGCCCTACTTTCACACTCCCCTCCTGGTACTGCTAGGAAATAAAAGTCACAAAAGAAAACCCCCATTGCAGCCAGCATTTTTGTTCTTTTCCCTGCCTCCTTGCATTCCTTGTCTTTCTCCGCTTCCCAAAGCACTGGCTTTTTTTTCTTTCCACCAGGCACAGTACCTTTGGCTATTACCATGGTATTTGCACAGGAGTTCACTGTACACAAACACGTTATTCTCTACAAGTAATTCAAGCACAATGGGTTCAAAGCAGTTAATTCTAGTCAAACATCGGACTTTCCCAGAGCGGGACTGAGACTCTCTCTGTGAATTCCTGCCCTGTGGATTTTGTTCGACGTGGACATTCTGGAGAGTTTACATACAGCAGCACAGGAAAAAGCTCTTCAGGGAGCATAAGGGTTTTCATTAGTTGACTCTGTTTCAGAAAGATTCTTCCACTGATAATGTATTTCTCACCATAACGTGAGCAACATAAAAACAAAATCCCAGTGGCAGTTCTCAATGGTAAGCATGGAGAAAGGCTTTTAAGCCAGCATTTTGTTCAGTTTGCCAAGCAACTCCAGGGGTTAGCACTGGTATTAGAGTATTTGAAGATACTGATAAATGTTTACCTCTTACAAATAAACTCCCGAAGCATTTTTCCTTCCCAATGATGTATCTTAAAATTAGACCAAACTCTATCAAAGATATCAGCCCAGTTCATAAGAATGATGGCTAATTCTAGCAAGAAAGCCTTAGAAGCCAGCACAGGGACAGACACTGCTCTGTACACAGCATGTCGAGGCTCAGCAGCCGGTAATACAATTACCAGGAGCAACAGTCAAGAAGATCCCTAGATCTCTAAAATGAGAAGCAGCAGCAGAAGGAAGATGGGCTCTCACAGTAGGTCTTCAGGCAGAGAGACCAAAGAGGAAGAACTCCCGGGAGGAATCATTTGTATTGATGTTTTGATTACGACATCTATGTGATATGTACATATTTTCATTAAGATTTTTTTAAAATAAAACACTTTACCCTCAGTGAGACCCGGATGTGACAGTGAGTACTTCCCGAGATGTGAAGACAAGTCACCTGCTGAACTGACAAGTACAAAGCTGTTTTGTTTAACGGACGTCAAGAACCGGCACCCTCTTCCTCAATCTTCTCACACGAAGAGAAAAATTCTGCAAACCAACACTCCCTTCCTCCACTGATTCATCTCAAGCGTCCTCCCTCCTTCACCTCACACACATGCAAAGCCTTTTATTGAGCAAACAATATCAGACAACTGAGTTCTTTTTCTTATCTCTCGCATTAATCTGACCCACCCTTCTTGCAGGTATCTGTCCAAGCCTGCTGAAATTGCAGAGCAGAAGCAAGGTTCATGGAACGTACGTAAAAACCACTGGACACAACACAAGAGTATTTTTTGTATACTGAATGCATTGCTAAAAGCTGGTCATAAAAATATAGTATTATCCAAATACTTGGGATAAGAATGTACATCAGAAAAAGCCTTTTTACACTGGAGAGCAACCCATTTTCAACTGACGGAAATGACTGATCCTTTCCAGTAAAGTTATTAAAAGAAGTGGGCTCCTCTTCGGAGGAATCTTCAGGACACCTCCTCACCTCCCCACAAACTATATAGAGCTTCCATAATCTACAGCCGGGCTATCGATACAGAGGTTTTTGTCAAAAAAAAATAGGTAGATGCCACACAGGATTTTTAAGGATGTAAAATTATTGCTTGAAACCACAAAATTAAGCTTTTTAAACACTTGGAACAGAATGCCTCAGGCCTGCAGAAAGGCCCCATTAATTTATCAAGACATGCCTTTTGAGGGAGAATCTTCTCTTTCTCCATTAATAAGAGGGAGTGGAATGGGAGACAGATTGCTGGTGTCTCCCACTACGCCAAATAATACTGTCAAGTCAACTCTCACTATAAACAGCTGTGGTGCCAATTACAGGCACCAAGGTCTTTCTTTTGCTTTTAACAAGTGCAGCATGGATCAAATTTAATTTCAGGCTCCAAATGGATGCAAAATTAAGAACATTTGGTGCAGGAGAAACACACCATCTTCAGCAGTGAAATAAGTATCCTCCTCTGGCCCGTTTTAGTAGGGAAAAGTCTGATATTGTAGAAGAGGCTGCACCACTAATCTGTACAACAACACTGATGCTTTTCTTTCGCTGTTTTAGGCGCATTTCTTCCAACACACACCGTAAGTTCGCACCTCAGAAAGGTCTAACTCCTGTCGTCCTGCAAGGAAGAGATCAACCAGGACCCCGTCCCACTCCCTTTTCCAGAGGATGAGCTGAAGAGTCCAGTTGAGGGCTGAGCGCTGGCCTTGGCGACGCTGCCCGTGCTGCGAGCGAGAGGGCAGAAATTGAACACCGGGCGGCTACGAAACTCAGCTCAATAAATAAGGTGATGTACTGGGTTTCTATGTCTCGGGTCTAAGTTTAGCTCTCACGCAAGTCAGAAGTAAACACTGTAAGAAGGAAACCAACACAGCAAATGTGAAAGGACTCACCAGCATCAGCTACTTCAAAAAATGTTTAAGACTACATGTACAGAGGGAAGGGGACAAGACACACAGAACCTTTTTCTGAGCCAGCTGGCATATGTGTAAGGACATTTTCTTCTTTTCAGTGAAATTACAGTACTAATATAGCAAAATTACAGGGCCAACCTTCCACTGTTACAGAAGCTAAGTAATGTGATTTCCAGTGCTATCAATGAGAAAAGTCTTCCTTAAGAAAATTGGACACTAACTTACTTTCTCTATGTAGCTCCGTATCTACCAAAACTGCCATTCTTTTTCCAGTACGGCATCTACAGCTTCAGAAAAATGATATTAAGTTGGAAAGGGCTCACAGAAGAGCCTTAATTAAAAGAGTGGAAGTCTCTTGTGTCAATGGCAAAAAGACTGTATCAATCTACAGGCTTAAAAGAAAACTTAGAAGTAATTTGATTGCAGTCTCTAGACACACACCACACTAATTCAAGGCCACTTCAAAATGTACCACTTAAAGATAACCTTAATCAGTAGCTGAAAACTAAAACTAAGGAGGGAATTAACTGTTGAGAAAAGCTACAAGAGTCAGAGAAAGCTCTAAACAAATATGTTCTTAATCGATAATTGAAAATATGTCTTTGGATTAACAGATCAGAGACTAGAAATCAAAATAAAGGAGGAGAAAGGAAAGAACAACAAATACTAGAAGAGCCAAGTTAGGAACAGTAAAAGGCAAGGAGACTACCAAAAGGCTTTGGAGCAAAGCTGCCCTCTTACTTTGCATTCGCACATGCAATAGTGCTGCTGGAATCCATACCCTCGGGGAGATTGTTAAAGTCACAGATAATATCTTTTCACAAACATGAAAATATGCTAATTTAGAAAAATTCAATTAGTCTGATCATCTGCTTAACATCGGCTACAACACACAATGGTCCCACTTGGCCTGTAATGCTGGAACTTGTAATTGCAGAAACAAGAACAGAAGTGAGCTCTCTTTTCCTATATTCATGAGAAGAGCCTAACCTGGCAACGCGTTGTATCGGTGGTTTTGCACTGAAAACACACGTTCTTTATACCAGTTTCCAGGTCTGAAAAAGGCCTGCTATGAAAACTGCATGGAAAGCTCTAATCTGTCAAGAGCATTCTAGTTTTAGGTAGAGGTTATGATACTTACAGTGTCCCTTCCACAAGTTTACTTTAAGTGGAGTTACAATAGGTCAGATCCCAGCTTGATAAAACAGTGGGATCTTTCATTTCAGATAAGGCAGGGAACATATATTTTGGTTTCAGTCAACTCTGATAAGATCAATGCAATTAAAAGGCCCTCACTGTACTTTTCTTTGAAGGCATTAAAAATAGGAATGATTATTAAGGTTCCAAATCCCAAACTGAAAGAATAAAAGTACACTGCTACACAACATGCCTCCTAACCCTTCAAAATTTCAAGTAATTTAACAATTCCATACCAAAATCAATTACAATAGCAGCTTTTATTTTATTTTTCAGTCTCAGAAGTTTCTGTTTGCTGTAAAGCACTCTACTGACAATTGCTCACAGTTGCAAGACAGAGGGCATGAAGAAACCTGGAAACTAGCATGATGTTGATATACAAGAAAGGGGGCTGAGGCCCTTGTCAGAGGAGTGAGCCAGAGACTTCTGATCTCCAGGGAGAGGGTTTTACTTCACCCCTTCTCTTGCAATCCCCTTCTGCCCAGTTTTTTCTTCAGTAATTATCTTTTTTCTCCCTAATTTTCCTTCATTTCATCCCCTCACTCAAGTTTATTAGGTCTTAATCTATTCATAACAGGAGTTAATGCCCTTAAAATGGAAAAATAAAAAAGTTTGATAGAAAAGTAGTCTATAGTCCTGTGCCCACTTACACCCTGGGACTGAATATAGTCTTTTTATGGTTAATGACCCACCTGCCTTTGCCCATTTCTCTCCTGCCAATTATATTAAACCCTAATATGAGTGCGACGCCAGTATTTGGCCAGTTTAGTGTCATACAAAGCACTGCTCTTTATTTAGGCATCATTACTTGAACATCAACTTTCTTTTAAGCAGAGATTTTCTCAGAATCCTGAGGAAAATCCTGAGCTGCATTTTGTCCACTAAGCTACATAATTGCTTTTGCCCATAGCAATTTCTCTGCTGACAGGCATTTTCTTCCAGATTCAGCAAAAAGCTAATAGTTTCCATGATGCATCTTGGAAAAGCAGAAGTTAGTGGGTATTACCCAGTAAAATACCTGTGCTCAGTACTAAAACAACAACAAAATGGACCTGTGGACTTATTTCCCTAAAATACTACTGTTAACTCTCCACGTGACAATGTCTTACTACAGAAAAGCTTCCAGTGAAGACTTTTATCCCCAAACTTTCCAGGCTTCAAAGGGATTTTTTTTCCTCAAACCCAAGAATGGAAAAGAGCCCTCACTCACCCTAACTGGTGGGTTTACTTCTAGAGCTGAAAAATGAGTAGTTTATTAATAGACTTGTTTATTCCTTAGATAATTGAACCATTTCAGACTAACAGTTTGATCTGATTTTAAAGATACTGTTAAGTCTTAATGCCTCATTAAAAAAAAATAATAATACCAGCAACAAAATTATCATTCAGTTTAACAGAGTCTGGATTTTCTAGCTTATTCAAATATGATAAATTATTTTTTCTAAGGGTAATACTTCTATTGCTCTTCTACCATTAAATTGTTTTGGTTTATGTATAGTGGAACTATAAATATAATCTTCTTAGCCATTTTGACCTAAAACAAAAATGCAGCATCCTCATTCTATCACCTGCAGCTGTCTTTGACATAACTCCAAAAGCACACACAGATAACAGCATCTATTAAAACAGAACGTTTCTATTAGGAAGTGCTTCTATACTTACTGGCAAGCAATCCGATTCCATTTGCTAATGATCCAACCCAAGCAGTCTTGCCTTTCCCTTCTCCAAAAGTATCCAGCCATTCTAAATACAAGACTCCCACCGCCAGCGGTGATCCGTAACACAAGAACTGAGTAAAGAAGGAAACGACAACAATCACCCAGCCCCAGCCACCATCTGGTGGTTTCCGAAATACCATCTTGTCAGATGAGGGCAGATGTACGGGCAGAACCTGTGTAAACAAAGAACAAACAGAACAGAGCATTAGAAACAGGACTGACCTAGGTTTGCTAATACAAATGGGCTGTACAGCGAAGTACACACTTAGATGGAGGCTTGTTTCAATCAACCATCAAGAAATATATGCACGACAGCAGACAAGCAACGAAAAGTAGGCACCATTCGGTACTTCTGCCTCCTCTGCATAAAACAGCAACAGTACACAAAGCATTAATAAGTCATATGTACTGCATTACTGTATTACAGAAAGAGGGAACGGTTGATCTTCCAAGTGTTAAACAGGCTTTCCGAAGACCTCAGGCATTAATATCTGCCACAGTTCAATCAGAGAACCACATGGCCACCTGCTGTTAAGACCTCAGATATCCCGAGTGAAGCAAACAGGCTCAAAGGGCAAGAAAACCTACAAGTTTAAAACAATCCAAATAAATAATTTAGGACTTAAAAAAAAATCCTAAGCATTTTAGCTCAAGGACAAAAAAGCCCCAAGCAACAAAACCTCTTACTTAGTTGTAATGCCAGGACAGTACCTTGCAGTCTAGCTAGGGGTTTGCCCCCGGATAGCGTACTCGGGGAGAGGCAGGCCAAGAGGAAGATTGACATTCTGGAAATAGTAACAGTTCAGTACTCTGCTCTGTCAACAAGGTGATGTGTAGAGGAGCGATGCATCCAAAAATCACTTTGTACGTATTAGTAAGTGAAGCAAGTGCTAAAACTGTGTACAGGTGAGGTTATATGCCAAGACGTGACGATATCAAACACGCACACAAAAATCTCCTATAACCTGTTACACTGTCTGACCTCGGCACAGTTTGCACACATCTCCCTTCCTTGAACTGGCAATTACTTCTTGGACTCCATAAGTGCCAGTTTATTCCTTTGTGTGGCAAGATCCAGCACATATGCACCTAGGGCTTTAAATAACTTGCTGTCCTCACACCTTCTCAAGACTAGTTTGTGCATGTACGCACCAATACTTCTAAAATCCAGCAAAGAATTCAGAGGTTTCCCAGGCCAAATTGCTCTGGAGTCTGCATGACTCCAACGATCTTGTGAGTCCCTATGCAAACAACCAACGTGCCCTCCCTCTCTACAGGGAGCAATCTGCCGAAGCGGTGATCACAAACCCCGTGTTCCTGGCTCACTCACTAACCACACATGTGATTCTCAATAACGTTATTTCCTTTATCCTGTAATACAGAAACAGATCAGATCCTACCCCGGTTTCTTCACACTGCAGCTTATGCATTAAGAGTGCTGCGGTAACAGTTCTGCTCCGGAGACCCCCAAGAGGCAAGGCAGAAAAATAAACGCTTCGCACCGCCTTTTGGACTTACAGCCCAGAGGAGATGGAAAAAAATTACTACTGTATGAAAGCAAAGGCGTAAACAAGTAGACAATAAAAGCTCCTCGTACCCTTTGCAAAGGCGATTTTTAAGAATTTGCATGGAAAACTTACCAAAAAGCTACAGGATAAAATTTTGAGGAATAATTACTAGAGAGACATGAAAAAGGCCAGCTCCACTTTACAGACTCACTTAAATGTTACGTTGAGGGTACTTACAGATGATGACAAAGAACCCTTTCAGCTTCCTGCAAATGTAATCTCACGTGGTAACTCTACCTGTAGAAAAAGAGCAACAAAGTAAGTTTTCAGCCGAGGTATCACTGGAACAGTGAACACATCTCTGAAAAACTGGTGTCTTCACATTAAATGTCTTGTTTTTAATAGATTTCCAGAGGAACTCCAGAAGTAATCAAGTTATCTCAATGGCAAAATATTGATCCTCCCTCAACTAATCAACAGCTGACAGCGGCCTTGAGCCCCAAAATAACAAAAACATTGTCTACTAATGTAAAATAAACTTTGTCATTCTAGGTCCTTTAGGAATGATTTACAGTTTTAAGACACTAACAGTCCTTCAGATACAGTATTTCCGGTTACAAATCTTACGAAGTTATGTTTCAGTTACAAATCTAAGATCCGATTTATTTCCTCAAGTGTCTGGTATCTGTCCCTTGATTACATGAGATAGTGAAAACCAGGATCAGTTTTCGCCCCAGAAATCACCCTCAATGTGCAAACAGATCTACAAGGTCACTGAGATTGTTTTTAAGAGCCAACATGATCTGGCTTTTTCTTCTCCTTATTGCAGGTTGCTCCTTCACCTCACACTGCTGTGTGCTTATGACCTAAAATAAGGCGTATTTTCTACCTTCCCTGAAGGCACAAAGTCCTCCTGAAGAGAGCCGAGAGCCATGTGTGAGGAGCCCTCTGCTACAATACATCGCTAAAGCAATCCCAGTCAACCAAGCTGCTACTGGGACCACGGATATCAATATGCTTCTTACTGGTACGTTATTTAATGATTCCCTGAAAATCATAATTTGTAGTATAAAAGCTTAGCAGCATGGACAAGAGACAACAGCAGGAACTACACCTGAACTACTCCCAGGCCTGCCTGGATTAGCATCAAAGCCAAACTGCCTTCTATTATTTTCTGTCTGTGCAGGAAGATGACACGGGTTATACAGATAAGCACGATCATCAAAAATAAAGAAGTAGAAGCCCACACACAAGAGAGAGCTCAATAGTTTTTTCTTGGAACCAACTAGGAAGACTTGTGCAATCCCAAAACCAGAAGAAAACAGCCATGGGTTTAAGATTCAGGTGGGCACCATCACACAAACCTTACTGTTCACAAAACCTAAGTATGTCGCTCCAGACTCCAGGAAACCTAGTTACAGCAAAAATACCAAAATGGAGAAATGAAGCATAAAGAATTAAACCGTAACTTGAAGTTTGGTCAGAAAAAGCTTTTCAGTGAGTTGTACTCACTGCGAATAAGAATCAGAGAAAGAGAGCTGCTTGATGAAAGCCCTTACCAACAGCAACAACAAAAAAACTCTAGAGAACAAACTGAACAACAGTTTTAATGTGGAAAAAGAGCACTGTCTGGCTCCAACTGTTTTCTTTTAACTAAGCAGCTTTATCACCATATCGAGCTCTTTTTCTATAAATCTTAAAAACTGGCTTGAAGATGACAAAGGAGCACAAAAAAACCCCCACTGGTCTAAAGAACATGGGTACGACTCAAACGCTAGCCCTCAGCACTGAACCTCATATTAATGTGTGGTAAAGGGAAATCTTGAGAAAGACGGTAGCAATATGATTGTTTCCAGTTTGTTATTTGTGCAACCGGACTCTGGTTAAGTATGCTGCTTTCTGCAAGCAGCACATGGCTGCAAAGAAAGCCGATGTCAGCAGAATCACTGTGTGATTAACACTCAGCTGTTCCAGTTTTGCAAGGCACCGGTACAAATTAAGACGGTACCAGTCAGAATAAGCAATATGCCTTATTTTAAGATGAATTAGATTTCACATAAATTTCTATTTCTTTTTCAGGCAATGTTCTTGCGACTAACATCTGAAGTTTCTGCCACCCTTAGCTTGCAAGTAATAATACCTTGAGCATTAGAGTGGCAGTGATGTGTTACAGTTGTTTTTAACCTACTCATCCCACCCAAACACCTGCATACCTACCGACACGACAGCATAAGCACTCTACTAAATGCGCTGAAAAAGATGCATCTGTACTGTGACAGCATCAGACTTTAACTGATGTTCTGACTACAGTAGCTGCCCACATTTAAATACCCGTCTTTAAGTTCTTTCACGCTTAACGTATATATCTTCCTCTCAGCTCTCGGCATTCAGGTCTACTTCTCACGCTCCTCCGCTTTCCCTTTCTTAAGTTACGCAAGAGGCTTATCAACATAAATATTTCCTTCCGTTTCTGCCTGACGAGGGAAGAAGCAGGGAGTTTTAAACAAAACACAAGAACAAAACTTACCCACAGTATCATAATCTCTTCCCATTGTGCAAAATAAGTTCACAAAATAAAGCATCAATCAGGGCAGCACATAGGCCAGGCAGCTTTGCGCAGATCTGTCAGCTCAGCAGAACCTGTCCTACCTGTTTCCAAGAGCCTCATGGCCCCACAGCGGAGGGACCCCCGGCCCCACGAGCATAACTCCCTGTCAGACACCAGCACGCATCCGCACATGGACGTTTATGGCCAGCGCTGCTACAAACCACCAGACAACTTGATTTACCAGAGGAGAATTCCGCTGCAGAAGGCGAGCGCGGTGCGAGCCGCCTGGCGCATCACAACCCCCCACAGCTCCCCGGGGCGTCCGCTCTCTCGGCAAGTCCGCGCCCCTTTGGCCAGGTCCAACGTGGGGCCGGGCGGGTTCTTATGGCCCCCGCCTCGCCTCGCCTCTCCCCACGCCCCCGGGGCCAGCCCACACGGACTCGTTACACATTGACACCTGCCGCCTCCAGACCCGTCCCTGCTCACCACGAAGTGACCTGAAGGCCGCCCTCGCCAGCCCGATGCCACGCACATGGCCGGGCACAGTCACGCCCCGAAGAAGACAGGCATCCACTGGGTGCCCACAGGCACCCGCACCGCGAGGGACCCGCACCCGGGGCTGCTCACCATGGACACGGCGGGAGGTGGACGTCGACGGGCACCGCAAGGGACGCGGCCGCCCTGGTAGCACCCAGGGACCACGGCAGGTGCTGCCCCGGCCGCTGTCCAGGAAGCCCGGGCGCTGCAGAGGCCTCTGCGGAGCCCCCGCCGCTTCACCGGCACGGCCCGGCCCGCCCCCTGCCCCGACGGCTGGGGACGGGACAGCCCCGCCAGGCCTCCCGCCGGACAGCCGCGCCGGGCCCGCACGGGAGGCGGCGGCGGCCCCGGGCACAGGGGACGGGCCCCTGGTGGTCACCTCCCGCCGACCCCCGGCACCCCCCCGGCCGGCCGAAGCCCGAGTTCCCCCGAGGCGGCGCCGTCCCCGTTACCTGCGCCCCGCGCCGGCAGCGGCGGGCGGCTCGTGGGGCGGGGGAGTCCGCTGGGGCGGGGGGCAGGAGCCGCCCCCGGCGAACCGGGGCAGCCCCGCATCCCCAGCGCGGCGCGGCGGGGCGGGGCTCGGCCGGTGCCGGCACGAACCGGTTGTAACTCGGGCGCGGGGAGGAGCCGCCGGAGGCCGCCACCGCGTCCGCCCGCAGACCCGGGGCGGGGGGGCGGCCGCTGCCCGCTCGGCCCCTGCCCTCCGCCTGCCCCGCCGGCAGAGCCCGGCCTCGCCGCCTCCCTGCGCCCCGCTGCCGCCGGGGAGAGGCGGGCAGCCTGCGGCCGCCGCAGGAGCCGGCGCTCCCCGCGCCGTCCCGCCCGGCCCCGCCGCCCTTGTCCAGGGCCTGGCCCCAAGGCACGGAAAAAAGCGCCCGCCGCCATCCCCTGCTCCTTCTACTTGCACGGCCAGGCTGCAGCCCGCAGGCGGGAGGGGCAGGACCGCAGCGGCTCGGAACGTGCTCGGGCAGCAGAGGCAGCGAAAGCCCTGCGGGACGGCGATGGGCGCCCGCTCCCCGCCAGCGCCGCTGCCCAAAGGCCGCGAAGTTGCGCTGGGGGCGGCGCGGAGCCGGCCCTGCCAGCCCAGCCCGCCCGGCAGGTGGGAGCAGCTCGCTGGGAGCGGCAGAGCCCCCCCTCGAGAGGCAGCGTCGGCCCGAGCCGGGATCAGTGTGCGGGGCACGCACGGCGCCCCGAGGCGTGAGACGATGTCGCTGTCAACTCACCCCAGTTCAGCGACCTGCAACTCTCAGCCTCCAGACTGCGGAATCTGTTGCAGAAGGCGACTGGATGCGCGGCAGGTATCAGGGCTCTAGCCCCGGCCGTGCGCGGTTCAGCAGGACAGCGCTGCTGCTGTCTGTAAGCAATGAGGTCAGCTCAGGTACCCACACAAAGTGCAGGTGGGGGGAATACAAACATTCCCGGAGTTGAGGGAAATTGTGAGAGCTAAAATATTCATTCTGAAGCAATCTCAGATGTTTGCAGCCTGTGTACTTTCTACAGGTATGGCATAACTCCCCCTTCCTTTCACACCTGCAGTCCTCCCTGCATTATTCAAGAAGTCAAAGTATCTTCAACAGATTAAAGCATTTTTTAAAGCACCTAGATCCACTTCACAGTGTTGAGGTAAATATCAGAATTAAAACTTGCTATGGGAAGGATTGAAGGAAGAACAATACAAACCTCATACTCACTTGTAAAACATCTCTGAAGTGAGAAGGCCTTAGTTGGAATATGGTTTAATTCTAGGTTTCTCCTGTC
Organism: Trogon surrucura; assembly: GCA_020746105.1. Lineage (NCBI taxonomy): Eukaryota > Metazoa > Chordata > Aves > Trogoniformes > Trogonidae > Trogon > Trogon surrucura. The sequence continues at coordinate 32,540,170 of CM036621.1, forward strand.
AAAAAGGGCAGCCAGCTGAAAGGAAAAAGAGAAAAGGATCTATGAGAGCTCTAGAAAACTGGTCCAGGGAGAAGAACTGAAATAAATGGCTTTTAACCTAGAGTAAAGGCAGAGGGGAAACATAATAACACTCTTCAAGAATTACAAGAAGTTATGGCAAACAGAAAGGAATTAATGGTTCTGTATACACATTAGACAGCTAAAAGAGGTGAGTAGGCTTAAACTCCATCAAGAAATACCACTTTAGATATTAGGAAAAGTAAGGCTAGCTTGCTAATGGCAGAGATTTCTTTGGGAGAACATGGCATTTTGGGAACACATGTGCACTGGGTTGCTGAAACAAATGACTGAAGACAGCTGCCCAGAGAGTAAACAGCATCTGTTTACTTTGATTGTTTCTTGGGCTCCTGGACACAAGCTGAAATTGAAAGGCTAACTGAAATCCTTCCAAAGCCACGCAAGAGATGGCTGGAAAATAACAATTCTGAAACAACCATTCGAGATGTGCTGTTTCCTACACTTCAATACAAAACTAATAAATATGAAAAAACCTTTTTTGCATACAAGTGCATACAAAACTCCAGTTCCCATTACAGTGCTTTATCTTAGCAGTTTGCTTTTTGAACTCTACAGAAGCTTAGAAAAGCAACGTTGTGGGCTAAAATTAAGCATAGGACATTTTACTTGAGCAAAATTGGTTATGAGCATCTGGAAAAACAGCGAAGAGGAACATTCATTTATTCACATGTAGTCATTAGACTACTGCATACAAGAAGCTCGGAGTTCATAATGGTTCGTCTGCACAGGAACATTGAGAAGAGTTAAGGCAAACCAGTTACAGGGTACATTGAAATACACTGGCTCTTGCAGTCCTAGTCAGGTGCAAACAAACTTCAGAACAGAGGCAGCTTTGGACCTGAATGAGAAACCCCACTCAAGAATAAACACACTTTAAATGACTATGTATTGATCCTAAATGCTTTAATTTCTCTGGATTCCCTCCTGATGACAAGTCCTCTGCTTTTGATTAACTCTGCTTTTCTTCTGAGCATTTTAACAAGTGCCATTTGGCTTAGATTTCAAATCACTGATTAATTTCTCATTTCCTCACTTCAGAAACCCTTCCTACAGGGCCTTCACAGGCAAGTCAATGACAACAGTGCCATAGCCACACCTTTCATAACCACATTTTTGTCTGGCATATCACCAGAAGAATTCTTAAATCCTTACTTTAAAATAGAAAATAAAGCAAAACATTGACTAACGCCTATAAACCCCTCCCTGAGCCTCTGGGGTTTATGAATCCAAAGGATAAAGGTACTTGCATAGCATGACCAGGGATGAGAACAGCACATAGTTAAAAAGTTACCTTACTTTTGACAAGCTGCAGTCCCCGGATGTGCAGTTCTAGGTCACTAGAAGCCGTATCAGCATACAGATGATCTAGAAACATTCTCTACTCTGCAGACTGCAGCAGCAGCTCCTGAGGGTACAGAGAGGAAATTCAGAGGGTATTCATACAGCCATCCTGGAAGGGGTCCTTCCCAGCAAGGAATGCAGCTGGTGTGCTGAATGCCCCAAAACTGCCCGAAATGGAATTATCACCCTAAGTAAAGAGTGAGGAATATTTGGGGTCTCCTGCTTGGTTTTTTTTGTTTCGTTTTGCTTTTTTGTTAAAAAGGAGGTACGGAGCTTGCAATGGAGGAAAATCTCAGCACATAAACCAATCCTACATATTTGATCAACTGCTGTTCAGTAACCTGTGATCCAGACTGGGAAGCATCCTTCTGTACATTTGAAGTCCACACAATCTGCGTAGGAGGAAAGACTCTGGAATGAAAGGGTCAAACTAATACGCCCAAAGTTCATTGTCGTCTTAACTGTTTTTTTAACTTGCTTATGGAAAATGTCCATTAATGATTGAAGAGGGAAAAGGGTGAAGAAACCAATCAGTAGTTTAACTAGGGTTCAATTTAAGCAGATATATTAAATGTCTGTGCACTTACAGAGTCTAAAGGGCACTTGCTTGTCTTCAGCAGCCTTAAAGGCAACACTTCCGTAGGGAGAATTTAACCCTTCATGTGAGAGTCAGAAAGAGTGAGGTTTGTCAAGTGCTGTTTGACCACATCAGACAGGGTTACTATACCTTCTCTCAGCTTTGTGTGAATGCAAGTAAGACTGCTTAAAGTGCAAAGAATACAGATTTCCCCCGAGATACCAACAAAGTATTACAAACCTCCCTGGCGTCATCACAGCGATGCTGGCAGGGAACTGAGCCTACCTTGGGGAGATGCAGATCTAGCAGCAGGACTGCCTTCCCCCATCCCACCCTTCTGTCACTGCCAACACACCATGCTGTGGTCTGCCCACACCACTGTCTTCTGAAGAGGTCCCAAAACACAGCCAAGACCTGAAGTAGGTGTTCAGATGAACCGTATCACCAGTCTGTTTGGCTGCGTACTTCTCAGTGGTGATTGGTAAATCAGTTTTGTGTGTTAGTCTTCAAATCTATACACACGTGCAAAATGAACATCCCATGCAAACTTCCTGTAAAACTTATACCAACAGAAATGTAGCAGTCATTTAGACTGAAAAATTATAATCTATAATTTTTATTTTTTTTTTTACTTTTACATGAGTGAAAGGTGTGGTTTTTTTCTTACACTCATCATCATCATGGCTAGGCTTCGCGAACAAATATATGGGAAGGGCTCTACCCACACTTGCTACAAGCGCGCTGATGGCTAAAAAGGCCGATGCAGGATAGGCAAGTCCGGCTGCAAAAGGCACAGCGGAAAGTCTCCTTGGGCGGTAATGGCGAGGCACGGTTCTTTCTGTGTTGTCTTTTCTCCTCGAGACTAATTCTACATGCATTCTCAAAGGAGACAGCAGTGTTATGGATGGTGGGTCTCCACGTCTCCCGATTGGAAGCCAGAGTGGACCACTGCTGGTAGTCGATACGGCCAAGACCGAGGTATTGTTTCAGAGAATCCTTGTATCTCCTCTTTGGGGCTCCTCTGTTGCAGCAGCCGATGGCAAGTTCACTGTAGAGCACAACCTTAGGGAGGCGGTGATCCTCCATCCTGGAGACGTGCCCTGCCCAGCACAGCTGCGTCCTCAGCAACACGGCCTCAATACTGGTGACCCCTGCCTGTTCAAGGACAGTAACATTAGTCACGTAGTCAGTCCAGTGGATGTTTAGGATTGTACGGAGGCAGCGCTGATGGAAGCGTTCAAGGAGTCGCAGGTGGTGGCGGTAGATGACCCATGATTCAGACCCATATAAAAGAGCAGACAGTACAATGGCTCTGCAGACACTAATCTTTGTACTTTTCTTCAGGTATTTATTGCACCAGACTCTTTTATGGAGTTTTCCAAAAGCTCTGTGTGCCTTTGTTAACCTGTTGTCTGTCTCTTTGTCAATCTTCCCATCCGAGGAAATGATACTTCCTGGACAGGTGAGCTGCTGGACTGACTTAAGCTCTGATTTGCCTATGATGATGTGGGGATGATGGGAGACTTCCTGAGGTGCAGGTTGGTAAAGAACTTCTGTCTTCTTCAAGCTGACTTCCAGCCCAAAAAGCTCAGCAGCCTCTGCAAAGCAGGATGTTAAGCGCTGCAGAGCTGCTTCTGTGTGAGCAATGAGGGCGGCATCGTCAGCAAAAAGCAGCTCATGGACAAGGTGATTTAGGGTCTTAGTGTGGGCCTTCAGTCGCCTTAGGTTGAACAGGTTACCGTCGGCACAATAACGGATGTAAATGCCGTTATCTTCATCAAGGTCTGCCATGGCCCTTTGGAGCATCATGCTGAAGAAGATTGTGAATAGAGTTGGTGCAAGAACACAACCTTGTTTCACACCATTGGTTATAGAATCATAGAATAGTTTCAGCTGGAAGAGACCTTGAAGATCATTGAGCCCAGCCTTTGTCCCAGACCTATCAACCTACTAAACTATTTCCCCCAATGCAACATTCACCCATCTCTTAAACACCTCCAGGGACGGTGACTCAACCCCCTCCCTGGGCAGCCTGTTCCAATGGCTGACAACCCTTTCAGTAAAGAAATTCTTCCTAATATCTAACCTGAACCTCCCCTGGCACAATTTAAATCCATTTCCCCTCATCCTATCACTCTCCACTAGGGAGAACAGACCAACCCTCGCCTCTCTACAACCTCCCTTCAGGTAGTTTTAGATACTCTTTCTATGAAATGCTATCAACTAATGTCATTGCAAGGAATATTTTGGAGATTTCAGAAGTAAACTTCCTTAGCAAAACTTTGTTGTAACTAGGGAACTATGATAATTTTCACACAATGTAATCTTCTGAATCTGCTGAATATATTTGCATTCTCTAAATTGATAAAAGAACTATTTGGGTTTGTTAAATAATGATGTTTTATGTATCAGAACATCAAGGGAAAATCATAACAATTTGAGGCTATTTTAAAAATTGCATAGACTTCAACTAAAATACAATAGTGCACATGAAGTCACAAATAAGTGCTGGCAGAATGAAGCGCATCTGCTAGGAGTGTGAAATGAAAATAAAATTAGTGCTGCATCTCCAAGCAAAGAAATATATCACTCCTATTTTTCTAGAGCATCTACTTTCAGGGAATATGAAGTAGAACATTTTTTTTTTATGGCACAGGTCTCTAATGACCTCTAGGTTTGTCATAAATTCACCGAGATCAATGCTAGTACAGACCACAAGTGCTATTTTTACTGACACGAGTTTTCCGTTGTTCAACTCCATCTTCCTACGTAGTGTTGATCATGTTAAGTGTCCCTCACAGTAAAGCTAAAACCCAGTTAAGATGATGCATAGTATACTAGGATAGCTCAGAATGCATTCATTGTTCTGGGGAAGGCATTCAACTTTCTTTAAAGATCAGAAGACAATTCCTTGCATAAGAAAGGCATAGGCCAGAGCTGTCTCATATAGGAGCAAAACTTGAATGCACGGGTATGTATGGTTACATTAGAGAACCAAATGATGGTGAAAATACCAGCATATTAAAACAATCACAATACATAATCAAATCACTTTCACAGAAAAAAAATCTAGTAACTTTCCCCTTTCTATATATCACACCTTTTTCTGGGCTATTGTATACAGGGTACCATGAAGTGCTTGCTTAACTAGAGGGATGCAGACTGCTTTATGCTACCTCTGCTTTTTTGTTTTTCATCAAGAATATCAGATCTCAAACAAAAGTTTGATTTTGCATTGGCTGCATGCGTTAAGAGACTAACACAATAGTATTTACTAAATAATAAGATGCAAAATGATGAAGCATGTTTTTACTTTCAGCAGTGGATGAGCAGAAGAGAGAGAGCTGAATTCTTAGTATTCCTGAAAAGTGGTGTGAACTAGAACAAAGCAAGTACCAGAATGCCCCCTCTACTCCCATGCTGCAAACTCCTGGGTGACAGCTGCAGTAACCATAGCTGCGGCAGAGGGCACGATGAGGTAGCAAAAATGCATTAAAGAATCTCCTTTAAGACAATAATGACTCGTTACACAGAACTACCTCCACCTTCTGCCTGTTGAGCACATGACATTGAGAGGGCTGTTACCAACCACATCGCACGCCTGCTGATTTTCCAGTGGGACTTGAATCATTCAATACTGTGTCAGCTGGATGCTCTAGAAATCCTCAGCTCCCCTCTGGTGGATAGCTTTCAGTCTTTGTAAGGACCATTTAAAATAGCCTTTGCAAACACGGGCCAAGTAGATGACTTCAGCACCAGAGCAAAAAGATGACAATCTCAGCATATCAAAGGTAAGTTTTTTTGTTGAGGTGGTCACCAGGTAGAGCACAAATACTAGGGGCTCCTCAGAAGTGGTGCTTGTTTATTGCTCGCTGACAACTCATCCACTTCCTGCCACTAGAGAATACTGATGTTTAATGGCACGTATTTATCAAGGCAGGAAGCAGCATAATACATTCCTGTGAGACTCTGCAGAGTACAGGCATATGCTTTTCATCTTGCTTGAGTATTAGGTTCATTTAATAGAGTTAAGTTAGCTTTTGCCTCACTTATTTAACCACATTAAAATACTGAGGAAGGTATTTATTTTCTGTCAATGAAATGGAGAGGCTAATAGTAGCAGTATGAAACAGCCAGTGACCTAAATTAATCTCAGTGCAATCTCATTTCAGTGCAAACGTTGTCAATCTTTTTCTGTATAATGCAGTTCTGCCAGTTAAGATGTATTTCCAGTACTGCCCTTAGCCTAGTCTTGGGTCTTCACAGGCTGAGACCATGATCCCAAATTACATTGCATTTTTGTAGTTTTGCTTATGCATTGATCTGTTGGCAAAATAGCACATGCCAAAGCAGTTCACAGTTTATCTCCAAATACCTGCAAAGTGTCCCAAAAAGCCTGTGCATTTAAATTTTGTAGTTCCAAGACAAACTCAGTTAGTGCAGGGACAAAAGGGAAAGGAAGATTCCACAATGGAAGAGGTTTATTTTAAGCCTACATTAAGCTGCCACCAGGGCTCGTCTAAATATAGATTTGACCACTGTAAACACCCTTAGCCTGCATTTAGTGCAGACACATGCAGAGATACTCAGCAATGGCAAGCAGGTTTTCATTCACACCCAGGCCCACAATAACAACCGTAACTGATTCCTGAAGACATGGTTTGCAAGTGGAGTCCAAAGAGAAACGTTAACCAAGAAAAGCTTACCTCCTCCTGTTGGCATCACACTTTTATTTTCTAAGCTCTGAAGATTAGAAGCAAGCTCACCATGAGGCTGTAGCTTTCAAGCCAGCTCTTCAATTCATCGCAGTCTGCAAAGGACGTGGAAGGAGGGGCTGCACAGATGCGTTCCTCGAGCCTCTGCAGCTGCTCACGAGTGACAAGGCAGGAACAGCCCACGTTGGGCAGGTGTGGGTCACTGTTCTGCCACTCAGAAATCCTGGCATCTATACCATGGTTCCCTGCTAACTCGTGTCCTCCACTGCCTCCGAATCATCAGTCCCTGTATTCTTGCAGCAGAAATACTGTGCTATACTGAAACCATCTATCTCAAGCACTGGTAATCTCACCACATCTGCAAAGAGCTTGGACAACTACAACGTAAACATATCGGGTGGGTTCTACCACTGCAATGTGATACTCTCTCCAAGTTTATGTGAATCATCCCCCCAGTGACTGAGAAGAGAGCTGGAAACCATTGTCTGTTTACTGATCATCTGAGCTTCCTTACCAAAATAGTACAAATACAAAAAAGTACATCTTCACTGAAACAACTCAGGGACTCTTGTGTAACTTCCCTGTAAACCAGACAGGTACGCATAACTGTACCTGTGTTAAACCTTATTTGGATTTTGGGCTTTGTGACTTAAAGAGTACATGGCAAAGACTGCCAGATGACCAGGATCCTAAGTTTCAGCAGGCTAAGAGCCCAACATCTGCCAGGGCTGTTGACTGGTGCTGACCTGGAATCAGAGCAGTGCAGGGTCAGCATTTGGGATGGTTCCAGAACTCAGTGCAATAGCTGAACCTAGATGGTCTTTCATCTCTGATGTATATCATCTACCAACTAAATAATGTAACAAGATCTATCTTTGCAGTCTACTTTGGAGTATTCCAACTTGTACAGTAATCATAACAGCAATTAGTGGAACAACTAGAAAAATTAGAAAAGAATTTTTGAGTGCCAGGATTTCATTTACTTTCCATGGCCATTGCCTGTGGCTTTTTCCCACTTGAGGAAGACTTCAGACACCTGTCACAAACAATAATTTAGATTATAATTCACTTGTGAACAAGGCAGAACATCTTTCTTCATACCACTTACGTTTTGGACAGTTAGCGTTATCCTCATTTCATAAGGAGACTCTTTAAAGATTTACTAGCATGACAGGCCAGAAAGATACATATGAATGAGGCACAAGAGAATACCCTCTTTTAAGGATATAAAGCAGAGAATGCATCTATTGTGTGTCAGTTTTCTTTAAACCTACAGAATTTCTGGGCTTAGAAACGGTGGACGAAAAAAATCCGTGCATCAAACAGAAAATTGTCTGCCAGCATGTTTCAGGCTAGGCAATCCCAACTTGACGGTGAGATCAGGAGAGGCTAAATCACCAGATCACTGACCTCAATCTTAGAAACGCCAATGCTATTACACACATAAATAAAGCTCTAACTGATTGATTTAGATGGCATTTCAGACAATGCCACAGGAGAATATTGAGGTGAAGCACAGTCTACTGGGCATAAAAAGGTCTACCTTGGGAATCTTGTACCATGTCATGTCCAGTTTAAATTCCTTTGCAGAGTTTCTGACTAGAGATTGCTTTGATCCTCTTGCCCCTCACAATAGCTATTAAAACCTGAACAGTTAGAAATTAGGCCACATCTCACATCTAAGATACAGAGCGAAGCCTCTGCCTTGAATTCACAGCTTTGGAGAATTATTCCCCCCCCCTCCCCGCCCTGAGAAAACTCATGTATTAAAGACAAAGAACGACTTTCAGCAGGAATCTAGAATGCTTCCCAAAAAAAAGGAAGCAGTCCTGCCTTGAACTGTGGGATTGCACAGTCAGACCTGTGCCCACAATGTGAGACTGAGGGCCAGGCCAAGGTCCTGCAGTGGGGTGCAATTTGTGTAGGGACGGGCTGGGCTTCGAGTTCTTCAGACTCTTCTCTACTGTTAGGGCTGAGTCTCGCCTCAGAGAAACATTACTTCTCCATCAATTCACATGGCTTGCTTTTAGGTAATGAGAAGTCCCTCAGAAAAGGCATAGTATCTGCAAGGATATTGAAATGATTTGCGAGTCAGACAAAGAAGAAAGTGCTAATTTCATCAAAAAAAAAGAAAGCTAGCCTTACTGGGCTATACCTCCTTTTGTATTTTGGAAATAGTTAAGACATTGGAGGTTTGTTTTAAATAGCTCTACACAGGCTTGAAATTTATTTTTAGTACACAAAGCATTCTTCTACAATTAATTGGTGTGTGAACTGACACATGAATTTCCTCTTTCATATTCCTTCTCATTGCTGTTGTCCCAACCCCGTATAGTCATTAAAAGAAGTCTTTATAATTTGTCCAAGAGGCCAATTGGCACAGACTTAGTATGCAACGATACAGGGACAGGGTCTTCACAGAAAATGCCATAGCTTAAAGTTGTAAAAATATTTTTTTAAAATATTATTCTATATATCTAGCACTAAGGAGAGTAATCCTAAACATTTACCCTAATTAAGAGTTGAAGTAACACAGGTAAAGAGATGAATTTTAAATTTGAACAGGTCAACAGTGAATTAAAGCTGCATTTACAGAGAATAATGATTTTCTTTAAATGGAAATTTTCTTCTTTAGGGTAGGCTGACAAACCACCTTAAGTTTCTCCAGTCCAGAGATGGAAAACATCCTTAATGGCTTCCTTTAACCTGTCTTTGAAGCCCTGAAATAATTATGTAACTGCTCTGGAAACAGAAGAGGCAAGCCAGGAACCCTGCCTCTGAGCAGAGTACTTGGGAGGGGAAAATAAAGTCTTTGCTGAATCCCTGCTCTTTGCTGAGACCTCCCCCCACCTCAGCCTTAGGCCAACTTGGATGGCAAAGCTGTAGCAAGCGCGAGGCTGTTACTATATGCTCTACTTCTGGGGATTTGTTGTGGAGGAAGAAAGTGAAGCCCAAGCATCATGTGGGCAACTTTAAAATTAGGGCATAAACGCCGAAAGAACAGCGCCCCGGCTCCTTTGGCCCCTGGGAGAACAACATCACTGTGCCTTCCACTGAACTAAGGTCTGAAGCGTGGAGAAGCGTTGTTTAGAAACCTTTCAGGAAGGTGTAGAAGACATCAAAGCTAATTTCAAAGACCACTCATCCATTTGGAATTTGCAGCCAAACTCAGTTCTCATTTCTGCTTGTCTAAATCCAAAATAATCTCACTTAGGTTACTCCATCAGTGTGAACAAGAACGGTGGCAAACTCACAATATCCAGGTAAGTACAGTTTCAGCCCTCAACAAATTCAAGTATGTTGGGGAAACAGATCAAAGGTTCATTGTTGTTTGTATCTTGAAAGATTCCTTGCATTAATACATTTCAAATATGATCAGGTAGCAATTCATAAATGCAAGTGGCAGCGCTGTAAAAAAAGCAAACCATTGCAAACACTTCTTTCTAGAACCGTTTCAAAACCAGGAATTTGGAAGGTAGGAAATAACTGAAAAGCATGTGAAAACATGGAATTTGTATTGTCAGCAGCAGATGAGACTTCTACAGCATGACAGATAAGCTTGGCAGGTTCACTACCATCTGTAAATTACAAGACATTTGTATAATTAAACCAAGATCTGTGGTGAAGGAAAGCTGCCCCAGCAATTACAGGAGATGGCTAAAATGCAGTATGGACTAAAGAGCACGATCTGCAAGTGAAGCAAGCAGCTGGCAAATAATCCTGGCAGCATGTTAACAAAAAAAAAAAACCCAAACCTGAAATCAAACCAAACCAAAACAAAGCCAAACCCACCCAAACTGAACAATGAAGGCAAGAAGTTTAAATATATTTTCATTATACTGCACATGCACACAAAAATAATCAGTCTACAATTTTGGCTGCTTGTGCCAGTACAAACTGTTCAAGATGTGAATTTTGTAGCCTGAAAGACTATCTCGGTCACAATCAGTTCTAACAGTGTATATAGTTTATTCAACATTTAAAGGCTAGACTTAGTAATTCTTCAGCAAACCTTGAGCAAATTTTATTACTATCATGAGGCACCCTCACTGACCAATTAAACATTAGTATTCGTCAGGAAAGAAACTACCTTACTTCTTAGTTTCCTTCAAAGAGGTAACCCAGGAAAATGGAGACACCTTCTTATGCTTAACAGAAAGCTGAAACTGAGAAAAAGTTTCAGAATCAGGATATTCCAGATATTTCAAAAGAACAACATTCTGTAAAGACTGAGTAAACTGTAAGTATTTTTTAAAAAAATAAGCTATTTAGCTCTAGCAAAAGTACAGAGATCCGGTCCCTTTCCTGTTAGAAAAGAAACTGTATTTCCCCCTCGCAAGAAACTGGATTTTCCCCTCTTTACCCTTGTTTTTCCCCTGGCGCATCCCTACTGTTTGCATGTATTGCTCATAATGATTTGTTGCAGCATTCAAATCAGCATTCTGGAAAATGCAGGGTGGTTAAGTTAAACTCCTAAACACCAGAACAAAAATAAAGTCTTTCTTTCCTTGCCTGACAGTCCTGCCCTGGAAACAGTGGTCCATGTTGAATGTTTCAAGTTCAAAGCGTAAAAACCCTTCAGGGGTTCTTGCTCGTTGTAGACGTGGGAGATCGTATTTACAGTAGCAAATTATTTCCTTCATGTTTTTCTTTCACTTTTCCTTCCTTATGTTTCTCCCATTGGACTCCGCACGCAAAGATAGGAACAAGCCTGAACCAGTTTAACTCTGAAGCGAGAGCCTATCTCCAGCAGTTTCCACGCTGGTCTCCAGCTTGCTTGCTGGCAGTGTTAAAAATGTGCTCTACTATGCAATCCAAAATGGGTTTGGTTTTGCCTTTCTCTTACAGATCAGGCAGAGGGGCAGAGCTAAGACAGGTGGTAAAACTGGCACGATGTTAATGACATTTCTAAACACATTTGCACATGCGTGGAGATTTCCCTAGTAACATCTCTGTCTGGGAAAGCAAAAAAAAAAACCAAACCCCAAAACACACCAAACATTATCAGGCGAGCTTAGCAGAGTTACTGCTGTTAAAATACCATGTTTTCCCCAAGAATCTAGGTAGTATTTGGGCTGAAATCATAGTTAGCATGAATTTTAATGCAAAGAGCCATAATTCCAGTTAGGTGGATTCCTAAAATATACCATAAAAGCCAAAGCTTTATTGTGTAATTGACTCACACAAATTGTTCTTGCAATACGCCACCCTTAAATCAGGGAGACTGCTGGAGCAAGGGCACAGCATTCCTGAAACACCTCTGGAAAGCTCTTGGGGTATTTCAGCTAAAAAGACAGGCTCCCCTCTTAATTCAGATATTACTTTCAGTTACATAGTCTATATATATTATATATAGACTGTACATGCTGTAATATATATATGCTAACAGGAGATGCTTTAGTCTGCACAGAAGTTTTTTAAAGAAACTTAATGGCTTTTCACAACATGAAACAGTTAACTTGAACACTTTTAATTATCTTCAGGAACTAACAGAATTAAAATGGTCCTTAATTAAACAGTCAAGACAAGAGCCAGACTAATCCTAGAGTTCCTTAATAGTGTGAGGAATGCAGTAAGTTTTAACAGGTTTAATACCTTAGTATGTTGTCATGGCTAACACTTGTTTTGGAAAGAAAGCCCAGGAAATTTAATTTTTGATAGTTACAGTTCACTAAAGCAAAAATTTCCGTTTGGAAAAAATGAAAAAATGAAAAATGAAATTATACAGAAACATGTCCTGATAAAGCAAAAGCAACACAAGCTACAATTTCTGAGAAAATTAAGATTTTTGCCACTATGTAACGCTATAGCTGTGGATTGGATTTGATTAGATCAATTTCTCTACTGCCAAGGGGGCTAGATAATTGACAGATTTGTTCAAGAAGTAGATCTAGATCTATCTACAAGACATCCAATAGCAGGAGAGAAAACCCAAAACTCGCTGCCAGTCTTTTCTCTGCCCTTTTGCTCAAGTATATACAATACATAAATCACTACCCGTCTCAGGTAAAGAGGGGTGCTTCATTGCCAAGGGTTATACGCAGCCTTTTAATGTCTCAGAAATTATGTCCTGGCTCCCGTGCCACCACTTCCACAAGTTTTCCATCCTCTGGGGTAACTGACCATCCCAGCAACTCCAGAGGGCTCCTTCCCTCCCTTTCCCTGACGGGAAGTACTTCTGCACTTCTCCGTGTGGCACAGCTCTCTGCTCTCCTGTCTGCTCCTGGCTTTCCAGCAAGTTAAGTCTCTCTTGAATTCATCCACCTCTCAGTTCTCTGATCTAACTGGAGTTTGCTTTGATACTTTCCAGTGCCAGCACGGCTGCACAAGAGAAGCAAACTGTTACTCAGCTCAGGGCTGTTCACAGCCAGTGCAGCTGTTTTTGTAGTCCTACCTAGGCAGAGGAAAGGGCTAGTCAAAATATTATTTGAACACCTGTCCGATTTTTCCTCTGCCCCTTTATTTGCCTCAAATGCCATTCTTCCCTCTCATGCAGGTCCATCTGTTCTCCTTCTGTTCATCGTGGCAGCGCGACATTCCAATATCCTCCTGCAGTCCCTTACCAGCATCACACATCTGTATTAGACACACTTTCAGATACAGGAATGGGTCCAGTGCTGTTTTTAAATCACCCCGGACTTTCTTTGGCCATTACGGCATTTTGGTTTGTTCTTAGATTTTAGGATAACCAGGCAAGGCTGTGCTGTTGGCAGAGTGCTGCAGAGCACAGTCCCCAGGAAAAGGCTACTGAGATGGCCTTTTATCTGCTAATTCCTGCTGCCCCAGGTTCTGCAGAGACAGAAAGCTGCTGACAGCCAGGGAGGGTGGGGGGCACCAATCCCTAGAGTACTCAGCCTGGTGGGACAGCATGCCTGCTTGTACAGCTAAGAGCTGCAAAGCCACCTCAACCTGTGCTTCCTGCACACTCCAGTTTCCATCTCACTCTGCCCTTGGCTACCAGGGTGGGGGAAGGCTCTTACACTGCTCTCCTCGCGGCCTCCGCAGCTCCAGATCCCACCCATGGGGTATAAGACACCTGAAGGCTCAGAAAGTCCTGAGGACATCAGTCTGCTTTGGGGTAACTAAGCACGGTGCAACTGTTTCAGTGCAGGCAAGTATACAGGTATACCTAGAGGGAAGTTATTTTAAAAAAATAAATAAATAGAAGTAGCCATAGAAGCCTTCTTGTATCATAACTTCTGCAAAAATCCACATCTAAGTGATCCAAAACAGTTTGCCTTATTTGGTGATGCAGATCTGCAAAATTTTTCCAAAGAACAGTCAGGTACTAATCTCTGCTGAACTACAAAATTACTTCATATTAGTAACCTTCCTTCTTTACCCTGCTAGAAAGTAAGAAAAAAAGTAGAAAGTATGTGCTGAAGAGACAGAGAAAAGCCAGGATGATTTTTAGGAAGTATGGTCACCGCACATCTTAAATCCCCATCTCCAAGTAGAAAGATAAAAGTACTCATTATTGGCCTCCATTTATTTTTTGCTGTTGAGAGCCAAGACAGTGTCAAGGCTCACTATGGAGTTACAACCTGTTTCACCCAGCACTAACTGTCAAAATGCACCAAGATCCAGAATGGCAAGAGCCCAGTTGGTAACACTGCTCTTACACCAGATCAAAGGGGCCTTCAGTTACGGAGAAGAGCCAGAGCAAGACTGCAGGGACTGAGGTAGAAAGGAGGGAGGAGTGAGACACCTCTGAAGTTCAGTCCCAAAGACAACATTCCACACTGTAACTGTGTGGAATAAAACTCCATGTAATGTATTTGTAAAGGGGATGTTATTATAAAGAGGTTCTCAAGCTATGAAAGTCATCTGTACCACACTGTGATGCCTGAACGCAACTGGCTACACCCAGATATTCTAGGAGGTTCCCTGTAACTTCTCCAACTGATGTCTAGTGTGACAAAGAAAAGCATTCATGCTGTGAAGTTTGGATCAGTTCCACCAGACATCAGTGTTTCCCTCCTTGTTAAGGATGGAGATGGTCACAAAAAAGATACTTGAGACTCCCACAGATCACTGTTCCGGTTTCATTAAATTCACACACCACATTTTGTTCAAGCCTTATAGAAAAAAATACAGCTACATACTGTACGGCATTTTCACTAATAAAAGAATTTGGAACTAATCTTGTTCCACTCTGCACACATGAGCCGTACCTAGCTTTCACTTCTTTAACTCCAATTACTGCTCTTCCTCTTTACAAAGTAAAAAAAGCTTGTTACAGCAAGCACCACCACTTTAATGGAGAGTGTGAAGAGACTTTTCCCCAGGCAGGAGCAGAGCAAACCCACAGCTCATTTTCATGAAGAGCCCTGATGCTCAAAAGCAAGGTTTCCACCTCAGTCTCCCCAGTACTTGTAATTTAGTGTTTTCTGCGTTGAAGTGAACTAATGGTATTTACACGTACCTTCAGTCTCCATCTGGGAAATGCAGGACTGACTTCAACCTCTTCTTGCTTCTGTGCTGTGTACCTTGAAAGGTACGGTATGGCCTCAAAAGCATGTGAAACACACCGATACCTAAGCCAGCATCTTTACATACAGGAAGGATTAGGCTTATTAAAATTGCTTGCTTTGCAATGCATCATTCTTTCTCCTGCTCTCAGCAGTATACCAGAATTTCTAAGTTAACTCCTGTAATGCTGGGAACTTGCTTTGCGTACAAACACCAGAAGAAATACAGAAGAATCACCTAAAGGGGAGATCACCTGGAAAAGGCAACTGGAAATTAAACCAATCATATGCACCATCTTTCCCTTTTCATCTGATCCTCTGAGAGTATTCAAGTGACTCATCTGTGTTCAGGCAAATGTCAGAGAGAAAACAAATGACTCGAAGTCAGACAGCGTCAACACAGCTCATTCACCCAGCTTGCAGACCCACTGGCTGCGGCAGAGTCTGGCAGCGATCTCACCAGGGGACAGGCACAACTACTCGTTGCTCAGCATCTGTAGCACTGGAGAGAGGAGAATTTACGGAACACCGCACGTGTTCTAGGAACAGAGAGCAACGTGGATGAGCCAGATTCGCATTCTCCTCCATGGCCTGGTGCCCAAGGACTTGTAGCCATCATAATACAGGGCTTTTACTGATCAAAACGGAACAGCACGCTTTGAGTTGCGTGTAGAGGCCTGTGCTGACTAGAGAGGAGCATGCAGGCACAGAGATGCGCCTGAGCTGAACACAGAGACAAGTGGATTCAACCAAGGAGTTTAGCAAGACTCAGACACTGAACACAGGACAAGCACAGGTGCTACTGAGACTTTAAGATCTAAGCCCAGAAACTTGGCAATACCACCAGATACAGAAAATAACACCTACAAAGCCTCCGTGCCAGGTTGATGAATGAACTCATACAGTAAAGAAAGGTGACAAAACCAGAGATTTCACAAAGGATGACACACCAAGGAACAAAGAATTTTCACGAATGCATAGCATCATTTCCAGGCATCTAAAGTTTACAATTCAACTACGTAAACATAAAGTTTACAATTCAGCTATAACACTGCAGTTATAGTACACTTGGCTTGCTTTTCTCCTCTTTCTATCTAAACATAGTTTATATGATGTCCCAGTATCAAGAAAGCACTCGCTATAATTAACAAAGATATACATAAACTCAAGTTGGTTAATACTTTAATATTATTAAATTATTAAATATAAATAAGAAAAGAAAGCAATAGTAGAAATCGCAGTGGATTCTTAGGACAAATCTCCATTACGAAAATAACTGGATTCATCAGCAGTAGAACTCCTTAATTGTAATCACATTTGATTACAAGAAAATCAAGAAACATCAAAGCAGACCACCACATACCATAACCGTTACTACAAAAAAATAGCAACATCACTTTTTTCTGAACTACAAAAGACATAGCACACCCCTTAACACGGTCAAGGAAACTTCTTTTCCTTTTTCTTCCTCTCACACTTAATATCAGATTAGAAAAGCAGCTGCACTGCTGTACACGGCTTTTGACTCAAAACACACAAGATGAGTTCTCCTGTAACTCTGTGCAAATACAAGTCTGTTCCTATGAGCTCAGAAAAACTGAAAAAAAAAAAAAAAAGACCAAACTGTTCTTCTCCAACCCCCCTATAATCGGAAAGTGCCCTGAAGTAAAGCAGGCCTACCGAGACCAAAAGATACTGTAGTTCTTGCTGTGACAAAAAAAGTCCAAACTCTCACTGGAAGGCAGCTGTAAAAGGTTAAACATACATATTTAATTCAATGGGAGAAAGGTACTCTGTAATTTTCCCACAACAGCAGATCAAGGAATATAGCTACATTCTTCCAAGACAGAAACAAATCAAGCACACTAGATTGTACTTTGAATATTCACCTAATCCGAAGCAAGAAGCATCTCCTATGCAAACTTTATTATGCAGATAGGATAATCGCCAGATTCCTCACTCAGACATTTTAAATGAAAATACCAGAATGGCCCCAACTAGAACCAAAGACAGCAAAAATAATGACAAGCACATGTTTTTCTCTGATTCCTAGTCTTCTTTTTCTTCCTTTTTCCCAGTGATGACAGGCTGACAGATAGAAGGAAATACACATCCACCCCATAGTCTTACATGCAAGTAAATACAAAAAAAAAATCAAGTGTTTATTGGAAGTCTGCATGAAGGCACAGATGAGCTTGATTACAGACACATCGTAACAATTAAAAATATATGTAAACACCTTGAGATATACAACAAAGCAATAATACAGCTAATACAGGAATAAAATGTAACCTGCTGAACAAAACATCTTTGTATCTGAGGTTCTTTCAACGATAAGCTCCAATTCACATCCAACACAGCGTAATGCTTTTAAAGTCATCACTTGGATTCATGTTCAACAAACTTGCATTTTGACCATTGTTGTTAACTGCTGGCTTCATAAATTTGATCTGAATTTGGACAGGTTTCCTTCATTAGGATCAGGAAAACGCAGGAATAACCAGCTAGACACCCAACCAACCTATAATGACACTTTGTAGACTCTCTAAATACACAAGAGCAATCACCAGGGTACTGAAATTAAATATAAGCTTCAAAAAAGCTCAAGGACGCTTGTTCCATTTTTTCTTGTATTTGAGGAACTTGCTGTATTTCTGCAGGAAAGGAACAGTCTACAGCTGTCAGGTGATTTTTTTTTTTTTTCCTTCCTCCACAGGAAGCTTAGATTTCATCTGAAACACCTGCCAAAACAAAAGTCAGCAATCACAAACTAAAGTGCCTTGGACAGCTTAGGTTTTATCACTATAATAAACCACCTTAGTTTATGGATACAGTATTAATTTATATCGCGAGAAAACCTGCCTTTTCATGTAGAAGGCTACTTCAATATTTCTTTGGAAAGGGAAATTTGCTTTTTTTGTTTTGTTTTGTTTTTTTTTTAATTAGATACCAATGCTAGGAACTTGAAGAACTGCAACACAGCACTTTTTGAAAGGAAACCATGCAGAAAAAAAAATTGTAGTTTTTAGCACAGCCAATTCCCAGGTCTAGCCAAGGAGTACTTTGAGCAGCAATTTATTACAAGGGGACACAAGTTTTCTCAAACGCAGCTGTCAACCATCTGCCCTAACTTTTCACTCCTCCTCTACTTTTTAAGCTCCAGAGCCCAGTTCCAGTGAGGAAAGACTCCTATCTAGGTAATACATGCAGAATAAAACCTAGCTACGACATTTCTCCTGACCATGCGGCCACATCATCCCAACCTAAAGATGAGGTAGAACTTTTCTTGGGAGCCTAACTAGCTGGATAGGTACAAGCACTATTCTCTCTAATGCAGCAGCTGTCTGTTAATGCAATGCCAAACTCCACAGTTTTATCTCCAATTCAGGGCACACTACTAATGCAAAAAAAAAACCCAAAACAGAGCTGCTTGAAAAAAATGATGTAAGCACACACTCCCACTTGAACTACAACTGCATCGTAAAGGCCACGGTCTGGCATATCCAGTGACTTCCTCCGGTCCCCAAAGTAGCAATGACACTTAACCTCTGTTTGTACTGGGACTAGTGGTGGTTACCCAAAAGGAACATGAAGGATATCCCGAGTACTTATTACAGTGAGATGTGGAATTTAAAAAGAAAATATAAACAAAAATTTAAGAACTCTAGATCGAATCTGAAACGGGCTGTGAGATGGAAGTGAGGAAACCAGACTGTCTCTGTGCATATAGGCCACTTGGTATTAGGGGCTTTGTTTTCTCTCTCTTCAGGAGAATAGATCGTTCCTCTCCAGGGGATTGTTGTAACATATGTGGGTATTATAGTTTTATAGCTTACACTCATAAACCTTCTGGTTTCTTACGAGATGGCTTGAACTGGAGAAATATGCTCTGCATAGTCCATGCTCTGTAGACTCCCAAGGATCAAAAGGAAATAGGCTGCCATGACTGAAACAAAAACGAAATATCAGAGTTGAACAGTATTAGAACTCACACTGCTTGTAAAACTAAGCATCAGGATTAGAAAAAGCACTACAATACTTAAAGTCCCTGGATGCACCCTCTTAGTCTGCAATAATCAAAACTGAGGAAGACAGACTGCGTTATTTGACAAAGTATTCAAGGCTCTTTCATTTGTCTCCACAATCAGTTCACAATTATTTAACAAAATATCTCTATTGTCTCCTGTTGGCAGCATAACTTGCTCAGATCCCAGGGAGCTTTCTTGTTCTCACTGCATGCAAGACTATATTTTTCATTCAGCTGAAGCGCACAGAGATTCCACCCGGGCAGATGGATTCCTGAACACGAACACTTTGACAGCAAAGGAATCCTGTTCTGTTCAACTCCAGTACAGCAACTGGCAACAGAAAGGCAATGACATTTTCTTGAAAAACTCCCGATAGTCCTTTCTGCCCTTGGGAATATGCTCTTACAGGAATTCAAGTGATTAAAACAATCTTATCTGGCTGTCAGCTGGAAGACTATCTCCAAACAGTCCCACCTCTTCTTCCAAAGAACTTCTCTGGAACAAATCGTGGATAAAATAAACTCTCAATGCTTTACAGAGTATCAGCTGCATTCCAGTGTCCAAGCCAGATCCCTTGAGAAAAAAAAAGTAACAAGAAAGCTCCTTGATTGTCAGAGAGGAAAGCACTGCTGCAAGAGCTAAAAGGTGTTTTTTTTTCTTAAAACCTTTAGCTGTAAGGGAGTACACTCACAAAATGCTTATCACAGCTAAAAATTGCTTCTGTGGCCTTATGCAACTAGTGATGATGCAGTGTGAAACTGGCAGGCATTAGTAACAAAAAAAAGAGAACAGAAACCCACCCAGGTGCTTCAGAGATCAAGCAGCCAAGCACTTAAGCCCTCACAGTACGCTGGACCTCACTGTCAAGTGAGTTTGTCCAGTCTACAGGCGATCTGATAAAATCACAGCTGCAGAACCATAATTCATGACTATAATCCACAATGAAAACCGAAAATCCATTTACATTTATTAGGAGATGGTTGCGCACAGTTTCTCATCTTATTCAAAAAGTCTACAAATAGAGTTTAACACTTCTGATTGCAAGCAAATATTTGTTCAACGTTCTTAGTTGGGTAAGGCCAATTTAGCGCCTTGTTACACTTTCAAGATTTAGTACACATTTGTCAGTTCTTTACTTTCCTCTGGTAACAGTCCCACTGGAGTAGTAAGGAAAGTTCACTAAGACACTTTATAACAGCAGCTGAACTTGGGTTACACAAACTTGGTTTTGGAATATGCTTCAAACGTAAATTATTCTAGGCAATTTTCAATTTTAAGATCTTAAAGCAACACTGTCAAAGGCTCTGCCCCCCTCCCCACTGCACTCACACTACCACCACTAGGAGCTTGCACTCTGTAGAGCCGTAACGTCCAAGAATCAAAAAGCACTTCAGAAAGGTGGGCACCGTTTCAAATAGTGGTATACTTGAGCTGGAATCCTACTTATACAAGAATATATTTTTATCCTTTGTCTTCTGTTTACAACAGGACAAGAATCAAACTAAACCAATCTTATCCTGACCTTAGTCCAACCTCTCATTGCCTGTAGTTTTCTCACATGCAATCCTACACTGATTTAGGAGCTCCACTTGACTGCAATGTTCACAGCTGAGTTTTCTCTATGGAAAGGTGAGCATCTGCTACAGTCAGTTACTTTCAGATGGAAGCACTGGTCAAATTTTAGGTTGGCCACAGTCTGGAGAATCACTTGACTGGAGAATCACTACCATACCTAATGTAATCTGATAATGCACTTGATCCCATATTGGTTTAAGAAGTGTAATAGACTATATATGCAGTTCTCCAAATTCTCTGAGCTGAAACTACAGAGCTACAGTGAAGAAATTCTAGTTTTGCCTTAAGCAGAACCTTCTATAACATTATTTTAACTTACTATTTTGATTTAGAGAACTAATTTTATCAAGATTTTCAGTTCGCAATTCTTACTGAATAGGTGAGCAGCAACAAACAAGTGCTAGTATACTACCAGAACGTTGTACTTCCTTCTCAAAATGTCCTTAATAAAGCATTAGGCATGTCAAATAAACTTCTGTAAACAAAAGATAAATTACTCAGGTTCTGCTCTGATTATAGCCAGATACATATTCTCATAAAATAAACATTCTCTTGTCATTTT
This sequence comes from Trogon surrucura, assembly GCA_020746105.1. Taxonomy (NCBI): domain Eukaryota; kingdom Metazoa; phylum Chordata; class Aves; order Trogoniformes; family Trogonidae; genus Trogon; species Trogon surrucura. The sequence continues at coordinate 32,561,517 of CM036621.1, forward strand.
CCATGGCCCACATATCCACATATGAGGTAAACCACTTTAATCACCAATAATATATAAACCTCAGTACTCAACAGGAACCTTGGGAAAAATGTAACTAAGATGTCAATATCAAGAAGTGACACTTTTGTTCCACTGCAAAGTGAAACCAATTTATTTGTGCTAAATGAATGGAAAGAATGTATTCGGAACACATTTCTTTACACATTGTACCGGTTTAGGCTGCTAAATAAGCATTCATTAGTGCCATGTTGTGCTACTTTCTTGTACTCTGTTTCTACCGAGCAATACAACACTTTGGCTGTTAGGCCAATAAATTCCTATATGCTCATCCTGTATTTTAATTTCTAACAGACTTTTGAACATTTAGAATACCTGTTCAAACTTTGCTTCAGGGACATCACAATTAATATATTTTAACAAGAAAAAAAGTCATCATCAGTTGTTCTCTACAATCACATTGCCTTCTGCAGCAAAAAAAAAAAAAAAAAAAATCAAAAAGAAAAAAAATCAAAGAGCACGCTTTAATCAGCTATCAGTAACCTGTGGGCAGGACCACACTTACCCAAGTTAATCGGGACCGATCACACAGTATGGGCAGCTTACAGGTTAAGGTAAATATCAAGTGATTTCATCAAATCTTAAGGTCCACTAATCGTACATTCCACAGACTCCAAGAAGCCAGTTCCCTCACTGCAAAAATCAGACTGTACTATATGTTTGAGGTGCTTTTAAACAGAAGAATGGATGTGTCCTGTGTGCTGAATTAAGCTTATTTACTACACAATACAATAGAGTATGTGTCTCGGGCACTGATTAGGGTGTCTGACTCACTTTTGCACTAGAAGTTGTTATTTCCAATGACTGAAACGTAGTGCTGAATTTCCATAAGCTTGGTAAACACTGTAATGTTTCAGAATTTATCATATAGCCCATCATGCCTTTAATTTTCTGCAAATTGTCATGAAAAAATATAAAAACGTATCCCTTTAATTTTACAAACCTAAAAGCCAGGAAAATGAAGCTTTGGAGCCAAGCAAAACGACGTAATGCCGTATTACCAAACAGAGTAGCAAATGTTCCAGCCAGAGAATGGACATACACGTAGTTCAAGTAAACACTGATGGAAAACTTTGTTTAGTTAGTGTTGTAGACCCACAACACTGGCTGCATTTTATACAAACGTTTACAACACAATTAACAGTGAAGCCTATATAACCTCAGTGCAAATAAGTCAAATCCAAATATGCCAAGTAAGCCTTTGGCTTTTAGTAAACTGCTCCATGTTTTGAGTCCACTTCTGACATACAGACTGCTGAGCACATGCACTAAGGCTGAGAGGAGGGATGCACTGAATGTGGGAAAGTGGCCGACTGCGACGCTGCAGCTTGGACCGTAGGTTGCACAGGCGGCGGAGGTGGTGGTGGAGGTGGCTGCACTGGGGTCTGCGTGTTTGGAGAAGGAGGAGGAGTGGGACGTTTAAATTTGTCGGGGCTGTTACTTCTTCGTGGTGAAGGCCTCTGCAGAACAAAGAGTAAAATTGTGTTTAACACACTCCTGAACAACCTTAGCTGCAAGCTCCCTAATCAAGTTATTGAACTTAGCAAAGGGAAAAACAAAATGAACAAAAAACAAAAAAAATCAAACAATTATGTCAGAAGAATCCACTTCAAAACATTGCAAGAAAAAACACAACTTTTACACAAAATAAACGTTACTCTGAAACCGAGTAGCAAAGGAAGGGGAAGTACTTCTGACATCAAACAGGACATTCACTTCCTCCCGTCAGCTTACAGGAAACGAACACGAGACATATCCTGAAGACACGTTTACCTATTGGGGCCAGCAACCTAAAGAGAATTGAGAGACACTGTAGAGACAGCACCTCTCAGTTGTGCTTGCCCAACCAGTTGGCGTTGATGAACCTTTAACTTCATGCTGCTGGTGTATGAAGTCCAACTATGTGGTACCTGAGTGTGGGCAGAAATGTTTCAAATGCCAGAGGGTCTGCCCAGAATCTCTAGCTTTCAGAAAGACTCTTAGCCTGCACACTGGAGTACAATCAAAGCATGATATAAGTTGTTCTTTGGAGAACAAGAAAAGATTACAACTCCTGGAGCTGCAGGAGTGAAGTGCTTGTTAGAGAGGTTCCCTCAACAGAAACCACAGACTTTCAACAGCCTGCATATTTAAACACAGATTTAAAACCCACTTTATATTTATAAAGGTGCTGGGGAATCTTCTTTAACGTAAAAATATAAATTAAACTGCACAACACTAACTTCTGCACTTTTGAAACCAAAATGCTCACTACTTACCAATCCAGTTAGCATTAATCAAGAACTTCATGGCATGACAAACCACCCACCCACACTTAATAATCAACCACAGGCAATCAACTCTGGGGAAAAGCATGATTCTAGTGCTATACCAAAGGTACTACAGGTGAATTCAATTTATTCTGTAATGAAGATCAAGAACGAGAAGTCAAGAATCAAACTGCAGTTTAGTAAAATAATGTATATTCTATGTATTCTTCTGCACAACTACGTACAATAGATGAATGCTATATGTGAAAAGCCAAGGGATTCTTGACAACCGACTGATGTCTCCGAAACACTTAAAAATCATTTATTGCGTTTGCGTACATCTAATAAAACAAAGGGATTTGGTTTCAGTATTCAGACAAAGCCAAGGGCTGCTTCCTCAAAGCAAGTAGTCTTCTGTCCTGAAGATGATCTTTTTGACAGTGACCGAACGTGACACCAGTTAATTTAGTTTCAGAAAGAGTAGCATTTCACAGAGACTGAATGGAACAAGTTCCTTGAAAAATTTATAAAACTAGGTTCCAGGTCTTCCAGAAGCACAAAGATCTTCCTGTGACTAACTCAGGTGACACACAGCAGCGGGTTGAACCCAGACCACGATTCTACCTTCCTGCCAAGCTCCAGCTCCCGTCCTGCCCTACCCACCACTGCAGCGTTCCCACCAATCTTTGCACAATGAAATTAACGATTATTTCGCACACTCGCCCCAACAACTTCAGAAGCAGCCATACTTTAGCATTCTACTATAATAAACTCTATTGAAACGTGTCTTCATATCTGAGAATGACAAATATATGCAAAAAAAACTTGCAGGATATTTACATATTACCATACCTGTTGAGCTGTCTTGATACAACAACTATAACATATTCAGCCCAATGGTAAATATTTAGGCTCTGTTTGCTCACTGAACGCCACAAATATTTAGAAGAAACACCATTATGTAGAAATGCATCAAACATTACAGGTAAAAAAGAAATAAATCCAGCTGAAATATGAGAAATTGCCCTAACGAATGTTTCTATTAACTTTCTTCTTTGCCCAAGAGAATAGAAAATAAGAGTTAACTGCCTGTTACAGTGACATGATGGTAGCATTGTGTGTCATCCTGAAGAAAACCTGAGCTTGAAGCAACCTCAGATGACTCATCCGTCAGATGGTGGAGACTAGGAGAAAAATGAAAGCAATGTTTTTACTTCCCAGGACAGGCTTAGTACCTTAGAACATCACTTCTCACACCCTGCCTGCTGATCCATAAAGTGATACCTATTACTGTCCTTAAGATGACAATACATCCTACTCTTTTGCAGAAAATAAGGTTCTCCAAAAAGAATCAGGTTCTGAGGGGTGAAGAGGAAAATCAAGGCTGAAGAAAGCAGCAATAGATATCTCAAAGTAAGGAGACAAAACCAAACATTTACACAAATGTTTTGTAAAAAAGCTGAAGGACAAGCAATCATAACTTTTGAAAACCAAACTCACATCGGTAATGAGTATTTACTATTTTAAATACTTACTGTAATACCATGGGATGGTCCCATATGTTGCACATGAAGGCCTGGGGAATTGTAGTAAGACATTCCAGCTCTAGTCAATGAAGTTGGTGGTGTGAAACCAACTGTGTGACTTGCATATGACAGACCTAAAAATTATTAAAACAATGTAACATCAACATCCTTGTTTACAATACAAACTAAAGCATGAATTTTAAATTTGTTTTTAGTTTTGAATCAAGGTTAGAAAACTGACTGCTGCTAGATTAGACATCTAAAAATATTCATCGTACTGAAAAGCGTGATGGAAAATCACTTTCTTTTCCTGTAGTAAACTACTATACGTTTCAAAACATATTACACAATGTTTAAAATTACTTTTCACGTAACATTAACAGTGTAAGGCTCCCCATGCCACTTAAGTCTTAGTCTGCAAGTTTTTCCATCCATCCTTCCATTTCTTCTCAGAAGAAGTGACTTCCTGAACAAAATAGAGCCTGAGGAAGCAGAGAGGTTGTGCCTGGAGAAGCCATCTAGCACCACGCCACTATGAGTTTCCCCAAAGAAAGCGGATGTAGGTGGCTCCTCTAAGGCACACCAGATCCGCACCAGGCTTCCTCCTGTTTTGCCTCAGCATGTAATGGCAGGGACCTGAAGACCTTTGGAGCTATGAAGCTAAAACATTCTGGGATTAGTTGCTCACTGGACAAGGCCAGAAACTAACATTTAATATCAGAACTTGTTTCATCCACATTAAGGAAAGCTTAATATTCAAAAATGCAAATATCTCATTCTTCTGTCTAAATATTTCATTCTGTAAGAACTCATTTATAAAAACAGAGTACCTGTACAGCTAACCCAGGTAACCAGAAACAGCAACCGCTATGTGCTTAGAGTTCAGACCTTAAAGTGTTCCGAACATTTTGAGTATTTCTTGAAACAGCACTTTTTCCAAAATCTTTAACTTCAACCTTTGCTTTCTGACAAAAATACTTGTAAGGCAGGAGACCAGACTTTTCCCAGCTGTTTAGTATTAGACACTAGCAACCGCTTTGAAGAATTACAACCAAAAAAAGTTTCTAAAGGTCTATTAAACTTTATAACACCACCCCGGATTTCAGTTTTCATACTTCAACATTAAATCAATGCCACTGCATTGACACCCAGCTTTGTCTTTAACTGCCCTATCTCTGTTTGGATGTACAACTGATGAGCCAAGATCTTGACAGAAAATATCCAAACAAGTCTCAGCTCACTAATAAAGTTACATAATAAAAGTTAATCCCCTTGCTTCCTACAATTCTGTCTGATTCTACTACATCCTCAGTCTACATCTGGTGCAAATTACAAGTGGTTCCAATAGAATCACTGTCACTTCAAAGTTGTTAACAACATAGATTAACAAAATCAATCTGCATTGTTTTGACTACACAATCTAATTGTCTGCACAGCACATGTTTTACAACTAAGTGCTTTTGTAAGCACAAGGAGAGAAGCAATTCAATGTTCAAGTAGGTGACAATGTCTTGCAAGTCAAAGACAAAAGCCCAGAACAGTAATAGGCAAAAAAATATGCTTTCAAGTCACCTTTGCAGCATTACGATTTTGGACTGCTCTGGAATAAACCAGCTCCAAAAGCTTTACAAATGCAAGTCTGCATGGCAGTCAAAGAAGTAGTAACAGAACAATGCACATACATCCAACACAGCTCATCTCTGCCGAGAGCCCAAAATCTCTATCTAGTCTAGCTTTAGGAGCAAAGTATAAAACAGCTTATCTACACTAAAGACTAACTGGTATTTAGAGGTACTAACCCCTCAGCTGCGTAGGAGTAGCAATACTTCTACAATCTTCTACAGTCCCATACATTGTGCTAGAAATCTCAGCCATATCTCAAGCTTGACAGAGTCCTCAAAAGCAGCACCTCAAGCAACACAAACAAAAGGCTCCAAGATTCAGGAGCCAAAATCTGACCCATTAAAGCTAACTGGTTATCCATATGAAATTATAGCATTTCTAACTGTTTTCAAGTTATGTTTCTACAAATTCAGGCACATCCTTTCCCAAATGAAATGGCAAGTCATACAACTCAGATAAAAATACAACACTGTGTCATCCTGTGCTGATACTTTTGACAGCAGTGTACTGTACCACTATAAAGTACTCTCAAAACGTATTTGTTTTCATCCATTACCACATTCATATATCCCAGACAGCTGTACAAAATTCCCTATTGATCTCATTAGTTCTCTAACAAACTGCTGCTCCTATTTTTCTAAAGTCTGAAACTTCCCAGCCGCGTATATTAATTTATCAGATGTGAGGCAGAGTAACACAGCTGCCTGTACAGAAATGCTAGCCTGGAACGCTTCCCGTACCAACATTACCAAAACTGTGAACTGTTAGAAGAGATCATTTCGTCTGTGCTATTTTTAACTCTGCTTCAGATTCTGTTTCAGCATCCCCCATCTGTGGGATATAATTCCCACTTTTCGAACAACTGATGGGAAATAAACCCCGCAGGGAACAAACCGACAGAGCACTCCTGCACTTGCATGTCATCTAAATTGGGTGCATTTCTATGTAATCTAGGATGGAAGCCTGTAAGTTACCAGATATTTTTTCCTACATATACTTTTAATTATAACCACTGGGTGAAATGCAGATATCACGTGCATTTAAATACTGTATTAGGAAAGCTGCACATACATAATCATGAATGTCCAACAGTAGTTACTCCAGAACAGTTGTTAGTATGACCGTGTTTCTGTACACCCGGTTATAGGAAAAGCTTATGAAAACATCGTTGTCTTGGTAATGTACCTTGCAAAAACCTGAAAGTGTTTTAGCTCATTTGAGAAGCCAAAAAACCTTTGAAAAACTCTACCATAATGCTGATCTGCAACACCATAACATGGCTTATGGCCACTGCCACTTTTCACACACGCTTACTCCTTTTGCAACACCTGGATGAAAACTATTTTGAGTTCTTCTGAAAAAGCAAAGTCAATCTTGAAAACTGAAGAGTTTAAAGACATTTTGTATGTTCTAGCAGACCTGTGTAATAAAACATCTCAATTCCATCTTGCAGAACGTGTAAATACAGACAAAGCACATTTCATTCGCCCTTACTGCAGGACAGGTTTAAAAGGGGAACTTGGGAAAGCAGAGCATGAAGGATTCACTTCATTATGTACAAGTGAGTTTGTCACCACCACATAACACTCGTGGCCAATAACTTTTAACGAAGGTAAAAACATGATTTTAAAGGATTTTAAATTTCAGCCAATAAATGTGCTAGTAACACAAATACGTTTCCTTTGACTTAAAAAAATATATCCAGTAATTAAAAGCTTTAAAAAGGTTAGTTTGCCTTTGTTATGGAAAGTACTAGAGACAGGAATTCTTATTTTTATAGTTACTGTTTTACAATAGAAAATAACTACAAAAGCCATTTCTCTACTAAAGTGAAATAGAAATTGCTATTTTCCAACACGTTCAAGGTTAGACTTCTGTAAGAAGTTTTGATTCAGAGCACAACAGCAGTCTCATTACTAGTTCATCACCAAACTCTAAAAGTCTGTTTGAACTATGCAACCTGTTGGGCAACTTCTATGGAAGGAAAAATAAACCAAGCAAAAAAACAACAAAAGAAGAGCCAGGAAAAGAGAAAGAGAGAGCAAAAAAGAAATAAAAGTTCAAGCGACAGCTACATAACTGACCTTTACTATCTGTTCACAGCGTAAATCAGAACCATCCAAAAACATGCTGCGCTAAAAGACATCTAAGGTAAAACTATTCTTACGTTTATGATGCTTTTTTTTTTTCTCCAGACTAGCTTTGAAAGGCTACTGACCTATATATATTTTAATAGGGCATATTACTACGTGATGCATACAATAATTTTAGAAACTGGGTTAAATATTTACCAGGTGATATAGGTCTGCTAGAACTTGGTGAGGGTGTATAAGGGATAGGACTGGACACAGTGCGAGGTCTTAATCCTTGTGCAGACATCTCATTAAAATATCTAACAAAAAAAGGTAAAGAATAATTAGATCAAACCTTTTAAAATGTGCCATGTTTTAAAAGTTTCACTGTGGTTTTCTTTTCATTTCCCATAAGAATCATATCAGATTAAGGAAGGACCAGTCACCTTTCAGAAGTCAGGACAGGAACTCTCGTCACTGCTGAAGGCTCAGACACTGGCTTAACTTTCAGTAGAAACAGCTGGACTTATCTTAGTCATTTGCAGTTCAAACCATACAAGTCACTTATGATTAAAATAGTACATACTAAGGCCAGAGGTACAAATACTGTCATCCAGTTTGACCTACACAACATTCTTACTTTACACATAATTTCTACATTGACTTCAATAGCTTGTCTGGCTGCAGTATCTTCCAGAAAGGCTTTCAGCCCTGAGAAGAAATCATGGAAAGGAAAGAAATCATTATAGTATTGATGTTCATCAGTGAAAAACCTGCCCTGTTTCCTCCTTGATTCCCTTTGGTCTCAACACTTAGCCATTTGCTCATTGTGTCTTTTGCCATGGGAACAGAGACATTTTGAACCCAGGACTTCCTCCCACTAAGGATTCTTCTAGGTTGTTTTGCAAGACGCCTCCCACACTTCACTGTGACGAACTGAACAGATTAGAACCTCAGGCAAGGCATTTTTCCCCATCTGAAATAATTTTAGTGGTATTTATTTGTACTTTACTCACTGAATACAGTGAAGCTTCTTCACAGCCATCAGGTGCTATATAAAAGGAGATAAAAATCATACCAATTGCTCCTACTTGCCACTTACTGTTTATATCTCAAAAGTAATTTTACATATATTTTCCACAGCATTAGGCTGGCAGCCTAGATTTTTCAGTCATTGTCTAGATTAGAGGTTTCTCTGCTCGCCACCTTCTGCACAGATGGTTGCAAATCAGTACACCTAGTTTTATACTATTACATTCGGCTGGGTTTCTTTAATGGACACAGAAAAGCAGCAGGCAAAATTAGCTACCTAACAGCCCTCTGACTCTTGCTTGTCTCACCTTCTACCCCCGTGTTCTCAGAAATTCTTAGTAGCTACATTTATTTCCAGATCATGGGAAAAAAACCCAAAAAACAAACAACATGGAGCAGCAGTAAAAATATTCCTATTTGATAGAACTCACAACGATGACTACTTCAAGATCTGTGAGCCAGTTCATAAACTATTTGAAGCAGGTTTTGATATTGCATTGCATTGGTTTTTAACCAGGATTTCAGAGTTACTAAGCCACAATACCTAACACAGGCCACACACACTGGTGTGATACAGATCAGGTAATAAAAGTAGTTGCAATAGGGAAGAACACAAAATTAACAAACTGACAAATTAAAGTTTAGTTATAAGTTTTGTGAAGAGCCTGCAGTGGCAAGGTTAGCAAAATTGAACTGACCAGGCCACCTCTGCAACACATCGTAACTTGCAATGCTATTACTTGTACGTGCTGTTACAGCAAGGCAGTGGTCTTTGTAATTTAATTGTATTTTATTCTACATAAAGACAACTTTCTGTAAGTCACCCGACTACCTGGATCAAGTGATACGTAATAGCACACTGTAGGTATGCTTCCTGCTTTCAGATAGTCTCCTACTTCTCTAGAGAACAAGATGGAAGTTTGAGAAGACAAAGTTGTTCCTAGTCAGGAGGAAGAAAATTTGGGAGAGCTGTATTTTGCATTCAGTAAAGCATCTTCATTTACCCTCATCTAATTAATTATCAGCTCACAGAAAGCATCTGAAAAAAACAGGTATCTGATCCACCACCATCATTTTTAAGAAGACAATGTAAGCTGACAAAACTTTACATCTTAAAATCACTGCTGCATGTGGTTCCACACTTACTTTGCCTACACAGTTCTCCTCAGATTAACCGCTCTAATGCTGGCTTCGTCCTTCCCTTCACTTTGTATTACTGACACTGCAAATACCCGCTTGGGAGTGATTCTGCCATGCCTTTGTAGTACCAAGAACATCAATAAGGCAACTAAATTTCTTAAAAGTACAGGAGAGGTAATCAAATTTTCCTGCATTTTATTGGTGTCCACTACCTACAATTCTCTGACAACCAAATTATTAGGATGCTCTACAGTTTTGGATGAATACTCGTAATTTGCATAGATTCAGATGTTGACTGTATTTCCATTACAGTGTAAACACTGGCAAAAATACAATGCTAACAGAAGTAGATTCAAGCACCAGAATCCTGTGCTTCTAACGATTACTTTATACAGCATCCACTACATCCTAATACCAGATGCTACTGCAACATATATCACTTGCCTGTTATTTGATTAAAATGAAAACACTACCATGAACTTTCAATGTGCTCCTTGAAACAACATATCTGGTACTTTGTTTCTGGTAAATTATAGCTTGCAAACACATGATGACCCAAGACGAAATATCTGAGTGAGGAATACACAGCACAGGGTAACTTTTTTTTAAGAACCATTAGAAATCCAAAATAATGTAAAGCAGTACAACAAAATAATGAGCATTTGGTAAGAAATAAGAATGTTTTATTCAAAGTGTACTTTAAAGCTTCTTTTAAGACATACCATTGTCATATGACTATGATGTGAGAAAAACACTAAAAGGCATCATACAAAACCACGACAAACTCAAGTCTATCTATAAGGTCAGCACAAGCAATGCAGTTTGTAATAGATGGCAAAAAACCAAAAAAAATCAAAGATGTTACTGTTTGGACATCAAGAACAATCCAACAGTTTTAGAAATGCTTCCTCTCTCAAAAGCTTTCTTTATACAGCATCCCTTTGTATTTGGCTGAACACATTTTAATTTCTGCAGATGACAAATTAGCCCCAAGTAAGAACATTGTTCCCACCTCACATAATTCCCTGCAGTTGTAAGTGAGGGGCAAACCAAAGGCACTATGATCAAACTATCCTGAATCTCAACTCCACAGCTATATTTATTTATATATATGTTATCAAAACCCTGAGGGTCTTCAGATATAAATATTTTCCCTTACTGTTAAAACTAATGCAACTTTCTGCACAAGTTTGATACAATTCTACTGAAGATATTCCCGGACCATGCAGAAATGTGATACGGATATTAAACCCACCTAGAGATTATTTCTATAAATACTTATTCTATAATACTAAAAAAGAAATACGAGTATTGATTAATAAGCTTAATGCCAACATATCTGGATGGCTAGAAAACACAAACCTTTCATCGTCCATTTCTAAGCTGGATTCACTTTCTGACAGTTGCCTGCAGAGTGCTTCCCTACGTTCCATTTCCCTCTGTAATTTTCTTTGAAGTCTCAAGTTTTCTTCTCTCATATGTCGCTCCTCTTCTAAGTATTGTGCCATCTTCTCTGAATCTGAAATTTTGTTAAAATTTGATTACAATTCAGGTTTTTTTACTCCAGTACTTCATGAATGAGGATGTAAAAAATGCTCAGGATGTATCACTCACAATTCCCATCTCCAAGTTATTAGTTCAAAGCCTAATTCAGAACCATAGGTACTAAAATTAACTACTGCTTGTCCGCAATTTTAGAAATAAAAGGTAAAAAGCAAAGAAGGTTTTAAGTATTTACTTAAAAATCATGAAGAAAATCATAGACTCACAACCACAAAGAAAAAATACAGTGACTCCTGCTATTCCACTTTCACAAAGATTTTACTGCAACATACAAAACAAATTATTTTAAAGGTACATTTCCATTTTGAAGGAGGAAGCACAAAACAACTTCTGAAACCCAAATTATGCAAACTTGTACAAAATTGCTGCCTCGTATGTATTCTGTAGCATTTTTTCATTTACAAATTTTATCACAGAGATTGGCCAGCAGAATTTGTACTGATACGAAAAGCCAACAAGTGGTTTACTCTCTGCATCAGAGGGTAATTTGAGTTTGCAACTCTAAACAAGTTCAGCAAACATCCCTTGGTCCGGTATCACAGGCTATTTGAAGTCATAAAATCAAATTATGGAAAGCTATGAAGCATTTTGACAGATTATTTAGATGAAATGGAAGACATGATGAAGACTTATGACACACACAACATATTTTGAGAGGTTTTCTAATGCTTGATCAAGTTTACAGTTAATTCCTTGATATACAGCACTCTGATTCATCATGCTTTGTGCTCACTTCTTTATCCAGCACCCTTCAATCAGAGGAACACTCCTGTTTTAGAAGACTGTTCCCAAACTACTGGCAATATGAGGTTTATCTTTCTTCTGTGGAAATACCACCTCTAAATGTAACCATGTCACTTATTTAAAACCACTGTTCTATCAGAACAGTTCCTAGCCTAGAAGTAAGTGCTTCAGGAATACAAGATGCAATACCAATGTCAGAATTTGGTAAGCAGATTTTATCAGGTATTTATGAATAATGCTCGAGGTTCTCTAATGACCACATACTGCAAACACCAAACTGAAAACTGTATTTCAGTTTCATCTTCTGCTTGCAAGCTCGCACATCCACCATTTCGATCAGCATCGCTATTCGTATTGCAGCTCTGTTTAATCTGTTCACAAAGGGAAGGAGTACTTTTAAACCTAGACCTTATTTTCAATGAGAATTTGACTTTAAATGCTTCTAAATTTTGACCAGAAACCACTGAGAAATAATGAAGAATACTTGAAATGAAATTCATTAGGCTGTATTTGTACAAATATTACTTTAAATCTAAGACCTTGCTCTTGTTCCGAAGTTCCGTAAGTGAAGGCTGCAGTGCAGAACTGCCAAGTCTGAAGGTCCTGGTCCTCTCTTAACTGACGTAAGTTATTAATACCATAAACTTGTGCACAAGGCCATTGCAAGAGCACTCTCTCATTACCTCCATCTTTAAGGAAGGCTGCTGCCTCTGGCAAGCTATTTCTCTAAACAGGGGTTGAAATATTCCCGTTAGCCTGTCATGACCAGCAGGCTAGAGGGGCAGAATACTACCTGTTTCCACTGGCCCAAATTCTTCCATCTGTATGTTCAGGTATTTACTTATCTATTAATTGAAGTATAACACTACTGACTAGGAATCAGGCAGAACTGATGGAATTCAGAGAGAAATTTTAGATTTAGCATGAGAGAATGAAAGATCAGCACTAGAAAGTTCACAGGACGGTGCAAGCAACCTTCCTGCCAGCTGAGACCACCTGCTCAGAGCCACAGCCTCTTCTCTTGAAAGGCTGGGCAAAAACCGGCCTTTCCACCTCTCATCAAGGGTCCGTGACACCTTCCACAACAGAAACACACGGATTTCTACACAGCTACTTATTCTGCCCACCTTCAAAATGATCTGACATAGCTAGTGACAAAATAAGGTTACTTGTTCTGCTACACTGTGAGGTGAAACACCTGCCAGAACAATTAGTCTAACACAGCTACAATTACTTAAAGGTAGATGCAAGCATTAACAAGTGAAATTCTTGTATACAACCTCACTTTATTTTCCTAGCTCTTAATTCTTTCGAGTAATTCTTAATTTATAACGAGACTCTTACAAAGTAGGCCGTAAGTATGTTTGGCAAAATCTGTATACGTTGGGAATACTGCTAAGTCTCTGAAAAAAAAGAAAAAAAAATATAGAAACTGTCTTTCCGGCCCCAAATATCCAAGAAGTATTTGTTGATTCTTCCAGACACCTTTCTAGTAAAGCTAAAAAAACCCCAAAACCACACTGCAGTATAAATACATCAACAAGTAATAATACTGCAATTATGAAAGTACTTTAATCCAAACATGCCCTACCTTCTTTCCACTTCTACTCAAGGAAGTATATATGAAAAAACTTACATTACACAAACTTACAATGATTTAAAACAAGTTTACTCACGCTGTAACTGTGCAGCCCTCAGTTGCTTCTTTAACCTCTCCACTTCATTCTTTAAAAATCTGATATGTCTCATCATATTTTCTGGAGAATCTATCTCCATTGATATGTCTCTGGGTGATGGTGGAGCAGATACTGGCTGGTCTAATTTCTCCTGCAAAATTCTTTATGAAAAATAGGTCAAACTTTACCTTGAATTCTACGGAAAAGAAAGCCCCCTGAATCCCCCAGAAAGACACTGCAAGGATTCTGACATGTATGTAAGATTTCTTTTAACAACTGGTTTGGGGGAAAGAATTTTGGAAGTATTTATAATGCTTTTTTGGAAGGATTTATAATGCTTTTTTTTTTTTCTTAATTCAATATAGAAAAGGTAAAATGTGTTGCCTAAGCACATATGGATTTTCTAAAATATTCAGACATTGACACTCCCACACACCTCTGCACGCAGCTCAGGAAAAAAAAATATCTGGACTACAGTTATCAGTTTTATACTGAAACACTACTTATTCAAAAAATCATTTCTAAGCAAGTTCATTTAATCTTTTCTGAGTTTTTCCATTTATGTTCTTAGAGGAAGAACATACACTCCAGATGCAAAGACAAGTAAAGTATATGCACGGCGAAACACAAGCTTTTCTGTGCTTTATCATTACCAAAAGAGAAAACTTCACATTTTCCAAAGCATATTCAAATAGTCTCTCTTTTTTTTTTTTTTATCAAAAAATCTCCAAACAAATTCCATGAAGTTTCAAATACCTCAAATAATCAATTGTAAAATCAGGAGACGTGAACTTCTTTTACAGTGAAGTAAGTATATGGCACATACTCAATATCCTAAATGATGATTTCTGGACCCAACAGATGAAGTATTGTCTCAGGTTCAGCTGAAATAGCTCATTCCTTAGTAGCTAGAACAGTGCTGTGTTTTGAAGTCAGTAGGAGATGAACGCTGGTAATATACTGATGTTTTTAGTTGCTGCTAAGGAATCAAGGACTTTCCCTTGTTTTGCTAGCGTGCAGGAGCACGAGGCTGGGAGGGAGCGTGGCCGGGACCGCTGACCCGCACTAGCCAAAGGAATATTCCACACTGCAGAACATTACGCTCGGTATATAAATTTAAAGGAGTTGGCTGGGACACGGGGCTGGGTAGGGATCGCTGCTCAGGCATCAGTCAGCAGATGGTGAGCAACTGCATTGTGCAACACTTATCTTGGGACTTATCTCTCTCTCTTTTTGTTCTATTCCTTTTCATTACTATCGTTATTGTTATAAGTACATTTGTTATTATTGTTATTTTAGTTATTAAACTCTTCTTAACCCACAAGTTTTTGGTTTTTTTTTTCAATTATCCTCTCCATCCCACTGGGTGAAGGGAGGAGTGAGCGAGCAGCTGTGTGGTGCTGAGTTGCTGGCTGGGGTTAAACCACAATAAGTATTTTTCAGCCCAAAAGCATGAAACTGTTCTACACAGATCCAACTTTGCCCTGAGGAGCAGGGACAGCACCATGCAAGCACAACTCTGCGCGGCCTAGCATTCACAGGTACCACACAAAGTGGTACTAAAGTGTGGGCCTGACTCTACCACAGCTCCTTGCAATAAGGCACAGAGCCTGAGATTAATTAAATCACAAATAGTGTGGCTTAGTGGACTTTAAATCTAAGATGCAGAAAAATCCTACCAAAGGCCTATCCCACTATGGTTTTACCACTGTTGAATATCACATGTAGCACTTTCCACTCAGTAGGGCTCTGTAAAATAAAACTACACAATGCGTGGTTCAGCCTAGGTTCAGGTGTTTGCTGAGGCCCCAGTCAAGATTCAGAGAGTCACACTAACATCACTGCCCTTAAACATCTAGAAGGAAATAAGGTAATAATCATGTCTTCTCTCCCACTCTCCCCAAAACCAGAATTCTTGTAACAGGGCGTTAAAGAGAAGGTTGCTTTAATACACTTTTTTAACCTTAGCTTTCCCAGGATATAAAATCTTGCTGTTTTAATTTCTATTGAAGAAGTAGCAGGAAGTCTCAAAGACGTGAGTGATTATCAATGAGATAAAGCTAAACTTTTCTTCAAGCAGACAGGAAAAACCAAGACTTTCTCATATAACACATACACTAAAATACCACGTTATTTTCTCTGGGCCACAAAGCTGACTCCAAATGAGAAGCTTTAAAAAGTCTATCAGAGGTTGAAAAAATAAAGCAAACTCCTTCACGCTTTCCCAGGTCATTTCTTATGCTATTCATCTTCTTTAAGCAATCACAGATGCGGCATCACGTAAACAAGGAGTTTTACAACTGCGTTGACATCCAGGTTTCCATAAATTAAACAACTCTTATGGGACAGAGACGGACATATTTAATCCAAAACATTATGTATTAAATGATGTCTCTCCCACTGTAACAAAGACTGCAACAACACAAACCGTTTTTCTGCTTCAAGCTTATCCATCCTCTTCCAGAGGCGATTCACTAGTGCTTCTTGCTCTTGCTCCAAAGTATTTTCAAGGTCAATCTTCTCACGTCTTAGCTGGAGAGGAAAAACAACCAATTAAAATGATTCAGGAGTTTCACAGTTGTCATCTCCTCAACAGAATTTTTCTCATAGAATTTCTTGTCCCTGGCCAAGAAGGAGCAGCTAGAAATGTGGGCACACGGTTACTGATAACACAACAAGGCTATTCAAAGACACCTCCTATTTCATGTGTCGCTGAAGTTCAAATCAAATTTATTGTCTGCTACACCAACATTTATTCTTTTGAAAAATTTTAGACTTTTTTAGTGGAAGGGTCACAGCTAAGTAAGCCAGAAATTGAAGATAAGCCATGTTTATCTTGTTTTAGATACAGGAGTGATATAACAAAAATCGTAAAGAAAAATTATGTCAACTGTCTTAAGTGTTACTCTATCAACCCTTAGTAGCAAAAATAAATGCATTTCTATCTTAGCAAAGGCTTTATGAAGGTAAATACTTACCTTGACATTATTCCTATTCACTTACTATGTGAACAAACATTCCTGTTTCTACTATAAGCTAATAAACGCAGCTATAACACAGAACTACATACAAAGAAATATATTAATAATACTTTAGTACAAATACAATGCAAATGCTACTATGAAGACACTACAATACTAAGAGGCACAGCTGACCTTATTCAGTAACACTGGCAGCCGAACTCCAAAAATTAGCAAAATGAAAGATATGGGAATAGATCAATGCTTTTACAGGTAGAAAATAGCACGGAAGTATTTTTTGCAGCCAAGCCTTAGTTAATGCTCACCACTTTCCTGGTGGGCAAATAACTCCATGTGACAAAATGGAAAAAATGGAAACAGATTAAGTCACTTCCTCACGTGTTTACTGCATCACCAGGTGAAGGGCTGTTAGAGCATTTAAACCTGTAAGGGCTCTGTGTTAACCACTAAATTAAGAGATGCCCAAAGACAATTTAAACTTGTGTGCACATCAGGTAACAGTGCAAGTTTAATGAACGTACAACTTTCTTTCTTAAAGCTTAGAGGAACCAGTTACTGAAAGTAAAAATAGGCATATATAGATGAGTAATAGGGAACATAATTAGAAAAAGAAACATTGTTTAGTAAATCCTTCCATGTTTAAGCTTCTAGACATACATTAACAGTGGAGGGAATTTAGACTTCAGTAAAAGAGAAGTCGGGAGCAACGTGCTTCAGCCTCGCACAATGGATGAGAATTTGGATCCTGCCTGGCACTTTGCTCCCCACACAAGCAGGAGCTGCAGAGCTGAGAAGGCAAAGGGCTCAGCCCTGGGAGCCACAGGGCAATTTGCCTCAGGGCACTGCATGTGGGCCAGTTTGGCCAATATAGTTATAGGGACACACAACAGAAAAGGTCTGACTGCAGATCACCACTTCTGCAGCAATGGGTTTTGTATCACTTCGGTGCAGCATGGTTTAGACGCACCTGCTCTGACACAATCTTGTTACAAACACATTACCGATCTAGCACCAAACAAACTCACACACACATACCAGTGAGAATAAACTATTTCATTTAATGGCAGGAAGAAGAGCACACTGGAATTTGAAGACAGAATAAATTATTTATAACCTTGGATTTGAGAAATCCAAGATTGCATTTAGCATTATGGCAACCGTCACCAAGGCAGCGGAGTCCATTAATCAGAAATCTGCACGCAGGTGAGCACCCACAATGCAAAGTCAAATCATCAGCAACAAGGTACAAACGAGCCTTGGTTTGTGCCCTGAGGGTTGATGGACATGCTCTGATGAAACACCAAACAAAACAGGTTGTGAAACAGAGATCTAGAACTCTGCATTTCCAGCAATATGTAAACACACAGAAAATAAGCATCTGCCTTTCCCGATATTGAGTGTCGCCCCAGTTTCTCCCAGTGTCAGGATATTAAAACTGAGAATAAACACCTTGAATTGAACCCACAGGAGAAGTGACTGCAGCATCCTGACCAGAGCTGTGAATTCAGGGCACAGGCGTATTTGTCTTGTACTAGGTAGTTTCAGGTGTACTTTGAAATGCAATCTAACTGCAGTCAATTAATTTGTTAGGAACGTGATAATATTCTGAACCAAAATAAGCAGGATGGGATTATATCTCAAGAGAAAGCTAGCAGCACTGTCACATTCCAGTCAAACATCATTTAATTTTTACCATTACAACCAAGAAGCAAGGAAGTATTGCTTACTCTTTTTTTGAACCTTTATCTTCCCTTCAAAGGAAGAGAAAAATCCCTTTCAATCTTCCTCACCATCTAATTGTGTTTCTTCACATCTCGCTCTCTTTTATGCATACACTTACTTTACTTCAAATACAGCTAAAATATCCAGTCTGTGTATTCCTAAATTAGTGCTTCCTCAGTCTTCTCGCCAACTTTATTTACAAGCACAACTGTTGCCTCCCGAAAACGAGACCATCCTGAGCCCACTGTCCCAAACTACACTTCTCTGCTTCTCATCCTCCCCCCTTACAGCTTTAATTCTTTGCTGCTCTCCAAGAATACTTTCCCAGATTTTACACATTTCATGTTTCTCTCTCAAAGAAGCAGACACAGATGATTACTAGTTTAGTTCTTATTTCTCATCTTCTAACTGTATCAATTCTCGTTTCTCACTGTACTGTATGAAATAGAAAAGCAATTAATAAGAGTAACAGCCAGACTACACAACCTTGGCCTCTGTAGGACAAAACTGACAGCTATTTACTTCCTATCAAACTACTGAACTACAACACAGAACATTGTTACTCATTTTAACTGAGACATTCAATTAATAACATAGTCACATGTCACAAAACTCTTCATCATTAGAATTTTCAGAAAAGAATGTTTTGCCACTTCAAGCTGACTTAATAAAATTAAGTCAGTTCACATTTGAACCCTCGTATCCAACAGAATTTTTTACTGAGAAGTAACACTCTATGCAATCATCACTGCTACAAACTGGCTACCTAGCCACCACAAAAAAGAGCAGAAGAGGAAGGACATGAAGCATAGAAAATTTATGTCCCGTATTTTAAAAACAAGTTACGTGAACATAATTTTTAATTCTCTGCTCACTGATCACAGTGAGAGATCTAGTAATGCAGCTCTAAATTATGCTCAAAGCACTGCTGAAGTCCTCTTTGGAAGCCCTGTTTAAGTGGTCTCACAAAGGCTATGCTGAAGCTTTGTGGCAATCTCTCCTCCTTAATTCCCCATGTATACAATAAAGGCAACATTCTCCGCTCACAACTTCTGGTTGCTTCTTGCTAGGTACAGCACATGCCCCAAAGGCTGTTGCTTCAGCTTGTTAATTAGCACAATAAGGGTTTTTTTTTTTAGAATTTGCATAAGAGAATAAGGCATTCTGGAGTTCAAAGTAAGCCGAGATCTACCATACCTTACTGTAAGAGAAAACAAAGGCAAACATTGCAGTACATAGAAACACATGTGGAATTTCTAAGTAAGACTGGCAACCAATTTTAACATCCTCACAAACAGAGTTTTCAAGGTCAAGTATTTGAGAAGACCTTTGAGGATCCAAGCTTTTTGAATAATCTATCACTGATATTCATATGTAGCAACAAGTTCCAAATTTTATTATCTCATAAGTCTCTCACAACGATGATACAAAAATAAATATCATTAAGATTCTGAAGATTAAAATAGCTTAATATGTAAGCTCACTTCGCATTTTGATTAAGGGGCCGCCACCACCACCTTGTGGCTAAGACAGTTATTTCAATCTCATGTTAACTTCCACGCTGGTTCAGGATCTGCTGCCAACTAATCTTCCTACCTTTCTATTCTTCTATTTCTTCCATAGATTCCTCCATACAGAATGTGACCGTAAGAATCAAAACAACCCATTTCATCATTAAGATAGCAATTAATTAATTTATCCACAACGTCAACAGAAATAGGAGACTTTGTACAAAACTGGTGGAAATTCAGGTTACCAGTAACATAAAAAAGTTTTGCTGTTCTCTGATGAGAACAGAGGAAAAAAAAAAAAAAATCACAGAAATAATGTACTATATTTAGACCACTCAAACTATTGGACTTCCACATGCCAGAAAAACTGATGTCCTTTGAGAAGCCTATATGTTTCATTAGTTTGCCTTTTAAGTCAAAAGACCTCCTACTAACACCACTGAGATGCTTTGATGCACATGCCTAAAATTAGACATAAGAGCAGCCCCAATGTCTAAACTTCCAGCGCAAACATGACCAAAACAAGTGGTGTTTTATCTCTGCAATCTTCACAACTGTCTAGGCAGAAAGGGAGTTGGAGGTAGCTGAATGTCAAACCTTTTTAAGCTCACACACAGCTGACATCTCACTGTTCAAGTTCTGTGCTAGCCAAAAAAGTGACCTAGAGCACAACTCGACCACGCAGGTATTGTGTACTTTTGTGCTCAACCACTACCTGCCGTGACACCAGCACGAGCCCGGAAGCCGAGGAACAGCAACAAGAAGCACTACTTACAAAACAAGCCATGTTTGCAAAACTCATGGCTGGCCAGCAGACTCCAAGGCCTGCAGAAAGGCTACGAGAATTTATCACAGCCATGAAAAAAAATGGACCAAAGTTTCTCATAATAAATCATGTTAATGATTTAATTGCCTTGAAAGTCAAACTGACTCTTCTATATTCTTGATATTCCCCAGTTTCTTATATATGTAAAAAATTAAGTCACATGCAATACAAAACTAGTGGCTTTTTTTTCAGAATCCCTTGTTTTACAGTCATATAATTCTGAAGGTAAGTTTACCTGTTCCAGGGTGAGCTGCTTCGAAATTGTATCATTTTCCAGTTTTTTTATCTTCTTCATCAGTTTGTTCACTTGAAATTCCTGTTCTTGTTCTAAATGCTGCTCCAGTTCAGCTTTCTCATGTTGCAGCTAAATTTCAGGAGACATGGAAGTACTTTAAACACACAAATATAAGTATGAAATATTATGCATCTTTTATACATTTATTTACACATATTTATTCTTACTGCACATCAAATTCGCTACTGATAATTCTTCTCAAAAGACTTAAAAATGCACAACCCACTCAGCAGCCCCTCAAAAAGCAACATTTTAAACTGTGTTCCATTTACGAAGCAGATGGAAGTAAACTGCATTTCCGAATATTTAATAAAGTAAAATCAAAATAGATACATTATATATAGCATATAAGATAATTATAGACATTACCCAAGTCTAAAACCTAGCATAACATTCATGAAAGCATTAATTTTAATCTAAATGCATCATCTCAAGAGTACCCAAAGCATAAAATGCAGGTTTTAGCACTTCCTTCTCCCAGGCAGCTGAAAGCTTAAAATCATGCCTGTAGTCATACTACTGACATTGCTGTGCAGTAAGACAGTAAAAAAAATAAATCTGATTTCTATTCCTATGCTATCAAGAATCAAAAGATTTTGATGACATAAAGACAATGGTTATTTCGAATCAATGTTACAAATCTTCCTAACACTCAAGGGACAATTTTTTTCAGTTAATAATTCCAATGAAAAAAAAAAATTATTCTCAAAGCTCTCAAGCAGATGGAAGCAAAAAAAAAACCAACCAACAACCCACATTTGGACATAAATTACAGCTTGGAGTAGAGTCAACTTTTCACACTGAAGTCAAAATCACAATGGAATCCCTCTGAGACAGGGATCCGAGTCTTCCTGTGGATAAAACTGTGACTGGAACCTTGGTACCGACACATGAATTTGAGTTAGGGAAAAACAAATGTCACTCTAAGACAGTGGTATAATTACAGTGTGCTCTGGCCATCCACTGGAAATCGCAGGCACTTTTTCCACCTGTCCATTTTCTAGGCCAGTTCTCCTGGCTAGCACATAACAACACGCGAGGTCACAGCGTTCAATACGTGAGGAAAATCTGAGGAAATGGAGACACACCCCACGGTCATGGACATGAGTCGAGGTTGCTGGATATCCACAGTGAAGAAATATACTTGGATTTTAATACAAGCTAAAATTGCCAGTTCATTAATTCAGCTCCTTTTGCTGCAGTTTAAAGACAAAAAGCCTGTGAAATGCAGCCTGGCAGAGAGTTCAGAACAGACAGCATTAGGCAGACAGTAACTACTTGGCAACATACATATGGGAGAAGTTTGCAGTTTAACTGTGTTTTCAAGGCTTATTAATTTTGGTATTTTTCAGAAATCAAACAGCAGAATAATGATGAAAAAATAAACAAGCCACATTCCTTTCATTTATTAAATTAAAGTCTATTTTCTAAAACCCTTGATGCTCATGGAAATTCCCATGCACTTGAGGAAGCCACTTAAACTCCAACACGACCAGCATTGAGAGTATCCTGGAAGCTCTCAATCAAATGGTTAAGAATAATCAAATTTTGGTTTACTGTCTGTAGTTGGTAATAAAGCCGTTTCATTTCTTGCGTGAGGATACTCAGGGCTACTAGGTGAGATTTTTCATTATAAGAAAGATTTATATTCACATTTTTAAATCAAAATACTGCTGGTGTTGTTTGATGAACAAAAACTTGAAGTTTCTTACTTCAGTATTGGAGTTAAGCTTGGGTGGAAAAAAACAGGTTTAATATGAAAAGGACATTAATTACTCCTACAACTCTGTAAGCCCCTTTCCTCTCCTTCGCCACCTCTATGCAGCAGCTACAGTTTAAGACTGAAGCCAGCTGAAGAGCCCAAGGAGCAGACAGCATGTGGATTCCCACCCACCTCAAGGTACTTTCTGCACTTACATAGATCTTCATCTTGCTTTATTTAAAAAGCTAGACCTTCTTCTTCACCTAACTAAAAACTGAGGCCAAAGCTGGTTGCTGCAATCAGCTTACGTTCAGTTAGCAAATTAAACTGTGCACAAAGGCACATGTCCAGAATCTCCTACTCAGCCTAAAGCCAGATACTGCTGACGGGAAGCGTGTGGCTGGGGAATGCTACGGCCCAGTGAGTCAGGCACATCACCCAGTTGTTTGAAGGCACCTCAAACCAACTTAACAAGTGCTGTTTCTTGCTCTTGTGTGCTTCATGCAAACGCAACTACTGTATTATTTTTTAAAAAAATGAGCTACAGTAGCCCAAATCCCGCTTACTAAATCATTCCTTTTAAAGCCTGCTGGAATTTCCATCACAGGGTAACTGATGAGGCTCTCTTGTGAGATCTGTAGCTGCAGTGTAGGATCTACCAAGCCCTACCTTGGGAGTGTGAACATAGCGCAGCCAAAGGACCAGTCCCAGCTGATCACAAAACTAAGTGAAGCCCGGAGAGATCTATTACACGAATATCTTCTATTCTGACTTCAACAGAAATGCACCAGAAAGCAAAGTGACTGGGAATAAAACCAAACCCAAGAACACCTTCCCCGTGAGCGCTAAGAGGGATTATAAAATGAAAGCCCTCTTGGATGTTCTGATGAACCTACTTTATTGTGTTACTCCACCCTTTCAGCTTCATTATTCAAAGCGGGAGAAAAATACTAACAACACAGCCCCAAATACATATTAATGATGTCTGTTACTCATAATCAGTTAAAATAATTTTTCCCTTTTAATGGCTTTGATCACAAAAACCAAACCAAACAAAAGCCAGTTAACGCTGAAACTCTAATGCTGAAAACCAGAATTGCTGATAGCGAGAAAATATCCACTGGTAAAACACTAGTGGATAGTGTTTATTCTACTTAGTAAAGTAAGAGTGTATTTTCAAACTGTTTTTAATTATGTACAATTATGGTAACAACTGTTTACAGATACACCTACGGCTGCCAGCTAAACAGAAGGAAAAAACATATTATAATGTGTCACCTTGACGACAATGTCTTATAGACCTTGAATTGCATAGGAAAACTGTAGGAGAGATACTAGGGGAATTTTCAGCTACATAAGATCAGAGATGGCTTTGGTGCAAGACAGACAGCTAATATTTTAGGGCAAGAACAGGGCTACCAAATACAAAGCTTAGAGTGGACACAGTGCATGCATTAGTTCAGGCAAGCCCTATACAACTACAGCAATATCCTTCTCTCCACAGAAACCAGTTTCTGATATAACGTAGGACCACATTTACCTTATTTCCTTACTGTATTAGCTTATTCTGAGACAGCAGAAAATGTTCTTACGAAATAATGGAGCTAATGGATGAAGTTTTCCCTTTAAAAAACAACCCTCGTTTATCACCCAGACTATGACCTTGTACATTGTGCTGAATGGTCTATTTTTAGTATTCCAGTGCTCAAAAGATGCCCAATTCCTCCTTTGCTGCATCCTGAAAGTCCTATTTATTAACACATTTGTATCAGCAGTTTGCCTCCTCTTTATGTCCAGATGTTCATCAAATAAATGACAGATGAGCTGACTTGGTTTATTATGCACAATCACATTTGCATCCTCGAGCTGACGCATCCTATTTTGGAGAGCAGGAAGGGTAATAGCTTATGTTTACAGACTTATAATTTTTGAAAGAACTGTCGAGAATCAGACTTGCATGCGGAACAGTTCTGTACAGCCTCCCAATTACTTAATCTGCCTGCCTACACATTATGCTATTATCTTGGTATGTCGTAACATTTTACTCTCAAGGACAGATACTTGGACCAATTTGCACTTCCAAAAATATAAGGGTAAAAAAAAAAATAAATCTGCATTTGATTTTGAAAAGAACTGTTGCACAATTTAAAGAATAATTGACTTTCTAAGTTCAAACAGTGTTACAAAATAATTACTCCTTTGAGCAGACTTGTTTCACAAAAGATAAAAATTTCAAGATTTACTACTTTAAATTTCAAACCAGTAACTCGGCAAGTCCATGTCCACAGCTGCAAGAACAGAGCCTGCATCAAAACAAAATATGCTATGCTACAATGACTAGAAATCAAGGACTCTATAAAAAACATCATTCCAAACTTTCCAGACACGTAGTCAGGTAGACAAAAATATAATTAAGAGTAAGTACGTGGGAAAATACAGTGAATGTATAAGCCTTTTAAGAACTTTATCAGGGAAGCATGCGATGAAAAGCTTTTGTTTACTCCAAAACCTCTGCCGAGATGCATATGCTCCTTCAACTTTGCAGCATTCAGCCTAGAAAATTAAAAGTTATGCTAAACAAAGGAAATTTAACTAGTGGAAGTGTACACTTACTTATCGGGCTTAGAGG
Source organism: Trogon surrucura (assembly GCA_020746105.1). NCBI lineage: Eukaryota > Metazoa > Chordata > Aves > Trogoniformes > Trogonidae > Trogon > Trogon surrucura. The sequence goes on from CM036621.1 coordinate 32,586,865, forward strand.
CAGTAAAAGCTAATGCCACACAGTTATAAACAGGTATTATCAAGCAACAGTATGGCACCAGAAAGCCTGACAACACAAAGACAGTACTATTCCAGTGAAAATACCTTCTTTTACATGCTACTGTGTACGTGTAGAATCAGTCTGGCATAGAGTAAAATGTTTCAATGTTTCATTTCTTACAATATGGAAAGCCTGATGTAACTCTGTGTTTTGTAACAGTAATGCACATCATGCTGAACTGGGAAATTCTTGTTAGGCTGTTAGCGAGGAGCGATGTAGCTCGTGCTCTGGCAGACAGCTTGTACATTAAAAACGTTCTACCATTCTGGGAGCTCATTCCAGATGCCACTCTGAATGCGACGCATAAGCCCCTACAACTGTGACAAACAAAGGTATGATAAAGCAAAAAACACCCAGGCACTGTGCAAAAAGTCCCTCTGCTAGGTGGCTTTCAACTGAGTATTACGGCAGTCATTTCCATACAGCCACAGACTAGGGAAATACTTGAGGAGAGACTACAAATCATATGCAGTTTACCAGAAGTATACCAAAAGGCAAAGTCCCAGACAAAACAGTCATATGCATTTCTTTTTCTTCCTTAGTCACAAAAAAAGCAGGACGCTGCTGACAGCACGAAAGTCTGGTTCCAGGTCAGACCAATGTTGTCTGGCAAACAGAGTTTAAGAATTTAACTCCAAATAGCAAAGAATGGTGGGCCAGCTGACTGTTGCCCACACTTCCACTGGAGACTACTGCATTTCTGGTTAAGTCATCATCCAAAATCTGCATTTGATTAGGTAGAATTTGCTCCAGAGCAAAGATACTAAAAAAGGAAATGGGCACTTACCAAGTCATTATTAGCCCCGTAACTGCCTCATCCTACATCCTCTAACAAAGACAAAATTGCTACATTCTAGTAAGTAACGGTAAGTATTGGCATTCACAAACCTCAGAAAATTTAAAAATTAATAAACTGTAAATAACTTTCTGTGTCTGAAAAACATTAGTTGGGAATTTAGCACTATACCTGTGTCATGAAGTGTATCCTGGACTAGAAAAGATATTGTAGTAAATATTAAGCGCACTGTGTGATGTGTTCTAATAATCCCCTCTTTTTCACAAAAACTAATTTATTTCTAATAAGAGGAGTTTCCATCTGGCAGTCTGTATGGGTGTAATATTCAGGATTCATAACTGAAGAACTGAAACTTCCAAACAACGGATAAGCTTTCAGAAAACAAAAATTAGCATCAATGTTATTTTCAGTTCTTTGCTACTTAAGAAAATTACCTGCAACGTAGCAATACTCTTGTATCAACTGACTAAACCCATGATCACTATAGAGATAGAAAATGTCTGTGGAAACATACTATAATATTGAAACGCTTCCTAATTCTACAGGTAAGCTCTTTAGGGGAAGGGACCATTTCTTTTGTATCATTTATAAACTGCTGCGCATGTATATTAATAAGCATTTTTTGCATTTCATAGCAAGTTTATTACATCAAAGACATAATCAAGCCATGAAGTGAGATCTACACTCAACATACACACAAACAGAATAATAGTTTTAATATTAAAGTGGTTGCTTTAAAACAAACAAAGAAGTCCTCCACCTGTACTACAACAAGTCTTGAGCTGCTGTGAAGGTCTGAAAAGTCATCCAGTTGTATGGACTGCAAAACCTGCTGACCAGGCAGATTCCTCTGACAGCTTAAAATATCCTTTTCATTAGAGCTTTGATACAGCCCTTAGTACTTTCTCCTCTGTGCACTGCAGTTAAGAGGTGACCCTGTAAGCAAGATATTCCACATCGCTCACCCTGCACAGGCCCAGTGGCTCCCAATCGCAGGATGCTGATACCTGTTCTCTCAAGTAAGCTCAGTCGATATTCAGAGAGAGAACGAACTCACAGTTCACTTCCCAAAACTGCTACCTAATAATGTTGACAGAAATCACAGTTTTAGGACTAACAATTTGGAACATGTGCATTTAAGAACAGTCACCTTTTAAAAATCTTCTGGTTAACGTGACCAGAACGTTTATCAAATGCTAAATGAGGCTCACAGGAAGGTCACGTAAAGTGAAGCACTTTACTTCCATACTATTGTAGTTACTTTGTTTCAGCAGAAACTTGCAGCTTGCCTACTGAAACTTAGATAATATTTAACAGGATGGCATTGAAGGATATACTGATACCAGATCAAGATATTTTATCTTGATACTTAACTTACTATGTGATAATAGACATCAGACAGACAAGGTCATAGAAGTTCCAGATTTCAGTAACAAAATCATCAGATGGGATTAGCTCTAATGCTGTTTCCAAACAGCCCTAACCCCAAGGCTAAACACACCTTAAGGCTTCAGCTGCAGAACGAGAAATACTCACAAGATACAAATTAGTTTCTTTAAAACTGCCTAGTTTCACGACAAAGCTTATAAGCAATGGCATGAAAAAAGCCAGAGCGGATCACCTAACTTAGTCTCCTACAGATGCCAGAAGCAGGTATTTGGGCAAGTCTATCAGAACACGGCAAGCATGTATGACACTACCAACAAATACTTACTCACCTCCCAAAAACGAGCAACTTGTGTAATGAAAAGAAGTTTCTCTGCTGTAAATTACCCCAGCATCCTCAACTTTTTACTTTTAGCTCCCAAGTGATGTATTTTGACTCAGAAGAAGCAACTGTTTTGTTAAAAGTATGCGTGAGCTTACAGATAAGCATCACCACAAATTCCTGTACATACAGTTTAATATTTCAGGACTCCTGTTGAATATCAAATGCTCCAGAAGAAAGTGTCTGATTCACTAATATTTTAAATTAATGAGTAACTCTCTTCTGTACAACAGTTAACATTTACTTTGAACTACATCCATTTCTTTGCATCTCTATACAAACTTTCAGGTTCTCCACACAGTTCGCAGATGCAAATTTTAAAGCAAAATACTAAAATGTGCTTACTGACTACAATTCTTGTACTTTGATTTTATCAAGCATCAACTCTACAACTCGACCACATGTCTCTGATTGCGATCACACTAGCAGAAAAGTTCAGCCACCAGTTGGTCCCGAGATACCTGGAAGAAACATATCAGTAAAAGCATCAGTTACCTGCATCAGTTTTCTTGAGAGCTCATTAGTGAGAAATTCCTCCTCCTTTTCATAGTTTACTGCAAGTGTTTCTTTTTCTTTCTGCAGAGCTTGAATCTTCTTAAATAGAGTATTACTGATGAACTCCTCTTCCTGCTCTGCCCTTGCTTGCTGTGAAATAAAGACACAGTTTTAAGAAAAAGGGGAGTAAGAAAAAAGGGAGCAAGTTTCCACATTGAAAGCTGCAATTATTCCATTCCTCTTTAAATGCTCCCCACCTCTTTTTTATAATCTTGCTCATTGTCCTGGAGAACAGTAGGCTGGATCTAAGTGCCATTACCACTCACTCTTCTAACACTACAGCACCTTTCCTCTTTCTTTTGTTTGCCATTGTTCAACTTTGGAAACTACACTGGCACCTTAGAATGGGCTGTCCCCAACCAGTGCATGAACTCCCCAACCTTTTAAATTTTAGAAAAATATTACTGATTCACAGATGCCTACTTTTACCTACCCTACCCCTAAACAAAATTCTCTCTACACATTCTTCGTTATGAGCTGAAGCACAGTTCAGACTGCTGCATTGAGCGCTGTGCCCTCTTTCCAGATCCCTCAGACTTCAGCCCTGCTTTCTAGTACTCACATTTTAACACGTTTACTCTTTCCCTGAGATATGCCTTGTCTCCGAGCCACAGGCAACACGGTTCATCTCACAAAGATTTCTATCCAACCACCACCCCAGGAAAACATACTACTTCTCAGAATCGTTACTGCACTACATACAATATCAACTTTTTAAAATGCCAGGCGGTAGTTTTACCCAGAGGATTTCCAGATTTCCCAAGAGGAGAGGTATTCTGTACGTTTTCCCCATGAAGAATCACTAGAGAAGATGATCTCTGTTTTAACTCTCCTCTAGCACCTAGGCAGTGCCCCACAGAAGGCCAGCCTGAGAGCCTGCTCCCTCCCATTCCCTACAGTTCAGATGTCTCTGTATTTTTTAAATTTACATATGAGAATATTGACAAAGAAAACAGAAGTTATCTGTTGGAAGTCTGCTCTGGTAGGGCCAGAATGACAGAAATAACAGAATTCTCAAGCTACCACCTTTACAAAAATGAGACAATGTAGTTTTGAGGAGTGTTTTCATCCCCTGTAATAAAGTCCACATCACTTGAACTGCAGATTTCTGATCTGCCCTAATTCTAATGAAATTACACCAGTCGACAGCTTACAGCATGTAAAGATTCAGTTAAGTTTTATTTCAGCAAAATTTGATAGAGGGAAATTTAAGAACTGAAAGAGAAACACAACTAGGGTTTTACTGAAAGCTTAGCTTCCAAAATCATCTCCCCGAAATGTGCCAAAATAGTCATCTCTTTAAATATACAGTGGAAAATGATTGGAAGATTTTATGTCAGTGATCTTTGAAATGGAATGATATATTCCCCAGTAGTCCAAGAGACAGTTACTCAGCGACAGCTTCCATGCCTAAAAGAAAAGTTACTTAAAAAATAAATGTCTTTAAATTTGGTGGAACAATAGGACAACTGTAAATTTTCCTTATGATATCACCAGTATAATAGAATCTAAAGCAATAGTTTGAAAACTTATCAGTGAGTTCTCCTTCCATCAAATCCTTCTCTTCACATCTTATCTCTTCCTTCTTCTGTCTTCTCCCATCTCTATCACTTTTTTTCTTGGCCCTGTCCTACCATCTATCTGTCACCAGATCCCTTCTCCCTGTCACCAGCAAAGCTGGCACAAATACAACCTTAAAAGAAAAAAAAACCAACAAAGCTCTGGCACAGCTTCTCAGCTTAGGAGCTCAGGTCCTGCACAGCACGCCCTCGCTGATGTTTCTGCGTATCAGTGGCAGAGAACCGCTATCCCAGCATGTTCACAGCACTGGCATTATAACCTGTCGTCCAAGAGCTCTGAAAAAATGCAAAATTGTGAGCTAACATTTCAGAGAATTAAAACTCAAGGAATCTAACTGATCTCAAAAACATCATCTATCACTTTCTAGATGTGATTTAGAACTACCATTATACCAGTACTTAGAGCTACTATCTTACACCTTTAGAGACATTTTAGAACAGAGTAAACAAGTCAAATTGCAAGGATTCTTTGTCCTCAAATTGTTAAAATTCATGCATGCTGTTCCAAAATCAACTCCTCCATTGCTTTCACTACACAGGATTTTACTAGTGTCTCCTTTTCAATGATTCACACAATAAGACAGCAACACAGAGCAAGCTTATCTAATATCAAACTAGAAAGCACTTGGTTCTAAAAAAAAAAAAAAAAAAAAAAAGAAAGAAACTGTGTTTCTGCTTGATTTCTATTCATCTTGAACCTGCACAGATTTGCTCTGCTCACGCTTCGCACCAATCAAAAGCTCTAAAATGACATTATTACATCATATTATTACTGAGTCTGCACCACACATCGTAGCCAGATCCTGGTACTACATTAACGACCACTGCTTAGGCCAACGGGAACACGGTCTGCCAAGATCCCAGCCCACTCCTGGCCAAACAGCACTGCCCCTCCTTTGTGTTTGCGCGGGTGTTCATGCGGCCAGGCAGCAGGCCAACGCAGGCACGAGACACCCAAAACCTAATCCCTTCCCTTCTTCCTCCCATTTTCCTTTCTTGGATCCACCTCCAAAACCGGCATGCCACACAGGCAGAGTGCTGGCACGCGGAAACTAAGAATGAAAAGCTACAATTTAGACCTGTTTAAATCGCTCTGCAAATAACGCCCTCTGCCCACACCGCGCAGGCCACCAGCTTGCATTCAGCTGGCTCAGAGGAAAGACTCCGTATGATCACACCTGTCTCCATCGCACAAAGAATGTATTTCTCAACTGAACAAACAGGAACCCTACAAATCTCAGCATGAACAGGAAGTTCCAGATATCCACAGACCACATTTCATAAAATGATTGTCCACTTAAATTACCCAATGGTCAGCAATTTGCACACAGTCATTTTAGTCAAAAATTATACAGTTATTAAGACTGAGTACAAAAGCACACAATACATTACCATATTTCTTCTAAATCCACATAATCACATTCTGTTACTCATTAATTGTCTTATGTAATAAAATAATTTGCATTTACCTTAACATTGCCTAAAAATTTTGAAATGTTATTTATTTAGCCTATAACCAAGCCAAGGTAGTAAACCAGTCATTTAAAAAATCAGGTTTTATTATTATTTCCCATAAGGACTCTGTCACTGCAGTATTTTGCTGGATGCTTATACACTGTGTTTCGATATGGATAATCTGCCTTTTTATTAAGTATGTGCATTTGAAAAGAAGCTCTGATATGACTGGCAAAAAAAAAAAGAGAAAAAGAGAAATCAGGTCTTCTATGAGGGTACAGAGTTTTTGTTTTTTTCTGTTATCCATATCACATCCAACATCCAACAACACTAACAGCAATTCATTCTGTTCTGTGTACAATATTACAAAATAAATTGCTACGGTGCTGAGTGATATAAAATGATAACACCTGATCAGTCCATCACTGGAAACCTGAAACAAGCAATCTACTTCTACCACAGATTATTTGTTTAACCACAGCCACATCCACCCATCTCCTGCATCTCAAAACTCCTGTACAGCTAACTCAGTGCATTTCATGGACACATCCACTAAGGAAACTCTGTAGCTATTGCGTTAAGACTATAAATGGCAAAGAATATCATATTCCCTTGCAAGAAATCAAGAATGAAGAGGCAAAAAAAGCACCTCATACACGTGGAGCACACAAAACCTCTTCTATTTTCTAGGAAGAAAAATCCTATTATTTCTACTGCAACAGCATGTGAAATTCCACTCACTAGTAGAGCTGATGCATAAAGTGTTGTAAAAGCCTGTCCTTGTGAGCTTACAATCCAATAAGTTAATTTTAAAAGAATTAAGAAACATATTTCTCCCAAACTTCGTACAGTAACTGAGTATCATATTAGAAAGCAAATCTCATTAGAAGTTACTTTTCCACATGCTGCATATACTAGCATAAACTATGAAAAGTTTAGTGTTGAAATATTTTTCTGCTCTCAGTTCTGCCTTTAAATACACCTTTAGCAGACCAAGCTCACACTGCTAGACTTCCCTCTGTCCTCTTCCTTATAGAACATGCAGCAGTTTGTTCACCATAGGATGTTCTTTCTGTATCACTGGACCATACCCCACTCACACTGCTCTAATGGCACTATTTTATGAAGCAGCAAAATCCAGTATTTCTGATGAGGCATCAGCCTGAACACAGTCAAATAAAAATAATAATTTAAAAAAAAAAAATCACAGCTCTCTATACTCCCTTCTCCACCCAGTTAGTTCTTCTAAGAGCTCCACAAATGTTCCTGATACTGCACACCGAGTAAAGCGGCTTCAACAATTAATACCTGCCCCTTGGACAGTATCAGTACAACAATCTGACACGAACAAGTTCTTGCATTTTAGTTTCAGCTCTCACTTCAGACGCTTTCAGTAACAAGTGTTCACAAACTGCTCCAGTCACCTACACTCGACCACCTGAAAGCCAGATACCAAGCTTGCCTGACTCGCCTGCTGACAAAGCATCGCCTGTCTCCAGTGGCATCCAGAGTAGAGGTGACATTAGATTTCAGGGGACTTTGTTGGAAACAGACGACCAAGCAATGTTCTGATCTAATCCACTCTTAAAGGTCTCTCATCTTTAAGGCAAAACCCACCATAACCTCTTTACCATCGATCCATCTTTTTATGGTGCAATTTGTGTTGACAGGACCCTATGGACACTGTAAGCCTGCAGATGGAGCTGAAGAGCAGGTTAATCTGGTTGCTGTGCACAAGAAACTCAATCTTTGCTGCTGAATATAGACTGGAAGGTTGGAGCAGCTTCAGGAGGAGATGATCTCAGTTGCTGCACACGTTACACTGAACTAAAGCTGTCACTTCAGAAAGCAGCCTTTCCAGAAGTCCTACTAAAAAATATGATGAGGTAAAAAGGGCATGAAGTGCAGAAAGGTACACCAGTATGACTTTAGAATATGCGGCCTTTGCAAAAAAAAAACCCCAAATCTAAGTTTCCCAATTCCCCTGAAGTACACATTCCTCCTCTAGCAGTACTAGCTCAATCTACTGGTCTGGTCACGCTTTCTGGCACCAGTTAAAAACAATCCACAAAACTACTGGTCAACAAATATAACAAATATTCCAGAGAGGTAATACTGTTTCCCTACAGAAGGAACTTGGACACTGCAGCTCTCCCACGATGGAGCCGCTTTTGCCTACGACCTTCCAGCCACACCTGAAACGAGCGCCACACCTGAAACGAGCGCAAGGCATGCAACGCGCATTTCAGACAAGGAGAAACACAAACCACCACAAGAACAGAAGTCAACAGTTTAACTCAGAGGCTCATGGCTCACACCACTGGCAACCCTCGAGGCTGCCCAGCAGCACACTTCTGTCTGAAGAGCTGAAGGACAAGGAAGTTCCCCCAAAGCCCAAGTACGATGTGGGTGCAGCTTTTCCCTCAAGTAAAGGTACTTTTGTTTCAGTTCGGTGGCCTGTCTGCTGAGAAAAGAGAGCAAATGCTCTTGCGGTGGAAGCAGTGAGCTGGAATTCAAGTTCTGGGTTCGATTTATGTGTGATTTCCTGTTTAATCTACGGCAACCCCCAGGGTCACTTCTTCAGTGACTTCTCTTCTTTTTTCATTACTTTTTCTTTTTCCCTTCTTTAAGATGCATTTTGAGGAGTAGCAGAGCTACACAAATAGCAGAACTGTGCATTTTTATGTTTGGGTATGTAGCATCTCCTAGAAGCCCCATACTTTTGAAAACAAACAGGCAAGCAGTAATAACTTGGTATGTTTCCTTCAGAACTCCAAGCTGCTGGGCTTATTCTTTTTTTCAAACAAACCCCATAGATGAGAAGGAAAGGCGGATTTACGTTTGTTTAAAAAACCCCCAAACTTACAGGCTTACTAGATGTTATTTACAAAACACACTAACAGAAGCAAAAAAAGTCAGTAATGAACCTCAGCTTAATAACTACAACTAGTCTAAATGTTACCTATTGTGTAACATTAAACCACATGCAGAACTGCCTCAAAACACAACTCCTGTTATATTTAAGCTATTTGGTAGCTGAGTTTTGCTATAAGAGGATAAAAATAATCTGTTTTTTATTACAGTAATAGAAGAATACCTCTATGATAAGCAATTACTTAAAGCGTTAAAATACAGTTCCTTTTAATCTCCATTTATAGTCGGACATTCCCTCTCCTCTTCATCCCCCCACCCCCCTCCTTTTTAAAAGGTCAATTAGGTTTTGGCTGAACATGTCAAAATGCTTCTGTCACAACACTCCTACTGGTAACTCCAGTCATAGCAGGTTTTTCACTCGATGCCTACCAAGCGATCCAGCAGATTGCTGTACGAGTCCGCAACGGCCACAGACTGACAAGAGAAATGAGCCAAGTCAAATGACGCAAGACATACGTTTTTCTCCCAAGTCAGTTTTAACCATGATCCAACAGCTCAACATCACTCATGCAGCCTTACGAGACCTTCTCTGAAGAATTCAGTTACCATCAAGACATGGGGGCATGTTTGAAAAGCCACACAAGGAATAGTACTTAAAAAAACAAAAGAGCTCTTAGAATTGACCAGCTTCCTAAACACGTAAGTTCAGTAGTACTTGAGCATGCTAAATAACCTCTTCGCATTATCAGTGAAGAGAATTGTTTGATGGCATGCAATTCCATTCCACTTCAGATTTGTAAGCACTTAAACAGGTTCTCTCTCTGCATTTTGATGTTGACCTGCAAGTCTTGCACAACTGAAATACATAAGTGGGGAAAACGAAGTAAACAAGTTATAAAAACAGCCTCATTCACAAATGTAAATATTTACAAAATTAATGCATGTGGTTCATTATAGATAAGGTATAACTAGCTATATAAAATTAATATAATCAATTCTGAATTAACTTAAATAATTTTAAAATCATTTAAATGCCTTCCTTCAAAACAGATTAAAAGAATTAGAATGTACTCTCCAAGGTTTTTTTATTATATCAAAATACTGGCATGAAATTGTTAATATAAATGCAGCACATGAAAAAGCCACACTTTCTGGGACAAAGAAAATGTCAGGACAGGCTCTAGAAAAACATATCAAATGTCAAATAACTTTCACTTAGCAGTTTAACCATGACCACAAGCTGCTATGCAAGCCTTAATGTAATTAAAGACTATATGGTAATAAAGCACTACAAAGGAAAGGTAGCAAGATTGTACAGGCAATCAGTAAACATTTCCTATTTTGTGTCCTTGATGTTAGAACCTTGACAATCTGACTGTTCGCTGGACACGTGCTTTATAGCACTTATTTCTCAGTCACTTAAACACCATCATGTAGAACAAGCTCCCAGACAGTTATCAGGGCTGGAGTCTCTGTTTCTAGTACACTGGAGCTGTAACCTGAGCCAACAGAAGTTACAGGCCAGGGCAGGAATGACCTAGCAGGAAAATTAAATCTAGCCCACAGACCTTTCCAAAAGGCTCTATTTCATGAGGCTATTTCTCCATCTCATCACCGTACACACGCACAAACTACACATTTCTTGCATTTTCAGTAGCCGTGTATTTCCGATGCACGTGTAAAATGAGTATAGCGCATACAAGCAACAAGCCCAACTCCCCAAAGTCCTCAAGCTCACTGCGTACAAGCAAAGTATTTGAAGAAACAGATGTTAAATGTTCCTCAGAAGCATCGTAATGACCCCAAGTACAGAGGCAGCCAGGGAGGCAGTAAGAATGGGGCCATAGCAGGCACACAGGTCCAGCAATACTGCTCCAGCAGGAGATAGGTGTGCTTTGCCAGGGTCTTCTCTGTTCTTTCTTTGTACCTGGCTGAAGATTTACACTGATGAAGACAGCCAATACAGAAAACAAAACTACGCCGTCATATCAAACACTGAACCAAGGTCTGAAAAGCCTCTCTGTATTAATCCCTTCCTGATGACTACTTCAAAGAAGTTTTTGCTTTACTCTTCGACTGCCAGTGATGCTGCTGTTCTACTGCTGAATTTTCTGTACTCTTGGTTTACTAGTTAAGAAGTATAAAACAGAATACACAAGCATGTGGAACAGGTTTTGCTTTTGTTCTGCCTCAATTTAAAATCTGCTGAAAAATGTCTTAAGGATGCACACATACACATCACTAGATTTGTAGTTTTATGTTTAGGTTGCTTCAATTTTTGAACACACAGATTTCCAGACACAGAAGATAGAGAAAAAGAGATCAAATTGATTATAGCTACAGTTGTAGTATATACTGTTTTGTTGTTGGTTTGGTTCTGTGGAGTTTTTTTTAAACCTGTTTTCCACATCCTGCATGATCATTAGAATCATCATCCTTTTAAAATGTTATGGATTTGTTTGACTTGCCTTCAAAATACTCAAGTTTAACATAATCTGGTTGTGTTGTGCTACTTAGATACCAACGACCACCAACAGCTTAAACCTCCGTGACACCACCACTCAGTAGCAGAATCTACGAGAAACGTAGTACTGCAGCAAGTCAGCGCAAATTATTCTGTAATATCAGATGTCTATTTTCTGCCCACTGATAAATCACTGTTTGTACCTACCTACACACTAACTAGCCCACTTTGCTGCACTGACCAATTAGTAAACTCAATATTGCACACTCGTAAGTTTCCTAAGCAGGAAAAGTTCAGCAGAGAAATAGACTATTAGGTGACTAATTTACTACACAGCTTTGGTTCAGATGTGTGTATGTCAGTGCTAACCAGCACTGAGTCGTGTTTTAAAATAGCAAACTTCTGCTCAAAACGCAACAACAGCAAGCTATTGTTAAAAGTAGCTTTGCTGCCACAACTGTTTCTCTGTTCAAAGACAAATGAGCACAAACAAAAGCAGGGAGTGGAGATTTAATAGTCACAGCCTCCCTCCCTCAAAATCTTCATGAAAATCCTGCTTCACATTATGTAGTTCAGGTAAATCATTGGGAGTATGCAAATACGAAACACTTCTTCTTCATCAGAGTACATAAGAGACGAAGTATAATTCTGTTATATCAAGCTCTTCCAGGCAGGTGTCAGACCACAGCTGCGTGACATCCCTCACACAGTGCCACTGGCATCGGCAACTCTTGCTGATCCCTGGCAGAAGATCGCAAGTTTCCTCACTTCTAGACCAGGTTCCAGGCTGTGTACTCATCACCCTTCTCTTCTAGATCCAAGTGGTCTTCAGCACTCACAGATCATTCTTCCAGGCCTGTAGTACAACTACAGTAAGCAGCATGCCTGCTCTGAAATTTACTAAATCTAGGAAGGAGGACTACCACTTCAAAATACAGTTTCAAGCTTTCCACACTACAGCATGAGGTGCTCATGATGTAATTTCTTGATCCAATTTCTTTAAAGCTTTCTTTTTGTTGGGTTTTCGTTTGTTTGTTTTAAATTATTAGTTTAAATACAACTCAGATAATCACTAGGGACGGCAGTGTTTTTCCCCACACTAGCAAGGTGTCTCTAGTCATTCAAGATAAGTAACCTCTTATGAGAGCTCCTTTTAAAATCTCACCTGATCTCGTCTTAATTCTTTCTAGAGAAGAACTTTCTGGGTGACCCACAAGTGGTGAAGACAAAGCTTGTTATTCATTATAATCATACCTTGTTCCAAACGAACACATCAAGTAAACACCACACTGTCCATTCCATTGTTAAGACATGTTAAGCTCTACCTTTGTCACAGCAAGCAAATATTTCTATTTATCCTTCCTAGGAGTCAGTATGTGAAGTAATATTTTGGGGTTTCCTTCTCTACAGTTTGGACATCTTACAGTACAAACCACAGTATTTTGAAGAATTTATTTTCAGGCTTGAAAGACAAGACACAAGTCTACCTAGTGTACGAAAATATGATAAGGAATACGAAAACACACACCTTTCATTCTCTACCCTCTGTCACTGATGTCTACAAACAGAGGTTTGCAGAATGTGGGGGGAATACAATCATTCTTGAATATTCACCCCATACAGAACTGGAGAAATAGGTATAACACAGAGAAATTTTTAGGAAGTGTCTACCCACCCTCCCACCTACAGAGCAAGAACTTCCAGTTACACGTCTCAATTTTCAGTGAAAATGGCGTTTTTTGCAGATCTACAACTCAGGTTAAATTTATTCTCGGAAAAGGACTCTGGAGGCATTCCTCCTTTTGACCCAACCAGGATTTCAAGGTCTGCAAGGACAGGGCTTTTGCCTAATGAATCAATTCATGGCAAAAACAGCCAGTAAAACATTTCTACTCTTCATTTTTAATAGATATGAAACACAATTTTAAAGCTTTTGGAAAAAAAAGTGATCAAAAGCTTCCACATTTTGCAAATTTTATACTAACGGTTTTTGCTGTTTATTTGAAAGTGGAGGGAAACAAAGTGGAAATCGCACAACTGCCAAAAAAACCCCCTGAAAATCCTTCCAATATCCTCTCTTGAAAGTAGAAATTAGACTGTAAGGTAAAAAAAGAAGCACAATTTCATAATCCAACCCATTAAATATTGTCAGGTTTTATCACATATGACTTCTTAAGAAACATTTACAGTTTTAATCAGGACCAAAGTGTATCATTGTGGAAATTATTTATATGCAGTTGGATTTTAAATATCATTAGCACCACCAGCAATAAAGGAAATAAAAAAGACCTCAGCTTTGTAGTAATAAGCAGAAACATCACACTTTTTCGGCAGTTTAAACAAAACATCTGAGGAAACTTTACAGATAACTGCAACACTGCTAGGTCACTTCGATCTACAGCAGAGCTGACGAGATACTCATCTACTTCGCTCAGCCTACCTCAAACCGAAAACCAGACAGTGTGTAATATGAATAAACAGAAGATGACATTTCAAACCAAGTCAAATTCACAGTTGAAAGGGGAAGAAAAGGCCTTATTCTAAGAGTTTCTCCATCAATTAGAGTATCAGTCCATTAACTTTTCCGGGAACAAACCTACTGCAACGGAAGGTTATAAGGGATAGGGGACTCTCGGGAGCTGAAAGGAATGTCCTTATAGGCAACAATTACCCTGCAAAGTCTGTATTTTAACTGAAAATTTGAAAAAAATCACAAACTCAAGTGTCAGGATTAAAAATCATGTCAATGTTTCTCTACATTTTTTGTTAAAACTAGAAGAGCTAAAGACTTCACCAAGGAGTCATTGCACACCACAGAGAGATGCGAAATCTGCACATCTGTAACTTGTGTTTTGGAGTTTCCTACTTAAGACACTTGTAATTTTTATTGTGGACAAGTTCACGCAGACATCTTGCCTTCATTTTTACTTCACTCTCTCATCCCCATACATTGGAATAGGACAGTAACAATCACCTGATTAAAACTAAGATAGCTCTTTACTCAAGACAGAGGACTTGACTGAAGAAGTGGAACTTAAGATGCTCCTTCTGGATGTCCCCAGGCTGCTGCACTGGAAGCTAGACATCACAGGAATGTTTTCTGTTACAGATCCATGGGAATTTGCTTTACATTGTATTTTTTTGCCTCTCTTCTAGAGCATGCCTTTGTCTCTTTTCCATTCATTCTGTTTAGACCCAAATCCTGTGTGTAATTCAATTTGTACATTTTGTCCCTATTATTCTCCTCCTTCAGTTTTGTGGTGTATTTTTTTCCCTTTAAGAGAAAGACAGAAAGGATTCACCTCTTGCTCTGCAGCTAAATTCAGCAATTTCCTCCTACCCCCCAGCCCAAAAAAGAGCAGCAAAGCAACTGTTCCTCTCAATGTTTTTCCCAGGCTATGTTGAAATACATCAGATGTCTCCTGCTGTCAATTTTCACTCCTTTGGAGGAGAGCACTGTCTTGTTTCTTCACTCCACATTTCAAGATCTGTTTGTGAGAAATCATCACTCCATCCTCCTGCAACACCCTGTAAGTCCAGCTGCTCGACCAGTCTCATCTGCAGCTGCCATGGAGTCACTGTTCTAAGCACCTTCTGCTCTCCCAATCCCCACCTGAAATGCCACCAAGCACACCCTACAATGAAACTTTCTGCTGAAGTCTCTGCACAATCTTGCTCTCAACACCTGTGTGCCACACACCAGTACTAGTTCCTCTTCTACTAAAAGGAGCTTTAGCACTAACAGTGTAGAGACGAAAACACATCCCATGTATACCAACACTTAAAACTAAGGACTTTGAAAATGACAACTTCAATATTAACCAAAGTCAGTATCAGCAGTGGGAGGAAACAAGCAGTGAGGACAAATAAACAGAATTAACAAGAGCAAGAAAATCACAGACCATGCACCTATCCTGGAAATAGTAATAATAATACCCACAACTTTCCTTCATCCTTTGAAATCAGCAGTAAAATTCAAGCTCCATTATAGTCAAAACCATAACTAAAATGAAGTACAGAACTTCCAGGATTTGAAAATTATTCTAAAATCCTGTCCATACCAGTTTTCCAATACTGTGATTAGCAACAGTGCTAGAACTTCTAAAAAACTAATGTTTTGCTCTACCATCTAAACCAGTAGATGTGAGCAATGCAAAACCATCAGTATTGGGAATACTCGTTTGAGTGAGTGACACGTACTGCACTAGTGTGGGGGGAAAAAGATCATGAAGAATTTCTTGCAGATACACCGCAGTAGTATACATGATTTTTTTTTTCCTTCAGTAAAAGCAAACTTCTTGTTAGGTGTACAATGCAGATAAACTCCTTTGAAACGTTTTTGAAGTCACTGGAGATACACTAAGAAAGAATGGTCATTAGTCTCTGTAAATGTTCAAACCTAACATTAAACAGCATTCTTTGAGTATAAGCTGACTCCAAACCAGTCATGATATACAATCTCAAGATACAAGATACAACCTCAGTGAGAAAGTTCACTTAAGAGAAAAGCAGTTACTTTCTATGCAGAACAGCAAGCCCACAGAAACACCACGAACTGCATTACTAAAAATTCCCACATGCACTCTAAAATCTCAGTTCTTATTTCACTTCCATCCCCAAAGTAATTCAGAGCAACAGACCAGTATTCCTACTAACTGAAGACATTCCACCATTATTAAACACAGGAACCTCAATAAAGTAACAGATAAAAAAGTAGAGCTGTTGTGTAATATTTAAAGGCAAGCAAGACACAGATGGTTATCACGGTTTAGTATCAACCCAACGGCAATAGTGGAAACAAATTAATTTACTGTACAAAGGACAGAACTATAAAAAGGGTCATTCAGCATGGTTTTATAGAGAACAAGTTGTGGCAGATAAGCAGATTCATCTTTCAGCCAAGGACTATTTGTAATAAAGATAACTGCAAAGGTGTAGGGTGTATATATGACACCCATATGACTTTTTGATTTATTAATACATGCCATACATCATTTAAAAATGGTTATAAAGCAATCAAAGTACATAGCAAGATTTCCAAAGTGGCTTACTGACCTCAAAAATACTCGTCAGTAGGAAATTTCATTAGAAATTTCACATCAACATGTACCAGGCATGACATCATTCAAAATACTCACTGCATATTATTCTTCAGTAAGTCATTTCTGATAAACTCTGGGAGACTGAGATTAGCAAGACAGTAAAAAATAATAATAGAGGACATCTTCATGTTTTGTTTCATTTGAAATAAATTCATTTTATCAAAGCCACGCTTCTGACAGAAAGGACCAACCCCTCCAAATCATGGGATTGTCTCAGAGAACAGACAAGAAGAGAAGGAACCACCACCACCTCAGTAGTCGGTTCACCATGATGCTGTAACACAGAGCGCTACCCAGTACTATGTCCAACAGAGAGACAGCTCACACCTCCGCCTCTGTACATCACACCAGTGAAACTGATGCAGAGGGAGGAAAAGAAACTTAAGGGGTTAGTACCTCTTGGTAAACTAGAACAGAGAGGTTACCGGCAATCTACGAGATTTGATGCAGAAGCAACTCAGAAAAAAACATGAAGAGGTGATACAAATGGAAGTACATGATTTAGTAACCCCCCGAAGCCTCAAACACCTCAAACACCCTGAAAGTACAAGTGTTCCTGTTTATTAACTATCTGAATTGAGCTCAGAAACTTTATCACTTTTTCTGCATTTTTAACTAGCACTGAAGGAGGCCTACATCACAGAGAGATGATCACGTTCTCTTACTACCACATTGCCACCATTTTTTCCCAGGAACTTGATATGCTAGTGGTTGTGTATGACTACCAAACAGAAGCAGACAATAATACATCTTTCTACTATTAGTTCAGCAGCCACACAGTAGGTGGCATTGCTTTTACAAAGTTAACCCAATGGTCTACATAGTTAACGCTGAAGTGCATTCTTAAGCTTCCTTTTTCCTTTACAGAGGATGTTTTGTAGAAGCTCAACAGAAACTTCTTGAGAATCTGAGGCAAATGTAAAACTGAAATACATGCCACTCACTTCCTATGTGCCTGCTCTTCCTGAAAAATTCTGGATGGAGCTTCACTGTTCATGAATTTGCTAATTTGAGCAAACAGTGTTGTCTTTACTCTCAAAAGCAGGCAAGCAAAGCATTTCTAATACAAGTAACTTTTGAGTTAGACTTTTAGTTTAGTCTGGATAAAAATTAGAGTTACGAATGACACAGCTGAATACAAAAACCTCAAGACGTTTCTTACACCTACAGAATACATCACAAACCAGCAAGTCAGCCTCTCAGAAAAGCAGGACCTACTTTAAAATGAAGAGTAAATAACAGACTTGCAGATACCTCCTTTACAACCCTAATCTCTTTGCTTTCTTGCTTTGCTTATCTCTTGCTGCTACTACTTGATTTCTCTCATTCAGCCTTGTGCCCTTAAGTAGGCACCATTTTAAAGTTCGTATTTCAATTCAGTTAGCCTATCCTGCCTGCCCTTTCTTCTACTATTAATAGACATATTCTGCAATGAAACAGGTGCACCGCTTTGAAATTCTGGTGCAAACTCCAGGCAAAGGAAAACCTGTTAAGAAGTATTTTTGCAGGAGATTTTCAACAATATAGCACACCCATTCACTTCCCCAAACTGTCTACCCAGGCTGACATTTTCCATGAAGACCCAGGATAGCACACACATACACACACACACACAAATCCCACCACGTGCTTCCTTGAGAACTAAATGCCAAGATCTCATTTATTTCCAGCATCTAAATTTGGTTGTTTATTGGGAAAACTGTGGCAAGTTTATGATACCACACAGGTTTTTTGCAATCTGCAAGACCCAGAAAGCCTCTTTGTTTTCAGGAGATGGCTGTTACCAAAAGTAACAAATTTCTTCAGGTGTTGTGAGCAGGGGAGAGGAAACAGGAGCTGAGTAAGGCTTTTTACTCCATCATTTCTCCCAACTGGTAGGAGTCTGTTCACACTGCTCTGCAGAAACGCAGCAGGGACAGAGAAGCCAGGAGATGCAACTGCCCTCTGTTAGCACTCACGGAATAAAAAAAGAGTCAAGCTGAGAGCCAAGGTGCAGAGATGCAGCTTTAGCTACAGAGACAAGGGTAGCAGAGGTCTTGCAGTAAAATACTGCCACTGGCAACCTATGGCAGCATACAGCAGTCCCACGTCCCAGCACTCCTTGCCAACAAGCACCGTAGCAATCGCTACCAGCCAGTGGTAACTCAAGGCAAGCCCACAAAAACCAGCATCCAAGTGTTACTTATGCCATCAGCATTTTGGATCACTTTCTCTGAATTCACGATCCTGTTGGGGATCCACACAGCGCCACAAATTAGGATTTCTAGAGTAATTCCCTTTCCTACAAAGCAAACTAGAGGTGGCGAGGAACAGGGAGTGAAGCTGTTCTTGTAAAATCTATGTTACAAAGTATTAAAACTGCTACATCAAGCATTGTGGAGCAGGAACCTTTTTTAAATTAAGGTTTCTCAAATATACCATCTTCACCTCTGTTAAAAAAACAAATAACTGAATAAGATTTACTACACTTCAGTTTTCTAACGCTACAGAAGATGCCTGACTATAGCAGTCCAACTTACACGAGTTAAATTACTGATTCCAACAGCAAGCATGTATGTACCTGTAGCAATCGGGACTACAACTCCTTTTGTTATTAAAAGCACTCTGGTTCTGTGAGGCTTGTCAGTTCAAAACAACAAAGAAAACCAAAATGCTTCAGTTATCAGTTAAAGGTTACATGACTTTCACTGAAATAGGATGACTTTACTACATGAAACACTGAAAAGTGGAAAAAAGACATTTAGAAATCCAAGTTTTATCAACTTCAGAGGAAACTTCTTGACCAAGACCTATACTCAGCTGAAGCAGTTCAGCTTTTGTCACACATAACTCAATCTTTCAAAAAGCAGTCACCCCAGCACTCAGTTTTGAAATTACTCTTACTTAAGTAGAGAAGTTGTGCTGTCCCAGACTTAGTCCATTAAATACGACATCTACTTGGTAGATCTTTTTCACCAAAAAATTAAGTTGGTTCACACAAGAAATCCACTCCTGGTAATGCAGCACTATAAGCAAAACTCACTACTTCACATAGCATCTCAGACCTTCAGGTGTGTGATTTCTCCCAAGATAGGCACCAGCCATTCTGTTTCCTAAAAAAGACCTTGCAGAAACAAACCATGTGATCATACAATTAAAGATCGCTAAATACACATAAACAGACTCTCTGCAAATGGGTCAAGTGATCTTAGTTATTTCGTTTTAAAATCTGACCTGAAGCTTTGCATCATGTAATGTAATGCTCTTGCACTGTTAGATAACCCCTCAGATTTTCGTAGCTGTCTCTCCGCTTTGCTCCCTCCCTCGCAGCTTGTTACCAATAATAGCAGGTGAGATAAAGTTATCATGTATATTTACTTAATTTCATGATCTTGCACAAAAGCAACAGCATAATTTCATTTGTATTTCAGGCTATTGGAAGGAGTAGAGTTCACACACCTTTTTGGACACACAGTCCAAGCTCACTTTACCAATTTCAGTATTAAAGCAGCATCTGTTTTCACATGTTTTATATAAGAGTTCATACAAAACTAGCGAGCGTACAAGCCTGCCAAGTCATCACCTTTTCTCAGGTGGTTTTCCAAAAGCAACTTCTTAGCGTAGGTCTCCTATGCTTAATTAGCCCTTGTCATAGGGTGGAAAATAAGTGTTAAGTACCAAACACAACTAAAAGGATCCTGTGTGGCAAGTTATTTAGAGAATACCTGAACTGTACACATCCACAGTGATACTAAGAATTCTACACAACTAACATAGAAACAGAGAAAACAATGAAATATTAACACATCAGCATGGAAACAAGAGGAGGAAGATGACCACTTTCTACCTAGCAAACCTCGAAGGGAAAATATTCAAAACCATTAAAGGTGATGATGGGAGCTAGAGAAAGTGAAGAGTCTCTGTGGTACTCTCACAGCAGAAGGCTCGCAGATGAAGAGCCACGTGGTTCGAGGAGTCACCTTCACCTACAGCACAAAGGTTTACCCATTTTACCTGCCATTTTGGCTACCTGTCGGTTTCATTTGCACTTCACCGCTCACCCCCAACACTTGATAAATATCAAAGCTGATTTGTGACATTGCTCTGTCTGCAACTGGAAGCTAGTGTGCAGTGTCCCTCTGCCAGCACAGCACCACAGCGAGGAGCTTGAGCTGGCTGGTGGAGAGGTAAATTGACAAAGGTTTAGAATCACAACAGAGAAAATCAGAAAACTTTCTATTCAATTACATTTACATGCAGAAATGGCACACATTTCAAAATCCCAGTAAAGTTCAGCTCCAGTTACTTGTATACTAGAGGAGCACAACAAAGTATTTTGACTGCAAACGTGTTTACATTACAGACTGTGTAAACCACAGCACAAAGTGTCAGTGGCCTGAAAAAAAAAAGGTATGTTTTGCAGTAATTATTTCGCTGCTCGCTGAATTAAAAGTGGTTTACTCAGTTGTGCACAGGGTTTAGCATACCAAGGACAGAGTGTCTGCTAAAGATCCTGGTTTTCTAGAAAGGCTACAGGCTGCTGTAAAAGTCTAGCGCTTTTTCACTCTTTGTCCAAGACATCAAAGACATGCACACAGACTTCTAGACTCAAGAAAAATACTTCCTTTTTGTAAATTAAAATGAGATGAAAATACAAGATAATCAGTACCTAGAGACAGGGCCTAAGTAACTTTAATGCACACAAACGTTTTTTTCAAGTTGTTTACAAACAATACATCTATCAGGAGTTTAGAAAGATGCTGTGCCTTTCTAGCAGGCAAAGAGAAAATGTCTGACTGACAAGATGTCTTAGCCCCTTTCAACATCAGAAGGCACTCCGCTGCTACCTAATTAAGACACATTCTCTTCTTGTAAAGTATTAACAAAGCACATGTTTCCCCGACTAGCACTATATTTGTCATCCTTGAATAAATTACTTCAGTATTGTATTTCATGCGCTCTTCCGGCTCACATCCTGCTAGACACTGAATGCTTACTAGAGTGAACAGATGAGAGGTTTGCCCAGACGAGGCTCCACTTCTTTACTAGATGTACTGACAATGAAAAAACTGATTACCAATAAAATAGCCATTATGCCTGCAACACAGTGACCCCCTGTGAAAAATCAGATGAGAAGAGAATGAGCACATGCAGGTGGGATGGGTCTCTCTCAGGGCATCTCTATCTGCACTGGCAAGGATGTGCAGGATAGCATATACAAATATCAGCGTTACCTTTAACTGGTCTTCAACGTGTAACCTGCTTTCCTTGTGTGCAGGCCGTGACCATTACAACATCTAAACAACCTCTTTTAACTACTCAACTAGCAAACCCCCTCCCCAATCCAAACTCCTAAACTCCCAACTCACAGAGAAGAAAATAACATCATACTAACTGTATTTTCATATGTACTTTACTGAGGACTGATGCTTAAGAGCATCGTATAAAACGATGTTAAACTCCAAGTTATCCTTGTGGTGCCCATAAAACCAGTAGCTGAGCTCTTCCCGGGACAGTGGGGTGTGTGTTACTCACACTGCTTTTGAGGGGTTTATTTCATGGGAGTTTTTAAATAACCTCTTGAAATACCACAGCTAACAAAACAGCACAAAAAAATCAAGCACTTCCTCATGACTAAGACGCTATCCTGCAACTCGCTGTTGCTGCAGAGCGGCTGAAGAGGTGACGGCTGAGGAGCTAATCCGTAATCTCCGCAGATTACTTATACTCGAAGAAAATCTCTACTTTGAGAAACTTCGGGGAACACCCGGCATCGCCCTCCCCCGCTCCTCACCGCCGAGAACCGCCGCCGAGCCGCCCCCTTCCCGAGCCCCCGCCGTTCCCACCCGCCGGGGCCGCCTCCCCGCCGAGACTCGGGCCGGCCACGCGGGGCCGGGGCGCCGGGGGAACCGCCTCCGCTCCTCCCCCGGCCCCGCAAGGACCCCGCTCCCCGCTGCGGGCCCGGGGACCGTGCGAAGGGCGCGGGGTGACCCCGCCTGCCCCTCGCTACCCCCTCCCGAGGGCGGGCCACGGTGACAGCCGAGCCCGCCTGAGGCAAACTCGTCTCAACGGCCGCCCCCGGGGGAAGAGTGGGGGGGGGATGCGCCCGGTGGCGGCGGCCGGGCGGGAAGGCCGCAGCCGGGTCAGGGCTGAGGGGAAGGCGGCGGTGGCCGGGCCCGCCCTGCACGGACACCCCCGCGGCGGGGCACCCCCCCCCCCCCACCTCCACACACGCCCCACACGGCCGCCCGCCCGCCCGCCGCCGGGCCCGGCGCCGCCCGCACTCACGATGGTGACGCTGGCCTTGCGCAGGTCGCGGTTCTCCTCCTGCAGCGCCTTGCACTTGAGCTTGTAGGTCTCCAGCTCGATCTTCAGCACCTTGTTCTCCTGCTGCAGCGAGGCCAGGCGGTTCGTCAGCTCTTCCAGCCGGAACGGCGAGATCACGATCCCGCCCGCTTTGCCCCCCCGAGCTGCCGCCCGCCACTCCGGAACCGGGCCCCGCCGCGGGGCCCCCCGCCGTCAGCTGCCCCGCCGGGCCGCCGCCCCCGCCGCTGCCGCCGGCGCCGTCCGTGTCGCTCTCGCTGGCGCTGTCCGCCATCGCCGCCGCCCGCCGCTCCCGCCCGCCGCCGCGCCGCCAGGCGAGCAGGGGGCGGCGCCCGCCGCGCGCCGGCGCCGCGGCCTCCCCCGCGCGGCGAGAGGGGCCCCCAGCTCGAGCCGCCCGCCCACAGCGCCGCCTGGCGGCCTACGCCGGCAGCGCCCCCGGAGTCGCGGGGAGAGAAAGTGGAGAAAAGCACTTTACGCCGCTTTGGCGGCGGCGCGGAACGGCTTCTGCGGGGCGGGACACCTTGTTTTCACGTTAAGTTGTCCACCACAAACAACTGGCGCGCAAATCCTGAATTTTTGACCTCGGTGTATCGGCAAACCCCCACTCCGCTCAAACCGCTGGCCCACGTAGGGAAACACGAGGCTCGCCCAGCAGCACTGCACTGGTGCCCCGGCGGCTCGCCCACAGCTCCAACAACTGGACACCATTTCTGATTTAAAGTGGATATCTATAAAAATAACGTACGAGCATGGGCGCTTGCCCAGCACCTCGCAGCCCCCTGGCTTTTGGGGGCTTTGTGGGGCTTGGGGTCACCCCATCCACCGAGGCAGGGTGAGCCTGACCCGCTCCGCTTCGCAGCAAGCTCATTCAGTCCTCCATACGTCTGTAAAACTGCTTGAAATTAAGACATACTAACACCCATCTCTCATTCCACACAATGTATTTTGATTTGTATGTACATTAGGTTGAATTTTTTTCATTGTTGCTTTGTGGAACAGCTGAAAAAAGGCACAAATGGTAGTGAGATATAACAGTGCGTACACGCCGCTCATTATATGGCATAATGTGGTCCGTATTGCTCCTGGATAGATTAGTCACCAAGACTGTATAATTGGTTTCTCAATTATTTATGAAGGGGTCTTTTAAAAACAGTCATTTTTCTCTTAATGGCAAGTAAGGATTTCATTATCTCTAGCTGCACTACCTTTTTGTTCCGTGCCACAGTAAATTTCAAATTTTACTCTTTTTAATGGCTGTAATATATGAAGGAATTCCATCTCTGTAATGTAATTATTCTTTTTGCCTGCCTGGGAGTGTAAGTGCGGGTCATTTTAGTTTTGGTCTCTTAATCACAAGAAAAGCAGTAGAACGGGTGTCCCTAATTTTCAGCCATCAGGACTATTTCCTGCTAGGCCTGCGCGCTTGTCTCACCCCAGCATGTTACACCGCCATGCAAACAGGGGGTAGGAAATGGGGGTCCCATCCACCACGGGGGCAGCCTCACAGCTCCCCATCATACATTTGCTTTTAAAGAGGTCTGATGGTGTTTGGAGAGGCAGCTGAATGCAGCCAGGTCGCTTCGTTTCATGCACACGCTCCACGGCGCTGGCAACAGCAGGCGAGCTGGTTTGCTCTGCCGCCTCCGTCCGCACACGCACACGTGCTCCTCAAAGCAAACTCATTTCTAAACAAACAGGTTTGTAACTCAGTGTTATTTCTTCAGCTGGCTGCCTGGCTTTGATCAGCCAGTTATTCTCATTACCTTCAGCGGGACTGCTCACGTTTGGGTGTCTTGTTGAATCAAGGCCTAAATATTTTGAAAACCAGCATCAGCAAAACACGCATCTGCTCTGGGCTGATCTTACCCGGCAAGCCGCATGGCGTGCTTAACCTAAAGCCACTCTTCAGACCTATCATGTTAATCTTAAGTGCTTTGCTGATTAGGAGTGCTATAATTTTTCCAGAGGACGCGGCCACTGCCCCTTTGGACACCAAAACAAGCCTGAAGACAGACCAGGAGGTGCAGGCAACATCCTTAATCCATCAACGGGGGCAGGTTGGCTGAGCTAGGGGCTGTGACCTCAGAATCACACTACAGAGCTGCTGGCACTGCCTTCAGCAGAATGTTTGTAGAGCAGGCTGGAGGTGCTGCAGGTGGCCAGTACGGAGAGGAGGGATCTTGAGGCGAGTAGGGAGCTTGTCCCCAGCTGCCTTGCCGTCCCTCTCTGCTGGGCTTGCATCAGAGGTCTTGCTCCCAGCCAGCACGTCAGCTTTCATAATAATAAATTATAACTTGGCGCTTCTGTAGCACTTTCCAGTTCAAAGCCATGCTGAAACATTATCTAATTAATTCGCACGATAGCCCTAGAAGGCAAGAAAGGGAGGTAGGGAGCTGAGGTACTTGCCCAATGACAAACACTGAGTCAGTGGGGGAGTGGGAGGAAAACTCAAGGGCCCTTGATGTTTAGATCTGTGTCGGCATCCTTCTTGTCATAGCAGCATTTCAGTCATTTAAAAAATAGTGCCCATATATTTAATTACAATTACAGCCAACTACTCCAAATTAATAAACAGGGAGAAAATTTTATCCTAATTAGCACCCCCAAAAACAAACAAAAAGAAAATCACATGCTTTGCACATCTGTAAGATGTTAACCAAACCAATTAAAAAGTATAACTATGTGGTATAAGCACAATTAGCAAAACCCCCTTTTAAAGGTTTAGGGCATGTGGCAGCTTCGCTGGGCTGCGAAGCTGCTTGGGGCATCGCTGCCAGGGCCCTGTCCCCCACTGCAGGCAGTGAAGGGCTTGACATGGCAATAAAAGCTACCAGGAATAAAAGCCTGTCACCACCGCAGCACCTTCAGGACGAGGTTCCCGTCCTCCTTGCCCCAATGTTTTTTTACTGTACAAAGGAAAAAAAAAGCAAAGCAAAACCATAAGGATGCAAGGGGAGGTGTTGGTCCAAAAAAAAAGAATCTCAAAATGTCAGCTGCACTGCAATAGTAGCAGAGCAGATAGTCACATCAAGAAAAAGCAATAAAAGGGCAGGGATTTATTCACAGAAACTCTCATTACAGGAGGTAATGGGCAATTAGAAACAATGTTTCATAAACTCACATCAGCAGTAGAAATATTTGTTTAAAATACATTGCTAGGCATGAGAGGTTAGAAGAGGTATGTTCAGAGCTTTAATGTAATCCTTAATATAATACCAGAGGTCCATTAATCAGCTGGAAGACTTTCTATAACAATACAATTTTATTAAAATATTCAGTAGTTATAGACTGAAGAGAAAAAGACCAACTGAAGCTAATTAACCCCAGGGAAAAATTCTGTACCATACTCAAAGTACCCAACTGAAATAGAGGGGGAAAAAAAAAGGAAAGACAAAGTCACATTAAAATGCAATTAATGCAAAATATTGCTAGGAAAATAAACTGAAGCAGTATTAAAAAAAATTGTGACCTGTATACAAGGAACATTCAAAGGGGAAAATGGAGTGCATATATGGATATTTTACTGTGGTTGAAGGGGAGAAACCTCCATTTAAAAGATATCTGTATAAGCAGAAAAAAAGCGCGATTTGCTAATATTGTGGATTAAGGTGTCTATTGATGCTGGATAAAATATGTTTTCTACAAGCAATTCAGACAAAAATAATGCCATCCTGCTTTGGTTTACTGACCAACAATTATTTAATCAGAAACCTGTATTAGAAAAGAAGCCTCTGTGCAGGACAGAGTGTTGGACTAAGAAAATGTGCCGCACGACAGCCACCCAGTAGCTCATGCATCTTCAGCTCTGTACAAAAACCTCTCTTTGCTTTTGTACCCTCGTTCTCCCTGGGAGCTTTATTCAGAGCTCACACCAGGTTGGTTCTGATGGTCTGGCCGTGCTGTAACACTGCCCAGCTTCTCTGGAAGGCGTGAACAGGGGATGGCCGTGCATTGCTGTTTTATAGCCCAAATGGCTCTCAATAACTGAACATCAGCGTGATGGGAAAAGTACCAATAAAATTTTCATTATAAATCTTCGCCTTCCTCCAGGACTTAGAGTCAAACAAATAAAGCCATGCGCAATTAGCATACTGTTTCTAGCACCAGCAGTTATGAAAAATGTGGCACGTATGTAGATTTTTCTTGAGCAGCTCATTTTTCTGTCCTTCGCTAACCTTTCTCTCTCCCAGTAATGGACTATTTTTTACGTCAAGCACTTTGTTGCTGGCTGGGTCTAACCTTCCCTTCTTCCCTCTCCCTACACTAGGGTCTGTGTCTCTGTCGGAATGCTGCTGTGCTTTCAATGAAGCAAGAATATATTCCTCCTCTCAGTCATCATGTTTTCGCTTGCTCTGGGACTAAAGAGGGGCCGAGCTGGGAGCTCTTCCTCCTCCAGCCCTGGTTTGGTGGGATCTGCCCCGAAAAAAGAGCTCCTGTTCATGCCCACCCCCTCCTGCCGCCCCTTGACAAGTCCAGCGCCCGACCCCAGCACCAAGGATTCTCATGGGGACAGAAGGGACACCCCAAAGCCACCATTGCTGCCCCCGCAGAGCCCTCAGACACACAGGGCCAGGGCAGCCGCACCTGCTTCCCTCCAGGACAAGTCACGTCCGTTCTTCGCTGTTGTCATTTTGGTTTGCATTGCCACTGATGGACTTCAGTGAATTTCATCAACTTTTATTGACTCGATTGAGCCCAAAAAAGCCTCAGTTATGAACTTCTTCCATGGAGAGGTTTTAGGGGTCGTATGACCCCCACGCCAGGCTGCAGCAGCCCCTGGTAGAGCATATCTTGATTTCCTGCTCGGCGTCTGCATGCCACAGACAAAGCCCATGTGAAACTACCCCCCAGGAAATTAGCATTAATTAGCAGGGTGCTGCAGTCCTGCAAGTGACTGCTATTTATCCCACTAATGTCAGCTCCGCACTATGGGAGCGCTTAGAATTTCTGACATTAAAACTATTACCAGCCACAAATAAAATGTAATTGATATTCTTTCAGAAATGGAAGAAGTACGGTAGGATATTCTGCAGTATTATTATTAGGCAGTGCCAAATCAAATATCAAAGGATGAAAAGAACACTGTGTTTAGCAAACGAGTTTATTTTAATAGATGCAACAAAAGTCCCATGACTTACAATTTTGCCTCTAAGGGGAATGTGCTCACTGGAGAAAATATGAAAGACAAAAGCGCACATTTGAGGTAGAGCCCTCACTCCAAGGCTGTCTGTGCAGTTTGCTAGTACTGGCAAGATTTCTGTTTTCCTTCTCAAATGACCATTTATGCTTCAATGTTGTTTTTCCCCAAATATTGCCAGTTACCGCTGGAATCAATACACTCAGTGCAAAACAAACCAACACCCAGAAAATCCTGCTTGTGCAACATTCAATGTGAAATTTTAAACTCTGCAAATTTAGCGTCGGGGTTCCCGTTTCAACCTTCATCGTCTTCATTGTATCGAAACTTCACAGGAGGCAGCAAGTGGTGACGTGGCCGGCCTGTGCGGCTGGAGCTGGAGGACTAGGACCTGCCAGTGGCAGAGGAATGCCCTGCCCTGCCCAGGCATGTATGGCGCCGGCCTGAGAGGAATCTTTGTCATGGTCACAGCCTTCTCAGGCACTGAGTGCTACTCACGGCTGGGCCTTGCTTCAAAAGTGTCCTCAGGAGCCTCGAGGTGAGCTAGCAGCTACCCACGGCTGCTGTCACAGTCAAGACCAACTCCCCAAGCTTGTGGGGATCATTGCCAATGGCAGGAGATCTGCCAAGATTCCCCTACGCACCTCTGCTACCTGCACAGGCAACCCCACTTGTCTGTCTGCAAAAAGACAGCATCTGCCTGCCAAAACTACCATTCCAGGTACCGTCACAGCTTTTCTCCTTGTCAGCATCAGGCACCAACAGGGGATCAAGCAGAGGAGAGAGAGGAATCACACGGAATGCTGCCTTTGAGGCTCTCTAACAGCTTCCTCCTTCTTGCTCGTGGTCACCACAGCCTTTGCGCCCAACTTTAAGATCATCATATAACATTAAATATATACACCTGCACACTATTTAATGGAAACATGCTTTTTCATTCAGCTGATCTGAGTGGGAGGGTGGCATTGGAACGGCGAGGTCTCCAGGATGATTGCTGCTGTTGGACTGTGACCTGCAATGAGATGTGTTGTCTTTCCATGGCGTAAATGGCATTTGCCCTCCAGATTCTGGCGTAAAGGACATGAACCATCAGCACTGTACCAGCAGTGTCCTGACCTAAGTAAAATGTGCATTGCACACAGACTGGCTGCTAAAATGATGAAAACCACTTCACTTACTGTCACCGCTTCAAGAGCTGGCAGCCCTAGTAACTCGGTAGCAATGACAAACCAACCTGTTATGCTCTCCTGAAGCCAAGTGCTTTTCGCCACAGTCAGAACTTTGCTGACCAAGGACCAGTTCCTACATGGGCCAGCAGGTACCTACAAGCAGCCTGCGTGGCATCCGTAGCAGCGGTGCTTCAAGGTGCCGAGCTGGGATGAAACAGACCATCTTCATTCTGCCTTGAAAGCCAGGTAAAACTGAACCCTGAGTAATAAAACGTATTTATTGCACCCAAGCAGAAGCCTGCAGCCCAGAGCAGTGAGTGTATACTGAGGCTGCCTACAGAACTTTTTTCTGCCAGCATTTTATATGTGTCATGGTCCATCACATACAATATACAGGAAGCGCATGCAATAGACAGGAGTTGTACACTTTATTCATGTTACCTGCAGTGAGCTGGTGATTGGTCTCACTGATACACGCTGGGGAAAAAAAATTGCTTTTGGTAGTGCTTTTCCCAGTTCTCAATGGGGCGAAAGAAATAAAAGGAGGTTCAAAGTTAGCAAGTGTTGGAGAAGAGGCGGCACACACCCATGTCATACAAGTCCTTTCCCCACGCCTGAGGAGTCTCCTACTTCCCAGGGAGATGGGTTTCCTCAGCTTTGCTTGAGGATATGCTGGATGTGGTGTTTTCCTCCTGTTCCCCCATCTGGGTCTGTCACACTGGGAAGAGGAGGTGGATCAGAAAACAGAAAGTGAGAGGAAAAAAACCAAAAAGCCAGGAGTGATGAACAGCTGGCCCTGCAAAGCCGCACATCTATAGGGTACAAGAACACTTCCAAATACACATTATCCAAGAGTTTTAACACAATTTATTTTATGCTTAAATAATCAACTAGATCATCCAGTGTTTGTTGTTTTCATACATATGTAATTAGAGCTATTATCAATGAATGCTGTTTCCATATGAATATAATCAACAAATTAAAGTATTTCACCAAAACCCAAATAAAAATGCCCTTTAAAACACAGCAGCCTTAACAACCTAATATTACACTGCTAGGATGATTACAGATGATTGGCTTACTGAAAGATTCTACATCTTATAGCCAGTACACAATACAGTAATAATTTTACAGCGTGCTGCCAGTCTATTAGCTAATAATTTCTCTTCAGTTCATTTAAAAATATCCCAAACTTGTGCTCCTTAGAGCACCAACCCACTTCTAAAGCTGCAAGCATTACCCCCGTTACAAAGCGAGAACAGATAGCACCCCCCTCCCCATAATGCAACTACTGTATATGTTATGGGTTTTAGGTCATTTCATTGAAAAATTGGCAACAGCAACAAATATTAGATGAAGGGCTTTGTGTTTACAGATAAAATCTTATTTTTCATGTTGCGGTATAGTGTTTGCAAAACTGGAAAAGATTTAATCAAAATAAGGTGAAACACATGCATCAAAATATTAGTACTCTGAAGAAAAATTTTCACAGAACTACAGAATTCCTCATTTTGGGAATCATTTAATTTTGCAGCAGATTTTAAAGATTTTTTTAAAATCAAGCTAGCGTTTTTGCATATACAAACATTATAATTGCTAATATACAAGAATCTGTGAAGATACACCCAGAATATCCCTGTAGGTGCAGCCGTCTGAGACACCTAGCCTGCTCAACGCATTTGCAATATTCTGTTTGTGATCGAAAAGGCAGTGCCTTATCAACATTTATTCTATTCTGTTAGAATTTATACAGTGTTATTTATTTACAGCAAAACTATTGATGTTTAAAAAAGAAACAAATAGTGTTTTATACCCTGACAGTTTGGGTCCAAGAAAAATAAGGCGAGCTGTTGTGGATTTTAGTAATTTTAGTGTCTTTCCATGGTTTAACCATTTTGTCTTCATACATTCCCTCTGGCCACAGGAATTTAATTCTTTTGAGATGACATCAAACTGCTTGAAAGAAGCTGTTAACAGCATGGCATCTTGTATATACACTGCATTGGTAACTGCGCACCCTCCAATCCCGTGAATGAACGTGAATTTCCATGCTCTGTAAATTGGCTCATGCTAAATTAATTCTGTTTGTTTTTTTTCTTTGTGTTTTTTTGTTTTTGTTTTTGCATAAAAACCATGCGGTTAATGTGTGGAAGCAGCAAACACACGCACACTTTTATAGGTGAATGTTTAATTCCTGTTGATTTTCTTCTGTGAGTGCCCCTCTAGAATACTGGCAGTAAAAGCACACAGACCTATGGAAAGAAAAGACAGCACAAAGCCACGTCAGAATCAATTCCGTGCCTTTCCCTGACTAAACAAGAAACTCCTAATTGGCATTATGGAATTTTGCAATAGGATAAATCACGCACTTTTGAGGTAGGTAATGACATTAGCTGAGTGTCTAGCATGAAAGGAAAATGTAGCTGCAGATGCCCATGTTGTTTGTGAACTGATTTAACACACACGTTCGCAACATGCTGCATTTCATCATCCCAGATAAAGTACCAGCTCATCAGACCTGACGATGACGAGGAACAGGTACTCTGCATAGCAGAAGAAACAGCACCATCTCCAGAATGAGAGAGCAGCTGCATTCATGGCACGTTTTCATTTACTGTTTGCAAGCACCCCCCAACAGTGGTGCAAAACCTGCACTCCTTGCACATCCTCCTCTGCCAGTCGCCCTGGGAGAGCCAGGAACATGGAGTCCAGCCTTTAGGAGGGCTGGTAAAGGACAGAGCGAGGGACGGCAGCAGCCCCGTCCATCTCCTGCCTAGGAGATGGGGTATCCAGCTCCTGCTCTCTTGCCCATCCAAAAGCAGGCACGCAGCCGTGCACATAAGGACAGCAAGTTTGTTACATCTGTCGTACACTGGCCATGTCTTGCAGCAAAGAGGCAGGAAGCAGAAATTCAAACACACCCGTGAAGGGGAGCTGGAAGGCCTGCGAGCTCCCCAGCACCCGGGCGTGGGGAAGCCTGTTTGGGAGAGCAGCTTGCGCAGCCAGCGCCTGCGGGATTCAGGCTGGTGTGGACATGTCTGTTTACTAACCAGGTCACAGGTCCACGTGCATTCCCCAGGAGTGCTCGCATTCTCCTTCTATGCTAAAACAATCTGTCCTTGCCCACATCCACGGCTGTTGTAAATCTATCCTGCTGTTAACGCTGCCTATCCACACTGCAGCAGGCATACCAGCTCGCGCAGTGCTGTCCTGCAGAATTGCACGCCAAAGTTCTTAGCTTTTCCTTTTAACTTGTATTTCACAGGGGGCTTATTTGCAATGATGACAAGGAGACTTTTACAGCAAAATCTAGCTAGCACTGTATTTCTCAAACGTCCAAAGGAAAAGCAACACCTCTGCCTCAAAAACAGGATTTCTTTGTCTTTTGTGATCAAGACACAAACTGATTTTCTATTGGAATTCCCTGTCTGCCCAAATACATCCACTTTGGCGTTCAGATAAGTTGTTTTTGATAGACTTTTGACCGAGCTCACAATTACTTAATGCACATTTGGTCACGATTATCATATCAAAGTCTGACCACAGAACTTCATCTTGTGGGACAAAGTTCCCCCCTGAGCAAAGGTTTATTATCTAAGGCAGACTCTGAGAACCTCAGGGATTCCAGCACAGAAGAATTGCCTACTGGAAAACACAGGAGACATGCAGAAGCAGTCATGGGAGCAAATCTGGTTCTGAGGAACTCAGACTCTGGCTTTCTGAAGGTCATAATATGCTTCATACATTAGGCAAGGACTGCCTTATTAATGTAATTTTATTTTTAAATTAAATGCTTCTACTTTATCCCCACTGTGTGTTGCATCATGCTTGTATGCCAGCAGGCTCTTTATCTGTACTGCTTATGGGGTTCAACTTTCCCTCAGTGCCTTCAAATTCACAAATTTCCACTGGTTTCCCCCCTGCAGACTGGCAGTGGAGAAGCATGGGAGCCAACTTGGACAGAATTTCATACAAGCAGCACCATTTATTTAGATAGCTTTTCTCCTGTATCCTTAACCTCCATGAAGGAGAAAGGTGTGTCAAAAGAATCACCTCCCTTTTCAAAACATCAAACATTTTATGAGTACGTTGAGCAGCAAGCCACACGAAGTGGTATTATTCTATCAGCACACGTGGGAGGGCTCTCAGTAAAAGCAGGAATTCAGCTGTCACGCTTCGTGGATGCAGTAGGTGCTTCCTAGATGCTGAAAGCACACCAGTTGCCTCACAGAGCTCCCTCCTTAGGGCTTGATCGCACAAAGCCCTCAGCCAGATCCTATGCACCGAGCACCGCTGGTCTCCAGCGGTGCTGCTCACACACTGCTCACACATGCAGAGAGCCCCTGGGGCCAGACATCTTCAGGGGCTACCCTACATGGCAGCAGTTGCAAAGGACTAGTGACTCGGGAGAGACGCTGCTTCTGTCCTTTACCTCCACATCACTATCCGGTACGTTTTCCAGGGCCAGTTTATCCTGTTCTTAAATCCTGCAGTCAATCCTATACCAGATGGATAGGAAAAGGAAAATACATAGACTTGCACTTCATAAACTCTCACTCTGTCCAATTACTAAAACCCAGCAAAGCCAAGGAAAGCTCCGAGTAGAAAAAAGACATGAACGTGGTGAACATATGCACTTGAAGCCATGGCTGGCTGACCAGCATTAACAGACACAGACTGGCTCCTCCAGTATTTACCGGCACGTTTGCTGGGTGACTACAGCTACACGATCAAGACAAAACAGCCTCCTGCTTCACTGTGATCCCACACATCATTACAGAGCCCCTGCAAGGGTGTCTTAGCCTGTGCATTTGGTTTTGGTTTGGGAAGCCTTTATGCCGTCAGCTGCTGTTTTCTTACAATCATTAGGGCTGGATCAATAAAATTCACAAGAAACAGTTGGTAAGGATTATTTGCTGGCAAATAATGAAATACTTCACCAGCTCTTACAAGGACTTTGACTTGCATAAGTGCCCTCAGATCACATGCCTGACAATGGAAGAAGCCTTTCACTTCCAGTAGATTTACTCGTGTGCAGCTCTTTGAATCTAAGTTGACTTTTGGTAGAAAGTCCCCTGGATTACAAACAGTCCACTCTGTAAACTCCCCAAAGCCTTACATATGCCTCAGTATTGCTTTATGTTCCAAGAAGCAAACCTCAGTTTCTATACACGAACTCAAGGTCATTTTCCGCTTGCAAGATCAAGGGATTTGCAGCTCAAAAGCAACGTCAAGGTAGCAGAGGCAAGCCATTGTGCAGCCCAGGTGCCAGCCCCTGTGCTGCACAGCGCCGTGCTGGCAAAAGGCTTTAGCAGGGGAAGAAAATTGATCACACTGACCGTTCAGTGGTCGGCTTTCAGCTTTCATGAGTAACTTTTCTTCTCCACGTGTCTGACTTCTTTCTTTGTCTTAACCTTATAAGCTTCTCCCTGCTTTAAAGGAAAAGTATAAACATTAACGTAGTCTGTAGAGAGTGCTTGTAATTATAAACCTGCTTCCAAAACAGGCTCCACATTTTGCTGTAACAGGGTAAGTAAAAAGCAGTTAAATCACATTAACACTTCATTTCAAAGATACACACGATCTACTTATCCACTCTGCTGAGCTGCAAAAGCACAGGCCTGAAATATCATCTTCCAGTAGAAAATACAGGTCTACAACTTCGGCACGACCCCCGGGCTGGAGTGCCCGACTGGCAGCCCTCAGCAGAGCCCCTGCCACCAGCTGCAGCGGGATTCAGCGCCACCATCAAAGAAAATCACCTTTCCCAAACAGCCTCCCCAGTCAGCCAGGGTTGGCAGACATTCCCAACAGCATAGGCCGTGGCTGCTGTTATGATGTTTCACAACGTCTGTGCTTTAAAGTGAGTGGGTTAGTAATGGAATAAAGGGAGGAGGAAGGAAGCCAGCAAAAACCACCACTGAAGCGACACAGAAGTAAAAACAATGACAGTGACAAGCAGTGCAGGTTTCAGTGTCTTTAAAACAGCAAACCCCCAAACCAAGTTCATCTTTGCTCATTAAAAGTAGCTCAATAATCGTCTAAAAATAAATACTCCAGTAATCACAAGCCTCATTCGCATCAGAGAAAGGCATCTGTTTATGTGTGGTTATTGGCAGAATTTACCCCTCGGGTGATCTGCATTGATGTATCTGTAACTATTTGTAGTTTCCGACTAATCTAATCTGGTGTAGCAAATTGGAAATATTTTCCCCTTGCTGGGCACGATTTATTTTTAACCTGATAAAGGACTATGAAAGAGGGGATGGAAATATGTTTGTTTCAACTCTCCTATTTCTGTGTCATTGTCTCCCCACTCCTATTTCTTTTTTTTTTTTTCTCTTTATTATCAGCAGATAAAGAGTATTTGTTGTCTTTGCTTGTTTCTGAATCTGTTTTCACTCAGACAAAAATTCCA
Organism: Trogon surrucura; assembly: GCA_020746105.1. Classification (NCBI taxonomy): domain Eukaryota; kingdom Metazoa; phylum Chordata; class Aves; order Trogoniformes; family Trogonidae; genus Trogon; species Trogon surrucura. The sequence goes on from CM036621.1 coordinate 32,622,546, forward strand.
TTTACCCCAATGACAACTTCACCAGGGCCATGGACTGGGGGACAAGGCATGAGCTTCCTGACAAGGCATGCACTGCCTGTTCCCCCGTGGCCTCCTTGGGACAGAGAACAGCTCAAGGTACAGCCTGCCCACCCCCGCCCGTACCCCCAGAGCCCCAGCAAGAGGAGCTGGGGTGTGTGTGCCTTTCCTGCTGCCCTCCTTTCTTTTTGGGGGTCCTGAAGCTGGGCACAGTCCAGCCTTGAAGAAGAGCTTCTGATTTTTATTGCCTGAGACAAAATCCTGTCTTAGAGCTTGCTTGTAAAGGGAACTATTGCTTGGGTGTGTTCAGGCTGCCCTGAATCCTGCAAACCCACAGTCAGTAGCACAGGGGTACTACACGGGTGAGCGAGAGGCTGGTGGAGACCAGACTGGGGCTCATTCCTCTGAAGCAACACACTGTACCTAGTAGGGGCATGAGGCACAAATTCTGCAAGGGCTTAACCGAACCCGCAGACACGGCTCATCTTGACGGCACAAAACAGGGCCCAAAGGGACGGTTTAAGCCTGCTGCCTCTTACACAGAAGCAGACCTTAATGCTTCTGTGCCGACAGGATTCAGCCGAGCCCCCTTGACACAGCCCCTGCCCGCACACAGCACGAAGAGAGGCCCCTGCCCCGTTACCCAAATGCACAACTTGTCAACAACCGCAAGCACGCGCTCTGCCAAGGCTTCTTGTTAAATGCAAACCTCCAGCCCTTTAGCAGCACTTTCTAGCAGTCAACACAACCCTCTGTGTCTACTGTTATTTCCTGGTAGTCCCCGTTCCATTACCATTTCACCAACTTTCCGCTCATGGGGGATAACAACACGTCTTACTACCTTCCGGGTGATCTGTGGGAAGCAATACATGAAAAGTATCGATTTTTTTTTTTCCTAGATTCTGAAGGGAGAAAGTACGTTAAAAGAAGTTACTTGAATGCAAAGACTCAGAGCAGTGATGTAATTCATGATTACTTTTCTCGTGATGACGTTGCCTTCTTCGTCGGTAAACTGTTCCTCTGTTACAGATTCACCAGGAATGTTTTTTGCCTCCTCACCCTAAAGAATGTGTTATAAGATTAGCAATATAGCCTATATTCTGCCAAATCCACACATATTTCCACACCAATCCAAGCAACAAGCACATGCTAGCTTCAACTTTATGTAACAGTTTGCTTTATGTCACACAAAAAGCCTTGCTCATTTAGCATGCCAATACCTGCGCATTTATTCTACTGCTAGCACATTGCTCTTATTAACTAATTCATGACATGAAGCTCTCTGGGCAACAAATCATCTGGCAGTCAGCCTGAGTCCTATGAGATGGAGGCAAAAATTCATGGCGATGTAGTCTCCAATCAGACATCCATTAGCTTTTCACAGCTTCTCAGTGCCCAGCACACACTGAAGCATGGTCTGACAGTGAAATAAGGTGGGGGAAATCTGGGCTTTAAAAAGACAGCTCTGCCTATAACCTGCTAAACACAAGACCTTAAACACATGCACAAAAGACAAGACTCCTGAGCATTCAGAACACGGAGAAAGGTATCTTACGTGACACAGTTTTCCCGGCACGGTTACACCTGCCGAGGAGCCTCAGCAGCCCGGTGCACTGCTTACGGACATCGGCACCACTCCAGCCATTGCTTCTTAGAGCACCAGAAGTTTACAGGATTGGCATAAATAAATGCTAAAGCAGTTTCCTAACTGCTATGCTAGTGACTTAACACCACTACAAGAATTATGGCTCAAATTATAAATACATGGCATTACTTTAGAGTTCTAAGGCTAGCTGGCAGTCGTGAACTTCTGTTCTAGAAGAACTTTGATGGTTTTGCCTCATGAAGTCATGTTTCCAAACCTGGGTTTTGAGGCAAGCGCTGCATTTGATGCTTCAAAAATATCCATCGACTGTGCTTATTTATTTCATATAAATAAAACAAATATAAACATAATGTTGCTGGCCTACATATGAAAAATTTCCACATGAAAATGAACAACTCTTTAAACAAACAAACAAACAAAACCCTAAAACTTTTCTCTTTCCTCACCCTCAACCCACTATGGAAAAAATGGCAACCAGAGAGAGGAAGCAGAAAGAAACATTGTATCAAACATATTATTTCACTATTTAGAATAAAGTAATATTTGAAATGAGATTATTACACAGCTCAACATCAAACTTTCATAACGTTTCCACATACTAAGCAGCACAGGGTAAATATAATTCCTATTTACTCTGGTCTATATGCTACACAGTTGTCTACATAAGCTTCTGGCACTGCTCTACAGTGAATAAATATAGTGATGCCATGTTTATTTTTTAAACCATTTTCCCTGCAAACACAGCTTTTTCAATATGTACATTGTAACATTAGGTTTGTGTGCTACTTCTAAGCTCTAAATCAAATAAACCTTTCTTTTTGTTTACAAGCTGTTTGCAGCCTTTTCTACAGCCAAGCTTTTCCATTTTCCTCACTTCAGAGGGACTGCAGCAGGCAGAAGCCCAAGGGGAGCACTGAAGGGCAGAGCACAGCTCTTGTCCCTAACTGAGCCCCTGGTCAGCATTTGTCATCATTCAGACATGCAGAATTTTTGCTTATTTCATATTGAAAGCTGTATCAAAATCACTTCTTGATAATTAAATCATTAAACAGTTTGGGACATTATATGTGACTTTTCCGCTACGCCTTCGCAGGTTATACATAAACCGTAAAACCTGCTGAACTTTGATGCTTCGGGAAGCATCACCGAGAGAAGGGCGGGCACCATAGCCAGGCAGATGCCTCAGGACCCTGCTGAGGGGTAACAGCAAGGAGAAATTATGTATCTGCCTAAGCAGGGGTGTCAGGCTACGTTCAGGAGGAGGGAAGTAAGGGGCTGGCTCCCACCGTCAGTGGGGCCCCAGCGAGGGCAGCCCACTCCTTCCTTTCTCATGAGCGAGACAGCAGAAACGAGAACGGCACAGGCACCGCTGCTGCGGCAGGGGAGCAGCGACTGGGTAAGGTTTTGGGAACTGAAACCTGTGGGGTTTCCTAGCCACAATGAAATAGGGGGAAATGCAGATTCTGGAGGCTTAATACTTTAATCAGAAGCACAGCAGATGGGGAACTAGCTGCACAGTTTCTTTCCTGGCCCCTCAACTTGTGGGCTTACAGACTCCCCAGTGGGCTCCTACATGGCCCAGACATCCCTCCCATCCCATGGAACACAGAGATATGGGGAGGTTGCCTCTCATGAGTAGAACCTTCAAAGTCACTGCAGTAAAACTCATGAAAAACAGAAATAAAACAACATGGCCAGTAGCAAGGTCATCAGACTACCTGGCATGCCAACACTGCCTGTGTGTACTGGTCCTTTGCCTCCTTACTGCTGCCGTTAGCAAGGTTACGTGAGAATTTCTGTGTTCAGCTTTACAATTAAAAATGTATTGATGCACTGAAAGATGTCTCTTGAAAGAAAATGCAGTTTTAAAGGTATCGTGAATCTTGCTTTTTAATTAGCTACATGCTCCTTTAAGCACAGTTTAAGGATATCTGCTGTAAATACTCAGCAGTCAGCACGCATGAAATCCAGCTTTCACTATTCTCTTGCTGGTGGGTAGTTAAACAAATTGCAGGAGGGCTCACAATTGGCAGGAGGTAGATCTGATTTACTGATGTTTCTAATCCTATGCTGTTATAAAAACGGACGTTTGCTAGGGAAAAAAAAAAGCCTTACCCACTGGCAGAGTTATTTGTCAGTTCTCAAATCAGCTTTGGGTTGGAATGGCATGTTAGATGACCTTGTCAACAAAGGCTGTTTTTAAACACAAAGCTGGTGCATCTGCGTCACAGCTAAAGAATAAAATTCCTTCTGCTGCATCATACTTATGTGGGCTTCATTTTACCCTTGACCAGTCAAAACCACTGTCACAATACCAAGAGCTTTAGAAAGGCTGGGAGAAAACTTAATACCGCGATTACTAGAAGCTCGGTTATATCCCTGGGACTAAGCCATACAAAGGCTGCAGTCTGCAAGCCTCAGCCCCAGAACATGCCAGGAAGCTTTGCAAAGCAAAGTGCTTTAATGTCACTCTGCTCGCTGGAGTGTAGTCCTGCCAAAACCAGCTGGTATCCTCTCTCTGCTGCTCTCCAGGGCAGGAGAAACAAAGAGCAGCTTCCTCAAAGTTTTCTGCCAGCTCCACTGATTTTCTTAACAGTTATTTGCAGATTATGGGTGTTCCCAGGGACCTCCAGATAAATGGAGTTATATAGTCGGTGCTGCAGCATTGTGCCAAAGTTCACTGCAGATTTGTCAGAGCTCCGGTTTTCTTTTATGTTTGTTTTGTTACTAGTGGGATAATAGCCCCTTTTATTCCTCCTATACATGTAGTGTTGTTGTAACAGGGGAGAAAAAAGGTGCGGCTTGATGTCTTTTACCCAGACAGATAAAAAGGAATTTAAAAGCAGGCGGAAATAACCAACATGGAAAGATCCTGAATACTTATTTTCGCCGAAGACCAGAGGCAATGTTGCAATGGGAACAGGAGCTGTACAGAGCGCTCAGACCTCCTCCCCTACTGGCCTAAGCCACCATCAAGATGTAACCCCTTCAGCCTCAAGATCACATTCTTGTAATGCATAAACAGCAGCTGCGCCTCGGTCTGCTTGGGGTCTCAAGCCTCTGTGGCAGTAGCAGGAGGAAGAAACATCTTTCATTAAGGTCATTTTCATTAGTGAGTTCTGCCTACTCAGGGAGACCTTGTTAATCAGATGCCACGATTCTGTGCCCGTGCTGAGTCTGTACTTGTTTGTTTGCAGATGCATTGCTAAAGCCATAGAGAGGGGGAAAAACCCACCAACAAACCAACAGACCAGCTGAGGAGACCTGAAAGGAAACGGTGCCATGAATGGGGCAGAGTATAGTCCAATATTGGGAGGTGGGTCACAGGCCTGCTGCGATGCTTGCTGCACAGAGGACAACATGATGAAGAGACCTTCTAACTGCATTTGTAGCCTTTGTTTTAAATTACCTCTATGTTATCCCACTGAGGCCGCAGGTCCATCCCTGCCAGTCCCTCCTGGGGTGAGGGCACTTAGGGAGCAGAGCAATTCTGCAGCTCTCCCAGCCTGGCAGGGACTGCAGAAGAGAGGCTGCGCCCTGCTGAATACACAAATGGAAATACTTCCCGTGTGCCTCACGTGGGGCAAAGGCCCTTACTTTTCACCTACAGGATAGCCACAACCTCACTTTCCATAAATACGCTTCCTCTGCATAACAAGATCCTAGTTTTGACTGACTGCTTCTCAGGCTCCCACACCACTCATCCAGTACAGGGTGAACCAAACCCTCTACCATCAGCAATTTCATGGGGGGTTTCATGGGCAAAATGTATGGAAAGAGACTAATAAATCTTTAATAAAAACTGGCAAGAAAAAACAAAATACAAGAGACAAAATGACATCAGATTTGAATAACCCCTGCTTAGAAATCTATTTTATTTTCCATTACAAAATTCCACCATAAACCTTTTGGCAAGAATCTTACTAAACAGTTTTTGCCAAAAATGTGTACCCATGAAAGATTTAACAACCTCTGAAAAAGCACGAAAAATTAGACACTGATTTCTGTCACGACTGAATAAAAGGAGCTTTGGATCAAGCTCTGAATGTGCACATTGTGGCAGCACTCTTATTTTTCCCTTGTGTGCTAATTGCCTGCATTCCTGTGCTACCATAAAACTCCGCTCCTTTTGCAATGCCCCATCCCATCAATCTAGCATGTGAACAGAAGAGGGGAAAGGAAGCAAAACCAAAACCATCTGCACTACCTTGGGGTTAGAATATGATCCCATTACATGTGGAAACCGGCATCAGTCCTTGCTTGTCTGGTTTTATGGGCTCAGCCTTCTGAAGTGCTAAATCCCATGGGAATGTGCTTCAGAGTGCTGAGCACTTGACAGGAGTCAGCTCTTGGACTGCTGGGAAAATACCTCCAGGGGAGAGAAAAGCCTTTCTCCATATTTGGGCCAGGACAGAGAACTAAGGTAGCAGTTAAACGGAAATAATAGTGTTAGCAATAATGCAGAATGGCACTCAGAGGAAAAACGAGTTGGGAAAGAAGAACAAAGGTAATGGAGCAATTCAAGCCCTGACAGTAGCTGTGGAGGCACATAGAAAAGCCTTTTTTTTTCCACAGGACTCAATTTATCCTCAAGGTTTTGGCATTACCAAACTTTATCCCTGCAGGCTACATCAGCACCTCCATTGCTCTGGCTGCAACATGCAGGCAGTAACAAACACACCCCACGGTGCACAAGCACAGCTCCCCAGCACCGCTCTGCACAGCGGAGAGGGGGCACAAGCCGCCGGAGCGGGCTGGTGGCATGGGCACAGCACCACCATGTGCTTATGAAGCCTCCATCCAGTTTTTTCAGAGCTTCAGGACAGGTTTTTTTTTTCCCCAGAGAAAGCAAACCCAACAAAGATTTCTAGGGCTGGCTCCTATGTAACCGTAGCATAAGACAGTGTAAGATGAGTACTCCCACAGTCCAGGCGTGACTGGAGAAAATCACCGGGGCGTTCCATCATCAGCATGTGGCAGGTGTGCTGCCAGGGGGACAAGAGAGCCCACTCTGCATCGCCCCTTAACAACTATTTGGATAGCCAGGAGTGCCAGAAAACACAGGAGTAGGAGAGACCGATTCCCCTTTCGTTACCGCTCCCTGCAAGCAATGCTGCTCGGTGTGAGCCTCCGAGAGGGGCCCTGGGGCTGTGGGGCACAGAGGCCACTCACTGGGCTCTCAGTGCCTGCTGCTCCCCGTCGCTGCGCGGGGCCCTGTGGCAGAAACACCGCAGTTATTTTCACTCTGCGGGCTGAGAGCATTGCTCCTCGCCTCTAAACACTAGATCCTGAGACCTCCCCCCTGAATGAGGAGCTGTTCCTCAGCGGCTGCCTACTCCCGCAGTGATTTCAGTTCACCCGGACTGAACCCCTGCTCCCAGGAATGTGCACCAATTAAAGTCCAGGTTCCTACCCGTGTTAGAGCTCGATTCTTCAGTTTCATACCACCATTTCATGATCAAAATATACTTATTGAGATTGTTGTTTCCGCTATCAAACCCTTTCTTTACAAGGCCAGATGGTTGCTGCCTTGAGAATTTTTCTTGTTCTAAGCTTGTCTTGAGATGCAGAGTGGGGAATAAAAAAGAAGCTATAAATCATCAGAAAATGACAGAAGTATCACATGCATTTTCTAATCAAGAGACATATACAGCTCTAATGCAGTTCAGATCAGACACGTTCCCAACAGAGCAGGTTCAGCCGCCTCCACTCGCTGCTGCACACCCTACCAGCTGCATCTGCACTGGTTGCAGATTACAACACTAGGAACACTGCTTTAACCATTGCTCTGTTAAAAGTTCAACCCCAAATTACACCACCACACTTTAAAACAATTTTCTAGGCCTTTCTCTAAACACAGTGGATGCGCTTGCAAGTGAAGGCTGCCTTCTATATACTTCATCTTTTCCACTCCGACATTTCCTGACTCCAAGCCCATGGACACTAAAATAGCTCAGGCATAAATTGGGTGCAGGACCTCAGCCACAGTCTTTAAGAATTACAGCACATGGACACTTTAATGTCTTACCAGAACATTACAGGGTCTGTAACCACCCACAGGTCACCTTCCCCATTTGAAAACATCAACTACATTCCTATTTCTGACCAGTCGTGTCTTATCTATAAAAGGAATTACTGAGGAAGGGTTATATCCCGACCTGCCCAGGGCCCATGACGGAAGGCAGCAGGTTCCACTTGTAAAGATGCGGTATTGAGCAAAATATTCACCTCTACTGAGCTCATTTTTGCAATTCCTTGTCCTGAACAAAAGCATAACTTATATACTGAAGAAATTCAGGCTGAAGACAGCCAGAAATGTTATCCTGACTTTTCTGAAAGTGTCCATACCTTGCACAGACCAGTAGCTGTGCAGAGCAGCCCATCTGCCATCCACATCACACAGAAGGTGCCGTGCTTGCGCGTGTATTCTTCTCCACAAAGTATGCAAATAGCAGTATAGATATATGCAATCAGAGTGTCATGAATCGTTCCTGAAGTAACAATTTGGCAAACTCAGCTAGTGCTGCAATAGCACTGTGGTAGCCGGCTGTCTTTTTCGTGGCTTGACTATATGATTTTCTAATAAGAATCAAATAAATTCTGTACGTTACAGAGGGATTAGCATATTGGTTTCTGATGCAGAATTATTTTCTTACGCTATATGCTGCAGGCAAATCATGCCATACTATACGATCACATAACAAAAAATATGAGGGTAAATGCAATTATTTATATGATTATGTTATTGTTATCAGTATACAAAGTACATCGTGCTGTAAATAAAGGCGATCTGTAAACAAATATACTAAATAAAGCCTACTGAAGGCAAGGAAAAGAGTAATTAATTTTGGTAGGTTTTAAATCAGGATCATCTACTGTTTTGAGGAGGTTTTCCAGAATGTGTTAAGCACTTAGGACAAGTTTCAGCCAGAATGCATGGCTCACTCTCCTCTACCTCACTCATGCACATTCTTGAAAATTTTAACTTGTAATTTTGATGGTTTTAAGGAATAGAAGAAAAAAAAATTTGTCACCCATACCTGTGTGCAATTAATTTTGTTCTACATCACACCAACACACAGCATCTAGCTATAGTCTTTAAGATGCCATGCAGAACAGTGGCAGTGAAGGACACAACATGCCATGCAGCACAGCTGTTTTCCAGCAGAAGACAACCATAAACCTCCGGGTTAAGGTAGAAAAGGCCACCTAGCTCTTGGTTATACATACACACCAGCACTACCAGAGGGACTCCAGTATGCTAAAACGGACATCGTGACACAGCAGTCCAAACCCAGGTCCATGCCAACGCCGCCTCAACAACGCAAATCACAAAATACCTTCAGAATGAACCGCCGTCGGTAAACTCTTGTAGTAATTCTCTGCTCTTCATCTGAGCTCGAATCACTCTCTGTCTCACTGTCACTACATCCCTAACAAATGCAGTTTTAGTACATCTGAACAGCACATTTGCAAGACAGAACATGCTGATCAGGACTAGGAGAAGAAAACAGAGGTTATCCTGGACAGTGTTCTTCCTGCCTCTAGTATGTACATAATGACTCGTAAATTGAAGTATATGCTCCTTGGCGTGTTATAGCTTGATAAATACAGCTGGTATGGAGTATCTCAGCAGCTCTTAAAACTTACAAAATGGTAATTGGAATGCATCTGACCTGTGGAATTTCTAAATCTTACAGTTGTTAAAAATTTTGCCTGCAAAAACACCTGGTCATAACTCCCTGCTTTTTTCACAAAAAAATTAAGAAGTTTCAAACGAATTGTATGGTATTGGAAGTGAATTCCCTCATAAAGAAAAAAGATTTACACAGAAAGACTCAGTGGAGCACCTCCACAAAGAAGATTACAAATAAGCATTTTGAAGAATTACGCCATGTAAATGGCTATCCTGCTCAGCATCTGCTTTTAGGTAGCAAAACTCTAGTGAGAAGTACAATCATTCTGCACTTTCAAAGAAGGGAACTGGTAGATCTCAGCTTAGTGCAAGGGACAAAAGCCTGACACTGGTCTCAGCTTGGCACCAGGAGGTACAACAGCCACGTGCAGGCATCTACTCCACCCTGGCACCCTCAGACAGCCTCAATGTTTTCCCCTCCAAAATCAAAGGAGCTCCTTGACTTTGGAGCGGAGCAGCCCTGTGTGCACATATGTGGTGGAGGGCTTCATACCTATGTGTGTGATAGACACAGGGCAGAGGTCCTTCTCACTTGATGCTTGGCTGAACTAGCCTTTTTCTGAATAGAGAAATTTGAAAATTTTCTCTATGATTGACCGATGACAGCCCAAATCTAATTTAAAAGGCACAAATAGTGAGTATTGCTAACTGCATTTCTGTTCCTCTCTGAATCTGGCCCAACACATCCCAGACAAAAAGTGCTTCTCATAAATGATGTGTAAAATCAAAGTAGGCATAAGTGGGTGGAGGAGAAAAAAGACTATGTAACAAAAAGCATTTAGGGCAGGACGACAGTATTCATCTGTGTGCAAAGTCTCCTGCTGTCCTCTGACACTAGCCAAGTACATATACAAAAAATTATAATCTGACCCTGTCCTGAAGAAGTAACAAGAAGCAGGAGAAGAGTCCCAGAGGGCATGAAGGTTTTGGAGGAAGAATTATTTATTCATAAACAGCTTCAAGTGGTTTATTTGTGTTGGAATTCTGAGATTGGGAGTCACCTTGACCACGCAGTGGACATCACCCTTTTTGGGATAACAGACCACCTGTGCTGTGCTCCTCTCATTTAAAGAGATCACTGGAATCTGATGCTTGAGCATTCGTAAGGGAAGTGCATGGTCTACACTGTTACAGCACTGCTTTTGTAAACTTCTGGGCTTTTAAGTGGACTTGGGATGAGGTCAACAATTCATTTCATCCACATTACCAGGCAGTAGCTCAGTATCAATCATCTGAGTTTGTCTCTTGTTGCAGACTGTGTGCCAAAACACTGACACAGCCCTCACCCCACAGGTGGATGACTATTGATTCTCAGCTCTTTCCCAACGGATCATAGAAGATAATCTCTTATTTTGGGAAGTAATTTTATTCTGTTCCTCCTTTCTTTCCACAAAAACAAATCTGTTTCTTCCATACTCTCCTCTTCATGGAGCATATTTGAAGAACGCCTTGCAGAAAGATTCTAGCTGAAGTTCTCTCCCTGTTCTCATGACTGCACATGAAGCTTCTCATCATGGAAAGCTCTGTGTTGTAATTAAACTATTGACTTCAAATTAGATTAGAAGATATTCTTGAAGAAAGATATTAAAAGCAATTCTTGTTGTCATTCTAACAAACATTAGTTTGCTACCTATTCAGGCTTTGTCAGAGACCCACGTTTAGAAATTACACTATTTTCTGATACCAGTTTATCCAAAGACCATGTCTACAAAAAGACTTGTTATTTAGAAGATAAGATTATCACCCTTTACCAATAAAGTAAAAGTAGTGCAAAAAGCTCACATTAAAAAAAAAAGCACGTTCTTATTCTTCCCCATCCAAATGGGATATCCAAAAGTAAAGAGCACACAAAAGCGGAGGACAACTTATCTTCTCACTGATGGGAATCCAGAGGTGGACGCCCAGCGCTGTTGCACAGCCTCAGCATGTTACAATGTGCATCTACACTTATCCCTGGGTTTAAACCGAACACAGTAATATCAGCCTGAAGTCTGCCCCAAAGCCTACCAAGACTAAAGGAACTCTGCCATCTGCCTTTAACTGCCTTTGCAGGAGGCTCTTACATTTTTAAAGTATTCCAGTAATTAGTGAACATTAGGAAAGATCTTCGCTGCTTCAACTGTGTCACGAACTAATAACAAGATAATAACAATCATATGCTGCATAAATGCTGAGACTGATTATGTTACCATTTAATAAAAGAACTCTTGGTTTTATCATCGAAAGAATAGTTTAAAATGAACTATTTTAAACCTGAATGATTTACTGCAGCCCACCATAGCCAACATTTTTATTGTGCTACAATAAAAATAACTCACCACATTGTATCATGTAGAAGCAATTCTACTGAAATACCTCACTATCAGAAGTTTAATCTTCTCCAGTATTATGCCCAGGAAAAGACAATCACAGAACAGAGAGGAATGTAGAAGAAACACTCCAATTCCCTTTTGCAGCCTGGTTCCCTGTGGCCCTGTGGTCTATTTCGTGGCAACCCTGCCACTGCTGGAGTGGGAGGTGCAGGCAGCTACGGGGCTACATGCCATTCTTTCAATTAACTTTATTTTAAACTTCTGGAAAATAAATATAAGCAACTGGGAAAGCGACTAAAATCTTCATCATCAACCCCCCCCCCCCCCCCCCCAACTTATAACTCAGGTTTTGCAGTTAAAGATGTGCAAGCTGGACAAGGTAGAAATGAAGGGGAGCCCCTCCACAGTGTTCTGAGAAGAAAGAACCACCACCCGGCAAAGTGCTTTACACATTTGGAAATCTTTTGATTGGGAGGAATGAGGCCATGAAACAAACAAACAAAAAAAAACAACAGAAGATTAAATATTACCCCAAAAAATTATTTTCCTGCAAATTCACAGAGTGAAAAACTGCAGGGGCTGTTGGGGACAAGAAGCAGGATAGAGGCCAAAGAGTCTCTATATCTCTGCTCACTTTAATGTCACAAAAAGAGTGGAAACCGGTGGCAACACCTTACTGGAGGACAGCTGAGCTGTGTGGCATGGTTTGCACAGGTGGTATGTCAGGGCTGGAAAGGGCTCTGCTCCCCAGCGATGCGGGACAGCATCCCAACAGCTGCTCTAACCCCTTCCAGGGCTGAGGGCCAGTCAGGCAGAGGATTATGCAGCCCTGCTCGGCTCGTCTGCCTTCCCTGACTCCACCTCACTCTATTCACACCGCAAAACATAAATTCCCACTAACTTTCATTTTTCTTAATTTAGCAATAAATAGAAAAGGCATAAAGAAGGATAAGAAAAAAAAACAAGAAACCCAACACTGTCACAAACAACATTACAAGTCTCACAAAAAATTGTGTCAAGCAATATGTCAAGCCATAGAGACTCCTCACACAATTATTACAGGACATATTGTACCTTCTGTTCAGACATTATGGCTCCCTCCTCCTCTTGGATGCTTGTTCTTGGCTTGCCATCCTCCAAAGTACTCCAGCTCATCTTCTTCACACTGACAGGCACAGATGTTTTGTTGCCTTCTGTTGTTGGCTTGCTAGTGTCTTCCAAAGACTTCTGATATGCTGTTGATGATAATGTTTGCTCGTCAGTACCAGCTGAAATTTGGGGCTTTGTTTTCAGGGCTTCTTTGTCACTCTGTTTTCCCACATCATTTAAAGATTCCTGGATGTAGGATTTAGTTTTCGACTCTGTTGTGGATTCAGATAGGCTTCCATTTGTTTCTGGCTTCCCTGCTTCGCCTTTGACATATGAGGTAACAGAATCCCTACATTGGTCCGAACTACAAGACAAGGAAAAAAAGAATAGACAGCCATTCAGTGCTTAAATCACATGCAGAAGGCCACAGCACAGAGCCTCTTACTGAGCTATTATTCTTAGTGCATACATTTCAGACAGAAGAAAGTAAAATTCTAAATTCATCTTGCAAACATCAATCTATTTAATAGCCATGTCCTGTGCATCATGGTATCTTTTCAGAAGCAATGGGACTATGGTGAACACTGGAAACAAGGCCAAAAGTTTTATGTTAATCCCCTTCCACTGGGAGAGGGAAGGAAAAAGAGAAAGAAAAATACACAAAACCTACCATTTGCCTTACATAATCATGAGATAAATCCCTCAGGCATGGATTCTTTAACCTGCTCTCTAACCAGGAAGGTGATGAAAGTATCTGTTACCATGTGATTATCATTAATGACCAAATATGTTATTTTTCCCCAAACTACACTATATGCACCCCAGACAAGCCATGCCTTTTAAAAAAATATTGGCATCTGAAAATAAAACCTTAGACAGTGCAGACTTCCAGTAATACACAAAGATAAAAGCCAGACATGTTGCTACAAGACAGAAAGCTGACCAAAATTTTGCCTCAGACTGCCTACGGACACATGTATCTTGCACTTCTGGTGCATTGCTTCCTCCTCTCTTGCATTTTTGCTTGCTTTCAGATAAGCAAATAGCTCTAGTTTTTTTCACGTGTACAGTCATATTTCCCCGCAAAACTCTTACAAAAGATAGCAAATTCAACTCATCTCATTAGAAATCAGTACGTTATCTTCTTAAGGAAACCACTTTACTTCTAGAAGTGATCTATTTTACTAATTTAACACAATATAAAATGCAGAATAACAATGCTTGCTTAACAACAGAAATAGAATCGGTAGTATATCAAGTGCTTTACATTTCTGAAAGACAATCAGTTTGCTGAAATCAATGGCTGAATTCCCACTGGATTGAGTAAGAGAGTGTCTAATGCTGCCTGGAACCTTAAAACATTCTGAGTCAAGGCTACAAAGGATGTAAACTGCTGACAGACAAATGTTCACTCTGCAGATAATCATTCTCTGCTGATTTACAGCTCATGCAGACCTGGCTCCTTCAATTAGTGATCAGGGGGGCCACATTCAAAAGAAAGGCAGGTTCCTCCTCTTCACCCAGTGGGTACCAGTAAGGCTGAACACAGCAACACATATTGTGAATGTTGAAAGCTTAAGTAGGTCCAAGGGGAGGCGGAAAAGCTCACGCAAGAGAAATGCATTGAGGGTAAATAAGAGCATCCATCTCAGCATGTCATGCTGAAAGCAAGTGAAACTTGTGAGAGTATAGGAGGAAAAGAGCGTGTATGTCCCCTCTCCTCCTTTCCTGAGCACCCCCTGCAGTCACTGCTGGGAGACAATGGGACTAGATGGATTTGGTATCACCATTCTTACCTTCTTGTGGCGTGTAACTCATCTCCTTAAAAGTCTAGTAAATCAGCATGACATAGCATACTTGAAGTAAGTGTTATAAAAACTGATAATTTAAAAATTGGCTTATGGAAAAAAGTAACAACTATCTGAGGGAAGTCAAAGAGATACAATGAAAAGGAGGACTGCTGAAAAGGTACTCAGGAAATAAAAGTAAAGATTTCAGATAATGTACGTTTTACAGTCCTCGATTCCACTTACATCTATGCATCACTTAGATTAATTAAAATAGAAATGCACAGGATAAAGAACAGGAAAGGTAAAATTATCCACTAAACATAATATAAACTACTTCTAAAATATTGATATTAAGAATGAAACCTGATAAACATTTTAAAAGACAAATACGCCTGGGGCCAAATCGAGTCAGCTATTACTTTTTCTGTCCTACATACATGCATATCCACATATATAGATGCATATATACATATTCTCATAGAATAGCAGAACAGCAGCCTCAGGACTGCTCCTGGAGGTAAAAGCAACATGGGAAGGCCTGCTGACACATACACACTCCTACACAAAGGTGCTCACCTATCATCCAAGCGATCTAGCAGGCTACCACCTATTTTGCGTCCCGATGTCGGTGGTTCAGTGACACTTGACGAGTCAGGCTGCCAACCTGTAATTGAAGACATTTCGTGTTCTGCTTGTTGAACACCTTTAAGAATTGACCATACTCTTTCTTCCGTCATCTCCTCAGACTCAGCTCCTTCTTCCAGGTGAATGTCCTCAAACAAAGATTTAAACTTCTCTTCCGTCATCTCCTCATCAGTACCAGACTTTTCTCTCTTAGGCTGTTCAGTCCTTACTCCTGTTTTACTAGTCTCTTCACTCTGCCTTTGTTTAGCATCTTTTGATATCCCGCCATAACTACCAAGATACCGTGGAAAATCCTTAAGGTCCACTTCCTCCAACTGGCTCTCGCCTATGGAAATATCTTTAGGTGTTCCTTCTCTAGGCACTGAGAAATCGAGTTTGCTGTCATCCAGTGAAGTGTCTTCTTCAGTCACCACTGGTGGTGCTGCTGCTGTACCATCTACATGCCCCTGGGAGGTCACTAACACGTCACTCAGTCTACTGGGAGTTCTAAGGGGTGACTCTAGGCTAGAGGTGTCGCTAAAGAAATCATCCTGATGGAAAGGGGTGGGCGGCACGAAGCGCAACCCAGTGGGAGTTTCCAGTTCCACTTGAACGTTGGGATAACCTAAGGAAGACAGCACATTTGGACTGACTGGGATGAAGCATGGAGCAACAAATAAGCAAATGTCAAATGATTCATGAGTTACGTAAAGTACGAAACGTATGAGGAGGTGCAGGTGTATAAGAACAAATGCAGTTCTGATAGATTTCTTTACTTTGTCCTAAACAGATAGAACAAAACTAGAGTACTGCCAGTGAATAGTACTGTGAAACCAGTACTTCTGACTATTTTGTAAATAGTCTGTAAAGATTTCAGCAATTGTTTTTGCACCCATTTTAACATTTTCAAGCTATAGCAGACTGTCTTATCAGCATGCAATAAATCAAATGTGGACAAGGATGGTTGTCCCTTTATATTCAATACAATCTCTTGCAGCCATATCATGTGAATCTTTCTTTTCCAGTTTTTTGGTTGTTTGTTTAATTTTGGAAATTTAATAAATAGATTTTAAAGACACAAGTAGATCATACCATAGGGCAGCCACATTTTTGCCAGTAGGTATTACTTCTAAAACAGGTCCACATTTTTAATATAATTTTATATTAAAAATACAGAATATCAGCAATACAATGTTACTAATGTATATCTCCAATTTAACCACAGAGCCACAAGAATGGAACAGTTCACGAATGAGGAACAGAAATGGATCCTAATGAGGATACTAAACAACAGTAGATCTAAATACACAGCAGGATGAAAAACTAAAAAAGGAAGTTAACAAAGGGATAGGAGAACATAAGCACTACAAGGGAGAGCTATATGAATATTTCAGGTACAGTGAAGTTATACAGGTGAGAGGACTGTGGTGAGTAAGGAGATCGTGGTGATCTTGGAGAGTGAGGTGATCTTGGTGACATGGGTACAATCAGATACACTGATCAAATAAAGAGAGAAAAGAAAAGAGAAATTGATGAAAATGTAGGAAAACCATACAAAAGGATTAAAATGACAACAAAATCTGAAGTTTGCATTCTGGCAAATAATAGGTTGGGTAAGCTATGAAAGGGAAAAAAAGACATGCCATGGGGTTAACTTGACATTGTGCTGCCTGCAAAGGGAGATGCAGTAACAGGGTTTGGGGATTTTGTTTCCTGACTCAGCTGAGAGAAAGGCAAAGGCGGTCTGGTCTTGGTGAGGAAAGGAAGCTTGAGGAAGGCTCAGAGAAGAGGAGAGACAGAAAGCAACTGCAGAGAAGCATACTGTTTTCATAAAAAACACTGATGCTACTACTAAAAGGCGCAAGCAACATTTCAAGAGCAACTTTCTTAAAATGTCAACAGAAAAATAATTTCTGTAATGCAATGATTCGATGACCAGCAATGCTGCTCAGTAATGGAGGTACACTGAGCTTGTATGCTCCAAAGAAAAAAAAAATCCTACTAATACAGAGAAAGCCCAATATATACTGGAACAAATCACAAAAAAACCCCAAAGGAAATATTACTTACAAAAGAAAAATCTTATTTAAGGACCTATTTATAATGCACGTAAATCAAAGTAAAGGGCCTGCTAACATTTAAAGGAAGAAAAAACACCATTTAGCATCTTCAACATACTGATAAATGATAAGTAAACAAATGGCAATTCTGTTTTACAAGCAAACTTAATTTATCCTTTTAATCTGGCTCAAAATTAACCTGCACAATTCTGTTCTCAGTTAACAGCTTCCATGTGAAAATCATTACACAATTTTACCCACTAGTAGACTGTAAGAGACAGTCTCTCATGCACTAATAAAACATTTTCTTATTTTTCTGCTGCCATTGTAGAAACTGTCCAAGTGAAAATCATCAAGTAATTGATGTTCACTTGTCTCAAAGAGGTTTGGTAGTAAATTGCACATCAATTTACTCTACGCAATTATTAAGCACTTTTTTTTTTTTCTGTTGTTCTTCCTTTTATTTTTTTCTTTGAAGAATTCGTACTGTTACTTATTTAGACAGGAAGACAAACACTATATATATATATTTCCAGGTAACAAGGAAAGCAAGCAATACCAAGTACATTAAAAATATGCATGGGCAAGCCTCAAAGCACAAGTATTGCAGGAGAAAAACACTCAGGTCTTGTCAGCCAGCACTGAGGCTGCTGGGGACGAGTGTACTTGGCATACCTTTGTGGGATCCTGGCTTAATCTCTGAGATATTAATGTGCTTTAGGAGAGGAAAAATCCTTCATATGAAAACCAATTATTTCTGCAAAACTTATTTTTAAACGTCTTATTTTTAAAGTCTAGTTTATACAACATTATTGTATTATTGGACATGTCACTGAGCTAAATACGACCATGGAATTCAATTACCATCAATGGGATCATGAAAAACGTTATTTTCATCTGCAAAACTTCTGGTGCCTGAAATATTTCCATAATCAAATATTGGTCCTTCCAACAGGGTCACGATATCTATTCGATTAATTTTTGTCAATACAGAAGTTAAGGCATCAGCTGAAAAACAAATAAGACATGTCAGAAAGAAGTTCAGTATTGAAGAACTGTGCAATCGTCTCTGCAGTCACATTCGCATCACATTAATTGTAAATTGCTGGGATAAGGTTCTGTCCCAATGCCTTCGGTTCTAGCAAACCCCATCATTTGTCTAAGTAGTCATTCTACTGCCTACTTAAGATATACATCTATGAAGAGTCTTCCCTCCCTCTCCCTCCAAATATAATTACATTACAATACAAAAGGCATGAAAAATAAGGTCAGAGAGTTCTTAGAGAACCTATTTACTTGCTACTGAAACTAAATATTCTTTTACTGGAGTGTAAAAATCCTTTTACCATTCTGTTTCAAGGAACAACAGAGTAGGTAGCCATGTAGGTAACTACGTGTGTAAGGCTATTCATGCAGTACATCATGAAATCTCATTTACAATAATCTTGTTGTGAGAACACAGTAATACTGGAAATTACTTTTACGTGAAAGAGATCAAAGCAGACTCAAATACTGCGTGGGGGTGTGTGGATTGGAGAATGGTAACGATCATCAGTGACCTAACAAGGAAATCGAAACCTCTCTTTCAATTTGAGCAATTCCAGTGAAATGCACAGATAAACCCAGCAGAATCAGCACAGAATCAGCATCTCCATCACTCCGCACAGAATGAGGTTGTCTTTTCTTATGACCCGCAATACTATGAGACTGCCTAACTTTTCCAGGCAGCCTATTTCCATGTTTCACATTCCCTACTATCGGAAAGTTTTCCCTAATACTTTTGCTACAGGAATTTAAGCCCCTTTCTTGTCCCCTCAATCATGCATTATTTCCTTCTCCCTATATACTGAATAAACATGACATGTTTCCAGCTTCTGGTAAAAATATAATAGCTGAATTATTTTCTTCCTCATCAGTGGTTTGTGAAAGACATTCATAACGTTTTCTTCAATTTAACCTATTTAGATCAGGCAACAGATGAAATAGGCTATAGCTTACAAACAACAAAATTAACTATTTGAACTTACTTGTAGCATTTTTCCCATCTCTGGTAACCCATTTTTTTAATAACATGAAGCTTTGAGCAATAAGAGAATTTGGGTTTTCTACTCGGATTTGATTTATTTCATCCACAGAAAAATTCAATTCTCTTGCCAGTTCTATAATGACAAAAAAAAAAAAAAGCAAGCAAGGAAAGAAAACAACAGCAAAAGCACCAAACAGAGCACAAATCACTCAATCATCCCATCAGCCTTAAAAATATTATCTTTCTTAGATCACACAGATATCAACAAAACTACCTGACATGAACTTTACAGGTAACGAAGAACACGGTATTAGGTATTCATGCTTTAATTTCCTGACAGACAGAATTTTGAATTCTGGTTGTCTCTGTGAGCTATTATTTTTTCTATTTTTTTTTTTCTGGTGATGGTTGCCTTCAGAGCTTTGGGGAAACTGCTCTCCAGACACAGAGGCAGCCCTGAGCACTCAACTCCTTGGGTGAATGTCTTGAGAGGAGAGCCATTCTAGCTATTTTCCTAGGAGTTTATGTTTGATTTAGCGCAAGGCCATGGGGTAATTTCCTACTGGGCATCATGTTGCGTGTTTTGGGAGGCTGGGCTCACTGTGATTTTGCCTTGCTGCAGCTGTTGGTAAAAGACTACCTGAAAATGTCATAGAGAGAACTTATTTCAATATTAAAGCAGAAGAGCTTACCTGTCCAGCTAAGTCCTAGGTGATCGGCTACAATTGCCATCCTTATATCTGTCCGTTCACATGGACTCTGTGGACCTGTGATTTACAATTTCTTGATTAAAAAGGTTTTGCACAGTAAACCACAATACCGGACAAGAGTTTATTATAAATAATAGTTTTAATTTGACTAAGTTGACGGTGCTTATATTGTTTACTAGAATGGTTGTGTGCCCTAAAAACCTACAAAGAAAATTTTTTTTCATAACTTTTAGATTTTCACCTGTGTGAAGCCAAACGTCAAACTAGATGATGTTGTGTAATGAAACCAAACATGCTGACAAGCCTAGCTGTTAGACAATCTGTACACAAATTGTTCAATTACGGGTGGAAACCACCAAGACCAGATTATCATCTATTTGTTTACTTCGACAGAATGAATTTGCTGTCACAAAAGAAATCATTCTGAGTTACATCAATTTTTGAGTTACATGAATGTCTGCAGCATGCTTCACTAGCTTTCTACAGAACAGGATTGGTTTGAAGGAAGAAAGAAGAATATAAGACAGCACATACAGATGACAATGACAGAATGAAAACTACAGTTAAGTCACTCCACAGGCAATCACAACAGTTCATGCACTAGGATCAACAAGTTGAAAGTTTTACAAACTAGGCTTGATCTCCACGAGGTGAGCCATGAGAGCTCCAGAAACCTGACTGCCTTCATTCTCACCAGTCCTCTTACTCCTCCTCCTCTCACTGTCGGCCTTTTCAATCTTTGATTTTATAGATGCTGCCTCAGTTCTCATGTCTCTAGCAGACTTCGTTGTAATGGAAGGCTGGTAAACTTGAGTAGCTTCTGATAAGGATGTGTTCCTTGATGTACTGTCTTCTTCATCATCAGAGACCTCTGACTGCATCTTTTTCTCTTCATCAGATAGACGATCCACAAGCTTTAATGTCTCACCACTAATTCCCTTAAAATATTCAATAGAATGTTTACATACCTCCCTAAGCTGATTTTTCCTTACTTTAACTGTTGTCATGGTGACGGAGGTAGATCTTACCTTTACTGGTAATTTAGAAGGAAGCTGTTTTGGTTTTTCTTTCTCTACCTGCTCTTGTTTTGGCAGGGCTGGAGTTCTTCTAGCTAGGTTACTCCTATGAGTGTTTTTTACAGGAATCCTAGACCTTGCTTCTAGACAGGGAGAAGGATTACTTGGCTTTGCTTTGTCAGGCTTACTAGCCCCTCTCACTTTACTCCCTGTAGTGCTTTGGAGATTATTTTGTGAGCTGGCCTTTACAGGAAGCTTTGATTTTCCTCTAGCCCCTACCAACTCTGTTGACTTTTGCTGCTCTCCGTGTGGTTTTTGCTTATCTCTTACTCTGTGTCCTTGTGTTGTCCCTGTACCTTTTCCTGGAGTGCTTTTCGCTTGATTAGCTTTCTGGAGGGAACATTTCGGTTCCAAATGTTCTTTTAGCACTACATTACTGGTAATATCATCTGTAGGGACAGCAGATGAATCCAAATTGTTGTTGTTATTAAAATTATCTTTTGGAAAATCAGTGTTTTCTGTTTGCCTACAGCTTGTCTCGCTAGAAGCTGAACTCGCAATCACCGCTACAGTTTCATTTTCTAATCCCTGACCACTTGGCATCACAGCTTCTATCTTATCTGTCACTTCGCCAGGGCCATCTTTCTTCAGAGTCATGGTGGAAGCAGAAATTCCCATTTTAATTGGTGTGCGCAATTTGGGATCAACTTTAGAAGCATTTACCGCTGCCGATGATTTTTCCAGGGAGTTACTACCAAGTGTTTGTTCCATGCAATCTCCACTGGCCTGGATGACGGGCTTATGTTCAACTGCTGTTGTTTCTACTGGTCTCTCTAGGTTTGTTTCTACAGTGTTGTCCCCTGCCTGTGGCTGTGTGATGGCAGTGACTGTACTTTTATCCCCTTCCCCCTTGTCCCCTGACTTCCCTTCAGAAGTATGCTCACCAATCTGAAAAAATTGGAGTCTTTCTTCAACAAAATCCCTCTTGCTCATGTCAATTGCACCACTGCGAGTCATCTCAAACATCTTCCCTTCATGAAATGGGAAGGGGTTGGGCTCGCTAGTTGGCGTACTTTCATCTGTTGGAGTTCTGGCTGGAGTTGTATCAGGTGTTGTTGCTTGAGATCTGTCTTCCACTGCCAGACCAAATGGTTTAGCCTCATCATCCCTTGATTTAGTCTCAAACACTTCATCGTCACCTCGGTTATTGGACCATGGATCAAAGTCTAGGCTCTTGGTGGCCACTGTTTTGAAAGGTGTTGCAAATTCTTCGTCTACTTTGTAACTGAAATAACTATCGGGAAATACAGTCCTGTCAGGGTGTCTGCCTTCCAAAGTGAAAAACTGTGCCCCTGACTTCTGTTCGCTCTTATCTCTGGCTTTTTCAGAGGCTGGACCCCTCGAAGGTGCCTTGTCTTCTTCAGGGCCTACCTTGCCTTCCTCCTCAATGACTTCAAGCTTACTCTGGCTAAAGCAGCGATCGGTCTGCTTTAGAATGCCTTCTGTAGTCCATACGTCCTTTTTGGTTTCAACTGCCGGACCTGCAAGTTTAGAATCACTCTCAGTTAAACCATCATCTTCATCTTGCAAATCATAACCATCAAGAGAGTCAATCTCTGTCGCATCGGTATCATGGGAGAATTCTGCAGTGGTTGCTATGGAACACTCTGTGACAGACTGGTCATTGTTACTCCCATTGTGCACTACATCATTCTGGGGTGAATCAAGCCCAATATCAAACTCATTAGGTTTCCCAGAAGGGGGATGTCCTAGCTCTTTCTGTTTCTCAATCTTTTCAGGGGCTCTGGGTTTTGAGGTTTCTTTCTGGTCATCTTCCAGTTCTTTCAGTTTGAATGTATACTTTTTAAGTGGAACAGGTTGATAGAGAGATTCATCATCACTGGAGTCACTGACATCTGCTCCCGGTGGCACAGGAGACGGCGGCTGCACTCTTATGACAGGTTCAGCCAGTTGGTATTTGTCATGTTCATCTTGCAAGTTCACTTCTGTCATCTCCATTTCGCTCTCGGTGGAATAATGAGGCTTCTTTTCTGACTCGCCTTGATCTGCATCCAGTGGTGGAGGAGGAGGGAATTCAATGTAGGCAACTCTGTTACCTTTGGGTCTTTTGTTAGAGTCCTTATTTATATGATTAAGTAACGCTTTGTCAATCTGTGGTTCCTCAACCTCTGCCTGTTTCACAGATGTTGACTTAGCCTCTGCTTCCTCCTCTGACTCCTCGGATACCTCGGGTATAGGACTTGGCTTGCCTGGGATATAAGCTATTAGGGAGTCAGGTGTTTTAGATGTAAACTCGTAACTCACTTCCTCTGAACTCGGTGTTTCTGGTGTTAAAGGGCTTTTACCAGAGCTATCTATAAAGGACACTTGCTCCAGCGTGTCATCTTCTGGACTACCTTGCGGAGAAGGAGGTTGTTTTTGCTGTCTAGCTGTGTAAAATGTGCCCCGTGTCTCTTGTACTGTCTTACTTTCCTGACTGACAATTTTTTTAATATTTCCCTGTTGCACCTCTTTCTCATACTGCTTTCCTACTTGAACAAAGCTGACATAAACAGGCAAGGTCTTAATTTCTTTTACTCCCTCAGTGGTTACTAGTGGTGCAACTTTATCCAAGTAATCACTGGCACCAGGGTCAACTAACTCACTTGAAGGAAATTCTTTTCCTGGACTACATTCTAAAGAATCTGGTGATTTACTAGGGGATATCTCTGTTTCCTCAACAGAAGGACTTAGACCTATCGAGCTCTGCTGCTTGGTAACTTTTCTGATTTCTGAGTGCTTTAGTTTTTCATCTTCCACATAATCAATCTGCCTCTCAACCTTCTCCTTAATCACAGCTGACTGGGATACTTTAGCTGAAAGTTCATAGACACCATCAAGCATGGTTCTCTTCTCCTCGACAATTCTGACTGGAATATGGGACACAGCAATTTCTTCTTTCCTTTTGGATATTTTATCAGCCACTTCACCATTACGTTCCCCCTCCCTGACAACAAATTCTCTGTATAAAACTCTTTTCGAGGGAGATTTTACAGTCACTTCCTTCACTTCTTCTGAATGAATTCCATTTGCTGCCAGTTTGTGCTCCGTCACAGTGATGAATTCACTTTTTTTGTCAGTTTTAGCTTCAGCATGATCAACATGGTTTTCTTTTACTGTATCTGGAACCAGCACATGTGCAAGTTTTTCTTTCTGTGTTTTATGATTAGAAGTTCCAGGACTTTCCCACGTCCTATAGATTTTTTTGTCCCAGTGTCCCTTCATTGTTGAGTCTGCACCATACGCCAGGTCTTTTGCCTGAGGTTCTGACAAGCATTCTGGTACGCCTTTACCCATCTCAGTTCTTTGTTTTTGTGAGTCCAAAGCACGAGAGTCTTCGATCGCTTTCCCTTTACCTGGAACAAAATCCTCCCGTATTTTCACCTCTTTCTGTAAAGCTGTGCTCCCATCAATGACCTCTACTTGCTTTGCGTGCTTCTCTCTGGAGTAAAACTGATACACTGGTAATTTACTTTCTTGCAATTTCTTCACTGGAATTTTGGAGTGCCCATCCACCTTTTTTTCTTCTTGAGTTACGTCCTTAGTTCTTGGACTTAGACTTTGTTCAAATTTAAGCCTAATGGAACTGAGCTTTGATTGCTTCAGCTGAAATCCAGACTGTGAAACCTCAGGTACTCCAGTCTGCTGAGCGCTTCCTTTGTGTTCCATAGTTTGTTTAGAGTCCTCTGCAGGTTGCACAAATATCCTTTTCTCAGGACTGCTGGGCAAACTGGAGGCTTTTCTTTCATCCATCCTGGGAAAGCATTTCCCATCATGCGCATACTGCTTCACCTTACTCCATTCGTCACTGGATGACGGTAATTCAGAGAGCAGAACTTTCTCAGGGCTGCTGCTGGCAGAGCTCTGGCTAGAATGTATTTCTTTGCCATTTTTTTTATGCTGCTTTTTCTCCGGAGACTGTAGCTCATCATTCAGCTTCTCTGTTTTATCCCGAAAAAACTGTGATACTTCGGTCAGTTTTTCTTCTGCCTCTTTAACAGTCCTGTCCACCCTGTCTTCATATATCAACTTTTCTCTACCTCTGTCTAATCTGTCCTCAGTAAAGCGCATCCACATCGCATGTTTTGGACTACTAATATCTCCAGTGTAGTGTAACACTGTCACTTTATCATAATGATCATCTTTAGACATTTTACCTACACCATTTTCAGATACATCTTTATAGATTTTGGAGAGAATCTCTTTTTTTGGGGCAGTAGCTACTTTTTCTCTGCATCGCTTATCAGACCCCTGTAAATCTGCACTAAGGGGTAGAGCATGGTCAGTAACTGACTCCTCAGTATCAGAGTGAGACACATCTAGCTTTTCTGAAAGAAGCATTTTCTCAGCAAACCTGTAAGACTCCCCTCTTAGTTCTGACAACTCATCATCATGGTATTCTATTGAGTGCTGACTCAAAAGCTTCAGTGTTTTGTAAGAGTCATCAGACATGAGTTGAGCAGAACTAGGGCGACTGTCTTCTTCCTGGGACACGGGAGTGTTAACTCTAGAGGATTCCAGATAAGAAGGAAGTGACTCTTCGGCCGTGAGCTCCTCTTCTTCTTGCTGACCTTGTTCGTCTGAACAAGGAAAAGTATCATGTTTTTCCAACTCTTTTAAGTTAATATCTCCCCGAGGTAAGTCTTTCTGATATACATACATTTCTTTTTCTGGATGCTTTTTTGTTTCTCTAATAATGACTTCAGTAGGTTCAGCCTGATTACCTTTTTCAATATGGACCTCTATTATTCGCTCCAGTTTGGGTTTCATTTTGCTGTCCTTCTCTGCATGTTGTGGTGAAGTTTCAGCAGACTTGCTAACATCGGATGTTACTGATGATTTGTGTTCAAACAGACCTGCCAGTTCTTTGGAAGGGTCACGTCCGGACTGAAAGGCTTTCATTATGTCATGAACAGACATTGTTTCCTCAATTCTTTCAGACGTGCTTTCGGCGCATGGAGGTTTATGATAAACCATCCTAGTTGTTGTAGTGATATGAGTTTCTTCTTTTACTCGGACACCTTTACTAAGGACACACTTATGGTCATCTTCTTCGCTGCTGCTGGCTTTCATTTGAAAAGCTTTAACCTTCTCTTTAATAGATCCAGCAGGTTTTTGCTCCAGCTCCATGAACGCAGGGGTAGGTTTCGAAGCCGGTAGCTCCTCTGCTTTCTGCTCTGGAATTTCTTCAGACGATGGTTCGTAGCTACGGATTACATGAACTACTTCAGTTCTTGTTTCTGTAATGACGGGAGGGATGGGTACATCATGGAAAAGTGGTTTTGGCCCTGTGCTTTCAGCACTTTGTGGGGCAGAAGGTGTCTTTTCACTCCTCGTTTCAAAGCCACTGTCAGATAAGGGACTTTTATCTTGATCGTGCTGAGAAAAGTCATCTGGAGACTCTAAAATAGTATCTGTTCCAAAAAAGGAATCTGCAATTTTACATAACTCCTTTTCTGATGTTGAAGGCCTCATGGAGGCTGGAGGCATTTTAAGTTTATGTTCCTGCAAAGCAATAGCTGGTTTTAAAATGCGTTTTTGCCTCTCTTCACCTTCTTTTTTCCCTTCTTCAAACTTGTACTTTATGTTTGTTAATGAACTGCTACCGATATCATTCGCTAAGTAATCAATAACTTTTGACAAGCTATAATCCTTTTCCGACATGGTTTTAGTTTTAATTTGGACCTTCTCTGGAACAGATATAGGAGGGCTTGTCAAAGCTTGCTGTCTCGCTTCATCAATCTCCTCTGTACTGAACTCTACCCAGTCATCCTCAGACAGGTGTCCTTGATCACTTTTGGATACTTTAGCCGACCCTTTACTTTCTAAACACACATCTTTTTTCAGAATCTCACTAACTTTTACTAAGTCCTCTTTCACTTTCTCAACAATCTTAAAGGGCTCTTCATCATCAATTCTACCCTCTTTTGGTATCTCGGGTTGGAACGGTTTCTCCTCTGCGACATCTGTCTGCAATATTGCAGTCATTCTTATTAGATCCTCTTTCATTTCAGCAACATCTTTCAGTATCTCCTGACTGGAGGATAAAGAAGATGGTGTGGACAGTTTGAGAGCAGAGGGTGCTAGAAACAAGGACGATTTTATTGGAGATGAAGTTCTATTAAAGGGAGGCTGTGTGCGTGCCTCTGTAGTCAATGTTTTAATAGGTGACAGTAACGCAGCAGCTGATTTTGTAAGAGAGGACGACTCTGGGAGCTTCTTTAATGCTGGTTCAGACAAAACATTGACTACAGAATATACTGGCACTGTTATCGTCGATGAAGTTACTGATGAGGTAGTTGCAGATATTGACCCAAGGGCTGTGTACAAAGCACCTGCAGGAGGAGTTCTCATTGACTGGAAAGCTGATGGTGCTGAAGACACAAATGACCTGAGTGGAGAAAATGACATTGTTGTAGCTGTTGAAAGGACTCTCTCAGCTGTGTCAGCAACTGCGTTAGCAGCACTACTTGCAGAATGTGCAGCTGCAGCGATCTTGTCTTGAAAAACAGCTGCAGCTTTGGATCCATTTATTAAGTTGGCAGAAGATGGGTATTTCAGAGGTGACACAGATCCATTAAGCAATGGTACATCTGTGTGCCCAGCTACATGTTTTGCTGGTGACGAGAGAGACGAGGCCATCATGACTTTAGAGGATGAAACAGCGTCAACTGCTGACTTAGCAGGTGACACCACTGACTTTAGAGGGGACGATAAAAGTGAAGATGCTGATGTGATGACCGATTTAAGTGGCAAACTTGAAGAGTACATGTTAATGTTGGATTTGGGGGATGCTGGAGGCGTCATGGTTATGGATGATCTCTCCAAGAGAGATCCTGCAGTAGTCACTGGAGATGTCCGAGAGGGGAATGTGGTAGTGGACGCCAGCCCTTTCAGACTGGCAGCTTCTGTGACCGCGGGAGCTCTGACGAAAGAGCCTGAAGTAACCTGTATATTGTATGGAGGCTGCGATACCACAGTTTTTATTGGTGAAGAGATTGTCCGAAACGATCTAATCGGAGATGCTACATCGCTAACAGATTTAACTGACGATGTGGTAGAAGCTCCTAACGTGGATTTGATTGGAGAAGCAGAAGAAACAGACCATATTGATTTTAATGGGGAAGCTGTAGGAGTGTTAGAGGAAGAACTTGATAAGGAAGTGAAGCCTGATTTGGTTTGCCCAGGCACTGTAATTGGAGCTGTTGTCCATGACTGATATGGCCGTGTTGAAAAGAATGGCTTGTATGAATAAGTAGCAGGTAGGGATCTTGTTGCTCCTGCACTCCGTTCAACTGTTTCTTAAATTGTTAAATTAAAATCAAACATAAAAATCAACAAAAATGATTGAAAAACAGAGAGACCAGAGAAGAAAATTGGTCAGTAAACGTTGTAATATTACAAAAAGCAAGTACAATTGTTTGCATGAGTTAGGATGAAGGAGGCAAAAGAAGATTTAAAAAAGGAAAGAAAAAAATAGGAATGAGCCATATACTGATGGCTGGTCCAAACCAAAGGCAACATGAAATGGAAGACAGAAAGCACATAGCAACCAAATCTGCAAACAATGAAGAACAGAAAACACAAAGAAGGAATCCATAAGTAAAAATAAGGCCACATCAACATTTCTTCTCTTACTTCCTATTGACTTTCTGATGTGCTACTTCTGAAATATTCATATTGGTTCTATTTTGCCTGTTTAGGTACGCCTCTGCTTTGCACAACTATTAGAATTATCCTTTTAATAATTTCTGTTGTTGTTCTGTTCAGATATTGAACCTATACAAAATATAAACTTGCGTAAAATCACATTATATAGCTAATTTTTCTTTTTAAACCACTCAGAACTATTTCATGCAGAACCCAAAATTCCTTTAAGTGACAGGCAATTGATGTGCAAACTGTGAAGCAACTGGAATAAATTCAAATCTCTATCTCCCATGCACAATTCGGATATGCTTCACACTCACAAAGCCAATAAGAGCAAGAGCTTTTTCTTAGTCAATATCTAAAAAAAAAAAACCAAAAAAATAAAAATAAAGAAAGAAAAGGAACTTTTGCATTTGTTTCTCATGCGATACTCCTTTTGTTTGGTAAAAACTAAAGTAAAACTTTACATGAAATGATTTTAAGAAGCATATGTCATACATGAAATATGGAAAGTATGATATGATAAAAGTGAGCAAGCAAAGCAACTGAATCAGTTTTTATTCATGCACAATATATCATGTCAAAACAAGCACAGAGATTAATACATTTTGTATACTGTATTAAGCACAAATATGTAAACCTTACGAAATCATTTCACAAGAGGCCATTAAAAGAAGAGTACACTTTTTCTACAAGATGTAGTGTTTTGGTACCTT
Organism: Trogon surrucura; assembly: GCA_020746105.1. Lineage (NCBI taxonomy): Eukaryota > Metazoa > Chordata > Aves > Trogoniformes > Trogonidae > Trogon > Trogon surrucura. Next base: position 32,651,919 of record CM036621.1, read on the forward strand.
TTGAGGAGATTTCTTGTATCAGCTCAAAGGCACACCTGTTCAACTTTACATTTCTCAAAAGGTAACATTAGAAAAGCAGTCAAAGAACAATATATTATGCAAAAACTTCCTGGCAAGGACAAACCTGTTAACTCTTATCATCCTCCAGAACACTCAGCTTATTCATAGGCATTTCGAACGAAATCATCAACCACAGTTTGCATCACAGGAGGTACTCATGCCAGAAGACAGCATTTCTGGGAATCCCATTACAGCATACATATGCTCTGGTACATCAATAACATTCAGAGAGTTGGCATTGAAAGTAACTTAGAGGGCTTTTTTTGTCTTTAAACTTGGAGTTAGAAGTGGAGCTAAGATATCCAAACAGCTTATTCAACATACCTTTCTCTGAACTTACACTAATAATTTGTCAGATCTGCTTGATCTGTCTTATAGACAGACAGTAACTCACAGTGAAAGAAGCTTACCAAGGCTAATACTGAATTGTTAACCTTAAAGCACACACACTCTTCTAGAATAGCGAGTATTCAGTATACCACAGGTCCATATCCTGCAAGGAGAAATGTGCTGGTCCTAGAGAAGCCAATCAAGGCCTGGAAGGCCATGTGGATGGCTGGTGACATTGCAGTATGAGAACATTTAGGTTGAAGAGAGCTTGAATACTAGACCTGACTGGCACAGCTTATGTCAAGAAACATCCACTTTTCCTTGCCATCTTATTTTTAAGCACAAACATACTTCTTTTTTTTTCCCCAGAAGAAGAAAACAGAGCGTACTTCATTAAATGAGCTAGACTTTATTACAAAGATTAATTAGCAGCAGGTGCTAACATTTACCAAAAAGCTCATACAGTCTCCAAGCACAAGAAACAAACCCTGAAATCAGTCTGAAAACAACTAACTAAACAACTTGTTCAGCAGTTTCTGTTTGGATTTCCAAACAGGGAGCCTACTGCGCTGTGATGAGACAGTCTGTCAAAACTGGCCAGTGAGGCAATCAAATCAACACGCCCCCTTGTAACTGCTCTTTCTCCTGTTAAATCACGGATTCACACATGTTTAAAATGCTCTTTCTGAGCTCCTCATTGCAGTTGAGAAGAAGAACAGGTACAAAGAAAATTGAGTAATTCACCAGTGTGTGCAGCTACGACATAACCCAAACAGCAGGGAACTGGGCAATTATACTATTTTGAAATAGCAAAGAAATCCCCGCAACCATGCAAGAGTTCAGAGTGGGATAATATTCTAAAGAGTGGTTTTATATAACAGCCCTTTTTGGCTACTGGACACTTTTGGCCTTAACAGTTTCCATCACTCTGTATCCAAGATTTTATCAGAAAACAGATGTCAGTTACTACCTCCTGTGCATCCAGCTACCGTTCCTTGCTTGCAGCTCTTAACTGAAAGTGCTGAGCGAACCCATACAAGTGGCCCCTGCTCAGCCCCGCTCCTCTCCAGCTGCAAGCAAGCAGCCAGGACCAAGCAGGTTTAACCCACCGCAGCTGTCCTCCTCTGCAGGGACCTCGCTGTGGGAAGAGCCAAGAGGCCCTTTGGTCCCTTTCACTGAGCACGGAAGGGAGGGGAATATCCCATCTGCCTTGGCTCTCTTCTGCACCGGCATTGGCAGAGCTGCAGAGGAAAAAAATCTGCAGGTGTGCACATACACATGGGCTTGTGTGAGTAAAAAGAACAACCCCTGCTGCTACCCAAACTGCAGGAGCTGTGCCAGCAGATTCACTGGAAAGAGGCAGAGGTTCAGCACTCGTATCCAATCACTGCAGCAAACCCCTTGCGGTGTAAAGCAGCCACAGCAGCAGTCCTGGCTCTGTGATGGGTGGTGGGTGCTCTCTGGATGAGCTGCTCCTCCAAGATCACATCCTCCCCTCGCCCCAGCATGGTGCGGGTGGCAGTGGCAATTGCTGACTACACGCTGCATGTCCACAGGAGGTGGTGCTCATGCTGATGGCCAAACCACTATCTACCATGTCTCCTGGCAAACATAATCATTTTTGCATACCCTTTTTGGGTAGCTCACAGTCTTAAGTAGTAACCGTTGTCAAAAGTGATAGAACAGTTAAAGAATTATCTGGAACTTCTACTGTGTTAACTGTTGTGGGTTTGTTTTTTTTGGTTTTTTTTTTTGAGTACAGCTCAAATGAGTTTAAGTTTATTCTTCTCTAACTTTTTGCAAATGAGATTTAATGGACCTTTGGTGAATAAATAAGACTACTTTTCTTTCCTCCCCCCAAGGAGGCCTGAAATACTAATTGTAAGCAACATACACAGTCATCAAACTCCTTTCAAGCAACTTCCTTTTCCGTCTCTCTCAGTTCCCATCAAGCCTTTGACGATACCTTAACAAGTCCATCAAGATGCCTCAGCAGATCTGATAGCTTCTTCAGATGGTATATGCTTGAAGTCTTCTTCCAGGCCTGAGAAGTGCAATGTATTCTGGAGCACATCTGATCCAAAGAAGCCACAGATCTTACAGGACAATTAAACAGCAGCCATCCAGTGGGAATTGCCAAGACCCGATGAAGTTTGTCTATGGATTTTATGGAATTATATCAAAGGGTCTGTTGCAGGGTAGCAACTGAGAAGTCATGAGGGAAACAAAAGGCAAGAAAAAAGCCTGGGAATGGGGAACAACAGCAGTCAACCTCAGACAGGAGAGGTGTGGGAAGAAAAGCCAAGCCAAATACATCACTGTATTTAACAGGGAGGGAAAGGAATGCCACAGGTCTGGTCAAGGGGAACATAAGTTTAAAAGGAAGTAATGTGTGATGCCAGGGAATAAAAAGCATCTGCAAGGAACAGAGGAAAAAGGGAAGGGGAGGAGAAAGAAAAGGGAAAATGTAAAATGTGAAAGAGTCCATTCTGGCTAAGCATCTAAACATTTAATCACTTATCTGAATGGCATTCTCCAGCCTTGCTGAACCTTTGCATAACATTCCCTCCTACAGCAGCTCCCTCTCATCTTTCAAAGGGAAGAGGAACAGACTTGTTGAAAGCAATTTGTAATCCTCCTACTCTGGAGCTACACAGCATTCTAAAAAGTTATATTTTTACTTAACTAACACATGTCATTTGCCAGTCAGGATTCTTCAAGCTCTCACAACACAAAAGTTCACAGACCATCCAAGAGTTTTGTTTTAGACAGGTGGGGTTTTTTTCCTCTTTTTTTTTTTTTTTCCCCAGAGTGACACCAAATACAACGTTTATAGAAAAAATGTCTCTTCTTATGAAAAATCACATCTATATGGTTTAGTACTTTGGTAAGAGCAACTCACTCATTCCAGGCTCAGTCAGATAGCTGTAGCGCTTACGTAAAGCAAGGGAGACAAAGTTCTGGCGCCGGTCAGCTTTCTCCGTCTGCAACAAAACACAACTCTGTTCAGTCCCTTTAGTATCACTGTCCCCCACGTGAAGAGAACAATCACCAGACCTCAGCACGGCGGGCCGCGTTTTGCGGTGCGCATCCCCACGGGGGAGAATGGGTGCTGCTGTTCAGCTTTAGGAAGGCATGCTGAAGCCAAGTTTGGGCAAGCTGGCCGGGAATGGGCAGAGCCAGTCTCCATTCCTGTCTGTCATGTAATGAGTGTCGGGGATTGTGGAGCAGGGAGGATGGCTACTGGAGGTGGTAGAAACCTGCCGTGAGTGACTTTCTGGAGCAAGCAGGGAAGGGACTGCAACCCTAAAAGTGACCCCATGGGTTCATTGCTGCCCAGATCATCTCTGCTTCTGAGGTAGAAGAGCTTAGGTAGCAGACATAGCTCATGATCCTGCCTTAAATTATCTCAATACTGTATTAGCCCATTTAATAAAATGCTTCACACTACTAAACGTGGTAGGACACTACTCATTCCCTGCAAAATAAACCACCTTTGCCTACAAACATGAGATCAACACAAAAGACCACAGATACAGACACAGAACATTCGTAAGAGTACAACTTGGATCAAATATTTCTCCCCAAATTAATTTGTCCTGAAAGCACATACACCACAATGTACACTGGCTTTAAAGTGAATACATTAAGGACAAAAAAAAGGCATGGGTGGGAAATTTTTTAATAGGCACAAAATGCAAAGATGCAGATTAGAAAGCAGACTACTATTGTTAACTAACAAATTACACCATAAGTTGCTGTGTTCAGTGGCATAGCTGCTGGCATGAGGTCTTAAATATTAAAAGTCCTTCAGAGATCAGCTCACTTGATTACGTGGCTAAAAATACGGTTTGTTTAGAGAGAAAACTATTGTTACAGCTATGTAATAGCTCACTGGGAACAAATCCTGTGGAGACAAAGTGATGCGGTTGCTATTATTTTTTAACATGTAAAGAGTGTTTTGGTTTGTTGGGGTTTTTTGCATTATTTTAATCAGCAGGTGGCTACTGCTATTTATTTGCCACCAGGAGAAGAAGAAAACTTTGCTGCTAGGTAAACAGGATACATCTATGCAGTTTCTTTGACAATGTGATCTCATTTATTACTACCTCTACTGAGTAAAATCCACTCAATTTCCTGACAGTCTAACGTTGCAGTTCCCATCAAACAGTGGATTTTTAAGCTGCAAATATCTGAGGTTTATTTGAAAATAGATTTGTACACAATATTTAGAAATTACTCTCATTTATTTTGCTTTTTCAGAAGAACCCAGTTTATTTTCAGGAGTAAAATATTATAGACAACCATTGTGGCCTCAGAATACATCTTTCCTTCTTGGAAATACAAGTTATCAAAGCACTGGTAGTATTACTCCAAGAGGTAAAATCATATCCACTAAACTCATCTTGATTTTGAAAAAAAATGGGCTTGGTCTGAATTTTATAATTATATTCTTTTTCAGAAGAAAATTATATAGGTTTTTAGACCGCTATTATTCAATGTCTGGTTAAATTTCATAATATATAATCACGTTTTCGTCCATATTTGTGCACTTCTACTGTTTTGCAACAGACTATCCTAAGTCAAGGATATGGTTATTCTGTAGGTATTGTCTCAATGCCATAGTTAAAAATAGTTGTTTGTTTTCTCTATAACATATTACTTTTCTTCACTAAATCTGAAGGAAATAAAAACAGAAGACAGTGTTTATATTACCTCATCATCTTGATCTGACTCTGTTTCCTTTTGGTCCCAAGATGCATTGCAGAGACAAGGAATATTATAATGGACAGCAGGGAAAAGAATATCAGGATATGAAAAGGACCAAATTGGGAGCACAAAATGCAAGCTGATTTATAAGGCAAAAGCAAATCCAAAATGTCAACACAAAAGAAAAAAAAAAATAGAATCTTACATCCAATGCAAATCAACATGTGACATTACTGAAAGCATAAACCTATGACTTGCAGGCTGAAGCATGAGCTGTAAACAGAATCATAAAAATTATAGGAACTTGACACCACAGTAACAAGAGACTTTAAAAGCTTTCTACATACAGGAAACCAATAAAACATAAATTTAAAAAGCCTTTATCATATTCCAAAGCATTCTCGTTACTGGCATTTCACAGGGTGTCTTTATGACTAGCAGGAGAAAGAAAAAAAGGACAAAAACTAAAGGAGCAAAAATAAAACCAAACCAATCCTAAGGAAAATGTTTACTTTTCTTAACGAATACCTTTTTGTGTGCTGGCAGAGTGATATTCAAGTTGCAAACAGCTGTTTGTGGCAGTCCTTTTGTAGTCTTTGGTTCTTTCAAAAATGATAATCGACCACAAGGTTCCTGGCTGGTGTCTCGTACCTAGAAAAGAAATTTTAGCACCATGTAGTATTATATAGTCATTTAGACACCTAGAGGAGGTTTCTGGAGAGTTTCTCAGAGTTCCTTTCCACAAGAAGCTATCTAATGGGTAAAGACCAATCTAACTGAGCTGGAGCTCAGCCTGAGGTGCTGAAGGAGAAAAGGTCTTACCATGGAAGAGCTAGATCAGCCTTAAGCTCTCTGATGGTAAATCCATACAAGACAAGATGTTGAGTGAATCCAACAAGGCAGTTTATTACTGGAATATTACTGAGAGACATCTTCTCCTGGCTTGCATTTTTTCTGTCACATTTTGCACTTGTGCTCACTACAACGCTTAAAAACTTCTTTTGCACAGCAGCTACGATAAGGCTAAGGGAAGCGAGCATCCATTCATGGTAATTTAGAGATGGGAACAGTCAGTGCACATTTTTTGGAGGCATTTCTGCTGTATAGTAATGTTACTGAATATATCTCCTTTGCTTAGTCTCTGGGAAATAGTGAGCTACTGGTAATATTCTGGAGGTCTAACTTGATACACTGTTTTAATAAAAGGCTGTGAATCCCTATAGTGCGTATTTTGGTCCCAGCTCTGCCACCAGCTCTCCTGTGGCTTTGCATATTAAACAACGACACTTAGATTTTCAGGGTAAGTTGGTCCTACTGGGCCAAAAAAGGGTTATCACTGTGAGGAGAGAAACCATCAGTAGAATTATTTGGCTTGTTTTTCTTTTACCTTGATAGAGAATGGCAGTCTATTTTCTTTGAAAGCATAAAAATTAAAAACAAGCTGCTGTCCTCCTTTAGTCAAAGGGGCCAGATTTCCATAGCAATCAACGTAAATTGGTTTTCCTTCCAGAACCTACCAAAGTAATAAATAGAAGTCAATAAAATCTCTTTTCATAGCAGATCCATGCACACAAGTATATCATGATTTCCCCATCACAGTTCCCCAGGTTCAGCGAAAATCCCCACTCAGATTAGACTCAACAAGATTAGAAAATCACAGCACGTTACGGCAAAGTATTATGAATGCAGGCAATTTGGGAAACTGTGAGCTACACGAGTGGCTTTTCTGGAGCAAGAATTCACAGATTTCCTTCTAGAAGCAGTGTGTTCACCATAAACCAGCCCCACTCATGACTGTGTGTCTGAAGGGCCAATGGCAAGGCATTCCAGGTCAGTCATCTGCAAAGCCCAACCAGGGCTACTTGACAGCAGCATGTACAAAACCCACTGCAGCCTGGCCTGGGGCATCCATCTGGAGATAGGTCCTCATGTTTCCCCTGCCTTGTCCTCCTCTGGCCTCTTTTCAAGCAATTTTTTGACACAGCCTTGCTGTGAACCTTTATTTAACTGGGCTTATAATGGCTTTTGCAGGACCTGTTGCCATTTAGAAAACACATTGCCCATGTACCAGCAGGAAGCTAGCTGTAAGATATATACCTCAATGTCTTTGCTTCTTGCAACTTCTTCAAAGTTCTCTTGTTGCTCCAAAGTTTTGTCCACTTTGTCATCAGTCATGCAGAAGCAACGCAAATTGGATTCCACAGGGTCATTCATTTTGGCAAATATCACAAACTTTGCCATATAAGGAACGCATATTAATTCTCTATAAAGCTGTGTTGCCAGCCCAACAGTTTCTAGTACTTGATGGCAGTCTGCGAGCCAAAATCTAAGCAAGAGAAAGCAAACCATTAAGTCAACTTTTCATTATGCTCAAACATTGATTAAGCCTTTGAAGAGAAACCACGTCCTGTGATCCTTGGCCATTTTGCACGTGTGCTGTCCTTGCAGACTTCCCAAAGTGTAATTTTCCTTTTACTTTCAGTGGAGCTTTAACCATCCAAAAATAGGAATACCCGGCAATAAAATGTTAATATACTTATTTGTCCCCTCTCACACCAGTATCTCATAAAAGTGTCTATTTTAAGCCTCTTTGGAAATCTAAGAGGGGAAATTTTATTTCTTGTGGCTGATCCTTTATTGTACACTTGATTTGCTAAAACAGCCTCTTTTATCACACATACATACAGAAAAAACACGTTCCATAAAGGTTGTAGCCAAATATACCCAGAGTGATTATTTTCCAAAGAGATACTGTTATTTTCTTGTCTTAAGGAGTTTGATATCAATTTTGATACAAGTTACACATATTTTAATTTTTAATCTATTTGTTTTTTTCAGCAACCCTCTCATTTTATCAAGCTTTTTACAGCTGCCAATGTTATGTACTGAATTATAAACTCTTTACCTGGCACACCATCAATTTTCTCCACCAGGATGCACGATTTGTACAGATCCTGTTGAACGCCTCCCATTAGCATTTAACACCATTAAATCCACCAAGTTCATTTCAAATTAGGATTTTTTGGCAAATGATGTTTTTGTCAGAGTAATTTTACATCATTTTCAATTAAAAAGCCCCTGGCCAGAAACTAAATATCTTTAACTTCTTGAACAAATGTATTGGGTTTGTATGGCCAGGTTTTGGCTGCAAGGGGGCTGTGAGGGTAGCTCCTGCGAGAAGGGTCTGATGGAGTCAATGCTAGCCGGCTCCAAAGATGGACCTGCTGCTGGCCAAGGCCGAGCCTATCAACAATGGTGGTAACACCTTTGTGATAACATAAAATATAAGAGCTGGGGAAAAAAACCTTCTATGTCACTTGCAGAGAGAGAGAGAAATGTCTTCACATATGCTGGTGAAGACACCAAGGTCAGAGAAGAGGGGCAGGATGTGCTCCAGGTGCTGGAGCAGTGATTGCCCTGAGTTGCGGTGAAGACCCTGGTGAGGCAGGCTGTCCCCCTGCGGTCCATGGAGGTGATGAGGGTGTAGATGTCCACCTGTAGCCCATGGAGGACACCATGCCAGAGTAGGTGGATGGCTGAAGAAGGCTGTGATCCCATGGGAAGTCTGCACTGGAGCAGGCTTCCGGCAAGACCTGTGGACCCATGGAGAGAGAAGCCCATGCTGGAGCAGGTGTGCTGGCAGGACTTGTGACTCGTGTTGGAAGAGTCTGCTCTTGATGAACTGCACCCCATGGGAAGGACTCATATTGGGGCAGTTAGTGAAGAACTGTCTCTCGTGGGAAGGACTCACATTGGGGAAAGTCTGTGAAAAATGGTCTCCCGTGAGAAGGACCTCACAATGGAGCAGAGGAAGAGTGTGAGGAGTCCTACCCCTGAGGAAGAAGGAGCGGCACAGACATCTAGTCAGTTAGCCCATTCCCTGTCCTCCTGTGCTGTTTGGGTGGAGGAGGTGGAGTAATGAGGAGTAAAGTTAAGCCCAGGAAGATGGCAGGGGTGGGAGGAAGGTGTTATTTTTAAGATTTGATTTTATTTCTCATTGCTCTTCTCTAATTCGACTGATAAATTCTTTTAATTTCCCCAAATCAAGTCTGTTTTGCCCATGATGGTAATTGTTGAGTGATTTCCCTGCCCTTATCTTGACCCTTGAGCCCTTTGTTATACATTTTCTCTCCCCTGTCTAGTTGAGAAGGGGAAGTGATAAGGTGGCTGTGGTGGGCACCTATCCTTTAGCCAGGGTCAGACCACTACAAAAGTACGTTTTCATGAATTGCCCCATTTTTTTAAGTGGATAAACATTTTAAACTTTCCCTTTCTGTTGCTGTTTGCAGAAAAAAATAACCCCCTGCATGGCACCACAGCCTTTAGAGAAGCAGCATGTGTGATTTCCAGGAGACCGCAGCAGAAGAGGCCAGGACAACACTTCATGTGCAACCCTGGATATTTGGGATGCTGATACGTAGTGACAAAGAAGCATTTGGTCCATTACCGCTTCATCAGTCTTGTAAAAGACTAACAGAAAGCCAAAAAACAACCCCGCAACTAAGCACTTTGTTAATCAAGAGAAACTACTCCCCTAGGTGTATTTGGCAAGCTCTGTTACCATACCTGGCCGAAACATTGGTTGTGAATGAGACACAGTCATTTGCAAATGTCAGCGGAGTGGTGCCTGTGATATCCTCCCACTGCGCAGGGGAAGTACCTCCTAGGGAAACAGAAACCACACAGGTTTTCTTTCAAACACACCAAGCATATGCAGAATGCATAAGAACATCTCTACCTTATTTTGCTTCACACATAAAAAGATGACCTAGACAATAATCTCCAACAGCTGAGCTGTTATTATATTACATCATAAGTTGCACACCAGAAAACGATGCAGAGGACACACCTCCAAGTCAATAGCAAGCCCCTCCTTGACAGAAGCCCATCCTAGGACAGAATTACTTCTGCAAACTACTTTTAAATCTAAAATAGCATTTACTGTCTGTTGGCAGAGTTCTTTTACAGTGGCATGAGACCAGATTCAAAGCCCAGGGAGTCAGTGTGAGCCTTTCAAATGACCTCAGCTGGCTTTGCTCAGGAGAACCGATCTGAACCCAACTGGACCAAGCACCCCAATGTTCCTTCACAGGAAAGCATGAGTTGTAGTTACAGAAGTGAGCACAGAGGCATTGCTGTCACAGAAACCTTTGCAAAGAGGATGATTTTCTCTAACCTGTAATGCTACATAGAAGTCGAAGGCTGGGTGTCGTGTCTCCTTTGTACCCATTGGTTACACCTTCTCCTGATGGAGGCGGCACAGGAATTGTCATGGTTATTGGCTTATGAAATTTTCTTCTTCTTGGCTCCACAGTGACAATGGGACTGAAAGTCGCTTTGTTTCCAAGGACTTTTTTGACAATCTCCTCGGGAACTGGTTGAGCCTGTCAACACAGGGAAAGTATTTAAACTAGAGCTACAATTTGGTTATGGGCATACAGAACTGTTTTCCAAAAGATAATTTTTCTCTTTTTTTTTTTTCTGTAGAATTTTGTTTCTTTTTTGTTTCCCCCGAGCAGCCTCTTCCCGTAACTCTTGAGGGTGATTATTAGTACAATTCACACTTGGTATTTTTCTCAACAACTCACTTACGACTTCCAAATACCTAGCTTGTACAGCAAAACTATAAATCTCAGAAGGTTGCCTGTAGTATTTGCTGAGAGTTTTTAAGAGCATGTTTGGGTTTGTTTTTAATTTACTGTGATCGGTGATATTAAATACAATTTCAAAATGCAAGAAGAGGCTTATTTTGCACTTGAGAAGTGAGGACTATACCTTTCCTTGGAGAAGTTGAGCAATTATCACTTCTCTGTCAAACACAAATCTGTGCTCCTGAGGAACAGCATGTACTCTGACTTATCTCTGTACTCTGCTTTCCATGCTATTTCACTATTGATTATTAGGACAGAAATACCTGTTTGGCTCAAATTCATACCGAATGCATTAAGCTACAGAAAAGCTATAACCAAATTTCAGAATTTCTACCTCCTTTTTGTGCCTTGAAAGGTTTCCTCACTATACAGGGAGAAAGGGAAAACTGCCAATGTGGGAAGAAATACTACAGAATTTTTGTGGGTTTTGTCACGTAAGACCTGAACTCAAGTGACAAACATTTTATGGGAAAGAGGCTTTTGCATCTGTTGGACTTTTTTTTTTTTTTTAGCTTTCAAGTCTGTCTCAATCAGGTTGACTTGTGACTTGCTGCATTATTTGAACTGCAAAGTGTATCAGTATGCATAGAATATGTAGCTACATTCCAATCTCAGCAGTCACATTGCTGCATACAGAGACATCATGCTTCCCTCACACTACAGAGCTCTGGAAAGGCAGCTGTATAATCGTTATAGCAGAGCTTCCATTTTCTCAAGATTAATCATCTTTAGATGTGAAACATCATTAACAGAAATGTTCCAGTGTGAATCCAAGCACTGAAATCCAAACCAGCATCCCTATTTCATGAACCCATCAGACTTGTCAGGTTATTAAGTAATTTTAAGTGATAATTAACAGAACTCAAGAAGATACCTCCTACGGAATATTTCTCCACTTTCTGTGCAGTTTGTTTAAAGAGAGCTTATACTGTTTGCCCTTCCCAGATTCCACCCATCACTAGAAACACCAATGGTGAATGTCCTAAGCTACAACAGATGCATACAGGAGGTCTTTGACCCAGTAACATCTGGTAAACAGCTACATGAAATCCTTACCAAAGACATTCTGACGGCAAAGGGCAGCCCAGTGACACCTACCACAAGCTGCTGTTTGCCTCAGGAGACTGGGAATGCACGGCGGTTGTGCAGCTCAGAGCTGCCACGGCCAACAGGGAGACGGCAGATGAGATCACGGAGGCCATGGTGGCTCCAAGCCTTTGCTTTCCTCTCCATTCTGGAATATCGTGTCTAGTTTTGGGCTCCCCAATTCAAGAGAGACAGAGACCTACTGGAGAGAGTCCAATGGAGAGCTACGAGGATGACTAAGGGACTTGAACATCTCTCCTCTGAAGAGAGACTGAGAGAACTGGGGCTGTTCAGCCTTGAAAGGAGACAGCTGAGAGGGGACCTTATTAACGTATATAAATATCTGAAGGGTAGGCATCAAGAGGAAGGGGACAATCTCTTCTCATTGGTGCCCAGCAACAGAACAAGAAATAATGGGTTTAAGTCAGAATACAGGAAGTTCCACCTCAACATGACAATAAATTTCTTTACTGTGAGGGTGACAGAGCACTGGCACAGGCTGCCCAGAGAGGCTGTAGAGTCTCCTTCTCTGGAGACTTCCAAAACCCACCTGGACACATTCCTGCGTGGCTGCCCTAGGGGATCCTGCTCTGGCAGGGGGGTTGGACTAGATGATCTCTAGAGGTCCCTTCCAAGCCCTGACACTCGATGATTCTATGATTCTTCAGATGCTAAGCAATACTCAAGGTGATCATAAAAGGGGACCTGGGCTTTTTCCACAGGAAGAAGGACTATGCATCACCTGTACCAAGGGGACACCAAGAGGCAGAGAGCGTGCTCGGGCAGACACACTCCAGTCCAGATCTCAGGTGCAAATACTGCCCTCCTTGCAACCCACCACCAAGGAGCAGCGGGCTCTCTAGCTGTGAGCCTCATGCTTAAGGCCAACTTGCAGACAAGTGTGGATAGAAACACGAGCGCAACTTTACCTGGAGCCCCACGCGGATTCTTTTGGTTAGAGCACCCTCAGGGAAGGATGCCTGGACACGCGGCACCGTTGTGCTGCTCAGCACCCCGCCCTCCGGGCCGATTTGGTTACTCTCCTGCTTGATTCGCGAAACTACTGCGAAGTACTGAGGGAAATCCTTTGTGACGATCCTGCAGATACGCTTCTTCTCTAGCTCCTCAGTGCTGTCCAGCTCTGGTGGGAGAAGACAATTAAAACATTCAGGCAATACCTGCCCAGGTTGTTTTTGTTTTATTTACAAGAGGGAAAGAAAAAGTTTCGTGCAATTAATTATCAAGCTTTGGTTTGCTCTGTGAACTTTTGCATAAATCTTGACAAAGAGGGCCAACAGCACTGGACAAAGATCTGCCAGAACACGTAAGCACTAGAGTGTGACAGTCCAAGAAGGCCTGAAGGGGATGGTCAAGGTTCTTTCCTCTCTCGCCTATATCTTGAAGCACACAAGTGCATTGATCTTTACACCTTCAAATGACATTTATTTCCAGTTTCTTCCCTCATATAGCTCTGACATGCAGAAAACCACAGGAAATTGCAGTCAATTCATGAACTCCTAACTCCATGCCAAGTGCGCAATCTGGAGTTTGCCCAGCTAGGGCACTTGAAAAAGTCATCTCCCAGACTGGCATCTATACCACCCTGATCAGACGTTGACTTCTCCAGTAAACTGGGGATGTGACAGAGCTCTGTCTGCCAGCACTACCAAGGAAACCATAGCAAGGATCTGTACCCACATAGGGCTTTCAGCTGTCCAGGTATCTGCCCCAAAATTACTGCATTGTGCTCCTCGGATCCTAAGAAAACTTAATGCATCCTCAGAGAAAACTGGGACAGAAACAGGACATCACCAATTAATGCTTTTGGTCGCATTCCCAGCCCACAGGTCAGCAGGGCTCAGAAAGGTTCACAGAGTATCTACCTATATTAATTAAGCAGATGACACAGACATATATGCACTTAGGAAAACTATGTGATATGTCATAAATACAATAAATTATGCAACTGTATGTGTGCGCATGTATATATACGCACTAGCGAAATCCCTGTGATGTAAACACTATTCACAAATAGAGATAATTACATAACTGTCACGCATTTCTCCTATAATTTCTTGCACTCGGCCTTAGCTATTATAGCCAGGTTTCATTCTAGCACTGCGCAAGTTTCTACTCCTAGTTTCCTCCTTAAAAATGGCACTACACTGCTGAAGAAGAATGTGTGTTCCTCGAAAGATGACATTTCTATCAGATGCTGTAAGAGAAAGCAGGAGGACCAGAAATGGTATCAAAACAAAAGATGCTTTTAAAATTCTTTATGTGACTGAGACATTTGCCTCCTCTGATCATGTAGGCTCAATTACAGTTCCAAAAGAATTAGAATATAAATTTGGTAAAGTGTCAGTTTTCCATTTTAAAACTTTCAGCAGTAATTTGGATTAATCGCACAGTGTTGCTGTGGATGATATGCACCTACCAGAAGAGGATAATTTCTTACCACAGTGTCAGCTTCCATTTACTTTGACTCAGAGATCGGTATCTGAGGTCCTCTAATGAATTAGGTATTCTGCCTGCAGCCTCTGGAAGCTATGGCTTGTGCAGGAGACAAACTACATTCTTAAACTCCCAGCCAGGTATAATCTTGACTGGTAAATCCTATGCATTCTCCAGGTTGTTGATAGAGATTAAACTCACTGCAAAACACTCACAGAGATGAAACGTAATTAAAACTCTCCTCAAGTAGAAAATTAATGTTTTATATAATACCATTTGAAAATCCTTTGAGCCTGGCAGGTGCTCTGCTTTAGAGGAGGAAGAAGATGTGAAGATTAGAGTAGAAGAACAACAATCAGGCATGGAGAGGAGCTGGACTGTGTATAGGGACGTTATGTTTGGATAATACATATGTAAGCTTCTGTACGAAGTTGCCCTCCAACAGAAAAAAAAGATGATGAGCAATCAAACCATCCCTGCGACTGCCATGAGAAACGCAGCGTTAGCGTGACAGAATTAATGAAACAGGGAAAACTAGTCCTGCGAGAGGTCACGTTTCCCTGAACACACCTCATGCATCTTACAGAAAGAGCTATTGCCATCACTATTTTCCTCAGTTGCTGACACTTCACTCCTATGCAATGTGTTTCAATTAAAAACCTCAAATGATTTTCTGTTTGTTTGGGGGTTGTGTGTTGGTTCTCTTTTTAAGCACAGAGAAGCATGTTATACACCTCCTCTTACAGACAGGGATGGCAGAGAGAAAGAAAGCAGAAAGGTTAGTGGCAGAACTGGGCAGTGTCCCGATGTCATTGTCTCCCAGATTTGTGCTAACAGCCCAAAGAACACCTGTGGAGATTAAGTTTCAATAAGTCAAGAGAAAGGCACTGCAAATACTCTGTGCATACGTGTCTTCCCCTGCCACCCAAGTGTAAGGGACACTTATCCAAAGGCGGCAGGAGAGATGAGAGGGAAAGAATGAAAGGAGGGAGGAAAGAAGAATCATTCCCCTCTACCACCTAGTCCAGGCTGCCACAGGAGTGTTATGTTAAGGTTCCTGGACAGGAGAAGTGAAAGCCAGCCATGTCCTCCAGGGTCAGAGAGGGACCTCACACAGGGTGGTTCAGGTCAACGAAATCAATCAAACCATTTTTTTCAGGTGAGAGGCAGCTGTGGATCAAATTAATCCCAAGTCTAACACCTTTCTTTTCTGCTTTCAGATAAAGTAATGTAGAACAAGTATCCTATGACTTGAAATGGAGTAAGAAGTCACAGAACACCCGGCTGTTTCATGAGTTTCAAGGTGTCCGTGTGGTCTGGTGTCTGATTTCCGTTATCAGGGCCTTAAAAGACTTTTGCTAGTACTGAAAAAGGAAATCTCACCCGTACTTAGCAGACTGAACAGTTCTCTGAGTTTTGCAACCCTCCTGCAGTACAGGCTAAAGCAGAGCTGACCTTGCCACTGTGCACAGACTGAAAGGTGAGACCAGCACAGGATACCAGTTTCCCCCCCCCAGGGAGACGTGCCCATTAAAAAATTGCTGCACTAGAAGCGGGGCACCCAGGAGGCAGCGCTCACACAGAGAAAAGCACAGGAGACCGACGGAGGCAGAAAGAGCACATGGAAAAGGGCAAGGAGAAGCTGAGGGCAGAGAGATTGTATTAAAAATGCTGGTAACTAGACCCACCCTCCCAGCTTCAGTATTGCACATACGTGACTACATGCTCCCAGTGTCACAAGGAGGTCTCCTGCTCAAATAAAACAACACGCTGTATGTGCTCTTCTGTCTATTTTTGCGCAGTCTCTTATCTTGCCATTCACAACACTAAGTTAAACAGCAATATCTTTAAAAACTTTTAGTGGAAATGTGGTAAAATCACTGCAGAGTGATGTACAGTGGTATTTTAAACTTCAAGCATAAACAAGGTCGCACCCTGGTTTGATCTGTAGATTCAAATAAGCAGTTATGTAAAAACTCCTGCGTCCCATCTGAAACCACTCTGTGCAGCTGCAAGCATACAGTAGCCACAGATATTTGCTTTTCTTGGCTCCCTCACTAATTTGCAAACGCCTGTCAAAAGATTAGCTATTCCAGCGTGTGCATTTATTCCCATTATTTGTCTACAGGTACCTGTAAAGAGTGCAGGAATGTAAAAAGCGAACACTAGTTACACCTGAAAGAGCCTTGGCTGAAAACATAACCTATTTACCAATTATAACACAGAGAGCTTCTTCCTAAAAAAAAAAAAATTTTTTAAAAAATTTTACTTGATTCAAGTTTAAATAAATGTAATAAAGCTGAGGGCTGTGAATTGCTACCCTTGTGTTCAGAGCCAAATGTCTCCTCTTCCTAAAAATGCCAAGTTGCCAGTATTCCCCCAGCCCTACATTTGCCTAAGTACAGCACTGTCTTTAGAATAAAGACTATTTAAACAGAAATATGACGGCACGAAAGGAAAACTGACTCGTTACATCACAGTTCATTGTCCTTTCATGATAATCAAAGCAAAGCTCTGCAAATCCTGCCTTTAGTGCCCTAAGTGTTGTCTCCTGCTCTGGATTATTTTGCGTCTGAGACCAGGTTTCCCAGCAGATGGTGCTGCTTCCAGGGGAGAACAGGCAGGTTTTCAGCAGCCCCCACCAAGGGAGAAGAGCAAAGATGTCCTCGCTCTCCTTCCCGTTAGCTAATGCGGAAGAGCAAAAAAAACCCCAAAAAACAAAACAGAGAAGCAAAACGCATCTTTAAAAATTCACGTCCTGGGTTTAGCTAAAAACCCAGTCCTGTTTAGTGATTTTTACTTTCCTGTTTAGTGTCTTCTAAAAGGCTGCATGTTCTGAAGTCAGCAGCATGTTTTTGTAGACAGTGTGTGCTGCTGGCAGTGATAACACCTGATGTTTACAGTTACTGCCTGGGACTGGGATGCAGAAAGGCTCCTGCTGATACTTATTCCTATAGTGACCAAGGCCACTGCTGGCTCTTGTGTGCCACGCCGGGGGTGCTGTGTAGTAAGAGGGGGGCACAAGGAAGTAAAAGGTTGCACCTCCGGAGGGTAATAGACAGGACAGGTGACCAACGAGAGTATTCCATCCCATATACGTCATATTTAGTATAAATTGAGTGATCACGAGAGTTTCGGCCCTTTTTGTTCGCCCTTTTCTTCGTTTCGCCTTTTCGGCAACGGCCGGTGTCCAGAGAGGACTCCATCTGACCTCCTGCTTTCGATCCGACTCCTGAGTTCCCGAGTCCAGCTCCCTGTATCCAGCTCCCGCCGCCGCTGAGCCTGGGGTTTCCCCAGTGCCTCCTGCTCTGCAGCACCAGTGGTGATTTCTATAGGGGGAGGGAGTTGGGTTTGATATCGGGCTACTATCTATAGTTGTATATAATTCTTTACTTTTATCTTTTTACCATTATTTCTATTATTTTCATTAAAGCTGTTCTAGTTTTTTCCTCTCTCACCCGTAAGTCTCTCTGCCTCATTCCCTTTTCTCTTCCTGTTTGGGGGGGGAAGAGGGGGTTAGAGAGCGTCTGTCCGCGTTAGTGGCCGGCCCAGCCCTAACCCACGACAATTCAACATATTAAGGAGTTGGGAATAAAACTCTGATTGCCCTCCTTCACCACACAGATAGCAAAGAACTAGTGAATTACAGCAGGTCTAACACAAAATGGACCATCTGCTTTTAATAGGAAAATGGGCACTCCTGCAGCATGTTACAGCACTTAGAGATGACTGCGCAGATGAATTTTCTTGCAAAGACACCCTAAACTTCTGGAAATGACTATGTGGCTGCTTTTTATTTCAGTTAAAGATTGCTTCTGCCTCCAGAATCCATACCTGGAACAAAACTTGTTCCAAAGTTATGGTTTCAGAGCCAAGTCTAATTGCAGAATTTTGTAACAAACCACTAAAGTACAGATGACAATAAAAAAACCAAACCGCTCTTAGTTCTACAAATTTGTAATTTTATGTCATTGCTTATATATAAAAGGAAGACTTCTCATAAAGAAAAGGCGTTATTTAATACAAGTTTGTTTTGTTTTGTTTTCCTAACTAGAGAAGATTTAAGCTAAAATGAACTGAACAAATAATCAACACAATGCTCGGGGTGTGCCTGCAATATTGTTTCTCCTTTTTCTCTCATAAATGATTGCCTGGATTGGTAAAAGGCATTTCTGCAGCTTGGCTCTTAAGGTGCCAAATATTTTCACTCGAAGAGAGTAAGTCCAGCATCCACCACACTTTCTGTGATTCACTGGCTGCACGTGTACCTGCTAACTTTACACAGCAGCTACACAGAAGGAAAGAGCCACGTGAAATCCTCAACAGATCAGAAAGTTGTACTCTTGCTTCATATTGTGAAGCTTATTATTTTAGGCTCTGTTCTGAGGGCTTCATGCCCACCTCTCTCAAAGTGGTTTTGTTTATCGACCTCTCCTCTCTGTAAAATGTGAGCTGACCCATATGGCACCTCTGGAGAGCTCTTTCATAAGTGATGCAAGTTGGAGCACTTTAAAACATTGTTTTTGTGCCCAGATTTCCTATCCCAAAATTGAACTAAGCCAAATTTGGAAAGCACATGAAGCAAATAAGCAAGCTGCTGATCAGTTGAGACTACCTCACCACTGACAAGGCATCGATACTTCATCCAAACACCAAACCATTACTTCCTATCTCATGTCAGCGCACAGAGAAGGAGGGGGTGGTGGCTGAGATTTTTCTTTCAGAAATGCTGCAACTACTGCCTTTGGTCCTGAAACAATTCTTTCCCAAGCGATATTATCCTGGGCCACGCTCAGTCTTTTGCGTGTTCCGCTGCTTGTAGGTACCTTTCTGTGATGAGGTTTATTGCATTTTTCCAAGCCCGCTGACCCAATATTTGCAGTGTTTCTACCCTACTGCTTGACTGCTTCTATTGCATTTATTTCAAAATAAAAAGCTACAATAGATTATCATATAAGAAACAGATCTTTGCCGTCGCTCTGTATTTTTACAAGCTCATGTGAAGTTTAAGTACTTTGAAGTGAAAATACTACACAAGTCCATTCTGATGTTCCTATTCCCAGATGACCAGGAAATCAGCAAAAATGCTAATGTCAGACATCTAGGGAGCCCTTCACAATAGCACTACTCTCCTTTCCATGTGCTCCTTTGGCTGAGGCTGCACTCTTCAAACAAGGAGAGGCCAAGATCACAGGCAGAGGCTGCTCAAAGATATCTATCACGGCTGCCAACCACAGCCTGTTCATTTGCTTCAGATGCTTTCCTGCAGCTTGTACCCCACTGCACTACGACTTTCTGCAAGAGGCTATCCAGAGAAAATCCTGTGGATAAACCCTTATAGAAAACCAAAGTCCAACCCACAAGCTATTTCGCTCACACTCAGACACAAAGAGCTCAAGAAATGGTTTATCAGTACAAGTATTGAAAAATACTTGCTAGGAAAAGAAAACGGAGGTGCCAAGGAATCACTGCAGCCCCAGCCTGGCTTTGCCCCCATTGTGTCCATAGGGGCCATCTTCTGACGAACTGTGTACAGCTGAGTCCTCTCGTCTCAAGGGACGTTCACATAAACAGCAACATCGAAGCAAAACAAGGGAGCCAGACTTCCCAGATGGGCATCAGGAAGGCAGCTTGGGTATTTGTGGGAGGTACCCTTTAACAACACAGTTTCAAAGAGAAGAATGGGCTGTCGGCTGAGATCTGCATCTGCAGGAAAGTCTGATATAGCTGATATTTACATTTCATCGTTGGTTTGGAATGACCTTCACGTGGCCCTGCCTGGGCAGCAGAAACATGCTTACCTCCAGCTGGGATGTTATTCTCAACTTCATGCTGTAAAGCAACTGTGCAACTTCGCTTAAACTTGGCAGGACTTCAAACCAAAACTTATCATTCATTTCAGGATGTCTCCAGGCCACCGTTGAAGAATTCTCTTTACACTCTTTCCATTAGCTTAATATGTAACACACACTGTATCTCCCAAAATCAGATATTCCCTGCATTGTTTTACTTCAAGTTGCTTTAGTCTGCCCATCTTAGCAAGCCTGCACAAAGGTAAGGCTTGCTAAAGCTTTGAGAAATTATTTACCTTCATCCATGCCATTGAGTATTTCAGTTAAGTCTTCATGTTTGCTGTCATACTGGTGCTCTTTCCATGTCTCACCATTTTCACTTCGAAGCACAATTAGTTCTCTTTCTTTTCCTCGCATGGATCCAAAATGTGGGATTTCCACTATGACAGGGCTAAAGAAAAAGGAATTGTATTATTTTCACTCCTATATCTCATCACTGCCCTTAATTTCCTATGGGCATTCAGTCCTTAAGAAAACTACAGTCATTTTAAATAGTGAGCACTGTTACGGTAAAAATGTTTTTCAAGTAGTCAAAGCTGCACAATCCTTTATCATTTAAACTACAATTAATAGGCAACTTGGAAATATTCATATTTAGCTCATTTAAAAAGTAAATCTTCTGAAACAGCTACCTATGTGAAAAAAACAGTGACAACTTTTGCCAAGTAGAGTTCTCCCTACTCATTTATCCCAGGATGCAGGTGATCCAACCCGCCTCCAGCACACACAGCACCGGTGACTTTTAACTGGCATTAGCAGAGTCAAAATTCAGATTTGGCTCAAGGGATCTGAAGGTGCAAAGTCAATTCAGAAACAGACCCTCTACCCAAATGCATGCAACAGCTATTGACGGCAGCAGGAACTGCACATGCATGTAGGTTTTAAACCTCAAACTAGGTCCAAAACTTTTCAAAGCTCTCCCTGGCTCTCTGTTGATGCAGCTCCTGTGAAACACAAGAAGTTGCTTCTCATCAGCTTCACTTCCTGGTTCTCACGCCCAAAACCACAGCTGCAACATCTGCACTGTAAACATCACTGGGGAATGTTTAGATCCTTTCAGAATGGATCTCTCTGAGTTAAGCAACAGCATGACCACATTTATATTAGTTACTGTCAAACAATTTGGGAGGAAGGAAAGGGAATGAGAGGGTGGTTAATAATACACCTATGTCAGCAGACGATGTACCTTCAACAGAGGACTGAAAGAGCATTACTGAACAGTTACTGTGAACAACTGACAGAAACCACCACTCACTTCATGTGCCATTCCTGAACAAAACAGACACTTTTGCCAAACGCTTCACAGGCAGGATTACGCATTTTAAAGTATGCTGAGACAAACTGACTGAAACCACACAGTAAGTGAACAATTATGGATTATGCAGCTTTAAGACATTTAAATAGACAGTATCATTATTTTCCTACAGAGGTTGTAAAGGGCTTCACTGCTTTGTAAAAGCTCAGTAAAAAGTGGCATCACATGATGGGAGAAGTACGCAGCATGTCTATAGTACTTTACACCTGCAAGGTGTTGGGTGTATTAACCAATCAATTACTTGAACATAGAAATCACAGCAGCCATCATGAGGTAAAACATAAACTAGCTGGAAGTCCAGTTTTCACATTAAATATCAAGGGAGAAGACTTCAACAGTATTTTTCCCATGAAAATCGAAAAAAGACAGTTTAATTAGCACATATTTTAGCTGTCTTTAAGAACACACAGGCTATTGCTCCAATCTCAAGTCCTTTAACAAGAAATAGGAATGTAGTTGCTGTCTCCCATTGTGCACAGCAAGTAAATACCAAAAATTCAAATACATTGCTTATTTATTCTCTAGTTCAGAAAGCGTACAAGCTGAAAACTAACAGGATAGTACAATCTTTGCAGGTTAATATTTTAGATACTGTCTCTGTAAATATTTAGAAACCACACAATTTTGTGCATGACATTTAACAAGAATAGTCAGTGAGAAGGTATTGAACAGGTTTGGGACACCAAACACTCACCAGTATTTTGAAAACCTAATGCAATAAATTTCACAATATGGTTTGAAAACAACAGTCAAAAATATACGGCAACATTTTTAGACTACACACTACAGTTCCTTTGGGTGGCATAGTTGTCTTTGTAAATTAACAAGATGCCTCTTGCAGGTTGAAAATATTAGTAGTTCTCCAACCTTGCTGAATGAAGTCATTCACTCCATGACTTTTTTCTAAATAATCTTTCATAAATAATAGACTTTTCAAAACGGACTCACTCAAGGCCTGTAAATACCTTCTCTACCACAGGGTCGAACTTAAAGGACTGTCACTGTATATTAAAATGTATTTGATGCAGTCGAAACACTTCAAATTTAAAAAATTACAAAAGCACAGAAGTTATGAAAGCAGAATGCTGGCAGTGAATTTTACATGCCTATAAGCACAAGGTAGTAGCAGAGCTATATTAAGTCAAGCCACTATGATTTTCTTTCAGTGACATAAATCAACTGAAAGCTTTAGAAAACTTAAAAAAAAATAAAATGGGAATAACAAAAAATTGGAAACAAAAGAAAAACTGTAGACATTCTGTATCTTTTCCGTATATATCCTACCCAATAAATTTTGTTCCTTGTGGACCAAGCTGCAGGATTCGGCTAACCATGCTCTCGCCCTCATTTAGAGGGGGAGGAGTGTTAGGAAGATGCAGTTTACTGAATAACATCCATGCAGCAGGAAGAGAAACGAGAAGGGGAAATTAGGAACAAGCTGTCATTCCCGACAGAACCAGCAGTTTACACCAGGGTGCCACTCATGGTAATGAACAAAATTTATAATTAGGAAAAAAAGCGCCACATCATAGTGGATTGTTTCCCCTACTTAAGCTTTAAAAAAAGTCAGTTCCCAGCATTTGTCCTATTTGATGCTCTACAGCGAGCACTCTGCCATTGCTCTCAGTGGCTTTGCTCCCCGGGACGGAGACTGGCGGCTCCCGGCAACGCCAGCAGGAGCTGCGCACATGCCGCGGCTCAGGGCACAGAGCTCAACATTTGGGTCCTTCTGGGTAACTTTAGGACACTTTTTTGTGACAGCGACACTTCTCCGATACTCTACAAGCAAGAGGGTCAAAACCTGTTCTGAGTTATAGGCGTGTGACTCCTCCTGACTTCCAATGAGCAGGCTGGGGCAGGACTTGGTCCTTTCATGGCTTTCCTTACCTTTGGGCTCCACCCTGCAGTCATCACAGAGGGAAAGCTCCCCATAAAACACAAAAGTATTTTCTGGAAGGAACGTCAGGTTGGCACTTCTTTGTATTTCAAGTTAAGTAGCCCATTTTACATGCTCAAATGAGGTAGAACCAACATTTAACTACTTAGATCCACAGGATAAAGGAAATGAAAGATGCGACACGAGTGTAAACAATTAAATTCATAGAACAACTCACCCTAAAAACTGTGCCCCTGCTGGCCCCATTTCTACAAGTCTACTTGCTAATCCTTCTCCTTCAACCATCGGTGGTGGGCTGGCCAGTTTATGCCTCTTTACCAAGCGGCAGGTGATGCGGGTTGGCGCCGTACATTTGCGTGGTGGGATAATTATTCTCATTCCGTGATGGCGACTACCCCTCATTGAACCCCCACGTGCATCAACCATAAAACTAACCAGGAAACTGTAGGAAAAAGGAAACACGTCAATGAAAATGGTCACAAAGCATGCAGAAGATCAGCAAAAAGTCAACCACCACAGTCTTTAAAACATTTTAAAGTCCTCCCGATTCCAGCTAAACTAAAAAGAACAATGAAGATTCTTTTAAAGCTTATACTTACATGTTAACTATTGGTTATCAAAGGCAGTAATTGCTAAAGGTCTAGCAACATCAAGGTGAAACGAACAGGTGCTACTGAGTAATATGGATTAGAAGAGTACAAAAGTAGCCTATTAGTAGTGGTTTATTAGGATTTAAAAACATCTCTCTGTTACTGTTAGCTCTACTGTCTGTAAGTAAAATTAGCCTCACATGCAGAAAGCAACCAGACTGTAGAAAAAGGACAATCAAAAACGCTTCTTATTTTGGGGGATCCCAGTCTTCAAAACCTCCTTGCAGTCTCATTTGCAAACACTCCTGATGGCTGGCAGAGTGCGTGAGTACTGGCACCATGGGGCACAGTCAGTCCAGGCTACTAAGGGCTTTCTCTGATGCAGAATGAGTGAGAATATCAAGTACATAATTTTCTTTAGGCTAATGGCACTCTGGAGGAAATCATGCCATTACTTCTCTGTGAAGTGGACTTTCATTAGCAAAAAGCCACATCAAAGAAAAATCACATTTGCCAGTGTCATTCCAATGCATAATTTTCCATTTAATAACAGAAGAGCAAGCAATTATATTCTTAAGTGGTCAGTGGTAGATTTAAAAATAAAATTATTTTTATTAGCAAGAGAACAATGAACATTAACAAGAATAATCGTTAAGAGTCACAGTTTATTTCACCTACGGAATGTTGAGAAGCTGTATATGTGAAGTGTTACTGTCTTTAATAGAACAGTGACAGGAAAACGGATTCTCCTGTCAGGTCCAAAACCAGACTTCAGCCTGTTTCAAAACTCAGCAGCAAAAATCCTCCCAATTTATGGGGATCAAAACATACAGCCTCCTGGAGGACTAAACAGCTACAGAAGGCCTCCTCTGGTGCTCCAGAATACCTCCCTTATCCTCTGTACGATAAGCTGCTGAGAGATAATAGCTTCAAGTAGAAGATGCAATAACAGGCCAGTATGAAGAGGGACACAATTTACCAAGTCAAGTTTTGATGCCAATATATTTTTTGTGTGCTCCTTCTGTAACATAATGCAGACACTGACACAGCCAGCACATCTGCGGTAGTTTTTCCCTAATTTCAAGGCTGTGGCCAAAACCTGCAGATCCTAAAACTAAACCTTCACATGATGAGCAGGTGAATCCATTCCATTTCCTGGTTCCCTACTGTAAACTGAACTTAGGGTACGAGCCAATAACCCAGGGGGGTCGTGAAGATTCTTTTTAAAAACCCCAAGTGCTCTGAAGCATGAATGGGAATTTGTGTAAGACTGTTACATTTGCTTTTGAGACCAGCAGGATATCAAAAGTAACAGCTGACGTGCATTGGCCAGGCCTGCAAATAAGCTGCATTCAGAAGTCCAGCCAACGTGGGTGGGAAAAATCTGCACAAAAGCAGGAGTGTAATCAAAAACTTGGTGTTTAGTGGTCTGCAGGAGACAGCTGGGTAGGGACACTGGCTGTAAAGATATGAAACAGGACAAAAAGGTTGTCCAACTGAATTCCAGATAAAGAAATTGCTACATTGCCTTCCTTCAAAGGAAATTAAAATCCATCAGTAAAGATGGGGAGGTGAAACAGCCCTCCCAGGCGACCCTAACTCAAATCTATCTTTTCTTGTGCCTCAGACACTTTACAGTGCTGAAGCATGGAATAAAATCCACGCTATTTCACAGCAGTTTTCACACAAACAAACTGCATTCAGTTTCTCTCCTAGATAAACACACTGTACGCTACTGAACATACCAAAACGTTGCTGCTAGGGTATTCCACTTCCTCATAGAAGGATTTATTTCAGTGGGACAGGATCATTGCTGAATGCCTAACAAAGCATTTTCTTCAAATATTAGATGTATGCCAAAAATAGCATACTCAATCCTTAATTTATAGAGTATATAAGTTATGTTAATATTTACAGATCACAAGATCTTAGATGTCTGTAAACTCTGTTGACTGCAACACTTTTCTGTTTGCTAACAAAAGGCTGTACCAAGCTCTAGAGAGCCTGGACCTTTGGTTCCCTCTCCTCTCTGCTCACTGAGCACTATTAGTTCATGTTGCTTTTCCGCCCTGCAACTGCTCTATACACCATGTGGTGAAGGCTGATGGCTGAAGGCAGATGCCACTGAGCACGTGGAAGGGTAGGCCAGTGGATGGTCTTCAGAGCTGGCAAGGAGCTGTGAAGAGCATTCAAGAAAATTCATCAAAATTTCCTAAGAAGCAAAGTAAAATATTGAGCAGGCATCCACAGCCCTTGGTTATCAAAGGGAGAATACTGAAAGGAATCTGTTACATTCGGTGCTCTGGTGGCCTTCTAAAGATGTGTGTGGTTTTGAGAAGATGGGGCCACTTCAGACTACATGGAAGTGGAGCTGGGGGTTGGCCAGAGCATCCCTTCAGGGTTAATGCAGCAGCAGCTCCAGGGAGGCACATCTGGTCGGTCCACTATGGAGCAATGGAGGGGCCTCCCAGGAGACTTGGCCTCATGGCTTAGTACAAAGCAGTGCTTTGGAGAGTTGCCTATCATGTACACAATTACCGGCATGTTAGGCCAGCTCAGAATTAATAAAAAAGAGTTCTTCATCTAATGCAAAAATGCCAAAGCTTGCACTCAGATAAGATGCCATCTCTGTATCCAAACTCTTTACATGACACAAGAGTGGATTGTCAGAAATCTCTAGGCACCTACATCAACTGACTTGATTAAAAAATAAATAAAAAATATATTAAAAATGGAAGTTAAAACTCCGTACCTATAAGAATCAGGCCCCAAGTTCTCAGGTACATTTAGGCTGTAGATTTCAAGGTCAGTTCAACCTTGGCACTGCTAATGCACACTACTCACAGCCAGTCTAGATTAACCCTTGACAAGAGTCTACGCCCCACCACAGGAGCTAACCCATTACAGCCAGCTTGGGTGTCTATCCCACACTGCAGCCTTCAGCGAAGAAAAAACCTTTAGAAGACCAGCCTTTATGCATATTGCTCCCATAAAATGGTAATCATTGTCAACAACATATTATTTCCTTGTTTAATTTTCAAATTAGTCACTTACCGTTTAAAACAATAACAACAATTCCAAACAGTATTTCATGCACTTTCTACCAAAAAGA
This sequence comes from Trogon surrucura, assembly GCA_020746105.1. Classification (NCBI taxonomy): domain Eukaryota; kingdom Metazoa; phylum Chordata; class Aves; order Trogoniformes; family Trogonidae; genus Trogon; species Trogon surrucura. The sequence goes on from CM036621.1 coordinate 32,678,976, forward strand.
TTAGTAGCTGATGCTTACCTAAATTATACTGCACTAATAATGGAAACTACAACACAATCTCTAAAACACAATGCTAAATGCTAATGAGCATTTCTACTTGAATACATGGAAGGGATGAGGATGTGGGCGGATGCACTACAAACATCTACACACACTCTGTGGGAAAAAGGTTTTAAAAAAGAAAATAAAATGAGGATTCACAAAAAGCACAGAGTTATCACCTTGAATCATACTGGGGGAGTGGAGAGGAATAGCTGCAAAATAATTTAGAAAGCAAATGGGAAAAATTAATGCAAGATAATTAGAGGCAAGCAACAGAAAATATCAATAATAAGCGCAAAGGAAAAGTAACAATCAGAAAAATAACAAAAGCAACACATTTGAAGGTCAACCTTAGAAAATATTTGGCTTTTGCTTTGCATATCATAATCTATGTCATACAAAATTATGATCTATGTCATACAAAATAGGCTACACATGGAAAAAAAGTGTCCATTTAATTAGTCAGCATGAGTCCATAATTTCTCTGAGAAATACAGAATCACATGGAGAAAAGCATCTGCAATGTACTTAGGTCATCAGAAAATTTATTGTAACACAACTTCTTTGTTTAATTCCCAAAGCATGTTACACTGTGCCATGGAAAACCAGTTCTTGCACTTTTCTATAAGTCTATTTTCCAAAGCATAATGTGTAAAGACATGTATGGCAGGATACTTGAAAGGAGGATCAATCCATGCCAATCATTACATTGCTTTCAAAAATCAGTTCTTCTGTGTATAATTAATCTGATGTATTCCATAGTGGACACAGTATTTCTGAGTTTCTCAATATGGAAGGCAGTGTGACACATTTATTTCTTTCAGGTAAGAAAACCAAAGATTTAAAAAAGGCAACACGAAGAGAGCACAACCACATTTTAGTTTAGAAAAGCTGCACGAGTAAGCTCACATTCTAAAGCCAAAGGTCATTTTGGTGAAGGGTCTCTACCCTTCCAAGGGCCTCAATGTTCACGACACGTTTCAGCGTACTGCTTACAATGGATCCTGTTCAAAATATATGCTGGCAAAACAACTTATCTGAACTCGAGAAGAAAAACACGAAACATTATCTTGGCTTGAAAAAAGGAAAAACCAGACGAGCCAAAATTACTGCCAGCAATTCCTTCTTTCTTCCCCTTTCACTGATACATCTCTGGATCTCCACATCCTGCTCCCAAAATTCCCTGCCTCAGGAAATGGGAACAGACTTCAATGCTCTCTTCTGACCAGGGAAAAGAGCAACCTGAGGGACTGCGGGGGAGCTCCCTAACACGGTCCATGGCGGCACCTGAGAGAGGACGAGGAATGTGAAGTGCCGTGGGGTCAGACCCTGGCTGCAGGGCCCCCTGGACCACGAGGGCTGATGCCAGCACGTCGCCCCTGCCGCAGCATCTCTGCCTGTGGCCAGAGAAAGAACCAGGGACAAAGCTGGGGCTGAAGTACTGCGGACAAGGAGAAAATGAGTTGCTTTTCAGAAAAAAAGCCTGACTGAAGTGAAAAGTCATGATCCTCTGCATATCAGATGTATTGGAAGATGTGAAGGGAACATCTGTTGACTGCCCCTAGATGAAGATACAAGGGAAAACCGAACAGTATCATTATAATATGGGGCCACAATCGAAAAGGAAGTAAATGAGTGAGATGATTTTTTTGCCTAACAGTCATCAGAACATCATTTCTGATGGACTTTTTATTTGTTAAATGAGAAATCTGAGTGGTCAGTAAAACTATACTTGTTTGGAGAATATTTTGGTGCTCAGACCCTGTTCCTCCTCTGCAGCCCCACAGTCTGCCCCACTGCTGCAGGTTTGCAGCCCTTTCCCCTCTGGGCAGCAGCTAAAGTCACATCTGTGTTAGTGAGGACTGATCTCCAAAGAGACCAGAATCTGGAGTAGTTGATGAGAAAGATGTCATGTCCAGAGACTACATGTTTTGGAGGGCTGGAACCATTAGGGAGCATGCTGAAAAACTAAGGATAGGCAAGTAATGTCCCAGAGGACTGTCAGGATGCACACATCAGACCTATTTTGGGCCAAGATGAAAAAGAGACAGAAAATTTTAGACCAATTGGCTGAACCCAAATTGCCAGATTTATTCAGGAATAAGTTATCCAACAACCAATCTACAAGGGCCTAAAGGATAATCAAGAGATTACAACTCGCCTACCACCAGTCCTTAAAATAAAACCAAGCCAAAACAGAAGTGGCAAGACCAACTCATGTTAAATGAATTTAACTTCCTTCTTTGACTGGGTAACTTACCCAGTGGATGTGTGGAAGTTCTGTCTTGGCATCTCAGTAAGCAATTGAGGCACAGTATAGATAAGGTAAGTGTACAATCATCTGGGAAGTTACCTCAAAAGAGATACCATCAGTGCTTTATTGTTAAACTAAAAGGGAACTTCAAGCAGAGATTTCACTGTGCTGTCCTGGGCCAGGTGCTGAGCTAATGCCTTCATTCATGATTTGAGCACTGGACAGAAAAAATGTCTGAAAAGTCTTTGGAAAATAAGATCAGAATTAAAAGCTATCCTGCTAAAAATGGGAAAAGGGTCTGGAACCAACAAACTGAGATATTGCAAAGGCAAATGCAAACAGCGGGAAGAAGCCAAACACATAAGCATAAAACACGGGGAAAATAACCAGACTACAGAATTATAGAAAAGAACCAAGGAATTCTAGTAGATCACAAACATTTACCAGCAGAAATTGCAGTTACCAAGAACTATAACTCTCACTGTGAGATTGCTTAAGATTGTACTATGTGTCAGACCAAAGAGGCAGCAATCATGGCTTAGAAATAAGTTCTCATCAATGAGGGGAGAGCCAGGAGACAGCAGCACAAACACGCTGAAATGTAGAAAGCATCACCTAGGAGGATCTGCGACTTTTCAGTCTATAAAACCTGTCTTCCAACATACAAAACTTTGTTACAAGACCAGTAAGATACTGTTCTCCACAGCTACTATGGATATGACAAGAAATAGGCTTCATCTGCAGAAAAAAATTTTGAGTCGAGTATCAGGGGAAGAGATATCATAACAAAGGACAGTGAACTACTGAAGCTGTGGCACTGTACAAAGTCTGATTTTTAGTGATCATGAAGAAATTAAACATATTTCAGGAATAGCTTGACTACATTTTATCTTGCTGTAATGCCAGCTCTCTGAGATCCTTTGCTGACATACCTTTCTGCAACAACCAACAGACTTTAGCTTTTCATATTGCAGTTCTTGACATTTCGACTCTAGCATTGAGCATGTTTATGTTTTTATCAGCTCATGACCAAAAATCCACCGCTGTATAGATCTGTTCAGCAGAAGCAGCTGCTTACTTGTCTTATGGGACTGTAGCTTCAGATTTTTTGGGATCTGATGCAGTTTTGGAACTGAACTCTTTTGGTATGCGCTGCACTCATTTTCATTATAAGAATATAATTGTCACAAAATGGGGAATTAAATTAGAAAGGATGTGAAATTTTATGTCCTGGTATTGAAAATTAAACAAATATTTATACTAGGCAATCTGATATGCAATGATTCCTTTCAGTTATACATTTATTTGTACATTTTTACAACACGCTTTCAAACATTACTACCATTGCATTTACATTGAGTCTATGTGGTATCATCAAGAAGCACAACTGCAGTGATGACTCATAAGTAAATGAATAGTACCACTAAAATCAAACTACAGATCGGAGCCTAGGTAGGAGTTTGGAGGTATAAATAAAATCAGAAGTTAAATTAAAGCTTCACTTCTTTTCCTCTATGAAAGGACAGAAAGCATAACATTAGATCTTGATTTTATATTACAAATAATTAAATACAATTCAAACAAAAATCACCTTATGACAGTTAAAGCAAAGGATAAGCAACAGAAAAAGCAAAACAGGACTATTAAAGAGAAGCCTGTGGGATTACAATGTTTTGGCATTCAGAAAATTCAGTGCGGACGCAAGTTTTTGGTTTGATATGCAAGAATTTAGACTGACTCCTGTTATTAAGCACCCTCCTTGAAGTCAGTGTGAATTTTGCCACTGGCTTCAACTGAGGCAGGAATAGGCATGTTATCAGCCATTACAGCAGCCTGTATTCTTCAGCTAACAATGCACTTCAACATTTAAAAATAAAGGAAATCTGTTAAGTGACCTACCCAGAATGGATGGGACTTGAAACAAGGTTAACATTGTCCAAGGTGTCTGCAGCCCAGCTATAGTGTCTGAGAGAATCAGAATCAAATTCCCTTTGAAACGTCAGGTGCTTAAAAACATAACCAAAAAAAAAAGAGAAATTGAAATTTAAAATTAACATGCAAAACACTTGTCTTAAATAAAAGCTTGTTAATATGATTCTATTAAATTTAGATCTGGCCCCTTCTCCCCATAACAGTGCTGGTATCCCGGGTGTTAAATTATTGGAAATCCCATAACAGAAACACGTAATCAACAAACAAATTAATCTTATGTATCTTCAAACATTCTTTCTGCCCATTTTTCCCACTTCCTTTGGTTCAACTATGTCTGTCTCCAAACTTTACTTACACGTGCAAGGTTAAAAAAAGATTGAAAAGAATATTACCATTTGTACTGCCGTCATACACCATAGAGACGGGCAATATAACATTCCCCCACAGAAAACGCCATCGGATAGATCCTAATTCAGGCAGAACCTGTGAGTAACTTAACCAAGAGTTTAAGTGAAGCTGTCAATGCACGACCAGGCTCCTGATGGGAGGAGAGTTTAGTTTGTCTTTATACACATACAGCTAACACGAACACCGCTTTCTGGAGTGCCACTGTCCCCACTCATCTCTATAAAAATAGCTTTAACCCTGTGAAGTGCTGGCACACTGGTGCTATAATTAACTGCCCCATCTGACAGACATCGAGGTGTAATTTGTTTCTCGTGGTTGCCCACACACATGCGCAGGCACGCTCATGCGTCCTGTGCCCCACAACAAGGTCTCGCACTATAAATTCTCTTATCTGTGCAGCAAAGCCATGCTAGTAAAATATTCTTTTTTTCCTTTGTTTCTTTTTTTCCCCAGGAAATTAAACAAACGAAATCTTCAGACAGTGTATGCCCTATTTCCAGAGTGACACGAAACTGTCAGAAGCTAACATAAATAAAACTAAGTCAGGAAGTTGTCATGCAATACACACAGACTATCTTCACCCAAGAGGGTGTTAAAGATGTCAGTAAGTAGGTTGTTTTCTGCTTAGAGGCAAATACATCTAGAGAAAGCAGTCTGTTAAGACTAAAACCTCATGGGCTGTTTTCAGATCAAATTCTGTGGGTTCAAGTCAAAGCTGAGCCAAGCAAACACTTCTACACAGGAAAGTTTTATCATCTCCACATATTCTTTCCTACGTACAGGCACACAGAGGTAGTGCAAATAAATTATTTTGAATTGAAATACCAGCATTAGTAGTTAATCTGGCAAAGTCACAAACACACAAAAAAACTTCTGCTGAGAAGCTTTCATAAGATAAACACATAGATAGCACTCTGTCGGCCAAAACCTGCAACCCTCCCATCTCTCTTTAGATGTTTCTTTTCAATTTCAAATGAGCATTTCAGGGTTCCTTGCAGAAACCATCAACATTATAATTTACTGCCAATCAACTGAAATATCTGCAGGATACAACTTTGCTCTGTCATCTGTCCAACACAGTGGCACATAGCTTGATGCCTCCTTCTTTTGCTACCTTAACTCTTACCAGGATCTATCGTTAAACTTCTTGCTGTAAGACACATGCCTGAAGCCTGAAGGTTCAAGCACAGACAACAACAACAATGGTAAAAGCTGCATATGTTAAACATCAAAATACACTATCTGACATAAGAGACAAAATAAATGCCATTAAAACAATGGCAATTAAGCAACAGCAATGGATTTAATTAGCACCATTTTGAAAAAGGTACCATAATTTAGTTTAATTAAGACAGTTTTCTCTCTTCCCAATAGAACACTAGTGATTCTCCCACAATTCCTGAAGAGCCTGCAGTTTAGGCAAGAAAGTCATCACCATTTCTGCGGATTTCTGCTATTTCAAGTGATCTAACACCATAGAATCATTCACATCGGAAAAGACCCTTGGGATCATTGAGCCCAACCACTAACCCTGTTCTAGAAAGCTCACCCTTAAACCATATCTCCCAACACCACATCTAAATGACCTTTAAACACATCCAGGGATGGTGATTCAACCACCTTCCCAGGCAGCCTATTCCAATGTCTGACTACTCTTTCTGTGAAAAACTTTTTCCTAATGTCCAGTCTAAACCTACCCTGTTGCAGTTTGAAGCCATTGCCTCTGTGAGAAGAGACCAGCACCAACCTCTCTACAATGTCCTTTCAGGTAGTTGTAGAGAGTGATGAGGTCTCCCCTAAGCCTCCTCTTCTTCAAACTAAACAGGCCCAGCTCCTTCAATCGTTCTTCCTAAGATTTATTCTCCAGGCCCTTCACCAGCTTCAATGCCTTCCTCTGCACTTGCTCCAGCACCTTGAGATCTCTTGTACTGAGGTGCCCAAAAATGGACACAAACACTCAAGGTGTGACCTTACCAGTGCCGAGTACAGGGGGACACTCACCTCCCCACTGTTGGTCACATTATTGCTAACACAAGCCAGGATGCCATTGGCTTTCTTGGCCACCTGGGCACACTGCTGACTCGTATTCAGCCGCTTGTCGATTAGAACCCCCAGGTCCCTTTCTGCTTTTCCAGCTTTTCCAAGCCTGTAGTGTTGCAGGTGGTTGTTGTGGCCCAAGTGCAGGACCTGGCATTTGGCCTTGTTGAAGCTCATACCATTAACATTGGCCCATTGATCCCATCTATCCAAGACTCTCTGTATGGCCTCCCTACCATCATAAGAGCTCGTACTGATTACATTATTACTTCTGACACCAAACAGTGTAATATCCAGACAGTTGGTCTCAGAAGTTGTAAAAATTTTGATAAACAAGAATAAAATTATTCCTTTGCTCAGTGATTTACATTATCATCCAAAGCCAAGCAAAAGAAAGAAACTTAAGAAATCTGTGATAAAGAACACCAAAATTTAGCATTTGTCATTCAATAAACCATAACAATATCACTACACTCAGGTCCAAGCATGCATCAGGGCATGTATATCAACAAATAAGCATAGGATCACATTTGTTGTAACAGAAGAAAAATGTTACAGTTCCTTGAGCAGTACGATACAGAAAACTAAACTGAGGGCCACATAATTTCCAAGGAAATACCACCACTCTAAAATCACCTGTGCTAAACAGAGGTGCTACTATGCTCACCAAGTCACTGTAGGTTTGCCTACACACATAAGTAGGGTTCCTTGGGCTATTTCTTTGTCCTGAGATACTGTCTCTATATCAAGTGACTCTTATTTTTTGACGCATTCCTTCCTGACAAAGTGTACTCATAAACTTCTCTTGGACATATTTACAGTCAGCAAAAGTACAAAGCCTGCAGCCAATAATTTTGGCATAGAAACACAGTAGGAAAAGCTAACAGCTGGACACATGCATCTTACACGCATCACCCATCTGTTGATCTCATTTTGTCAGTCTGTTGAGGCACTGCATTTTCCAGGCAGGCAAAAAAAATCTTCCTGTGTAAGTTGCAATATACACACTCCAGAAGTTGGTACATCATCAGTGACATCAAATCACAGATTCATCCTGTGTTTGGTCAGATACCAGTGTTTCCTCCCTGGACTGAGGGAGATTAAATATACGTTGCTAAAGGGTGTGGCATTATTAGATGCAAATGTATGTATAAGAATATTGATGGTTCTGCTGGCAAGGATCCTGTTGGTTGCAAAACTGAATATCCAGGCTATGTAATACCAGAGTTCAGCAAACAGAAGAATTTACGCTTCCTCCCGGCTGAATTTATCCGGACAGAAGAGACTGAGCAAGCTCTATGTAATGGACAGCATGATTCATCCTGCCTTTGTCTGATTAAATTCAGAGGTTGATGCAGATTATTCCATAAAATCTGAGAATTAAGCTGGAAAAGACCTTTAAGATCAGCAACCATTAACCTAGCGATGCCAGGTCCCACCACTAAACCATGGAGAAAGTTATTCAGATTTGGTCCGAGTTGCTGCATCCGTGGTTTCACACCCAGACACAGAAACTTTAACTTTGTGCCAGCGAGGTTACGAGGCACAGTATGGCCTGGACTCAGCCTTCCCCACTGAACAGGGTCAGCAATAAACCACTAAATGCAAACACAGAGAATGTCTCAACTTCTCAGGGAACTATTAGAAACTCTTCTCTAATACCAACATAAAATGCTGGTGGTGAGCTTCAGTAAAGACTGGTTTCAAATCTTCCTCATTTGATGGTTTTTAGACTCCCAAGTCTCCCAGCGGTCCTGAAGAAAGGTGACCATGGGATCTTCTATTTGAACCTGATTGAGAGGTTGACAAATGCCCCTTACTTTTTTATATACTTATATGTGATGCAATTAATACCCTTTATTCTGAGACTTGTCTGTTGCCATGAACTCCAGACAGGTCTGAGAGAACCAGAATATGCAGATAGGCAACGGCTCCCTCCTTCAAAGCACTCTGACATCCCAAAACAGCTTAACCCCTATCAGTTTCCAGGTGGACTTTTAGGATATTGATTTTGGCCCACAACAACCTTTGTTCCCACGTTAAAACACAAGATGCTTTTTCCCCCGCTTTCTATTGACAGAGCAGATGTTATCTAGAAGTCCAGTAACATATAGAGGGAGGGATGGGAAGAAGAGACAGGGGTGTTCTCCATCTCCCAGAGGCACTCCTCCCACTTCATCCAAAGACCTGTAAAGCTCACCACCATAGGTCTGGGCTGGGCTGAAGAACACGGGAATTCCAGAAGATGGATATATTTTTTGTCAGAACTTTGAGATTTGCAGAAGCTGTAGCAGAAAATTTTAGCTGAGCTCCCATTTTGACAAAGACAGTTTCTTGCTTTACTGTCATTTGTTTTCAAGGAATCATGGTTTTATTAGCCTCTCAAGACAGGACTGACATATTTTCTGCTACCACCTTCACATTCCTGATCCTCTCCTGGACTTGAGAAACTTGAAGTTTGACTGGAGGATTAAGATAAGAATAACATTTACAACTAGCCTCCAGCCTGACTTCATTTTACATGACAAATTTGGACTGGGGCTGAACTGTAACAATTGCACAATCACTGCTGGACAAAAACTGGAATCGCAAAAATATAAAAGACTATATAAAGACTATATAAAAAAAACTATAAATGCAATGAAAACAGCCTACATTACCACTCAGCACCAGCACTTTTGTATTTGTTGCTTGTCAGCACTGCAAGAGATCCTCCAGAAAGCAGAGGTCCATGACCACTCACAAAGAATATGAAGTTGGCCCTAAAGTAGAGTTCCTGTACATGATGTGGCATTACTACAACACTTCCAGGTACAGTTAATTAATTATTTTTTTAGTGGAATTCTATAATGAAAAATAAGTTAATGGTACACACCTGAACAATGTTCTTTAGGAGTGATTTACCATAACGCTGGTTTTAAGTCTTGTTATGTGATCAAATGCACCCTAGCTGCTAAACCAATGCCATCTACTTTGATGGTACTCAGAAAAATGGACAGAATCATAAACCAGTGTAATATGTTTTCAGACTGAAGAGCCTTCCTCTCCTCTGAAGATTCTACATCACATCAAGAAGACTTAATGAAGGCTTAGGAGTAGGAAATGTCAGAGTAACTTTAGGTTCTCAGCCCTGAAATATCATTTCTTCCAGTGCCAGTAGTCACAGATTTTATCTCCTGACTTCAAAACAAATGAAAGCAACAGAATTACTACTACACAACGTTCAGAAACTCTCCTTAGCTGGCTGTTGCAAATCAAGGTTATTGGAGGTTTATAACATATCACTTGGAAGTAACAACCTATTAATAAACATTCAGTTGCTAAACACAGAACTCAATTACTGCCATTGTCATAATGCTACCAAAACTGTGTAAAAGCTATAGGAAAACTGGGTAATTTACACTACACCAGCATTTATAGACTAAAACAATCAAGGTTTAAAATGCATTAGTCCTGCTTTGTGGACCCTTTTTCCCCTGAAAGCATCCTCTGAGATCAGTAACCCCCTCTTCAAGAACACTTGCTGAGAGGCACCTCTGTGAATATGGCAGCAGAAAAATTGTTTTGTTACAATCCACCTTATGCTCTTCCAGGACATAAACAACAGTTCCACTTCACAGTCTTTTCATAGAATCATAGAATGGTTTCGGTTGGAAAGGACCTTGAAGATCATCTAGTTCCAATCCCACTGCCGTGGGCAGGGACACCTCTCACTAGACCAGGTTGCTCAAAACCCGTCCAGCCTGGCCTTGAACACTTTCAGGAAGAGGACATCCACAACCTCTCTGGGCAACCTGTTCCAGTTGCCTCACCACACTGACAGAAAATAATTTCTTCCTTATATCTAATCTAAATCTACATTCTTTCACTTTGAAACTTACCCCTTATCACTACACTCTCTGATAAACAGTCCCTCCCCTTCTTTCCTGTAGCCCTCTTTAAGTACTGAAAGGTGCTATAAGGTCTCCCAGAGCCTTCTCTTTTCCAGGCTGAACAGATCCAATTCTCTCAGCCTTTCCTCATATGGGAGGTGCTCCAACCCCCTGAACACAGTACTCCAGGTGGGGTCTCACCAGAGTGAAGCAGAGAGGGAGAATCTCCTCCCTTCACCTGCTGACCATGCCTCTCTAGATGCAGCCTGGGATGCAGTGGACTTTCTGGGCTGAGAGCACACATTGCTGGCTCATGTTCAGTTTTTCATCCACCAACACCCCCAAGTCGGTCTCTGCAGGGCTGCTCTCAATCCGTGCTCTGCCCAGCCTGTATCTGTGTTTGTGATTGCCCTGACCCAGCCGCAGGACCTTACACTTGGCCTTGTTGAACTTCACGAGGTTGGCGCAGGTCCACCTCTCCAGCTTGTCAAGGCCCCTCTGGATGGCACCCCATCCCTCCAGCGTGTCGACCACACAACACAGCTCAGTGTGACTGACAAACCTGCCGTGGGTGCCCTTGGTCCCCCTTGTTCATGTTGCCAGCAAAGATGGTAACCAGCGTTGGTCCCAACACCGAACCCTGAGGAACACTACTCATCGCTGGTCTCCACTTGGACACAGAGTCATGCACCACAACTCCTTGAGCATGATCATCCAGCCAATTCCTTACCTACCAAGCAGTCCACTCACTAAATCCATGTCTCTCCAATCTAGAGACAAGGATGCCGTGCGGGACAGTGTCAAACGCTTCGCACAAGTCCAGGTATATGATGTCTGCTGCTCTTCCTTTATCCAACAATGTTGTAACTCCACCATAAAGGCACAATTTGTCCTTAGTGAAGCCATGTTGGTTGTTACCAATCACCTCCTTACTTTCTATGTGCCCTAGCACAGTTTACAAGATAATCTGCTCCATGATCTTGCTGGACAGAGGCGAGACTGACTGGCCTGCAACTCCCCAGGTCTTCTTTCTTTCCCCCTTTTATTTCTCTTTAACTTCCAAGTAAAGATTTCTATGTGAATTTTTATTCAGCTTCCTAGCAGATCTCTGGATTCCGTGTACCAAGAAACTCTTGAGCAATTAAGTTCGACTTGAAAATCTGAAGCAAGTCTACCAAGCACAATGCTGAGGAACTCACAAAGTGCACAGTATCCCATCATCTCCAGCATTAGCTTTTCAAAAGACCTTTCCATGCTATAATCAGGTCAAAAGATACTGCTTTTGTTGTATTAGTCACTGCACAAATGTTTGGAAGATACATAAACTGGCTAGTTCGTAATAGCTTAATCTTTTCAAGGCCAAATTCTTCCCAAGGGTGGAAAAACAAGGACAGCAGTTGGAGTTCCCTCCACATGGACAGCACGGGCGAACGTAATCCCCAGGCTATACAGTACAGACAAAGGCTGTTTAGTGTAAAACACATTGCTCCCAGCTTATCAAAGCACTCTAAGGATACACATAACATTAGAGCTCACTGATGCTCCCACTGAGTTCAATGGACAACTCCACACTCAGAAACGTTAACTGGTCCTTTAAAGATCCTCTTGGTTTGGGAGCCTGTCAACCTGTCTCTTGCAAAACTACAACGTGGTAAAACTCTGATTTCTTTCTCTCGGCTCCCTTCTTCCTTTTCAACAGTTGAGAGAGTAGTAGCCACAATCTCTGTAAGCACGGCTGAGGGCTGCAGACTGTCATCCCCTGTAAATATGAAGCACGAATACCTGGTGGCAGAGATGCAGCACATACCTGATCCTTCGCTGGTACCAGCAGCTCTTCAATCATCATGCTGTCCCGGGCATAAGAACTTCTGTTCAGCGTGTAGGACCTATCCGAACTGAAGGAGCGGAGGCTGTTGTATTTACCATTTATCATAGAAAGGGCAGATGACAATGAGATGAACAAAAAATAAAAGCAAAAAAATTAATACATGCAACTTCCAGGGATAGCACAAGATGGCTCAATATACATAATCTGTGAAATAAATACAATGGAAAAAAAAATGAATAATAAGTATTTCGCTATAGTTAATAGCTCTTCTCTACAATATATACAATATACATAAAATCACAACAGATATTTAGTGCTCTGGCAGCAATGCCACAGCTGTAGAACAAATCTAGAAAAGTGTATTGAGTATTTAGATGTACTTTGATAAATGTCTTCATGCCCTAATCCTGAAAGGAGACCCATGAGGGCAGGTCCCAGAGGAGCTGTGGGCAGGTTACAGCGCCTGCCCATATGGCTCAGATTGCTGAAGCAGGTTTACCTAAGAGCAAGTTTTATGTGTTGTCATTCTCTTTGTGGCTGAACCACTTCTGACTTTGTTGTAAACAACCTAGTTATTGATTCAGTTAAAAAAAAGGATAATAATTTTTAAATTGAAGACAGAAAAGAAATTTGTTTATTGATGATTAAATACAGATTCTAATGCTTTGGGAATTATTTGGTGCACATTAGACTACTTAGAAATAACTATGAGTGTGTTGCAACTAAATCAAGGTAGGAGTGTGTTACACTTAACCCTGGAAGATACATTATGGTATGTACTAAAAACATGCTGCAGGCCTCAACATGCTTGCTACGTGACAAAAAAAAAAAAAGTAGTAAAACGTGAATTAATAAAAAGCAACATCCAACAACATACTACACTTCAGAACTAGCAACACTTTTCAGACTCAAAACTCTACAACTCGTTTCATGCATTTTGTAGTTGCTAATAAAACTGTTCTAGACCCTTAGCACACGTTGGTCCTTGTGCTGGAAGCAGAACTGAGATCTTAATTACACGCTGTTGGAATGTTAAGCAGACTTTTACGTGATAAAGGGCATAAAGAAATCAAGTTATATTTGTTACAACAGAGGGATATTCTCTAAGGTTAAGCCCACCCCCTCCCCTCCCCAAAAAATAAAAGCATGTCACTTTTTGATGCTGAGTAAAATGAAGATGAGCAATGGCAGCAGCAGAAAGATGAAACACGATGCCATGCCTTCTTACCTGACTTTTGGACTAAAGCAATTTACAGTGGAAAAGAAACAGGAGAAATAGAAAGCAAAGAATCAGACAGGAAAAGCAAGATGCTATGGCTGGATGGCTTATATATTTAATGTGTTTATTTCTTAATGTTACACTCAGAATCAGTAGTAAGATACATTTACAGAATACTTTTTGCTAAGTAAAATACTTCACAAGAAAAAAAACACTGTATTTGTCTCCTCTGAGCATAACATGTGCAATGTAAAAAATGAGTTACGCAGCAACAAATAGTAATGGCACTGCTAAAATCAGAAGCGTGGGAATATTAGATTTCTCTCAAAGAAAAGATAACACAAGGTTGAACCCTCAGATCTACCTAACAGATCCTGACTGAAATTCTGCTCTCCCACCTGCACAGTGAGAATTTAGACATTTGAGGGGAGAGTACTAGGAGTAAAAGGTGTCTGTAAATCAGTGCCCAGCTTTGCACACAAAGCACACCCTTCCTCCACCATCACTGCGGCGCTTCAGGACTGACCACATTTGACAGTGCTGTACCACGACCTTGCTCATGCCAACTTATGTTTAAAAGCAGCACGTCAGCTTTGACAGGTAAGTTTGCAAAGACGGAAGATTCTCCCTTCAGATGAGTTTTGCTGATTTTTCTAGCTAATGGACTATTTAAACGCAGTTTGGCATTCCTCGTGAATGTATTATCACATAAATACTTATTAACTTACCTAAAAATTTTAAGTGAAGCAAAACATGGCTGGGCACTGCTAAAGAGAAAACTTGTACTGTATTCTAACGTGACCATAACAAACAAGACTGAAGGGTAAGACATCTAAGCTTTACCTTATGGGAGTTGCCATTTGCTGTTAGACAATGAACTCACTTTTTAAAGCAGATCTTTAAACTACAGCATAGGAAAAAGTCCTCAGGGCTCCAGCTTATGAGGTTTAATTATTAGCTTCAGTACAATTCAACTGTCAGTAAATACAGTGCAAATCCACAACTACAGAAGTAATCTCTGCTCACACAGCTTCAATTGTTTTGAGCAACGCACATCGCAGGCTTTAACAAGATTCAAATATGAAATCTAAAGCGTTAATCTAGAAAGACCTAAGTTGAAATCAGCATTAGTCAGTTTACAATGTTTTATCAGGTTCACAGAAACTGTGGCCTGTTTACTGTAATACGCAATCTATTCTCTGTCAAATGAAACCTGCAACAAATTCAGGATACAACTGCTTTTTTATTTTGGGGAGCATTTTTCTTTAATACTGGCTACCTTGTTTGGATTACTCACTAGCACCTTTAAAGAAATAAAAGCACCAAAATAGCAAAATGATTGTCATTCAGTTTTTCTGGCACTTACGTTGTTCAGCTAAATTAGCCCATTAAGGAACACACTATTGTGAGTATCAATCTGACCAGCAGTAATGAAAAGAAACAGTTTCGTTGGCTGTTCTAGATCAGCTTCCACAACACTTGCAAACTGCTAGCAAAGTGGTGCCTTGGAGATGTTCAGAGCACAAGCAAACACCAGAAAAAGTGAATAGCCAGTTTTCTGTATCATTGCCATAAGAAGCCAACATGAGTAAAGAATATGAAATAAAACTGCAATGAGCATATGCTTTAAAGGCGCAGTATTATCATAACACGGAAGTACACCCCCTCTACTTCGTTTCAAAATAGACTCCAGCTTTGTGTGAAAGAGCACGCTCGGTTTGTAAAAACTTGTAACTGTGGCGACACACAAACACGAGAAACAGCAAATACCTGGCGGAGCGGGCTCCCAGGCTAAAGCCCATGTATCCTTCAGCAGGCAAAGAATCATCTCCCAACTCTTTCAGATCCTGGGGTCCGAGGTATTTGTCCGTATCGCCTGTCATTGCATCCTCACCTGCCAGTACAAAAGCCAGGCTGAAATCAGAAGCTGCATGTATTGAAAACGTTTGTGTGCTTAGTAAGTCATAACGCCCTTCTCTGCACACCAGCAAGGAATCAATCCCATCACCCCCACTTTCCCTAAGGCTCTTTCCATGCAGTACGTCAATTATCCACCCTCTAAACAGGCCTGAGAAAATAATTTTATTGGGGGCAAACGTAAGAAGCAAAACTCCACCTTGACGTAAAGCCAATAAAGTTCTACGAGGGATGACTTTTGCCCAGTCGTTTAAGCAAGCTCAAGCGTTCTTCTGCACTTTGCACCATCACGCTCACTTCTGCTTCCCTTACCAAAAAGCCTGAGCTGACAAACTAAAGTCAGGTTATTCTGTATGCGGGGAAAAAAAAAAAAAAGTTTTAAAAAAAAAATTTACTCAGCTGTGAGAGACAGCCTGTTTGCCCACCAGCACTGTGCAGCAAGCTTGAATGAACGCTGAGTAAAACAGGCCCGCCTTCCACCGTAGGTATTTCTGAATAACTTTCGCAAGTTTGAACGTAAGAAGGGGTTTGTTTGGGTTTTTTTTTTTTTTCCAATTGCTTCATACTTTCAGGTTAATTTTCCGAAGGTAACTACTTCCTGAAGCCTCCTGCCTGCCGTGGCAGCTGGGGCGGGAGCAGAACAAAGTCCAGCGCGGAGCCAGCGCTGCCCGCCCAGCCCGGCGGCCGAAACCGACCGCGGCCAACGCGGTCACCCCACGGGAAACGCCCGGCAGAGAAGTAGGTGACTGGGTTTTTCAGGAGAAAGGGGAAAAAAAAAGAAAAGAAAGAAAAGAAAAGGAAGGAAAGTTAAATCTTCAGGGAGGAAGGCAGATGCCACAAAGGGTTAACGGAGCAGCTCCCTCTCGCTGGGAGCATTTGCATACCATTACATCATGCAAACCTACATTCCTGCGTTGACAGAGCAAGTCCAAAATATGCCTTTTGCGGTTGTAGGAGGTTTTGGGTTTTTTCCCCCCCCCGGTTCCCTCAACAAGACGGAGCAGAGTGAGCTCCCTGTAAGCTCCTTACTTGCCGGCGTTCGCGCTCTCCTTTGTTGCGAACGCGTTTTAGGTGTGTAAAAGTTGCACAACAGAATAGATTAACAGCGTGTAAAGTTAAAGGTAAGTGACTCCGCAACCCCAGCTCCACGTTTCCCACTTTCATTCAAGGAGTTTAGTCTAGTTTCCATTCACTTCACTCAGGAAACCACAGGCGAGCTCTGGTATTAAACTAACAATCAATTCTAAAAATACCCCTTCAGCTACTGCTTTGCAAACGGCAAACAAACAGACCAACTTTCTCCTCCAGCCCAGTAACAATCAGTATTTTAAGTAACAGTTTAAAAGGCAAAATGTTCATAAGACACCAGAAAGCATTCAAAAAACCAGAAACATTACATATCAAGTTAAACTTTAAAAGGTCTTACTGTTTTGGAAAGCCATTTTCACCAGTCTGGTCTATAAGATTTTTTTTCCCTGGTGTTTCCAAGAATTCCTATTAGTCCTATTAGTCCTTAAGCAGTGATTTAGAGTTAATCTCCAAACCAGCACAAGCAAACTAATCCCTGTGGGTCATATTCGCTTTCCACACAACAACTGAGATCTTCTTAACATCTTGATCTCTTCGTATGTATTTTAGGACATGTGCATCTTTGTCCTCTCAACTCAGATCAAAGTTCTTTGCAAATACGAAAAAAAAAAAAAAGAAAAAAGAATGACTACATTTAAAAAAAAAATTTTTTAAAATCCCCTTTTAATCACTCTGCAGACATCCCTTTAAAGCTTCTGCTGATTGGATTACAGCCTCCCTTGGCAAGCCTCTTGAATGGTGACATAAATGCAGGCACTCCAGTTATTTGTATGTAAATAGGGGTGCTGCGAGGGTGTAGTTTTTCTGTAACTTGATACCGGGGCCGAGCCGGGAGCGCGGGGCTGCGGGGAAGGGCGATGCGCTCCGCCCGCCCCCGCCGGGGCCGGTCCCGCCGCCTCCCTCCGCGGCCGGCCCCGGGGGCACGGAGCGCCGAGGGGGTCCGGCAGCACGGAGAGCCGGGGGAGCCCCGGCTGCCCCGGGGGATCTGGGTGCCGCCCCGGTTCCCTCTCCGCCCTCCTCTGTGTCCGGAAAGTTCAGGAGCCGGAGAAAAAACGGGCGGCGGCTCGGGAAGGCGAGGAAGCAGGTACTGCTAAAGAGCAGCTTTAAACAATTACGAGCTGGGCCAGCAAATTTGGAAACTTTTGGCCTGACAACACCTGAAGCTACCGCAAGGTTGACAACACCGCTGCAATAAACCGACGAGGCGTTTCCTTTCAGAGCATCATTTGTCACAGGCGAAGTGGAGAATGATAAAAATAAAATCCAAACCTATTCCAGTTGAACTGCAAAATACATTAGGTGTTATCCTGCTCTGCAGCTAATCCAGCCAGAGCAGGATTACTGTGATGAAATGCTCCCATCAAAGGAAAAGCTGCATCTAGGAGTGGTAATTTCAAAGAATTCCAGACATTGTTTTGTGATCGTGGGAGGCTGGAGCAAAATGGGTGGTGCACGTTTCAGCAATCCCACTCTATTTAATTAGGTGCCACAGCCTTAATCCTCCGCCTTTCAGGTGAGAAGCACAGTGTTTGCTCACAGCACGCTATTCCTGCAGAGAGAGGTCCCATGGAAAAGCGAAGACAAAATTAATCTCCTAACACCAAACGACAGAGAAATGGCCCGAAAAGTGAGGCACCCATGAAAATCACCAAAGAAACAATAGTTCATTCCTTTGCTGCAATTGCCGTCCTTCCCTCTCTAATACGTGTTGATGTCCCTGTTAAAAGTGGGCAAACACATCCCAAGTATAGGAAACCCTTCAAAATCCAAAAAGAACAGTGGCAGTAAGTCAAAGCAAAAGCCCATCAGTCTGCTATACCCTGTCTCTGACAGCAGCCGCAATTCACAGAATATAAGAACGTGAAACAGTGGAAGTCCTCTGGCACATTTATTCTAGGTGGCAGTGACTGAAGCACCTATTTTCTAAACCTGCAAGAGGTTTGTACAGTCATAAACAAGTCTTTTATTCCCCTCTTTTAAAATTCTTCCAGTTACACTTTGAACTCATGTACACTTTTTATGTTCCGCACACCAAGGATGTGTGCAAGGAGTCACACAGTTCAACTACCTGATGGAGGAGCAGCCCTTTTAAGCTGAATCTGCCTCTTGCTGCTTTCACTGATGCCCCATACTCTTGGAGTTCTGGAGAGGCAGCAAGCATTACTGCTCACTTTGCCACCACGGTTTTATACGTTCTAACCTATCCCTCATTCAGCTTTCTCTTTTTCTGGGACAGACAGTCCTACCGGCTGTAGGCTTTTCTCCTTGAGAAGCTTTTCCATACTCTCACCACCCTTGTCACTTTTTCCCATGTTTTCCTCATTTTTTTCTCGTCCCTCAGGATGTTTCCTACAGCTGTGAATTGCAAGAGTGCAGGGTAGATGCCAGGGAGAAATACAGGCTGTCTGGCAGCAGGAGAAGAGACATCACGTGGCTTAGGAAAAGTCCTAGACAAAATTTAATCATAGCCTGGGATCCAAACGGATATTTGTCTTTGGCTTTGATAAAGATCCCTGAAACTTTTGCCACTCCCTTGTCCACAGCCTGTCCAGAGCTGCCTGATGGCAGAAGAGGTGCAGTCACAGGGAAGAGCAGGATGCTTCTAATTGCAGCCAAGCATGGAGAAAAACCAAACCACTGAACCACCAAACCACTGAAACTTTTATGAATCTGTAAAATTTTATGGAGACAAAGAAACCTGGAAAACTCTGAGCATAAAAGTATAATGATCAATACGAGACTTTGATGCATGGGGATGCCCTGATGTGTCTTAATTGCACTTAAACTGCTGTACCTGAGCACCTTCTCAGGGATCAGGCAGTGCGCACTCATGCCCTATCAGGACATCTGTCTAATCTACCAGGGATTGATTACATGATACTTACTCCTACCAAGAGAGGAACCTCCATTAAATGGGTTTAAAATAGTGTCCTTATTTACACCCAAGAATTTATTATCTACTGAAGACGAAATAAAAAAATCCCGAAGCTCAACTCTAATTGTTCTTTGACAATGACTGCCTAAAAAACACCTGAATTGGTTTTTTGGTTTGGACTTTTTACCCTTCACTGCTCACACAGTTTCACCCCTCTTTGTGTCAGCTTCCATTGCTTGTTGTCCCGTAGTGTCTGAGACAGCAGCAGCAGATTTTGGGAGGGCTGTTTTGTCAGAGCTCACTGATGGGTTGTGGCAATCAAAGCAGGGCTACAGCTACCTCCTCCAGATTAAAGCTCTTGGTTCTCTCCCGGAGGGATGCTCCCAGGCTGAGCATTCGACTGCAAAGGAGGGCGTTCCCTCCAGACCCAGACTGCCCCCCTTTAGCAGGGCTGATCACCAGCTCCCCACCAGCCTCACAGCCACGGGGTGCACTGCTGGCGCTCCCAGATGCACAGGGCCTGGGGTGCGACCTAACATCTGGAGACAGTAAGATGAAAGGCCCAGTTCTTGCAGTCTCAGGTTTCGCATTTATAAGATTTGCAATCTCTTTAAAAATTAAAGTGGAGCACATGTTCAGTGTGCATCGGAACTGCTCTATGTTCCTTCTGCAAGCTCTCTGCTACATATGAAGATGAGCCTTCATTTTTTTCCCCCACAAAATTGAGCTCACAACTTTCAAACCCCCCCCCCCCTTTTTTTTTTTTTTGCAGTGTAGCAGTTTCTTAGCATTTAACTTCATTTGGGCAGATTTGCCAGAGAAGTTAAGGAAAAGGAATAAAAGATCTCCCTGCTCCCAACTAGTCTGACTCTAAACTAAACTGTCCTCAGCAGGGAAGAGAAATTACACAATTTCTATGTAAATACTTGTTTAGTGGGCACAGCAAGACATAAACACAGGGAAAGAGTTTCCTGACATTTGTCTCTGAGCTCTGAGACTCTACTTTTCAAGCCTTCAATTTCTCTTATGAGGGAAACCTTGAGGATTGTGGCACATTGAGAAATCATTAAACAAGCTTCTGTCACTGAAGAGTTTTGGCTGATGACATGAACGTTGGCCAAGTGAGGGAGAACTTGGATTTGGGTGGTAAATTTGTGCCCTTCTCCCACTTGGAAATCAGCTCCCTGGCTATGAGATTTGTCCGAATGTGTTACCATCCTGAAGATACTAATTTTGACTGGTGTAAGTGGATGCACAGTATACAAATACCCTATCAACATTGAAGAGTTGTGGGGATGGGAGTCGGTGTATTGCGTTTACAGATGTGCAAGTCAGGAAAGAAAGACAGAGCAGTGGTTATTACCTCTAAGCCTGTAATTCATTGCATGCCTTGCACATCGGAATGCTTTAGCAAAGATTAGTAAAATACCTATTATTTGATTTGAGAGCTGTCTTTCACTATTAGTTGTGAAAATGACCGTTTTATGCAAACCAGTCTCTTAGCTCCCCATGTAGCAACGTGGGTGCAGAATACAGCCTCTAGGCAAAGAATCAGTTGTACTACCTGCATTCTTAATTTTTGTTTTGATTTGGTTTTTGTTAAGCTGAGAGTTAGTGACTACAAAAGCCTTCCACAGATTTGGCCTTAAAGATGATCCTGCACATAAAATACATGTTTTACATCTTTAGTTCTAATATTCAGATTCCCTGTAGGAGTGCTTCTCATCCGTACCTCGCCACATCCTGTGCAGTGGGATAGGGCAACAGTTACTGCTCTATTAACTAACACTATTGTGCATCGGTGTTCCAGTCAGGTAAAACAATACAGTATTCGGGGTTGGACTAGATGATCTTTGAGGTCCCTTCCAACCTCCAACATTCTGTGATTCTGAACAGTACAATAGCCTAGGAGAGTTATTTGGAAAACACAGGTACACAGGTGCAGTAAGAACCTATTCATTTGGAACTGCAGCAAGGGGAACATGATGACAAACTGAAAACAAACCAAAAGCCTCAATGCATAAATTAAACAAGAGCTGTACACAATGAACTTAGTTAAATATCTTTCACACCTCACTGCTTAAACGCTGTGAAAATTAAAAGTAAATATATCATTAGGGATGAAGAAAGAGAGAGATTAATTAAAGAAACACAAGAAAATTTAATCCAGTCACTTGTTTTTCTAGTAGAGAAGAAAAAACTGCAGCTCTAATGCAAGTGAGTTGGACTCACAAAAATGCCTTCAGGACAGTGTGTTCCCCTTCACCAAGTTAAGACCTTCCCATTTCTGAATGTCACCTGGGAACCTAATCCTGCTGTAGCCTCTGTAAATCCACAGTTCCTGGTGAAATTTGCACAGAGTCCTGCATATCCACACCAGGGGAGTTCTGACCCAACAGGGAATGTTGGCAGAGGAGAGGGAAGCAGTTGCCAGAGGAGTTTTACATATTTGGGGACCACTGGGGCTACGTCAAACCTGGCCAGCAACAAGAAGTGAGCTGAGAGGGGCAGGTTGCTTGTGCCCATAGCTCAGAAGAGTTATTTAGAGGCACTGAAAACAGAGGCCTCTATTGCCACTCACAGATTTAATGTCACACTTGAACTCCGCAGGGTGATACAGATGAAATCTCAGCTACCATGTACTTCTTCAATACTAACAAACACCAACATGTTGAGTCCAATGCAGCAACCTCTTCATTGAGGACAAAAGCAATTTGATCTGTTTTTACTGACTGTCATGACTGAAATACTATTAAAAAAACCCAAAACACAAAAAACCCTGAAAACACTTCTTTCCAGACTAAAGGTCCACTATGAATGTCAATCAACAATTTCAGAGCTGAATTCCTATTAGACTTAAAAAAAAAACCAAAACAAAAAAGCCCTTGCTCTTTCTGCCATTCACTTTCACTATCAGCTGTTCCTTCCAAAGTGTTTTGATATTTGACCCTTTTGTCCAATATTTAATTTTTCATTTACAATAATAAAACAGTTCTCCACTTGACAGAAGCAGCAGCAAAAGGACTATTCCAGGGAAGTGGAGGTAATTCGATTAAAAAATTGTGAGTAAGAAATTCCAAGAAAGTTAGAGGATTATCAGCAATAGCTCAAAGAATTTTCGAAAGCATTCTTAATTGTAAAGCAGCAATTATTGTTAGTGGGATAAGAAGAACATTATCTGAAAGGATTAATTTTCAGACAGATGAAATAAAAGGAAGATTAAGTTAAATATCACTGCAATACAAAAATGCACAAATACCTTCTTCAACATCTGACAAATATTCAGCATCACTGAGTATTTCAGGGGCATTGGCTTTACGAACTGCATGATTTAAATAAACAAAATAATTAAATAAAAGCATAGACTATCAATGTGTCAACAAAATAATCAATACCAAAAAATAATGAATGTGCAAAGACCATATCCATCTAATACAGTTTGTTTGTTGCTTTTTTTTTTTTTTTTTTTAACTAGGATTTCCTACAACAACCAGAGAGTGAAAAAGAAGCAAGAGGATTTTTTTATTTTTCAATACCTTCATCATCCGACATATCAAGAACTTCGTTCATGGTTTCAGGTACATTCATTTTGTGCTTTTCTGTAACAGTCTGTCAAAGAAAAAAAAATTTCAGAGTGAGTGTAGACATTTTTCTTAAAAACAAATAATCATTTTAAAAATTAAATGCAAGGTAGGACATAGTTTTATCTGCAGTTAGCAAAACAAGATTTATTTTTTTTAGCTTCGTATTCACTTTCCTTTTAATACTTGCATTGAACTATACATTAAAAAAGACCACAGAAATAGACAATATTATATTTGTGGTTTAAACTATATTCATATTTCGAATGCAGAAAAAGCAGGAGCTAGGAGTCTAAAAAATGATGTTACCAAAAGAAGAAATATATACTGGAAACAGTTCCATGTTAAGGGATTTATTAAGAACTCTTCAAATAGTCATCTAAGTGTTGAGTATATGTCATCTCTATTTAAACTAAACTTTCTGAGGGAAGTATTTCGCCTTTGTCATTAGAAAAATGCTGCAATTTAGGAGCAGGCTTAATCTATGTGGTTTTTTTCACAGATGCCTTGGCAGGAATTGTTTTTCCCACAAATGAGAACAATTGTAACCACATGCGGGCTAAATGATACCCCTCAAAGAATTTGTGCATTAAAGACACTCAGAAGTGGTTGGTTGATTTTCATCCCAATGTTTATATTGATTCAGACTCAAAGACCAATATAAAAAAAAAATTAGGAGCAGGAAAAAAAACAGTTATGAATGCCTAAAATTTGTTCCTGGAATACCTGCACACGTGCACATTTTAGTCTCCAACCAGGGTATGGCACAGCAAACACTGGTAAAATTTTAAGTCATGCAGGAGACCCTACAGTTACTACTCAAGGAATGAAATTCCTTGGAATAAAAACCAAAACAAAACCCCACAAAGAAAAAAAAGCACAAACCACACCAAATACCCCACACCAGGAACCACACCCATCTTTACGTCTTTATATATTATATTGTTTTTAATCATCATTACTTCTCATTGTTCATATACAAATTAGAAATCATTGACAAGTTCAGGAAGACAAAATAGCTTTTCCGTTTTCATTTATTTCAAAATGTTTTTCTTTGACCTCATGAATACTCTTTTGGCAGTTCATGTTTTTTGGGCTACTGCCATCACTTGATACAGGCACAAGAGTTCCTGCATGTTCAAACATCACAAAACTTATAAAAAGCCTCACACTTACTTTATTTTGTGGGAATTGCTCACAAAGCTTTTTAAGACGCTGCTGTTAAGCTAGCAAAATCACAGGACTTATTTTTTCAGGCATTACTAGATTTTTTAAATTGGTGTTTGAGTATAAACGATAGTAAAACACATGTTCATCCCCTGTTTTATTAAAGTTACCTTTGGGAGTTGTTTAGCCACAAGCATAAAAAAATAAGTCTCAGCAGTCAAACTGAATTTTCAAGACCCTCAGCTGTAAATCAGATTTCATGTCTAGACTTCCAAGCCTGACAATTACACAGTTGTAACCAGCATATTCTGATTTTAATGGAAATTATTTCCGGGCTTCTCCTGAGAGTAGGTATTTGAGGTAATATAGGCTTTTCAGCATCTAACATTTCTTTTAAGCACAATTCACAGCCTGACCCACCACCTCTCTATTACTCTTCATCTACAGAACATAAATGTTCAGTCATCAGAAACAGTGTGGGCAGCAGGACCAGGGCACGGATTGTCCTCGTGTACTCGGGACAGGTGAGGCTGCACCTTGAGCCCTGTGTTCATTTTTGAGCCCTTCACTACAAGGAGGACACTGAGGTGCTGGAGCATGTCCAGAGAAGGGCAACGAAGCTGGTGAAGGGTCTGGAGCCCCTGTTTTGTGAGGAGCGGCTGAGGGAACTGAGTTGTTCAGCCTGGAGAAAAGGAGGCTGATGGGAGACCTTACTGCTCTCTACAACTACTTTAAAGGAGGCTTTAGCAAGGTGGGGATCGGTGTATTCTCCTGAGTAACAAAGCAATAGGACAAGGTGAAATGGCCTCAAGGTGCACCAAGGGAGGTTTAAATTGGATATTGGGATAAACTTCTTCACCAAAAGGTTGTCAAGCATTGAACAGACTGCCCAGGGGTGTGGTGGAGTCCCCATCCTTGGAGGTATTTAAAAGACATGAAGACATGGTTTATTGATGGACCTGACATCGCTAGGTTAACACTTGGACTCGATGATCTTAAAGGTCTTCTCCAACCTAAACAATTCTATGATTCTATGATCTTACGCAGCACAGACTCCCCCAGTTTCTTGGTTCTACAAGCTAAGAATGAGCATGTGATATTAAGAGTTCTTAGTATAAAATGTGATTTTACTTCTCCCTCAGATACCTAATTGTCTACTAGGCAATCATTCAATTCAGATTTATCCTACCATGCATAATCTTCTCCATCAATTATTTTCAAGTTGTGGAAAACTATTTTGGAGTCTTTCTAGAGGGAAATGTGTCCCTGAGAAAAGCTAGAGGTTTCTCACGATTATTTTTTGGCATCTTCCTTTATATTTTTATTGTTCTGACATTTGTCTTTTTTAAGTGGATTTTTGTAAGGTGGATTTTCTGTAAGCTACTGAATTGTAGACCATAGCCAGGAAAGTAACAGGCAGAAAAGGCACATCAGCTAAAATCTGCCTGTCAACCCAAATGCCCATCGTATTGCAATCGCCTGCTTGCACTGATAGACCACACAAATGGGTGATAACAAAATATGGAAAGAACAGTAACTGTTCTCCATTTCTGATAAGCCTAAAAATATATATGTGCCCATCTCTTATTCTTTTTAATCAGAAAAAAAAAAAAGTTGCAGAAAGAAAAAAGCGAATTCAGAGCTAGTGCTCTGAATTTATTTTTCTTAAGACCCAATTCTCACCAATATGGGGGTGCACGGAGGCTCCTCACCTCACCAAACCTTTTTCATAGAGCAATCTGATAAAATGTTAGTGAAGAGAAGATCTTTCTGAGAAATATTTTGGATCCTGTGAATCCATTTTTCTGATAGCATGTAATATTTGACCATTGCTCGTCCCTTTAATCTCTCCTGGCTATAACTGCAATAGGCCTTCCAGAGAGACAAGACAGACAAGCGGGAGCTCATGTACCTGTCAGTGAATGGATATCTGGGGTTGCAGGAGCTGCCTGTGGCTGCTTACAGATGACAGCCTTTCACCATCTTTCACAAGGTACCAGAAACTATGCAATGAGGTGATTTTAAAGTAAATTCCAACCACTTTTTTGATTAGAATAGGTTCTCTTAGGCCAAATACAAGCCGTTATACACCAGTCCCTTGGCAAACCCTCTCAAAAGGCAGAAGCAGCCTGTACTTACCCAAGTCTGTAGGAATGTCTTTTCAAGTCCAAACCATCCGATACTGGTGTGATTTGTGCCCTAAACATGGCATCTATGACCAGTCATTTACACTGTCCGTTTTCTGCTCAGCTGGTACTCCTTCTGCATGCATCCTGATAGTGTCTATGACCTTAAAAATACTTTGCTTATATTTGACTTAATATTTGACTTTGCTTATATTTGACTTAATAATTGACTTTATACTGCTCAGGGGAAACAGATGGAAATTAAACTGAAATCTCAGTAGAAATTTAACTAAACAAAGCTGAGTATACTGGCTTAGGAAAAATTCTTCCATTCACTGTTGAACTAAGCTGTACTTACAATGGTAGTCATGGTCTCTTCTGTCACCACCTTCAATGTGTCAACGACTGAAATGTAGCCAAGTCGCTTAGCGATGGCCAGGGCAGTGTTTCCATTCTAGCAATTGAGACGTTTATAACAAAAGTTGAATGTTAGCAAAGAAAAGTGTGTAAGTTGCTAATTAACTGTAGAAGAATGCACAATAAAGGCCAAACAAATGTTTGCATGTTGGTGACTGAAGCAAATATGCTTTGGGTAGCAGGATACATAACTGCAATTTTTTAACTCTTTACAGAAATGGAATGAAAATAAAAAGATTTTCAGATGTTTGCTAGTGCTAGTTTTGGAAAAGCACAGAGGATGTGGGGGCGATGGGAATAGGCTTCCTCTGCTCGTTCCCTCTCCCACCGCACACAATGTTTTTCACATTTCCCGTTCCTCAAACGTGGGTGGACCGACCAAGCCCAAGGGGGAAGGGGTGACCAAGCCCGAGGGGGAAGGGGTGGCCTCGCGGTGTCCCATCCACACTTACCACCGTGAGCTCGTTGGGGGCTGCGCCGTTCTGGAGCAGGACGTTGATGATGTGTGTGTGCCCCTGCTGCGCAGCCTGGTGCAGCAGCGTGTACCCGTTCTGCAGGCACAGGGAAAAGATAAGGCTGCTGTGGACACGGCGTGTGGGCTGCCTCCACGGAACAAGCGAGGTAGGGGCGGGAAAAAACTCACCTTCGTTTTGGCATTAACTTTTGCAGAATGTTGCAGAAGGAAGTTAACAATTTTTATGTTTCCGTAGTGGCAGCCAACATGCAAAGGAGTGTATCCCATCTAGAATGAACGTAAGCAGAAAGTAAATGTGAATAGCCCACACATCCCCTGACCAAAAAAAAACAACCTAAAAAAACCCAACAGAACAACGAAAAATGAAACAGCAAAAATCCTGTCAAGCTTTATTTCTTTGGCCTATGTGAAAAGTCCTCCAACCTTGGAAAAAAACACAATCCTCATGAATGTTAATTCAAATCCTGTTCTTTGTGAGCCTCTCTGAATAACTTGCATTTCTGCGATCTTCAACATGTATATTGT
The DNA here is from genome assembly GCA_020746105.1 of Trogon surrucura. Taxonomy (NCBI): domain Eukaryota; kingdom Metazoa; phylum Chordata; class Aves; order Trogoniformes; family Trogonidae; genus Trogon; species Trogon surrucura. Next base: position 32,706,740 of record CM036621.1, read on the forward strand.
TGATTAAAAAATTCACCTTCCTCTTCAACAGTTAGACTATCAGGTCTCTGAGGCAGAGCCCACCTTTTTAAGTAAATGCCAGTATGATGCCTCGCACAACGAGGTTCACATGCTTCGTGCTCCTACAGTGTGGTAGTAAACAAATAAGTAAAGAAGTAATAACACTTTTCTAAAAAACAGGTGTGTGGGCCAAAACAGGCAGGATGCAGGAGGACAGAAAGAAGGCAGAGTTGCTGAATGCCTTCTTTGCCTCTGTCCACACTGTTGGAGACCGTCCTCAGGAGCCTCAGTCCCCTGAGGCCCCAGAGGAAGTCATGACAAAGGAGGAGTCTGCCCTGATTGATGAGGAGTGGGTTAAGGATCAGTTTGAACACTTGAACATTCATAAATCCATGGGCCCTGATGGGATGCACCCACGGGTGCTGAGGGAGCTGGCGGGAGTCATTGCTAGGCCACTCTCCATCATCTTTGGTAAGTCGTGGGTAACAGGTGAGGTGCCTGAAGACTGGAGGAAAGCAAATGTCACTCCAGTCTATAAGAAGGGCAGGAAGGATGACCCGGGTAACTACAGACCGGTCAGCCTCACCTCCATCCCTGGAAAGGTGATGGAACATCTTATCCTTGACGCCGTCTCTAGGCATATCAAGGATAAGAAGGTTATTAGGAGCAGTCAGCATGGCTTTGCCAAGGGGAAGTCATGTTTGACCAACCTGATAGCCTTTTATGAAGACATAACCAGGTGGATGGATGGTGGCCATGCAGTGGACGTGGTCTACCTGGACATCAGCAAAGCCTTTGACACCGTCTCCCACAGCATCCTCATAGGTAAACTGAGGAAGTGTGGTCTGGATGACCAAGTAGTGAGGTGGGTCGAGAACTGGTTGAAGGGAAGAAGCCAGAGGGTTGTGGTCAATGGGGCTGAGTCTGGCTGGATGCCTGTGTCTAGTGGGGTCCCTCAGGGGTCAGTGCTTGGGCCGGTGCTGTTTAATATATTCATCAATGATCTGGATGAGGGATTAGAGAATGTGGTCAGCAAGTTTGCTGATGATACGAAATTGGGAGGAGTGGTTGACACACCAGAAGGCTGTGCAGCCATTCAGAGAGACCTAGACAGGCTGGAGGGCTGGGCGGGGAGAAATCTGATGAAGTTTAATAAGGGCAAGTGTAGAGTTTTGCACTTGGGAAAAAATAACCCCATGTGCCAATATAGGTTGGGGACTGCCCTGCTGGAGAGCAGCGCAGGGGAAAGGGACCTGGGGGTTCTAGTGGACAGCAGGATGACCATGAGCCAGCACTGTGCCCTCGTGGCCAAGAAGGCCAATGGCATCCTGGGGTGTATTAGAAGGGGAGTAGCAAGTGGGTCGAGAGAGGTCCTCCTGCCCCTCTACTCTGCCCTGGTGAGGCCACATCTGGAATATTGTGTCCAGTTCTGGGCCCCTCAGTTCAAGAAGGACAGGGAGCTGCTTGAGAGAGTCCAGCGTAGAGCCAAAAAGATGGTGAAGGGAGTGGAGCATCTCCCTTATGAGGAAAGGCTGAAGGAGCTGGATCTCTTTAGCTTGGAGAAGAGGAGGCTGAGGGGTGACCTCATTAATGTTTATAAATATGTCAAGGGGGAATGTCAGGAAGATGGAGCCAGGCTCTTTTCAGCGGCGTCCACTGACAAGACAAGGGGCAATGGGTGGAAGCTGGAACACAGGAGGTTCCATAAAAATTTGAGGAAAAACTTTTTTACTGTGAGGGTGACCGAGCACTGGAACAGGCTGCCCAGGGAGGTTGTGGAATCTCCTTCTCTGGAGACATTCAAAACCCGCCTGGACGAATTCCTGTGCGCTCTAGTGTAGGTGGTCCTGCTCTGGCAGGGGGGTTGGACTAGATGATCTTTAAGGTCCCTTCCAACCTCTAACATTCTGTGATTCTGTGAACCACAAACCAGGGCTGAAATGCAACGGGTAGATTTATTCTCTCTACCTGAGAATCTGAAGAATCGTTGCAGCAGCGCCCAGATGGGGCACATGGGCAGCAATCACACGAGCAGCCTGACAAGTATAATAAGTGCAGACATAAGGATGTCTCTCCTTGATAGAAGGCGTGTGGTATTTACCCCACTGCTTTGTTTTCTTTTACTTGCTGCTCTGCCCGAGTTCCCAGGACTCGCACGACAGCTTTGCAGAGCAGGAATGTGAGAGATGCCCCCATGTCTCTCCCAGGACTCTGTTATCGAAGCGCGGGTGTGCTGCTTGTCGAGCACACAATGCCAAGCAGTAATCTAGTGTGATGGCTGTGTTTTCTGACACCTCAGGTGGAAGTTTCTTCAGTGCACCTACAGTCCTCCTCGCCAATCTTCCATTATATCCCTACACCAGGCGTGCTGAGGGCTGCCTCAGCTACTGTGCGATTTGCAGCCCATCTATTCTGACTGAAACACCCAGAAGGTAAGGCTAAAACAATGCAAATGATTTGCCAGCTCTGCCAGAACAATATAGTCCTGCAGAAACTGGAATACCAGCTGGTGAATTGAGGCTCTAAGACAGGAAGGTCTAATTTTTCATGTGTCTGGCCTTGTGTTACGCAAACTGGAAGAAATTGCTTTTTCCTGGCAACTGCAAAGATGAGAAAGTTGAACGCATCCTTTTTGTTCCTATTACTTATTCCTCATTACTAGTGGACAGACCAAAAATGTTTGTCAACATTGGAACTCCCCCACAAGTGCTCTAAATATAACTAAATGGCTTCTTATAGTAAAGTATACACATCTTGGAAATTTTTCTAAAACCAGTTAATACAAGAAGAGTATCACTTAAAAACCTTACCAGATTTTTTAAAACTACTACTTTTTAAAAAAAAATCCCAAACTACTGGTAGCAAAGCAGGAGTCACTAGGCTGACTGAACTTGCCCACATTAGAACCCACATATTTAAAATAAGTCAAACAGCGTGTTGAAACCTGTTAATTGCAATAAGCACTTTGATCAACAGCTGACATTTAACGTACAATGCAAAAAAACCAGAGGATCAAAGCTTTCTCTTGTTGCTCTTTTCTAATCTCTTAGTCCATGAGAACACTGCTACCAGTTCTGAAAAAAAGTTGCACTTACTTGAGATGCTTAGTGTGTTAGAAATTATTAGATTATCTTTCCTGAAGTAATTATCTTTTCCTGCCTGATCTTTGCCACAAGACAACACTATCTCTTCTTCCTTAAAAAAAAAAAATCAGTCTAGAGCTCTGCAAAGTACAGTTCAGGAAAAGGCTACCTCTAAATGAGACACTTGCTTTTTTTCTCCATGGCACGGAGAGAAGCCACTTCTCTCCAAACCTCCCCCGCTCACACTAATAGCTTGATGGTTTTCCAGCAGATGCTTTCCTTGGCTCACAGAGCTGGATTAATGGGCTTCCCCCTCTCTTGAGGTGAGTCATCCGGATTCCTTTCCCCTTTAAAGGTCAGGTTTCGTGGGCCAGCTTGATGGGCTCTGAGACGCCAGAAAGGTCATCTTAGCCAGCGTTCACATGGGGCTTCATTTCGCAAGCAGGATAAAACTACGCTGCCCGTGTAATATGTCCTCTTGCTACTCTGTGGGGCTTCCAGTGTTGCATTTGCCCCATGCTCCATTGCTAGTTTTCACGAAAAAATCAATTGCTAGGCCGGAAAAATCATATCTGATATGAGGAGCACAAATACACTAAACACATGGTAAAATACAGTACAAGTGTGCACTACAAGAATTCTGCTTTCAGAAAGAGGTGAGGCTGGCTGGGATCATTCATTTCAGTGGCAGAAAGGTCAGTTATAGTATGTTTACGCAGAAACATGGCCATGATGCATGTCTTGGTTGCTGGCAGAGCCCAAAGCAGCCACACAGCCAGAAGTAAAATACAGTACTCGGGACTGAACAACCTAGAACTAGATCCAAAAGCCAACCTTGTGGGTGGAAACACTGAAAGATGGGCTGGTCTTGTGTTGAGCAGGCTCCTGCTCAACTCATCAGTGTTGAAAAAGTGCCCTTTGCTTTCCTGCTCTAAGAACCAAAGCCTTGTGCCCAAGAAGTAGAGGGAGTTAAAAGCTGCAGCCTGTCATCCTTCATTTGTGCATCTGTGTCAGTGAGGTGTGGCCAGGTTAGACAACTTGGTCAAAAGCACTGAGGAGGCAAGTCCAAGGTCAGCATGGAGCTCAGGAGCCAGCACTAGACTACATCTTCAAACCATAGATCAAAGCTGCTCACAAGAACGAGGAAACCTCAGATACGAACTATTTTCACTAGAGGGAAGTTTCAAGTGTCCATAGGTTTAGAAACACCATTTTCTTCACATCACTTTGCCTCTGGTACTACTTCACACCAGGTTACCTAATTTCAGCTGTATTAACACATGCTAGAAGACGGTAGCTGTGCCAGTTACTTTGAATTCGGGTGTGTATTTTTCCTTCAGTTCATTATACACCCTTTGCCATCTAAAGGAACTGCTAGCTTTGACAATCAGGACAAGTTAATCATTGAAAGAAACACTGCCAGATCCAGATTCCATTGACATCAGCAGAACGAAACTTTCCATTGACCGTGAACTTCCATGAACTGAAGACTGGGACCTCATCTTACAGTTACCGTTAGTTTGGGGTTGGCCTAAGAGCTTCTTAGCAGTGCCCAGTCTGAATCTAACAGGGCTCCCTAAGTTGGACAGTCTTTAGTCTCCAGCAGAATGCTGAGTGTACTCAATGCCATGTACCTCAAATGTAGCTTCTGTGGCCTCTGCTTCTACATGTCCAAATGTAAACTCAGATTAAAACATGGCCAAACTATCAAAATATCAGTTAAAAAAAAAATAACGCTGTGAAACTTCCTCATACAAGAACTTAATTTCCTTCTCCCGCTTCAAAATACAGGCCCCTTAACATGACCTGCAAGGTCAACAAAAATCAGACATCATAAAACCAACCTGGGAGATGAAATCCAAAGTCAAGGGTCACCTGCTGGGAACCCCCTGCTAATAACCCTAAAACATTAAAATATGGAGCGTATCAGGGAGCCAAGACCAGCTGATCTCAACTTTCCTTTGAAGTGATCTGCAAAGGCTCTTCTCTCCAGCCTCTAACAAGGAATATTGACACAGGAGCTATCAAACCCACGATATTTACTGCAGTAGAAGATCAATTTCCTTCTACAAATAGTATATAAAAGATTTACATGTGGTACCTTCATAAATGGCTTGAGGAGTAATTATTGATGCTCTTTCTCACTCCTGACCAGCCTGCTGTTTAAATCAGAGACGCATGGTAGAAATCGTGGTATTTCCATGGTGACATGGTCAATATTCTCCCTGCTACAGCTCTTGGTGTCCGAGAGCTGAAGCTGATGGAGGCTCTCTCTGAAGCTCTTGGTGCTGCTGGCCTGGGCAAGTTGGGCAGCTCGAGGCATCTGCACTGAAAGGTAGCTTCACGTGTCCTGAGTAGTGATGTGGGCACCTGCTAGCCTCCCAGCAAAATACCAGTTTTCTGTCCTGTCTGCACTCTCTGGAGGGGCCTGGGAGCTTGCTTTTAAGTTTGCCTTACCCTGCTGTCATTGCACATCACATCAGATCTGATGAGGCAGTGCCTGATGCAGCCCACAGTCACCGTCAGCAGAGTAACAGAGATCTGCCACAGCAGGTCACATCTCCCTGAGACCTCATCAGCCACCAGAGGACATCTTTCATGTTTATAGTCAGAAGCATTTGTAGTGAGGGCATTGGTCGAAATAAAACTAATTAGAAAAATGCCTGTTTAATGCCTGAGCCATAGAAAGGATATCCTTTGCTTCTCAGCTACAGCACAAATTCCTTCATTCAACTGTTTATAGCTCAGGAAGGTATAACATTTATATCTCAACATCCTCACAGGAAACAGATATTTTGTTAACTTCTCTGAAACACTCCAACTGGCAGATTCTGCAATTACACAATCAAATTAACTATAAAAGTAGTAATTGTCATGGCTACTTGAGCTTGTTGTCTTCATTCTCTATAGAAATGTGTCCAGGAGGCTGAAGTATTTTCCTTCAAAAGCTGTTAATAATTAAAAAAACAACAAGCACACACACATCTCTGTGCAGCAGTTTAGATTCGGAGTTACACTTACTGGGAAAGCTCCAGGTGACTTAGTAGGCATCCTAATATCAAAAAAAGTTACTTCCAAGAAAATCAGGCCTTTTGTTTAATACAGCTCTAATGTGCATCGCCTTCTGGCAGTCAGCTGCCATGCTGCTTCGAGCTGGTTCAAGGAATAAGCAGCGATATGGGAGTTAGCAGCTGGGAAGGGCTACAGGAATAAGTGCCAAAAAAAAAAATATCAGAAATACCAAGGTTTTCAATTCTAATGGAACACACAAACACAAAGCATCCCTTATTCTCTTGCCTGTCAATTTTTTTGAGGGAAATTATCACAAGTCGCGTATATCATGTCAGTGAATTACTTTAATATCCTCCACTGGCAATAACTATACATCTTAACAGCTTGAATTACTGCATCTTTCTAGTCATGCTGACTCTCAAGCTGCTCTGTTTTTGTTTTTCTGCTATAAATGTCAAACAGTGAAGCTACAGTATTAATGTTGATAAGGCTAGAAAATGCTCTTGATCCAAAGATCACAAAGGCATCCAGCCTTGATCAAATGAAAAAGGCAAACCTATATGTACATACAAACTTCACTGCTTTGCTGAATTAGGGCCTAACTATGTTGCAGGACCTTGCAAAGGTTCATTATTGCACATTATTAGGCTGAAAATTTCCACACAAATTTTTTGGTAACAACCGAGCATGTACCAAGAGCCAAGGAGAGAGAGAGAGATAATGTACTACAAAGATGTACTGAAGATATCGGTATTTGAATGTTCTTTTCTGTATGAAAGCGATTCCTCTCGATAACACTTCCCACCCTCCCTGCCTCCTTCCTATCTCTTTCTGCATCTGAAAATGAGATATTCCAATGGAAAAACTGGGTTGCTGTTAAGAACCATTGTAGCGCTCATGCTGCTATGTGGCTCCCGTTAGAACAAGGCAAGCAGACCTGAATAAATCTCCCTGAATAAATCTGAAATAAAAGGCTCAGCTTAACCTGCAAAAGAACATCATGACCTCTCAGTCATCATTATCTCCTACCAATACCACGGTTTTAGGAACAAAAGACATTTTAATACTGGCTTTATTTTCCAGACAGTTGTCAACCAGGGACTGTGAGACCATCAGTTTCGCCGGCAGAGGCCCAACACCAAGTGCAGTGTAGCATCTGACTACAATGACCTGCACCGAAATCAAAACTCCAAATCCTGCTCTTCATCCTTGACTGAACCAGCACCCTCTCTGTCCATCTGTCCATCACGGTAATGCTGTATGCTACAATAACACTATCCAATGGGATAAACAGTTGAAAAATGCCATGTGGGGACCTGCTGGGCCATAAACCAATATTTACTTATGCCAACTCCCAGCACAAAAGCCCTGCAACAAAAGCAACATCACATGTATCAGTATAGCTTTTACACACTCAACATGACCACCACAAAAGGAATATCTGCTTGCAGCCATGGCTTCAGACTGATTTTTAATATTATAATATTATAATATTAATATTATAATTATAATATTATATCTAAGATGAACATTCCTTGCATCAAGCATGATATTACATAACACAAAGTTTCAGGACTTAAAACTTTAACATACCTAAATTCAGACACCCAAATGTAATGTCAGAATGGACAAAATCTGCTGCCTTTGCAACAGAACTCTAATGTACTTTCTGCGAACACTAAATTCAGCTTTTAAAGCCTTCTCTGTGTGACGAGTTCTGAAGCAGCTCTGAAGCTTCACCGCCTGAAGCACATTTTAGTGTTGCAACTTTCCCACCACTCTACTATTTGCTTTCCACATATTAAGATAAGATGTTTTCTGTGGCTTATCAGTTGGAGCTCAGTCTTTCGTGGCTGGGCTTAAAACCACATAACAAAATCTCATCAAGTGGCAGAAGCAGCCTTGTGGTCTCTCAAGCACTAGCTCTGGTGCGTTAAACTAGTGTTGTTTACCTTTTGGAGTTGGCTGAGACAGACTCCTGCAGCTCAGGGATTGGAGGCTATTTAGTTAATTGATACAGGAGAACCCCAAGGATCCCATAACACCATCAATAAATGAACTTCAAAACCAGCAGCTATTCTTCCTTTCATGCCTTTTTCTGCAATAAAGTTCAGGGGAAAAAAAAAAAATCTTGGGAGGGAAACGACCCCAAGAGATAACCACAGTTGCAATCGTTCAGGTCTTACAGCAATTTTAAAAATCCTCATCAGTTTTAGAGCCAGAACTGAATCATACAGACTAATCTTCCACACAAAAGATTTTCTGGACATTTGAAACTGAAAAAATTGACACTTTTTCTTCCCTGCTATAGCTTCGGGACACAAAATGTTTTTCTGTCCAATCTTCTCTAATCTCCTGAAAACCTCCAGTCGTGTGTGTGGCCCTCAGAACCTGAGCAGGAGTAAGAACTCCCATGTGTCAGAATTGCAGACTCTAGATGTTTTCACAGGGAGTGTAAGTTATATATAAAAGATGATTACAGAACGTGTACCAGAGGTGGAAGATGATAGCTTACGGCTCTCTACTCAGGAAGTTGAATGTCCTGCTAAGATATTAAGTGTTCTCCCTCTACTGACAGAGGCTGTGCTGGAGTGACATAACCAACACTTAATCTGAGAAAATGAGAAACATAACAAGGAGAGAGGCTAAACAAAGAAAAAACAAAACCCCCAAAAGACTTCTGGATAGTCATATAGACCACAATAACTAAGGTAACAAAAGCGTATGAATGTGAAATGGAAAGACGAAAACAGAAGGTTAGTGGTCACTCTGCTAGTGGCAGAGATTCCCAGTACAATGCCACTCTAAGCTATGGGGCTTCACTGACTTTTAAGACGCAGATGGCCATATTTCTGCCACTGTACGTCCAAGGTAATGAATCTGAATTGGACGTGCTGGATGGCATCATGCAAACGGGCGAGCAGAACAACAGTGGGTCTAATGCCAGCTCAGCTGTTGCTGTATCTTTCTCCCCAGTGCCTGTGGTTTCAGAGGCAGCACACACAGACCTTTATTCACATAGAACAGTTAATCCAACTAAACCAGAGAGCTTGTAACTACAGAGCTGCTGTTTTACAAGCCAATCATCTAAACTTCACCTGCATAGAACACGTGGTCAAGGTATGGCAGTTTTCACAGAATAACACTCTTCCCATCACTGCAGAAGCACAGAGCTTGTCAGCTCTTTCTTTAAGAACTCAAGATGATCATCAGTTTATCTAGAAACTACTCCATGCTAAAATCCATTGGCACTTGTCTCATCTCACAGGCGGCAGTGAGTGGACATCTGGCAGACGACCTCCGCGTGGCTGACTGTGTGGAGCCTGGAGGGCTTAGCACTGCACAAACCCAGCAGACGAGACTCTGCAGAAGCCAGGGAACAAACATCAAGCTCACTCTAACACAACCCTGCAAAGCACGTGGGCACTTTCTTCCTAATGAGTAGACAGCCCCCTACAGCAGAGAGGGCAAATTAGCAGGGGAGGCAGAACGACAAGGCATTGTGGGTGTTCTTCACTGCAGAGACCTACAGGATTAGGAATGCACATTATCCCCGACAGGCGATTTGCTTCACTGCAGAACAGTTCTGCTTAAATACACTGTCACTTTGCCTCACCTCTGAGTCCTTGCCCCACTTCCTGACAACTATGGGGCTGTCCCATGGAAGCAAATGTACACTGGGAAACTATTCTTTTACTGGCACTACTTACACATATAACCGAGGGATGAGGGTGAACAAGGGACTTACTGCTGGCTTCTTTAAAATTGTATGACTATTACTGGTGACAGGATTCTTGCTGCAGTCAGTCAAATCTGACTGCATTCTCTTTTTCCCTGTGCATGGTTTACCTACTGACTAGCTCAATGTTCAGAGCTGCAATTCAGAAATTCAGCTCCGCCCAGAGGGAAATATCGCTGAATGATAAACTGAAGTCTCTTTTCTGTGTGTCTCTACAGAGTCACATGCCTGTTCTACCACCCTGCCAGGCTTTAAGTTCAGTACAGAACTTGTGCAACTGTTTGATGCTGGCCCTGAGACCCAACAAACATGCCCTGCCTCTCGGCTGTGACAGCATCTCAGACGTTTCCACCATGCTGTGACTAAAAGGCCACTAGTCCAGAACTCGATCATATTTGGACATTGGAGAGCAGGCAAAGGGAACACGTGGCTGCCTGCACCTGTCAATGTAAATGTCTCCTCAGACTACTTACTATTTGTGGGACAGTCAAGAGTGGGAGAAAGGCAAACGCTCACAGACAAGTTGTACAAGGCTGGGAGGCAGTTCAGCTCTGACCAAGTTATGAAAGCAGGTTCTGCAATGTCTTGCTACAGAAGCCAAACCCAGCTAAGGACTATCTTCAGAGAGACAACCACATACATCTGAGGAAATTGTGCAAAGAATGAACCAGGGCATATCTCATCTGCTGCTGGATGATTTAGCAGATGATAAGAACCCAGATTGATTCATCTGTAAAATATACGCTGAGGACATGTTACAAAATTATAAAGCTCGAGAAGCTCCTGGGATTTCAGCAGAACTTTTTCAGTTTCGTGTCAGAATAATGTCGTAGAAATCAGTAGTTGGTACAGTTGGGATTATGCAGGAGAAAAATCACATAACAATGACTTTTCCCTCTGCCACAGATTATAATCAGCTGAGCTGCAGCCAGAGATGATGATGGATTCAGCCCTTTCTGAGATGTCAGTGTGATGACAGAATGATAATGTTGCTGAACAGTCTGACACACCTGGACATTTCTGGGATGCAAGCACAGCACCCAACTTGCGGCACACACCCAGCAGGGAGCTGCGAGAGCTGCTACTCTGCACAGAGGGCAGGTCAGATTGTGAGACTTGGTTCATTTAGCTGATTTGATCAGCTAAATGTCCAAGTATATGATCACAACTGATTTCCTACCCAGCTAAAGGAATGACTCCAAGGTCTAGACAATGTATGAAGAATGTAAGCGCAATCAACACTGAGATCATAACCGTTAAAATCTGAGCACTGTTTACACCATTAGTGAGCATAAAAACATTTGTACACAGGCTCTTGGAATGTATTCATGATGTTGTTCTTAAAACTAATACTGTGAAGTGTGAAGCATCATTGCTTGGGGTCTCAAAAGCCACCTCCAAGCACCTTGGAAAACCAAGTCTCTTATTCAGGAGTCCAAATACTTACTTTAGGCAAGTAAATTTGAAGGGGACTGTCACCGCATATATGTCTTTCATATTAGATAACAGTGATAAAGAACTTCAAATTGGCCCTCAAGATTTAAATGTTTCATTTCTAATAATATTTTTGAAGGTAGGGTAGAGCAATATTTACTGACAACCTAGCAGGTTACTGTTCACCATCAGAACAGTGGTCTAGTCTGAACTTGGGACAACAGAAAAAGTCAGTTCCCTAGAATGTACCTGTAGGATGAAGTATCTTGCCTCACTAAGCTTTGCAAAACAAAGCAGCTTAGAAGTTCAGAGCTGTTCAGTCACGAAGGCAGAGTCAAGCTGTAGGTGCATGGGGTAATCTTTACAAGTGAACAATGGCTTTACTTGCAGAATCATGTCTGTGGATGGTTATTTAGTACCAGGTCAGAGAAAGGAGTCTCCTGCATTCCATAAAGTCTGTTCAGTCATGGGAAAAAGTATTAATCACTTAATAGCCAGGAATGCCTACGCTGTAATGATACTGGTTCTCTTGCCGTAAATACAGATGTTTTAAGTAACAGTTCTTCCGTGTTTTATTTCTACTGTCAGCTGAATGAAAGTATGTGCAACATGTTAAAATTAACAAAAGCAGATGAGTACGCATATGGTAAAGGATTATATGACTGTGTAGAGAGAGGTCAGGCTTTTCTGAAAGTTTCCTTACATAAAGAAAAAAGATCAATCCCACTTACCTTCAGTGAAACACAACAGTAGAATACAATCTAAATCTACACTGATATTTATATTTGGCAAGAAATAAGCTTATTGCTCAAAGACAGAGCATACCACTAAATGTTCAAGTTTATATATCTTCAGTTTTCACAATATATTCTATAACAACTTATTTATTATAGAATATATTCTCTATTTTCACTGCTGTCATTTCGGCTTCACCCACAAATCAATTATTAGTCAAGTCTATGGGCTCATGCCCACCTGAAAGGAAATAATACATATCCGGTTTAGCTCAGTGGGTTGAGCGTGGTGCTTGAAACACCAAAGGTCGCGAGTTCGATTCCCGTTCGGTTCTCACGTGTTGCCTGACCTAGTCGAGAGGTGGCGTCCCTGCCCACAACAGGGAGGTTGGATTAAAATGATCTCTAAGTTCCCTTCCAGCCCAGCACATTTTATGATGATTCTATGATATTGACAGTGGTGTTCATACCTTCGTTTGTGCATCAACAGCAGCTCCTTGGTTAACAAGAACCTCTGCTACGTTGACCCTGTCCTCTTGAGCAGCCAGGTGGAGTGGTGTCAGCCCGCTCTGTAAATTAGAAGCAACAAGTAACAATCTTCCCAGGAGGCCCATGGATACTAAAATGCAAATTCAGGTATTAGTAACACTCAGAAATCCTACTGAACTTACAGAAATTACAAATATCACTTTCACTGTGTAATATGCTTCCTAAGCCCACTTGTTCATTTGCAAGAAAGTACAATCTGAAAGCCAGGAAGATAATGCTTCTTTTGCACAAGGAACATTTCTTCATGGGGTTTTAAATGTGGCATAGCAAATTATAGCACTTTAAGGAAAAGTTGCATAGCATTTTCTTACCTCCTGATTAACTCACTTCCTTAGAATGAATGAGATTTTAAAAGAAATATTTGAAATATTGCTTACACTTCTACAGGTTCTCTAGCAGTAACACTTAGATTTATCCTTACCTTTTACTCCTCTACTTGATCATTTTCAAACTCCAACAGGAAAGACAAAACTATATTTCTCTCAGATCAGGTCCATTTCTCTCCACCCAGGGAGTATACAGACTTGCCAGATGACATGTACTGATACTCTTACTTTTCGGATACCTCGTTATTTTTCTTATCTGAAAATTGAGGTCTAAAATCCTTAAAACTTGAGAAAGCTTTGAAATTTTCTGTCATATAGAAGATCTCAGAGGTAAAAGGGGTAAGAATGAGAAGCTGCTGAGGGGACATTGTTAGGAATGGGAAAGAATATCTTTTACTTGCAAATTACAATTCTTTTTCTCTCCTCCTGTTTCTATTGCCCTTAGCACCAGTGACAGAAGAGTGGGTGGCAACAGCTGGCACATCAGGCAGAAACACTTGTAAAGTTTCCTACCCTTGAACCCAAAGTGCACTTGCTACCAAAGGAAGTAATTTTGAGAGCATCCCACTGTACTGTACTTGAAAACGCAATCCTGGATGACAATGAAGTTTAAGTAGGGACACTTTACGCAAATATATAACAGTAACCAACTATAAATTACCTAATGGAGCCAGGGTATCATGGGCCAAACCTTCTAAAAAGCTTTAATAAGTGCTCAGCGCCCACACTGGGGCTCTTGAGTATTCAGCTCCCAACAATTCTGTGGATCGTGAGGAAAAGCAATTTTCTTTTTATTCCCATTGCAAAACTCAAAAGTCAGTGTGCTTTAAATATCTGGCTTCAAATGTAGGTGCTGAGCTCAGAGGAAACGTGCACCCCAAAGCAAATACGGGGGGAACTATCTTCAAAAGGTGGTGTTATCAGTATAATGAGAAACTAGAGATTACAATTGAACAGTAACTGAAGGATTTTGCAGGTAATTAACCTCTGGTGGGACTGAATCAAAATGCCAAGCAGCTGCAATCATGCTCTCTATCAGCCTCAGCTGCACAACCACGATAGCCAATCTGATACAGAATGTGTACATGGCAAACTGCCCTGTGGGGATACAAAGTACATCCTGCGCTGCATAAGCCCACACACTTGACTGAAACTGGGGAAAAAAAGTAAATCAACATCTGCAAGAGAAGCTTCCTGAAGGAGGGCCCAAAGATATGCAAACTGTAAAGTTAGAAACAGGAAAACACAGCAGCTCTGTGCAGCATCAACCACGGCCTCAGAGCACACTGAGGGACACATTCTATCTGCTGAGAATAAAAAATATTTTCCGTGAAAAATTTGTCTCTTGCCTTTCTTCTTTAGCCACATAAATCCATAGTGAAACTGCACTTTACAACATCTCTGATGTTGAGTGGGGCATTCAAAGAATTTGAATTTGCTGGAAACATTACTATAGAGCAGGTTTTATAGGCTATCAATTCATACATATATAAACTAAGATCTACCAACTTCCCTTTCCTGCCCTCAGGAGAAATTATACCACAAGTCAGTGTGCTCTAAGGAACACCCCCTGGGAAGGAAGAATCACTTATATTAATGAAAAAAAAACCTCAGAAAACCTTGTTCTTATTATCCCATTAAAAATATCAGCTTCCCTTAACAAGTTAGTTGTTCCATTGCCTAATGAGCAGGTATATACCTAGAGGCTCATAAATGACACACACCAACCCTAGTGGGGAGGAAGATGTTTTCTCTCTGGGCATGTTTTGGCAGACTAGCCTAACATGGAAAGAAGGGAGATGGATTAATAAGTTCCTCTGCAGTGTGTGCTATCATCAAATACAGGGACAGTACAAAATGCAGCTCATTCAGTGTGACACAGCATGTTGCATGCTGCTGCCTTTGCTAGAAGAAATGACGACATGTATTCAGACACCTGTGCTGGTTTTCAAAACATTCAGAATCATCGTGGGCACAACTGAATTGCAGGCCCCCATCCTCCTCATCACCGTGTTTGGTTATTGCCTTAGCACCAGGAGGGGGAACACTTACCTTGTTGCTGAGATTTACATTAGCATTTCTAGTGAGAAGCAACGACACCATGTCCACGTGGCCATCCTGAGAGGCAAGATGTACAGGGGCGATACCCTGTCTGGTTACAGCGTTGGCATCAGCACCATATTCCAGCAGTGTAGTTGCTATGTCCATCTGGTTTTTCTTGGCAGCTATGTGCAGCGGTGTATAGCCGTTCTGTCAACAGAAAGCACTTTTTTGCAAGCTACTCACTAAGCCGTGTGATAAATCACTTGCCTGTACCTACCCAACTCTATAAAATAAGCCATTAGTTCTAAATATTCTGTCAAGCAGCCAAATACAGTATCATCTAGCTGTACAAATAAATGTATGGGAGTGTTAAACAATCTGGTTTTGAAAGTACTGTTACAGTAGGAGGATTCTGGGAGAAATTTTCAAATTCAGGAAAAAAATATCTGTCCAGAAGAGCACAACCTATAGCAAGAGGAATTTGAGTTTCATTTCACAGACGTTTGCTAGTTTTCCTTAAATGTACATAAAATCTTTAACAAACAGAAGAGCAGGATGTGTGTTCATAACTCAGAACAGCTGCTATTGTTTGGGTTTTTTCCCATTTCCCAGTGTGAATGAAAGCATTATGTACATGAAATATGGCCTTTCTTGCAGCATTTACTCTGACCTTACTGACAGATCAAGGGAAGATGAAAGCATATAACTTAAGATTCTTGCATTCTTCACGTTTTATTCCTTCCAATACGTGTACCCATTGAGCCCACTACTAAAACTAAACTAAAATGCAGTATCTATTGCCTGATAAAATCTTATAATTCTAAATAAAATTCTAAGAAAGGACAGATTTGGTAGAAAATAGACAAACAGATATAAAGAATAATGGATTAGCATGCAAATACCAAAACACTGCCTAAGGTATGACCAGCTTTTGCTACAGATTGTGGTGCCTCTTTAATCAAGAGTTTTCTGTCTTTCAGAAATATATTACCCTTTATTTTAAAGAAAATGGAAAATGTGTATGTGTGACTAAGGAAGAAAGTCGGGGTGGGGGAGATGAGACCCTAGCTGCATAAACCATCTGGTACGGTATCATAAGTACCACGTGCATCATGACACAGCTCAATAAAGCCTATCTAGGGGCACAAAAAGAGTTCCACTGGCCTGGCTCCTCCCTGCACAGGGCAGCAGAGCTGGACTATACAGGTCACAACAGATGCAGGGCAATTCGGGTAGGAGCAAAGAATAAAAACACAAGGGCACACAGATGATTATAAGAGAGCTTAAACAGTCATCTGGAAGCAAGAGAAGCTCAGCACTAAGTTTCACGTGGAAAAGGTTCTGTAACCTTCAAAATTCAGTTCAGATCCAATTCAGATCTTAGATACTAAAATGCTTCAAAATGACACCTGGGAAACACAGAGCCACAAATAATAAGGGAAGTACACAGCCACTGAATTTTCACTTTGGAGATAAAACGCTTCAGGAGAAACAAACACAATCCTCTCCCTTAGACTTCCTGCATGAGGCTGCTGTGTAAAACAGCCATTGCCACATAAACACCTACTAAATCCTAAATACTACAGGCTAAATCCTGCATATATGTTAAGCTCTGTGTATTTTAAACAGAGCTCGTGTATTTGGTAAAATAACAAATGCAGTTTTCAAGCCTTTTCCTCAGAAATGGGCATACATTGCTTTCAGTGGAACAGAAAGCAGAAGGCTGCCAAGAAAAGGCAAAAGAAGAGATGAAAAATAAAAGCTGAAACTCAGCTCAGTCTCAGTCTGCCTCTTCTCCTCACAAGGTCTGTGCTCTGCCACTATGCATAGATGCAAAAGGGAATGGAGAAATCTGGAAGGAAAGGTATTGAGTTATTCTAGCTACCAGGGAAAAGAGGTGAAAAGGGAAAACAGTTAAAGATTAAAGGACAGAGAAAAACTGAGGCTTTGGGAACAGGAGGGGGGCAGAGAAAGAGAAGCATTGTAAAGTGGATACCAAATTTAAACTAGGCACAAGCCTAATTTTTGCCTATAAAAAAGAAGAATGGTTCATCAGAATAACTGTACTGCAGAATTGTACTCTGACACAGCCACTTCCCATACCCCTTCACCACTCACTCTTCAAGGGACATGCTGCTGGGCCAGGCTAATGAGCCACTCTTAAGACCAGTGTTAAAGGCAAGAGCGTCACCGAAAAACCAACTGCTGATGAAACTGTGGAGCCAGTGATAAGCTATGGCATAGCACATTCCTTTATTAGACCACATTTACAAAAGAACTGGGGAATCATCTGCCGTTACCAACATCATCTTTCAGATGACTGCACAGTGGGTGCCTAAAGCAACAAACATGCTACCATTAATTTTATTTAGTATTGACGCTCTGCTCGGTGCTGCTGCGGCTCACTTGCTACAGAATACTGAAAAATGCTTGCTTTTGGGAAGACGTACAGCTGGCACTTGAAGGCCTGAAGTGTCAGCTGCAAAACTGCTCTGTTACAGATGGGGAAACTGAGGTGACCTGACACGTGAGTCTGTGTAATATTACACCACAGTCTGCGGCGCTTCCACCTTGGCTTGGTCTTCCCAAGCCCTTGGCAGTGGCTGCTGTGAACCCTGTCCCACAGGATGCACAACTTCCACTGGCAGTTTCTTTCAGTGAAAACTGGGTCAGTGCCTTCTTACCCTCTTCAGAAGGCCCCTTCTCCCCCACTGTGGCATTTAGGAGTGCTGTGTTACAGTGGCAGAAGATCAGAGATCACTCCAGTTCACCTCCTGGGGCACTGCTCTGGCAGATTGCCACTATCAACATTATTGATTTTAAACTGTGCCGTTGCTGCTGGCTATCCATGTTTATTTAACTTTCCTCTCTTTTGCAGTATAAACTCTGGGACCTACCATCTATGGCAGACTTCATCCTCTTCTTTAGCTGTGCAGAAGGCCCCTAGTGTTATGGCTGTATTCAGTCATGTGTGAGAGGAAGGCAATCAAGGAGAGCTGTCTGTCTATCTACAATACTGGCTTTTCCACTAGCTCTCCCTTTTTCAGTGTTTTTTTTTGCAGTGATTTTAGGAACACATCTGGGTTGATCCAGATGAGGTATTCACATTGCATTTACCCCACTTGAACCTACATATGCTTCCACTCTGTTTTACTTATTGTTACTGTTCAACTATCAATTATTGACCCATACTTAAAACTGGGATCCACAAAAGATAAAGTAACTATGAGACATTATAAGCTTCTCTAAATTCCTCCTTCTGCTCAGAACTAGAATACATTTAAATACTAATTCTTCCACATCCCCTTGCCTACAGTAAACTGCAAT
Organism: Trogon surrucura; assembly: GCA_020746105.1. Lineage (NCBI taxonomy): Eukaryota > Metazoa > Chordata > Aves > Trogoniformes > Trogonidae > Trogon > Trogon surrucura. Next base: position 32,724,987 of record CM036621.1, read on the forward strand.
CAAAGCAGGGCTATGGCTACTTGTTTTATTTTCTCATCAGTCTTTTTATGTTGTGGTAGAAGTACTGTGAAGCACATTAACAATTAGATACATTGGACTGAGAAATATACCACAGCTCAGAAGTCATCCTGTGGCACAATACAGGAGAACCAGTCCTGTGTTGGAAGGCATTAACTCCAAGCTTGTCCTGCACAGATATTAAGATGCAATGATATAAAGTTGGCTGGCTTGGAGACCAGAAAATTGAAACTAAGGCTCAATATTTGGTGAGACTGAACCTTATTGAAACTAGAAATTTTAAATATTTCTACATCTATATATGGGGGTTTTTACTGCTATTTTATTCACCTGCATAATTATTCTAACAGCTTTATATGGTTGTGAGATGATAATAAACAAGGCCACTCAGCCCTCTATAATTGCAAGCAGATACATCCTAGAAAGAATAAAAGTAGACAGGGAATAAAGTGACACAAAAAGCCTGGGTATTGTTACCCTAGAGTGGTCAGTACTTGTACCTTGGCAGACGCATGAGGTGAAGCTCCCTGGTCCAACAGTAGGAGTGCGACTTTTTGATTATCGTAGTGTGCAGCTACATGCAGTGGTGTTAGACCGCTCTAAAACACATGCAGAACAAACAAGTGCTGTTACAGACCCTCTATAGGGAAAGCTTAGGAATTTGGAAAATTCAAGTAGATAAGGTGAAAAAACACATTTGTTATTCATTCATGTATCCAGAGTCTTTGATAACTTTGGAATAAAAAAATAAACCAGTGATCTGAAAATCCTTACCGAGCTGTGAAAGCCCCTTTCACTTTTCCCAGGGAAAAGGAACAGAGAAGTACATATCTGTGCTGTCCCCAGGACAGAGCAGGTAAGGAATTTTGACCCTGAGGTCACACCCTCAATGTTTTTCTTCTACTGCAGCAGATAAGTAAACTGTCCCTTGGATCTGTAAAAATCCAAGCTGGGCTAGTTGAAAAAGCTTAAGGTCCTACTGGGCTTTGCCCCCTGTCATGAGACCTAGGGGAGCAGAGCCAGCTGCCTGAATACTCCGATAAGGACTGTAAATATTCTGGGCAGGAAGGTAGGTAAATGTCTGTCTCCATTCCCCCAGCTGGGTACAGAGAGCTCATAATTTTGTTGTCAATTAATGACAACAAAAGTCAGATTTGTCATGGGGTTGCTGGCTCTTGCCAGCCCCCACAGGGACGGGAAGATTACATGAAACCCAGTCCAGCTAAACCCATGCTATGGACACTAGTGTGGTGGTAAATAAGTAGAAAGATTTGATTAGAATATTATATGCATTCAGATATTTGCTGCCCAAGTGTCAGTGCTTTCTTCTGTCCTACCTTTCCAGAAGCATCAGGAGATGCGTTCTTCTGAAGCAGGAGGTTGGCTACCTCAATTTTCCCATATTTTGCAGCCACATGTAGAGGAGTAAATCCTTTCTGTAAGAGAAAGCAGTGATATACCAGCCTCATGCACTCTTTTTCAGGGTAAGGTTTGTCTCTTATCTACAAAGACATTGCTATTTTCATCCATCCCCTTACATGGCCCAGAGTACAAGCAGCAGGTCTGCAGATTCCCAACTGCCCATGCAGGTGTGGAGGACCTCCCTCTGCAAGACAAAGCCCTATCTTTCTTTACACCACCAAACACCCAAGCACAAGGCTGGCTAACATCTTATCAACTCCCTTCAGGAATTTCTGCCCTGCATTCCTTTCATTCCGAGAAAATGCACATATCATCACTGTGGTACATTATACATTGGGCTCTGAGGTAAAAGCAGGAAGCTTTGTACCCTTCTAACAAAATGTGGCTCGTTCTTACAGTATTTGTGTGCTTACAGTATTTGTGTGCGTATACGACTCTTGCAGTATTTAATTCACAAGTGGCACTTGGTAAAGGTATATTTTACTACTCAAGCTATCGCTTTTGCAACTCCCTTACCTTGGTAATGATAGATAAAGATGCACCATGATCCAAAAGAACAGAAGCTACATCTTCATGTCCTTCTCGAGCAGAAAGATGCAGGGGCGTATAGCCAGACGTCGTGGCTGCATTTGGAGATGCTCCTTGCTGTAGCAGCTGCTGCACTATATCTGCTTTGCCCAGTCGAGCAGAAATGTGCAGTGGCGTTTGGTCATCCTAAACATAAAGGAGACAACACAGTCCTCCATAAGAAAACTAAGGCTCTTATTTCGATAGGAAACATTTGCTCAGATTCTGTTGCTTTTCAATATTGCAGATGAGTGTTAATTCTATTGAGGTCTTACCTGGTGAATATTGCAGACTGGCTTTCCCTTTGCCATACAATATAGATAACTTGGCACTTTGTCCATGCATCACAAAACATTCCTGGCAGGTACATAATCCATAGCAGTAAATAAACTGATCAATTTTCTTAATCTTGCCTTACTTTGCTTTCCCACTGAATTTGATACCTTTTTTTTAGAACAAATACACAGCTCTGTTCCTCACATCTTGATCTCTTTTATGATTCCCAGCAACTTTTAACAACTCAATCAGTTGTTTGGGATGACCTGATGTGGTTAGCATATTACTGCCTAACAGCTTGCATTAAGTATCATACTTTTTGCTTTTCCACAGGTGAACAATTTGTTTCATATTTTGCAGATAACTTTACAGTGGATGTAACTGAAGATAAAGTATGGTACTGAAATTCACTGTCATTTTCTCACCGCTCGTTCAGAACACAGTAATCTTAATAATTTTAAGTACACGGGTTGCCCTCTCATTGTTGATTTACTTTCCTCCAGTGAAAATATTGTGTTTGGTTGTGACCTTGTTCCAAGTGTCTAATAGCTCATTTCTTCCTTATTTATTGTTTGCATCTGTATTTTTGTCCTTCTCACCCTTAGTTGTGCAATCTTAAGCACGCTATCACAACAGTGACTATTTTTTCGTGTTCCTCATAAATCTATTCAAACATCTTTCCCTCTCCTTTTTTTCCGTGCCGAGTTTCCTACCTTTCTGAGCACTGCTACCCCTCAACCCACAGAAGAGTAGTTCTGGTGTGTTTTCTTCTAGAGAAGTATCTACCCATGCTCATCCTACAACACTGATTTTATAACTCTGGGGTTTAGGATGAGAGAGTGTGAGGATGTGAATGCTGCTCCTCTGCAGGGAAATCCTCCTCTGACTGGTGGAGAGCTTTAATGGCTCTTAAATATTTTCAGTTTGTGCCTCTTTCCCACAAATTTATCATGGCTGATGTCAGCACTGGTGTATAATCTATTACTAGTTATTTAGGATAACAAATTGTTCACAGGCAAAGGCGGTTTGCACAAATTAATTCATTGTGTGAAACAACTTAGGAAATATTTGCATGACTGTTTCTGAGCATGAGTTGTTGTTCATTTTCAAGGCTGTCTTTGGAGATTTACAGACCACGTGCTTCACTTCCATTGTCAGACTGCTTGCAGATACCAAGTGTATCTGCTACAAATATTTAGCCAGAATTCCTTAGAAGTAGATATTCTTATTGGTAACTTCATCTGTGAGCCATTTCGTAGATTATAATTTCTTTGAAATGGTATTCTTCTAATTACTATTGAAAAAAACCCCAGTGTTTTTCTGGTTTTACATATCAAGGCTACTCTTGATTTTTTTACTTCCTCCATACCTTCCTCGGTTTTAATTGTTTCTACAGGGTCTGTTCCCTCTTTTCAGCCCTATCCTACATCCCCTTCCTGTGTCTCCTTACTTGAAGAGGTGTGTTTTGGTTTGGCCTGGCCGGATTTTGGCGGCGGGGGGGGGGAGCTGCAGGGTGGCTTCTGTAAGAAGCTGCTAGAAGCTCCCCAAGTTTGATAGAGCCAATGCCAGCCGGTTCCAAAGAGGGACCCGCCGCTGGCCAAGGCTGAGCCTATCAGTAAGGTGATAGCAGAGGAACGCCTCTGTGAAAAACATATTTAAGAACGGGGAAAAAGAACTGCGCCACAACAGCTGGCACAGAGATGGAGGAGTGAGAATCTGTGCAGACACCAAGGTCAGTGAAGAAGGAGGGGGGGGGAGGATGAGCTCCAGGCGCCAGAGCAGAGAGAGTCCCCCGGGTCTGTGGTGAAGACCATGGTGAAGCGGGTTGTCCCCCTGCAGCCCATGGGCGAGGTGCAGATGTCCACCGTGAGGATCACCGCGTAGATGTCCACCGAGGACTCCACGCCGTGTGGGTGGATGCCTGAAAGGGGACTGTAGCCCGTGGGAAGCCTGCATCAGAGCAAGTCGCTGCCAGAGCCTGTAGCCTGTGGAAGAGAGGAATGCCCACGCTGGAGCAGGTTGGCCGGTGGGACTTTTAGGACGCTGCGGGTGGCTCACGCTGGAGCAGTTTCCCCCGAGGGACTGCGCCTCAGACTCGCGAGGGGTGGGCTGCCCCTCGTGAGGTGTCTCCCGTTGGGCAGTTTGTGATGAATTGCCCTTCGTGGGACGACTCACGCGGAGAAGAGAGCGCGAAGCTTGTCTCCCGTGAGAGGGACCCCACAATGGCCCTGGGGAAGAGTGAAGAGTCCTCCCCCGGAGTGAAGAAGCGGTGGAACCAACGTCGGATGAACTGACCGCAACCCCCATTCCCTGTCCCCCTGCGCCGCTCGGGGGGAGGAGGTGGAGAAACCGGGATTGATGTTAAGCCCGGGAAGAAGGGAGGGATGGGGGGAAGGTGTTCTGTTTGTTAAGATCTGTTTGCTCTTTCTCACTTCTCACTACTCCTCTCTGATCAGTTCTCTTAATAAATGTACCTAATTTCCCCAAAACTGAGTCTGTTTTGCCCGGGACGGTGAATGAGGGTGATCTCCCTGTCCTTATCTCAAACCCCGAATCCTTGGAAATATTTTCTCCCCCTGTTCAGCAGTGAAGGGGGAGTGAGTGAGCGGCTGTGTGGGTACCCGGCGGCCGGCCAGGGTGAACCCACGACAAGGTGTTCTCCAGAAGTATTTTTGAATCCATACAGGCTTTGGGGAAATGACAGGAGACATCAGCAGGCACAGGTTTACAGTGTTGCAGAAATAAAAGCAGCTTGGAGGCATTCCTCCCCTTCCATGATTCCCACCCCAAAACAAAGTTCTTCAGACACATTTTATATTCAAAGCTGACGAAAGAACAGGCACTCTTTCTTACATACAGATCATTCATGACTACAGTAAGTACATAACAAAATAGCAGTGGTCACTACTCCAAGGCCCTTGGCTTCATCTCCCTTTCGCTTCCCAGAAGACACATGCAAGATGCATGCAATTCCTTACTTTGTTAAATGTAGGGTTATTATAGCTGGACCATGACCTTACCTTAGCTTTAGCCTCCACCTGAGCTCCGTTTTGTACCAGGTATCGAACGACCTCTGTTTGGCCAGCTCTGGCAGCCATGTGCAGTGCTGTTTCTCCTCTCTAGCATGCAGCAGCAAAAACAAAATATCATTAAAAACACACTGCAGGAAAGACAAACCCAAACATGCTTCATAAATTCAAAAATACTTGTGACCCAGTTCAGAATAATCTCCGCTAGAATATTTTGCAGTAGTTGTCTGCAAGCAAGACGGGAGATTAAATCAATATTTGACCTCTTAGCTGTTGTATGCTACAAAGCAGTTTATGTCAGGGTCAGTTTCCCAACACAATAGTGCCTTTGTTACCAGTCTTTTGCTGAAAAGAGACAGTGCAATTTTTGTCTTTACTACTATCTTACTAACATTGTTTAAATTGACATCCATTTAAATAGTCTAACTTAGTAAAACAAAAAAAAATTCAAATTTAGTATATTCAGATAGCCATATACTTGGCTTTCCCCCTGCTATGCCCTATGCCTCTACTATCATTTTTTATCTGACAAGTGCTGGGATAAGCGAACAAGAGGAGAAAAAAATCATTGCTGAGTACATTCATCTAAGGCCTCATGGACTTAATGAAAGACAAACTCAAGGAAAGCAGAAAAAGTCCAGGAGAGAAACTGCTTTCTACATTTTTGAGCATCAAAATACCTTTAAGTACCAACACCTGCTAATTTACAAATGGTGTTTTATTTTTATATAATCTAATTGAATTAGCAGATGAAGACTTTGATAAAAGACTGTCTTCTAACTGCACCTCTGTGTGGAAGGTGAAAGGGAGATCTTGAGACCGAACTGTTAGAAAGATGGACAAGCTTCTATTTTCCTCCCATTTCCCAACTTTCCGATATCCATCTAACAACGACTTCACTTTTTACACATGCCCTGGCAGCCTTGGGGCGCACAGCGCACATCCAGTAGAAAAGCCCACTGGTACGGCTGCACAGACACAGGCAATATGTCCCGACAATCTGCTGCAATCTGTTGATAACAGCAGAACTGTCCTTAAATGGTAGCCCCCCGGGGTCCTGGGAAAACAGTGCTCAACACTCAAGTACACATCTCAAAAATTACATATGAGAAGCTACAGTATGTTCTTATTCTTTACTTCAGAAAATAAAAAGAGAATCTGCTTAACGTCAGCCTCTTCTGAGGTTTTCTCGACCTGTCAAGCATCTCCCCAGTAGGAGTGAGCACTTTTCCGCGACTCCAGCGGGAGCCACCCCTGCTCTGGATGTGGATGGTGGATGATATGGATGTGGATGAACACCAGAATCAGGCGCTTCCCAGCAGTGCTGCTCCAAGACACTACAACGTATTCACAGTCCCACCCTGCTGAAAGGAAACCCGTTACTCACGACGTTGGTAGTGTTGGGTGATGCTCCATGATGCATTAGCTGCGATACAATATTTACATGTCCCATGAAGGCAGCAACATGGATTGGAGTGAGGCCCGACTGAAAAGCAAACCAAAATCAAACTGAAATACTTACTTCCACACTCCTTTACAAGAATGCCATAGGGGGAAAATAAGTTGTTCTAAAGTAAGTAAATCCAAGCACTCGCTGTTCTGAGAGGATCTTCTCAAAAACATATACACACGCTTAAACTACAGGGCACACAGAACTGGACACCTATGAGTATGCTTCATGAGCAAAAATAAAACCATTCTAGGAATGCAGTAACTTCATCAACTAAAATCAACTATAGCTAAGCAAGATTTCTTCCTTAAGTTTTTATTAATTATTATTTTTGACCAGAAAAGAACAAAAAAACAACCAAAAAGCCACACTCCAAAAAATAGGAAAAGGGTAGAAACATTCCCAGCACAAAGATAAGACTTTCTGGAACATTCAGCTAATGCAAAAAAGATGCAGCGTCCATTGTCCCCACCAAATCCAGTTGCTTTTGGATGAACAAAAAGGTCTATTGAACTTAGTGGTGAGCTCCATCCCCACTGTTTCTCCAAAAGAAAGGGAATTCAAAACTGTGGCATCAAGCCAGAGAGGCACAGACACAAATGACACAGGCTAAAGAGAATTTCCATTTCCCTCAGGACCTTGTGGCACCATCACTATCACAAATCTGCACCACTGCCCTTACACAAGATACAACAGATCAACTGGAGAGAAAGAGGAGGATGAAAGTGAGGGGAAAAAAGGGAGCAGTTATTTAGCAGGACATGACCTCAAGGATTTTGCTTTAGAAATCCAATCAATAGTTAATATTTCTCCATGTAGAATTACCCTAAAGCCTCTTCACAGCTGCTTCTGCACAGCTGTACCAACAGTCAGCCAGAGGCTGCAGAAGAGGGTTTTGCTACCAAGAGGAGAAAGCTCAGTGGACCTCTGGAAATCCCCTGACTGAGGCAGCTTGCCCATAGATGTACACAAGTGCAGGAGGGTAGAGCTGAGGAAAACACACTTGTGTTCCTTTCACATGCAGAACGGCAAACATGAGCAGGAAGACGGAATAACTGGTTGAGTTGTTTCACACAGTTTAGCAAATGCCTTTAAAATACAATGTATGTGTGTCACTTTTGACCGTAGAACTAATATCCATACTGTAGAGATTTCAAGCCTGAAAAAAAAAGGTGCAGTATCTACAACTGAAATACGGAACCTACCTGGAAACAGAATTTACCATAGAAAAAAAGTAATAAGCATTACTTTGAATACATAGTTTGTGTACAATAACTATTTGTGACACTTGGTACTGTCTCCTCTTGTTGCATTTCTATCTCACAACCAATGCTTGCTCTCAGATTTCTTTGGTGAGGAATACTCTGAAGCTTTCTGGCCAATTTGTTTCGATGGCCAGATAGAAACTTTCTTTCTGACTAGACAAATAGTAGCTCCCAGATGGGTGCTGAGTACCAACTCCTAATTCTGCCATGAAAGGCTGTTACCATGCAGGTAGCCAGGGAAAGAGGCAGGCAGAAAGGTAGAGCCCTGCAGGGAAGTACCATGATGAATCTCAACAAATGCAGTCAAACGTGTTTTGAGATCATGTGAGATCATGGTGTGGCAGTGACAGGAAAAAAAGGAAGAGCTCTTGCTTTTGGAAAGTTTTGGATTGAAAATGTAATTCAGAGGGTACAGGTCAGACCACTAGCCTGGTTCGCTCGCATGAGAGAGTAGAGTTAACAGTTGCTGTTGCTTTCATTCTCTTAATTCTTTGCATTTGAAGGGGATAAAATGGAATAGATAGTTTTTCTACTTCCACAGCGATTGATTAATACAGAGGACAGATATCGCATCTTTTCTGTTAAGATTCTCTTTGTGCTTCTCACTCATTCGCTAACATGACTTTAAATTAAGACTTTGAAAGCTGCATCTAGAATCCCTACAGGTTTTAAAAACAAGTCTGGAGATATGTGAGCTGTGGCAAGGGCAGGCTCCGTTCTCTCTCTTTAAAGCCAGGAGCTATATGGTTTGCTGCTGAACAATTAGAACAAAAATTCACACATCAAATCACAGGATCATAGAATTGTCAGGGTTGGAAGGGACCTTAAAGATCATCTTGAAAAAACGAAACTCCATTTTGGGGAGATGAACTGTTCCTCGCTGTATTTTGTTTAATCGATGGGATTCTTTATTGTTTTCTAATCTGACTTGTTCCACCGTGTCACATATTTACGTGACCTTTCCTCCTAATTTAGTAGAATATATATATACACATAGACAACCCAAATTTTCCATAGGTATTCAATTAATCTCTAAACTGTGTCAGTAGTTGGGTGCAGACTATCTCATCCAGACTGAAGTAATAGCATATTGATTTCTGTCTAACTGATTTGTGGTGACACATGATGGTGGGTGAATATAACTTGTGTGGAAAGCCAAAACAAGGTCTGAATTAAACCACCTTTTAAAATAGGAATGGAGGGAAGTACAGTCTTCACCCTGGTATCTGTAACAGGGTGAATTCCATCTTCACTGCATTAAATTACAGGCCAAAATTGCCTATACAACAGAGCTTTATTTAAATTTAAATTGTTGTTCCCACTGTATTCCCAGACTGTATCAACTGTTTGGGTGTTGTGATCCACTAAGGCGACTGACTTTATTATGCAGTTTCATTATTTGATGATACCTAGCTGAAAATAATTGAGCTGAATGGTACACGCTCCTTCAGAAATATTCAAATATTAATCAATATAATTACAATTAATTTTATAGGAAAAACAAACACAAATATGGGAAAACCACTTCATTACCTCAGTCACAGCTTGAATTGATGCACCGTGCTTCAGAAGAAGTTCCATTACTTTTATTCTGTTCTTCTTGCAGGCAATGTGAAGAGGTGTGAAACCATTCTGTAAGTGAGAAATGACATACTTTTTGATACTGGAAACATCATTAAAAAGCAAAACTGGAACTCACATTAAACACTACTGTTTTAACAGAACACTTCTTGGATTTGTTTTTCTTTTCACTATATTTTTTCATGTAAAAGAGAGAAAAAACTTCTAAGGAAAAGACGACGTATTTCATATAACCGATTTTAATTATGAAATGTCCTGCCCACTCCAATAAATAATACATTTTTAAAAATTCTCAGTTTATCTAGACCTATCAAAAACTTTGGTTTTGCTTGGCATACTCACTGTTAACTGGGGTAGGGGGTTGCTGGAGTTTTGGGGGGCTTTGTTTTTTTGGGGGCGTTGGTTTTCTTTTGACTTTTCAGAACTGCTGGTAAAAAAACTTCACAAGCCCTGGCATTTGGATCTTCTAAACTAATCCTGCTACCTTTTCTTTTTTCCTATTTATTGCCTGACAGGTTACTGTAATTACAATTATTTTTCCCCCTTCTTTAAAAAAAAAAAAAGTGCATGCAGCTGAGTGAACATTTAAAACTACCATCTTATTTAGTGTGAGATAATACAAGAGAAAACAAGTAAAGCAGGAAAAATAAGCTGCCCAGAGCGTCCACGACTGGCACAATAACAGCGCACTGAATGCTGACGCTGCTCTATATATTCATCAAAAAAGCCTTTGCAGAACAACTCTGAAAACAGCTGACAGAACTGGTCTCTCCGATCTGATCAAAATTAGCTTTTTCACCTGCCACGTAGTTTACTATCGTATGCTTTTGTAACATGAGGTCAGTGTGATTGTCTATTCCAGTTAAGTGAGCAGCTCTCAACTCTCTCACAGCAGTGGACAATGTCCAGAGTAAACTCAGATGTGTTTCAGAGAAGAACTGTGTTTCAGGATCCTTCTACTTAATGATCCTGACTGGGGATCAGGACAGAATAAAAGGAAACACTAAAAGATTTAGGAAAACAAAATTTGTGGCTAGGTTACCAGATCAATGAGATCCAGCAACTCTGACAAGCTAAACCTGATCATGATTTATTTCAGAAGGCAAAAATAAATATTACAGGCTTACGAGCCTCCTCCCTTGCTGCCTATAGTGAATAAAACCTATGTAATGTAATACCTTGATCAAAGACACCTGAAGACAGGTTGATTTGACAAAAAAACAGAGGGGCTGGGAGAAAGAAATCTATGCAGCCTCTGCTGCTTTCAAGAGAGTCATTCCACCTGGCTTGTGAGAGTTTCAGGAGTTCACATAATATTTCAGGAACCACATGAATTAGTAGCATCAGGCTGTGAAACCGACAGTCAACTCAATTAATGTCAGAATGTAAATTCGTTTTGAACAGTTACAGAAGAACAAATCAAAAAGACATTTTAAAAACAAGGGATTGCAAGTATAATTTTAAACAAACATATAGTTTGTATGCAGTTTAACTACCCTAGTAGATTTTGTTGCTGAAGTTGTCTTTAAGGTAGAAAGACATATGACTCCATTGACATAAAAAATAAGACAAATATTCATTATGTAACTAATTTCTACTTTATTGTTTCACATCCTTGAGAGCCAATAAAAATTCTCTCAGTTTTAAACATTGCTGATTATTTTGTCTTATTTTCTCTTTGATTATTGTTCTCTTCACAAACATTTAGGAAATAAGAATCCTCTCCATACCAAAAACCTACAGCAGTTACGTCTGCAGCTGCTTCATCTATTCAGAATTGTAACAAGCTACCAGGAGGCAAAACTGCTCTAGTTACACTAGAAATTAATAAATCACTGTTGACCATCCGTAAGCAAAAGTCTGCTCTGATTGCACAATACATTATTAACATTGAATCTTGAGCATTCTCTCTTGGGCTGTAGCAATACAACTCAACTGTCAGCCAGCAGCAGGCAGAAAATAACTCTCAAATAAGTCTCACTACAACTTTGGAAGAATGTTTAGCTGTGAATAGTAACCCACTGTGTACTCACCAGTGCTTTGGCATTAGGATTAGCTTTCTTGTCCAAGAGAACCTTGGCAACTTTGTAGTGGCCACAGTGGGCGGCAACATGCAGCGCAGTCAGATAGTCATTAGTGACGTCATCTACAGGCACGTTGTGCTGAATCAGAAGCTGAACACAGTTTAGATGATCTCCTTGCGTTGCCATGTGCAACGGAGACAAACCATTCTGCGAACAAAATAGACCCAATGCCAATGGGTTAGAGGGTGCTCGGAGAGATTAAACGCCTCTGCGTTGTTCTTAGAGCATTTGTTGCATGAAGAATTTTACAAGCCCAGAGAGCATTCAAAATAAACTTAGCGTGTTCAGTGTAGCAATGAGGGTTCTTACTCTGGCAAAAGACACGTGGACTTTAGAGTTTGTTTGGTTAGGATTTGTAGGCAGCTCTATATTAAAAAAAAAAACAGTCAAGCCATACCAGCGATGCTCTAAACACAGTTGCTCAAGTTAGGTGAGTTATGTGAAGAACAGCATTTTGTGATTATTAACACCCTAGGCAGGAAATTTAATGGTTTTAAAAGCTGTATTAAACTCATCACTATAACACAGCCTGCATATACCAGGCTTAAGAGAGCATGTCCTAGCATCACTCCATATTCACTACAAGCTCCCCTCATCCCTCCACTAGTGTTTTCCTGAATTTGGGTTGTACATACACCTTACACCGCATCACACACCTGTGGAGACCACTCTTCCCAGACGACATTGGTATAACACCAAAAGTTTCAGATGCAACTGGGCTAAAAATATCTGAATAAGACCACCATGACGTGACCTACCAGTGGCAGTGGTAAAGCTCTGTTTTCATCAATACCTGAGAGAGATTCATGTTTAGGAACACGACCTGTACCAATAATTGTTTCTTGCACTGCTTACAAGAGTTAATCAACAAGTTGTCAACATAAATTGCATTTCCAAAGTAAAAACACAAGAGAAATAATACTCAGAACTTTAAAGGACTGCCCCTATTTCGTGACAAAAAATTAAAAAATATGTCAGAATGAAAGAAGTCTTGTTAGCAGGGGTACATAAGCGCCTTAGATAAGCCTCAACACACCTTCTAACATTTGTATTCTCATTTTTAAAAAAAAAAAAAATCAAAACCACCTTGGTCCTTCTAATGCCAAAATTAGATTCAAGTGCAGGAGCTCTTCTGGTAACACACAACAGCATGTAGGCTATAAATGACTGACAGTACACTGTGTTTGTCATCAAGAAGCAACCGAACCTTTTGGTCACAGATGCAGTGCCCTCAAGTGACCACAGTTCGCAAAGGCAAAGCAGCAACGTAAAACCAGCTGACATCTCTGGCTTTCTGAACCAGGTGACTCCTTTCTTCTCCCTTCCCACGGCTGTATCATTACAGCAATGACAAACATTCAAAATGAAGGTGGAAACACACAGTGAAATAATTTTTAAAAGTGACATGGAAGAGGGCTGGTGAAAGCAAAGAGGTCAGAATTCGAAAGCAGTTTACAATCCGTGCTGAGAAGCAGATATTCTTGGACACAGTTATATCTTTCAAGTAAGACTATCTCTTGGGCATCTCACTTGTGATTCATGTTGGCTTGGATAACCCTTCTCTTCCATTCCCAAAGGCTACTACAGCAATTATCTACATGGAAGCTTGATACTAGCAATGCATTTTAAATGTTTTCACTGTCTTCTAGTGTAGTTAAACAGTAGAATAAAAAAAAATTATTTTTTCTCAGACATCAAGCCCTCCTGATAACAATTTATAACTGATAATGCCTGATAATATATCAGTTTATAACCGATAATCACAAAAAAACTGTGAAACTTTAGGGATTGTTCTGTTCCATTTGTAAAAGAAAGATCCTTTAGGTGAAAAGTGACATTCTTCACAACAACAGCCAATAAACCACACTTATTAATGGAGTAATAAATTGAGAAGATGACACGGGACTTCCTTATAGGAGAGACTTGTATGAAACATGATGACACTGACAGAAAAGAAGGGAAGAAGCAGAGCAGCCACACACCAGTTCGGGAAAATCCGCAAGATTCTTCACAAAAATCTGTCTGGATGAGAAAAGTGCAGCAACAACCAGACTTGACACGTAAGAGCAATAGGCAAGACAATGTTAAAATAGTTGGTGATTCAAAACATCATTGGAATACTGTCTTCTGTTATGACCTAAATCAGGCTTGCTATTAATTCTTTTGCAGTAGGAGATACTCTGCAATCTTATATATATGTTTCAATGCCTCTGTCTTCCCGCTTTTAGCAGAAGAATATTACATAAAACTACATTCTCCTTTTCCATATCCATGTTGTGAGAGACAATCCACGAACGACCACAAGAAATGATTTGGTACTTCAGGATGGAGCCACTAAATAAACACTGTTATAATACTGCTTTTATGAAGATTGCCAAGAAAATATTAAAAGGTGAAGAAATTCAAGAGCAATCAAAGACAGCCATATGATAGCCTAAAAAAAAAATACAAACGAAAGCAAGGTAAAAAAAACCCCAAAACCAGAAGAGGACCACAGAGGTCCAACAGATCAAATGCCTGACTGGGCAAACAAAATTACCAGTGAAACATAGCTTATTTTGTAGCTATGTCAAAGGACTTCAATCAGGGAAAGTGCCATTAGTGCTGGGGGGGAAAAATAACAACAAAAAAAAAAAAAAGAAAAAAGAAGGAAAAGAGCCAAGCAAGCCTGGAATAACAGTAATTAAGAAAAGATGGACATCGATACACAGAGATGCCATTTCTCACACAGAAAATCATTGGTATACTCAAACTCAGAATTTGTATTTCCTTTTGTCTGTAAAACCCCCCAGATAATCCATTAGGTCATTGCTACCCCTGGAAATAAATCTAAGGTTATTTTAGTGCAAAAAAGTGTTAGCACTATACTAAAAAAACTCTAGTAGGAAACAGCTATGAAACAGCAGTCCGGTTGTTGTTCTGTTTTATATGACATGAGAAAACTTTGTGAAGTTCAAAATCTGTCAAAGACGTGCCCTATTTCCAACAATGCTGTGACTTTATTTGAAGACAATGGAGCCACTTACTTAATGCAGAGGGCAGTACTCTAGGTTAGTGCCAAAGGAATGCATTAATTTATGTCATTCAGAAATACCACTACTGCTCAGCTTACCTTCTGAAAACAGTAGAATTAATGCATCAGAGGGAAAACTCGGGAAGCTCTGCTCTTTCTTCTGTTTACTTTCTAACAGGTAACATAGTTTTCACGCTTTCAGAGAGGAAGCTCCCATTTTGCTGACAGTGTTTATATAAGCCTCCGCAGGTCAATACCCAAAGCATGTCTTTCAGCCTTGGGCTATTTCAGACCCACTATCCCATGTTCTCACCTGCCTGATTTTGGCTAGTGAACCCTGGGCCAGGCCATGTGAATCTCCTCAGAAAAAGGAACAAATTCAAAATCCCCAGGCCTTGAACAGCAGGTTAAGTTTGAGGATAACACTTGACAACATGAAATCTGTGTAACAAAGAAATGTAGTTCTCATGTATGACGGTGGAAACCAAAGCAATAGGGTTAATGTTTTGCATTTGTTTTTTTTTTTTTTTTTCTTTACATAATTAATTCAACTACAGAGCGTGGAAGTGCCTTACTTGCTGGTATATGAGCTCTACACCCTGAAAGTGGCAGCAGTGTGGAGACATTCCCCAAGTGTCTCCTAGGCAGCCCCAGCTGTCTCCCTCTGCTTGTGAAGTTTGCAAGTCAGGGCTGTGGGAGTCCATGGAAACTCCACTTGCAGAGCATGGGTGGATCCTGTCTGTCAGATTACCCATGACAGCACTTACCAGTGACTCACTGAGCCAAGGAAAGCTGGTGTAAACCTTCCCAAACAAATGCTAAATATATTCCAGTAAAGGAAAAAAAAACCACCACAAGAAAATAAAGAAAAGGGAGGAGAAAAGCAGAATATAGAAGGGTGTTGAGGAGAAGAGGATGACAGAAGAGAGAAAAGGCATAATAGAAGGAAATAAGAAATCTTGTTCGAAATACATTGCTTACAGACTGAGAGTAAAGATGTAGTGGAAGGTTATCTTAGGAAAGAACCTCAACAAACTGCACGAACCCAAATGTCAACCCTGAATGGGAAAGCCATGGACTGTAGTGGTCCTACCAAGCAGGATGTTGCACTGAGATTCAAAATCGGCAAGAACAGCACAGCAGAGACCACCACCAGAAGAGTTCAGGCAAGCGTGTGCTTTGACGCCAGCCCTTGGGTCTAAAGCAATCTGTGTACCCTCACGCAGGTAATTTGAAATTCCCATGAACAATTTTGTATGATAAACTGTAGAGAGAAAGCTGAGAAGCTGGTAATCAGGCTAAGTCCTAAGGAAATATGAGCTGTCTTTGCAAAGAGACATGGCTCCATTTTTGTCTTGTACCTCTGCTCTAGCCTTAGGGTAATCTGGTGCAAACTGAAGATACAATGTAATCACCATGTAGTTATTCCAGGATAGATATGGAAACCTTCAGCTATCGAAATTTTGAGGGATAGGGTTACCATACATGCCTTTTTAGCTGGCACAGAAACCTTTTCTTGTGTATCTTGATTTAACACATTTTACATATGCAGACTTGCGCTACATACGGCATTCACTTTGGAGATCTCCCACACAATTACTTTAAATAGCTCTGAAATAGGAAAGTTATTGTCAAACCCTTAAATACATGAGACATGCAGAATTACATTAAAAAAAAATAATTAAAAGGATTATCTCAGCAGAAAACAGGACCAATTACCTTGGTTTTGGAAAGAATAGGGGCACCACGATCCAGCAACATTTCTACAACCTGTTCGTGGCCACTTCTGGCTCCACAGTGGAGAGGGGTCAACCCGTCCTGTGGATCACAAGCATTATAATGGATTAGTTCCAGATACAGTAAAATCTTGTGCATTTTTATAAAGACCTATGATGTCCTAAGAAACTAATTAATTCCTGCAGGATGCTGCTCTTACGCAACTGAACAGCTGAACCCATTTATTCTGGACAGAGGGCATTTTGGCTCTGATTTTCTAAACATGTAAATAGTCCTAGCAAATTGGTGCTTGTGCAGTGGGCTACTACCAGGCCTGCACTGTACATGCAGTAAAGTGCTAAATTCACATACAAGAAAAAGGTGAGACTGCACTTTTGCTACTTTTTGCCTTGCATTCCTTTGAGAAAATTGAAACTTTTATTTCTCAGTATGCATCAAGGTCAATAGACAGTCCTTTTGTTAGAGGGGAAAAAGAAAGCCAAACAACTCTTTCCTACTCATATTATTTTTTTTATTACACTGATTTCGATAGGTGTATAGCAGATGAGAAAATCATCCTAATCCCAGGTGATAAAAATATGTTGGATTAAATTCTGTCCCTTGTTGTATAGACCATAACTGTATGACTTCCAGATGAATGATCTGTCTAGAGCAAAGTCATACTGTCAATACCTCTTTTAGAATAGCTTGCTTAGTAGTAGTTACCATCATCTTAGGAATACATTTATTAAATAAGAGGAAGACTCTTTTTAACAATAATAGAGCTATTCCAAAATAGTTTGATTATTCTTTGACCTGCACCCTGTTCACAATGGTCAAGTAACCCGCTGTACATGAGTGCTATGATGAAAGAAAACACATATGCCTTGAGTAACTGTGAGTAAAGCCACATGGAGTTTTTCAATGCTGTACGGTATAGCGTTTGTTACAAATAGAAGTGTCACAATTTTAAGGGAAAAAAGGAAGGAAAAATACTGTTTTCAGAAACAGTAATAGCAAACAGCTGATTTGTTACAAGCAAAAGAAATACGCAGGAGTTTATCCACACGAAAACAATATTGTTTTTTTCACTAAATACGTCAGAAGGAGCCTTTATAAGGAAGGTTGAAACTAATAAAGAAGAAAGATAAATATTTGTTCATTTCCCAAATACAAGTCATAACGGAAGGGACCTTTTTCCAGTGTCTTCCAGCACTATTAAAAACATACATGTTGTATTGTCTAAAATATACATGTCACATCATTTTTATAAAAAGTATTACCTGAAATTTCTTCTCACACATCCAGGACTAATTCATACATGTGCATCCCCTTCTCTGCCTGTTTCTATATGGTAGCAAGTACTATTAAGATACCTCCTTGGATATATTTTCCATCCATAATTACAATATTCTTGATAATTCCTAAACCATTACACTCTACTAGAACATCACCTTAAGGCCTTCAAAGTGTAGAAAGGGAGACAGACGTAGCGATTCAGACAGCCTTACATTCTCCTGCTTCTACTGTTTTGCCCTTCCCTAATAAGCCTATGAAAGATCGCAGACAGAAAGTGTTGTGATTAACTTTTTCTGCTAGTCTCATCTAAAACTTTCAGGTTTTCATTGTGTATGTTCTTACACTTAAAATAAGGCATATGTTTTTGATGTAGATGATGAAAAGATTTTGGTTCAGACCTAACTTGATCAGGACTCAGGGAGCCATGCAGGTCGAAAAGTTTGGTCCACTATGTTCTTACTTGAGGTGATGCCATCGATTCTTCGTGTTATTTTAGCCCATGAAGTACACAGAAGGGCGTCTTGTTAAAATTATACTACACAAAATAAAGATGAATTGCTCAAAATATGTAAGCAAAGACAAAGAGAAAAGATATCAAAACCCATGAATGGTACATTTATCAGCTGAGTTGCAAGTGCTTCGCTGTAGTTTCACAAGTGTTTAAAAAAAGTAATGCATATTTCCATACCAGTAGTTTCCACAGGCAAGTGCATATCAAGTACTGTGCAGAACACATACAACTAACATAAAACTCTTGTCCACACAACGGAATGTGTACAGGAAAGAAATTAAAACCTTGCAAGGACAGGTAACCAGAGATCCGTAGGCAGGAGCTGAAGATCACGCACATTAGATTGTTCATTCTTTTTATTTCATACAATTATCATATTCTCCAGGCACATCAAAGAAAGATACTCAAGGAGATTAAGCACAAAACCAAAAGGTAGGGAACCCCCCAACCCATTTCACCAGTGTACCACGGGTCTTGTATACCAAGCTCACAGAGAACGAGACACATTTGATCATCTTCATGCACTAGACTAGAGCCTTAAAAAGTACTTCAGAGCTCCCCGGAGCACAGTGTCCCAACCTCTCACGGTGCCTGCCCCCTCCCCAGCTTGCACCTATGGCTGACAAGGTCCCTGTGGCACAAGAGGCAGCAGGCAGTCGTGCTTGGCCACACCGCAGTCACTACCACCAGATGGATCACATGGTGTGACACAACATGACAATGCAATGTAGGTGCTTGTTGGGACAGCTGCATTGTTCAGATGATGACAGGACTCCCACTGTAAAAAGCAAATACATCTGAAGACAGCTCATTTAGCTGCACAGATCTATTTTTTTTTTTAATTATATTGAAAAGACACCATCTATTCACCCAGTTTGGTTAATTGCTATATGGCACAAAAAGCACATGAGGAAATGTGCAGAGACAATGTGAAACACAAATTACAAAAAGATTTTGCTTTAAAAAAGAGAATCTGAGATTAAAAGAGACTGCTCTAAACTCAGCAAGACTTCACTGATTTTGTCAGGAGATTTTCTAGTTGCTTATTTACTGTTCATACAGACTATACTATGTGAAGCGTAAAATATATTACATGTATTAGGAAGCAAACTTGTCTTAATATGATAGTCTGCAATGGCTCAGAAAAACCATTACAAACGATTATGACAATAATCTGCAGATTAAGGACTCTCTAAGTATGTGCTGACATGATAAATCATATCATCTGCATTATCTATCCCTCCAGAGAGCCTGAGAGCAGCTCCAGCAAAGCCTGGAAGACAACAGGAGTTCTGCTTAGCCAAAAGCTTTCCGTAAGGATTGTATGCCCATCTCTGGAGCTGCTGTTCTTTCTGCAGCTTTTATTTCAAACACACACACCTCAAATAAAGGAGATCCAAGCATTGTTTCTGGTCCCTGTTGAGACTTTGATACCTGTGTAGCTCCCTGATGTTGTTACACTGGGGTCACAACTGGCTTGAGGTTAGCAGCTGATGGTGCAGGCAGTTGAGCCTCTCTGCTGCAGCGTGCTTCCCTGCCACCACATAGAATCATATAATGGTTTGAGTCGGAAAGGGCCTTAAAGATCATCTAGTTCCAACATCACAACACATGGGCAGAGTCACCTCCCACTAGACCAGGTTGCTCAAGTGCTCATCCAATTTGACCTTGAACACTTCCAGGGATGGGGCTTCCGCAACTTACCTGGGCAACCTGAACTTCCCTGGGTGGTGAGACACTGGAACCAGTGTCTCACTACCCTCATAGTAAAGAACCTCTTCCTAACATCTAATCTAAACCTATCCTGCTCTAGTTTAAAACACTTACCCCTCTTCCTTTCCTTCCCCAGCTTTCCTGTAGCCCCTTCAGGTACTGGAAGGCCACTATAAGTCTCCCAAGAGCCTTCTCTTCTCCAGGTGAACAGCCCCAACTCTGGGGCTACTCAGGGCCTGTCTTCAAATCCTGTCTGCAAATCCATGGGAGCCTCAGTACAACAACTCTCATCAGCAAGCATCAGCTACTAACCCAGTCTACGAACAATGACATTAAGCACAACACCCAGTAAAAACTTCACAGTGATGCAAATGTTCAGCAAGAGCTTGTCAGTCCTTGAGCCAAACCCCAGAGCTGGTGCCTGGCCTTGGCAGGAGTGTGACAGCCCTCCACCCCCCTGAGCCAGAGGCAGAAGGGCTCCCCAGGGGAGCGATTACTGCTGCCTCCGGTGTTTATCATCCTCAGTGCTGCTTGGTGAGTCTCCTCCGTGCATGTGCTTCAGCCTAGCAGGGCTCTCTATTTCACAGTGCCTCCCTGTTCCAAGCCTCCTGCATTCGTCATTGGCACTACTGCACATTGCCCCTTACATGCAACAAGGCAACAAATGAGGTTTGCCCTTCCTACACACGCGACACGCACTGAGAGTGCCAAGTCAGTGTTATTCCTGTAGTTATTTTATATTTTAATACATGTGGCTTTTCTGAAACAGCTTATGTATGATCTGATGCATCTTAGAAGAGCATATCCCACAGGTTTTCATGCAGATATGAGTGCTGGCCTCTTATTTAGCTGCAAAATCAGCAGAATGAAGATTATAAACCCTTATTGTTAATCCAGGCTAAAACTTACTTGCTGCCTGCTTCACACACAAATTCACTGTGGCATATACAGTATTAGACAGCCAAAGCAAATCAAGTTAATTTAATCAACCTCTCCAATTAAACCTCATTTTTTCAAGTCTTTTCCAGAAGACAGAGAAGAAGTAATTAGGGTAACATTCAGTAAACATTGTACATGAGGCTTTAATAGCTCTTTGCTTAGAATGCTAGTTAAAAACCTGAACAATAAAAGCTGCTCTGGATGGATGAAAGCAGCACATAGTTCTTGAGGAGTACCCTTAAGAATTCAGTACAAAACCCCAAGTATCAGCTGCTAGACATCTCGCACTAAAAAAAAGGACAGAGAGGAGATAAACAGCTGGTTAAAATAAACAACGCAACATAAGCATGAGCTAAAAGGAAAAAAAAAAAAGAGATGGCTGAGGCTCAAAATAGTTGCAAGGTCATTTTTGGAAATAACCTCATAGGCTCACACGTTAACTTAGTTTGTGGGTGCCCAAGAATATTGATGGTGCTCATCTAATCCTAGTCCTAATAAATAAAGAGAAACTGGGAGTCCATGGATGAGTTTTACAACAATTTAAACAGGATAAAGATTTAGCCCTTCATGTTAATCTTTTGTACAGTACTTCAATACTGCAGTTTCCAGGACCATCTGCCAGCAGCAAAGGCACACAGAAATGACTAAGGAAAAGAAATCCTTACCCCAACTTATTTAATATTCAGGATTTTTTTTTCTTTCATATGGGTAAAGAACCTTTGCCATTCACTTTTAAGGAGGTATTTTGTGTTCCATAACCAACCATTTGCATTAAATAATATCACAGGATTCAAGACAAGACCTATTTTAACCAAACAAAAAGTATTATGCTCATCTCTTATCCATAAAAATTCTGTTCATATCCTTTTTTTAAAAATAACAAGGAAAGAAAGGAGAGGTCTCACATTTATTTTCACATGTAAATTCCATCTGTTTATCGAGCTGTGTGTGCGTTTAGCACCCGCACCTGCCCCTCACAGAACACCACAAGGCTGAGTACCCAGCTGATAAGAATGACTTGATACATGTACCAGAAAAGACAGCCTTGGCTGTTCTTTGCCTTTCAGTATATTCAGTAGTGGTGATGCTGTAGAAAAAGCATATGACCGAAGCTTCATCCTGTATTTTTCTAAGGCCATTCTATGTCTCAGACATTGAAAAAAGAATGTTGCTTTAAAAAATGAACTACTGCAAAGTTGCATGCCTCAGTTGTTCTGCCTTGAAAAAATAATATTGGGTCAGGTAGGAATAACAAGAGAGATTTAGCCAGAACACGTGCTATAACACTTCACGGCATTTAATCTTCAATATTGAATACAAGATCTAGGCAGACACTCCTGAAACAATGTCTTTTTTTTCATCTAGCAGCACTTAATCTCAGATTTACAAATCTTTCCTGATCTACACCAGTGATACTCTTCCCTTTTCTCAATCATGCAGCTGCCTGCTCGGTTCAGTGAGTCTCCTCGACAGAGGCACATGCTGCCCAGACCACAGGCTGGTAAACTCTTGCCAGGATGAGTCAGTGCTGCCCAGAGCAAAACTTCCACTTAGTCACTAACTGCCAAAAAATGATGCCTCTGGTAATGCCAGAGAAGGGCAACGATGAGTGACACACGTACAGCAAAAGCAGAAAAAGTATGCAAATCCCTTCTGGTTACAGAGAGGACGGGTATTTGGGGAAACAGGCAATCTTTGAGGGAAGTCAGAAAAAAACAAACTACCACTTCGTGAAACGCACTCATTCATTGCCTTTTGCCTCCCTGGGAAGCTCTGCCAGACTCAAGAGCTGTTGATGTTTCTGCCCTCTTCCTGGATCCTGTTTCCGTCCCAGTCTGTATTTTTAGTTACATAAATTATCCTAATGTCTGATCCTGGAGCCTGTGATACAGAAAATGAAGTGGATCATGAATTCTCATAACCAAAAGAAAAGAACAAGTTGGATTCCAATCACTTAACATAGTAGTCCCCGATGTTTTGGCTACAGTGGGACATATAAATGCTTGCAGAGAGGAATGAACATCTGGCACATCACCAAAACGTGGTCCTCCCCACCACATGGTAGGCCCACATTCTCAGCCTGGCATCCTCCATGTAACATGTAGTAGGCTGGTATTTCAAATCAGGAATTATACCCACTGACCATATTATCCATGAAAAGTCATCCCTTCCATATTCTCCAATTAGAAAAAAAGAGTAACATTTTACAAAGAAATCATGAGTGTCTTCTAAAGGTAAAAAAGAAGAACTAAACAAAAACATGTGGAGAGAGTAAAGAAATGACAAAATAAATTGATCCAGTTTCTGAATTTGCCACGGAAATAAAAAATACAAATGTGCCTCTACAAGCATTGCAGGAAATTTCAGAGACTGCTGAAACACTGGAAAACCAAAAAGAAACCTGTGGATACAGTAATAACTGTAGAAAAAATATTCTTAGGTTATAACTGTGTTTTAATTAGAATCATTCTGTTAGGAATTATGCAAAACAATAAAAAATGGAAGATGGATGGGTGATAAGCTAATATTTCAAGAATGTGCAGATATCGAAAAGTTACAGGCACAGCTCCCGAAGGTTACCTGTGCACAGGAGCACGTTGCAAAGGCTGCTGTGACATCCAACAGCACCACTAGCTCTAGGTTCACTTTCACACATTTGAACATTTTCCTTCTCTTTTTTGTCACCGTGTGAATAAATAATATCTCCCTAAACTGGTTTGATGGGGTTTAACTACAGCAATTAGATATTACCATATGCATTGAGCTTCTAAGGCACTCAGCGGATAGAGTTAGGTGTCAGCCTGACGGAAACCATCACCATGCCCAGCACATTTGCTGACAAACCCAAGCCAGCACCTAAGCACTCGCTCAGAGGCTGAGCTGCATGAGATTCGTCAGGAATATCGTGCTCCGTGACACTGCCCTGTGGATAGTGAAAACCAAACACACATTGCAGTTTTAAGTTACTCTTCTTGCATTCCAATTCTGAAACATTTGAATCGGATTCCTGTTTTTCAGTTTTTTCCTGTACCCCAAAGTAGCTACAAGCAGCTCCTAGTTAAATACCCTACAGAGAACACGGAAAATTGTTGGTTCCGAGCTTTGCCATGCATGGTGTTCCACACCCTGCTTTAACAGATATAAATTGTTAGCATCTTAATGCAACCATTTTACAAAAAAGAATTGAAGTGCAGCTATGGTAGCCTGCCAGGAAGATGAATGATTTAAGCTGTACAGCGACTAACAGGTCAGGGGCAAGAATTCCACAGCCATTCCCAGCATTCACACTTAAGCTTACCCTTGTTTTGGCATCAATTTTAGCTCCTCGATCAAGCAGGAGTTTGACCATATTTGCATTTCCTCTCTTTGATGCAACATGTAATGGTGTGATATCGTTCTGTGGAACAAAAAAAAAATGAAAATAAATACACATATTTTTCACATATATCTTTCTTTCATGAACTCCATGATCAATTTGCTCACAGAGTGAATTTTGCTCAATTTCCTAAAGCATAACACAGCCTTGTTTCCCTGAGAGCATGAAAGCAGAAGGAAGCTGTGTTTATCCACAC
This sequence comes from Trogon surrucura, assembly GCA_020746105.1. Lineage (NCBI taxonomy): Eukaryota > Metazoa > Chordata > Aves > Trogoniformes > Trogonidae > Trogon > Trogon surrucura. The sequence continues at coordinate 32,749,442 of CM036621.1, forward strand.
ATTTGGATTACTGGCCCAATACCTAGACATATATATTATGAAGACAAAAAATCAAGTTGTGGTTGGAGTTATAAAAAGGCTTGAATGTTCTTTGGCTCTCAGCTTTAGTATAAGAGTTAACCTTATGTTATTTTACTGACTAAACTCTAGCAATTTAATTCAGCTATGGTTGGTTGTGAGCATGTAATGATGGGATTCACACCTCACAGTTCACTGGCCCTGTAGGAGCCATGGAAAATAAATAAAGCCATTACATCTGTAGGTCTAATTCCAAAGTAACAAGATGTCAATTCTATTTATTTCTGGACAGTATCAGTAAACCCTGAAAGTCTCGTAAGCACCTTCGTTTCAGCTACATGATTAAGTTCATCTGCCAAATTTTTTCCTCTAATCGACATAATACTTCAAGGGAGACTGTAAATATGTGTATATGCTTCCCTACACAGCGCCTGGCAGGCCAGCAGCACGCAGCGATGCCGCACATCGAGGACAGTTACATAACCAATGCGTGCGCACACAAACACGCTTCTTTAACAAGATGTAGCTAGGATGTTTCTTCATGCTCTGGTGAATCCTTTATCTTGCAGTTTATGAAGGCCACATCCTGTATGTATTTGATCATATGGAGCCAAGTGAAAATAAAAGGATTTAAATAGAACACGCTGCTACTGTAAGAAGACAAATAGAATTTTAAAGAACATGTTTCTGTGTATTCAGTGGGAAGCGCAAACAGCTGGCTGTGTAAAACTGGCTTTCCCTGTGACCGAGCAGAGAGGGGTAAATTTTTGTGAGCATGTGTCCTATGGCTGACTGAATCAGAAAGGCACCCATTGCCTTGAATAGCTGGAGAGTGGTACAAGGGTCTTTCCTGGCAAAGAGACCGTTTAACTGTGCTTCCTCAAAAGTACAGGTGAGTGGGGCTATAACACAAAACCAGCACTGAGAAAAGATCCCCTCTCAGATGTGACGAGCTGACTCATAGCTTAATAACAATGCTGAGTACCTAATCTAGGGTGATACATTTTCATTTACACAAAATTTCACTAGGAAGACAACTCACAGCTACTAGAAAGTACTAACTGATAATATCACAGAGATAAAATACATTTTAGCAAGATGAAACAACAGAGCTTTTTTTCATCAATATTAGTGATCATTAGAGCATCAAAGCAATTACTATTCTCATCTCTTTAACAAAGTAAAACAGAAAGCTGCTTAGTACATTAAACAAGAAGTATGCTACGCCTAGTCCTCCCAGGTATGTTAAACTGTGTGACCACTTGGTTTTGGAAAAAAAACAATTAATTCTATTTGACTGCAGCTGACATTGGATATAACATGGGGTTTGTATGTTACGGTATCAGCCACAAAGAGGACAGAAAAAGAAAGGGGAAAACCAATTATGAGGAGATACTTTCTGCTTTTCCTCTCTTCCCAGAAGGAAAGATGCTACTGAGGTCAGAGGCAGAGAGACATGAATTCTACATTCCTGAGAAAAAACAGTAAAGGAAATAAGTTTCATGTCTTCAAGTAAAGGGTTCTGCAGATAATTGAGATTGAAGAACCACATTTTTTCACTTGCTGGAGTTGATGGGCAGGGAGGTTAAACTCAGTCTAATAGACCTTAGTGCCCTGTTAATATGTGAAAATAATTTTGTACTAATAATTTACTGTATTATACACAGACTAGAAGAAATAGCTTTTTTAAGCATCAATACAGAAATGGAGGAGGAAGGGACAGCGTTACGAAAGGCAGGACAAATATATCAGAAGTCTGATTCTCATTCATCTTGGCATTAAGCTAAATCAGTCTAGTGCAGCACAGGGGAGGGTTTAAGCACATAAGAACATGGACTGCAGGTCTAGTTATTTGCCATTTCAAATCTCCTGTTGCCTTAAATGAAGGAAAGTTGATTCTAGAGCAGATGGATGAGCACTGGCAGATACACAACTCAATTCCCAAAGAGATGGCTTCCACTTAGCAGTTAAGGTTAGGTCACACTGTTTACTTGCAACAGGGGAAAAAAAATAAACAAAAAAACCCCAACAAAAACCCACAACACTTTAATGTTCCAAAAGAATTGCTGCTCAAATGACCTTCATATATCTGGTTAGTACCGAAACTATCAGGACAGTGCAGTTTTCTCTCAGTTTCTGACAGGAGTGAGCACCCTGGCTGGGAATGTGGGGGAACTCTGTAGCACCGAATAAGAATTGAGATCACCAACGCAAGGTGAAAACTAGTAATTCATCTTTCCTCCGTACGATCATCCCTCTTTATGAAAAACATATTAAATTTAACATTTCTAGGATCCCAAAACCTTGAGGTACATTTGGTTTAAAATAGGTAAGAAGTTCACAATAAGAAGAGATAGATGTGTAAAGGATGTAACCACTTTCGACACAGTTTAAAAACTTTTAGACACAGCCTGAAAGTGTGACCACTTTTAGACACACTGTTTTAAGACCAACTATATTCAGCTACCCTGAAATAACCATAGAAACAGAATCGTTAAGGTTGGAAAAGACCTCTAAGATCATCAAGTCCAACTGTCAACCCAACACCACCATGACAACTCAACCATGTCCTGCAGTGCCATGTCTACACATCTTTTGAACACCCCCAGGGATGGTGACTCCACCACTTCTCTGGGCAGCCTGTTCCAATACTTCAATGACTCTTTCAATAAAGAAATTTTTCCTAATACCTAATCCAAACCTTCCCTGGTGCAACTTGAGTCCACTTCCTCTCATCCTATCACCAGTAATGAACTGAGCAGGAGAAATTAGGCAAATGAAACCCTCCATGCCCAGTGGAATATTTGTCCTATCAAACTCAGCTCCTCTATCCTGGGAAAAGATCACTGCAGCACTCACTCTGGGAAGGGCGATGCAGTTTCTGCTGTACTCTAGTAACTTATTCAGACAGTTCATCAAAAAAGAATTAAGAGACAAAGGAGAAAAAGCATGTTTAGCTTTACCAGCCCTAACAGATCAGGAAAACAGTGTGAGGAAATGAAGGGGTGAAAAAACAGAGGAGGCAGGTCTCTATTCAGAATTTAATTTTGCCATTTAGCTATATGAGCTTTTACTGGTAGCAAACAATATGAAGTAATAATTCTGATGGCTGAGATTTCTGACTCCATGCAGATGAAGAGAAGCATTATGTGAATGATTGAATAACTGCACACTGAAGTTTAGGGCAGACAATTTGTCTTTGGTCAATACTATGTTGTGACACGGCTTAAAGAATTATACGTAGATACACTATGCATATGGCCCCTTCCCATCTCTCATCTGACAAGAATGTGAATCGAGAAATTAATAAATTTCAGACATCATCATCATTAATGTTTTTGATGACAAAACATCATTCAAGCAATTCAAAATTGAGTTGTTTGTACTTGTCACAAGAAACTAGATATAAAAATAGCTTTAAAATATGTGCAGCTTGGGTGCAGGTTATTAAGACTAAAACTGTGGTATCAGCAAACAATATAGTCACCAAATGTAAGGTTCTGAATTCTTCAGTAAATCAACAGCATCTGCTGTCTTTTCAGTCTATTTTTATCTGTTTGATCTTCTATAAATTTCTCCCTTTGTTCTTAAGATAGAACAGTAAATCAGGAAACTTTTGAGGATGTTTTCCTGCAGTAATAAAGCTGAAATGCCTTCAAAAAGTTGCCATTAAAAGATGTGGTTCAGATCTAGAATGTCTGTGGGACAGCGTCTTGCCCTTGCTGTTGACATATCAAATGCCGAATAATGTTTCAGGCAGATCCCTCAACACTTGAGACCTAACCTGGCATTCAACTTGAGAGTTAACAAATTCTACAAGGAATATGAAACATAAGTTGTGAGAATAACAACCTAAAACTCTGCAAAAAAAGCTCACAGGACTATGAACTATCACATAGCCTTTCCTTTCCCCCTAGCAGATTTCCTGGGGAATACGACTCGAAAGTTCTCTGAAAGTGTATATAGTTCGAAATGCAACAGATTAGATGCGTGCAATTTTTTGCTACATCTCACAACATTGTGGATGGCTTTTTTCCCTTTATCTATTGCCTTCTGCAGCCACCACCTTCACACACTGGGTCTGTTTCTTCCTTTGGAGTCTCACAACATTCAGAAAACAATGGGTGAAGGGTGATCTGCTTTTACATTCAGCAGCTTTTTCATGTGCCTCATCAGAGGAAACACTAAGCCCTTTCAGCTGCAGCTCTCTGCAGCTTCACAAAAAAACTCAAAAAATGTTGAGTTATCTCATGCTGAGCAATAAGCCACCTACATTTCCCATCTGAAGTGAGATCAGCTCCCCTCTGACACATCGCATTATCCATCACAGTTCACCACAGTAGTCAGAATTACTCCTTACTATTATAAATTAGCAACAAGAACGGTTAGGAAGCCAGAAAAAATATAGGGAAAAACTTAAAACTGACAGAGTGTAAACATTGTACATCTTATAAATTCTATTTTAGAGCATTTAGAAAATGAAGAATTCCCCCTAGTTTCTGATATGCTACATTGTCCTATGGGATTGCCTCTCTCCCATCAGTCTGAGTTTACAACTGTAAGGATCCTAATAATAAATATTTCCGCACTTACAGTATCCTATTGGTCTTGGAAGTGTACATTTTTTAAAAAGCACACAAAAAAAAGGTAAAACTTTCCTAGTCATGTGCTGCATTGCTTTAAATACCGACTAACCAGTAGATCGTGTAGGGGCTGTGAAGACTCATTGCCAGCATCATGGAGAGAACTCACCACCACCTCAGACCTCTCCTCTCAGCCCCTCAGGAGAGTCCAGATTAAATCAGAAAACTTTCACTTCTTTATCTTTGATTTTCTTGAAAAATGGTTCCTTACCAAAATCTTCAGATTAACTTGGAATTTAGTAAGATAGTCCTTCTTGGTTCTCAGCTGAGAGCAGGCTCTGGGAAGAACTTAATATTGACAAAGAGTGTGTGAATAAAACACAAGCTGAAAATAGCCAGGCTGCTAAAGCAGAAATTTCCTATACAATCTGGAAAATCCCTCCATCATGACAGGTTCTTAAGGAAATAGCATAATGTTGGCTAATGTTGGTTCATTGTTGTATACTGGAATTATAGTCAACAACACTACATGGATATTGGGGGGTGGTTAGCTGACTCAGTTAGAGCGTGGGGCTGATAACACCAAGGTCACGGGTTCGATCCCCATTGGGTCCCCATGTGTTGCCTGATCTAGTTGAGAGGCATCCCTGCCCATGACAGGGAGGTTGGATTCAACGATCTCTAAGGTCCCTTCCAGCCTAGGCCATTCTATGATTCTATGATATTACCACTGTTACCAGTTCCTGGAGGTATTGGAAGATTGTGCTGTGCACGTGAAGAATTTCATACACAACTATGCAGCTACATTAACATATTACATATGAAAACACTCAATATTTTCACCTTCTGTATTTTTCTGCCATTCAGAATTGAGGATACAACGCAGCAGAACGCCTGCCGAGAAAAGCTCTAGTAGCAGTTACTGGGATCACTGAGATTTGTATAGGACTTTCGCAAATTAAAGAAATTATAGGCACAAACATACATTATAGGCACATTGTGAATTGTGTGTTTTGAACAAGGAGCTCTAGTGCAATACTAAGATTTTGTGATGTGGATGCATTTGAACAGTTTCATATTAGTGGAGTTCTCAGTCTGTAAAACTCAAAGCTCCTGGAAGCAATGTGTTCATGTTTCATGTTGGACATGAACCTAACTTTTTACTAATTCCCCTTTTAAATTTAAAACACACAACCAGATGCTTTCCAGGAAACCTTATAACAGTACATAATTTTCCAGCTTTTTTCTCCTCTGCTTAATAAGCCTTATACTGTGCTAATTTACTTCTTGCATGCTTATATAGTTAGCTTTCTTGAGGCCCAAGATTTTTAAAATGAATCCTGGAAGAAAAGAAGGAAGGGTATAGCGAGGAGCTGTTATGTCAAACTACCACTAGGGAAATAGAAAGATGTTTTTCTTTATGTGGCTGTCACTTACATATTGCCTGCTCTATTTGATGGTCTAATGGTGTTCTGCTCCTCAGCCTGAGGGTCATCATTAATGCATGCTGTCCTCACTCCACCCTCTCAAAATCCTTTCTCAACCTTCCAGTAAGCAACTTTCTACTGGCAAAGCCCACTCCCAGTGGAACCGAGATCTCTAGAATAAGGAGTGCTCTGTGACAGGAAGGCTGTTCACAGGGCTGGATGCAGTTTTATGGCACAGCGACTACCTCCTGTTTGTGTTGGCAAGAAAGATATAGGCAGGGGTCATCTTCACGTAGAGGATTCCCTCGCTACCTGAATTGCAGAACTGTTTAGATTGGAAAAGATCTGACTTGCTCAAGCAGGGAGTGGGTGTGGGGGTCACAGAGGTTTGTTTCAGTTGTTGCTCTGGAAACTGCAAGGAACAATTTCTTTTTTCCTTCCTTTTTAACCACTGTGCTCCTCAGAAACAGGCAGACCTTCAGAGAATCAGAAGGATAATATCTGAAAACTGTGAACCCCCAGAGGATAATACTTTCCTAACCATCATTCCCAGAAAATACAGCTTATTCAAAGCACCTTCCTCACCTCCCTGGTCTGCACAGCAGCCTTGGAGACACACTGATTGGCTCTTTCTTGTTGCAAAACTAGCACAGGACAGTCTGGACACTCATCTCCATTGCAGCTGGATGGCAACTGTAGCAGGTAAAACTGACTGCCCTCCTCACTCACTGCTCCTGAATGGGAAAGGGCAGGCACCCTGCGGGGGTCTGATTTATAGCAAAACAAGCATTCTTGCACTTGCTATCACAGGTACAATCAGACTGCTAAGGAAACTGGTTTCTCATTCCTTCCAATGGCTGTTACTTGCTTTAGCATGTATCTGGATACACCTTTCCAAGTCCTAGATATCAAAGTGCAAGGCAGTCTAGAGCAAATGAGCAGTAGAGATAATAAGAAATCCCGCTCTGACCTTCTTTCTTCTCCAGCTCCCCACCTACCCTCAAGGCTGAAGATTACATGATTCTGGTAAAGAAAATCAAGCCCATGGCACAAAGCCCCTGCAACAGCATCTAGCTCCAGAAGCATGAGTTAGCATGGGAGCACAGCGATTTTTGCTATGCATATGGTCACTGTATGCCAACAACAGATCTCCTGAACTGAAAGCCTGGAATAGGAGAGCCCACTTGGTGGATTTCGCTTCTCCATTATTACAAATCTAGGTAAGACACCAGATGAAGTTTGATTCAAAGGCACAAGTGGCTGATGAACAATATTTTTCTTAAAATAGAAGCAATTACTTTTTCCTGCTAAAAAAAAATATAAAATAGATTGATTTAAAGGTCTTTGGCCTTCTTTCAGTTTATAACTAGGATTTACCCACACATCTCCAACATCAGGTGCCATTGACAGCTCAGAGAATGGTGCCTGGAATTGCTGCAATCCTTCAAAGTCCAGGTAGTGACTGCACTTAGGTGTTAATTTGGCTAAGAAAGAAGACTGACTTCACCCTCAATTATCTTTTATTCTCTTCCTCCACTTCTTTAGCCTGTATGTGATTGTCTCCCAGTTAAGAAAGAGGGAAATATGGTAACCCAGTTAAGTGATTTTGTTAGCTTTGAAGGGTTTCAGAGTATAGTATAGACACATGAAAATATACTACAGAAAAAGGATAGACATAAAATGCCTGTTGCTTCTACACTGCATACTCTGCCAGTGATTGTGACAGGTTTATTGCTGAGTTTGAGCCCAAGAAGTCAAGCAATTTGGAATCAGTATTTTTCCTTCATTACAAAATGGCAAATATCCAGCTGAATAAGGAGATCTTGTTTCAATTGGATTGAGGTTAATAAAGGTTCTTGGAGCTGCCTCCCTGCAAATAGGTAGAATCTGGGGCATCACAAGCTGATTTACTGAAATGATCTCCTTCCATCCCACAGGGAACTTTCCACATTGTGCCATCTTCCCTGCACTTGTAAGCAAAGCCAGGGAAGAAAGCACGGACACAGAAGTGCTAATGCAGTTCAACAGAAGAGCTGACATGAAATCAGTTGCTGGGCTGGAAAAGTGCAAACCAAAAGCAGGTATATTCCCAGCCCTCCCAGCCTCTACGGTCAGCAGGTACACAGGCTGGCAGGCACTGTAACACCTGTAAGAGCTCCTGGAGCTATGCCTATTTTTCTCTGATGCAGTGAAAGGAGCGAACAAGGGAGTATACAACAGCAGAGAGGCAGGCAGGTGTATACCAGCAGGGGTGAGGGGAGCAGCTGCTACTGCATATCACTGGGGACATCATTTACTTACAGTACAGCACCACTGCTCACCTCCTGCCCACATGCCAAGAGCCATCATCATGTCTTTCCCTGCCTCCATTGCTGGAACCTCTTTTTTCCCTCAGGTCTCTCAGAAGTGCACTGAAAACACCGCAGCTGAAGAGATCTCCTTTTGCCACAGGTCTGTCCTCCTTTTTCTTACATCCTTTCACCACATTTGCCCTTGTCCTCAAGGTTCAGAGTTTTATCTTCATCCTACACATCCATTCCCATTTTCTGCACCCTTCTCCATTTTCACTACACTGATGGTGGGAGCTGTCTATTAATCCATTTGTCTTCACGTTGTCCCTTCCACACAAGCACCTTCTGCTACCATAATCCTCTGGTCTTGTTCAAATCTTTCCCCAGAATCGATACTTGACTAGACAGTTTGAACATAAATTGAGAGACAAGTAGTGATGATTCATATCTATTTAACAAGAACAAAGGAAAAGTGGTTCTTGGTTTACAAAAGTGCAAAGTGTATTTGACACCCACATCCTTGCTCTTTGTACCTCTAAAAGTACATACACATAGTATGATTTTAGTTGGGTTACAGCCCTGCCATACCTTTGCTCTGTTGCTTGTCTTAGATTGTCAGCGACTCAAACAAGGGCCTCTCCTCCAGAGGGGAGACAGTACATCATGGCTATTGTTTACAGAAATTAAAAAAAGAAGAGATAATGAGGTGACAGTAGGCAGGCTGTACCTGTGGGTCATTTTTAGTACCTGTTCTAGTAGTATTGCTACTTGTTTTGCAGTTTGGGTAATCAAGGATCAAGCAAGGGCTCTGTAACTTGGTGCTGATAACTGTACTTTCCACTCAACTTACACTGGTGCTCTGTTTGCCTACAAACTCACTGCTCTACCAGAATCTAATTCATCTTTTTGTGAAGCGCCTTCATTACCCACAGTCTGATAAGCACTAAGGAACAAAATTCAACTCCATATTACTGTTATTTATGCTACAATTCCTTCTGTCACAGCTACTTTATCCAGATTTGCAACCACCGTACAGTAGAGATGTGCTGTCTGGGTGCCCCCACCCAGCTCTCACAAGCACAAACAAGCCGTTCAGCGCTCTGAGTCGCAGCGCCAGCCCACTGCTCTTTTGGGCTGATGTCGCTGCGCCTGCACTTCCTCATGATCTGAGCAGCCCACCTCTCTGGTGCTGACAACTAATGGAGGGAGAACCCGGAATTTCCAAACCCTGAAAAGGAGGGGAGGATGGCCTTGTTTTCAACGTGCTCTCCATCAGTGTCCCTAATCCAGACAGAGCTGTTGAAACAGCAGATTTATTCTTTATTAAAACAAGCAGAGGCAGATGATATTTAGTGGTACTGGTATTAAATGCATCTAATTGCTAATATAGTGGCATTGCTAATCCCTAATCTTGTTTCTGAGTGGGAAAGAGTTGACCCAAGACTCCATTTGTCTTTCTTGCTCCTATGATAAGAGTCTATCAAATACTGAATGCCAAAGCATATGACCATTTGAAATACCTTAATGCTCTAATTTGGCCAGTTTAAGAATTTGGAAATACGATGGTGATGTTATCAGTGAAAGCAAAGTAGAAAGCTTCCCAGAAACCCTTCAGATCGAAATTTACTCTCGGCTTGTGAACTTCATCTAACCTGGAATCCGCCTCACCAATAACATCTTTTTCTTAAAAAAAGCCCATACCACACACACACCACTCAGTGAACAACTAAGAAAGACACGTCCTCCTCCTTCTTGGTTGATAGACTGTTGGAGAAACCCACCGGAGAAATGTGTATATTCTTTAGCCATTTGATCTGTTTTCCACTACGAATTTCAACACGCTTCCATGTTGTGCTGTACCCTTTCCGTGCTGACAACCATTCCTGGCTGCGTGTCAGCTGAAATTCCATAAACATCTTCCTTTCATACAGTCCAAGCCATTATTTAAGAAGCTAATGAGCAAACAAAATTTTAAGAACTTCAGTAGGAATTTCTAGCTCCGGCATTTTCCAATAATAAGATATTTTGAATGTTAGCCCTTTTCTATTTATCGGTATGTCCCTAATCACTCTCCCCACTTTTGCCTTCTTAAAGCCTTGAATACTCTCATGACACCTACTCAGGTTTTTGCTGACATCCTCTCTACTTTACGCTTCTATCCTGGCTCATTAATTTTTGTGTTACTTGCACCTTTGCCTTTCTTTTGTCTCTGGTCTCACATCTGGCACAATCTTTTTCTGCCCTTCATATCGCCGTGTCCCTGTCCACATACATTTCTTCATTTTCCTACTCTTCCAACTACATATAACTTCCCTCTATCATTTACTGTTCTTTACTCTTGTCCTACTCATTTTTTCCTGTTCCCATATCCTCTCTACCATGACCAGACTCCTTCACTCTAACATTCTTCAGTCATCCAACAGACCCCTTCCTTGACAGCAGATATGGCCAAACTTTGGCCTGGGCTGTGAGATGAGCCCAAGCTCATTCCCCTCTGTCTGGGGAGGATGGACCCACTCCCCCAGCGAGAAGGCGAATCCACCGGTTGGCTGCTACACACCCAGCCCAGAGTGAACCAAGGGGACACCAGGAAAGTCCAGACCATTTCCCTCCCAGCTCCTGATCCTTCTTCATACACACGAAGAACTACATTGCCACTCCCTGGGCTGTGTCATGACTTTGGTGCATGGCCACCAGGGTCAGGAGGGTTAGCTCCCCCACTCTACCATGGTTTCTGCCATAGAGCTCCCATTATCAACTCACCTCATTTTCTATGCCTCATTTCATTTTCTGCTCCTCCAGTTGATCAGATCTCCTTTACATATCATCTGACTCTTATGTATGCAGTGAAGGCACAGTTGCTTTATTCACTGATACTCCTGCACGTTGTGCTCTTGGAAACAACTGCATATTGAGGACAATTCAGCCGGAACAGCACTCCTGCCATATGTTAAAGCTACAGGTGGAAGCATTCATCTCACTGAATCCCAGCCCATCTTTTGCAACACTGGAACTATGAAAATAGCAGCTCTTTCTGATTAAAATACCAGTTTTCAACGGTGAGAACTAGAGCTCTGGTTCAGTTCAGCAGCTCAGGGAAATCCCATTTACGCCATATGGTAACAGAACAAAAGCAGCCAGATGAGGCCCCTCGGCTGGCAAGAGCAATATACCACAGTTCCACACCTTTGTGGAAAAAAGTGTTTCAAAGTGATGATCAAGCAAACTAAGCGCAACCAAGATTTCACACTCACCCTTGCAGTGAAGTCAACAGCAGCACCCCGATTTAACAGCAGTGTAGCTACATTGATATTTCCATAGTGAGCAGCTATGTGGAGAGGAGTGAACCCACTCTGGAAAAAAACAAAACAAAACAAAACCAATAGATACTTATTTTTTATATCTGCTTGGTACTCAAGAATTTGTATCACATCACTGACAAAAGCCAGTAACAGGAGTCTGCAAGACACAGCTGCAATTCTGTATTAGTTCTCAGTCATTGACATTTATTCATAGACTCTTAGAGAGACTAAATAAAATCATATTGCTATGCAGGAGGGGAAAAAAATTAACATAATTATTCTAGGAGAGCAGGAGCAGGATAAAACTTTCAGTTATTAAAAAAAAAAACAACAGCAAAACATTTGAGTATTAAAGCAATGATCTGTCTTTTATAGGAAGTTAATTTCTAACTAGACATATCTAGTTATTATTGGTATTATGTCAGTCTTGCAAGTCAAATCTCTTAGAGATTCTTTGCAGAAGTTCAGATACGAGTCATTTAATGATACTTGCTAACTGTTTTTTATAAATTCAAAGTAGATGCAAATGAAAACAACATCAAAGATGATTTTAAATTATTAATACGGATTATTTTTTCCAAGGGTTAGTACCATAAAGATCAGTCTCCCACTGTGGGCAATCACATTGGGTTATGTTCAGACACCATGAGTTACTACCCTAATTAGAAGATGCCTTACTGATAAAATTACTTCAGCAACTTATTTTCATATTTAAGTAGTTTTACTTCCTTTTAAAATAATGCTAAAACATGCAGCAATTCCATCAGTCCTGCAAAGTATGAAACCTTATGGGAACTAGATGCATTTCTAAATTGTTAGCAAGCCATGCTAGCTGCCACTGCCTTGCTTTGTGAGTTTTGCAGATATAAAACCACTCTCAGATCATTCGGTTTGCTGACACCATCAAGGTAAGTGTCATGCAGAAGCCTAGGATCAGACCTGGATGCACAATGTGACAGGGTTGTCTGCAGCTCTTAACACATCTGATAAACATGCTCCATGAGAATCCCTAAAAACTCCATCTTGCATAATGTGACTCTTTTATGATGGCAGTTAGTGCATAAGAACACTTAACTCTTACTTTTAAACCCTAGTTTCAGCTGCAGAAAGCCCTGGTATCTAAACTACAGTCTTCTCTAGCACATGCTACTTCATTTCATCTAAAGCAGGTATCTATCCTATAGAAGGCGATGCAAAAAGGAGGAAGAAATGATGCAGCAGCACTAAGTCATGGACGAGTGATGATGCATATATATATTTATATATACCTCTGTTGTTCTATTCACCATCATCTAGGTTAACACATTTGGAAGCAAAGGGGGAAAAAATGAACGGTTAGTTCACCACTGGTGATATGGATGCGAAAAGCTTCATGATCGCTACGTGGCATGGCAGCTCAGATGACAGCACAACTGGCACACAAAGGAAGTTCGACTGAATGGAAGCTGAATGATCGAGTATTTCAAATGCTAATCGTTACATGTTTACCAAAGTTCTTAAAGCACAAACAACTAATCAAGTGACTAACTGTACGGTACCTATAGCACGCCACTGCAGGAGTGGCTTTCATTCCAAAGAGAGCAATCCTAATAATACTTTGCATATTATTTTCCATTTACAAAGTTTCTACAGGAGAAATTAACCCCAATTTGAACTAAAACAGAATGGGGGAGAAAGAGACAAAGGAAACAAATGAAGCGTTCTTAATCACACACTGTAGGAGAAAGTTATGTGTAACTCTGCAGCAAAATACTTCACACGAAGGGAACTCCTCACTGGATGCAATATGTGTGCTCAGCACTAACAGCGCCAAAACTATTCTCTTTTGACAACTGACCTTTGACTCCACATCAGCATTGTGGTCGTTCTGCAGGAGCAGAGCCGCCGCCTTCGTATCGTCCTTGCGAGCAGCGATGTGAAGGGCAGGAAGACGGACTTTTCCCTTTGTATCATTTTCGAGCAGCAGCGAAACCACCTGGTCATGACCTTGCTGCAAAGCTACTGCCAAAGGCGTGAAACCATCCTGCAACATACAATGGGGACTCTCAACAAACGTTCCAAGCCTTCCTTCCAGGAGGTGGAAAGGGGAAGGGAAGAGATCTCGCCATTAGGAACAGTACTGGTTCAAATTCAAACCTAAAGTGTAACGTGGTGCAAATTAAAAGCACCCTGTGATGACGATGAAATTGAAGTAAAGTGTTGGTGAACTACGTCTCAAATGCTCCAAACACCTTTCTGGCACTCCAGATTTAAATGCAAAAGTATAAGACACAAGCAAAAAAAAAATGACTGAGACTTGGGGGAAAAAAAGTGTGAAATTACTCATGAATTAACAGTTATATAAATAAGTATGTGTAAAATAAAGCCTATAATTATATAAAATGTATACAAAGCTGAAATATTGAAATCACAATTGTTAAAGACGTTGCCATGGCAAATTGTCATCTATTCCCCACTCAGGTTATAATCCGTATTTTTCAATAGGAAAAAGACCACACCACCCAGCACTACAGCTCTATCATCTAATATATTTTACATGTGCATTTAAAATCTAATATTATTGGAATATGAAAATATGAATACTATGCTCTCACAATATACCAATTATTTTACTACAACTTCCACTTATGAAAATTTGTATAGATGTGATGGACAATCCTCTTACTAACAGAAATTATTTCCTTTCAGACTAGTAAATAGCCAAAGTAGTGCAGAAGAAGAAGCCTGAAAAAGAAAATTTTTGTTTAACATATTTTAGAGTGGATTCCTCAAACACATGAAAAGTAGAGTCTGCGATGTATTCTGAATTTTATTCCTATGGATTCTTAGAAAGCTAAAGAATGATTCTGTTCCTTCACAAACACTTAAGTGGCATTCCAATTCAGGAACACATTCACCTTTGCCAAGATAATACTCATAAATCACTCAAAAAATCACAAATGCAACTTCCTCTATTTGGGATATTTATTTATTATGTTTGACTCTTGATCAATATATCAGAAGCTTATATTACCAAACTTCATCCCAATTTAGTAGGTAAACACCTTCATTCACTTTTCAACTACTTCTGTCATGGTGAAACTGTGTAAGTGTGAAATAAAAGTGATGATGAAGAAGAATATAGATCCTCACTCAGTGTCAAAAGTGCAGAGTTCAAGTGTCAACTTCTAATATTCTGGCACTAAAGTAACGTTTTTCAATATGGAATTTCTCCCTCCAGCTTATCAAAGAAAGGAGGAGAGACAGCAGGACTTCTGAAAAAGAGCATTTTATCAAAATTTTGGAGGAAAAAAAAAAGAAAAAAAAAATCACTGAAATCCCGTGGGTCCTAACAAGTTTGTTTTTTTTTCTTTTTATCATTTACTGTTTTAGACACACTTATCCACAGCCTACCCCTTTGCCTCCAGTAGTGGGGCAGGGCTCTGGGCTGTGGCCTGGGGCCATGGGCAGCTCCTGGGGTGACACAGCCAAGATGCCTCCGACTGCGGGCAGAGTGCGGCACCGGGTGTGACAGCGCTGTGCAGCTCTGACGGCCGAAAAACACCATGAGCATCCCCACAAGAGGGCTCTGGCAGTATAGCTCCACTGCACCTGTAGAAATGGATGCTCCTGACTGGAGAAACACTGAGTGTGACAGCTCGCGCTGTAGTGACCCGGAGATGTAGCCTTCCTGTTCTGTTTATTTGCCTGAGAGCAGCGGCACAGTCAGCCACTTCACTAAAAAAAAATGGTTTAGCTACCCACAATGTCTTTTCCCACTGGAATTTCCCTTCTACTAAAAATGCTAATAACAAGAACAGACAAAAAAAAATATCCTAGGAATGCATTTTCTCCTTTCCTTAGGGAAAAGGGAGTGGTCAAATGGGAGGGAGCACCTCATTTCAGACGCAGAACAGCTCCCATTCCCTACACCCCCAGTTTCCCAGGTCTGATGAGAGCGGCCCATCGTTTCAGTGTGTGCAGACATCACTGTACCGGGGCCAAGCAAACTGTGACCAAGAACATTAGCACCGACAAGAACACATTTCCACCACATGCTTTCTGAAGATGCCAGCTCACAGAAAGCAATTGCAAGCAAGGACCGTGATGTCAGTACTATAATTAGCAACTGCACTTTAAAACATAAGGCAAAGCCCACGCCAGAAAACTATAAAACCAAAAAAATCTGAAAACAATTTAAATAAAGTAGTCAGCTCTGGTTTTTATTTAGTTTAAAATACCTTTGTTAAAGAGTTTTATTTTTAATGAATATTTAGCTAAGTCATTTAATAAAAAAGGCTTTTTGCACTTACAAAGATAAAGATACACTGGATTTATACTAAAACTTGGGCCAAGAGAAAATAAAAAAGCACCCATAAGTAACTTTCACAAACAAGTATGGCAATAAAGGCAACATTTTTTTGTAGTCTGGTATCTTCAAAGGAATTCTCCATGGATAAAATTAGATAGTACCTTATCATTAAGCTGAGTTGGAGAAAAGTTCAAGATAAACTGACATACCATGTTCACGGGAAAAACAATACCGAAGAAAAAGAACCAAGTACTCATGCACAATTAAAAAAAAAAGAAATCAATTTTCAGAAAATCATACAGTGGGGTAAGAATATTTTCAAAAGCCTGAACCTATTGGACATCTCTGGGGGCGTTGTGACTCATTTACTTCCAAGTTTTTACAGAGAAACAGAAACTAGTATTCTCAAAAATACATTTTTCAATTAATTTTCCAGATTTAAAATACTTTGGTATTTCTTGGCTTTCCTATCTTTAAGTATTTCCAGAAAGTAGTTCCTGATGTACACTTCTAGTTATAACTAATTTTTAATTATTATGAAAACATAATTTTGATCCATTTGCATTTTTTTTCAGTGCTGACTTCAGAAGAGAAGAAGAAGAAGATTCCATATGTACATTACTATACAGTGATAATATGAGGTATAAGTGATGCAATCAACTAATCTTGCCTTCCATATTTTGCAAAAAGTAGGACTTTTTCAAATAAGCATTATTTCCTCCACAGAATCAGTTAAGATAGAGCGATGATAATTTAATAAATATTAGGCAGAGTACATACTGAAATACATTTAGGGATTTTTTTAGTGGTAAAATTTTGAAATTAACTGAAAATTCATCAGATTAAAAATCTATCTCAATGCAGTACCTTTACAACTATTAATATGCCTGCTATTTTTATTTCCTTTCAGGTTGCTTTATTTGAGCTAGAATTACTTTGTAAAGAAAGAAATAAAAAGTGGTCTTCTAGAAAGATCACAGAAAACCTTCACAGATGGACCTCGCATCTTTCTGTCAGCTTGAAATTATCACTGCAGGACCCGGCAGGATAACTAGGTGCTACAGAAAGCGTATCAAAGTGGCAATAAATGAAGTTCAGAAAATGCTCCAAGTCCTAAGTAATCCTGGGTCTTTCCCGATATCCCAGGGCTGGCTCCAAAGCATAGGTAAACGGTTGTTCTTGCTTTATGGTTTCCCTCCACATTTACTCACTATTTGTAATGAAAGCACAGAGAACTTTTATATTATGCACACAGCTTCCCTGCTTGAGCACTTAACCTGAACGATTACCAGTTATGACTAAGAATACACTATTTTTAGAACTGTTTCTAGTTAAAGCCATTTTTTTATTTTAGAAACGGCAAAAGATGGTTTAAATTGCTGAAAAGCAAATAACTCGCTATTCTCAGAGAGAACTTTTCTTGGAGAAAACTTCTTACTCATCTTTAATTTTATATTTAAAAGACTAGTTTGATATAAGCTAGCAAGAATTAAGCACATTTTACTTTGTTCATAAGGTGTGAAATTGAAGCTTTTACCTCTGTGGCAAGGCTTTGACTGGCACCATTGTCAAGAAGAAATTTAACAACCTCCAGGTGGTTTTCTTGAGCTGCCATATACAGTGGAGTGAAACCATTCTGAAAGAGGAAATCAAGAGTGTAAACACTGCACAAACATTTCATACATACCACAGATCTGCCAAACTCAGGTAGCTTAGGAGGAAAACAAATCAACCGTGTGCTCACATGCCACTTAGTGGTGTCATCTCCCTTGATTTAAGTGGAGACAGGAGAAGGTTAATGTTATTTAAAAGGATACAGCAGAATCCTTCAGCTGACCAGATACAACTCCCACAGTTAAGTGAGGATGCTTCCTTTTACATCTGCTGTGAAATCAAACCAAAAACTAACCCGGACAGATCATCTGGTAGAGATGAGTTAAGATTTCTGATAAATACAGCCACAGCAATGGAAATGCAAAATGGGACAGGCAAACACAAGTCAAGTCTGTAGCTAAAGCAAGAGCAAAGGCTCTTCAGAATACTTTCCGTTTTTTTTTTCTATTCTTTCCTTTAGCTTTGACTTCTCGCTCACTTGTGCCAGCTACTTATGTCTTCCGTCTCCTCCAAGAGCTGCCTTCTGAGGATAGCCTGGCTTGTGGTCTCTCAGCTACTTCATATTACTGGCACGAGGAGATCTGACGATCATTGTTCTCAGTAGTTTGAGAGGGGTATTTAACAGTGTTCACATTAGAACATCTATCAAATTACGCTAAAGTGAGTGATTTCACTCAATGCAATACAAGTATTAGAGGCTGCAGACCTTAACTCATTCTTTGGCAAGTGCTTCCTCTTAGAGTCAATGCTTTTGTCTTTGCCTTAGCTGTACCCTTTCTGTCCTCTGTCACCAGGGCACCCACCTCATTCAGCAGTGGGCCTACATTGCCTCCAGCATTAGTTTTGTCTGCAATGCATTTGAAGAAGCCCTTTCTGCTGTCCTTGACCTCCCTTGCAAGGTCTAATTCCAAGGAGGCCTTAGTTTTCCTAGCTGCCTTTCTACATCCTCTGAAAACAGTTTTATATTCTATGCAAGTGGCCAGCCCCTCCTTCCATGATCTATAGACTCTCTTCTTCCGCTTGAGTTTGCCCAGCAGTTCTCAGATTAACCATGTGGGTCTTCTGGCTCTCTTTCTCAATCTCCTACCCATTGGGATGCATTGATCTTGAGCTTGGAAGAAATGGTCCTTGAATATTAACCAACTATCTTGGGCCCCTTTACCTTCCAGTACTCTGTCCCATGGGGCTTCCCCTAGCAATTGGCTGAAAAGGCCAAAGTTGGCCCTGCTGAAGTCCAGGGTTGCGATCCTGCTTGGCATTCTGTTTCTACCACACAAGATCCCGAACTCCACCATCTCATGTTTGCTGCAGCCAAGGCTGCCCTCAACCTTCACCACTTCAATGAGACTCTCCTTGCTGGTGAGCACAAGGTCCAGCAGTGCTTCTCTCCTAGTCGGCTCACCCACCATTTGCATCAAGAAATTATCATCAATGCACTGGAGGAACCTCCTGGACTATGGATGGCTGGCTGTGTAGGCCTTCCAGCAAATATCTGAGTAGTTGAAATCCCCCATGAGAGTCAGGGTCTGTGATTGAGAGGCTGCTGTCAGTGGCCTGTAGAAGGCCTCATCAATTTCCTCATCCTGACCAGGTGGTCTGTAATAAGACGCCCACCACAGTATCACCCATGCTAGCCTGTTCCTTAATTCGCACCCACAAACTCTCAACTCGCTCTTCATCTGCCCCTTGACAGAACTCGATACATTCCAGTTGCACTCTCATGTAAAGAGCAACTCCAGCACCTGGTCTTGTTGGCTTGTCTTTCCTAAAAAGGACAGAGCCATCCATGACCACATTCCAGTCATGTGAGCTGTCCCATCATGTCTCTGTAATTGCCACCAGATCACAACCCCTTGACCACACACAGATTTCTAACTCCTCCTGTTTTTCGCCCATGCTGCGTGCGTTCGTGTAGAGGCACTTCAGCTGGGCTGTCAGTCACATCACCTTCTTGGTGGAACACCTCTTAATTCCCTTGAGGTGGTCTATGAATGTTTCCCCGTTGGCTCCTACTACCTGAGGAGCCCCTGATTCATTCATCTCTGTAAGACTTTAACTGTGCTGCCGTGCCCCCAGCTTGCCTCAGAGTGACCGGTTGAAAGCCTTTAGTAGCACCCTGCCCCTCTAACCTTGGTGTGTCACCCTATGGCTTGTCATAGACAAACATGATATTGTTGTCCCCCTTGTACAGTGATGTATTCTTCTCTATTGCTATGTGCATTTCGGAAATTCATAGCTTTGCCATAACTAACAAACCGTAGTGGCAAGATGAAGTCATGAAACCTGTCCTGGGATCAAGAAATCTCTAAAGGAATTTATAGAAGTTACTGATTTGCACCTGAAATTGCTTGGCTTTTGCAGAGCACTGCATGTCCCTCAGCCCAACAGAATAATGAACTAGTCGTAAATATATTTTATAGTAACATCTTAGAACATCCATATACTATCGACTGAGCTGTTTGGTGCTGCTGAGGCAACCAAAGCAGCATCAGCAATAAGAACAACAATCCTTTTCTCCTCTGATCTATCATGACACACATTTTTACCCTTCCTACTGTTAGGTTTTGCCTGATCCTTTCTCTTATGGTACCAGCATGGGTGACGACACCATTAAATGTTTTGGCCAGTAGGTCACTGAGGTTTCAGTGGGCTCTGTTACGTCCCTGTCCTTCTTCTGTCTTCCAGATCTCATGTCTTTGGGATTTCTGTGACCTCAGACTTCTCTCGAGTAAACTTCGCACAGAGTCATATGCAACGGGGACAGCAGCTTCCTTCTACAACTGCTGCCTCCTAAGATCCTCTCCCCAGACCTCTCGCTCTACCACACACGACTTCTGGTGGTTACTCCAGAGTTCGGGAAGGCAAGGAGAAAAGGAAACACAAAATAAAAAAGGAGGTAAGAGCTAGTTAAAAATAACAGGTAGAACAGAAGGGAGATTCCATCTGGCTTAAATAACAGAATTCAGGAAGTGCTTCCATATGACTGGGTTTGGCTAAGAGTATGTATCCACGCTCTCACATACACAATGATGTCAGGGCAGATACTTCAGCAGGGTGGAAGGTGCAGGGGGAGCAGCTCAGCAATTCAGCTAGTATAGTTAACAAAGGGCACTGACCTAGATTTTGCAGGAAACCAAGGGAGCCAAACAGAGATGAGCTGAGAACAGTTTGGCCATATATTTGCATCAAAATAAAAGCATCAGCCTTCTGGGTTCTGGAGAGATGAAGGGAAACCGTAGCCTAAGATCTACAGCAGTGAATTTCAGCTGAGTTACAGCGGCTGCGGTGAAAACAGCTGAGAGACATCTGACTGTCACAGCAACCGGGCAGAGTTGCAGGGCACACGTCCAACACAGAACACACGCAGGAGAGTGCAGGTGACCTGAGGCTGAGCATGCTGGCTTCACTGGCAGCAGAGACAAATAGGAGGTCAAAAAGAAAGGACAGCTGGGGAGGAAATGGCGTGAACTGGATGTTTGACCCAAGAGGAACTTCACCATCAACAAGGCACTGAGCAGCTGTGAAGCCACATGTTTACAAGGCTCACAAGGTCTGCTGCTGTTCCAGTATTTTGATAATTTGATCTCTATTCAGGAAAGCATCACTATAAGTGTAAAGCATGCACTGAAGTCCTACTGGAGCCAAAGCCCAAGTTAGCACTGTGTTAATGCACTCTCCAGAGCCAAGACCTAACTGTTTAGCTACTATGCAGTCAAAATTGTGCTTAGTGAAAAACAAAGAAGGCATAAAGCACTTGCTAAGGTACCTAACATGTCCCATTGTAGGTTGTTGTTATAGTGAACAGCAGAGTCTGGCATTTTTCCCTGTGATTTCATGGCATACTCAGTACCTATTTACTAACTTAGCTGGAAACAAAGATTTTTTTTTATTTTTTTTTTTAGTTTCAAACATTTTCATTTAGAAAGAAGTAGGGAACACTTCCTAATTATGAGTTGCAGAAAATAATAAGGACAAAAATCTCAGAACCAAGTATTATTAGCATTTAGAGACAGAGCAGAACCTTTCCTCCATCTTTCCCCCCAATACTTTTTCTTCTCTCTTTAAAAAAGGTGCTGAAATTGCCAGAGCCACAAGCCGAAGGAAAACATTCTGTCTTCAGTAGTAATAAACAGCCCTTAAAAGACGTATAGAATTCATCGAAAGTTTTGGGCTTTGGTTGTTTGGTTTTTTTTAAGGACAGGAAGATCTGGTTAAAGCAGGCCTTACATCCCTAACACTGGCACTGTCAGCAGGGAGAGCTGTTACCTTCAAGGAAGAGGAGACAAAGCCAAACTCACAGGAAACAGGCTCAACATCAAAAAGAAAAAACAACCCAAAATATCTCTGGGTAGTCTCTCCATGGGTATGCCAAATACCGCAGGACTTCAAGCTTTAGGAAGGCTCAAAGGATGCTCAGCACCGTGGACAAAGCTGGTCCAACTGCTGGGGCAGTTTGGTAACAGGGAGCTCCAGGGACGTCCCAAAAAGACTCATCCTAGTAGCAGCATCTTGTCCCCAGGTATTGGTGTGGAATGGCCAGTACACATGTCTCTCAGGTAAAAAACATCAAATGGCGGGAGGGAGGAATAAATCTTTAATTCTCACACGTTAGCAAAATAAGGGTAGTGTCACAAAACCACCGTGGGAATGGACAATGCAGTTATATAAAATGTTTACAATCTCAGATTATCTTTAGTTTCAGGGCTGAGTACACAAGTTCTCAAACACAAGCAGAAAAGAACCTTTCAAAGCCATCTTAATTTCTTTAAGAGGAAAGCCACTGGAAATACTTCTGCTTTGTCTTACTTCTTAATAGTAATAGGAGATTTTACCTAAAACTACTTTTTGTTGTTGTTATTGTCTTTAAATTCAGATTACAGAATGCCTGGAAACGAATATGGCTGTATCTAGTTAATACAAGAGTAAGAAAAGAGAACTGAGCCACCTGTTTCCTTTGTCCACCTGAAGGAAACACGAAATACAGATGACAGATAACTAACGTTCTTTAAATAGATTCAATTAAATTTTTTTTGTATTATTTGAGACCATTAACCCCTCCATGTTTCTCTAAAATATACATTTTAAAATGTACCCTTTTTACCAAACATTTTCTATCATGCCCTCATTTTTATAATGCAGAAGAATGGTAATACTGGGCCAGATGAGAAGACCATCTCTTAATCTGATCCCTCCTCTGACATGGCCTGCCAGCCAGCCCCTGAGCAGAGAGAACAGGAATGGGGCAGGCATGCAGGGACACTTCCTTTGGCACAGCCACCAGGGTTTCAGCAATCTGCAATTTATGTTTTTTTTTTTTTTTGATCTAGAGTTGTTCTGTGTCATTTTACCGCTTTGCTCTTAACACTGGCACTGTTTTCCCTTATTTCAAGTTTTCTGTAATTGACCTAAATATTAATTCAAAGGACTCAACCAAACTTAAAAACTGCATATGCTTGCAGTACCTCCTTGTACAAGGAAAGGGGATGAGCTTGATTAAGCCCGAGACAGTGAATTATGTGAAACTGAATCACTTTCATTTGAACAAGTTCTCTCCCACTCTCCTGTTCTATCAGCATCTCTTCTGACTCTGTAACAATTGGCAGCACACAGGACACTAGAAGGCAGATGTAAGGCCAAAGGGTATATGCTTTGCTGTGATGCCTGTTACACAACCACTTCCAGTGTTCCGCAGACACCTCTGGATGTGTCTCCACTTTCTTCACCTCCAGGGGTGCGCATTCATGTGACTTTACACAACTTAAAATAGAGATGTTATTTCTATGCCTCTGCTATTCATGAATGAGGTGGGCAACTCAATAGTTAATGCCAACTGCTGGCTGCCATCCCAAGTGCGAAAAGACCTAAATGCAACCCAGGACTTCACTGTACTGTCATGCCTATGGGGGATGACAAAACTTGATATGTCCATGATGCCTCTTGGTACACACTGACCAACTAGCAAGGGTTGGAGCTGGAAGCTTTTAATGTTGTAACTGTATGTTTAGTGACAAGGTGGGAATGAACTCAGCACTACGCTCACTAGAATGACTGCTTCAGTAATAAAATAGCAGCTGTGTGTTTAAACTTTGTCTTTTCACCTGTTACCAGCTACCTACGTGTGGAACAGCCAAAAAAGAATGTGGTTTTTTATGTTAGCAGGATTACAACTATCTTACTGAGTCTATCAAACTCTATTTTCAAGAGGCAAAATCAACAAAATGAGATCTACCAAATATACTTACTAATATTATAGATTATAAGGACAGAACAATTGCAATGTCAGAAAAGGTTTTGGTAGTACCAAATGGAGAAATATTACTTTACCTGAGACTGTGCATTGACATTGGCCCGATTTGTAACCAACACTTTGACTACTTCTGCTTGTCCAGCGAGGGATGCTATGTGCAATGCTGTGTTTCCTTTCTGAAATGAGAGATGGTGATATTTGAAAAGACTACAAAACCTGAGCTTGAATACATGACAATAATAACAAGAACATATTCCACTTAAAAAATAGAGTATTTCTTGCCATAAAATGCTAAATGCTTCTAATGGGTAAGTTATTCCTGAGGACGAGAACAGAAACCAAGACAGGAATCCACAGTTTGCTCAGTAAATCTCACCCCTAGTAATTTACAACATTAATCTAAGAAGTTGACAATTATTGAGACCACCCCACTTGTGCAAAATGGGCAATTTTTGCTGCAGTAATGTCTGTAATCAGCTGGCCGATACCCTGTGCCCACGCCATCAGCGTGAACAGGAGAACAACTAGAGAGGCCTGACTGACCTTTGTGGCTGCATCCACACTGGCACCTCGTTGTATCAGTTCAGAGACAACTTCTACGTGCCCTTCTTTGGAAGCGAGATGGAGAGCATTCAACCCATTCTGATTAAAAATAAGAAGGAAAAGACAAAAAAAACACAAAAGGAAAAATTGGCAAAGATTGTCCAGCATAGCAAACATATCAGGAGACAAGTTATTATATCCCAGTGAGAGAACTGCTTTCAAAAACTACCCTGACGTAAACTTTACAAGAACTAGATTATAAGGAAAGAGTATGAATTAGGTCAGGATATACTAGCTCTGGGGTCTCAAATTCTGTGTGCTGTCCCACGATCTGATGCAATGCAAAAGAAATGAAAGATAACATTAAACAGCACAACATTCCCCAAGTGAAAGTGAAATGGTTTCTTGTTAAGGGGTAGAAGAAGTTCTAACTGGATAAAATATGTAAACAAAGCTCATCAAAAGGCACCTAAGTTACCATTGGCATGAGCTGCAAACATAAAGAGAGATTAAAGAAATAGTGAGAAAGGTATTTATCCAGGAAATTTTATCAAAATATCCTTCAACCTGATTTGAAATGTTGATGTCCACTCCACTTTTTAAGTAGTCGAGAGCCTTTTCCAAGTTGCCAGCTCGAGCAGCTCTCAGGTAACTTGCATTTGTGTCAGACTACAAGAAAAAAGGAAAAGTTCCATTAGAAATTACAGCACAGTATAAAAATATATTCCCTTAGCAAAAAAAGTTACTGATGATACAACATATTGTATGTACATGTAACTGAATATGAAAGGATGCCGAACTGTCTTATCAAATATGGGTCAAATCCTGCCCTCCTTGTCTGTCTGATTAGGCAGCACAAGATTTAATTTCATATATAAATGTGAATTACACAGCACTGCCTAACATGCAAGACCAGTAGCCAGGGACACATCTGGTACCCAGCATGGAAGACAAACGTGGTGGGGCTCAGGACAGGACTCCATGTGAACGACTCTGCTCCTTCCAGAAGTGCCACCTTCACTGTCCAGGCTGAACAGAGAGGACCAGCACTGTGAGATCTCACAGGATGGATTTTAAAAAATCCTAAATGCTTAGTGTTGAAGGACTGGACTACCTGAATGAAAAAACATGGTTCTACAAATTAAGGCATTTCAAAAAATCTACTGTCTGATTACATTTTATTTTCTCCATCCTCTCGCATTTTATGGCACATTTAATCTACATTATCTGCCCGTGTTCAGTGAAGTAGCCAGAAATCCCTAAGTACAAGGCCATTATCTAAACTGCATTTTACTTTTTTTTTTTTTTTTTTCAGATCTTGCTTTAAAGATAGCTGTGCAAATTTGCTTTATGATGACTTCAGCTTGAATATAAGGCTGTCAGAAAGGATGGTTAAGTCATGAAAGAATAACTGAAAGTAATTCCCATCCCTGGAGGGTTTTAACAACAAGTTATGCAAATATCCACCAAGGAAGGTTTAGATAATGCTGATCCTGCCTTGGAGCAAATAGAATGTACTGGGTTAGCTTTCAAGAGGGACAAATCGTATAATCTTTGATTTCATTTGTGCCACGGCTTTCCCTGGCATCTTGGGCAGGCAACACATTTTTTTGTGTGCTCTCTTCTCCACTGGTATAGCAGGAATTGTCTTTTTTCTTCCCCTCAGTATAATTTTGTCACAGGCTTACACCACTACAACTTTAAGTGATTTACAATCCTTTAAGGCTCTAAAAAAGTGCAACAGTTACCTTTAGGAAAAAAAAAAAAAATCACAGGCAGTAACTGCTGAGAGAAATACAAAACACTCTGGCACCAAAGCTTAGTTGCTTACACGGTGTTCAAATTATTTTCTGTGTCTCTTATGTTCTGTTCAAACATTGCTTCAAGCCCATCTGAAGCCACCTTCACGTGCAGGATGAAGGAATTTTGGGCATAAGGAGAGCAAAATGCTAAGTGCGTATGAAGTCTGATTTCTTCTTTATGCCTGTACAAGCTACGAGACTATTTACTAGTGATTTCAAGCTCTCTCTTTCAAGGTGAGAAACATTACCTACACACTTAATTTTTCCCCAAGTTTTGCACATGTGGCATTACACTTTGAAGTGGGAATTTACTAGCTTACAGCCTTCCTTGCTCTTAATCAATATTTTCCAAGCACGCAACATTGATCATTACAAACCAACTCCTGCGACGTGCTCCCAATGAAACAACACCCAAACAGCAATGTTTAATTAGGGTTTATAAAAACCACGGTGCTGCTGCAAACTATATGGTGAGAACTGTAAAGGCTATGGGGAGGGATATCTGCGTTGAGGGATGCAGCAAAACTCTCTCATTTGCAAGATCATCTGAACTGTGCAATGCAGATTATGGCAGGAGACAGGTCATATTCTCAGTGCTTAGCAACAGCAGCCACCGGGGTAAAAACAGGTCAGCATTTTATCAGCATTACTAAAGGTATGAGGGAGGACTTAATAGACCGGGAGCCTTTTTTTGTCACAGTGCAACGGCATGTCTATTTGGCACAGTCAGCAGGGGGATGATAATTAACATCAGCTGTTTACAGCTGCAACGGGTGGGGAAGGGATGCACCAGAGAAGCTTGTGATGGAAAATCAGTTCCCACCAGTCACGCTAACACACACCAGACAAGTATAGCTGCTCATACGCAGACATACTTCAACCTTTCTATGTGCTCAAGCGAAATGGAGGCGGGAGGAGGCAGGAGGAGTGATAAACAGCTGATATTCACATTAATAGCTAACTGCTGCTTCACTGTAGAGGGAGATGTGCTTTCAGGACTTCTCTTGGAAGCACCTGCTCACTAACAGGAGGAAGGACGAAGGTCAGGTCACACTTCCAGCCTGGGGACATATAAAAATGTTTCTAATCAAGCTAGCTCAGGTGCTGCTAAGCAATGCACAAATCTATTCCTGAAATCCCTGAAGCAAACAGCGTGCTCTCCTTTGCCAGCCACCACTCAAAACTCATTCCTTTTCTTCAGACTGTCCAGAAACATCACTGACAGCAGCAGCCAGGTTGCCCCCTGAGAGTTGGGGGTGGTGGGGTGCTGGACAGAGCTCTGGGCTCATCCATTAGCCTGAGCTCTCGCAGCTCAGGCAGGAACAGGCTCCCAGCATGAGGGGGACCATCCAGGAACAGCAGCACTGACACGTGCAGGCGCTACAATGACAACTAGGAAGCACCCGGAGAAGCTGTCATTTAACAGCACACCCGGGGATAACACAAACTCTTCCACACTTCAGCTGATAGGAGTTGGCACTTCCAGTTTCCACCTTACTGGTTTCCAGTTACATGAATGTGATATGAGCTGGTAGTGTGTGAAACTGCATAAGCTGCCTTAGCAGCCAGGGTGTAACACATCCCTATGCACTGAGAAAGGAAAAACCCTTTTTTTCTGACCTTGGGTAAAGCTCCTGAGCCTTCAGACTGGGTTAACTCACCTCAAGGTAGTTAACTCGTCCCTTCTGGGCCACCATGCACTGAAACGTTGAGTTTTGCACAGAGGGATAACAGGCTACGGTTGTACAATTGTGCAGAAAGGATTATCTCCATCCATGAGCAGAAACAAGCAATAACTTTAGATAGAAAGGAGAACCAACACCTTTGGAAACCAAAAGCAACTCCAGCTTCTTTAAAAGTGGCATTGCCAGCTTCCTCTTTCCCTATAACTAAGGCATTACTTCAGACCTTACCTTGCAAAATGCCTTGAACACCTTTGTTTTTAAGACTTTCCAACCTATCCAACTTTTACAAAAGCTAAGTATAGGGGTCAGTAAAAATTGATCAAAAACATCAAACAAAAACTCCAACATTTCTGAACTTGAATTCTCACACTTTTATTTTAAGCCTAAATTCAATTTTATTTTTTTAATACAGTGAGAGAGTAGAAAAACGTAATTTCCAATTGGCACTGTATTGTTTAAAACAAAGCCTCTTAGAGTCCCTGACAAAGTTTCTAATTGCCTCTCTATTGGGTAGAAAGGAGCAGCTCAAAGTCTAAGCTCAAAGCACTGAAGAATTTTAAAGATCAAACAAGCGTAACAATAATGTCAATAACTATTTATCTGGATTGCCATCATGCCTGGAAGCCCATATCAAAGACTGATCAAGGACCTGTTATATTAAATGCATTAAAAACCACAGTAGGGAGAAAAAAAATGGGATTTTATATTTCCAGTCATCACTCAGGACATCCATGCAAGTAGGTAACTCTTCTTAGTGGGTAACTCTTCTTGATATTGCCAATTCCACTTTCCACACTAGTTGGTGTCCAGAAGACGAACCCTACACAGACAGCACATCTACAGGGCATTCCTTTAACAGCCTTAACAAATATTTGTTCTAATATTAATTACTTAAATATCAGTATTCCTGAGAAAGGCATTCTGTGTGCTACCAATCTATTCAAATCCCTTTGGGTTTGGGGGTTTTTTTGGTTGGTTGATTTTTGGCAATCAATTCCAACATGAAATAAAGATGAAAATTGGCTTTCGGCTCTCCACTGTCTTGACAAACATCAAAAGAACAGCAGGCACAGGACATATATCAAAACACCCTAAATCTTAAGATGTTCTTGCAGCCAGCCACAAAGACTGCAGCCTTTCCCAGGTGATTGTACAGGTTCCCTGTTAGGCTACATTCCCGAAGCCTTTCCCTGCTCCTTGTGTTCTCTAGGGATGCTGACTTTTCAATCTCTATATGCAGATGCAAATACAAAAAAATTATGATTCTTACAAGTGTTTTAATTCTTGGAGAGACACATATCAGACCCCGTGCACAGTGTTTAGTTCTGGAAGGGCTATTCAGACAATATTTAATAAAGAGTGGGTTTATGAAAGTACCAGTACTGATGCATACTTTTTTTTCACAGATAGTGTGACTTCTCCTCTCTCCTTCTGTACTTTCTTGGAAGAAAAAGAGACTAGTTCTATTTTTTAAGAAATGGGTAAGTGCAGAAGATTGGCTGATGAACGCAGTTTTTATGCAACGTGTATTTCTTTTACATTTGTATATTTCCCTTTAAGGTACTATCCTATAAAAATTTTATTTTCTAACGTATGACAGGCTGATGAGCTCGCAGACTATGGGCTGCAGGGAGCCCACAACAGTGGGCTCCAGTCTGGAGCTCATTCTGACAGCCTTCATCCCAGAGGTGTCTCCAGAATGGGCTGAGGCTGAATAAGCCATCCTGGTAGCGGTGCTCTGTTTCCCAGCCCTTTCTTTACCCTAAAGTCCTCTAGTCCTGCCACATGAGGGATGGCAGAGCCTGTGCCATGCAAGAGTAAGAACTGGGAACCATTTCCCTATTTTGAGGAGAAGCTATGCGAGTTAAAAGCGTTTCTATTGCAGGAAAGACTAATGCCTAGATCACTTAGATATTCTTTTAAGCCTCCATTTTAAACCAGAAAAATGCTGATGCTGACTCAAGCTAGCAAATACATATTGACTACTTTTTTCTCCATTTGCTCCCAGTGAAGTAAGAGACTATTTAGTATGCAACAAGAGACAAAACCTATTAGGAAATTTGCACTGACTGTCAACTCAGGGTCTTGCCTAGCTCTTCCATAGGACTAGAGATGATCCTCTCGGAAAATGGAGGATATATATATTATTTAGTGAACCCTCGAAAATGTAAAGCCATTATTTTCAAAATGCACAGGCTCTCTCCCATACTAATGGTATTTTTATTACACCCATTTTGCTTTCCTTTGTGTTCTGCTTACAGTGGCTTCTTTTTCAGATTAAAAAGCCAGTCTTTTTTCACATTGGGAGCAGTGTTTTGTTTTTCACTCCATCTTTAACAGTAGCTGTTGTGAAGGGAAACCCCCAGCAGGTTCCCATTGTGCTGGAGCAGGATGCATTCTGGCTTGAGTCCCAACAAAAAGATGCTAACCATGCCTAACATTTGTTGTGGGGGGAGGCAATGACCTCATTTTAAGGGATGAACTTATGTTACTTCCAATTGGAAATGAGCTCAACAAAACTACTCTTGCAGTAGCATGAGATGATCTGAGGAAAGAGATGAAAACGTTTTTGCTTGTTTTGATAAGGATGGGCTTACTGCAATTGATGGCACTTTTTTTTTTTTTGCAGTAAGGCTCAACTTTGATGGGCACTAAGCACTACATTAGAAATTGGAGGTCCTTCGAGTTTCTTAGATTTTGCTCATACATTAATTAAGAATTTTCCTTCAAGCAAATATGTTACACTCACTCGGTAAGAGATGAAATTTGATTTCAAATAAACTATACTGGCCAGTTAACAGCAATGCCTGAACCATGTGAAAATAAACCAGCCATATCGTTTTCTCGGGGACACGCCTCACCCATCCACCAAGCAGTTGCATCTTTTGTATCTCCCCACTACCTCACCATTATATCTGTACTAAAAAATTTCACGTATATTTTCTGCATTAGAAAGGGGGCTGGTTGCATATCTGTACTCATGCTTTACATACCATACTACCATATGTGTTTTCTTCTGATAAGAATGTGACAACCTGGGGCCAACTGCTATCTCCAGTCCTGTGGCTGATTATTCTTCGGAGAAATGCTTCTGGGATCACAGCCCTGAACACAACCACAGGGCAATAGGAAAAGCTCCACTCCTACTGCCTGATATTTCAAAGGAAATATCGTTTGGCTAGGCCAGCTAATTGGCATATGATTGCAGAATAAGAAACGATTCACTTACTGGTCAAAAAACAAACAAATCCCTCTAATTGTTTGCCCTATCATGCAACTTAATCATCAACTTTCTTTGATGATCATATTATTGGATTGTGCACGATAAAGTAGGCAAAAATATACTGTTTGGAATGTCTCCATAACTGGCCTATTCCAGCTACGTAACTATGGTATGTTTTCCACAAATTAGAAATTATACTGGTTTCAGGCTATGTGAGACCCTTCTTCTTGGTCACACCAGTGGAAGCTAAAACACTTCACATTTCTACAAAAATTGCATGTGAATCTATAACTGACTGCATTTGCAATAACTGAGCCTCTATACCTGTACAGCAAATCTTAACATGTTTGCACAGAAAATAAAATATTTCCTAAAAATCATGCATTTAAGCAGTTCAAAGTAGAGTGGAAACTACATTTGAGATTCAGCTTCTTCCTTCTAGGAATCCTTGACCAAACCAGGAAAATATCCAAGCAAATGAATATACCTCTTTCCTTGCTAGATTACAAGACAAGGTAATGTCTCTGACGTGCAAGTTTAGCATATACTGTTTTCAAGATCACTTGCACCACACTACCTGTTAGAGTCTATTTTGGCGAAATGCTGCATCTGTGCTTACTTTTACCACCTGTATTGGAGTGGAAGATGGCTGAAAAGGACCCAGAGCCTTTGATGTTAAGGCTAGGACACAAAAGAACATTTCACAGCTTCCAGTACTAGAGGTGTTTATCACTGGCTTTAACAATACCAAGAAGTCTAGAGCAAGTTGTTTGCTAACAATGACAAACACCCGCTGTGAAGTTATGATGCAGCTTTCTTACTGTATAAGTTGCTTGGACTTCATGCACGCAGTCTTCTTCAGCAGACTATAATATAATCTAGTCAATCCTGTGATTTACAATGCAACTAACCCAGTCCTGCGTGTCCAAAAGCCTGAATGTTTACTTCCTAAGGAAGTTCAAGCATAAGACAGAAATGAAAAGTACCTGTTATTCCTTTCATTTTCTACAAAAAGTAAAGTGAGTTGTGATTTCCAAGACACATACAGAGTTAGATGGGGAACCCTTGCTTAATATCCACATGTAACACGTTGAACATAACATCCCAGTTGAAAATGCTCCCAAAGCTGCCATGTCCATATCATTTACTTCTTACCACAGATATTCAACAAATACAGAACGATTTAACTGCAATTCTAACACGATTAACATCTGACAACGCATCAGAAAACACCTGAACTGAGATCAAATCCATCCCACAGGAGCAATGTTCAGACAGGAGGTGAGGGTCTATAACTTCCAATACTCTTTGCCAGTTCGCACCGATTGGGTTTTGAGACTTTGAAACACGTTTGATGTGTTAGCTTCACCTGAAGATTTATGAAACAATTACTAGTATGAATATGCTAAATTAGTAACGCAGAAGTTTTTGATAAGCCCACACAATCTTTCTAAAAGTATGTATGAACAAATCACAAGAATTATTTTCTTTTAACGTGGAAATAAGATCACTTTAATACTGACTTTTCAGCTATCAGACTGCCCTGTATGAAAAGACAAACTCAAATGACAAGGTAAATTGGGACATAGTCTGTCCAAGATCATAAAACCAGTAAAATTACTGGTGAAAACAGTGAATCACTGTACTCCATTACAAGTGCCTAATCAGGCCAGGCCCTTTGTGACCAACTCACATGTATAATCAGTAAAAAGGATCTGATACAGTCCAAGGCAAAAGATTTCAGCATCTAAAATTCAAGATTCATCCTCCAGGCTGACAGACTCAACTTCTAGAAGCTTATTTCAAACTCTGGGAAGAAACTCCCAAGCCTGTAATGACTCATCTCTCACTCTCTAAAGTTTTCCTATCATACACTTACAAGTGAAAAATAAATCACTGGCTTTCATAACTGCTACCAAAGTCTCAAAGAGGCAGAGAAGGGCTAGATGTGCTTTGAGGGTTTCTTCTTATGTTTATATTCACCTGAAGATAATAACTCTCTTACATGTCAAGCTAGATGAGATGCCATTGATCTCCTCCCTGCTATTTTCCTCTCAGAAATCGACTACTCAGTAAGCATGGAGATAACTTCAGTATATCTCAGGCTCAAATTTACAGTCATTTCCATGCTAAAGTCACATTCTTCAGATCACTGCACGAATTACGTCAGTCAGTCCACCTCCTGGTTCTCTGTGTGCATCTGATAGTAGAATCAGGATTCAGAAAAGAGAGGGAAAAAAAAAAATCAGCAACACTCTTCAAAACATTTTTATGGTGTATTTATTCATCTATAATTTCAGATGGGAAAGAAATGGTATAAAACAAAATCAGATAATATTGCTGATTTTAGGTAGAGTGATTTGATTCACTCAGAACAAGCTTACTAGAAAAATACTATGTAAATATGCTTCAATCAGATGTGGTGAAGTGGAAGTTACTGGTAATGAAGTGAAGAAAACCGCATGACAGCACAAGGCACATAAATATTCTCTAAAAATACCATAGTAAACAAGCTATGGGAACTATAGACAAACTACATAACCTCTTCTGTAGCTAGACAACCTATTATGAGCTTTCAGTACAGTGAATTCAGAAGTTTCCTGATCTGCCTTTCCACTTTACGTGTTTTCGAATGCCTCTCTCATTCAAAATCAAAATAATTCTGCCTTCAAAGCCTGAACATCATTAAATCGAAAAGTTGCTTGGTGATAACTGGACAAGCCATTTCTGAAGTGGCAAAAATATATGCAGAAAGACACCATTATACAATGCAAGTACTGGAAATCCCACACATCATTAAAGTTGACATCTTTGTAGGGTTAAGAGGCACTTGAGTAGCTAGTTTTAAAGCTATCTACTAAAGTTTTAAAATTTTTGACACATTGCTCAGGATTCTTACAGGAATTACAAACTTTTATCAGCTTGTTAAGTGCCAATGTATAGGTTTCCGTAGCAGGGATTATGATCTCTGTCAGAAGCAAAGAACCCCTTCCAATTTACACATCTGAATACCTTGCTGAAAAGAGTCTCTTGCTGGAAAAGCCCACGTAGCTCATGTGACGGATACAGAAACTGAAGGGCCAGTGGAATTATCTAAAGAGCTTTTAGGTACTAAGAGGACTCCTGCGGCAAGATTTGCAACACATCCATAAACCTGGCAACAGTCAGTTCTGCAGGGCTGGTTAGAGGCATCGCATAAGCATGTCAGAGCAGGCTACCTTAGGAGAGCTTGTAACATTTACAGGACAACCTGTCCTGACACCTCTTCGCAGATCTGCTGTGAAATACATATGCCCTGGTACAATGAGAAAGAGTAGTCGGAACCAATAAACCACATGATTCAAACATCTCCCTGGAGCCAGAGACTGGCTGTGGTAGTTTTGGTTGTTCAGAAGGAGGAAAACCTAGCTAGCACATCCCAAAAACTCACAAGGGTAATTTCACACAGAAGAGTTAACAGCTCTCAAATGCATGAACTGAGTACTCTGCCAGGAGACAATTTTCATCTTGGTCTGCGGACGTACGAGACCTACTGGAGAATGCCATCAGTGAATATTCTGGGCTGTGTTGGCTTGGCCATGTTCTTTCACAGAGGGTGAATTTCCCTGCTGACCATAACCTGCCATACCTTGCTCTCCATTTGATTTTGCTGTTGTGGATATGACCCAGTAACTCCAGATCCCTTCTGGAATTCACCACTTAACTATAAACCACCAAGGCAAGGCAGAAAAAACCAAGGCAGGCATTACGCACTCCGCTGTTTGTTACTGTGAGAAACATTGAGGAAAATTTGTCCTTTTTCCCCAGGACCTGATGCCATATGATGTGGGCAACAGCACCGTGTGGCCTGCACAGTGTGGTGAGGCTGGACGAGAGAGAGGCATCAGCCTCCACGTTTGCCAGCGCTCCCTTTCTCCTCCTCCTCCATGATTAAACACTGACATTCGCTATTGTGAATTTGTGCAACGGCATGGAAAGTTCTGTGATAGCATTTGCTGGGGCTGTTTGGATGAAATGTATTCAGTGGTGTACGCAGCACATATAAATTAGATTGCAAGCGTTTTGTTCCTCGCTCCACGTGTTGCAGGTTTGAGGATTAGCTCAGATTCCAACAGGAAAATTGCTTTTCCCAGCCCAAGCACCAAAATCTGTGAGTGAAAACTGCAAATCAGAGCCTTGCAATTATTATCAAGAGTTTCAAACTAGAAT
This sequence comes from Trogon surrucura, assembly GCA_020746105.1. Taxonomy (NCBI): domain Eukaryota; kingdom Metazoa; phylum Chordata; class Aves; order Trogoniformes; family Trogonidae; genus Trogon; species Trogon surrucura. The sequence continues at coordinate 32,784,677 of CM036621.1, forward strand.
CAAATTTTGATTTTAAATAACAAGATTTTGTTTCCAAATGAAGTGTCTAAATCACCACCGGGGCAAGGCTAGGACCAGGATTTACAGGTACAAACAGAAGGAAAACATTAACAGTGAGAACAATCTATATGGAGTCTTTGAGATGAACAGAGGGGGAATGAAAACACAATATAGCTCTGCTTTATTCTTAAAGTGAGAAAAATTCACCAAATACAGAGATAAATCACTGCATATTAGACAGTGCCACTTTCACATAGTCACTTCTCAGTTACAGAACTGAACTAAGTATTTTTCTCGCTTTCAAGGCCACTGGGCACTAGAGAGTTGGAATTCTGTACAACTGTGATGATCTGAACATCTCAGGACGGATTTCGAATTTTTTTGACAAAAATAAAACCAACAGAACTATTTGACCATTTTGAAATAAAAGACAAAGTACCTTAACCAGACTTCACAGGTTATTTTCATCTGAAAATTGCCACTGTTTCTTAGCACCGGAATGAAGTATGTTTGGAAAACACATCATTGTTTAATTGAGGAAAATAATGATATTTTATTAATGAATTAGCACTTTCCAAACTGAGCTAAGAGACTTTATTATTTTAATAAGCACAGATTCATAATTAGTTTTTAGTTTAACCATCAAAGTGAATGTCAGCTTATTACACGCTTACAAAAATAAGTTAAGGCCAACAGCACTGTCTGTGAGTCCTATGCAGTAAACTCCCCTAGCATTTGACAATAGGATAAGCCATTAGTATACAATGTTAATTAAAGCATCACTTCCGAACAGCGAATCTACCGGATAGAAATGCTGTAAAGCAGAGCTTGTTTCTCCCTAAAACATGCATGGAAATGTACAGGATATTTAAATATATACAGAATGAAAACAGAATTTACCACAAACACCACCAGTAAGAAAAAAACTTACAAAAAATACATATACTGTACCCCTTCTCCATCGCTCAACTCCATTTCAAACAGCTACTACGCCTTCAGTAAACAATGTATGTACTAACAGAAAGACCAGTATCTACGCAACTTCTAACAAAACCCCATAAAGCAAGAGTAAATACCATTCTGTTGCAAAACAGAGGGGAAGAGCGTACCACAGACCAGCACGTTGCCAGCGCCATGGCTCAAGGGCAGCGACATTTTCAGTTCGCGCTGCTCTCCAAACTGTTGCACACAGAGGCTAGCAAGACTGCACCAAGTTCTGTGCTACTGTGGCACATATGAAGCATCAGCAAAGATGTTTATCACCGGAAAGATTGATAGTACTGTGCTACAAAGCCGGGAGAGCACTGAAAAAAAAGAGTTTAATCAAGTACCATAAAACATCTGAATCTAAGAAAACGTTCCCCTACAAGAAACTGCTTCATAAATAAAATTCCCCAAATAAATGTTTTCATAGTTTTGAAATTACTGTTAGAAATTAATTTATTAGCAAGAATATCATCCCCAGAAAACAACCGGAGTTCCAAAGATGGTTTTTAACAGGGAATGACAACCCCGTCCTGTGTTGACAGCAAGTAAACAACAGCATACACATTTAAGAGAACTCACTGTGGTATTTTTCCAGAGCACAAAGCTATTGCTGACATGGAAATTAGCTAGTAAACTGCTGGGTGCTACCATCAGTAATATCTCTAGGTAAAAAACCCACTGCCATTAATTGACACTTCCACAAAGCTTGGCACTCACCAATATTAATAACATGATACCACACTTGCCTGGGAACATGGTATTTTAATTCTGCAGTAAAAGCGGCCTGGAGAACAACTGCTTTAACTCTGCGGTTTTTAACTGATGTGAATAACTGAAACTATTGAAGATCCTCAGAGCCTACTGCATGGAGGACAGGGATGTTATTTCACAGAAGCTTCCTCACGTGAGGAATTTCTGAATCACGCAGGGAGCGCCTTGGAGGCCACTGGGACTGCCCCTGAGAGAAGGGTGATACAGGTGTCTCCTCACAGGTCACTACGTGCATACTACTGGCACTACAGCACGCTCCTTTTGAAGTTTAATTGACCTATGGATTGTCAGTAGAAGAGGTGTGTTATTTGATAAATAAAAATTAAAAGCGTAATTAAAAGCATAGATCTCAGTTAACTTCTTTTCAAAATATGCAAGATTTGCTAAAACATTTCAGTGAACAAAAGTGTTACGTATATCTAAACTACCTCAGGCCCTGATCACAGAATAAAACGTTACAAAATGTTTCTGCAATTTTAATCATCATCTTCTATAGAATGGCCTGAACAGAATGTCGCCACTGATACGGAGAGAGAGAGAACAAATAATCCCGTATATCAACTGACTGCTGCCTCAGTCTATACCGTAATCCAACCAGCAGAACACAAAATACACCAAACAAGCCAAAAAGTACCTCTTCCTACATTCAGCCTTGTCTCATACAATCAAAGACTTAAAACACTAATACAAGAAACTCGATATGCAGATTTCACTCTTATTTCAGAATCCACAAATGCTTACTTGTTCTGGAAAGCATTCTCCCTCTTCCACTGCCATTTTCTGTGGCCAGATATGAAACCTGATGACTCAATTAGTTAACACTTTGGACACTGCACCATTACTAAAAATAGCGGCCCCAGGAAGTGGTTTCCTTTTTTTTTTTTTTTTTTTTAATTAAAAAAGGGAACTAAGCACAGTCACTTGTTAGACTTCCCTTGGCAATTTAAATGGCAAAGGACAAGTGATTGTAAGACTATTAAGTTAGTAACAGAGCGTGTCCCAGGATTCCTGGCTCACTTACCATATTTGCTGCCTCCAATCATTCCCTGTGTATGTAATCATGATCTGTGGAATACCCAAAATAGCTGCAGCATCAGCTGATCAGAAAACCACTGCTGCTTGGAATCACTCATGAAACAAGCTTTTGTCATTCTGCTTATCAGCTCTTTCTAATGCAGACTACTTTGAACTATTTCTAAAGGCAACAATAACATCATTTTACACTCTGTGTGTTTTGAATACCACATATGCCTGCCTCCTACTCCATGGTAATTTTATATTTATTCAGATTTTCTGATGACTAATTATGATAGATTTGTGTCGTTCATTCTAGAGGCTATTTTCCTTAACTAAATGGCTCCTCTCTATACACTTCAAGTTCCTAAACTGGAGAGATTAAAAGCAGTACCAAGAGCAAAATCATTATGCTTCAGAGGGAAGCCCAGAGAGAGGCTCATGATTTCAGTAAAGCAGATCTCTTCCTTTTCAATGCAAACTACTGCCAGCAGCAGGTTTTTTCTTCATGCTTCCCTACAGTTCCTTACATTAGGAGTGGCTTTAAAGACTGTCCACTCACTGAGAAAGAGTATCGAAATATCTTCAATACACCTCAAGCACCTGCAAAGCAAGCCTGTTACACATCCCACCTCACACACGAGCTGCCCACAGATATTCACGGCTACTGGAGAACAGCAAAGGGTAAGATGAGGGAAAAAAATAATAATCAAGGTCTAATTTTTTTTTTCCAGACAAGATACACCCAATGTCTCATTTGTCTATGAAACAAAACAATCTATATGTAAAATATCTTAGGGATAATCTGACATTTTCAAAAAACATTTCCCCATGTTTGCACCGACTAGAGCTCAGCCACCGGACAGTAGCTCTGCGCTGTTGGAGTTATAAAGCAGAACCTGTTGCTAACTATGCAAAACTTTCAAATGGTGCAAAATTTGAGGCCCCAACGTATCACTAAATAAACAATACAGGCCACACACTCAGGTGATCTAGTTTGAAATGACTTGGTTAATGTCACTGACACTGCATTCTATTAACAGCTACTCTCTCCTGCACATTTTTGCTTATGACATTATAGCATCTATGACTAAGACCCACTTCTCCCACTGACTAAATACAAAAAAGCCAACAGTTGTCTGCAGGGGGGGGAGGAGCCTTGCCCACTTCGATTTAAAAACAAGACAATGACCAGGTCACTTTAAATGAACGTACCTCACTGACACATCTGCGCAGAGCTCCCCGCAGCAGAGATTTCAATCGTCTGCACCACAGCTACCTCGGCAATGTCATTATTGCAAGGTGCCAAAACACAGAGTATCATGAAATACTCAATTTCTAAAGCTGAATTCTGATTTAGTGTTACTGTTTGTTTTGAGGACTGAGAACTGTAATTTTAAAACAGTAAAGGAAATGTCCCAGTTCTAGAAACTTGAGATCACAGTAACTGAATTTTTATTTCTAAATGAAGAGGAATTGGCTCTAAATAAGAACCAGGTCCCTAAACACCCTTCTTCTGCCTTTGAAAAGGTGCTTCAGAACAAGGAGAAAGGATATATGGTGATTTCTGTAATGGGACTCAGGGGAATCACATGAAATTTGGAACTTGCCAAATAGGTCTTTTTGGAGATAAAAGGATTAAATTGGGCAGTTTTATGGAAACTCATCGGAGTTCATCCAGAATACCAAGCCCATGGTGGGGTGGTGTCCCCACACCACTGCGTGCAACCTCCTGTTCAGGAGTAGTGATGGGTGACACATAACTGGCAATCCCACAGCTCTCCTAAAGCTGAATCACTGATTGTTTGCAAAGGAGGAACCATACTTTGAGAGAAGAGGATTCAGCACAGCCTCTGCATGTGTATGCCTTACTGGAGGGCTGTGCCCCTTGTTCCCTAGGCAGCCCAGGTCCTGTGGATGGTGGCAGCATGGTCTGGGTGACAGCCTGCTCTCTCCAGGAGCTCCTCTGAGACCGCTCTCCCCTCCCCACTGCCTGCTCATTAATTCTGCTAGAGCTACTTTGCTTTTCCAGTCGCTGGCTCTTGGCTTTTCGAGTTCACATTAGTGTGATGAGACCAGTGGATGATTGACCTAGACCGTTGCCTATTAACCTCCACAAAACTGTCCTGGTTTAAGTTGTGACATTCCCATAAGAGAAGTTGTCCAATTCTCCCTCCATTAATTTTAAAAGAGCAATGATCGGAATTACAAAAGAAAAGCACAAAGAAAAATTAAACTCTGCCAGCACCACAAAGTCATCTCAGCACATTCACATCCATCAATTCAGCTCTGATTACTGAAAGCTCAGGTCATAAATCATAGTGACATTATATTTTTTTTTTAACCTTGTGGATCAGTTTTACAGATTTCAGGATGATTTCTCACGTGCATGCTATCAAAAAAGGGTCATCAAGGAGAGGTTCAATATTAATGGCAAAATCGATTTGTTATAGACTTCGGGTAAAATTTTCAGCATCTTTTTGTTGCTTTGCATCCTGAATTACATGCAGCAAATTCCTACAGTCATTCTTAGCTTTGGAAAGAGAAAGGCCTTGGATACAATCCCATAATGAGTAGATACGCAAGGGAAAAAAATAATCTCAACAATCAATCTCCTCCCCTCTCTGGAAAAAAAAACCAACAACAAAACCCCTTTACAATCTCATTAAAATGGCAGATTTAGTACAGATGGAGGATTCTTTTAAACAGAATAGTGGAAACGTCCTTTTACATTATCACTATACTGCTCCCCAACCAGATGGAGTGCTTATGATTACTGGCTTGGAAGCGACTTGCAAACAAAGCAACACATGGCAGAATTCACCAGAAAGAAAAACATGGTTTGACATGAGATACAAACAATATAAATATCTTCCCAAGAACGGAAAAGACAAGCTGAAATACTTTAAACCATAATCTGGAGTTACTGATCCAAATTTTGCAAAAAGAAGTATTTTTTTTAAAAAAAATTAAAATATGCAGAAGATGGTATTTCAGACAGTGTGAAAAGCTAGAGTCAACTGAAGCCCACCAGAGCAGAGTTTCTAGCTCTGTGGTATTTCAGGCAATCTTTGCAGAGAGCAAATGGTTGACAAATAGAATCACTACAGACATGTGCCTATGCAACTTCACTTACGAAGGCTCTTCAGTTTTAGAAGCCTCTTATATCACAGAAAACAGTCGTAGTATCTGAGATATAATGATCAGCATTCCAAAATATAATTATCTAAAATTCTGTTCTAGTCATTTTTAAAGTAATGGCTAATGTGTGCTCCAACTGAGACTTTAAAACAGGAGTTCAAGCACAGACGTTGCAACGGCTACGCAGAGCAACAAGATGTGCACAGAGCAGTTCCCTGAGACCCACAGGACATAGGTTCACACGTGAAACAGGGAAAGATGCATATTGCCTACAGCAAGAGAGGCACAGGGGAGTTCATTGGATAGAGACTCGTCCTTCTCTCCATCTAAGAGATCCCATCCCAAACACATTACACTCAACCTCCACAGGTAGCTACCAGGTTTTTACAAAGCTACTACCAAGAGAAAATTTAGAATTAAAATGTTAAAACTGTGGACACTAAGAATATATAGCCAGAGGGGGAAAAAAAAAAATCCTTTCCTAGTTTTAAAATGCCAAAACCATCAGCATAATTTGTGTACAGCTTTTTTAAAAATCTGTCTGTGCAACCACCATCCATCATGAAAATATTGTTTGCTATACTACCATTCACATGCTGTCAGCTCAGATCATCTGCTAAAACATCCACAGAATCAGGAATCAACAGTCCGAAGTATACATTCTCTTTCAATAATACAAAGAAAAGTAAATATAAGGATAAGAAGACAATACTCCAAAAAGAAAGATGAAGATACATGCATTTCTTCCCCCCCGGAAAATCTTCCTTATGCTTCTGTGCAATCTATTGCTCTTGTAAAGAAAGTATCTACAAAATCTGTAAATCCTTTAGTAATTTCTTTTCTTCTTAACTTTGACAATGATATTCATCTGCCATCACACCAAATAATCTAAAGCTCTACACAACTATAAAAGGAAATCCTGTAGCTTTTGCTACAAGAATTCAAAATTTCTCTTTAAAGGCTTTCCAAATGAGTGATCAGGAAGCCTGTGGTCTTATCCTATTCTTGCTCAGCGCCATCTAGGATCAAACCTCAAAGACTGAAAAGCAGTCACTTTTAAAGGGTAGCCTGCAGTAATTTTTCAGAAGTCTCCCAACACTTTGAAACAGCATGCATCGAAACCAGCCCTGCTGTGACCTGTGAAATTCAGCGTGTTACAGATATTTAAAATGCCCACGAAAGACACACGACGAAGCGCTGCAGCGTTTACTCTGTCAAGATCCGTAACAGCTCCTGTTACCTCAGCATCAGCACTTCGCCTCCCCAGTATATGTTCCTTTCAATAGCAGGGCAAGATGCTCTCAGGATCACGGACTAAAATAAATGACACACGCACGGTATGAGTGGTACGGCCAAAGAGTCTGAACTGCTGTCTACAAACCCACTTCAAATTCTATTTTGTAACCCTGTATTGTTCCATTAAGCTATCAGAGTAGATTACGTGTTTCCAGTCTGCCCTGCTAATCACCCCAAGCGTTCCAGAAGAGCACTTTTTGTTTCATTTTCATCCATTAGCCTTGAGTTTCATGGCAAAATTCTAAAGCTCCTTTAACCTCCAGCAACCCTGGGGCTAAAACACCAGTGAATTCTTGCCCAGAATAAGCCTGTCCCCTGGGAACAGGAACAACTGTGGCCAAGTGGAATACAGACTCTTAGATAAACTCAAACTTCCTGTTCAAAACAGACCGTATCTCATTCAATGCTTCCCCCACTCAGCTATTTCCCTTGTTCCTTCACTACATTGGGTCTACATGCAAAAGGTGCATATTCCACCTGTATGCTACAGCAAGGTAATTTTGCAAAACCACTGCCACAGTATCACAGAAATCCCATAATTAGCTGCCGTGTGAAAACAGAGGGTAGGATAATACTTATCAAGGCAACTTCCTGCAACATTCTTCAAATCAAAGAACAGAATTATACCAGCCTGTAAGCACCACAAAAAGCAGCTTCAGTTAAGCCAGCTAAAAGCCCTTGGCTTTATTAAGATTTCCTCCTCTCCCACTGATCACCTAGAAGACACCCATGTCACTGGTTTGCAATGGACAGCACCTCTGGAAAATACTGAGGTAATAAAGCTGCAAGCTAGAAGAAGTGTTTCCATAAGCATCATGATAAAAATCACATGACTGACTCCTCAGCAAATTGCCTTGACACCATCATGCTTGAAAAATAACGGATAAAAGCCAATTAGGAAGGGAAAAACCAAAAGCCAGCGACTCCAGGCAGCCCTATGTTTAGTCAAACTACAGACCTCACACGAACTCTCATAGAGATGAGAGGAAGAGCAAGGGCAAAGAACTATATATGGAAAGTACAAGGAGACACAATACCAGACCTTCCTATATCATCTTGAAGCATTGCTGATGTTTGCAAATTCTCTGCTGATTAATCAGATGGCTTGTTGCATGCCATGCATCTTGTTCCAAGTCATGCTCAAAATTGTGACTTTGTACAAATTGGAAAAAAAAGCAACTGCCTTACACCTTCTCTGACATACCTCACTGAAGCACAGGATTCCAGAACGAAGAGCTTTCTTGGATCTGAAGAGCAGAGCTCAGCATTTTTACCAAATATAAGACTTCTGTTTGTTAAGAGAAAACACAAGTGTGTAGGTATGTAAGCACATAGGGAAGTAAAAATCATGTATTAACCTTACTACTGGACCACAGGAGAGGAAAATTATGAACAATTCAGAAATAACTTTTTTTTTTTAAGAATATACCAAAAAGCCTAACTGAAAGTATCAGAGGAAATTTCCATAAAGTATACTGTTCATTTGTATACAGCATCCATGTGACAAAAATTTGGCTCTCAGTCTGGATCATGTTTCTAGCAATTTTCAATATTCCAAGATTGCTAGAAGCAAAGAATTAATAATTAAGATTCATAGTGACAACAGCGAAGTATTTCATCCTAAAGTTGAGTTAAGCACCAGAAATGTGGCTGCTGGTAAATAAGCTCTTTCCCAACGCTCCCTCTCTCTCTCTCTCTCTCTCTGTTGTCTATCTTTTAGGCTTATTCTGAACATAACCGTGATTGGAAGCCAACAGAACTGCCAGATGGTTTCAAAATGTTCAGGCATAGTTTCTGCACAGAAGAAGAAATTTCTGTCACGTAACACATTCCAAGAGTGCAAAAGCAGTAGTTGTCCAGGATACCTGACACCTGACTATCTCTGCAAGACCTTAGCCAAAAAGAAAACCACAAAAAAACCAGACCAAAATATGTGACTATACATCTTGACTTTGTTCATTCTCAAGGACCATCTCAAGGACCATCTAAAGGGACAAGTCAAATGAAAAGAGAAGTAGGCTTAATTAAAAGAGAAATACCAAGAACAGTATGCAAGTGTATCCACTCAACACAGGCATATAAGGGTGTCCAATATCCTGTGAAATAACCATAACCTAGGACAGCTGTCATTTAGTGTGCAGTACCTTACTAACCTTTGTTCACAGATGGTGCAGGGCATTATTCAATGAAAGAAAAAAGGAACCGCTGCACTAACTATAACCAACCCTTTGAATTTGTTCCTAAAAGCAATGGAGACAATTCAATGGACTAAGGCTTATAAACAACAGCTAGCTTGTTACTCACTCCAGTGTACAGACTATGGCCAAATTATTACACTCTAAAACCACGTGCAAGCATAAGGTAAATTTTTCATGGGAAAACCAACATGAGAATAGCTTGCCTATGAAGTGATGGGATTTCTAATGTGAAAACTTTAAGAACGCTAGACAAAAAAACGGAATAAAAATAAGAAATTAGTAGGAAGGGATTTGCAACGACGATTATGGATGAAGGTAGACAAAGGCACTTCTTGCAATTACATCCAACCCTCTCTCTAATGATTCTGGGATATATAGGAGAATTAGGGCTCTTCTGCAGACAAACCGCGCTCAGCATCAGAGTCAGTGGGAGGTTAAAACAAGATACCTCAGAACAAAAGCCCCTGGTGACACGAAATCAATCTGAGCCCTGCCTACAGATGCCGTATGGGAGAACACGCTGCTCACACGAGACCACTGCCTGCTCTTTTACTGGACCTTTCATCCTTTAAGAGTTAGCATTTTGAAGAACTCAAAAAATTCTTTAAATTACGCTTTGGAAAGACTTTAATGAAAACTGCAAGCTTAACATCTCTCATAATCACAACAACAATGTAAAAATAAGATGTTACAAAGCAACGAACCCAAAGAAAAAGGAGTGACTGTAGCTGTGATTGATTTCAGCATCATTCAAAAGTTATCCCCAGCCTCAGTATTCACACATCCTGATTGTTAGAACACACACCAACTAGTCACCAATGGTCAACAGATTGCTATACAGTAACCACTCACAGCTGTAGGGTGCTGTTCCCAGTCAAAATATTAACTTGTGGTTGTCATGCAAAAAGACCAAAATTTAGTTTTAATTTCAAGTAAGTGCTCTGTTCAGTAGGTTCCTCCCTGTCAACCTCCTTTTGAAAGGCACTATTATTTTCAAAGAAAATGTGCATCACGGAGAAGCATACTGTCCCTTTTCAACATAGTCAGAGCAAAATCTCAAATTATTTCTCTTACTCGACACTCACTCTGAGCTATTCAATAGCATAAAATGAAGGTGTGGACAAATTATACGACAATACATATAACCTGAATTTCCAGCTTCTTAGAGCTCAGTGCTCTGATCAGGTACAAAACTGTCTCTGATTTAATTCCACATTGAAATGTCTGGGTAGCAAATACAAGAAGCTTCCATGATCTTTTCCTCCTAATATTTTAGGTAGAGCAGTAACACTAGAGTTATATTGCCTCAATTCTGTTACTGCAACAGCTCTGAGGCTGTGAACAGCGCTTTCCAAGAACATGAAGCATTCAGATGTTACATATAATAACCTCAAGATGTATTACACCAGGAACAGGTAAACATTCTTCTGCATTGGGGTTATGCAGGAATTTCACCAAAACAGAAGAAAACTAATAAGATGTTTAAAAAAACTACCTCATCATGGTAGTTTCTGACATGCTGCTGAGGCATTAGGACAGCTGTGCAAACTGCATTCCAAACAGGACTTACATTTGTCAGCACAGATGTACACAAATGTCTCTCCATTCTCATGGCAATGCAAGCAGCTTGGTTCTATAGTAATGCTATTAAAAGTCTTTACGAACGAGCTGTATTCCTTGCTCTGCATTGCCATAACTCATAGGCATCACACTTCGTATCTGATAGTCATGCTATAGTTATCAAAATGTAGTTCAAACTGTACGAGGTTAGAATATTACTGGGCTTTGCCCTGGCTTGCACAGCTGTAATCTGTGCTACATCACTGAAACAGGCTCATGAAGCTTCCGATACACGATTTCACACCAAACATTTTGAGCAGATGCACCTTGGAATGACTACATGAAAAATGCAGGCATTACAACAGCACACATGGCCTTATTCTGTTGTTTTTTTTTTTTCCCCTAACCTGCTTAGTTAGCATTGCATCTCTTTCCTTGGGAGAATCTTCAAGTCTCTGCAGCTTCTACTGTAGCTAGCTCTCACATTTCCTTTCTCTCTGTGAACTGCTATTTCTTATCTGATATTAAATAGCTTTCACAGGGCTTCTAAAATTACTGTATAGCAGTAGTATTTCTTATATCTGTATTAGCTACACGATGCTTCATGAAAAAGCAGTTCCTTGGCAGGACAAACTAGCTAGTGTTCACATTGCATTATGGAGGAGGCAGGAGCCGCTACATTTAGCATACTGAGTATCTTCTTCCATTATACATCTATTTCTTTTTACAGACCTCAGAACTCACTGATACAGTTATGCCTTTTCTGATTGATGAAAATCATAGAATGGTCTAGGCTGGAAGGGACCTTAGAGATCATTTAATCCAACCTCCCTGTCATGGGCAGGGACACCTCTCAACTAGATCAGGCAACACATGGGGACCAAACAGGAATCGAACCCTCAACCTTCGGTGTTTCAGCACCACGCTCAACCGAGTGAGCTAAACCTCCTACTTAACTTTAATTGACAACTCAATCATTAAAAAAGTTACCATTTTCCCTTAGTTATCTAATTGCCTTAGTAAAATAAAAATCATATACAACATCACCCAAGTAGCTGGGGTCCCACTGAAGCAGCATCACTGGCTCACTGTGCTGGGGATTCAAGGGGAATCAAGTACATTATAGTTTCACAGACTAGAGTTTCCTACTTTTCTGTAAAACCTTTTCATTTTCTGAGTAAGACATAAACAATTAAAACTTCATAACTAACACAGAGATGGCGCTTCCTAATTCTGCACCTGCCCTCAGTAGATTTTAGTATTTAACGTAATTTTAGTATGCAGTATTTTACATTGCAGCCCAGAGCTTTCTCCAAAATTATTATTGCGCTGGAATAGCGTGCAGGATTTTACTAACTGAAAGTGTAACTATTTCCCAAGAACTGCCAAGAAAAAGCACCAATCATGTATCTACACCTTCTGTGAATAATCCCAATTCTCTGCAGGGCAGTGGCTAATAAGCTTCAACCATATCATACTGAGGCCACCTCAGATGAGCCAAAGCTTTAATGTGGTTTTAAAAAGACATCCAAAATACATTATAAATGTATCATTGATCCAGCTTCTGGTTTGGGTAAAGTCATCACTCCAATAATTTACCTACCTTTTTGTAATGGTGGGAAATGTAACAGATCTATTCAAAAACTCATTTCCATGTTTAGACAAACAATTCTCTCTGTGTGTACACACACACACACACACAGAGTTTGTGTTTGTTAGATATCTATAAAAATATTCCCCAGTCCAACACATTTAACATGCAGGCAGACAGCTTCTGAAAACCGCAGAGAAGAGTGTTGATCCTGAATTTTAAACAGAAGAAAGCCACGGACCATATCAACTGGATTTTACTGGCTTGAGCAAAGAGGAATAGAGAAGTAACACACTCCCGAGACATAAGGCAGTATAACCACTAAGTAAAAGGTGCCTTCTTCCCCATTAATAAATAAAGACTGCTTAGATTTGCACATGTACCACTCCTGCTCAAAGTTAAAAAAAGGCACTTCTGATCCTGTATACAAAATTTGACCCAACTCCCACATAACTTATTAAGGAATCCCATTTTTAATTACAAATAATTATAAATTATTTGACTGTATATCTTAAAGTGACAAACACATCAAAAGGGAAAGTTAATGCATTAGGAACTGTACTTTACTAACGTACTTTAACACCTCTGCTTTAAGTTCAATTGGCTATTTCATGCTATCTAACAAATACTGTGTAGTTTGCAGCATGCAAGTACTCTCCACAGTAACACTGCATCTCATCTGAGATTTAAGAGCAGAGAAAAGGAGGGGAAATACTTCCATTTTGATTTGAGTTGTAAGCACCATCTTGTGGAACTACAAAGCCTGCAGATTAGGAAAAAAATATGGGCTTAAATGCTCCTCTCAAAAACTGACTGGGAAGCCACCTGGATGGAAAACAAAAAAAAACCAAGAACATAACTATTTCTCTCTCCTCATTTGCCAGACCAACAATACAAATGAAAAGAAGCTTTTCTCCTACCCAAAGTATAAAGGCAATCCTGTCCCTACCTACCTGCATACAAAGTCCTAAGGGCAGCAGAGCTGATATATTCACTGGCAAAGAATTGTAGATCAGGATTCCTGGGGCTGTAATGAGAAACTACAGTCCCTCCATAACGTAGAGTTCAGCTCCATTTCCCCCTCTTCTCTTCCCTATCTCACAGTACTATTATAGACTGTCATTTCTGATTTACAGAGCAAATGTCTTTCTCCCTAGAATAGGATACTTATCACAAAAGCTCACCTCAGCACTTAATAAAGTATTAGTCTGGTAAAATGAACCTGCATCATGGATGTATGATGCTAACCTTCACCAGGACGTATGTGGTGTTTGGGTTATGGGAGATGCCATTCAACAGACTGGATGGGAAGGCATTCTCCTTTCAGATTAAAATGGCAAAGTACCTATTTTAAATGAAGGAAAACTAGACAGCTACAGGATTTTATAGAATAAGGCACACGCACACTTCTGTGATCTATTTATTTCCTTAGCACTGCTAATGATATATTATTGTATCCATCAGCATTCAGCAGACCATTCTTTTGCTCCCACACAATTCATGGAATTATTTGAAATGTAAATTGAAAAACCAGAAAAGCTCTTCTACAAGGGCTAGTTCATCTATGAATATTAAACTGAAACAAACCCTCCTGGGAGCATTGACAGACTGCTCCAGGATGGAAAACCATGTCATTACTGACATGAATCATATTTCCTAAAATTAGTGCCAAGAGAGTGCTCTTTTAAGTAAGCAATATCCACATGTCTAACAGTAAATCAGTATGTATGACCCAAATGAAAATTCATTAGTCTTGTCCTTATTACTAGAATTTTTAGCAGAGATGCTGGCAATATTTAAGTAACTAGCATTCAGTACTTTTGTCATCAACTACTTTAGCACTTTGATCTAATCTCACCTTATATAAAGTTGAAAAATCACTTCTTAAAAGCTTACAAAAGAAACAAAAGAGATGAGGAGCAGCTTTGCCTCTTGTGACAATAGTGCTATTGGATGTGCTGCTCTTCATGGTATCCTTCTGCTTAATTTAGCCCATCATGTAAATCCACACTGTATGAGTGTATTAACTGTGATATCAGGAAGATCACTGGACTGTAGAAGAATAACTAAAATACCTTGAGCGTGGAACTACTAGGATGATACATACAGCCTTCAAATACCAGCAAGACCCGGGAGTCAAACTGGTATTTATTTGCAAAAAGATTGTGCAACTTCTACTTATAAATTTGCTGGATGTTAATATAGTACGTGCCTCTCTATCACAGAATCATGGAATTATTTAGGTTAGAAAGGACCTTTAAAGGCATTGAGCGCAACCGATAATCTAGCACAGCCAAGTCCACCACTAAATCATGTCCCAAAGCACTACACCTACATATCCTTTAAATACCTCCAGGGATGGTGACTCCACCACTTCCCTGGTCAGCGTGTTCCAATGCTAACACATCTGTACAACTGTGTAAATTTACATCGAAAAGCTTTCCCATGTTTTTATGCAGTTATATTTCACCTATTTATTACCAGTAAGAACTCGGATTCGCACAATTCCTCTTAGCACTTTACAGTCTTCAAAGATCTCAGCTTGCCTTTTGCAAACTTAGAGGTAAATGGATGCCATGATCAAACTCCAGCTCAGGAAATTAATTTCTCCCCAACTCAGTTCCAGAAGCAGTGACAATTACCCATAGTAGTAGTCTTTATGTGCTGACCTCAGCTACTGGCTACACTTTCTGCTAAACATTTGGCATATTCAGTCACAACATTAGCGGTTTAATACCTTTTTTTTTCTTTTACTTTTCACACACAGAAAAATATTGGATATAAACAACATGCTATGAATAATTCAGTTAGCAAAGTCCTTCAAGACTCTTCAAATGAAAAGAAAGAATTTTTTTCATTTAAAAATACAGTAAAATAATGGATAATGATCGAAATCAGAAAGGAAAGATGTAAATAACGGTAACAGGTCAGCGCGACTGTACATTCATAATCTCAGGTCTGCCTGCAACATTAATGCAAATAGCCTCATGTTTGACTCACATTTTCCATTGCTTTTCAACTTTCAGGGCACTCAGCCCACCTTGAATACGTGCAGTATCATCAGAAATGGCTGTGTAGTTTCAGTTATAACAATTAGCCAAATTAGATGCTAACGGCTTAGATTTCTAGCAATAGGAAAGGATGTACTTGGTATTTTTTGAAAGACACCTTTGAAGCTATGAAATATACAGAAGCCAAGGGAGACTATGAAAAACCAGTGAGGATTAAATGCAAAAATAGCGTTCCTTCTCCTTTTGGTATTGTTTTATTAATGAGGTCTCAAGAACTGCAGAAATACAACTCATCGAGAGAGATTCAGTTTCCTCACTCATTCTGTGCCGGAAGTGCAAACCAGAATTCCCAGCATTTATATTCTTTTTTTCCCAAATAGCTGACAGGGGCTCAAATAGCATCATTGCCAACCAGAACTTAGAGCCCTCCTGCACGGATATTTACTTCTGCTGCTTGTAAATCACAATATTCTCATAAGCTTCTTCCCAGGTCAGCATGGCCATAAGATACATGCTAGGAGATAGGAGTTGACCGCATAGGTATGAACGGTCAACGCTCGGACAGGGAAAGCCAAATACCAACACACACAAAAGAGCAAGGTCTGGCACAGGCAGACAGGCCCAACTTCATCCTGGGTGACTTCAGGAGTCCAATCAAGATCCCTCAGGGAGGTCAGTAACAGCCCACAGGCAGGGAGAAGGACTGGCCGAACTGCTCTAAGAAGGTGCCCAAGTCAGCTTCTGGAGGCGCCACTGTCTTTCCACAAGTTAGTGAGGGGCATGAGAGTCCTAAACCCACGTGCCATGAATCTGGTCCTAGTGAAAGCTCAAAGCCAGGCTAACCTCTTCGCTTTCAATATCAGAGATGTTCAAAACAGTCCCTTTCCTCATTTTCTGTGTGGATGAGACAGACATCTGACCTGAAAAAGTTCCCAGGTTTCTCCGTTCATGTTTTACTGAGATCATAACAGCAGCAAATGAGTGCCGAACTGAAATACCTCTTAGGGATTTACAGATTTCACTTAACAATCACTTTTAACTGTTAAATGGCTAATGGGTTAATTCCCTCTTTGGCACAAAGCCTTTACTCGGAGAGCACGTGAGACTTTGCAAGCTGTTTTCGACAAAAACATATGGGAAAGAGTAAATTTGTTCAGGTTATGTTTAAAATAGGATATTCTCTTGGAGTAGTATTTTAGATAGTCCACTGAGAAAGCAAAAATCAATCACGACAGGTTTTAATGTTCTGGTTTGGACAGCAGCTGAACAAATATAATAATGATTCTTCCTACTTAATCCTGCTACCTTCCCAACCACTGAATCACTGCAGTCCTTCATTACTAAAATGCACAGCTGAGATACTGATTAGTGTCCCAGATGCTTGATAACAGGGACAGTAATCAATACCTCTTCTTTAATCTGTCTGTGGAGGACGTTTTGTCCCTTTGCTTTTGGATACAGGCTCTGCTACTGTGACCCACAGCTTTAATATTGCCTCTAGATTGAATTAGTGCAGAGCACTCTTCTTTAGTTCTTCCTTATCTTATCCTTAATACATGGCATTACTATGTCACAGCTGTTCCCTATTTGCTGAGTTTGAGAGCACTAGTTTAAAAATCTAAAGCTCTAAACAGTTTTGGATCATGCTGCCCAAGAGAGACTTCTGCAGCCATCCCATAGAGACGAAGGGAGAGACCAGAGCTGCAGCCCTCACCTGTGGAGTTCATGTGCATGAGCTGCTGCTGCTCGACTTGCTCAATTGCTCTGGGTTTTTGGTGGGTTTTTATTTTATTTGTTGGTTTATTTAAGAGTCATAGAGGAAAAATACTTTCCTTCAGCAAGTTAAGAGCTGCAAGCAGGCCTCCCTTTGGGCAACTATAATACAGAAGATTTAAGTTTTGGCCTGAGTTTTGCAAAAAAAACCACACACATGCTTAGCTTTAAAAATAGGAGCCATCCCCCTGAAGCTTAACTACAGATAGGTGCGGACACACTTCAGTCAAGTCCTACAATTTACTTCCTGGATGTTTAATTTATAAACATATTCTTCTGTATTTGCGCTCTGTAAAGCAAAACAGTTCTCTTTAAAAAAATCTGGTTTGTGTTACCTTTTAAAAAAAATACTAACAGTAATATCACAATGTGACTACAGCTAAATATATCTTCTACATTGCAGCTTTTACTGCATTATAAGGCAGACAACTTTAAAACAACATCAATAATTTAGAAACTCAGCTATATGCAGCAGCCTAATTGGATTATCTCTATTTGGCAAGTTTTTCAGTAAGATATTAGCTTCTTTACTTTTACAGGAATGCATTGATGACAATCTTGCTGTAAACCCATGTAATACAATCAATAGACATAAAACTATGTGCGATTATAAACCACTTTTTTAGCAAGTACTTTTCTTCTTCTTGCCACTTTGGTAAAAGGAGTATGCTGTTCAAAATTAAGCTAACATAGAATCATAGAATGGCCTAGGCTGGAAGAGACCTTAGGGATCATCTAATCCAGCCTCTCTGTCATGGGCAGGGACACCTCTCAACTAGATCGGGCTACTCAAGGCTCTGTCCAGCTTGGCCTTGAACACCTCCAGGGAGGGGGCAGCCACAACATCTCTGGGCAATTTATTCCAAAGTCTTGCCACTTTCGTACTGAAGAATTTCTCCCTAAGATCTAATCTAAATCTATTCTCCTTCAACTTAAACCCATTTCCCCTTGTCCTATCAGTTGACGCTCTTGTAAAAAGTCCCTCCCCAGCGTTCCTGTAGGATCCCTTCAGGTATTGGAAGGCAGCCATTAGGTCCCCCTGAACTCTTCTCTTTTCAAGACTGAACAATCCCAGCTCCCGCAGCCTGTCCTTGTAGCAGAGGTGCTCCAGCCCCTGGATCATCTTTGTGTCCCTCCTCTGAACACGCTTCAACAGATCCATGTCCCTCTTATGGTGGGGACACCAGAACTGGACACAGTATTCGAGGTGGGGTCTCACAAGAGCAGAGTAAAGGGGGAGAATCGCCTCTCTTGACCTGCTGGCTACGCTTCTCCTGATACATCCCAGGACAGGGTTGGCCTTCTGTGCTACATGAGCGCCCTGCCAGCTCATGTTGAGCTTCTCGTCTACCAACACCCCCAAGTCCTTCTCTTCAGGGCTACTGTCAACCCACTCAGGGCCCAGTTAGTATTTGTGCCTGGGATTGGCCCATGGTGAATAAGGTTTTGACACAAAATCTCTCTGGACACTGAGATTTAGAGAGCCTTCTCAAGTTCCTCTGAAAAACTCAGTTCAACTAGTCAGAGCATTTTAAAGGCCACATTGTCTATACTGTAATATGAAAGAAAACCACTCCCCCAACTTCAAACCAAGCCTAGCTGGCACAAGACAGTTGCCCTTTCTTAGTCCCCAGCAATGGACAGATACGAGGCTGAAATGGTTCCTTGTGTGCGCTAACGCCAACATATGGTTTTCTCATCGCTCCTAGCATTTTCATCCCATACAAACAGGCATCGTGAGGAAACCACCACCACCAGCAGCATCATTGGGCGAGCACCCAGTGTCCGCCTGGTTAAATTCTTCTTCAGATGGAAGGTGACCCACTCCAAAGTCCCTGTACGTCCCTCAATTCAAAAATCAAAACTGTTGGGTCCAATGATTATCCCACAGGGGCCTGACAGGCCTTGCGTTGTCTAAACAGATCCTCTCCAGACTCAGGGCTACTCCCTGTTCGCACAGGCCTCGAGCCAAATTCATTTGCCAAATCAGGGGGATAAAGCTGTGTCTTTCTGGGGGCTGACATTCTCTTCAGTACAGCCAAAGGAAACATGGAAAGTCCCTTTGCTGTTCGAATCCGGGAGGGATTATTTGGACCAAAGACGTTAATTACAACTGACAGTGCAGGCGTCCTGCTGATGGCAGCCATTTTACCGACATGGCGTTATCCCCAGCAACACTGGCAGGAAGGAATATCTGCCAAATGACCCACATTTGTAGGTAGGACCTACTGACCTGAGGGAGACTGCTCAAGTCCAGCACAGAGTCAAGTGACATCAACAGAGCCATAACGGAGCAAGAGATTTCAACAAATGTGCTGACCGGTGCATGCTCCTGTAGCTCCTGCTCTCCCCAAAACAGATGCAAGAAATCAATAAATACCTCCTGCTGCACTGAGCCCGCACAGGAGGTGGGAGCCCAGCTCTCAGAGCCCACACGTTTCACCTAGGACCCTGGCCACGGAGGCAGCTGGGGCTGAAGGCAGTTTTCACTGAAGTCTGTCTTCTCACACAAGAGACAATGCGTGTACAAGGACCGCACAAGGTGAGAAGATAGATCACACAAGTTGTGCCTTTCAAGCTCACGGTCATATGATGGCAACATTTAATTTGTAATAATCTTGTTGACTCTTCTCCTTTTTATTGTACAGATACTCCTTAGCTGTCTATTAGTTACACAGCACGCTCTATAGCAATTATAGAAATCAGGTATTTTCCACTTATTTTTATTTAAAGCAGCAATGAAACGGAAACATCACCTCACCAGCAAACACTTCACAGACCTCTAATGGTTCACAGATGAATGAGTAGAGAGCCATTAATCTACAGACTCAGTGTGAATTCTGGGTAATGGCAAGAAGACATCAGTAGAAGTTTCCACTACAGAGTATTTGCAGACCCGAGCTTGAGACTTCAACTTCTGAGATGGTGATGAAATGAAAGGCTAGAGTTCATACGACAAGAAAAGAGCCTGGTTTTGACAGACGCACAGCCAGCACACAAGGATGTGTCTTAACAGCAAACTGCTACCTTACAAAATGCCCTAAGGTGCACACACTATATGCAGTATGCTATTTTAAATGTCTAGTAATGTATTCTGCAGTATCCTCTCTGACTTCCTTTCTCAAGCTTAAGGACTCACGTGGAAGCCAATACATAAGCAGTGTTACCAGAAACGCATAAAAAGCCACTGGCAGAGAAAGTGGGTTTCTTCTTACCCCACTTCCATCCTATTTTATTTTTTTTAAACAATTAACCTATTTTTAGGGACATGGTTCACTTTGAAAGGTTGCATCTCAACACTGTTTTCATGCACAAAAGCTAACAGAGAACCATGTACCCAAGAGCTATATGTTACTGCTATGCCTGCTATCTTGCATCAAACTCTAATGGCCCTTTAGAAATTTTAAGATATTTCTTGGATAGATACAGCAGCAGGAAATTATCAAAAATGACACTCACATCTACAGTGTAGATGAATATGCCCCAAGATATTTTTGAAGACTGGAAATGAATTTATATTCAAAATGACAAACTCTATTATGACTAGCAGAATAAATATTTGTAATTAAGCTGTTTACAGGGCAATTACAGAAATGTAAAAAAAAATTGTATTGTTTTAAAAGTGAAATGAAGATAATAAAAATATTCAAGTAGTGATAACACTAAAGCTCCCAACCACCATGAAGATAAGAAGCAATCAGCACACAGGTGGAATATTTTTATCAAATTCATGCTTCTAAGTTTTCAGTCTCACCTCAATGTGGAAAATGCCAATGAAACATCAAGTGTGAAAGCCTACCATCCAAATCGGTATGTTCTCATAAGCCTATCAGAAGTGATTTTCTATAAGCATTTGATTCGCTATATCTTTTTATATAAAAAAAAAAAAACATACAGCTATTATGTAGGGGGAACAATATCATGTACAGCTAAAGAAATGACCCTCAGTATTTGCTTTTCCATTAAAGAAGAATGCATTCCATGAACAGAAGTGAATACTGCAAACCCTGCCATTGATATTGCCGTCTGGGAAAGTCAGAGAAATTCAATCCCAATGCCATAAAGATTCACACTTGTAATTCTAACACACACTGGAGAAAATGCTCTGTATTATAAAGGACATGCTCTTCCCCACACTAAGTCCATATTAAAATTGAATGTCTAAATTTCAGTGAGAGGAAACATTAAGCCCAAAGATACGCATGGTTTGCTGCATGTTTAATGGCCTGAAATCATCTGCCCTCAAGCACTGAGAAAAAATACAAAACCAAATGCCATCCTTTTGGCCTATCCTTATTACAAGTGGAACTCCCCATCTCAACAGAAAGGCATAAAAGAAAGAAAAATGGAAGAATGGAAGACAGGAGCAATGAGCATGGCGAGGATGGAAAAGAGTATCAAATACTTCCCACATTCCTTTGGACAAAACCAAACGAAACTAGACAAATTGTGTAACATACCCTCCTGTCTTGTTATTGAGCCAATGGCTATGAAATCCTCAAGATTAGCCTAAACAGGTGTTTTTCTCCATTATATTACTACTTAGTTCTGAAAGCAGGAATATCTGCACACTTGCATTTGCAAAATATAAAAAAGCAGTAACAGCTCCATTATACCTGAGATCAATTTTTTTTTTTTTTGGTCTCCCCAGAATTTCACCCATGGTTCTAATTTATTAGTGCCTGTAAAATGAGCTGGAGCCCCCGCACCAGCCCAAGAAAGCAACTGTATTAACAGCACAGAGGAAAGCATCGTGCTCGGCACCGCAACAGTCCCCTGAGACCGAGGCAGCCAAGGCAGAATCAGCAGAGAGACTTGACACCCGTTTGCTGCTTTGCTCCTCTCGGTGGTCTTCACATATAGGGAACAAGACAACCCTCATGGTCCTAGGTTTATACATTTATGTACATCACGAAGTCTTTGGGAGTCCTAGATACTCAAATTTCACTTTTCAACTACTCTAAAAATTGATTCTAACGTTCAGTCATACGTGGCACACTAAGAAAATCCTTTTATGAATGTTGTGCAATGGCTTTGGATACAAATCTCCAAGAAGAGAGGCCTGCAAAATATTCTAGAGGAAGAAAACTAAGTATGTGAAAGATGTCAAAGTTTGTTACTAATATGACAGAACTGAGGGCAGAAATGCTGTGGAGCACCTCAGAAATTAGGTGAAAATTAGAAAGAGGTGGCAGCATCTTTTCTTTTTCCCTTCCAGTCCAATATTTTCAAAAACTAGTAAATAAGTCCCCAGATGCACTAATGGCTGCCATCCAGGAAATGCATCTGCTGTGTTTATGAGATCTGCAGTTCATAAATAATTGCCAAATATAGAATTATTCACTTCAGTGCCATCAGAGGCTGTTTCATAAGAAAAGAGAACATACTAGAATTGCACTTACGAGGTAGATCAATCAGTTTGATTTAGAATTCACATGCGTGTGTGCTAAAGGTTAGCTTTTGTGGAAAAGGACCATTTACAATCTTTGTCTTAACTATCTCAGTGGCAACTGATGCTTTCTGAGCCAAACGTACTGCCACCGGCACTCTTGCCATCAGCATCCCCGTGTAGGTGTACCTGTGTGGGTATACCTTACTCCTTCATTCTGTCAATGATTTTTTACATCATTGTGCCATATAACAAAGGAGTTGTTTCCAGGCTGTGCATGCCAAATACCACACGGAGCCTTCTGTGGCTCCGGACAGAAGGTTAAGGCTCCAGTAGCCCACAACGACCACGCACTGAGGTTAGCATGAAAAAATTCCACCAATTTCCATAGGACTGAATCATATCTGAACTGATGCAGGAACACACGGGTACTGTAAAGGTACAGCTGCCTGTATGTGGCTCACACATTTAAATAAGAAAGAAATTTTCACAGTTATGATCAACTTCTCTAAGTATTGGAAAGATAATTCAGGCCAGAGCAGGGGGAAAAAATATACTGAAGGTATATATGAAAAAGAATGACTACTAAGATAAAATTATCTAAATGCTTCATAATTGAGTACTCTGTCACTGATTTCTACTTCCAAACTGAGTTCATATCACTACTCGCAGTAAGTTTGCCATCTGCAGGGTAGGCAGTCTTCTGCAAATAAACCTGTGCTATCTTTACCTTTGATTGCAGCTGGTTGGACCTGAATAAACTCTGCTGTGAAGACCAGCTCATCTCTTTAGATGGTGCTGTGCTCCCCTAGCATGGGTCTCCACATTAACTCCACCACTGGTCCTAGGAGCACAAGAGCCTGCCGAGATAGAGAGTCACACAGATATACTCACAGTCTATAATGCAGCCAGAAAGCTTGAGTAAAGGCTTTATATGGATACGTTCAAGTTCTGGGCATACAGGCAATTCTAGGATAGCAGCACAAACACTGTACAAATACAGTCCTCATACTTTTTTTTTACTGAAGGCATGGCTAGGAAAGGAGCTGCAACAAATTCCCACACACGCCTTCGCAGAGGCCTGAGTATTTCCAAATGTCTCTGGCAGTCCAGACACCCACAACATGACATACTTAAGAGCTTCCAGCTGTATCTGGCCTGTAAGCCACAAGTTTCTCATCCCTTGTCAGGTACTACAAAAAAACCAAATCTCCTAAGCTTCCAGGCACCAAGATAAACATTTAAACTGAGAGGCCAACAGGGGTCAGCCCTCCCTTAGCATGCAGGAAAAGATCAATGCAGTAACAGAGTGCTTCTATCTCCCCGGCCTGTAGCACAACACAGTCAAAAGCCACATTTGGAAAATACGCAAGGCTTGAATAATTAATGTTATAAAGCAACTCCAGACATGAAAAAGCAATGAAACATTCGGCAGCAGCAGCCTTCCAAAGGAAGCTTCTCAGCTCTCTGACATTAGTCCAAATTCATCTCAGTTCTGCAATTCTGTACCTGAAAGAAGTATGGAAGAGAACTGGTGGGCAAAGTTCCCTTCTCATGTGCCCACATGCATTCAGAAATAAAACTAAGTTCCTTGTTTGTGTATCACATCTAGTGGCTTCAGCGCCACCCGGATACGGCAGCTGGACTACTTGCAGTTCCCTCAGAGATGACCCTTGGTGTGAAGTATTGAAGTTTCACCTTCAACAGTTGTGAACCTTACTTGTGGAGTGTTTGTCTACAAGACAGCATTTTTTTTACATAAAGGGGCTATTTCATGAAAAAAAAAAAAGCAAGAAAATCCATATTTGAGGAAGACTCTAGGCAGTTAATGGGTATGTCGAATACCACGCTCAGTCATCTTCACCATGAAAATCATGAATGCTGCACGGACACTCCATGCCAAGGACTATATGCAGACCACAAAAGCATAAAAGAGAAGCTCAGCCACTAAACCTGAGACCAGCTGAATATACAAATAGTGAAGAAGTGGCTGTGCTTGGCTTGGCTGTCTCTATTGCTGTGCTCATTTCAATGATGAAATGGAGCAAGTGCTTCAGATACAGCAGTGTGCCTCGAATAGGCACGCACAGCTCCAACTGATTGCGGCAAGAGCTGCACGGGCACGCTGGAGAGGAGAAAGGAGCCCTTTGTGTCCTATCAAACACTGGAGCATCCACCAGATGATCTACTTTTTAGTCACACTTTATCTCATGATCAGCTGGGCTGGAATACTGAACACATTGTCAATTGTTTAATGATGGAAAAATAAAGCTGCAGGCTGCCGTTGATGTTTACTAAGGTGTTGATGAGCCATTCGTTTTATTAGGGTACTGCAGAAGAAATGCTAGAAAATGTAGTCAAATGTTGAAAAATATTTAATAGTGTTTCTGTGCCACTGTGGCTGTGTTTTTTCATTGGTAATTTGTGATAAATGTACACTATACCCAGTAACTGAAGTGCTTGTACACATACGCAGATGTAAACTCATAAATTGTAATGTATGTTTGTGTATAAAAAAACATCCATTACATGTTTCAAAAAACTCCTTAAAAGGAGTATAAACGTTATGGTTTGCCTCAGATTTCCTGTGCTTACCAAAACACTGTGAACTTAATATTGGAGGTATATACCATACACTACAATAACATTAAAAAGAAAGGTGAAACTCCACCCTGTAAAGAGAAGTTCTACTAATTCAGTTGGGAAAAACCCCAAATATCCCAGAAAAAAACAGAACAACAAACAGCCACCATACTGGTGATGTGCCGAACTCCACAACAGTTCTGCAGCCAAAACAGTCTCCCAAGATTCGCTATTTATTCCTACCTTCTGCTCAGTCTCCTGAGAAGCCCCAGGCAACAAATAACGCATTACCCAAACAAGGACTTCAGTGCAACGTCACAATTTCAAACCTTCCACTTTCCTTCTAAAATGAATGAATTAAAGAAACCAAAGCAAACCCAGAAATATTCTCTTGTAAAATTGAGAAGACCCTTGCCATACCAAGAGCAGGACAGAAAGGCTTCCAGATTAATTTCTATCACTTGCATTTTCAGTTTCCATAGTCTCTAGGAGTTTATATTTTCTAACCCACAAAAATGTGTCTGATTTTACTGCTTCACTATATATACACTCAAAAGTTTCCATTAGAAGGTTGCTTCCTTATGATACTGCAAGAAAACACAGCCTACACAATTTTCTTCTTTGAAGAACCCAGGAATCACTGGTTCCTTTGGAATAATGGTAATGTTCAGTATCAAAAGAAGATGCAAATGAAATGAAATGTATTGATTTTTTTCATACAGAAAGCAGTCTCTGCAAGTAACCAATATACTCTCTATATAAGTAAAATTAAGTTACGTGGTTGCAAAGAAATCACACATTGCAATTGATTCAAATCAATGACAAGAAATCTTTGTTTGGCTATTCTGATTCTTCTTTGTCATGTATATGCTTGCTGGTAGGATTAAATGGAAAGCTCTTAACTCTTTCTTTGTGAAATATTAAATGGAATAAACCTCCTTGCTACAGCGTGTTTCTCTAAGGTTTTATACATAGTGGAACCATTTGCATCTGAGAGACTCATCATTAACTGAGCTGAATCTTCTAACACTCTTTTCAAGCAAACAGCTAAATAACCACATAAAGCACAACATAAAAAGAAATCAAGTCTAAACTCTCCTCTCCTTTAATAAAAATGACCTGAGATAGAGGTGCGTTTTTATTCCACTGTTCATGGCTGTTTCTTTTCTTGTATCACAGTCAAGAAACCTCATTCCCCCCTTCTGAATATATTTTCAGACACATTCCAACCTCTGCTTATGCTAAAACATCATTAAAAGAAAATAGCATTAGTCTACCTGTCAATTTGCCACAGTACAGCATTTTCTGGCACTTGGCAAGTCATTCCTAGAGAACTTGTTCAACATATGGCCAAATGCTACACAGAAAGTAAACCAACATATGTTCAGCATGATGGAGGAAAGGAGGAGGAAAGTGGAAAGTATTGGTAAAAGTCAGTCTCTAGTAGCATTCATTTTGTTTTCTACAAAGGATCAAATCTGAAATTTCTACACCTTTGTCTTCAGCCCTATTGCATTTATCTGTAACGCTGGGAGAACAGTTACATCTAGAGAGTCTGTAGCTTTCTCCTGAGCTTAAACCTCCTGATTAGTTAGCATTCATTCACACTGTCAACATCCCTATCACACCTGCCGTTGCTTCCTCCCCAGGATATCATATGTACCTCTGCAAATGCTTTGCTGCTCCCGATGCTGTGACTCATGCTTCATGTGTAGCCAAAGATTACCATTGTAGAACCTATATCAACCAGCTGGTTTTTTTCAGTTTCTCCTTATGAGAAAATTAAAATATTGATGTTTTTAAAGTTTAATGTTAATTTCAATGTTGAAGCTCAGAGATGTAAGAACAACATACCTTCAAGGGCCAGTTTTTCAAAACTCATACTGTCTTGCTTTTCAGAGTCACTTCTGGGATCAAAATTGCAATGAAGTTTGTGGAGGCAAAGATAACGGGGCTTTAAAGTTCTGACACTGCATAATTCAGCACAGTGCAGAAACAAGAGAACATCAGTGAACCCTAAAGCGAAAAGTAAATCACTGCCAAACCATAAAGTTCTGGGAATTGGGCTCAGCAATGTTTTCCTTCTGCTTCCTTATAATTGCAGAAAAAAATATGCCAGGTGACACGCAGGGGACAAAAGGAGCTTTTCAAGCTGGATGTTTCCTACCAGCACAGGCAGCAATACGAGTTTCTGATGGCAATGGGGAGAAAGCTGAGCCTGAATTGAGATCATGGAGGTTTCCCTCATACTCCTAGTCATGCTTCCTAATATGAAGCCACATTGATCACTTGCATGCAGTTACAATAGGAGAAAAATACGGGTTTTTTTCTTCCAGGATTTTATCTGTTACCATCAGTAAAGGAACTGAGAGCATGCCAAGCAATTATTGTCCTGTTAGTGGATGAAGTTATTGGTAAACTGGAGATGTTGCAGAGATAAGTTAGTAACAAAAAAAACTCCAAACCCAAACCACAACACCTGTAGGCTAAACAACAGCACTGAGATTGTGTTTTGAACATGTATTCTTTTTATCTTACACTTGTACAATTGTAATTACAAAGGGCTACAATCTCTGATCTAGCTAAGTGTTAGAGGCTGGAAGATGGTTCTGCTTCTATTCAATGGAAAGAACCAAGCCATAAAAATTCTGAGGGTGCATTTTAATCTTAAAACTACACCGCAAGCCAAAAAATTCTCTGCCTGTCCCAGCCACCTTTGATTCCCACTGGGCCAGCACTGCTGCACCCCCAAACCACTGGTTTGTCTCTCCAAAGATGCACTGAACATCTGCAACACTAATACACAAATGCTGGAGGTGGTGAGATGAAGGAAAAAGAGGAGTTAAGCACTGCAGCTTTCAGGGACGAGTGGCTGAACGAGTCTAAACAGACTGTAGTTCAAGAAACACGGGGCTGCACCCTAAGATCACACTGCGACTACAACTAAGTCTCTGACTTCTTTTCACCCAGGGTCGTCAGCATGTTGTAGCTCACCGTGTGGTTGCAGATATTCTCTGAAAGCCAGAAGAGGGATGAACTGCTTTGTTGTAAATGAATGTATATTCTCATTTTTTAGTACAGAGTATTCAGTTCAATAAT
The DNA here is from genome assembly GCA_020746105.1 of Trogon surrucura. Lineage (NCBI taxonomy): Eukaryota > Metazoa > Chordata > Aves > Trogoniformes > Trogonidae > Trogon > Trogon surrucura. The sequence goes on from CM036621.1 coordinate 32,813,090, forward strand.
CAATGCCATCAGTTATTAAGCAATTGCATTACTGGCTGAGGAACTAATGTTGCAAGTTTCCTTCAGCTGTATTGATCAATGTTCTCTTGGTTCGCTGTCCGGACATACAAACTCTATCTGGAAGGGCTTCTTGCAAAAAGTAAATCACATCAAGTCATGATTTTTATTAATTTTATCCTGGAAAAAATATTACATGTCCTCTGCAAGCATTTTACCTCAACTACTGACTATGCTGTTCATCCCTTAGAATTAAATATTTGCATCTGAAGGAAGATACTCCTTCAGCTGATCCAGGAGATTTAGTTCAGTTGTAAAACTTTGCATGTTACTTTGGCCAGCAGAAGTCAAAGAGCATATTCCCAGCTTCATGTAGAACTGGATCAAGGACAGTCACATCAGCTTTGAACAGTCTAGTGTGTCTGTGGTGAACAATGAAAAGCCCTGAAGAGAGAGTTTTAGATCCTGGAAGCAGAACATGTGCATTAGGACAAGAGTGTCCCAATTGTAGCAATACAGGGCTATGGGAAAGCTGCTGGAAGTAGTGTAAGGAGAAGTAGTCTAATCAAATCCTATTCTTTCTAGACCTGCCTTATGGAAAGCCAGCAGAAGGATCTCTGCCCTGCAATCATTGTGCAATAAACACCTCTAAAGGAGAGGGAACATACCTCTATGAAGATTTCCATTTTATTGCCATTGAAACAGCAACTCACAATTCCCTGCAGAGTTGGACTCGTGGCTTTGCTTACACAGACTCCAGTCACCAGCTAAAACAAACCTTCTGTCCTTGAATGATAAACTTTCAAACCTTACTGCTTTCAAACTCCCTGATACTGTGAGACAGAAGAAAGAAAACCTCACGCTGTCATACCAAAGGTAACAAATCCTTTCTAATAGCGGGCTGTCACATCTACAATTGCCATCAGAAACTCCAGCTCTGCTCAAGGCAGGGCAGCCAACAGGAGCCAAGCGGCTTTAAAACTGAACAGACGGAAAGGGGGTATTCCAGACCTAGGGAGCTGCTCTCCTCCTCAGGGCTCAGTCCACGGAAAGCTGAAGCCACAAAGAAGGACAAAGCCTGTTAACCACTGTACACATGCTCTTGCACTCCCCTGCACCCTCACTCAAAACCCATTAGATTTCCTCCCACCCACCTGAACATGGTGAACTGAACACCAGCAGCTCTCTGCAGCACCGTGACCTGCAGCCAGGCTTCTGAGTCTTCCCTTTGTGACGTCCAGCCAGGGCTTGTGTTCTATGACCTTCAGAGAGGAACACGATGCCCCAGGGGTGCTGTGGCCCATTTAGATTCATTGCTAGTCTTTGGTCAAATCCTCTGCGTGTACAGTCGTATAACTGCTGAATGCCTACACAAGGTGCAGATATTCACACACTCCCCATTTACCTTGCAAGGAGAAGAGAGGCCAAAGCCTTTAGTATGCAAAAATTTTAAAAAATAAAGAAAGACAGGCATAGTTTCATAATTTGTATCTCAAGCTATCATTATTATGGTTAAATCATGGCTTTAAATGAAACATACCAAGAGCAAAAGACGTAGTAATTGAACAAGTCCTACCAGAAAATCTGTGGATTCACCTGCCGAGCTCTTATTTCTTCCCATTTGTACCTGGGCACTACTCGAAGTAGTTAGCAATGCAAGACATGAACACATGAGAATCTGATAATGATCCTACAATCAAAATTATTACACCAACATTTAATGTCATGAACATGAATAACCTTGGAATTCTGAGGATTTTGCTAAAAGCCCTCCAAACCAATTATTTATTGTTTAACAGTTAGGGTGCAAGCCCCTACCAGTGTAGAATGCTACTGACAGAGAACACTTGATAAGCATGCTAGGAATATTAAAAGTAGTATTTAAACATATCTTTGTGTAATTCAAACAAACCATTTCTCCACTTACAGCGTTGTAGCTGCTTGAGTTGATCCTACTTCAGGAACGACTTTTTGTCATTTCAAATCAAATTCTCCAGACATAGTGGTCAATCTGTTCTCTAAGTTACTGCTTAAGCATCTCTCAAGTACACAGACAGAGTACACATGTAAAACTCCACCTTTCCTTATGTAATGGAAATTCTGCATGCTTGCTTTCTGCAAATGAAATTTCCTAGTTTCAGATGCATTGCCCTTGAGGGTATCAAGTAATGTGATAAAATAATGAAAGGTTTCTGCTGTTACAACGAAGGTCAGGGGACCATTTCTTTTGTCTCACTTTTCAGGATGATCAGAGCACTGAGGTAATAAGAGGGAAGCTCATGCTTTTATGTGATGCAAAATCATCGAGCTGTATGTCCAGTCATTGCCTGGTGCTGCACTGCAGCTTCTGAAACAAATCCTCGCCTGTCCCCAATGACATTAGGAGAGCTCAGGGCCTGCTTCTATTTTAAAATGACAAAAGCGTTTTCCCTACGGTTGAAAATACTCATGATCACAGTATCTGACATTCTTGTTTTGAAAGAATCATCGTAATTTATAATGGCATTCATTTATTAAACACATACGTGTGGAAGCTAAATAAAATTATAGGAAAAAAGTGTAAATAGTATGCATGGAGCCCACCGTGAATACAGATGGAATTTCTACGGTTCACCTGACGCTTGTCTGATTTAATGAAGACAGTAAATTGCACAGCACAGTAACTGCATTATGCCCTGCATACACCACCGTGCAGCCGCAGCTACTGGGGACAGATACTCCCTTTATTTCAGCTTTACAATATTCTCTCTGATTTAATCACCACATGGGATATCGGAGAAGAGTCTCTAGGACATGGGAGAAAGTCTATAAATGTAAGCATAAGAGCTAAACAGATAAGAGGAAGATTACCAGGAAAAATTCTTAGTTTCCTCACCCGTACCTTCCTCACCCATATAAGTTGAAGAATAGATGAATTCTTTGTCTGGTTGCCATGAAAACTAAGAGATTGGAGCCATACCTCAGAGGAAATGATGTCATGCTCACACAATGAATAAGAAATGAGAGCCGCATGGTCCTACCTCAGCAACACAAAGCTGAGTCAAAAGAGAGTCTTTCTGAAACCCAGGCATGTGTGGATTCTAATCAGCTCTGTTTATAACGTATGATCATAGTTAATTGTTCATTAATTCCACCATGTCATTTGTTCAGAGATTATACCCTCCACATAATGAATGTTTTGGGGTACTCTCCAGCAGAGGAAATTAAAATAGATAATAGCCATGATTTTATATAGACTTCTTAGCAACCTTAGGTTTGAATCCCTTGGCCTAAGCCAATTTTTAAAAGGTTTCAAGACATCAAAAAAATTGCCTATTCTCTTGAGAAAGTAAATGCACATGTGTAAATCAACATGCCTATAGAATGGATGCATTTCTTTCTAGCCCTGGGCTTCACCTTGACAGCCACTTCCACGCAAAGCCTTCCCTGCAGGGGATGGGATGGGAAGGTGGAGAGCCTCGAACCCCCAGGTGTATAATTCACCCCAGCTCAGCAGGCAGCCCAGATTTTAGTTACTGGCAACTAGTGTTAAGACAATTGCAAATGCTAAAAGTCACCCAGAGAGCACGCAGCACGAAATGCCTGTATTGATGATAATGGATGTGTTCACATTTCACTCCTGGATTTAGGAAAACACTTTAATAAATTAACTTACTCCAGTTCACAGGATGAGACATACTTGTGCAACGTCACAAAGAACAAGCTCATCTGAATAACACCGATACTTAACTATCTGGCTGCTTATTTGAGTCTCCAGAAGCATGAATGTGTCAAGAATGACAGTACATGCTTAACTTAGGCTTGTATTTCATATCACTTGCAGTCTTAGGCTAAGTTGATCCTTAACAGTTTTCACAAGACTGAATTTGCTATAGGGTCATGATGTATGCGGAGGGCTGTCACAAAGAGAGCAGTGTTAGTGATTGAAACGGCTCCCTTTGCTCACAGCAGTAAAAAAAAAAAAAAAAATCTGGAAAAAACCTCCAGCAGATTACACAGAAATTATTTTAAGAATCCCTTGCTGAATATAAACGGCGCATTGTAAAAAGAATTTGCTGCTTCCCAAAACACTTGTAACAAAAATTCAAAATAATAATAACCTTTTGCTTCAACATGCCTAAGCAAAGATTTCAAGTGACTGATTTTTTTCCTTTTCAAAATTTAAATCAGCATTTTATGGGTTGTTTGGCGTAGTTTGGGGGTTTTTTTGTCTTCAGAATACGTTCATCTTGTTACTGACTTAAATACTTCAATGAGCTTAAATCAAATTTGTGACTTCAAGCATATTAAACTCTGTATTTTTCATATTAAGAAACTCTGATCTTAAAACACTGTCCTGAATTAGTTGCTCTGGTCAGTATGTTCCAAATTTACATTTATTTGTGACATACAAGTAACTGTCCAAAAGAGAATTTATATACTTATATGTTACATATTCAATTAATACCTCTGTAAGACCAGACATATGAGTTAATTAGCTGCTTAATAAGCATGATTAAATCAATAATTTGAGTGTAACTATCAGCTATAGCTTAGTGCTAGGTGGCCTTCCTTGCCATATTTAATGGATTTATTGTTCTCATCATCAAGATTTTCTCACTGTCAGTGTTTAACCGTTATTTACTCTTGCACAAATATTGGTAACAGGGTTTAAAAAAAAAAAAAAGCACCTGTGAAGAAAATAATGTCTTTGAAATGTCAACTTCTGGAGTCAGTGGAAATCCCCAATATGTCAATCTACTATTCAGGCTAAATGACATCATCTCCAGCTTGCAAGAGCTCACACCCAAGTGTGTGTTTTTTGAGAGCTGGGATAACAGCTTTTCAGGATGGACCTTTTCTTCTAAAAACTCTCTTCTGGTGGGGTAAAGCACCGTGGCCCTCGTTCAACACATCACTTAAGACTGGACTCAGCTTTAAGCACACAGTGCTCTCTCTGTACCCAGCTGAATTACAAATAGGCTTAACTTAAGTGCATGCTTAAGTACTTTGCTGGATTAGTGCCAGAATATTTGGCAATTTTGACTAACCAGAACCGTGACAAGCGAAGCAAAGATATCACGCAGTTTCCTGGCTGAAAGCAGAAGAAAAAATTCAAAGACTTCGAAACTAGAAGCTGTCCAAAGTTTTTCTTTCCTGTCAGCTCGACATATAGAGCTGATCAGCCTATCCAGCTGCAAAATATTTTCTGTTCTGAAAACCACAATCTGTGACCAGCACATGCCATCATTTTTCCCTGTGCACTTCAATCGCAATGGCTAATACACGCTTTGCAGCTAGAGGTTTTTAAAATTAAAGCGAAGAGAAACTTTCCTTGATCTAATGCAAAGGAACTCAGTTCTCTGGAGGGAAATATTTATTTAATTCATTCTTTCTGATAAGATAGGGGAGTCCTCGTTTTGGCAGGCTATGCTAAAAGTGGTTTGACTCCCTCTCACAGGCGCTGCCATTGCATTTCACAGCATCATTCAGGAAGGGCAACAATGCCATGGCCCAGGGGTCAAACATTTTAAAAGTCATTCTGAGTACAACGTAACTAGATTTAAAAAACACACAGCATCTTTTAAGTGAAGTCTTAATGTTTGTAATACATTAGAACGGAAAGCAAATGTTCTCCAAGAAATCAGAGTAGGCTGAAGGACCAGCTTTCCTCTACTGATTTCATGGGACTCTTAGTGTGCAGCGCCAGGACAGCCATCAGCAGTCTCCCACAAAATAACTGCCCTTTTTTCATTACAGAAGGAAATCTGAAATCCAGCATCATTATCACTGCTCTGCCATTAAACATTCTGGTCTTGACATTTGCAAAACGTGAGTGTTGCCATTCTGAGGCTGGTTAATACACTCCCTCCAAGTTACCTCTGACCTTGTCCTCTCTTGCCACCACTCTTTCCCCTGAGCAGCCATTAATGTATCTTCATCAAAGAGCAGGATGTATTTAAATAAGGTTGCTACATATTAAACTTAAATTGTCCTCCTAGAAAATTCTCCCTAAATCTGTGCAGTGCTGATCTGTAACTGCCAGATATAAGAACTACAGACAACCGCATTTATTGAACCACAGCAACTGGCTCCCCGTGAAATGAAAATGATTCCAGGCAGGCCCCATGTTAATGAGACTTCATATATTCAATTTGTGTCTGCATGAACAAAACTGTACGAGAGGCAAAGCACTGACTACTCATCTGAACAATAAATGCATAAAATAACTGATATTAACAAAATCAACTGCTACTAGTTAATGTGCATGTTTCTAATAGAAAATAATAAAAATGCTATTTTGAATAACTAAAACAAGCCACAAGAAGACCCAATGTATAATGAAGTTCCAGTAAGAAGCTTCCAAAAGCTCTGGCAGGGATTTTGCTGGGTAGCTTTGCAAGATGTTTCCTCATCCCCCACCAATTTATTTTTTCTTTTTGTGTATTTCCTCAATCTTTCCTTAAGACATTGTTTAGTTTGAATACAAATACAACCTTTACAGGTTTTTAAAAGACTTTATTTTGCTTTTGCGATATTATCTTTGCTCCCTTTTCAGGCAACTATTTCAGACAACTATTTTCTAAGAAACAGGCAGGCAGGCAAGCACAGAGAGCACGTCTTGTGAAAACTAGGACAGAGATTCTGGCTTGTCAAGAAAATGTGAGAAAATTTTACTGAAAATGAAACACACAGAAAGATACGAAGCTGAATTTTGGTTTCACCCCTAAACTTCAAAAATAATGAAACCCATATATTTTGGTTACTAGAGTGCTATTTTAGGGAATAATTGCTATTTTGTGGGCGTAAATGAATTGCTCGACTTCATACCAGAAATATCTTAAAACTGACAAGCCCTGATTAATTTGTGGTTACCTCTTTGTATGTGGACCTTGACAAAGGACTGGGCTACCTACCCACCGTATAAATTCAGGCAGCCAGGTAATGGATGAGAGATCATGTCTTCTCAAGGATTTAATCAGATGCAATCTCTTGGATGTCCTCCAATCAATTAAATTTCTCACCCTGCTCTATAAAACGAGAGGGTTTTTTTACCTTTTTTGCCTACTCCAATGCCTGAATTTCTCCCCCTAGCAAGCCAGGGGTGGGAGGGTCACAGAGACAACTGCAGTCCCGCAGCAGCGATGCATGCAGCGAGCAGCAGCCCTGCAGGCAGCGCTGGGTGTGCTCGCTTGCAGCACGGCTGATGCTCTCGGGGAAGAGAGCCATCCCCTGACCATCCAGCTTTCCAGCCATACACCAGCACCACTGCTCAGAGAGCCCACAGGCACCGTCCTGACAGGACCTCCCTGACCTCAGCAGGCTTTGGAGCCCAGTCCCCAGTAGAGACTGAATTTTTGCTGGCTTTGTCCTATTCTGCTCCCTCTCGTCCTGGGTTTTATCTACTGCCTCAGCCTGGGCAAACCGTTAGTAAGGAGCTCCTCAGGGCGAGGGGTTCATCTCTCAGCAGCTAGTTACAGCCAAAATAACCCCAAACTTCTGGGTCAGCTGCCCAAATCACTCCTCCTCTATTTCCCTTTTAATCACTGCTCCCATTTCATTACCAAGGCCGTTTCTAATGCTTTCATTCCTTTCTTCTCATCTCCCTGCAAGCAGACTTCTTTTAAAAGTGCACCAGCCTTGTTTGCTCATTTGCATTTGGTAGTAAACAAGGAGAAAGGGGCAGCTTTGCTGTTGGGAAAAAAGGGCTACAATTTTGAACAGCTTCCCTGCGGACCTTGTTTGGTCACAGCATCTCTTGGCTTTCCAACCCAAGGCAGATTGTGCATGTGACCTTTCAAGCTGAATTTATTGCATATGTTCAGTGGCTCTTCTAATTGGGCCTATGACTTGACCACAACTCAGTGAGTTTAACTTCAGGAATAGCAGGCATGCAGATCAACAAGAAGATACATACACAACATGACAAAATATGATACATTTAGCCATGCTAGATTCAACTCATGGACTTCTAAAACCAGGATTTGGACAATTTTCCTGCATGTTGGATAGGCTAAAGAGAAAAAATTCTGATGGAGTTTAACAAAATCTTTGTAAACAACATGCATTTCTCTCTGCAACTTAACTGGCATGATGGGTTATTCTAAATCAGCCTTTAGCCAATGCCTTGGTATACTGTATAAAAGAAAATTAATCTAAAAACCAGGAAATCTGGACATAATGAGAATTGTTACTATGCACACTTCCTCTCCACCAAAAGCTTTTAAAAAAACATATACTCCTTTAAAAACCATACTTCTCATCCAGAAACATGGCAAGACACCAGCAAAAACGTTCCCAAGAGCTGTGGACACAGCCAGTCAGTCACACACCAGGGCAGCACTGAGGTCATTAAAAAACTGTGAATTCTGCATGGGCCTTATTTCGTACCAATGGTGCTTATGCAAGGCACGCAAAATGTATTCTGTATCAACAACAGAAGAATAGTCAGTGCTTGCCATTTGAAAAGAGATCCTTAAAACTCACAGTATGGAGCTACTTTGCAGAGAGGAAAAATGGAGATTAAATAAACTGCTTGAGATCAAACTTAAAGAGTCAGTGGGAGAACCTCCTAGCCTTTGTTGCTTGGATGACTTGGAAGTTTGCATACTTTTATCTTTCATGTGGGTAGTGTATGCTGAGTGTGCAAAACACTTATTAAGCCTTCTTGACGCACAACCAGACATTCTGATATTACAGAAAAGGTAGACAGGAAAATATCAGATAGGAACATCAAACAACACATAGTTTCCCATAACTGCTAAAAAGCGTTGGCTGTTCCTCGGGCTGCCCTACTTAGAAACTTTGTTTGTGCTCTCACTGTCATGAGAGATGTTTTCCTCTCAACACCTTTTAATCTTTTTAGACTGGTAGAAAAACAGCAGTCTTTAGTTATCAGAATTTTTGATATTTAACAGCTTCAAAGTGCTGGTGGTTTCAAATTAAATCAAGTGGCAGGAAAAACTAGGACTGCAGGTACCCATTGCATTCCCTGATTCTCCTTGAAGATGTTTTTTTTGCTTGCAAAAATGTAATAAAGGAAGCCTTCCCCACCCACTTCTCAGCAATTTTTCACTATGGAATGGTTTTAACTTTTCGGAGACTTTTGCAAGAAAAAGGAAACTGTCCACAGCCACCCTCCAAGAATATACTGTCTGCCCCCCCAAAAAAGCCCTTTTTGAGAGAGGTTTCCCCAGCACAACAGGAAAATTCTGCATTTACTCACATGCAGATCAAGGCTCTTTCACTTGCTGCACCATGAGGTGCTTGGTACAGATATCTCTCCTCCTGAGGGATCTGTCCCCTCAGGCGTGGAGAACACTCCAGGCTTATTCGCCTGTGTTTCGAGGTCTAGTCAGCACAGTCTATTTCTAAATAATATCCACATTAATTATCCTACAGTTTGGGCATGAAAACGTTAGCCTCAGCACCAGAAATGATTGTTAGATTCATACAAATCCAAAAAGGGGCAGGAGAACAGGTTACAGACTCAGATCATCCAGACACTGATATTGCCTCACAGGCCAATGGCAAACTTGGTGAGATGGTTGCAAATGTTAAACATTAAGCTAGTGATTAATGAGTGGGAAATGATTGTAATATCAGAGATACCACGGTAGGGTCCAGAAGGAGTGGCAATGGAGTTATGGAAGAAAGAAAAAAATCTGTGTGGGAGAAGATAAAGTTATTCAACCTGTGAAGGCATCTCGTCTACAGCTATGAATGTCTAATTTATAAGGCACTCTGATTACGACCCTGGGCATATGACTTGAAAGTTATACAGAGCTTGTTACCGTCAGTGGCTCAGTTCCAGCTTTTCCTTCCGTTGGTGAAATGCCCTGTAAGCTCAGGAAGTGGAGGGAGTATCTATCCAGTGGATATTGCACAGCTCTGCTTTGCTACAAGTTCCCAGAAAACATTGGAGACCACCTCCACACGGGTAAGTTTGGGGACAACATATAGGACAGAGTTTAGCAAGCTGTAACAATCTAGCTTGACTGGTGGAAGTCAATGACAGAGTTATTCTATATCCTGATATTTAAAAGTAATCTCCCCAAAAATTAACAGGTGTGCTGAACAGAAAGTGAATTCCACAGCTGCATCTTCCACCAACACCAAACAGGGACGGTAAAAGAGTGGTTTATTAGAAAGTAGAGACAGGACGGCATCACTGTGGTTTCTCATTTTAATGCTGCCTATAAGGAAAGCTCTAGAATATGCAAACCACTGTGCTACAACTGAAAGGTAGGCATCAACAACTGCACTGACTTGTAAATTGTTCTGAGCTTTGTGAACTTATAACATGACACAGTAATTGCTGGTGATGCAGTCATTTGAAGAATTTCAAAAGAAAAGCAGCAGGCATTTGAAAAAGACCACTGAACTTTTTGATCTGTCTAATCACTTGTTTTTTCAAATTGTCTTTTCATTAAAAAAAAAAAAGATTTACAATTCCTTTAAGAATCAGTGATGGCAGGGGAACAGAATCACACTCGGAATTACATGAATGAAGAAAATTATTTGTACACGCTCACACAGCGTACACTTACTGAAAACACCACCAGCAACTTTGTGGAGAGCTTCTCCCTAAGGACGCAGACTGGCCAACAGCACTGGCAATGGCTGAGCCTGGCTTTCCAGGAGCTGCTCAACAGAAGCAAAGGAACATGTTTCCTCCAAAATTAAACCCCTGTAGCACCACCTCAACCTCTCCCAGTCTAGATGCTCCCCAACACAGATGGAGTGTCCCTGCAGGAAGCAGGGACACTCTGAGGGTGCCTCGTGCGGGGCTGCAGATGGACCAGTGCAAAGCACACAGCAGGGGAGTTGCAGCCAAATCCCCAACCACTGCCTCCCCTCCTGCTCCTGCTGTGCACACCTACAAACTCACACACACACATGCATTACATACATGGTTTGCCGCATATAAATCCTTTACTTGTAGAGGGTATATGTTTTTGTACTCAGGCTGAGCTCATGGGCAATCGGAGCACAAAGATGCCACGCAAGCAGCTGTTTACAGAAGCACCATATTCACCTTGGCAGATCACACCATTCTTAGTGGAGAAGAGCATTTGTGTTACACCCCATGGTTACTCCTCAGTACCAGAGAACTATGCGAGTACTTGAATTCGGATTGGTCGCTACTTGTTTGAGTTCGAGGATTTGCATAATCATGGTGCTTTTAAAATATTATTATGCAAAAGCAGCCACTTCAGCAACTTCAGGAAATCCTTTCACAGTACTCAGAATTCAGCAATTACCTGTCTCCTCTTCTGACTTCCCTCCCAACTCTTACTCCAGCAGAGCCTGCATCCTTACTTAGTAACATCTCATTTCAGCAGGCAGAGGCCACAGGGTTAAGGATAGGTCTGTAGCTCAGAGCTGAGCTGACAAGATTTCAGAAAAAAAAAACCCACAGTACATGCTTTTCTGCTTTGAAAAATACCTTCCATATTCTACAAAAATACAAACAATTGACATGTTATGCCCTCATCCCATCTATGCAGATATACTTTAAAAGGTATTGTAAATCAATGTGGAATACGTGAATGTAATTCAAGCTCATTTAGTGACAAGTGATTTTCCCTCGATATGCACAAAGGAGAGCTGTTTAAGAATCTGCACAGAATCTACGAACCACAATTTCCTACAAGCCATCATGGACTGCTTTGCAGAGAGCAGGCAGTGATGTCCACTGACACTGAACTCAGTTATCAAAGTGATCCATGCGTTTCTTCTTTCACAGGGGAAGCAAGTGACAAGATCACAGTGGTTTTTTTGCATTTAACACCTTATTAATTTCACGGGTGAAGCACCAAACACACCTCGGAGCCTGCCTGGTTTCTGGTAGAGATGGGGTCACCAGGGGCCCCAAGTTGAATGCTGCTGATGGAGATTTGATTGAGGCAGCCTCCACAAGTACTATAATACAGGTCATGCTACACCCATGAAATAAATGCAGACATTGTGTTTGCATAATTTGCATAATGGGCTAGTGGATACCTTAAGGTATAGAACATTGTTTTCTGCTTGTGCTCATAAGCAATTGGTGTGTTAACAGAGGCCTTAGATACCACCACTTCCATCAAGAAATAACTACTTCTATAAAGCCGTGTTAATTCCAGTTGGATAAATATGGAGTAGGATATATTCTGCATAAAACACATCAGAAATATAAGTGAACCCCCTCTTTTTTGTACTTTTGCTTTAATTATGAATGGTTTTCAATGAAAAATTAGGAAGATATTGAAATGAGCACTCAAACTGAGATTTAAAAGTGAAGTGATACATAAACCATGATGGCACAACATAGAATACATTAGACTCTTCTGCTGCACAATAAGCTAAAATCCAAAGCTGAAAATAAAACATAGCTGAACAACCAAGAAGTTGGGTAAAATACATCATTTGAGTCATTAAAACAAACAATAAAAAAATTTTCTAAAATAATGCTCAGTTGAAGGTAACTATGCAGTACAGTATGTCCTGTATCTTTCTGCAACTACAATGACAAAATGAAGTTTTAATTCTGGTACATAATACTAAGGCATTAAACAGCTTTGGGGGAAAAATTCACGTTACTAAACAGTCGTAACTTTCTAAATAATGGAGAACTTCAGCTTATTGGCAAAATTATGATTTTTTAAAAAAAAAACTCATCCCAGAGTGAACTTTCTCTTTCATTAGCAAAACAATCTCCCTATTTCAACTCAGTTCTGCCCACATTAGTCTTGAATAAATACTAAGGGAACATTCGGTTGGATTTCCCTTTCAAGTGACCATACAGTGATTCCAAAAAAATAAAAACAAAAGCTGGCCTCTTCCATGGAGACTGGTTATCAGCCACCTTGTGGACCATCGGCCAGCAAAGAGGAGCTCTACACAAATAACATGCACAGGCAACAGACACAGGAGAAAACTTTTTACAAGTGTTTCACAATCCCAAATATCCACCAGAGATTCCAGAGCCCGATCTGCAGAATGCTCAGAGCTCTCAGATGAAGCTGCAGGGCTAGAGGATACTTGACACTTTTGAAAATGAGGCCATTCCTTTAACTTGTCTCACACTGAACTATCTTCTGAAGGCACCCACCTTCTGCCATTTCATATATAGGGCTATAGCCCAAGTTAGGTAACTGAAGTCAGGAACAACGTGGGGCAGCTGTATGGTCTCAGCCTAGCTCTTTACCTGAAAGGCCCTCCCATCCCAGTTTAACTTTCAGAGGTGGTATTTTACAGAGTTTCTAAAAAGCCTAAGGGGTTTGCGACTTGATAGGCACACTGGGCCCCATCAAACCCTTAAGGCTCAGTTCTCTGTGCCTTTCCAACACACTCCTGCACTAGTCTGCTGCCTCAGTCCAAAAATCCCTGTTCCCACTCTACCACTGGGCTAAACAGCTTCACAAATTACTGAACAGCAGCAAATACAGACCTTTATTGTTCAAACTTCTGTTCAAATCAATGTGGGAATACATCAGGCTTTTTATGAGAATATATTTTTAAAGTACAAGTTACAACTCTCCTTTTCTTCTCTGTTTCTTTCCTCTACCTACATCACATAAACCATGAGCCTAGTTCTTACCTACTGTTCCAGTGAGTCTAACACTAAATTTTAGCAGGTGTTCAGTCAGTTCCTCTGGTCAACAAATATTTAGGCTCACAGTAACAAACATTTAGTGAATGGCCAAGGGGAACTGTATCAAAGTACACATGACTTAACCTGAAGTCATCAATTCAGGCAAGTTAAGAGCTTGAATTAGCAGTGCTTTGACTTTTGGAACAGGGATGAATATTCATCACTGCAGAAAGTGTTTCTTAAAAAAAAATACGAAAAAAAAATCAATGTTCACTAACCATCATCTCTGAACTTTTTTTTTGGCTTCAAAAGCACCCATTTTCCAATATAAGAGACACTTCCCCCTCCTCCTCAGCTCTCAGAAAAACCACCCCCAAACCCCTACAGTCTGGGTGGAAAAAAACAGGGTAAAAACCTCCGCTAATACGAGCCAGGTAGTTCACATGTTATTAATTTACACTCACTGAGAGTCCAGTTCTAAATCTAGTCACTAAGCAATTTTTCTATAACAGCGAGGTCGCCCATTGTAATCCTCTCTCTTCCCCCTCTCCTCCCACCACAAACTAGTAACGTGAAGCATAACATGTTTTATAACCCAAACTGACATTTGCATAATAACTAATGGCCATCTGATGTGACAGCACAATCCTGAGGCATCAAGAAGGTGAAGAGGTAAAGGTGAATGTCATAAACCTGCCTAAATAAGAATGGAAATGTGTAACAGTGCAAAGTTTTCCTGGGTTTATAAACAACAAAGTAACACGGAGCAGTGCCCACTTCAAATGATGCTGTAATGCTACCCACACAATACAATGCAATCTATTAAATTCCTTTAGGGGTCATCTTCAAAGAAGGAATTGTTTTTCCAGCTAAATAGAAACACTCTTTCACCACCAAAATCAGTGCTTGTAAGAATTCAACACTGCTAGTAGGCAGCCCATCCACTGATGTCCCTAAACATCTATCAAAAATATCTTTCAATTATTTAACTAGATTTCCCTCTGGCAGAGCATCATGTCCAACATCAAGGATAAAACTGAAACTTTCCTCACATCTAGAAGAGACTGACTGACAATTTTTCCTTCAGGCCCTAAATCTACATGATCTTTTCATTTACCATAGGTCACGTTCCCAGATGTTATGGCAACATCGGTTCGGTTTGTGCTTTAAAACAAATAAGTTATGGAACAATCATTTGTGCCCAATCTATCTAGTTTCTACTACTGTCAAGTTCCGCTGTTTAGAAACCATGAAACAGATCTCTAATCCTGAGATTTGTTTAAAAACTGAAATAATTAAAAAAAAAAAAAAACAAAACAGATGGGGATTTATATTTGTTTTCTGAGTTAAAAGCCTTGAAGCTCACATTTCAAGCTTTACCTGGTAACTGCTAGACTTGTTTGCATGTGAAAAACTCCACCAATTCCAACTCAAATTGCTTTTTGAAACCACAGGGCAATTTATTGCAGGAACACATGCCTGTCAGAGAATGAATTATCCCTGTTTTCCTTAAACCTGCTTAATTATTGCCGTGAACCAAACTGAAGAAGCCACTTGCATGAAGCTAGTCTGCACACAAGCCATTTCTCAGGTTAATTGTGTGGGTGCACATGGTGAATTTTTGCAACCTCATGAGACTTGTGCTGAAACCTCCACATGGCTGAGATCCATTTGACAGCCTCAAGAGAGCTGAGGGGAAAGGAAACAGCAGGAGTCTCCCAGCTAGTGTCTGATGATGCATTCCTGGGGTCCCCCTGTCCCTGGGAGGTGTTTCCAGCTCTGCTACCTCGGGCAGTCCAAGGCGTCTCCCCCAGGCCCTCGCAGCTGGGAGCAGAGCCCAGCCCAGGAGATGCACTGGCTCCTTGAAGCCACGTGAATGGCTGCACGCCTCACAGGCTGATCATTCCCAACACAGCATTTCAATTTGTACCCATTAGGAAATTGCAGGGCAATTCCTCCACTGTACCTGAAACTTCACATACTGTGAGCCTTATGACGAAATTACCAGGATATGCGACGCTGGCATCCGCTACTTTCCCTGCTGCCCACAAGTTTGCAGCAGCAGAGGATGTGACAGCAACAGCCTTTAACATCTCAGACATGGCAGCAGCCAGGCTTTGCGTTATGCTCAAGCTATTCTGTGTTCCCAAAGAACATGCTAGCTCCTGAGCACTACACGCAAATGGAAACCACTTCAGTCCTACTGAATATTGCATAAACATAAATCATTGAGTACGTGCCAAGACCTGTCCTTCTCTCCTACTATGTACCAAACAGAGAACACACCAACAAAAAAAATCCAGAGATTTCACCTTTATTTTAGGAACGACACTGACTAAGCGACTGTTTTCTTTCCATATATTATTCTAGGATAAACAACTTCTAGTTTTCACAAACCAAACCATGCACAACAAGCCGCACTATGAGGAAGCAAGCAAGTCATCCTATCAATCGCTTAGTATTAAGGGTGGCTTGGCTTGCTCTGTGATACCGTTTAAAGCTCAGGTCTGCCCTTGGGTGTACTCAAACTATTTGCAGTGTAGGACACTGCACAACCATCCAGAGACAGAACTACCTGAAGCTGTAATATAAACTTGAACAGAATAAACGGGAAACCTGCATAATGCAGACCTTTCACTGTGCTCCCTTCACTTGCTGGCCTCATCCCTTCCTCTTGCATGAGTTAAATTCTTGAAACTCCGAACCTTCAGAAATGTCTTGAATTCAGGCAAACAGAAAGAGTGTGGAGGAGTGTCCATCGGGCACAGAAGCACAGCATCTGAAGAGAGCTCAGTGCAGCAATCTGAAAATATCTCACCTTGAAATGAAATGAGATTGGATATAATACAGGGTTTTGCTTTGTGTATATTTTTAAAAAGGTCAATTCTCTCGTATAAGTATTGAAGCGAGCCTTAGCAGAAACATTATTACACTGTAAATTGCTTAACCAGTCAAAAGCAGTGAAATATTACCCTCAGACTGCAATCCTCACACTAAATAGGAACATAAATCAGCACGACTGTTGCTGGTATCATCAAGTCTAGGACACTGGGTGCTCCCACCAGCCTTACTTTCTAACCATTGGCTGCCTTGGTCTCCTTACTGTATAAATTATCCAGGAACATTAGCACACTCTGTTGTTCCAACATGACTGGAAGACCCTAAAGGATATTTCTGTATACTGCTTAAGCAAAGGGTTAGCTTTGTGCAGTATCATGTGATCAGCAAAAAAACCCCTCTGAGTACTGCTTGCTTGTGGGTGGTGCAGAGGAACAAGAAGTGACTCACAACCCATAGTGGAAAAATTGGGGGGAAAATGTTTTAAATAGTCAGGAAAGTACAAAATGGCAAACCACAATTATTGGACTTCCTACGCCCTATGTGCTGGGTGGCAAAACCATGTCTTTGCTGTGAGAAGAGTGATGCCCAAACGTATAAATGCTAAGCGAAGCAATTGCTGCTTTTTGCTCCATTCTCCTAGCAGAAAGAGCCTCTACATGCCCTGAATCTGCAAAGTCCTGAGGAAACCCAGAAAGAAACTGGAATAAGCTATCAAATTCCAGTGTGACACAGAGGGGTTGGTAAGAGGGGAACCCCCCCCCAAAAAGCCTTTAGTGGAGCAAAAGCTGCCTATTTTACCTCATTCTTAAGATGCAGAAACAAAACACTGGAAAAAAAAAAGTCCACACATTTGAGATTCATAGGCTGATATTTATCCATGTGCCACTCTGGTTGCTAAGAGATTTCCTTTCTACCGCACTGTGTTGTATAAATAATAAAAGCATTTTTGTCCACAAAGCAATTGTCTCACCTCACTGAATCAAGAGCCTCTCACTGCCACATCCCTTCTATATTGTTCTAATCACAAACTGTGAGAAAGCACCCTCGCACAAAGACGTTGTATGGATATGGCTGGGCACGCTATTGTTAAACTTGAGCACATTAAGTACAACGTGGGTTTCCTGCATCATGAGTAGAGTTAGCTGAGAGACTATACATTTTAGCTCACAAGCTGTAAGTAAATACAGGCTGACAGGCCAGCTCCTAAAATTCTTAACTGCTGTGGTTGTTTTCAGTTGGGGGAAAAAAAACCCACCCTGATAGCTACATTACAGATGTAATGTAACACAACCTAAACGGCAGACAAGAAAAAAAAAATCTTTTTAATTCAGGCCAGTTTTAAACAGCAGCGCTTCAAAATTGACCCCAGAGGCAGAATCTTATTTTCAGGCATTCCTTTATATGGGAAGATGATTCAGAAGATCTGTATGTATATGTTCACACAGAAAGAATACCTTCAGTTAATATGCTGCAGTACATTCGCTGCAGCCATCTAAACAGTCTCCTAATGTGCTCACTAGAACAGAAGGCAGTAGGTTCCTTAGCGCTTTTCATTATGTATAGTACTGCCATGGCAGAGCAAAAAAAAAAAAAAAAGAAAAGGGCAGGAAAATGCTGACTCTCACCCAACCAAAAGATGCACATATGTTAGAGGAAATCTACATGTCATTTAGGGAGCACATGCACCGCGTCTTTGAGCATATGAAGATTATCCAATCCCCCCTTAGGGGGATTTCACAAAGGCACACAGAAATACTACATACCCAGGTTTCTGGTAAGACAACTGGCTACTTGATATGTTCTTGAAAAAGTATGATGAAATACAGGCAAAGGCAAGAAATCACGGCAGGGCCTTATTTCTATGGAGCAGAGTACAAGGTGTCATTTTTAAGGACATATCCACAGAGCTGCCAAAGTGGCTACCCTCTTTACCTGTCATTATGCCACAAACCATAACTGTTTTGCTTTATACCTTAGAGAGAAACACTAAGACTGGAATCACACAGAGGCTTCCGAACTGAACAATGAGCAATGCAGTGCCTACTGAATTTTTCGGATCCTAGTTTGCTGGAGGGTTTTCTGCAGCTAAGACAAATCTACAGCAGAGAAAAAACAGGCTCTTCGATCTCAAGTCACATATTTCCCTAACAAAAGAAAGTTGCTAATGACAGATTGTTACAGCTCAATTCCGTAAAACAGCTCACCCTTAGGAAAAAAAGAGAAACACTGAAACACCTTATTTCTGTAACATTATCCCAAAAATGGATGTTTCAGATGCAAAACATGTGACACAGTCCCGACACAAAGAAAAAAAAAGATCTGCCTCCACACACATCCCTTCCAAGTACACATATGTAAAGCTAAACTATTACGCTGTTTAAAGCTACGAGAAAGCTCAGCATTTAACCTCACATCACGGTTACAAACTATTTTCAACTCACAGACAGTTTGCATATCACAGTAACACAAGTGATTTATCTGGGAAACAAACGCACACCTTCTGCATCATGACTGCAATCAACTAATATCCAATTAAATATTCAATTGCTTTGCAAACCCCACAGCCCTGGTTATCAATGCTATTTTACAATGTTAACAAATTACTCCGACAGCTACCAAGTTACACGCAAGAACGAACTTTGGTACTTCAATTGCAAGGTAAGAAAATGAAAACAAAAGAACCCCTGTCAGAATTGGCACAGATCTAGATACCTTTTTCTTCCGATCCCGGGATCTTTTCCTGTGTTTTCTTTTTTTCTCAGTTTCTTCATCAGCATTAATTTCTAAATCCCTGTTTTTCTTTAACTGTGATGCTGCATGAGCCATAATGCATTAAAAATCCTTTACAACAATGCTCCCTTGTAAAAGGTGATTTCCTCGGGCACCTTTAGCCAGCCCTTACAGCAAATGTTCCAGTGATTGGAAGGAAATCTGTGACCAGAGCCAGGAACACATTCAGGATGCAGAGATCTCACAGAAGCTTGCAGTCACCACAAAAATACATAGTTGCAGATTTCTTCCTATACCTTTCTGTACCTGAACATTTATGAAACAGTGCAGCCATCGTAATGCATTTAACGTAATGAAAAAGACAGCTGGGACACAGAAAGCTGTATTATGGCTGTATCCCCTGCCACCAGCTGGAAGTGTCTAAGTGACTCCACTGAAGGGGGAATGCTGAAAAGGAGCGCTTTCTATTAAAAAAAAATCCAGAACAATAACATATTCTGCATTGTATTTTCTTCACTAATCCTAAAGCATGCTTTTAAAACCTGTTAAAAAAATGCAGCGTTGATGATGTACATTTCTCAGCTAGTTTCATGTGCTAAGCCATTTAACCTATAATGAAATGGAGCAGCTCCTACTTTAGGTTAACTGCTGATGGTGACAAAAAAATAAAATAAAAATTTCTTTTTACCATGGAGACCCCGACTGCATTATCTGGAAAACAATGCATGCATTGCCATATCTTAACACTGTGTCCTTTATACCCAATTTTCAATTCCAATACATTTTGTGAGAGAGGATTACAGAAAGCTCTGTTGTCTTCCCCCCCCCCCCCCTTTTTTTTTAAACATACTTATTACAACACATTATACAGAAAGAAAGATGCGATCACACTAGTGTGTGAAACAGGCATTCAATTCATGGGAGATTTCTCCCATTCTTTTACGTGGTCAGAAAGGGAAATCGGCACTATTTCTATGTAGTTGGAAATGTACTTTTAGGCTTTTATGTCAAGGCTTGCTTCAATCATCTTACTATTTTTGCCACCTGAGTCCTCAATGACTGCAGCTTTTGAATATTCATTATGGGAGGTGAAATAGCAGCAGTATTAAGGCCTGCAGGAGGATCTTTTACTAGGATGAACACAGAGCAAGCATCTAGTAAATAAGGAACCATATTTTTTTCTGCACAAATATGAACAATCAGCAGCTTGCCTAGAGATTGCTGTTTTTAACCTTTCCCAGTATTCCTAGCAGCATGCTCCGCAGCAATGAAGATTAACATTTTAAGGCAGTCTGATTTCTTTCAGATAAGAACCCAAAGTCTCCACAAGTAAAACGTGTATTTTACACAATACTAGCATTTCTTTCCAGAAGGAAAAAAACCAATCTGCTGTAAAAATAAAGTTATATTCAAAGTGCAATTAGCCAAATCATATTGAATGTTCAGAGTGTAGCCTAAAATCCAGAGAGGTCTCACAAGGTTGTAAATTCTCTCCCCCTGAACTTCACACACACACACACACACATACATACAGAGAATGTTAGAGGTTGGAAGGGACCTCGAAGATCATCTAGTCCAACCCCCCTGCCAGAGCAGGACCACCTACACTAGAGCGCACAGGAACGCGTCCAGGCGGGTTTTGAATGTCTCCAAAGAAGGAGACTCCACAACCTCCCTGGGCAGCCTGTTCCAGGGCTCTGTCACCCTCACAGTGACTTGAGAGACATTTTCTAAATCCAGGTTGTTGAGGTCCAGTAAGTGACATGCACACATTGCTTTAGTTTTCAGATAACATGGCTAAAAGTAAAATAACTTTTTAAATCTCCCAAACAGAAACTACTTTGGACACACTGTACATTGTTGAAAAGGCAGCACATAGTGCACTGACTGTCTACTGTTCACAGGCTAACACGCTAGGTTTAAAAAGGTGTGTATTTTGGAATGACTTCTAAGAAACGCTCAAGGATGAAAACCTCAGTTATGTGACTTTAGGGATCTTTCTTCCTGATGCTGTAAAATCACAGGTTCCTCTCTGTATGCAAAATTCTCTGTACCTACACACCACCATGTACCTCTCCCTACTCCTTGTCCACATCTTAAAGACTTCTGAAGACTCCTAGAACGCTGCCTTTGGGAAGTCATGGGAAGACAAATGTTGCACTTGGGCAATGCCTGGTTTTGAACCATAAGAAGTAAACTCCCGCTCCTCCATGTGCTACAGAAGCTTGAATAAACACATTTCTGTTTTCAAAGACGCAAAGAGTATACCCGAAGGACACCCAGAGCGTGCTTTCAAGGCAAGCAGTCAAAGGCCACATTCAGGCAGGTACCTGGATTTTTGGCTCAGTTCTTCAGTGAAGCACAGAAAAGCAGTGAGGAGACTCTCTTGTACCACAGGATCCCTTTGGAGTGGGGAAGTGGGCAAAGTTGCTGATTTAAGGGGGCTGGAGAAGGTATCTCAAGGAGGCTGACAGAGAAACTATCAAGTTTTGGCAGGAAATGGAAGATCACCTTCTGCCCGTTTAAAAGAAATCATTTAAAATAGCTAAGAAAAAGTAGCCAAGGCTTCTCTTTCTAGCTCACGAGCTACCTGCATGACCTTGGCAGTTTTTCCTCTCTGAAGCTCAGTTCTTTCTTTGTAAAGTAAAGTTGACGTTAGTTCTCCTGTCTGACAGAACGCAGTTATTAGCAGGGAAGTGCTTAGAAAATACAGGAGGACCAAAACCGAAAATGGATTCAACAAAATTCAACAGAGTTGGATCCCTCTTATTCCCAGCACATTTCCATCTGGATTTGGAAGGCTCATGAGTCTTTGCCTCAGGAAACCAACTTCTTATTCAGGCCACAACTGGAGTGAATGCTGCTGTCATTCATCGCTTGCTAGCTAATCCTGGGATGTTCCATAAACCTTTTAACCATACTAGCCTGTAATTTATGCTTCAATAACCTAATTAAGCGGAATAATGTATTATAAAGTGTTATATGTTTAAAATACTTGAAGCGTACTTTTCAAAACATTGGCACAGAGAATAATACGCACATGTGAAGCTTAAAAGCCCTAATGCCACCTTATGCACACGCCATGTTATATGTAGGTAGAAAGCAGCCCAAGTTTTTGTTAATGAGACTAATTCTGACAAATGAGGATAATAAGTGAACTCACCCAATCCCTTGAGATATGAATAAGTGCAGGGATTTTATCTGTCAGCCAAGCCTGCTTCATCCCAAGTATCTTTGCAGCTAATTATCCAACTGGACCAAGCACATGGATGTTTTTATTATGTGGATTACAATCCCTGCTTCAACTGCAGAGCCTAAACTCCTCCTAAATTAGATTTCAAGAAGAAATGCCTTTTCAAGCTAGGAATTTGAGAAATTATGTCTTAGCTAGTAAAGCAACAGTCAAAAACCAAATTGTTCATAGTTGGAGAGATACTGGGGAGATTTTGTGTAGCTCGCGGGCTGGAACAGTCTCAAACAGAAAAAGAGTCTACAAAAAAGGTGTGACTAAAAGATTCAGACCCTGATGAAAAAGGGACTCTATTTGTACAGCTTCTGCTTTTGAGGAAATGATGAACTGGCATCATTCAGTGGAAGGTGATAGGGCATTGCCAGACAAAAATTGGACAAAGTGTGGAGGTTTTCATGCCAGGTATGTCATAACTCACTTCAAGGGAATTAGGTACTCGAACACTTCATTAAGTGCATCTTTTCAGACTCCAGTAAAATAATTAAGCTATTTGATTTCACCCTTAATTACAAAGTTAATGAAATGCTAGCGAGTGTTTCAGCACAATTCATAGGGTCCTGATAAAGTTACAGAGAATGATAAACTGTATCTGCTTGAATGGGAAATTTACACTTTGTTAGCACAAGGATAACGTCTACTTAGCTTTACTTACTCGCAAAGTCATAATGGCTGAGAAGTGATTTTATCAACTTGAAAGTGTGTCATTTGGTTTAGTTTAAGCTGCTAGTTCCACTGTTAAAACTAGGCTCAAGAGAGACTGCAAAATGGCATTAGCCCACAATACTGAGACAGATCCTGAAAAATACAAGCACTTATGAGGGGGGAAAGTGTTTGTGATCAAATTACTGGCATTAATTTACCAATTAGCGAAGATGGAACCATCAATTTTACATTTATTTGAAATAATTATGAAACAAGGAAAAAAAAAAGATGAGACAATAATGCAAATACTGGTTTACTAAAATATGCCAATAAACACATGTATTAAAATCTCAGCTCTTTTAGGGAAGATGGAACACCAGAGAAACACTTAATATTTACACTACTTGGATCACTATGGATCAAAAAAGGCTTAAAATCACACATAGTGCTAGAAGGTCACTATGACAACTCTTACTGGTAAATGAAGTATGTTTCCATTTTCTCAAAGATGAGAAGAAGTCTTATAGGTAGAATAGAAAGAGCAGAGAGCAAAGGAAAGGAAAAAATGTATGAAGAAAAATAAACTCAATTCTTCAAATTCAATGGAAATGTGAAGAAAAAGAGAAGAAAGAAGAATGAGGGCAGTATCAATTTACCAATTCATTAAAATAACACTGGAAGAAGACTAAGCAGAAGAAATAAGAGTTCTAGTTTAAAAAAAAAAAGCTATAAGAAGCTTAGTTAACTCATAAAAGAACTCTTCAAAGGAGTCTCATAAAATTTGTCTGCTCACGTTAGAGTAACAGGCCTTGTATCTTGGAAACAAAAAAACCCAACAAAACAAAAATTAAAAGCTTATTTAGCATCTAGTTTTACTTTTATTTCCTTTCTACACATCTGATGTCAAGGCAGGATGGACCAATCTCCAAACATGCACAAAATTGAGGCCACTAAATAGTAAATTAATAGAAAATAAGACAAGTTAAGGCTATTTTCTGCCCTTCTGCTTTGTTGCATTGAGCTCCCCTACCACCTGCCCCTTTTAGCACAACTCTGCTTTGGCAACAACAATCACTGAGAAACTCTGAGGGAACACAGCAGAGTCAGAAAGGGATGCACACACTACACAGAGAGAAGGGAAATGTCTAGATTGTACTTTACAGACCACTTTTATAGTGCTCACCCCTTAACATCGTTCAAGCCACAGCATAAAATTTGGAATTTTATTCAATTAAGTGTTATTTCTTATTTGACTTCTTTAGGGCACCACCACTTAAGGAAAAAAAAAAAAAAAAAAAAAAAGGCTTTTGAACTTGGGAAATCACGCAAATTCAGGAATGCAGTGATAATGGCCAGATATATTAAGCTGAGGGTATTTGTACTGTCCTACCAAGATGCTTACTACCTTTAAATAGCCCTGCTGTCCTTGCTGGAATTTTAAATAAAAATGGTAATAATTGCAAATGTAAAAAACCAACCAGCCAACAAGACAACAAAGAACACCTATCCTCCCAAAAAAACCCACCACAAACCCACCCAAAACACCCACACAGAAAGCAGTCATGGAATATGCTTTTCACTAAGCACTCTCCACACACATCACCTGCCTTCTGAGCTCAAACAAACTCTATGCATGGATGACACAATTTGCCTTAACAGATGAAGTTGTACCTCCTGCAGTCCAGCACACTCCCAATACGAGGATGTTGTGAACATGTGTTTGAACTCGTCACTAACCTCCAGTCTGAAGCATGACATTTAAGGAAAACAGCTACTGATTTTCCTTGCCTTTAAGACTTTGATAGCAAGTTCCAAAACTGACTCAAGGCTCACTCAACCCATGGACTCGAGAGCAGAGAAAACGGAACAATAAATCTTCAGTTGTCCCAGACCACCACACACACATGGTAAATCTGCCTGCAGACTAACTGGGAGGAAAACAATGCACTCGTGCACCAGCAGAGGAAGAAGTGTGACTACAGAAGACTGCAGAGAACCCAGGACCTGGAGATTATCGTCCCTGACTTTCAGAACAGGATAAATTTTTTTTAAAGCCTCTACAGATAAAGGGAGCTAAAAGCGACAAATTAACATTAACTGTTCGGCAAAGATGGTATGAAGAGTTTCTTGTTATGAGTCAGAGATGAAAAAGATACTGGTGCATCTTATTTATAGAAGCACACTAATTGGAAGATAGATTTTGAGTGGGTTGGTGAAGAACCCAAGAAATGTATCTGATGCAAGGAACACAGTAAGAGTAGGATATGTAATCTCTGAATTGTTGCTCAGCAAACGCACACAAAACTTCCTTCCTATTCTTCCTCCACCAAGAACAGTATTGATAAAAACCTGGATTGGCTGGGAATCACTAAAATTATACTAGCATGCACTTTTAGAAAAGGTTTTTCTATGTTTTGTCTTGGAATTCAAATAAAAGACTACAACCAGGACTGAAATACACGTATCAGGTATTGGTGTCTTAGGGATGCTGACAAAGATCACTCTATGAAATGGCAGTAAGCTGGTTTCAAACACATTAATGGGTGGAAGTTATATTCAGGACTGGCACTAGATCACAATTAGTGACATGTTTTTCAATCCTTGTTTGAAGCTACTTGATAATGTTCTGAAACTATAAATTCAATGTATTAACACTCCCCAGACTCCTAGGTTCACAGTTACTCTCTGCCTAGTCCACTATGCTCTCCTAGTTTTGCTCCTGAAAGCACCAGTACAACATGGGGACCAGGACGTCAGTGGAGTGGTGGTACATAGCACCAAACTGAGAGTTTTATATCTGGGAATTGTTAAATGCCTCTGCAAATTATGCCAACAGTCAGGAAAATCTATCCTGCCATATAGGATTAAGTGCAAAAGTAGGCTTTGTATCAGCTTTGCACCCTTCACACACGTAATTTGAACATTGTCTATGATATGATGGGAAGATCTAACCTTTCCTGGCAAGCATCAAAAAAGAAATGCAAAAAACCATTCACCAGGATTTTATGGTTCAGCTACAAAGTTTGCCCTGAGTGAACAATTAATCATCGCTGCATCTGTTGGCTTCTGCTCCAGCGCAGGAAAGCAACAGCCAATTCGCTAACAGAGCCAGTGAACACTGAGCCCATGGAGGGGTTTCCTTCAGCATAACAACAGCTGACATCACGGAGGTCTTTCCTGTGGCTTTCAGAAGCACCTCTGCCAGGTCGTTCAGTCCCCAAACAGACACAAGAGGAGTTATTTCCTGCTCATCTCAGATGGAAAACTCCATGTCTCAGGACGGTTTAAAAATAACCCAAAACAGCAGCAGGAAATGTCTTTGTGGTATTTCAAGTTGCTCAGCATCAAGTCCCCACCTGCTGTCCCTTTTCTGGAGCAGTAGCAGCCTCCTAACAATAAAAGTTACGTAAAAGGCCATAACACTGCGGAACTGCGATACCTGCAAAGGTGTCAATAAGTGAGTCTGCTTAAGGAAATGAAGCTGCCAAAGAGCGGGATGAGACCAACGGTCAAACAGATGCAACAACTTTGCCTGTAATTAATAGATTATTTTCCAATGCGCTTTAATTAGCGTCCTTTGATTTTTGTCAGGTTTCAGTCAAAAACATTTCATCTGGCCTAAAAGACTCTGACTAAGTGAGTCTCCACATCGCACAACGTGTCCCCAGGGCTAGTAAGCCCCCTTGCTTTAGGAAGATACCGTGACCACAAAAATACTATTTTACCTTCCCTACCATGACATAGACACAAAACAAAAAACATGCATATCTTTGGACAAAGGCAGCATTTTATCACCTTATAAATGGGTTATTTCCCCCACCCACCTCTGACAGCAGGGGGCTGCACTAAGTGACCTGGTGCCCGTATATTTTCCTGTTGCCAAGGTTTGCACATCATGAGCAGTTTCCTTCTTAATTTGTTTTGAAATAAAAAGTTACTGAATAAGCGTGACAAAGGACCCATCTGCAAAGGTCACAAAAAAAGGCTTTCTTTGAGTTTACCACATTTCTCAGTTGTCCTGAGACCTTTCAACCATGTAATTCTTTTGTTGGATTTCTGTGGTGCAAAAAAAAAAAAAAGACAAAGTACAAGAAAGCTCATATGCAAATATCTACTACTAACATGTAATATTCCTAAAACAAAGAAACAGGTACGTGTGAGCCAGAGAGCTCCCGTCTCAATCCCTTCCCTGTTCAGTGCCACACTTCCATGGGGGACCTCGGCTCCCTCAACACATACAGTGCATACTTACTAACCTTGTCTTTAATCGCTGACTTCCCATTTTAGCAAAGCCCAGCGCAGAATTTTCAGTGAAGACCCTAGTTCTTACCAATACACCCACAATTTATTAAAGTTTTAAGGAAATGTTGAAAATGAAAATAGGAAAGCAAAAAATAATCCCCAATCCGCTCCAGCATAAGAAATCCATTTAATAAGACTTTAATTATTTGTTCTTCTTTTTCCTATGTTCAAATGACCATCTTCGTCTCATTTCAAAGGATCCTCTCCACAATTAAGTCAGGGAATCATTAAAATCTCAACATGCTGCCTGAGTAAGATTTCAGCATTCTTAAGTGTTCTGCACGCTCTGTGCAGCAGTGACTTGACTTTTAGAGGGAAAAAAAATGTTAAAAGGAGAATCATTAACAATCAATAACAAGAGTCAAAAGTGCATATTTTTCTGGTGACATTCTTCTCATTTTTCCATAAGTAAATTCATATGCCAGTCAGTACCTACAAGTTTATACTTAAAACAACGGCATGTGAAAATTCTCAGTTTTCTGAAAATAACAACCAATATCAAAGACCATTCAGGGTCATTTTAGAAACAGATATTTACATTTTATTTGGCAAATAAAAAAAAATAATTTCAGTGCTAAAGCCCTGCTGAGACAAACCTTTGGAGCCAAAAAAAATAACTACCGGGGACTGGTCAAAAGCAAAAACCAACCCTACTGCCACCACAAAAATTCAGAAATATTGTTTATGCATAAAATTCACATAAAGCTACTAATGTCCATAGGAGGCCAAAGTTCTTTCTTGGCCTGGAAAGAGCAAGCTAGCATAGGAAAAAAGCCACTTACCTGTATAATAATTATAATTATCACAGAATAGGTGCATTGATGCGGTGCCTGTAAACCCAGGTAATATTAGTGCCCTATTCAGAACAACATAGTAAGAGGCACTAAGAGGCAATTCCTGCCCTGATCTGTTTGTGAGCTAAATACACAGTACGCAGGGGGTGAGGAGGAATGTATTACTCTTGCTTTAGAGACAGGTAACTGTGAATTGGAGATGATAAGGTTGGGAGAGGGGGTTGTTTTGTTAACAGAAGGCAAACATCATACTGGGGATGTAAACCCACAAGTAACAGTCCTAAAGACATAGGAAAGAAGTATCTCTCTCCTAAACAGTTTTGCTTGGGTCTCAGCTGGAACACTGCGTCCTATTTCAGGCATTAAATTTCTAGGAAAAAGTTGTCAGCTGGAGATGTGAAGAATTTATCGCTTTACCTCCGAAATCACTCTTCACAAAACAATACAGAATACTTCTCTGGATCTGTGCTTAGGAATAAATACCTTTGGACATATTCACACACACACTTTGAAAAGACAAACACCAGTCAACAATCTTGTTCATTTGACTTTTTTTTTCCCTTCCAAAACAAGAGGGAATGACTGAGTGCAAAGTTGTCTAAGAATTAAAGGTGCTTTCTTCCCCCTCACCCCATGTTAGTAGTTTGTGGAGGGGCTGGGAAGGAAGAAAGTTGCCTGGAAGGTGTATTCAGAGAAAAACCATAGAATGTTTGAGATTAGAAGGGACCTCTAGAGATCCTCTAGTCCAAGCCCCTTGCCAGAGCAGGGTCACCTAGGGCAGGTCATGCAGGAACTCATCCAGGTGGGTTTTGAAAGTCTCAAAAGAAGGAAACTTCACAATCTCTCTGGGCAGCCTGTGCCAGGGCTCCGTCACCCTCACAGTGACGAAGTTTCTCCTCGTGGTGAGGTGGTGCTCTAGCTTATACCCATTATTCCTTGTCCTACTGCTGGGCACCACCGAAAAGAGACTGGCTCCTTCCTCTTGACACCCAATCTTCAGGTGTTTATACATATTAATAAGATCCCCTCTCAGCCTTCCCTTCTCAAGAATAAACAGCCCAGTTATCTCAGCCTTTCTTCATAGGAGGATGCTCAAGTCCTTTAATCATCCTCACAGCTCTCTCTTGGACTCTATTTTCATTTCCTAGAGAAAGCATAAATTCCACTTAAAATACTTGATGAACCTAAACTTTAAATAATCAATACTATGCAGAGCAGAAGATAAGAAAACATACAAGAATTGCAATCCTAGAACAGAAGTGGAACAGCTTAAATACGTATGTAACAAGGTGAACACCACGCAGTTCATGCTAGGACACCTGAATTACATATGCTTAAGATAGCCCAGCCACTACAGTTTTTTGGGTGCGTGGGTTTTTTAGGAGTCCTGGAAAATACACAGGATACCAAAAGACTGTTGAAGGGCAAACTTGAAAGAACATGGCGGGGTAGGGGGGAACACTCAACCTGGAAAGAACAGGATTTAACAGAATTTTACACTGGTTCAAGTTAACTTCCAGTCCTACAAAACTCCGGTATCAAAGAACCTGTAATCCAGAAGGTAATGGGATGAACTGCAATCAATTTGGACTTGTCAAGAGGAAACCATACAAATTTATTTTAATTTTGTTTCATGAAAGGGTGACAGGTGTTGAAGACAGAATAAAAGCCATACTTGTACCCGACATTCTCCTAAGCAAGGTAAGGGACCTAAGTTGATGAAAAGATTGTTATATTAATCCAAGACCGATCTGGCAACTCAGGAATGACATATTAACATTTGTTGTCAAAATAGATGGATGTTCTGCAAGGTCTGTCCCGGTTTTACTTCTCTCCAGTGTTTTCATTAATGGCTTGGGCAACAGAAAAGAAGCTTTGTTACCAATGCAGAAAACAGGGAACTACAAAAAGTGTTTGTATGTTAAAGAAATTTTAGATCAAAAATGTAAGAACAGCGGAATGGTTTGAGGAAAACAATCAAAACAAAATATGAGTTTTGGTGAGAATTATAAAGAGGGGAAAAAATATATTTGCACAGGCTAGGGCACAAGTAAAGACTGTTCTTCAGCAGGGTTTAGAGAGTATAAAGCATTGCAAGTTCAACATGGGACAAAAGACAAACAGCACAGTGGAGAGTAGAAGTATAGCCTACACAATAAACCAATCTTTCTGTTCTATTTAGCCTTTGCAAAGTTGCGGGTGTGCTGTGACTGACTTTTGCTCTCCTGCTTCCAGAAAGATAGGTGTATTTGGGAAACAACAAGAGCAATCAGAAGTCCATAAAACGCAGCCTCATTTAGCCCAAAGAAAAGATGACTAATGACTGAACACGGCAACAGTCCTCAAGTCCATCAAAACCAGCTAAAATGGAGGAAATAGTCTGTTCTCCACTATTACTACTGAGAGTAAGAGGAGTAAGAAGTGTAAATTGCAGCAACACCAATTTGGGTAAGATACCACGAAAAAATTTAACAATAAGAGTAATGACACTCTGCAACAGAACGCAAGAGAAACGCAGCAACTTCATCATTCACCTTTAGGAAAGACATACAGGATCCATACTGCCACAGATGCTCAGGAAAGCCAGCAGAATGCTACAAAAGCAAGAACGCGTGTGTGCACAGCTCCTTTGCAGAAGGCTGGGGCTGAACGCTATCAGAATGGTTCACGTAATATGTCCAGAGTTGGGAAGTAAGTAATACAACCTGCACTTAAAAGATACACCGCAAAACCAACAATGAAACACCAAAAGAGACCCCATAAAAGCAGCCCTCAGTCTGTGTCTTGTGGGTCGGATAGTTCCTAAATAGAGCTCTGAATCACGACATCCCTGTGTTCTAGACAACAAACACACGATGCACCTAATGCAACTTAATACATATGCGAGCATGAGAAGACTAATGCATAAATAACCACCTAAACCATAAAAATACCATCTACATTATCAAATGTATAAATGTTTGAAGAAACTGAAGACTCCCGTCTCCCTGCTCACCTGCCAGACTAGAAATCTGAAGGAACTACATGCTAGATATTTACAAGGTTAGGTACCTGGCCATTTACAGACAAAATCTTTGGAATATAAAATTCTAACTATGACCTGAGTCAAAACTTTCCAGCTTTGCCCTTGTAAAACACATATTCAGATCCATTTTGCATTAGCGACACTCATAACCATCCTATGGCTACTGTACCAAGAGGACGACAGATATCTCAGCTTCTAAAAGCCTGTTCTTAATTCAACATTACTGTGACAGCAAAAAGCTATTTCATTGATTTCAGAGTCGTATGCTTTAATAAGGTTGGACTGTTAGAAATCTATTTTCAGTTCCTAACATAAAAATCTATGACTGTTAGCATGCTTCACATTATCAGAAGCATTTGCTACAGAAACCAGAGCTCCAAATGAAGATCCAAATCAAAAGAGAATAGTGATGTGTCTGAATTACTCTGCCAAGTATGGAAGTCTTAAAATTGTATTTCTCAGTGTATGTAAAATAGAATAAAAAATAAATCTACAATTAGTCCATGGGTTTGAAAATTAAGAAAAAAACCACAAAAAACTATGTAGAAATACATAACATGCTGAGAACTCTGCTCTAAATTACAGGCATGTTATAGAATTCTAGTCTACAGAAAATGGTGGGAGACCATTATTTGTCCATTTGAAACTGAGCTAGAAAATACAGAAAAAATTTCTAAGGAACAATTCTGCATTGTCAGGAGAAAGGCTAAGATGATCTAATAGGCTTTTTCCATCTCTTATCATCACATTTTGATTACTTCTGCGAGTAGAAGTCCTAGGCACCATTTTTCCTCTTAAACAACAGGATATTCTGTTCTACTGCACATGCAAAGTTGCAATTTTATATGGACACTTTATAGAGACTGCAACATTTTTTGGACTGAATTGCAAAAGTACAACATAAAACTACAGTTGTTCAGAGGTATAAGAGTAGATAATAATGTGTCTCTTCTAAACATAACTTACAGAAGTAGAAAAAAAATTTCAAAGTTTAATTTGTAGCCTTAGAGCTGCTTTCTAGATTTATAGTTTATACTCTGAAGGGTATTTACAGGCTGCATGAAGACAGCCTAACCAACATGGAAGTCAGAGTCCACAATTCAGTACAAATGCAGATTGAGTAGCTGTGTAGTTTGGCAGAGGCTACAGATACAACGATAATGATAAACAAGTTTTGGACTGCATCACAAGAACTGTGTGTTTGGGAGCAGCAAATGAAGAATTTACATACTATTTGTTGGGGGAGGGGGAAGAAAGAAAAGGACTAATCAGAATCAGCTAGTTCACATAGGCTTCCAGTGCGTAGGCTGAATAATTGTCTCATCATGATAATAGCCTTTATGATAACCATGATCTTACCACTGCTCTCAAAGATCCAAAATGCTGCTGGTACTCTTACACCCACAACACAGCATACTCAGTCTTTGCAGCTGAAGAAAACCCTGCTCTGCAGCTTCAGCCCTTGGCTGTTAATACAGGCAGGGTGTAATCTTGTTATTTTTCATGCCTTTGCTTTTAAACCACAAAGCCTCTAGATTTCCTTTACAGACAGAAGAGACTGGAATTCCTGTTGTTATGAAGACCCTTCCCATCACACCATTAACTCAAAACAAAGAGCAGTTATCAAGCAGTAATAAAAACTAGCATCATGCATCTTAAAAAAAAACAAACAACTGAAATGCAATTCTGTTTTCTGTAGTGTATTTTTCCACATTCTTTCTGCTTCACAAAAGCAGTGATTTACAGTGTATTCTTCACTGGGACAAGGGCAAAAAACCTTTGCCCTTTGCCAACACTTCCCTCTCCTTCCTGTCTTACTGGAGGTCTGGAGCTACCTATTCTAAAGTGTAGCTGAATTTTTTTCTCTAGTTTAACAAAGCAGTGAAAATTAACAGCAGCCATAGGTCTGGTTAAGTGTGTAAATTCAGACAGAAGGCAGAGAGCATTCACCAGCGCCCCATCAACAACATCCAAGGCAAAATCCGATGTACAAAATAGAAACACAGTTTTCTGTTTCCGAGGAGCATCCATGCTGCAGTGCATTCACGCTACATACTGACACGTGATCTGTCTTTGTCTCTTGTAAAACAGGGTGGAAACTACTGTCTCCGTGATAAACGTATCAGAAACAGCATACCCACATAACTAAAGCATCTCTCTTTTGCCTTAGCTAGATATTCACGTATTTAGTGGCACAGCAACTGAGTTCACCTACATGGGTAGGTCAAAGCAGAGAGAAGCACTTTAATTTGCAACACCTTAAAAGCATTGGACAAGCTTTTTCATCAGCACAAACTGGACCACTGCCAGATGGATTGCTACAGCCTCCTCCAGTCTCATTCCCACCTGCTTTAGGCACTGGATACTCAGTGTAGCCCTCCCAAACTTTACACAAGTGTGTATATTCCTTTTAGTTTTTACAGCATGTGAAAGCTCAAAAGGTACAATCTTGCTGCAGAAGAGAATAGCTGCCACAGCACCAGTGCGCGCCAGTTCCTGGAATGCTGCTGGAGCCAGCTCTGGGTCAGCCTGACCTGCCCAGCAAAGGCTGGCTACTGCTGCCTGGCTACAGCAAGGACAAAAGCTCTCTGGCAGTTGGTTGCAGTGCTGTCTGGAGCACAGGCAGGCCTGCCACTACATGCAAGATATAAATAGAAGCCACTCCAAAGGACGCGTTTTAATCCTTAAAAAAAAAATAAATCATTACTATATTAATTATATATTGAACAGCATGTGCCTGTTAATTCACCCTGTGTGTATTACAGGTACCAAAGTCCCACATCCTTTTTCAAATTTAAGTTACTCCCTGACAAGTCAAGCTGATGACAGGCTGATTTTCCGTATCAAGTTTGGATCACATGTCTCCATGTTACTCCTAGCACAACTTCAGGTCCCCGTGGTTACTTTCAAGCTACTGCCATCGGTGCCCTGCCAGTCCAGCCCTTCCCTGGTTACCAGCTGCCCTACTCTCACACCATGCCTCCAGTTTCTTTGCCACATCACATAGCACCCAGTCCTCTTCCACTTCCCCCTATGACTCTCAAAATGCATTTTTACGATTGTGTAACCTTCGTTTCCTCAGGAAACTAGAGTTAAAACAAACCCACACACAAACTGAAAAGCGGAGGCATCATGGACAGCCATAGATATTTTGTTAAAAAAAGTAGAGAGAAGAGGATCCTCTCTGTACTTCAATATTTCACCATATCTAAGCACAATGACAGCAAGATTAGGGACAGTTTGTGGAATATGGCGCTCTGTTTATTTTATTGTATTTTCAATTATTTAGCCCAGCCATACATACATAAATAGGAAGATAAATTTTCAACTTCTTGTTTGGGTAACCTTCAGAAAAGATCACAGTGAGTCAGGCTGCAGTCCACAGCATTCTCCTTCAGTTAGTGGATTTTTGGAAAGATCTTTATTCTCTCTGTGAGGCAACTTCCATTTTCCAAGCCTCAAGTGACTTACGTGATGCCAAAACTGGGAAGGCCCAAAAGGGATTTTGAAGCCAAAACCTATAGAGATTCAGAATAATGCAATCTCCCCTGTACAGGAAAAAAACCAAGTTATCAATACAGTTAATATTATCAGATCATATGAAGAAGCCAACAAAAAAACCTCAAAAAACAACCTACAAAAGGCACTCCTTCCATGTTCTACTGCTCTCCAAATGGAAGTTCCAGAAACACAGATGATCACTGCCTTTAAGTATATCAGCAAATGTGCACTTAAGTCAAAGGAAGGAAGATTTTTTCAATCAGAACTAGTATGACATCTCTGCCTGACCCAGAAGAAGAAAATAAGGAAAGCCTTCTATATTGTTTCTTGTGATGTTTTGACACGTCAAAAGCATTTAAGAAGTTCCACTTCAAACTTGTATGAAAAAATAAACAAGAACATATACAAAGGACCCCATTGTGCAAAGTTCTATAGGCACCCTTAAAGAATCTTTAAAGCTGCCCAATGGGGTATTTAGTAAGTAGTAGGGGGGGAGTTAAGCTCCAAGCACAAACCAAAGATACTCTCTTCACCTTCATTATCAAGGGTTATCAAGTCTGTTAAGGAAAACATAAAACTGATAGACCCAGAGCTGGTTTTAAAATGCTAGATGAGGACACAGCTTATTATCCCAGCAATATGATCTGGGAACATAAACCTAGAATTCTCTGGAATTTGCATTTCCAAAGTGGTAAAGTCCTTTTGCTTTTTTCATATTTTTTAGTATTTTAAATATTTACTCTGAAAAAAAAAAAATATCCCATAAAGCCATAGTTCTCTGGCCAGTTTTTGATAACCCTATGCTAAAATTTGGTTAGTAAAAGAATTACAGTTTTGGAAAATTATTTAGAAATTTGAACAATTACCAGTATCAACATCAGAGAAACAAGTTTTGGCTAAATTATATGCTCACTAACAACAGATGGTCTTATGAGCTGCAAATTTTGAGGCTTGTGCTATCGCTTTGTGCAAAATCTAGACCTTTAAATCGAGGGAAAGCAAGAAATAGCTAACTAGCGCTTTTCTCTAAATTTCCTTTCCAAGAAAGGACTACCAAAAAGTACTGCACTCAGGCACTTTAAAGAGGATTTTGCCCCTCTGAAACTGACCTTTTGTCCATTTCTAACTTTGGGAATAGTATAAGCTACATTAAAGGCAAACAGTTTGTGTCCAAGGTGGGTGGACAAGTGGTTTGGTTTGTTGGTTTGTTTCTTTACTGGGGAATATGCTGCAAAACCAGAGTTGGACAAGCAGTAAACCAGAAAAGATGACCTGAGTATAAAGCTGGGGCTAGAGGTAAATAAAGACAAATTTCTGTAGCACCCTGTGGCAGTTTTGCAGGACAAAAAAAAAATGAGGAGGGCAATAATGGCCATAAAAAATGCGTACTCCTGTTTTATTGTCCATTTGTCTAGAAGGGATGGCAACCTCCAGTCCTTTCCAGGGCAACAACGCCTAATGTTGGTGCAGTGCTTTGGCTCTAGGTGTCTGACAAGCATTTGCAAGGCCTAGACTAAGGAAGATTCGCACAAATTGACATCTGTTGGATCCGAAGTGACAGACGCAACTATAAACAAATTAAGCAGGCAAGTAAGACTGGAAGCAGAAACTGCTTGTGGAACCACAGGCACTTTCTGCATTCACAACTGTACAGCAGGAAGATCCACAATTTAACTGTACATGGAAACAGCATTTCCTTTGAATTGTTTAAAACCACCAGCAATTCATCTCTTGCTCAGCTTCTCCACATCATGCCATGATTTTACTCACCTTTACCATATTCCTCTCTTTTCATTCCTCTCTAAGCTGTAGAGACCTACTTTATTTAACTTCCTTTCTTACAAGAAGTGATTCTTTTGTCATTCTTTTCATCTATTCTCATTTTACATTCTTTTGGTGAGGATATGTGTGATGATGGAGCAAGAGAAGCTCTTCTCAATGCTAGAACATTGCAAATTAGTAAAAGAATGTAAGTTTGGTTTGCTTTCTATTCTCTTCCAAATTATTCCTAATGCTATTTACTTTTCCACCATACTATCAGACTGCGAGCAAACACATCAGGGAGGTAGCTATATGTTCTGGTACTAAACAAGGTAGTAAAGAAATGCAAAACATCAAGGCCCTGTTCAAATATTCAAATGTATAACATGAAGACATCCATTAATCTTGCCCAGTTTGCTCTCCAGCAAGAAATAATTATATGCTTACATTTCACCTGCTTTATACAGCTGTGATTTAAACGACAATCTAATTTTTCCCAAACAACCTGCAATGTAATTTCCAGTAGTACTCGGACACCACAAAGGTTATGAAATTGCTGGAAATCCTTACATACTTTTACAGACAAAGGATACAATTCTGATCTCACTGTGTGGGTGTATACATCAAGAGTCATTCTACCAAGGCCAGTGAAGTAATATCTAAATAACTGATGTGAAATAAAGCAAAGCAAGCCTAAAAATGTTCTCAGAAACTCCACGA
Source organism: Trogon surrucura (assembly GCA_020746105.1). Classification (NCBI taxonomy): domain Eukaryota; kingdom Metazoa; phylum Chordata; class Aves; order Trogoniformes; family Trogonidae; genus Trogon; species Trogon surrucura. The sequence continues at coordinate 32,850,211 of CM036621.1, forward strand.
AGTCAAAAGTCATCTGCAAATGACATTACAGAAGAAAGGCTGAGCAACAGACTAATGAATGCTCATTTACTTCAGGACAAGACATGAGCTGGAGTTTCTGGAAATGAAGTAACAGAAGCTAGTAACATCCTGGCAGAGGCATGAGCAACAAGATACTCTCTGATGCAGGGGTTTGGCAGCATCCCAACAAGGGGCTGGAATTTACTTGTATAGTTAAAACCATCAGTTAAATAAAACCCAGCTGGAAAGTCACCTTAAAGTTTAAAAGGCTTGTCCCCAGGATCTGTTGAAATATGCAGCAGGGCACAACTTGTCTTGAGAGCAAGGGTTAAGCATTTCAAAAAGTAAAGTGATAAACTTTGGCCTCTATTCTACAAACGATCCCCTAGCTTTGCAATAATCTGACTTCTGGATGACTGAGCACAAAATCACTCTGAGTTGCTTTCAGAGACTTATAGTAAGTTGCTGCAGTTTTACGTTAATGATATTCTGCAGCTTGACCAGCTATTTTCTTGAGGTTTGAGATCTGTCTTTTCATAACTCCAAAAACCAAATCTAACTGATGCCAATTAAAAAAAAAAAAATATTAAAACAAAAGAGGACTGAGACTACTGGAAAAACATAGCACAGCCTTACTGTGTAGGACCTGCCTTGCTTAAATTCATCTAAATCTTTATCAACGTTAAGAGACAAACCAACCTAACTGCTGTTTTGGCTGACTTCTCGCCTTTACAACAATAACTACTTTTTGTTGTTACAGTTCCACGCAGTCACTCCTCAAGATACAACTGTTCCTATGTCCCTACCTGGTGACTGCTAAGCTTAAGCCTTACGTCTTCTTTCAGGTACAAAAGAGAAGTTGTTTCTTGCAATTCCACTGGGATCTCTCTAAACCCTGGTTCCTCCTTTCAACTTTCTCCAGTATGAACATTTTCCACAAGCCTAACACTATCCATGAATGACCACAAGACAGAGGAAACTTCAGCTCCATATTTGGAATAAAAATAAGGTACAAATCAGAATTTATTCACTCCATCAAAGCAAGAAATGAAGTTACTGCCATCACTGGGATTTCAAAGTCCCTTCACAAAGGAGCACTGTAGTAAGAAGTGCATAGAAACAATTCTCTCTTGCTCAAATTTCAAGGCAATGTTTTGGGTTGGGTTGTTTGTTTAGTTATTATTAAAACAAACTCACCCAACCTAGACTAGCAAAACCAATGGTATCATGTTTTACTGATATTTTTAAACTTTCTGAAGGAAGTTCTGAATGACATAAAGCCTCATTTCTTATCTTCTCTTTGGTCGGGAATAAAATTGTATCACAGGTGTAAGTCTAGGCAGAGACACTAATAAATGCAGACAGCCTAGCAACCACCACTATTTTATATGCATATGATAAAGAAAAAAAGCTGACTTGACCCCACCCTCTGGAATAGTTGACTTTTCAGGTCAAATGTTTATTATCATTGTGCTAAAACTACTGCTACTAGGATCAGAAAGTGAACATTGGGCGTCTTAAAACAAACAAACAAAGTGAAATAAAATTCTCCCAAATGGCGAGACCTCAGTTTTCAAGGATATATCAAATACCTGCGCAAAGCCATTGTAAGAACTGAGATTAGGTTTCAACATAGCCACCCAAGACCTGCCCCTAAGCAGAATATTCCTTCCCCTTTCACATCATGCTGTTTTTAGGACATGTTGTTCACATTGGCAACTGTAAAGGGGTTGTGTCATACCTGGCACAGACAAAGCCATAGGCAAACAGTCAAGGCCATGTAAGGAGGGAGAGGAGGTGGTGAAGGGAGTCAAGCATGTCGGTATATCCCCTAGGGCATACTTACTGAAGAACTGCATTAACAAAATATTTCCAGTTGGTACTTTAGATTAACCAAAAAATACAGAATTCAGTGTAATTTGTGAGTGAAACCAATAAAAAACCCAAAACATCCAAACACAGAAAAAACACCAACATCTCCCTGTTTTTACCATACAATATTCAAAAAGACACACTAAGAATACGGTAAAATTACATATCGTACCAACTACCTTCTATCAATATAGATTTCAAGATACCTTTGATTAAAAGCGACTTTTGACTTTGATGGTTCACATTATTGTGACATCTGGCTGGAATGGGTAGAGTTAAATGTCTACTGCTATTTTCATTGAAGACTATTTTATGCCTCAATTGCTCAAAAACTGATTTTACTTTAAAACTATACTTGGCAGGCAAATGCTGTAGCCGAACATGTGGGTTAATAGACTGTCAAAGTGGAAAATGTCTAACAAATAAAAAGAAAGAAAATGGAAAAGAGCTCAAAACATCATCTCATATTCAGCCTATCCACAAAGTTTACATTTAATCCAGCTACCACCTGTCTAAAGATATACTGGTATCTATTAAGAGAACTGGTATTTATTAACCAGTTTTACTCTTTCCCATGTACATTATCCACCAGCAATCCATTGTTTTTCTTTAAACACCCCGGAAGGTCTAGAAATCAGCCTTCTTGTTCATGTAATAGTACAGATAATCATCACATCCTTCAAACACTGCATCCACAGGCTTTGGGATCACCAGGACAGTTTAGCTTCCCAAATCTGCACCTCAAGCCCAAGCACTTGAAAGACTTCAAAACTTGCGCCATCTGTGGCCACTGAACCCCCTGTGGAGAACAGCTTCCCACTGTTTCCATGTAGCTGCAAGAAAGGGTGTGAAAGCCTTCCCCACACCACGCACAGCCCTGGCCAACTCACGTAAATCCCCTTCGTGTTGCAGGGGACAACTCCAAGCTCAGCTGCTTGGAGAAACTGAGACAAATGGCAATTTGTTAAGAGGGAGGCAATGCCAGCGCAGCATCCTAGAGGTGGATCCCTGTCTGAGCAACACTCAGCAGGACATGCTGTTTTAGGGCAACTTAATTTGACAGCTCAGCAACGAAGCTGTCAGTCAGGGAGCTGAGAGCAGGGCCCGTTCACACCAACAACGCCCACTCCCATGTCTCTTCCACAGTCAAAGACAGCTGGAGAAGGCAACTCCATTCATGAATAAAATAAGATGGGATTCCTTTCCTTCATCTCTAGGTTAGACAAAAGTCAACACCACTTAGACCCAGGGGAGGCCCAGAAAGAGACAGAGGTGCTTACTAGTCTGGGAGCACCTATACTTGCACCTCAAATTACTCAGGAATTCTTCTCCATATCACCATTCCCGGTATCATGGAACTCCTTTTCCACCTGCAAACAGGTGCAAGGATCCATTCTTGCAATCCTGAATATCAAAGAGGTGCAGACTGCCAAAGAAAAAAATTGGCTTACTCTAATAACAACTCAAAGCATAATCATCATCCAGCAACACATGCACGGATCTGTCAGGAGAGCTGCACTAAACATCAGCAAATTACTTTAGCACAACTAGGCATAGAAGCTAAAAACAGGGATGGGGTGCAGCCGTAGTATCAATGAAGAAATGTTGATTGACTTCACGGGAGTCAAAAACCATAAAGTCAGAATCAGCTGAATGTGGCATAAGAACAGAAGTCTAGAAAAACAGGAGAAAACAGAGGGATTTACATCTGTCCATCCGTCCCTCCCTCCCCCCAAAACAAAGGTTTCTGGGAAGCTAGGCTGTAAGTCCATAGAATGATTAACAGTGTTTCCCTGACAAGAGAAAGCTGTAGTCAATAGAAACTACCAAAGTGATTCCCTTTGAAATCTTTCAGGGAGTTTTAGGAATAATTTGAAAGTCAGTATTTCTGATGCTCATTAAAAGAAATCAAGTAAAAAACTAGATAGCAAATATAAATATTTAATCAATAAAGTTCTGACACAAAGAGAGGGAAATACGGGGAAAAGTAAAACCAGGCAGTAACAATCCAAAGCCCCACCAGGTGCCTGAAGTTTGATTCTTAGTTGTAAGCTTCCTTTCCAAAGGCAGAGAAGAGAAATCCATCTGAGATACACAGAGACTTTTGAAATCATGTCCTTTACTGCACAACAAGAATTAATAGCAGTTACCCAGATAAATTCCAGCATATCTACTTTTGAAATATATTACTTAACCTAGCTGAACCCACAATCTTTTTTTTTTTTTTTTGAATTGGCTGCAAATTGAAATGAGTTTTTTAAAAAAAATTATTACAGAGCATGATGTAGAGACATGACTTTGGTGCACTACCATCTTGTGGACTACGGAGGAAAAACAATAAATGGAATTCTATATATACAACCAATTCACATTCAGAGTATATACTAATCTCTGAAAAGAGCCCTAAAACTGCATTGGGTAAATATTACATAAATGGTTCATTGTTTTCTTACGACTTGGCAGATTGCATTATGGCTTGGCAGATTGCATCAAACCTCTTTCAAACAGGTCAGCACCAATGCATGGTGTCAGCAGACTTTCCTGGGAGAAAACTAACACCAAAACTCCAAGAATTATAAAGAGCAGATGCAGAAGATCCATGAAGCACTGTTCGGGCTCCAGTTCCACAATTCCAGGCTTGTACCTACACATGCATGGGAGTCTCCCCCGTAAGCAGGGGTGCACCTTCCAATCTGGAGGATAAAACCATAGTCTGGTACTCAATGCCAGCATTGGGGATTTGCTCGTTAAGTTAGCAATGTTTTACAACACATTTTCATGCATATACATGCAAGTGTATATATGCAATATTGGTGAAAATGTATCTTAAGACATTGTTTACCTTTATGTGTATATATAAAAATGTTTATGTGTGTATATATACACACACATAAATTATATATACATTTGAAATATGATAAACTGTGCCTATCACTTCTGCAACTCATTACTGTGGGTGTTGCGGGTGTCTCTCTACAGTACTGATAAACCTACATGATGAATCATTCTTCTGCATCTCTCCTTCTCATAAGGTATTTCTTCTGAGTATCCAGAAATATACTAACAAATTTAAAAGTGTGGAAAATGACATGATTTTCAAATTTAACTCAGTGTAATGAAACACGACTATAAAGAACAAACCAGTATCAGACTTTCAGTTCACTGCCTGGTTATATCTAAGTTTTCCTGTTAGTAGTGAACTGAATGACAAGCTTTTTTAAAGTGCTAAGAACATTCAACATCTAGTAATCGAAGTGTCTGTACATAGCATATTTAAATATGCTATTATGATGCCGAAGTGTAGTTGTATTAGTATCAGTACTATTGTTGAAAAAAAAGCAGGGTAAAGAATGCAATTGTACTACCTTCATTCAGCTGCTACATATAATTACTTGGTAGCACTTGAAAAGCACTTTGAAAGGATACTGAAGTAAACAAGAGATTTCACACTCTAGCTGTGTAAACCTAATCACCAACGAAATCCAAAGATTTCACAGCTAGCTAAGAAGAGGGCAAGTGCCAGGTATGCAGCAGAGCTCTCCTCTGGCCTTTGCTGCCCCAGCCTCACTAGAGCCATTGGCCCTCTCTCTGGGACACGGCTACAAGGATCTTTTTGCTACAGGAACGCACAACTTACCTTTTGGCATTGATTTCACTGAGTCTGCCTCTTAACACAGTAAGGGCTGAGGGAAATTAATCAATACAGATAAAAGAAAGGCCAAACACATTCACGCTATTTTCTTAAAAACTGGCTGTGTCCCTTTCTGCTGAAGGTTAAATTACGCTTCCATGCGGATCTGTAGCCAGCCAGCACTCCCCACGAGGCCGTCATTCAGGATCACTTCTGAATTCTCATGTAAAGATGCAAACAAGGTATTGCAGGATGAGATGAATTTTGGTAAATGCTGCCAGTTGGTGTGTTCTGACCAAGACTAAATCTGAGATCAGAACCACACACCTGCCTCACTCACTCCTTTGCAATGGCCCAGTGTTCCACGTAAACTGGCTGCAGCCACCATCAACAACCTGCTCCCCACTCAGCAGCCTTAACAACTGTTTCACATTAAGGGATGACGCAACTCTATTTCTTTCCTCAATGTCAAGGTGATATCCTAATCCTTTATCCCTTCCCAAATACAAAATTTTCTTACTGTTCCAAGTATTGCTGTTTAGTCCCTCATCAATTTTTGAGAAATACTCTGGTTTCAGTCTCACTTCATTTGTACAAAAGTCCATTGCTAAACCTGCCTCATCCTACTTGGCAGGATCACATTATTCCTCTGAAACGCACTATTGCCTCTCCCTTTTCCCCAAGCTCCCTTTCAGGGGAAGAGGAGATACTGAGCTTGAGGCTGAGGAAAACCTCCAAACTGTCTACCTACATAACTTTAAGAATCAATAAAGTAGGAGAGACGTTTTGTAGCAAATTTTATAAATCTGATCATCACATCTTAACCTATAGCTCTAGGAATACCCATAATTGGTGCACAGACAGCAGATTCACCAAAAACCCCACCCAAAATGTTCTCCTCCAGAATCGCATCACCTGTTCCAGGAGTACTACAGTTCCCTGTAGCGATCAGACAGATGCTTTAAGCCACAAGGAATTACTTCAAGCAGAACAAATTTCAGCTAAAAGTCTCTGAACAGAAAGGCATGGGGAAGAGGTGCAATAACATCCTAAATCCACATAGCCTTCCTAGAGTTGCATACTTTCAGACTTTCTAAAAATTAAAATCAAAACCAGCATAGTTCTAGAAAGGAGGAAACAAGCATAACTTAAAGTTGAAGCTCGCAGAAAGAAGTTAAAACCTTCATAAAGGAATATAATATTGCATCAACATAATAAGTTTAGCTCCTACACATTACCAAAACCAACACAACTAAAAATGTTATTTCAGACCAAATTGCAATTGTTCCTAAAATGACATTTGGAGTGCACTGTAGAAATGTTTCTCAATGCCAACAGACGAACTAAAAACATACCTGGCACAGATCAAAATTTAGCTCCACTTTATTAATTTTCATTTTATTTGCAGGAAGATACAGTAACAGCTCAAAATATAACCATTGCTGTAAGAACAAATTCTGATACAAGTTAAAAAATGCTTCAACTATTTAATTATTTTTAAGAGGAAATTTTAAAGAAAACCTGAGGTACTGATATTGATAAGGGGAAAAATACAGCCTGATCCCTAAATCTTACCCAAAACAGAAAAAGCAATGATAATCAACATTGACTAGCAGCTGACTAAAAAGATTGACCTGGAAAACAGAAAAGCTGAAATCCACCTATTAACAAACAAGTATCTACAGCACACACAGATGAAGACCAGAAAAGATATCCTGCTCTCCAGACTGAAAATCACAGACAATGAAAACAACCTGACTAATCTGGTCAGCCTGGTTTTCATCCAATTTGAGACTAAATTACAGTTCTTGTTGGCAGGTTTATACCAAAGTGGAAGATGGAGCTGGGTGTTGGCAGCAGAAGAGAAATGCTGGGTAGCCCACGGGAGCTCTCACTGTGAGCGGATGTCTTGGACCTGTTGTGTGAATCGATGCAGCAGGACAAGCTGATTTCAAAACACCCGTTCGCTCTTGCCCGTGTTTACACCACTACCAACTGGGAATACTTCGCGGCACTTTATAGAAAACACAGATTTATGGAGTTTCTTTCTATTGCGTATATGGGTGGCTAACAGATACTCTCTTTTAAAAGTACTTTTTCACAGCTCAGTGATTAATGCAGAGCTAACAGTGTCTGCTTTCCTGAAACAGTTTCCGAATTCATAAAATTGAAGGCTGATTAGGGGCACCCTGACCTATCCATTATGTGAGAGCTACTGCAATGAACGGGAAGGCCTGTGCTGTAAGAAACCACAGCACAATCAGCACCAAACGTGAGGGCATCCAAGTATGTAAGAGAAACCCTTTCTCATTTCAGGAGTCTGCAGGCACACGTACAAGCAGTTGCTAAATTTGATTTAGCTCTAGAGATGTTGGGAAATACCACTGGAATTGAAACTTATATCCAACAGGAAAATTACACATAGATTTCAGTTTGGGATTTGAACCAGGCTCTTGATTTGATTTCAAGTTTTCACGCTGTTCTGCTGAGCTCTGTTAATGGAAATGCCCTTGATCAATAGAAAAAGAAATCAACTGAAGTAGAATAGATTCATGTCAGTGGTTACTCTAATCCCTTCTATGCTGACACAGCTACTGAAATGGTGGCACATATTGTTAAGAAAATTCCAAGGCTGTCAGCATTAAGATGTTTTAGAGAAGAAAAAAAAGTAATTTTTTAATTAAAAACTTTGATTTTGGAAAAAACCCACCTGTTGTTCTGGGGTGTTTTTTTCAGAGTGATAAGTACTTTCTTTCTGTGCTGAAGTCTGCCACCTGCAACTTTCTGCCTTTTGCAAAATGTTGCAATTGATGAATTAAATCTGATTTTTTAAGTATGTGGTTGAAAAGGTGGTGGTTTTTTTTACATTCATTTTGTTTTAAATAAATACAAATTAAATTGGGAGCGGGCTCTTCTGCCCCAGAGTTTACATCAAGTATTATCTAGTGATACAGCAAAGAAAATTTTCACATACAAAAATTCACACATGCATCATTTATGCATCTATACTCAACACAGAATATCAGTATTATGAGCTCCAGAACATGCAAATTTTTCACCATTAACCACATGCAAGCACAGATGTGAAGATTTAACAGGTTTTACTGATCTCAGCTCCTATGGTGTTCAGACATTCAAAAATAGTTTAAATTTATATTTAAAGAATAAACGCATATTTCTAATGGTTTCCTTTTAGAAACTGTTTTAAACAGACTTTTGAAGGTTTTAATAGCTAGACCTTTAAGGGTTTTAATCCTTAATACATCACAATGTCAATATTTGATTATAGACACCTTATTATAATACATCTCCATATATTTTTATATAATATCTGTCTTCATAAAAGAAAAAGTAATTGGTGGCTAGCTCAAGCAACAGTAACATAATAATACCCTGAATAGAAACGTGCAGCAAACACCAATAAAGGAAGTAGCTTTCATGTGAAAACTTCAATGCCTTTTAAAACTATTTTCATCTCACTGTTGAAAAACACAAAATGTTCCATTGCTGATTAACGTCTACTTCAAAACTCAAGCAATTAATAATTAGGAAAATCTCCACAGGACGTACATACGGCAAGTACGTCCCGACATCTGACAATTCCAGCCGACACAACACACAGCCTCGCTCACTGACAAAACCATCCCTTTCCACTGGAAGGAATATCAGCCCTCAGATGCTAATGGAGAGGAATGGTTGCCGGAGGGAAACCAGCAAAGATGAGCAAGGATGGCAGGAAGCAATATCAATGAATCAGCAGGTGACAAGCAAAGCGATACCAACGCGCTGTCAGCATGCTGCAAGAAAAATAGCGCTTCCAAGAAAAATCAAGATCATTTAAGGAGATACGAGAGAGAAGAGTCTGGCTAAAACCTACATTCTAGCTAAGCACCTAAAGCCAAAATATTGTCAGAATCAAAGCTGCTTTGAACAGAGTCACCAACAATGTTTTATTCTGGTTTGGTTGCGTTCTTTTAACAAGAATTCTTGTATATCAACAGATGCATTTTCAACCTCCACCCATAAGCCCTAATAGCAATCACATTTAATTTGTTACTGACTTCTTATGAATATTTTGGGGAAAATACTACAGTAGCATTGTAGCAGCGAGCTTGCAGATAGCCTGAGTTCAGAGAGGAAGCTGTGCATTTCTAATGCATGCAAATAACCCAAACATGGCTTGTTTCCCTATCGGTGTTGCTTGTAGCACGCTTGACACACTGTCACATTACACCATTCATGCATACAGGGTTTTATTAACGATATTCCTAAGAAGAAGTAAGTTCTTCTTAAGAGTAACCAAAAGCATGACACGACACATTGACAAGTAACATGACAGCTCCTTTCTAATCAAATGTGCTCAACATAAACAGCTATTCGCTATGTCTGAGACTCGGTGACAGGCTAAGTCCTTAACAGCAAAGGCAATGCCCTGAGAATCTCATCAATACATTTAAACAACTACTAATGCTCTATTTCCATCTAAAGTTTGCCTGTTCTACAATATGAAATCTCTGGCTTTCTCTCCTGCCACGCCACAGCTCAGAAGCTGCCTTGATCCTCTGGTACATATAACAATCTGTCACTAGAGGGTGCAGTTGTTCTGTTTCTTAAACTGAAATTATTTACAAATAATAAAATGCTACTATATGACTAAGCTATTTCGATGATTTCATTAAGCTATATATGTATCATACTGTAAACTGTATTCAGAAGAATTATTTTCATCCAAGTTCTCCAAATAACTAAACTTGAAGACAATATAGATTCTAGACAGTAAGGGAGATTATCTTGGTCTAAATTCACGATGATTTCAATAGTCTGTACTTGAGATAGAGTGACAGTTAAATAATTGCAAAAGCAAAAGACACACTAGAGGATTTACCAAATTAGCCAGGCTCAATCATTAGGTTGTTGCTGTTTGCATGCTTGTTTCTACAGCATTTTTTATGACTTTCTTTCATTATTTTCATTGCTTTCTCTTCAAAAAGATGTGATGTTTTAACAACAGCCTGGCTTTGGCCCCAGATCTGAAAGCTGACTTCAGTGAAGTGAACATCGGAGGAGGTATTAAACACGAACAACTGCATAAAGACAGATATAAGCAGTTAACCTTCTCATTCCTCTGCCTGGAAAACCAAACAGGCGAGTTCACGCAGTCAATCTGCTAACATCTCTATCTGATGAGTATCTGTCTGGAAGAGCAGTCGCCGGACAGGGAGAGACACCAGGTCACCCAGCACGTAGGCAGAGATGCATCCCATCTGAATCCGAGGAACAGGTTAAAGCAATCATACGCACACACCATCTTCATGAGTCTTTCAGTGGAGCTACACTGGCAGAATTAATACAGGAGCAACACCGTTCAGTGCAATTACGAAATACTGTGCAGGCTACATCACAGGTCATGCCAAATTTAACATGTCACCTGGAAGCTCTAGAGCTAGAATGAGACCCTGAAATCCCTCACAGCAGCAGGTGTCCAGCCTCCCAAGGGAAGGTCAGAGTCTTCCAGTTTTGGTACACCCTCCATGCCATCACCTTGTCTTCTGTACATCAGCTAGCCATGACAGCGTAACAGATGAAAAGGGAACACTTTTGATGCCAGCTTCAGAAATACTCTTCTTTCAGAGAGGTGTCACCACATTAGCAACAGTAAAACTGACCACTATTTTAAACTTTTTTCAGGAAGTGAGGTCAATTAATTTGGAAGGTCTAGATTCTTAACTGCAACAAAATACGCTGCCAAACTGCAGCTGATCATTTCCTATTCAGTTATTTCTCTATTATTTTGCAGAAAATCCCTCAGTTATTTTTAAAACCATCCATAAGAGTTGAGTCAAAATTGCCTCTGTTAAAAGACGTGTGCTTTCCTTATTAAAACATTCATAACTCTTCCCTGAAAACTGAGAAACTATTCCCAGCAGCCATCTACAATTAGTATGTCCAGGAAGCTCTTACAGCATCCAAGCCTACAACTGATTTTATCTATCTGACAGGCAGTTTTTATTTCTCCCCTCATCTCTGCCACAGAGATCTGCAAATTAACAGAAATCAGGCAGACCTTCCACCAAAGACAGTTCAGTCCATCTCCATTAGTAACATCCAAATTATTTTCCCTGTACGTTACACTCAGGGATGCACATGCCAGCACCACAACACACTGAGGAAGAGCACAGGGCTCTCAAGGTAAACCACGAGTGCTGCCATGGGGCTACTGCCCTGGGAAAGACAAGACCAGGTTTAGGGTTAGGATTAGGATCTGGCTTTTGAGAAAAAAACACATGAGATGTACAGTAAGAGGGTCCTGGAAGCAGCCAAACACCGGCGTCGGCTGTGACTGACATTATTCTACAAGTGTCTCATGGTCAAGGGAAAGGGTGAGGCAAGGCAGCTTTTTCTTTGGGGACAACAAGGTATATCCCCATTAGATATGTTTATAACTGTCCGTTTCCGAGTCTTGTTTCCCTCCTGTGGTAAGCACAGACAGTGCAGTACTGATGTGAGGATGGACATGTGGCCTATTGAAACAAACACACTAAATTCAGCTGCACCACTGGGAAGGAAAGTGGTACTCAAGCAGTTGTGAACAGCATCGCAAGCATCTCGGAATGAGGGAGAACTCCCAGCTACAAGCCCTGGCAAACTCAGCAGCACAAGCAAGCTGTGGGGCTTGCAGCAGAGCCACAACACAGACATTGCAGAAACAGCAGGGGATTTGAAGCGTGAAACTCCACGACATGTATTTCTGCAAATTTTAAATTGCAGAATCTTCTCTGTGTTCAACAGGAGTTACACAAAAACAACTCCAAGACCTTCCTGCACCCTTTCAATAGTTAAAGAGGGCTTGTAAGAAATATGGGGACAGATTTTTAGCAGGGCCTCTTGTGAGAGGATAAGGCGTAATGGTTTTAAACTGAAAGAGTCAATTTAGACTATATACAAGCAGATTTTTGCAAAGATGGTGATGAGGCATTGGAACAGGTTGCCCAAAGAAGTGTCCATCCCTGGAAACATTCAAGGTCAGCTTGGCTGGGGCTCTGAACAACCTGATCTAGTTTGGAGATGTCCCTCTTCATTGCAGGGAGCTTGGACTAGATGAGCCTTAAAGGTCCCTTTCAACCCAAACCATTCTACAATTCTGTGATAACACAGTTCCAAAAAAAGTAAAAAAAGAGCTCCTAAAAACACATTCACATGGATGCAGCACCCAAAGCGTGTGACCCAGCCCTGGAAGCAGAAATGAAGGAGAAAGAGGGAAGATGCTCTGCTATTTTGGGAAAGAAGAAGAAAAAAAAACCAGACTAAACCATCATTTCAATTAAAAGCAGACTCCCCAAATCTAAAGTCTGAGTACTAGCTATGGGATTCATTTCTGACAGAAGATCTAATCCATTGTTCTGATGGTAGTTAATGCAAACAATTTTTTGGGTTTGTTCCTTAACCTGGTTATAATTTGCTTTAATGCTTTACCTGGTGAGCTTGCCAAGCTGCTACACTCAACCATGTTACCTTCCACTATTTCCTCATTTAAGTGTTTCAAAATATATTTACAATGTACCAAGCACTATCTGAAGGCATGTTTAGAGGATCCCTCAGATAGCTACAATAAATAGAAATATTTAGTGTTTGCTTTGAACCACAAAAAAAAAAAAAAGATAAACTTTCAACGTTACTTATATATAAAATGAGTTAGCTATAAAGCAACTAACACTTTGAGAGAAAAAAAGGACAAAAATCTAATCTCACTTTGTTTTCATATATATAGTTCCTTATATATATAATATATAATTGTTCCTTATGTGTGCTGATATCTATATAATATTTATACACATTTTTATATATAATACTTTTATATATTTATATATATAAACCAGCACACATAAGGAACAATTAACAGTAGTATGTCAAGTGGGAACATTTTTGGAGCTCTGTGCAAATTGTTCATATCTAGAATTATTACAGTTGTCAATTTTAGCAAGCTGTCTTTTTCTGGCAGCATTTAATAGATAATGTAGTCTATAAAATTACTCAAATAAAAGGTTGTTAACAATTTAAGAAACTGGCAGTCGACTGAGATTATATGACAAGCCTCACTAACCTGCAAATACCTGGGTATTAAGATGTATCTGTTAGCTGTAGGCATTTTTTTTTCACAGAAATGTTATTGGCTTTTGATGAAACAGTTACTGAGAAAAGCATTTGTCAATGGAAAAAGATAACTCACTTAATGGGCTTTATGTATATTTTTTTAATTTCTGGACATGAATACGTGTTGGAATGTTAGATGTGTGCAATAAACTAGGCTTGCAAGTTATACCAGATATGTTTCAAAAATCATAGAACAGTTTGGGTTGGAAGGGACCTTAAAGATCATCCAGCTGCAACCCCCCTGCCATGGGCAGGGACACCTCCCACTAGACCAGGTTGCTCAAAGCCTCATCCAGACTGGCCCTGAACACTTCCAGGGATGGGGCATCCACAGGTTCTCTGGGCAAACTGTCCCAGTGTCTCACCACCCCCATAGCGAGGAATTTCTTCCTTCTATCTAGTCTAAATCTACCCTCTTTCAGTTTGAAACTCTTAACCCTTGTCCCATCACTTCACGCCCTTGTTAAAAATTCCTCTCCAGCTTTCTTGTAGCCCCCTTTAAGTACTGGGAGGCCACTATAAGGTCTCCCTGGAACCTCTTCTTCTCCAGGGTGAACAACCCTGACTCTCTCAGTCTTCAAAAGAGAGGTGCTCCATCGCCCTGATTATCTTTGTGGCTCTTCTTTGGACTCCCTCAAGCAGGTCCATGTTCTTCTCATATTGGGGTCTCAGGAGCTGAACAGTCCTCTAGGTGAAGTCTCACCAGATGGGAGTAGAGGAGGAAGAATCACCTCCCTCGACCTGTCAGTCACACTTCTTTTGATGCAGCCCAGGATATAGGTGGCTTTCTGGGCAGAAAATGCATGTTGCCAAGTCACATTGAGCTTCTCATCAACCAACACCTCCAAGTCATTCCCCTCACCTGGTCAAGTGGCCTGTAGCAGACCCCCACAATAATATCACCTGTCCCTGCTCTCCCTTTAATCCTGATCCATATGATCTTGGTCAGCTCCTCATCCATTCCCAGGCAGAGAGGTCCATACATTCCATTGAGTAAAAAGAGCCTGTATCCTTCCATTCCAACAATCCCAGTCACAGGAGCCATCTCTGTGATGCCAACAAGATCACAGCCCTGCAGGCATGCGCAGCCCTCTAACTCCTCTTGTTTATTCCCCATGCCACCTGCATCTGCAAGAGACATTTAAGATGGGCACCAGTCGAAGCTGACTTACTGGCTGGAGCAGCTGGAATTCCTTTGTGCTGCTCTTCAGGTGCTCTCCTACTGACCTGTGATCCCGCTCCAGGCTCTGGGCATTTATTGCTGTCACTGCCATCAAACCACTACGAGCGGAATAGATCGAGGTTCCCCTGCCCTGGCAACTTAAATGTTAAAGAGGCAGCTACAAAACCTGCTATCAGTGATTATAATGTCTGAAAAGCCTATCAGAAACTTATTTTTAAGAGTTATAAAACACCTTTTAAATAAACGTCAGGAAACAGAGAAAGTGAACTGAGAAAAATCTGGAAGCCAGTTCTAGAAATTGGCATAAATGAAAACAATCGTTTTTATCACATTCAGCTTCATTTTCTATTTCTTCCTACAAAGCAGAAGAAATGAAAGCAGCTGACCAATATTGCAGATAAACAAGCAATAAGGAATAATCAGCAGTTGAGTGAGCACAGCTAAAAGAATTGGTGAGAAAACAAGAAAATCAGTACACTGAAATTTGGAAAACATTGTTAGTTAAATATAAATATTGTCGAGAGTCTTTAAGAAGCAAGACAAATGATTCATGTTCATCTAAAAATGTGGTAAGATTTTATTTTTAAAGGCTGGCTATGCGGCAATGAAAGCTTTCCTTTTTTTTTTATTTAAGCATCAGAGAAGAAAGCTGAGCACGATCATCAGGTTCACAAGATGTTAGTGACATGGTTTCTGCCTTCAGAGAACAGCCATAAGGGCTGGCCTCTGGCGTGCTGGGCTTTGCTGTAGTGTGGGAGCCAAATGTTTGAGGGGGCAGGTGGCAAGAGGAATTAACACTAGGCTTCATTCAAGAGCAAAGTCTATTCATCTGCCTTCCAAGCAGCAGCCTTGATGAACAAGGATCTAATCCACAAGCTTAACTGAAAGACAAAACATTTAAACTTCTTAAGGTTCTATCTTTATAATTAAAGTGCCGCCTTCACATAAAACAAAGAAAAAAACCTGCAGTGTTTGATGCGTTGTTGCCAAAGCCAGCCTCTAAAAGCACAATCAAACACCAAAATTAGAAAACCCCAGGAAAATAAGAGGGAAACATGGACAGATCAGCCCCAACATTAAATACAAGATCGCTTGTGGAACATGAGAAATGACACAGGAAGGGCTGCAAAAATCCAGGAGAAAGGGGATCATTTCTACAACTACAAGCAATGTAATAGTTGCACAACATTTTTAGAACCTTTAACTACAAATGACAGAAAGAGGCTGATAACCCATCTTCACATTCATTTCAGGGGATTTTCACAAATGTTGTCTCTTGATATTTATATCCGTAAACATGTTCAACTTCCTATTGAGCAGGTTTAAAACAAAGCCGTCACTTCACACCCCTGACTCAAGAAAGGCATTAACAAGCTTGCAATAGCAACCAGGAGATGTTTCAGAGATTCTTTATAGATTAAGCATCTGACACTCTACAGTCAGAGTTTACACAAAAACCTCTTCTGAACTTACTGACAAGAAAGGGAAGGGGGGGAAAGCATGCATGGCACCTAAGGGCAACTAATAAATAGCACAGAGATGCAGCTGAACTTGTTTATTCCTTTCCAAACAAAGGTCACAGGCTAAGCTGAGGAAAGGAAAAAAGCTACAAAATGGATGACTGAATGCAAACATGGGCTTTGACTTTCCTTCTACGACTTAAAATTGAAGATCTATATTTCTATCCCCCATCTTGTTTTGCAAAGCAGGCTGTGTCACAGTTCATCGCATTAAAATGGTAAGAAAGTAGAAATAATGTACAGCAGAAAACAGATGAACCAAGAATTTCTGTACATTTCTAAAGAGACTTGCTTTCTCTGCAAGTAACAAAATAAATATATTGTTTTGCGCTACTTGGGATTTGTGAGACTGGAACATTTAAAAAAAAATAACAGAACTTTCATAAGCAAGTTGGTTATCTAAAGCATGGTATGACTGTTTTATGGACTGCACGTTAACAGGTCATTGCACACAAGTGAAGTCTGAATGCTGATCATGAAAAAGTTCTTTTGGCCAACAAGAGCCAGTATGTTTGAAAAAATAAAAATCACAGCAAAAAAATTAGTAGATTTAGTTCCTCCAGTAATGTCTCTTTCCGCAGGAAAAAAAAAAAAACAGCAAAAGAAAAAAGCTCTGATATTTATAAGAGGACAATCAATTGCAAAATAAACTATTCAGATTAAAAGATCAACTAAAAAAATGGACTGCCATAGTTTAGAACTTGAGCAATTCTACACCAGTATTTTTTCCTGTTTCTTTGAACTATTTATTTACTTCAGCTACAGGTAGCCAGGCATAACAGCTAAAGGCCTCTCATTGTTCCAGAGCAGGTATATAGACTGCACAAAGTTGTGGGTTTTAAAATGATGCTATCACTCTTCACCTCTGGCTAGAGTCATGTATTTCAATTGCTAACAGGTTTCTATACGCTGATACTCTTTTTTTTTTTTTTTTTTTCAGTAATAACAGTCACACAGAACTTTCTTTTAGTAATATTAGAAAATAATCTTTTTGATAAGTAATATGATGGTTTGCTACACAGAGCACAGACATCAGAATTCATGCCGCAAAAATCTGTTGTTGATATCTTCACCAGAGAGGAGTAGCTGCAGGGTCTGAAATGACTGCCAGACTTGCTGATGTCTGGACAGGAACAAAACATGATATAAATAAGTAACTGCCTCAACAATAGTTTGACAAGTGAAATAAGTCTGACAGTCATTCTGGGATAACGTGACATTGGAAGGAGAACAGCGTCCATGCTTATTAGCTGGCTCTTTTAACCCACAGGATGGGTGTGAGACCGTATTGGTGTGCACTCTAGCAGCCAGCCTTCCAGTAGGATGTAGAAGAGCCATTTGGTTTTAAATACCAAAATGCCACCAATACCCAACAGCAGTGTTTGAACACCAAAATTTACTTTGGTGTAACGCACACCATTCAGATCATTCCGCTTCTGAACTTTTACGAATGCCGGTTTATGCAGTTTTTTTGTGTGACATATTACATGAGGATGCTATGCAATACCTTTGCATTCTGTATAATTAAACGATTACAAGTATTTCAGGTGCACACCCACTAGTGCATCTGTTTTGGTTTTTTCTCCGATTTGGGGAGGAGACTCCTTGATTCCACTGGAATACTTTCTGCTAGTCACGTTTTGAAGCCTGGTTGGTTGCTTTGGTTTTTTTTTACCCTGGAAGTTTGCTGACCCCCCTCAAGTTGCTTGCAAGCCAGCTGCACCAGCTGTGCCTGGCTGCCTAGGGCTTAAGCTCCAGGGTCCCAGAGGACTAAAAACATTTCCCTTTGAGCTTTGCTTTTGTGGTTTGGAATTGCTGTTGCATTTCTTATCCCCACGTCAGCCTCTCAGTTACCAAATTGCTCGCAAGACAGAAATCCTGAGCTCCTTGCTAGTATAAATAACTTATACAAAATGGGCGGGTGTCTAAGAACATCTTTTATTCTAGCTAAGACTCCAACTGAAGCTGTATTTCATAACTATGAATTAATTGCTACAGTTCTTACTGGGACCAATAAAAATATTATTTGCACCACCATTCCTCTTTGTATGCTAAGTATTAAAAAACATGCAAAAGAGTTGAAACTGTAGCTACTGTCTGGCACAACACATTTTTTCACTTAGTTTTTATCTGTAGATGGCCCAGAGCTAGTTTTCCTTTCTCTTCCTATTAACCATAAGTCATCACCCCAAGACAAACAGCATCGATCACAAGGTATGTTTCAGTGCTCTACCATACTATTTTCGTGGGAATGGATCATTTACCAGAAGGAAGCAGAAAACAAAAACTGAAAAGAATGGCCAGCAGCACTTACATTTCATGAGACACCGATAGGATTGCTGCCATAACAGTAATAGCAGAGGTCAAAAATTAAATGGTGCATGGAAAGAACTTGAACAATTTTCAGTTTATTATGAGAATATGCATAATTAATTATGGTGAAGTATCAAATATTTACTGAAAACTACAAGAATGGGTATAATCATCAACACTTGCAAACATGCAAGTTAACAAATTGAGACAAGCTGGGTATAGTTTTAAGCAGAGATACCCTACACTGAGCTGTGCTCTTCAAGCCTGCAGATGGAGTCAAATAGTTTAAGTGGATCAATACAGATAAATGGTCTAAAACCAAAGCACTCTTTTCTCATCTTTCAGGTTGGGCTGAAAGAATATGTGCCTCAAATGGCATCCACCCAAATTTCAGGATCCCCACACACTTGTAACCAAATAAATGGGAATTATATCAGAATTAGAAAAGCAACACTTCCCCCAGAACCATTCCTCCACTCTCTCTGATTTTTGTAGCACTTCTTCCACACTTCAGAAAAACTAATAAAAGCAGGATGCATTTTCTCTTTGTTATCTAAGGTCCCTTTGCTTTCAGGCAAGATGCAAAGCTGGGATCCTGTCTGCTGATGATTAGTAAGAAAAAAAGACACATCTGTCAGGACAGGATTTGCAATCAACGCTCCCTTGTCAGTCTGAGAAATAACTCCGTGAAGCGACAACAATCCAATGACTGGATCAGAATGGACAGTGTTACAAGTACAGAAAATTTTTGTTGTTGCTATGGCTGGGATCTGGGGGAGAAGGCTGTGAGCAATAAGATTACCAGTGCCAATGCAGAAATGCGTTTACAATACATAACGCTTTAAGATTGCTGAACCTCAAACCCAATCGCCCCCTTCATTTTTTTATCATGTCCACAAAAACAGACAGACGATCGAGACTGCCTCAGAGTAAGCCTGTATTTCATGTGCAAACATTGACTAGAATGCCTGCAGATAACTGGGAAAGAGGAAAAATATTATTGCTATAAAAGAAATGAATTGCAGTACGGGAGCATTTTGGGTGCCTAGGGTGAAGTTCGTGGCCATTCAATAGCAGCAAATCCAGTAAAAAAAAGTACATGCACAAGGCAGAGACTGTAAATCCAGCCACACAAACGTCATGGGCTTTAGCAGCCAGGGAGCTGAGCCCTGGCTCCTGAGAATAACACTCTCGCTTGTGCAACGCTGTTCACCGTTAATTCACCACTGGGCTACCTTTCAATAAAGAGTATTTGTTACAACTTTTTCAAACAGACTCTTTCTTCTGCTCAGTGGAACCTCTGGTTAACACACAGCCAGCACAGGAGGATACAGGCCCTAGGAGGATCTGGGCCCTAGGCAGCGCAGTAAGTCAGGCATGGCAAACCCCCCACTTCATCAACCAATGATTCCTACTCAGTTTTACAGGTTTAGGGGGCTGGGACACACACAACTTAGTTTGTGGTGCTTGGTTTTTCTGCTGGGGGAGAGGTCGTGTTTTGGTGTGGGGGGTTTTTTTAAAGGGAGGTAGGAGAAGGAGGAACAATAGAGAAAAGATAGCATTTATCAGCATTTCACCCACACCTCCAAGGATGGTTCTACCCCATGCTTGCAAAAAGCACAGCAGGGAATTGCCCTCAGTACTGGACTGACAAGAGAGCTGCTTTGAAATCGTTACTGGGAACTTCGAAAAACTGATCTCGGATTTTTGCCAATGCAATGTACAATAAAATCTGCAAATTTAAATGATGTTTAAAATGTTACAGAGCCTATGGTTCAGAGTTTGTGTAAGCAACTTATGTTTTCATTGATTTCAGGCTCTCCCACGGGTTTTGAAGAAAAACAAATAAAACATGTCATACATTTTCTGTCCACGGGGGGGCAAAATGGGTTACTCTATTAGAAACACCCTTATATTTCTAAACAAGTATGCAATTGTATGCAGCTCTTCTGCACCCTATTTTATTTCCTTATTTCTAATCAGGAGAATGTTACCCAATTTTGCAAATTACCCTTAGCTCTTTTATATTTCATATAACATTATGGTAATATGCTCATCAAGACACTTCAATTAATTCAAGTGTTCGTTTTCTTTACTCTTCAGAATGCTATTCCTTCCTCTTTTGTCTGTTTCTATGACTTCCATGGTCACGGATAAAGAGCAAAAAAGGTTTCCTGCAGTTGTCTTTACTTCCATGATCACAGATAAAGAGCAAAAAAGGTTTCCTGGAGTTGTCTTTAAAGTGCTTTATCAACAAGATCTGTTTATTGAGGGCTTTAATAACCCAGCAGCAGCACAACAGAACTTAAACATACGTATCATTTTTGGCAGAGCTTGCAAAAATATACTGGACTTACTTGTATTCTTATATATCTTAAGATTCAGTTCAATAAATTCCATGGTACACTTACAAAGTTAAAAGACCGCAAAGAACACTTCTCCCTGGGTATTTGCTTCCAGCAGACGTTAATTTTTTCTTCTTTCGGTTTGTTTGTTAGTTTTTTGGTTTTTAAAGATTAGTCTACCCAGACTTAATCACACATGTATAGCTGCAGAGAAAATACAAATGTTAATAACCTCACTATATCAGAGTTAGAACTGATCTACTGGGGCTTCTGTCCACTGTCCACTTGCAGAAATGGAAGAAGCTTCTCAAGAATATATTTACTAAGCATTCCTTTAAAAAGCAGGAAAAAAATGCCGCTCATGCCAAGATAAAGAACCAAAAGCAGGCTGAATTCCAAGCTATTCATGTCTTCCATTGCACAGTGCTACCTGAAACTCACACTGTATTACACAGCGCTAGGTACAATACCTGAAACGTTCACAGTGTTGTAGGTTTTAACAAGTGATGCTGTCCAAGGATCTCAAAGCATAAAACATCTTGCAAAGTTAAATGAAGAGCACAAAATTCCTGATTAGACAAATAGCAGCTTGCCTATTCACAGATGAAAATAGCAATGCACTGAAAGCCACCAGCTGAAAACAGTCAACCTCTGACAAGGAATAGAGAAGAACTCGTCCAATCTTTGTGCAGGACCATACTTTTCAGGAAGGGAAAGTGAGATAGCCAGCAGTGAACTTGTTTGCAAACTGGGACCTAATTATCAGTGGGTATTAACAGAGCATAAGAACAAAGGTGCATTATTCATGACTAGTTTGAAAATTATAGCAAAGTCATCTGAAGAAAGGGAAGAGAATATTCCTTTCCCACAAGACAGTGACCTTTAAAACCATTCCTAGTTGTAAAAGAATGCCAACTGTGTAACCACTTCACCAGGTGCTAAACTGGTATCCAGTCCAAAAGTTAAGCAACAGCCCTCAAATTAGCCATGCACCCTTGCTGTTGGAGCACAAAAAAAAACCAGAATTCAAATACAGAAAGACAGCTGAAATACTGTTCTTGCCATGAGTCCTTATTCATGTACAGAGCCAATCAGTATCGTCAGTAACTATCTACAATTCAAAAGCCCTTCCTCTGACTCACTTTGGCCACTCTTTGGACAAGCAAATCCTTCTGGACTGACAATGTCTGCACTCCCTGGGATATTTGTGGAGCTACCAGGAACTCATCAGCAAGTGCTTTAAGACATAACCAGTAATAGCCAAGCCCAGAAATCCCCATTAGCCAGGTTTCCAAACCGGGACAGCTGATAGCACCAGTCTTCTTTGGTGGCAACTTAAAAGCCAAACAAGAGTTGAAGCATTTCACAAGACTGAGTTTTAAACACATTCACAGTCACCATTAATCCAGCCAGTAATATTTCACTGCATTGTGGCTCATAATGAAACATGAAGATGTATTATCCTAATCATCATCTCAGTAAAACTACAGGGTATACTGCTGCATCTTGCCAATTTACATCATTTTCACCGGCATTTCTGCTTTGCAAACAGAAGTCTTCGGGCAAAAAAGCACACTCACAGAAGCATCGGTTATAACAAGCATGTGGTCTTTTTCCCCCGAAGACCTAGCGCTATCTAACCATTATATTTGTTCATGGCATCTTTTCTCTGAATTTGCTTGAAGAAAAATAAGCTTGATGAAAAATAAGCTTGATCTTCATAGCAACTTCTGCAACCAATGTAATTCTGCATCTATGTAATTTTTATGTGATGAGTAACCACTAATTTTACTGAATTATTCCATATCTGTTTTCAGCAAATTTCTTTATATAAAAAAGCAAATGCACTTATCTGAAACATATCCTAAGCATTGTGACTGTCCATTGGAATGCTTAGCAGCAGCAAGATTTAGCATTACCAGAGTAACAGCACTTGAGTTGTAAAGCTCAAAGCAAAAAAAAAAATAAAATTGAGATATCAAGATGAGGCCCTGACATATGCTCACCTTAACCATGCAGGTTCTTTCAATTCTCATAAAAATACTGATATTTCAAAGTACAACTGAAATGAATAAAAGTACCTTAAACCTACCAGTCTAGATCAAACCTCTTCTCTGCATCCAAGCCATAAAACAGTGGCAGCTGTTGTGCAGGACCTAGGCCAGTAAAGCGTTACTCACAGCATTTCATGTGGATTCTGCATGTGGAAATCAGTGGGACTTAGACACACACATGCCCCTTAAGGCTTCAAGGGAGTAAAGTCTACGGTGAATATAAAGTGTATTTTCCAAGAAACACGTATGTCACATCATAGGCATCAGCCATCAGACTTGCCCTATCCATATTTAACTCACCTCCACAGCAGAGCACCCTTTCCTGTAACCCCATACCCAGCGCACTCTCAACAGGAGGAAAAGGAAAAGGCTAAGAGATTCAAGAGGAGAAGAAGTCAGACGAAAGTCCAGCCCTGCTAAAGAGCCAGTCAGCACAGCAAAACAACACAGCACAGAAGCCCTGTCCATGATGTTCAACAGTCTTGTACCACATTTGTGATCCCCACAAGCAAGACCTGGAGTGTGGTGACAACCAAGTCATGGGTAAATGGCAGTCTAAAAAGTCAAAGCATTCCTCAGCTACATGATGACTATGACACAGTATGTCATTTCATTCTGCAGTTGTTGGTCAAGCTTAGCTGTAGATCATTTATTAATACCTGCTCTTATGGTGTAAGCTTTATGTGGGTGGACTTCTAAATTTTTTTTTAAAATATAAAGTGAAAAACACATTGTATATGTAGACAGCACCATTTTTCAGCTTGTGGTCGCCAAAGCCCGAGCTATTTTTAAGGAGGCAGAGAGAAGCAACAAGAACGTATATTCTCTCTACAGGGTACTCACTTCCAGTGACAGGACATGGTATAGATTAAGAATCTAGTTCATCCCTCTGGTAGAAGAATACTTGCATGGAAAAACAAATACAGAACTTTTCTCTGTCTCATACTTCGGTTTCAAGCAACCCAATCCCCACTGCCATAAAAACTTAATCTTCAGGGCTTGGTTCTCTTAAAAAGCAAAACACCACGTACTTTTTTTTTCCAGAACAATTTGTGACTGAAACATTTTAAACGTTCTGCTAAAGTGAGCTAAAGCATTACTGCACACCAATACCAGACTGCACTTCAGCGGCTTGCCTTTACCAAGTTGCCTCTGTTGATTTCTGCTCCTTAGCAAATCAGGGTTGAGAAGTTTTGCCCTATTTCACAAAAGTGAAACAACTTCTTTTGTTCTGTACCTCTATTTTATATTTAGCAAATAAATTCTTAACTATTACTTGTACCACAGCATCACATAATTGGAGATGTAGCCGTTATACTAACAGAGAAGCTACAAAACATTAATTAAAGGTTTGGACAAATCCTGTTCTCCAAATGATGCACTCTCATCAGTCTTGGATATCAATAAAACACACCTGAACTGTAACAATGCTTCAGTTGCAACTCAGCTGAAGTTTTACCGATAGTTTTGGTCTCTGCCATTAGTTTAGTGCCTGAATAAAATGGACGATATCTCAAAACACAAAGAGACATCTTCTCTGTCACTTGGATTCCTCGTCTGACACAGGCTATGCACACTGAGAGCAGCTAACAAAGCAGTCCAAGTGCTAGAGGTCTTGCCAGCCAGCCATCCTGCGTGGGACAGACCGTCCCCTTAAAAAAGTACCAGGAAAGAGGGAGAAGACAGAAGCATCATGCCTGACATCCACAGTTCAAGTTACCTACCCCTTTGCAAATCAAATACCTGTTTCAGAATTAACTAAGCTGCCAATCTCATTTCCTGTCTAAATATCCCTTATCTTGGAAAGCAAAGTACCATCAGGAGAGATGAAAGGTTTCCTTGGTGCAGAAGCCAAGCACAAGTAATGGAAGAAGAGAATTTGTCTCAACAGCATGACAGGGCACAGCACTGCTGCTGAGCTCAAACAGCTGAATGGGGTACACAAAGGGACCACCAGTAACGATGACATTTCAAGTCTACGTTTCTCTAAGAAGTTTACTTAACTATGACTTGGTTAAATCATTTCCACAGCACGTTCATCTCAGTGGTGAAACCTTGCTGTGAATATAACAAGTTAGCAGAAAATGAATGTTATTAAAAATTATTGTTGAACAGTGATGCTCAAAAACTGTTCACAAATACATATATTATATATATAATATATATATATTTTTATATATATATATATATCAGTTGCTTCAGATTCACGTTTTCTAATCAGAAACTGGCAGAAGGGGTTCCTTTAATGTATTTATGCTTTAGCCTTTTCGACTCTAAACACAGTTCAGGAACAATTAGAGAGCTATTTCTACATTAGACATTTTGAAGGAGAAGATTCAAATATGGCTAACAGACTTAGGCTAGATATAACAAATACTGCTTCTGTGCAGTTTATTAAGTGAAGCTACACACAACAAACCCTGAAATGGCAGAAATTAACTACCCTGTATCAGAACTGAAGAAAATGCATTTTCAGCAGTGTCACTAAAAGAAGACAGCTCCTTCCTCTGCAGGAACAACAAAAGATTCCATGTGTGCCAACATTTCACAGGATCAGCAATAGTTTGCATGCCTAGTTTCATGGCGTCCTTTCTATAGGGAGAGTGAACTCTAGAAAACCATTTTTATGAAAGCAGAGGAGCCACTGTCAGGAGTGGGAACATAGAAACTAAGGTCAATAACAGAAGGACGTTTTCAAACTGTCACGTAGGGAAGGATGATCGCATTCAAAAGTGACAAGAAGGGACATATGAATTTAAACATGATTAATTTTATATTTATAGACATTAAATATTATTCATTCTATTTACTCATCCTGCTACATTCATCTGTATCCATATTAAAAAACCCTCGTGTGCTTATTTTACAGTTACTGTGTGTCACTACATCTTTTTCATATACTAGTAGCTCTTGGAGACAGGTGGCATTTACTAAACACATACATAAGGGAAGCCACATATTGCATACGACAGTAGATTTATTAACCTTAACTCATAGATAATGCTATATACTGCATCTAAGTGGATATCTCATCAATAATTACAGACTAACAGTACATCTTTAATAATACTGTGGCTTATCTTTATATTCCGGATGTATAAATGCAAGGGATAGGAAAATACTTAATCTAAGAGCTTCAGACACTTCCATTATCAATGCTATTTCATATTAGTTTTGGTGCTGCTGTACGAGCTGACTACTTAAGACACTGATAACAGCTCTGCATATGACAAGGTTATAATTTTCCAGCAGAAAGTGTTATTCTGGTGCTCTTCCTTTGACTTTGATTGGAGTAGGCCCAGAAATCCTGCTGGCAATCACCTCTAACAAGTTGTCTGAAACAATCAGAAATTCTGGGTGTAGTACATTGCACGTATCGCAACTGTGTCAAACACAACTGACTGCAGCGGTCTGTGGTATTAAGCTCTCGCCTAAGTAGATCCAAAGGAGACAAACCGAAAGAAACCCACATGATTTTGCCATCAGGAAAGATGAATGATGGTGAGAGGCTGTAATTATTCTGAATTTGCCTGAAAGTTAGTTCCCCTCCACACTATCCCTCATCGTCTCCAAAAAAAAAGAAAAAAAAAAAAACAACAAGGGGCTTTGTCCTCCCTTCCTGCCCTCTATTCCCAGCCTGAGGCGTGCACTGAGCTAGAAATATAAACTGATCACCTAAAAATTAAGCAGGAAAAAAAAAAATTGAAAATCTTTCAGCCTGATCAGTTCCTTAGCCTAAGCCAATGAATGCACAAACAGTAGCAGCAGCACAAGGAAGGGAGGAATGAGTGGCTGGAAAGTGGAAGAAGATTAAGGGCAGAGGCACCTTCTTCAACAATAGGCAAATCCAGTTAAAATGACTGCAAAACTCCAACCTGAGCACATCTGAAGGCTGTGCTCAGGAGGACTGAATGGGTCTGCATGTGGGACAGCTGCACAGAACCAATGCACAATCACAGCGAGCCACAGGAGACAAGTATTTATTATGTGGGTGTGACAATCTCAGTTATGGACTTTTTCTTCCTCACTAAGTCTTGAGGTTTCTCAGTGGTAATCGTTAGAAGTGCATCTCACAGTCCCGCCTCCATAAGCAGAATGTCATTCACAAAACCTAGAGGAAAAGCATAATACTCCCTCAGCAGATGTCAAACAGTACCTCCCACAATATCCTACATACATCAGCTCCTCTACATTTTTAAGCCTATTACCAAGTAGGCTTCAACAGACAAAACACCCGGGAATTGTTTAATCCATGTAACTTTATATTCTGACCTTCTCTGTAGCCAAAATATTAGGTAAAACACAAGGGAACTCTTCCTTGTCATAGAGTCAACTATTCTTTATCATTCGTCTGCTTGTTAGCACAGGCTCAGTTCTCTCAAATACATATTCACTATAATATGACCTGTTTCCTTAAAGCTACTACACTGGGACAGACAGAGGGAATATGTGACCTCATGAGCTCTAAGAATTATCACAGGGAAAGCAAAGGTGGGCTAGTTGGTGTTAAGGAACACAAAAAACATTCCAAGATGAAAACTTATCTTCATATTATTTAATTTTTTTTTCTTTCTTTTTCTCTTCCCCAGCTAGTTTTAACAAATTCCCACCTCTTTCAAACACTACGACAAGTCAAAGGATGGAAACTCTTCCATTTTATTTGTACAGGTTCTTAACGGAATGCAGATCCACAAAGTTTCCCAACCCCTGAGTAATCTTCAAAGAGGAAAAATGAATTTATGAGTCCCTGGAAATCATCCTTTCCAGCTCAATCACTGCAGAAGACAAAGTCTGTTTATTATAAGCAGGAGCTCAAAAGCCATAGATAAAAGGAACTAGAAAAGGGCAAACAGAAGACATAAAACACGTGACAGGCATTTGTGAAAACAGCTCTGATGTAGAACACTGGGCATCTGGGAAATAAACGCTGGCGAAGAACGGGAACAAGAGAAAGGGAAATACTGCAAAGAAGAAAAAAAGAAGAGCTATGGGATTTGCGTCTAGAAGAGAGTACATGAGAGAAGCCTGAGGCCGCTGGAAAACACAGAGAGAAAAGCAGGGTGGAGCTTACCTAAACCAGTGAGGAAGACAAGATAATGCAATTTCAAGCAGGAAAAGGGGGAAAAAAAAAAAAAAAAAGCCATGAGGCTTTCCAAAACAGGCCTGAATTTTATAGGACACAGACGTGAAAAAGCAGAACCATGGGCAAGTGATATGGGAGGATTTTCTGAAACTGAAGATAAATTGGGATCAAAGGAAGACAGGCAAGGCAAATGGTCAGCACTAATCATGAGACAAGAAACAGGCATCCAGGTAATGCTGCTTCCTTTAGGGATATAATCTTCTCTCATTGAGCACTTCTTCCAAGATTCTAGATATTAATCTCCCCATATATGTCCAGCTGTTTCCCCCATTATGAAGCTATTATATTGTCTCTTCGGTCATATTTGTTTGCCAAATTAATCATGAAAAACATAATCTTATAACATATTTAATATTCTATTATACAATCTTAAAGTATCCATCATGATTATACGTATAAAAATAAAACTTACAAATTCTAAAATGAGAATCTGGATCTCTTCCTCTGCTTTGGAGAGATCTGCTTTGTCCTGCCTTTTTTATAATACAAATTAACATGTATGCATTTTGGTTTAATTCAAAAAAATCAAATGTTTTCTTGTGAAAAAAACCATGCCTACATGCTAGGGGTTCTGGGTATGCACCTGTTTTTTGGTCTTTTTTAATTGTTGTTGTTTATATGGTTTGTGGTTTATTTTAAATCACACACTGCTTCCTGCAAATTTCTTATTGCCAGCTATTCTGTGGTTTTCTGATGATCACATTCGGCAGAGCAAGCTTCCAACCAAACTAGAGTATTTCACCACACTTTCACATTTTACCTGTGACTCTTCTATTTGTAGCAGCTAGATTTGCAAAACTATCTAATGTTATCTAAGATTTACCTGTTCAAGTTATAAGACTTCCTTCTACACCACATTTAGAAGTAATAACATGATTCGAACAGTGCCTTTTAGGTGTCACTTGGAAAGGTAAGTTTCCTGAGGGTAGCCAACTTCAGGTTTCTTCTATTCAGCAATCAACCTTCAGTTGCCAGAGGCAGAGTTTACCTTTCTAGTCACACGAAGCTTTCCCTATAGCACCACCCACAAGAACTTCCAAGATGGTGTTTGATGAACCGGTTGCAATGTAATTCCTCTGCTTTTTGAATCTTTCTTGAGGAGGGCTGTTAAACAATATTAAGAGTTACCTAACCATTTTGTTGGTTATAGTAAGCTGATGTTGTAATGTGCCTAAACTCCTGTTCACAGGCAATCTCCCTGTAAGAAAATTAAGAGTCCGTTATCTGAAACGGTCTGCCTGCCAGACTTACAGTGGTCAGTGTCACTGTCTGACAATGTTTCCCAGAGGTCCTTCTGAGTCATTGCCTTTCTATAGGGACAGCACCGAACGACTCCCAGGCAAGCATTTGGCTACCTCGGCATTCAGAGGCACAAGCAATGGCTTTCAACGTCAGCTATTTTTTCCTCTTATTTGGCAGAAACTCTATCCTTGATTTTCAGACACTACTCCTCAGTTCAGAGGTGTCTCTGTTCAACTGCTCTGCTAGTACTGCTCTTAGCCACTGCTTCAGTAGAAGGAATCCATCACATATTCTGAATTTGCCTTGTTTTGCTGGCAATTTTGCTTTCTTCTCTTGACCAGTGCTGAGGAAGACCTTGTAGCCTCGCAGTCACTGGTGTCCTACCACGTCTTTGGCATTCAATTTCCTATTTGCTTGCATGTCATTGACTTGTCATTGCAGCCGATACTAATCTGAGCACCACAAGTCATTTACTTTTGCTGTTTTGCACTGCTTTCATGTCACATATATGCTATCTCATCCTCATGAGTCACCACTTGCTTCCTGAAAATAAGGCACTCCTCAGTGTAATGATGTCTCTGCTACAATTTACTCTTCATCTCCACGGGCTGTCTTCCATTACTATGTTTCTCTCTGCTGGACCCAGGTTCCAAGTTTTGCACGTTCTTTGTCTGTTTTGCTCAGTATCTGTACTTTTCACAAAGAAGAAGTCATGCAACAGCATTTTCATCCTCATACTGCAGGATCTCATGAAATTCTTGTCTGCCACACACACTTTGCGTTTGTTGTACCCGTTGTCTTTGGCTTTGGATTAAGTCCATAGCTTTAGTGTGTGCTGTCTGTCTTTGGAGCTTTAGCGTGATTTTTGTTTGGTTTCTCAGTTTCATTCCTGATTTTTTCATCCTTGCTACAATTTTCCATGAATTAGCGTAACTTTCATGAAGATACAATGGCCTGAAGCAGCTATTCTGCCCAAAGCAGGCAACATAGTCATCTATTTTTCAGTTGTGGGTTACAGCAGTTCAAAAGATATCTCTCACGTATACATTTATATAGAAGAGCATATCTTCTCACAATTTTTCTACTATAAGACTATTGGAACATAAACTCCTCTTTCTGATACTAAGACATTTGCAAAAAGCTTCTTGAATTTTGTAAAGCTTTTCTCAGCCCACTACTTGTCAATGATGGACCTAGTTTATTTCAACTAACAAAGTATTCTTACTCCTTCTCCTCCCAATCCACTAGAATTTCGCAGTTCACCCTGTGGTTTGTATTGCTCACCGCCATCAGGGATGCCCTACAACATGCTGCCTGTATTAATTTCATTGATGTACTTGGCAAAATTAACCTTTTATCCCAAACCTCTTTGAGAGGCAGATCACACCTAGAAAGCGTTTGCTGTGCTGCAGTAGAAAGAGTTTGTCACAAGAAAGGTAAAACATTCCTTGACATAACTGCTTAAAATCTGTTACAGCATCACTTTAGTGGCAACAAAAGAGAGCAAGTGTATATTCAGAGGTTTTCAAATCGCAGTAAAAGCAACGTTACCAGAAGTGTGAGTACTTGCTCCTATAATACTGTTTTGGTTTGGCCTGGCCGGATTTCGGCGGCAGGGGGGGAGCTGCAGGGTGACTTCTGTAAGAAGCTGCTAGAAGCTCCCCAAGATTGATAGAGACAATGCCAGCCGGCTACAAAGAGGGACCCACTGCTGGCCAAGGCTGAGCCTATCAGTAAGGTGATAGCAGAGGAACGCCTCTGTGAAAAACATATTTAAGAACGGGAAAAAGAACTGCGCCATAACAGCTGGCACAGAGATGGAGGAGTGAGAATCTGTGCAGACACCAAGGTCAGTGAAGAAGGAGGGGGGGGAGGATGAGCTCCAGGCGCCGGAGCAGAAGGAGTCCCCCGGGTCCGTGGTGAAGACCATGGTGAAGCGGGTTGTCCCCCTGCAGCCCATGGGCGAGGTGCAGAGGTCCACCGTGAGGATCACCGCGTAGATGTCCACCGAGGATTCTACGCCGTGTGGGTGGATGACTGAAAGGGGACTGTAGCCCGTGGGAAGCCTGCATCGGAGCAAGTCGCTGCCGGAGCCTGTAGCCCGTGGAAGAGAGGAATGCCCACGCTGGAGCAGGTTGGCCAGTGGGACTTTTGGGACGTTGCGGGTGGCTCACACTGGAGCAGTTTCCCCCGAAGGACTGCGCCTCAGACTCATGAGGGGTGGGCTGCCCCTCGTGAGGTGTCTCGCGTCGGGCAGTTTGTGATGAATTGCCTTTCGTGGGACGACTCACGCGGAGAAGAGAGCGTGAAGCTTGTCTCCCGTAAGAGGGACCCCACAGTGGCCCTGGGGAAGAGTGAAGAGTCCTCCCCCGGAGTGAAGAAGCGGTGGAACCAACGTCGGATGAACTGACCGCAACCCCCATTCCCTGTCCCCCTGCACCACTCTGGGGGAGGAGGTGGAGAAACCGGGATTGATATTAAGCCCGGGAAGAAGGGAGGGATGGGGGGAAGGTGTTCTGCTTGTTAATATCCGTTTGCTCTTTCTTACTTCTCACTACTCCTCTCTGATGAGTTCTCTTAATAAATGTACCTAATTTCCCCAAAACGGAGTCTGTTTTGCCCGGGACGGTAAATGAGAGTGATCTCCCTGTCCTTATCTCAAACCCTGAGCCCTTGGAAATATTTTCTCCCCCTGTTCAGCAGTGAAGGGGGGGGTGAGTGAGCGGCTGTGTGGGTACCTGGTGGCTGTCAACCCATGACAAATACAAAGGATTACGTTTGTGTAACAAACATAATTCCCACTGGTACACCAAGTATTTATAAAGGTTTAAACACTGTAAATTGCAATTTTAGCTAGTGTCTCCATAGGACAGCTACCTCTACTGTCAGTGCTATCTCTGCTGGGGCACATTGCTCCGAAGGGTGATTGGCAACCGGGAGGAGGGTGTTATGGCCCCAGCTGGCTGCCTCACCGCCCCTGTGAGGCAAGTGCTTTTGATTCACAGTCACCATTCTTGGAGTACAACTCATGCAGTTGTTGAGATAAACGTAAATGTATTCTTAGCTCCACACATAAGTTATCAGCTTTTGTACACACCCTTCTAATGCTACAGAGATTTCAGTGGTTAGGAATTCCTGGCTCATCTCTCCTTCCATCAAAGTTCATGGGGAAGCTGAAAATCTGAATGAAGACAGAAGCAGGTCAAGCAAGGGAAACATATTAATCTAAAATGTACATAAATCTTCAGGGAATAAGTATTTGATAATTAAGAGTACAGCACTGAGCCAGCACAAAATTTCAGCGACGACGCTTCATATGTAAGTTTGTGTTGCCTTTTGAATCCCGCCCCCCCCCCCCCCCCCCCCCCCCCCCCCAAATTATACTTCGTCCTGGCTCACAAGGAGGTAACATATGCATTTTAACACAAAAGGATGACCTAAATTTCATATAACAGTACTTTGGGAAAGCCAGTACCAATTCCCCTCTACAGACTAATGCAGACACAGAGACATAAATCTGAACCTATTTTAAAAGAAGCAAATGTGCCACACTGATAAGGATTATCGGCCATGACTGTGGTTATCACCCAAATACATATGGTGCAAGCTGAGTCAAGACCACTCTCCTGCACTTGTGTATAATTTCGCATTTGAAAAAAAAAAAAAAATCATCACACGGTAGCCATGGTTACCCATAGAAGATAAGAGCAGCATTTTTCATCCAACAATGTCAGAAATGTGCATAAATTCAGGATCTGCTACTTGATGTTTTTTTCAGGCCTCCCCATCTGCACATTTATTTTCTGCTGCCTGTGTATATCCTTTGACACACTAGGATTCTAGATATTTCAAGGAATAGTTCTTTTTCACTAGGCTTAATCTAAAAAGCAGTTTTCAGTTATCCCTAAAGCACAAATTAATTGCAAATCTATTCTCTAAATCAGAATCTAAAGCTTACAGAAAATCTTTTAAAACAGTTGCCATGCTCATAATAAGGCGGCTCCATTTAACGTTTCACACTTACTGAAAAAAAAATGTACTGCCAGTGTATTGATGGGTACAAACACTGCTTTCTTTTGTCTTCACATTTTTAAAAATATACTAAAAGAATTCATTAGCTTAATCCTTCTACCAAAAAAGTTTTGGTTTATATTTCATGCTTAACTTTTTTTTAGTGAAAATCCATGTCATCTCATGTCCAAAGGTAATACAGGTAAAACTGAAAAAAAAAAACCAAAACCATTTGTGAGAGATTAAAATCAGACTAGCCTGCTGTTAAATTTTACAAAGACAAGAAGTGCAAGTGCTGCCTGAATTGTGAGTGCCATTTGCAATCCTGGGACACAGGTCATATGCTTATTTGTGGAAATGCTGCATTTGATCTGTAGGGCTCTTCGCTTAAAAAAGATAAATCTAATTGACCAAAACCAAAGACTTCTTGCAGAAATGGGCAAGCTGCAATTACCACTTTTTAAAAAGAAGAAACATTTTAAAAACTCACCTGCTGGGGAGCTCTGCCACCAGCTCACCCCAGCCAGTTCTCCAGTTCATTACTGGGAGGATCACATTCAAATTTAGTTTCCAGCGATTTTAAGGATCTGTCATGAAAACAGGATTCCCATGAAATACAGTAAGATAAAAACCAGGCGGCCCAGTACCCACTAGGCCATCTGAAAGGTACTGGCAGTTCTATCTTCATGTTCATCAACATGCCAGGGACACTTACGCAGCTGCCCGTGGTGATGGATATAACACAGGGAACAGACTACTTTGCCAAATGCAGGAAAAACCTCTCCTTCCTAATTTCTGGATGGCATTTGTAACTCAATGTGCTAGCACAGGTGAGTATGGGCTCCTCTAGAAGTGTCTCAGAATCCCTGGTAGCAATGAACAGACAATATTTAGCAGTGTAGTACCATGCTGCTAAAGGATTTAAAGCTATTTGAGAGACACAGTAACTTAAATCCGAACAACTCAGCTTCAAAGGGATCCTTATCATATGCACAATATCCCATGCCTAGATCAGGCAACAACAGCAGAGAACCAAAGCAAGCCCCTTCCTGAATTATTAGGAGTGATAAAAAAAAGGAATTTAATACCTCATCTAAAATTGACTGATGATTACCAGTATTGGTGGGATTTAGAGAAAACCCACAAAACAAAGCTGTCTCAGAGATACACAGATATAAACTAGCATGTGGCTTGGACCAGGATGGCACGGTGCAACAAAAAGTCTACAGTCAGTATCATTTGCCAGTGAAAAAGGAAGACAGCCCAGTTGGGACAGGATGGACCCATATGTGCAGCAAAATAAATCAGGGAGATGAATTATGAACCTCTGGGAACCTAGGATGCAAGAGAGGCTCTAAGGAGATCCTACCGCTACACTTTCAGGAGGAGAAAAAGATATTGTCCTCACTTGTGCAGGGCTCAGGAAGTGAGCTCTCGATGACTTCGAAGTCGAAGGCTGAAATGCTGGCTAAGGAATAGCTTTGGGTAGGATTTCACCTCAGAATTTTACCTTCAGGAAAGGAATGATGGTTATAGCGCAAAGCTGTTTCCCTGCATGTGGTGATATTCTCACAAAATATTGTCTTCATCCTTTTGTTTGGCCCTTTGTTTGTAAGAGACAATGAATTCTTCCCACACTAAAATTCAGGTATATACCGTTTTATTAGGCATACTGAAGAAAAATATTTTTTGAAGAAGTCAAAATAAAGAATATTACTAAAGAAATAATTTCTATGTTTTAGAAAAAAATACGAAAAAAAAACCCACCCTGTTTTAGGGAAGCCTACTAATGTTCTAAATTAGAGTAATCACTGCTGGAAGAGAAACCCATTCAAGCTGCAACAACTTCCACACAACATTCACTCTCCATCTCAACAATTCTGAAACTGAGGCTACTCAGCCTTTGGGATTTGTTTCAATGGAAGAGATCTTACTGATAGCCAAAGCTTTATAAGTATTTTATACACTCATTTTTTTTGTAAAAAATATCAAGATATTCATAGGTCTAAGTTTAAATTCAGACCTAGCTGCATTTTTATTTAGCAATAATGAACATGCAGATCAACACAGCATGAATGAATGTTAAAATACCTGTTTCAATTGTGCTATTCATGTTTTCCTCACAAAAAACTTCAGGATAGGAAACACTTTATGTAGTAATCACTACTTAAAATCGCATGATGTTAAAGATGATGTCAGAATGTGGAACACAGCATTCACAATCATTTCTCACACCAACTGCCTTAGTCTCTCTCCATTCACAATCCATTTTAAGCAATGATTATTTTAGACATCTGCAAAG
Source organism: Trogon surrucura (assembly GCA_020746105.1). Lineage (NCBI taxonomy): Eukaryota > Metazoa > Chordata > Aves > Trogoniformes > Trogonidae > Trogon > Trogon surrucura. The sequence continues at coordinate 32,885,978 of CM036621.1, forward strand.
ATCTGTACACCTAGGCATGATGGATATTTGTAATTCAATTTGCCTTGTGAGATTTTTTTTTTTTTTTCAATGACAGACTTTTTTTTTTCCTAATATAGTATAGATCTGTATAGATCCTATAGGCATATACCCTTTCTCACAAACACTGCATGTACTCTCTGGATACTTGGCACATCTCTTACAGCTACAAGTACTGCACAGATACTCGTATCAGTAGATATTTTACTTACTGTGCTGAGTAGATTCTGTCCCTACTACAATACACGTTAGCCAGCATTACAGCCCTGAAAACCTAACTTCAGGAGACTATCACAACACATTCAATAAGAATAACGATGTTGCACTGGCCACCAAAAACATAATCACGGAAGTTTCGTTAAATCAGTGTTTCCATGACTGCAGTTACCTGAAGGTGTTTCAGACATGCATCAAGAAGTACCAGGTGCTTCAACTGTGACTCACTGCTACACATCAGAGTTTAATGCTCATTGAGCTTTGTTTGTCAGAATCTGCAAATGCAATAGCCACAGTAGAATCAAAATATTAAGCAGGAACGAGTCATGATAATGTCAGAGAGAACAACTCCAGTTTTTCCTACTCCACAACAGGCCACGTGATGACTCTGATTTTTACCATGAAAAGCTATTTCTAGATGATGTTTGTTCAGGAAAGCAATGTTATCCTCATGCAGAATGACTGAATTGGGAATAAAGCGTCTGACGATTTACAGAGCTGTATCTGAAAGCCAAAACCAATATTTAACCAAATGTGCTTAAAACCATACTACTGTATGTTGTGATTCTGCCTCCCTGAACAGGGTTATGCTGGGTTGGTACTTTAATATGTCTCAGAGAAACACCTGGACACTCAAAAAAATCAGAGAAACTTAGCGCTGAACCAATTCTCCAGCATAACAATCCTGTTGCCATTGTAAATTAAATACAAGAGAAGGTCCTGACCATTTGTGATCATTACAGATCCCACGATACCTGAATGCCAGTTTCAGTAACGCAGATAATCGCAGACTGGGAAATTTCAACTTATTTTTATACATATTCACTGCAGTTTCATTACAGTATGATATTCTTCTCCCCTTCTTGTTTAAGATTAACATGTTCAGTGCCACACAGAGTAACAACAGTTGTTAACATTTCTGTAGTGAATGAAGTCACTGGTGTATACATAATAGTTTGCAATCATCATGCACAGCATCTAGTTAAGGGATGATACAAGTAAGAGGTGTTACAATGATTGCATTTTCAAAGTAGTACCATGGAAAAGCAGCATGATTTAGCAATTTTCTTCTTGCATCTATTCATCATAGAAGAATCATTCTATAATTACATTATTCAGTTTTATAGATCTCTGCTGACATTCTAGAATTTTTCTTTTCGAACTGGATACCTACAAATAAGAAATCATACTCTCTATCAACATCATGCACAAGTAATCACCTATGAGATAGTTGGCAGATAATTAATGAGTTTTAGAAATACAGCACAGTTTTAGAAATACACACAGAACTTGTCACAAAAAAATAAAAATTACAAGAAGGAAATAGAAACATAGAACTCTCCATTTTTTTTTTAATTCTGAGAACCAGAGAGTGCTTTCCTAATGCATCAGAAGGTGCTAAATACCTCAGAGCTCAGAAATACGTGGATCTACAAGACAAAAGAGAAAGTTAAAAGGTTGCCAAAGGTTTTATAGATCAAGAGCAACACCTCCAAGCCACTCAGACAGAGCCTCACTGGCTAAGAACCAGTCACACAGTTCCAACTGGCACAAAGACATCCGAGTTCAGCATTTGTAAGTCGCATAAACTGACTGAGAGTAGTGGGAAATTTTATACTGAAGGAAAAAAAAGCTCTAAAGCAGATCACAGCAAAACACAAATCGAATGTATATACCGAAGCATCTGCTTTCATATAAAACAACAAGTAAGGGATAAGTTCTCTATTCAAATGCCCTGACTTAAATGAGTAATGTGATTCATTCCCTCTCACAACTCCAGGACACTGTGGGGAGAGGAACAGTCAACTGAACTGGATTTTAAAACATAGCCTAAAATGTTTGCAGCTAATTAGCTACATTAAAGTTATATCCAAACAATTTCTACTTTCAAAGGGAAGCACTGAAGTGTTGTTTCACCCCCTTGACTAAATAAGTTCACATGCTCTAACAAATACTGCTTTGTTGATTCTTTTTCCAGTTTCCTTGTCTGCAATAATTAAGGTGCTTTCTCTAAGCCACTCGGGTCAGGAATTACACAGAGTTATGTTCTATAGGCTAAATAAAGGGCATTGCCTCTGATCTGCTGGCAAATTTTAAGAGTGGATCATCCCGACCCAATTAACTTGTCCTGTTGACTGATTATTTTTGCTGAGAGATGCAGACAAGAATAGCTTAAAGCCAGGCTGCGTGAAGCAACGTGTGCTGGTATCCTTAGCAGTGAGGATTAAGGAGAAATGCAGAAAGCCCCATGTGTTTTACATGTCCCTTAAGGTCATGAAGGGAATGTCCCACTCAGCCATCCGAATGGTAGAAATTACAATAGGCAAAGCTTTATTTAGTTTTGTGGTTCCACAGCAAATGAGCCTGCCCATATTCCCTTCTGTCAGTAAGCAGCAGGTTAATTATACACAGCAGACTTCTGTTACACAATGCGGTAAAAGTGACAAAGGGAGGCAGCTAAACAGCTTATTGTGTTCAGAAGACAGCATCCTGAAGTCAACATCTGAAGAATATATACAGTAAAATTAGTACTCACTGGCATGAGAGCAACCTTGGGGTTTGTTTCCTCTGCATGCGCGTAAGTGAGAGATCTCCTGTATCTTGCCAAAATGCGGTTTACAAGGAAAGTTTTCTCATGCAGATACGTTTGAGCCCAAACCATGAGAGTATGAGCAAGAGCAGAGTCACGACTAGAGCAGCTGAATGGGCTTAAAGTGTATTTTCATGCAATATTAAAGGGAGAATAAAATTCTAGGACAAATTCTCAACTGCTATAAAGTTATCTTTGATCTACTGACTTCAACAAGCTTGCACTGATTTTAAATTCGAGTATCTCCTGAATCTCCTCTTCATGCTCTCAGGCAAAGCACAGTGCTAACACCTGTGGAAAATGCCACCGCAAGGGAACTGAGCACAACCAGTGGCACAACTCAAGGAACTGCTCACCTATAACACAGAAGCCCAGTGGCCAAGAACACGCTGATTGTGACGCTCAGCTGCACTGCTCAGAAACTGAAATGAAGCTACGTGAGGAGCACCACCACATTGCTGTTACACAGTAAAAATGAGAGACCAGATCTGTGTCTCTTGAGTTGCTGTTCTTGCCCACACTGAGTCAGAATCAAAAATTTAATAAACTTCACCCATGTCAAAGCTGGGGGGGATCACGTTAAAGGAAATCTGACTCCTTTTCCAGATGCACCAGGTGTCCCCGCCCAAGGGTGGCAGTGGGGCTGAGGGGACTCTCTGAGGAGAGGTGGGGGCTGCCCTGGGCCAGGCAGGGCTGGTTCCAGCAGCCCCACGAGTGGCATCTCACGGGAGCAGAGACCAGAGGAGGAAAAAAGCCACCAGGAGCAGAGGAGAGAGGTGGAGGTCGGGAAAAGGGGGATCACGAGCATCTCCAGTCCGTCCCCACCATTTCAGGTACTGTCAGGAGAGTCATCACAGAAAGATGACGGGAACTTCTGTCCCTATCCATTTTGAATCCACGCTTTTTCAAAGGCAAATGGCATTTGCCATTTCTATCTCACATTTTCAAATACATTTGTGAACACCAAATGGAGCACACAGGAATCGCTGAGGGTGGAATTTTGCTTTCTGAAATAGAGGCCTATTTTTAACAGGTGAGAAAAGGTCCTTGTGGATTCACGCTTATGTAGAGGACCTGAAGCCCCTGAGAACCACCAGTTTCCTAAACAAAGCCAGCCCCTGACAATAAAAATACCTTCTTCAGCATGCTAAAAAACATGAAATCAATTAGCTGAGTATTTAGAGCATAAGCAAATACTTGCATAAGAAAATATCTTTGAGGTAGCAAACATTTCCATTTCCCTTGTCCTTTTCTCTCTCAAGAGCAACCTTTCCAACACGTGTACTACTTTTGATTCCAAAGTAATAAGATGTAGTAGACAGTCAAAACCCCTTGTGTAATTTCAATTAATAATACATCTTGTTAAAGTCTCAATTCAGAGCATATGTACCTGGCCAAATTACAACAGTGAGGGTATTTCATTAACAAAATAGTTTCCCAAAACATGTAGTGAACTCTCGTCATTTGAAACTTCAAATGCAGGTTAACACTCTAAAAAAAATGTGTTGAAATTTCACCAGCATTCACACAGCTCTTCTGCTTTGCAGAAAACTCAAGACAGGTTGAATACAACAATCCTTAATAAGCCGTAGGAAAACCAGGCAATCTTGCATAGAAATACTGCATCCACTTCCCAACATCAGGTATCGTGGTGTTATCAGACAGTCCTGTCGGTGTTGCCTTTCTTTTCACTTTCTGCCCACATGGTTTATAAGCTCAGATATTTTTCCATGTTGGGTTTAAAAGTACAGTGGCCTTTCCTCCGCGAGAGGCAAGCTATGCAATTCATGATGAAAAGCACAAATCCAACATCACAACACCCTGGAAAACAAAATGGTATTCTTCTGGGGCAATTTAAGCCTCAGCATTTATAAAAATGGATCCCTTCAATGCAGATTCACTGCACTGTACCTTCTCCTCCAAAATAAGGGTTATTTTCACATCCACTCCATTTGTACCTCCTTGAGATTGAACCTTTAAGAGTATTTATAACTCATTCCCACAGCTAAGGGGAAAGATTCAGAAAACACAATGTTCCTTCTAGCTTTGCATAAACCTTCTGTCCTGTATGACATCCTTTCAAACCTCACAGTATGTCTTGCCCATTACAACTTTAGTAGCTGTAGACATCATCATATGTGCATCAGGCTAAAACCACTACAGCTTCTTACTCTAAAGTTTTCCCCCCCATGTCTGACCAGGAACTTAATTCTACTAGCCCAAAAGAATAGCTATAAATAAGCATGCTTTCAGTACTTTCTTGTGAATGACTTACTCTGGGTAAGAAGTCAGTAGGAGAAGTTATGGATCGCTATTGATTCCTATGTTTTGTTACACTTGCTTTCTAGCAACAATGAAGAAATGGTGCTATCACAAAAACAGAATCTTACAGAAACAATTCCTTGAACTTATTTCCAGCTTAGTTAAGCTAAAGCATTTTACTGGGATAACAATAATAAATACAAAGCACTGTAATACTGAAAATAAGACATCTGTATGGATATACCTCCTCCACTTAATTGCAAACAAGATTAGCACAGAGTACAATCAATATAAAATTGTGTTAGCCGTACAGGCCATTTTCTGCCAACATGTAGCTAAATGCAGATACACGTTTCATCTTAAAATCTCCACACTTTTATTTCACCACAGTAGAAAATGCTATGCTATCATTATAGAAATAAATTCTTCTCACAGTCAGAAGTGATGGCAATATACAACTAAGAAGCTGCAGCAAAAAGAGAAGACAAACAAAACCAGTTACAGCCTGTAGTCATGCTAATTAAAATCAATCCATTGCCAGTGTCTTACACCAAGTTAGAAATTGCAAAGAAATTAAGATGGTGTGATACTGCAGCAAGATGAGAACTGCATTAATTAAAAAGTTAAAGGTGAGGCAAAGTTCCACAAAAATTAAGAATTAGAGTCACAGCTGTCTGCAGGACTGGAACTGAATGCTCTTCACGCATTCAGTAGAAATTGACAGGGTTTTCTACATCTCCACAAGGGAAGCGCCTGCCGTGTCACCCTGGTGGTTCTCTTGCTCTGTGGGGGAGCATCCTGAGTGCACACCTTGGGGCAGAGCTTTAGCCAAAAACAAGTTAGCATGAAGACATAGAAACACAGATAATGCTCTGCCTTCCCTGCTAAAAGGAAAGATGGAGCATTAATTCTTCTGTCATGAAATGCATTTTCAGTCCCATTTGCCATTTCACCGAGGAAGTCATTCAAACCATGCCTCAGGAATGAGGAATAAAACCTAAGTTAGACAGAGCCTCAGTGACCAAATACCAGGTTATGTGTTTTCTAAGCCTTATCCCAAATTTCACCTGGATCCCCAAACCACACAGCACAGCACTCACCTTTCAGATCCCCAGTCTCACAGGGCTAAAGGGAGACTGGGAGAATTTTGCAACTTTTGTTCTGTCCTAATTGCCACCAAAGAAACATAACAGATGAAGGTAATCCTATCTCAAAAAGAAAAAAAAAACTTTACATCTACTTTTCTATTATTATAATTACCACCCAAATAAGCAGAATGCACGCACACGGGTTTATGAGAATACACAAGTCCTATCACCATTATGATAAGTTCATAGATAAGATTTTCTCACCTCAACTACTTTAGCAAACACCCAGGTGATTCACAAACAAGGATTTGCCAGTATTTTTCCTGGAGGCTAGAAGTTTACAGGAAAACATACTGAATTGGCTATCTTCTGCTTTTATCCTACAGAAGACAACAGAATAGCATTTTTAGTATGAGCCCCCCTCTAATGAAATGGTAAGGGTACACAGTAGCTATGATCTGAGAGGACTGGGTGTTATTTTTCATTAAAATGCAATTTAACAACTGATTTATTTGCTTATCCTTGAGAGACCTGCCTCTGTGGGGTCTGGTTCTCAGTTTGCAAATTTTGTTCTGGAACTCCAGTTTAAAAATAGCAAAAGAGGAAAAGAGTGAGTCACACAAAATCGCAACCTAGCCTTAAAGAACATACATGACCACACATCCACAGTAATTCACAACCTACAACACCAGAAGTTTGAGGTGGGAAACAGTTGACCTCACTGAAGTTTCTACTCCTGAGGCAGACACTGTTGACTCTCAGCACTAATGCCACTATCAAGAAACTTTCTCACTTTCACTGGAAGTTGCCTATGGAATTGACAGAGCACATGATATTAATGGCCAAACTGGATTTTTATCCGGGAAATATCACTTTGTACTCGTAAGAATATGACACAGACACACATAAAGAGCAGACGAATCCTCAAAACTAAATGTTCATTTACAATTCTTACTGTAAACAGCAGCTTCTACTAAACACATTAATTGGTAAAAATTGAAGCTAAGTTAATAAATGAATACTTTTTACAATCATAAAATAAGCCATAGAGAGTGAATACAGACTCACTTCAAATCTAAGTAGCATGTCTGAGTATAGATTTAGTACTAACCAGATATATTTCAAGTGTATTTCTATACAATGCTAAAAGGGCAAAGCGATGTGCCAAGTTACCATGAGGAGAACAGAGCATCAGAAGGCTTATTTCCAAGAATTGTTAGCACTGTTCTAGAGGTAACCAATAAATAGGTCAAGAAAATATTCAATGTATTTATCAATTTTAACCTATTACAGTGTACCCATTGCACTGCAGTTCAAAATAAGAGGTTTTATTGTACCAGTTCCTAACTGACTAGGGAATGGGAGACAGGACAAAGGAAAACTGTGCTGTTGAAGTTACATAAAGACATTTTAGGCCTTCTTTGGGAGGATCTCCCTGCAGTTTCAGAAATATTCGCGTGTCATGGAAGTCATCCAAGCAAGAATGCCAATAAATCTTTAACTTGCTAGTATTTTTTGATAACTCGGGCCTAGTGTTTATAGGAGCTTTACAAAACTATTACAAAGAAATCAAGTCCTCACAACATAGAATCATAGTATGGTTTGTGTTGGAAGGAATGTTAAAGATCATCGAGTTCTAAACCCCTTGCTGTGGGCAGGGACACCTCCCATGACACCGAGCTCAAAGCCTGGTCAAAGCCTCGTCCAGCTCAATCTTCAACACTTCCAGGGAGGGGGCATCCACAACTTCTCTGGGCAATCTGTTCCAGTGCCTCATTGCCCTCACACTGAAGAACTTCCTTACACTTCTATAATTGCATCTAAGTGTACCTTCTTTCAGTTTGAAGCCATTACCCCTCGTCCTATCACTAGACGCCCTTGTAAACATAATGTCAGACAGTCCTTATCACTCTAAGCTGCCGCAGGGTATACGACAGCCATTCAACCTGAAGGAAATGCAGAGCTGGGGCATTCACAAAATTCTGTCACCTTCATTATTCTGGAAGTTCGTGATTCAGTTGTTTCCGATGAGCACAACTAATTGTGCTTGCTACTAGGGAGAGAGAGGGAAGCCAGTAGTTCACCCATCCCTGGAGTATCACTGAAAGTTAGGACAGCCCAGTGTAAAGTTTTGTTCGAGTGATTTAGCACTTTGCAATGTCCTAATAAGAAAAGCAGGGTGGCATTCGGGATTTTGCAACAACTTGGATTTCAAATGTGACAGCTTGACGGGTGAACCAGTCATGCTCACCAGAGTAAGTTACTGAAAAAAAGCCTGAGATATGACTCCCTGCAGCCTGTAAAGCAGCCCTATCAGCTTCAGTGGACAGACACAGGTGATGTTACCTGAGTAACAAAGATGCTCTGTTAGGTTGGATCTCTCTACAGCCTCCACCATCTCTTCCAATTGCTTCTCTCCCTTTCAGTAGTACCTCAGTCTTGTTTCTGTTGATCAAGTCAGTGCTTTTCATCCCCAAACCACTCTCAAATTGTCTCACTCCACCAGGTTTTCCAGCTAGACAGTCCCAACAGACTTGATAGCTTCATCACATTACATTACAAACCCTCCACTTGGCCTGATGTACTTGTCAAACAACAACAAAGCAGTGCTTTTTTTGACATCTCATAGGAGAAAGCAGGAGAATAATGGTCCCCAGCTATGTTTGGGGCCTTTTGTTTCCTTTCTCCTCCCTCCCACTCAGTCCCCCTCAAAATATTAAACGAGAACAACACGAGCCTCAGAAAAAATTCAAGGTAATTTTACAAAAGTGATAAAATGAATTTTTGCAGTCAGCCTCAACATCTCTACTGTTCTTATAATCCTGTCACAGAAATTACTTGTGCATGTAAGCAATACTAAAAAGAAAACCCCAAACATTGTATATAATTTTGTGAATCATACTAGTCTTAAACAGGGAGAGATTGTAATAGTGAAAACCACAACCTATCTTATGTAAACTACCTATTCAACAGATGCAGGTGATATGATTAAATATTCTGGAACTACAAATACTATTCAATGTATATCCCAGATGATGGTTTAAAGCCCACAGATGTGCAGAAAAGAAAAACTGTATTATGTTAATATATTCACTTATACATATAAACATATACACAGAAGAACAAAAAATTTTGTGAAACAAAATGTTTATGAATAAATAATTATCCCATGAGAATTGCAATAAAGCATTCAGGGACAATGAAGCCAGGTATTTAGTGTCTATACTTTTTTCTTTATAATCTCCCATAAAGAATCTGGAAAACAGTTACGTAAGTAGTTTTAATTAATACGCTAAACACGTTATCCACTATTCTGCCATATGTTAAAGACGACAAAAGATGGTGTAACAAGCAATGAAATTCATTCACAAAGAGAAACCCCAAGAATTCATGGGGTTTTATGCTCTAAAGGTAGGAAATAATTCTGGCTCTCTCCCAGAATGAAAATCAGAAAACACACTGCACCAAATTAACCAGTAGTACCATGCCGCAAATCTCACTGACTCTTTCCATCATCAAAATTCTCATTTAAGGGATAAACCTCTTGTCACTTAATTCATAGAAATATGGATATGCACAGTTGTGACTGTTAAAGCTGAGCAATAGCATGACAGACATTAGCGTATCAACATTACAGAAATTTCTTTTAATCTTCTGAATACAGCAGGAAAACTCTTCATTTGCCATTGTCACTAGACTGTGGAGAAAGCATCACAGTAGTGGGTAGACTGGCTTTTGTGTCTTCTGTGTGTGTGAAAGGCAATCAGGAGCTAGAAATTTGTTTCCCTAGAGGAGGAGGAGGAATAATTTGTCCCTCTAAGAGTATTCTGAAACACCTTAGAATACCTGTGAGCAAAGCAGGGACTAAAGGCAACATTACCTTTTAAAGGCATTCGCTCAACATGAGTACTTCCAGTAATACTCAATGTAAAACACATCATTTTAACCACTGTCCTGGTAACAGTCCTTGTTTACAAGGATTTAAGCAGATCTGCTCAAAGGCATGCACGTTAGACTGTGAATAGGTGCTGCTGTAGAAAGCAAAATACATTTTTGCCTTCTCTAAAAATGCAACATAATACCGAGCTCGCTTGGAACTCCATCTGTCTTGACACCGAGATGAACAAGCTCATTCTTTTATGTTTCCGTCAAACCTCAGTTCACAGTGGTGAATTTCCATTCCACGGAAAATCTCCCCTGCATTGTGCATCTCCTGAAGCACAGCTAAATACCTGTAGAACCTGAGTGACTAATTTCCAATTTATAAAAAGTAATGCAATTATCTCGTTCAAATTAGATTTAATTACAAAGCCTCTGAGTGGTCTAAGAATATTTTCTTGATACATGCTCAGCTGAACTCTCAACATCATTTTCATCAGGGTACACAATATCCATTTCTGGTTGCGTGTATCTCCTTCTACACTATGGTTAGTTGTATCACCCTGGAACACCTTTTCCTAGTTTGACAGTGTTTAATTACACCACCCTGGAACATCTCTTCAAATGGTATCCTGTTTCCAATCCGACACATCCAAATCCAAAAGAAAACGCTAATAACCTTTCAGAGAGAAGCATGTCCTGCAAGCCAGGAAAATAAATCTGCAGAAAACTAGTACCCGCCAATCCAACAAAGCAGCTCCCATTTTCCCCTCCTTTCAGCAATGCCACATAGAGCTGCTTTTCAAGAGCACAACAGACTGCTGCTAGATGCCAGTGGCAAATTAGTAAAAATGCTATTGTGATGTACGTGAAGTTGGAAAACATCCCACTTACCATCTTCTTCAGAATATACACTCCAATAGCATCCACAGTACCTGCATGTCAGTATTCTCCTACTGCCTTTATTGTTTTCATCCCATAAATTGGCATCAGAAATAAGAGCCACAGAAAGTGATAATAATGTAGATAGGGATACTCAGTGCCACATTCACTTACCTGCAAAAGGAAAAGCACAGGGTTTGAGCTCACTTAATCACACAAGTCAGCTAATCTTATTAGATGGCTGCTAATTATCTCTGACACAGAGAAGGATTACATGAGGCAGGAAGAGAAATGTTTTTTAATAGACATTGATTGGTTATATTGGGGAAAGACATTAACATTATATTTATCCAGAGATCATAAACATTTCCCTTTCTGTTTGCTGAAGAGCAGATGTGACAATGAAACAGGTGGTGGAAATAGAAACCCTACTAAAACCTCCAGGGTGTTTTCTCAGGAAGTGTCTAATGATTGTCACTAGATCTGTTGCGGCGCTTACTTTATAAGCTGCCGTGGTGCAAGTAGTTGCTGGGGTTTTGCCAGTGATCTCCTAGGCAACGGGCTGCTCAAAGGAGCCACAAATAGAAGCAGTAAACCCCACTCCCGATTTCAGACTCAAGGCACTTTGCGCCTGTAACATTCACCATGCGAGAAAATACACATCCTGCAAAGGCACAGGGCATCAAAAGAGCGTGCGTTCCCTTTCGTAGCATACTGCAGCCACAGACGTTGGCAATAAGAAGCAGATTTGTGCATCAGTTATGAAAAAATAACCAAATAGCTTATTAAGAAAAGTATTTCTAATTTGATAGGTTTTTCCAAAGAAAATCTCAATTAACAACAGTGCGGTGTTCACACAGACTTTTCAGTAATACGCGGTACTCATCTGGCCTCCTCAGGCTGATATCAGAAAAGAGCAATTTCTTCTCATATACTTTAAAGATTTACTATAATGACTTTATATGGTTACTTATTTCTGTTTAGCCTACAATACAAGCATAAATTTATTAAATGTAGCTCACTCATGCATTTTATTTAGTAAAACAATAAATAGCAAGTAAAAACCTAGAAAGAGTAATCTGGTGTCAGCTGTTCTGAATAACCAGTTCATGTATTATTTAATTACGTCTCTCCAAGAATAACAATGCATCACTCATCCTTGCTCATTAAATATAATTTTTAATTTCTTCAGCAATTTTCTTTGTAACTCATTTGTAAAAACAGCAGGTATTTTATTCCATACAGAAGCATTAGAATTATTAAAATATTAGAGAGTACCTACACAGCAAGCTTAATTTATATCTTTGTTTCCTCTGTGCTTATATATCATATTTTACAGAGAAAATTAACCATTCCTCTGGAGAGATTCTGTATGAATTCTAGCTTTAAAATACAGTTTCATTACAAAATGTGGACACTTTCAGAGAAACATATTCCCCAAGTTATTCAAAGACAGAGTACAGATGTCAGGTAAGAGCAGGCATAGATTCACCAGCACAGTAAACACAACCAAAACATAAGAAAATCTTAGCTGTTAATTAATGTCAGTGTCATACTGGTAAGGTCAAAATTATTCTTGTATCCTCCTACAATCTCTTAACAGATAAAATATCAAGGAAATACATAAGTAAATGCAGGCATATAGACACCTTTACAAAGACATATACATGTCACGATTGTACAGAATTTTATCAGTTTTATTTGAATAGGTGCATAGTTCAATTTTAAAACTTGAAGCAGGTGTGCCGAGGTTTGACTATATAAAAAGAGTCTTACAATGTCTTGTTTAGGCTAAGGACAGAGTTCTACTGTAACTCGAAACATATTATTTACTGTTTTTTAATTAGAGCTACAAAGACATCTGGTTGGAGTGGGATTTATCATATGCAGCTGATATTGCTGAATATAAGTAATGAAGATGTACATAGCTAACACAAGTATCAGAAACAGCCTAGGCACATCACACAAGCCCCAAGTTTAGTACAATCTACATTTCAGCTGCATCGTTTCTGAAATAACTTGCATGGAGATTTCTGACATGTCTGCATAATACTGCACAATATCACATAGCCACTGCCAAAGTGACCCATCAGATTATCTCATTCAACCTCTACAGGCACAGCGTATGTAGCCTCTAGATATACAGCATACCTGGAATTAAACTGCTTTATAATGTTTAGTTGCCAAGCCAGGAACCGATTTCTGAATAGATATACTCTGTCTTTAGCTGGAAGTGTCAAGCATTAGCGGGCCCATCCTTATGTGAGCAAATTAATTAAAAGTCTTTTAGTGAACAAGGCATCTCTCCAGCTAACAGGGCAACTGGATTCTCAAAAGGTCATTTCCTCCCTTTTTTTGAAAACTACTTTATGTTTGGAGTGCCAGTGGCAATATACAGAGACAGTATCTGTTTAACAGCTCATCTGAAAGCTTCCAAAGCTACTGCTCGCATAAAGGATCTAGACAGGCTGAGAGGAACCAGGGCAGCCACTGTCCACCAGCCCTTAGGAGAGATCCTACAACAGGTCTCAGCTGGACAAAAGCAATGGGTAAGGGCTTTGCAAGCTTGGCCTCAGGTACACATGGCAACCAGGAGCACTTTTGCAGTTATTTCTGCAAAAAAGCAACAGACCTGATGCAAGACCTTACAGTCAACAGCAATGGCTAAGAAGAAGTCAAGGTGCACATGTATTCTCTACACTCTTTTGGAGATGCGGTAACAGCAAAGAAGGCTGAAGTGCGTAAAGGAAAAAGACAACAATGGCAGCTGTGCTGAAGGACATGGGGCTATTATAGAAGATGAAGGCAAATAGCCTTCTTCAGTATTGATCTTAGCCATACAGTAACAAAGAATAAATGTGAAGCAAGAAGTTCTACATTAGGATTCTTCCTTGCATGGATAATTTTTGCAATATGTTGTTAGATTGGAGAGAAGAACAGCTACCTTTACAGAACAATGTTTCTTCCATGTTTAAGAGCAAGACCCTTGTGCTGTGCCTACAAAGAGTTATGACTATGAAGTTGTTCTTTGCTATCTAAGTTCTATCTGAGGAAACCAAAAGCATTATTTAGGGGAAAAAAAAAAAAAGATATAGACAAATGGACCATTGTCAGAAGATGTTCTGAAGGACAGAAGAAAGTGTAAACTAATTCAAGGAGAAATTTACAAAGAGACCTCATTTTGCATTAAAGGGACTAGTAACGAAGTTATTTGCAACTGCTGTATTTCCAGGGAATAAACTTCATCGCAAGCCTTGTAGGGAATTATAAAAATCAAAGGCCTCAGGTTCATTTCTTCAGTTGCAAACAAGTTCCCACAAGAGACAAACCAAGAATTTTTACTTGCTTTCCAAAGCCGTTTTCCACAGGAAGACGAATGAAAAATTTCACGATGTTTGTCATATGCTTCCACTTGTCTGAATATGTTCTGTAAAGGAGATGAGGGGAGAACCAGAAGAGCTGTCCCCTGATCTGAACCACAGCCAGGCAAGATTAAGAGAAAATATGAAGCAAAACCAGATCAGCTTAAAGTTACGCTGGAGACCTCTGCTAAGATCTCTGAAGGTGTGAAAAGCAGAATAAAAGATATTACTTCAGCTGAAAAGACAGAATGGGACAGAGGCAGTGACTGAATCTGGGCAAAAGTCTAAGAAATTAGGATACAGAATATTAACTTTGTGCAAAAAGAGATGAAAAGTGCAGCATGGCAAAAGCACATGCCAAACACCCAGCAAGTCTGGAGGAAAAAAAGGTAGTCAGAGCTGACAGAAGAAGGATAAACTTAAAACAAACCTAGCCAAGAGAAAACCGTGGCATAAGCCAACTCTACATCAGTAGAAGTGAACGGAAAGTGACAGATTTTAAAGCTCTGCAGTACGAGAAGCCAAGCCAAGAGATGATAGGAGAAGGAAGACTTCTCGGAGCACAGTCGAGGTTAGCAGATGATTGGTATGAAAAAGGAACACATTACTTTCCCCCTCCTCCACTTAAGACTGACCCACTATTTTACAATGTGGTGGTATTAAGAAGGCAAAAAAAGCTACTCATGGATTGGGAAAGCACAGTTATTTAAGGAGTGGAAAGAAGAGAAGCACTTGTCAGAATAGAAGGGAAAAAAGCATCAAAATAGAAGGAAATCTAGGAGAACAGGTATGAACAAGACCAAAATTTAAACTAGATATGAAGGGGGATGGGGTTATAGCTGGGATTGCAGCGGGGCAGTGCTCTAGAAATTATGAGGACCGGGTGGCCTTCCATCCCCCTAGCGTGAGATCAGTGTGCTCAGCTTGCTCCCTGAAATGCTTATACACCAATGCACGCAGCGTGGGGAATAAGCAGGAGGAGCTAGAAACCTGGGTTCGGGCAGGAGATTATGATCTGGTGGCAATTACAGAGACATGGTGGGACAGCTCACATGACTGGAATGTGGTCATGGGTGGCTATGTCCTTTTCAGGAAAGACAGGCCAGCCAGGCGAGGTGGTGGAGTCGCTCTTTACATGAAAGAGCAACTACAATGTCTTGAACACCATCCAGGCATGGATGAGGAGCAAGTTGAGAGTGTATGGGTTAGAATTAAGGGGCAGGCTGGCAGGAGAGATACTGTTGTGGGTGTCTATTACAGGCCACCAGATCAGGGTGAGGAAGTTGATGAGGCCTTCTACAGGCAGCTGAGAGCGGTCTCACAATCACAGGCCCTGGTTGTCGTGGGGGATTTTAACTTCCCTGATATTTGCTGGAAGGACCACTCAGCCAGCCAGCCACAGTCCAGGAGGTTCCTCCAGTGCATCGATGATAATTTTCTGATGCAAATGGTGGAGGAGATGACCAGGAGAGGAGCACTGCTGGACCTCATCCTCGCTAACAAGGAGGATCTGGTTGAAGCAGTAAAGGTTGAGGGCTGCCTTGGCTGCAGTGACCATGAAATGGTGGAGTTCAGGACCTCCTGTAGCAGAAACAAAATAGCAAGCAGAATTGCAACCCTGGACTTTGCCAAGGCAAACTTTGGATTTTTCAAGCAATTACTCGAGAAAATCCCATGGGCAAGGCTGTTTGAAGGTAAAGGGGCCCAAGATAGTTGGTTAGCGTTCAGGGACTGCTTCTACCGTGCTCAAGATCAGAGCATCCCGACATGTAGGAAGTCAAGGAAGGGAGCCAGGAGACCTGCGTGGCTAAACAGGGATCTGCTGGGTAAGCTCAAGGGCAAGAGGAGAATTTACAGATCTTGGAAGGCAGGGCTGGCCACTTGGGAAGAATATAAGGCTGTTGTCCGAGGATGTAGGGAGGCAACTAGGAAAGCAAAGGCCTCCCTAGAATTGAACCTGGCGAGAGGGGTCAAGGACAACAGGAAGTGCTTTTTCAAATACGTGGCAGATAAAACTAACACCAGAGGCAATGTAGGCCCACTGAGGAATGAGGTGGGTGCCTTGGTGACACATGATACAGAGAAGGCAGAGTTACTGAATGCCTTCTTTGCCTCTATCTACTCTGCCAGAGGCTGTCCTGAGGAGCCCCATTCCCCTGAGGCCCCAGAGGAAGTCAGGGCAGTGGAGGAGTTTGCTTTAGTCGGTGAGGACTGGGTTAGGGACCAATTAAGCAATCTGGACATCCATAAATCCATGGGTCCAGACGGGATGCATCCACGGGTGCTGAGGGAGCTGGCTGATGTCATTGCTAGACCACTCTCCATCATCTTTGCCAAGTCTTGGGAGACGGGAGAGGTGCCTGAGGACTGGAGGGAAGCAAATGTCACTCCAGTCTTCAAAAAGGGCAAGAAGGAGGACCCGGGAAACTATAGACCGGTCAGCCTCACCTCCATCCCTGGGAAAGTGATGGAACGACTTATCTCTGGTGCCATCTCAAGGCATACCAAGGATAAGAGGGTCATTAGAGACAGTCAACATGGCTTCACCAAGGGGAAGTCGTGCTTGCCTAACCTCTTAGCCTTTTACGAGGATATAACAAGGTGGATAGATGATGGCAGAGCAGTGGATGTGGTCTACCTTGACTTCAGTAAAGCATTTGACACAGTCTCCCACAGCATCCTTGCTGCTAAACTGAGGAAGTGTGGTCTAGACTCTCGGGTAGTGAGGTGGACTGTGAACTGGCTAAGGGGAAGAAGCCAAAGAGTCGTGGTCAATGGGGCGGAGTCTGGTTGGAGGCCTGTATCCAGTGGAGTCCCTCAAGGGTCGGTACTGGGACCAGTGTTATTCACTATATGCATCGATGACTTGGACGAGGGACTAGAGAGTACTATCAGCAAGTTTGCTGATGACACCAAGCTGGGAGGAGTGGCTGACACACCAGAAGGCTGTGCTGCCATCCAGCGAGACCTGGACAGGCTGGAGGGTTGGGCGGGGAAAAATTTAATGAAATCTAACAAGGGTAAGTGTAGGGTCTTGCATCTGGGTAGGAACAACCCCAGGTTCCAGTATAAGTTGGGGAATGACTTATTAGAGAGCACTGTAGGGGAAAGGGACCTGGGAGTCTTGGTGGACAGCAGGATGACCATGAGCCAGCACTGTGCCCTTGTGGCCAGGAAGGCCAATGGCATCCTGGGGTGTATTAGAAGGGGGGTGGTTAGTAGGTCAAGAGAGGTTCTCCTTCCCCTCTACTCTGCCCTGGTGAGACCCCATCTGGAATATTGTGTCCAGTTCTGGGCCCCTCAGTTCAAGAAAGACAGGGAACTGCTGGAGAGAGTCCAGCACAGGGCAACTAGGATGATGAAGGGAGTGGAGCATCTCCCTTATGAGAAAAGACTGAGGGAGCTGGGGCTCTTTAGTTTGGAGAAGAGGAGACTGAGGGGAGACCTCATTAATGTTTACAAATGTATCAAGGGTGAGTGTCACGAGGATGGAGCCAGGCTCTTCTCGGTGACAACCACTGATAGGACAAGGGGTAATGGGCTGAAACTGGAACATAAGAGGTTCCGCTTAAACTCGAGAAGAAACTTCTTCTCGGTGAGGGTGACGGAACACTGGAACAGGCTGCCCAGAGAGGTTGTGGAGTCTCCTTCTCTGGGGACATTCAAGACCTGCCTGGACACGTTACTATGTAGCATAATCTAGGTGTTCCTGCTATCGCAGGGGGATTGGACTTGATCATCTTTCAAGGTCCCTTCCAATCCCTAACATTCTGTGATTCTGTGAAAATACAGAGTTTGAAACTAGAGTAATACTTCTGTAGAGTAGGGTAGGGCATGAGGTGGGAAGACTGGAATCAAACAACGCTTTGAATACAATATAAAGGCAGCATGAAAAACTCTGGTCAAGTGACCAATTGTCCTATCAATGTTCAATGAAGGACCAGCACAACTTGAGCTTCATTTAGGTGTGGCATCCAAAAGTTACACTGATGGCAATAGTGTGGTACTTCACTGAAAAGGTCCAGAATTCTGAAAGTTAGGAAATTCAACAGGGTAACAGATGCTGGCATAGACAGAGGTAACACTTTCTAAAGCATGCAAAAAAAAAATCATCCAAATTAAGAAATTAAAAACATCTACAATTTAGAGAAACACATCATCAGTCCCATTCCACATCCAGCCAGTGAAACTTTGCATCAGCCCTACTCAGCTCTTAAGTTACATCCCTGTTGTTTTAAGGGCTGTTCTCCAGATGACATTACCTTCTGCTGCTAAAAAGTTGACTAAACCAAAAAGATTGACTTTTATCTTGCATAGAATAAACAGGAAATTTAAAAAAAAAACCAAACCCAAACAACCCAAAACATTACACCAAACTCAGTAAGATACTCTAATCAGCAAACTAGTAATTCTACACACTATGCCTAAACCTAACAGTCTGAAAAAGAACATGATGTTCTCTGGTCTGCAGGGAAGCATGCACCAACGGAGGCTTGCATTAGCACTTCAGAGATTCCAGACACCTCACAAGAGCCATGATCTATTTACTATTCAAGCCTATCTTTAAGGAGCAATGGTTCTTTATTTTCCACAGCTGGTGACAGTGCTCATAGTCACCTTCACCTACAGGAGCTGATCACAAATTCCCAAGAACTCTTCCCTCATTCCACCAGTAGGCTGGCAAAGGAGACAGATAAATAGAGACCTCCTTGATGTCCCTAAAGGCAATATAGATCCTTCATCTGAAAAAGATTAGTCTCTGCCCAGAACATAAAACACTGCAAATACAATCAAGTGAATTCACACCCCTGTGTGTCAACTCCTGTTGCCCTACGGTTAACAAGCTGAGCAGAGGCATGGGGTTTACTCTGGACAGGCAAAGTGGAAGAAGCTGACTACTAGACCCTGAAGTATTGACTCTTGCATAAAAATCTATCACATTCTTTAAAGAAACTGAAACTGTTGATTCACATTCAGTGGACTTTGGATCTGATTTTTACCAAATAAGTTGGATTTCCTTCTGTTCACTCCTTCTGGCTTTACTATCTGCAGTCAGTGAAGGAATGTAAATCTAGGAGGTTTTTTCTACACACAAGTGAATAATGCTGATATTGTGAGATGCCCCTTTGCTCCACTTTTCAAGAATTTGAAGAAATAAAAAATAAACCAGTTACACCTTTCAGGCATCATTTTCCATGCCCTGCAATTCAATGTTAAGAAACAAGGGCTGTTGAGAAATAAGGGATGTCTAGAAGACTACAAGAGACAAAAATAGAAACCTTTAAGAATTAAAATGACAGGTGACATTTTTTGAAACAACAATTTTCAACAGCAGAGGAAGACTTGCATTCTTTTGAAATGAAAAAATCTATTCTACTTTTAGGAGCAGGTTTATCTATAGAATATGAATACTGTTCACCTCATGAAAGTAACAGCTGTGTTGCAATCAGATGAAAACAACAAAACCAAAAATGACCAAGGCAGCTGTTTAAAAAAAAATTTCATCCATAGCTAACCAGTCTCATGCCACTGAACAGTTTAGATAGGCTGTAGTTAAAACACATACCCACCCTAAATGTTCTTTTTAATCACACATGAACATGTTCACACACAGCCAAGGAAAAATACAAAGGCTCCATTAACAGTACCTGACATGACATTTTAGCCTCCTAGAAGATGAGCTGGTAGGTCATGAAAGCTGTACCCAGTCTAAAGGCAAAAAAAACCCGACAAAAAAAACCACCAAAAACACAACAAACAAACCGAACAGAACCAAAGAAAACCCAGACTACATCCTGAAAACAGAAACTCACTCCATATATAACTACTTTGGCAGGAAAAAAAAGTCAGCAAATGCTTTCTAGAGGAAAACACATCCATTCCAATTCACAGTGAGCAACAAGGATTGAAAAGTGGCTGTCCTTACTGTTTGGCTAAACTGAAATATTTTCTCTGTCCAATAATCCTGTGAAGGCACATAGCACTAACAGATGTACAAACTAAACCAGAATGTAGTGGTCATCTCCTGGAGTTTAATATTTTATTAATTACAGATGGTACCAACTTAAGTTTATGCAAGGTTTTAACAAGCTGGAACTATGAGAAATTGGGACAGAAGACAATTTATTTCACAATGAAACCCCTGAAGCACTGAGCACTGATTTGCATTTTAGCAGAAATTCATCATCTGACCACGTCACAGATATTCTCCACCCACAGTCTAACTCTTCTCTTTGCTCTTGGCTAGTTTTCTTTAGGCCAGGACTCAAAAAAAATATAAAAATGCGGGCTGTTGCTAAGGCTGGACTGAAATGGAAAGACCGAAGATAAAAAAAAAAAACCTGCTGCTGGGATCAGTTTTTCCATATGATCACTGCATATATGGCCTGAATCCCAGAAGGTTCCTGAGCAAACCTAATACCTTTTTCACTAAGCTTCTCTTAAAGACAGTTTGGAAAGGTAAATGCTGAAAGTGTAGTGCAGCGGTTATAAAGGATTCTCCAAAACCCACAGACATGTGTTGCACTTACTGAAAGCGGCACTTACCTGAGAAGGCTGATACAAAATACAGATCAAGATTTGATGAAAAGAATAAACTTGGCACACTTGTCAAAAGTCTCTCCTCCTACATTCTCTCTCCCTCTCAGTAATTTTTCAGAAAAACAGTGGCTCTATATTAGTTTTAATGCTTACTTCACAAAAATAATTTCTATTGCTCTTGGTACAATGCCAGCTAATTCCACAGATGGAAAAAAACAACAACAAAGAGCTTGCTTTTGATCCACTGCTTATTTCATGAAAGAAAATACTCACCCTTACAGTCACAACACAGGCATTGTTTTCCATGTAGTACCATGCCTTGTTTGGCATCGAGACAACACTTGGCACTTTATCCAGAAGTATCAAAGTTTACCTCATGGAGTTGGCATTCACAAGTGTTATATATCCCGCAATTATTTCAACAAATACCAAGTCAACCTCATTAAACAGCATGCACAAGCACATCGTAATGAATTACGCTAATGCTAGAACACAAAAATAAACCCAACTACACTCAAATGACACTTAAGGGAATTATTTTGTGGATTAAAAAAAATATTAAAAAGTACAATACGTTAAGAATTTTTAAAGCAAAAACAGGCACCTTTCTAACACCATACTTCCGTTGAACTACAAATTATAGAACAGGGTAAAGAAATCAGAGTGAAATTCTGTGCCTCATGCTGTGGAAGAATTTAATCACATGATTCTTCCAAGCTCCATGTGCTATGAATTTATGAATTTTGGATAAGTATGCTTTGCATATCCTGGAAGAGACCAAGACGCCTGCAGGTATTAGCCCTAATACCTGAAGAGAGCTGGACCAGAGACAGGCGCTTCACCCATCTCAGAAGCTGCAATCACAGACACATCTGAGAGAAAGAGTGGTCTAATTTCAGCTGGGCAACAGTGTAAAGATCCTGCAAAATCAGATTTTGTTATCTCTATACTTAAAGTTACAATAACCTTCCTGCTAAACATTCCCCAAAAGGTAAATTCGGCTCAGGACACTTATCTGTATCAAAAACACTGCTGAGATGAAGCATGCAGCGCGTGGGTTTGTGCTATTGAGAAACACACAAAGGCAATTGTACAGCATACTGAAAGCAGGGCTAATAATTTATTGACTGTATTTTGCCATGGTTACTTGGATTCATAAACTATGAGAAAGAAAATATTTATTTTGACACTGTAGGAAACTTAGAAGGGTGATATTCAATATTGATGAACTTGACTGAATAGAGTATTATATGAGGACACTGGAAGCTGCTTTGGGAAGCCTAGTGAGGGGGGAAAAAAAAAAAAGAAACCTGCTAAAGAGTTTTTCAAAGAACTGACCTTTGCTATTAATGGAAGCAGAACACAGCTATTCTGGAAGAGCTGTGCAATTTACTAGGATTTTCATTTCTGTCACTTGCAGTACCTTTACCATAACTTTGCTGGAAAAGTCCTTTAAAAATAAACCAGTGTTTGCAACCCGCTACAAAAAAGAACTGAACTAGGTCTTCTATTTTCAACCATGATCTATATTCCCACATGCGTGAAAATCACTGTGGAATTTTTATTATCTCCTGTACTTCATATATCAGTTTAATCTTACTTATTCTGTGTAGATTAATAGGTAATTACACATTTCCATCTCTCAATTCTCAGCTAGGTTTCTATCTAGTTTGTTTCTCTAAGTTATTTAGGCTGTTCCTCATGCTTACTTTTGTACAACAGCAGCGAGTTACTCAAGTTCAGCAATACAAGCATTCTGCAAGCAAAAAAACAAACTATAAGCTCTGCAAGTAAAAGTTGCTTGGAACGACCATGGTCATTCTGCTATCCTTGATCACATATTTTGCTCCCTGATTTCTTGCTGTTTAAATGGTGAAAACTTCAAGGGCAAAGACCAGGTCCTTAATCTCATGCAGACTGCAGCATAAAAGGGCTCTGATTATAATTGTGGTTTCTGTGCTACTGCTGAGAAACAATTCATGATTATACTTTACAAAACAGGAATTTCTCATCTTAGACCCTTTCGCATCTGAAAACAGCAACCCAAACTGAATGCTGTTAACTTTTTGAACTGCCTTCCCTTTCCTGACCACCTTCTCACTATAAACACACCACCCATTCTTCCCCAAAACATCCTTGGACTATTCTGCACCGACATTTAATATTTTATGATGGCTGTACAGTGAACGGTGTGTGTGCACAAGATAACCATGACAACAAATAATGAGCAGGTTTTGGCTGGCTGAATGCCACCTGTGAAGAAAACAGTAATTCATTTCCTTAGAAGAGACAAAGGAAGAGACTGAAGGAGCTCTGAGACATCTTGCATTAAACCATTATATTCCTTCCCTACAGTGTAACTGCTTATTTAAACACATTAAGAGAACTAAGAGTTTCTGTACCGTAAACAGAGACATGCTCCCCGCACCCTGTCCCCTTTCACATGGCTTTAAAATCAGTTGAACTAAAGCAAAAGTAATTTGAATGATAAGCCAGAGCTATGTTTTATTTCTTTTTTCAAATTAGTTTCAGCTTTAACTGGCAACAAAAACTGAATTGGATTTTTCAATTTCTTAGACTGTCATCAGTTCCTTTTCACCACTGGGTCCTTTGTGGGCTTCCTTCATTTTGTCTGGACATGACTGAAAATTAACTGGGACACAAAATGGAAATGTTCTTCCACTTTATTAGAAGCATTTGCCTGTGTTAGCCAAAAGTCTACATTCCCTCTCTGCCTGTTATCCCCCTGTACTGAAAGTAGGGACAAAAATGCTTTCTGTTTCCATCTCAGGCAGTCACAGCTCTTCTCCTATGAGGTGCCATCAGTCCCCCACCTCCCCTCACTCTGTTTCATAGCAAAGATCTAGAAATCTACTCCCATACCCCACTGGCTTGTGGAACTGACAGAAGGAGAGGATCTGGACAGCAACCCCCTACTTGTGTGTTGCTGTGATTTCTGCAGTTTATTCTGTTGTGGACACAACCACTACAGACATTTTGGCAAAACTGAGCTGAGATTTTCCAAAGTTCTGTCAGAAATACCAGCAGAAAACCACATAACTGACTAAATTCTATGAGTCCTCTTACCTTCATCTCGTTCTGGAGACCTAAACCCAGTGAGGCTGAGAGGGGGCACAGTGGGATTGAGTGGAAGGGAAAACTGCCAGCTCAAATTCATAAAGTGGTTGCAAACCAGATGGGTCCCTCCAAAGCTAATGCACATAAAAGCAGAAACCACCTTTGACTACGGAGCCAGGACAGGCAGCCACTCCTTGTGCAGACAGCACAACAGCACCAGCCACCCTGCCAGCCCTCTCCACCACGTACCAAAGCACTGAGAAATCAGCCGGTGCATCTGAGAAAAATAAGAGGAACAGAAATTTTAGAGGAGGTTTTTAGGCAGGCAAAGATACAGTCTCCCAAGATTTCCACTCCCCTGTTTGCAAGTAGCGTCTCAGAGAGACCCAGTGAGGTCTGCAGTTCAGAGTTGGCAATTCCAGTTTCTCAGCAGCCACCACGCCTACAGCATCATGTGCTTGTAAGTTCTGGCACGGCAGTCACCGAAAGCCTCATGTGGCTCTAGAGAGGAGCCACTTTCCCTAAACAGGAAGGCTAAGATTAGCTTCCCTCACCTAAAATGCCTGCCTCTCAGATAAGCGGCACACTTTAAGACATGTAAAGGAAGAAAGAGACCAAGTTACTATTTAAGCTCTCAAATCCTTTCTATGAACTATACTGAAAAACATTACCTCTACATTGAGGATGGAGAGGTGTTACACGACATTAAGACTGAACTGAAATTGTGTGCAATAGCAAAGAGCAGCAAATGGAAGAAGCAAGGCAGAGAAGCAAGAAGATGGGCAAATTGTTACTGAACACAAACACCGCAAAGTGTTAATCAAGTGCTTCTCCCTATATCGAGTTCATAGCATACAGTACAACATAGCGTGAAAGTTTTCACACCAAGTGCTCTTCATTGTGGAAGGAGAGCAGCAGATTTTGTTTCCAGTGAGCAGTGTCTCATTTGAAGCCTTTACATCTGACAATGTACCAGTCAAAGAGAACAAAATTACTCTTTCCATCCTCTCCCATATCGCCGCTTACATGTCCCCAAAGAAAGTCATTTTCAGAATGTTTCCAGCGTTAATGTACCTGATTCTTTTAAATAAGGAAATACATATGTATTAGTCACATAAAAGCTTTAAAACTACACAAAATCTGAAGCGACCCATGTTTATTAGCATATCTATGCCAGTTTAAGTGGATGCTATCAGATGTTTACCATCAGCTATGCTTCTCCTATATTTCCAGTATAAAACTCAATGACAGAAAACACGATGAAGAATCTTAAAAAGAACAAAACAAGCACTGCTGACTTGTCATCCACGATTTCATGCAGAAGCTTCCAGTGCAAAGTGCTCATTTGCATTAATTCAAACTTATTCAAACAGGTTTTTAAGGAGTAACTCCTTCAATAATCAGCTTTTCCCACTGCTGCTACTTTCCAGCATCAAAATAGATATTGTTATCCTCACCTATCCCACCGTGGCCCTGAGGAAGATGTGCTCATTAACTCATACATTCTAAAAAGTTAACATAGAACATCCTAAAGGTGGTTTAAATACATTAATTTTTCCCTTAAAAATTCCACAGAAAGTGAAAATCAAGGGAAGTAGTACACTAAACAATTTAAGGAGTTGCACATTTTTCATTTAACTTTTCCTCCCCTCTGAAAAGATGATTCTTTAGCACTTCCTGATTTATTTTTGAGATGTCAATGAGGGGAGTCAGCTAATATCCAGACTTAACCCCATGAGTACCATTCTCTTACAAATGCTGGAACCTACAAGAGAAGATAGCAGGGGCAAAACCAGGCAGTTTGAACTCAAGTATTAAGCCACCATAACAGGGAGGTTGCAGCAAGGTAACTAAACATGCCCTGAGCACATTCAGCAGCTTTTTTGGCTGCTAATCCCGAGATGGTGTCAAGTTTTGATAGCTCATGCTGTGAAACACGCTTGAGAGGTCTTCATAGTTGGCCTCATTCTGTTTTGCTGCAGCTAGGCCAGCCAACAGTCAGAAATCACTGGTTTTCATTCAACTCTGTCACCCTTTCACTTACCCAATGCAGCCTGTTTATGCAGACTTCACAGGATCAATTGTACCTGTCTACATGATGACACTTAATTATATGGGGCTTGCTACTCTTAACATTGTATTCTTGCTAGACTACAAAAATAATCAACTGTTTTCAGAGCATACTCTTACAACCCCATTAAAGACTAAATACGTTGGAAAGTACGTTTTGTGTTCTCTTTAATAATGCAGTCAATTGCATACAATCTCAGATACAGGAAATCACTACAAGCTCTGAAATACATCGCTTACAATATTCTGGACTACTTTGGAAGCTGTCAATCACGGATCATCTCTGCTTGCACACAAGTGAGAGGGGTTCCGAAGA
Source organism: Trogon surrucura (assembly GCA_020746105.1). Taxonomy (NCBI): domain Eukaryota; kingdom Metazoa; phylum Chordata; class Aves; order Trogoniformes; family Trogonidae; genus Trogon; species Trogon surrucura. Next base: position 32,912,279 of record CM036621.1, read on the forward strand.
TACAGCACGAGACTACAAATTCATCCTTCTCGGGTTTATTCCCAGCTTTGTGATTTGCAATTAAACAATTAGTACTTCAGCAACTTTAAATTACCCAAGGCCAGGAGTACAGAGACCAAGAAGGTGCTCAGCATTGTGGAGCCCTAAGGACTACAACAAAACCAGAATTTAGGTATCCTGGCTATTGGTTACATATAAGCCTCAGTCAGGTCACGTAAACTGAAACACACTGAAATGTGCACCTGGTTACCGCAGTAGAGAGGCATTTATCAATGGCAACTTTATAACACGGTGGTAGAAAATTACTAAATCCTATGCATGCGTACTGTTCAGTTTAAGATAACAATAACATTAATGCAGATAGGATGCAAATTAGGTCATCATTTTAGCCTTCTCTGTTGCCCACTACTTTGTCTCTCTGTTCTGATGGCAAACTGGATTGGTTCTACTGCTACAACATCAGCTCTAAGCTTCATCTTGCTGATCCTCCTCTCTCTGATATCCCCCTGACTCTCAGAGCCTTAATTTCTACTGCCAATGCCTTGTTACTTTAGGCTGTGTTCTGCTGCCATTTTTCCTTCCTCTGCTCTCCTACATCTTCCTCATTTCCATTTCTTTGTGCTCTATCATCCCTATCTGAACAAAGTCCAATCTTTGAAACACAGGTTAGTGCTAGTAGACTAAAGATGGCAGGATAACTAGTTCAAAATCATGACATTTAAGCTCAGCTAACTGAAGATTAATCTCTTGTTCCACAAATAAAACATACTTAATTTTCACTTGGGTTTTAGCTGGCATTGTCATCATTACTGCATTTGGCATCTAAGACAAAATGCTGAGTTGTGTTGTTTTTTTTTTTAAAATTCGCTACAGAATGGAAGAAGTAGTGCCACGGAAGCACACAGAGTAGCTCAGACTTTGGAAACATTAACTCAGTAATACTAAATATGTTTATGTCCACAAAGGCAATAATGCCATATATGTCATGTTACCAGAAACAATTTACGCAGCTATTTATCCAACATACAGAAACTTAACTTGAAAAGACTGTTTCAGCCTGATATATTACAGATGCAGTTTGAATCTGTCAAGCAATTCAGCTGGAAAAACAGCCACAATGGTATCGTGATACACTCTTCTAGTCTTGTCTCCCTTTTGGTCTTATAGCTACATGTCCTACTCATGAGGATTTTGGAACAAGAAGTACTCTGTTTCCTCTCCATGAAGGGATTTGAACCCACAAGTCTCCCAGCCACCAGACAAAAGCTTCTCTCAGTTCAAATCTCTGTCCTGAACCTGCAGATAGTGGATTAACTACAGAATTTCCACACTATCCTGAGGTGGGTCCTTGTTACATTTGCTGTGAGAATTATTCTGCTCTGCAAAATAATATTTCTACATGGAAAAAAGAAAAGTGTCATTTGATTTAGAGAACCCAGAATAGAAAGGAGGAGCCCTATCATGTTATGTGGAGGGAATTATATGCTCATTTCAATAAGTAGCCAGGCTTTGATGAAAACATACAGGGATTTTATTTTTTTTTTCTCCTTCCAAACATGTTTCCATGGTCATTTCCAGAACGAAAAAAGTCTCCCTTAGCAGATTTATATTACCTCAGTCACACCCTGTAATGGCATCTCTCCGAGGCAGACTAATCAGCTCTGCTTCCTGCCTGCGGTATATTAGGTCATCCTTCCCCTGATAGCCCTGCTCTGTAGTCACACAGGGCACTTCAGACCAACAGCAAGAGGACAAATCTGTCCTTCTCCAGTCAATCTATATTAAGGGGTTTACGCTGTAAAGCAGAGGAAGTGCTGAAAGAGGATACGAATAGATTAATATCATTACAGCTTGTAAATGATCCTAGGAAATTAAAAACAGTCTGCCTGAAGAACACCGAGGCAGATGTGCTACAGGCATCCTCCACAGATCTCACCATAGTAACCAGAATAGCCAAAATGTCTGCATCTGTTAGGTATAGCATTTATATCTGAAAATATTTTCCTCCACTGCTGTAATGCATAATTTTGCAACTGGGTAAAGGTCTTCTAACTGCAGAAAAATAATAACCAAAGCCTAAAGGAAATTTTGGTTTTATGCGGAGTGAAGAAGAGAGAGAGAAAAAGACAGAGCTCCCTAAGCCTGTTTCGTCACATACTAAGGCCTTCTTGCTACAGAGGTATCTTAGTAAATAAAACAGCTACTCTGAACAACATATATCTTGCATTCACCACAGATTATAGATATTTCTGTATCTGTGTGCAATGAGATCATTTATTTTGGTAGATATTAATACTAGCAAAACCACTTGTCTATATTTAGATATTATACGGAAACACTATTTCCCCAAAGTTCATGTACTTGAAATGTACATAAATAATCAACAGTCAGTAGCCAAAATAAACAAACAAATAAGTTACTATGAATATGCAAATGAATACAGTTCTAATTTTTTTCTTCTTTTCAAGCTTTATGCTAAGTTGTTATTATAGACCAAGTTGCGGAAGTACATACGATACCTGCTGTGTCTGTGCTCTATGTTGAACATGTGCCTTTGAGCTCACTCTGGGAAGGTTGAGCTTCAATCACGCTCTCTAGCTTGCATCTTTCTGGCAGGTCATGCAAATTATTTTGCGTCACAGGGACCACACTTCCACCTGTGCATTCATCTAATATACTCTGAATTACTCAAAAAAAAAAATACTCTTTTTTTTTATCTATGGTTCTTTGGTTGTACGAAAGCTAGCAAATATGAGGACATATACTAGCAGCTGTACAACAATCCCATGCTACAAAACGCAGGAAGGATCAGCCTCTTGGTGTTAGGAGAGGGGAAGAAACCCCAGGGACCATCCTCAGGCTTCCTGGCTGTTAGAGCAGGTGATAGTGCTTGCACACTGAAACCCCACGCTGCAGGGCGAGACCAACGCTGAGCCACTCCGGCCACATCTTGCCAAAACCTAGCTAGCACCTGTGGCCCTACATAGGTAACCAACTTAAAATGTAGAACTACTGCATAAAGGATTCCTATAGTCCAGCTAAGATGCTTTGCAGTTAAAAGTGTTCTTGTACACCTGGGGTTTGCTGCCCAAATTCCAACCGAAATGGAACGTACCTTTCCTGCTTCTCCATACGTACACAGACCTTATTTTTCACAGTGTGGTTCAGCACAAAGTAGGCTGCCAGCACTGCCATTTTGTGCTGCTAGAGAAGATTTTGCTGAGATAGCCATTAGTGCTAATGCTTATTCTGGCAACGGATCATGCCACTGAACAAATTTGCTTGCTGTAATTATTTGAATTACTTAAAATTAGCAAAATGCCAATCATTTGTTCAGCAGGGAGATGCATACATTTTCTAACAAAAATCAAAGCAAATTGGTTATAGCCAACTAAAATGGTTTCTTGTGTTTAAACCCCTCTTAGGGTTACAAAACATTTAAAACTAAAAGCCACTTGGGTCTTACTCATTTAAGAAAGGTTTTGAGGGGTGTGGTTTAAAATTATTATGAAAAACTCTGAGAAAAAAACCCATGAATATACAGCAATTCTAAACAAAGATGTGCAAGCACATAACTCACATATTTCCCCCACGCTAAGAGAATTCACTTAGCACTGTTTAGATATTCAACAACCATTGATACGTACTAAAAATATGACACCTGGAAAGAGTGACTGAATTTTGCACTATGGTTACCGCCTTTCACTACAGCCTGCACTGCCTCAGATTCACACGCGTGCCCTTACGAAGCAACGGAAGTGCTGGAGATAAGTCAAAAATGTAAATCCTCACCGGATGAACTATCAGCCGAGTTGAAACTCGCTGTTGTTATACACCCTCATATCATGTTTACAAGTCATGAGAGGTCCTGGCTGTAAGCAAGCTACTATTTCCTGGGTGTTCACAGAATCAAAAAACTGCAAGGGAAAACCCACGTATTTCTCAGCATAGAGCTAGTGGCTGTTCCTATATTCACAGCAGCTGTTGAATTCTCACTTTTAACTTTAATGGACAGTTCAGATATGAAGGCACATAAACATTGCAGCACAAGAGTTGTAAAGAGTTTCACTGACCCTGTTAGTTTCAAATGAACACAGCCATAAACACAAAATAGAAGTAAAATTTCAGCGATCATTAAATGGATATAACCCCCCCCACCTTCATTTCCATGTATTTGTACTTCAGGAACAACTACAGCTTGCCTTGAAAGGCTGTACCCTCACAGGATCTTGTCTTTACCTTTATGACTCTTTGTTTCAGGACACCTCCACAACTGGGGTAGCAAATGCTACTATTAAAATACCAACCCTTGAGTGCCTTGCAGACATCATAGCTGTTTATACCCATTCAGAACAAATACGAGGGAAATGAATGGCAAATTCGGGTTTGGAAGTAGTGTGTGCCTACTTTTCACTGCAATAAATATAGACAAAGAAAAGCAGTGGCACCTCAGATTTAGATAACCCACTTCCAAGGGAGATGCTCTTTTTGCCCTCCTTCCCCAAACCATTCATTACATTCTTAAATTTGTTTGGGTTTGGTTTTTTTTTTTTTTTTGCAAGCACAAATGTGGTACCATTCAATTCAGGTGAAGTATGAAGGTCACAGAAAAACTCAAAAACCTATAGACTGCAAAAATGTCAAATACTATCGCTGAACTTGGAGGAGAAAACATGAAACATTGCATCTTATCGTACATATTGCCAAAAGCGTATTTTTTTTGCCTCAGTGGCACAAATAACTGTTGTAGACAGCCATCATTTAAACTCATTCTGTAAACCATAGATATTACAATCACTTTCCTACTGTACTAGTAACGTTTCTCTTTCGGCAATGGAAGTACAACAGTTCCCTGCGGTTTGGATTTGGTAATGCTTTACTGTGGGAAACAACACAGATGCAGATAAGGGCTTAGTTCTGCCTTTCTTTCCTCCCAATCCATTGATTTCCATGAATAATACGCTTCTTTGCAAGGACTGAAGCAAAATTTGAAATCCAACTGTCTACACCATCCCATGCTTGCTGTTTTTAAAGGTTTCATGGGTTTTTTTTTTGGTTTGGCTGGTGCGCTTTTTGAGGGGGGACATTTGTTGGTTTTAGGGGTTTGTTTTTGGTTTTTTTCTCCAGGAAGTAAGTTGAGGACATCTTGCCTATATTTCCTGTTGAACTATATTTAGAATAATAGCTCCGCATTTCTTTTATTCTTGATGGTGTATTATTTACATATTATAGATGTGGCTTCTTGTTAGGGATAAAGACTCATTTTTCCGTTAAATTATGTGTTAAGGGACTAAGGTGATGATGTGTTTATTTGCATCATATTATCATTATAAGAAAACGTTACCTTAGAAGAAATGTGTAATAATACTGCTGAGTGAATAAGATGACATTTGCTTATTTTTTTGGACCACTTTAATTTCTGCATTAGTGACTAAATCCAAGCAGCGTACAATATGAATCAAGATATGATTCATTCTGTCATCAATTAATATGCATTAACTTAATGAAAAAATCTAAAGGTTACTTTAAAATCTCACCAGGGTGTACATGTTCCAGGGATAAAATTAATCAGACTACTAAAAATTTCAAGACAGTCTCAATCCTGCATCATTTTTCCAATTTTCATGACTTTGGTTTAGACAAGAGCTGCGTGCCTGCTACACACGGCTATTCTGTACAGTGGTTCTAGGGAAACTAGGAAAAAAGTCAGGATTTCTCTATCAACTCCCCCAAGGTCTGATCCAGATGAGTAGCAGAGCATGAACTGTTTGGATCATGGAGCAATACTGGCTCCCATGTTCAACCAACAGCAATCACGTTGACCCACATTTGTACTCCTGAGGCCTGGGTTCCCGTTTGGTCAATCCTCTTATGCTATCAATTTACCACTACCCCAGCATCATCAAAAGCAAGGGAAATAACTCCTGAAACATCGAGGGAGCATTATCTTTGCAGTTTAACAGTTGGAAGAAACTCAGCACAAGGTGGCATCATTTTTAATATTGACACTAGGGGAAAAGATCAAAATGCAACCAAGGTTGAACTTGCACTCTCCCTAACACGAACAGCCCTCATCAATCTCAGTATTAACTACAGTCATCTCCTATTGTCATTAATGCAGCATCAGCAAGTTATTTACTTAGTAAATATGAGAAAACAGTGCAAAAGAGTATTTTGTACAGTTCAGAATGAAGAGGCCACTTATTGAACACCATGCTTATAAAGAGGTAACAGTTTGGGTATGCAATCCTTAGTGCAGTTTTTTTCAAAAAAATACACTTTATTTATATGCTTAAAATAAACAGGCTTTTAAAACAGTATCTTTTTTGCTGAAATGCACACCCCAGTAACAAGATGAAAAGTAAAACACACGACCACATTGTAACAGTGGTGGAATAAAATCATAAACTGGCTGGAATTTGAAGGGGCCTTAGAGATCATCTAGTTCAACCCCCCTGCCACGGGCAGGGACACCTCCCACTAGACCAGTTGCTCAAAGCCCCGTCCAACCTGGCCTTGAACACTTCCAGGGATGTGGCATCCACAGCTTCTCTGGGCAATCTGTTTCAGTGTCTCACCACCCTCACAGAAGATAATTTCTTCCTAATATCTAATCTAAATCTACTCTTTTTCAGTTTGAAACAGGATGCTTAAATTTGCTAAAATTCCTGAAAAGAAAGATCAAGCCAATACCATGAGTGATTCTTTTGTCCCCCTCTATCCTGTGCATGACTATCTTTTAAGTGCAACAGAGATCTTGATTCAGTTTAGGAGACAGATGACTGGTACAAGTGAGTAAGGGGAGGGTTACTCCAGGGATGGAAGCTGCTGTGGCAAGAGCCTTGTCAGAACATTCCGTCATGCTCTTCCCAACAGACTGAGCACAGATACTGCTTAGCTCCAGATGGATGTATCACACATTTTCAGAAATAAAGACATAAAGCGAAAATATGTTCCAAATAGCTACTTTCTCTCCTCCTTTCCCCCATGCTCTAATTATAAATCCATTCCCAGTTTTGTTGGATTTGTCTCTGCATGCGCTCTGCAGTATGCCTATCATTATGAATGGCAAAGAATTGCATAATGGCATTGTTAATAGTCATTCACAGAAGCATGTTGTAATGCATTTAAAAAACCACACAGGCTAAGTTGGGCTAAACAAGTAGCCTGATTTTAAAACTGCTGAACAGACAAGCAACTCCCACTCTTCAGTGAAGCTGTTGAGCGCTCGACACTTGAGAATTAGAGCACTCCGTAATCTCTGCTCCTAGTTTGCCTTCTGAAAATGTTGGCTTTAGACAGAAGTCTGTTCAATACTAATCCCTGCCATGGGAGTAAAATAAACAAACACAATTTTTGGTCGGAGTTCGGACTATTCTAGCTTTGTGCTAGTTATGAAGCTTTGACTTGAAACATAATAGGAGGTGTAAAGGGGCAAAGATGTGCGTGGTCACTTCCAACCTGTGCTACAGACTTGGATTCTCTCCATGCTCCCCTACATCATATTAAGGTAACCTTTGGAAAAATTATCATATATCCTTGTTTCACTAGGCCTTTTGACTGTATCCCTTTAACTTGCAAATCATAAACAGTAGCTAATAGTCTTTTTGGTATTTTGCACCACAAATGCATCCCCTCATAGATTAACATTTTGTTGCCTATTTTAGCATGAGTCCTCTGCCCCCCAGCTGTGAAACAGCTTCAAGCAGAAGTAGCAAACATCAGAATGCAAAACAGTAACTGCATTTGACATAAAGCCCTCGAACTGTATTTTACAATCTCACAGGCAAAGTGTTATTGTGTACTTAGTGTGTAGATTTTGAGTTGCAATTAAATTATTATATTCTGGATAACACGAAAATGCACAAATTCAAGTATTGTGGGATTTTTCTCATCTTTCCAGCACTCCTCATTAGACTCACTGTACAAACATCCCAAAATATTTTATCAGCATAAATTACATTATTTCCAAATTCAAGAGGACTTCTGAAAAATGAAGAAGCAGAGAAGATGACACATACCTGCTCAGTTCTTGTTTCAGACAAGAGCACAAACTCCTGGAGCTTTTTTTATGTACTTCTGCTGAATAAAATTCAGTAGTACTGTCAAAATAATCATGAAAACAGTAAAATACTTCAATGTTCTTCTGTAGTCATTTTATAAAACCAAGTTCTCTAAAAAAGACAAAGCACACCCACCCTATGTAAAGATTGAGTGACTACAAAGAAGAAATGCTAACATTAGTAATTCAAAGTAGTCATGCTGTTTCCTGAAATTTGTTGTCCTTTCAGGTTGCTCTACAGAGACTTGGACGAGATGAGAAAAGGACATTATTTCAGGACCACTAAGAACGGAATCAATGGCGATCTTGTCGTTTTGCTTTCTCAGTGTAATCACAGTAAATTGAAAAGGTGAGAAAAAGACCTAAGATGCAATACAAAAGTTCATTCCTAAACTTGCTGGAAGCCATCTTATTATTACGATAAATATTTTTTAGATATACTTTAAACCTCAGAGAATACTATAATGTAGTAAACTGATCCAGCAGATCTATTGGTGTCTGAGATAAGATCAAGGAAAAAAGGACTGTAAGGAATATGCTGATCATTTTTTACCCACATCCTTTGCAAGCATATTCACCCTTCTATTTTGGAGTATAGTACAAAGCAAATAATAGAATTTAAAGTATATGTAAGTTGAAAAAGCAGTAACAAAAGCAGTAGGGTGAGCACTATGAGAACAGAGGGCTCTTATCCACCTGCCCTTGTTGCTACCAAACCCAATCCTCAATTTCCCAGCACCCAACTCCCCCTCCCCAAATCACCTGTTACAGGAAAACACCACCATTTAAAAACAGTTCTTGGTAATTTTAATTTACCTACACTGGTACCTCGTCGTCCTTTTCCACAGTGCCCTTGACAGCAGCTGGAGTCCCAGCCAGCAGCCTTGCAGGTCAGAAAAGCACCGCTCTTCCTGCACTGGGTGGCCTGCCAGGACACAGAGTGGCATATCTCCTCCAGTGATTTTTAGATTTGAGTTAAATTGACTCCCTTTTAAAAGGCAGCTAAGCTCACCTGCCTCATAGTCAAACCTAGATCACTCGCCTCCTTTTTCTTACTGCCACTGACATTCGTTGGTAGATACTGGTAGATTGCACCCAGGGCAAAGTAGATAGGTCCCTTTCATTAAATATAATTTCTAGAAAATGAAACATATTTAGCTCTAGTTTACAGTTAGGTGTTGTAAATACCATGCTTTCCAATCTGCTGATAAAACACCCACTCGAGAGATTAGGCAGAATCTGCGCTGCCCTCCTCTCACTCTGAGCTTCCACTACAGGGAATAGTTTGATGCTGAAGCCCACAGAAGCTCTTCCTGTCAAGGTCATCACAGAGGGCTGCTGACTGCCCCTCCAAACTGACCCTGCCTGCTTTGCATTTAATTTGACACTAGGGTCAGTCCTGCCACAACAGATCTTCGTTACAAATACATATGTATGTGTACAGAAGTGAAAAACAGAGTGATGAGACTTAACTTTGTTTCCAAGATTTTACTGTCGTCAACACCTAAAAGCAGAACTGTGAGCGTAGAAGTCAGAAAGGCTGGCTGTATAGCTCAGAGTGAAATATTTAATGGATGAGGCAACTTTTCATTTAACAGAACTGAGTGGAAAACCCCAAGACTTGAGAAGGAATAGGAAAGACACCATTCTCTGCTCAATGCATACATCTGTGGAATACAAATGAAAGGAGAAGATACGGAGAGACAGGAAATCCCTGTATTAGTAAGTCAAGTCATGGATATAAGAAAGATGTCTGGAAAGGGTAAGGTAAATGGAATATTCGTAATCACGGGCTCCCACTTTATTGCCAACTTAATAGGAGAACAGGGCACACAAGCATGCAGTTAAATTCATGAAAAGGCACAGACATAGCATTGGGAATAAAGACACAGGTTTAAGGTGGACTCTGACTTGTGGGGTTTGTGCGTTTGTTTGCGGTATTTAAGGAAAACGCGAGGGGGCAGTGCCGAGGGAGCCGCCCCCGCCCCGGCCGGCGCCGGGACACAGCCCCGCTCCGACACCGCGCTAGGGCTTGGGCACTTCGTAAAGAAAAATTCAAATCTCTCTTCTGAAAGGCAACTTTTAGCATATCCAGGCAACTTTTAGCATATTCCCCCTCCCCCCAAATAGTGTATTGCCAATAATACAGTAATGCTAAGAAGCTCCGCACAGGTCTGCTTAGGTTACCATCACAGAGCCAGACAAAGCAATGCCTACAACCTTTGCTTTTACCCAGCTCTCAGATGTAGTTCTTGAATTTAAACTATAGTTCACAATTCAATAAAAGGAATTATGCTCCTGTTTAAAATATAGCCTAAACATCCAGCCCTGGATTTTCTCTTCAATTTCTGTTTAATTGCACCATAAATTAAAATGTTTCAGGCCACTACTCCACTTCGAGAAGTTCAGCCTTCAGACAAAATCACTTGCAGGTCTTACTGCAAATATAACACTTCATTATTCTGTATAGTTTCATCAATACCTGTGGATAATCAGACTTCTTGTTTGGTTTTATTTTAATTGCTAGAAGTTGGTTGTCAAATACTTTCATTTATTGAGTTACTAAGTTGTTAATTTATTATATTACTAAATATGAGGTGCCATAACAAAATCTTAAAATTTCTAAAAACTCCTCAGAACTTTTAGAGTACTTCTCTCATACTGTATATTCGCACCCAAAAAAGCTGGCTGCCAAAATCAGTTTTAAGAAGACTGTGAAAACCTTATTTAACATGTTTGCTAGAGCTACCTTGAAACTTATCTCTCAGGTACTTTGCTAGTAAGTGATTACAATACTACCACAGTAAGCACCACCCTCGCACTACACCTTTTATTTTCCCATTAAAATATCAATAAAATTAGCAGGTTCAGATTAGTTAACAACATATATTTTGATTCAGATCCATATCTTCCTTGTTATGCACAATAGCTGTCTGACTTTTCTTACTTAAAGCTCTCACTATCCTTATCCTCATACTACTTTTATCTTATGTCCTTATATGTTCCACTGATGCATTTAAAATAATATAACTATTTTCAGCTGGGACTGTCCTTTTCCACATTAGACACATTTTAGTTATGTGACAGAATGACTCTCCTGGCTATAAAAGTAAAGCTACTTACTGATTTCTTCTGCCTAGGAAATACTTCTTCCTATTTATACCTTCCAAAACTATTTTAGTTGATATTTCTAATGACAGAAAATTGTTTCTTAGTAGGTGGCAAGGAAATGCCAGGAATTCGTACATAACTGGTGTGGAGGGGGCTCTAACAAGAAGGGACACTGTGCAACATAAGTAGTATGAAGGGAAAGAGGTTAATTGCTTCCATGGTCATTTGTACTTGGCAGTTCGTTCATTCTTTTGAAGGAGCCGTACAAGAATTATGTCATGAACACATATGAAGAGCATGAAATGTTTCAAACTCAACTTGTTTGAAAACGAAGTGTTAGACCCCCAAAAAACGATACCAGAAACCACTCTGTACCAAACAGGCTTAAATATGTGGTGTCTAGATGACAAATAGCTGGATCCCACCATGGTTTAGGGTGGACTGGCACCCCCATATTTAGATTTTTGTATAATAAAAGGACACCCCCCTCTCTGGAATATGTCCTTCAGACTCAATAGAATATGAGAGGAACCAGCTGCCAGAATTACACAAGCCATCTTTGATAATAAATTTCAGCTGGAAAACCATCTAAAGTGACACTGCTCAATGTGCTAAGGCTTTTCCCTGTGATAACTCCACACTGGCATTCCACTGCAAATACGAATTACTAATTAGTAACGATATTGCCTCCCAACCACACACAACAGTAAGTAAATGAAATTACAGGTCTGTTTAGGAGAGCAGGGACAAGGCGGAAAGTCATCTCCATCACTAGCACAGCGTTAGCCCCATCTGACTCGTGTACATGTGAATCCTGCAGCACCTTGCCTGAGGCTCATGTATTCTGTATTTACACCCTTCACATGCAGATGAGATTCTGCCTAAAGATGGACATCTCCATCAGGATAAATCTCATCCTCACCACATGTAGTGCCTCCTGTCTGAGAGCATTTTACCAAACATGATTTATTCTCAGAGCCTGCAAGATCAGTATATCCATATGGTTTTAACATGCAAACAAGCCAAGGCACAACCCCAGCCAAGAGAGGGCAAAATGCCCTGTTCCTGCTCCTACCCAAGAAAATGCAACCCTGGACACATCTGAAATTTCCACTTCTTCCACCACCACTTCCTTTCCCATATTCTCTTGTTCACTCCCCTGATAAAAACGCCAAGGTAATTACAAATTTCCAGCACACTGCAATCACTCAGATTAACAGGGTGTCACTGATACTGTGAATTCTATACAGGTTCATGATCTTCTCAGAAAGTTTCTTACGTTCCAGTTTAGAAACCAACTAACAGAAATAAGTTATGAGACCTTATTAGAAGCATCAACCACCCTCTCACTAAGAGGATCTCCTTAAAAATGCCATTAGGGAAATTACACAAATATCAAGTAGTGCAGCAAAACTGTTGGTGTTCTGTTTAACTTTTGGTTTTAACATTATTTCATTAATAAAACCCCCATATCTGATGAAATTGTTCACTACAGATTATTCCATAAATGACGCATTCAAAAAGAGAAGGAGGAACACAGCTTGCAGTGATCTATTCATTTTGACATTGATGTAAGCTTACATCAAACTAGAAGAAAAAAGCCACACACACGACGACACATTATGGTTATATAACTCTTATTGCCCCCCAAAGTCATTCCCCCTAAATAGCAGTTTTAAACAAAACTATGAAACAGTCTTAACAGTGAATACCATGAAGCACCACAGTGCTTTATATTATTCCCTTTCCCAGAATAATGACTTCTTAAAATAATTATTCCAACAAATCAACCCTTGTTTACATTCACAACATGCTAATGCGGTATAGAGAATTCCCAGCAACCAAAACCTCTTGTAAGCACAAACCCGAAACAAATCTGTGATGGGAACACTTTAAGTGTCTTAAATATACTTAGATATGCATTTAATTTAGACATAATAAGACATGGTGTGTATTACATATCAAAGAAATGTTAAAGAAAATATCCCATGTGTAGTTTTTTCCTCCATCCAGTCAGTTCATTCCTCTTCTTCAACACTAAGGGAAAAGGGCAGGTTTGCCTCGTGCTTCTTTGGGAATGAAAGGATAGCAAAGTTCATGCCTGTTTCAGTTTATACAGCAAATACTTTCAACTGACTGACCCAGCACCTGGCAGTCAATGGAATGCAACAACCTGCAGCTCTGTTGGCAAGCTAGAAAATAACTGGAAGACAATGTGGAGATTATTAATACTTCCATGAAGTATTTAACTATTGCTCACATTCCAAACATGAAATCTGAGACAATCAGAAGAGTGACCAAGGAGAAATCGTTATTTTGCTTCATCAGGTACCAAGTTTTATCATTTGACCTAACACTTTATCATTTGACCTAACACTTGCCAATTTAATAAAATGGTTTTATATAGCATCAAGATTTAAAACCTGAAGCTGAACCTGTTTGGCAAGTGAAAGATCCAACAGCTAGGCATTGTACCCTTGGCTCCAGCACTTGCAATGAATACAAAGCTTCAAAAACATTAAGAAAAAAAGCCTCTTTTTTTCAGCTTAAGACTCTAAATTGCCTCCTTTGATAACCCTCTCTTCCCCAGTAAGATATGCAGGTACTTTCAACAGAAATGTATGGAGCTTCTTCCCTCCTAGCAGGGCGTTGGCTCTCTCCAAACTCTGCAGAGCACTGTCCCCCACTTCTGCCTGGAGTCAGAGAGGTGTGAAGGAAATCTACAGGTTCTACCACCACCTCCACAAAGTGGAGGTCAGATAAATGGACTGAGGAACAAACCCCATGCCCAGTAAGGGTTGTGCAGATACACAGCCTCTTATTTGGAAGTCAAAGGGTGATGTCCAGATGCATTTAGTTTTCTCAGTCTGTAATCGTCAGATTGATCAAAGTATCCGTAGTTTAAGACATAACGATTGCATGAATGTGATAAGCATTAACACCTATCAGACTATCACTAGGTGCTAGACAGATCTACTGAATTTTTTAACTGCATCAATCACAAGTTTTGGAAAAAGGATATCCCAGATGCTGAAGAGACCCTTTGGGTTCTAAGCAACTTGCAAAATGTCTCTAACAGGATTCAAAATAAGCTGAATTTGGAGCAAGCTGAAGTTTACGCAGTGGTTTAATGAAAAGACGATTATAGAAACTTTTAGATCATTTCCTGTCCCGCTGACGACTGCGAAACTGCAGTATCTAAAGCCAATCCACTGTGCCTCCTGTAGCTCAAACCCACTTTCTGTAATTCAATCTAACTGTAACCTAATTGTACATAAACCAATTTACTGCAAAGGAGACAACCTGACCTGGACTCTAAGTGCCCAGCTTGTTGAGTAGGAGGCACTGGAAGTCCTCCAGCTGAGGCAGCAGGCGCCAGTGACCCACATGCAAAGCCCTCCTGGGACACTGCCCACTGCACTCGTGCTCTTCCCCACTGCACCCAGGGGAGGCCACCAGGGAACCAGATGCCATGTGGGGCCTCAGGCCTCTGGGTGATAACAGGAGTGAAAGTGGACATGTTCTACTCTAGAGGTGGAAAACGACTATGAAGAGTCCAGTTTCACATGAGGAAAGTGTTCAGAGAAAAGAAGATTCAACCAAGAAAACAGACTCAAGGCGATCAACTTCCTGATCGAGGACGCATGGTGACAGTCAAGGTCATTCAAGGGAAGGAACAGCTCAGAACCCCAGTAAGGAAATGCTGAAACAGAAACAGAAGGAGAAAAAGGCAACACAGCCATCAAAGGTGGCAACACTGGGAAATCACTGGTCCTACAGGAGCTGGGAGCAAAACTCATTGAAGCAAAGGGAAAATCCTTACAAGAAGGGAAGCAAAATTTAGCAAATGGAGAAAATTAAAATAAAAAAAAAAAAATCAGTTGGAGCTGATTTTTCCACAACTGTACTTCTGCTCCCTAGACCCATCCTGGAGAAGAACAAGAACTATTCACATCTGAATTTTCTGGAAACAGCTCAAAACTGCAGCAAGAACTTGTGCCACAGGATCCTACAATCCCTCTCAGGTTTCATGTTCTCTCACAAACTGCAGGATTCCTCTGTTGAAAAAAAAAAAAAGGGGGGGTGTGTGTGTTTAAAAAAAAACCCAAACAAACAAAAAGCAGTGAAATTACTATGTACTTAAATGATTCCAGTCAAGGTGACAGGAATCAATGCATTTTAATTTTCTGAGGCAATTCAGAAAACCATAGATGACAAGAAAATGTAAATATATTAGATTCAAGGGAACACAATTTTAAAGCATCTAGTTTTATAAAACAGAACAAATAAATTACGAATCATAATGACTGACAACTCCTTTATTCTGCTATTTAGACATGCAAATGAGGAGTATCTTCCAGAAGTTCCGAGGGCTTTTTGTACTTGTTTTTCCTTTAATGTATCTGCTAAATATGTGAGGTTAAGAATCTACCACATCAAGAAAACGAATGTTAAAACCGAACAAGTACAAATTTGCAAGCAAGGCCACAACAAATATGTTTGTCATGCTACCAAAATAAATTTTCAGCACAGAATGCATCAACATACTAAGATTTAAGACAACCACAATTTCTCATCCATAGAAACTTGAAATTAACAACATAGTGTAAAAACCTTATTTACAGAGAAGAGAGACAGTTTCCTTCTAGAGTCTTTTTACATTTTATTTCATAACTCTAAGCAGATTTTAATTTTTCAGTTTGTCAGAAACAACCCAAATTTAGAAATCAATTTACACTCCAAGTAATAAGTTAATTTTATGAATAAATTAAAAGCTACAAAAAAAATTTAGAAAAGTCTACCACGAACATTTTCTTTACTCTTGGAAATTAGTATTTCTCCACTGGGAGCAAACAGCAGCGAGCATTCACCCCCAACAACCACAATGTGTAGGAAAACTGAACATAGATAATCATGGTTCATTAAAGCAACCAAATCAGTAAATCTAGTTGTAAAAGGCAGCTTTGAAAGAAGTGCAATACCACCATGAATCATTTGACCATACAAAGATGAAACGTCAAGACCTCAGGCCCCGTAATTCAGTTTCCCCTGAAATCAGTGATCATTTTCAGGAGAAGCAGACTGTGCTTGTAAGGGGCCTGACCTGGTTCCATCAGATGCATGGACAATCCTTCTCCTAGAGCACTACCGATACGTATTTTTACAGCATTGGGGAATGGCTTTTCACACCTGAGAACCTCTGACTTTCTCAGCATCCACCCCCACACAAACACCCCTTGAAGTTCCTCATCCCAGTAAAGACACTCTGATGACCAGATTTCCAGCTGCACGCCAACCACAGAAGAGTCCCCTCTGGAGATACGCACTAATGCTGCTGAGTCAAACCCTGGAGTTGGGACAGAGCAAATACTCCCTGGCATAAACTGCAAAGACTGTTCCCAGTGTAGTGAGCCCAAGCCACTGGCTCAAGAAAAGTGGATTGAGCTAAACTTCCAATTAGTCCAGACATGGTAATGTTGGTCACCTTAAGCATCCTGACCCCAAGGCACTGGTTTTCAATCTGCTGCATAAGCAGCTCACTTCTCCCTGTGCAGCACATTCACATTTTACACAAAGCAATGGAACATAATGCTGAAATCATACTGTAGTGATCAATTAAATAAGGCAGCGAGGTGGATTAATAAACAGATTACTCTATAATCACATTAAGAGCTCAGCATGAGCTCACTCCTGCGTACATTTAAGAATAAACTCTTTTTACACATTTTGTTAGGAGCTTCCACTACTGACCTATGCTATGCCTATACTGAGAAACACATCAGCAACATTAATTGCAGAGGTTGTCTGAAGATCTTGGAGGGGGCAGGGGAAGAGAGGGGTGAAAGATCCCCCAAAACAACAACAGAAAAATCCCATCACATTTTCAGCAAAGCTTCTGGTATGGTAGTTACTTGTATTTAGATGCAACTAGTACCCAATGAATAACGGCAAAATTAAATAGAACCAAAAGAGTCTTTTACTGCAGAAGTTTTGAGGTAACCTAATTTATTTCTTGCTCATGCACTCTTGATTACCTTCTAAAGCTCCAGAGGGCCACAAGTATTTTCATAGCTACTTTCATTCTGGTAGTTTAAAGGAGAAGAAAGAATACCTCTATTTCATTAAAAATGAAAACACATACCTCTAGTGACAACTGAGTTAAATGCTCTTGTATAATTGGGATTCCAAAATTTACTGAAAAGTGATGATACAAACATGTAAGATAAAGCCACTCCATAATGCCTAGGGATTCAACTTGGCAGTTTCAAAACACTGACTCCATAAAAGCATGGCTGGAAATTGCAGGATGACTGAAGCTCAAGTGCAAGAGGCACAGACTGCTGGGAGAGAAGAACCCTGAAGGGTGGAACAGAGAAACGAATTAAGCTTCCTATTCTATCAGCACTAATTCCATTCAGCGTAGCCTCAGCAAGAAACATTGATGCGGTACCTTCATCATCCTCCAAAAGATGCATCCCTACTTAATATCAGAGTGCTAAACACAGTATTGTTCTGCTTTCATCTAAAAATTGCCTATCATTCAAAATAAATCTTAGTGACACCTCCTAATTTGTTTCTTAACTTCATCCTCTCCATCTAGACTGAAATTTTCAACATACTTGCAGAAAATCACAGCTTTGGTCAATCTGTTTTAAATGCACAATTATTGTATGCTTTCATGCTCAGAAGCAAGACATTGTTTACCAGGTTAAGGCTTATTTCTGTGGTACAGCCAAATCACACAACTCCAGAAAATCAGAACACAAACCACTGATCGTGGTTTCCCTAAACTGTCTGACCTTCCCATTGCTGTTCTCCTGCTCTCTCTGTATCTTTATTTCAGAAATTGCACAAGAGCAGAAAAAGCAAGAGTTGATGAAGAGGAAATTAGATATGAATGAGTACCTCAGCAGTCGAAGAGCAGAAGAAAGACTTGCCACCACTCAGCTCTGAAGACAAATGAGACAGAAGGTGATGGAAAGGCTAAATATGGAGAAACAACAGCTGCCAAGAAAGGAACTATCTAAAGAGAACAGGAAGGTGGCCATGGAAATACCCACTTTGGCATACCTACTTTTAGGTTGGACAGGTGGTGCAACTCATTGGAATTCTAGACTCAGTCAAGCTTTCACCTGGCTCAGGACTTCACAGCCAAACACCATTTGTTTATTAAACTCTTCTTGGAGATCATTCCTGAGTTAACAAAGTGCATTCTTCAGTGGCCATTCAGAGATTCATCTTCTGTATCAAAACAATGAATTTAAAACCTTCTCCCTACAAACTGAGAAGCAGGGATAATTTCTACTATGACCAAAAGAAATGGTTGCTTCTTGTTTAAAAACGTACAGCCCCCTTCCCATAGGGCACATTCTGGCCCAAGCCTGGGTTTAACACTGACAAGTAAGCAGCCTTAATGGGCACTCGTCACAAGGGACACACCTCAGCCTGATGCAGCGTATCTCAGCAGTCTCAACAATTCTAACAGTATAAAGAAAAATCAGAGCAGTGAAACAACAATTTCTGTAGGTTTAAAAAGCTCTAGCCACTCCATGTTGAAATGTAATGGACTGCAATCACGCCCTGGCATTAGCTACAGCTCGTGTAGCAAAGGCTCGAGGCACAGAAGGTGAGGCTCTACCATTACCTCGCAAGACACCAGCCAAGCGTTGCGCCGTTGGCCTTCAGTGCTCACAGCAGCAGCTCACACACGTAAACACAGACAACAGTTTCCCCCACCCGCCTCCCCAGACCAATGACACGCTGCATCAGTCAATAAAGGGGGGGATTTGGGCAGCTATAGCCTCCTGCCCACAGAGTGTCACCTTTACAAGGTGAAGATACAGGTGGACAATCAGCAGCCTTTGCTGGGATAACAGGTGAGACTCCAAACTTTGCTTAATCCTAAGGCACCTTGGCTGCTCTGTTGTGTTGGCCCTCTAGAAGACATGGATCTATATAATCTTAAACCATAAAACTTGGTGTGTGCTATAAAGTCACGGCGAAATTGAATACCATAAAAATAATTTGTATAGCATAGTAAAAATGTTAGCATAGTCAAAATGTTAGCATAGTCAAAATTTAGAGGCCACCCCAGAATTTAGCTATAGATGTATCTTCTAACCCTGAGGCAATCTATCATGCCTGACGGAAGCATTTTGTATGTCAGGAAGGTATCCAAATTTACCATTAAAAGTGATTTCAGTTACATTTTTCCTTCCTTCCAAAGCTGCTCTTTGCAATTCTGTGAGGAAATACAGGGGCAATCTGGTTCAATTTGCTTCTTCAACAATCCTGAATCCTTCAACTGAATCCTTCATCAAGGAAATGGATTAACTATGAGGCTGTCATACACTTTCATATGGTAGGGATGCAAACACTCAGAAAATAAAGGGTGGGAGTCTAAATATATTCTCTGCAGCAATGATAAACCATTCAGATGTCTTTTTCTACAGTACTCAAGGAAATCCAATTTAAAAATTAATACACTGAGTCACTATTTAACATGTGAGTTAGAAAAACCTGAAGAAGTCAACTTCCTAGATTTAACAATCTGGCTTTTGAGTGAAAACACATGAAAACCATCCATTTCAAAATGAGAGGGGGAAATTACATGGATATCAGGAAAGCAAAAAAACTGCAACATAGAAGGTAATAATCTCCAGCATAACATGAATTAGTTCCACTGAAACTGGAATTTTATTCCAGAATTTAGTTTAATCACAGTATTTTCAGACCCCAAATATATATAAAACCGATCAAAGTGGCATCAAAAAAAATGTAGCTTTTTAAAAATAAAAGCTTATTGTAAAACTTGCTTTTCTTAGCCATAATATTCATTTACAAGAGCACATGTTGATTATCAGTCTCTCCCTTAGAAGAGGCTTCATTCAGGTACGTGTTTACTTGTTAATCCTATGCATGGAATACACTATGAAAACTACCATCACACTGAATTCCTAGAACATATATTTAAACACTGGAATCTTTAAATAATGCAAAACAACTGAGTTGCGATGGTATTACTGATTCTATCCAAGAACACACCCATCAGAATCTAGCATAAACAAAACCATCCCTATTCTGCCACCATCCTTATCCTAAGCAAATTCTCAAACCAAAGCCATTCCACACCCAGAAGCAAACTGCTAGAACACAAAATGACTGAAAAAATAAAATAAATAAAGGCATTACAGCAGACTATTACCTTTTTTCCTTTCTTTTTCCTGTGAGATGGTTTAGCAGTTTTCTCCTTTGCTTCCTCACTCATTTTTCAGCAGGTAAATATATAGGGGCAGGGGAATAAAAGAGATCACTCCTTGTATTCCAACATGCAAAGCCACCGCAAATATTCACAGCACTGAAACCAAAGTCCATCTGCTGACGTTTCTCAGGCAAGCAACAGAATAACTGCTGCTTAAAGGTAGCCTCTCTTCTTCCTGCACAGCCTTGAATCGCTCATAGCCTCGTTCCGTTTTCCCCAGTGAGAAACTGGGTGTTCTCACAACAGTCTGATCCCTTTAAATAAGAGAAAAATCGGTTTCTTCTTTCATTCTTAACCAGTCTTTACTCCCAAGACGAGATCTTGTTAATGCTTTCTAGCTTGGTCATCCACAGCGCTTCAGTCTCTTAAATGGGGTTGATGAGCCACACAGAAATGAGCGGCAGACGGCTGACAAGTCTGAGAAGCGTTCACCAGCGGATGATTTGCCGTTTCTCGCAGACGGAGAAAGTGAGCCTGAATAGCTCTGATTGCCAGTCGCGTACAATACCGACATGTGTTGAATGCATCAGGGCATACCAGAAAAGGAAGCCTCCAAGAGTGATAAAAGATCAGGTTACTGGATCTTAAAGCCACTCCCAGGCAGATTCAAACAATAAAAGCCACAACACGCTGCTAAAGAAATTGCTAGATGAGACATTTATGCTTCCAAAAGCCCCGTATCCCCATCCAAAGGACCTGCAAATTGCCACTCTGAACAATAGGACTTATTATATTAATTATTCATCTCACAAAAGCAGCAACAAGATTTCAGAAAAACACATATTTACAACTATCCTCCTGCCTGTGAGAGCTTGCTCCTCCCTTGTATGCCTGTTCCTATGACAGGATTTGTATGGTCTCTCTGCTAACGCAGCTCTCACAGAAGTGTTACGTGCCTCATGTATGTGCGCGACTGGCAGGTTACAGATCATGTTTCCACATGCTGTGAGCTGCTCTGCAGAATGCTTTGGCTACTTCCCTACAAGTCACATGGAAAAATAATAAAAAAAAATAAATCATCAGGTGAGGTCAGAGACTTCATTGCAATAATTCTCTCCCCTCTGTGCCCGTTAAGACACGTTACACACAACCCACACATTACCAACAGCCATGACAGCAGTCATTCAACATGTGCCTAAATTAAGTCATTACCACATTTAAGATTAAGCACCTCTCTTTATGTACATCCACAGATTCCTATCCTGACCTTGCCCCTTCAGATCTCTACCCTCCCACCAAGCTGGTGAGGGAGGGTCAGGTGAGAGGGTGAAACAGGAATCAGACATCATGCAACACAGCCCCCAGCCACTACACTCCTGCTGCAGACCTGAGGAAGCAAAACACTAATTTGCCCATTTCTGAGGGCTCCAGTCACATCAGAGGTGCCAAGTGTCAATGAGGGGGTTTGTTTTGTTGTGTGGGTTGTCATTTTTTGTTTGACGGTTGGGGGGGTTGTTTGGTTTTGCTTGGTGGTTTGTTCGTTTTCTGGGGTGTGGTTGGGGTTTTGGGGGGGTTTGGTGGTGGTGGTTTTTTTTTTTTTAAAAAGCAACCTCAAATTAATACCTGGTTTGTTGGGGGGCAGGGAGGAGAGCTGGCTGAGGTCATTACCAGGATCTGCTTGCCTCCCACATCTTTTCACATCTCCCCACCCTTCTCCCTCATTTCAGTAGCGCTTCAGCCATGACAACCAACACACCAAGAGAAGGTTTAATGCACTGATTCATAATGCTATTTGCCTCAAAGCTTTCTCCTTGTATCTTTCTCTACAAATGAATTTCAGTGAGCAACCACAACAGCCCTGTCATACAGAAGCTGTTTTCTGTGTGCTGGCAACAAGTCGCTGTGCTCGCTTGTCTTCACGCTCTGGAAACAAACCAGCACCATCTGAACCTGGGGCTCCAAACTAGGGAGATAATTCTCCACATCAGCCTGGTCAGGTTGATATTTTGAGGAACTGTACCTCCTAAGGTGAAGAGTTTAAACAAACACTATTAAGAAACTACTGATAAATTTATCTCAAATCTTCCCTTAAGTCATCGGCATACAATAGAATTTATACTCATAAAGAAGTATGTCCATACAAAACACAAACACTGTTGGATAATGCACAAAATCAGGAATTTAATTTTCACAGGCAGCTTATTTTTAATGGCCATCTCAAAAAAAAACCCCATTCTTCCCCAAT
The DNA here is from genome assembly GCA_020746105.1 of Trogon surrucura. Lineage (NCBI taxonomy): Eukaryota > Metazoa > Chordata > Aves > Trogoniformes > Trogonidae > Trogon > Trogon surrucura. The sequence continues at coordinate 32,934,899 of CM036621.1, forward strand.
TTCACATTTTTTTAGATGTTATAAACTAAAGTGCTCTCTGCTGGTTAACAGTGGGTAAAACAATGCTTAAACACTCAAAACGCCATCTTCTCCTAATGCACATGGAAAGCAAATCTCTCTTCTTCAAGACTATTTTTTACTATCTGTGCATTCCCCTGGACAACACATTACTTTCTGAAATACATCCAAATAGGTAGAATTCAAGTACAATTCAAGCATGTCTTCTGAAACCAAGTTAAGCCTTGGATACATTAAACTGGCTAGCTAAAAGAAAGCCTTTGTAATTTGTGACATAATTAGCTAACTCTATGCATACAAAGACATTTTGTATTGCTTTTTACTTAAAAAGGTCATAAAGGACAGTCATGCTTCTTCAGGAGCAAAAATGAGAAAAATCCTCTTTCCAGAGCAACCTGCTAGCTGTCAAGAAGCTGACAAATTCAAACCATTCACTGAGCTCTGGTATGCAGAGGGAGCAACATCACAGGTTCCCACTGAACTTCAGTTATTTAGCTGTGTATCTCTGAGTCCAGCCCATTAGATGGAAAACGTGTTTATAAGGTTTTAGGACTCGCATCCTGTTGCTCACTCGGAGCACTTTATTTCTGAACCATCGATACCTTCAGTGGCTACCTCTTTCAGAACCCCTTTAATTTTTCCTGGTTTCTCTCTTATTTTCACCAAAAAAAAATGAGTAATCTCCCCAGCATTGGTATATTTAGAACATGAAGGAAAAAAATCCAGATAAGCAATAGAAGAATTTTATAGTCACAAGATGCTCTGAGAGGTAGGAAAAGCTCTCACACTCCTCTCCCCCCATATTGCTCAGCTAACCATAGCAACCCTGCTCAGAAGAAATGTAACAAATCTGTCTTCTGCTGTTTGAAGTAATCATTCATATGTCAACATTTAGACCCTTTTATGAGCAGGGGTTTTTTTTCCATTTCCTCTTTACCTGAAAAAAATTGCCAAATTCTTTTTATTCAAGATTAAGCCACTGTGACTGAAAAAGAGGCTTAAGTATTAAATATAAGAGTACTGAACAAAAATACACAAGAGATTTCTTAGGAAAGGCTTTCTGAAAAAAAAAATAATTGGTCAGATCATGCCTTTCAACTTTATTGCTCTACAGAACCCACAAAAATTATCTTTTATAGTAAAACTATTATCAAGTGACTGCTGAGATCATTCCGTCTCGAAATTATACTAAAGAAATTACCCAAATCAACTTTCTTCCATCCTCACGCTTTTAGCATAGTCAGTATAACTGTGTATTTAAATGCCTAAGATAACTGGAGAAAAGTCAAGCAAGACTGCCTGAAAAAAAGTATGTTCAAACATCCAAGAAAATCTCTTCAGCACAAAGTGCTGCCATGAAAATAAAACCTAAATAAAAACACGATTGTTGAACAACAATAGGAATCAGGAAGAGTTAAAATTGTAGAAGTGACATCCAAGTCAAAAAAAGCAAACAAAATTGATATAGAGCAGTATCAATGCAGAATTACCTTAAAATATTCTAAGGAAACTTTGCCATTCAGAAAGAATCTATGTTTAAACATACTACAACACCGCTGTGATCAAGGGAGCAGTTCAATAAGTTACAAGATACATTTACTTTCTAGACAGCTCTTGCTCACAGAAGCATTCTATTTTATTGTAATGCTCACAGCATTTGTCTCTTTGTGGAAGTGCACATGTATATTTTGGATATGTTTTGATAAGCTACAGTAAAGGAACAACATGCAGAAGAGTAACACTTTACGATCGTACAGCTCCTTGAGAAACTGAAATTAATACTACCGTGTATTAAAATCTTTAGATTATTGATGAGAACACACACACCACTCCCTGTAAGTTACTGCTTAATTACAGTAGTGTCTAGAAGTGAACTTTCACAACCTCGTCAACAGGACAGTTCTATTTTTAAATCAAAATAACTCGCATAAGAGGACAAGAGGATAGGCCAAGTTCTGTCTATCAGTACAGTTCTATTTATAAATTAGAGTGACTTGCATGCAAGAAGCAAGGGGTACGCAACTTGCTATTGGTAACACGCTCTGTAGCTGTGTGCAACAGGTTTTAAAAAGAACAGCTATGACAGTTACTTGCTTTACAAAAACAACATCCAAATAGCCAAACAACTTCAAACTCTAACTAAAGGACTAAGTGTGGAGAGTCTTGCTCTTTATACATGTGGAAATCCACAAGTTTAATTTAATAAAAAACTTGTGGCATTCAATGTTTACTGTAAGATCACCTTGCAGAAGGATCGCTTAGTGTTTCCTCTTGCACCTCAAGCAATTTTCTATGCTATGATAAGCCAAAATTCAAGGTTAAATCAAGTATTACCTAGACAGGATTGGAATTTGTGCTGAGAGGGTGGAAGGCAAATTAACTCTAATCTTCTTTCTCTAATGAAATTAAAACCAACTAAAAGTCCTACTTCTTATACGTACAACATATATTTTCTTTTCAAATACAAAAGGAAGCATTTTGTGAAGCCATTAAAAGATAAGAAAAAATACTTTTTTTAGGTCAGCCTCAATTCCTTTTCAAATAACATAATCTGAGCAAATTGCTAGTTTAAAAATGGCAATTCAAATACTACTATTACTGATTTAACTTATAACAGGCTTCTAACAGCGTTATTTACCAATCTACTCTTAGTTGGCAAAGGTGCATTTGTGTAGAGGTCTGTTATCCCATGCCAGCATAAAAAACAAGCCAAAACTTAATTATGTTCAGGTTAAGATTATGAGAACAGTGCTGGTTACCACTTAGTAACCATGCCTAGTTACTGGCAGGTTTCACTGTACTATCAACCTGAAGATATTTTGGGTTTAAAATCACATGCTATAGGTTAGCACTACCCCACTTGATCTCCTTTTATATGGAAATGTATCATCAATACAGAGCTGAAATGTTATTCCAGGGTAGAAGCAGAAGTTAAAGAGACTTCTGATCAAACCTTCAATAGAGCTGCAAACCGCCCTGCACTATCAAGAAAAGTTACTACAACTCCTCCACAAGGACAACTATCTAAATTGAAACTTAGAAAGGCTAACAAAGAATAAAATAGAAGCTAAGGCAATGCAACACGGGTTTTAACTCAGGTTAACAAGTTAAAATTATTTTTTGTATTGAAGTCCAGGGCTCAACATAAGATGCTAATATGAATCAAACCAAGCTGTCTTGCCTTCACAATTACTTCAACATATGTTAGCTAATTGATTTTGGAGCCTTGAGGACAAACATATCCCTTCAGGACAGAACTGAAGGGAGTCTGGGAATGAAGCCCAGAGTGACTGGGAAGTTACTTTGAGGGAGGGAAAAAGTTAAGAGATTAAATTCCTTCACTTGCTGCCCTAAGAGGGAAAACCATCTTGCTTTGAAACATCCCTCAGCAACTGAAGTGTGCAAGAATTCCAGTTCATTAACAAGAAGATTCCAAACCAAAACCTAGGTAAGGAACGAAGAGTCGTACAACAAAAGTCCTACAAAATTTGTTAGCTAGTACAAAGTTAATTCTCTGCCAGCTGTGTTTGAAAATAGTAAAAGAGAAGATACTTTATATCCACTATCTAGAAGTTCCTATTTACCAGCTGAAATATTTCATGATAGATTCTGGTTTTGATTTCACTCCTTTCATACTTCACAAGACTTCTTTTTCTGTTATTTTACAGGCTTTCTTCTAAGTTTAAGCCTAGAAAAACATTTTGCTAAAGACTAACATAGCAGATTTTATACTAAGCACACACTGCTGTCAGTAAAACCTTGTAGAGGAAGAACGGGAGTGAGAGCAGCCCATTTTGGACAAACTTCCACAGGAGCAAAGAAGCTCTCCCTCTACAAAGCAATATTTCAGACTATGTATTTCAAGGTCTCTCTATGTGAGAAACCATGGCAGGATTTGGAAGTTTGCCTGCCAGCACACAGCATTTCCCAGCATGGGATATCTTCTCACATTGACTTTCAGGTTCCAAGGGGCTGCCTCTCTCAGGGCTGGTGGTCTCCAGACTGCAGAGCAGCACCAGGCAAGTGCACGTCACCTTTCCACAGTGCTTCCTTCCCAGTAAGCCCTCAGGCCAGCTGGTCAGGTCTCATGTCCTTACAGGGGGTCACCAGTTTGGTTATGGGACAACAGTGCCCCAGAAAAGCACATCTCGGCAGTTGGTGTCTATTGAATCCAGCCTGACATCAACCCCATTAACACACGTATGTAGAACTACAGAAGAGACAAGACAGATGAAGCAATATATACATAGGTGTGTGTGCAGCATCTTTATTTCCCTGAATAATGCTTATTTTGACAATCACGGAAGAAAAGACAGTAGCCTCACAAGCCAGGAAAATGGTATAAGCCTTCATGACAGATTATTCACAAGCCTACAAACTCACTGAGCGAGTAAGTGCTGAACAACCCAAATTTAGCTTTGATTCTAAGGCCTCAGGCTGCAAGTTTTTTTTTAGCCAGACGCTCATCTGAATTTTACTGGTGATATCACAGCAGCAGAAGAAAGAAAAGCCGAGGTTTTTTAAACATGAAAAAAAAGTTGTTAGTGCAACTTGGCTTTTGGACCACATCTGGAGCGTAACAATACAGTAAATACCTAGCAGCTTTTCTCCCTAATGAGGGAGAAAAATGTGCTTCGTGACATTTTAGTTAGGTGATAATTTCATCATGTTTTATCTTTTATTTTAAACCATGATATCATACGTACCAACCACTAAACACCATTTTAAAAATGCAAGAAAAGCATTAAGTCACAGCACTAACTGAAAAATGCATAACATTCAAACTTAAAGTTTCCACTGAGGAACATGAAACCTAAATTTTCTTTCTAGTCTCAGCTATTATGCCCAACAGTACCTTAAGTATACACAGGAACTAACATTTGGGCTTAACTGTCATCTGACTAAGTGCCTTTTAAAGAAAAAGAAACCTCAACTTTGTTACCCTGATAAAATCTAGTCTATACTGTAACAGTTACCATAATAGTATCTGTATACATTTGTGTATATTTTCATACAGCTATACTACAATATATCCCTGAGGTTAATATCGGTGTATATAGGCTGTCAAATTAGAATTTTTCCCCTCCAGAGGGGAATTTTTCCTTGAAATTTTCCAGTTCCTTTGGAATTCTGACTAAAATATCACCGAGAAAAATTACTTGTGGACAGAAGAGAGAAAAAAGAGACAGTCGTCCCCACCCTTCTCATACAATATCTTTCTCCTGGCTCCAGGTTTACAGAAGGACAATGCGTTGAAAAATAAACTATTTTCATGGTAATCTAATGATAGGTTTGATTTTTAGCGGCTTTTTTGGTGTGTTATTTCCTTCTCCTTGGTTGAGGGGTTTCTGTCGGTTTTCTGGTTTCATTTTTAAATCTCAAACGACGAAAGCAGTGTTGTTTTTGTCCAGCTACAACACATACAAAATAAGTGAAATGATGGCCATAATTATTTCAAGAGCACCAAATGATAAGTTATATCCTGTTTACATTCAAAGCTGCATACTTACCGTGATTAAATTTCTCCCATTAGAAGATCCGTGGATGGGAATAAAAATCACAGATAACAGTCAAGGGAGACTAGATCAGAGAAAGCATGTAAGAGGTCAAACAGAAAAATGCATTAAATATGATCATCTGGTATTATAAAAAGAGACACTCTTACGTTGATTTTCTATCACTGTGCCCATAGCTTGAAGTGTCCCAGAGACTTTCAGCTAACAGCAACAGATATTTTTTACTTTGGTGTGATTATTTTCTATTTTATTTTTTAAAATATCATATAATCCTAAAATGTAAACATGTACTGTACCTACCACAAAGATTTCTCTTTGGAAGAAAAAAACAAAAGGCAATCTAAGAACAAATGTCATCAGAATATTTTTAAGCTGCTCTAGATCAGTGTATATCTATTAAAAACATCCATTTCCACTTGCAATTATGAGAGCAATTTACATACAGCTCAAAAGGAACAACTTTCAGCTATAAAGATCTGTCAAATGTTTACTTCAACAGAATTTAATCAAAATTAAGCGTTTCTTTCTACACTCCGTTGACCTACAATACTATAGTAATGTAGAGCCTTATGCCTAAAACACATTATGAAGATCAATTGGTACTGGAACTCGTGCACTGTTTAACACAGTGACACAGACGGTGAGATCAACGGCACCCTCAGCAAGTTTGCCAATGACACCGAGCTGGAGGGACAGGATGCCATCCAGATGGACTTGGACAGGCTGGAGAGGTGGGCCATGCCAACCTCACGAAGTTCAACGTGGCCAACCACAAGGTCCTGCACTGGTGTCGGAGCAATTCTCAGCATAGACACAGGCTGGGCAGAGCACGGATTGAGAGCAGCCCTGCAGAGAAGGGGTTGGGAGTGACAGTAGATGAAAAACCAAACACGAGTCTGCGATGTGTGTTCGCAGCCCAAAAAGCCAGTCACATCCTGGGCTGCATCTAGAGAAGCATGGCCAGCAGGTGAAGGGAGGAGATTCTCTCTCCCTGCTCCACTGTGGTGAGACCTCACCTGCAGGACTGCATCCAGCTCTGGAGCCCCTAGTGTAAGAGAGACATAGGCCTGCTTGAGCAGGGTCAGAGGAGGGCTGTGAAGATGACCAGGGGGTTGGAGCACCTCCCATGTCAGGACAGGCTAACAGAGTTGGGGATGTTTAGCCTGGAGAAGAGAAGGTTCTGGCAAAACCTTACAGTAGCCTTCCAGGGAGGCCTACAGGAAAAATTGGAAGGGATTCTGTATCAGGGAGTGCAGTGACAGGATGAGGTGTAACAGTTTCACACTGAGAAAGTGTAGATTCAGAATATATATTAGGAGCAAATTCTTCACTGTGATGGTGGTGAGACACTGGAACAGGTTGCTCAGAGAAGTTGTGGATGCCCACCCCAGAAGTGTTCAAGGCCAGGCTGGATGGGGCTTTGAGAGTAACCTGCTCTAGTAGGAGGTGTCCCTGCCCAGCCCACAGGGGTTGGAACTAGATGATCTTTCAATCCAAAACATTCTACGATTCTAAGATTTAAACCAAACACGACCTGTAAGTTTCCCTATGTCTATAGGCCTTCCAAGAATCTTTTCAAGTCTGAAACCACATGACAGATTCTCTCTTAAAACATACAAATAAAAAATCCCACAGACAATCACCATTTAAAACTGTTCACCAAAAAAAGCCCACAAAAAAAAAAAAAATCAGTGAAGCACTGGGGCAGCAGGGACAGATGCACATGACTGCGTTCTTGTCCAGTCTCTGTAATCAGAATTCTGATCTGTCATGCAGAATATGAATTTTCACTTTTTGCCAAGGGCAATTTTGAGTTTCTGGGTTGTTATTAAATTAGAATAGCTTTAAAAGAAAAGGAGATTTGAACTTGTAAAATGAGGAGAAAAAGCTTCATAATTAATTAATTCATGAAGTCTCATAACTGATGCTATGGCAACTGGAAACAACACTTTGCATTAAATATAAACCACAACCCAACACAGTGGAAGGTATTAAAGTATCAAACTTCCAGCTCCAAAACTGCTCTCTCCTCTTCAACATAGCTCAAGATTTACTGAAATCATTGAGGACAAACAACAAAGAAAAATAACAGAACCATGAAAATGTCTACCAGAAAGTGAACTAAATTCTAGAAATCCACAGGATTCTCATTATCTTTCCAAGCTTTGCTTACAAAAACACAGTATTTTTCTTTAATGTAGCAAATTTTCTACACTTTGTACTCAAGACCCCAAGACTGGTAAACAGTTTTGGTTTAGTATACCAGATTGAAACGAAGCATTCTAGAGGAAATACTTTTCTTTTGTTCTCACCATCCAGGTATATTTTAATTGGTGATAAATTAATTTTCCCCAGCTTATGACTGTTTTGCCCAGTAACTGGTAATTGCCAAGTGATGTCCCTGCTCATATCTTGATCCACAAATGTTTTCATTTTAGTTTCACCCCCATTCTATTGAGGATAAGGAGTGAGGGAGTGGCTAGATGGGCATCTGGCTGCCAGTACATTCAACCCGCACCAGAAAACACCAGCCTACACCATTACTGCTGTCTGGAACAACTGCACAGACCTCATGATAAATCATTTAATCCCTATGATGAAAAATTCATATTTCGTAAATTAGGAAATCCTATGGAAACGAAGCAGAAAAAAAAGACCCTTTGTATTTGGAAGGATCCAAATATTAAAAGGGAAAAAGTCAGTAGAATATGACTATCACCAAGTATTTTTTTTCCTATTCCTCTCATGAGCCAGATGAGTGAGAGAAAGAAGCCACCACTTAAATAGTTGAAACATAAGATATACTTCATCATTATGGCATAAAAAACTTACATATGGAAAGCAATACTTAATGTGCACTTAAGGCCTAGAGTTTCACATCTGCAATGTTTACAGCAATACTGCAGAAATGAAAAATAACTTTGTCCGTCTGAAGCTGTGAACCAGCCTATGCAGAATGCAACAGAACAATTTGTAACAATTCACATGGGTTGCAGCTATGACATGAGTTACACAACTGAAAGGGACACTGAATACAATAGTTTTGTCAAGCTGTTGGAAAAGAGAAGGCTACCTGTGCTGCACTTTTAACATACAACCTGCCCTCTTCCAGAAACATTCACGCTGGAGTACTGCAGTAGCTTGCTGAATACAGAGTTGAAGAGCTATTCAGGAATAGAAACCCTTAAGCATGAGGTTGCAGAAGGTGGCCCCTGGGGGAAAAGGGGTGTGTTAAATTTCCTTTCACATTATCTTGCACACAGCAAATAAACCCTGTTGCTGCTCAACAGTTCTTTGTGATGGTTTGTGCTACTTTTCAGATTAGTCTAAGGTTAAAAATACCAAAAAACCCACAATAATTCCAATATAAAGGAAAAATTAGTAAAAGTGATCACCAAGGGTTCAAAGAACCTTGTAAACAATGCCAGAGAGTTACAAAAACAAACCAAAAAAAGAGAAAAAAGTAAAAATAGGGAAGCATGTTCCTTGAATCAAAAAGTCAGAAATCTCCAAGAGTGGGATGATGAGGATAAGAAGGATACCATTTATTTAAAAACAGCTTTCATGATACTGTATTATTTAAGTTGCAGCAATCAAAACTGACTTTGAGTAATATTGATGCATTACTGGTTTACACTTCCAGAAACCTCACTGCTCGGACTACAGACTCTCTGCAAGCTTTGAAAAGATTCCAGCACTCCTTTTAGGAAATACCTGAAGTGGTACAATGCCCTAGCCAAAATGTGAGGTAGGAAATGATCATTAGAACCAGTTTTTACAATTCCATTTCCAACTCACTGTCCTATTAAGGGATAATTACTTGTACTCTCAAAAGGTTTTCAGGGTTAAAGAAAACTTTCTGCTGCAACTGCCAGGTAACTAGATGCTCTGTAGGTACATAGCAGAGCTTGCACCTACCAAGGCACAAAGATATTAAAAGGAAACACCCCTTCTGGTGAGGAGTTTCCACTTTATGCACTGTTTATTTCCTCAAATACCAATCCACTGTCACAATCTTATTCAGTTGAACATATTTTCTATTCCCTAGCATTCTAAACTGTATTTTACTTTGCTGTACTAAATGTTTACTCTTCAGTGCTCACCAATTATCCAAGGTATGTGCAGTGAAGCTCTCTTGGGAATTCACTGTAGGTGCCAGTCCTAATCAAACAAAAGCACTCTTCCAGTGAGCACTTTGCTGCATTTCACAACATTGTTGGTCTGGTTTTGGCTGGAATAGAGTTAATTTTCTTCATAGTAGCTAGTATGGGGCTATGTTTCAGATCTGTGCTGGCAACAGCGTTGATACCAGAGAGATGTTTGTTATTGCTGAGCAGTTCTTAAGTAGAATCAAGGCCTCTCTGGTCCTCACACCCCACCAGAGAGGAGGCTGGGGGTGTGCAAGAAGCTGGGAGAGCAGACCCTGATCATCTTTGCCAAGTCTTGGGAGATGGGAGAGGTGCCTGAGGACTGGAGGGAAGCAAATGTCACTCCAGTCTTCAAAAAGGGCAAGAAGGAGGACCCGGGTAACTATAGACCAGTCAGCCTCACCACCATCCCTGGGAAAGTGATGGAACGACTTATCCTTGGTGCCATCTCAAGGCATATCAGGGATAAGAGGGTCATTAGAGACAGTCAACATGGCTTCACCAAAGGGAAGTCGTGCTTGACTAACCTCTTAGCCTTTCACGAGGATATAACAAGGTGGATAGATGATGGCAGAGCAGTGGATGTGGTCTACCTTGACTTCAGTAAAGCATTTGACACAGTCTCCCACAGCATCCTTGCTCCTAAACTGCAGAAGTGTGGTCTAGACTCTCGGGTAGTGAGGTGGACTGTGAACTGGCTGAGGGGAAGAAGCCAAAGAGTCGTGGTCAATGGGGCGGAGTCTGGTTGGAGGCCTGTATCCAGTGGAGTCCCTCAAGGGTCGGTACTGGGACCAGTATTATTCAATATATTCATCAATGACTTGGATGAGGGACTAGAGAGTACTGTCAGCAAGTTTGCTGATGACACCAAGCTGGGAGGAGTGGCTGACACACCAGAAGGCTGTGCTGCCATCCAGCGAGACCTGGACAGGCTGGAGGGTTGGGCGGGGAAAAATTTAATGAAATATAACAAGGGTAAATGTAGGGTCTTGCATCTGGGTAGGAACAACCCCAGGTTCCAGTATAAGTTGGGGAATGACTTATTAGAGAGTAGTGTAGGGGAAAGGGACCTGGGAGTCTTGGTGGACAGCAGGATGACCATGAGCCAGCACTGTGACCTTGTGGCCAGGAAGGCCAATGGCATCCTGGGGTGTATTAGAAGGGGGGTGGTTAGTAGGTCGAGAGAGGTTCTCCTTCCCCTCTACTCTGCCCTGGTGAGACCCCATCTGGAATATTGTGTCCAGTTCTGGGCCCCTCAGTTCAAGAAAGACAGGGAAGTGCTGGAGAGAGTCCAGCACAGGGCAACTAGGATGATGAAGGGAGTGGAGCATCTCCCTTATGAGAAAAGGCTGAGGGAGCTGGGGCTCTTTAGTTTGGAGAAGAGGAGGCTGAGGGGTGACCTCATTAATGTTTACAAATATATCAAGGGTGAGTGTCACGAGGATGGAGCCAGGTTCTTCTCGGTGACAACCAATGATAGGACAAGGGGTAATGGGCTGAAACTGGAACATAAGAGGTTCCGCTTAAACTCGAGAAGAAACTTCTTCTCAGTGAGGGTGACGGAGAACTGGAACAGGCTGCCCAGAGAGGTTGTGGAGTCTCCTTCTCTGGAGGCATTCAAGACCTGCCTGGACACATTCCTGTGTAGCATAGTCTAGGCATTCCTGCTCTGGCAGGGGGATTGGACTTGATGATCTTTCGAGGTCCCTTCCAATCCCTAACATTCTATGATTCTATGATTCCAGACTGTATATCATCATCTCAGCAACAAAAGCAGGGGGAAGAAAGGGGGGGGGGGGGGGGGGGGAAACAACACAACACACACACACACACATTCAAAGCAATGGCATTTGTCTTCCCAAGTAATCATTCCGTGTGATGAAGCCTTGCTTTCCTGGAGGTGGCAGAACACCTGCCTGCTGATGGGGAGTGGTGATTTCCTTGGTTTGCTTGTGTGCGTAGCTTTTATTTTCCCTATTAAACAGTCTTTATCTCAGCCCATGAGTTTTCTCAACTTTTACCCTTCCAGCTCTCTTCCCCATCCCACCAGAGCAGGGAGAAAGTAGCTACGTGGTGCCTCCTGGCCAGTTGGAGTAAAATTGCAACAGTCCTTTTAGCCCAGATACTTCTCCATCACACCTTTAATTGCACACCATGTGCAGCACTGTTAGCCTCCTATGAGGTGGTTTTTGATGCTTATAAGCATCACTGAAACACACTTGAGACCTTTTTCCTGTCACTGTTTTTGTCAGAAGTTCTGTTTACCCAGACATCATTCTCAAGCTTACAGTTGCTTCCTCTCTTTTCAGGCTCCCATTAGCTGTCCCAACCACTGTACCAGTCTAAGAGTATCTGCTGGAAGAACAAACACCTTTCCAAGGTGCAGAAAACAGAAAAGTCAAAAAGATGCACCATCTAAGCCCTTCAGTGTACCAGCAGAAGTCAAAGGTTTGCTAAAAAAGTGTGTGACAGAGCACAACAGCCAAGATAAGCCAAGGAAAGTGAGTGGAGAGGTAAGCAAGAAGCTAAAAGGCTCTTCCCTTTTCACTCTTTTCAGGATTTTCCCCTGCCTCCAAGAGCATTCCGCCATCATTTCTATATGGAGAGCTGTTAATAAGCATCATTGCCTTCACCTCCTTAGTAATACCAAACAGGTATGGAATATTCTGGAAGATCTGTTACTCTGGCCTCCAAACACATTCTTCCATCACATCTAGTATCATTTTCCATGGTAGGTAAGTCACAAGGGTGTCTAGAGCACACTTAATTTGCAGCCTTACAGTCAAAACTGTTAAAAACCTGCAATTTATATTCAAAGTAATCCATATGATGGCATAAATAAAAACACTAGCATTGGTTTCAACACCACCAATGTAGATTATTAACCTTTACGGCTACTCGATATTCCCCATTAATTCAAACTGGTGTGTTCATTTTCCAAGACTATCACAAATCCTGATCACAAGTTACAAACATTTGGCCAGCTTTCAGTTTCAGGTATAATTTCCTCAAAACAAACACTGCTTTTTAAAAATTTAAATACAGCAATTAGCATGCAGTTTTTCAAGCTCAAAACAGGTGAATTATAGCCATGAAAGTATCCCAGAGATAAAAGATCTCTTTCCATCCATCAACAACTGAAACTGCCACAGAGCACTAGAGGAGACCTATGAATATAGTTTTTACTCTAACTATGAGCTGAATAAGTTCTTAAATTAATTTCCCTATTTTTCTCATTTCAGTTCACTTTGAGCTGCATTATCATTAATCAGAAAATTCTCCAAGAAACCAGGCTCTCAGTAGTAGCTTTGATTGCACAAAAAAAACCACCCTAAAAACACCCAACAAAACAAAGAAGAAAAAAAGTAGAGGTGTCAAATGAAAAGTTTTGGTTTAAATATATGCTGCTATTCTAAGCAGCAGGAACAACAAACTGAAAGCTCTAACTTTGACCTTAGGACAACCTGGTTTAGTAATAATTTTCACTTAGCTCCCTAGTTAAGGCCTCAAGATCAGTCCAGGGAATCATTACCAGAAAGACAAATAATCCCACCTTCTGGATGATTACCATGCCACATGAAGTAGCATTCCTGCACAAAGAGAAACTTTCCAGCTCAGCAGTCATGCCCTCTGACTTTTTCTCAGGACAAATCTTTACACAGCATCCACATGCCACTTCCACATCACTTATATAGCAACACTTACAGCATCTTCTTGCTGCAGGAAGAACCACAAGAGTCTTCAGCAATAATGGCAATACTTGTTCTGGTAACAGGAGGCATTAGCAGGATCAGCTTTCCAAATGCCGCATTAGTAAGGTTCACATTTCACTATCTGCATGTAGCCCTGATCTTCAGAGAAAATTTCAGCTTCTATTTATACAATTTTTATTGCCAGAAAAGCAGTTTAACTTTCATTACCACAACATGTAAGTCCAAATGACCATTAACTAGAAACGTTGTGCTTAAGAAGCCCATTTTCAACACACCAATGGCTGACCAAGTGAGCTGATTAACCCCATCTGATTATTAAACTCCAGGGCACATCTTAAATGCTTCATGAAGACATCATCATTATTAACACACGATTAGAGAAAAATAAAACTCTGAAATACACACAGTGTATGTAACACTTTTAAAGCACTGAAATAGCTCCAATTTACATAGCAATTCAGTTTCAAGATGCAAGAATTAGCCAGCAAACACTGTTACAAGTTGTCAATATTTCTAGTTACTTCAAAATGAAGGACAGCATTGCTCACTTTCTGTAACAGCTTATCAGCCGATTAATCCTATCACACTGATACATGCACATCTTTACTACGATTACACAGTTACATGCTTAAGGAGTTAAGAGTCGGCGCTTCATTTTTGTCCTGTTGCATAAAGAACATTCTATTGTATTCTTTGCAAAAGCAGCTTAAAATAACTTTGTCACTTTTCCCTTTTCCCCCTTCTTCCAATTCCCTCTTCCCCTTCATTTTCCCTTTACACTACTGTTATTTGTCACTCTCTTCCACCACTTCATCTGCCTCTTCCTGATTTTTGTGTGGTCATGTTCCATCTCTGCCTAAGCGCTGAAAACTCATACTGGCCCAGTGAATTTTGACATGAACCCCCCCCATTTTCACCTCCCTATTCCAGATACCTTCTATATACACATCAGCTCCCTCCACATGCCACCTTGGTCACAGATTTGACTGCTGTTTGCATGCTTGGATCAGGGCTTATGAAAGCTCTGCAATATTCATCCTTCCTACCATGAAACACTCATAATTTTGTCCTAATTTCTCCACCTATCCAGTATTCAGCTTCTTCCTCCTCTTTCCCTTGCAGTTTTAAGAGACCCGATATTTCCCTTTCAGATCTACTATTTAATTCCTTCCCAGGCACAGGCAACTACCTGCTCTCTTCCAGTTGCCATTTTTGGTGTCAGCTAATTCATTCTCATACTGCACTCATTTCCTTTAATTTTCATAGCATTTTTCACCATTTTTTTATACTTGCTTTTTTACTTTCTAGTTCTAGTATTTTCCTTAACTTGTTTCTTCCCATATATTTTCTGCCTCCAAGGTCTTTCTCACCATACATGTCCATTTAAGTCAACATGGCTATTCTTTCTAGTTTTAGTTTCCAAACTGACTGACCAGTTCTTTTTATCCCATACTTTGTACCTTCCAAGCATTGGGGAATTTTTATGGCACCCCTTGAGGCAAATTGAACACACATTTGTGCTTCAATATAGAAAAAAAAAAAATCTTGCAGTGAACAAGTATTGCACAGTCCTACCATCATAAATAGTTCCACAGAAGCCAATTCCTAATAAACACTTCCACCAGCACCAATCCTGTGAGCACTGGCATCTGACCTCTCAGCGCAGTGCTGGGTTCATCCCCCAGCACCAGCTCCCCTGCCCAAATGCAGCATTTCACAATCACTAGAAAATAATGCTGTGGCTCTCTCTTCTCACATATGCAAGGGGAACTTCACTCCTGCACAGGCTGTCGCTTCGTCTCCGCTTCCAGTCAGTTCGAGCCCTTCTGCAACTGGACCATCTTGCCCTTCAAGCCAGATCATTGCTTTGGTCACAAGTTATCACTGCTGAGCAGTTACAACTTGAATTTCCCTTTCATCATCTCCAGTGGTTTTGTTTCATCCTCTATTAAACATCTCTGGGTCACACTCCCCCAGTTTCTCATACTCCGAACTCCTAACAACTTGATGTTGCTAAAGATGAGGGTTGCTTGCGTGCAGGAGTTTGTGCTTAGCTGATTATTTCCTGTGAGTAGCCACTGCTTGAAGTGAGGTTTCATTTATTACCCTTCCTCCAACAGGTGTCCAGATGTAACAAAGCAATCACATGATGGAAGTTTGGAGTTCAGTCCGGAAGCTTTGCCATCTTCAGCCAAGGCATTATTTTGGCTTGTTGCTTTGGAAGCCAGGAAAATAACATTGAAACCTAAACATCCTTCCCAGCACTTTGCATATAAAACTGCTGCATTAAGAAATAAAAAACTTTTGTTATACTTAGAGGACAAAAAGTAAAAATTGTAGTCTGTCTGAGAGAGTACTATTCCTGGGGTACTTAATCAAAGGGACTTCGTAATTTGTTTCCATTTATCATTTTATTGTCTGTTTGCATAGAGTTCGAAAAAACAGATCTAACTAAAAGTTTAAAGGACACCCTGTCTTGCTGAGAACCATTATTTTCATTTACGTATTTATGAAAAAATTCTAAAAGAAATAGTGTGCAATAGGTTCCTAGGTGAAGCAATATTTGATTGCCAAAAATAGCTGTATTAGCTGACTGGTTTGTACTCCAGAAGGAAAGGGAAAAATGAAAAAAGAAAAAAAAAAGCTTACTTCCTCTCCATAGTTATGAGTTTTCAGATTTACACAGCAACTCCAATTACATGCTTGTTTTTTTAAAGAGCATAATTGTGGAACATACTACTGCTCTACCACCTAACAAATTGCATCTAAATTAGTAGATGTTCTGTTTGGTCAACAGAACACCTCTGTCTTCTGATGACAGTACTTTGTGTATAACTTTACACTTCATAAAGATTTTACAACTAGAAACCTTGGTTGTAGCTTTTAAGTAGAGAAACGTGTGCACAACCTCTATGTTAAAAATAACCTCCTGAGATAGCCAACGAGCACAAAAGGGTAGAAAACACGAGAGCTCATTTGACACTTCATCCATTTGCTATACAGTTACATTATATATTCATTTTCAGAGAGGAGCTCAGAAGACTTCTGATGTGTATCTTGATGTACATCAAGGCCAAGTCTGAACAGATCTAGAAGTTAATACAAAGTATAAACTACTAGCAGCAGTTTCGTACGTGAACTGAAGAACTGAAGCTGTCACACTGATTTCCCTCTCCACCAGTCCCACTGGCTGGTAATAAAAATTAATTCTCATCTAGAGATCAAATTTTGGAGATGGGACCAACTATTTCTCAGGCACAGATCCTAGCTATAAGACACTATATGACGGAAATAGAAGAGCCAAATGCCACATTTTCAAAGTCAGTGTATTTTTCTGAAAATTATTTCGGTTGGGGGCTTTTTTTGTGCCACAAATTCCTGCACAGAGAGATCAACAAGACCCTCAATTACTCCAACATAATCTGTTAGGTGCAAGGATAAAGAGCTTTGTACCTCTTAGATTCCAGGATCTGGCACTGCATATACATGGATCAGCAAACACCACGTAACAGATGCAGTTGGCAGTGCTTCATAATTCTATGTTATTTCCATAAGTATTGTATATCCTCCAGCAACTTTGCACCTACTGTGTTGTGTAGTACCATGCACTGTCTTCAGACAGAGTCTTTATTCCAGAATTTGAGGTTTTTTCCAGTCCTTACTTCTGGCTATTAACTCAATTTAGCTTTAAAACAGAAAGGCCCATAGATGCCAACTCTAATTTCCAAGCATTTATGTCGAAGTCCTGACCAGACATATAACCAGCATAAAAGACTGAAATGGTGAACTAGATTTCTAAAATGCTGCCATCTGATTCTCATCCCACACAAATATGTAATTTAAGTAATGAAAAAAGCTTTCGTCTCAAACATCAGCTTGTTCGAAGCTCTCGAAATAAGTAAAATGTTATAATTTGGATTGAGTCATGACAAGTAAAAGCTCTAACAGTAAGAAATAACCTTCTGAACAACAATAAAAAGAACATCCTTAATGTCAAGCAGAAGAGAAAGCAATTACATTTTCAGACAAGGACTGTCAGTTTAAAAATGTACAATGTAAAGAAAGTAGGTTTTAGCTCTTTCCAGAATTTTTTGGATTCTTCATATATTTTTAAGTTTCACATTATTATAATACTTTGATATTCCATTTATTTCTCATCGCAAAACAAAATCAGTGTAAACTGTTGTCAGTGATGTTTAAAGGAAAATCTACTCGCCTCAGCTCTTAAAGACATACGATAACTCACACATTGGTGTAATTTCATCTAGGTGTATACTTCAAGTATGCACTACACTTTTAGCATTTAAGGGAATAAAAATAGGAACTGAATGTTACAACAGCTCAGGAGGAACCGAACATGCAGGTCTCACACATGGTAACAGTGTGGGGTACAAAACTTAAAAGGGAAAATGGTCAGCAACTGGTCTTGACAAAAAGAATAAGGTTTTCTTTCTTGCCTCCTTTCCTGTGGGCAGTGGATTACTAGAGCACTCAAAGGGTCTTCCTGTCTCAAGAAGATGAAAAACAAGAGCCATGCTTCTTTCATTAAAGGTGTTAAGCTTGACTTAGGGCATCTGAGGATGTCGCAGTTTGAACATGGAAAAGGAATTAAAGGCAGGTAATGCCAGCTTCAGTCATTTACTCTCCTACCCTCTTAAGTTGCCCCCCCAGTTCAGTGTAGATTTTCTATCTTGTTTAAATATATTACACTTTCAAAGCTCTACCAGTGTTGCCAAGAGACTTTTGTACCAGTTCATGTTCTCAGTCACTGATCTCAATGTCAATTCGAGAGGTTAGGTCAGTCCCCAGAAAGATTTGGAAATGAGCATGATCAAGAATGTTTCTTTTCTGCCAAGGTGAATAGCAGTTTCAAGATCAGTCTTTGCCCCTTTTTTCAGCTGAATCACAGTAGCTTCGATGGCAACTTATAATGCTTGTAACACCACAAGTCAGACTACTTCTAAACCTTGGTATTTAAAACATGGAGCAAGAATATACAACAAAAAAATAGGTTACAGAACTGCCTGTTGAACTTTATTGCATTATGAGATACTTGAAACATGTCACAACATCCAGCAAAACTGAAACTGGAGGCAGTTCTGTCAAATGCTTTTATTGAAAGAGAAATAGGTAAGTGAACAATAAAAGGCATTTGTTCTACTAAGCGACATCTTGTATATCCAGAAGATTGAACTTCCACACCTTATGGAGTGGGGGGAAGATAAGAGCAAAGAAAATGAGAGAAGTAGAAAACACATTTGTGTCCAAGACTTCCTGGAACCCGATTACTTTGTTCACCATCTTCTAGCCCAAGAGAAAAGAAGGGTACACCAGAGCACTATGGAACTAAAACCAAGCAATCAGGAGAAAGTTGTACACAGATTTGTAACATTTGAAGACTACAAATTTCTCATGCAGGTTTCAAACAGTATTTTAGACTGAAAGAGGATAATGATTCATATGCCAGAACCATGAACTGCTACTACAGGGCTAGGAGTACAGCATATCTTAAGTTCTCATTGAAGCGAGCAATAGTTGAGCATTCAGCTGATGAGAACATAGCTAAACACAAAGAACAGAATTTCAGCCACAGGTGAGCACAGCTTAAATGACTGATAGAGGATTTTTGTTCGTTAAGAACAAGCAAATTCTGCAGTAAGTTGTCTTTAGTCAGGAAGTTCTCGTCACATCAGAGATGGGTAAACTAGTTACCTAAACGTTAATGTCTTTCATGCGATTTCATGTGAAGAGTTACTGTTTGTTTGCTCACATCTATGGTGTAGAACACTGCAAGTCTACAACAGCAAGACAGATGCTTACAGAAATAAGTTAGAAGAGGCTTCAAAAGAATGAGGAGAAACCTAAACCAGCAGATAAACACATTTTCTATGCATGCTCAAAATAATCAGATGGTCCCAAAGATTTTACAGTATACTATTCTCTTTTTTCCAGTCCTTAAGATCAGTAGTACAGTAACAGGTTGAGGATAAAAACAAACCAAACCCTGACATGTAAACCCAGAGAATGAACAGAAATGTGGGGAGTTTAAAAATTTTTTTACCTTTCTAGGGCTTCCTGGAAGGTAGAATTTGTGGCACACCTAAAAATAAAAAAAAAATAATTTGAAAATAACTAAAACTCATAGGCAAAACAATCTCCTCAGTAGTACAGAAATAAACATAATGCTTACAAGAAAAGACAACATTAGTAGGGTCTACCATGGAGCAATCCAAAGACCATCACGTCTTTGTAGCAAAAACCTCGGGAATACATGCACATCTTACAGAAAACGCAGTGTGGAGCATCAGCAGTATGAAGTCACAATACTCTCTACTGTTGACTGATGTGACAACACACTTCACATTCTATCGAATGATGATGTCTCACTATCTCACTGAGATAATACACATACAGTTGTTTTCAAACCAGGGTCAAACCTGCCAAAAAAACCCCAAAACAACAAAAAAACCAAAACAAACTGTGTCCTGGAATTCTGTTCATACAGTTTTCCTGAACAGATCAATGTGTTGTCATGGAGAAAAAGATTAAGTCTCTCAAAAACGAAAAAGTAATTAAAGGCTGCAAAATACTGAGATGCTAGGCAGAAGGAAATGGCAAATCAAAAGCACCAAAGATCATGACATCTGTTCATTTCTGCCAAAAGTCACAGATAGGTAAAGAAATCGCGAGATTAAGCCTATGGAGGGGGAGCAGGAAATGAAACCACCACGCAAACAAAACAGCAGAGATATCCTCTTCACCTACTTGGAAAATAACGAGAGCAGAGACAGACCATGTTCTTCATCATGCTTCCGTTTTCAGCATTTTGGCAGCTTTGCATTTGAGGTGCCACTCAGAGTGCTTGACCAAATGCTTTTCCACAAGGAAAGTAGTCAAAAGACATGGCTACATAAACAACTGATTTCTTGGCAGGGGTTGGGAAAGAGGCCAAGCGGATTTCATGGGATTATGACACAAGTCCCCAGAATCTCTCTTGGATCTCTACAGAGTTAGGACTATCCAACTGTTCAGTTCTTCAGGTGAAAAAGCAGGAAATTGAATCTGCCAATCTAATGAAACACTAGCTTTTTATGGAAGTCCATCTGTTAGCTCTGGCTCAAAATACAAGAAAACATAAGAACTGAAAAAAGAAAGAATTAATGCCACCAGGACGCCAGTAAAGAACATTAATCTACTTGCTCTCTTAAATCTACTTGAAATCTGGAGAGATGTACTTGATCAGCCCAGCTATTAACACAAAAAGCAAAGGGGTTTGATTTCAAAAGTTGGTGTAGAGTTGGTGTTCTTTGTTCGTTTGGTTCTTTGGTGTTTTGGTTGGGGTTTGAGGTTTTTTAATACTATTTCTGTCTTCCCACAGAACAGTTGCTCACTTTGAGGTGCTGAATTTCCATAGCCATTACAAAACACTTAACTAAGCTTTAAATTGCAGCCATATCTCTGCTTTCTTTCTGAATAAAGCATGCAATATTGCAAAATTTAGTTGGAATTATTAAATCCTTGGACTGTCACTGACAGTCCAGATTGAATATCAATTAAGCAAAATTACCACCTGTATTATGGAAACAGGCTCATGGAAAGAGCACTGCCTAGAGCTTGTTTTCTACTGTTCTTACACAAGTTACGTAAAATCCATGTGTTAAACTAAGCTTAAGTGATGCACACACTTGCTTTTGGTTTTTGTCACACGGGGAACATAACTCTTTATTAACAGTGAGAATTCAAAATGAATTATTAGCAGTATCTACATAAAGCTCTGCTAATTCTCTGTGTATCATAGGAAAACCCAAATAGTTCAGAGTATCTCCTTTCGCAGATAAAGGTACTCCGTGCAATAACCCCAGTAATGAAGAATAAAATCTTTTTACACCAGTCTGAGTTTATTCCAAGATTGAACTTGAATACAAAATACTCTAATAATCAATAAAAACAAATAGCATTTATGAACTATTCATTGCATTTTCTTACCACAAAAAAAAAACCAACCATGTTCTAGTTCAGTAATTATTTGGTTATAATTCTAAACAAGCAATATGTTCTGCCTCTGTAAGTACTGTTTCAGTTCTGACTCATAAGTTATGGAAAACATTACACAGATCACTCAACAATCCATCCTTAATGTACCTGAAGAGGTCTTTACAATCCCTAGTGAATAATTCACGTTTCCATTTTGCCATCCTCCTACAGTATAGAAGGACTAACTCTAATTTAGTCATGGCTCCTAACCGAGATCTGAACATCACCAAAGAATGGTCAGAAATTGCTTTACAAACCCAATCTATTTCCCAAATGGAAGAACTAAATAGTCCTAAATATATCTGTAATAACAAACGAACATTTGAAGAGATTGGCCATATGCTAAACTGTCACTCTTCCATACTGAGTGATGAATTAAGATGCTAGTGTAGCTGGCTGCTTACTACAATACTGTTCATGTCACTCACATATGGTGCTTTGGCAGTTTTTACAGTTTTTTTGTAACCTAAGCAGCATATTACACTTGAGGACAAATTACAGACCAGGTAAAAGCACTGAATTCTCAACCAGCTTCCAAAGAACTGGAAGAAACACTACAAAAAACTGGAAAGATATGAAGGGTAATTGCTGTACCTTTGCAATTTGCTCGATGGAAGGCATGAGAAAAATCAAGACAGCTAGACAAGAGTCAAGTAATCAGCATTTTCTGTATTCTGTGCAGTTTTCTGTAATCTGTGTGTGAATATAATGCCTACATAAAGACAATGTTCAGAGGGAGGAGAAACATTCACCCATAGCACTTAGGGAACATCTAACATGAATTTAACTATCTAGTTACTGCAAAGATCTCACTCATTGGAGTTTTTCCCCATACGTGGCATATAAGTAAAGGAATCCAGTAGTTAAAGAATTATGACAGTTGATTAATAAGAGTCTGCATGGTAGAATACATTAGTAATGAAATGCTTGTAGCAAATGTGTTCGTATCCTTAGACAGGATTCTGGTTACTGAAGAGTTGTGGCTCAACAGAACCAAGCATGCCAATCCTAGGAGCATTGGTATCTGTATCAACTGTATGTCTGTAGTGGCCAAAAGGACAAGAACACCCACCCTACTTAGCTCTTCACCATGTTTCTTACGCTCTACAGGAATGTCTCTACATTCTCCAGAATTTGCATTAGGAAAAAAGTTCGACAACTCTTGAACTTTATCATCAAGGTTCCCATCCTATAAAGTCTTTTCTGACAAACCAGAAGTTGAAAGATTTGGATTGCAGATTTGTGGTGAGTGGAGAAGTGGAATACAGCTGCACATTCCGTAAACACAGAAGTACTTACACTGTACAAAGAGTACTCCAAACAACAGCATTTTTAATATGCTGGACTCTCTTGTTCTTGTTCCATTTTCTCATCCATCTACTTTTAGGCTATATTGAAGTTTCTTTAAATGGCAGTACTACAACACCCAGTTCTTTCCACAGCTGCTTGGGTTGTCTAATATACAAGCAGAGTTTGACAGAACACAGATGTACGGCATCCTGGCCTCCACAGAAATACTTGGCAGCAGATGGTTAAGAGAAAACACCACAGTACAAATTTATGCCCATGATTATTCTATCAAGGGGTACTTTAATAAATGTGTGTGTGTGTGTCTAAAGGAAATGTTTCCATGTACCTACAGATACATTTGCACATGCTCTTTTGTGTCACGCTGTTTTTAGGTTGATACTTATGAAAGGACACCTGCAAGTCTAGAATAACAGACATGAGTGAAGATGTTAGGCTACATTTTCAGACAGTATAAACAGCATTTTTAATGAAAGAAATTTAATCACTTTTCAGCTTCAGCGCTAGTTAGAGGAGGGCCACAAAGCTGATCAGAGGGCTGGAGCACCTCTCCTACAAAGACAGGTTGAGAATGTTGGGGTTGTTCAGCCTGAAGAGAAGGCTCTGGGGAGACCTTATAGCAGCCCTCAAGTACCTGAAAGGGCTACAGGAAAGCTGGGGAGGGACTGTTTACAAAGGCCTGTGGTGATAGGACAGATGGCAATGGTTTTAAACCAGAGCAGGGTAGATTTAGATTAGATATTAGGAGGAAGTTCTTTACTATGAGGGTGGTGTTCAGGGCCTTGGCAGTACAATCGGGCTGTCGATACAAGAAATCTGTTACACAATAGAATTATTTGGTCTCACAAGTTGCCAAAAAGATTCATTGGATACAAACAGTGGCAGAAAAGGCATTATTACGGGGCAGTTGGGCAGTCCGCAGTGCAGTGACTAGTATGTACTAGCTCACAACATGCAAACAGACATAAATATTTTCAGCAACAGTAGGAGTCCTCTCAGTCTCTCAGCCTGATGCGGAAATTTATTTTCTGTATTCTCCAGGAATACAGAAGTACATGGGCTGGGGTACATGGGCTCCAATCAACAGTTCTCATGAGAAGGGAGAAAAAAGAACACCAAGGATGATTTTACATCTTGAACAAAACACAATACATATAGTCACACATCAAAGCTTTGCCAATCCAGTAATGAGAAGACCAATTTGACAAGCTTCTGAAGCTTAACTTTAAGATACAGACAAGAAAAGTACTCATCACTTTCAACAGCGATCCAAATTAAATGAAATATTTATCTGTATCTGGTAGAATTCCTGAATTTTTAGACTAGAGCAAAAGTTTTAGACAATTGTTTGAGTTATAGCTTCTGCATTTCAGAAATAATAAAAGTTAACAGCATAACACTGCTGCAATATATTTCAATATTCTTGAGTGCCCTTTCTCAGAGACACACCTTCCAGTCACATACTCCCTCTCACATATTACATTCTTTGTGCTGAAATCACAGGGGAGTCTCAGGGGCTCAGGTCAGTCCTATCACACGCTTTAACATAGTCAGCCAAAATGCAGAAAATAAGCATAGATATAATAGCAGTTCTCCCTGGGAAAAAAAAAAACAAAACAAAACACAACAAACAACCCACATATTCTACAGAAGATAACTATTTTCCCTATAAACTGGTACCAACACCTTCAGCTGATATATAAATTCTGAGGAGCTCTTTATCACTCAGGACTGGTACATTTTAAATATTTTATATGATGTACCTAGTCCCATTTCAACACTTCTGTAGCACTTTAATGTTTTGCCATTTAGTATTTAGAATCCAGCAAAGGGTATGTAAGAGCTATTACTGGTAGCTAATGGATATTCTTCTTTAGTTCAATTGTTGAACTACATTTTGAACAAAGGGTTCAATTCCCAAAAGGAACAACCTCCTTTCAGTACTGTCTAATGCTTAGACTAAAGGAGAATTCTCTGCAAGTGATAAGTAGGAGCAACGCTCATACTTCTCTTCTGAGGTTCCTACTTACTAGGCATTGCACAATATTTAATTTATGCAGGTCAAATCAAATACCTCACATCCCATAGCTGGACACATTTCCACATACAGTCCTTTTCTATTCCCATTTTAAAACTGTCTTCTATTCAAAGCATTCTTCTGGGGAAAAAAAACCCCCGACAACTTAAAAACCAACAAGAATCACTTAAAAACTATGCAGAAAGAGCAGAAAACATTATCTTTTTGAGCTGTCCCACTCAAGATGTGCAACTACCCCCAGCTGTGCTAATATGCTTGCACAGTTTGTGCCCACCTTGGTTACCTGTGCCACATGCCGCTGCACTCACGCTGCTTTCAACAGAGGGCTGCAACACACGAGCAGGTCTACGCTGGCTTTGACCTAGCTACCTGTCAAAGCAGTAAAGAGCCCAGCATGTCTACATAGTTCAAAGGAGCAATGCTAGCTCCAGAACCAAGAGAGCATACGCTGTAGTCAGCTACCAGACAGAAGTCACGTCCTTGCTCAGCTTTCAGGATTCTTTCAGTAACAAAAGAAACCCTCACGATTACACTCTTTCACGGATGGAGAGACACCTCCACAACGCATCTTAGCACTGCTTTAGCAGGACTCCCATAAGGTTATAATTACTCTTAGTATATCTCCGTATCCATGCTTCACCTTAAGAAAGGGTTAAGAACAGTGTTGGAAAGGCACCACGGCTGCAATTGGAGATGCCAATCCTATTAAGGGTGCCTTGGGCCCAGGCATCTTTCTGAAGACTAGCTTCAAAGCATTGCTCCTCTGCCACATATATGCAAGCCTGCAACTACTGCCACAGCAGCAGAATGCAGAGTATTCTCACTCAGCCACCAATGCTGAGCATACCACTGTTGCTAGAGATACATATCAAAGTTATGAAGATGAGTCACCCATTTTCTGAATTCTCTCTAGATAACTGCATGCTAGTCAGGGACAGATACACTCAATCCTTTCTTCTGCTCCCCTTCTGGCCCTTCATACACACAGAGAAGAACACTTCCACAAAAGTCAGAGCCTGATGTCCAAGTCTCTGAAATTACTTGTTTTTTTCCCCCTCCTTTTAAACTCCAGTACAAGCCATAGTTTTAATCTGATCTCAGGAAGGACTTAATTAGAACTTGGTTTGTTCAGGTCACATGTTCAGGAAAAATAATTCTGTCTCAGGAGTGGTCACCTGGAAGATCACCCAAACCATTTGAAGCACCACTAGAGACACTCGCATACTAGCCAGTACTTAAAATCATTCACATCTAACTTCTAACCTGCATTTTAGTAAGACTTTTAAAAACATGATTACTATTTAAAGACTATTGGTGAAGTGGTATTGCCATCTTAATTAGTACTTTATTAACAAAGTATTTGCTCTTAAATTAAAATATTATGAAGAAAAACATTAACTTCCTTCCCAAGATCACAATAATACATACATATGATACTCCTTATCTAACATATTACAGGATGGCATTTCCAGCATGTTAGATGGCTTAAGTTTTCTGGTTTGCTTTATTTTAAGCTTTGTGCCTTTTTCCCTTTCCTCATTTTAATTCATTACAGACACAGTATATCAAAACAATAGAACATACTATTAGCTTGGATTTAATTGATTGACTAAAAAAAAAAAGAAAAAATCTTTTTAAGATGCAAGCTGCTGCCTTCCTTTGCAGTAACAATTTGTACAGAAGTGCTGTGTATATTAGACAATCAACATTTGCCAAGTTAAAGACCTGTAAGTAGGCTCAGCATCCAGTTTAACATTTCATTGCAATCTACTGACATGATAATAGCTAATCGGAAATCTAATAAACTATGCCAGATATTTAGATTCACACTCACTATTTTTAAAAGCTAATGACTTAGAGAATATAGAATGGCAAAAATAAATCAAAGTCATCTCATGCTGTGCATTTTACTTGAAATATTTTTCAGAAAAGAATAATTACCTTTCACACACAATGCATTTGTATAAGAGTATCATCAATATTAGGACAGCAAAAGAAAGCATCATAGAAATTCCATGGGTGTCATTGCATAAAATTTATCTGACCAAACTCTCTCCCCACTGCCTGTGCATAAAATCTTAACACTTATATTAAGAGGACACAGCATGTTAACAGACTATGTCAAACAGCACGCAATCCCTGTACTCTCATCAACAGACATCTCTGCATTTAGATCCGAGATAGAGGCCATTACTCATTCATGGTTGTGGGGAAAGGAAAAAAAACAGAAATCAAGAGTGGTGATCAGCAGCACAGAGTCAAACTGGAGGCCTGTGGCCAGTGGTGTTCCCCAGGGATCAGTGCTGGGTCCAGTCTTGTTCAGTATCTTCATCAATGACCTTGACGAGGGGATAGAGTGCACCCTCAGCGAGTTCACTGATGATACAAAACTGGGGGGTGACTGACATACATCCAACGAGATCTGGACAGGCTGGAGAGCTGAGCAGAGGGGAACCTCATGAAGTTCAATAAGGGCAAGGGTAGAGTCCCTCATCTGGGGAGGAGTAACACCAGGCACCAGCACAGATCAGGGAACGTCCTGCTGGAAACCAGCCCCATGGAGAAAGACCTTGGAGTCCTATTGGGCAATAAGGTGTCCATGGGACAGCAATGTGCCCTTGTGGCCAAGAGGGCCAATGGGACCCTGGGGTGCATTAACAAAAGTGTGCCCAGCAGGTCTAGGGAGGTTCTCCTCCCCCTCTACTCTGTCCTGGTGAGACCACACTTGGAATACTGTGTCCAGTTTTGGGCTCCTCAATTCAAGGGAGACAGGGACCTACTGGAGAGCATCCAAAGGAGAGCTACGAGGCTGATTAAGGGCCTTGAACATCTCTCCTCTGAAGAAAGGCTCAGAGAACTGGGGCTGTTTAGTCTTGAAAAGAGAAGGCTGAGAGGGGATCTTATTAACGTGTATAAATATGTGAGAGGTGGATGTCAAGAGGAAGGGGCCAGTCTCTTCAGTGGTGCCCAGTAACAAGGACAAGTGCCCAGGCCAAGGAATAATGGGTCAAGCTAAAACATAGGAAGCTCTACCTCAACATGAGGAGAAATTTCTTTACTGTGAGGGTCACAGGGCACTGGCACAGGCTGCCCAGACAGGTTGTGGAGTTTCCTTCTCTGGAGACTTTCAAAACCTGCCTGCATGCATTCCTGTGCCCTACGCAACCCTGCTCTGGCAGGGAGGTTGGACTAGATGATCTCTAGAGGTCCCTTCCAACCCTTAACATTCTATGAAAAAGCCAAAATAAAAACCAGAAAATGGCACGGCAAACAAACAAGCCACAAACAAATGCTGAGCACACTAGTAGATGCCTGGACAGTATCCTGGTCATGTGTAACTTTTAGCTGCATCCAGGATTTATCTAAAGAGGCTTCCAAGTTCAAATCAGGGAAGTAACAACCATGTCCCATCCCTTTCTAATAGTAACCAGGACAGACATTTTGTACTCTGTCCCCAGATGGACTACATAGAGAGTTAGTGATCTCATCTACTCTATTGAGAGTCACCACATTTATGGTTATATTAATATTTAATTGATGAAGAAGCTGTTGATAAGGAAGTTTCTTTATTAATACATTGGCAACTGGATACTCGCTAATACTGGAAGTGGATAAAGTAGGCATAAAAACCATTTACATAATACGCCTGTTACAGGTGTACTTGGCATCATTGGTACCTTCACAGCTTATTGCTACAAACCATAGTTATGTGCAATGACAAAGTGATTATGATAGGCTATTCAAAAGTTTAAGTTATGTAACTTAAATTTAACTTTTCATGTAAACACTTAAAAGTTTGTTTTTCCTGGTAGAAAATGGGCTCATTCTCCAAGAACTATTCATACTATGAGAAAGCACTTCAAATTGCTTATGAACCACCTACAGACTGAAATTATTTCAAGACTAATTTTTGCTTTCAATATATTGTTCCAGTTGACAAGTAGGAAAACAAAACTCACAATTTAATGTTACTAGGCAATAGCTTGGGTTATTCAGTTATGAAACTGTTACATTTCTATGTAAAAAAAACAAAACACACCACCACAACAAATTACAACCAAAAAACAAACAAAAAACCCTGAACAACACTGACAAATTTCCAAATAGCCAAGCATCAGCTATGCTTGCAAGCTTAGGTTAAGGGCACGACAATGCACGTTGAAACACAATGCATTGTAATATCACATCAGATATTTTGGACTCTCCTTTTCATTTGTACATTAATTCCACTGCTTCAGGGAAAGGCCCTCCCACAAGCACAGCCTGAGCGTGCCCCTGGTATTTCTGACTGAAAACAAAGACACTTGCCACAGATCTCCTCAGGAAAGCTCTCAGCTTGAGCAGTGTTTTCATCTTCCAAACTGCAAGCACCAAAAATGCAGGCTACAGTCAAGTGCGTCTCTTGGGATTTTTGCATTTCTTTAGCTACAAGGCTGACTGATACATCTTATCTCCTCTTGTGTCCGCCCTCTTCTTAATCTAATCGGGACTAAATATAAAGACTAGACAGGAACAAATAAAAATATCACCTCACACCCAACATTAGCAATGTATAGAGGCAGAGTAAAAGCGTTACAGCAGGCGATGCCAGCTAGAAATCCCACAATCAACCGCACAGTGCAATTCTGGCAATTTACTCCATGGTCTCAAATCCTTTTAAAGTGTTTATTTCCAGATATCCATCAGTTACTCTTAATTTCTCTAAATTGGTTTGACAGTCTCTGGGGAAAAAAAAAAGTGATAGACAGAAAAGAATATATATAAAAATGAGCTTCCCATCACTTTTTACTGCTCAGTTCTTGATTTATATACAAAAGCTACTTAAATGTCTGCTCGTATTAGCACAGCTCTCCACTGTGCAGATTAGCCATACTGCATTCCCTGATTTTTTATAAATCAGTGTTATAAAAAAAATCCATTTTACTTTTATTACAAAAATTCTTCGTAGAATAAGAAAGGACTCCATGAAGAATCCATGATAATCAGGATAAAAAGAACGCCTTTCCTGGCCATTGCAGATGCCCATCTTCACACGCATTGATTAATAGGAGCCATGTGTTTAACTATTGCTACACCTACATACAAATTACAATTAATAAACAAAGTCAGCAGCTGCTTACTGAGATTCTTAAGCCATTGCAAAACACAAGACTGCACCAATGTTGAAATAAAAAGATATTTTAAAAATGCATTAACGCATAAGAGTACATCCTTTTCCCTTCACACAGTGTATTTTTTTTTTTAACCAAATGCTTAAAAGCACACTGCTCTTATTGAAGCTGAAGAGAACTGTGAGACAGCACTTGCTGAAGTACTGGTGTGATTCAGGCCATGCAGTCTGACTCAGTTTGAAAGCAAACCCAATTTGAAGAAGTGTAGAAGAGACAAAAAGCATTAGCTTTCCTGGCTGTCAGCTTTCAGTATGCTCAAAGACAGTGTTACCTGAAAACCCAACTCAGTTGTTTGATTATCAATTCACATTTAAGTTCATGGTGTTCTCTAAGCAAAGGTATCAAAAAAGTCTTTTTTGGTACAGACATCTGAAAAGCGAACCAGCTTACAGAAAAAGAACTCCAAGAAATATCTGAAATTCTAACTGCAGTTGGGAAAGATGCCAAGGGATCTGTGCAAACCTACTTTATCAAATTAGAGCAAAAGATTAAGGATATGAGCTCATAAAGTAATTTCTACTGTTTAAATCTTCGAATAACTTGATTCAATTAAAAGTGTTTTTTTTATTTTGAGTTACTGTTTTTATCTGCTAACCACAACAATCAGAACCATGACAGAATTAAGATGCCCTCTAGGGCTAGGCCTTATGCTTTATGGCTAAGCACAATGAAATTCTGATGGAGACTTCCTTTCTGCAAGGAGTCACACAAAAAAGATGAGGGGTAGTGGGTACAAATTACTCCTTGGGAGACTGCAGTTCAAGAAAAGAGGGAAAGTTCTTACAGCACGAACAATCACCCATTCGAATGATCTCCTCAGGGAAGCAGTAGAGTCCCCAACACTGGACACTTTTAAGATCTGTCTGGACAAGAAGTTGGCCCATCTTGCCTAGACTGTGCTCTTGCCAAGAAAGGTTGGACCAGATGATCCTTGAGGTCCCTTCCAGCCTGGCATTCCGGGGTTCTGTGGCTGAACAACAGACACTGGGTGGGCATCTGTACAGGGGCCAGCCGAGCTGTCCCATCTTAGACTACACAGGCACATTCTACTTCTGCATGCACAGAACTCCAAGTTTGTTAGAGCACTCAAAAAATAACCAAAAAAAACCCCAAACCACACCAACTGATTTCTCATCAGCTCCTTGACTGGGTACATTACATAAGCTAAAAAACGTGCAAATGGGAAACGAAATTTAAGACAAGTAAACAGCCTGTCATTAGCAAGGAGCTGGGAGATATTAGTTTGTCTACCACATATCTAAATATCAATATCTAAATATCAGCAGTGGGTAGAAAAACTTTACTGACACAAAGATCATCTACAATGCTGTTCCACACCAATGACACCTTGCTCCTTAAACCCCAGTGAGCTGTTTGCCAGAACATAATTTACTTCCTTAAAAAAAAAAAAAGAAGTTCAAAGACCAAAACTCTCTCACATGAACACAGAGAGATTGCTTCTGCTGAAGGTCATTCAAGGCAGGAGCTGCAAGCTCAGAAATGTTTCTATTTCAAACCCAGACACACACACAAGAACATGCGGAAAATGTAAACAGCTTCAACTTCACAATCTTGTTTTAACCTCTTTAGAGGTCAAGCTATCCCCTGCCACTGCTTTATGGAAACAGTTTTCCTGAGGTCCAAAACTGTGCTGTGTTATACTGACCTGCTGGTCCATATTAATGTACCAAAGACATTTGCAATGCTAATCACCTAGGGATAGGATGACAACGTTATTGAAAACATTAAGATGATCTTACGGTAGAATTAGATTTACCCAGACAGATTTGCTAAGGTACATAATGGTGGAGGTTGCCATGGGAACACGGTACAACTACACACTTTGCCATGACAACCAGGCCTCCCTGGAATACTAATGAGTGCCCATGGCAACGCAAAGCTAAAGACAAGATGTCTGGAGACCAAATATTTCATGTATCATTTATAACAAAACCTATAAATACATTTGTACATTTCCTGTGCGAGATTCGACGGTTTCTGTAACCCTGCAAAATGTTACATATGAGGCAATATTGTAAAGCATAAAAATTACATGGCTGGATATAAATGGAAAATCCTGTTTCAAGACAATGCTATGGTTGAAGTTCAATTCTGCAAACAAATATCTGTAGTCAACACCCCCAAAATTTGCAATATCTTGTACATAAACACTATCATCAGGACTTGATGTAACAGAGATCTGTACATAATGCTTTGTGTATTATTCTTACCTAGTACAGAATACTGTATTGAGCATGTATCTGTTCTCCATAGGGCAACTACCGCAATTCATGGTGCAAGGAGAGAAAGCGTTGCTTCGGTATTTCAGAAACTGCTCATGACAAGAGATTCCTATTACTTTATAGGAATGTTCCAGCAAGTCTATGTGTGAGCAGTGGTTTTCATTTGTTTATGGAATAAGAAGATCCACTGTTTAAAGTTGCATATCAGAACAAAATGTTGGTATTAAAAGTAATTAAATGAATCAGTGAAGTCACATCTCATGTCTAAAGATGAATGTCAGACACTTTCTAGATATTTTACACAAGCTATCAAAATCTAAGGCACTTTCAGGTACCCTGCCAGCAACCACTTATTTAAAAAGAAGGCAGCACCAGCTGGAAAGCCAGGGCTGCTTGTCCCAGAAGCACTATATGTGATAAGTCACATCAAGAGACAGCAAAATTTTAGGTCACAAAAACCTCCCAGGGATCACAAGCACCAGAATTCAGCACACACCAGCAGTGGAGAAACCAGAAGTAATGTATCTAAGGTTTTTCCTCATGTCTTATGTTTTACTTTCATAACCCAGGCCTCCTTGCACTAGCTCCTCTTCCAAAAAATATATAAATCAGGTAAGCATTAGACATAAGTTTTATTTTCTTGTCTCCCTCAACATCCATGCAAGAGTATCCAGAACATGATTTGTGGCATACGCTTATCAGCCATCCTTTAGGTGCAACTAAATCAAGTGCTGCATTTCCTAAATGACAGAGCACTGTGGTGAGCAGTAAAGGATAAAGAAATGTGCTTTATGTAAGATACTTCACAAGTCTCATGGTTGCAGAGCTGCTCAGGTGCCAGATTGACACTGCTTTTGAGTGACTGCAACAACTGACGTTATGCCAGCCGGAAAAACCCCAAACCGCTGTCCTCAAGACTAAAAGAGGTAGCCCCACATGACAGAAGTTATCTAACCTAGATCAGATGCATCTGTTATCCATCTTCGACTCTACTTTCAGCCTGTAGATGTCAGAAGAAACCACAAACACACACTTCTGAGCTGCACAAGATAGGGGAAAAAACAAGGTCTGCATTCACAGATCAAGAATCCTCATGTAGCTGCAATCCAAATCCAAGTCATTCTCCAGTTTGCTGCAGGAATGTCAAAACCAGGTAAACTGGGAATATTTTCTTCATCTGAGGCCAAAGTGTTGCCAAATAGTTGTATCTCACTAGCAACGTATCCTACAACACAAGACCAACCTGGACTAATCTCTGGCAAATCCCTCTTCTGCTTCCAAATACTGCTGACTGCAGCCACAATGGACTGAATGCACACAAACACAAAATATTAAATCAATCTAATCACATTCAGAATTATCAGATTAGTGTAAGCAGTGGCTATGATTACATTAAGAGTTTTCAATGAATTGCAAAAACACATTAATTGGCATGTTTGGAGGGACCTGAGGAAAAAGTGTGGGATGACACAGCAACAGAAGATGTAGGCCATGGCCTTGGTATCACATTCAGGATCTATTTCCTTGAAACAGTATCATAGGGGGAAAAAAAAAAAAAACCACAAGCTAAATGAACATTTTTGTTTCAAAAGCTTCAGTTAATATATATTAAGTTACAAACAAAACCAGAAAAAAAAGCCAAATGCTTTTTAAAGCAGTTTAACACACTGCAGATTAACAAATCCCAGCATAACCCAGGTGGGCCTTCAGGCAAAGTTTTCTACAGAGGAACAGAGTTTGTGTTATTTTTGTGATAACACACAGCATTACTCTGTGTTCTTGTATCTAACCTGCCTGCACAGGACTGAATCCAGTTATATATTTTTAACTACTTTAATTCCACTAAATACTGCAGTGCCCAATATACAACCCAGCCTTTCTTCTGTAAGCACTTAGAAATCTAGTTATAAAAGGAACTGACTATCAAGACAGGAAAAACGTATTTGCATCAAATTTCAAGATTACATGACAGCACAGGTACTTGTGTCTGGCAGGGACTACTCTTATTTCAATCCCTATTTCTTCCATATTTTGTTTTTTGGTTTTCCCCCAAAGTCATACTTGTCACTCTTGTTCTCTTGTACTCCTATTTCTATGGCACTGTTTTATATTATGTGAGGGGAAATGATGTACTGTAGTTCAATATCTCCTATACAGAAAAATACAGTACTTAATTTATCTGAGATCAGCAATGGCAATTACTACTTAAACAACAACAACAAAAAGAGACTTGCTGACCTGTTCACTAGCATGCTATCTGTCATTTGCCAGAAAATTAAAGGAAGAAATGTTTTTGTTCACCTGGGGGGGGGGGGGGGGGTGGGGGGGGCAGTGTTTGCTGTTTTGTTTGTTTGTTCTTAGACTGTGCCTAGCAGCCACAATGTGACAGCTCCCCTCTGGCAGCAATAAAAGAGAAATCCCAGGAAAATTCACAATTCTAAGAAACCTCTTTACGTAAGATAGGATGGCCTTTAGTCTTGAAAGCACTCCTTAACCTGAGAAGGTTTAGCAGGATAAACAGCTCTGCACACAAAGTTGCAAGACCAACGAGCAAGAACAGACCTTATCAATCAGTGCTCTGTACAGATTTCCTCATCGTTTTCTGGTTCCCTAATCTGAAGCACAGGAAGTCTTTGCTCACGCTAATAGTCTAGGAGTTTAGGATAGGCATTAAGCGATGAACTCGCATTTTATCAATGGACACAGCTGGCCTAAGAGAAGGCAGTAATTTCTGCATGCCTGGGGCTGGTGGCCTCATTTCATATCTGAGCCTCCTATTTGTTCACAATACTAAATGCCAAGTAATAGTTACATTGTTTATAAAGCAAACTTAAACAACTCTTTTTCCAGCTAAATGTCTGAAGAGTCTCTTCACTTTCCACCTGAGAAGCAAAGAGTGCTGTTACCTCCTTGCTTCCACCAAAACTGAAACACCTTGGACAGCATCTCTGATCAGGGATGCTTTTCCAACCCCCCCCCCCCCCCCCCCCCCCCCCCCCCCCCCCCCCCCCCCGATACACAGCACCACCTCAGTCAGGAACCTTTCGACCTTCTCCCACGGCACACACACACGGAGCACACACAGCATCGGCAAGCCACACACCACCACACACACTCCACTCTTGGACATGAAGGACCTTAGGAGCTCATTTGAAAATCCACTTGGATCACGTACATGCAGGACATCCGTAAGGACATCTTCTGTGTGCGTATGCGGGATGCACATGGACAGCGTGACGAGTGTGGGACCGTGGTCTGTACATTTCTCTGAGTTACTCTGGAAAACACAAGGACCTGTCTTACAGAAGAAGGCTCGGCTGCGCTGCTAAAGATGGTAGTCAGCAAGGAAGGACAGGCTAAGTACATTAACAAAATGCCACTTCCCAGATGTATCAAATGAGAGTGAGCAGTTCTTCTCTACATAACTGAGATAATTTTAACAACAATCAAAAATGCCTCATCTCCTGAAAGTTACGGGAAGTCCCATGAGTCCCACTTAGGAAATAAACAGCCAGTTTTGACTATTAGACCCTTAAATCTTAATCCTCCCCATTCTATTATTTGTGTTTCCTTGTAAAAAAAAATTTTTTAAACTCCCTCAACTCAGTTAAGGCACCTAATTTGCCATGACCACTTACTCCCCACCCCCATACTACATGTATTGAATAGCCATCTTACTTCAGGGACCAGTCATAAATGTGAATTATGGTACTTGAACCTCCTAA
Organism: Trogon surrucura; assembly: GCA_020746105.1. Taxonomy (NCBI): domain Eukaryota; kingdom Metazoa; phylum Chordata; class Aves; order Trogoniformes; family Trogonidae; genus Trogon; species Trogon surrucura. The sequence goes on from CM036621.1 coordinate 32,970,813, forward strand.
AACGATTAAATGCTGAAAAGAAGGATCAATTATCAGAGCAAGGCAAGCTAGGGGAGCCATACATAACACACTGAAGACAGAATAAAGAGCTAGTACTCCTCCTACGCAGCCTGTATCACACTTTTTTTAAAAAAAAAAAATAAAGAAGCCACCAAAAAAGGGAATAAGTATTTGCAGATAAGACCACCTTAGAACAATGCAGTAAATGCAAGACCAACACGTACTTGTGAACCAAGTTTCTCAGAAGGAAGAGGGAGATAAAAGATCTGCAGGTCTAGGCAGAAGCAGGCGAACTTCAGTATTTCCAATGTTTCATTCAACACCTATCTACAGATCAGTGCATTAACAGCCTATTAGTGATGTATTTCACATAAAAGGCATTCACTTTCAGCTGTCCTCGGTTAAGTGCACTCAAAGAGCACAGGAGACAACACAAAGCTACAACCTTTGAGTGCAGAGTTACCAAGCCCAGCACAGCACTTAAAGATTGTACATGGGAATAGCCCTCGGAAGCACATGCTTATTAAAGCAGAGCAGCAATTTCATTACTTTTTTAGAAAAGGCGTTCTCTGAAACAATAGCCGGTACAAAAAGCATACAATTCTTTTAGAACCGAGTTCTCGCTGAACTACTTCAAATATGCTTGTTCACGTAAGAAACGCATCTAAACATGCAAGTGTCCAAGGTGGAAAGCTACAGCCGGGCCACCGTCTCCGCCGCGCCCGCAGCACGGCGGGGCCCGGCAGGCGGAGCTTCCTGTAACCGCGGGACCTCGCTGCCACCTACCGGCCGCTCCTGCCGCCTTCAGGCCGGCACGGAGGGGCTGCGGGGGCCGCCAGGGACGCGCTCTCAGAACAGCTGAGTGTGGGCGACTATCTTCTGATGAGCTATAGCACCTGGAGAGCGTTGAATGGGGCGCCTTTTCAGACAAGCGTGTATTTGAAACAAGTCCCTATGTGCTCGCTCAGGATTTCGGGGGGAGAAAAAGCCTGTATAAGTGTGGAAAAGGCACCGGCTTCCTGCTCAGTTCTGTTCCTCGTGCTTGCACTAATTCAGTAAATGAATGGTTCTTTCCCCTACACTTTTCATTCATTTCCAAACGATACCAACTTCAGAGCCATTACCTAGTTATAAGCTCCAACAGTAAATCAAAGAGGTGATTACCTTTTATCAAACTAACTCATACAGGTGGGAGAAGAGAAAAAGCAAAAGACACTTCATGCAACAAACCTCGTGCAGTTTCCTCTGTTCCTGACACATTAGAAACGACAAAGGTTATGCGAGTTTATGAGACCTTTTCTTTTGGTATCTTGAAACCACTACTGCTAAAACACCACCATTGGAATTACTAACACCACCCACCCTCTAGTAGTTTCAGGACTTGGATTTCTTTTGCTTTTTATTAGTGTATGTCTCCCAGCTCCAGGGTATTTGTTTTGATACGAGTGTCTGACATTGCCATCATAAAGCGAAAAATCTGCTGCACAACATCACATAATACTAGTGATTTTTAGCAAAATCACAACTGTCCCACGACACTCTAAAAACATGCCATGTGATTTATAACACTTTGGTTACAAACATCAGGGAGGGGGTGTTCATGACATGTACTGGCAAATCCAATTTCACAACCTTGCAGGGTGGCATAGAGGTGGATTTTTTTTTTAACATGACTAAAAAAGGAATGAGTTAGTAGCACATGCTACATACTTGATGAGCAAGTTGTAAAATATAGCCAGGCAAATGGAAAAAGCAGTAAAGTGAGGACTTGTAAAACAGGAGTGACCAAATTAAAATTTATCCATCTACTAGGTTAGTTTTTTCCATAAGATCCACCAAATACTGACCAAGAGTGATGACAGTTATACAAATTTTTTTCTTCGATCTTTCAAAAGCAGTAAACTGTTCACAGAAAACAGTATCTTGCAGGGCAAGAAAACAAACCAAACCAAAAGCTACTAGAATGCCTGAAATAAAGCAGGAAGTGCAACCAATAATTGGGACATGGTGCTCAGGTTATATTCCAGTACTTGTCTGGAAATAGATACACATCTTTGTAGTCACTCAGTAGTCACACAGTGAAATGTAGCAAAATAATACCACACAGCGATTGCTAGAAAGGAGTGATATAGGTGATTGCTTCTAGCAAATACACAGGAAACTAAAGTAGCTTCCTTCCTCAGCTCCCAGAAATAGGCTGAGTACATAGAGCATAACTTAGAGGAAGCAGTTAAGCCAGAAAGATGGTAACAGGACACACTTCAATACTGACCAGGGGAAAAGAAAGACGCACATAGAGGTGAAAGTCTTATGAAGGAATAAAACACAGAAAAAGCTTGGTTTCTGGCAAGTAAAGGGAAGTTACCCATGTAATTCACAAAATAAAATTTGGATCTCTACAGAAAAAGATTTTTTTTTTTAAAAAAAAGGGGGAAATAATTACATTTATTCAAGCATTATTCTAAAACAGTTTAAGAGTTATGGATACAATTGCAGTATAGGTACTCCATTGTTGCGCAGTGAAGCTGGCACTGCAGGGCAGTATACTTTTTAACCAAAGCTTTAAGAGAAGTCCTACTACATGCATTCTCCCTCGTTGGTCTGTGCATATACAATCACGTGCTTTTCAGAAAGCATCAGGCCTAGAGCATATACTAAAAAAAGCTTTCCACACGTGCAGCAAATCCAGTCATTTCACTTTTGCATCAAGCCTTGAAGCACATGTGCTGAAAGGTGGAACAACATATGCACCTCAAGTCTGCTACTTCCTAGAAGCACTGGACTTAACACACAAAACAACTATAAATACACACAGTCATTTCTTTATGGAAAATGGAAAGCTCTGCACATGCTCCAACTTGGAGAAGAAAGCCATACACAAGGCACAAGAGCCATTACATCCAACAAAAACAGTTGACTGGTCTTGACCTGGAGTCTGACCATCCAGCCTGCTAAGCAATTTAAAGCCCTTGGTCACCATCAGACGTTTTATAAGCTTGTCATAGACTGTTCCATGGTTTTGAGAAGACACATCTTTCAAATGAAAAATGGCACAAATGACCAGTCAACAGGTTTTAACTACATCATTAAAAGACTATAACAAACTAAGCACACCCTCTTCCTGATTTTCTTTATTGTTGTTGTTGGGGGATGTGTGTGTGTGCTCGTTCACCCCCTTTAACCCCCCCCCCGCCCCAAAAAAAAGGGCAACAGTAAATCACCATTGGAAAATGGATTAAATAAGTAAATTTACTAAACTTAGTCAGGTCAGTTAAGAAGGACTGTCTAGTTTGAGTGAAGATTTAAAATATAACGCTTCACGTCACTAATGAGTAAGCTTTGCTGCTGTGATAGTGCAGGCACATAACAGACAGTAGAACAGAGCTGAAGCACAGGAACAGATGCTTCACGTTAATACCTTAAGATCTATTCCAAATTCCTACTACTATGATAGTGTTCCTGCTGACTGCCATTCTCCAAGATCCTTCTGATTTCCTGAAGTCATGTGGCATAAGACAAAGCTCTGGAACATAATTACGCTCTCAAATACGTTTTTAAACTACAAACCCCATTCAGTGCAGATCACCACAGACTGGTGTCGATGACCTTTACAGTACCAATGTATCCATCTTAAGAAGTCTAAAAACCTGTCTGCTTTAACATCCTGTGGTTCACTGAACAAGCATCCCATTACCGCATTGTACACTGCACATGGGGAACACAATTGGTTATTGGTTTTGTGCAATCGCAGTTGGAATGCATGCAAATGTAAGCTTAGCAGGACAGCCATTTACTTCTACTGACATTTATATTGCTGCTAGTAACAACCAATGAAAAGCTCTGGATCTCTAATAAGTAACCAAGCTGCATATTTTCTTGATATTTTCTCAATGGGCAGGATCCTGAAGCCTCTAACGAGAAACCCATTGTAGTACAAAAAACTCTTTTACAAAGCTTCTGTGCATTTACTAATATCTCCCTCTCTGGTAAAACAAAAAAAAAAGCCAATCACAAAATTACAAAGTTCCTGCAGAGAACAACTGTGATATACTTTGCAGTGATGATACTCATACCACTTACAGCAAAATTATATTTTTAGAATAACAACACTGCTGATGTAATTCATAGCCCCTACAAGATGTGAATATGCTTTTGGGCATATCCATTGAAATATACCTTCCACAGCAGGATTAAATGCAACCATACCTGTTACAAAAAGGCACCTTTAGTCATTTATCTCAATTCTAAGGGCATTCTTATACTAAACCAGCAAATCATTGTTTGTTTTGCAATGCTACTGCAAAACACCAACTGTTAAGCCCCAGGTCAATAGTCAAGACACTAGACACTTAACAAAGACATCTATTCTTCACACACAAGAACTGAAGGATTGCTGATCGGCTTTTTGATTTCTGGAAAACTAAAAGATGCAGTTCCACCCAGAACTGCCATCAGAAGGCACAGGTTCCCCTTGTCCCTTCTGTACTCAGCAGACCCTCTGCAAGCCTTTAAGTCACTAGAGCAGCAATCACACACATCCCCCCTCCAAAAAAACAACACCAACCCAACAACCAACCTCCTGCTAGATTTGCTTTCTGTCATTTTGTTGAGCTATGCCAGCTAGCAAGTGCTGAGGTGGCACAAGGCCATTAGGCCAGAAGCACAAAATCCTTCCTTTAGCAGTGACCTCTAGGTGGTCAAATGCCTTCTGAGCAGCTTTCAGTCACATTACGCTTTTTTAAAAAAAAACACAAAACACACAAACAAAAAACACACAACAATAAAAACCCCACAAAGTGTAACTCATTTACTATCAGGCTAAAATGGAGCATGTAGTTTCTACAGCACCACCCAAACACCAGCATAAACCTAACAAACTGTTCATTTCGCACTGGAAACCGTGTACATTCAATTCATATGACACACAAGCCCATAAAAATCATCTAGCTGCACAGCTTAGAGCTCAGCCACACTAAGATAACCAACAGCATTAGATGTATAAAGTCAATCATGAAATACTTTGAAAAATAACATTCAAAACAAGCAATGAAGAGCTAAAGCTCTCATCCAGGAAAGCACCAGGGATGCGCTGAAGCTTAAGGCAATGGGATACATTGTTTTGTGCAATTGCTTTGTACAATTCAGACTTGAATTGTTTAGGTGAAAGGCACCTGGCGATATCCGAAACTGGTATCTTAGGCAATAAACCTGTTATAAGCACTGCAATTTCATTCTGATAGATCTTTTTCATTCTTTTATCATAGCAGCAGAGGAAAAACCACCGTCACGTATTTGTGGACATTCAGTTCTTCCTTAGCATCTCTGAACAAAAAAAAAAAAATATTTTTATTAAATAGTTATGTTTGGGAGCTCCACTATAATTTAGCTCTACACACATCCTTAAATATGTAAGTTAGGTCTCGCATGTATGAATCAAATAAATATAGTCTTCTGTTTATAAGAAGTAATGTGCAAAAAGAAAATGCAATCTAACAGTCAGATCCTTCTACAAAGAAGGGCGACAAGAAAGTCAGCACATCATGATTTATTTTCATATTCACTCACGTATTTAAAAAGTCCACGACTAGAATAATTTAATGGTACTTATAACTACTGCATATAACCATCATCTTTATATGTTCTTACCTATGCAGAGGCACAATTCTTAAGACCACAGTGATATAGTTTTAATAAATCACTTATTTATAGCTTACTGTAAGAGGAAAGTGTTTTCCTTTCCCATTCTTCTCTGAAAGGGTCACATAACCTTTGTTTATCAACATCAAAAGGACACATTTGATTTAAGGACCAGTAATGCAAAGCCACCCTTCTCCCCATGTTCTTATCAAGGAAGCTCAGATTTTGACACAAGCAAAAGGGAACACTCTATCACGTACACTACTTCAGCACTAGCATATTATTCAATTTTGGTTTAAGACTGAACTGGTAGAAATTGTAAATAAAAGTTAAAATCAAAAGCATAGACCCTTTCTTTTTTCATGTGACATAGCTTTTCCCCAGTCATTTCAAAGATGGCAAAAGGTATTTGGAACAAAGACGCTGTCTAGTAAGTTTGTAAGGCTATGTCATACTGAAACACAAGCTATGGATAAAGGTAAAGAACTAGAAAAAAATATTTAAAATTAGGCTTCTATGGGGCTTCCAAGCCAGTAATACGGAAATAAACCAAGACAAATATACAAAAGCACATTCAGCAATACTGAATAACCCTAGTGCCTTAATGACCATTTGTAGTACAGCACTTAAGTTAAGCTTCTGAATCCAAATTTCAGGAATTTGGGTTTAAGAAATATGACCAAGAATCTATAGAAGTGTCCTTGCAATAGAAAGGCTACAAATAAAATTTAAACCAATCATTTAACCAAGTAACTAAGTTCTGGCATCATCTACCAAGTAAATCTAGTATGGACTTGCCTTATGCAAATTGGTCGTTTAAGTTTTAAAAAGCAAACAGATAAGAGACTGAATAAATGAGTTGACCTGAAATTGCCAGAGGCAGAATCTTACCACAAGTTGTTCTTAGGTTACAACAAAAATGTAAACTTAAAAGGCAAGATCTTGTTCTTTCTAAAACTGCATACAAAAACCAACAAATGCTTGTACTTTCTGAAAACATCCCCGGTTACTGAACATCTTTATAGTTAAGTTTTATTTTTCTCCTTGACAAAGGGACATAAACACACTAATCAAAATATCCCTTTTATCAGTGTGTTAAATATAAAAAAAATTAGATCCATTCTTTTTAATGTTCCCAACACTTGTGGAATTCAAAGTGTTATGCTTAACATTATTATAGCAGATGACTACAAAATAGATTGCAACTGCACTACTGATCTTTTTATTTAATGGTCATTTGTATAAAAACAAATTGTAAACAAACACTATTTTCTCTCTCAGTTCTTTCCATGCATTTAAGCACAGTTTTAAACTTTATCTCTAATTTGCATGGTTCTACTATGAACAGCCTAAATACATGCTATTCATTTTCCAAAGGCTCAGTTGTAAGCACATCTGCATCCCAATTAAATGAGTACAGTAGGATGTTTCCAAGCCTACTCATTTACCACAAAATCACTAATTTTTACGACTTTACTCATAAATTTCACATTGCCTTTATATATTTTAAATATCTAATCTGTATTCTATTTTTACTTTCTTAAAATGAAGGAACAAAACAAACTTTTTCCAACCAGATTTCAGTTCTGCTTAAAAGAAAAAAGTCAAATTACAGAAAATTAAGTGCTTGCATCCTATGTTATGGGAGAGGATTGCATTACTTGAATTCATAACATAACTCCTAAGATAGAAAGCTTGTTTTGGATAAAAACAAAAATTATTTGAAAAACTGCAGAATTTTCAAATGAGTTTTCACAACAGTCTGCAGCAAGCTTAAGGGAACCTCATATAGGACAAGCTTCCTAGTTTACTAATAATTAACTAGTGTCTAACAAAATATCTCATTGTAACAATTATTCAAAACCTCATGCCAGTCTGATTTCTCTCTAAATAAAAATAAAGTTCTTTCATGCGTAGAAGACTGATAATTGGCCTCTCACCCAAAGAAATTAAAAATGCCTGTCCCTCCCCCTGGCACGGTGCACACTTGTTTCATTCCTAGGATTATAACCTCAGAGACTCAGTATTGTCAACAGCTGAAGCACTTTGCCAGTTACTCTGCTTGCATGTTCCTGCTGTACATCCAAAGAAATCCACCTCAGTTCTGATGGAATCTGAGGCCACTGTTTAAGCCCCTAAACCTGTAACCAGCAGTTACTAATGACAGCTTCACTGCTTCCTCTGACCACACTGTAAAACCCCCTGCCCATTGTATGAATGATAATGAAATTATCAAGAGAAATTTAAAAAAAAAAAAAGCCATCCTCTTAGGACACCAAACTAACAAAAAATAAACCATGCTTTCCATTGCATCTCGTGGAACAAAAGCACAGACAAAAGAGAGCAGAAAGTAACAAGAAAGAAAAACTCAACCATCAGGAAAAAAAACAAACAAAAAAACCCCCAAACAAACCACCACACATAAACCAACACAAAGGGGTGAGCCCAGACTCTTGTTAGCTCCCCAGAGGAGAAGATCTGGAGACTCTGGGCAGTATTGGCTTAAGTATCATAACAGGCAGAGCTACAGGAAATTGAGTCCACAGGTAAGACCACAAAGATCTCATGATCTCCGGTTTTGTGGGTTTTTTTTTTAGTTTTTATGGATCTTTGCCTATGCCATAACCCTATTTTTGTGAAGAAATGTATTCCCACTGGGCCCGTGGTTCTAGTAACTGTGTAACATAAAGGGATCAGAACACCTCCTTGCTTCTTAAATACTTCACATCTTTGAACAGAGCCTCAAAGCTGGCTCCCAACTTACTTTTTGGTAAACTTTAACAAAGGTTGGTGCTACAACTGTTCTGTGAGCATGTGACACAATTAAGCAAGTCACTGTGTGAACACTGGAGCTTACTCTCTCTGCTCCCCACCCCTGCTTAGATTCTTTGCTGTGTAGCAATATAGTTAAGTTTGCACTACAGTGAACAAGCCAGGAATATGAATATGTCTGCCCACCTATTTTCATGAAGCTTGTGGAAAACTAACTTTGAACTGTTTCTGCTCTGTCAGATTCAATCAAAAGGAGCCAAGAAGTTCAAAATGTTTCGACTGTCAGTAGGGAGAGGCTGACAGAAAGGATTACTGTGCAAGAAAACCCAGCTGAAAAGTACATTCTCTCACCAAAGGCATTTTGTCAGCTCATTGCAGAGTTATGTATTTAATAGGTCATACAGTAACACACTCAGCAGATGAAAATATGTAAATAGTTTGACTGGGGTCTTTGTCTTCTCAACCAGCTATCCCTATACAATTACATTCTGTCAGCAGTGCCACCATGAGCAACTTTAGAATTCAGGCTTTCTCCCACATTTGGCTCTGCTCACAATTTCCATCTCACTTCTTGCACCTGGCAGCTCCTACCAGAGTGCTCACCAGCAAAAGCAGAGTCTGTGAAAAGCAGAAATAGGAGAGCAAGTCACAGTAACTCTGCATTGTGCGCTCCCCTCCCACCCCCAGCTTTTCCAAGCTCCTCTGGCTGTGGCTGCCTTCCCAAATGAGCGAGCCCACGACAGCAGCCAGATGAACTGGAGGAGGCTGTGGGAAACATCAGGTCAGCTGGACACCGGGAGCAGAAGCAGCTACCAGCGAGGTTCACAGCTTTCCTCCATCCACCTCCCCACAACAGAATTGGGCTGCCACAAAAGCTCTTCAGACCTGCACAGTTTCAGCCTTTACAGGGCAAAAGGCAAATAAAGATCTGATCTTGTATACAAGATCAATCATACGTTGGGTTAACATCAATTTTGGAGCTGAATCTATTAAGGGTAAACGGAAACGAAAAAAGAGTTCTTCAACTAAACCCAAGTTTAAATAGCTACAAATCACACTCTTCATCCAGTACCCTCACTGCTTTCAATAGTATAATCAATTCAATAGTTTAAATAGTTTATACTTCAGAGGCAAGTGCGTACAATAGGTATAGAGCTTGTTTGCAACATAGTAGGGAAATAATTACCCTGAACTTTCTACCTCCCACCTGCAATTCCTCCCCAAAAGAAACAATTGAAAGGCTAAACAACGATTTAGCTGAGTGGTTGAACGTTGGCACTGTAATCCAACAATCCACAAAGCGTTCACATGAAAGAGTTCTTATGCATCCTTAATGACCAACAAAATTCATAGCAACAAATAACAATAAAAGGAACTTGCAATTTCCTAGTCCTGGAGCCCTTCAACCTGCTACCTCATCTATTCTTTGTGGAAAAAGAGAGAAAAGTATCTTCCTTCATTCTCTGCTGGAGAGATTTTATAGCAAAAATAGAGATTTTTTTCATGCCTACAGTAGAACCAAACTTCCTTATGGTAACTGATTAACAGCTCTATTATTTATTAAGTGAACTCAGCACAAGATTTGTGTTTTAGCTACAGCTTTCAGACTGCAGTTGAGGTTTCTATATCTTACACTGAACCTGCTAAGAATATTACAATTCACAGCCACAACACTGTTACTAAACTCTGGCTCCAGTTTAGGAATATATTCCTGACCCAGTGAACAATGCATCAAGTGCTATAGTTCAACAGAAAGCACAGATATTCTCATGTACTTTTCTGAAAGACAAAAGCAAGAAAACCAGCATAATATTAGTATTAATTGGGTAGCAATTCTTTTACTCCGTATTCTTGTCACGGATTAGATGTTTGTACTGAAGGATGCTGCAGCTGAAGAGCAGAAAGCAACACAGAATTCGTAAATTTCAGTGTAAAATTAAGCATCCACTCCAGGCTCTAAATAGTTATTCAGGAAGCAATATAATAAACTTGGATCACAAAAATCAGAGCTGCTGCTTTTTTAACCTGAGGGAACTTTCATTCTGCGTTTTTTTAATATTTTCCCCTAAAGACATAGTACAGCAAGAATGCTTATGGCTCTGTAGTTAATAATCCATGCTTGAGTTCTAAGCAAGTGATCATATTCATTAAATTTACACAAACGTATAGCTAAACTCTCCAGATGAAATCAGCCTACAAGTGAAATTGTAAAGAATACAATGTACAGATTTTTTTTTTTTTGGTTCATAAAATCTTCAGCATACAGAACTGTCCACACAGGTCATGAAATGACTCATTCTATCCCCAGCCCTTGGGGACCTTGCTGTTCCGCAAAACATTCTTTGGCTACGTTTTATGGATTTTAACTTCCCTGATATTTGCTGGAAGGACAACTCAGCCAGCCAGCCACAGTCCAGGAGGTTCCTCCAGTGCATCGATGGTAGTTTTCTGATGCAAATGGTGGAGAAGCTGACTAGGGGAGGAGCACTGCTGGACCTCATCCTCGCTAACAAGGAGGATCTGGTTGAAGCAGTAAAGGTTGAGGGCTGCCTTGGCTGCAGTGACCATGAAATGGTGGAGTTCAGGACCTCCTGTAGCAGAAACAAAATAGCAAGCAGAATTGCAACCCTGGACTTTGCCAAGGCAAACTTTGGATTTTTCAAGCAATTACTCGAGAAAATCCCATGGGCAAGGCTGTTTGAAGGTAAAGGGGCCCAAGATAGTTGGTTAGCGTTCAGGGACTGCTTCTACCGTGCTCAAGATCAGAGCATCCCGACACGTAGGAAGTCAAGGAAGGGAGCCAGGAGACCTGCGTGGCTAAACAGGGATCTGCTGGCTAAGCTCAAGGGCAAGAGGAGAATTTACAGATCTTGGAAGGCAGGGCTGACCACTTGGGAAGAATATAAGGCTGTTGTCCGAGGATGTAGGGAGGCAACTAGGAAAGCAAAGGCCTCCCTAGAATTGAACCTGGCGAGAGGGGTCAAGGACAACAGGAAGAGCTTTTTCAAATACGTGGCAGATAAAACTAACACCAGGGGCAATGTAGGCCCACTGAGGAATGAGGTGGGTGCCTTGGTGACAGAAGATACAGAGAAGGCAGAGTTACTGAATGCCTTCTTTGCCTCTGTCTACTCTGCCGGAGGCTGTCCTGAGGAGCCCCATTCCCCTGAGGCCCCAGAGGAAGTCAGGGCAGTGGAGGAGTTTGCTTTAGTCGATGAGGACTGGGTTAGGGACCAATTAAGCAATCTGGACATCCATAAATCCATGGGTCCAGACGGGATGCATCCACGGGTGCTGAGGGAGCTGACTGATGTCATTGCTAGACCACTCTCCGTCATCTTTGCCAAGTCTTGGGAGACGGGAGAGGTGCCTGAGGACTGGAGGGAAGCAAATGTCACTCCAGTCTTCAAAAAGGGCAAGAAGGAGGACCCGGGAAACTATAGACCGGTCAGCCTCACCTCCATCCCTGGGAAAGTGATGGAACGACTTATCCTTGGTGCCATCTCAAGGCATATCAGGGATAAGAGGGTCATTAGAGACAGACTAACCTCATAGCCTTTCACGAGGATATAACAAGGTGGATAGATGATGGCAGAGCGGTGGATGTGGTCTACCTTGACCTCAGTAAAGCATTTGACACAGTCTCCCACAGCATCCTTGCTGCTAAACTGAGGAAGTGTGGTCTAGACTCTCGGGTAGTGAGGTGGACTGTGAACTGGCTAAGGGGAAGAAGCCAAAGACTTGTGGTCAATGGGGCGGAGTCTGGTTGGAGGCCTGTATCCAGTGGAGTCCCTCAAGGGTCGGTACTGGGACCAGTATTATTCAATATATTCATCGATGACTTGGATGAGGGACTAGAGAGTACTATCAGCAAGTTTGCTGATGACACCAAGCTGGGAGGAGTGGCTGACATGCCAGAAGGCTGTGCTGCCATTCAGCGAGACCTGGACAGGCTGGAGGGTTGGGCGGGGAAAAATTTAATGAAATATAACAAGGGTAAGTGTAGGGTCTTGCATCTGGGTAGGAACAACCCCAGGTTCCAGTATAAGTTGGGGAATGACTTATTAGAGAGCAGTGTAGGGGAAAGGGACCTGGGAGTCTTGGTGGACAGCAGGATGACCATGAACCAGCACTGTGCCCTTGTGGCCAGGAAGGCCAATGGCATCCTGGGGTGTATTAGAAGGGGGGTGGTTAGTAGGTCAAGAGAGGCTCTCCTTCCCCTCTACTCTACCCTGGTGAGGCCCCATCTGGAATCTTATGTCCAGTTCTGGGCCCCTCAGTTCAAGAAAGACAGGGAACTGCTGGAGAGAGTCCAGCACAGGGCAACTAAGATGATTAAGGGAGTGGAGCATCTCCCTTATGAGAAAAGGCTGAGGGAGCTGGGGTTCTTTAGTTTGGAGAAGAGGAGGCTGAGGGGTGACCTCATTAATGTTTACAAATATATCAAGGGTGAGTGTCACGAGGATGGAGCCAGGTTCTTCTCGGTGACAACCACTGATAGGACAAGGGGTAATGGGCTGAAACTGGAACATAAGAGGTTCCGCTTAAACTCGAGAAGAAACTTCTTCTCAGTGAGGGTGACGGAACACTGGAACAGGCTGCCCAGAGAGGTTGTGGAGTCTCCTTCTCTGGAGACATTCAAGACCTGCCTGGACACGTTCCTGTGTAGCATAATCTAGGCGTTCCTGCTCTGGTAGGGGGATTGGACTTGATGATCTTTCGAGGTCCCTTCCAATCCCTAACATTCTATGATTATCAACAGGTCTCCAAAGAATTTGCTTCTCTACATTGTACTCCTGCTTGCTCACTTTCTCAAGAGTAAAACCCAAAATCCTGCAACTAAAATGAATCACATTAGCTGAAATAAATTAACAGGGAAGTAACAATAATTGGCAAGTACAGAAATGCACATATATTACCTTTTTCTTCCATAAAAATCTGATTCTTGGAAGTCTGAATTGACGAAAGCACATAAAGCATTCATTTTTATCACTTGTGGCTCCCAAAATGCCTTTTCATGCAGCTGTTAGGAGAGAACTCACAGCACTATATGGAATTAGGTTAAATTAGACAAAAAAGAGACCACATCTAATTTGGCAAGATCCAAACACAGTCAAACAGTTAAGGCCAAATTCTTACATTTAAAATAAAATAGCTGTTGCCATCTTTGCAGTCTTTATGTCAAAAATTCTTCCCATTTCTGATTTAAGGAACCTCTCACTGATAAAACATGAGCACTTCCTACTTTCTTAGCTTTTATGGTCTTTGGAGCAAGCCCATTTGTAGTTTCATTTTATTCTCAGGTTGGGGACAACCCCCTTCACAGAAAAAACAAACAAGAAATTTTACAGCAGTTCAAAAGAAACAAGCCCTCATATTTCTCCCCTCACTTCCACATATACACTACAGAATTGAATATAAACATGTACATCAAAGTTTAGGGATTACAACTTTCCTTGGAAGATGACTAAGGTGTTTTTTGCTTCCCCCCCACCCTTTATTTAAGTTGGCATTTATTAGTGAACATGCTGAGTTTCTTTCTGTCATAGTTCAAACAATCATACACTCCATTCACTGCAGAAACATGCAAGTCTTTCTTCAGGTTCTCCTTTGAGAGTTCTTCCTTATCCATTTATTCACCAAGAAAGTGTTTGATGTTTGCCAATACTAACACAACTGATGTTTTTTTGTTTGGTAACATTACCAAAATATTAAGACAACATAAGGAAACCTTTTATTGCTTCTCCTATTCTGATGGCATAGAATAAAACCATATATTTTGAGCAAAAGAAATGGTTTTAGAAACACTCTGGAGATGAATAATGTACAAGATTACTAGACACTGAAAACAGACCAGCAATTTGTATCTCCATTATTACACAGAGATCCAAACTACAAAAAAAACTTTCCTCACAAAGTGCAAATAAGAGCACTTATAACTATTCTATAATAGCGCAAAGGGCAAGAAGTCCTGGAAAAGAACTGAGGTTGTCTAGACATGTACACAGAAAAAAGCCAGGTTGTGAAAAGGGGTAAAAACTGGCAGTGTGGTGAGCAGTGAGCCACCAGTGTGCCCAGGTGGCCCACAGCGTCCCGGTCTGGATCAAAAATACAGCAGGAGTAGGGAAGCAATCACATCCCTGTACTCAGCACTGGTGAGGCCACAGGTTGAGTACTGGGTTCAGTTTGGGGTACTGCAGCACCAGACAGACATTGAGGTGCTGGAGCAAGTCCAGAGAAGGGCAACAAAGCTGGTGAACAGTCTGGAGAACGGGTCTTATAAGGAAGAGCTGAGGGAATTGGGATCATATAGCCTGGAGAAAAGGAGGCCAAGAGGAGCCCTTATTGCTCCCTACAACTACCTGAAAGGAAGTTGTAGAGAAGTGGATGTCCATCTCTTCTCCCAAGTAACAAGCAATAGGATAAGAGGAAATGGGCTCAAGTTGCACCATAAGGAAGTTTAGATTCAATAGTTGGAAAAATTTCTCTACTGAAAGAGTGGCAAAGCATTGGAACAGGCTGCCCAGGGAAGTGGCAGTCACCTTCCCTGAAGGTGTTCAAAAAACATGTAGATGTGGCACTTCAGTACATGGTCTAGTGCTCACGGTAGTGTTGGGTTGATGGTTGGACTTGGTCTTAGAGATCTCTTCCAATCTTAATGATTTTAGGATTCTATGAACTGCCTTCTTTCTAGATCCAAGCCCAGCTGCACTAAAGGTCATTAATACCTGATCATGTAGCACAATGTTGGATTCATAAAATTCAAGCTGAATGCTCATTTATACCTCAGGAGTAGTGTATGTTATACACTTTCACATAGCCATATCCAGGGATGTCTAGAACCACTCAGCAAAGAGGGAAGGGAGGGAATTCCCATCACAGGATTTGAGCTCATGTGCTACCTGACATGTATTTAACAGGGGGAGGAAGGATCCTACAGTCACCTCTCCTCTCCATTAGCAAATCTGTACTGTGATTTAAAATAAATAGATAAAAATCACCTTACTAAACATTTTAGGCAAAGCTTTGGACACACAGCAAAAACCAGTTTTCAAAAAGTGACTCCAGAAATCTGGAATTAAGTTCACAAGTGTAATTCACTAAAGTCTCCTTTTCACCCACCAGCATTGTGTTTATTTGACCATATTTCATTTGAAGGAAGAGCTCTCCTTTCAAAATAGACTTCTTGTCTTTCTCCCTATTGACCTACTAAATAGGTTTAAGATCAGCAACCAACTTCTCTAAGGCTTGATAAACAGCACTAAGACAGTAGTCTCTTACACATCTGTCTGGGATACAGTTGCAAAATTTACCACCAAACATCATTTAATGTTGCTTATTTGAAAATTTAAAGGTTGAAGTCCACCATAACCTGATTTACTCAAAACCATAGGTTCTTGCTTTATCTCTGCTCCATATCCTGTATCAGGTTGGCTCTTACTATGCAGCACATTTTTTCCCTGTTTACTTAGGGCTGCCTGAACTCAGACTGCCTGCCGAGACTCGGAGAGGGAGGGAGACACAAAAAAGAAAGCCCCCTCCATCCAGCTCTGGGATTTTTCTTCTTTTTTTTGGGATGCAGTTATCTGGAAGGCTTCTCAGTAACATCACATCCATTGTTTGTCACTTCTAGGGAAGCAAAAGCACCCCAAAATTGTTAGACTCATTTGCATTTGCTTCAGACACTAGTTAAACATCAATGAGCACAGCAAGCCTATTCCTGCCACGTGGAAGTTTAAGTTCTTTAAGGCCTGTAGTAGGCTCCTCAAACAAGAAAACACAAACTAGGGCTATATCTGACACCAGTTGCTCTTTCAGTTTCTTTCAAGGCATCTCTCAAGCTACTCTAAATCCTTCTCACTCAAGCACATCCGTAATTTTCAAATAAAATCCACAACCTTCCCTCCCACATTCTCTTTACCACAGGATAAACTCATTGTGTTTTGCCTTTCAGAACTGAGTGTTCACAAAAACGCAAGTAAAACAGTGTTGCAGCTTCTCTGGAAACAGCAGCTCATTTTTTGATGCAGAAACTCCAGGGTTCCCCTCACCAGAAGACACACCTGGAACCACCTGGTTCCACTATGGCAAAGGAATGAATAAGGAACACATGTATTCAGATCTAGCTTGAGAAAAGATGTCAGGCCAAACCAATCCATCATGTCTAGCTTTGCAATGGCTTCTCTATGTCTTCAATATGTTAACGTTCTGAAAAATCAACTCCACGACAGTCTTGACTCTTCATAATTTCTAACACATAGCAGTCAGTGCTTATGTATACAAATGCAGCTTTTAGAAAGAAAATATTTATCAGTCAGAAAAAATGTGAAGCTAGACCCATTTTCTGCCTGGTCTACATTTTCCATCTATTTCTAACTTACACTACTTTGCCCTTGGTTTCCATTAGTACCAGGAAAAAAAAAAATGCTTTTTCAAATGTGGTGTTCTCTCACCCTCTTGTTGCTTTAGGATAGCTATCACAAATATGGATCTGAAGCCAATAACCATGGACATTTTTGGCTTACATACATGTGCTGCACCTACCGTTCTCCAGGATCACACTTTTTAAAAAACTAAGTTTTTGAAGACTGAAAGAATCTTCCTTTCTGTCCCTCCTCCCCTAAAAAAAAAATAAATTTCACATTCAAAAACAAAGTCCATCTGCTAATCCTCAAGTGCTCCACCCTGGCCAACAGCATATCCCAACAGTCCACCAGCTATATTTTAAGTTTTACAGGACAAGAAAGAACATGCCTAAAAAGCTAAAGATCGCGCTGCATTCTATCTTCATATACATTGGCACTTAGATCTGACTTACATTGCAAGATACTTGCTTGGAGGGGTGGGGAAGGTGCTATTCCCATTATTGTCCATGATCCAAAATTAGAAAGTGATTGAAACATCTTATTTCAACAAGAACATATCACAATCTCTACTCTAGGGTAGAAGACCATTAAATCTCATCCCATATACATGCCGGCTACTATTGTAAACCCATGAGAAATAGAAGGAAATGCCATTACGTCAATTGTGTTACGAGACCAAGTCACACACAAAAACATCTTTAAAAGGCTCCAAAGACATTGATCTTGGCTTGCACAGGTCTCTAAAGTTATAAGAGCTATCGGGCTGGCCAGATGTGGTCCTTGTCAAACACATGTGCCAGGAGACCAAGGCCCAGCACATGAGCAGGATCTAACACAAGCGAGTATCTTAACTACAGTTGTGCTCACAAGTCTGATCTTTCCCCTGCCCACTCTAGTTCCCACCCTTCCTCACACGAGCCAAGTCCTGCTTGTTCCCGCTGCACTCCATTTTTTTGCAGTTTCCTGGTCTTTAGCTTTGTTTCTAACCAGGCTTGGTCATTTAACAGGTGCCGTTCCTCTGGCACTCCAGTTCCTTCACTGCCCCCTCCCAAATCCCATGCCTGTGGCTGACAGAGCCTGTCTTTAACCAACTGGACACAACAGTCAAAAATCCCTGTAGGCAGAAGCATTGCTACAGATGGAAGGGCCCTCAGCTATAGAAGTCAGTTAAATGCAGAGACCAACAGAGCAATAAAAATGAGAATACATGACCTAAACATCCAGTGTTCTGAGACAAGGCGTGCAGACTGTAATCATGACAGAGCTAATGCTGGAGGATGTACGTGAGCTGTTTGCAACCACAAACATCATCGTCTTGAGGCTGGTGCAATTTCTGCCCTTAAGCATGCTGAAGTCATTTGTTGAGAACATAACTGATGTTCCACATGTCCTAAAAGCAGCTGAAAGTCTGTCAGAACTAGTGCAGTCCTTGATAGTTTATAATTCTTACCACAATTATAAAAAAGCTGAAAAATCCTGAATAGACTGGGAAAATGCCAAAAATGCTTAAATCCGACACTCACTAGTAAGTGTTGTTGTAGGATGGGATAAGCAATAAAAAGGGAGAGAACACCTAGGATATTTGGAGTTCGTACATCTAAAAGAAACTGGGTGCGAGTCTCAAAACTCAGAATATGTACAATGTTTGAAGACTTATTTTTACTTGTTCACTAATTAAGCGCAGGAGAAAAACTATTTGGATACAAATGGAAATTAGAGTGCTTTCTGTTAGCAGTAAAGTATGTAATGAAATACATGTTTCTTCCATTTCAAAGCATTTTACTACAATTTAGTGCAGATTAATACTACAATGTTACCCTCTTCAATTTAGTTTTCTACTGAGCATGCAATTTTCTACTTGGCTAATCATTTAAGCACGATTATGAAACAAGAACGCACACACCACTGAGTCTCAATTGACGAGCACGGAGCTCATTTATTAAAAGTTAGTCATGTCAAAGAAATGAAAGCAGAGAGTTATACTGCTGACTAGCATCAAAACAAGATCAGTTGGGTTGTGGGGTTTTTTTTAACCAAAGTTGTAGCAGGGAGTGGGAAAAGGATAAAAATTACTGCAGCATAGTCTTTTCTTTAGCAATTACGTTTAAATAATTATGATAAACAGCAAACTAAAATATTTCATGAGGAATAACAACCAATGACTTTGAATACAGATTAAAAATCCTTTATGCCACATTAAGATGTGTATGAATAAAAGACTAAGTAATGTATTGCTACCTAATTTCTCTTAACAGGTTTAACTGGTAGTGAAATGAAACAAATCTCTGGATCCATTTTCAAATTAAACTCATTTTTTATAACTAGCAGGTGGCCTTTCCATTTTTAATAAAAGCTTTTGTTCATTGTTAGATATTCCTGGGGGTTTGTCCTCTCAAACTACCATGTATCAGTATAAAAAGATCTATTTATCAGCATGACTGAAGCAATACAGACATTGACACTTGTTATGAAGTAAACCAATGGCTACTAAAAAAAGGAAAGAACACATTCTACGGAATGGAAGAGCTTTTGTGTGTAGCGTGACCAGAAAAATCACAAAGCTGCAGCCCGTACTTGGAGAGGATCACTAGTTCAGATGGACGAGAGCCCTACCAGCACTCAACAAGCTTTCTGACCCAGAGAATAATCAGCCACGTGGTCGGTACAAGCATCTGCTAGGAAGGCAGAGCAGCAGAAACACAATGACAAGAGTGACAAACACCCACCCACCCTTGCCAGCAGGTCAAAGCAGCTGGCAAGTTGCCAGGGGGCAGCTGTATTAGCAACTCTAAGTAAAACAGCAAGGACATTGCTCTCATCAGGGCAAGACTCCTAAACATAGGCAGAGGGTTTTGGGGAACTGCAGTCCTAGAGGCATTGCTCACAGCCAGCGACTCCCAATAAAAATTTAGCCTCCACTTTTGCGCGCCTGGTCCCATACCCACACACTAACCACAAAGAGATGCAGTGCACATTGCTCTATCTTAAGTTCTGTATCTTCATTGCACATTGGGTTACCTGGTTACAGATGACACAATGCTAAACACAAAAAATAAAATGCAGGGATAAATATTTTTGTTGATCGGTGCCAAGAGTTAGACAGTCACAGTTAAAAACAGATTAAGAATAAATTTCAGATGAGTGCTTGACAGCATTACCTCAAACCTCAAAAACCAGAAAATGTTTTTTCACCACTGATCTTTAAGATAATTTTAGGAAAATCTGGTATCGGTGCTGTGGATAGCCCTCTCTGGTTTGCATTCACAACAAGACTTGAGAGCATACAGCAGTCCCAGAAAGCACCTAGCTCACTCATGGTAGTATTCCGTAATTCTGTGTAACACTAATGGGGAAAAGAGTCAAGATCTCAGAAGAGAAAGAAAACATTAGCTTTCACTAGCTGTTTTTGTTGGGTTTTTTTTGAAAGAGATTCAGCAGGCTTGAGAAGGTAAAACTATAGCTTACTGCAACAGAATGTCTTGCATTTCACTTGAAGTTGGGGGATTCCTAGCAAAATAAATCAAGAATGGCCTTTTTCTTATAGGCTTTGTATGAATAAGCATTTGAATGCAACATAATTATTTTTCGATGTGTTGTTACTCTAGCACAGAGAACATCATCAGGTAGTGTAAGTATTACCATTATGTACCTCCACTATGAAAAAGAAGAAAAAAATGATGTTGAAATGGAAAAGGTTATTGTAATATCAGACACCCACACTAGCATCCAGAATCACCTTCACAATTTCTATCAATGTCAGCAGGTTTTTGAGTCCAAGCTTTGATTGGCATGCTTCGTTAATTATAAGGCCATTTCTTAATGACCATCTTTCTGTTCCAGATTAATTGCAGTCACAGCCAACACAGGTATACAGGAGGAACAGCAACACCTGCATCGCAAGCAGCAAAAACGAACAATAAAGCTTTCATGCAGCTGTGGAAGACAGTATCCCTATGTGATGGACCTTGCCAAAATCAGCAACTGAACACCCAGGACTTGACACACGCGCTGGCAGAGGGCATATTCAGAACCACAGAAGGCACTGCTGATGGACAAGATGGACTTGGATCAATCCATCTTCTGCTGAATCTCTCATCTTCCAGAGGCCATGCTCCCTGGGTCCCCTCCTTCTTTCATTAACACACCCCAGTATTTTAGGTTGAAACTCCTGCAAGGTGGCTGCCAAAAATACACAGCAGCAAGACAGAGATGACGAACTGGAGTCAGAATTTCAGGCGCCAACGTCATTACAGTAGAAATAATTTGGCTCCTGAGACCTCCTACCAATATTATTACCCTAGCAACCTGACCACATATACTGTCTGGTTATCTGCTGCCTTGTTTCAAGTCTCTGTGGCACTTCTTTACCAGTTATTATTATGCAAATCTGAAACATACTTTTTTATACATGTAAATATATTTTTAACTGTGTATGTCTATCATTTATTCCTCTAAATATTTGAATACTAGAATTGCAGCAGCTCTGAAAACTTGTTCTACACTTCATCCCAATCTTTTCCCCAATCAAATATCAAAGATTTTTTTTAAAACAAACAAAAAACCACTCCAAAAAAAATCTGTCAATCTTCAATATCGCTATTTTTCCTGGTAAGTACATCACCTAAATTAGTATTGCACAATAGAAACAGAGTCTTCAGTTCTGCTACTAAGAGGAGCTGCATTTCTTCCAGCTCTGGTGACAGGCACCACCATGGAGCACCTGTGACAAGCCAAAGCAGCGAGCAGCTCTGCACACCCAAGGACAGAGCCAACTCCGCTCCTTCAGCTGTACAGGCTCTCCCAGGGCACAGAGAGCAGCAAAAGGCATAAACCAGTGAGTGATGTGATGAGTAAGGATGACAACTAGAGACTGTGATCCCACTAAACACAAATATGCAAGTGTTTTTTTATAGGAGTATTGCTAAGAAATAACAAGATTGCGGTTTTTTGTTTCAGCCAAAGGAAGCGATCACACAGAGCATCAGTCACACAACATTTTCCTTTCATCCTTTAGAGAGAGCCACAGTAAAAATCAATTACTATTTCTTAGCTGTTCCACTACTGATATTTTAACAGAATCTGCTGTATGAAACTGTGTGGACACCTTTGCAGGAAGATCAAACTTATGTATTTTTAAGTATAATCTACAAACAACTTATATCAGTGCTTTCCAAAGTTCTTAAGTTTCGAGTTCTACTGAGTAGTTTTAACTGACAAAAATCCCTAGCAAGGACTTTTGAGTAGGACAGATGGATTTGCTATACTTACATCAGCAACAACTGTCACAAACAAGAACAAAGGGGTTTTACATAATAAAACCACAGAACAGTCAAGTGGTTTATTTACTCAAGTATTGAATTTTTTTTTTCCAGATTCCAGTGTCCTTCAGACAAGCAGAAAGCTTAATATGCTTATCATGCTAAACTGCCAAAATCATCTGCAGTGTGTGGAATTGGCACAAAACCAAGCAGATGATGAAATTACAGGTGTCCAAGACAATTACTTCTCCTTCCGTGGAGCAATCTGAATAATATTCCTTTTTGTTGCTTAAATGTCACAGCCCAGTTAAACATACCATGCAGCTGACTAAACAACATTATCATACTTCAGACTCCTCCATTAAAATACGCTCATTTTGTTAACTGTACTAAAAGCAGGGCATGAAAAAAACCAAACCCAAAACATAAAATGCACAAGCTTTATGGAATTTGCTGTTACTTATTGGTATCTTTTTACACGTATTCCTCTTAAGTAAAGATTATCTACAGTGGATGCATAAAACCAGTTAGTTTTAAGCCTTTTTTTTATTTTCTCCCCAGTATCAAACCTTTGCAATAATCTTATTTGATGTATTTCCCCCTCGCAAGAGGGAATATATTTGCTCATTATGAGGTTAATGATATTTGTATATTCGCTTTTCAAGCTATAGATCACTAATGAATATTCTATTTTCTTTAGTTCTAGTTTGATCAAGGGAATATTATTCCACAACACTATGTTCATTAAGATCTTTAGGAAGATGGACACATTAAAGATAAGGGAGACTGCAGAAGAGATATGCATTTCATTAGAATTATGACTAAACAAATACAACAAAATGAAAAGTCCTTCATCTCCTCAGAGGCACGTTGTTACCTCCTTGTATCACACTGTAACAAGCAATTCTAAACTGCTTATAAAAATCCAGTATAATTTATTTGCAGAACAAAGGACACTTCACTCTGAAAGCTGTTTAAATTTAGCCCCCCAAAAAATGTTTTTTTTTTATCCTGTAAAACCAAAGCTGTCACAGTGGAACTATGCTAGCAACAAAACAAATACAGCACAATCCTTAAAGTGGGGAGAAAGCCACATGAAGAAGCAACAGTATTTAAGCTGCCAACCAGGGACAAGACAACTTTTAAAGGGTGATTACAGAAAACACTATCTAGAATTGCAGTTCTCTTGGAAAAAAAAAAAAAGTTGTTTCTTCAGCTATGTCACAGACTTCCTGAGGGGCACATGAATGTTAATAAAGTATGAAAATACTAGTATGCCAGCAATATTTGCTTTCCAATTACTAAATCAATCACAATTCATCATAATCACAAAAAAATATGAACCGGGTTAGTCACGGACTGAAAGAAATATTTGGAAGGGTGACTCCAAGCAGCATAAAATTCCACTGTTCTCTCCCACACGAGCCCGAAGGACTGATATCCAGTGAGAGCTGCTGATGGTGATGGAGAAGGGCAGGAGGAATGTTAACAATCTTCCCCTTTTGACCCACATCAAGGCTGAGATCACAAAGCGGCTTTGCAGAGATGGAGTCTGTGAAAAGAAAGATGGGCCACACACAGGAAAGTATGCTGAGCTGACACAGACTGATCCGTGTGCATTTGTTTTGGTTTGGTTTTGGACTTGTTTATGACTCATTTAGAACAGTAGACTGGATATCATTATATTGAAACTATTGTTTTTCACAAGACTTGACAGAACAGCTCCATTTAGGACCTACTGAACTTATTGCTAGTTCCTGACTTTTCCAACCACTAAACCAAACACCGGTCAATATATCCCTATTTTTCATATCCTTCCAGAAAAGTACTGCTTCCAGCAAGTTTCTCTGCAGTGGAGGATTAGCTCCTGTACGAGGACCATTGGAAAAGTGTATCACTCTTCAGACTTGTGCGTCATTAGCAACAGGCTAAATACAGTGCGACAAGTGTTAAAGAATGCAATGCTTATTTATGCAACAACACAGAAATCAGAGGAAAGTCTCTATGTATTTACATAATATCTTCCGCAGTACCCAGCAAAGCACCTGTCCTGCTCCCTCCCACAACACTGCTACAGTCTGTCCCTCTCCAACCACAGCAACAAAGTGCTTTTCAAAATTGTGCCAGAAACCACATCACCAAAATGACTACAGGCTGAGAAGTTTAAACTGTATCAATATAAGGCAAAGCAATAACTTCAAGAACAGGCACCTTACTGAATTAAAGTAATTTCACAAAGTGATATCAGAGGGAAGACAGTAGACAGACGGGTTTTTAGGAAAGGATCACAAGGTCCACCAGAGCATGGTAGATCTGATGCACCAAGGGAGGGAGGAAAAAAAAAGAAAAAAGAAATAAAGCACCAAAAAAACCCCACAAATACATAAAAGATTAAGTTCCCTGCTGTGTTAGAAGCATTTGGAACTAAGGAACTGGAATAAGATGTCGAAGCTACCAGTTGAATTTCCAGCTGAGGATACAAACACCAAGTCTAAAACCAAGCAAGCATGAGGATAAGCATTGCGAGTGACGTGTGCTCCCAAACCCACAATCTGAGCGCCTGCACCAGTTGGTGCTGTTCCACATGGCAAATTTTTAAGAGGCAGGTGCCATATAGAAGGTTTGTGCCTTTTCCTTACTCACTCTAACTACTTCCCACCAGAGGCTCCTATCCCAGAGTAAGGCCGATTCATGCATTTGCAGAGTTATGACCTATGAAATTGCCTTCTCGGACACGCACATGGGTTCTCTCTGCAGTATTCTTTGAACAGGAGCAAGCAGACAAGAGAGGAGTAAGAAAGGAAATTGGCTCTGCTATCAGAGATTCAAAACACTGAATCACACCTATAGATCATTCACCTACAAAATGGGGTCATGCCCATGGCACAAGTTCTTACTTGTAAAAATGAATGTCACAGA
Source organism: Trogon surrucura (assembly GCA_020746105.1). NCBI lineage: Eukaryota > Metazoa > Chordata > Aves > Trogoniformes > Trogonidae > Trogon > Trogon surrucura. The sequence goes on from CM036621.1 coordinate 32,995,765, forward strand.
GCAAGTCCACATCCTGAAACATGCTGGACTCGTTCCCATCCTTACCAAGTTGCAGGTATAGTACCCTAAGAATTCGAACTGAATTACCCAAATAAATGAATGAAGACTTATGAGGCTGTGCAGGGGAAAAAAAAAAAAAAACCACCAACAAAAACCCCCACCAAAACAGAAACACAGAGGCAGCTTCTTATTCAACAGCGTGCATGTGATGAGGCAAAGTATGTTGTTACAGACGCTGAGGTTAAATAAAAAGTAAACTGCCTATGCAGAGCACAGAGCAGCCGCTCCACACGATACTAGAAAGGGCACTGAAAGAACTTTGGACACGGCGCTGCAGACTGACAAACACATAACACATAAGGCCAGACACTCAGAAGCCATATGGGCATTTAACTTGTCCTAACTTAAAGCCCAACAAAACTTTACCACAATCACTTGGCAGCTATTATGCCTAAAATCTCAAGCTTTAAGGGCAAGTCTAGGGGCATGTAATGTTCTCAGGTGGAGTGTTTCAAGAGGCTATCAAGAGTATCTTCCATTTTTTACTTCCTTTACCTTACTGCTTACCACACCTTAAAGGCAGTTTGCTCCACAGCTCTGGGTGATACATGTACCCGTTTATGTACCTCAGATATTACACAAAGGAGTCATATGAGTAGAGATACGTGGCAGTAGAATAATTATTGTGCCTTAAATCTAATCTCTGGTGATAGTCACTTACAGAAATGGCCCAAGATATCTACAAAACCAGAAGAAAATCAAAACCACCACCAAAATAAAGCACCATGCAGTTTCTCCTTCTAAATAAATCCTAAAACTCATACTAAGCCTCTCTTTTTATATTATTCTTAAGGTTGTCAATAACATGTTTTACTGTACAAAAGTGTACCAAGGTCACTGGAGGGTAAGCAATGAATAATTTTGAGTTACCAAATTTATTCATTCCTATAGCTTTTCCTTCAAAGATTATTGTAAGATTATTCAAAGACTCTTTCTGGTTTTGCCAAATTAATCTCTCCCTTAACAGCCATCACGTGATAATTACTAGATGTTACTACTGTTACTTTTCCATAGAGTATTTCTATCTATAGTTGGATGACTCTCCTTTAGAAGTCTTTTTTCTTTCCCTGAATGCATTATTGGTTGTTAGAACAGAAGGCCAGCTGACTCACCTTTTATATTTTTAGCTTTATTATGCCCCAAAGAAACAATTCAACAAGCATACTAGAGTCACTTGGCCTTGCATACTTTCCCCTTCCCATTCACAAGACTCCTTGTTTACTTCCTCACCCAACTATCTCGACAAACTTTATATATCAAACCCCAAAACTCCTTCATAAAAGGCTCAGTTGTGCAGTGTAGAAGCAAAGCAGCTTGCTTCTCAGCACTCCTCCACAGGACAAACAGAAAGCTCAAAAATAAGGGAAAGGAAGAAACACAAATTTCTGATTACTCAAGTGTACTCAATAAGCAGCTCCTTTCCCATTAAAACAGCCTGACTTACATGCTTGAAGTCTGTTGTGAGTTCACATACAGACCAGACTCATGGCAGCAAAAAAAAGGAAAGACAAAAAGTAATTATCAATTCTTCAGCTTCCTCAGATCTATTTTGTGGTGCACAGTAAGTTGAACAACTTCAGGACGAGTTTTCTTTGATCCAGTCCTAAAGCTAAACAGGTGTTTTGAGGAAAAAACTTACACAGAAACCATTTTGTTGCCTGAGGCTGCACTAAACTGTTGAAGTGACAGAAATGAGCCTGAGATTAATTAAATACAATCTCCTCCCCAGAAAAACTGAGGGTAAGAAACAAAAGCAGATAATCTTTTGAGACACACACAATGAAAATGTACAGGATAGTAAATTAGGGCAAAACCAAATTAGAGTCACTTGCATATTATGTTTCTGTGAAAACTGAGGTTTCTCACCACAGCGGACTTCAGAAATTTTAACTTTCAAATTCAGAAGAAAGAGACACCTGCCTGAACATCATCCTAATGCTAAGTAACTCCTTGGCAACTGCATGATTGACACCTTCAATACAGTAACAGGGAGAAATACCACCAAAAATAAAAGCAGAACAACTTCTGTTGATCATTAAGTCAGGGTGCAGTCATTCACAACCCTGACAATTTCCAGTTTTTCATAGAGCAGGCTGTCATGGAAGACAGAGAATCCATATTCCTTTCTTTGCAAGAAAAAAAGAAAACCAAAACACAACCACACTTAAAATACAGCCCTAGTGTCATGGTTTAAACTCATCTAGCAACTAAACATCACACAGTCCCTCACTCACGCCTCCTCCCTCCCAGTGGGAAGAGGAGGGAGGAAGGAAAACTAGTGGGTTGAGATAAGAACAGTTTAATAACTAAAATAACAAGAATATTATAATATTGGTAATGAAAAGGAATATAACAACGAGAGAGAAAACCCAAGAAAAGCAAGTGTTGCACAATGCAACTGTGTCCGCCATCCACTGACCGATGCCTGAGCTGCAATCTCTGCCTGTCCCTTTGCCCACACCCCAGCCAACTCCCCCCAGTTTACATACCGAGCGTGATGCTCCATGGTGTCTTTTGGCTAGCGCAGGCCAGCTGTCCCAGCCGTGCTCCCTCCCAGCTTCTTCTGCTTCTGCACACTAGCAAAACAAGGGAAGTTGGAAGGTCCTTGATTGCTTAGCAGAAACTAAAAACATCAGTATATTATCAGCATTCGTCGCATACTGAATCCAAAACACAGCACTGTTCCAGCTACTGCAAAAGAAAACAGCTCTATCCCAGTCAAAACCAGGACAACTATTAACAGGAGCATGCAAAGGCCATAAAACAAACTTACATCTGTTCTGTGCAATTATCTGAAAACTACATCTATTAGGATTGCTTTAAAATTACTTTCCAAAAGAGATGCTCTACCACGGAGGTTTTAAAATCTAAAACTAAGTCTCTACAAAGACTCTCAGTAAGAAACAAGCTCTCATATGACATGTATGTGCTATCAACTAGTCTGTCATTGCAGAACGTTACTTCAATTTCTCCTACTAAAAGGAGCTGTCACCACAACCTGTTTAAAATATAGAAGACCAGTGCAGAAGCTTAACAAGCTCTTGCTTTAGTACTTGCACACAGGGCAGATGGGAAGGTTCCAGCCCACAAATGCAATGCTCCTGACTAAGGCTATGCAGAACTCTTTTCGTTAGCTCACAATATCTTCTAAGTCATTATCAGATAGAATCAGTAACAACTACTAATAAAGTCATGATGTATGCATCAGATATTACACGGAAATTTTGAAATTTCTCCTTTCAAGGGCACCAACCCAAGTATGACCTTGGAAAACAACCTTCTGATTTTTAGAAGGATACAGAAGGAAAGAAATACAGTACCTTTTGCCCTTCAATAAATCAGTGGAAACTGAAATTTTAAATGGATGTAATGGAAGAAATTAAAATATAATTAAGTAGCTAATACTAAATCCATTTTTGTAGGGATGTCACAGAGGAATGTAGAAGGAAGAGCAGACACTACTGAAAGATGAAACAGGATGGGTTTTGCTCAAGACACTACTAAAACTGGGCAAAATTGCAAGAGGACACAATCATTACATGAACAATGGGGAAAGGACTCACACAAGCAGAGCAAGGATCCTCAGAATTTTACCATCACGCTACTGAATTTTTTACTAAACCAATTTTCTTTGCTGTCCTCTTCACCCTCCTCGCCCATTGTTCTCTATCTGTAACAACATATCCTCTCTACATACTCATTGCATCCCAATGGCAAGGGCAGCAGAAACACACAGTAAAATGTTTATGTATTTTACATGAATGCTAATACAATTCAACAGTTGAGAGCAAGAACTACTAGCACCAAACATCAGGCAGCACATGCAAATTATCAAGAGAGCAGCAAAGTTTCAGCATTTCTTAACTACTGAACATGACACTAACAGCTTGGAGTTCCTTCTCCCCCCCCTTCCCCAATTGAAAAAGAAAGCAAGAAAGTAACATTTCCAATTTTTGCCTAATTCCTCTAATTTTGCAGGGAAGAAATGGAATTCCAATTTCTTTTATCATATTAAAGAAAAATACATGTTTGTAACCATTTTGAAGGATTTGTTTCAGAAAAAAAACAAACTATCATTTTCTCTCTTAGATAGGCCAGAATCATAAACATCTATTTAACATCACGCATTTCAGAATTCAAGCATAAGACACACAAATATTTTATATAACCCACATGCCCCAGGTTCTATGCCATGCTTTGCTTCTCTGGAAAAAGCTAGCAAGTGCCATGAGCTGTTTAAAAAAACCCAAATGTTTCCTTGGGCCAAGTCGTTGTCAAGCTCTCTCAAAGAGCTAATGAAACTGCCTGATCAAAGATTGCAAAACTATGCTTTTCTCAGAACTAATGCAACATGCCAGGTCTTATTTTATCATTCTGAGAGCCATGCCAACAGGAGTACAACAGCAGCTTATCACAAAACCCACTGTATATACAGTTTTTACATAGTGTCAAGAACACTGAATTTTGAGAAACAGTATCTAAGAACAAAACTCCAAGAACTTTGGAGTGGAAAAAAAAAAAAAAGCTAAGTTCATGCAGAGTAAAAGCAGAATATGCAGTAGTGGCAGGAACTTGCCTATATATTGAATAACTGTCTACAACAGAGACTCGGGTAGTCTGATCCGTATACTATACGGACAAGGAGGCTAGGGGCTCTGGGGATTGCTTGTTTTTTTAAGTGCAGAACTCCCATTTTCCCCAGAAGTTTTCAATGACTGAAGAAAATTTAGCTTTGTTATTGCTTTTCTGAAAAGTTGTGATTGGACTTGTGGTCTTAGATCACGCTTGAAAGCTTATTCTGTGAAGTAAGTTTTCTACTTCAACAGTACATTATTTTTATGCAAGAATAACATGGCTTTCGTATTTGAACAGAATTAGGGTTCTTTTTTTTCTTCCCCTGCACAATGCCCTCTGTCTCTTCTCTCTATTCCCACCAATATTCTAGCTTTAAGTGGCAAAAAAAAAAGTATAAAAGTTTCGCATTTTTAGAATTCAAAGTCAGATCTTCTGCAAGCCATAGACAATCCGCAAACTGTCCGTATTGTAAACTGACCAGATATAAACACTATAGAACAGCTCTGTCAGTGACCTACAAGCATATTTACTTTTAGGCATTAACTTTTGGTAGTACTCAGTGTTGAAGCTCAGAACTATCATAGCAAAAGAACAAAAGCTACAAAAAGTGCACTCTACTCTTCCTGTTGCTTTTTTAAAAATACAACCTTCTGACTATTCTAGAATACATCAAAAAAAAGAAAGAAAACAGAGCCATCCTAATAAACAAAGTGGTACAGTAATAGAAAATATCCTTAACAGCAACACAAATATGCAAATCACTGCATTATAACAGATCTAATCTTTAAAAACAGATCTTATCTTAAAAAAAAATCATATGGCCAATACATTACTATCATCAGTATCTGAAAAAGATAGAAGAGGTGATTTTTTCTCCAGTAACAAAGAAACCCAACCTTATCCTCTCGCAAGTATCAACAGAGCAATGCCACATGACAGCACAGTAACATTTCGTAACAGAAATCAAACAAGGAGCATTAACAAATTCCCATGGGAAGTATCTAGAACATCAGGGTTATGATGGCAGAAAAGTTTCTTGTAAGGAACTCATTGAAAACACTGTTTCAAAGCATGCCCTCCATTCTAACATTGGGCACTAATAGTCTCAAGTTCTGAGCAACCTGCAGACCCACCAAGCAAGAAGACACCCTCAAAATTTGGAGCCTGACCTAATAATCTTCTCAAACCAATACAAAATCTGCTGCCCTCAATGATCTGAAAGATCAGAATCAGAGGACAAAGCTGAGTTTCCCCAACAGTCCTGAGGCTACTCCAAGACCAAGACATAACATGTGCAGTTTGGAGACTGAGAGCAGATACCTTCTTTAGGACCCAGTGCTTCAACACTTTTAACACAGCCTAGGTTACAAACCTTTCAGAATAACTTTGGAAGTAGCCCCCTCCATGAACATGCAAGAGGTCACATTTTCTCCATTTATCCTTTACCAACTGTTGAAAGAAAAAGAAGCAAAAAAATGCCTGGAGTACCAGCACCACAGCAAGAGGTGCTGTCTTCACATCCTAGGAGCTCTCCTTCAAACACAGGTAACGCAAAACAAAGAAGTGACAGACAGGCAGAACAGCAGCTTGCCGAGCCAGAACTCGGACAACCCGGATCCCAGAACAGTGCTTTACTTTTGGTTGATAATCCTTTCAGGGCATTAATTTACATTAAAGCATGAAGATGGGGTAGATTTGAAGAAGAAACCCAAGAAACCACAGCACTCTACAATGAAAGCGATAACTAGACAGAGAAGATGGGATATTAAGTGTTTCAAGTAGTAGCCAACGTGGTGTTAAAAGCAGGGAAGTTTAATGACTCAAAAGATACCAACTTCACCACAAAAAAATAAACACAAAAAAAACCAACGCAGGACAAGACTTATTCACCCTTGATTAATTATAGCTTTAATCTTCGGGGTTTCAGTTTTAGTTTTAGGAGTTCTGGGCACATAGCCCAAAAAAGAGGGAGAGAAAGGAAAAAAAAAAAAAAGAAAAAAGAGTAATTCACATTTATCATACTTTCCCAATCCCTTAAAGCTCAATTCTGTTGGAAAAGTATCATTTTGCTGGTCAGACATTGTGTAATAGGTCAAAATGTGCTCTTGCTGTGCCCTGAGAACACAAGCTTTTGCAGTTAAACTTGATTATGCCGTTTGTGTTCAGCTGGAAGAACGTCGGACCAGTCCCCTCACTGACGGCACAAGGCAGGTTAATTAGAGCAATAAACAGAAAGTGATCTCATCAAATCCTTAAGGGACACAGAGCCCTCTGACAAAGCTCCTTCACCTGACCCTGTGGGTCACCATGCTGGATGGAGGACCAGGGCCACCCACGCCACACTGCAACGAAGCCTTCCACCGCACCTCCTCTCTCCCTGTGCTGCTGCTGGCAAAACGATGCCAAACCCCGTTTGCCAGAGACGCCCCTTCTGCACCCTCCAAGCGACGGGTGCGGCTGGGCAAGGCTGGAGGAGCCCCCAGCCCGGAGTGTTTTGAGCCTCCATTCCACGAGCACATCGCTGTTTCCACCGAGGTGTGAAAAACAAGCCAAGCCAAGCACATGCGATACAGCAACTCCTTTTCAAAACACCCCAGGGGACGCAGAGCAGCACGACCCTCCTCGCCTGGGCAGGGCGGCCGCCAGCCCCGAGCCAGGCGGGAGAGGAGGCCGAGCCCTGCCAGGGGGGTCCCGTTGGCGGCGGGAGAGGCGGCTCGCCCTGCTTCCATCTCCAGCCTTCGCACCTGGCCTGGGTCGGGGGGGCAGAGCCGGCCGCGCCGCTTCCCCGGCCCGGGGGCTGCCCCAGCTGGCAGGCGGCGACCGCTAACGGCCGCTCAAGCCGCCCCCGTCACGGTGCCCGCGCCACCGCCGCGCCGGAGCCGCCGTCGGTGTCGCCGTTCGCAGCCCGGCGGGCGCTGACCCCGCTCTGGCCGGGCGCGGTGGGGAGCAGAGAGGAAAACGGAGAGAAAGCAGAAGGAGCCGCCGGTACCTGCCCTCACCCCGCCCGACGGCAGCGGTGCGCGACCGAGGGTTGCTCACCTTGTCTCTGCCGCCCCGTCCCGCGGGACGGGAGGAGGAGGAGGAGGCCATGTTGCAGCGCTCCCAGGCACCTCGCCTCGCCCAGCCGTCCCGTGCTCCCCGCCGCCGGCGGGCCGGCCTGCCCCTCGCCGCCGGCCCCTCAGGTGGAGCCGGGCCGCCCCCGGTGCCTCTCAAGCCGCTGCAGTAGGGGAGGGGCGGGCGCGCTGGGCTCCCGGCCGCCCGCTCCGGGGGCCGCCGCCGCCCTGTCCCGCCCCGTCGCTGGGCGCAGCCTAGCGGCGGCGGCCCCCGACGGCGGGACCGGCCGGGAGCTTCCCGTGCTCATCGACGACCGCAGCAAGCTCTCCCCCGCGGGGAAACCCGAAGAGCGGCGACTGCCGGAGGGTTTAGAAGGGCCGAGAAGCACCTGCGCCCTGCAGGAGCCTGCTCCGAGGTCTGCCCGCACCGCGGCTCACCCGGCAAACGGCGGCTGCCGGCCCCCAGCGAGGGCAGGTCGGGGGGCTGCTGCCCGTTCTCTGCCCTCGGGTCACTCTGGAGGACGCCGTGTGAAGAGCGCGGCTGAAGTCCGTTAAACGAGATTAAAAAAAAAGAACAACGAACCAAATCCTCTAGCTTGCCGCTAATGAATTCCTTACCATAGTTAAAGGGCTCCGGCTAGTTTCCCATAAGTAGTACCACAGGTGTTGTGTATTTGCCATAACGCAAATTCGAAGCCGCTTGCATGTGAAGAGCAACAGAACACCTGGCACCCCGAGCCGCTGCTGGGGTGATGCTCGCTCATAAAGATCTTGAGCCCGGGTGAGTCAGTCTGGGGGGGGTTGTGTGTCCCCCAAGTTAAAGCTGACAGCTCTGCAGACTCATATGAGAGGCTGCATTGATCAAACTGGCAGTTCTGCTTGTACTTTTTCTTCTTATTAAAAAATATTTCAATTTATCACATTCAGGTGTGTTTTTCACAGGACTTGAAATTGTGAAAGTTCTGTAAAAGCAAGCAAGATTTTTTCAGTTTTGACTTAAATTACTTCATTCCGTCATCTTTTCCTCCCATTTTGAAAGCCTGTTCTGGTGCATCAACTGTTTTCCTGTTTTCATTAGAACTTGATTTATCAACTAGCAGTGGTTACACAAAAGAAATGCTATTAAGCACTAATTTACCTAGAAATATTGCTTGTAACTGCTTAATCCAGTTACTTCTTACTATCATGGGCCTTAGTGCTGTCGGTGCAATTTACAAAGTGAACACTCAGCTGTGTAAACTGGCTGTAGGTGTTTATACAACTTTGTGGTACTGTGTAACTAATTGCTTGTCACTATCTCTACAAAGTGTATACTTTTTTCTTTGTATATAAAGCGAAATAAAAATATTTAACCAAAGAGGTTACCTATGTCTCACACAGAAAGCTAATTCCCCAGAAGGTCTTTATCCCTCTTCTTTTGGATGTGACTCATTTCCTCAGGCCACTCAGGGAACCAGGAACTGGAGGAGATAGGGGAAAAAAAGGATCACAACGTTCATGTCAGCTAAAAGAGAGCCTGAAGCAAGGCTGACCATGTCTACCGGCAAGCGGTACCACCACCTGCAGCGGCAACAAGCGACTCTGCAGTTGGGCCATGCACTGGTTTTAGACAACTCAGGTACCACACCTCCACTGCGTATCACCTTCCATCGCTTTTTGGAAAGTTGTAAAGACTTAAATGGAGATAAATAAATTGTAAAATAAAAGAATGCCTTAAGGAAAAAAAACCCCAAAACTACTTGAAAAGTCTTTTGTAATTCTACTCTCACAATTGATAGGAGGAGGAATTTTTTGAACATATTCAAGTGTGATGTGTACACGTAAACCCAGAGTCCATTTCCACGTGCTTACATACCTCATTTGTCTCCTCTATGCTCTCACCTGGAAGAGTGCACCTTTTCTTTTTGGCAGCTAGAATGATACCTAGAGGGCAGAAAAAGTTAACTTCCCTTACTTCTAGAGAGGTTTCAGGTCAGGCTTCCCCAACAGAGGTTTGGGATTTAAATGTGCTTTTGCAGTACGTTGGATCTGATAGAGCATGGTAGCAGGGGGTTTTCATCAGATGACAAAGCATAAACAGGTAAGGAGCACAGAGAAAATCTTAGGCAATTGGAAAAAAAAGAGTATTATTTATTGAAATGAAATTGCTATACCAGCTAACAGATTTTTAGGTAGTGTAAGTGTCTCCACCTGAGGAAGGCTTTTGACAGAGTTATATTGCTAAACATATACTGATAGGGCCTTAAATTTGGACAAAACCTGAGGGAACAGGGCTCGAGATTGCCTTTTTCAGCTGGAGGGCTCTGCTAACCAGCCCTCCACATCGACCTCAAAACCAGTCTCCTCCAGCCATGGGGGACCCACTTGCCTGCTCACCCCGAGTATGACTCTGAACATGTCTCTACTCTGATGCATGCAAGGAGTAGTTAAAAAGCAGTTTACTGGGTTCCATCGTTTTTCTTCTTGGCTTATAAGCCCTGTGAATTGCAAAAACTAAGATCAAGAAGCAGCCAACTTTTCCTAAGGTTGGCTTTACAGTGGTCATGAGTGAAACTTTTGCCTGACTGAAGTAAATGGGAGTTTTGCCAATGGCTTCGGTGGAGCCTGGATTTTTGCCCAGATGCCCTAGAGAAACAAAAGGAGCTTTTTTTTCCCTTCTTTTTCTTTTATTTTTTTTTTTTTTTCCTGCTGGCTTACTACATACCCTGTTCACCTTTCTTGTTTCATCACAATTATTAAAATAAAACACAGGTTGGGGGTTTGTGAGTATTTCTCTGTGTGTTTGTGTGCAACCCTGTGACCCACAGTAAAGGAAGGGGTCCAGTGAAGCATTCCCTGCTGCGAGACGGGAGTTTGGCAAAGCCAGAGCTGAGGGAAGGTTTCAGATGTTACATCCAGAGATCACACATGTTTCAGCCTCTGAAGGCCAACCCCGATGTGCTTGCCAGGGACCCTGCACAACCCCCTGCTCCCTCCCACGAGCTCCCCGCACACCATTCTCTCCATTCACTCCCCTTCATGTGCTACTGCAAAGTTCATGGTAAAACTTCCCTTGATTTCAAATTGATCCAAGGTCTCCTCCAGGAAGATATAAGCCTGAGAATAGTCACCACATTGATATTTCCTTCTATTTACAGTTTCATTATTTGAAATGATGGAATAGTTTACGATGTTTTTGTTATTGCAACCATATAAATGTTTGGGTTTTTTAGGTAAACTGCATGCCACACACTATGCTACAAAAAATTACACTTAAAAATAGTTTGAACCTAAATTCAAGTAACTTAAATGTATTTCAAACATGTTCATTCATGCTTTCAGGAGACAGTGACAAATTAATTCTCTTTTCTTAGCAGATTCCATCCTTTTGTTTTATTTTCAAACAGTTCTCAGGAGCTTTTTGCTTTCTGGCATCCCGTCAAAATGCTGATACAGGATAAGAGCAGCAGAGTTCTCCATGTTTCTTGGTAGTGGAAACTGTCCTGCATAACAAGAGGCATTTAACAGGTTAAACATATCACCTGAGTTATACATCCCTCTAATATTATCCTCCTTCCCTAAATGCTGCTAAATCTCTCCTACTGTACTTTCCCATTGTCATACTAACAAAAGAATCTTTTGGTTTTAATAAATATTAGAAGAAGCCAATCAGTATTTGTGTTTGTCTGCTTCTGAATAGAGTGAACACGACCTATTTTAGATACCCTCACTGGTATTCTCAAACCAGATGACCTTTTTCAATCGCATCATTATGTAAAAGACAGAATACACTTTCTCTCTTTCTTACAGTGATGTTATTGCTGATAAGAATATGATTGATACATGAAAGACAAGACGATATTGACTCTTGCAGCTGCTCTCTACTCAGCATAGAAGTAGTTGTTCAGAGTATTACACTGGGTTCTTAACCACAAACACAACTGTAATACTATAATCCCAGCTTGGCATTGTAGGTCTGATCCTATATGCCTTGCACAAATAGTATTGCAGTTCGAGCAAGCTGAAGTTCTGAATGCCAGAGGGGTTTTAGTATACATGCCCTTTGCTCATTTATTTAAATAAAATTATAATTAATCTTGTATTGTCAGCGTAGGCCTAGACTCCTTTGCTGTTTGCCTTTGAGCTTCCCTTCAGTTTCACACTTGAATCCGTGTTTTGCTGTAAAGGTGAGGAGCGGTCCTAGGGATTCCCTCCTCTGTACATCTCTGTCCATCTGTGACTCAGTTGTTAACAGGCTCACTGCTAGTATTCCTTCCAGCAGAACTGGAAATCGCTTTGAACACAAGCCAATACAAACGTAGTTGTATCTCTTGTCTCAAGCAGTATCGTTAGCTACTGCCGTGTCTAAAGCAATGACCAACCTGAGATAAGAACTATCCAGTCAGAAAGGAGACAGGATACGCAGACAACAGTGAGAGGAAGGAAAGTGCTAGGTAAGCAGAACTGTCAGACTGATATTTGACAAACTAATGCCACAACAGGTCTGTACTTACTCTGCCTTCTGAGCAAGCTAGCTGGAGTTTACTGTTACACAGCAAGGAACAGAGAAAGTGAGTGCAGAGATGAGGGGCACGGAGCACGGAGCAGCTCTGTCGGTGTAGACAGAGCTTTGCCGTGCACAGCTGTCCTGTGAAGTGTCAGGGACAAGCTGAGATTGGTGTATGTTGCCTTCAGTCAATACCCACCATCGCGACCACTCTTAGCACTCACCAAGGGTGGAGCAACCTTTGCTGCTCTTGAAGGAAACCGCTGCACACAATGGCATTCTCTGTTTCTATAAGGTGTACCAACAGCTGCTAGGCCACCGAACACGAAGACTGTGGCAAAATAATTTCCCAGAGCTGCCTACCTGTGGTTAAGCCAGCACATTTTATGCACTGAGGCAGAGCAAAAGAGCAGGCATGGAGGCAGTTATGCTGAGTGCAATGGCAATCAGACAGATCTCAAAGCCATCTACCTCCTAGGTTTTTTTTCTAAAGGTACAAGAAAAGGCTAAACTTGTTACCTCAGGCACCACTCAAGGGGACGGCCACCTCGCAAGGATCACAGCGTTGAATATCGCTGACTCACAGAGCAGTCTCCTCGTGTGTGAAACAGAAGTAATGCTCCCATGCTCCTGTGGAAGACAGAGCTGCTCTCCTTCAGCCAGCTTTCCTTCTGGTGCCTCCTGGTTTTCACCACTCAAAATGCAATTCGATGTGAGTAAAAAGACATATTCCCAAAGAATTTGAAAATTCAATGAGCAGTCTGAAAATGAATGGTTATTGTCCAACAGAAATGACTATATGAGCACAACTAAGAAATATTTGTGTATATTTAAACTAAAGCTAGTTAAAACCAGAAAAAAAGGGAAAATATTTTTTTGAAGAAAATTCAGATCAGGGTATTCAGTACTTTCAAACACAGTGTATTTTATGTATAAATATAATCTTCATATATGTTAACATAACTTATAGTACTAAATGTTCATAATACTGCTGCCCACCCCCCAAGTTAACTAAGGTGTTATGGTTTAAGCCGAGTGACCGGCCGGGAGAGACAAAGAACCACGTGGTCGCTCTCTCACTCGCTCATCACTGCCGGGAGTGAGGGGAAGAGCCCGGAGAGAGCAGGAGGCGGAGGCTCGTAGGGTTGAGATAAAAAACAGTTTGTTTTAATGGCGAACATAAATGGTAACAGTAACAGTGAAATAACACTAACGTTTAACCAGATATAACGCGAGTAACATGTAACGTGGATCTCACCACCCGGAACCCAGCACCGCGCCGCCCTGACCCAGCACCGGGAAGAGAGAGAGCCCCCCACTGCGACCAGCCCCCCTCTATATACCACGAGCATGACATCAGGATGGTATCCAATATCCATTCAGCTATTTTTCCCGACTAGCCCTTTTACTGAGAGTTAACCCTATCCTAGCTGAAACCAGTACATTATCCACCCCTTACTCTATACCATCTACGTCATGCTCAGATCTTACACTTCACAATTATCATTAGCTTTGTTGTTATATATATACATGCACATATACACAGATATCATTCTCTTAATGTATACACTCCTTCCAGTACATCCCTTGAGTTCATGGCTTCAAAGTTCCATTCATTGTAACAGTTCTTTAGGGTAGGAGAGAATGGTGCTTGACTGTGGTACACTTGGTCCAAAACTCACGCTGTATTTGGCACGGTCTGTGCCCACGGTCTGAAGCTTGAAAAGAAACCACGTCATCTTAGGAAAGTCACTGGGCGCCACCTCAGGTTCCTTTATTGCTGTCCTTCCCTCGTTTTCATCATAGTCTATCCTTTGCTGGTCTGAGTCGTTCTTACTGTAATATTAATCGACATGACACATAACAACAGCAGCAGTGATGACAATCATTGGCAGCGTAATTTATCAGTTAACATCACATGATTTAGTCCACTGGTTATTCTCTCCCAAAGTTAAATCCCCCTGGGGTACACACCGAACATCCCCATCCTTCTGCATCACCCACCAAGTACACCCAGGTCCCTGAGCAAAAGCAACCCCATGGATGGGTCTGCCTTTGCCTGAGGCAGGGCTAGCCCACACTGTCTTCCCCAACATGTTCCTCATACACACAACAGGGACTTTATCTCCATCCACAGTAGGTGGGAGTTTTGACTGGGCAGGCCCGGCTCGATTGGAAGATCCTCTATTATTTACTAACCATGTGGCTTTTGCTAAATTTGTGTCCCAGTGTTTGAAAGTTCCATCACTCATTGCTCTCAACGTACTCTTTGGCAGTCCATTGTACCGTTCAACTTTTCCAGAGGCTGGTGCATGATATGGGATGTGGTACACCCACTCAATGCCGTGCTCTTTGGCCCAGGTGTCAATGAGGCTGTTCCGGAAATGAGTCCCATTATCTGACTCAATCCTCTCCGGAGTGCCATGTCGCCACAGTACCTGCTTTTCAAGGCCCAAGATGGTGTTCCGAGCAGTGGCATGGGGCACAGCGTATGTCTCCAGCCATCCGGTGGTCGTCTCCACCATTGTGAGTACATGGTGTTTGCCTTGATGGGTTAGTGGGAGCGTAATATAGTCAACCTGCCACGCCTTCCCATATCTGTATTTCATCCATCACCCTCCATACCACAAAGGCTTTACCCGCTTGGCCTTCTTGATTGTAGCACACGTTTCACATTCATGGATAACCTGTGCGATAGCATCCATGGTCAGGTCCACCCCTCGATCACGAGCCCATCTGTGTGTTGCATCCCTTCCCTGATGGCCTGAGGAGTCATGGGCCCACCGAGCTATGAACAATTCACCCTTGTGCTGCCAGTCCAAGTTCACCTGAGACACCTGGATCTTAGCAGCCCGATCTACCTGCTAGTTGTTCAGGTGCTCTTCTGTGGCTCGATTCTTGGGTATGTGGGCATCCACATGACGTACTTTCACAGCCAGGTTCTCCACCCGGGCAGAAATATCCCGCCACAGTTCGGCAGCCCACATAGGCCTACCCCTGCGTTGCCAGTTATTCTGCTTCCATTGCTGTAACCACCCCCACAGAGCATTCGCCACCGTCCACGAGTCAGTGTAGAGATAGAGCACTGGCCACTTTTCCCGCTCAGCAATATCTAAAGCCAGCTGAATGGCTTTTACCTCTGCAAATTGACTCGATTCACCCTCCCCTTCAGTGGCTTCAGCAACTTGCTGGGTAAGGCTCCACACAGCAGCCTTCCATCTTCGATGCTTTCCCACAATGCGACAGGACCCACCAGTGAACAGAGCGTACCGCTTCTCATTCTCCGGTAGTTCGTTATATTGTGGGGCCTCTTCCGCACGTTTCACTTCCTCCTGCCGTGACACTTCAAAGTGCTTGCTTTCTGGCCAGTTTGTAATTGCCTCCAGAATTCCTGGTCGATTAGGGTTCCCCATTCGGGCCCGTTGTGTGAGCAGTGCCATCCATTTACTCCACGTGGCATCAGTCGCATGATGTGTAGATGAGGCCCTCCCTCTGAACATCCAGCCCAAAACTGGAAATCGGGAGCGGTGCCTCAGTACCAATTACTTCTGAGGCAGCTCGGACTCCTTCATACGCTGCCAGTATCTCCTTCTCAGTGAGAGTGTAGCGGGACTCAGATCCTCTGTATGCCCGACTCCAAAACCCTGAGGGTCGGCCTTGGGTTTCCCCTGGTGCCCTCTGCCAGAGACTCCAGTCAGGGCCGTTCTGCCCAGCTGCAGTGTAAAGCACATTTTGAACATCTTGTCCTGTCCGGACTGGCCCAAGAGATACTGCACGAACAATCTCTTGTTTTATCTGCTCAAAGGCTTGTTGCTGTTCTGGGCCCCATTTAAAATCGTTCTTCTTCTGGGTCACCTGGAAAAGAGGGCTCACAATCTGGCTGTAACTTGGGATGTGCATCCTCCAAAACCCCACTGCGCCTAAGAATGCCTGTGTCTCCTTTTTACTAGTTGGTGGGGACATCGCTGCTATCTTGTTAATCACATCCATGGGAATCTGGCGGCGTCCATCTTGCCACTTTACTCCCAAAAACTGGATCTCCTGCGCAGGGCCTTTTACCTTACTACGTTTTATGGCACAACCGGCTTTCAGAAGGATTTGAATTATCTCCCTCCCTTTCTCAAAAACTTCTTCCGCTGTATTGCCCCATACAATAATGTCATCAATGTACTGCAGGTGTTCTGGAGCTTCCCCCTGTTCCAGTGCAGCATGGATTAGCCCGTGGCAAATGGTGGGGCTATGTTTCCACCCCTGGGGCAGTCGATGCCAAGTGTACTGGATGCCCCTCCAAGTGAAGGCAAACTGTGGCCTGCACTCTGCTGCCAGAGGGATCGAGAAAAACGCATTGGCGATATCAATGGTGGCATACCATTTGGCAGCCTTCGATTCTAGCTCATATTGAAGCTCGAGCATGTCTGGCACGGCAGCACTCAATGGTGGCGTAACTTCATTCAAGCCACGATAATCCACTGTTAGTCTCCATTCCCCGTTAGAGTTTTGCACTGGCCATATCGGGTTGTTAAAAGGTGAGTGAGTTTTGCTAATAACCCCTTGGTTCTCCAGCTGACGGATCAGCTTATGGATGGGAACCAGGGAGTCTCGGTTGGTGCAATATTGCTGCCGATGCACCGTCGAGTTAGCAATTGGTACCTGTTGTTCTTCAACTCTCAATAAACCCACCACAGAAGGGTCCTCTGAGAGACCAGGCAAAGTGGACAACTGTTTAATTTCCTCTGTCTCCAAAGCAGCTATGCCAAAGGCCCACCGGTACCCTTTTGGATCTTTGAAGTATCCACTCCTGAGGAAGTCTATACCGAGAATGCACGGAGCCTCTGGGCCAGTCACAACAGGGTGTTTATGCCACTCATTTCCAGTCAGACTTACTTCAGCTTCCAATACAGTCAGTTGCTGGGACCCCCCTGTCACCCCAGAAATACAGATGGGTTCTACCCCTCTATATTCTGATGGCATCAAGGTACATTGTGCGCCTGTGTCTATTAAAGCCTTGTATTCCCGTGGAGCTGACGTGCCAGGCCATCAGATCCACACAGTCCAATAGACCCGATTCTCCCTCTCCTCTACCTGGCTGGAGGCAGGGCGCCTCTATTCTCGATCGGAGTCACTCACTTCTTGTGAGTATGACTTAGAGGTTCCTTCAAGAGCATCAGAGTCAAAATCTGTTCTCCTGTTTTGTTTGGAGGGCTTTCCACTGGAAACTGGGGCAATACTTTTCTTATGATGATCCTTCTTTTTTGCTGCTTCCTTTCCCAACCCACGTACGCGTTCATCTAGGACTGAAGTCGGTTCTCCATCCCACTTCCTCATGTTCTCTCCATGGTCACGTAGGTAAAACCAGAGAGTATTCCGGCGTGTTTGTTTTCCATGTTCCCTCTCTTGATCGGAGGAGTACTTAGTCCTAACAGCTGAGACACGTGCCCATGCGGGTGGAGGGCAGGACATATCCACTTTGAGCTGCTGGACCTCCCGGGACAGTTCTTCCATGGCGGAGACACATGCCTGTAGGGATGAAGACACACTTCCTTCATAATGTCGGAGCCGGTGAGCCAGTTCATCCACAGTTTGTCCCTCACCTTCTCTCCAGGATATCAGTGCCAACGAGTTTGAGTACGTTTGCGGTGCACTCCGTAGGAACTTCCGCCACATACCTTGTGTGCATCGGACTTCATCTGGATCAGTGGGTGACTGCTTGTTATCTGGATTGTTGTAAATCACCTCCAGCACAGCCAGTTCCCTCAGGTACTGGATACCTCTCTCCATTGAGGTCCATTTACCTGGGTGGCATGCAATATCTTCCTTGAGGAGGTAACTTTCCCTCATGCCTGACAGAAGGCGCCTCCAGAAGCTGAGGGTTTGTGTCTGCCTCCCAAGCACTTTGTCAATGCCCCCTTCCCTCTAGAGGGATCCCAGCTGTTTGGCTTCTTTACCCTCCAGTTCCAGGCTACCGGCTCCACTGTCCCATCGGAGCAGCCAGGTAATAATGTGCTCACCTGGATGGCGGCCAAAGTCCTTTCGCATGTCTCGCAGCTCACTGAGAGATAGAGACTGGGTGATTATCTCTGGCTCTACCTCCTCTTCCTGTTCTCGTGATGGCCCTGCTTCATTTTCATCCCTCACCAAGCGAACTGATTTCTTCATGTACTTCTTCTTCTGTACTGGAGCAACCGATACTGGCACAGTCTGGGTTTCTGGTCCAGCTGGAGCACTTGTAACAGGGGTCGGAGCAGCCGCAGTGCCTGTCACAGGGGTCGGAACAGCCGCAGTGCCTGTCACAGGAGTCAGAGCAGCCGCAGTGCCTGTCACTGGGGTCAGAACAGCCGCAGCACTTGTCACAGGAGTCAGAACAGCCGCAGCGCCTGTCACAGGGGTCGGAGCAGCTGCAGCGTTCGTTGCAGAGACTGGAACAGCCACATCATCTACTGGTTTGTCTTCAGGTCCAGAGGCCTCCTCTTTCCCTTGGGAATAATGGGTGACATTGAAAATGGCTTGGTAGGCATGGGCCAGGCCCCAGCACACAGCAGTGATTTGGGCTTCTTTGGAGTGGCCAGGCTGACAACATACTTTCTCCAAATACTCTGCCAGTTTCCTACGATTCTGTATATGTTCAGGGGTGAAATTCCAAAACACTGGAGATGACCATTGTCCTAGGAGCTTGCCCATATTCTCCCACACACCTTGCCACTCATAGTTATCTGGCTTCAGGACAGGCCTCTGGGTGATATCCTTAGAAAATTTTGGTGTGACCCTGAGCAAGATCTGACACACATTCAGGAGACACAGGACAAGAACCATGCTGGACTGGGTACTCCAAGAATATTCAGAGTTTTCAAAAACTGTTGTGATTAGCTTGAAGGATAAGCGGGAGAGAACATTCTCCTCTGCTTCCCCCGTGGATTCGGTGCTGTTACCAATGAATTCAGAGAGGAGGCGCCCAAGGCATGGGAATGACAATAGCGCCTCATACAGATACCCGCTTACCCTCATGGCCAGTGATGCAATCATACCATAAGCTGTCAGCACCCCGTACAAAAGAATTATGCTTTTGACCCCCTTTCCACAGTTGATAAATAATATCGCAGTAAATATATATAATACATAAGGATTCAGCCAATGCCACAGTGTAAATAAATAAATCAACATTATGATCACCAACTACTTGACTAATGTGCAGAATCAATCTAACAAAACTATCTTTTTAACACTCTTTTGTCAAATCTGCTGTTATCTCAAACCCCCTGCCCCACGTTGGGCGCCAAAGATGTTGTGGTTTAAGCCGAGTGACCGGCCGGGAGAGACAAAGAACCACGTGGTCGCTCTCTCACTCGCTCACCCCTGCCGGGAGTGAGGGGAAGAGCCCGGAGAGAGCAGGAGGCGGAGGCTCGTAGGGTTGAGATAAAAAACAGTTTGTTTTAATGGCGAACATAAATGGTAACAGTAACAGTGAAATAACAGTAACGTTTAACCAGATATAACGCGAGTAACATGTAACGCGGATCTCACCACCCGGAACCCAGCACCGCGCCGCCCTGACCCAGCACCGGGAAGAGAGAGAGCCCCCCACTGCGACCAGCCCCCCTCTATATACCGAGAGCATGACATCAGGATGGTATCCAATATCCATTCAGCTATTTTTCCCGACTAGCCCTTTTACTGAGAATTAACCCTATCCTAGCTGAACCCAGTACACTAAGGTTACTATATGCCTGGGATTTCTCATATTTTATTTTTTTCTGTGTTTTATTTTTATCTGAAGGAAAACGTGGACTTTGTCCGCCTTCCTAAGATCTCTGGATAAGGATTAGTCCAGCAGAGTCAGCTCCAGTAGCTCTGGTCCTGTGCTGACTGTAGAAAGCAATCCACCTGAAACAGCTGAGCATGCCCAGCCTGCCGGTGCTGCCGGTGCAGAGTCAGGCCCAAGGGACGTGTCACACACACTTTGCCTCAGCTGTGCAGCCGGTCCACATCCATCACTGAGCCCGGGCTGTCCTGGCTGTGCTGGACTTGTTGCACACCCAGGGAAGAGTTTCTCTGTGGCTGTGCAGAGCACAGCACATCACACTCTTTTCCTAGGAATTGCGCGGGATGTGAGATCATACTTCCACCTGGGATTTACCAGAGATACAAAAACCTTGTTCTAGGCAGGTAAATCTCCAGCAAGTACTGGGAATACACAACTCCACGTAAATGGAAACCTGAGAGCATGAGCCTCATACACTGCAAAAATTCCCTAGGAGGGACGGAAAAGTGGGGGATTTTTAATGCTGAAACACACGCGTTGGAGGGGAGGAGCTGGACAAGATGTCTCTTACCTTTGCCATGTGTTAGCGAAGAGAGCGAAGTGCAGCAAACAGTCCTGTCTGCTGGAATCACCCTCCCCAAGAAATGTTTCTAGGGTAGAAGCTGTGGATTTTTGTGCCCTGCTTTCACTCACAAGGAGCAGCAACGCCGTCCTTCAGGGATGTTGTAACCCCATGCGGTGAAGTAACTGAAAAACTCAGTTACTTCATCATTGTGGAGTGGTGCTTGTATGTCACTTCTGCAGGGGCCGTAGGTCTCCACAGGAGCATGTTGGTGCAGGAATGTTGATGCTGATCAGAAATAGATGCCAGAGCGGGTCAGCAGAATCACAGAATCCGCAGTGAAACTATCCCATAGGGGAAAGACCTTTAAAACTAGAAACATATTTGCTTTGCAGATCTATTTAGTATTAAAGTTTCAAGGTAGCTCAATGTTGCCATGTTTGGAAAGTATTTTCCCAGGCTTTTAAAAATATAAGTACATTGTATCCCTGAGTACCGATGGAGTGAGGTTGCAATTGCCAGAGCACTCCTTAAGCAAAGCCTGCAGGTGCCTCTCTAGTTATATCCCTGAGCCTCCTTTTGAAAGCTGTGGTAGCATAAGGGCCTAATTGTTCTTAATCTAGGAGCAGTAACACAGAACTTTAATTTGCCTGCAGACATATGTCCCGGCTGCTGGGGAATTAAGTTACCCAATGACCTTTTATTAATGTGTGTAATTTAAAACTCGCTTCAAAAGTCACAGTAGTACTTCAGGGATTGGTACCCTTGCAGCCAGAAATAATGAATTTATGCTTTGGCCACTCACAGCATCCAGATGTAAAAGACTTGCTTGATTGAAGGAGCAGCTGCAGCCACAAGCCTAGCTTGATTCAAGTACGATTATGCCGCCCATACCACCCAAGCAACCCAGTGAGTTATCTGAGCAGCGACCAGTTCACCCATTAGCACTGCCCCAGCCTAGCCCAGTGCACGAGCGACCTCGTATCGCACCGTTTGAGTAAAAAAGCACCAAGATACCGGGAACCACCCGCCCGTGCCACCACTCCTGCCTCCCCCGTGCCAGCCGCGAACCAAGCGGACGCCCGGCTCATCCTCAGCTTGCCGCGCCGGTTCTACCGCGGAGGCAGAAAGCCGCCTTTCCGCCTCGCTTTGGCGCCGCCGCGGGGGCGCTTGCTGATTGGCCGCTTTGAATCATCTCGGCGCGGCGCCATTGGCAGAGGGCGGCGGCGCGCGGCTAGTTCGAATGTGCTGTGCCCGCCCCCGAGGGGAGGCAGCCTGGGGACGGCCTTGTAGCGGGCAGCGGGCTCGGCGGCGCCGCAGCAGGTGAGGGGCAGCGGGGCCGGCGGGGAGGGCAGCCTGGGCAGGCTCGGCTACGGCTGGAGAGCCGCTTACCAGCGGCTGTTAGTGCCCGCGTAACGGCTGCGGGGGGAGGCTGCTCTCTTCCGGCTCAGGGTGGCGGGGTGAGCGGCCGCAGCTGGCGGGCTGGCCCTGGGTCGGCCCTTCCTCCGCTTCTGCCGCGCTCAGCCCTCGCCCCGCGGTCCGGGTGGCGGAGGGGGTCCCGCTCCCCGGTGGGGCATCGTGTTGGGGCGGGCTGCGGTATCCCTATCCCTTCGCGCTGGGGGCAGATTCGCCCCGAGGCGGGCGGGCAGGGCTCTAGCTCCGCCAGCGGGGGGGTTTGGGGCTTCGGCCTTCGCCGCGCCCCGCGCCGGGGCCGGTGTCGAGGTGTCGCGACCGGTGGCAGCGGGGCGGGCGTCGGGCCGGAGGGGAAGCGCGCTCCTGCCCCGGGCTGTGCGGCCAGCGGGCTAGGGGTGAGGGCTCGCTGCCCTCCTTCCCTGGCTCGGCGGCTGCCCGGGCTCGGAAATCGCCCCCGCAGCTGGAGGTAACGGCAGGTTCGCTCGTTAGCCCGTAACGCTTCGAACTTGGCGTTACAGCTCAGCTGTGCTCGGTGAAGGGGGTCAAGGGCAGCAAGGAAGGTGCGCGCTGCCAGTCCCACCCCGCGCTGGGGCCTCTCTGTACCTTGTGCCTGGTAGCGCAGCTGAGCTTCGTAGCACTGAAGACGGTGCTGTGCACTTACCGAATGACACGAGGCCAGTGTTCCCTGATATTATGAACATCAGACCCTGTGAGTTTAGATAGTAGGGAAATAAAGAATCAGCAGAGCTCCTGCTAATGACCAAAAGAAAAAAGAGTAGGGTTTTTCATTTGCTTGGAGAAGCTTTCTTCACAAAAGCATCCTTCTTGTTTGAGTTGATGTCTAATTGTACTTTGGGATGTAGTTTTGCTAGTTGGAACCCTGAATAAAAACCTGTTTTTGTTGAGAACAGTAAGTGTTCCACATTACATCCTGATTATGTAAGACAACCAGCTTCCAAAGACCTGGCATAATTTCAGTGACTTCACTGTGAACCCTTATGTTTTGTTTTTCCTGTTCATTTCAGGGATAACTGTAGCAATGGACAATTACACAAAAATAGAGAAGATTGGGGAGGGTAAGTATGGAGACCTGTGAGCCTTGTAATGCTGCACAGCTTATCAAGTATCACAGAAGCTTTGTGCACTCTGGCTATTGGAGGAGCTACTGAGATTCAACTAAGTGGCAAAATAAGCCTGTGGTTAATGGCAGCAGCTATCTATATAAAAGCTTTCAGACTGCCCTTCTTTGAAGATGGCATGGTTTATTTGAAACAACTGATCAATGTTGAGAAGTGTCTGCCTTCACATTGATGGCTAATGGTTTAATTTTATCTGAAGGAGGGGGGAAAAAATGTTTTGAGGCCTGAAACCAGCTTTTCAATTTAGGAGGCTTCTCTATTCCTTTGTATATGAACCTTTTTACCAGTTACTCCTGAAGATGTACTGTGTGGTGTGCTCACTTTGCTCGAGGTGCTGGCAGGGAGTAGTGGTTTGTGGATTATTCTGCTTGGATTGTATCTGGACACTGTGCTTGTCAAGGGAAAGAGCAGACGGTAAACATCTGGAGAAGTTAATTTTAACAATTAATTTACTGCAATGCACAAAGAAGATTCCTTACTGCAACCCTGCTTGCACTGGAAATCCAGCCTATGTTAAATGTAGAAGTCAGTGCGTTTTATAATGCTTTAGTCTCATGTAGACTTGAGAATCTGCAGTATGTTACTCTGAGAAGATGCTCTCTAAGGTAATGCAAAATGTATGGGCTTGGATCTTACAGCAAAGCTTTGTAAGTGAAGCCTTGTGCATGAATATTCCTGAAGAAAAAACAGTTTGAGTTTAATTTGAGGTATTAATACTTCAAGAAGGGTGAAAAGGGAATACTTAAGGTGTCTTAGTTTGTTGAGGGTTGTTCTTCTGTGAACACTGATGATTAAAATAGATTATTTACTTGATTTACTACTGGTTCCAATTTTAGCTCCTGCTAAGGCCCACAGCACTGCCCTCTCTCCTGCACTGAGGAGTGTGCTAGAGGTATTTCTGTTGATCTGAGCAACAGATGGACAGGCCTCTGACTGCAGAAGGAACACTACTTTTTTTTCACAGCTAAACCCTTAACTTCCAAATGTTAACATATCAATGTGATTAAATGTAATGTATCAATAGTTAAAACATAACCCCTTGGGGATGAAGAGGTATAGTGATCTTGCCTGAAACTCAAATACTATCTGATTTTCACAACTACATCTTCTAAATATTCATGTTTCATGCTTAGGCTACTAAGTACCCTGATCTAACAAATGGTAACTGTTTGTGGGTGTTGTGCTTTAAACCAACAAAACTATTGCATCGTTAAACTGCCAAAACTAAGCAGTAGCTTGTAATCAGGCCAAATACTTAAACAAAATATACTGGATTGCAAAGATTCTTGCCTACGTTAGCAGTTCTTACTTGCACTGACTTAACCTGTACCTGAAGCTGGTATTTCCTATGTGCGTTTCACTCTTTTTGTTCAGGTACCTATGGTGTTGTGTATAAAGGTCGGCACAAAACCACAGGCCAAGTGGTTGCAATGAAGAAAATACGTCTAGAAAGTGAGGAGGAAGGTGTTCCAAGCACTGCTATCCGAGAAATTTCTTTATTAAAAGAGCTGCATCATCCCAATATAGTCTGGTATGCATACGCTGGTATTTAGCTAAACTCTTTGAGGGGCACTAGGTCCCTTCAGATAAGAAACTATTTTTCTACCATTCCAGTGAGGTGACAGCTACTCTGCTTAATACAGTGTCTGTTTTGCAGCAAATAGTTAACATTCTCAAATCCTGTGTTTATGCCAGTTTCCTCATTAAGACTCCTTCATGCTGCCTCTTCCCATTCTAGAAACCTAAGAATTTTGTTGATTTTGTAATTTATGGAAATTACCTTCAGAATGGAGGCAGCATATCTCATGAAAACCGATTGAGGATGTTACTTTAGTCAGTCTGAGAATTCTATTTGCCACCTTGGAATAGAACATTTGATCTTAATGTTCTTACATGAATGTCTGTCATCAATCACTTCCTCGCTGTTTTGTGGCAGAGATTTACATGTTGTGTTATGATGCTGTCATAGCTGGCACATCTGAGCTATGTGTGAAACTTGTCAGTGACTACTTGACATGTAGAATTGATGGCAGCTATTGTCTTCCCCACCAAATATTTACTTGCTCTTTGATGCAGCAAAATACTTGCTCTGATGTCCCTTAACACTGTTCAAGTTCCAACCACGTAGCATCTCCATGTATGTCTGCTTGGGTTTAGGAACCATTATAATCTATTAAGGATGAAGGAGATACTTAAACCTGTGCAAATCCTGCTGTGTCTACTCGATTCCTATTACAATATTCCCTTAAATCCTCCTAGTAATTCAGGCTTGGCTGTAATAAACCAGCTTCAAACAGAAGCTAGGCACCAATACCCACCCTTTTAAACTTTTTTTCCTAACACTTCCTATGGCTGATACTAGGCATGATGGAACATAAGTTTAAGAGAAAGCATATAGGTTTTTATCTCAGTCTCGCGATGTCAAATCTGTTTGGTTTTCCAGATGACAGTGTAACTCGCTCTGTCTGTTAATCATTGAAGACTGAAAGCTTTTTAAGACTTTCATAATGAGAACCTGGAAATGTCAGCTTGTATCCCCTGTTGAGAGGGGAAATATAACCGTGAGTCAATGCATTTTGCAATGGAGTTAACTGTACTTTCAATTTTTAGTCTTCAGGATGTTCTTATGCAGGATTCAAGACTGTACCTTGTCTTTGAATTTCTTTCCATGGATCTCAAGAAATACTTGGATACTATTCCATCTGGCCAATATTTGGATCGTTCACGTGTTAAGGTAATGAAAACAATTTCTTTATGTGAGAGAGAAGTGACCTACAAAGCTATAAGCAGCTCTTATTTTCAGTATAATTAACTACTTGAAGAGAAATGCAAGGTTAAAGAAGCAGCTGTAGATAAGATAAATGTGAGTTTTGCTTTCAAATGCCACTTAATTCTTCTAATTACTGAACTTAAACTGTCTTAAACTAAGCTTAAGTGGAGGATTAACTTGTGTGGCTTGTTGATGGATATTAACTCAATATCTGCAATGCTTTGAACTTCTGTTTTCTATGACTGTGGTGAGAGTTAATGTAAGGGAACAGCTTTAAGTTACAGAATACTAACTTGCACTAAAGGCTACGTTTTTTTCCTCCCACTTTATCCTTTCTAGAGTTACTTGTATCAAATCTTGCAAGGTATTGTCTTCTGCCATTCAAGAAGAGTTCTGCACAGAGACTTAAAACCTCAGAATCTTTTAATAGATGACAAGGGAGTGATTAAACTGGCGGACTTTGGATTGGCTCGAGCCTTTGGAATTCCAGTACGGGTATACACTCATGAAGTGAGTGAGTTGGAACACCCTCTTGGTGATTTGGACAATGCTTGCCAGCTTCCTGCTAATAATGGAATAGGAAACAGCTAAAAAAAGAATAGTAGACTCTTTGAAGTCATAAACTAACGGTACCTAGAAGTTATATTTCTGTTTTGTATTTTATCCAATGCCTTTCCATCTCCCTGACTGCATCTTTAAGGTTCCAAAGCATCTTGCGAATCCGACTGGTACCTTGACAGTGAATCAGATGGGCCAGAATTTGTTGCTCACTGTCTTGTAAGAGCATTTTTGCTTCACAAAGTACTCAAGCTCGTTGAGGGTTTTAGCGGCTAGGTGTTTAATGCTTCTCGTTCTTTGCAAAGTAGTGTAGGCAACTGCCTTGCTTGCAGTAGTAGCTACTGCAAGGGAGACTGTTACATTTGTCTATAAACGAATTTTGAAACTAGTATTCACTTAAACTTCTAATGCTTGCTATTTTACCCAAAAAACTGTGAATGCTACCTAATAATGAGCCATTGTGCTTGCAGTCAATTAGAGGACCCAATTCTACAAACTTGTAACAAAACTTCTTTGTTCAATAGGTAGTGACATTGTGGTACAGGTCTCCAGAGGTGTTGCTAGGATCTGCTCGTTACTCTACTCCTGTAGATATATGGAGCATTGGTACCATATTTGCTGAGCTGGCAACTAAAAAGCCACTTTTCCATGGCGACTCGGAGATTGACCAACTCTTCAGAATCTTCAGGTATGTCAGGCTGAACCTTTCCTTGCTACTCGTTCAGAGTTGCACAACAGTGCTGCGTGCTTATTATAATCACAGTAGTGCAAACAGATTTCAGACTAACATGCTTAATATTTTGCTTATGCTTGCGTAGAGCTTTAGGGACCCCTAACAATGAGGTATGGCCTGAAGTGGAATCCCTGCAAGACTATAAAAACACCTTCCCAAAATGGAAACCTGGCAGCCTTGCAACACATGTCAAAAACTTGGATGAAGATGGCCTTGATCTGTTGTCTGTAAGTACTCTTCCCTAAAATGCCGATTAAGAAAGAGAACAGGTAGTTTCAAATACTCTAGAATATGTAAAGCTGTACTGAATCAGTCTTGGTTAGAATGAAGATAAAGATCTTCAAGCTGCCAGCAGTGGTTTCAGCTGTCACTCTTTTAGAACGGACACCTTGTGCGATTGCTCACTGCTTTCATAAGTAATAGATAACTAGACTACTTCTTGTTAAGCAATTACGTCTCAGTTGTTTTTTTTTATACTAATAAGCCAGGTCTAACTTTAAAGCTTTACAGAAGTGCCTAAATGAAGGCTCCTGCCCACAATCTGTACCTGCCACCTTCACAGTGTTTTGAGCTACTGCTCATGAAGGCAAAAAAACCCTTACTAGTTCCTTAAATGGTGTTAACACAGTGCTAGCCTCAAAGCACATTAAATGCTGTAAAATCATCCATAGTTTTGTCTTAAATGAATAAATATGCACATTTTAGCTTCCTGCTAATGCCTGGTGAGAGTGGTATGGGTGAATTTTTAGGCATCTGAAGTCCATTTAATTTTCCTATGGCACTTCTAAGCCTGCAGCAGTATTTTAAGCCTGCAACAGTAATATCACTTTAAAGGCAAAAAGATTTAGTATTTCATTCTAGAGCACGAGCTCAGAGGTGTCAATGAACATGTTAATTTCTTCTTCTACAGAGTGTTGCAGGTAGAAGCAGTATGTAAAATAGCTATCTTTGAAAATGGATTACATGTTTTTGTGTTAAGACCAATTGTTTAAGTGAGGCTGTAAACTTTAAATCCTTCACAAGCTAAATGACTTCTGTGCCAGCATTTCAAAGCCTTTAATGGCTGTCATCAAAAGCTTTAGTCTATCAGACGCTAAGTTCCTGGAAAAACTGTGTTCCAGACTGCTCAGAGAAGAAATGGCCACTTTATCAGCTGAAGTGCTATAATCTTAATGCCACAGCATCCCTTTTTTGCAGAAATTGGCCCCTTTTTGTCTGAGTCAATTTTGAGAGAACCTTTGACATAGCTATTAGCTACAGGATACTGTTGTTCTAGGGTGTAGCTAATGGGAACCTGTCACAAGGTAAAACTGGACATGCAAGATTAAATTTAGAGACCGTGTTGCATTTGGCAGGAGTTCAGAGAATAAAGATGCTAATTCAGTGTCTTAAATCAACTTGGAAGATTCCCTGTAGATTGAAGTCTAAAGATAGTTAAATGTCAGGACTGAATACTGGGCAGAGTAATACCAATTAAGCTTTTTTTATTTTAATGGAAGACAAATTTGTAGTGAGGATGGAGGAGAAGCAGCTGGTAGAATCCTAATTACTTGAATTTGAAATGTACTTTCAGTTAGTAAAGAGAAATGAATGCAAAAAGACTTTTCTAGTTTCAGTTTAGTGGAAAGCTGCTAGAGACTTCATCCCTTTCCTTTTCTTGGCTCCTCATTGTATGATATAAACTGTAGAAGCTTTCTTTTTTTTCTTAACTGGTAGCAAAATGCTGTTCTAGAAAGTTCTGGGGGCTATTTTAGTGGCTATGGCATCCCCTCTATTTGGTCTCATCAACTTTATTGAGGATTTCTTCAGCTGAAATAATTTACTGTGAAGAAACTCAAGTTCTTTAACTCTGGGTTTCCTCAGTTCTACCTGCTTATTCTGCTTTCATGTTCGGATTCTGTAACTGAATGATCACTCTTATTTTTAACTCTAAACCACCAAGCTGAGTAGAAGCAATTTGACACCAGTTTCTTCAGTGTCAGTTTAACAAAACAAGCGTAAGACCACTTGTCCTTGTAAGCGTTTTGGACTTGAACAACCTAAAGCTTATTAATTTCCCTTAGCTGAGAAGCTCAGACCAATAATTACTGCCAGTTGATGCCTGATGCTGGATTTAGTGCAGTGCATGTTGTACCTTGGTACATACATGGGCTTAGTTTATTGAAGGGGATGTTATACGTTACTGCTAACCTTCTGCTGACTTGTTGGTGGAACTAACCTCTCCTATGTGAAATCACAGAACAATGGTAGAGCTTGTCTTTATGGCTACTTGATTATCACTATGTTTAAATATCTACTTATTTGATGTGGTTTTTAATTCCCATTTCATGAAGGACTAAGTATGTTTTGTTTTTACTTCCAGAAAATGTTAATTTATGATCCTGCAAAAAGAATTTCTGGCAAAATGGCTTTGAACCATCCATATTTTGATGACTTGGACAAATCCACTCTTCCTGCTAATCTGATTAAGAAATAATAGACATTTGGACTAAATCAGCCAGAATGAAATAATTGTGATTATTTTTACTATTAAGTCTGTCTGTAATTTTTATGTCTGTCTTTCTGTTTTAAAACTGTGGCTCTGTTCGGTTTGTTTTGCTTTAAGTGTTATCTAAATGTAAATATTAACCTTTTAGTGCTGAATTCAAATACAATGCAAATATTGCTGCCATTACTGCAGTGAAGGTTCTATAAATAAAGCTTTAAAGCCTAGTGAAGGAGTGAACTTCTTCCCAGACTGTGGATGTGCTCTACAAAAGGATTCCATTTTCTTTGGGATGTGTGGGTACGGTACCACTTGCCTAAAAAGTGGCTAAACTACTAAACTGTTGTTCTTGATGTTATAGGAAGATGCAGTAGGAAATTCCTCCGAAGTCTGAGACGTCTCAGTATATGTCAGTTAAAATTTTACTGGAGCGTGGCAATTATGTGCCAAAGGACATGTAAACGGAGATATTTTGAACTGAAGAATTGCAGTTCACTGCTTAAGCCAAGTAGATGGCCAAACCTCAGTTTAGGGTTTGAGATTTTTGAAGGTATTTGGAAAAATCCTTGTTGTGTATGCTTTTCTGTTATATTGAAGGCCCAAGAATTTACACAGATGTTGGCATCCTAAGAATTGGCATAGTTCTAACTCCTGGACCTGCTAAGGCACATCTTAAACTTTACATCGACTGTCTAGGCAGCCATGTGTCGCTGCTTAACAGGGCTCCTTCCAGCTGCTAATAGTAATACAGTTCTGATTCTTATTAAAGGTAAGAGCCTCCTCGATTATGCTAGAAGTTGGAAACTAGTCTGTCTTCATCCAAGAATAGTCAATTACGTGTTGACTTAACGTGACTGCTAGGAGTTCTCTCGTACACTGAGATGCTACATGTCTACAGATTCTCCCATGGTTGAAGTGGGAGCTTTTTAAATCCCAGCATTTAACTTTACAAGTGAGAGTACTGTAAAAAGTTTAAACAAAATTCAAAGGTATATACTAATAACTGATTTTATGTTCGATTCCTGGTTGCTACCTCTATTTTTGGCTTTCAGATACATCACTAGGGATGTGGTGCACACCTGTCCTTAAGTTTCATTGGATCTAAGCTCTTCGTAAACATTGAGGTTTTCAAAGAGTCCAGTGTGGGACTTTGAAACAAGTGGTGGAGAAGGCGACATCCTATCCCCCAGCTGCTCATTGTACCGATCAGTAGCTGGAAGTATTAGTGTGAGATCTAGTTCTTATTTAATAGCATTTTTAGGTATAAATTCCTGTTGAGGTGTTAACATTGCTCTCTGGAAAGTGGTTCTTAATCTCTAATAGTATCTGGATACTGTCAGCTTAATGGAGTCATTTAGCAGTGGAGAGGTGTTTGTGTTTGGTTCTTTTTTTAATTACTTATACAAAAAGTTATTTTGTAATTGAAGGCAGAACAGAAGAAGATTGCTGTGGCTGACTCCTTTTATTAACATCACTGATGGAATGTAATTCCAAGACAAACTACGGACCTTTATCTGCTTTTGAATGTAGTAACTTTGATATGATGTTTGCAGGCCAAGGGATTGTACTAGCTGTTTACCTCAGTGTAGAAAAATGAGGAAAACCTGCTAGCAGCTGCTCTGAAAACTGGAAGCTAATGTATTTGAGCAAATACTCGGGACCTTAATATTTAGTTTATCTCTTTCTTGTGGATGGATGTTTATTTAAGTTCTTGTGGAGAAGGCTTTGGTTAGGCAAACTCAGATTTCTATTGCTTGCAACACTAGTAAAGCCTTACTTTTGTTATGTGACTACCATTGTCTGTTTCTTGTAACAAAGTGAATGCCTTAGTCTATCCTAACTAAAGGATTTCAGTACCAAAATTTCTAAAGAAAGCTTTTTAAACAATTTACTACAAGTCTGCAGTCTTTTTTACTGTTGTGACTGGTGTAGCACAGCTGGCATTGCAGCTCAGAATGAACTTAGAGTGCTTCTAGCGAACAGGACAGCGAAAGGAACATCACGCTGCCCATCTGTGTCTGAGGTCAGGTGCTGTGAATATTGCACTCAGATGTGACTCATTTTAATAGCTCCATTCTGAAATACAGTGCAAGGGTATCAATGATGCAAATAACTTACCTTAAGGAAAAAGACATTATCTACTCTTTGTAACTGCCCTGCTTTCTAGACCCAGTATGTAGAAGGTTTGTGATGCTCAAGACTTGGCCACCTGAAACTCCTATTTTACAGGGGTAAACCTGAGGTACCTTGCACTTTTGGGATTTACCCCACTGTGGGTAATAACTGGCAGCTCTGTTTATTGATAGTGCTTTGGCTGTCTCTTATGAGAATTGAATTGTGATAGTACAACATTTGCCTTTGTTTAGGACATTGTAGTGCATGGCTGGGTTACTCTGGTTCCTAATTTTTATTACAGTGTTTAGACAATTGAGTTGTACTAAACCAACAGTTGGATATGGGCTCACCAGGTGATAGCCAGCATTTTTTTTATGGCTGCAGATGGAGAATGATTAGCTGAAAACAGAAAATATTGTACCTTTCCTGAAGTGACTAGAAGTCAATGCATTAAGTGGTTTTTGGTTTTGTGTTGTGGGTTTTTTTTTTTCTTTTCCCTCCCACTACATATGCAGTAGATTTAGTACCAAATTACTTAGTAATTAAGTTACTATGTGCCCACTTACTCATAAATAATGTGACTATGTTGAATTTAAAGTCACCTTTATGGGCTTCTGTAGTGATAACAAGCATCTGTAAAAGCTCCATAAGCTTGCAGTAGCTTTCTTCTGAATATTCTAAGAACTGGAGGTGGCACTACTTTAAGCACAGTCTCACAGTCTGCTCTTGTTGAAATAGTTCCATAATGTTGCATCAGTATTACCTCTGGTGCTGTGGCTACTGCTCAGTAATATGTTCTCCACCAGAGCACAGGCAAACCCCAGCAGAGAAGGATAAACTTGCTTGACCATCCCATTAGAAAGCAGTGCAGATAAAAAAGTTTGGTATGTACAAGAATGGAATTTCATACCCGATCTGATTAGGATGTTGATGTTGCTTTCTTTTTTTTTAAAAAAAGTTTCGAAGTGCTAGTAAGCTCTGTTCTTTTAAAAATAGCTGACTACCTACTAGATACTTTCAGACTGAGCTCAGCTGCTTTTATTTTACTCAGACATAATTCATTTTAGTGAGAATATTACCATCTGCTGCTTTTAAAATAAGTGGCTCTTAAAAATAGATATTTCCCAGGGAACAAAGAAGAAGAACTGTACTTTTGAAATCTCTGAATGGGGTAAATACTATAAATGCTGGTATAAAAAGAAACCTCTGTACCTCTTCATGTGCTGGTGTGGATGTCAGGGTCAGAGGTGGTCCTTGCTGGGCCAGTACTTTCAGTTTTATGCCGCAGTGTTCGATGAATCCATCCTCTCTTTCATTTGAACAAGCAGAGCAGGGTGAGCCAACAGGCACGTTCTGCTGCAGACTTGACCTGTTTCAACCAAAGCTTCAATTACAATATGTTCTCTTCTAGTGACTTATCTTCTTGTGGGTGTTTTCCTATCATTGTTCATGTACCTTTATGACGTCTGGAGATGGAACAACATCTGCAAATACCTTTTCCTGAAATTGCTGCTACCAAACACAGAACTTATGTAGAATAGAGTGAAAGACATGCGCAAGGGTTTCTAAATACTTCTTCAATGGAGAAAGTTTTCAGCTTGAGACTCTCATCTCCTTTCTGGTCTAAACTCGATGTCAGAACTCTTATAAGCATTTTTGTTTTGGTTTTCCTCTGGAAAGCAGGAGCTCTGTAGAGCTGAGGCAGGAACTTCTTCCCATCCTGAACTGCCCTGGCTTTTGTTCACTAGCCTTGTACTTTTCTTGTCCAAATGGGTCTGTGTGCTGGCTTTGGCATCTGTGCTGCAGGGTGCCGACCTCTGCTCTAACCAACTACCCTTGCTCCCAAAGCAGTGTCTGTAGTCTGCTCAGTGTGGCAAGAATGTTTTGAGCCTGGTCAGCAAGTTGCAACTGACTTACTTGTAACCTGCTCTGTTAGCTCTGTCGGGCCATCTGGTAATATTTGTTTTAGAGAGAAGGAAAAAAAAAAAAGGGAGCGGGGAACTCAGAGCCACAGACAAAAACTCCCTCACCCACAATTTATATACTGATCTGAAGGAGTAAGGCTCAGCATAATATCTCATAAACCCTACACATGTCCCTCACTCTGCGGACTCTGCACCTAGAGGGCTTGATAATATCAACTTTAGGTGCTGTAGAAATACGTTCAATGTCGGTCCTAACCCAAGTTACAACTAGTGATAATTTATCAGTACTAGGAAAGGGCTATTCTCAATTTGAGATGCTAAAGCAAAAACTTACTGTAACAGCAGTTACTAGAACTAGAAGATTGTATTTACTGTGACTGGTAAAGCAGAGTCCACTGGAACACCACATAATTTGCTAGGAAGTGGGAATATTGCCTACTCCTTTACACTGTGTGCGGAGCTAGTGCCAAGGGGAATAAGGTTAAGGTAATGATGGGTGTGACAAAAGGAAGGTGGTTAATGATTAAAAAAAAACACTAAAACTTATTAAATGAAGGAAAATGCTGAACGCCTATAGATAATTAAAGTTGGAAAATGTCCCCTATGCATAAGTCTGTTTCTGACGGAAGCTGCTGTTATTTACATCAATAGACCAGCTTGGGGAGGTACCAGGCTTTCAGGGGCTGATGAGGAACTGCCTTGGGACAGTCCTGCAGCAGCTGGTAAATACATGTTTGATCTAATGCCTGTGGTGCTAAAAGAGGACTGATTTCAGCTTCTCTGTGCTGTGTGTAGACTTGTTTTCAGCACCTGTGTAATTGGTTTCCTTCAGGAAGGAGGGGATGTCAAGCTATTGTGTCACTACTAAACAACCTGCCCCTCTAATTACCTAACGAACCCCTCATTTGTCTTGGAACGTGCACTACAAAGTGTTCCTTTGCTACTTCATCTGTTGCAGAATAAGGTAGGTGTAAGACTTGTAATGGTCCAAGGGGGATGGGAAATGTACCTGCTGCTATCATAAAGATATCACAATCAGCCAGATTGCAGATGCATTTGCTACACTTAAAATCACTTCCAAGCAGCAAATAAAAGTTCTACAGCAAGTAGTTGAAAATTTACTAGCATTTGTGTATCATATCTGGGGTTACGTCTCAATAGTCTGTTTTGAACAGCAGAATCTCCTGCTTGGGGTTTACCAACCTGCATAAAGACAGCACTATTACCAGGTCTATTTGATTTTATTTCACATCAGTTCTGTAAAAACTGAGTGAGAATAAGGAAACTGGTACAGAGACCATACTTTATTAAGCCTGACTATTCATTCCCGACCAAGTTCCTTGCCTTATTTTGTGACAAGCTGCATCAATTTATGGGGTAATGTAAAAATTTCCCATTGCTTTGACCACCAGTTGCTCTGGTTTACATTTGCTTCATCAGTGGCTGATTTCAGGTAACAACTCTTGGTTTTGTTCCCACTGTGCATTCCTGTATAATAAAGTATTGTCTCCTCATGTGTCAGCAGGGCACTGGGTGCTCACCTCTCTTGCTGGGCGTATTTTACTTCAGTGTGGTCTGCCAGATATTTCAATATATTCTCATTTTTTTTAACCAATAGCAGTCTCTGTTGATGCTGCTGCTGACTAACTGACTGATCTCACAAAATCACAGTATCTTTTTGGTTGGAAGAGACCTTTAAGACCACCGAGTCCAACCATTAATCTAGCATGGCCAGGTCACCACTAAACCATGTCCCTAAGCACCAGATCAACATGTTCAATGCCTGCAGGCATGGTGATTCCACCACTGCTCTGGGCAGCCTGTTCTAGTGCCCAATGACCCTTTCAACGAAGAACTTCCTAAAATCCAGCCTAAGCCTCCCCTGGCACAACTTCCAGCTATTTCCTCTAGTCCTATTACTTGCTTCTAGGGAGAAAAGGCTGATCCTCCTCTTCTCTCTAACCCCCTTTCAGGTAGTCGTAGAGAGGATAAGATCTCCTCTCAGCCTCCTTTTCTCCAGGCTGAACAACCCCAGTTCCTTCAGCTGGTCCTCATAGGACTTGTGTTCCAGACCCTTCACGAGCCTCGTTGCCCTTTTCTGACCCACTCCTGTGCCTCAAAGCCCTTCTTGTAGTGAGGGGCCCAGAACAGAATGCAATACTCGAGGTGCGGCCTGACCAGTACCAAGTACAGGGGCACAATCACTTCCCTACTCCTGGCCATAGGATTTCTAATACAAGCCAGGATGCTGTTGGCCTTCTTGGCCACCTGGGCACACTGCTGGCTCATATTCAGACACCTATCAACCAACAATCTTAGGTCCTTTTCTGCCATGCAATCTTCCAAACACACACCCCCAAGTCTGCAGACTTCCATGGGGTCATTATGACCCAAGGGCAGGACCCAGTACAGTCTTGTTGAACCTCATACAGTTAGCTGGCCCATTGATCCAGCCAGTCTAGATCCCTCTGGAGAGCCTCCCTACCCTCCAGCAGACCGACACAGTCACTTAACTTCGTGTTATCTGCAGACTCGCTGAAGGTGCACTCATCTCCTCATCCATGTCATTAATAAAGATACTGAAAAGCACAGGCCCCAGTACTGAGCCCTGGGGGACATCACTTGTGACCAGATCCCAGTCAGATTTTACTCCATTCACCACTGCTCTCTGGGCCCAGCCTTCCAGACAGTTTTTTAGCCAGAGCAGAGTGTACTGAAGGACAATGCTGCGAGTTCTCAAATATATATATGCACTATAGGTGGCTGGCTGCCTAACAGAGAATTGGAAGTGACTACGATGACAGGTATAATGTCTTTGGGGAAAATCAGCAGCTTTACGTGATTAGTTACATTCAGTTCTCCGAACTTAGTAAGAGCCTTTCTGCTGATCTCTATAGAGTTTAGACTAGGCTGTTAGAGGGTGCTGTTTAAGAAAGTATTTTCCCAAATTATTTTAAGTGGTAATCTACTGAATTTCATTTTCAAAAGCTCCCACGTAAAACTTGCAAAATACCCAGTATGTGCAAGGCAACGTGCTTGTGACTGAAAGTCAAAACCTGTCATCTTGGTAATTTCCAGCACGGATCCTTAGTCCTAGAGGAAAATACTTTTCCCATCACAGTTTAGACTTGCTTAGCAAGCGATGCCCATGGGCCCTTCTATTCCAAGTGGGGCCAAAGGATCTTCCCTGTTTGTGATTTGCTCTGCATCTATTGCTTTTCTTTGTACAAGATCTATTAGCTATCACTTTTCCTGCCCATTGCCAGTATTTCAGAAGAGTTATTTTTGCCTAAAAAAAAAAAAAAAAAAAGAGATTTAAGTCCTCACTCCTATTCCCCCCATCTCCAGTTGCCCTTCAGTGCTGTTTCTCTTCCTCTCTCTTATCTGAGACCATTGACTTAAGAGGCATCAGAGATGGAGCTCTTTTAAGGCCATATTCCTTGACAGTGATTAGAGGAAGAATATCATAACCAAACCAACGGCTGGCTCTGCCTCTCTTGCTTCCAACAGGGACTAAAGGGATATGAGGGGAGTTATCTAATACCTGAGGTTGTTCCATCTTGACTCCCAAATTGGTGCCGTGGAGGTTAAAAGGAAAGGTCGGTCCTTTCTACCCTGTAGGCTCTCTTAGTGTATCATGCTGTGAACTGCTTACTGCTGTGACCTAGCAGGTCTTCAGACACCTGTGGAGATCAGAAAGGATTCGACTAGCTGAAGGAAGGAGGGGAAAAGACTGAGTCTCTTAGTGTCCTTCTCATGGGTCATCTTCAGTTGCTTCCCACAGGATCATGACTCTTTTTGTGTTATCTTGGAACAGTCACTCATCACTAGGTGTGAGAAAGTTCCTGAGCTCTATTTCAACCTCTTGCTGTGTAAACTGTGGACAGTAATGTAAATATTTCACAGCTCTTTGCTAAACTTATTTTGCTCTGGCCTCTGAATATATAATAATTTGTACTACAAATGTGCCTGACACCTGGCAATTCTTCTTCCTCGCAATGCAGGCCATGTGTCTCTGAAATACTTTTGGCTCACTGGCTGCAAAAAAATGAGGAAGCATTCTCTATTAGATTTGTCTTGGTCTTGTTTTAAAATTATAATTTGAGTTTGAGGAATTGCAGCTTCTATCACCTCACCCAGCTCAGAGTTCCTGAGATGTAATGTGACTACTGACTTGCCGGGAAGTCAATACTTACTCAGCATCCTTTGGTGACTGGCAAAAAGATAAAATAAAGAAGTGAAACAGTGTAGAACATATAAAACCGGCAGATAGGTAAGAATGTTTAAACTATTTTCTGTTCCCACAACGGAAAAAAAAAAGATTAATGGGAAGCCTTTCTTAAAAGTTGTCTGGGAAATAATCATGATTTTAATAGTAAAGCAAAATTTAGAAGACTTTGGAAACTGATTTTATTTTATGTCAATGGAGAAATCTTGTACTTTTCCCTGGATCAGTAATTAATAAATTTTATATTCTTTCTTACCCTTTAGGGCTTAACGTATGAAAATAAAACCAACGGAGCTGTAGGAAACATTATTTTAGATGAACTATGACAAGACACAGTGAAGTCCTGATGTGTATTTAGTACAAAAATTACATCGTTATTCTTAGTTTCTTTGTTTTGCCTCTTAGCCACGAGGTGTCACTCTGGTACCTCAGTACTGACAATCACTGCAAGGGGGCAGGGAAGATGAGAAAAACTCGTATCAGACTCTCCTGGCTCCATGAAAAATTGAAGGGTATTTATTTTCTGGTACGCAGCCAGGCTGAAAATACTATCTGAATTGAAAGCCTTTCATGGAACATCTGGGCAGTTAAATTCTGCTAACTTCAAAGATGTCCAGTACCATACTGATTCCTTTTTTTAGTGAAGAATCACTCAGGCTAATGTACAAAAGCCTCTGTAAAACTATTTCATGCCAAAATTAATGATCAGAATGACTATGCTTAATAAAGCAAGGATCACAGAAATGTCAGTCAATATAGTTAAACTACAACAGGCTCATAATCAGTCTCACAAATCCCTGTCAATTGTCCACAGTTGCCAGTTTTGCAGTGTATTTTTTTTTTTGAAGTCTGTGTGCTTAATCTCTACATTTCCTGTTCTGTACTTCGTGTGTGTGTGTGTGTGTGTGTGTGTGTGTGTGTGTGTGTGTGTAAAATTGTGCCTCTGTTTTTGTTTTGCAGTCTGTCATTTTTTAAGTACCTTTCATAAGCTTGACTAGATTCTCTGATGGGAAAGAAAAAAAAAAGGTCAAATTTATAGCTGCTGAGAATCTGGTCCTCAACACTGACTTTAAATATAAGGTCTTGTTTTCATTTGCTGATATGGTGTTCTCCTAAATGAAAAAGCTTTTGGCTAGAAGCAGAGCTATGTAAAATACTTCCCAGATGACTTGATCTGCTCTTAGAGGCATGGGATTATACAGTCACATGCCTGGTAAAATTCATTCCAGTGCTGGTACATGAAGCATTAGGATCTTTTTTCCTCTCCTGTCTCAATGTACAGATACATAACTAACACAAGTTTACACCAACAATTCTACTTACTGAGCTGCTTGAGGCAGAAATGTGGGTGCTAATTTCCCAATTCTCATTCAAGTGCTTATAATACAGCCTAGATAAAAGGGGATTTTACACATAGTCTAAGAGCATAAATAAATACAAATATACAGCAGGTGTCCTCTTACAACATGTGGCCCTGTCCAAGTACTCGTTCTTGTAAGTGGGGAAAAATATTAATGTTGGTGCTTTATAATGGGGTAGTTTTCAGTCAGAGATGTAAAATCACACATAACACACTCACCTCCACAAGTAACATCAATTCTAAGGACAGAGACTGAGGACAAAGAAAAAGAGTCTTTAGTAAAATCTGTCACTGGCTTAACTCAGAGAGTCACCCTGCATCATTCTTCAACTCACATAATCGATGCTATGATTTAACTCTTACCACGCATCTTCAAAACCCCAGACCACCAGCCAGACTGTGCTCCTTTTCAACAGTAACGCCAAACCTCGCAGCTTTGCGTGTTCGAGAGCTGTGTTCTCAGCTGCAATACGCGGCAATGCAATGACCACCACACACACGCTCAGAGGTGGGAGAGGCACTGGCAAGCACTGCAGGTGGGAACGACCCTGTGTTTGGGGAGCTCAAGACATAGCTCAACTTCTTACTGAGAGGCTACAGGAAAGAAAGCTATGGAAGATGCTTTTTTTCTTAGGAAATGTCTAGATGTATCGTAACTACTCCTGCCATGTACAACAGAAACTGGACTGGTTTCTTTATCGCAAAAAAAACCAACAGAGAGAAGTCAGGTGGACTTTAATTTGCCCTCATGTCAGCAGGAAGAATAAATTTTAACTACGACATTATGGTCTACTGCAGTTAAAAACCATTTTATATAGGTGAGTAAATTGCTACATATAATTTCCTGCTGTAATGCATGTCACAGAGGTTGAAAATACTTCCCTAGTTAAGAAAAAGGCAAGCTTATGGAAAATAAAAAGCAGTGCTTGTCCAGGTTCTGCCTTGAACAAACATCAACTTATTTAATTAGCCCTCAACACCTCTATATTGTCATTTGAACTGGAGAGTATTTTCTGCATATATTTAGCAGCTACTTTAAATAAACTGTTCGCAAAGCAAAAGATTCTGTTTTGCGATCCCTCTGCAACCAAACAGCTCTAAAAACGTTTCTGCTTTGGCTCCCCTGTTTGTTTGATTTGATTTCTTTAATTCTTAGGATAGGAGTAAGTGGACTTCAAATCCACTTGGTACATTGAAATCTGGAGAGTGTCTCCCAGCTGATGAAACCAACAGTCTCAGCAAATACGACTTAGAGAAGCGCCTTAGTGTCTAGGGAAGTTATACATTACCTGTGAATTTGGGTTTTGTTGTTTATGGCACCATTTCTGCAATGAGCTTCACGTGAATGTGTCTGTCTGCCTGGGGAAAGCCACAGTTTGGGGGAAGCTGAAGCAAAGTTGCAGGCTCTGCGCCTCTGTTTGTAGATCACACATGCCAATTTTCCTCCTAAAACGCGATTATTACATTTACAACACAAATCCGAGCTGGAACTTCAACAAAACTGGAAACCAGGCTGTTCAGTGTCACCTCCAGCAGAGAGCAAAATAAACACATTCCTGCAGTGCGCTTTTCCATGGTCAGATTCAAATTACACATCAAACAAACCTAGCAAGTGACAGGTCACAACACATGCCTTTAAAATACCAGGGAAGGGAAAGCTTCTTCAGCAGCAACCAGACAAGCAAAACCAAACCAAAACCCCCAAATTATGAACAGCCTCAAAGTGTGTTACGGGCGTATTCAAGGCAGCTGTCAGTTTGGTAGCCAGCCCACAGTCACCAACAATTATGCTTCCAGTCATTCTTTGTATCTGAATAGGGACTGTCTTGCTCTTAAGCCCTGAAAGTATTCTTTTACTTCAGATCTCTTGGGGAAAAAGCACACAAACAAAACCAAACCAAAATGCCATTGCATTTCAATTCTGGCTTGCTAAGGCTCAGGAGGAACACAGAATGGGGAGCAAGCTCACAGGCTTCCTTGCTTTATGAAAGGCACAATCAAATGAAAAGGTTATTCTGGGACGTGACATTACCATGAAGCAGCTGGCCTATACTAGGTGATACATGCTTTTAGCCTACAACAAATGGGAGGTAATCCAAGTTCAGTTCCTACAAAAAAAAACCCCAACAAAAATACCAAAAAAATACAAATCTGTCTGGTCTAAGTAACTGAGCCTTCAGAAAGTTCTCTGACCAGCAGGAAAGTTTCTCACCATCTGCCCCTACAATTTCAAAGTGACAGGCTCACAGCATTTGCCATGATTTTGACAGTGCTTGACTTTGCCATTTTAATAAGTTGGCTTCCAAAGGAAAGCTTTTCCTGTTCAGTGAAATCTCTTATAAAGGTCCAAAAAGCCTTTCAACTATTGAGGAGCTGAAGTCAGCTTTTTAGATTTTACCCATGGGATTGTGGAACGAGAGCGTGGGACTCATTCAGCAGAGTTTCAGGGCATGGGAGTTATACGCAAGCCAGAAGAATCAATCAGTGTCATCACAATTTCACATTAAAATAAGTGGAAGTTTATTATTATTACTTTATTATAATCATTTTAATAATTTCTGGCTATAAAATCATGAGTTATGTGATCTCTATTGGCCCCATAAGACTTTCTGACCAATTACAAGAGCCAAACTGAGACGTTGATACTGTA
This sequence comes from Trogon surrucura, assembly GCA_020746105.1. Classification (NCBI taxonomy): domain Eukaryota; kingdom Metazoa; phylum Chordata; class Aves; order Trogoniformes; family Trogonidae; genus Trogon; species Trogon surrucura. The sequence goes on from CM036621.1 coordinate 33,037,633, forward strand.
GGCTTAATGTGCTATGGCTATGTGGGATTACCAGCGTCTCTGCTCTCATTTAAAAGGCTCCTTGTTTCTAAAATCTCTAGGCTCACAGAGGGACTGGAAGGCAAAAAGTCCACTATTACAGCAACCAACTTCACTGGTTTCTGACTTAGCAGCCTGGATCTGGCAGGACACAGCCACTTGCCCTGGGCAAAGCTCCCCAGACAGCACACTGACATGAAAACCTGCAGCAAAGCTCCCCAGACAGCACACTGACATGAAAACCTGCAGCAAAGCTCCCCAGATAGCACACTGACATGAAAACCTGCAGCAAAGCTCCTCGGATAGCACACTGACATGTAAACCTGCAGCCCCACACCAGGCCCAGAGAGGAGGGTGTGGGACTTGGCTCAGCAGCCCCCACTTATGCACAGGGCCTGGCCTCTCCAGCTCTTGCTACGAGGTGCATGAGCAGCTTGATCTCAGTTGCCATGCAGGACCATCTCGTGTCCTACGGCAGCCATGTGCTCTGGAGGTCACCGCCCCACTGGCAAATCCCACTTGCGTCAAGAAAGGAGGCAACAGGAGCAGACAAAGGGAATAGATCCAGACAAACCCATACAGATCTGTTTCACAGACCACCAAACTATTGCTTTCACGGCAGGAGGCAACTTCCCTAAGGCAGGTAAAAGTACAGCATGAGCATTCACCCAGACTATGTACCAGATTGACAGAGCATCTCTGAGAGCTTCACCATGCTGAGGAACACATACAGCTCCAGCGACTCTCAAATGAACACATCTGAAACACGTGAATGTGCCAAATATTTTCTTCATATATTTAGTCACGTGCATATATTCCCTACAAGGCTGTGGGCTGCAAACAAACACAGCATGTATGATACGGGTAGGCACAGCATCAAAGGAAATGCTTTGCTAAGGAAGTGATGAACCCATCACCTGTACAGTAGATCACAGAACAGCTATGAAGCTTTTTTTTACTGTTATAGCACAAAGGACAGTAACACCGCAATGCACTTTTCCATTATGCTTTGCTGCCTAACGGAACCAAGAAAAAAAAGGTTCTTCTTAACCAGTTCGAGGAAAACTTCAGCATACAGAAAAGTATTAAACACCACTATCTCTTTCTTATCTGGTCAGCAGCATTCTCTTACCTCTTTTCCTCAATATCCTTTCTGAGTCCTTCTTCAAGATCCAAGCTCAAAATTTCACATAAGGCTGTAGTAAACAACTCCTTACAGAAAAACATGTCAAAGCTTATGAACAAATCTCCACTAAAAATAAGCCTAAAATTTTTTTTTATGTAAAATCTTGCACAAGAAAAGCAAGACATTACTGTGCTTAATAGAACACAATTTCAGCAGAAACGGGCATAGAGAAACAACTAAAACTTATACTGTATCTGAAATAAATCTTCTCTCCTAGTAGGTTAAATCTCACTGAAATACAGCCTGAGGAGGAGGGGATGCAAAGGCTTCTGGGGGATGGGAGGGCTATAAAACCTGAAGCAGCAGCAAAATTGGCTAGCTCAGAACCTGTTGGTGGAAGGGAGGAGTAGTACTCAAGAGCTAAAGGAAACATAAAGGTAAACTGTCTTAAGTCAATATTTTTCTTCTGTTGTGTAAAAAGTGTGAGTTTTCAACATCTATTGGAAACTTTCTTCCTTTGCATGAAATTTTCCATCCCATAACAAGTCAGTAGTGCCATGCTGTTACCAGGTTAGGTCTATGTTTGTTTAAGCTGTATGTTTACTCATAGATCTAATGAGCTAAGGGAACCCTACAGCTTCCTCTGTCCTGTTTTGTCATCTAAGACTTTAGTCTGCTAAAAACCTTCCCTTCCTCATTTCATTGGGGTTGGCCTTGTGCTGGTTTGAAATGCTGTTGGATGTCTCTTGTAAGGAAAGAGCTATAAGCTCCTACTGTCTTTAGACTTAAAGTCTCTGCTCCCTGCTGCTATACTACACCATTGTGCTAAAGAAAGAGGTGTTTAATTAAGGAACGAGTAGTAAAACATTTAGAAACTGTAGGGATGAGTTGCCATGTGGGATATCTTGACCATGAATTCTAGCTGATCACTAATAGCAGGGAAAATTACTTGCTCAAAGGGTATTGCTGCTGTAGCCTCATATAAAGATTGAGGACAAATAGGTGTGGGGCTCTCTGTACAGCTGATATACTTACAATCAGCTTCCACTGACTATTTTTATCTACTACTTTTTCCCTATTCAGTGGGGTAATCCACCTACTTAAAAGTGGTGTTATGGTGCTATATTAATTAATCCTAACAATATGCTTTTATAGCATTGCCTCATCTACTACAGAAGTTAATCATCATCCACTCCTATTGCTTGAATCAGGCTTTCAACAACACATTCAGCTTTTAATTTACCCTTTTTAGATGTTGTAATGCATTTTTTTTGTTTGACACATTTTCCTCTCCTCCTGGCAACCTTCAAAGTCATCAGCAGGTGGGTATAATATCCCAAAACAGAGGAACTGAGCCTCATATTTATGAGTGAATGTGATGTTCTTTCACAAGTAGGCACACAGCTATGTTCTAGCTACTTTTGCAAAGGCAGATTTGATCTGAGACAGGCTTTAATATGTACAGCTCAGCAGAAAGCAGAGCCAAAAAGAAACCATCTGTGCTGCTGGCACACGTCCAAAGGGTATGGTGTAAAGGTTGTCCTAACAGCTCACCTGCAATACTGTCTAGTGAGCTGCTCCAGTGCTTTCCTGCAGCTGGAGGTCAGAGGGTAATGATGCAAGAGGAGGGATTAGGAGCTGTGTGCCTGCGGGAGGCTTGCCAACACTCTTCTCATCCAAGGTGAATTCACTTGTGGTGGTGACAGTGTATGTAATAACGAGACCCAAGTCTCCTGGGCTTGCCTACCACCTACTCTTCAGCCTCCTCTACATATTATTTTCCTTTTTCCCTCCCCAGTCCAAAAGGCAGTGAAGTACACACGGTATTTCCAAGGGTCCAGTCTGCACCACTGATGCAGGGCAAGGACAAAAAGACATTAATATCCCTGAACTTTAAATTCTCTGAACCTATTAGAAAAGCTGTGGTTTGTCAACCACCTCAGTACCAATAGACTCGATGTTTACTCTGTTGATGTACGTGTTCTGCCTAAAATTTGGGTCTCTAGTCAAAAAAACCCAACATAGTCCTCAACTGAACCTGAGCACTTCTCAAAAGGCAGTTACAGTCAGTAAGTGATGTGCTGTGACTGCAATCTGATATCAGCATGTCTGGGAGGAGTGTATTGCCCCTTTCCCTTCACAAGAAATAGGGAGGAGTGGTGTGTGTCTGATGGCTCAGACTGTGCCTTGTTCTGTCCTACCTGAAGTGCTGCACAAGTTCTCCATCACTAACGGTGCTTGCACAAAACTGAGTTAAGTTTTCCCTGTACTCTCATGTGAGCATACCCACAGTCATCTTTAATCACTCTTTGCTATATACCTTAAGAAAAGCTTAAGCAACAAGAGAGAGGAGGATGCATGGAGATGAAAGAACAATGTCAATTTTAAAGGCAACAGTAGACAAAACCTAAACTTCTAGAACTTCTATAAAAAACATGGATAAAAAAAAAGTAACTTAAAAGGCATGAAAAAAAACCCCAAAGGATAGCAACTCAGCAGGACAGTTGTAGCCTTCTGTCTGAAGGGTCCTTAGCTGCTCTGGACAGAAGTGAGAAGCTCCTGCTGCAGGGAGGATGCTGGGCCCTACATGCTCTGTCAGGAGCTGAGAATTGAACTGGTGTGAGGTGGCAGAAGTCAGCAGGTTTGAAGCCTCATTTTTAGGTGAAAAATTGTGTTGTGAAAGCAGAGCGCTACAATAAAAAAAAAAGGCACAACACTGATCTACTAGCCAGTAAAGAACTCATCAGAGACATATAAATACAACTTCACACACTTCAATGTGTAAACCACTCAACAAAATAAATTATGCTACACTGGCAAAGTGGTAAAAGGCCTTAAGAAAATTGAAAAAGCTTATAATAATGAAAGATTACTTCCAGTGTAACAGAAGAAATGTGTCAACCTTGTGTGTGAAAATAAGCAAAGTGAGTAAGACGCACGACAAAGAGGCTAGGCAGAACTGTTGAGATACTGATACTGAGATACTGTTGTGGGTGTCTATTACAGGCCACCAGATCAGGGTGAGGAAGTTGATGAGGCCTTCTACAGGCAGCTGAGAGCGGTCTCACAATCACAGGCCCTGGCTGTCGTGGGGGATTTTAACTTCCCTGATATTTGCTGGAAGGACAACTCAGCCAGTCAGCCACAGTCCAGGAGGTTCCTCCAGTGCATCGATGATAATTTTCTGATGCAAATGGTGGAGGAGCTGACTAGGAGAGGAGCACTGCTGGACCTCATCCTCGCTAACAAGGAGGATCTGGTTGAAGCAGTAAAGGTTGAGGGCTGCCTTGGCTGCAGTGACCATGAAATGGTGGAGTTCAGGACCTCCTGTAGCAGAAACAAAATAGCAAGCAGAATTGCAACCCTGGACTTTGCCAAGGCAAACTCTGGATTTTTCAAGCAATTACTCGAGAAAATCCCATGGGCAAGGCTGTTTGAAGGTAAAGGGGCCCAAGACAGTTGGTTAGCGTTCAGGGACTGCTTCTACCGTGCTCAAGATCAGAGCATCCCAACACGTAGGAAGTCAAGGAACGGAGCCAGGAGACCTGCGTGGCTAAACAGGGATCTGCTGGCTAAGCTCAAGGGCAAGAGGAGAATTCACAGATCTTGGAAGGCAGGGCTGGCCACTTGGGAAGAATATAAGGCTGTTGTCCGAGGATGTAGGGAGGCAACTAGGAAAGCAAAGGCCTCCCTAGAATTGAACCTGGCGAGAGGGGTCAAGGACAACAGGAAGAGCTTTTTCAAATACGTGGCAGATAAAACTAACACCAGAGGCAATGTAGGCCCACTGATGAATGAGGTGGGTGCCTTGGTGACACATGATACAGAGAAGGCAGAGTTACTGAATGCCTTCTTTGCCTCTGTCTACTCTGCCGGAGGCTGTCCTGAGGAGCCCCATTCCCCTGAGGCCCCAGAGGAAGTCAGGGCAGTGGAGGAGTTTGCTTTAGTCGATGAGGACTGGGTTAGGGACCAATTAAGCAATCTGGACATCCATAAATCCATGGGTCCAGATGGGATGCATCCACGGGTGCTGAGGGAGCTGGCTGATGTCATTGCTAGACCACTCTCCATCATCTTTGCCAAGTCTTGGGAGACGGGAGAGGTGCCTGAGGACTGGAGGGAAGCAAATGTCACTCCAGTCTTCAAAAAGGGCAAGAAGGAGGACCCGGGTAACTATAGACCGGTCAGCCTCACCTCCATCCCTGGGAAAGTGATGGAACGACTTATCCTTGGTGCCATCTCAAGGCATATCAGGGATAAGAGGGTCATTAGAGACAGTCAACATGGCTTCACCAAAGGGAAGTCGTGCTTGACTAACCTCATAGCCTTTTATGAGGATATAACAAGGTGGATAGATGATGGCAGAGCGGTGGATGTGGTCTACCTTGACTTCAGTAAAGCATTTGACACAGTCTCCCACAGCATCCTTGCTGCTAAACTGAGGAAGTGTGGTCTAGACTCTCGGGTAGTGAGGTGGACTGTGAACTGGCTAAGGGGAAGAAGCCAAAGAGTTGTGGTCAATGGGGCGGAGTCTGGTTGGAGGCCTGTATCCAGTGGAGTGCCTCAAGGGTCAGTACTGGGACCAGTATTATTCAATATATTCATCGATGACGTGGATGAGGGACTAGAGAGTACTATCAGCAAGTTTGCTGATGACACCAAGCTGGGAGGAGTGGCTGACATGCCAGAAGGCTGTGCTGCCATCCAGCGAGACCTGGACAGGCTGGAGCGTTGGGCGGGGAAAAATTTAATGAAATATAACAAGGGTAAGTGTAGAGTCTTGCATCTGGGTAGGAACAACCCCAGGCTCCAGTATAAGTTGGGGAATGACTTATTAGAGAGCAGTGTAGGGGAAAGGGACCTGGGAGTCTTGGTGGACAGCAGGATGACCATGAGCCAGCACTGTGACCTTGTGGCCAGGAAGGCCAATGGCATCCTGGGGTGTATTAGAAAGGGGGTGGTTAGTAGGTCAAGAGAGGTTCTCCTTCCCCTCTACTCTGCCCTGGTGAGACCCCATCTGGAATATTGTGTCCAGTTCTGGGCCCCTCAGTTCAAGAAAGACAGGGAACTGCTGGAGAGAGTCCAGCACAGGGCAACTAGGATTATGAAGGGAGTGGAGCATCTCCCTTATGAGAAAAGACTGAAGGAGCTGGGGCTCTTTAGTTTGGAGAAGAGGAAGCTGAGGGGTGACCTCATTAATGTTTACAAATATATCAAGGGTGAGTGTCACGAGGATGGAGCCAGGCTCTTCTCGGTGACAACCAATGATAGGACAAGGGGTAATGGGCTGAAACTGGAACGTAAGAGGTTCCGCTTAAACTCGAGAAGAAACTTCTTCTCAGTGAGGGTGACGGAGCCCTGGAACAGGCTGCCCAGAGAGGTTGTGGAGTCTCCTTCTCTGGAGACATTCAAGATCTGCCTGGACACATTCCTGTGTGGCATAGTCTAGGCATTCCTGCTCTGGCAGGGGGATTGGACTTGATGATCTTTCGAGGTCCCTTCCAATCCCTGACATTCTATGATTCTATGAACTGGTGGCTGGGCACAGTGTTATCTTGGCTCTCTGCAGTCAGCAACAGGCTGATAGCTACACTTAAAGTAAGACGTATCCCTCTGCTATCACTGCTCACATCAGAATGGGTTTTAAAAAATTTTATTTAATATGCTGTTGTGCAACTCCAAAACTGGAAACTGATTCACTCCCCAGAGACAGGAGGGCCTCCTGAAAAGCAGGGCAGTGCAGCTGACTCTGGGGATCACAACACAGAGCCGAATCTTCCGATGTTATTTAGGTACTTGATCAGGGTGAAATGATTCGAGACCTTTTAAAATCCCAGACAGACCCTGCATTCATGCTGTGTATTCTCATGTAATTAGCACCATCCAGAACAATGACCAGCACTTGCTGTAGACCACGAGGCCAGGTTTCATCATTAAGTAGATTGGGCAGAACTAGTTTATCTTAATCCCAGGACCTGGTACCTGGGTCTGACTCCTGCGCTCAAAAGGGTTTCTGTTTTGCAGTCTTTCTGTCTATAGACACGGTCACTTCATGGATTCAACCTTTTCTAAAAGACTAATCCTTTGCACAGAACAATGCAGGAGCACTACAATCTTCCAGGAACAGATGAAGGATGAATTCCTCTGCTTTCCCTGCTCCCCCTTCACGGCCTGAGCTTGTACTTGCCAACAGGTAAGTGATGAGCTCTTGAATGGATACCAGAGAGAAGACCAACCTGTTCAAATACAAAGAACTCCACGTGAAGCACAGGTCACAGAGGAGCAGACTTAGGTATTTCTGCAGTGAAACAGGAGTGTCCTTCATGAGGGTCACAGAAACAGCCACAAGCAGATCACAAAGGGTCTGCTCAGTCCCAAATCCTACCCCTGACAGTGGCCAACAGCAGATGTTTTGGGAAACATAAAGGAAAGGTAAGCATGAAATGGTATTTGGTGGTATACTCCCAACTTTCAGTGCCTTGGACTTAAGTCCTTGAAGGAGAGGTGGTGATCTTGTATCACACAGCTTTCTTCTGCTAAGGTTTCTTTTGGGACCTGTGTGAGATTCCAGTCAGTGCCCTCTGGGAAGAAATTTTGCAATTGAAGTAACACTTGTGTCAAGAGATGCTCTTGGTTGTGAACTTGCCATGTGCTAGTTTCATTTGATGCCATTCAACTCGCATACTATAGAATACTTTTATTACTCCCTGACAGCATTTCCACCTTCCAGGAGTCTGGGCTTCTCCAATTCCATCTCTTGTCTCTGGGCTGAACACAGCTCTGGGTGTAATACAGATGCATGATTTCTTAGCAGGCTAGAAGGATGTCCTGAAAAGCCTTCTGGTTTCCCAGAGTATGCCACTCCCTACAAACGTGCAAACAACTCAGCACAAACAGCGATTGTGCCAGCCTGCCTTCCCTTTGCGCAATTACAGCCTGTATCAAAGAATGAAGATGCTCATGAGATGTCAAGTGCCCATATCAAATGGTTTTGGCTTGATTACAGCTTCACTCAAATGCTTCTAAACCAGAAGATGACAGTGTAGCTGACTGCTGAAGGGACAAGGGGAAAATGTGGCTGCATTTTTCTCCTTAGGTGTCGCAATTAAGACCAAAAAGGAATCCAATGTGTTACACTGATGGGTCACTGAGAAAATAGTGGTGGTTGAAGCAGTAGAACAGTAAATTAGTTGAATCTGTAGCTTACACCTGACAGTCCATGCAAAAATTGATTATGATTAGCTGTGCCCCTAAAAGAGAGAGATCAGGGGCAGGTCTTGATCACTTGCATGGCCCTGACAAAACCACTTCTGTTTCAGCTTTGCAGCAAAATAGAGATAACAATCCAGAGCCAGTATGGTACAGCTTTTGGATAAAACTCAGGAGATGTAAGGTGTACTAGAGTGATTATGGACTCTTGTGGATGGTGGACAGCCTGCCAGGATGTGGTTTAGTGACTGGGCAAGAATCCCATCAAGTGCAGGTGGTGCAGCAAAGGCACACTAATGTGCTGCACGTTAACCTGCAAAAGGTGGAGGTGACTGATTTTTTTTTTTAAGTGCATGCTACCATCAATGCCATTTGGATTAGCATTAAAGCAGCAACATTAGACCATCATAAGAACATCCAATAATGGAAGGTGATCAGCAAAATGGCATAGGAAAAAACCTATTAGATAGCTCACTGCAAAGGAGCACATGAATAGGTGGGAAAAGCTCCTTCACGCCAACATTTTTGGAGCACAGAGATCAGCAGTGCTGGGTCAGACCAAGGATCCATCTGTCCCTTACGCTACCTCTGACAGTGGCCAAAACCTGATGCCCAGAGAAACAAAAACCAGCAACACCAGCTAGCAATACCTCTCTTGAAAGCTAGCAGCTATTTGCTTGATTTTGGAAATTGCTCAGTTGGGCCTACTTTCTATGTATTTATTAACTCCTGGTAAACTTCTCATCCACGAACCTTTCCAGATTACCTGGGAACTTGTGCAAGCTCTTCACATCTCCAGTATCATTGTGGCAAGTTCTGTAGTTCAGCTGCTCTGTGTGAGCAGCCTGACTGACAAGGACTGAAAAACAGCTTAGAAGGAATGGAAGTCCAAGGGGCAGAACTGCTGAATTTCTCTTTGGTGTCTGTACCCAGTTTAAAGGAAAAAGTTTTTGAGGCCTGAGAGGAGAATATAGTTCTAACTAAGAAGTTACCTCTCTGACCCAAATCCCACCTTGTGTTAACAGGCTGGGATGGTGAGGAATGTCTCCTTGGTATCTTTTCCTAGAAAAACAAAAGCTATGAAACTAGAAGAGAACAGAAATGTCACCAAATGCAGCCCCTATAGTTGCAGCTTAGGAAGCAAGTGTTTGTCTTTTATAAGCGCATGGCACATGTACTCCACGTACCACTACTCAGGGCAGGCCAGAGAACCCTCCCTGGAGCCCTATAGCAAGCTCAGACCAACACAACCTGTTGTAGTGTCAAGCCAATAGGTAACAGTGAAGATTGAAGGTGAACCTTTTTATGGCTTCTAACTAACACTGAGGCACCAGCCTCACTGCCCTTCTTCTCAGCTATGGAGCCGTGGTCAATTGGGCGGAGTCTGGTTGGAGGCCTGTATCCAGTGGAGTCCCTCAAGGGTCGGTACTGGGACCAGTATTATTCAATATATTCATCGATGACGTGGATGAGGGACTAGAGAGTACTATCAGCAAGTTTGCTGATGACACCAAGCTGGGAGGAGTGGCTGACACGCCAGAAGGCTGTGCTGCCATCCAGCGAGACCTGGACAGGCTGGAGCGTTGGGCGGGGAAAAATTTAATGAAATATAACAAGCGTAAGTGCAGGGTCTTGCATCTGGGTAGGAACAACCCCAGGTTCCAGTATAAATTGGGGAATGACTTATTAGAGAGCAGTGTAGGGGAAAGGGACCTGGGAGTCTTGGTGGACAGCAGGATGGCCATGAGCCAGCACTGTGACCTTGTGGCCAGGAAGGCCAATGGCATCCTGGGGTGTATTAGAAGGGGGGTGGTTAGTAGGTCAAGAGAGGTTCTCCTTCCCCTCTACTCTGCCCTGGTGAGACCCCATCTGGAATATTGTGTCCAGTTCTGGGCCCCTCAGTTCAAGAAAGACAGGGAACTGCTGGAGAGAGTCCAGCACAGGGCAACTAGGATGATGAAGGGAGTGGAGCATCTCCCTTATGAGGAAAGGCTGAAGGAGCTGGGGCTCTTTAGTTTGGAGAAGAGAAGACTGAGGGGTGACCTCATTAATGTTTACAAATATATCAAGGGTGAGTGTCACGAGGATGGAGCCAGGCTCTTCTCGGTGACAACCAATGATAGGACAACGGGTAATGGGCTGAAACTGGAACGTAAGAGGTTCCGCTTAAACTCGAGAAGAAACTTCTTCTCAGTGAGGGTGACGGAACACTGGAACAGGCTGCCCAGGGAGGTTGTGGAGTCTCCTTCTCTGGAGACATTCAAGACCTGCCTGGGCACGTTCCTATGTAGCATTATCTAGGCGTTCCTGCTATGGCAGGGGGATTGGACTTGATGATCTTTCAAGGTCCCTTCCAATCCCTAACATTCTGTGATTCTGTGATGGAGGAGCAATTAGTTCTCCTAACAGGTAAGAAAATTCTGCCCTGTAACCTTCAGCCCCCTCCTGCCCTTCAGACACACCAGAGAAGCCTAAGAAGAAAGGAAAGCACGTCTTTAGCTTAATTACCCAATTATCTTTTTGATAATCATCTACTTATCTTTTAATGCAGTAATTTTTATTTCTTATTCCTCTTCCCTTCTCAAACAAATTAGCTTCCAGTAAACAAACCTTGCTGTGACTACAGCAAACAAACAGACCCCCCTCTCTGAGCAAATAAAAACCAGTTTCTACAGCTCATTACCACTGTTCCTTTTCTAGCCTTGGAAACCTGAGAAAGGTTGCACAGTGTTGGGAACTGCAGTCCTCCACTGACTGCAGCACCTGCCAGATAGATGCACTTCAGTGTACTCAAACTCTACTACCCTTGGCCAGCCAAAATGAAGCAAGAACAAAGCTGGGGAGGACCTGTCTCAGCAGACCAGCCTGAAGGAGGCAGAAAAATCTCTGCGTATCCCTCAGACAGCTACAAAGTACAGGCAAATCTTAGTCTCTGAAGGTGAGTAGTAAGTGTGTGACTACTTACACTTGATTGAGGTTGTTCTAGAGTGCTGTTGGATGTCTTACAGACTGCAGGACTAGTGACATTTGATCATATCCCCTGCAAGCCAATGCAGCTTCTCCTGGGGACTCTGCTGTGTGGGAAGAGGGAGGATTCACAGAGCTTCTCTGGACTCAGAGAAGTGTCCTTAGAAACCCCCTTTCTTTATAATGCTTGTGGGAAAAGGCATCATCATTTAACAGTCTGTCATCACATGATGAAATCTGTTAGTAACTTAAAAATTAACCCCAGATACTCTAAAATTGAAAATGTAGATGTGATATAATCAGCACAAGGAACCACGAAACTTTGCAAGCAGGCTGCAGTCCTGATTGAGGACTGAGGGGACAGATTTAGAGATTTTTTTTTTGTAATATATAGTGCACAACTAATAATAGCTGGGAGGCAGGGGCAATCACATCTGATCATCCAGTCAAAATGACCAGCTTATATCTAATGACTAAGATGCAAATATAATCATATACTCTTAAATTGCTACTAATTGTAGTTGTTTTTTTCTTTTTTTAAACCTATGAGGATAATTAGACACCTCAGCACTAATACCTAGAATGCTATGTAATCCTTATTATACAGCCACAGCCTTAAAAAAATATTAATCCCCATAAGGAATAAAGAATCCTTTTTAAAAAATGATAAAGGCAAGAAAACTTCATAAGAAAATCCTCCCTTTGAAGTGTCATCACTTCTCTAAAACTTCAGAGCAGCCAGAATAGGGCGGAGGGAAGAATCAGTTCTCCAGTGTGGCTGCTCAGACCTACGCAATACAGAGGGATGGCACCCAGCTTGCTAATTTTATCTTCTGGTGAAGGGTACTTTTCTTTAAAGCTGAAAACTAGAGCTGTTATCTACACAGAATCTACCCCTCTCCTGAATCTACTCCCTGGTACCTTAAATACTGCTGTCAAAGATGTCATGCAGCTGGGTCCCTGTGCATTCTGCGACACAGTCTCTGACTTTCTAAGCATTTCTTCAATGTTATTTTGTACTTTTTATCTTGAAATCATGCCAATACCTGGCTGCCACAAAGCTTATTTCTTCCACTATATGCTGTCCCAGTGAAGGAGACTGACTGAAGATCCTTCATACATCGGGGTAAGGTCCTTGTTGTTCTGGAATATCCTTCAACATGAGACAAAAATAGATATACTATGTCCAGCAGGTGGTACTGGGCCCTTCTGCAGGCCAAAGGACAAACTGTGAGGTATTAGTGCTATACACAAAAGGACTTGAGATGAATCAGCAATATAATATTTTCACAGTAACCTGTGTTCCCCCACCCTGTGGATGGGGGATGCAGGACCTGCATGATGAGAACATTTATCCTCTGGTGCAACAGCCCAGTGGGATGTTGTAGCTATATATATGATCTGCTTACAAAGGGAATAAGGCTGAACAATTATAAAAGAGCCATTACAATTCTGTTGTCCCACACTAACTGCTCTCTCAATCACATCTTTATACCAGTTTAGCTTTCTCTAGAGCTGGGATACATTAGCATAATCATTTTTGCATCCTCTGATGTTCAAATTTTCTTCTTAGTCTCCTGCAGCCTTGATCCAAAAGCTTTTCATATTTCTACCAGAAATCAAAATTTTTATGTAAGCAGCAATGGAGGATTTAGTTTGCATGTATAAATATACAATACTCTCCCTACTCTGGCTGCTAGTGCAAAGTGAATCCATGACATGGTTTACATTCTCTTGGCTAAAGGTATGTATTAACTGACAATGAATTATCCTATTGTAGAACCTGCAGGATGGGGCTTATTGCTGCTAACACTATCTTATCCTGCATGCAGTACACAGAGCAAACTTCTGCTGGCAGATTTGGAACACAGGCAAGTGATAATGGGTAAATTCATTAGGTGATACCTCAAAGCCCAAAGCGTGCGTGTGTGTGGTATCACAGACATTTCAATAGGAATTTTGCTTGCAGGAGAAGTAGACTCATGCAAATACCATTAGATCATTTTAATAGACCAAAAATCTAGGGGGATTCAGGAGTGGCAAGCAGCCGCCTTAAAGACACGTCCCTGAGTACCTTGGATTCCAACTCAAAGTAAATATGTGCTGGTCTATCCACTGACAAGGGTATAAAGAGTGTGATCTAGTAAAAAAGGGACAGAATAGGAACAGAATTGTAGTTTCATCTGACAGTGCAAATCGCTTCACCTGACTGTAATCTTAAAAAGTCTGGAAGAACAGAAAATTTTATCATCCTGGAGATTAGGTACCAAAATTAACTCTACTTAGTACATTAGATCCTCACCTAAATCACTTTCTACAGAAGATGGAAGACTTGGCCCTCAGAGCAGGGTTTCCAAGATGCCTTCAGCTGGTCTCTCAGTTCTTATTATTGGAACATGGGAAAAACTCCCTGATTTTACCAGTCGAACACTTCTAGGCATAAATTACTGTTGAGGGATATCTGTGGGTAAGTTGCTGAAGAATTTAAGGCAATAAATCACTGTGCTGCTCTTGCTTTATTTGCTCTGGTACAACCCCAGTTTCAGTGCTTGCAAGGGACATCCAGCTTAGACTTTTCTACTAGGGAACCCTTTCTAATTTACCCACTATTTAGTACTATCTGGCTTACCTTCGCATACTGTGGGGCCTGCTCTGACTAAAAGACTGTGATGAGCAGTTCTTCAGTGAACGAAATTAGTGAGTTGTGGCTGAAGTCTGGCCAATCCCGTCTTACTCACAAAACACTTCTATTTCTGGCTTTGGTGTGCTATTTGTGGGTGGGAAGCCACAGAAACCGGTTTGTATTATGACGCGGAGGAACTTGCTGGCAGAAATTCTGTCTTAAAGAACAAATAGAAAAACTGTTTCTATAAAATGAGCTGAATGAGACCCCCCCCAGAAACAAAGGACATGTGACTTCTTCTAAATGATCTTAATATTTAAAAAAGAATGCCCTGAAGAGCAATACTTCTGATCTCCTCCTTCCACCCATGCTACTGGTTTTATGCTAATAAATCAAGAGAAATGTTTTTACATCTGATGTCACCACTTTTTCTGTTGAGCCCATTACCTTTTCTAATGGCAAGGTCAAAGAAATAAAATTTTGCTTCCAAAAATAAATCACTGAAATACGTAACATTCTCATAAATCAGCATGTTAAAAAAATGTACACCATGTACTTTCAATGTCCTTGGTATTGCTTAAGAGCTTAAAAAAAAAATCACTAACGAGGCATTCTTTGCATGACATCTTGCAAAAATCCACTAGAAAAGGGCCATTCTTCTACCTCTATCATTTAAACAACCTATTGTCAGAGAGGTGGTTGCTGAGAGTCCACTAACAGGTAATAAGATTCTATATAATTGTTGACAACTACAGCAGGGAAAAAGCAGGGAAAACAGCGTCTGTATGAAATTTAGAACATACTTAAAACCTTACGGACTTCCTGCTGTTTACCTGCATTTTTCCTCTCTGTGTCTGTCATGACTAATTAGTTTCATGTCCCTTGGGTAATATCATGGTAATTAAATTTCAGAAACCATGGGGAAAAGTGGCAAGAGATATTTTTTGCTGTGCAGTTTAACAGTAAGGGACAAGCACCAACCTTCCACCATCATATACAAACACCATAGGGTTTCCTTATGACATTCCCAACCATAAATCCTGATTAAGTTGTGCAAGCATCAGTTCAGTAAAACTCAATGCATGATACCACAACCGGATACTTACAAGCAGCACTAAAAAGGGTGACACCGAATGCAAAATTTTGAGAAGCTTCTTCAAAGAGCTGGAAGACAATTTGTAACTAAACAGTTTTATTGACTCTTTTCTTGCAAAATAAAAAACACAAAATAACCACCAAGATTAAAGGCCATAGACAGCATTAACCAAATGAACCAGCCACTTGGTTATAGTAGCTGATAACTAGCACAGCTGGATATTATTGCATATACCTCAGGTTCATTTATATATCCGTTACAGTTTGGCAAGATTACAATCATACAGTAGCTTTGGTTGTGTAAAACCTAGTAGTAATACTTACTTAAAATGTGACTGGTTAACATTTTATAATGACCACAGGTATTTATCTCAGTCTTGACACGTCTTCTCTCAATCTTTCTTCTCCTCCACAATATACATTGTCACTGACCAAATATTAAGGAGATATATTTGCAACCATCATTTATAGCCCTTCTTGATCATCGTATGGTGATGAATCTTATAAAGGGGGTAGGAATCTGTCATTAGCTTTCCTTACAAAAGTTTGTAGAGCAGCATCTCGTTCCACGCTGGGTGACTTCTACCATCCTGTGGTAGCATCTGCCAAAAATGAGTCCATTCAGAATGCAAATATGTAGAGGTGTATATGGCTTTCAGTCCAAAGCCTTTTCTGACCTACAGTACTGGGGTTTGACTGTACTGCCTTGCCTTTGAATACAGAAAAAAAAAAAAAGAAAATCACAAACAAACAGCTTTTCACATTGTATGCTGAGCTGCCAGCACAAAACAATATTAACAAACCTAATACACAATACTACCTTGGTTACAGAATTGTGCCTGAGACACTGTACAGGATTGCATGTGTATGTTCTACAGTCTATGTATTTTTGGTCTTTTAAAAAATGCTCTCATTCTTACGTAATCTAGTGTAACACTGCAGCTTTAGAGTAATGGTTGATGAAATGTCATAAACACACAGGTTATCTGAAAAGACTGGAGGATTTTATTCTTCTTTCTTGCACTAGCTGTGCAGAAATCCTGTCTTTCTGCCATCATTTTGCCCCCAGCTTTCTGGGAATACCTACATCCAGGGGGAACATACGATCTACTTAAAAATAATATTTTGAATTCTACCTGGGAAAAAATGTAAAACAATTTGGATCAAACTGAAGCGATCTTGTGTGTGAAGACCCTTCTTCGTTTACAAAATGATGTAACACTAGACAATTCCTACTTGGTTTTGCAGCCCTTTCATTTGCTTGCACTGAAGCAAGAAGGTATTCAGCATGAGGAATGGCTGCATGGTTAAGATCCCACAGGACAAAGTAACTGCCATGCAGTAATTCAAATGCAAGCAGTATAACTGCTTTTTGTATTCAGATCCATACTTGTATAAGGATATAAATTAATAAGCCCTTCTAAATGATTTTACAAATATTCTCTTTGATCTAGACATATAAAACCTCTGAATACTTAGAATCACTAGATTTCACATGGCCCACATAGTCATAATTATTTGCACTTACATGGCAAATATTAGAAACATTTGCCTGCAGTTGAACAGGTAATTATACTGCCTATTATTCAGCTGAGCAAAGATCAAGCACTCTATATCTTGAAGTTATTGGATCTTATTCTAACCCTTTACTGTAGAAAACGGGAAATAATTGTCTAATTATATTACCAGTGCACAGTACTCAGTTTAAAAAAAGACAACCTATACTAGGCAACTAGATTTCTTCCTAAGATGACTTTTTATGAGATATTCTAAAAGCAGTCTCTTACAGCTGAAGATTGTCTATTTCACTGTACTCGCATAGTAAAAATAGTTAAAATCTAATTACAAAGCTGCTACATGGTTATTTTGTGGTCTGTAAAATAAAATGGTATCCAGAATTTTACCTGAACAAAATACACCAGACAGTATAAAAATATTTCCCAATTGGAGTTTGAAACATTAATGCTGGATTTTTTTTTTTTTGTATAAAAAGAAATATAATAACGGTAGACATTTATCTACTTACTAGACAAAAAATACATATGATTTCAAGGAGCTGTTCCAGGCTCACTCCCAGTGAGCTTGTGCTTTTGACCCTAGCAATAATAAATGCACACGTGGAACAAGGTTTCCTGAAAACCTGAACTACATCTTATTTCTAACAATAAGATTAATTTCTGACACTGGCTATGGATTTCCACTTATTTGCTTTGTTCAGGCAACTACAGCAGAGGAATTCCAGAAGCACCACTTCCGCTTTGAATGGTGTTTATTCAGTGCAACATCTTCCTTTTCTCTTTCTTTTTTAACTCGCTGATAGTGATCTTCTTCCTTTAAATACCACACAGGCGGCCAGCGATGCCTCTCAAAATATTCTTGATTATCTGATAAAAAGAAACAATCAAAGAGCCCCCAAATAAGCCAATAAAATACACAAATCTAGAAATGTCTGTAAAAGGCTATGCCACTACTAATTTATCCAGGTTCTATGCTAGATGACTTATTGGGGATTCCCCCAGTTTCCTCACACATCTTACAGGGTGAAAAGACTTTGAAAGCATTTGCACTCAGAAGGCCTTAGTCCACTGAAGAGTGTAAAAAAGCCAACCCTCTACAAAGTGTATTTTTCATTGTGGAGCCTGAATAGCTCTGTTCCTTTTAGCATATCCGAACTAGATATAGAACATAACGCTTGCCCAGGAATCAGGCTAATGATTATGACCTTTCTTTACAGATACGAAGACTTTACGAATCCTACTGAAGGCAGCGCCAATGTTCAGTCTCATGACTTAGCTATCCGAGCTCACCTTCGTCTTAATGTTTAATCCACTGGGTGAGGAGAAAGAAGGGGAAACCTCATGAAAACTGGGGAGAAAAATTGCCCATACCTGAAGATTTAGCTTTGATTTCCTTGCGAAATTTGGAGCAAACACTGTTGTAATTGGTGCAGATGTAGTGCAAGCACCAAGCTGCCAGCTGGTTAGCATTGTGAAACTGCAAAGAAAAACAAAGAGCTTATTCCCTTTACTGAAGTTATCATTCATTTTGCAGCCCCAATTAACAGCTAAAGCCAGAGTGGTCCCTTGCGGATTTTATCTGGCAGCACTCTCCCAAGCATACAGGGGAGCTTTTGAGTTTCAGGTGGTCCTTGATGCCCTTGATCTTGTCACACAACTCTGCTGGAACAACTAGCGGCCCAAAAGGCTCAAGAATAGGTGCTAAGCATACACAGTACCTGAAAAACTGCATTCAGTCCCACACTGGGTCTGAACCCAAGGCATGCTGGACCTGAGTTTCCTGGTATGATGGTACCAGCCATATATTGCTACCAGTTACTGCAAACCCTGCTCTGAAGTAACTCCCTGGATAACTGTGTTCACTGACAGAATTCAAGCATTACTGAAAGCTCAATACAAAATCTTGTATAAGGTTCCTACCATCGTAAGGAAGTACGGCTGTAATGCAAGTCAGACTGCATAGCGCGTGTATTTATTTTGGCATTATGACTGTCACTCTGATCTTCTCAGGTATCCTGGTTTGAGAGTACCACAGAATATTTTTTGGTACTCTCAAACCTGAACATCAGGTTATAAACACATCATACCGATGTAGGTACTGGGCACAGAGGATAATCTACCAGTAGTTAAACATATTACTTCCGTCTTCAACCAGGAGAAAAAAAAAACCACCCCTAAACTAAAAAAAACCCCAACACTCTTCAGAAGAACAAAATTAAGTGAGCTCCCTGTTCTTGAAGGGGTTCAGCTCTGGTTTTGCAACAGCTTTGTGGATATTCCAAGAGAGGGACTTGAAAGCAGCTACAGGAAATTTTGCATGGTGACCATCTTGTGCTGTATTTCAGTGCTACTTGAAATTCAAACTTCAAGCCGAGCTGGAGCCAGACTCATCATTAGAGTGAAATCAAGAATAATTCAGTTTAAAAAAACATTTTGACTTCTACTACTGTACCTAGGAGACTACTGTAGCACTCCTTTTGGAAAACAGAAGTGTGCAGTTTAACTGTGAGCTAAGCTCTTTCTTTTCCCAGTTTCTGGGACTCAGGAAGTTGAAACGTGTTTGAACAAAAAGTAGTAAGATTTGATCAGATCACTGGCTCTTGAATAGCTAGTCTAAATGTCAAGTCTAAGAACACAAAATTTTATCTTTGTGCTACAGGTTTAAATATATCTACAAAAACTGAATTGAAAGCAACCCAAGAATCAGTCAATATCACAAAGCTGTTCAGCTTTGTTACATTTCATGTTACTGAAACATGGCCGTGAGAACAAGGAGCTTGGATGCTCCACACTCAGGAAAAAGTAAAATACGTGTTGGTAAGACAACTCCTCCCAGATTAGTTCAAAGATGGAACATCTATCTAAGCAATGTAAAAACCCTCTTTGCAATACAGGATAAAACTCGCAGAGCTACAGACTTTGAGCCACTTCGATGCAATGGCTCTGAACCACTATGGTGCTAAAATCAAGTCCTGCAGTTGGCCAGAATATCTTTAAAAAACAGTGCACACTGACCTGAGCCAATTCCAGATAGGATAGTACTTCTCCATCTATTGGAATGCCGCTCATGGAGGCTTTTGTCAACTCTTGTACTGCATGCTGTTCTGTTAGAGAGCAGTCACATTTCAAGGTCAGATCATCCACAAGTAACAGGGCCAAGAAGGCATGTTCTCTGTCCTCCTGGCGTTAACTCTAGCATTATGCAAGAGGTACATTCACCCAGATATCCTGAGCAATTTCAGAACTGGGTCAACTCAAATTCTGGTATCTATAGTTGTGGCTGGAGATTCTGCATCACAGGTACAAACTGTCTGGCTTCAGTGAAGCACAGTCCATATGAGGATTTGCCCCCTTGCCTCAAGCCAAGCTATTCATTTCTGGTTTCACACACAGTTCTTATCTCTTTCTTACAGAAATCGAGCCTGCAATTAATAACTGCTTATAAAAAGACGAAGTTCAGCAGCCACCAGTCAGAACTGAGGGGTGCAATATTCAACATAAATTAGAAATATGGCTCAGCTGTCTCTTTCAGGTAATGCAAAAGCAATAGTCGAGTTTTTAGGCAACAGTGCACTTGGCATTGTATTGTGGATTTATTAATCAGTATACCCAGAACACTGATATAGAAAAGTTCACTTCAGGCCCTCTTCAGATTCTCAGATTAGTTGTTCCTAGAATCCAGATGAAGGCTGATCAGCTCCCCCAAAAGTCACTTCAGTTCAAAAATCTCCTTAACCCTTTCCTAAAAGCATAAACATCTTAGAGGTTTGAGTGTTTCTTGGGAAATACTGACAGCTGATTTGATTCCTCTGGGTCCAGTTGTTGGCAGTAGCCTTTGGAATCAAAAATATTTAATCAAGAACTAAATAGCATGAAATTTTCTTAACAGTGTATGTATACTTATGCTGCAACTACTTAAAAGAATATCCAAGACTTCAGTTAAAACGTGTATAAAAATCATACAATAAAGATTTGGTCTGTCATACTAGTGAAGACAAGGTACACAATCCTGATGCACAATTGAAGGAGAGCTAGGATTTGGAATGTGATGAAATTATGCTTAATTTTTATCCTGCAAATATGTCTAAGCTTTGCATCATCTGACTCTGAGTTTTGGCCTTGGCCATGTCTTCAGAACAACGTCAACTTATATACACAGAGGGAAACAAACACCTCAAGGCCTCGGTGTGCATGGATTTAATTTTAAAACTAAGTAGAATCTTATCCTGTAATTTTTCTCTAAATGTGGTATAAGCTTTTCTTCCTGAAATGAGAGTTGAATCCCCATGTATATATCAGAATATCCAATTCCCATCTGGACAGTGAAAAGGGATCTAGACAGCATTTCTAAAAGACATGATCATTTAGATAAGTTTTGAATTGGGTCAGTTACTCTCTTTGAATAAAAATGTATAATGGAGCACTTATTTCAGAATGGAAAGCCTGGGGTCCATTCTATTTTCAGGCAAACTAACAACAGCAGCATGGATATTACAAACCACAGACATTGTATCAATGCTAAAGAAAAGGTTTACTCTTTTTTTAAAGCACAGAATATTTCAGTGTTCTGAGCTGGTTTAGCACAAAACTAACAGATACAAGAGAAAGGCAAATATATTTTTCTAAGTGAAAATACCTATTGTTATTACAATATTCCTTTCAGAAAAACAGTATTTACACTTGAGAAAATCCTGTGCATTCCAAACCGATTAAAACATGTTTCAGCCATTGCAGAAGACACTGTAGTGGACAAGGATAGAAATTCTTACCTGCTAGAGCAACAAGGTGAGGGAGGCAAAACCTATTTGCCAATGCGATTAACTCAAGTGTGTCCAGTTCCTGACTAGAGGACAGTTGTTTGGTATACAAGTAATCTAAAACTGCTTGCATGGAAGTCTTGTTTATGTTGGGAAGGACTACCTGGAAAAGATATTTAAGAGAAGAGTCTCTAATAATTACAGAATTTTCAAATAAATGCCATATTTCACTTCTGTCACTTTGCTTGACTGTCTCTTTCTCTCTTCAAATCATCTTAGAAATGCAGGGAAAACATTTTCCAAAAAAAAAAAAAATTCACTTTCAAGTTCAAGAAGCTGCCAAGAGGTAAGCATACCTCCAGAGCCAGATCCTTTGCTGGTTTATATACAAGCAACTCAGTTCCAAGTTGCTGGAACTGAATCCACATCAAACAGTGAATCTGTTCAATGCTTTCTAGCCTGCAAATGGATAGCTACGTGGGATACAGAAAAGCCACTGAGTACTTCCCATGCCAAACCTCCCTTAGCAGACTTCTCGAGGAATGCAATCTATCGGCTCCTGGCAAGAGATATTCTGGAGATTCTGAGAATAACAAAAAACAAAGGGGGAAAAAAAACCCCACCCTTCTCACTTTGCTTATAAATAACCAAACCATCCAAATAAATGATGGCTAGGAAGGGACTGAGAACTAAAGAAATGAGGCAAAGAAAATGTAAACCATTTCTGTCACGCATGTAATTAGCATAACCAACATATAATGAAACTACCAATACTAGGATAAAAGCTATCTAAGTTCTCACCAGCAAAACCCTAGCTCCATTTCACTGCGAAGGAGCCTAGAAGAAGAGGATGGAGAGTTAGAAAGCCTCGCTGTAACCTATCACTGTAGCATCTCAACTACAGTTTGCACACACAATCATTTGCCCAAAGAACAGGGTAAAAGTGATTGTTGCAGGGCTCATGGCTATGGTAGGTAAGTCTGCTTTAAATATCGAAGCTAGCCCATCCCATTAATCAGCAGTTTGTCATGTACATCTTCGTAACTCAAGAGATGTTGACATGGAAGAATGCACTGAGGTATGCTGAAGAACTCACAGTAAAAAAAAAAAAGCAGAGCCAAATAATAATAAAATTATGATGAGGAATTAAATGCACATGCAACTTAATCTGACTACTTGGAAGCAGTCAGTATGCACTTCCTGCTAGAAGTGGGTTAATTGTCACGTAGGTGGTTGTTAAACTTTGGGGACTTGTAAATTTTCTTTCAGCTCTGCCTGGATGGGTGAGATTCAAACTCGGATCCTTCAGTGCTAAAGTTGGAACTCTTGTGCATATTAGTCACCCTGGGAAGCAGCTCAGTTCTCAAGTAAGAGGAGCTACTTGTGGAAGTCATTAATTATTAATATATTTTTGTTAATGCAGAGAACAGTAAATTCAGTTAATGAGTTTATAAAATGTTATGTCCTAAATACAGAAAAAGCAGTAAGGAAAAAGTACACGGTTTCTTTTTTTCCTGGTAAACTATTTCAAAGGAAACCAGTCAATTCATATCTACCTGTATTTTAAAACTTCCAAAAGCCCTGCTAAATGCTCTAAACTCTACAGAATAGAAAGCTAAATATTTTAATCTGGAAAGATGAGCTAGTACTGTTAAGTTAATCATTAAAAATAGGTTGATAGAAAAGAAATGTATATTCCTCACTGCCAAATGTTGCTTACTAGAATCAAACTATGTATTTTTAATGAACCCCTTGTTGAACATGCCTCTGCGAAAGGAATTATGTTTACAGTTGTATTAAAAGAAACAAGAAAAATCCAAGTAGAACGCAATCTTCCAGGATATTTAACACAAAAACCTTCAGCTCTTCATAGGAGCAAGACCCACAAGTATGGAAAGAAAGAAGAAAATCAAAACAAAAATAAAAATCTGGATATAAGACACAAGATACAAATATTAGCAGTGTGTTTAGAATTTGAAAAACAGACCAAGAAAGCACCTGAAAATACAGGGCTTCTGCTGCAAAATCTTAATTCAAAGCATCGACATCTTCTATACCGTACTTCATACCTGCTTTACTCAAGAGGACAAGCTGATACCCTAGAGAATCTGAGTTTAGTTTCTACTGAAGTACTGCGTAGCCAGTTTCCTTTTCTAGTTCTTGAACATTTTTTTCCTTTAATTCCTTTAATACCTTCACCAATGCCCCTGCCTCAAGTATTCTCTGTAATGCTTCTGATTGTATAAAAATATATTCACACAACTTTAAAATGGTTTTAAAAGAAATTAATAAATTAATATTTAATTCCCCCCATTTACTATTTTAACAGATTTCAGCTTTAAATACCTGCAAGTCTCATGCCTTGCAGTAAATACGTTATCCTCCTAGGCATCCTAATTTAATGCCTTAAGAAGAAAAGCATCCCAGGTCTGCATGACAAGAATAAAGAAACATGCCAGTGATTATTGAGACCCTTCAAACAGATACAGAATAATGCTTGCATAACCCTAAATCCAACAGAGATTATAAGAAAAATGGACAGAAATGGACAAATACCTCACTATTTGAGCTTTCAATAAATGATCCTCCAAACATAGCAGACATCCATTCACAGCTACAGATCAGCAGTGGCTTGTGGGCATTTATGGTTCCATCATCCAATTTAAATGTCACATCTGCCACGGGAACAAAGAAACAGGCATGCTGCAAGTCTACTTTTAAAATGAAACTGTCTTGCAAGAATGTTTGTGTCACTTGGACCTTGTTAACCGAGGACTACTTTTGCTTCCCAGGATCCCCACCCCAAAGGTAACTCCAGTGTTTCATACAGCTAAATAAAAAGCCTCACTTAAAAAGGAGATATTTGATGTTCAACACTTCGGAAAATTTGGTCTCTTATTTAAAAGCTTCTTTGTAGATTTTGAGAAACTAAACTGCAAAATTCCAGGTTGGAACAGTCGGCCCTGAGTAACACCATAAATTTGGGCTCATCTCTCCTCTCAGAACAATGTAAGCTGTCACAGTTTTTGAAGTCTATGAAGTGACAGTAGCATGAATGAGAAATTAGTGCTTTTCCTGTTAAAGCGTGTAGTTGCTTACCAGAAAATGTCCCTTTGCAAAGGCACTCTTTTATCCGATTAGCTTTTCTGACATGAAATGCTTTAGTAATCTCTTGATTCATGAAGGCTTCTTTATTCATAATATTCTCTACCATCATTCGCAAATCAAATACTTCCAAGATTTCAGCGATTTGAGCCAGTCTCGTGAGATCTTTTTCATTTTCATCCAGTTGCCCTGTGTATAAAAACTGCAAAACAGTTTTAAAAGGTCCAGCCTGCACAGATGAATCCATTTTTACCACAGTTACAGGACATGTCCTATTTGAGACAGGATTCACTTGCATCTCCTTATGCACACTAACAAACCCCTTACCCCAGGATGACAGAGATCTTGCTGCAGAATTTGTTTCACCAGGTTCAGGTTCTAGTACGTTTAAAGAGTCAGTACTTTCTGGTGAGGGAATTTTAACATGAGCAGATTTCAAGGACATCTCATCACTGTCACCATTCGTCTCAAGGCGACTTGTGAAAACATCCTTATTCATATTTTCTTTATTACACTGTGTTTCATCCAAGTCTGGACTTTCCTCACATTCCATTAAGAAAAGGTCATAAAACTTTGAAGAGGAGGTAGCTAGGTAAATCTTGTGAGCAAAAATATAGTCCTGCTCCTGGAGAACAAACATAACATCTGCGCACAGCGGGCTGTCCAATAAATATCCAGCTTCATTCATGCTCGGTACAGGACACTCAGGAATTTTGATAACCGGAGGAGGGGCTTTTGGAGGTAGGAATGGAGCCTGAAGCAGAGGCTTTTGGACCTTCTTCAAATGAGATTTCCAGAACTGAAGGTGTCTTCTGGAGATCAGGGCAGCTCTAATTGCATTGTCAAACACATCTTTAATTCCAAACTGGTCAAATACACTGGTTTCATAGTATGGTATCCCAAGCTCCTTGGCAACCTCTCTGCCTCTTTCTGGTGGCAAAATGTCTCCTCTTTTTATCGGCCTAGAGTTAAACAAAAAATAAACCTTCTCGCACACAATGATCATCACAAATTTACTCCATAGAGCATGAAATTTTACAAAATGTCTCAGGGCCAATTCTGAAAAAACTATCATTCAAATTAAACAAAATATAAAATTAAGCCTGCAAAGCCCTTTGGAAATCTACAACCATGACTCCAGAGAGTTTTAGAATAGTACAAACTTGTAATTTTGTTGAAGTTTGGTTGTGTCTTTGCAATATTACTAAAAATACGTAATAAGCATTTGTACAGAATGGAGCAAGCCTTCTCTCTGTTCAAGGAAAATTTACAGTAAAAAAAGTTGAGAACTTTCATTACTTAAAAAGCCTTCTAACATCCCTTTCTCTTCTGACATTCTGTCAGTATCTTTCTTTGTATCCATCATTTAAATTCAAACAAAAATTCTCATGGCATAGAAATGCTACAAATATAGCTAAACATGAAGTGACAAATACTTCTCAAGCTTATGCTTTCTAAAAAAATCATAGTAGACTATGACAACAGTATAACTGAACACACACTTCAAGAGATATGCCTGTTCAGGTTGCAGAAGCATTATGTGAGAACTCATGAATTTCCAGAGCAGCTCTAGTACATGACGCAGGGTAAACAAACCAGAAAGAAGTCTGGGCTACAATCCATTTTCCCAAGAAAAAAATCATCTCACCAGAAGACATGACCCAACAGTGTGTTCTCTGAGCATACCATATTGGGTTGACACAAGCTGGCACAGACTTAACACACTCCAGACAACAGCTTGCTTCAGTCGCCAGCTAATAATCAGTTCAGGTGGCAGAAGTCTGTGCTAGACATGCAGAATACTGATTCAAAGTGTATTAATACAGAAATCAGAAAGGAGTATTAGGGCAGAAGAAGAATTTTGAGTTTTGAAAAAACATTTCCTTTTGAAAAGTCAACCAGAACGCCCACGCCATCTGCAAAATGAAGAAATGCTTAATAAAGAAACAAACCCATGAAAATCATATTGTTGAGTCAAGAATTTGAAGGCAATGCAAAGTTTCCTAAGAGCCCAGAGAACATTAATGCAATCCCTTAACAGAAATTTGTTACAATACAGTCTGTAATTACATGATCATGGATATAATTTCCATGAATCCAGACTCATTCGAATTCACATAAAAGGAAGAAAGGAGAACTGAGCAGGTAACTGTAGTAGCGTTTTGTCCAAACATATGAATGGTTGTCTTCGGAATCTGAGAAAACAGAGCTTCTCCAGAATGGCCCCAAACTCTCTTTTAATCTCAGAATTTTAAAGACATTTTAATCTGCAAATACTTTATTTTCTGTGATGATCTAGGATTAGCTTTCCAAAAAAATAAAAAATAAGAATTAAGAAAACTTGAGTAGAATTTGTCAGTTTAAAACAGTAACTAACAGTAGTGACAGGGTAGGACATGATACACATGTTTAGATGGAGAAAGTCTCATGTGAAAACCTCCAATAATCAGTACTACCTCTATATTATCATAGTGTTCAGGTACCTAAACAAGTTTAGATGCCAAATGTGCAAAAATGTTGTGGGAAATATACAATAACTGTGTGTTAAAGAACTAACCAACTCTGACAGAAGAATGAGAAAGAAAAAAAGCACATATATTCTCATTTTACCAAAAAAGGAAACCAGGCTCTATCATTTCTCCTTTGAAAGTACTGTACCTGATTACCAGGGTGGATTGTTTTTTTTTAAAAATAATCTTATTTTTGTTTAAACTTTACCTTGCCAAAGGTCGTCTGGCTCTGTTAACAGCCTCAAGATCTGCATAGCGGAGATCTAGTTGGCAGCCCACCAGAATGACAGGTGTGCGAGGACAGAAGTGCTTGATTTCTTGGTACCACATCGTTTTCACATGATTCAGGGAATTAGGATTAGCGATTGAAAAGCACAGAACGACGACATCAGACCTAGACAGGCAAGAAGAAAATATCCAATTAAAACCCAACAAACACGCTTTCTGCTGCGGCTTCATCTATTTTCACTACTCCACCTTAAAGCTACTCCACTCCAAACTTATAAAAATGCACTGATACCCAGATGTCAAAACACATGTTGTTCGTGCAGAGATTTGAGAGAAGCTACACGTTTCACCACAAAAGCATGGGAGCACAAAGCCACACAACTAGGAAGCACTGCTCGTCTACACCAAGAGCTGATCCCTACACCTATGGAGACAGCACTAAGAAGAGAGGTAGGGCTTGGCATTCTCTACTTTTACATTATGGTTATTCACAGGCTGTCATTGCTCAAGAAATAATTCTGACTGGACACCTCAATTGCAATTCAAAGATCATTGATGCTTAGTAATTAGAAAGCAGTTGTGCAAAGCTTCACAACAGCTACACAGGCAGACACAGATCGCTTCTGAACTTGTCATGGAGAAATACCTTTACTACAGCATTTTAAAAAGAAACTGAGGTTGTCTCCTTTGCAGTGCACTTTGCACAGCAATTCTCTAACACCTTTAATAAATAACCTGTTAGAAGGGCAAATCACTGTAAAATCACCACTTCCACAATGTAAGCAAAAATAAACATTATGATAAAAATAAGGTCAGTAAAGTGTAGAAGAGGACACTGGCTTAAATCAGAGTAAGCATGACAATATTTGCAGGCTTTTAAAGGTTTTAAGAAAACAAAATGTCCTTCATACAAGTATTTGCTTTATAAATTGTAAGTATGAGGATTAAGCTTGACAGTTCATCCACTAAACCACTACCTAACTCTTGTCAGAGCTAGCACCCTAAGACAGAGAAATGCTTGAATCCTTCTTTCAGGGCATTTCTAACTTGGCACAATTTCATTATTTATAATCAGGGATGTGATGTTACAAAGCAGCTCTCAAGCTCTTGGATCTCTCATGGGAAAAAAAAAGAAAAGAAAAACCGTTGAATTAAAACTTAAGTAAAACTGAGAGGAAGGGATATTTTGAAGTGGAAACTTATTGCCACAGAACTGTCAGCAGGATAAGCTCAGCAATACCACGTCTACCTGACGTCTGTTATCCTTTAATTTAGCACAAATGTGTTGTGTTTGCAGTTTGTGTGATGTACAGAGCAGTGGCAGTGAATCTTAACATGCACCTTTTAAAAATGAAATACCTCCTCAGTACTGCTGCCTTCTACATTTTACTGAGGGCACAGATAGATCCAGCAAGACCGTTTCTAAAGATAGCTGCATACAATACGGGTACCGCTGTAAGCATAAATTCAAGGCAAGAGAAATGCTCCTGCTCCAAGTTTGTATTTTATACAAACTGCAACACATCTGTCGTATCTAGAAACAAGGCCTTTTCACACCGCAGAGTTAGCTACTAATAGCGAAGTGGTAAAGCAGCTAATATATCGGTCGTCTACATAACTGAGGCAAACTTGCTCTATTTGAAGTCACAGAAGAGTAAAAACTAGGCCCCAGCAGGCATTTCCTTGGCTTCCAGAAAGGAGACATCAACGTACAACTAAGATACCCCCACCAGTTGTGTTACACATATTCTAACCTGGTCAATTGTTGTTTAATTCAAGATCATCAGGACTGCTGGAGAGGCTGGCTGGCTGGTCCTAACTAAAACTAAGCATCTCAGAGACAGACTGTCTTGTGTCCTTCAGCAATTAATATCTAAGCCAAGTAATTGCAGTCACAAGGATCCAACCCTCCTGACTCTACGAACCACAAGACACACGTCACCTCTGTCAGAAAACCAAAAGGAAACAAAGCTCCAGCAGGAGCTGCCAGGCAGAAGATGACAACAGCTCCCCAGGGTGCTGCTGCTGGCTGGTGCTGGGCTGGCCACAGACCCAGGCTCCTGAGAAGGGCCACTGCTGATCTGTTCCCCAGACTATCCAGCAGTCTGGCCCCGACATAGCCCTGCACGTGTTACAGCCCTTGCCAAGGGAGTCTCACATTTTTGCCATAGGGCTGCATGTGTTTCTTGAGCAACTCATCACCTCTGACCTTCCCTGGGCAACCACAGAACTGAGCTGGAGAAAGCTGCTTTCTTTACCCATAACTCATAACACACGTAGCATTGCACTAGCAGTGCATTTCCATCTTACTGCCTTCCAAATAAAGTGAAAAACAGAATAAAGAGGTAAAAAAATGGTGACTCACATACTATTTATCCTGTGCTAAACCCTGGAATTCCCCATAAAATGAATACCCTGAGGCTTCTGTACTTAACAGGGAGAAGTAAAGAGTTCTGTACCATAAACAGGATGGATGGGAAATCACTAGGTAGTGACAGAGTCCACACGCTGAACCAGCACCACAGCTGGGTCTGCTAGCTCACAAAATACACCCATCTTATCATAATAAATTACGTTTTCGTTCAAGTCATAAGCATGATTTGCACTATTCACACAAACTGGAGAGAGCAATACAGGAGGAAGATTAGCTGTCTACATAGGACTGTGAACATTTGGAAACTTTAATTAATGCCTACAATTCCTCTTAATGTCAAAGGCATATTTACAACTTGCTAATGCCTCAATATAGAGCTTGGTTTGGCATTTGTTCATAAATGCCAGAACCTGTCAGGTTAGAATAATGCATTAATATTTCCCAAACATTAAAAATGTACCAATGTTATTTCAATACTCTCAGGGAACATAAAAGGACAGAATTAAAAAAGAAAATATTGAATTAATTGCCATTTTTGTGCAGTTTAGTTACTTGGAGAACGAGAAAGGATGAATCATGGTTACCTCTGCTTTCTTCTTTCTCTCTGCAGCAATATATTTACAAATACAAGCTGCTTTCTTAAAAAAAAAAAAAAAAGAAAATCCATAACCATTTCCCAGTAAAATTCAGGAACAACTCAAGGAATATTTCTATAGTCTTGAATACCAAAAACTGCTTCAGAACTTCTCCATCGCATTCCTCCTACAGCACTAAGTTGAGATATTGTGTTCAATGACCTTTGTTAAACACAACATCATAAGTCACTGTGTGCAATCACCTTTGTTAAATACAGCAAAAGCATATGATTACATCTACAGCATATACAGATAAGTATTACAAATAATTCAGAGAAAATTAACTTGGATATCCAATCTATTGTCTTCTAGATTCAGCAGTACATGCTGAAAACACGTAACTGATTTATTCTTACACTGTGCTTTTCACAGGTTTATCAAAAGGAATTGTGAATCATCTACTCTTATCATTTGAAACACCTAAACACACTTAATTATCACCAAAGCTCGTAACTTCTGTATGACTTGCTCTAGCATGTGATCAACCACCATCGAAACACTCTGCATCATCAGAGTAAGAAAATAGGTTATTTCCTATTCGACCAGGGGAGAACACAATGTAGATGTGTGGGACTGGACAGGAGGAAAAGGGGAAACACGGATTCTCTCAGCTGTAGGCAAATCAACCATCGCTTCTACATGTTCGTCATTTCCTGGCTGACCAGACTCTGGCATTGGAGTCTCACATCAGCATGTAAGAGCACTTCAAATGCTGCCCTTGGAGTTGCAGAACTAATTCTTAATACATACACACCTGAAGCCAGCTCAGCTTGGTCTAAGCATAACTACGGACTTCCTATAGGAGGCTCCTGTAGGCAAAGAAAGAACCTTACCACCATTTTGAGACGTGCCCCATCTACCTAATGTAGGTATTACTTTAAGACATTCAACTATATCTTCCTAAACTTGGACAAGAAGAAGTTTGGAAGGAAGCAACTACCCCTTTTTAGACTTTAGAGGAGGAAAATAAACATCTCTGGCAGGAATCAGCACATGGTGTGCTGCCACCCTCTGAGCTCCTAGGGTGTGAGTTATGAACTGTACCAGATGTACAGAGAGCAGTCCAAGTCACTGCCAAAAAAGCAAGCAGTACAGCACTGACAAAGACAAGACAACTTTAAATTATCAATCTCAGGTTTCAGCAATGGTCAAGCTACAAGTAACCATTGTAACCATCCCGAAGTTAACTGCAATCACTACAAGGAGACACTCATCACCATGAGACAACAATGTGTCCTTGTGGCCAAGAAGGCCAATGGCATCCTGGGGAGCATCAAGAAAAGTGTGGCCAGCAGACTGCCCTGGTGAGGCCACATCTGGAGTACTGTGTCCGGTTCTGGGCTCCCCAGTTCAAGAAGCACAGAGAATTACTGGAGAGGGTACAGAAAAGGGCTATAAAGATGACTAGGGGAGTAGAACATCTCATGAAGAAAGGCTGAGGGACCTGGGGCTTTTTAGTTGGCAGAAGAGAAGACTGAGGGAGGATCTTAT
The DNA here is from genome assembly GCA_020746105.1 of Trogon surrucura. Taxonomy (NCBI): domain Eukaryota; kingdom Metazoa; phylum Chordata; class Aves; order Trogoniformes; family Trogonidae; genus Trogon; species Trogon surrucura. The sequence continues at coordinate 33,069,288 of CM036621.1, forward strand.
CAATGCTTATAAATACTTAAAGGGTGGCTGTCAGAAGGATGGGGCCAGTCTTTTTTCAGTGGTGCCCAGTGACAGGACAAGAGATAAAAGGCACAAATTTGAAGATAGGAAGTTCCATGTAAACATGAGGAGGAACCTCTTTGCTTTGAGAGTGGCAGAGCACTGGAACAGGCTGCCCAGAGAGGTGGTGGTGGCCTCTGTCTCTGGAGACATTCAAAACCTGCCCTGATGCCATGCTGTGCAACCCGCTTTAGGTGAATCTGCTCTGGCAGGGTTGTTGGACTAGATGGTCTCCAGAGGTCCCTTCCAATCTCTAACATTCCGACATTTTGTGAGGTGGGGGATAAAAAGCAGTATCCTACCTAGGTAACAAGCCTTTCTGATGGAGCTGTTAGAAGCAGCAGAGAAGTTAATGTTTCCAAACGAGCTGTTCTGTGTAACAGAACACTCCATTGATTTGGGACTGAAATTTAGAAAGATGCATCTGTTTACATGCTACGTGTGTTCCAGTGCTGGTGTAATGAGCTGCACTGAACATCACATTGCTGATCCATCTCTCAAGGAGACACTGTTACATATTTTTCATCTTCAGTAATACTCTTATTTTAGCCAGAACTTCAAGGAAACAGCAATATTAAATGACATCTCATAGATTCCATGGTAAGTGTGCTTAGAAGTTTAAAGTTTCATGGTCTGAATCTAGAGTTATAAACTGTAGTGCTGGCTGCAGATATACTAACAGTGGTTTGTGTCTCATTAAAGAAACAGGTTGCCCTTTGAAATGTACACACGGCACTATGTAGGAAGAAGTTGTTCCCTCTAGGTTATAAATTACAAGTTACTGGGAAAAATTGCATGAAAGAATTTCTGGCCATGTGTAAGGAGTATTGTTTGCTGTACAGTCATGGAATAAAATCATAGAATGTGTTGGGCTGGAAGGGACCTTTAAAGGTCATCTAGTCCAATATCCTTGCAGTAAGCAGGAATAGGAATAAAAGTGCTGGGTTTAGAAAGGAGAAGAAATAAAGCTGTGAGGAATACAAAATGTGAAGAGGACACGTCTCTGATCTGGAAATCAATGCACAGAGTGTGCAAGAGGAAAAGGAGGTAGACTGAACTGTATTGCCATGCTACCTTCCCATCTTTCGAGAGGATAAGTCAAAAGTACATGGTTTGTTTTAGAGTGCTTAAATGAGACCCAAGAGCTAAACCTGACAGAATCAGTTTAAGGACAGACAAATTATGTTTTGGTTGACAGCAAGTCTGTTGCACATATTTAATTGAACTGTAAGAATGGACTTGGAGGGTAGGGGGAAAAAAAACCCAGTGCATTTCTCCTATTATATTCTTTATTTTTCCCTGGTTTTAGAGATCAGCTTTTTCTGAAAAGCAAGGTTGAAGTAAGGGAGTATATAAGAATTTTATAGAGCAAAGTATTTGGTAGAGGTTCATCCAAATTGTTACTCTCTTGACTTTACCAGAACGACCAATTCTTGGACATTTATTTATCAATAAAAAGTTGTTTTGCTTTTACTTCTTCTGCCCTCATTTCTTTTCTTCACACTTCCTGTAATTTTCCCAAGATTCCTCAGACACCTGCATCACAACTGAACCTATCCCACCTGAGACCAGAATTTGACAAGAGCTGTCTCTAGTGTCCACCTGCATAGTCCTTCGACCACCTGAAAGGGAAGGCTGTGTAGTGCAGCAGCCTGAGTGCAAATAGCAGCTCCCAACTTTCCAAACACATCAGGTTCAGGCAGTAGAAGACCATCTAAGAATTAAAATAAGAATCTCATTTATGGCTGAACAAAACCCTGCTACATCTTCATGTCAATCCAGATACATTTTGAAGAGTTGCTCAGTTATACAACATTTTTCATGCATGCATCTCAGCTGAAAAAAAATTTGTGCAGATAAGCAAGGCTGATAATGCTTTAAGTGCACTTAGTTTTTAGTAAATGCAGTCGCAGCCATCACATGAAATGAGAAGAAATTTATTAAGTGACTGGTGAACATAACAAAATGACCTGAAGACACACGACTTATGTGCACACACTCAAAACAGATGACAGGCTAGGAAAACTAAAATGCAGGGGATGCCTGGCAGGTGAAGAACTGAAGATATCCAGGTAAGGCAGGGCAAGACCATGCAGTGCCCTGTATGCAGGAGAATCAATTAGCTCTATACTTTACCGACAGCAGTGAAGCTTCTTAAGTACTGGTGTAATGTGCGAAACTGTCAAAATGCCCTGCAATATATTCAGATTTTGTGGTGAGTAGCATGCAGATCTATTTCTAAGTTCTGTAATGTCATATTTTAGGAGAAAACAACAGTAATGAAAAGAAGATAAAGTAACCTTTAATAAAATTGCATATTTCCAGATGGTGCTTCAAAAGTTGAAAGAGTTTTCCCATACATTCCTTACAAACAATACATCATTCTTAAATGTTAAGCATTTTAAAATCTCTCCTATTTCCTTTGAGGTACTCATGGGAGAAGTGGTACATTTACAGAGAACGACAAAAAGTGTTCTGGTATTACAAAGAACAATTAAAATATCTCACTTTCTATCGCAGAAACGTGCAAGAGCTACCCTTATTGTACATATCCTGAGCAGCAATAGTGCTAAAAAGATCAGCAAAGTTGTGTGGAACAATGTTAACAAGAGGAAAAACAATTTTGTTCTTAATTTAAAGGACAGCTTACATGAGTCTTGGAATTTGGTTCATGTTATTGCTGGCTATAAGAAGTAAATTCACCCATAACTCTGGTTCAGCATGTATATATGAACAATTCCATCTCAGTGCTAGACAGAACTTCACAAGTTGAAACAGTCTGTCTGCAAGGTACCCTAGCATGATTTTGGGCCAAATTTTGCCAGTAGACTCAGTGAAACTCTCCTTGGAATCAGGTGTGTTTGCAGTGTACACATCCACCATAATGTACCCATACATGCCTTTTTCCCTACCCCAGAGCAGAGATCTCCATTACTGCATTTCTACTGCAGGAACAAAAACTCTACGATAAATAGAATTCTAGAGGTAGTTATTTGAGGCTGAAATACTCTGTGTATCATACACGAAGTCAGGATTTACAAAAGACAAAAGTCTTAACACCAAAGCAGTGGAGATGGGTGAAAGAAATTGATATAGCAAGAGAAGGTACAGAGTCAGCTGGAACACATCTGATCCACCTGGGACATGAAACTCACACTATCACAAACGGACTGGTAAGAATATAGCTAAAATGCTTTTGAAAGATGTATCAGCTGACTGCTGCAAGCAGTCGGGAAACAAAATAATGAGAAATAAATTCACAAAAACAATAGAGAAACCAGGAACACAGGGAAAGGTGGCTTTTGAAGTTTGTTTTTCTGTTATTGTAAGGAGACAGCTTACAGATGAGAACTACAAGCTATCTCTCTACAGAGAGCCAACCAATTTTCATCAAAGACACTGCAGAAGAAGAAATGAACCCTTTATTTACTCCCAGCCCCATCCCTTAAAAAACCTAGGAACCAATGATCAAACAGCAAAACATACTGTGTTTAAAAGAATTAAGAAAAGATTCAGTTAAAACACCATCTGAAGCAACATGTTTAGAAGAAAAAAAAATATTTTAAGGTATGTAAGGATGGTAAGGAAGAAAGAAAAAAAAAAAGTTAAGTTCCAAAATTCAGTAAAAGCATGATCTCTTGTAAGTACTGATGAAGAACTTTAGGAAGCCAGGGACAAGACAGAGAGAGGTAAAAATCCAGAGAAGATGAAAGGATTATAGGGTTTGGTTTGCATCCAGTACGAGAGTGACATCTGAAGTCACAGAATACACGAAAACTAAACATTAGCAACAGATGCTAGATACATCTCTTTCTCTAGGTAGAAAATACAGACTTTTTTTTTTGCCTTCTTTGGGCTATCACCAAAACCAGCTTCCACATTTTTTTTTGTTTAAAAAAAAAACTGTCAAGAAATTTTAACTGACAAGCTGATGTCAGAAAGTTATTGATAAGAACTCAGTTTAAATCAGTTACATCTGGTTGTGCAGAGTATCTTCCATATTCTGACACCTGTATGAGGAAACCCAGACTGAGATCCCAAGACCTTAGAGTAGAAAAGATCTCAAGAATTCCACTCCCACATTTAGCATTTCAAAAATATTTTGCTGTTGCCTTGCAGTCTTTTAGGACAGAGCCCAAATGCCCTCTTTCCACATAGCTACTCAGCGACTATTTAGGGGAGCAAGGAAAAATGGAAAATTATGTAATACCACAAATAACATTTGAAACATACCTTTTCATTCCAGTCAAGGAAGGCTTAAAGCATCACAGATGTGTCTCTGCTATAGATAGATCATCACATAGGCATCAAGATGAGCCTCAGAACCCACCAACTGTTACCTGGCCCATACCTTTTTCAAGAAGAAAGGATTCCTAATAACAATTCCATAGCAACCTCTTTCCGCTCACAACGTGGAACCACGGTGGTAAGCAGAGAAGAATAGTAGAGCTGCATTAATTTCAGTAGTTTAAGTATGTAAAGCATATAGTTCCCATCAACTGAGTGAAAAAGCCTCAAATCTTAATACAGATAACAAAAGAAGATAAAAACAGTGCATACACATACCATATCAGAATAAATGTATTTGAGAAAGCTATCTCTCTGTGAACCTCTCTGCTCAGTCTAGTCTTTCTTGGAGCTGATTTGAGCCAAAGTCAAAAGAGAAAACAAAATCATAACCACTCTACATATATATACACAAGTTTTTACAATAGTTCTTCAGGATTGCTTGATGAAGAACCTGAATAGCTTATAAACCACTGTGAAGTTGATGGGGATGCTCACAGATTTCGGTAACTGGAGATACTGCATATCACTTTTTGTAGTAGCAAAACATAGCAAAAGGAAGCAGCCACAGTGAGAGGTGCGAAAACCACTGGATTCCACATCAGCTGACCTTTTGCTAACAAAGCAAAAGACTCTCTCATGTCTGTTAAGTGCTACTGCTGTGAAGACTCATCTCTGATAATCCCCTCCAACCCATGCCAGTAAATGGCTTGTGGAAGATGGAGAATTATTGTAATATAAGAACAAGGAGAGCAAGACTGCAGCAGAAAGTGTGGACTTCCATTTAAAACGCTTCTCCTACACTGGATTTTCTCCAAAGAAAGGAGAGGAGCTGCTGGCCCGCTGTCAGCTTCGACACAGGTGGTGAGGGGCAGAGGGCACTGACCTAACTAAAGGCAAACTGAGTAAATCTGTGAGGACACGCACCCCACCCTAATCTCACTGAATTTGCTGGATGCAAATACCATTTTGTATCAAAGCTACCTGGGTTTTGTTTTTATAGAAGTATCCGCAGCATTGTCATTTAAGAAAAAGAAACAGAAAGCAAGCCCTAAAGAAATTAGTAGCAGTCTTCAAATACCAGTGATAAACCCCTACTCTCATGGACCCTTCTCAGCAGCATCCAGAAGGTACATTTCTGTGAATTCAATTACATTGAAGCAACTGCTTAAGGGAATTGTAATCGTACAGAAAAAGACAAATGCATGTGTTCCTCTGCGTACATACAATACCCACAAGGCTTATGAAATCCATTCACAACAGAGGAAATACTCTAAACATATTTTAAGAGGCTCTGTCAGCAATCTCACAGCAAGGCTCATTCACATTTGTAAGTCAGGAGGAAAAAGCTGTTTTCTGTCCATGTTGTATGAACAGATTTTGTTTGGTCTACAGCTCATATTTAAGTTGCAAGTAAATAAATCATTCTGGCTCAATCAGCTGACAAACCACATCCAGGGTATTTAGAATAAATATTTGATTGGGACTGAATTAACTCTGCAGATTTGTGCTCACGTTTACAGTTAATAGAGCTGCAAATATAAAAACCAGGATATTAATCAAATTGCAGTCAAACATGTTTGCCTGAAAAAAAATAAAAAAGGATGCAAAAGGAAAAAAGTGCAAGCCAGTCTTTTCCCATTTTGCTTTCAGAATTAGTTTGAACGTGGTGATACATTCAAAAACAGATTGGACAGGAGGATAAAGGATGGTGAATCCCGAGAAGTTGAAATGTAAATTAAGACATTTTCACGTCTTTACACATGCAATTCTGTGCCTCCCAGGGAAACTGGTACGTAACAACTTGAGGTTTATATGAATTTCTCACCTTATTTGTAGGCTTAGAAAATACAACAGCACTGAGACTAGATTGCTATTAAACAAAGAGGTAACTAGGAGCCAGAAATGAATATGCTAATCATAGCAAAGACATTGTCATTTTACACCATTTTGGAACAATCCTTCATCAAATGAAACCCTGTGGATCAGGAACAACAAATGACTTTTGGTTTTACATAGTGCCTAAGCTGAACTGAATAGGATACTTGCTAAACTAAGGCACATGCTCTAGTTTTAAGAAAAACCCCAAACATGTCAGTGCTGTAAAACTGCAGCAAATACTTCCACAAGTCCCTCCAGCCACACGCCCCTCCCTCCCTTAAGCTGTCAGGAACCATTTTCCAAAGCTCTTGGAGGATTGTGATTATTAAACTAAACACCACACAATAGAATGCAAGCTGGATTTCACTCTCCATCCTCCCATTTTAAAGGATGGCAGTAGAAACATTAGCTATTCCATCCTCAGTGGCATTCAAATATGTTTCTCTCTTTCCGTCACACAAAAATAGTGGAAAACACAGTCTTTTTGTCATTCTCCTTTCATGTTTCTATCTGTCAAAAATAAAGAATTAAGAAGGATTTATCTTTGTTTCAAGTCCTATTAACTGTTCACCCTGTTATCCATAGCATAATCTATTTATGTAACATTTCTTAAAACTCCATGGAACAATCTTTTCCAATGAGCAGCAGGTGAGTTAATGACCTCTGGTTCTTGTTACACTACGTTTAGGGCAATTAGAGGTCTTGGCTGAGTGTTTGGCTGAAATAAGCCTTGCCCTGCAGAAGGGTCATATGCATAAAAAAAATATGAAGGGTATGAAGGGGTTTTATTATTATATGGTCCTTCAGATAATCAGAAACATGGGGCACTTAGAGATGTAGCCTTGAGCAGTTTAGCACAAAATATGCCTTTCACTGTACTGCAAGATTTGACTCAGCTGTGAGTAGACTGTAGTTCAGAGGTGATTTAAAATCAATTCCTAGAAATGTGAACATTCAATATTGGAAATCTCTTTCTAAAATGCTAAAATAGATAAAAAAATACTAAACAGTTGGTTTTAAATGAAACAGTAATACCTTTCAAAACAATGAAGTACCTAATCAGTGCTCACAACTAGGAAATTTTACAACTGAAGTTCTATTCATAAAATAGTTTCTTTCCAGTTTCCAGTTACTTTCTAGATTAACAGACTTGCAGAAGAACCACTAACAGAACAGCAGGTTTCCAGAGAAGCCTTTTCAAGGTTCTGTTAACACAGGTTCCGTTCTGCTAACATCACAAATGAATCACTGTGATCATACCCTTAATCCCACGAGATCTCAAGTTATTCACATCCTCCTTGGTGTTTGCAGGATTAGAACTTAAGTATGTTGCTTCCCCCCCCTCCCATCCTGTCAGTAAATGTGGGATCAGAGTTCAGAACATGCCTGATTTTGTTCTCCTAATCTCTAGTAATCTTCTCAGCGACACACTATCCGTCGCAGAATATCAGGAGGCCACATCAAAAAGGAACGGTTAGTGGAAACATCAAGTTACATCCATATTTATCAAGGTAGGCTCCACATGCTCCCAAAAGGTAAAACAATACCTGTTCACATACTCGAGCAGCACTAAATATCAAGGTCAACATTACCTTAAAGTCATTAACTTCCCTCACTCACAAAGCTTATTTACAAATGGTACGGGCCGCGTAGCCCAGATGTGTTGCTACTTTAGCTCCTGACAGAAAATTCAAAGTGTTTTCATGACTCATGAAAAGACAACTAACAGTACTGTACACAAAGGAGGGTTTGTACAAAGTGCCATATGGACTTTTACAGTATGAAAATTTAACTGGTGGATTCAATCAACAGAACTCTCTCCAGCAGTTCTAAGGGGTGGAGGATAGCGAAGACTGTCATCCTTCAAAGTCACTTGTTTCATCAGAAAGCACAGAGAGAAGGAAAACAGTAAGACTGTACATTTGGGCAACATGGAATCCAAGGGTGTGACAGACCCACTACAAAGGGCATTCCCAGGTGGAAAAGAAATAAAAATGTATGTCTATAGGGTCTGATCGTCTGCAGTGACTGAAGCAGACATGAAAAAGTTATGAAAAAGTTCAAGAAGTTGAAAAAAACATGGGAATCAAGATTTAGCTCAAATGTCAGTTATGAAAATATCTGTCCAAAATCCATCTTCAGCTCAGTGTTTGCCCAGTGCAGGTAATCTGTTCTCATTATGTGTGTATTAAAATGCCTGCACTCAGCTGTTTGGCTGTCTGTACTGTCACAAGGCCAGATCTAATTACCATTAATCAAATCACAGAATCACAGAATGTTAGAGGTTGGAAGGGACCTCAAAGATCATCTAGTCCAACCCCAAAACAGAAAAACTCTCACTGAATTCAGTCCTTGTTGAAACTATGATGAAGTTATATTTTATGTGCTGTAAAATCTAGATTACATTTGTTTTTAGAACTTCCAGGGTTGATTTATTAGCAGATACTTGATATCTATAGAAGACAAACCATTCCCTTCCTCAGATTTAAGTAAGAAAATACAGAAAAGCCTCACCTTTCATGAAATGGGCTCTGTTCTCAAGAGGTTAGCTGCCCATTCATCATCACAGTTTTTAATAAAATAAATATTTCATTGAGTAAGAGTGATGGTTCCCAACAACTCTCCTTGTTAGTTGCTTGTTAGGCAATTATATCATACACTGCTTATACAGGCAAAGAATGCTGATGTTCAATTTTGTAAAACTACAATCTTATTTTGGGGAATGTTCTTTAAAATTTGAAATAGGACAACAGTTGTTGACAAAGCTTAGCAGGTTTTTTAAGGAAATGTAGCATAGTAAAACTATGCTGCTTTTAAATATTTATATCTTTTTAATCTGCGCAGCAGATAATCCTCTTTACGATAGACAGGAATATGAATACCCTTGATTGTTTTTAAGTCCTTGCTTTTCAAAATTAAGATTTCCAATTTTTTTTTCTGCCCTAAAATTGTACTGCAAGTATTATTTAAAATTTTGCTTGGATCAATTTACCTTCCGTAAGCAAAGCGCCTGTCTTTGTGGTGGTCCCCAAATGTATCCCACAGCCTGAGAGAGACGCTCACTTCATCCACAACATCTCTTGAGCGTTCAAGGACCTAGAACAGAACACAAGTGACATTCTCTTTCTCTCCATCAAACAAGTACATTTCTAATTCATCCCATAAGAGGGTCCAAAACACATTCTATACCAAGAGCCTATCACACAGAGTTTTCAGCAAATGCTGCATTTTATTAGACAGGCAGAATATGCATCTTTCTAAAAATAGGTTTGATAAATGAGTATCAGCCCACGGCTGCAGTAGATACCGTGCATAAAATACTTGTGAGCTCATTGCTGCATCCTAGCAAAGGAAGGCTTGCCAATAAATCATAGTACAACCTCACAGCATGTGCTCCATATTTGTACACCTGCAGTCCTTACCTCTTGGCAGACACGGTACTGATCAATGGCCCAGACAGTCGGTACGTGAGTTGCCAGCAGCTGGTACTGAGTCAAGGTTGTGTTGCACGCTCTTGCGCAAATCAGACGAGTCTTTCCCACTGCGTTATCTCCGACCACCACACACTTGATAGTTTCAACGTTGGGTCTTTCGTAGTCCATGTCAGCGTCCATTTATCAAAAACTGTAACAAGACAGTTAAACTTGTTTTCTACTGCTGTGCAAAACTAATGCTATTTAGAGTCAGAGTCTTCCACTTCTTGACAGATGCCTAAAGAGGACAAACTCTGGAGGAAAAGCTTGTAGTAAACTGTACCGAAGTAAGCTGGCCGTCCTTTAAATACCACACAGTTATGCAAATGCACAACTACTTTGACCGCAGTCAGTTTATGCAGTTCACATGCCATTTTCACTTTGGTTTCTGTAAACACAAGCCTGTTTGCAGAAGACAGATCTTGATGAAACAAGGACAGCTAGCACAAACTTACCTCTTGCTAATGCTTTTTTTTTATGCCAAGGAGAAAAGACTGGACATCAGTGGGCTTAACCTGAAAGATACCAGTACAAACCTGCCTTCTGTAATATTGCCCATTCAGGCTTTGATTTAGGGCTGTCCAAACAATATTGCTAACAGCGAGTCACACAGACGGTTTTAGTTATACGCACACAATAAAACTAACTTGTAAGCTGACTCCAGAGACTCTATTCTCTACAAACCACAACTCCTATTATATCCTGGATGTATCACACACTCAATTTTCCAAGAAGTTTGTACAGACCGTGGACAAAAATGAAACCAAACAGCCCATCAGGAACTTGCAAATATACTTATCTATAACTACAAATTCTTTTCTACGTGACAATGGTAAATGAAGAGAGGGAAACTTTTGAAGACTCTGTCCTCATGGGAAGGTATTATTGAAAATATTTACCTAAATATTCTATGGCAACATATTGAACAAATGCATGGATACAAATAGAAGCTGGAAAAAATGGATATTTGAAAAACAAAAAACCTCAAGGATGTTCACTACAGTCTGTCATATTCACATAAAAGAGTGTGAGATCGTAGTTTGGACATATCTAATTTTGTTTTTTTAATGTCTAGCAGTTTGCTGAGCAATCTGGTCTCTGCCAGGGAATCGTAATCAAGGAGGGAGATAAGGGAAAATACAAGGCTCAAGCATGTTCAGGAAGACCTTCCTAATAATTATTTCAGCAATGAATCCCACAGCAATTCAACTGACAAAACACAGGTCATTATCTGGAGTGTTTGTGTCTTTTTTCCTGAGAAAGAAGCACTACAGGTAAAGAAACCAAATTATTTGTTTTAATACCTTTTTAAACATTCACATCTCATTCACACATAAATATAGAATACATATTAACTGTCAGGCTGCTTAAAATATTAGATACAAGCTGTTTTGGGGTCCATTTTCCCACTGTTGAAAGTACTATGCTCTGATTTAAGTAAAAATCATGTTTAGTAATTAGTAGCCAAACACTGAATTTAACTGCATTCTTTCATTATTTAAAGCGATACAAACCGTGAAACAAAAGCCACTGTTAAAACTAAATGTTACCCATTTATTTAAAAATCGGAGTAGGGACTGCATGCTAATATCTGAAACAGCTAAGAACAGTTATTTTTATTCAAGTGTGAGACCACACAGACAGCAAGGTGCAAGCGTGACTTCATGCCACTACTGTGTCACATTTATGTCCTCACACACACCGAATGCTTCTGGAAATGCTACAGCACGGGCTAGCATGTGAGAATACATTTCAGAGAGTTGTCCTACGCAGTGCACTGAAACGTGGGCCCAGAAACTCTTCATCCTGGCACAAGTACATGGTTGCACAACTCAAGCTTTGCAATCTGCCAAATATAGAGCAAATAACACGGCTTCAAACATACAGGCACAGGATCTCGTGCACATAAACCCTAATGGCCTTGTGATACCAATCAGCTACAGTGGCACACAGGTTTTAGCTGATAAGGAACCAAAGCTATTAAGATATTGCCTCTACTCCTTCATCTGAGTTGTAACCCGCATCGCAAAGGTTACTAGTCTTGAAGTAAAGGGCTAGGGAGACTTCCAGCTACCTGTCTGCAACCGAACCACAGCGGCTTGTTGGGTACCAGTGCCCACAAGGCTGATACATGAGATAGCCCATGGGCTCTGTACCACCTCCACGAGCCCAAATACAAGAAGGGAAATGAGAGCATCATCTTTCCTCCTCCACATCCTTTCCAATAATACAGTCATGATAAAAGCACAAAATCAATACTTTTTTCCCACGTTACAGCGAATGAAACAAGTTTGTACACCACAGCCTCAAAGGCAGGGCCCTGAATGAGTAGCAAAACCCCCAAAAGGTTTCAGTATGTGATCTTAAAAAGTTTCAAGTGTGAGAATAAACAGCAACCCCCCTGATATAATACGTGGTATTAAATTACTTCATATTTTATTCATGCATGGACTAGACATCACAGATGGAATGTGGAAATGTTTACAAGGCTGGAAAACAAAATGAAGAAGCATGGCTAGCCTGTGTGTCTCACTGGTTTTAAACTAACAAGCAGAGAGATACCAAACCGATTTTTCTTCCAACCCAATACTCCATTAAAATGCTGTTACAAGGATTAGCTGAGGTTTTATAACACAATCTGATTTTAAAATTCTTCCGAAGTTCTTAAATGGTAGTTCTGCAAAAACACACTTCAGTCAGCCAGAAAATATGTATTAAGTACAGAGTCTGGAATCTTAAAAAAATTTCCAAGAGGATAACAAAGCAGTTTAAAATTATTAAGCAAATGTAAATAAAAGAAACAAGAGAAATCAACACAATTATTTGAGAATCCAAGAAAAGGAACACATTGAAATAAAATTCTAATATTATATTTTTTTAAATTTCCAATATATTTAATAACTTAATTAAAGCAAAGTTATCACAGAACTCAGACACAGCATGCCCTAATGTTGTAGATCAATGGCAGTCTAATGAAGATATTTTTAGCGTGACTCAATGCTGCACAGGACAGAGATTAAAATAAACTGGTATAACAACAAAACTAGAGTTTTGTGCCTATGTTAAGAAAAATAAGTTCTTAAATTCCCTTCAGTATATATATTCTCCGTATTAAAAATGTAAATAAATTTACCATTGTTCACTGGATTTCAGAAAGGAATTAAAACAGAGATAGCTCCCGAAGAGACTGACAAACAGAAGCCTGGACAGATATTTAGACACCTCAAATAAAAACAGATGCTAACAGCAAATTACAGTACAAACAATTAGCAAAATGTGTGGATTAAATGCTTAAAATGTAGACAAAAGTGTTCTGGCTACTGGAATACGTACAAGATCTTAAAAATATAGCCACAGTTATTATTTCTTTTTAAGGTAGCTTCTAGGTTAAGATGTTGCTAAATCTATTACTAATCAAACTAATTAAAAATGCTTAATGTGTATTTATACAATTTAAAGAAAAAAAAGTCTAGATTTGAGCTCTGAAGGTAGTATCTGGAAAGGTCAACTGGAACTGCAACAAAACTGGTTAGACAAGAGCAGACCAGCATGTATAAAGCTTCATTTAAAAAACCCCACAACATAAAATCCCAAGACCAATGACAAACTTGCTAAAACCAACATACAACCTGCAATAGTTTAACAACAAAACAAAATAGAGTAAAGTAAGAGGAAAGTTAGTGGAAGTGTGACCGTTCTCAGAAAGGACATTGCCAAAAAACTCAGAGAACAGAAAGGCCATCAAATGGAGAAGTGAGAAACCTGCTAGGGGAAAGACTGAGTCAAATATGGGTGTTCCCAAAAGAAAGCAGTGAAAAATTCATCTGCTTAATCCAGTTCTAAAGAAAGATGAGCAGATGGGTGGAAATGAAAAAAAGATACCCACAAGGATAACACAGGATCTCAAAATCTCTTAGAATGTTTCTATTTTTACATTGTCACCTGTGACTGTTTGCAGGTGAAGAGGAGACAGAGACAGCCAAAAATCAGATGTGAGTAAACTCAAGATCTAAGATAAAGCCATGTAACTAATTCACTTGATTAGCAGAAAAGAACTATTCAAAATAAAGCTGATTGATTTCCAAAGAAGTATAGGGTTACTCTTCTGAACCACAGCTTGCAGATGGTTATGATCACTGATTTCTTCCTCTGCTGCTTCACCTCAAATTGCTTTAGGATGCTCAGTTCCTTGTTTAGTTTTAGCTCATTCCTAAATGAGTTGTTATTATCATCACCAAAAAACAGTTGTGGTTGCCATAGCATGCAGTTCCTTCCGGCTAGTCAGCCTCAGTAATGAAACACTGCCTTTCCAGAGAAATTTTCCAAAATATCTGAGATGAAGCGTAGCACTTGATTAAACACAGTATCACAGATTAAACACAAGAGAGACACACAATATCTCTCTCTCTTTCTCTCTGCATTAATGTAGGTGTATTCATATACAAAAGATAACCAGAACCTAACCACAAATTTGTCTTAAGAATGCAGTTTAATATGCTTAAAGCTATAATTGCATTTTTCTCCGCTGGAGAGGAAGTGGATGAAGTTCCAAACCCACCAGTGAGCTAGCTCCCTGCGCAGGATCAGAAATCCACCCCTATGGATCTCACTGCCGATGCAGCTAACTGCTCATTTTAAAATATGTCCAGATATTTTAAATCATCCCTTAGCCTATACAAAACATAACCAAGACTTTTTTTTTTTTCAGAGAGAAGTAGCTAATTATCAAGCCTTTTCAGCAAAACACCACAAACAGATCACTAAGAGTACCTACATTAATCAGTGATACGGAGTGATCCTGCAGGCATTTACTTCCTAGCTCAGTACCTAAATACATGAGACTGAGACAGCACCTCTCAGCATGAAAACAAACAAGCATGTAATGTAGTTCTTGTGTTAAGAGCAAACTCTACTGCTGAAGGTTCAGAGTGAGAGCAAGTAAGATGCTTTCCTGCTCAATAAAGTTTTTCTTAAAGTTATTCCAAGGAAAAAAAATAATTTCAACCTGTCTCAAGAAATCTGACCAAACATGCAAACCAATAGTCCTTCAAATAAACAGGACAAACAGGTTGCCAATCACAATTACAATGTCACAATTTTATTAAAGGAGTCTAATGGAAAGAGACCCCAACATGTATCACCACTTAATATGAAAGGTGTGAGTGGGAATGATTTCAAAAACTCAAGGCACCAGTAAAGTAGTAAGACCATCAACATTTATTCCTGAAAAACACACTCTTTTGAAACTATATAAAGAACATTTGTAGGCAGTCCATTTTTCAGTTTATCCTGGAGATGGTTTTTTGAGTATAGTTTTGGAGTGACTCCTTCTGAGAGCCATTATGCAATAACCTACCAAAGGGAGTATAAAAAAAATAAATTACAAGACTACACAATGATCTTACCTCCATCCCCAAGCTGCAAAATTACTCCTTGCAACCACGGAAACTGGAAAAAGAGATGCAAAATGCCAACATCTTCAGGCAGTGAAGTCACTACCTTACACAGCAGAATCTGAAGGCACCAGCACACCAGCAAGGACCAAAGACCACATGAGCCGGAACAAGTGTGTGAAATGTTCCTACTCAATATATAACCTGCCATGTGTTGCTTCTGGATCTTAATGGATTAACACATATATGCCACGGGAAAAAGCAGGGGACTTGCTCTTCATTTGTGCAAGAGAATAGAAATCACAGACAGCTCTGATTTGGGGAAAGGTTAGGGTTTTGTGGTTTGGCTTAATCAACGAATTTAGGGCCCCACCAAGTATACTTGTGAAATAAATCACAATATGGTATTAAGTAACAGATAAACTATACCACCTGCTGAAAGACCATCACAAAATGTTTTTCACAAGATCTAAATTAATAACAGTATTTCATTAAATTGCAGGAAAGCCAACGGGGAGATTGCTTTTAAAAGAAACATTATTCCTTGTCAGCATGGAAGAAACACCTGGTAACAAAGGGCAACAGGACTCAAGGAGGTGGGATCAAACATTAGGTCACCAGGGGACAAAGATGGGCATGATGCATATCACACTGGATCCTCATCCAGGATGAAGAGGCATTGCCCTATTGCCATTATTTAAAGTTCTGGCAGTTTACATGGAAAAGGAAGAGACTGACATAGGAGGAAGAAATTAAAGATTAATTCTGCAATTTATCAACTACTTGCCCTACCTGACCCATTGACAGAAGACAACAGACACAGTCAATGATTGTGAATGGAGAAAAGCCCTTATATTCTGAAGTTAACCTGACCTTAAACATGAGACCCTTGGGTCTGCTATGCATAGAAAGGGTAGCTGACTGAAATGTTGTTTCACTGCATGAAGTGATAGATAACTGTTGCTGCCCACAAAAGGAGGGTGCAGGTCAGCAGGAGCACCTTTATCTTCCTTAAGGGCAGAACCTGGTTCTTTTTCAGCCGTTCTGGGATAGCTGGGGTGTTTCAGCTTAGGGCCAGCATCAACAAAGAAATAAACCCCACAGAATGCTGCCAAAATTCGATCCAGTTGGAGAAGGTAAGCACCGAGGCTGTCACCAAGACAGACTCTACTTGGCTTGCCTGAACCAACTTCTCTCGCAACAACTTTTGGCAAACGAGCATCAGATTTAATTCTGAATGCTACCACTTACTTTGTATTATGTGCTGGAAGAAAGAATTTCTAGGAAACTTCCACTCAGCTGCTATAATCTCTGCTCCATCCTTCAAGTTTAAAAGGGAGCAAAAAATTGACCATGGCCACATGTAGAAATGAAAGGAGCAGCCTCTAAGGAAGACATAAACTTGAAGACACAACATCCCTGTTTACCTAGAAAACTTCTGACTCAAATCATCACTACAACCTTCGTAGAAACTGTACAGACAGGGAATAATAATTCACAGCTTGCAGTATCATAAGCCTGTCAGTCTGCTCTTCCTCAGCATGCTTGACTCCAGATTTGTTAGTTTCTAAAGGCTAATTATTAGGATCTTTCATCAAGCCCAACCCACCTCTGTGATGGCACCTTTTGATTAGCAAAAACTAGCACTTTCTTAGATGACAAAAAAATCAGATATTAACAAAATACAAATTCTTCCCACGTTACTGTATAAAACAGACTGCCCTGAAGCTCAATAGCTGAGCATGGAAACATAAAATTTTAGGTATAATCACCGATTCTTGAGCCTCCTGAAAATGTTCAGTCCACAAGGATCTGTCTTTGTGAGACACATTCACAGTCTATCAGACCAAACAGAGATCCAAACCCATAGCTCAGCATTAGATTTGGACTCGGTCAATTTTCTGACAAGTTCAGGAAGATCTGAAGGGCAGAAACCAACAAGATGATTACATTGAGCAGCTTACATATTATTTTGACCTGTGACATACCTTGCAATACCCTTTGTGATGAGATCAGGGCTCTCTGGAAATTAATCCATACACGAGAAAAAGGACATTTAATTGTTTCAGAACCTCATTTGTGAGAATCTGGGATGAGTGCTTTCTGTCTGGTGGGAGAGCCTGCAACACTGCCATCCCTCCCTTCATCAGTTCTTTGGAGCCTCTCTCAAGAACAGACTACAACGCAGGGCAGTCACTCGTGATGCTTCTTGTTTCTTCCTTCTTGCTGCGCAGAGAGCAACCACACCAGATCCACCCCTGGAAAGAGGGAAACAATCCACAGCTGGTATGTGACTGATTCAAGGCTTGCACTTTGGCTTTGCAGATGCGTTTTGCTAGGATTCCAGATATACCCAGCTAGAACTGACTGCTCTTTCATTTACCAGAGGTGACCACAGCTGACATAGGAGACCAGGCAGTGATCGAGGTCGGGCATTGCTGTGGGTCAAAACCTGTCATATCATCACAAACCAAAATTAACTGTGGCTGACATTAATAAAAGCGGCTGAGAACCAAGTAACTGAAGAATGGACAATACCCATTGATGGTGATAACCATCACCAAACAGCTGGTACTTTATAAAGCAGCCACCCATAAAATGCCATTGTGCACAGAGTCCTTAGATTAGTCTTCCTTCTGCAACAAAAGGTTACACTGCAGAAGCAGATTAAAGGTGCCCCTTTACTAGCATTTTAGTTCAGATCAGGAATACATTTTTGAAGCAAATATCCCAGTTATCACTGCTTACCATGTTTTGTTTCACATCAAGTTCAGTCACAGAGTGCACAAACTGAATTGCTTTCAGATGCATCTGAAGGCAAACATGTGCCACTCACCACCAATGAGTAAGCATCCAGTCCATAGGACCAAATTAAAGGTAATCTCAAGCCCATGATTTATTTTTTTTTGCCCCTGAAATGTGTGCAGTGTGTGCAGATATTCTGTCTCCTAGTTTGTTTTTTGGATCAATGTAACTGGGGCAAAGCTGCAGCTGAATTCTTTGCTACCACAATGCTCAGAAGTATCTGGGACAAAACTCAAGATTAAAGGGAGAAGGATCACTGGAAAAGTCTGATTTAACATTACTGGGTTTCATAGTAATAAACTTCATGAAATCTCTGATTTTACTCTTATGTAATTAATTAAGATCATCAGAAGCTTGTACAGCATTAAATTATTGGTACTGCAGTATAGGCTGCTACTGATTTCACCCATATATAAAGAGAGGTGTTGAAATTGTATGCTATGTTTGGTAAGGACATTACTCTGAGCAGTGTTCCCAACAGTACAGAAGGGAAAAAAACCCATAACAATAACTACCAAACAAGGCATTGTATCAGATTTTGCACATTTCTGTAGGAAAATATTTATCAAGTTTTGCTAGAGCTAGAAACAAAGAAAAATATTTTAGATATACTGGTGACCTAGTAGCATACAGAGCTGCTGAATTCCCTTTTTGTGCTTGTTTTCCTTCCAAAAGACAGAATCAGGCTCTTGAACTTTACATCACATTTCACATGCATTCTCCTCTTTGTTAATCAGTTATACGTCATTTTGTTCAGTCCCACATGTGATCGCTACAAGGAAACTACACGAGAGCGAGACCTCATAATGACAGCAGGTAAAAATCCTCCAAAGGCCTAAACATTGACTAGAATAGTAAATACTTCAGGATGGCAGACTTAGATAAATGCTACTTTCAGATCTTGCATCAAGTTCTGCATTTATGCCTCAAATGCACATTCAGTGACATTAACTGAATTGTGTAGGAGGAGAGTAGATGTGGAGTTTTCTTGTAATGTCTGGTGCCACAGACTCATTTGCGAAGAAAAAAAAAAATTAAACACAAAGAGAGAAATTATCACTTTGTGTCCTTCATGTCAGACAGAAAGAAGAGGAAAAGAGAGAAGTAGAATGGTGGTGGATAGGAATCAAAGTAGCCCACTTTCAATCCATGAACCTACCCCTAGTAACAAAGGGCCCAACTATCACTGCATATACTGCAGACTGCACCAATTCCAGCTCATGAACTGTGCCACCGTTTCACTCCTTCAGCCCAAGGTTTTGAGCTCTTGAGTGATTTTGAGCTCTTCAATGATCCAAGGGTACATTCACACCAGTCTGACAAGCCTTGCTGCTCCACAAGTCTGCTGTATGCAGAAAGGACTGCTCAGCCTTTCCTTTCCCTCTCCCCCAAGCACATCAGTCTTCCTACATTTACACACTCTGCTGACAGGATAGATGGGAGCAAGGGAAAAGCATATCAAACACCTGCTGCTCCTTTGCTCCTCCTACTTTGAGGCTTCTTTGTCCTTTCATCTCCTTCAGCATCAGTCAACATCTGGATGCACGACTTAAGCATTTTTGCAGAGAATAAGATGTATTAGCAAAGAATCAAACATTGGGATTTACTGGTCAAGTGATCAGCTCTTCGTCTCAGCCTAATGGTCTACAGTATTTGTGAAGCTTGGAGTTCTAAAAGGGCAGGAGTTTTAGAAAACTCCCCAGAGCCAAACCTGATGTTTATTTCTTCTTAGATGAAAATACTCCTATGTATCTGAAGCTGCCCTAGTTCTGATGCTCCTTATTATGTCACATGAAGAATCACAGTACAAATATTGAACTCGCCAAGTTATTTTTTGCGCTGTTAATACTGTACAGACACATTGTACACCTGTGACATACAAATCCAATGTGCCTGTAAAAGAAAAGCATGATCTAATGGGAAAGGACCTCTGAAAAACACTGATAATAAATTAAGCTGTTCTGTTTCCATGTACTCCACGTGACTCTTAAGACTGAAATACAGCCAGTACAGAGATACATGCCATTCAACCGCTACTTACACTGAGCGGTCATATGGCAACTCTTCAATGTAGTCCTGACAACGATGCTTTTCTCCCCACATCCTTGACTTCTGCTTATAAAGACCAGTAGCTTAAAAACTCCCCTTGAGCACACTGAACAAACTAATTTCCACCTCAGCTTCTATTACAGCTCAAGCTGAACAGTTGGCTTTGAGTCAGCTCTGTGTCCTGAAATAGTACACAAACTGAGCATGAACAAAGTCATTGAGAATATTCCGGCATCATTTCCTTTCTCTCACTGTGACCATATGCAGAGCTTCAAGGGATTTTTTTTATTATTACCATTTTTTAAACTAGTGCTGCCTTCAGAAGCCTTAGTAGTGCCTCGACTAATAGAAGGCAACTCAGAGCTCTCTGACTAGTCCCCCTCAGTCTGCCCAGTAACTAATTTCTCTTTGCTCTAGATGTTGAATGCCACAATACCGACTAAAGGTTGACTTAACAAATTACAGTCCACTACAGCCCCTTTCTACGGCCCCCAAACAGGATCTGACAGACACCCGATAATCTGTGTGCTGCAAGAACCCCCAGCAGCCTCCGGCTGTTGTCACAGCAACCCACAACAGACTCCACAGACACAGCAGCTGGAAAGAAGGGGAGGGAGAAAGAGGAAGAAAGCGAAATACTTTTTTAGTAAAAACATGACACTCAGAAGTACCAAGTGCCAGGAGGTTTCTGCTTCCCGTATACATCGTACCCCTCTATTTTTGCCTTGCAGCCTGTGGCCTCGCTGGAGAGGAAGCCAGGCAGATCCGCTTGGTCAAGGACTCGGCCCTCTCAGTCCTCGGGGGAGGGGAGGATGCCGCCTCCTCCTCCTCTCTCTCCCGACGAGGCGTGCGCGCACCTGCGGGGAGACGGGACGCGTGGGGCGCCGCCAGCCCCGCCCTGCGGAGCCGCTGGCAGCCAGCCCGACCTGGCGCCGCGCACGCAGCCGCGGAGGCTGCACCGACAGGTCGGAGCACGATCGCGCCCGGGCGACGCGGGACCTACCGGGGAGGGCGGGGATGCACGCAGCGGGGCCGGCCGGCCGGCCCCGGCGGGACGGGAGGAGGGTGGCCGCTGCCACCGCGCCGCCCTCCCGCTGCTCCTCACAGCGGCGGGGCAGTGCGCGGCCGCGGCTCGGCTCGGCGGGGCGGCCGCATGCCGCCGGCGCGGCGCCGTTCTGCCCGCCCGGCCCCGCGGTGTGCGGCGGGCTGCCCCCGGCGCGGCGCGGAGCGGCGCGGCCCGTCCCGCCCCGCGGCGCTCTCTCGGGCGGCGGCAGGCGGCAGGGCCGGCGGGAGCCGCGCGCCTTGTGACGTGCGCAGCCCCGCGGTCTATTTTTAGCGCGGCGATTGGATTTCATTCATGAAACCGGCGCCGCGCGTAGAGGGGCGGCGGCTGGAAGCGCGCCCGCCGCCTCCGCCCGCGGAGCCCGCCGGCAGCACGGCACCGCCAGCGAGGGCTGCCCGGCGCGCACCCTCCGCCTCCGCCCCGGCACCAGCACGCCCGGGGATGCTTTCTGCCTCGTGGGAAAAGGTCGGACGCGAAACGAATCAAAAATAAACGAATACACACACACGCCCTCCCCCCCAAATATATGCACGCTCTATAAATACTGTGTGTGCATGAACAATCCAAAGGTCCTGAAGTTCTCCCCGAACAGTCCCCGGAATTGGGGACATAATTTCTTAGTGCAGCTGCTGCCGTTACATTTTGAAATGACCTGCCTCCGTTTTCGCGAACATTTGAACCCTTCGTGCAAAAGACGTGGACAACTAAACCACAACCACCCTCTTCTCTTCAGCTGGCAGTCTAAACTTGGAGTTTTCTAACCAAGGAAAATGGCTCATGGCCTCCTCTGTAACTGGGAAAAGCACTCAGTTCAGACCAGACCAGGCTCCCTGACAAAACACTGCTCTCCGGTTCCTCTGTTTACCACTTGATATCAACAAAAACGTAACTAGCCAGTAAAGAGCACGGATACAACTGCTGCAACTATGAGATTTTTTTTTCACATAGTTGTGACTGTTAGAAAGAACATACTTTCTTACAGCAACCTGAGCTCACGAATTGCAGTCTTGTAGCAATAATAGAGTCAATTTTTGTTGTAAAGTTGTTTTATAAACTCCACTTCCAATAGCAGTTAACTACAAGCAACAGGTTAACAGCATCCAAATGCATTTGTTTATAGTCAATTACTTACATTTTTCAAATACCCAGAAGCCAGACTTACATTAACCAGGTCAGACTGCAACAATTTTCAATTGAGTACATCTATGTCAGGAAAAATTACAGTTTGCAGCTTCATATCACAGGAGGCTGTCAGGGGCAGAAGAACAATGTGTGTCATTGCAAACAGGAAGTGTTACTTTCCTAGCTTTGCACAGAGTTTGGATGGAGAAGACAAATGCATTAGAAACTAAAACAACTCAGGCATCTGCTTGCAATCACAGAAATCTCAAATTAATAATGCAGGCAACAAAAAGGAAAAAAAAAAGTCAAGAGATTTTAAATCATATGATTGCTTTCATTCTTTTGAATTTCAAGCTCTACATGAACTCTTTCTTCTCCACAAATGAGAGTTAAAAATTTTCATTCTATGCAAGAACAACAATCCCTGTCTATTCACTTGTTTCTAGGACATGTAACTTTTAGGAAAATAGTAAGGCCCAGGTTGATCCCACTTAAGCCAGGGGGCTTAGCAAAGCAGGGTGATAAAAAGGCTATTCCTTGTACTGGACTGTTTCAGTATGTCAGTTCCTTACTGATACCTCTATTTTACAGTCTAAATAACTACTTTCTGAAGACAAATCACAGAGATAGAACCCTATGTCTCTATTAAACACACATAGACTATCCACTGCTGCAGGCTGAATGCTATTGTCAGAACAGGTAAGTTAGCATCATGTGGAAGAAAATTGCTTGCCAGCAACCAGACTTGCTCAGATATTGACTCAAGAAGTATTGGACTGCAAGAAAAAAAACCCAAGCCTTTTAGACCTGCTTACAAGCCAGTTACAGAGTTTTTCTATAGGAATAAAGGAAGAGTGCAGGAGGAAAGGAGAAAGTGTTATTTTTAGTCCACAACAGTAAATTTTGCAGAATACAGCAATGACAAAGATTAATCAGGTGGTTAAAACAGGGAAAAGAGAAACAGGACTTTGCTTTTGATGGGGATAAAGAAAAAAACTCAAGTTTCTGTCTTTTCTTCCTGTTTCATCAAAGGGTACCCAGAGCCTGAAGGCTTCCGCAGCTGTGGAGACAGCTACATGCTACTATGTGGTTTCCATTTTAATGACCATCTACAGCAACTTCTACTATTCAGTGCCTTCCCACTACAAACATATAACCTCTTACACAATTCAGATTGCAAAGTACAACCCAGCAAAGTATAAAATAAAACCCCAGGACAGCTAGGAACTCTCTGTCGTCTGACACATAATCCTATTGAATTGTGTTCACATTTTTGTCCAGTCTTTTAAACAAACAGTTTGGTTTTAACCATAAACTTGAATGACACACATTGAGAAGGCTGGAACACATCTCTAACAGGGTACTGAACAACTGACAGCTTCGAGGCTTTGATACAAGAAAGTATAGTCATAAACCAGAAGTATTCCCACTGACTCTGCATAAGCATTAAAAATATATGAGTAATAAGCCTTTACTCAATCAGATGTTTAAGCGCTATGGGTAGCCATCCTGGATTTTTCTGTTTGCTTGCTTTCAAGGCACAATAACAGCTAGAGAGAAAGGAAGATGGAAGTAAGTTCTATCTTTGCAAGCAATCCTAAGGGACATGGCACTGGACAATGGCTAGCATTTAACTATAGAGTCTGCTTTTGCCAAGTCTGTACAGCTTTCCAAAACAGGATTATGGGCTGCCAAGTATGGCCCATCATTGCATCTCCACTGCATGCTTTTCACACAACTTGGAGAATAACTGAATAAAAAAAGAATACAATAATAATTAAAAAATGCATTCATACCCATGGAGAATTCTACTTCCCTAGAATTATTTCAGTTTTGTTAAATCACAAAAAAAAAGCATTTGGAAGTTCAAATGTAAAGGTATATTCCCATATGCTTCAATATCCTATTTGTTACTCTGGGGCCAAATTAACCTTTTGTTTTTGAGAATGTATTTCTCAGATGAATAAAAAACATCAGGAGAGATTATCAGTTGTGCATAAACCATAACTGAATTTACAAATAACCTTTCTACTCCTGGATCCAGAGAGTTAGTTTAACTCCAGAGGCTGCTCCAACATGCAGTGTTAGCAGAACTCCTAAGGGAGCATTCTACCAGTTCCAAAAAGCTGCAGCTCAGTGCCCTCAGGCCCTTCCGTCTACTGCACTCCTGTGACACCAGCGAAGGCTCAGGAGTAGATAGTTTGAAAAAATACCAGTCAAGGATAACAGGAGGTACAGGAAGAGTGACTACAAGCATTTACTTCAGCTTCTTCGTCAAAACTCTTCTGGAAGAGAAGGAAAAGAACTAGCCCATGCTTTTTACCACCCCATCATAATCTAAGTCTGCTGTATCTGCAAAAGAATAATAGTGTAAGAATGGTAAGTCTGGATTTTATATTTTATATTACTGTTTACCAGCCTTCTGAGAAAGTCTGCATCCCACACCCATGCAGACTCAAGGCCATGTGGAAGGAAGGGTTTCCTCCCTGTACTAGAGGTCTAGGTAGGGTCTATCATGGATGGCTACTATAAATCAATCTACCAATCATAGAATCATAGAATAGTTTCAGCTGGAAGAGACCTTGAAGATCATCGAGTCCAGCCTCTGTCCCAGCCCTATCAACCTACTAAACTATGTCCCCCAATGCAACATTTGGTCGTCTCTTAAACACTTCCAGGACGGTGACTCAACCAGCTCCCTGGGCAGCCTGTTCCAATGGCTGCCAATCCTTTCAGTAAAGAAATTTTTCCCAATATCTAACCTGAATCTCCTCTGGTGCAATTTAAATCCATTTCCCCTCGTCCTATCACTTTCCACTAGGGAGAATAGACCAACCTCTGCCTCTCTACAACCTCCCTTCAGGTAGTTGTAGAGAGTGATGAGTTTTCTCCTCAATCTCATCTTCTCTAGGCTAAACAGCCCCAGATCTGTCAGCCTTTCCTCATACGACTTATGTTCTAAGCCCTTTCCCAGCTTGGTAGCGCAACTCTGTAACCTTTCCAGCGCTTCGATGTCCCTCCTGTAGTGAGGGGCTCAAAACTGGACACAGTACTTGAGGTGAGGCCTCACCAAAGCTGAGTACAGGGGCATGATCACCTCCCTACTCCTGCTTACTACACTATTTCTGATTCAGGCCAGGATGCTGTTGGCCTTCTCGGCCACCTGGGCACACTGCTGGCTCATGTTCAGCCGGATGTCCATCAGCACCCCTGGGTGCCTCTCTGCCTGGCAGCTCTCCAGCCACTCCTCCCCAAGCCTGTAGCACTGCTGGGGTTTGTTGTGGCCAACGTGCAGGACCTGGCATTTGGCCTTATTGAATTTCATTGACTTGGCCTTGGTCCAGTGATCCATCTAGTGATGTATGCCCTTGGTCCCTCTGAGGACTACTCAAGCTTTTAAGTCAAGACAACTGATGTTATTTTCATGCTGTTTTAGGTAGAAACATCCAAGCATGAATGCAGTTTCCTAAGACAAGTTACACACACTGACAACAGTCAGCACGGACAGTTACAGCATTGGGCTTGAGCATGCACTGAGAGAGGGTGGATCTGAAGTTGCACAGAGGCAGCCTGGGACAGTCCAAAACCAAAGCTCAATAGTACTGGACAAATTAGGCTTCCTCTCTCCCCCTTACGCTTGAATACAGGTGCCCTCCATATTAGAAGACTTGAGAAACATGTTAAGATTAAAAGCATGTCAGTGGGAAAAAAGTTTAAACGCACAAGGAATTAAGTAAAACAAAGTAAGTTTAATTACCCTGTATGGGCTCCAAGTTGCATGTGGCTATCTCACAGGGACAGAGGGTGTTCTCTACAATCTATGAAACTTGCTTTCAACAATACAAAAGAACACGAGTGAATGATGTACAACCAAAATAGAGAGACGTGGTACTTCAGTTATGGACTTTGCCATCCACTCATTGTATGTGATATACATAGTCTCAGCCAACTGGCAGTATGTGAATTAAAATATCAGAATTACCCAGCTCCTGTCATTGAAGTCTATATTTTTCTCACAATTAGGCTCAGAGGCTTTAATTACGTGGGTAGATCAAAATAATTTCTAACTACTTCTGTAATGGATTAGGATATATTTTAGTAGATTTTATCCATTAAAAAAATCATAAAGAGGATAAATGCCTTGGGAAAAAAACCACAACTATGTAAATGCATATCCTATATACATTGAAATAAAATTCAAGTAACTTCCTGTCAATACAATTTTTGTATTAATGGGTTTGCATTCAGAACTGTAATGCACCCATGGCCAAATGCTTATGCATTCACAATTAGTGTTCTTTTTCAAAACTATTATATTGTACACAGTCCTCTTTTCTCTTTGGTGTAATAAGGACAGAGTTTAGCGTTTGACGTAAGGTGCTTCCATTTAGTGATGTCAACATCTATTCTCAGCCAACTGTGCAGATCGATTAGGCCAGTTGTGGCCCTTTTCATATTACTGCACACAATTGTCTCAATTCCCAGAGATGGAGACATGTCAAATATACAATATCTTCACTGTTTGCATTAGACCTTACCGTAGACCACTCTGAATTTATTTGTTCTTTTTTTTCAGTTATTCACTGAATTCTAAATATAGTGCAAGGCCATTATCACTTTAAGAAGCCTGCAGTGCACCAAATTTTATTAGAGCATTCTGTGAATGATGTATAGCACTACTTGTTTGCCTTACAAATTGTATTTCCACATTCTTTTTCATTAGTGGAGATAAAAATTCTTAATGTATGTGTACATTTTGAACAGCTGGGTAAAAAAGAAAGGGTCTATCTAGAGAAGGAAAATGCTAATACTTATAATTTGTAATAAAAACTAGGTGCCACCTTTTCAGAGGGTTATATTTCAACAATGCTGTAGTCTTTAGTCTAATCACTTGGAGGATATTGGCTTTTGCTTTTCCTTGCTTCTATGTTTAATCCGTTCATTACAAGACCTTGCTCTCTCCAACTCACCCCACAGCAGAATGGCAATTTAGGTGGGAAAGGGCCTCTGGATGTCATCTTATACAACCTCCTCCTCAGTGCACAGCTAACTTCAAAGCTTGATCAGGTCAAGGATGGTAAGTCCACAGTCTTCAATCTGCTTGCTCCATTGCTTAGCCACCCATGTTTTTCTTTACACCCCATAAGAATTTAACTTGCTGCTACTTCTGACTGCTGTCTCTTGTCCTTTTGTTGTACAACTGTGAGAAGAGTCTAGTTTCCCTTATAACCCTTTGTTAGGTACCCAAGATAGTAATTAGATGCCCTCTTAGCCTTCTCTTCTCCAGGCCAGATAAGCAGCTCCCTCAGATTGTCTGTGTACATCTTGTGTTTCAGCCCCCTATCAGTATTAGCAGCCCTTCATTGCCCTCCCTTCAGTCGATCAATCTCTCTTCAATACTGTGAATCATAGAATCATAGAATGTTAGGGATTGGAAGGGACCTCGAAAGATCATCAAGTCCAATCCCACTGCCAGAGCAGGAATGCCTAGATTATGCTACACAGGAACATGTCCAGGCAGATCTTGAATGTCTCCAGAGAAGGAGACTCCACAACCTCTCTGGGCAGCCTGTTCCAGGGCTCCGTCACCCTCACTGAGAAGAAGTTTCTTCTCGAGTTTAAGCAGAACCTCTTATGTTCCAGTTTCAGCCCATTACCCCTTGTCCTATCAGTGGTTGTCACCGAGAAGAGCCTGGCTCCATCCTCGTGACACTCACCCTTGATATATTTGTAAACATTAATGAGGTCACCCCTCAGTCTCCTCTTCTCCAAACTAAAGAGCCCCAGCTCCCTCAGCCTTTCCTCATAAGGGAGATGCTCCACTCCCTTCATCATCCTAGTTGCCCTGTGCTGGACTCTCTCCAGCAGTTCCCTGTCTTTCTTGAAATGAGGGGCCCAGAACTGGACACAATATTCCAGATGGGGTCTCACCAGGGCAGAGTAGAGGGGAAGGAGAACCTCTCTTGACCCACTAACCACCCCCCTTCTAATACACCCCAGGATGCCATTGGCCTTCCTGGCCACAAGGTCACAGTGCTGGCTCATGGTCATCCTGCTGTCCACCAAGACTCCCAGGTCCCTTTCCCCTACACTGCTCTCTAATAAGTCATTCCCCAACTTATACTGGAACCTGGGGTTGTTCCTACCCAGATGCAAGACCCTACATTTACCCTTGTTATATTTCATTAAATTTTTCCCCGCCCAACCCTCCAGCCTGTCCAAGTCTCGCTGGATGGCAGCACAGCCTTCTGGTGTGTCAGCCACTCCTCCCAGCTTGGTGTCATCAGCAAACTTGCTGATAGTACTCTCTAGTCCCTCATCCAAGTCATCGATGAATATATTGAATAATACTGGTCCCAGTACTGACCCTTGAGGCACTCCACTGGATACAGGCCTCCAACCAGACTCCGCGCCATTGACCACAACTCTTTGGCTTCTTCCCCTTAGCCAGTTCACAGTCCACCTCACTACCCGAGAGTCTAGACCACACTTCCTCAGTTTAGCAGCAAGGGTGCTGTGGGAGACTGTGTCAAATGCTTTACTGAAGTCAAGGCAGACCACATCCACCGCTCTGCCATCATCTATCCACCTTGTTACATCCTCGTAAAAGGCTATGAGGTTAGTCAAGCACGACTTCCCCTTGGTGAAGCCATGCTGACTGTCTCTAATGACCCTCTTATCCCTGATATGCCTTGAGATGGCACCAAGGATAAGTCGTTCCATCACTTTCCCAGGGATGGAGGTGAGGCTGACCGGTCTATAGTTACCGGGGTCCTCCTTCTTGCCCTTTTTGAAGACTGGAGTGACATTTGCTTCCCTCCAGTCCTCAGGCACCTCTCCCGTCTCCTAAGACTTGGCAAAGATGATGGAGAGTGGTCTAGCAATGACATCAGCCAGCTCCCTCAGCACCCCTGGATGCATCCCGTCTGGACCCATGGATTTATGGATGTCCAGATTGCTTAATTGGTCCCTAACCCAGTCCTCATCGACTAAAGCAAACTCCTCCACTGCCCTGACTTCCTCTGGGGCCTCAGGGGAATGGGGCTCCTCAGGACAGCCTCCGGCAGAGTAGACAGACAAAAAGAAGGCATTCAGTAACTCTGCCTTCTCTGTATCATGTGTCACCAAGGCACCCACCTCATTCCTCAGTGGGCCTACATTGCCTCTGGTGTTAGTTTTATCTGCCACGTGTGAAGCCTGAAACTGGACGCAGTACTTCAGATGCAGCCTCACAAGTGCTGAGTGGAGAGGAATAATCACTGACATTGGCCTCCTTGCTACACCCGGCCCAATACAGCCCAGGAAGCAGTTAGCCTTCCTTGCTGGAAGGCTGCCCTGCTGACTCAGGTATGTCTCAGCCTGTTCACTCATGCTGTCAGAGTCTCTCATGAAACCTTACAAAACTCTGTTACTGCCTGTGCTGCTGCCTTTCTCTTTCTACAGCCTGCGTAGCCTGGTCTTAAAAGGGAGTGGATTCATTTGAATAGTCCCAGTTTGCAACATTAGGTGTACCAGGATACGATTAAGCAAAAAAAAAAAAATAAATATTTTGGCTTAATATGAAGAGCAGCAAGAAAAACAGCTGAGCGGTTATGTAAGAGTCTCCCAAGGGAAGAAGTGGCAGAGTTATGGCTCACTGCATTCAAAGCCCAGAGAGGATAAGCCTGTATTAAGAATTTGTCGTACAGCACAGTTTTATTACAGATGTATAATTATTTTAATGGTAACAAGCTTCAACAGCTTGTATTTGCTATTCTCCCTGCTTCAAGATTCTCAGAACTACAACATGGGTAGGAAAGACTTAATCAGCTTCTAAAAACAGTTCCAAACAGAAGCTAAATGGGAGGAACTGACTAGTAGGAGAATTTCTTCTTGAATGTGTGTCATTTTGCTGTTTGGCAAGGGAATGAAACTGGAAGTGATTGCAACAAAGTGTCATAAGACTTTTCCTCAACTATGCAAAGCATGCGTCTTTAGCAGTTATTTCCAGTATTTAAGAGGTTTTCCAATATACAGGAGATTTATCTTGAAAATCAATGGTTTGCCCTCTAAGCCAATGCATTAGAGTGCTACAGCTGCTTAGCTCACTAACCAAAATTAAGGGTAATGCTATGCTTAAGGCATCAGCAAAAGTTTGACCAATATCAGAAGAATCATTCTAATTTCTTGACAAACCTGTCCCTAGCTACTGTCTCTATCTGCAGACTGCAACATATCAGAAATACATTTTCAGCCCAGAATAACTCTTTATTACCATGTCACAGGACAGCATTCACACAAACATGAAATGCTAATCCCAGGAGCAAATCCTCACCTTGAAGAGCTGATTTTGTGTCTGTACTATGTTATCCAATTACCTCACCTGTAGTGCTGGCATCTGTGTAACTGTTCAGTTTCTTAAAATGTTTCTCCCATCTAATCAGATGTTAATGGGATGGAAATAACTTCTTTGTGGAACGAGAGTCATAGCAAGCAGTCAGCTGGGGAAGATTCTCTGTTTGTCTGACCTTCTGGCTAGTTGTCAGTCTCCCTCCCTCCTCTATGCAGAACAGTCAGAATGCACTTCTGTCTAAGAACTGAGTTTCAAAGAGACAGTGGTATCTTGGAACTCCTTTATACTACAAGACAAGGTTTTCAATGGCAAACAGTCTTTGCTTCTCACTCTTGATCCAAGCTGTTGAGCTTTAAAAGCTGTCTATAAATGGATCAGCTCATATTCTTTAAAACATTATGAATGCTTTCCCTGCCTTTTGAGGCTTGTAAAAATCACCTCATTTATTAAAAGCCTAGTAGTAAGGACACAAAATATAGACTAAATTTTAGAAGCTGACATATTCGTCAGGGATTGCACAAATTCTACAGGACTGATACATAAATAGAGGTCTCTGCAACGACATGTCCTTACTGCACCAAGTAATTTATACTGGTGCTATAAAGAGATCAGGAGGACAAGTCTTGAACACAGATCTCTAATTATAGGACCTGCAAGGTGTAGGGTATGGGTAGTGAGAGGAAAAGAAGCAAAGCAGATTTTTTCTCCTTTTCCACAGTTGCCAAAGACTTGTATAATTGGTCTCCGAATCACTGCTTATATACAAGAACAGCAGCCAACAGCCATATTCTTATCTTTATAGGGTGTCAAACCCAGGATTAAACAGTGGAATCAAGGGCAGCTTAATCTCACCATCATTAATCTTTGAGAAACAGCCTTATTAACTACAGCTTACTCTTCTGCACCTCTGGCACATAGTTAGCTAGACATGAAAGTAAAAAGACCCCAGTTATGGTTTAAGGGCTTGATGTAAATCCTGCTGACACTGATGGAGAAAAGCTTCCATTCACTACTTTGGGCTTCAATTCAGGTGATAATTCAAGAAGGAAAATTCCATAGAATTAGTTGCAACATATATCTTCATCTTTCTAAGACAGGCATAACTTAAAGTAGCTGAAAAAAAAAACCAG
The DNA here is from genome assembly GCA_020746105.1 of Trogon surrucura. Classification (NCBI taxonomy): domain Eukaryota; kingdom Metazoa; phylum Chordata; class Aves; order Trogoniformes; family Trogonidae; genus Trogon; species Trogon surrucura. The sequence goes on from CM036621.1 coordinate 33,100,883, forward strand.
CGCTGAATGAAACACCTATCACTTCAGTATTTTTTCCACTAGGTTGTTCAAAGAATATACTAGTTTGGATTACAATTTCCTCCCCCCAAGATTACAGTACAATTCTTCATTTATTTTGAATGGTGTGATTTTACACAGTAGCAATACTGCAGCTTTAATCAAGATCGAAATTCAAAGTCTGTTATATTCTGCACATTCTCTACTTTTGAGCAGTACAATCTTTGAGAGAGAAAGCTTTTCCAGAACGGTAAGATATGTGCCTTATTACAACCATTCACATCAGTTTAATAACACGATTTAGTTACACTAGCACTGATTGCCTTGCAAAGACTGTGCTTTTGCAACACATACTTAAATTCAGTGAGTTACACTGGATTATATCAACACAAGGTTTCTACCATCCAAACACTGCTCATCTATTTTAGTGGTTTACTTCAATATGTCTAAGGAAAACAGTTACCATTTTTTTTCTTTTCTCCAGTGAATCAAGGCCTGAGATCATATGCAGAATGACTATTACTAGTGTTGTGTCTAAGCACACATGACAGTCAAAAACATCTATCTGAAACATAGGAGCCAGATTTAAGGAGTTCAAGTGGTAAGCATAGCCAGAAATCAAGAACTGAAACAGGGATAGTCATAAGGACCACAGCATAGATATCTGTCTTAGGTGTAAATGATACGTGTTGCTCAGAACAATTACTGGAATATCTGCCCATTGAGCAGCCTATGTAGAAGTCCATTTCACCACTGACGAAGTGGTGAAAATAAGCAAGTATGCTCAGATACTGTGCACCATACTAAGTATGTTTTTATTGCTTCAGATCCTCTTCTTGAGAGTGCTAGGCCCTTGCTTCCAAGTGTGAGACACAGGTAATTACAGTTGACCAGAGGATGTTCTTGTGTGACAGCACTGCTTTGATATCACAGCCTGGATTCCTTATGCTGGGTACCCTGTTGCTTAAGCTCCCTGATTTAATGGACATTTCAGAACTGCATAATTTCTTTCTTCATTTCCCACCTAACAATAACGAAGAATTGTTTCTTGATTCTGCATAGATATTGTGAGAATCATTTATCAAAATCTTTATTAAAAGCACAGGAAATCCCATTATGAAGTTAAGACACATGCTTAGTACAAGATTTCAACAGTCTGTGATAGACAGTGCTAGAGAACATAAATTTCATTACAAATATCAAAAGCAACAAACACAATGCTGCCCCTTCTCCTCACACTCCAACCACAGACACCCAGCAGTCTCCCAATTTTCTAGTCGCAAGCAATCGTAAGCTTGCAAGGAACTAGTTCAAGAAGTTTTGAAATTTAAAATTTGCTCTGCTACAATTGATTCTACTGAAGGTTACTGTTTGAAACACACACACACCCCTCTGTGGGTACTGCACACTCTGGAGTATCTGAATTGTCAGTTACATTGAATTGGCACACTTTGCGCTGCAGTGGCCAACACACTTTTACCTATTTTATTTCAGCGACTGTGGAGAAAGTAATCTCTGAGAGAGAAGTACCTTCTTTGAGAGCTAAATTTACTACTACTTGTCTCATAATGCCTCAAGTGACACAGAAGCCCATAAGCAAATAAGCTGTGACCAGGATATTAAGGAGCAAATAACAGCTCTACAAAGACATGCCTTCCACAGTTGTAGCATTTTCTGACTCAAGAACATGACAGAATATCAGGCTGGGAACTGAGACTTGACTCTGGGAGAAGAAGTGGAGGGAGATTATTTGAATTCTTCATTGTGCCATTTGGCTTAATAAGTACTTTGTGATGCTGAGATCACTCAGTGTTTATTAAATAATTCATAGCGTCACAACTTGCATACATGTAATACTATATAATGGCTTTTAGTAACTGCATTACCTATAAAGTGACTTCTATTTTTGCTCACAAAGTATATGTTCGTCTTTGATGATGTGCTAGAGGGGGCTCATTAAATTACTAATGTAACTATTAAAGCTATTAAATTACCAATTTTGAGGGATCAATTCAAAGCACATTGAGATAAGCATAAATCCAAAGTAAACCAGGTGTCTCTTCAACTTCAATGACCCTCCTATGAGGCTCTGAATGCTGAAATTTCTTTCTCCTGCATTAACCCCTTCTGTGTATGACGTGCTCTAGCCAAATCACTGAAGTAGTTATTCCTAGGGCTCACAAGACATTCTGCTTGGTACATAATGATGGGGGGGGCGCAGAGGAAATGCTTGATTTGTGTTTACTTTGAGAGCCCAGGGGAGAGCTTGCTCCCTAAGATTCCTGACAAGAGCTTATTTTTATTCACATTGTCACTATGTTTTCCCATGAACAAATATTTATACTTCAGAGGAAAAGTTTCAGTAACATGTATCAGGCAGGATAAGCAATGTATTCACTTCCCTTTATTATGAGAAGGCAATTTTGCTTACATGGGAAAGTAAATAAACAGATTCCCTAGAGATGCTTGGGAAGGGGTCATTCTTGCAGGGAACCCTTCTTGAAAATATTGGCAGCATGTCATTCTGTTAGATGACTTGTAGAGGTTTCATCTGTAATTGCAAGAAATGAATACATTGGAGATTTATCGTAGAATGGCTTAGGTTGGAAAGGACCTTAGAGATCATCTAATCCATTTCTTCTTTCTTTTATTCAGTAAAATGGACTATTCTTGTACGATCCTGACTTAATTAAAATATTTTCCCTTCTGACAAATTTTATTAGCATTTTATGTTATTATCTGCATTATTATAATGTACATTTAATACATATGACAAGATATAAAGCCACCTTTTGTTAATGCTTCTGAACATATAACTGGTTGGGAAAGCAAATGTGTGAAAATGACGTAATTTCGTTGACTACTCCAAAAACTGAGGAAGGGGCTGGACTATTTGACCTCCCAAGGTTCTTTACAACCTGAATTCTCCTGTAATCCTAAATTATGGAGATGTATTTAGTTTCACTAACTTACATGGTTACTGTATGAACAAGTGAAGATCTGGGTGTAGGACTTGGAAAAAGCATTACTAATATGCACCTGTGATTCAGGCTGGCAACAGCCCCACCTTTTCCCTAGGTTGCACAGAGAAAGCTGCCTGGCTGCATGGAAGAGCACCTGCATATTTGTGGTACAAGCTCTTTCTTCATCCCAGGATCTCATTCGTTTTCTGCATCTGCAGTTAGTCTGTGTAAGTATTCACTCTTGAAAATTAGACTTAGCAGCTTCCATTTCTTTGACACTTTGAAGAAAAGCTTGACATTGGGTCAAAAGCTGCCGTGTGCAGAAGCTGCCCATTTCACTAACTGTGTAACAACATTTGTTTTTATCTGCTGGAATATCAGAACAAAGCTCACTAATCCTGTAAGTGAAAGGATTAATTCTAGGACCTTTCAGTTAAGACTTGCAGCATAAAGTTCTCAAAGTCACAGATGCTGCAACTTTAAAATACCTGACCAAAACCTGCCGGAGAGAACACTGGTGTCAGGCAACCCTGAATGAAATGAGTCAGTTTTTGGTTTGTTTTTAATTTCTCCCCAGGAAAACTTACCTCAGAGGAGAAAATAATGTCTATATCCATTTTTAACAGGTTGATCAGAATTCCATCAAAGATATTTCATGTTTTTCTTTTACTGTGGCACTCCTGAGGGGAAAAGAAGAAAAATAAGAGAGAGTATAAGCCTCACTAATTTCAACCTATAATGACAATACATGCAACACCAAAGACATCTCTTATGATCCATTTTCTATTGTAAAACAGGCCTTCTCAGTCAACAAAACAGTCTTTCAAAGTTTCAAAAAGGTAAATTGAGTATCTACATTAAAATACTAACTGATCACTCCAATGCACTGAAGATATCATGGGCAGATAGACAAGCTTTTGAGCATAACTGAAGATTGACACAGCTCTGCCAGATACAGCTTATTCTTTAACAAATTTCCCTCTGGATTTAGACAAAAAAATATATGTCAATGTGCCAGAACCAAATACTGCTGTATCACAGTTTACCAGCTCTTCATATATTGGCTAACAAACTCTAAGAGGGTTTTTTGCCCACCTGTAAGAAGGTGACAAGACTCTTAAATATAAGCTGACAGTCTGATAACATGAACTGGGACTTCTGTGCTGCTTTCACCTTTGGTACCAAATAAAATTAATTACAGAAGTGCTTCATTTGGCTTGGTAAATGTCTGCTTTTCCCCACACAGGAGTAAAGCTGAGGTTTTCCAAGAACCTAAGATCAGAGCAATGTTTATTTCACCTCAGATCCTGCCCTAAAAGCAACACTCAGTGACATGAGTAGTTTTCAAAGGTTTCCTGTTAGTTTGAAAAGAAGAAGTGAAATGCAGATTCTTTAGCTGAAGAGACTAGTGGCCTGCTTAGCTTTTCTAGGCATTTCTGCCTCCTTATCAGCAACATTTCAGAGTTGAATTCAGGACTGAGGGTAGTTTCTCACAGAAAGTCCCACGTTCTGTAGATATCCTGCACATGACAACAGTGCAGACAAAGAAAATTAACACATCATTCCACCTTTGTGGAATAGGTAACCCACTGGAATGGACTAGAGGCATGATCTTGATATCCCTCTAGAAGTCCTTCCTTTCTCTAGAAGCACCTTTGCTATCCATTCGTAAGCATTTTAGCAGCAAAGACCACAACCATCTTCCTTAACTGCCACATTTCATGAAGATACAACTGCTAAGAATCTCCTCACCATCTTTTCTATTGTATTCACCTTGGCTTTCTGCCTGTCTTTCTGCAAGGCAAGCCCTTATAGCCTCCACAGGTAGCTCCCTTCGGGAGCCCTACAAATAACAGCCTTATCCCACAACGAAACAAAATCACAAATAATGAATTAAATAGTGGCATTAGCACTCAAAGGGCTCTCAAACTGGCAGATTAGAAGTTATTTGCATCTTCTTTCAGAACATCTCTTTCAAAAAAAATCCAACCAAACAACCACAAAACACAAAAATTGGGATCTGGTCATAAACTCAGAGCTTTCTCTGGTTTTATTTCATGGAAACCTCATACACTTCAGCCGGCCTTTCTCTGCTTTGCCCTCATTAAAATCCACAGACATGGCCTCCACGGTTACATCAAGATCCTACTCATTTTCAAACAGACATGCAAAGCCCTTCCACCAGCTCATTCATAATTCTTTTTCAGAAATTATTAATTATTTACACTATTGTCCCATGAAAGGCTACATTGAGACTCTTGCTTGCTGGGAGATTTTTTTTAACTGCTGTGCTGTAAAGTCAGATCAGTTGTTCGAAGAGTGTAAACAGACAGAAATGTAGTTAAACCTGATTTTCATCATTACTAAAGGATAAGTCTGAAAGTTCCATTTCACTGAAAAAAAAACCCACCTGGTCTCCATCTCCCCACCCATCAATCTTACTTCCACTTTCTGGTTTTGAAGATAATTGGTTTTAACCTTAACTATCATTGTGCTGCCTGATTACAACTTCAAATGATAAACACATTCCCTACCATGGTAGTGGAAGCAGATCTTCTGTTTCCGTGATGATGGGCTGCTCTCAGAGGAATAGAGCAGCCAAACCTTACATGCAACTTCCTTATCTGAGTCTTAAGGAGCTCACAGCTAGAAACAGAGATGGCTTTATGTGAATCTTACCATGTGTGACTGCACCAGATAGCATCAGTTTTGGCCGCGGCAGTGCATTCTGCTCCTCACCCTGGCAGGCGTTAACTGACCTAACACTCACTCACAACAGCAAGCCCACTATGGTGCTGGCTGCCGCAAGGCCACCATAAGCTGCGGGAAACTAAAGCCAGCTGGAACAAAGAGTTATTCTGTGAGGGACGTACTTATATGGCCTAACTCTCCAAGGTGGGGAACATCCTTTAAATGGGCAGGAAGGGGAAGAGCATGCAGTTGTTGCTGCAGGTTGGCAGATGACAATTGCAGTGCAAACCAGGCCCAGAAGGAATCCAGGCGGGACCATGTGCAATGTTGGGCTCCCTGGACAGCTCCCTGGCACCAACACAGCTGGGCATGTAGGAGCTGGCCTAGGAGGCTCTTCCACTATGGGTAAGTCACTCCTCTAACACAGTGACACTAGAGCAAACTCAAGGAAAACTCAGCACAATTTCTCCCTCAAATCCACTGCAGCTTCACCTTTGAGTTAATAGTCTAAACTGATCCAGTTTGGGGTTTTTTTGTTTGCCTCCCCCCCCCCCCCCGGCTTTTTTTTTTTTTAAGATTACTACCAAACAATATTGCAGAATTCTATCTTCTCAACCTACTTAAGAGCTTCCTTTTTCTAGCCTATCATCCCTATGGACTGGTTTCATGTTTCTGTAGCATCACACATTTTCAGTACATCTGTTCAAAATTGCTTCAACAAACTTTGAGGGATTACATGGAAGAAAAGTGCTTATGAGCATGATGTTTCTGCTTTGTTTAACATGGTCTTACCTCAAAATTTTGCCTTTAAAAGTTCAAATACTGGAAGCAGTTCAAGTAAGAGAAAGAGCAGAACCTTAGTTCACTGTTGTAATCTTTACTATGACACACCTCACTTACTGTACATTACATGGTTGAACAGACAGTAGAAATTTTACCTCCCATTGATACCTAAACCAACATTTCCTCTCAACATATTTTCAAGCCTTTGATGTTCCCGAATACATAGTAAACGCAAGTATTTTACCCTTTCTCCTTCATTTTAGACAAGCATGCTTTTTATGCAGCCTCCCTTAGAGATAAAGGAATTTTTTGCTGTATTGATTACATAGACAAAAGTAACTGACAACATGTGATGTAAATACTTTCGTTCAAGTACAAATGACTGCATTTGGTGAGAAGCTGACAATCAGGTTTTAAAAGAAGACTGGATGCTATGATTGTCACTAACCCTACCCTAGAAGCACTCACAACTACTTGGTTTAAACAGCTGCTACTAAAGCTCTAATTTCCTAAGCTCCCCAAATAGGGAAAGGTTTTGTCCTTTCCTCGTTCCTCTTTTCCAAGAGCTGCAAAAGGGCCAGGCCAGGTACTCAACAGAGGTCCTCAACAACTGTAAGGAACAGAAGGGGCTCTCCAACTTCATCCTCTTGCAAGTCTTTTCGGAGACACATCCTTCCTCATAACCAGCTCCTCTTATATCTGGTTCTCTACACGCATTTGCACTCTGTGCCAATTGCAAATTTCATTCATGTAATGCAGAGGTCTATTAATAATTGAAGATTAAAAAGGAACCTAAGGGCAGGAATATTCCGTTTTTGCTCATGTGATAGATGTTACTTTGCTAGTACGTCAACTCAAGTTATCTTTGTGCATGCTACGTTAATTCAGTAAATTGCTTTTCAAACAAAGTGCATCCAGAAAGCGCCTGCAGAATCTATGAGAGGAAAGTTTAATTTTTATGGCTAATATGCCAGATCGATATCCAGGAAAAGAAATACAAATATATTCTAGTTTTGTCCATCGAGTTTTCAAAAAAGAGGAAGTAGCCAGAACAAATCACGTGAAGAAGCCCTCTGCACGAAAACGTAAAAGTCACATCGGGTGCAGTGATAAATATCCCAACGCACCATTTACACCGCGTCCAACCAGAGAAATAATAAATCAGCCTAACGGTATCTGATAGCTCAGTCGCGTTGCAGCGGGACGGCCTGCGCGCCCAAGGGAGCCGTCAGCATTTTTAGCCTTACCGGGGAAGAGAAGGGGACACCAGGTGGGGCCAGGCAGGTGCCGAGTCTCTGCCGCGGGGCGGGAGGCTGCGGCCCGGAGGGGCCGGGGACTCCGGTCCGGAGCTGCCCTCTGGCAGGGGCCGCCGCCCCAAACCCCGCCGCGCCCCAGCGGCCCGTCGCTCCCTGCTTCGCGGCGGCTGCCAGCTGCTCCTGCCCCGGCGGCTTCCCGCTGCCCTCGGGACACCCGCGTCCCGACGCGCCCGGCACGGCAATCGCCCCGGAGAGACTCAGGCAGCGCCTGACAGCGGTGGCGCCTCCCTCCCTCCCTTCCTGCCTGTCCGCCCGCCCCGCGGGAGCGCGACCGCAGCCGCGCTTCTCACCTGAGTCAGGTCCCGCTGGGGACAGGAGAGAAGTACCAGCCGCCGCCCGCAGCACTCTGCCCGCAGCGGTGCGCTGCGCTGCTGCGCGGCCCGCCCTGCGCTGCGCTGTCCTGTCCGGCCCGGCCCTGCCCTGCCCTGCCCGTCCCGGCCGGCGGGGAGCGGAGCAGGCAGCGAGCCCCAGTCGGCCAACCAGCCCCCCGGGGCGGGCTGCGCCGGGCCGTCACGTGAGCGCGCTCGAGCACGCGGGGCCGCTACGGCCGTTACAGCCGTTACAGGCGCGCGCGGCGTCGGCGGGAGGAGGCGGGGTAGGGGGGAGAGGAAGAGGGCGGAGCGGCTCTGAGCGCGGAGCTACCGCGCGTCGGCGCTCAGGTGAGGTGCGACGGCTCCTGTCGCCCCAACGGGGCTTTTCGCCCCCTCGGGCGGCAGCGACGGCGGCGGCGGCGGCTTGCCGCCCTTCCTGCCCTCCGGAGACATCGTTTCCAGGAATTGAGGAGCAGCTGAGGCAGGAAATCCCGCGGAGCCGTGTGAGGGCAACGCGGGCTCCGGCGGCGTCCCCACAGCGGGGAGGTCCGCTGACCCCCCCCCCCCCCAGCCACCGCGTCGGAGGGCATCCGTGCTCTGTGTAAGCACAAAGCGATGAAATGTTGAATCCCACTATGTGCTGGGAGTCTGTGTTTTTCTGTGCAGTGTGTATAATTCTGTGTTGATTTCTCTGTATGCTGAGTGACTTACGTGGTGCCATTCACCTCAGTTCCCCCACAGAGAATTTTCATGCTGGATCATAGCTGAAAATCAAAGTTAAGGCCGTTTTCTTGCCAGGATCCTTCCATTTGCATGATCCTCAGGGTGTCCAGCCTCTGTATCAACAATACACTGACAGAACTCTGTGAAGAGAACAAAAGTAGGAAGCCATAAGCGATCCAGCACCGCGCGGTGTTTAGGATGGTAGTAGAACACACTGCTGAAGTGCTCGTGTGAAATCTGGGAAATGGCCCAGTAGCCTGGTATTGAAGGAATTCCCTGCTTAAACGGTGTCTTAGACACTCGGTAGTGTGAGCCCCTCATCAAGGGAACAGAAAGGAAAAAGTGTTAACAGCTTGGCTAAATTTTAAGTTTTTGAAATAATCCTGAAAGAGAATGACCTTTGTGTGGTACCAAGGACAAAGAAAGATTACTGGGCCGTAGTTACTCCCTAGGAATGGAAGGATTATTTTGTTTGGGAAGTGTTTATTCAGAGTTCTGGTAACTCGTGTTTAGAGGAAGCCTCCACAGTGATTCCACAGCTTTTGCGTGCAGCAGTGTAAAGTTGTGCAATTTCAATTTGTACAAACAAACTGTCTAAACTCCTGTAACTTGTGCTGGAAACACACTATCATTTGCAAGGCGATTGGAGCAGACAGCTGAGCTCACAAGGTTATCATCTGCGTCTGTTCAAAACATGGCCTTAAACTTGTATTGGCTAACATTTTTAGCTCTGCTAACTAAACCCACATGAGATAAAAGTCAACCCACGCAGCAGGTTATATAGCTTGCCTTAAATCAGCTGCGTTTTGTGAACACTGAATGACTTGCTTCTACTTCATGTATTTCCTTTAGCACTTCAGAATGAATTTAGGTTGTGTGAAACGTTCTTGACAGACCGTATGGGAAATTGAATGTGTTTAACACCAGACTGGGTCCAGCACAAGGAAGCTTCTCAATGCTAGCAGGGAGAAAACTTTGCTAGGCTAAGGATAGTCCCTTTCACTCACTTTCTCATACTAGCAAAGGCAGGATTTCCTGTTTCTTCACTGCCTTTTAGAATCATAAGAGCATTAAGGTTGGAAAAGACCTCTAAGATCATCTAGTCCAACTGTCAACCCAACACCACCATGACCACTAAACCATGTCCTGAACTGCCACATCTACATGTTTTTTGAACTCCTCCAGGGATGGTGACTCCTCCACTTCCCTGGGCAGCCTGTTCCAATGCTTCACCACTCTTTCCGTAAAGAAATTTTATTTACTCAGTCAAGGACATTTTTGTTACATTAAGACTATGCCTTAGATACTAAGGCTGCATGTTTAATTCAGAAAAAGCAAGGATTTAGTAAGTAAACTTTTTAAAGTATGATTATTCTGTTTCAGCCTTAAATTAAGCCATAGAATGGAAAGCTAATAGTCTTTACAGCACATTTGCTCTATTTCACCAATTTTGATTTATTATCTTTACTGATTTTTGCAAATTAATTTATGCTTTTAAAATGCAGCTTTTAATGCGAATTTGCAGGTGTTGAAGCTATAAGCAGTGATGAAGAGTGTGATATTACCCTTCAAATGGAATAGGTGAAAACAAGCTCTGTAAGTTCTAGGCTTCCAGAAATGGATGCTAAAGCATTTTATTTAAAATGTTGTTAAGAATAACTCTTGTCTGACAGTTGTGTAACTTTTATGACAGCAACTCATGAACCCAGTCATAAGACTGACTGATACCAGTCATAAGGCAGACTGATACCAGTCATGATGTCAAGACTGTGATTGCATTGCTCCCCATTCATAGAAGATATTGTGGTGGCAAAAATATTTATGATTGTGAGACTTTTCATTGCTGCACCATCGTGGATGAGCTGCAGTTACATTATTCTGACTATAGTAGCTCCAAATGAGTCATGTCTTCCGTTACACGTCTGAGTTCTTAAAGGATAATGGATTTGGGAGAGATTTTTGTTCTGCAGAAAAGTGATACAAAATCTGTTCTGTGATGGTTGATGCATTTGTCCTTTTCACCATCTGCTAAATGTATAGGATGAAGCTAGACTGCCTGAACTTTCTGAAAGTCCTAACATGTGTTTTCAAACAGTGCCTCAAAGCGTTTGCTCTCACTGTCAGTTAGTAGAGCACAGCCCTTTGTGCTGTGGAGTGTTCATGCACTCAGTTCTGCTAACTGAGCTGTGGTTACAGAGGACGTCATACGGGAGGTGGCAATGAGCAGGTCCGTGGGCTTTTCAGATAGGCCTGAAAGCCAATGTCTTATTATGCTACAATTTATTGAGATGTTTTTAATATTTTACCCTCTATTGTCACAAATAGATGCTTTTAATAGTTTGTTTTCTATTGTCTTAGGTTTATGGATGTGGTTACTGTAATCCTTTCCTGCCATGTCAGACAGGAACAGACTTAAGCTAGTGGCATTCCATCACTGAATATTCTCTGACTCAGCCCACAGCCTCCAGCAGGCTGTGGCCAGCTCTGGCTTACATTCCTATACTCTGTCAGTGTTAGGATAGGTGGAACTCCTGTTCTCCACAACTCTGTGTGGCAAAGATTGTACTGGGCTTGTGGCTGCTTCTTTGTCCCAAGAAACATCAGAATCACAGTGATTTAGCTACCAAGGGCTTTCAGAGCCTTTCTTAGAAGGCGTTATGGCTTTAAACTGTAACACAAGAAATTATTCCGGAGTAGTGAGAGGCTTTAGTTCTTTTCTATGAGGTTTTGGCAAGCCCACACCTAAAACACTGTGTGTAGTTCAGTGGGAGTTGGGAGCAGAGCAACAGCTGGATAAAATGTCAGAAGGCATGCTATAACCTTTTGCTGAAGGTTTATATCATCTTTATAGGCTGTTGTTATAAAAATAATATTCTAAACACTGAAGCTATCATCACTGTGAGTCACTTCGTGTTTGTACTAGACAAATATTCTATGTGGTGGAGGTTTGTCTGGATAAAGATACTGGCTTGGAAGCTATATGAGAAAGAAAGAATTTCACTGGCAGATTGTTGTAACAGTGAAATACTTTAGATTGAGCAGAAATACTGGTTAGGTTGTGGAAATGACTAATCTGTAATATACAAAAGTCATGCAGAGGGAATCCATTCCTAATTTTGGCAAACCTGCCTGAATCTCCCATTGCTTTGGGGCTCTGAAATGGCCAGAATGAAACAACAGCAGGATTCCTGAAGTCTAGTAGATCTAACAAATAAACTTTTGTTAACTCTGCTTTGATGGACAGTTTCTGTTTATCCAGCATTACTCAAAATGCTGTGCTCATACAGTTCCTTCTTTTCAAATAAAAAAGCTAATAACCAGGTTGAACAAACCTATGAAGAGTACACTTCAAAGAACACTGGAAAGAACAGTAGTATTACGGAAATAGGATAGAGAACATAAACCTTTTCCTTCATTAATTTCCATGGTTTCATTGAACATTGTCAGTGAATACATTTAGCCACACCCAGTTAGTCTTTCGGAAAGCACAATCTTCAGCAATGAAAGCTCGTATGACTTTATAATTAAAAAAAAATGATCCAAGCAGAAAACAAATCATAAAGTAATGCCTGAAGCTTATCCATCCTTGTGTTCAGACGTAAAACGGAGACAGAGTAAGAAATGACCAAAAATTTCTAACCTGTGTCCTTTTTCTGCCCTGTAGCTCAAGGATGGATTTGCTATGTGAAAGAAGGGACTAAGCCCCTCCATTTGTGTGGGGTGGTGTGCACCTGCAACATCTGGTAGAAGGATTCTGTCGATAGAACCTTCCTCTGCCTGGTAGGAGTTGCAGAGTTTAATCCCTGCTTGAAACCAAGATGGATTACAACAATGCATAGCGTGTGCTGACACAGGGGATATGCACCAATATAGGTGCATTCCTAGTGAATCCTCTGTATAACAAGTTAAGGCCTGTAATACCACCTAGACTTAGTTTTTTGCAACCTTTCACCGTAACCTTTCACCATGCAATGAATGTGAAATGCTACCAGACTAAAACAGAACAGTTTTAGTCTTTGGAATGTGTAAGTCATCAGAAGTAACTAACAGAGAGCAGGCCCATTGCAAATTACATGCTATTTAGCTGAAAGCATTGGGTTTAACCAAATTGCTTGCTTGCCAGCACAAATTCTTCTGGTGATCATCAGTTTCCAAGAAAAAGTTACAATTTTTTCTGCGTTCCTAATTTTAGCACAATTCAAATGTCAAATTATTTTGTGTAACCTCACTCCTGATCCTTAAGTCTGGGACCAGTGGGGACAATGAGAATGAGCACACTACCTCCAGCTCTTATAATCTAAGACCAAACTCCTTCTGTGTTGGAGTTTCTCATAAGCATCACTCTCACACAAGCATAATTTTTGTAGTGACTGTTTACATCAGTTCAAATGCTGGTTGCTAAAAGAACTCTGGAGCACATACTGGAGCTGCCAAGCTCGCTCCCTCCCATCCCCAACATTTTTGCTGTTCATAAGTTAAACCAAGCAATTAAGGATATGAACTATGACTTTGTTTCTATCCTCACAAATACTTCTCACAGTACCAAAGGACTTTGACCAAAACAAGCCAGCCTGTATAATTACAGGAAAAACAGTGCCTTCTGATATCTCACATTATGATGTGTGTGCAAAAATGGATACATACATATCGTTTCAACACTAGGAATTTTGATAGTTCTCAAGCTGGTACAATATGTTCCTGTAATTAACATTTTAGTTGTTGAGTTTTGGAACTTCATGTAAACATCCTTTTCCAGACCTTGTAATAGGTTACTATCCATAAAAAGAAATTTAACTATAAGTAGTATTTCTTCGTGCTGTTTATTCTACTTCCTGTCTGTTTTCATTTCTTTGTTCAGTCCTCCATTTATCAGCTAGAATAATATAGGTGTTTACATAAAGTTTTTCAGCAAAAGTTTTTGCTTTTAAAAAGTCCCAAACCGAATGTCAGGTTTATGTGCTACCTTCTGCCATGGGCAGTAAGTATCGGGGTTCCTCAGAAGCCGAAGGCAACACAGCCACAACGCAATCTCTGAGAAGGCAGAGGACCTTAGTGTTGAGTAGGCCTTCTCCTTTGCTGCATGTGCAGTTGAAATACCTAATTTGTCATTAGCTTATGAAACCCTGATAGAAGCCTTTGGTTGAGAAATTGCCCTGCAGTGTATCACCAGACTGTGATCAGTGGAGACCAGAGTTGTCTCACTGTAAGAGATGTCTGCTACAATAGCAGATTCAGTAAACAGTCCTTGTGTCTGGATTCAGATTCTGACGTCTTTGTTCTATCAAGATGTTGGATCAGATGAATGGCTCTGAATGATCTGAATTTTAGTCATTTCTGGAGCTGAAGTGCAAGCAAGAAGTGTTACAATTCTTGTATTACCTCTACATTTGAAGATTGTGATATACTGCATGAGAAAACTTTCTTTGTATGTTTTCCAACTGGAGGGACATTAAAAAGAGGCTAGATACATTTAAATGAACCAATTAAAAATATAAAAAATTGAAAATATGGAGGAAAAGAAAGGGAAAACTGAGTATTGCTTTCAGATTTTCAGATTTACATTTTAATACAAGTAAGTAAATAATGCCAACGTAGTATTTCATCTCTGGAGAACTTCACTTAGTCTACATGTCTTGATAGCCATATAAAGGTTGTTTTCTGAATACATAACTAGATCCTATAAACATCACATACTCGTAAATTTAAAAAAGAAAAACACATGAAGCTGTTTTTAGTACAGATAGAAAATTTTGGCAACCTCCTGTGTTGTGTTACCAAGTGCTTTTACTCTTTTAAGGCTGAGTGCGTATGCCACTAAGCTAAAGAAATTTTCCCATTGTCTTTAATGAGATCAGTCACTGTCAAAACTCCATCAGTGTTCCTAGACATAGATTGTTACTCTACTAGAACTTTCAGGAAACACCATAGTGTTTTTTAAATACTCCAGGAAAATTCAGATGCTTTGAAAGCTGAGAAAGGTACAGACCAGTTGGTGTAGGCAATGATGGCGTTATTTGACTACTAGCTCTTAAGCAGATGCACTGAAGTAAACCTTCAACAGTTTGTAAAGGGTTAGTATACATGTTCCTAAGTCCCTAATATTTTTTTTCAGCCAATACAGTTATAACTATTGGCAGTACTTTTTTGCCCATCACGTGCTTAAAATATATATTAATCATTCAATGAACTTTTGAATATTACGTTTTTATTTCTCTATAGTTCAGAAATCATGAACTATTTTGCTTTCCTTTTAAGGACTCTATAAATTTAGTGATAAATTTATGAAATATTTATGCCTTTTCAATTGTAGTCTATTATGAAGAGCACCACCTTTAATTTCTCTGTTCCTTGTTCATTAGACCCCCAAGAAAAAGTGTTGCCATTTGATTGACATACATACTTTAGAAATGTTTCCTAATGAGTTTTTTTTTCTAATGAGTTTTTTTTTTCCTAATGAGTTTTGAAAATTTGACAATTTCTGAAGAATATTCTTGACAGTACTTCCATGTTTTAAAAATGCAGGACAACATTTATGATGTGAATCACTGTTTGTACCCTGGAACTTGTCGGTGGTTAGGGTTAACACAATCCACTAGCACTAAAAAGGATCAACGGATGCTTGTGTCTCTCAACACAAGTATGCATCATTTTATTTAATTGGGACTGTACACATAGCCACTAGCCAGTACACAGAAGAGACAGGGGAAAGTGAAGAATTAAATCTGGCCACAAATACTAAAACAGCAAAATAATCATAGAGTCATAGAATGGTTTGGGTTGGAAGGGACCTTTAAAGCTCATCTAGTGCAGCCCCCCTGCAATGTGAAGAGGGTCCCTTCGGAGAGCCGGCCAAGTTAACGATCATCACACCAATATGGCTACAGATCGTCCTCTCTTTATTGCTCCGGACAGCTCAATATATACAGTTCAGCAGCGTCCCCGCGCCTGCCCCTTAACAGAGTTGGTCAGTCACAGGTTTACACACGCCAGCGTTTTATTGGATAGTGCCATTCAGCTATGCAGCGGCTATCACCCCCCCTTCTGCCCCCGGGGCCAGCACCTCCCCCCAAGCATCTCGCAAAGCTCTCACAAAACAGATAAAACCTCCTCCTCCCTGTGTTCCAAGGCAGCTTCAAGGAAAGAGCCTCTGTTTAGGCCTAAGCTGGGTTGTCCACACTTTTAAAGTTATACCGCACCTCTGCTCCACAAGAAATTCCTCTACAGCAATGAGCAAGGACGTCTTCAAATAGATCAGGCTGCTCAGAGCTCCATCCAACCTGACCTTGAATGTTTCCAGGGATGAGGCTTCTACCACCTCTCAGGGGAACCTGTTCCAGGGTTTCACCATGCTCATTATAAAAAAAATATTCCTCATATCTAGCTAAATCTACCCTCTTTTAGATTAAAACCGTTACCCCTTGTCCCATCTCAATCAGCCCTGCTAAAAAGATTGTTTCCATCTTTCCTGTAGGCCCCCTTTAAGTATTGAAAGGCTGCAGCAAGGTGCCCCCAAAGCCTTCTCTTCTCCAGGCTGAACAACCCCAACTCTCTCAGCATGTCCTCACAGGAGAGGTGTTCCATTCCTCCGATCATTTTTGTGGCCCTTCTTGGGACCCGCTCCAACAGGTCTGTGTCTTTCCTATGCTGAGGAATCCAAAGAAAGTCCTGCCAGTTTAAATGGCAGCAGCTAGAGCTGCTAAGAGAAGTTGTTACAAGTTATCTACATAAACCTTAGTTCCCGATTTCTCTAAATAAAACTTCGTGGCACAAAGCCAGAGGGGTTTTAAGGCTGCCAGTGAATCTTCAATACATAGCCAGACTTCCAGCTTCAGGGTTGAAGGCCTGGCAACCCTGATAGTACAATCACCAGTAGAGCCTACAGGGCATCAAGATTCAGTTCTATCAAAAGGGATTTGGACTTGCAGCAGTGCAGTGATACACACTTTCCCTACCTAGTACAGAGAAGGAGCACTTCTGCAGAGTCTTTTTTTGGGACTACTTTTCTCATCAACAGGTCATAGGTCATGTTACTGGTAGCAAATCAGTTGCAAGGACCTAGCAAGTAAGTCATAAGTAGGAAGACAATATCAGTACTCTGACTATAGAAAACTTCCTTCCTTTCCACCCCTGAATCTATTTTGACTCTTTGAAAGATAACGTGGCAATCTGTCCTGTCATCTGTTCTATCACATCACTTGTACTGTTACATGTTGTGGCTCCCAAGAACGAAAAAATACAGTGGAAAAACTTGTCAAAATCCATGGTTAAAAGCTAGGTTATTTTTAAATTTTGGGCTTGTTTTGTGGAAATATATGACTTTTTAATTTCTTAGGCTGAAGTTGATCTCTGAGGTAAAAAAAGCTGTAGCCTCAGTGACAAGATTGGCTTTCTAAATTATTTGGCAAGAGCATTTGCATTTTGACATTAATCTGGACCACTAGAAAGAGGAGTAAGAAATAGTTTGTGTGTAAAATTGATTAATAAAGCACATGCATTCATTTGAAATCAGTTTAGTTCTTATTCTGTATTTCTGAACTTTCAACCACTCTTGTTAATTATTCATTGATAATTGATCCTGCTGGGAATCAAGAGCAAAGAACACTGATAACTAGATAGTGAGATTAATATGGATTCATATCTGCTTTTTAGTGGAAGAATGAGGCAATGCAAGTGAAAAAGCCCATGGCACAAATTGGTGGAAATCTGAGAAATTCTGCAGCATGGGAATTTTTTGTCTATAATGAGTATCTTTGATAAGCTCAATGTCTTCAGTAGTTACTATATCACACACCTGGAGAACAGAACTGTCATTTTTGCAACTAAAAGGCTACCAGGAAAGGCAGTAAGTGAGCAACTTGGTGGATCTGCCAGGGCACCTTGTCTGGTTTATGTCTCTGGAACTACAAGTAGTTCTGCAAGTAGTGGAACTGAGGAGAATCCAATTTCATATTTGCATCTTCTGGGAATCTAATAGTGTCTGCACCATGACCAAAATTTTCTCCACAGTTGGGGTATTTATTGGCTGAAATTGGCTAGATGGAACTGAGTGTGTGCATATAAAGAAAGTTCCATGCCATGAATGATTGTCTTTTAAGGGTTTCTTTCCCTACTAACCTAGTTTTCTGTAAAATATGCTGTGTCTTACTTCTCTGCCCTGTGATGGATTGAGGCTTCTAAGCTAAAGCCCATGAGGTTTTTTTTGTCCACTAGCGTAATGCAGCAGCATCAGCAGCCTGCCAAGCAGTTTATATATCAATAAGGGTATTGTCATAGGCTTAAATTTCCATTAACTCAAACGCTGTCTTGGGCCCATATACATTGCTTTTGGTTCTGGGACAGTATAGGCTTCCTGGGTAGGTGTGGTGCTGATCTGCCCATGTTCTGTGGGAATAACGGGCCCTTTATTTATGCTAATGCACAATTACAGCCATTGTATCAGCCCTAACAGATTTAGCAGGACAGCTACCTTTAGAAAAGGTTTACCAATATGAATAAATGAAAAACATTGTGTTTGTACAAATTCATGCCCAGACTTCACAAATGAGGTGTGATAAAGTCACTATGGGTTGAAAGTATACTCAGGTATATCAGAAACAAGGACTTTGCTGCTCAGCAATGCCTGCATATATAGAATATTTCATTTTAAGCCCCCCTGTGCTTACTTGACTGCCTCACTGTTCACTTCTTCACTACCTGCAAATCATAGGGGGACTGTTTGAAGAAGATAATGTGTCTCAGATTGTGTGGGTGAATGGAAGGTTAAACATTTTGACTGGCATTCAGGTGACTGTGCAATCAGTCCTAGTGATATTCAGTCAAAAGGGTTGACAGTCATGAGGAGAAGAAAAGGGAAGAGGAGAGTGAAGGGAAGGCTCTTGAATATGTCTTCCAATGCTGCGTTAGAAAAACAAGACCTGTGCTTTGATTCCTGGTTGCAGCTGGGTGTCTAGCAGGTATGAGGATGTGCTGAGTGCTTGCCCAGGTGTTCACGAACACAAGGGAAAGGGCTGGAACTCGGATCCTCTCTGTTCGCATTCTTCCTGAGGTGGCAGTCGGATGGAGAGAGCTGGGAGCTTGGCTATATCCTATAAAATAATGACTGTTTACTTGCATGGTCATACAAAGGCCAGATATATTTACTTTATGCATTTTTTTGCTCTCTTGCAAAGCAATGCAGTTTAACAAGAAAGAAAATTTAGTCCCTTTTCTGCAGTAAGATGCTGAAATGTATCAAAGATTTTGATTTTCATAAATACACAAGATAGCAAATGTTTAGATTGTCCAAGGATTCAGCACAGAGCATAGGGCTTAATGGGCTGATTCTACCAATGGTATCCACATAGGTAACATTGTACAGTAGATAAATTAGTTTAAAACTTAAGCTGAGAGGCAGAGAATCTCTTTGCATTCTTCTCCAGCTCCTGTTTCCGTGAAGTGTTCTCAGCACATTGGTAACTACTTACTGGTTTGCACGAAGTTCATATTCTTGCCGTATTTTCTGTTTATTGTGTTTTTGATATTCCTGGGGAGAACTCAGTCAAGGGCATTTCCAATTACAGGTTCATCCACAGACCACATTTGCTGGCTTACTACTGAGGTTTTATTGTGGTGCTAGAACACTGGTTTTCCTGAAATGACTAGGTTTCACAAAATTTCTGTTCTTTCTGGCTGCCCTTCATGTAAAATTGGGAAGCAATATCCCTCCTTGTACATCCAAAGTATATAGGTGAATATCAATTTCTGTTATCTTGGTGTTAGTGATATTAGTGATACTCAAAATCCTGAATATCAAGGCTATTTCATACGGTAAAGGAATGTCTGTCATCCGGGGACAGAAATTGCATGTCGTGTCATTATATAGAAGATATCTAGATATAAATCCTTTCTTTTGGACATTTGAGATATATGATGTTTGTGCAACCTGGCCACTACATATTAAAAACAGCACGGTAGAAAGGACCAGATCAAGTACTTTTGTACAACTAATCATAGAATCATAGAATGGCCTAGGCTGGAAGAGACCTCAGAGATCATTTAATCCAACCTCACTGTCATGGGCAGGGACGCCTCTCAATTAGATCAGGCAACACGTGGGGACCCAACGGGGATTGAACCCATGACCTTGGTGTTATCAGCTACGCTCTGAGTGAGCTTGATATGTCTTCATTGTAGGCAATACTTTTTTAAAATTTTCACTCATTAGACATGATATCCACAAGGTATTTAAAATACATGCAGACGTGGTGCTTAGGGACATGATTTAGTGATAGACTTGGCAGTGCTAGGTTTATAGTTGGACTAGATGATCTTAAAAGCCTTTTCCAATCCGAAACATTCTATAATTCTAGACCACTGTTTTAGGCATAATAGTATTATAATTAAAACACAGAATCACAGAATCACAGAATCACAGAATCACAGAATGTTAGAGGTTGGAAGGGACCTTAAAGATCATCTAGTCCAACCCCCCTGCCAGAGCAGGATCACCTACAGTAGAGCACACAGGAATGCGTCCAGGCGGGTTTTGAATGTCTCCAAAGAAGGAGATTCCACAACCTCCCTGGGCAGCCTGTTCCAGTGCTCGGTCACTCTCACAGTAAAAAAGCTTTTCCTCGTATTTTTATGGAACCTCCTGTGTTCCAGCTTCCACCCATTGCCCCTTGTCTTGTCAGTGGACGCCGCTGAAAAGAGCCTGGCTCCATCTTCCTGACATTCCCCCTTGACATATTTATAAACATTAATGAGGTCACCCCTCAGCCTCCTCTTCTCCAAGCTAAAGAGATCCAGCTCCTTCAGCCTTTCCTTATAAGGGAGATGCTCCACTCCCTTCACCATCTTTGTGGCTCTACGCTGGACTCTCTCAAGCAGCTCCCTGTCCTTCTTGAACTGAGGGGCCCAGAACTGGACACAATATTCCAGATGTGGCCTCACCAGGGCAGAGTAGAGGGGCAGGAGGACCTCTCTTGACCTACTTGCTACTCCCCTTCTAATACACCCCAGGATGCCATTGGCCTTCTTGGCCACGAGGGCACAGTGCTGGCTCATGGTCATCCTGCTGTCCACTAGAACCCCCAGGTCCCTTTCCCCTGCGCTGCTCTCCAGCAGGGCAGTCCCCAACCTATATTGGCACATGGGGTTATTTTTTCCCAAGTGCAAAACTCTACACTTGCCCTTATTAAACTTCATCAGATTTCTCCCCGCCCAGCCCTCCAGCCTGTCTAGGTCTCTCTGAATGGCTGCACAGCCTTCTGGTGTGTCAACCACTCCTCCCAATTTCGTATCATCAGCAAACTTGCTGACAACATTCTCTAATCCCTCATCCAGATCATTGATGAATATATTAAACAGCACCGGCCCAAGCACTGACCCCTGAGGGACCCCACTAGACACAGGCATCCAGCCAGACTCAGCCCCATTGACCACAACCCTCTGGCTTCTTCCCTTCAACCAGTTCTCGACCCACCTCGCTACTTGGTCATCCAGACCACACTTCCTCAGTTTACCTATGAGGATGCTGTGGGAGACGGTGTCAAAGGCCTTGCTGATGTCCAGGTAGACCACGTCCACTGCATGGCCACCATCCATCCACCTGGTTATGTCTTCATAAAAGGCTATCAGGTTGGTCAAACATGACTTCCCCTTGGCAAAGCCATGCTGACTGCTCCTAATAACCTTCTTATCCTTGATATGCCTAGAGACAGTGTCAAGGATAAGATGTTCCATCACCTTTCCAGGGATGGAGGTGAGGCTGACCGGTCTGTAGTTACTCGGGTCATCCTTCCTGCCCTTCTTATAGACTGGAGTGACATTCGCTTTCCTCCAGTCTTCAGGCACCTCACCTGTTACCCATGACTTACCAAAGATGATGGAGAGTGGCCTAGCAATGACTCCCGCCAGCTCCCTCAGCACCCGTGGATGCATCCCATCAGGGCACATGGATTTATGAATGTTCAAGTGTTCAAACTGATCCTTAACCCACTCCTCATCAATCAGGGCAGACTCCTCCTTTGTCATGACTTCCTCTGGGGCCTCAGGGGACTGAGGCTCCTGAGGACGGTGTCCAACAGTGTGGACAGAGGCAAAGAAGGCATTCAGCAACTCTGCCTTCTTCCTGTCCTCTGTCTCCAGGGCACCCATCTCATTCAACAGAGGGCCTACATTGCCTCTAGTGTTAGTTTTGTCAGCAACGTATTTGAAGAAGCCCTTTCTGTTGTCTTTGACCTCCCTTGCAAGTTTTAACTCCAAGGAGGCCTTAGCTTTTCTGATTGCCTCCCTGCACTCCCTGACAGCTGCCCTGTACTCCACCCAAGTGGCCAGCCCTTCCTTCCACAATTTATACACCCTCCCTTTCCACCTGAGTCTGCCCAGCAGATCCCTGGTTAACCAAGCAGGTCTCCTGGATCTCTTTCTTGATTTCCTACCTGATGGGATGCACTGATCCTGAGCCTCAAAGAAGTGGTCTTTGAATGCCAGCCAGCTCTCTTGGGCCCCTTTACCTTTCAGCTCCCTGTCCCAAGGGGTATCCCCCAGCAATTGCTTGAAGAGGCCAAAGTTGGCCCTTCTGAAGTCCAGAGTTGCGATCCTGCTTGGTATTCTGTTTTTACCGCACAGCATCCTGAACTCCACTATCTCACGGTCGCTGCAGCCAAGATTGCCCTCAACCTTCACTGCTTCAACCAGACCTTCCTTGTTGGTGAACACAAGGTCCAGCAGCGCTCCTCTCCTGGTTGGCTCATCCACCATTTGCATCAAAAAGTTATCATCGATGCACTGGAGGAACCTCCTGGACTGAGGATGGCTGGCTGTGTGGGACTTCCAGCAAACATCTGGGTAGTTGAAATCCCCCATGAGAACCAGGGCCTGGGACTGAGAGGCTGCTGTAAAAGGCCTCATCAACTTCCTCCTCCTGATCAGGTGGTCTATAGTAGACACCCACCACAGTGTCACCTAAGCTAGCCTGCCCCTTAATTCTTACCCATAAACTCTCTACTTGCTCCTCATCTGCCCCTGGATGGATCTCAATACACTCCAGTTGCTCTCTCACGTACAGAGCAACTCCCCCACCTTGCCTCATCGGCCTGTCTTTCCTAAAAAGAACATAACCATCAAGGCCCACATTCCAGTTATGTGAGCTAATGTTTACAAATGTATACCTGATTTTTCAAAAAGAAATCTTTCTGAGAGGAGGTAATGGAGAGTGTTAATAGGAAGGACATGAAACTTCATGTCTGCGTAGGTCTTTGGAAGGATTCGAAGCCTCATTTAGAATCCGAGGAGAGGTAGGACACAGAGGCAAAGAGGCAGCTGTGAATGGCAATGCATTCCAAAGCAGTTCTGCAGTTCTGTACAAGGAGTAAGAGATACAAGAAGAAAGGCACAGAGGCAATGGGATGTATAATCTAGTATATTATACTCTTAAAAGTGAAGGATAGCCTGTGCTCTCCTTTGCTTTCTAGCTTGCTGCAGCAGAGAGGGCAGCTATCTGAGTACTTTTGCTGTCACACCTGACAGTTACTGAGGGAACAGTTAGATTCCAAGGTCATTGCACACCAGACGCTGGCAAAATGTAAATGCAGTTTATCTTAGACATTAAAGGTGCCTTGCACCCCTCAACCTGCCCTACCCCTCACCATCCCCCGATAAAACCGTATGCCTTTTTAGCACCCATTACCATCAAAGAGGGAGGTCTTGAATTACATTTTTTATATAGTTGTACGCAATAACTGGGTGCAGCACAGCAGAAAGCAGATATAAACCAACTGAGAGAATAACATTATCCTCCTCTGTATAGATATAGTGACATCTGCTATGGTTGTTGCTATATCATGATTCTAAGGCCTACTGTAATGAACACAGAAAGGGAGAGAGTGTCCTCTAAATACAGAAGCTTCCAGCAACTAATAAAGGTATCTTATGTAGAATTTAATTTAGGATTTCATATCCATCAGTTTCCTTACAGCTGCCTCTTCCTGTACAATCATTAAAACACATATGTTTTGCAGATGCTGGCAGGGTTTTCAAAGCCGGGTGCAAAATGGAAAATGGACATTTGCCCTTAATGTAAACAATTTTTCATCTTGGAATAAAGCACTTTTTCCAAGATTTACTGGCTCATTGCTTATAGTGTCACTCATGCCGCCTTCTTTCTGAAAACTGTGGAACACCTACCCTTTGAAAATGCAGTCTTTTCAAGATGTCTCAAATTTAATATCCCCAAGTATAGGCACTCTTCAGAATCCTGAATATTATCTTTACTCAGCCCAGGTGACCCCACATTGCACCATAGGGAATTTCTTTATCATGAATTTCTGGTTAAGTCTTAAATCTCTCTCAGGCAGAGCCATTGTTTATTGTTTTATTCCATAGTGAAATATAAAACCACATTAGCCAAAACTAAAGCAATGCTCATGAATCCAAAATGAACATGGCAAGTTGGCTCCATAAGATAAAATACATTCCAGATCCAAATTTTTGCAAATGATACTCTGTAAAATACTGTGTAATTTTTTTACTAACACATTTTGTACTTTGTGATTTTGGGCAGAAATAATGTTACCTGGAAAGAACCTAGTTCAGAATAATGAGACAAGGAACTCTTGCTGAAATAGGTCAGAAAACACTTGTGGCTGTGAGGATCTCTTATCAACCTTATTTTTTCTCAGCTCTATTAATCCGGATAAAGCTAATTAAATATCTCAGATGCACTAGAGATATATAGAATACGGCTTGTACCTCTAGTAACCTTACCTAGCTCCTCACTTGCTTAATTAGTGATACTAAAGTATATCCTTCAGACTCACAGACACCATTTTTTATGCAAAATAGGGAATTACTTTGAGCCCAGGAGCAGAATGAGTGGAATACAGTCTTACTTCAGTAACTTATGGTCTTTGAGATCCATTTGGAACAGGAATGTCAGACTGAGAAGAAGATAGCTTATCCTTTCCTTGAGATGCAGGACTTGTGTCTAATTCTGTTAGGACTTAAGATGACCAACTACTTCTGCCATAGTGAGCAGGGCGTTTGAAAGAACAATGCTGAATGTGATGATATAATTTTCCTCCACCACAAAGCCTGGCTGTGTGATCCCTGATACAATCATAGATTCCTGGCTGTGATTCTTAGGCTTTATCCTACATGCCTGGCTCTGTCACCCTCCATATATGTACCTAGGTGTTCCATGAATGCCTGTATGCAATGTCTTGCTGTATTCATCTGTGATTTCACTACATAGACTGTTCTGTAGAAAAAGACATACCTATGATCACAACTACTTAAGCCATAAAGGGAAACAGTATGGAAGGACAGCGGAAATGGAATGGGCAGTGGAAAATTGAGCTAAATTATCAGATCAGAATTTAGGTTTTGTGAAATA
Organism: Trogon surrucura; assembly: GCA_020746105.1. Taxonomy (NCBI): domain Eukaryota; kingdom Metazoa; phylum Chordata; class Aves; order Trogoniformes; family Trogonidae; genus Trogon; species Trogon surrucura. The sequence goes on from CM036621.1 coordinate 33,126,042, forward strand.
GAGTATGTAGCTGCAGATGGCAACTTCAGCCAAAAAGCTACATTTAAGATAATTCCCTAGAGGAAAACCAGATCCGCATACGGGGAATTAGTTGCTTCCTGGGAAAAAAACAACCACCAGCAATGCCACACTTTTCAAATGCAGATTTTTGTCACTGTACAGTTAATGCGCAGGTGTGCCATAAATCATTCCTGGCAATCCCACCTACTGTGATTAATACCAGCTGAGTACAAAGGAGAACTGGTTATTTGGCAACTTGCACAAACGTTGCAGCAGGGTAGTCCACAATCTGGTTGAGGCTGGAAGAAAGCTCCACTCTGGCTGCAGAGCTGCAGCCATCCCAACATCAGGATGGTTCACTTGCACATGTGGTAACAGCCTTGGCCCTTGGGATCTGTGTGAGCAGAGAGTGCCCGTTGCCTTCTCTTATCTGCACCTCTGGAGATGAAAGAGGCCCATTGGAGGAGACAGTGAAGGAAGCTACTCTGTCAGTTCCATGCCCTCTGAGAATTTCCTCTGTACAACAAAGATCACTCACATAGTCAAATTCAGCAGATGTAAAGATGCTTTGAGCATCCCAGAGAACAAATTGATCGGTGACCCAGTTCTTCCATTCCATTTGATTGCTTTATTTAACCAGAATTCCTTATGCCAAGGGAATCCCTGGGGTCTGATAAACTTGGTGTGAAAAGAGATGTTTGAATTAAGCTCTTTATAGTTATAGAGAGCACAACAGCTCAGAACAACTTCGACTATTTCTGCTTCCATTAAGAAACTGTGGTAATATTTGGAGTCTGCCTGCTGGTTTTAAGTAGAAAGATCTCCTTTGTCTGCTGTAGCATGACGTCTAATATATAATATGTAGTAGACATACAATGCATTGCTGATACTGTTATGTGTAAATCACCTTTTGCACGCAAAGCTAAAAAAAAGGAAGTTCCTACTCCCATCAGGCTTGTAATTTAAAGAGTGTCCAAAAATTAAGAGAAAAAAAAATTACTGTAGGAGTAAGTCCTCCATACATGGGATGTGATTTGAAATTTTTTCTTTTTTTTTGGAATGAAGTGAACAATAAATCTTTGCACTTTTATTAGTGATGCCCGTATTTACTGAACAGTACATTTACTGTGTTCATTTCTCATGGCAAGTATTTGTGTCTTGTTATCGTAGCTCCCAAGCATGTTCATCAGTGACCCTCCATTTAAAAAGCCCCCTGAAAGCCTTTGGCACAACTGCTGCGCTTAGGAAATTTTGGTTTTCTTTTCTCTACCTTTATTTGTACTGTTCCCTAACACTTAACTCCACTGCGTGTAGACTGTTGCTGGTATGCTCAGGAAGTAGTTATGGTATTATGAATGTTACTGCCAACTACTAATTTCAATGAAATCCTCAATCATTCAAATGCATTTTCAACCCTATGTATATAAAATAAAAGTAGTCCCAGCTGAGGGAAAATAAGTCATAAAAGATTCTAGTGAAGTCATTCAAACATAAAAATTCAATGTGATCACAATCATGACCACGTACAAGCCCATCTTTGTCAGGAGTTTATTGTTTTGCCATGAAAAGCTATGAATGCATCCATAGTGATTTTCTGCAGCAAGCACTAACAAAGACAGCAGTTTGTTCAAAAAAAAAAAATGGCTGAAAGGCTCATTCTGTATCTTGGGAATGTGAGAGATTACATCTGTCTGGAGGTTTCTGATGATTACAGTTAACAGTTGGAAACCCAAAACTTAAAGGGTAATACCAAGTTATTAAATCACAAATGCTCATTGTTGTCAGGCTTCCCTGTGTATTGATTACAGCTTCCTCTAATTCTTCAGAATTTACTCATGGATGACTTATAACTAGCACTGGAACGAATACCATGTATGGTAAATTATGTAAGAAGATTGCACAAGGTGCCTCTCCCATGATGTAACTTACGTTAATTTGTTAATCATAAACCTAGGGCTTTTCAGCTTTAAATGGCATATACAGCTGTTATACAGCCAGATAAAACATTGTCTGAGGAGTCTGGTGAATTTGCTCTGTTGTTACTAACATTTGTTGAAAGCCATGCTCTGCACACAAACCAAGAAGAGAGCCAAACCTTTTTTCAAAAATAAAAGCTTTGTGTATGGAAAGCATGCTCAATTTTGAAAAACTACTTTATTTTAGCAAAGACATATTTTTATTTGGCCTTTTCTGGACACACGACAAAACCTAACCCTGATCATTTGCTACAGCTTAGTGGTGTGTTGTATTATTCTCTGACAAGGTTTGTTTGCTATGTCAATTTTAAAAGCAGTTTATAAACCAGGCGTGTAGTTCAAAACCAGAAAGCTAAATTGTTCTTAAACATTCGTTGTGAGAGTTTTTTCTCTTAAAACAAATCCTCCTTCCTTTTTGTTAGCTTGACTAACAAACTTTTTCTATAATGATGACTGGAAAAAAAAAAAGGTGATCTTTTAAGCTGAAGTTGCATTGACAGCTGAAGTGTACCATTCCCATGGTCTGATTAATCCTAAGCCGGTTTATAAAACAATACTATGCTTCTCTGCATGGGGTACACTAACTAGCTTGCAATTTCCCTGTTTTTAGCCTGACTTATCCAGCAATATAAATCTTCAAGTAATACCTTTTTCATTCCATATCACATCACATCTCCTGGTTAATTACATCTTTTTTCTGCTCTTTCCACATTCTTGTCCTACTTGTGGGTAACTGTTATACCATGTTTATGGAAGGCAAATGAAAAAACTGTGCACTGTTATAAACTACCATGCATTTTACAGTATGGTAGTACAGTACCTTGCAATATAGGGAATGATGAGAAATATATGAGGATGGTCTAGATCAGTTCCTAACAACCTGTATGTGCTGATGTGAACCTCCTTAAATAGCAACTTTTTTTGTATATTTACTAATATCATGATCAAAAATCTTTTCTCCCTCTTAGATTCAGTGCTTATGCAAAAAAAAAAAAATCAGATAAGTTCAAAGCAATTTAAAATCTTTCAGCTATTTCTAGGCAGATCTGTACATACTGATTCACTTTCACTGATACAGTGTTACCCATGTAAATGTATTTGGGCTTCTTCAAATCCAGAAATATTTTTCTTTGTGCTGATCAGGAAGGGACGGGGTGTAATTGCAAAAGAATAGTACAGTGTACCCTCTTTATGCAGAATAGCTGAGCACACTTTCTGCCATTGTCAGATGAGGAGCAAGATTTATATCGTACAGATGAGGAGTAGGATTTATATTGTACTCCTGTACAGGAGACTGAGTGGAGAACTAATAGATCCAACTGTTAAAAAGAGCTTCATATTATGAAATTCTGTTACAGCCTTGTAGGACAAGAAGACATGTCAGTTGTGGAGGAAAAAAAAAGGCTGGATAAGTAAAATAACATTTTATTAGATCTGTAGGCCCCAGGTATTGGAGCTTGCCAGTAAAAATGAAATGAAGTGCAAAACAGTCACACTTTTTTTTTGATACTCATGACCATGAGCAAACTGTTTCCATAATTCATGCACAGAATTATACTGAAGGGAATGAGTGTCACTTTTCTCAGTGACTGGCATAACATCTTAAGAAACGACATTATGACATTTTGCAATGTCATAATTCTTTATTTGTGACTGTTGTGCCAGCTTTGAATTACAAAATAGGCAAAGATGTGAACCCACCCTGATGGAGTTTATACTGTGTAGGGGCCAGGTTCTTCAGTTCAGGTGCTTCATGATGCTTTGATGACAGAAAGATTGCAAGGTCAAAATTCTATGCTACTGTGAATTTTGTAGAATGTCACTGCACTTTGCACAGCATGTTTTCCCAAACTGTGCTGTTTATCCCACAGGACTACAGGAATGATTTTGAAGTAGTCCATGGTCAGAATCTTTCTGGCTGTATTTCTCTGAAGGAGACCAGCGGTAGCTGATGGAACAGTAGATTCTTCATGAAGAACCACACGTCTGCTCCTGTGCTTTGCAAGGCCTGGCAGAGAGCTTGGAATTCTTCCCTCTGCTCTCAGAATGAGGATATGGGGAATGGGATAAACTACCTCCTCCTTTCCTGTGCTCACATAGGGAGGCTGGAGGAAATCTGAGCATGGCTCTCTTTCTATGCTGGCAGCTAAATTCAGAAATCAAGGATTTTATGGAGTAATTAAAAACTCCTGTGCAATAAATATATTTTAAGAATTCATTAGCAAGAGGAGCAGCTTCCACAAGTTTTTTTATCAATAGTTAACTATGTTTGAAACTTGCTGTTTCTCCTTTCTCTCTCCTGCTGGGTGTTGAGTCTTCTTTGCTAGCACACCCTTACCTGTCAGTCACTTACCCAGGAAGCTTAGGCAGAGTCAGACCTTAGCTTGCATGTCCATGTCTAGAGTTGTCCTCTGTGTCCCAGTCAGATTTGGCTGGCACTGGTGCATTTTGCCTGTGGCTGCTGGTAGCTGAACTCTGTACTTGACTACACATGGAAAGAGACTTAAAATATTGCAGTCGGTGCAAAAGTCAATGTGTCACTGTTGTTGCCTGTAATTACCTTACGTCAGTGCAGCGGTATGACATGCTACGCTGTTCTCATCTGCTGCAGGCCATATACAGCCTGTTACACTTTGATCTGCTCAGCAAAACAGAATGGATTCCTTTTGTCTGCAAACAGCAGCTGGGTGAAGGGAAAGGGTAATGGAGCCTGAAGGTATTTGATGAATTGGCACTAGCTTCGAATATATTCGCTGACAAGATAACAATCCATATGTGTATGACCAATGTCAATTTGGATTGTACTCATTATTGCTTCTATAGAGCAGTTGTGGTCTAGACCAGTCTGCTCTGATTTCACCTTGGGAGATGTGATCCTGGAAGGAAAACGTGGCCTGGTTAGCCTGTGGTGCGTCTTCCCGTGACTCTGCCATCACATGAGTTATTTCGGATAAGACTCCCCTTGTTTTTGACAAAAAGGACTCATTCTCTGGTGGGTAGCTTTCCTGTCCTGTTACTTTCATACATGGATCTTCACATTTAGAGGAATTCCAGCTGTGCAAGAGCAGCTGTTTTGTACCATTCATGAGATGCAAAGCTGACTTAAAATGATCCTATCATCACTTGAAGGGCTTGTACTGCAGTTGAATGTGTTTGAGGGTCAAGGAGGGCCAACTAATTTATTCTACATACTTGCATTTTAAAACATCTATTCTTGAGCTAGGGCAAGCATTTGTGAAACTTGAAAGATAACACCATCTCATTCTACCTCATCCCACATTTTCAAAACAGATGTTCATGGTTCACATCTGCTTCATTTACTGTCTGTTGGATTTACTGCATTCTTATCGTATATTAGAAAAGAAAGATATCTTCAGACAAACATGTGGTTTTAAAACATTATAATTCCAGGGCCTTCAAACACTCATGTTTTGATGAATAAAAGCAGACTTTCCTGATTCATTTTGCAGGGCAGAATTGGTTGTTACATGGCTCATACTGTATAAAATGATATAGAGTACTTCTCTCTTTGACTACTAGATTGCATACTTAGTAACAAGCATAGATTGGAAATGCAAAATTTGTAACTGTTACAGTAAAATGTAGTGGGTGACATATTAAAATTCTTAGCATACCAAAGGGTGTGAACCAGATTTGGAAATCTGATAGTGGTTTTTAACGCCTCTTTTAAAATGAAGTGGACCCAGAATAATCTAATCAAGATGTATGTCCAAAGTATGGCATGAAATCTATTCCAAAGCCAACTTCCTGCATTCAGGAACAGCACATTCATTAAGTTCTCAAATAAAGCAATGTGCAACCCAGGTTTCTTCCTTTTAGTGGGCAGAGAAAATGTGAGATATTTAAGAATCTAACAGTACGCAGATGCTGTGTTATTGCAAAATCCTGCTTTAAAAGTAAACATTGAAAGTAATTGCAAGTGCAGAGGCAAATGGGCCATCTCATGTGCTATCCATTCACATCAAGTCATCTGATTATGAGTAATTATTAATTATAAAACATGAAAGTTTTGTGTGGCTTAATGGATTTGCAGACGCAAAGTGTTTGAAACCACTTCATGACAGCAAGATTGCTGCAGGACATAAAACCAAATTATGTTCTACTCCTGTGAAAATAAACACATTCTTCAGTTTTAACATAAATTTGTTTTGACCCTGATTAAGGTAGATTGAAACAAGGCAAGATTTTTCCTTAACATCAGAAGTAGGGAATGCTGGGGAAAAAGATGAGTTTAAGTGTAGTAGTAGGGCAAAAAGGCCTCTTTTGGCCTTAACAGAAGAAAGGGAGTTACCTTCATTACTTTCTGTCATTTTCTCTGCCTCATTTTTACAGCATTAGCCTGAACATTTTTTAATGTTGCATAGTTCACTCTTTTCCTGTGGCTGAATTTTTTATCATTTAAGTTTAGCTGCTTCTAGTTAGATGTCTATAACCTGAATCAGTTGCCTAAACAAAGACATGGAGTGCCATTTCAGATGTCCTGCAGTGCCGTTTGAAATGCCCCACCTTTTGTAAGATACTGACATAGGGCTGGCGGATGTGACATGGGACTTAAGGCAAATGTTGGCTCTTCTAGAGCAACAGTGGTTATGTCGGGGCACCTCACATGGGACTAGACCCTTTCATTTAGTCCGTAGTCTAAACAAATCCTCTTGACTCCTCGTGTGGTCAGCGAAAAGAGAGGCTGGCTCTTTCAGAAGATTGTTGTGTATGCCTATCTTAGGCAACTAGAAAATTCAGTCAACCTCTCAAAGTGTATGTCTTCTATCAGGGAGACCAGGTGATAAAGTAAGTTTAGTATTCTAATTTGTGGTGGCAGAAGTTAGTTATGGTAGATCTTGTCTTTTGTGAACAAAAAACTATGGAAATTATGGGCTTTTAGTATAACGATTTTGATTTAACAGTATTGCTGAAGTTTATCACCTATAGATGAGCTGTGGGAAGTCCTGAGGATGAAATTAGCTAAAATTCACGTGAATTAAAGATGCAACTGAAAATGTGGATTATAACCTTTTTCCTAGAATTAGTTGGTATTTGAAGAAAAACAAAAAGGCTTTTATTTGTTTAATCAATGGGAGGAACTTTACTTTGCAACGTTACTGGAATATATACTTTTTCATATTAGGCCATTCCTCTCAGTTTAAAACTGGCTTGTTAACTGCCACCTGTCTGAAGTAGAGTTGTTGTAGTTGCGATGGTCTGGGGATACAAACAAAGCACAATTTGTGAAAGGTAACATGATATTATCTTTTATTAGACCCACTGCCCTAGGAGAAGATCTCAAAGAGCACTGAACACACAGCTCACTCCTTTAGTCTCCGCAAGCTTCTCTGTTTTCTTCCATTATTTCAGTGCAGCTATTAAAAGATACTACTGCTCTAACAAGACTAGCCTCATTTACTACTGTGTTAAGGAATGCAAATCTATTAATAGTGGAAATGAGGTAAGGAGGTCAGGATTGTGAACAGAACACAAGATATAACATTTAGAGTTGTCCCTGTCTCACTTTCATTAGACTTAAAATGATAAAAAAAAAATCTTTTGACATTCTAAAGCAAGCACAAGAAACACAGCAGTACAGTTTACTGTGATATAATTTCCAGTTCCGTTTGAATGCCAACAGCACGATTCTGAGGTTTGGCCAAGTTACTCAGCAGGAAGCTCCAAGAAGGAGAAAAAGACTATTTATGTCACTGTCATATATCCCAACAGATTCACATGGGATACACGGTGAATACACATATCCTGTACCAAAAAACAGACCTTACACTGTCTTACGGTGTAAGTGGAGGCTGGTGGAGTGCAAAGCATAATAAAGTCCAAAACTGGAACTTTCCTGATTAAACAAATGTAACTCCTTGCTTAATTTTATATCACACTGTTTGTCCTTTTAAATATTCAGGCATCATTACTGATACAGAATCCCTTGTGGTAGTTTTAGGCGATTCTGTCATTTTGAAACAAAATGAGAGTGGAAGCAGATACATTTCTTGGCTTTGAACTTAAAGGCTTAGGGACTCTTTTAAAAATAAATTTTATGGGAAATAAGTGGCCAGCTTATATGCCAATAAAGAATTTGCTACCGAAGAGACTGAAGGCATTATCTGGTGAGACTCATCCTAGAACAGTGAAAAAAAGCTTGGATAAAGCCATCTGTAGGATATTAGACATTAAAAGGAGGTTTAATCAGCGTATAAGTGGCTTAATAACTCTCTGTTGGGTTTGGGATCTAAAGTGATTTCCTGACACTTGGTTGTTTTGACGTTGGTATTTTAAATACATGCAATGGTAATGTTATTCCCTTTGTACTGGAAAATCGTGTGTATAATGACCACAAACCTACTGAACTCTGAATACTTATGCTTGTTTCTTCCTTGTACTTCTTTGCTTGCTTCCTTGCACATGTGGAAATATGTATGCATAGTTTCTCTGAGTTTCTTTGTTGGATTTCTTTTCACAGACTACTTTATGATGGGTTATGATCTGCAAATGATCTCTGGATCACAGAGTGAAGAACATTTTGAACTATGAACACAGTTATCAATGTGCTGTGGAAAGGCTGGAAAACATAATTTGTTTTGTTAAAATGAATTTATGACATTATTTGCTGTTGGAAAATTGTAGTCGACTAATATTAGGATTTGTTAATGAACTGTCAAAATTTGTAAGGTAATTAACAGATGAGGTCTGCTGGAAATGTCTTGTCTGAGGACTTCTTTGAGGTTTTTATGCCATATTCTTCTACTGAGGTACTAATGATGGGGCTAGATAAGAGCTCTTTTATTGCACAAACTGTAGAGTCTGAACAAATAGGAATGAAAGATTTGCAGAATGCCCTGGAACTCACTTCAGAGTTCGGCCACAGTGGCCCGTGTGTGAGACACAGTGGTGACTGCACAGGATCACTTTTTATAGACTGTCTGGCATCCCAGGGCTATGTGTACTTAAATGACTATTATAGAGAGAAGATTAATCATAGTTCCTTATCTTAAAGGTTCCCTTGGGAATACTGAATTAATTAATTAATTGTCAAGGAAATACAATGTTCCTGGCCATACTAAGCAAAATAACTGTTGATTAATGTTTGTTTCCATTGTAGATCTCAATCTGAAGGACTTCAGGAATGCATGACCCAACAATGTATGTTACTGATAAGGTGTGTGATGTGTCTTGATAAAAACTTTAAATCACTTTTCCGTAGCTACCAATGGTTTTCAAAAGTACAAGTGTTTGTTGTGTCAGCTTTGAATACACAGAAGTGTAGAGGCATGTCCTAGCAAAGTAATTTTGTACATTAGGTATGGATTAGTTTCTATTTCACAATATGATAAATTTTTTTATGGTGATCATAAAATTTGAACAATCTAATACTACATGTGCTGAGATTGATGACATTCCACATTCCTTGAAAGGTAAGTTTGCAAAAAATAACAGATGATAAATTATTTGATGTAACTTCTTCTGGAAACAGAGAAGTTACAAAGTTGAAATTTATTTTATTCAGAGCTAGCGCCTTAAAGAAAGGTTTTCGTTTTAAAAAATTCTAGCTTCACAAAAAAAGGGGATATGGATTATTTGAGGACTATTATGTCTTGAGACATACAGTAGAATGTACTCTCACACTTGAGCAGTCTTGGAGTAAAAGATCTTCATTTCGTATCCTAGTTATTTCTGTTTATTATAATTTAAAGAATTTCTTTTGTTAATTCCTGCATTCAAATACTGCATCTGAAAGAGCCTGATAGATTGATTCAGGCTGAGGTTCAGACTAACATTTGTGTGTATTAAAATGTTAGTAGTTTAGATAACAGATCAATTATCAAATTGGTTCAGTTCTGTGAAATGAAGAAATGCAGATTTTACTTGGAAAAATATTAAACCCTACAATAATTTCAATTTTAAGTAATAAATGGATGGTATGAGTATGCTTTTGGCAGTGTGTCCTAGAGGGCAATTCAAATGTGCAATTGAGAGGACAACACATGGCATATTACAGAAAATATGATTTCCTTAAAATCTGCTGTAAAATAAAACATTGTTTATATTTTTATCGGTCAGCAATTTCAAAGAATCATAGAATGCATTGGGTTGGAAAGGACCTTTAAAGGTCATCTAGTCCAATCCTCCTGCAGTGAGCAGGGACATCTTTAACTTGACCAGGTTGCTCAGGGCTCCATTGAGCCTGATCATGAATGTCTCCAGCGATGGAGCCTCCACCACCTCTCTGGGCAACCTGTGCCAGTGTTTCACTACTCTCATAATAAAGAACTTCTTCCTAATGTCTAACCGAAATCTACCCTGCTCCAGTTTAAAACTATTGTCCCTCATCCTATCGCTACGTGCCCTTGTAAACAGTCCCTCACCAGCTTTGCTGTAGCCCCCTCCAGGTACTGGAAGGCTGCTGTAAGGTCTCCCCAGAGCCTTGCCTTCTCCAGGCTGAACAAGCCCAACTCTCTCAGCCTGTGTTCATAGGAGAGGTTCTCCAGCCCTCTGATCATCTTTGTGGCCCTCCTCTGGACACCCTCCAACAGGTCCATGTCCTTTCTGTATTGAGGGCTCCAGAGCTGGACACAGTACTCCACGTGAGATCTCACCAGAGCAAAGCAGAGGAATAGAAGCACTCCTCTCGATCTGCTGGCCACGCGTCTTTTGATGTAGCCCAGGATACAATTGGCCTTCTGAGCTGCGAGCATGCATTGTTGTCTCATGTCCAGCTTTTCATCTGTCAGTACTCCAAGTTCTTCTCAGGGCTGTTCTCTATCACATCATCCTCCAGCCTGTGTTGATAATGAGGATTGCCCCAACCCGGGTGCAGGACCTTGTGCTTGGCCTTGGTGCATCTCATGACGTTCACATGGGTCCTCTTCCGCAGCTTGTCCAGGTCCCTCTGGATAACACCCTGTCCCTCTGGCACACCAACTGCACCACTCAGCTTGGTATCATCTGCAAACTTGCTGAGGATGCACTTGATCCTACTGTTTGTCATCGATGAAGATATTAAACAGTGCTAGTCCCAGTATGGGCCTCCATTTATATTTATTTATATATATAAATATAAAATGTATTTATTTATGTTACTGATTCCATGGAATAGATCTTTTCACTATATTTCAAGTACAACCCCTAGAGAATAATCCCCATTATGGAAATAAATGAAAGAAGTGATGTATCTTGAACATGTAACCTTTTCAGGTGAGATCAGTGCTGTGCCTCTGAAAAGCCTTACGAATTCATCAAAAACAGTACTGTACAAAAAGATTTTAGGTGCAAAATACACAGTATTTAGATTAATAAAATAACGATATAAGTTTTTGCTTCTTGTTATTACTTCTGTGTTTTCTCAAGCTGGGACGTCTGACTTCATTGATTTTTCAAAGAATATTACCTTTCTGGCAAAGTCTCTCCTTAAGCATGTAGCTTTAGTGCTTCAAGATGTCAGGAAAAGCTGTATCAGGTCATGAGCATTTATATACAGCCACTCTAAAAGGCCACTTCAGAAAAATCTCTCTGTAGCATCCATGGGAAACAACTATAATGCAGACTTGCTGTGGCAGGAACAGGTCAAACCGCTAAGCAGTGACTGTGCTCATCTGGTTTATCTTATAAAAGTGAATAAGTTTTGATCCAAAGATGGTGTGACTATTTGCATTATATGGCAGCATATATATATCACATAACCCTGAAAAATCTGCTGCTTGTATCCGAATGTGTTAAACTTAAAAACAACTGGAATAACAGATTTTCATTACATATATATGGACCTTTGTCAGATTTTTTTTGTTTAATGCTTATCCAGTGACCTCAGTCAGACAACACAGTGAAATCTGCAGAAGTGTTGACATGGGTTATGTATTGCTTAGGTAATAGTAATTTGCTGTCTTTGGGAGAAGTCACTAAATTAGACAAATGGCCCAATGATCCTAACACGTAATCTGCTTATAGCCCCTAAAGAGCTATGTGAGCACTTGATCTAAAGCACTTTCCTTCTAATCCATGGTCCTGTTTTCAAAAGGTAAAGTTGAGTAGAAATTCTGAATTTCTGCAGAATCAGGCCTTTATCGTGCACCTAGTATTTTTTTCATATATATATTTACATTCTACATTCATATCCACACACATATGTAGGTTATTCTACATTTTAGAATGCTTGAAATCTGTAATAACTGATATAAATATAGTGACTACTAATACTCTTTGTGTCGTAAATATCCATTGGCACAAATAAGATCTCTATCCCTTATTGCAATTTCTTGGTAACAAATGAATCAATTAAAAACTAGGAGTCTTTAACAAGTTTCTACTCCTGAAAGTTGAGAATAAATGTATTTCTCTTACGTACTGACAGTAGAAGGTAACTCAACAGTGACACTGAAGCTATCGTTATCCACCACCTTCATCTGTCAAGGAAAGATGTGAGAATCAATGACTTGGTGAGCTGGAAACAAATTTTAAAAGTGGAAGTGAGCCAATTACAGTAAAGTACTAAGTAAAGTGATTGATTCTCTACCTCTTGATATGTTTAATCAAATCTGGATGCCTTCTGGAGAATATGTGGACAAACACCAGTGTTGTCACCAATACAGAGGTAGGATGGGGAACTATGTGATGTTTATTTTGGAGACCACATTAAATGTTCTTTGACTCCTGCAGCCATGAACATTATATACATCAGGTCAAACAGTAAAGTTAAGTTAAAATTCATCTAGCTATTTTTATCCGTAATGTTACCTGTAAAATGCTTGCAACTTAGTGATTCAAGGCTATAAAATTATAAAAGCTGTGAAAGCCTTCAAAACCTCACCATCTCTTCTGCAAAGAGTTGTGTGCCAGTGACTGTGTCACAGCGCAACAAAAAGATAGGAGAAATGAAACTGGGCACAGTGTGCCCGTTCATTCACACTGCATGACGGTGTGCATCTGGGCTCGCCTTCAGGGTAGAACAGGACACAGCGCCTTGGGACTCACTGACATATCATGCGTGGGAGAAGAACTTAAGCTCAGGGATGCGCGTGAGTTGGAACTCATGCCCAAAAACCACTGCAGATCTGCCTTATGCACTTGAAGATACAGTAGTTTCTGAAGAACCTGAAGTGATGAAGCATCAGTGACAAAATCTTACAGCTCAGAATTTATGAACCACTGTCAGGCCTTATATTTTCAGAGTAGCTATTTGTGTTTATGGTTTGTTTGTCTTAAAGCATTATGTATCTGACTCTTTGTGTTCTCATGAGCAATAGTCCCATGCCAGGTTCATGGAAGCTGTCTAATTGCTTGCTTTCTCTAGTCTCCTTCACAGACTAGAGAAGATAAAAGATGAGTGTGATAGTGACATTAATAAGTCACAAGGTCCATGTCCTTGCCTGAAATGCCATCAGCTATAGCAATTACAGCCTTAAGAACCGTGGCTGGTGAATTACTGTCTGAAAGTAGGATGAAAAAGTTGTAGAATATCCAACTATCTTTTTTGCCTTACAAAAGGTATTGAAATCCATGTTCAGACAATTCTGCATGGCTTAGAACTGCAGCTGCAGCAAATTGGATCACAGCTCTGGGTTTGTTTGCTGAGTTGCTCCTGGAAATCCACCTGCATCTGTAAAAATGCACAGTAGTACAGCCAATAATACCACAGCACAGGGCACGTTGTTCTCATTCACAACTGAATGTTCCCGTGTATGATCATCAAAAACTCATGGGCATAATAGGAGGAGTCAGAGCTTATCATAGCACAAAACCATGTTCTTGTGGTCATGACTAATAAACAATATGTATCAAGGCATGTGAGTCATATCCTCTCCATTTAGCTCTGCAAGATAAGTGGTTGTCTGCATCACATTAGCTACCATATAGCCAACACAAAATAAAAGAAAATACAAATTGGTCATCTTGTTTGCCACCAGAAAAACAGGGTTTTTTGATGTGCTAGTGGTGTCAGCAGAGCTATGTTTAGGTGAAAAGTAACAGATTGTGACATGGAAAGCAAGACTGGATGTAATTACTTTATTTAAAACCTATGAAATATGAAAGGTAGCATCAAAGCTGCTCATTTTCTACAAACAACAAACATGTTTTCTGTCTGCCTTTGTCAAACTTCTGTACACTTAATGCCAACTGCTCAGCTACTGGACTGGTTCTATATGTTGTACTTCTGTGTATGATTTGTGCAGATACAGGATTTTTTCCCAGAGAAGTTCTTTTTCATGGTTTAGTGGCTGTTAAGTCTTCATGGCATTGCCAAAGAGACAAATGCTGTTCAAGCAGACTTCAGTTACCTCTTTGTATCCCATTTGTAGCTTTTGTTTCTTAAATTTTTATGTATTACCTATTTTGTTTTTCTTATAATTGGCTGGGGAACCTGAATCCTTCCAGTGACAGCTATGTCAGCTGGAGGTTTTTGGCTGCACCTCCCTGAGATGCTTGTACAGTGGGGTGAGGAACTCAACATTGTGTGAAAGTCTCCTCAGTACTTTAAAGGGAAATTCCTCTAACAGAAAAATCAGATATTTATCCCATATTTATGCTCTCTAGCAGAGAGTCCTTGGAGAGGAAGTGAAAATCTGCAAGACTGATCCAGTACTTGATTTGCTTTCATTTCCTACATGATTATTGAGTTTTTCAGAAGAACAAGCAAAGACCAGCCACGTAATAGTCAGTAGCGTAGATTTTTAGGACATCTTGGAGGCTGGTAGCCAGTGGTGTTCCCTGGGGGTCAGTACTGAGAGCGCTCTTATTCAGCATATTCATCAGTGACCTAGACGAAGGGACAGAGTGTGTCCTCAGCAAGTTTGATGATGATACAAAACTGGGAGGTATGACTGGCACACCAGAGGGCTGTGCTGCCATCTGGCATGACCTGGACAGGGTGGAGTGCTGGGCAGAGAGGAACCTAATGAAGTTCAACAAGGTCAAATGTAGGGCCCTGCACCTGGGGAGGAACACCACCGTGCACTGATATAGGTTAGGGGTAGGTGTGCTGGAAAGCAGCCCTGAGGAGAAGGATCTTGGAGTCCTGGTAGACAGTAAGTTAACCGTGAGCCTGCAATGTGCCCTTTTTGCCAAGAAGGCCAATGGTATCCTGGGCTGCATTAAGAAGAGTGTGGCCAGTAGGCCGAGGGAAGTCATCCTCCCCAACTATTCTGACCTGGTGAGGCCACATCTGGAATACTGTGTCCAGTGCTGGGCTCCCCAGTTCAAGAGAGACAGGGAGCTACTGGAGAGAGTCCAGCGGAGGGCAACAAAGATGGCTGGGGGACTGAAGCATCTCTCTTACGAGGAAAGGTTGAGAAAGGCTGGGGCTATTTAGCCTGGAGAAGGCTGAGAGGAGACCTTATAAATATCTCTATATATATCTAAATATATCTAAAGAGTGGGTGCAGGGAGGATGGAGCCGGACTCTTTTCAGTAGTGCCCAGTGACAGGACAAGAGGCAGCAGGCACAAGCTGGAACACAGGGAGTTTTCTCTAAAGGTGAAGAAGAACTTTCTTTGCTGTGAGGGTGACAGAGCACGGGAACAGGCTGCCCAGGCCGGTTGTGGAGTCTTTGTCTTTGGAGACTTTCAAAACCCGCCTGGATGCAACCCTGTGTAACGTGCTCCAGGCCATCCTGCTTTAGCAGCAGGGGTTGGACTAGATGTTCTCGAGAGGTCCCTTCCGACTCCGACGTTTCTGTGATTCTGTGATCCTCTAAATTATTCCTTGTCCTATAAGCTGTACCCAGTCCCCACAGCACTATGCTTTTGACTGAAAAAATAGTGTGCTATTATAGAACAGTTCAGGAGCTTACTAGAAGTGGCAAATTTTTGAAGGCTTTTGTAGTTTGTTCACAAGCTACATATCTACACAGTTGCTTTACTCAGTGGCTTGCAGAAGTAAAGATTGCTGAACACTATGCTAAATATGTTTGAATTATTTACTTTTTGTAAGGGTACCATCTCTGTATCTATAAGCAAGAACTGAAGTACACTTTCCCATAATACCTCAGTAAGAAAAAATGCAATTTCTCTGCTTATTCTCCAACTGCAAGTTGCTAAATATGTTATTTCCAAGTTTGTGTGTAACTCTTGCCTTTAAGAAAAATTAACCCTCTTTTTTCTATTACATAGCTGGGAACCATGGAAACAAATGAAGAATATGTTTTGTATCTATTCACTGCCACTCAGATACTCATTCTTGTAACACATGACATTAATTCTTAAAGGCTGGGATTCACTGCAATAGCAAAGTTGTTAAAAATGTCCTTTACTGCCTATTTCCTGTCTCTTGGATGGAGTTCATATGCATAGATGAATATGCAGCATGCCTATATATAAATTATGACTAAAGTGTAGATGCTGTGATATTCGTTCAGATGCTTGGAAAATCATGTATTCCTTTCACTATTACTTCATCTGTTTCTGTGCTTTACAGTAGGTTGTTTTATTGTTGGTGTTCCACATTGTGAAAACAGTGTGTATTGGTTAGGCAGCTATTTCAGGAATCAAGTAAAGGCAGATCAAACAATGACTATCCTAGCTAAATGCTAAGCAGAAAATAAATGTAGCTTAATGTGGTGAGTTGAGCCTGGCTGAACGCCAGGTGCCCACCAGAGGTGCTCTGTCACTCTCCTTCTCAGCTGGACAGGGGAAAATATATAATAAAAGGCTCACGAGTTGAGATAAGGACAGGGAGATCGGTCAGCAATTACTGTCATGGGCAAAACAGACTTGACTTGGGGCAAATTGGTTTAATTTACTACCAATCATATTAGAGTAGGGTAATGAAAATAAAACCAAACCTTAAAACACCTTCCCCCCCCCCACCTCTCACTGTTTTCCAGTCCCAACTTTACTCCCAAATTCTCTACCTCTCCCCAGTGGCACAGGTGAATGGGGAATGGGAGTTGTGGTCAGTTCATCACACATTGTTTCTGCCACTTCTCTATCCTCAGTATTTTTCCTTGCACTTTTCCTGTATTCCAGTGTGGGGTCCCTCCCGTGGGAGACAGTCCTCCACAAACTTCTCCAGTGTGAATCCTTCCCACGGGCTGCAGTTCTTCACAAACTGCTCCAGTGTGGATCACCCATGGGGACACAAGTCCTAACAGCAAACCTGCTCTAGCATGGGCTCCTCTTTCCATGCATCTACAAGTCCTGCCAGGAGCCTCCTCAGCACAGGCTTCCTGTGGGGTCACAGCCTCCTTCAGGCATCCACCTGTTGTGGCATGGGGTTCTCTGTGGACTGCAGGTGGACTCCTACTCCCCCATTAACCTCCATGGGCTGCAGGAGGACAGCCTGCCTCACCACAGGTTTCACCACAAGTTTCACCATATATTGCAGGAGAATCCCTGCTCTGGCACCTGGAGCATCTCCTCCCCCTCCTTCTTCACTGACCTTGGTGTCTGCAGAGTTGTTTCTCTCCTGTATTCTTGTTCCCCTCTCTGGCTGGAAGTGCACAATTCACCCTTGCTTCTTAGATATGTTTTTGCTGAAGCACGTGGTAGTGCCGATTGGCGTGGCCTTGACCAGCAGTGGATCCATCTTGGAGCCGGCTGGCATTGCCTCTATTGGACATGGAGGAAGCTTCTGTTAGCTTCTCACAGATGCCATTTCTGTAGCCCCTCCACCACCAAAACCTTGCCATGCAAACCTACCACACCTAGTTAAGCAGCGTTTTGGTAATAGACTATTAATATCGGCCTCTGGTTTTAAATTTATTTATTCTTGTTTTATCAAGAGACTACACATCAGAGAAGTACCCTCCATGTGCCATCTGTTTCCCTGCAATTGGGAATGGTAGAATAATTTTCTGAAGAATTGCTGACAAGATGTGGCAAGGGAGCAGTAATCCATAAGGATGAGATTTCTCATTAAAGTCACTCAGCTCATCTGTGATACAGCAAGCTCTTGATTTACACTGGTCACCTCTGGAGCAGGAAGAACAGTGACAGGTAAGTTACATTTTTTATTGCACAGGCTAACGGTGAGGTTCTTGACACTAACTGGGTTTGCTGTCAGATCAGTTTTCATGACACAGACACACTTATCTAAGTAAGATTATTCTAGTCAGACAGTTTATCATGATAACAGATGTGACCTTAGATGTCTCTTGACCTTAGTTACTTCATGATGTCTTAATGTTAGCTGGCTGTTGTCATCTCATTCCTTAGACTTTTACTAGGAAAGCTGGGTGGACTGCATAAGGCCCCTCGTGCATTAGAATAGACCCCTCTTTTTGGCCTTGTAGTAGAGATCTTAATTTTTTTCTGTATGTCCCTCCTGGCCTCTCTCATGAGCAGAACCTTCGTGCAGATCGTTGCTTCTGCTCTTGCTGAGCAGCCAGTATATGGCATATTGGCACAGCTGGACATATGAGCCAGCTGACAATAGTTGCAAGCAGACAAAGGAAATTGCTGTAGGACAATTTAAAAATTAAATATCTGCCGTAGAAACTTGGGTGAAGAGGGCAAGAAATAATATGATAGAAATGAGAGGCAGAATCACAGACATGGTGGTTGGAGGGGATCCCACAGGCCATCTAGTCCAGTGTCCTGCTTAAAGCAGCACTGCATACCTTGGAGGGCTGAGAGCACAGGTAGGGAGTATACCTGGACCTAAACAGAAAGAGGAGATGGTTTCTTCCAGTTGAGGAACTGTGTCTTTGCACAGTAAAATGAAAGCTACTTTTAAGTTATAATCAGCTCTTCATCACTACTCTATTTCTATACATCAGTATGTCACAATAAATATCAGCAGTCTTTAAAGAGAGTCCTCACTGTAGTTGAAAGTACAGAGTAAGTTAAGCCTCTATATACGATGAAAGAAGAAAAATCCTGTATAATGTGAAAAAAAGGAGAATCCATGATTATTGTGTAAATCGTTCACTGGAATAAAGGAGTTATCTTTCCTTCTCTTGATAAATGGCAGCTGCTTTGCTCATTTTTCAGTCTTGAGTAGCCTTGGAA
This sequence comes from Trogon surrucura, assembly GCA_020746105.1. Lineage (NCBI taxonomy): Eukaryota > Metazoa > Chordata > Aves > Trogoniformes > Trogonidae > Trogon > Trogon surrucura. Next base: position 33,144,976 of record CM036621.1, read on the forward strand.
CAGAGCTCTTTTCCTATCTTACACAACTTTGAGTAAAAAAGTGTAACAGCTAGTCAGTTCTCAAGCAGAATCATGTTTAGTCTTGAGCTGCCAGTATTGACAGGTGAATTTCAGAACTGTAGGTTGGTGATCCTTCTGACTTGTCTATTGTTAACATGAGAAAAACAAATTAAATATATAAGGTTGGAGTTTTAGCCCAAGCCCTGAACAGATTAAGAGATGTGCTTAGTTTCCTGAACAAATGTAGTTAAATGAGCTCAGGATATAGTTCCAGCCTAACTTATGTGGTTGGAGAAGCAGTTCATCGTTTATCTGTGCGGATTGTTGGTGATGGTTTGCTATATGTTTTAACAGGAGTGACAGTGCCCTATTTCTCTTACCTGGCAGATGTGGAAAATAAATAAGTTTTCATAATGTTTCACTCCAAACTTTGTTTGTTGTGGTGTTTATTCTACCCCTTCCTTCTTCCAGATGCTCCAAGGAAAATGTGAAAATGCAACTTGAGACTATGAAAAAATCAAGATCACAACTCAAGGTAGAATATCTAATTGAAGTAGCTGTTTGATAGACAAAAGGGTACATGCCTTTAAGCAGTGAGAGCCCCAACTCTGTCATGAGGTGGTGGATGTTCTGACCCACTTTAAGGTGTTGTGCTTTGCTTCTTGGCAATGCACATTTGCTTTGGTTTTGTTGCAAACCCTCTAGCTGGGATCCTTTGGAAATGGGAGCCTAGAGGAACAGCATGATTTGCTTGAAAGATTATTTTGTTGTGATTGCTAAACTGGTTGCACTCATCCACCAGCTCACCATGTCAGATTCACATAAGCATGCTCCAGTGCATAAGCACACTTGTAAGATGCTAAATTCAGTCGATCGTCTCTTCGCTCCTCAAGGGTTGAGATAAAGAGGAATGAGAGCGGCAGATACTGGAGGAAGAGACTAGGAGAAAGGCAGACTAACTGCTGAGTTCCAAGCCACTTAGTCAACCACTTAGTACCGCCTTAGTAATTCGGTAAAACCAGGGGTATTTTGAGCTAGGTGAATAGAAATGGAAGATTCTAGAGTAGTCACCCCAACATCCCTCTCTCAAATACAGAACAGTAGAGGAAAATTTGGCTATATCACTCCAAATAACTCTTAATGAAGCAACTTAAGAGGATGTTCCCAGAGAAAGTTTGATGGCCCAACTATCTCCATCATGATCTTCCTAGGATGGTTGCTGCTGCCTGACTGTTGCTTGTTGGCTCTTCCTCCAAGCAGACAATCTACACATATGTGTGACCTTAGCCTGGAATCCATGCTACCAGTTTTCTAGAATGCAAGCTCCTTGAATTAAGATTCATAGCTCTTTTACAAGGTAATCATACAAAATACCTGAGTCAGCCCAGAAACTTCACTTGGCTAGCACCTTGTAATCAGAAAGACCCATTTCTGTTGGCTGCAATAGCGCCAAGGTTCATTAGAGTCAGTGCACAGTGAACATGCTGGTAAAATGCAGCTTTGAAAGACTGGAAACTTTTTGAATTAAAAAAAAGCAAAATATTTAAGGTATTGTATACAAAGATGAAAGATGCATAGTTTAAACCGAAAGCTATAGAGCTGACACTGGAATGAAGGTAATGTGTCCAAAGAATGGATTAGTAACTTTTGCCAACTGTTTCTCTGGGTTTTTCTTATAAACGAAAGGCATAATGACCTATTTGCAAATATAGAATTCTAACTTGGCCATAAATGCAAAAACTGTCAATGTATACTACATATGGATTGTTCAAAATCAAATTATTTCTGTGTCTTTGTTCACTTGCATTTGCAATCTTCAGTATTTCCAGTGAGTCTACTAACGAAACCTCTGTCCTGAAAGAACATAATTCTTTATTTAAACTAATAACGGCAAAGTAAAAATAAACTAAAAATGCTCTATATTTCCATCATTTATCCATCTTCAGATTTTTTTTCATCATGGGTTTAATCTGAAAATTTGCTACCTCTTACGTTATCACAGCTGCCTGTATATTTGCAAGTTACGGGAAGTCTCAGCAGTCTTGAAATCATCATACAGGTGAAAGTTTAAGAATAAAACAATGGTCACTGGTACTGTATTAATCATCATGGATCCTTTCGCTATTTCTTGCTTGTGTTGCACAGGCAATGGCTGAAAAGAGCAGCTGGTGATTTCTCTTCATTTCTGTACCTGGACTGTTCATCATGACAGGATGAGGGGCAGAAAGAAGAGAAGCTACTGCTGTTACAGACGTGCTCATTAGATCAGGCTGATGCTTTCATTCAAAAAACGCTTGTGTTTGGATGTTTTTCTTGATGTATTTTTGCCATCTGTGTTGGTGGATGCATGCACACAAATACACGCAAAGCTTAAATGCACTTAGGGGAAGCCTCCAAAATGCAAAGCGTACGGTTTTTGAAGCTAGATGGTAGTTTCATATTTGATAACAAGCATTTAGATAGGTATCTGAAAGAAATGCATTCACATTGCCTTTCATCTTAATAAACATGGCCCTTTTTATCGTGTGTTTTGTGATGACTATCAAATGATAAGGGAATCAAGACAAATGTCTACAGTCTGAGAACATGCTGAATAACAGATGCAAGCAAAAGCAGTTTTGAAAAGAGATTTGCAACTGGAAAGTCGCATGGCAGTACAGCAGCTTGTTTAATGTACCAAGACTAAGATAATTTAACATGCTTCTCAAGCATTCTGAAAAAAGGCCCAGTGTTCCTCTGTGCCTGGTGTAGTGGCACTATATTTGCAGGCTTTTTATAGCACACAAAGACCTAGCATTATTTCAACAAAGATGTCTCCTCCTGATGTTCACCATTAAGATACCTTAGAGAGTTACATCAGAAATCGACACTGACTGGAACAATCATTTAATGTTCATGTAGAAGGCTCTACCTCTTACCAAATGTGTACATTTACAAATGTGTTACAATATTATTAGCATGTTGGCATGCTTCAGCAGATACTGGAGTCAGGGCTTTGATAGTTGTTGGAGAGAGGGATTCGAGCAATTTGTTGTCTCCACAGCTGAAGGGTTCTGAATGTTACTTCCTAAGGTACTGACTGGCTCCTGCTTTGATATCCTATGCAAGATAGCATTTTTCCCCTGCTGCAGGTTTGCTTAGATTCTTCCAGTCCTTCAGTTTACAGTGAAGAGGCTTAAAGGGAGTCACGTTTTTCTTTTACCTGAAAATGCATCTAAGAGATGTATAATGTCTTTCTCAGTTGTTTTGTTTGTTTGTTGTCATTTGTTTGTTTGTGGTTTGGCTTTTGTTTGCTCATTCGAGTTTGTTTGTTTGTTTGTTTGTTTGTTTGTTTTTACCAAACCATTTTCTCAAATGAGTGGGGCAGAGGATGTCTTACTAAATAGTAGGATAGGGAAAGATTTACTGTAAGCACAGATTAAGTGTATCTTATTCACTTAAGTTCTTGCCCCAAGGTTAGAGACTTTTGTTTGAAGTGCACTTCCTTAGGTTTACCTTGCGAGACATCCTTAATGAGTATTTCCTGTCTAGAGTCCCCCTGGACTAGTTTGTTGAATATGGGGACTGAGATTGCTTGTACTTCACACAATAAAACAACAGTTATTTGCTGAGACCAGAGCTATAGTATTTACTCATTGGCTTCTCAGTGGCAGCCCCAATTAATCTCTTGTAGAAATACTGTGTAGAAGGGAATATACTGCCAAACAGTAAGAGAAAAGTTACATGGCTGAAGCAGAACATTTTAATTTATTACAAGGCAATCTTTCAGAAATAAAATCTGTGTACAACCATGAAAGATACAGAATAAGGTAAAGGAGCATACCTCCTATCAACTAGCCTTCTGTATGAGGCTTAAAATCATATTTTCTCTACTTTGGCAGAGAAATATTGTCAGCTTCTCCTGAGTTTACAGAAGAACAATAAATAATAGAGTTGAATTAACAACCATGGTCTGAATGATACCATAGAAAGTACTCTGCAGCTTGAGCACTGCAGACCTTTCTGTATACAGTATATTCTTCTTAGTTGTTCCACTGGGTGGCACAACTCCTACATTACCTTTTTGAAAGATATCATTCAGTATTTGAATATGTTAAACTCTTTTGCTGTGTTATTTTGTGCTGGCAGCTGCAGCGTTGAGTTCTGATCACGTTGCCCAGCCAGATGAAATAAGAAGCTAATTGCAAGGCAAGTGCCACTGTACTGTCTTTAATCTAAGACAAAAGCTATCCCCACCACAGGCACTTTTTCCAGACTGATTATCTGACTTTGAACAAAATCTAGTGTGTTCGGAAAACATGTAGGTCAGGACTTAGGAACAACTAAAGCTTTCCACAAACAAAGCACTTTGGTTTCAGGAAAGAAAACGAAAAGTGTCCATTCTCTTCTTGGGAACTACTTGATGAACTGTATTTACAAAAAAATTCTTCTGAGACCCTCCCACTTCCCTGGGTGGAGGTGGTAAGGAAACTGTCCTGCACTTCAGGTGGATCCACCTACAGTCTTCTGTTAAATCCTTGCCAGTGACAGGGAAGAAATCTAGACCTTCAAATCTTGTCTGCTCAGAGAAATGTCAGAACTCATGACAACATTTCTCTCCATGTGATTGCCTTGCTTATGAAGAATTCTAATTCCAGTCTTCAATGTTACAAAATGCTCTGACAGACTAACAAGACCCAGCTGTTTCACAGCTCCCCCAAATGTTATTTGCTTTCCAATCCTTCATCTCTTTAAAGCCTCTCTCTTTTCTTTTCTTTTCTTTTCTTTTCTTTTCTTTTCTTTTCTTTTCTTTTCTTTTCTTTTCTTTTCTTTTCTTTTCTTTTCTTTTCTTTTCTTTTCTTTTCTTTTCTTTTCTTTTCTTTTCTTTTCTTTTCTTTTCTTTTCTTTTCTTTTCTTTTCTTTTCTTTTCTTTTCTTTTCTTTTCTTTTCTTTTCTTTTCTTTTCTTTTCTTTTCTTTTCTTTTCTTTTCTCGTCACTGTATTCCTAACCAACTCTGCTCTGAAAGGTAATTGAGTCCACTGCAGTCCCCACTTCTAAACCTATGAAGACCTTCATACCCTGAACAGGTTGACTCCTGACATGCCAAGGCTAGTCTGTTACCTCAGCTTGTCCTCAGGCAGAGGACATATGGTGGCAACAACAGTACAGGCATCTCCTTTTAAGTAATATATTTGCTGTCTCTTATTCTGTTTAAGTATGATTAAGGAAAGAAATTCTATGATGTTTAAATGAAGTGTTTTGTTACAGTGACAGGGATTCTGAGATATTTCCAGATGTTGGGTTGTTTTATTTTTGTAAGTCTGGTACCCAGAGAAAACACTTCAAAATCGTAGTGGTTATCTCTCTGTCAGTTCTGCTCCTACTTCCATCTACTTTTGAGTCCAGGGGTTAATTGCAGTGAAATCTGAATGAGGAATGGGTAGGACTCACAGAGGTGTCTAAATGGGTACAAAATCTGGGAGAACTGTACAAATGAAGATCCCCCTCAGGGAGCCCACGCAGTATCTGTGACATTTGGTTGTAGCTAATCAGGCAAAATGTACCTGACCATCCAATTAGCATTTGTGCGCTGTCAGATTAGCTGTACCTCTGCTTTCTGGCTGTCTCTTGCAGGATGCAGCTAGAAATATTGCTGTAGGAACTGGGTCATGACAGTAGGGGACAAATCTATAAGAAAACCATTTCATTAGTTATGCTACTCATGCAACAACTAATTTTAAATGAAGGAAATGTCTCTGTAGTCAGGTTCACATAAATCTTTTGTGCAGGAGGCTTATGCTTTTATCTTTCAATACACTATGTTTTTTATTTTTCAAATAAATATATTTGGTTTTTGTAGATACACTTCTCTTTTGCTAAAATCCTGCTATAGTAGGGTTAGCTGCTTTGTAACTATAAAACGAGAAAGTCTATAAGGGTATTCTACGTGGCAGATGGCAGCTCCAGATCAGTGAATCAGAGTTACTTACTGAAGCTTATTAATTTACCCATATAAGCAAACTTCTGCACCTCATTTTTGTGTCTAGAGTGCTTCAACTTTTCTGCTTTCTTTTTAACCTACAGCTACTATGTCCCTGTATCTCAATACACATGGGATAAATTCTGCTTTACTTCAGTGGAGTTCTACCAGCCAGAAATTTTGCTTCTGGCCTTCTTCAGGACTTAAATTGTGTATGTTGGAAGAAATGTCAGATTAGACTCAGGAGAAAAAGAAATAAAAAAATATTCACATGTTTAAGCTATGGGCAGAAAAAGGAAAGTGGGAACAGGTGCTGGATTATTTTAATTTAATTTACATTTTATATTTGCTTGGAAATCTAAATGTTCCTTTAGCTTTCCCAGAGTAAATAACATATCTGAAGCATTGTTTGGGACCACAGACACTTTAAAGAAAGCTGATAGGAATAGAAAATTTAAGTGTCTTTTACTGCTAAGTGGTGTTGTGTCCTAAAATAAAAGATGACATTTTTAGAAGAAATAAGAAGACTATTTTTAAAGAATCAGGTTTTCCATTTTTAATTTTTTTCTCACTTATGAAGAAGCTTCAAAGGACAACTTTAACTTCCTTTTACAGAAAAAAAAAAGCTACGAATGTGAATTATCTTGCCAAAGAACTTCGGTTTGTTATTTAATATTTGCTTCTGCAGTTCCAATTATACTCCTGTATCCTGATGCCATGTATGTAAATCAATGTCCTTGCTAGCACTTACATTATTAGTTCCCTAGTTCTGCTGCATCTCTCGCTAAAGTGCTGTAGCTCTGCTGAGAGTTCGCCCTTGGACAGCTTGTCTTTGCAGATGCCTGGCAGAAATGAAGTTCTGTGAGGGCTCTAAATGAGCAGGGGGGAAGTGACAGAAATGAAGTTGTTAGGACATATCTGTCTGCGCAGTAAGGTGGATGATTAAAGGGGGAGTATGGGATAAGGTGGATGACACCCTGACTCGTAACACATCTTTCACACACTAGCTTGACTGGGATGCCCAGGGACTGTGGTTAGGAGAGGAGTGTTTCCCCTGTGGGCACTTGGAGGCTGTGAATACTTTGCACGATGTTGTTTTTCATTTGAAAGCAAGACCTGCAAGTGTGCGAGCAACAAGGGTGCTTACGTGAAAGGGAGAGGTTCAAAGTGAAGCTCTGCATGAAAGAGAACCTACAGGTAAGGCGAGAGTGTTCTTGCTGGGAGAAGAGTGAAAACAGAGAATAGTTTCTTGTCACGTGTTTTCTTTTCTCTGTTCTTTTCTGTTCTTTTCTCTCTTATTCTGAGAGGGAATGGAGCTTCTTTTCCCCTTAATGGCCTTTATTTTTCAAAATGGATATTTCCTGATGGCAAATACCAGCTTTGAACCCAATTGTACCGGTAGAAACACCCTGATGCACACAGTTTTTCACTTTGTTTAAGGAACAGATGGGAAGTATGCTGGCCAAAACACTCTTTCCAGAGAAGAGTGTGTCTCTACTAACTTACATTCTGAGCACTTCCACCTTGTGTAGTTTCTTCCTTTGAATAATCTTCGTTGGTTTGGAAAGGAGAGTCAGGCTTTTGGTTATTGCATACAGCAATCCCAATGGCTGCAAGTTGGGACTTCTCTTAAGAAAATGAAACATTTTATATTGTTTACTGCACAGGACATTTTCTTTATGAACTATTATCTAAAAAAGCCCTTGTCGTATCCAACAGAACAGCAACGAATGCTTGTAAAACAAAGGGAGAGTTCAAGATTATTTGTGGTTTCTCATTAGGGTGTGAATCTAATCCTTTAAACCTTATATTGTTGATTTTTTTTTTTCAAGCTGTTTCTCTAGCTCTGGTGCTAGCCCGCCTAACTAGATGCATAATTAGTTTCAACATCAGAAGGACTTCAAATAGAACAGTGCTGTGAACTGGGTGGTCTGGTTCCGTTTAAGTGCTTGTCTACTGTGTAATTCTTAGACATAGAAAGTGTGGTTTTCCTTCAAACTTTAACTTTACACCCTTGCTTACACAGGTAGCTATGGTATTAGTATTAAAAAAGCAGTAGATGATTTAAAATGTTCCGTAAAGAGGAAAACTGCACAGCATCAAACTGTGTAAGCAGTATTCAACGGGGGAATTTTGTGTTGGGTACAGATGACGAGGAAAGTAACAGAAACTTCATACAGTTAAGAATAACTGATTTTAGAGGCCTTTCTGCTCTGAAGTGAATCATTAGCTTAGTAGGAATCTCTTGGACTGCTCTCGTGTCATCTGTAAGGAGGGAGAACTTGGTATCCAGGAATGTCTGTCATGAAAACTGACTGTTCAGGGTATGTCTGTTAGGGTGTGATGGCTTTGCTGTTAACATGTAGAAATGTCTGCTGTTGGGTCACCTATACCACTGGTCCGTGGACCATCTAGCTCAAAGCTAGTGCAGATATCTTTATCTGCCTTGTATCTTTGATGGCAAGCGTTTCCAAGGGGAAAGTGTTATTTCCCACCAGAACTAGAAGTAAAGGCAGATAGGTAAGTGGAACTATAAAAGCAAAGAAGATAGAGGAAGGACATGACGAAGCTTGGAATAAATCCAGCCTCTGTTGCAGCCAGCTGGTGGCATTTAGATATCTGTTGCTTTATCCTAGAGACTGCTTGTAAGGCCTGCAGCTTCCCAAAGTACATAGTGGAGACTAAAGCAGCGCTGTGGCAAAAACTCCAGCAAACAGACAGAGGTGGTTAATGCTAGCTGTTAAGGATAAGGAATATGGAGACCGTAGTGGTTCAGGTTGTGTAAGAACTTGCAGCCAATGATGCAGGGAGGAACTTTCCCAGTGTCAAGGGACAGAATGTACTGAAGTGAAAATAAGCCTTGAATGATGGAGTTGGTGTTAATGTCATGAGAAGAGCAGGAACACTTGGCTTTTGCTGTAGGATTGGTTTGGGTAGGGATTTTTACAGCTTTTAATCAAAAAGGTAAATAAAAGTATTTGGGACGTTGATATAGCAGACTGACATGCCAAGATCTCTGCTCATTACCCTGGGAGGAATTCTAAAACCAATATTAGAAGGAACAAGAGAGATCTTTATGGAGGTATATTCTTTGAATTAATATCGGCCCTAAAGTACTCATGTTGGCTTGTGAATACTCACAAAGGATTAAAAAATTCCAGACAGTTAAAGAACACAGGGATGACTTAAGGAAAACTACTAAAATGTATATCAGTTTCCAAGCAGTAAATGAAGTGGGACAAAACTCAGAAAGGTTGTGCTGGAATGAAATCCTTCAGTTCTGAAGTTAGTCATATAATTGGTGGTGTATGCGGATTCAGTGGTTTTCCTGTACGTAACAGCTTGCAAAATGGAGATGTGAATGATCTAATACCCATCTTCTATTTCAGTATGTTCACATCAGTTTAACTACACCGTAACTCACAGAAAGGTTTTCTCCAGTGCTGTTCCCCAGTGGCATGACAACACATGACATTTAGATCTACTAAGTAATATCTCTTTTGTATCCATGTATTAAGTAAACCTGATACTTCATTTAAGGAGGGAAAAGTATGGACGAAAGAACCATGAATTCAAGATGTTAAGGTTAATAGGTCAAAGTCTAACCTAAATAAAACTCTCAATGAGAGCTTTGCCTGGGCAAGGACTGTGGGATTTAGCCTTAAGAGAATTAACAAGGCACATCAGGTCTCTTCACTGCTCTGATTGCCAGAAGCCTGTCTGGACTGTGTCCAGAAATACATTCTCAATCACAGCAGATTAAAGCAGCTAATACAGGAAATGATGTGTACTGTTTCACATTGTCTGTTCTGTTTTTATCTAGACAGGTACATTAATAACTGTACAGAGAAAATAAGAGGCAAAAATGCTGAATTATTTTAATCAGCTGATGTTTTTCTCATCTGCCTGTTTTCTGGGAAAGTAATTATTTTCCAGTAATTGTAAAATGACTTTTAAAAATCCTGCTATAGCTCTTTCTTCACCTTGGGAATAGTTTTTGATCTTTTAAAGCTATTGTGGATCCTTCCCCCTTTAAAAAAAAATCTCATAAAATGTTTACCAGTCTTGTTTATATTCCCATAACATTTTTCATTATGCTGTGACAGCTTCACTGAAAAATTATTTTAATTATCTCAAAATGAATCGCACAAAGAGGAAATATGAAAATATAAATCTTATGTCTGACTGTACTTTAATTGCTTCAGCTAATGAAAGAGGCATGAGATATCTACACAACGTGAAAGCTAAATTGCGTGAACAATATAACCAATATTAGAAATGTGCTGAATCTGTAGTACTCACTGTGCTTTAGTGGGAAGAGATACGGACTGTACCTGTTCTGCAGCGCTTGTTTTCTGCTTCTGATATGGCAAGCTAGTTTCAATGGGAAATGGTGCTGAAAACACCTAATAATTATCTTTTCTCTTCCCTAGGTCAGCAGCATGGAGACATTAATGAGCAAAACAAAGTAAATTTATGTTCCAGAAGCTGTGGGCTCTCTCCTACCAACCTACCCACAAGAATTCAGTTATGTGAGTAGTTCTTACGTAACAGTGTAATGTGAGCCAATGCCTTGTATATGTTATTAAAGCAAAATGTCCATTGGTTCCAGTAAGTAACCTATTCCTAAGAAAATGTCGATAAAGCAAGGTAAAAGTGGGTGCCAGCCGACAACAGAACGCTGTTAAATATATACACATATAACAGGTCAAATCTTTTGGTCTAATTAAGCATTGTCTGTTCCCACACTAGAAATTTTTGCTTCAGCAGTTCCTAACCTTGTGATCTTTGACTGAATTTTATCCAAGACATTGCACACAGGCATTTTACTTTTACAGACTTCTGAACTTTCAGCCGTTTAGAAGCTAATGGTTGAAGGTGATGAATTCAGCAAAGAACAAGGGCATGACAGAAAACCAGTGTTTGAACTGTTACTTTGTCAGTGACTCTTCCACCAATATAATGCAGAATGCTGCAAGGTTATTAACCAACAAATCTCTCCTCTGTAGTCTAAAAATATCTCCCAATTGGGTGCCTCAGTGAAATGCCATGTGTTATAAATGGCAAAGCTGATTTCCAACTTACAGGGATAGTGAGGAAGGACTGTAGGAGCTTTGATATTTAGCAGAGCAGTAACGGACATGTTGCCGCACACGTAGCTGGCTCTAAGTAATTGTTTTCCTCCCTTAGATTAGATGCTTCTTATCTTGTGATAATGTCGTAAGTCAAAATCCTGCCATTGCTTACCATTGCCTTTACAGGGTTGTGTTGGCTTTCTTCTTTTTTTTTTTCCCCCTGTTTTGGGATAATAATAATAATCTTTAATAATCTTTAAATCTCAGAGGGTTTTCTCCTGGTTCACAAATATTGTACGAAGTTGTAAATCTGTGTGATTAGTTACAGACATTAAGGGAACTCGCTGACTCAGAAAATTAGTAATGATTAGGAGAGGTTTTCAATTAAGTCAAATCAGCAGTGATGGGTCGTTTTTGCCATCTGATGGTTGTTTTAGGTTCATACTGTCCCTGGATGCTTTGAATTTGTATAGCACATTGCTTCTCGTGCTAGAATGTTTTACCTTCTGTGTTTTCAACAGCAGCAGTTTCATTCAATGTAGCAGTGGGCCAGTTTTTGTCATTAGTGTAAATCAGAGTGATACTGCTCTCTCTTATGCCAACAGTTCATCTGATTATATATCTCTCTAGTACCATGACATGGGGGCATCAAGCCAAAACTGGAAGAGTTATTCTGGAAAAGCTAATCTATCTGTTGTTCATGACAGAAAAGAGTGAACATTTGTAATTAATTCTGTCTTCTCACATACAATAAAAACATTCAGGGAAATCTCAATTTCTCGCAGTATATGAAGCAGCATGGCTCACTATGTGTATTCATACCCATTTTGAACTGTTAAATATTTTTCTCCCAAGAATCTTTTTTCTAGCTCAGATTTTTTTGTCTCTACTCACCACCTGGTGGTCCAGCATTCTGTTGTTTTACTGTATTGTGTTAACCGGTGTTGGGCAGACTGATAATCTGACTCTTAGTGGATGTGAACACCCTTACTACGTGGATGTCATTGGCTTTCGTTCTTCCATGGCAATGTGATCCCTTGTGAGTAACCTTTAATGTGGTATCAAAGTAGTGATCATGTTGCTAATGGACTTCCCTGTTATTTTTTTAGTTTAGAGAAAGAAAATTTCAAGCATTATGAATACAGAATACATGTACCAGTCAAATGAACAGGTAGCAGCTTCAGAGGTTATGCTGCAGACACCAGTTACACATATCAGAGAAGAGCTGATTTTTACAATGTCATTGTGTTAATATAGGTAGATTATCCTCAATTGAACATCTATTATGCTGAATTTGTTCCAAGCTGTTGATTCATCTAAGCAATGTCCCACCAGTGAGCAGCACCGTCTGTATTCTTCTCCCTAAATATTTAAACTATGTATTATTTCAGACTTGTCAAGTGTTTCAAGGCTTTATAGTCTTTCTAGACTGTAGTTTGGAACAATAGTTTGCAATCTGTTACTGTGTGCTCTTACTACTAATACTGTTTCACCATAGTTGATGTGTTTACTTAGCTCCCTCCAGTGACTTGATGAGCAAATAAGTCTGTGGTGTGCTATCATTCTAGATATTGCAAAACAAGTTACCCCAAAAGGCAAGTTCAGTTCTTTAGATGAAATTATATGTAGCATTCTGCAGCGTAATGAGAAAATACTATGTGCTAAACCCATTGTAGCATATAATAAACAGAGCATCTGAGATTTACCATATAATTCTAGTATTATCTATTATTAATATTTTATTGGCAGGGTTAAAGAGTGAATTTCAACATTAAGTGGGAATGAAAAAGCTCCACACTTTTGAAAGAGCATTATATTTTTAGGAGAAAAGGGAGTAGGTTCAGAATCTGAATTCACTTTTGAGCTGTGTTGAGGATGCTCCTTCAATCTCAGTAATCATATGCAGAAAAGCATTAGGTATAATCAACTCTGGAAACAAAAGTATACACTGTATCCTGAGGAAAACCTATGTGCTTTTGCTAATGCTAGGTGGAACAAATTAAGTGAGATGAGGTCCATTTGTGAAAATTGTACCCTTTTTGAAATACATGTGAAGAACAAAAAATACAGTTGTTTATGAGCTAAATTGAATCAGGAAATGTTCTTGGAGCTGAAAAGCTATGGAGAAGGCTGCATAGACAAATTGCTGTAGTATTTGTAATAGGAACAGGAAAAATGATAGTATAAAGAAAACTGGTTAGACACACAGAGAGAACTTTTGATCCCATTCAAGTAAATGGAAGTTTTGCAGTTGATTTCAGCTCTACCATGATTTAAATATGTCAGAATGAAGTTTTGGGAAAGGTTCTTCAGGTTTGTGCCTCCATCACTAAAAATACGTCATTCAAGACTTTGATTTTAGAGGATTGCATTTGTAGTGTGGAGAATTATTTTTTTAATTTCTTCATACCTTGCTGAATTCCTTATGTATTTCAATAAAAACAAAACAAAAAGCAGTGACATTGCTCTTCATAATGTTCTTCATGTTGAGACAGAATATCAATGGTTATAATTTGTTATTTGTTTTACCATAGCATCTAGATGTTCCCCCTCAAGACCAAACTATCACTGTATTAGGCCAAAACCTTCATAACACAGTGCCAACTCCAAAGAATTAAGAGAATATGAGAAATTAGTATAACACTTTATAAGCTGTCTAGTCTGAAGGCAATGACAGGAATCAAAATCCTTGCTAAGGCTGTTAGCATCTAATTTCTCCCTCTCCCCGCCCAAAAAAAAAAAGGGGAAAAAAATCACAACTCCAAGAAATTTTTACTTTTATTTTCTTCTTCCCTTCTCTTTTCTACACTACATACTTTCCTCTTCTGCCCTACACCTTCCTCTGCCTTCATTGTGAAAAAAAATGAAAGAAATAAAGCATAATGAGGAGAAAAAAAAAAAAGAAGGTAAGTTTAGATTGTTATCTTGAAATTATATAAAGATGCCAAAACTTCTAAAAAGAAGTAACGTTTCCACAGGAATATAACCTGTGGAAAAGCGGTTTCAAACAAATCCATTGCATAGAGGTTGATCTATAACAACAAACCTGACGTGTACAGCTGTAAAGCTAGTGCAATAGTAGTTCAGTGTATAGTGACACAGCAGGCAGAACATGGGATATTCCCTCACCACCTAGAAGGAAAGATTTCCTGGTATGTCTGTATTTACAAGTACCAAAGCTAGTTTTAAATCATGGGAAGAAAGTCAGTGAGCATCTTCCACAAAAAATACGCACTTTCTTGTGGAACAAGTTAGAAAAATTACAGGAGAAAAATTAATTGTCAGGAATTAGAATGTCCTGAAATCTTTATTTCTTAAGGATGCTCAATGGTAACACTGCGGCAATTTTATGTACTGGGAGTTTTATAGTATAAATGATTTCCTTGTGGTCCACGTGAGTTTTCATTGTGCAATAAAGTAATGCAAATTGCAATGTATTCCTATTGCAACTGACAGTTAAAGAGTATGACTATTTCATGAATGTTAACCCATTTTGTCTGCCCCTGGGTGGGGGAAGTTTTGTGCATGTGTCTATGAACTTGACCTCTGGTTGTGTGGGAAATACACTTACTCATCATGTAAGGTATTTCACCATAATCGCCACTGGCCTGAGTAACTTTTACCGCAGTTGAAACATCGTCTATAATTTCTTGTTGTTTATGCAATCTGTGGAAAATTAAGCAGGAAAAGGTGGGTCAGAGAATTTGGCTTTGCGCTCTGTTGTGGTCGTGATGGAAGAACTGCTCCCTTGTATCTCTGGTTCTGACGTGAATGTTCTTCTGTGTTTTGTGTTCAATTCCTGTTCCTGGAGCTAGGGAGTCACTGCCATGCCCATTATATCTTTTAGCTTTGAGCTCCCTACAGTTGGTACCCTGGCAGATCGATGTTCCCTACAGTTTTACAGTACAATGGCAGCCACAGCCAGTGTGATCAGTTTTGTGCCTCTTAATAGAATGTTGATGACCTCTTTCTCCTTGCTTTCTGGCTCCTGCTTTTCTCTTAGCAGTTTATTTGCTCAGGCAGGACACAACTGGTGCTGGACATTGCACTGGTGGTGAATGGAGTTATATCCAGTTGGTGGCTGGTCACGAGTGGTTGTTCCCCAGGGCTCAGTGGTGGGGCCAGTCCAGTTTAACATCTTTATCAATGATCTGGTTGAGGAGATCGAGTGTACCCTCAGTAAATTTGCAGATGACACCAAGCTGAAGTGTCGATCTGCTTGAGAGTAGGGAGGCTCTATAGAGAGATCTAGACAGACTTGATCGATGGGCTAAGACCAGTTGTGTGAATTCCAATGAGGCTGAATGCTGAATCCGGCACTTTGGCCACAACAACCCCTGGCAGTGCTACAGGTTTGAGGAAGAGTGGCTGGAGAGCTGCCAGACAGAAAAGAAGCTGGAGGTGTTGATTGATAGCCGTCTGAATATGAGCCAGCAGTGTGCCCAGGTGGCCAAAAGGGCCAATGGCATCCTAGCTTGTATCAGGAATAGTGTGGCAAGTAGGACCAGGGAAGTGATTTTACCCCTGCACTCATCACTGGTGAGGCCACAGCTTCAGTATTGTCTTCAGTCCTCAGAAGGACAATGAGATGCGGGAGTGTGTCCAGAGAAGGGCAATGAAGCTGGTGAGGGGTGTAGAGCTCCTGTTTTATGAGGAGTGGCTGAGAGAATTGGGGTTGTTTATTCTGGAGAGAAGGAGGCCAAGAAGAGACCTTATTGGTCTCTGAAACTACCTTAAAGGAGGTTATAGAGCGGTGGGGATCAGTCTGTTCTACCAAGGAACAAGTGATCGGACAAGAGGAAACGATCTTGAGTTGAGCCAAGGGAAGTTTAGTTTGGATATTAGGAAAAATTTCTTTACTGAAAGGGTTGCCAAGCATTGGAACAGTTTACCCAGGGGAGTGGTAGAGTCCCCTTCCCTGGCGGCATTTTAGAGTTGGGTAAACATAGCGCTTAGGGATATGGTTTAGTCGAGGCCTTGTCAGTGTTAGATTAATGATTGGTCTCGATGACCTTAAATGTCTTTTCCAATCTAGGCAATTCTGTGATTCTCTGATTCTGTGAGATCATAACCTTTCAGTCAGGAAGTGAAGAAAAATAAAAATAGACCTTCAATAGTAGACCAAACTGCATCATCTATGTAAAAAAGAGCAAAAATGGTTTAGGTTGTTTGGCCAGTAGGACAGAAAAATTTTTTATACTAGAATTGTTACAAAGAAGAGTTTAGGTGGGGCTTTTTTAGGTTGTTAAGTCAGAAATATCACCCATCTGGAGTGTTAAATTTTGATCACTGAGTCAGAATGTTGGAGTACTTTTGCTCAGTCCTCTGAAATTAGAATACTACCCTGTTGCTAGGCTAGGTCTCTCCGAATCTAGGTTTGTGCTGTTTATGTTATGGTCTGCTTGTGATTAATAAAATATTAAGTCTCCCTTTCCAGGCAGAAATGAACAGATGGGGGAATCAACTGATCTGATGAAGTCTATGCGTACATATACACAGTCAACAAATAATCGGAAAAATAGGAAGGATCATACTCAGATGTTACCTATTTAAAAGCATCTATAAAATTGCATGCTAAATATGCTGCCAGAAGGGTGGATTGACTAAGGAAAGTTTATTATTGTATGCATTATTTATCTGCTCTTTCATTCACAACAGGTTTAATTAAAAAAAAAAAAAAAAAAGCAGTTTTTCTAAATATTTATTCAGGATGCTGTTATTAAATCTAAATGTGGCATTTTGCATAACATCAGTGTTAACATTTTTGGGTTAGAATTTTAAATAGAAGTAAACAAATTGTGAGTATTTCTTAGGAAGCATTTATGTGCTTTTCATTGCAATAACACCAAGTTAGCTGGCAAAATTGTGTAGAAAATAAGTATCTATGAGAACTAAGAAATGGCTCTGGAGCATATTCAGCATCTCTGTGGCATGTTTAGAGCTGCAAAACCCAGCAAATGCCTCACATAAAAATAACTGGAACAGAACAGAACACAGCAGAAGACTAAACCCAGAATAATCCTCAGCCAATAAAGTAAACCTGTATAATTACCTAATTTACCCATTCCCCAAATAGTGACTAATGCAAGTGTTAGAGGCAAAATGTCTCACAGAGCGGAGTTCAGCACCTGGAGCAGGGTTGCCAGCCTTGGGAAGAATGAATGAGCCCAAGAGTGGTGTGAGAAAACAGAGGGACTGAGGTACTCCCAGCCACAGCTCCCAGACCGGGAATGACAGTCATTAATCCTAGAAAGCTCTTATGTAAGTAGGGACACTTTAGGTTGGTGGCTATACTAAGGAAGCAGGCCCAGACAGGGGTTTTGCTACGGAATAATGTCCATGGAGAAGTGTGAGGCAAGAAGAAGATGCCTAAATGGCGTCAAAGTGGCTCAGCGGTATGAGCACACTTCAACCCACTTCAAGCCCACGTCAGTTTGGCTGGATGTTCCCCCCAGTTCGGTAGTAGATGACTCAGCATCCAGTTTTGCCCCTGAAGTTTCCCAGATGCTGGCATTGGCAGTTCTAAGGCCTGACCTTGTGTGAGTCTTGAGGATGCAACACTCACAGCCCTTTTGAGTACTCAGGTCTGTAAAAGGCACGTGTCCAACGGAAGATATGTGTTCCTGTGCATCACTGAGTAAACTGTGTTGAGGGACAGTGACCAAAAGAAGAAAAGCTGTGTTCAGAGGACAGTTCTGAAAATGGGGTTTACACAACCCAAACTGCACATGATATTGATTCTAACCTTGAACAAGAACCACGCACAACTGATTTAATGCTGGACACGTCCGGAGACATATAAAAGACGTTTTGCTTATATGTATTTGTAACTTCTTTGCATCAACCCAGCAGCCTTTTACTGAAAGGTGATTTCCCCATTGAATGACAATCAGGCTACATCACTATTAATAGAATTAAAGAAGTACACATCTGTTCTACTCTCTCCTCTTGCTGTCAAAGCTAAGCACCTAGGAGACAGCAAATGTTTCTGTTTACTAATGGAAAAGTACCTGGACAGACCTCACTTGCCCTGGGAAGGCTACAAAGTGGGCCACAGGCACTTCCATGGTGAAAAGGATAAGCCTAGATAGGAGGCAGACAAAAAACAGCTATGAATCAATACAGGGAAAATACAGGAAAAATTTCCATTTACTCTCTTCATCCTCGGGAATTCCAGCCAAGATGAACTTTTGAAACAGCTTTTTTCTGTCCATCAGAAGGCCTGTGATAGGGGGAATTTGTGGTTTGCCCAACCTCTGACCTTCTAACAAGACTGGAGTTTCTTGGATTGAGAAGCTGTCTCTCCTCTCTAGCCTGCCTCTCTCCAGATACCCGCTGCACTACACGACTCATTGATAAGGCTTCTCATGTTGTGTATGCAAGGAGAGGGAAGCCATGTGGAAAAATGTGGTATAACAAAAACTGAATCTCATTTTATGATAAACGTCTAGCCCTTCAATAATTCCAGAAGCAACCTTTAGAGCACATAATGAGTGAGGCCATTATCATTTGAGATGGGGAAACTGAGGCAGCATTTTGCAGTGGCTTAATACAAAGTTGTAACAAGCGTAATAAATAATTGCTGTTTGTTCTTTGTACTGCCTGAGCTCTATAGTGAAAAACAGAGCTCTGTCTCTGCCTGTGCAAACACTGGGTGAACTTACAAATGCATTCTGAATGCATTATGCACAATTATTTGGTTTGAGGGCAATTTAAAGCTTTTACCAGGTTCTTCAGTCTTGACATAAGGTTCCCTGACCTTCCTGGTATAGGTAGGACTGCGCAGATGGACTGAAGTTAAATGGAAGATGCCATCAATTGTTTCATGTGCATATTATCCAGTTTCCCACATTATGTCTCACTTGGAAAGGATAGAGTTTGCATTTAAAACACTGCCAGTCTTTGAGAGGGCTCAGATAAATGCCCAGAATGTCTTTTTTTTTCATGAAAAGGGGGCTTGTGTAGATAATAAAAAATATTTACTTCATGCAGCAATTGCTAGACTCAATTAATAAGTGAAGAAAGTGTAAGAATCCTTTGTCAAAAATAACGCAAGAAATAGCATCTCATATGCAATTGCTTTGTTAGTGTATAGGTTGTTTTATTAGTATCTTGATAAAAGTTGATCAAACCTCAGATCTCATCTTTTAAATATTAATGTAGCTCTGGGCAGTTCGATGCTGAAAAACTGCTTTAACTTTCAGGAAAAATATGAGTTTATGAGTATCTCGGTGAAACAGGTCTGATACCACATCGCATAACCTCTCTCCGCTTCAGATACCTTGGTGCCATCATAATCCTGGCTCTTGCAATAACTTTGAGTGGGTGTGGTGAATATTACAATAGCCAGGAAATTAAATTTTCTGAAATGTGAATTTTCCCTTTGGTGCTACACCAAAGTACTTTGCGCTCAGTCTTGTTGCAGCTGACTTATAGCGGGGCCACAGTGTCCAGAGATGTCTTAGTTGCTAAACAGCCTAAGAAACCTGGCTGATAAAGACTACTTGGGACCATATCTTGGAATATAAAAATACAACTGAAACTTTGTCCATGTGAGGCTGCTGTCACATCTGGAGTCGAGAACAAATTTTGATGGAGTAAAAGATGTGGAAGTTTTATTTCTTCATCCACTCCATGGTTCATGGAACATCTTTTGGGCCGGGTGGCATCCACGTGAATTGGTTTTAACTGGATTTCTGACTGTTGGATAAGAGCCATTAGACAGACTTGCCAGAAGCCAGATCAAATGCTCAGAAAGATCTCAGGGTGTAGGAATTACTCCAGTCCTTCTGTGAACTCGTGCTTGCACTTTGAACAGATGTCTCAGCGTTTTCTGTGCGGTGCTGAGGAACAGAGTCCTTGAAATGGCTGGAATGATGCCTGTGCGTTCAGTGCAGGTCTCCTTCTCTAAATGGTGTATTTTACGCTCTGGAAACACTTAGTACTCATGCTGTTGTACTCAACCTAGTGCATCCCAAAAACAAGTGTCAAGTCCCTGTAAATCACAGACTATAAAAGCTGTAATTTCCCCTATTCCCCATGGGCAAAGCGTAATTGATACATAACATTATTTTAATGGAAATCTCTTATTTTATTCCTTGGTGAGAAGGGAAAAGGTGGAACCTATTGCAGTGGCTAAATATTTCTCCTTGGGCATTCATGTGAAAGTTTAAGTTGATTTTTCATTTAATTTAACACAAATACTTTACACTTCTAGGGGAAATTTTTTTTACATCATATTTTCAGTGTTACTGTCTTTCAAGGACTAATTTGTTACATACAGCTGTTCCAAAGTGGAGGTGAAAGAGGAATGGAAGGAGAAAAACAAACTAAAGTTCAGTAACAGATTTGGAAAAAAATCAAAAACCTGTGGAATATCATAGGAATTAGCCAATTCTTCTCTACTGCCCACTAGAGTAAGTAGCAGCTGTTCTGCCTGCTTGACTCATCTGGGAAACATTTGTATTTCAATCAATCTCACAATATTCATAAACCTTCCTGAGGAAAAAATGTTTAGTAGCCTGTGTCACAATAGCTTTTCATAGCAGTGTCACTGCTTTTTTCGATTTTAAATGAGAGCAAAATCGAACTTGGTGAGAATTTTACAGTGATCATTATCAGACTGCTTGGGGTGAGAGTCGTTGCCATTAGGGATTACATCAATGTTTTAGGCAAATTGTTCTGGATGTTCTGCTCATTAAGAATATGACTCTTGTTTAGAAGAATAGGACAACATAATTTTTTAAAAAAACATGGTGGGCTGACAGACAATTTCTTTATTTCTAAATGTAGATTTCATAGAATTTGCAGTTCCTGAAATGGATTAAACAGGGAAATTAAAGGAAAAAGTCCTATTTTAATAGGCATCTATCCAGAAGGAAGCTGAACAATAGATTTCTGATTGTTCTCACTGGAACTTGGACTTAAAGTCTGGTCTTTTCTCAATGGAGGTGAAAAAAAATCCTTTAAAAAAGGGTTTGCCTGTCCTTTTGTATTGCCAATTAGAATTTATACAATACATACACTGAATCGGGCCTTGTAAGAATGAAGCTGACGAGATGCTTCAGAAATGAGAATTTTCTGTGCAGCACAGAGGAAGACAACCCTTAAAATCTCTGGAATGTATGAATGGTCTCATTGAAGTTAAAATGTTGTGTAAGGGTATTAAAATTCAGCCTAGAGAACTGCACACATTACAACCCAGTTCATTCAAGACCTGCTTTGCCTTGCAGTATTTTTTCTCAGGGTACTGACAAGCACATTTTCCTTTCTAAGCATTTATCACCTGTTATAAACTATCTGAGAAACCATAGATTCGTATATGCAAATTCTTAAATAAAACATGGGATTCCCACATTTGAACATGTATGTTCTCTTCAATTGTGCACCAAGAAGAGCTGTTCAGGGAGATCCTTTAGTGAGTATGCTTCTGTCAGACAGACCCTTGTTTATACCAAAGCCATATTGAACAATGGCAATTTCTAGTTCATCAAAACTACTAATTTTTCCATATAATTATTATCTTATTCTGGTTACAGGTTTTATGACAGTAGCAGGTTTCACAGCCAGTGAGCACACCTAGTCTCTTTTATAGAATAGAAGATTTTGTCTGATAGAGGACCATATTAATGACTATGTTTTGTATTAGGAAGAGAAGCCGTACAGTGGTCTTTTGTTGATGCTGAAAATCTTTGAGGTTGCCATGAGACTGTATTCTCACAGTCAGCTGTATTCCTAGAAAATATTTGTACTTCCACGTATTTCAGAGTTAACAATGTAATATTTCAGACAATATATTTCATGGAATGTATTTTAGTTGCTTGTTTACAGGCACACACATGCAGTAGGTTTGGATGCTTTTTTTTGAACGTAGATAATTTTTCATTGTTTTTTTCCCAGTGTTTTTTGACTAGATTGAGATACTGGTTAAGCTTTTGGTGGATTGGAACAAACAATAGGTAATTAAGAAGTGTATATGATAGAGATGTGGGACAGCAGAGAAAAATGTTTAGGATATCAAAAGTATGATCTGTGGGAGGAAAGTTGGGGAAGGAAAGTAAAAACAAAAGAGAGATCTATCATATGAGGAACTAGCGTATCAAGAGAAGAAAGAATTATAACCTGTCTTCAGAAGCAGATTATTTACATAATTTTCAGTGATTTTTTTTACTATATGTGATAAAACTTCACTAATTTTTTCTGTGTGTATACAAATGTACGTAACTGCTGGTTCTAATTTTGGCATGGCTTTAATAAAACCAAACCAAAATGCAGCCTTCATAAAAACATTTTGGTCTGGCATCCCGAAGAGGTGGATTCCGTGGCTAAAACAAGATTTTGAGGTACGATGTGACCAAAAGGAATGGGGTGCCTTAGTACCATTGAACATTTGTAACCTTCGATACTGAGACATCTGGCTCTCACTGCACACAGGGCAATTAGCATAACTTGTTATTAGTGAAATCAGTGATGCCTGTGAGAGTTACAGGGATGTTTAACACATTTCAGAATCTGAGTTTTCAATGTCATCTATCCTTAAGGTGCTCAAAGAGCAATGAAGAAATTAGCGCACTGTGTGGAGCTATGCTTCTTTTATACATTCTACATTTACAGCTATTAATTCCAGCTGAATTCCTGTCAGCAGATATAAAAGCAGATATATCAGACAGCAAAAGAAATACCTCTGCAGCTATTGCAATTATGATGTAGAACCAAAAAGATAATAGCCTTGATGTATTTCCTGCTTAATGAAGTAACATTCCTGTCAGATGGGTAATTGCTGCAGCAGGGCTCTGTTCAAAGAGATTTCTTCTCTCTGCTCTTGTTCTGCACTAACCACTGTGACGCCTCAGCTTCTTAAAGTTTAAGATGTTACCTTCTTTTTGTGAGCTGCAGTCTTAATGAGGACAATTTCTCCATCTTGGCCAGCACTGATTATCAGTAATAGGCCCTATACTGCAAGTATTCTCTGTGTGATCCCCACTGAAGTTAATGGGGCTGTAGGTAGAGCGTTTGTTGAATAACACTCACAGTTAAATGGAGAGAGTGACCTTGCATGTAGAGAGATTAAAGGTTGGATTTCCATTTTGTTTGGTGGGAGCAGGGCAAGGAAGAAGTGCTGAAAGAAAGTACTGCTTAAAGCTGGAATTTGAGGTGCTAAGAGCACTGGTCCAGCAGCATTTCTCTCTATTTTTACCTGTACTAAGTGAATTTCAGTCATTACTGCTGAGTGTGTACCAGGAGCACCCAGCAGTCCTGACCACACAGGGCACTGGCCCACTAACAGAGTTCGTTGATCCCTCCATTGGGGAGCTGACATGGTTCCTTATTAGGCAAGGCTGAAACAAAAACCAGCCAAAAGATGGGAACTGGTTTTGAAAAAAAACCTAAGCCAATATTTCTGCTTCTGTCACTCTCTTCTGCTGTCTGCCTCCAAGCTGCATCAGACCACTGGTCTGAACTGAGTGCCAACACTGCTGATCATGAGAACTATGAAGACAAACAGCAGCTGAGTCATGGGTCTACTCAGAGGATCTGGGAAGCAGAGAAACATGGGTTTCAGTCTCTCCCTGTTTTTTTCCTGGTTGCTTTTATCAGCCTGTCCTTGCTACTGCTGAGTTACTGATTTGCTGCTGCACCAGATTACTGCTATTGTGATGAAAGCAAGGCCTGTGCCAGTTAACGCCTAGTCCATGTGTTGTAGGACTGTACGTGACTACTATTAGGTAACCTAAGTAATTTCCTACCAGCCTTCTGGCTTACATAGTAAGGAAAAAGAGGGTGCCAGAGACTTGTAAAGACCTGCGGGTTATAATCTACACTCATGTTAAAATAATATAATAAAACCAGCTGAACAGAGAGTGTATATATATTCTTTGTGCACCTAGATGTACATACATACGTATGTGAGGCAGCACATGGAATAGATTTCTTGTTTCAAAATCTCTACATTGCTGTTAGACTCTGAAGTCACCCTAAGTTTTGGATGAAAAGACATGCTTAGTCCCCTCTTATGGTCTTTCCCAGTAGTTTCAGGGCAGCCACAGCAACTGAACACTCGAGGCAAACATTGGCAGAATGTATTGAGCTGAATCAGGTCCATAATTAAGTCTTTACTACAGAATATTTCTAACAATGTTACAGAACTAGAGGTCTTTGACATTTACATAAGCAAATCACATTCTTTCAACAAGAAGCCAGGGGTTAAGCCTCTTTATGGAGTTGAGATTGAATCCAGTTCAGATTTCACTTGGAAAGGAGAAGAAAAGGCGAAGTTTGAAGCGTGTTCCAAGAAAATTAACTCCCTTCTTTTATTTTTTTTTAAATTCAAATTAGTGCATATTTGGAGACTTTTGCTGCTGTTATGGTCAACTCAAATGACCTCTGATGTCATGAGGAACCGTATTTAATTACATGGCTAAAGAGACAATACTACTTCCCCTTTGATTCAATTGCTGGCTCTACTAATACATGTGTTAGTGAATCACAACCTGGATCTCTGCAGTTTACCATGGTTTTAGTAATTTCGCTGCTATTAAAACAATATGTTCTGTCATTTGGAGAAAGAAACCATTGTGTGCTCCAATGCTGTACGTATTTCAGATGATGCGAACACCTGAACTCATTTTTACCCCAGGATCATCTGCCACAATGCAGGTCTTCACAACAGCACTGGTTATCTGGAATCAGGAGATGTTTTAGCGGAGCCTTTGCTTTCCACAGATATGGGCATCATGAGAATGTGCTAGAATGATTTCTCCTCCTCCTCTTCTGGGCCTGTCCATATCAGTCCTATAAGCAAAAGTGGAAAACTGATCACTGCAGAACATAAACAAAAGTAAAGAAAAGAACCTGTGTTTAAATGATTCTTAAAGAATCTGTGATCAACATGTACTTTTAGGATCAAAATACATACTATAGAATGTATTTAAGGGAGATCGGATAACAAAATAAGCACCATAAAACCCCAACCAATTCAGTTTTCTTCCATCTGCCCCTTCTTTAATTCTGG
Organism: Trogon surrucura; assembly: GCA_020746105.1. NCBI lineage: Eukaryota > Metazoa > Chordata > Aves > Trogoniformes > Trogonidae > Trogon > Trogon surrucura. Next base: position 33,170,021 of record CM036621.1, read on the forward strand.
CAATCATTGCATGCTCTGTATTTCAATTTCAATGCATTATTTAATGATAAAGAGTTTGGAGAAAGGGAGGAAGATAGTTTCACTTGGACAGCAATCACAGAGAATTTCTGTAAACATCTGGTTCTGTTTAGGACAGCTTTTAAAGCATTTAATATAAAATGCTATTAGATGGTAGCAAATGATTGCTGAGTGTTCTTACTGTGTAATGAATTTTTCCCTCCTGGAACTCGAGTCAAGTTTGTAGATAGGTTTCACAAAGATAACCTTGTATTATCTAGTGTGAGTGAAAGACACTTGCAAGAACAACAGCTAAAGTCATTAAAGACCTCTTAAAAAAGAAGTTCAAAAGATGATAAAGCCCAACTGGATACATTTCAGCCAGCTGGATTTCAGTAATTGAATGAACATAGTTGAACAAATAGTTAGAGATGAAAAGAGAGTAGTGAATAAAAATGGAGACAATGGAAAATTCATGACACAATGGTCTAGTCTTTTTCCATTTGGACAGGAATCAGTAGATAACTTGGAGAATTGCCTGTATCTTTGATGTTCTCATATTAAGTGATATGCTCAAGTGATAACATCAAAGAATATGCTTTTAGCACAATTCACTATTAATAGCACATTTTTATTGTCTTGAAATACTCCAATCACATCTTATATTCACTTAAAATAAATGCTCCAAATGATATAAATAGGATTAATGTCACAGCTGCAAGTAAATGTACTCAATTTAGAGATTATATTGAGTAATTTCAAACTTATAAATGTTCATTCATAAAGAAAATAACATAGGCCAAGAGTGAAAATTGCACTTTCGGACCCTACTGCTCAGGCCTTCCTATTTTGCAAGTTGATGCTTTCTGAGCAGGCTGTAGTTAAGGTTATTCTTGGGTCAGGTTTTCATTTTAGAAAAGAAACTCTAAACATATCAAAATAGACTAAAGACAATCAAATTTCTCTCACTTTCAAAGCAAGGATATCACCTGAGGCCTGAATAAGCAAACATATTCTGAGACAACTCTAAGCACATGAATTGTAGCTAACATCTAATACGACTCTTTTGATATCACAAAATCACAGAATCACAGAATACTGAGGGTTGGAAGGGACCTCGAAAGATCATGTAGTCCAACCCCCCTGCCAGAGCAGGATCACCTACAGTAGGTCACACAGGAAGACATCCAGGTGGGTTTTGAATGTCTCCAGAGAAGGAGACTCCACAGCCTCTCTGGGCAGCCTGTGCCAGTGCTCTGTCACCCTCACAGTGAAAAAGTTTTTCCTACTGTTTTTGTGGAACCTCCTGTGCTCCAGCTTGTATCCATTGCCCCTTGTTCTGTCACTGGACATCACTGAGAAGAGCCTGCCTCCGTCCTCGTGACACTCACCCTTTATATATTCATAAACATTAATAAGATCACCTCTCAGGCTCCTCCAAGGTAAAGAGACCCAACTTCTTCAGCCTTTCCTCGTAAGGGAGATGTTCCACTCCCTTCATCATCTTTGTGGCTCTACGCTGGACTCTCTCAAGCAGTTCCCTGTCTCTCTTGAGCTGAGGGGCCCAGAACTGGACACAATATTCCAGATGTGGCCTCACCAGGGCAGAGTAGAGGGGAAGGAGAACCTCTCTTGACCTACTAGCCACCCCCTTCTAATACACCTCAGGATGCCATTGGCCTTCCTGGCCACAAGGTCACAGTGCTGGCTCATGGTCATCCTGCTGTCCACCAGGACCCCCTCCCCAGATCCCTTTCCCTTACGCTGCTCTCCAACAGGTCAGTCCACAACCTATACTGGCACATGGGGTTGTTCTTTCCCAGGTACAAGACTCTACACTTGCCCTTGTTGTATTCCATGAAATTTCTCCCTGCCCAGCTCTCCAGTCTGTCTAGGTCTCACTGGATGGCAGCACAGCCTTCCGGTGTGTCAACCACTCCTCACAGGTTTTTTTTGTCATCAGCAAACTTGCTGATGGTGCACTCTATTCCCTCATCCAGGTCACTGATGAATATACTGAATAGTACTGGTCCCAGTACCGACTCCTGAGGAACTCCACTAGATGCAGGCCTCCACCTAGACTCTGTCTCATTGACCACAATTCTCTGACTTGTTTCCTTCAACCAATTCACAACCCACCTCACTACCCGATCATCCAGACCACACTTCCTCAGGATGCTGTGGGAGATGGTGTCAAATGCTTTACTGAAATCCACATCCACTGCACTGCCATTATCTATCCACATGGTTATGTCCTCACAAAAGCAAATCAGGTTGGTCAGACATGACTTCCCCTTGGTAAAACCATGTTGACTGCTCCTAATGACCCTCTTATCCTTGATAAGCCTAGAGACAGCACCGAGTATAAGTTGTTCCATCACCTTTCTGAGGATATATATATAAATATGAAGACATAAAAATTTGGGGGTTTCCTCAAATGCTTGTGCTGAAAAATGTAGGGTTTTATATACTGTGACCATCCAAGATTAGGCCTGACTATTGGATTGATATTGTGTAGCTGATACAGGACTGACTCTTCCCAAACGAAATAACTGAAGGGGCTGGGTTTAAAGAAGGGACATTTTAAAATTTGTTTTGACCCCAGGATTTCTGTTAAATTGCTACTTTTTTTAAGAATCAGTCCTCACAGCTTGCTGTTTTGTGCTTCTGCCCCAAATTTCATGTTTTTGGTAAAGAGTCTGATTCAAATCTAAGGATGGGGCTGCAAATGAAGAAGTTTTGTTTAATCTTTTTTTTTTTTTTAAACAGTAACTGTATAAAAGATTATTAGTGAAAAGAATACTCAGAATTACCTGCATTTCTTCAGGTTTAGTGCATCTAGACCCTTATTCTAAATGGACTAACAGACCTTTCGCTCCTCTTTCACATGGACTTTCTGACCACAGTTGGCTTCTTTTATCAGTTCTCATTCTTCCAAGGTGTTTTACTGAGAATTAATTACTACCTAAAAGTTACCTAAATGGAGGTCCATCTTGTGGGTTTCTTTGTGCTGGTAAAATTGTACTTCAGGAATAAACAGCTGCTTCCTACTTAGCTACATGGAAAATGCAGGGCTGGGGTTTTGCTGTTGAAGCACAGTCTCAGCCATTGGCTGAATTTACTTAGCACTTTGTCTTCTAATTTGATTCAGATTTTCTTTCACGTTTTCTCAGAGCTGAAGTGCCAAATCATTATGTTTTCACTTAATCCAGTAATTTGACAAGAAAACGGCTGCAATATATGTTAGAATTCTGCTCAAACAACAATAGTAAAAGACAAAAGAGAATTTGTAGTTTAAGGCTGAAAATGTAGATACATCACAACTGTCTTAACAAGGATGTTGTACGTTTTCATAGTATTTACACGATAGAGTAACACCATCTCTAACTGGGTAGAAAAAGGGGTCTATATGCCTGTGACACAAGATAAGATGAATCACCTAGCTTGGTCTATTTAAATTTACTCTCGCGAATACTAGGAAAAAGCACTTTTTTATGTTTAGAGGTAGGGCCAGAGGGAAAACAGGGCAGCACAGTTTGCAGAACTCATAGCATAGAAGATTTTGGATCAAGTTGGGCCCATACTCATATATCTTCCTGGAATGGCTTAAGATACTTCTCCATTCTCGACCTCACCTTCTGATGCAGGTTACTGAACTTACAGCAGGAAAAACATGGTGGGGATCACGTGTTTGTATGTTACCTCCCCAGTGCAAAACAAATCTCATGGTCATGGACACATATTCTCTTTTGTAACCTCTGCAGCGGCAACAGTAATGGTCATGAGGTCTTAAGTGGTAGCCAGCAATGGTGACTTCTTGAATCAGCTCGGGAAGATATGTTAAATGACATGTGTCAGGACATCGAAACTTTTTCTGGGAGCAGGAAATTTTATTTGGGCCACTTGTTTACGTGCTGTGTGAGTGACGAATACTAACAGAACCAAAGCAAGTGGAGTAAGAGGACTGAAAATAAACTTCCACCTGTCCCTACCCACTGCTCCTTCCCATACTGACACTGCATTTGCAGGTTATGGTACAGCATCTGTCTCAAAACCACTACCCTTAGACTTAAGTCCAGCTTTGCCCAGGGCTCTGTTTTGAAAATGAAATTGGAATCAGAAAGAGGCAGTGGTTCACATCTGGCATTGCCTTAGACATGTGAGCTGTCAGTGGCATTATGGCTGTTCAAATGCAGAAAAGGAATTGTTATCTCTTTAACGAACGAGGAATGAAAGCTCACAGGTTGAGCAATCTGACACATGCTGCATCGCTCTCTCCAGGAAGCAAGCCTTGGTCCAGGGGCCAGTTCACACAGGTGAGCTCAGGCTCACACTCCCTAGGTTCTGGCTGCAATGTGGACTTATCCGGCTAAGCTGTACCACACTCAACTGGGATCCTCACCGAGTCTGATGTGCCATTCATTTTTTGTATTGATGGTGTTCTGCAGCTGCTGCAGCAGGCCCAAGTGCTTTTTCATAGCATGACACGAGGAACTTGGGCTGCGTACTCTTGGGTGTGCTGAGGTGGCTTGAAGAGCCTTATAGGGTGGCAGCACTGCCTCCCAGTTGCTGTTGGAGGATTGATGCTGGTGGAAGGGAGACAAACCAGATGTGATCCATGTCCTAGCTTCCTAGGGCTAACCCAGAGGTGGACTATTCTGTGCTTCAATTTCCTCTTGGAAGGAGCCAGCCAGTTTGCTCTGGAGTGAACAATGAGATGTGCAGTGTGGATTAGCAGAGGGCTGGGCACAGGTGTGAAGAAACGTCTGAGTCCAATTGACAGAAACCAGGGTATACCCTTGGTTCCAGACCAGTATGTAGAGACATTCTTCCTTCCTATCTTTTTGATCAGGTAACGGTTTCTGCCTCTCCTGAGTGGTTTTGTGTAGACTGTTGCTTCAGTATGACCCTCTCTATTTAAAAAGTACCGTTGCACCAGAAGAAGGCAGAAAATAGAAATGTTTAAGTGCTGCTTACTGAGATTTTAGAACCATTAGTTGAATGCGAAGGTTGTGTGGCTCTACTGATATTTTAGCTTTTACCGAGGTGTGCTCAGAGAAGTGAGGTGACCCAAGCAACCTTCCCCAAGACCTCTTATTGCACATTTCTGAGTGTTCATATTAATTTATTTTTTTTAGGCAGTAATCAGAGAAGGTGTAGGCTGCATCAGGAGATGACTGTCCTGAAAGGTGTTTGAAGCATAAAGTGGCACTCTGGACAGGATACATTTTTGTTCAGTTTTAATGCTAACCATGTGTGAAGCCTAGCAGTTTAAAAATCGACCATTTACTTACATTATGTGAAGAAAATGCATGGAAAGTAAACTCTGATACTCTGAAACTGCACTACATTTTGTTGTCCGACATCTACTGTACTGCTGTAGTTAGGTTTGCAAGCTTTACAGAAGAGACAGGAAGGATTTGCGAAAGCATTTTCAAGGTAGTATGAGAATAATGATGCTATTTAAAGGAACTTTGAACTTTTCTGTTAAAAATTGAATTGCTTTTAGGGTAGTCTCCTAGAAAGGACATATGATCTGATGTTGGTAATAAGAATAGTGAGATTTGACTTGAATTTAGGATTGTCTATCTTTATTAGTAAGCCTACCCCTTAAAGTATGCCAGAGTGATTCAGCAGCATTGCAGTGAATATCTTATCTTAGATGCTTTCTTAGGAGCATTTTGCCTATATCGATATAATTGTATGCTGTGCTGTTCAGAAAAATTCATCTTATGTGTGACTGTAATTCATACTGCCAGAACTTATTGCACACACTCTCATACACACCTGTGCGGGCACACATGGACATACACGTGTTGAATCAGCCAGCCCTGTCAAAAATAGACTTTTGCAGGCATCAGTTTGTCTACGTACGTGCCTTTTGCTGGCATGTATCAAGAAGGGATCACATCTCTGTGGACTTTTCAACTAGTAGACCCATGGCAACCACATAATCTAATGAAGATGTAACAGTATTTAGAAATGATGTACTGTACATCCACGTATATAATACGTAAGTTTTGTACAGAAATAAAACCCATTTGAAATTTATCAGATGTGCAAATATGCATTTTGTTGATGTTTTTTCAAAGTGGAAAGAAGAGAAACCTTAGAAGCCTGAAGTGAAATCGTCCTTAAATGAAGACATTGCTTTTAGGCTCGTTTTACCCTCTCTGATCCTCTCACTGTATTCAAATTAATATCACTAAATATTTGATTTCCTGTAATGCAGATGATAGTTTCCATCTATTTTAGGTCTTTATGTTAAGGGAGATAATTAACTGAAGTGTCAAAACACTGAAAAAATTTTTATTACAAATGACCTGTACACAAATTACTGATGAGAGAAGTTGCTTGGTCTTCAGGCCATTATCAGGAAAGGAGAAGGGAGCTCAAATTAACTCAAACTGTTCAGTGGTGGGTATCCAGTGTCTTCAATAAAAGTAGCAGCTTGTTACTGGCTTGATAAATGAAGCTGGTGTCAGCTTCTTTACACAGCTTTACTTATAGAAACACCTCAACTGGCAGGAAATTGCATCTGGTTTGTTGCTAGGAAGAGAAGTCAGACCTCTGGCTTTACGAAATCACAGTGCCTAGAGGAACAGTTCTGTTAGTTGAATTGTGGAGGAGAAGGGAAATTCTGCTAAACTCTGCTCTGATGTCAACTGATTTTAACTCCTTTGATTTCACTGGAGTCACATCCATTTTATACTAATGTAAATAAGTCCAGAATTAGGATCTCTCGGTATTGCACTTAGTATTCTGTTTTGTACAGGATCATCATGCAGTATGAATCACAGAGTTACATGGATACAGGCAGGCATATAGCACAGGCATTATAGTGGTTTTGAGTACTTCAGTGAGGGCTAATGTCACGAATCTTGAGTTTAATGCCATGAGAACAGTGTGAACCAGCTGCACTTGATGGCCACGACTGTTAGCTGGTCATTGTAATATGTTCAACCAAGGAACAACTGTATGTCTGGCCACCAACTACCAAGGGGTACCTGTGAAGAAAATGAGAGGAACTTAATCTATGTGATGAATTCCATCACCAGTAAGTTACCGCATGGATTTCCTTGAAAAGATCATTTAAAAGGGAACTGCACGGTAGGTAATGCATGAGAAACTTAGTATTTCCCTTAATATTCTATTCTTCTTTGCCTACTGCTTACAAAAAGTTGCACTGCCACAGTAGATCATTCCTAATAAAGAAATGCAGAAGTGATATAGTTAGAAACTGTTTTCTTTTGCTGGTTGTTCAGATTTGTAGTGACAGGTGTGCTATCCCTGCAGGAAAATACAGAAAAAACAATGATGTCACTCATTTTTACAACTCCGTTCTGGTATAAAGAACTCCTTAACTGGTAAGAACACAGAGGCCTTTCAGCTGAACCACAGTGACAGCGCTATTGCAGTTACAGCTTCATCATCTGTGCCTGGCTCTCAGTAAAGGAAAAGACAAGCATCTCTCCTCCTGGATGCGTTGCATAATATGTGCTTTTATATTCTGGATTACATGTACTCTGGAGTTTATTAATCATGAGGAAAATTAAGAAGCTAATTAACACTTTACAAGCAGTTGTTAATGTGTTTCATGGACATATAATCTGCTTGCTGTGTACTTACAAATGTAAATATGTAGTTTTTAAAAACCTTAGAAGCGTAAAGAATAAATGAATGTAAGGAGTTATCAGAGCAGGAACAAATTCGTTTCCTTTTCTGTAGGAGACTTGCTTCTGATATTTTTTAATTCATAGTTTCATTTAATATCTTCAGTAAAATAAACCTGGGTATCATGTATGGCTGTGGTCAAGTAGCGGAAAAGGGTCTGACTTCATAGTGTTCATTGCTCCTGGATGAGTATGTGAACAGGTAAGTAATGGATGGTTCTCTTCAGTTTTTCCCTGAAGATCATGTTTATTTCAATTTTTGATAGGTCAAAGCACGATGTCTTGGAAATAAAATACACAAGAAACATGTATATTGAAAGATGCCATGAATATGATTAGTTGACAGCTTATTATTTTCCCAGTGTTCTGACAGACCTGTCTTTGAATTTTGGAAACTTTTAGAAACTGTTATCTCTCCAACTCTGGGTAGCCTGCTGAAAGGGTGTTTAAAGACTCTGGGCTGCCTACTTCAAGGCTGTACTGTGGAATAAGAAGCATGGAAGTGCTTAGGCTCCTCATAATGGTCAGGAGGCTCAGCCTATAGAATCATAGAATGCATTGGGTTGGAAGGGATCTTAAAGGTCATCTAGTCCAACCCCTCTGCAGTGAGCAGAGACATCTTTGATCACGTTGCTCAAAGCCCTATCCAGGCAGACTTTGAGAGCCTCCAGGAATGGGGGCTCCACCACCTCTCTGGGCAACCTGCTCCAGTGTCCCACCATCCTCATAGTAAAGAACTTCTTCCTAATGTCTAATCTAAATCTACCCTGCTCCAGCTTAAAACCATTGTCCCTCATCCTATTGCTACAGGCCCTTGTAGACGGTCCCTCCTCAACTTTCCTGTAGCTCCCTTCAGGTACTGGAAGGCTGCTATAAACGTGCTGAGAGTGCATTTGATCTCAGTGTCTGTGTCATGGATGAAATTATTCAAGAGCACTGGTCCCAGCACAGACCCTGAGGGACACCACTTGACACCCGTCTCCATCTGGACATCAAGCCATTGACCATCACCCTTTGAGTGTGACCACCCAGACAATTCTTTATCCACGGAACAGTCCACCCATCAAATCCATGTGTCTCCAACATATTTTGTGATACAGCCATATGTTGTGATTGCACAGCATTTCCTTTTACACTGGTTCTGCACCTCCCCATGGTTTGACTCTTTAACATTAATTCTCTAAATTATTAATGAGATATTCACAGGGATATTTTCCAGTTCTCTTCTGTTCTCAGGTCTTCTTATTTAAAAATGGCTGAAGTAAATCTTTGGGGTGGTAGCACACACTGAGGATGTATTTCACAACACTGTATAGATGTGAATCAGAGACAGAGTTCTGACAAGCTAAAAAGAATTCTGAATAACTTGAACTCATCTATTCTTACAGTCTTACTGTCAAATATAGTATCTTGGGCCTTTAAAATCTTCATGTATCCCTTCACCCATGAGGCATTTGCAGTCAGACTTTGATGGCTGAGAAGGAAAGTAGCATTTTTGATTCAACACCAGCAAGTTCCTGTAGGAGCCACAAAACGATCTTTGATTTTTTTATTATTACTATTTTTTTCTTTTTCAGCTTGAAACTCCTTGAACTTTATTATAGTGCTGGTTTCTTAAACAATAGCTAATCATTCATCAGAACTCCTTGCAGCAACTAGTTTTGTATAGAGTCTAAAAATGCTTTTTACATTTTAGTTGGTTTCTAATCTAATTTCGACATCCTGTTTTCCTGCAGCACTTATCTGCTCCAGTGAAATTGTTCAGGGGAATTCCATAATCATTAACTGCCTACATTTCCATGATGACTCTTCTTTCCTAGAAACAGAAAGAGGACTGCAAAATTGATTCAATGCTGAGGATTCTCATTTTTTTGGCTACAGAAATTTGTGCAGAAACACAAACCCTAATGCTGGTATGTACCACCCAGGGAAGAAAGCACAAAATTAACACATCCCCAGCTTATATCTGCTTTTGTATCTGCTACCAAAATGGAATGGGACACACTTTAAAATTACATCAGATTTATGTGACACACCATTTGTATCACATTGTCATGTCAGGGGTGATACATCATAATTATAATAGCAAATAAAAATACCAGATAGTGTTGCTTGGCAGTTCTAACATTCACAGCATTTAAGAATTAGCCTCCAACTCTATTTCGCAAAAGACAACATGTTGCCTTCTAAGCACAGTGAAGCGCTATTCATACGAGCCAGCAAAGCCATGGGAAATTTATTTTGACATCATTACCACTCTTACTTGTTTTCATCTCTCATCTGCCCCTTTCCTCCTTTCCAATGATTAACACATGCTCTTGTTTCTGGTTCAGACATATTGGAAGTTCCCTATATGAAAAAGTTACACTGTTAAACTAAGAGGAAATTTCTCTGTTGATTACCTTTTTGTAAAACTGATGAAGATCAAGGGTTATGAAATATTGCTTCTGATCCCAGAAATAAGTATTTTTTCCCCTTTAAACTCACATATCATGAAGAAGACCTTGTCTGGTTATTATGATGATTATGTTAAGATATTTTCTGTTTATACTAAGGCTTTTTGTAAAGCTGTGCATAAACATATATGTCATTTATGTTTTAGAGAGGCAGAAGGATTTGTTAGTTCTTAAAACTGACAAGAGAATATTAGACCTTGAACAAAAACTGAAATAAATATATGAATATTTAATTTAATATCTAAAAGGGTACCTGGTCCTGTTCATGGAGTAATAGCAGCAATTAACTTGGGATGCATTTAGTTTTGAGTTCAAAAGGTTTATAAACTAACTAATGGAGATATTTTAGGATTAATTATCTTTACATGACATTTATGAAGTCAGACTTGTTTTCCAAGAAATTTTCAGTGTTAATCTTTAACAACACCATAACTCAGATAATACACTAACGTAAATATATCAGCCAATGGAAGAAAAATACTGAGGATATAGTGAAGTACCTAACTAATATTTATAAATAAATGTTAGAAATTTCCTAGTTTGAAATTATTTTTAGCTGAGATTTCTGTATCTCACCTCTGTCTTGTATCCAAAGAGGTAAAGAAAAAAAATACAAGGACAAGAGCTGGTAAGGGTTTGATTTTCCTTGAAGGCCTATGAAATAAATGGACCTTAAGGGCATTGAACAGGTACATCTAATTGATTTTACTGTGATATTTCCTGTAATACTTTCCATTTGACTCTCTATAGGGATGACAAAATTAAAAACCAGGCATTTGACTGGACAGTTTATCCAAAAGTGTATAGGTGAAGGATGATTTTTGAAAGCTTCCATATCCTCCAAGGAATACATCACCAGTTATGTAAAATTTATAAATTAGAATGAGCCTCATCTTTCCAGTTGCTGAAACTTCTCAATCTGCAGAAACACAAATTATATCAAAAGTCAGTTCAGTCAGTTTTAACAAATGAGGCCTGCAAACTTTCAAATAGCATTTACTTGGTTTTCCAGTTGACTAATCTGTCCATTCAAGAGTGAACAGAAACAAAGGTGTTATTTAAAAGGGGGTAATTTAGACTAGAGCAAACAATGTTGGATGAATTGTTTTTCACTTCATAAACTCCTAGATGGCGTATTTTAAGAGGAGATTTCTCTGTTATGCTAGTTACAATGAGTTTAAAGTTAGTCTAACTAATAAACCAAACCAAAATTCTAAATTCTCCTGTAAAAATAATTGCATTTGTTTCATGCTGTTGTAATTACTATTATTTATATAACTAATCTAAGTAGGGTCTAGTTGTTAGCACATGGGCAGTTTTTTCCTGGAAGTCGTTGCAGCATTGTAGTAATCTCAGATCTTAAAGACTGTATTTTTGTCTAGGGATGAGTGGAGTTTTTTGTACACTTCTTGATAATCTGAGATGAAAGCATAAGGCTGGATTTACAAAATTTTGTAGCAGCCACAGCACTGCATTCTGATTAGAAGGAGAGAACATCATAAAAATAGGACATAGAATTCTTAAGCTTCTGTACACAGAGTATCCCCCTTATTTGATCTAGACAAAATGCAAGAGGACCCATCAGGCAAGAAGATTTTGCCAGGTTTGTTGTCTGGAGAAATATGGTCTCAGCTTCTATGCAAAAGCAGTGGCTGGTAGTAGAAGTATGGGTCATTCTTGAGTTCCAAGTCTTCACCTCTTCAGAGCTAGAAAAGGTTTCTGTGTGGTGTTATGATTCAGGAATGGACAATTTTTGTTATTCATATTATCAATTTTTTCTAAGTGTTTATTTTATTTTTTTTTAAATCCAGAGTTGCAGTAATTGAAATATCATTTGTAGTCAGAGATTCCTGGGAATATCACCAAAGATTTTGTGTCACCATGCTGTGTGTGAACGCTTCACATATGAAAACAAGCTAGAGTAGTCTCTCTGGCCAAAACACGGCACCAATCTATTTGTTTCAAAGAACATAACTTTGTTCTTTCCACAAGTTTTGATACAGGTCAGTGATTCCATTAATGTCACCTGATAACCAAGCCATGGCCTTTATAAATTAATGATCACATGCCCTTGGAAACCTAGTCCTTGTTTTAATTTAAAACAGAAGTTCTTTAATTCTGGGAGGGTTTTTTCCCCCCTGTTTGGAAGCAGTGGACTATGTATTATCTTTCTGCCACAGCAGTTCCTGAGTATGTCCTGGAAAAGATCAAAGTCCCATGTTAATTGCTAGGTATTATAGACTTAATCATTTTATTGTGATTTGTTGGATCAAAATATATGGTACATTTTTCTAAAATCAGATAAAAGCCAACAAACGCATAAAGAACCAGAGCATTGGCATCTCTAAATTTTAGGACAGCACTGCTCCTATTAAACTGTAAACCTGCCCCATCTTCCCTGTTGTTTTCCACGTTTCAGTCTGGGTGCTGATAGGATTGGAAAGACACCACTACAGAAGAAAACGTTAAAAATATGCAGACCTGTATAGCTGTAACTTCTCCCTATAGCTAAAAACATATGCCAGCCTAACTAGGCTTATCTGTTCTTAAGGAAGGAACAGTATAAAGCTGCTTTATAGAAAAACCTGAGTAATAATATGTGATTTCATTTTGCAAATCTACAACCTCAAATCCTTAGTGATTAGGGGGAATTAGTTTTCATTAGGCGTGTCTTCTGCATAAAGAGACAGTTAAGCCCTCTAACAGGCTGGGGTGGGAATGTGAAGTTAATGCTTCTGACAAGAAAACTTAGACAAACAGATTGTTCCATTCATGTAGTAATTTAGTCAGATTCTTTAGTCTGTTTCACACCTATACGCAGTGTACAAAGCACTCTCTCGAACCGTATATTCTGGCTGATTTGGATACAATTTATAAATGGAGTGGTCAAATTCACCTTTCTGATACAAGTCTTTAGACTGTTGAATTAAATAGGAGTCACATGCATAATGGATGAGTGCAGCATAACACTGAGGGATACTGAGTGCCCTGAGCTTACTCTGGGGTGCTCACCACCTCCCGTTTGGATTCCTATTCCATGTTATGCATCAGCAGAAAGGATTGCCATAAGAACAAACATTTCACCTGATCAGTTGCTGGGAATGCTAAAACCCAGTACACTCAGATGAACCCCAACCTGACTGACCTTTCAGCAGGTAGAGGTGCTGTTTTAAATCTTTCCTCAAGTGGAAGCTTTTGAGTTGCAAAGTAATTTTTCTTTCAGTTACTGAGGGACTAGGAACTTTTATCTTGAGAGCCCAACCTCATTCTCTCTCTTTTAAATTTATTTATTTTATTTTTCCATGGGTTGTGGGTATTCTTTGGTATTCCCACCGTAGACTTTATGGCTGGTGAGAGATGGAGTAGTGTAACTTCTTCTTGTCTCTTAGGCTTTGTACAAGTTCCCCCCAAAGAAGAATCATTATGCAGCTAGCATGAATCTGGTAGCTTTTTCTGGCTGTGATGATAAATATCCTGAACAATTCTAAATGTGTCTTGAATCTCATTCATTTTGCTGATTGCTTATGTAAAATGAGCATCACAGGCGCTGGAGCTCCCAGCTTGAAGTTAAAAGTAATGTTCTATTATAAGTTTACAGGCTCATAAAAAAAGTAGTAAACCCCCAGACTGCTCTGAGAATGGAACAAAACTGAGAATGAAGTGGTGGAATTGAGCCTCATGCTTTTGCCCTGTTTGCTGAAGGACTTTCTAGTACTTGATCATATCCATATTTATTTATGCTTGACAATGTTTTATGAAAAACTTGTAGGGTGTTCAAGTTAGTCTCATGACATAAATCTGTTCTGCAGGCAAGACAAATAGGTGTACTTTGGAAAGCCAGCCCTGAAGCCTGGGTTAAACAAGGAGGATTAAAAGGAATGCACAGCCAGGTGTGTACAGCTCTCTCACAAGTGCTGAACTTGACTGCAGATTAGAAAATGGTCAAGTCTCATAGCAAAGTACTGAGATGCAAAATATTCCTTCTCACCAAGCAGCTGGATCTTCATTACAGCCATACTAGTCACTACACTTAATCCTGCGAGGGGCACCGTCCTAGATCGCACTGAGGCTGAGCGCTGGATACCTTGTGCAGCAGGGTTGTTACAAAGATGCTTACAAACTGCATAGGCAGGTTCAAAATGCAGTTCTTGCAGCAATTTCCCGTGCAAGGCACTGATGAGACAATCGATCCCTTTATGAGGCTCTGTTTGACTACAGAAATGAGCAATTGTTCACATTATATTTAGTAAATCCCTCGGCACCCTGTTAAAAGGACCTGTGTTTAGCTGAAGTCTTAGCACGAACGTACTTCCAGAGGTACAATGACCTTTCACTTTTTGAGGTGTTCTTTATTTAAACTAATGAAAATGAGCTCCACTTAAAAGGCTTTTAAATGCTGATTAAAAATTGAATCAGCTGTTCATTATCCCCAGGTGGCCTTGTTCTAAGAGCAGTAATTCAGAGAGAGTCAGACAAGTAGTCTTTTTTAATGCAGTAAGATCTTGAATTGGGAGGACTTTATTACAGCTGTTTATTAATCACCAAACTTTCAAATTCTAATGCAAATGAGTCTGTAAACACAGAACTTGTCCCTTCCATTTCTGGCCCCTGCTTGTTAGAGATACGGAAGAAAATCAGGCACATTTCTGAAGATTCCTTGTGGCATGTACAGTGGAAATGTAACATCTGTGGTATTTTCCAAACAAACGAAATATTGACCTAGTGGGTGCCAGCAAATTAATAACAGTAAACTGAGAAATTAGCTATAGAAAGTCTCACTTTACATATTTGATTATTTTGCTCTAGGGTTGGAAAACTGTCAGAAGCATTTACAGTACAAATCACAATGAACGATGATAAAACCTCAATGGCTTAGCTCTTTTTTAGGGTTCTTTTTCCTCATGGCTGCTCAGAGCACTGGCCTGGGATTTGACTGGTTGAACATGATGTAAAATGCTAAGAGAAAAAAATCTTCAAGCTTATAAAGAATAATTTATCTGAAAAGCGGGAACACTCACTGCTTGAATATTAGGATTGTTTTATATATTTTTTTCGTGTACTTTGTAGTCATAGTATTTCACTTGATAGAACACTTCCTGATCTTGAAATGCAAGCTTAACTAAGAGGATGTACTTGGACAGAACAAAATATTCATGATCACTTTGAGAAAAGATAAGGCAGTGCATTTTTGAGAACATTTAGACATAAGAAGAAAGGAAACAGTGTTGTACTGTGCAAAACCCTGAATTCCACTGCAGGTAATGCTTTCCTTGTTTTTTTGAAGGCCATATGACTCGTTGCTCTTTGTTACTTCTAGTAAAAGGAGTGCTGAATGGTTGCTGGGTGAAATATGCAGCACTGTTACCTTGTTTCTGCTGCAGCAGGGAGGATGGAAGAAACAAGCTTTTGTTGGTCAAAATGTTTGAAATGAACTGCCTTGAATGGAAGCTCAGGCCTTGACTCCTCTTCCTATCTAGCAGAGTTATCTGCTAATTTGCCCGTTAGAGTGGCTGCTTTAGGGATGCACTCAAAGTGCATCCTTATATTCATACATTGTTTGAAATGTCTGGCAGAGCTGAACGAAGTTCTGTGTCCCAGATGGCTGCAAGGAAAACGGGCTCAGTGATGACAGCCAGCTATTTCTTCTCTGACCTCTGCTCTTCAATGCCTTGTCTGAGAAAACCTGTAGGGGGCCAAGATGCTCTTATTGCTGGGTTTATGAACAAGAGCAGAAGAGACTGCACTGGTGGTGTTATGAAGATAGTGTTGCAGAGACATGAATGTGTCCTACGAGCTAGTGGGCGCTTTATGCAGTCACACTCACACACCTTTTACCTTGTGACTTTCTAATGGGTTTTTCGAATTGGGCACATGACACCAGGGAATGCAGTGTGTGTGTCTGAAGTAATCAGCAAACATCCCTAAATAGGATGCCTGGCTGAAGAAATATTCAAACTTTGGTCAGGGAAAGTTTAATTGCCCTCCCGCCCCTCAGGTTAAAAGAAGCTCTTTTTTTTTTTTTTTTCCTGTCCTCATTGGAGAATGAATAATAATTTAATCATAGTGTGAGATTCAGCTTTAAATGTCTGATTCTAGGAATCCTTTTTGCTCCAATGCTAATGCAGAACAGATTGTAATACAGTGGTAACTGCATATCTAAAATAATGAAAGAAGAATGTCCTTTCCTGATAGCTGTATTTAATTATCTATAGTAATTGGAAGAAAGTTATTTTCCAAGGTAATGAGATTTCTCCCTAAAAACTCCTACTGTTTCTACTGGTGAAGAAGCTTCATTATTGTCTGCGGAAGAAATGTGCTTATAGAAAGAACAGTGCTTTGAATGCAAAAAGCAAAAATCTGTAAATCTGCAAAGTGCTATGAACTACATGGATGGAGTAACCCTAGCTGTCTGCATACATTAGTATTGCATGCAGTGTTGTACATGCATCAGAGCTAGGATTCCATTTTTCTACCTGTCATGTGATGTTATTATTTTTTAGCACTTGTGTAGGAGCCTCTGTGAAGAGCTAAGCCTTTTGGGAGAAATATAGAGAAGTGGCAGGCATGCACACACTAATAAATAAAGAGCATAGCATAAAAGTTTCACCTTGAAATCCACTCCCTCCTCCCTGACTGTTTCTGGTTTCAGAAAAAGCCTACAGATTTTTAGCCTTTTTTTCCCCTTTTTTCTTTAAAAAAAGAAAATAGCGAAAAAAGCAACAAATACTTATTCTGAGTGACTATAAGAAATTATCACTTCATGTTCAAATAAATGCTTTATATTCCTTCTACCTCCTCTGGAAACAAAATGATTATTTTCAGGTGAAGCAATATCTCTACAGAGAGGTCAGAACTGTCGTAGCAGGGGAAACAGATTTAGCAGACTCAAAAAGACTGGGAATGAGAAAATATTACTGCAAAGTTTTGTGATTTGCACAGCATGTCTCTAATCAGAAATCAGAGGTACGATGTTCTTCTCTCTCATCAGCAGCTTTGGTGCTTTTTCACAAATAGAGGACGCCGTTTGTTTGTGATGCTAACAATATTTTAGAAAAGCTTGAGTGTGGGTGGAGATACCCCTCCAAAACTGTCAAGACTTTTGTAATTAATATCGATGCATATTCTTGAGTTTCCGAAGTGAAAGCATTGCTAAATGAAACTGATTCCTGGCCCTTGTGCTAGATCCAAAGGTCCTGTTTTTTCAAGTGCTTGTTTTTGCTGTGTCCTGCTCTAATTTGTCTTGTTTACTTGTGGGAATAAATCACTGACTGATGTGAAGCATGTCAGCTCTCTAGATGATCTATCGGGGCAGTTAGGAGCTGGTCGTATTTCAGTTCACTGTCCTGTCAACCTAAATAGAGCGTTCTCAGTCTCATTTAGATGTCAGAAACAATCTAGTAAAAATAGCACAAAACTCTGTTTAGATTTATTCATCCTTCTCTGCGAAGTAAATTAGTCTACTTGGAATGTGGTACTGCCTTAAGGACAGCTGAAGCTGAGCCTGAGTGTTTATCTGGACAATTGCTGGAGAGTAGCATGTATCAGGCCCCTTATGGTGGCTCTGCTGACAGGTGGTAGCTTCTTTAGTGGCTGTAACTTTACTGCTTGCAGTTGAGCATCCCTGGCAGGTTTAGCCCAAAATGTGATGCCGCATCCTTCATAAACAGAATATTTTCTTGCTTCCTTCTATTCTTTTGAGTGTATTCAGTGCTCATATTAGAACAGTTTTTACTTAGAAACACTTTTATTTAAAAGCACATTCTTGATTTACCTGTTACATTTTCCTTTAGACAATGTCAACACTCCTCTATGTGAAAAATTAATTACACTTGAAAAGCTGATGCAGTAATTAGAGCCTTAGAATAATTATTTAGTTCAGGCAGTTAAAAGAAGACTCAAGACTAAGATCTAACCCTAGTCAAGCCTTCTGGTTTTTACTGTTAGTGCTACTGAAGTAAACTTTACTGGACAGGAAGGTTCTGAGGTGTCCAAAGACATTTACATGTGTGCTATGAAATAGATGCAGGCATCATTCAAATACTCTTAAAAAGTATTCATTTTGCAAGCAGTTTATTACTATTGTGTATGGAACAGTGAATTGGGTGTTGTTCCTGGTACTGGGAAAAGTAAAAAAATTATTGCCAGTGGTTTTGTAGTCAAATCTTGAGGAGAATTAATTGCTTTGGGTAGACCTCAAGTTTAACTATATTTAGCAGCAAGAAAAATGCGTTTCACAAAAGGACATTTCCATTTAACTTTTTAATGGATTTAAGAGTCAGAAATCTTTCAAGGAATACCACAAACACAAATGAAATTCCTAAGTGCTGTGATCTACATTTACAGCTCTGATTTTGCTGAAAGGTGTGTAAAACCTCACTTATCTGATTTTCTGTGTGCCTGAGCAGGCTCCAGCATTAATATTAATGTTTCTGATGTCCAATTTCATTTATTCTCAGAAGACTGTTTTTGGATCAGTCTCTTTCAGAAGCCAGAATAAGAATAGATTAACTTCACCAGAACAGCCTGTTACATCCCAAAACAGTGACATTTTGTCAGGTTTTGCCATTGCCAGCGTGGAAGATAAAGGCCTTATTATTGAAGCTGTTGTTGGCCTTTTAAAAAACAAGTCCTAGGAACACAGAGAGAATCTTGTGATGGAACTCCCTAAGTGAAGGTGTGAGCCTGGAAGAACTGAAAAATGGCATTTGAAATAGGTCAGGCTATTTATATAACTGTAGGCAAACACACCCTCAAGTTTTCCTATGGGAAACTCCACAGAAAACTATATCTTGTTGCTGTGGAATAAGTTTAGTCTCATAAAGTAATTATGAAGTCAAACTCAGGACACTGAAAACAAAGAGGGTGTGGAAGGAAGCTGCAAGCTTCATTCTGCAGAGAGGAAACAGGGTAAGATAGTGCTGGTGGGACCGCTAGCAGCCCCTAGGCAGCAGAATCAGACTAGAATTTGTCTAAAATAACTTTGTCATAATACACACTCTGTGGTCATCAAGTCCTCAGTTCTGTTTGATCTTGCCTTCAGTCCTGGCTCGAGATACTCTTGGCTAGATGACAAAGAGCCACATGGCTGGGAGAGCTGTTCTCCTTAGCTGAACATTTTAACACCAACC
Organism: Trogon surrucura; assembly: GCA_020746105.1. Lineage (NCBI taxonomy): Eukaryota > Metazoa > Chordata > Aves > Trogoniformes > Trogonidae > Trogon > Trogon surrucura. Next base: position 33,189,275 of record CM036621.1, read on the forward strand.
TGGAGTGCTTCTGCAAGCTCCAGTGAGTGACTTGCTGTCTACTTTAACTTCTCCTACATGTGTGTGATCAATTGCAATTGAATAAAGACTTAGTAACTAATTCCCTCCCTCCCTCCCTCCCTCCCTCCCTCCCTTCCTCCCTCCCTCTATGTATGTATGTATGTATGTATGTATGTATGTATGTATGTATCTATCTATCTATCTATCTATCTATCTATCTATCTATCTATCTATCTACCCTGGCTAATGCAGGAATGCTTCTCCAGTGCTTGGAAGGGAATGTCCAGCCTAGAGGTCCCTGCAGCAGATTCCAGACATGCCATAAAGACAGCTAATAGACAAGATGCAGTAAATATCCAGCACACCAACCAATCCACAATTTGATTTCAGCATATGATACAAGACATGTACTTCTTTCTGCCAGCTGCTGGATTTGATTCATTCAGAGACTGGATTGTTTGCTGTCTTTGTGTTTGCTACTCAGTCAATGTCAATATAAATTTCCAATACTGCTGTAGAAGCATCTATAAACTATCTTGTAAATGCAGAAGAACGAATCACTAAATAATATTCTTTCATCCATCAGTCTACTGGTGGGTTCAGAAGATGTACTGCTGGTATCTTAGGGATTGTCAAGGTGTTATTTTCATGAGAAAATAATTCCTGTCACACGTCAAATACAAGGATACAATATGTCTGTACAACTGCAATATAAGGTATTGTTATTAGGGAACAACAAAAAAACCCACATGGACATGAGTAATTAATCACTTGAAGACTCTAATTCATTTTGTTGCTCATTTGAAACAAACCAAGCAAATATATGGAGAACCATCCAGCTGTAAAGATTGTTCGGGGATCTCTTAAACTTCATAAAAGAAATGTGATTTACAGTAAGGAAGAATATTCAAAAAGTTCTTTTCCCTCCCTCTTTATCAGCTTGGAGATATGTTGGCAGCTGAGATATGATCAACAAATCTTTTCACACACCAGACTTTCCCCAGAATACTTCAGGCCAATGTCCCATTTCTTTTTTTCCTGCTAAATAATTTGCTTTTGTGAGTTAGGTGCATATCTTTAGGATTGAAACACTGAGCTCATCTCTTCTTTTGGAAACACTGCAGCAGCTGATACTCTTCTGTTTTAGTCACATACAGGCCAAGAAAGCCAAAGGCATAAGGAAATGTGGATGTTTACTTGCCTTACCTTGCAAAGATCACTGGTAATACAATTCAAGGCTGGCAGCTGAGGTTTCTCCAATAGCTCGAATACAGGCAGAACTGATTTCATAGCAGAAGAGAGACGTTAATTAATCTCAAACTATTTTCTAATACCATTTTGAACATTCACCCTTAAATGTTCAAACCTTCCTGAGAGTATTCTCTAGGCGTGAAAAACCCACAAGATGGCTTTTTCATAGAAGAAAGAATTTTATGTTTTCGAAATCTTGTGGAAATACATGAGCCCTGCAAATGTGGAATCTGAAAGTAATTTCTAAGTAGTGCTAAACACACTTTGCATTAAATGGCTTAGCTGAGATTTATTGCGCTAAGTTTATGACCTCTTAAGCATGATGTAAGAATCTAGGCCTGCATAATTAGGAAGGCAGAGTGTTAATGCTCACATATTAAAAGTGTCTGTACCTAAAGTATGAGAAAGCAGTATTAGGGTAATATTTTGGCAGCAGTCTTCCAAGGTGCTTGAAGTTCCCGCACTCCCTCCCTAATAACAAAATGTAAATCTGCTTATTCAGTCACAGGTTTGTCAAGATGTGGTTTAACAGTAGTTTCTAACGGATCACAGGAAGCCAGTGTAGGTTTACTAAATCTCCACTGCAAGTTATCATGTAGTTACATTCCCTGCTCCTTAGTTACTTGGCCTTCTCTTAAGCCAGAGGATTTCTTGGGAATCTAGTTCTTTCTTCCACCCATTAGTGCAGATGTTCTGGCCTCAAATATATCATTCCCTTTCCCCTTCTGCCTGTCTACAAGAACAGAAATCTAGGCTGGGGTACCCAGCCAGAAAGGGGAGCAAAGAGCGAGCAGAGCTCATTCTTGACTGTGGGGATGATTCTGGATCCAATAATACTTCCCTATGCCTTCCTTGCAATCGTGCTGATTCCTACCATGTGCTCTACTCCTTCAAGCAATTAACACATTAGATGTTTATCTTCTATTTTCTCAAATTAATTATTTAAGTTGCTGCTTGATGTGAAAGTTTGGACCATTAATGTATTGGCATATTAATAATTAATTGGCATATTAATATTTAATAATCTAAGGCATAGGGAGGAAGAGGGAAATCAGTATTTTTGCAGTGTTTTCCATCTCTTAAGAGAACTAGCATTTTTTTGCCTTTTCTATGTATCTGTGAATGCTACTAATGTTAACTGAAGTGAGCAGATTGGCTGGGTACTGAAATGGGGCTCTCAGTCTCATAGTTATTTCATCCTAGCTGTTCTTACTGGTAGCAGGAAACCAGAGGCTGCCTGACTTCTGTAACATACATGTTAAGAAACATCAAAAATCCTTCTCTGAAAAGCGGAAGCCTTTCTCTTATGAAATTTCCTGGTCTTGATAAGCACTCAAGACTTTCAGGATTAAAAGTGAGGAATCCATTTCTAGGACACACATGTCTTTCAGAGAAATCAGTTTTTAAAGGTATCGAAGGAAGAAGGTAGAATCCAGTAACGTGGGGAAACCTCTGAGGCTGAAATTAGGTGTGCTTATTTTCAGCAGTTCAGGGACCATTGGTCTGTCCTGAGACCAGTCTGCTTAGACAAGGTGTTCATTTCTTCATACACTCAGTCTTCTAGTAAAGTAGCTGTTGTACAGGAGTTCTCTCTTCCTGCTCGTAAGAATTCATAGTGTGTAGCAAGCTGGATATGGATGGACTTTGCCTTCAGTGCCAAGGAACTTTGGAACTAAATGGGAATGAAATTCTGTGAATGTACTGTGTCCTAGTAAATCACAGAATCACAGAATGTCAGGGATTGGAAGGGACCTCGAAAGATCATCAAGTCCAATCCCCCTGCCAGAGCAGGAATGCCTAGATAATGCTACACAGAATCACAGAATCACAGAATGCTAAAGGTTGGAAGGGACCTTAAAGATCATCTAGTCCAACCCCCCTGCCAGAGCAGGATCACCTACAGTAGAGCGCACAGGAACGCGTCCAGGCGGGTTTTGAATGTCTCAAGAGAAGGAGATTCCACAACCTCCCTGGGCAGCCTGTTCCAGTGCTCGGTCACCCTCACAGTAAAAAAGTTTTTCCTCATATTTTTCTGGAACCTCCTGTGTTCCAGCTTCCACCCATTGCCCCTTGTCTTGTCAGTGGACGCCGCTGAAAAGAGCCTGGCTCCATCCTCCTGACATTCCCCCTTGACATATTTATAAACATTCACCAGTTTCAGCCAGAGCAGATACAGAGTTTTGATTATTTATGTCAAGCCACATTAGTCTGCCCTGGAGTGGATTAGGACTGCTTCAAGGCAATCACTGGGTTTGAGCCGAAAGAGGAGGCTGTGGCAGGGGGACATCCCAACTGATCCAACCCATTTTGATAATGGACATGCAACAAGGCTTTTGGATGACAAGCAAGTGATTCCAAACCCCACATCCACCAGTGTACACGCCCTCACTGGTAATGAAATCACGAGACACCTCTTCTCCAACACAGGAATGCCTCACAGGTAACGACCAGCAGTTTATGGCCATCCTTGCATATTTGCACAGAGCTTTGGTTGCCTCTCATTCTGCCAGACGCATGGAGGCAGGCGCCTAAGTTAATTCCTAATTAAAACAATCCTTTTGAGGTAGACTACAATCACTTACCTCATCCACATTCTCAAAGGCATTGATGATGTCATATGGTAAACAGGACAGAAGATCAATCACAAACCACGTTTTCAGGTAGTTCATCCTTATGAGTTTGGGATCAGATATAACCTCTCCACCAGGGCCAACAAAGGTTGTATGAAAGTTCAAAACAATGTCAACCAGAAAAATAACGTCCACGACACTGTCCAGCACAAGCCAGGCAATGTTGTTCTGCTTTGTCTTGAAGGACACATTATATGGAACCATAATTGCTGTGTAGAAGGTTAGAATTAAGATTACCCAGTCCCAAGTAGTCTTAAAAGCACAATAGTGTAGTATAATGTGTGGTGGAGTCTTTGGAGCTTCTTGCTTGTACTGAGGAAGAATATCAGATCCCAGCTGGAGAACCTCGGCCAGCCACAGGAACGTGTCCAGGCGGGTCTTGAATGTCTCCAGAGAAGGAGACTCCACAACCTCCCTGGGCAGCCTGTTCCAGTGTTCCGTCACCCTCACTGAGAAGAAGTTTCTTCTCGAGTTTAAGCGGAACCTCTTATGTTCCAGTTTCAGCCCATTACCCCTTGTCCTATCATTGGTTGTCACCGAGAAGAGCCTGGCTCCATCCTCGTGACACTCACCCTTGATATATTTGTAAACATTAATGAGGTCACCCCTCAGTCTCCTCTTCTCCAAACTAAAGAGCCCCAGCTCCCTCAGCCTTTCCTCATAAGGGAGATGCTCCACTCCTTTAATCATCCTAGTTGCCCTGTGCTGGACTCTCTCCAGCAGTGCCCTGTCTTTCTTGAACTGAGGGGCCCAGAACTGGACACAATATTCCAGATGGGGTCTCACCAGGGCAGAGTAGAGGGGAAGGAGAACCTCTCTCGACCTACTAACCACCCCTCTTCTAATACACCCCAGGATGCCATTGGCCTTCCTGGCCACAAGGGCACAGTGCTGGCTCATGGTCATCCTGCTGTCCACCAAGACTCCCAGGTCCCTTTCCCCTACACTACTCTCTAATAAGTCATTCCCCAACTTATACTGGAACCTGGGGTTGTTCCTACCCAGATGCAAGACTCGGCAACAGATGCTACCTTTTGACAAAGCAAAAAATTAACAAACTGTTGCCTCTGCAGCATTACTTTTGGATTCTTTGGACTAGGAACAATCTCCAAAGATAAAAGAAAGTTATTTTTTAGGTTGTTGTAATCCCTTTATATGGTGAGCATAAATCTCAGAAAAAAAAAATTTGGTTGTGTACATCTTTCTATCATAACGCTATGAAAATCCATGAGATTGCAGCTAATGCCAAAGACAGAATAAAGTCTACTTTTTAAAAAAGACCCAGATAAAAATGTTCATAATCTGAAGGAACTGTCAACCAGACAGTAGGCTGAGAGGGTTCCTAATTTATACAAAGTCCTGCAAAGCTGAAACTGTGAAGTCAGACATTCTGTTAAGATGGCTTGGCCCTGTCTTTGCTGCAATCCACAGTTGGAGGACTTGCATCTCATTGCCTACTTACCATCTAGAAAGCCAGCCAAACACCTCTGGGGACAGGTATTACCTGGTTTCTGGGTTGCTGCTTTCTGGGTGTGAGGAATTCTGAGTGAGGACTGCCTTAATTGGGATATTGGTTTAAGTGTCGCTTAGATGTGGTGTTGGGTGATATGGTTTAGGGATGAACTTGTAGTGCAGGGTTAATGGTTGGACTCGATGATCATTTTGCTGCCGAGCCCACCTTGAGAGCAGGTAAGACAGCACTGGGGAAGGAATCTAAGCAAAAAAAAAGGCTGGCAAAAAGCTTTTGGGGGCTTTTTTTAAGCCGGCTACAGCAACCAAACCTGAGGCCGCACCGGCAGCTCCAGGGCGGACACCCGAGATAGCGTGGGCGGAGCCACCCTCAGCGGCCGGGCGATTTTAAACACGGTGATCAGCTGCTAACTGTGCCCTCAGGGTATAAGAAGCCTTCGGGAGGGCAGGGACTAGTCCCTGTTCACCGAACAAAAGACCTAGAAGGGTAAGTCTTTGTTAAGAGGCAAGTACTTGAAAGGCCTGTAAACTATTCCATGCATAGCTTTCCGGAGAGTCTTTGTATCGTAGAGCCAACTATGGTTGCCACCAGGTCAATGGTTGTTAGAAAAACTGTGGGCACCCAGACAGAGGCCCCAGGTAAGCATGTGGGTGTTCAGGCCTCGGGCTGCAGAGAATGCCAGAGCCTGGCACTGGCCATGGAGGGTAGTGGAAGTGACACTTGTGTCCGATGTGACCAGGTGAGCGATCTGCTCAGCCTGGTGGCTGAGCTGAAGGAGGAAGTAGAAAGGCTGAGGAGCATTAGGGAGTCGGAGAGAGAGATAGATCGGTGGAGTCACGTCCTGAATGGCGAGCAGCAAGCTCCGCAAAGAGCTGAATATCCCCCCACCTCTGGCCATCAGGCAAAAGGGGGGGACCTAAAGGATAGGGAAGAGTGGAAGCAGGTGCCTGCCAGGAGAGGAAGGAAAATCCCTGCCCGGCCTCCCTCACCTGCCCGGTTGCCCCTGCGAAACAGGTATGGGGCTCTAGACAATGAGAGCCAGGCCAAGGAAGAGTCAGTGGAGGGTTCACCCATAGGGCTGTCTAGGGTGAGTCACTCGGATACACGCGTTAGGACTTCTTCATCTAAGAAAAAAAGGAGGGTAATTGTAATTGGAGACTCCCTCTTGAGGGGAACAGAGGGCCCTGTCTGCCGCCCTGATCCGACCCACAGGGGAGTCTGCTGCCTCCCTGGGGCCTGAGTTAAGGATGTTATCAAGAAGCTTCCTGGTCTGGTCAAACCCATGGACTATTACCCGCTTTTGGTTATGCAGATCGGTAATGATGAGATAGTAGAGAGACGGCCAGAAGCAATCAAAAGGGACTTTAGGGCACTGGGGCGGATGCTAGAAGGATCAGGCGCACAGGCTGTGTTTGCCTCTATTCCTTCAATTATGAGGAAAAATAGTGGAAGGTTTGACAAAGTGCAGCAGATTAATACTTGGCTAAAGGGGTGGTGCCAGCGGTCTAGCTTTGGATTTTTTAACCATGGGGAGATCTACAAGGCACCTGGTCTACTGAAACAAGCTGGGGTTCAAATGACACAAAGGGAAAAAAAGGATCCTCGGTCACGAGCTGGTGGGACTCATAGAGCGTTCTTTAAACTAGATATGAAGGGGGGATGGGGTTATAGCTGGGATTGCAGCGGGGCAGTGCTCTAGAAATTATGAGGACCGGGTGGCCTCCCATCCTCCCAGGGTGAGATCAGTGTGCTCAGCTTGCTCCCTGAAATGCTTATACACCAATGCACACAGCATGGGGAATAAGCAGGAGGAGCTAGAAACCTGGGTTCGGGCAGGAGATTATGATCTGGTGGCAATTACAGAGACATGGTGGGACAGCTCACATGACTGGAATGTGGTCATGGGTGGCTATGTCCTTTTCAGGAAAGACAGGCCAGCCAGGCGAGGTGGTGGAGTCGCTCTTTACGTGAAAGAGCAACTACAATGTCTTGAATACCATCCAGGCATGGATGAGGAGCAAGTTGAGAGTGTATGGGTTAGAATTAAGGGGCAGGCTGGCAGGAGAGATACTGTTGTGGGTGTCTATTACAGGCCACCAGATCAGGGTGAGGAAGTTGATGAGGCCTTCTACAGGCAGCTGAGAGCGGTCTCACAATCACAGGCCCTGGCTGTCGTGGGGGATCTTAACTTCCCTGATATTTGCTGGAAGGACAACTCAGCCAGCCAGCCACAGTCCAGGAGGTTCCTCCGGTGCATCGATGGTAATTTTCTGATGCAAATGGTGGAGGAGCCAACTAAGAGAGGAGCACTGCTGGACCTCATCCTCGCTAACAAGGAGGATCTGGTTGAAGCAGTAAAGGTTGAGAGCTGCCTTGGCTGCAGTGACCATGAAATGGTGGAGTTCAGGATCTCATGTAGCAGAAACAAAATAGCAAGCAGAATTGCAACCCTGGACTTTGCCAAGGCAAACTTTGGATTTTTCAAACAATTACTAGAGAAAATCCCATGGGCAAGGCTGTTTGAAGGTAAAGGGGCCCAAGATAGTTGGTTAGCGTTCAGGGACTGCTTCTACCGTGCTCAAGATCAGAGCATCCCGACACATAGGAAGTCAAGGAAGGGAGCCAGGAGACCTGCATGGCTAAACAGGGATCTGCTGGGTAAGCTCAAGGGCAAGAGGAGAATTTACAGATCTTGGAAGGCGGGGCTGACCACTTGGGAAGAATATAAGGCTGTTGTCCGAGGATGTAGGGAGGCAACTAGGAAAGCAAAGGCCTCCCTAGAATTGAACCTGGCGAGAGGGGTCAAGGACAACAGGAAGAGCTTTTTCAAATACGTGGCAGATAAAACTAACACCAGGGGCAATGTAGGCCCACGGATGAATGAGGTGGGTGCCTTGGTGACAGAAGATACAGAGAAGGCAGAGTTACTGAATGCCTTCTTTGCCTCTGTCTACTCTGCCAGAGGCTGTCCTGAGGAGCCCCGTTCCCCTGAGGCCCCAGAGGAAGTCAGGGCAGTGGAGGAGTTTGCTTTAGTCGATGAGGACTGGGTTAGGGACCAGTTAAGCAATCTGGACATCCATAAATCCATGGGTCCAGACGGGATGCATCCACGGGTGCTGAGGGAGCTGGCTGATGTCATTGCTAGACCCCTCTCCATCATCTTTGCCAAGTCTTGGGAGACGGGAGAGGTGCCTGAGGACTGGAGGGAAGCAAATGTCACTCCAGTCTTCAAAAAGGGCAAGAAGGAGGACCCCGGTAACTATAGACCGGTCAGCCTCACCTCCATCCCTGGGAAAGTGATGGAACGACTTATCCTTGGTGCCATCTCAAGGCATACCAAGGATAAGAGGGTCATTAGAGACAGTCAAATACTAACGTTTCGTGCTTGACTAACCTCATAGCCTTTTACGAGGATATAACAAGGTGGATAGATGATGGCAGAGCGGTGGATGTGGTCTACCTTGACTTCAGTAAAGCATTTGACACAGTCTCCCACAGCATCCTTGCTGCTAAACTGAGGAAGTGTGGTCTAGACTCTCGGGTAGTGAGGTGGACTGTGAACTGGCTAAGGGGAAGAAGCCAGAGAGTTGTGGTCAATGGGGCGGAGTCTGGTTGGAGGCCTGTATCCAGTGGAGTCCCTCAAGGGTCAGTACTGGGACCAGTATTATTCAATATATTCATCGATGACTTGGATGAGGGACTAGAGAGTACTATCAGCAAGTTTGCTGATGACACCAAGCTGGGAGGAGTGGCTGACACACCAGAAGGCTGTGCTGCCATCCAGCGAGACCTGGACAGGCTGGAGCGTTGGGCGGGGAAAAATTTAATGAAATATAACAAAGGTAAATGTAGAGTCTTGCATCTGGGTAGGAACAACCCCAGGTTCCAGTATAAGTTGGGGAATGACTTATTAGAGAGTAGTGTAGGGGAAAGGGACCTGGGAGTCTTGGTGGACAGCAGGATGACCATGAGCCAGCACTGTGCCCTTGTGGCCAGGAAGGCCAATGGCATCCTGGGGTGTATTAGAAGGGGGGTGGTTAGTAGGTCAAGAGAGGTTCTCCTTCCCCTCTACTCTGCCCTGGTGAGACCCCATCTGGAATATTGTGTCCAGTTCTGGGCCCCTCAGTTCAAGAAAGACAGGGCACTGCTGGAGAGAGTCCAGCACAGGGCAACTAGGATGATGAAGGGAGTGGAGCATCTCCCTTATGAGGAAAGGCTGAGGGAGCTGGGGCTCTTTAGTTTGGAGAAGAGGCGACTGAGGGGTGACCTCATTAATGTTTACAAATATATCAAGGGTGAGTGTCACGAGGATGGAGCCAGGCTCTTCTCGGTGACAACCAATGATAGGACAAGGGGTAATGGGCTGAAACTGGAACATAAGAGGTTCCGCTTAAACTCGAGAAGAAACTTCTTCTCAGTGAGGGTGACGGAACACTGGAACAGGCTGCCCAGAGAGGCTGTGGAGTCTCCTTCTCTGGAGGCATTCAAGACCTGCCTGGACACGTTCCTGTGTAGCATAGTCTAGGCATTCCTGCTCTGGCAGGGGGATTGGACTTGATAATCTTTCGAGGTCCCTTCCAATCCCTAACATTCTATGATTCTATGATTCTATGATCCCAAGGGTCTCTTCCAACCTGAATTGTTCTGTGATTCTATGATTCTAAGTCAGCCAGGACCTATGTAAGAGCTGTCCAAATATTTTTACTGGTCAGATTTACAGACAGCAGCTGGAGCATATTTGTTGATTTTGTTTTGTTTTATGATGGATCTTTGTAGTAGCAAAGAACTAATACATTGTATACCAGTGATAGATTTATGTCTGTATCAGTTGCAGTCAGAAACGCAGTAATGAATCTTCTAAAATTTGAGTTTTAATCTTCATAATAACTAAAAATAGAAAAATAATATTTAAAACAAAACTGTATTCAAGTCAGTATTAGAGACAGTTATGCTTGAAGGGTGCAAAAGAATTTTTTCTCTGATTGGAGTTGAATGATTTTTTGGGGTACTGCTGTGCCAGTTAGGTTGCTGCAGTGCACACGTCGAACTGGATTACTCTTTGCCTCGTAGAAAAGTTAACTTGCCAAAAACTTCACTTTTGGGATCACTAAATCTTGGGAATATTGGTAACACTCTGTGAATGGTTCTGTCTTTTCCTCTCAAAGTAGGAGGGAAAAGTCAGGTGTTATAATATTTAACAATCGGGAAAAAATAAATTTTTCACCTCTCTGTGTGGCTTGTCAGAGATCTGCTCCCACCAGCCTACCAGACTGGACCTTACCTTTATGGCCGTCTGGAATGGCTTCTCATGTATTTCTTTGTGGATCTGGGGTAACCTTTAGGACGGTGAATTTAGGCTTGCATTGATCTCTTCACAAAGGCATCATCTGCATTATTCAACTACATTGTTGGCGCTTGTGAATTGGTTTGCTGTTGCAAATGGTTAGACCTGTGGCATGGCTGTAACATCGAGGCTGATGCTTAGGAGAATTCCGAATAGCAGCATATGGGAAATGACTTCTTTTCATTACCCCGAGTCTGTGATTAAATTCCAAAGAGAACTTTTCACAGTCTCTTAAAATACATCTGCTTGCTTAACTTTTGGGTATCTGACTTTGCTTCTGAGTGTCATGGAATGATTAAAAAATTGCCTCCTGGGATTGCCAGTCTGTATGATGAGACTGAACTGAGTAACTGGGCCTCACATCCAAGAAATATTTCTGCTTAGAAAATTGCCTTTTTAGAGGACACAGCTTCCACTTCAGATTTCCCGTAACTCCGTGAAAACCCATGACCTCCTTCACTGTTCATGACCTACATGTCAGGTGACCATCCTGCTGAGCTGATTTGAGATAGGGAGGTGACAATATATGAATTACTAGTCTTTCATCTTTCATTAGAAAACAGTTGGAGGATGGAAATTGGGTGCAGTGTGTATTTATGGAATTGAAGCTGGGCTGGAGGGAGCTTATGAGCATCTTGTGTTCATGAAGCCCAGTTTTCCTTAAAGTAATCTTAGTGAGTACAGAGAGGAGCAATTGTCCTGTTGGTTCTGGGCCAATGAGAGAAGACAACTAGTATATAATAAATTCTTAGTAAAAAGATTTCTCTAGAAGGTGCATGTGAGTATAAGGAGTAGAAATATATATTAGATGCCAGGGGTCACTGGCACCTAGGAAGTCATCTAAATGCTTGGTTTTTATGCTTCTAGGTTCTGTTCAGACCTCCCAGTACATTCAAGGCAGAGTTTCTTAAGAGGTTAGGCTGGAAGAGCTCCTTCTGACCACTCTGACTATCTAAAGGTACCGAGCAGCATTAAAGCAACTCCTTGCAGAGTGATGTCCTGATTCTGAGAGTGAATGGATTCAACTGAAAGTAATGGGTCTTCACAAGTGTGGAACTGGCTGCAGGACTGCATGTTCACATGAAGATCTCCTGCTTAGAAACAGCAGTTGTGCCAGTTTCTCACATAGAGAGAAGGGGAGGGGAAAATATCTAACACATGTGAATGCTCTACAAGTAGCATATGTTTTCTATATTAGGTTTAGGATGCTGAATGCATTCTTCTGTGTGTGTTGGCAGGATTTTATTTTAGACACGTGGTGTATGGTACCTCAAATATTACGTGATTGGATTTAAAAGCATTGTATACTGACAACTAGGATCACAAACTTGGAATATAGGCTGATGATCTCTCAATTGTATCAATTACATACATGCAGAGCATACATTTAATCATGGGAGTCCCTTGATCAAATGTATTTTCATGCGATTTCACAGGAGGTTTGTTTTTTGTCCAGGAACTATAACCTTATGTAAAATATAATTGCTCTGTGGGTTTTGTCAGCCCTGTTAGTGAGGCAAGGATAAAGAATACATAGCAAGGTATAGCAATAGTTCATAGTAATGAATGCAGTGTTCCTCCCCACACTTAGAATCTGACAGAAGTGGAAACAATGTTGCTGATAATGTGAGTAGTAACATTAGTCCATGATTATTTTATCCTTACTTAAATAACATGTGGAGCCATTATGCCAGGTAGCCGATATAATTTTGAGTGTGGTTTAAAGAGAGTAAACCATTCCGTTTATGTCCGATGTGAAGAACTACTACTGTGACGAGACTGTGGTAGGAGTAACGTGCTGTGCTCTTTACCCTGCCCTGCCTTCGCCACCACCAACCCGGGTGGCAAGTTAATCAGCAGCCCTTACAGGTAAGCAGCTACAGCCGAAGTGCTCTTGTACAGGGCGGTTACAGTTCCCAGTGCCATCTAGTGGTGGTCTTCCTGAAAGTAACTGGAGAGATAGACATAGGAAGGAATTAAATTTCCCTATATGATTTCCCACTACCTTGGTGAATCTTCCTATGTGAAATGGTGAAGAAAGTGTAATAGGTATTAGTGTAAACTTAGGGGAAGACCCCCTCAAAAAGTCCATTTTCATATGCATGCATGCTCCTCTGTGCTTATGTGGGCCCTGAGGTAGCACTGGGATTAGGGAAAGGCTGAAGGAATAGGAAATTGGAGGAATCAGAAACACCTCAGAGTGCCTCAGGGGATGCTTATTTTCTACACAGTGCTATGGTGTCTCCATACACTGTCCTTCCATCCTTGTCTCATTCTTCGTTAAGGACTACAAGGTAGGCCAGCTGAAAACAAAAGGTTGAGGTTTGCGTATTTTCCTTTAACAGAAAACTTTAATGCATTCAATTTACCTGATGAAGCAAACAGCAAGAAAGGCCTTATTCTTTTCTTCCTGCTCTTACCGCTTCCTCCTACCCATTCTGCCAAGGCCTCTCTTAAAAGCTCCCTTTTGTATCTCACAGGCATATGTTTCAATTTTCACTTGCTGGGTGTGATATTTGGTAACATACGGATGAGTCATATTAATAACTTACTGAATCAAAACATTAACTGCCCTCAATCATTGCTAGATGTGCTGTAGCTTTTACTCTTGTGGTAGCACCTGTCCAGTCCTGATCACACTGTGCTGTTTACTGCACCTGGACTTTTCTCAAACACGTTAGACCTAGAAACCTCATCAGTTCTAGCTCTAGCAGATATATCTCTCTTTGATTTCCTGAAGTGAATTTTCATTTCAGGCCAAGAAGTGGCTAGGAAAATCCTTTAACACAAACCATCTGATGAGTCTCTTTTTAGAGCAACAAGCAATGAAAACTGTGGGATCCATTTAGGCAATATTTTTACTTTAAAAATAAAATATTGACAAAATATAATCAAAATGTTAAGAAAACAAACACTGAAACTGTGCATCAGCATAGCCACATTTACTACAAGCAATGCGGGAGTTCTTTTTCTCCAGAAAAACTTGACTTCTGTTCGACTATGATTTCCCTCACTGTCCAGGAAAACATGCTTAGTCCACGTCCACATTTTGGTTACTTTCTTCCTAGCTGATCAGATTGTTCTCACAAGAAGCTGTACAGGGAGCCCTGCAGCACTTACCCATGCCAATGCTGAGAGAAAGGCAGGAGCCAAGCAGTCAATGCATTAATTCTTACAGACATAGTGCATATGATTTTCCAGCAACAAGTAAATGTTACATCAGCATTCTAGGACAGACTAAGGTGTGTAAGAGGGTATGTGAGCCACCTGAGAACTTAGAAGGGCAACCAGCCCCATTAGTAGTAGACTCCTAACCCTGAGAGTCAGCTTGGAGTCAGAGTCACAGCTGGCAAATCAAAAAGGCCCAGAAGAAAGAACAGAGAGATCAAACATGGTATTGTTTAGATGAAGGAAGCTGCTCTCCTGGGAGGAACAGGTTGACACTTTTGTTGGGTACCAGAGGCAGTGTGGGTTATTGTTGTCCTGATTTTTCACAGGATAGCATTGCCAAATGTTTTTTGTTTGATGATGCTATATAGACAAAGTAAACTATGGTAGACATGATCCTGCTGACAAGAGGCAGAGCAAGCATGGTTCTATACAGGTCATGTAACTTTATTCAGTGATTATTTACTAGCTGTGCCTAACCGAACACTTAACAGTCTGTTCTAACCAGGACTAATATTTACTTTGCTTCTGTTTCCCTTTTTAAATGTTTAATTTGATGAGGGTTTTTTTTTTCTTTTAGCTATCCTAAAGCTCTCTTAAGCTGTGGGAGGTGGTCATAGTAGTAGCTTGTTGCAACACCCCTGTGAATATATTTTTAAGACAAATTTGTATTATAATAGTTTCTACTGGATTGAAGCTTCTGTTTATTTTGTGTGACTAGAGCTAGTTCTTTCTTTTTGTAACAGTATTGCTACAGTTCAGGCCATAGAGCCAATGAATTTTAGTCCTGATTTTCATTTGTAGGGTTTTCTTTAAAGCGTTCATTTACACAAAGGGAAGAGGAATAAGTTCTTGGTGGGCAGCAAAAGCATTTCAGCTTAGAATGGGGTAGTGGTAGCCTTAGTCTGTGAACTGCAATCTTTCCTGACAAGGAATATATTGCCTTCATTTTGTGTGGAAGTGCACTCAGCCCTGACATTGGATACATTTCTGTTCTCTTTCAGTATAGCAGACATCTAAACCTGTTGCTGATTTAACAGTACTAGACAGATGAGTCTCATCTTTATTTTGCAAAACAAGTCACTACAGACATTTATATCTCTTTTAAAAATATCTGGTTTAATGGGGAAAAAAACCACTCCTTTCCTTCCTCTCTCTTTTGAGTTTGTTCTTCCGTGATAAAGTATTGAGTGCAGAATGTGCAGCAATGCCAAGCTCAGGCAACTGGAGTAGTAGAGTAAAAGCTCAAGAAGTCACTCCCTCTATTTACCTACTATTTAGGCAGTGAGAAGGCCCAGCTCATATATTTGGGAAATGCTTACTTCACCAAGGAAACCTTTTATTTATGGCCTTTATACCAATAATATACATAAAAATAATCCCCAAACAGAACAAAAGCCCCCAACAAGGTTCACTTCCTAAGTACTGAAATGAACCTCAAATTTCCTGTGACTGGGCTCCTAGAGTGTTCTAAAAGTGTCAATGGGACAGGAGTAGTAAGATGCTATCAAAGAAGATCACTTAGGCAAGTGCTCTTGAATGACGTTCCAGGGCTTTATAGCAAGTGTGGTGGGTTAACCACACTAGGCAGCTAAGCCCCACAGATCTGCTCGCCCACTCTCTCCCAGTGGGATGGGGGAATCAGAAAGATAAAAAAGGGGAAGCTTGTGGGTCAAGGTAAAGGCAGTTTAATAAGTGAATCAAAAGCTACATGTAAAAAAATAAATTAACTCTATCCCCACCAAAACCAGCACAGCAAAATGTGGTATTGCCATCAAGAGATGAGATCCATGAATGCTACGTATCACCTATCAGAGAATCAATTTAGATGTCATTCTGAATGATGAAGGTCTGAAAACTGAGAGATCGTCCAGGGGAACCACAGAGACAGTTTCTGGAAAGATTGCTCCTGCAATCTGGAAAGATTTCTGTGCACCAAAGCTCCAACTGGAAAGAGTTAGTCCAGGGCTAAAACCCAGTACATATAGATCTTTCTTGAACACCATTACCAAGCAGCATTGCTCCACATAGGAGAATTAATCCATCCTAAGAAAAGGCATATCAGCTGCCAGAGAATAACCAAACCGAATCTAGGAGATGATCTGCTGTCATAGTGAGAGTTTAATCTTTAAGATGAGGTCATTCCAGAGTACTGATGGGATCTGAACCCCTAAGTGACAAGTAGGTTTCAAGTAATCATTTCAGTGGGGTAATTTCTTCCGTATTCACTCCAGAAATGTCCCTTCCAAGCGCTCAATTGTCAAGGCAAAATGCAACATCTGAAAGCAAAGTTTTAAAATGCCTTTTTTTATTATCTAGTACATACTGGTTCATGAAGACAGATATTATGTGCTTTCCCTGGGCTCTCTTGATGTAGAATTTCATTCTGTAGCGAAGACTGTGGTTATCGGTGCCGATTGCTGAGTTTGTTCATTAGATATTATCAGCTTCAAATGCGAGAAACAACCTTTGCTTCTACTTATTTTTGTGAGAAAAATGATAGCACACAATGATTGCTAGTCATCGTTATGCTTTTCTGACAGTTTGGTCATGCAGCATGCCTTAAAAAGATGCTTTTGCTTAAAGGAGAATTCAAATAAATATATCCAAGAGTGACCTATGACATGGTGGAAAATAAACAAGGATTCAAAAAAGAAGTAGGGACTTTCTGGTTTGTGTTAGCCCTGAAAGCTATATGGATAATCAAGGCTTTTTCAGGGATGTTATGTGAAGGCTGGTTTATAACCAATAAAAATTACACCTTTTTTCATAACATAATAGATTCATTGCCTAGAATTTGAGTGAATGAGTCAGCTTGTGATGTGAATGCAGGTATCAAGTGATGCAATACTGCCAAATTGCTTTTTTTGTCTGAATCACTCTTGATTTACACTTTCTAAGAGTTTATGTCATCTGAAGTTTGTGCTGGTAGTTCGAAAAATATGGAAAAGATAATAAAAATTAGAACAGCTTTTACTGTTCTTGTTTAGTATGCTAAGGGTACTAATGGATTAACATTAGCCGTAATGATTTTGTATTTAGAAGATTACTTGCTGCAGTTTCAAAATCGGCCTTTCTTTTTAGCGTTAGTCTCTTGTCAGTTTGTTTAATCTATACCTTATAAAACAGCAGTAGCAATCAACAGGGTGTGGATTAGAACGTGGTAAGTGTATTTCTCAAGAGATTTGGAAAATACTGTGAAAGTCTGAAACTCAATACACATCTTAGAGCCTACAAATGTGCCTAGGTAATGGAGTCTTCTGTGTTATTCAGGAGGTATGATACTTAATTTTGTGTATTTGAGTTTTGGACTGTCAATGTTTTGTGCATAATTAGTAACCTAAATCCTTTCAGTTCTAAATTCTGCTTATTTTTTCCATTCACTTTAGGCTATTTGCTTGAGAACCACATTTTAGTAGCTGTTGAGTGGGGTAGGGAGCTAAGTTTATGGCAACTTTCATTAAGCAACTTCCCTTCAAAGCCTGTGGTAAGACTGTTGATTGTCCTAAATGGCATTTGGCTCCTTTGTCCAGTCTGTCTTCTTTTGCAGATATAACATGAGATGCGGGAGAGACAAATCAGATGGAAAAGTACACCTAGAAATATTTCTACCTGAAGAGCTTGGGACTTCTTCTAATTCCCAGAGTAAAGACTGTTACTTCAGTATCCCTCATGTCCCCACTCAGGTATTTTTATGGTCCATTCCCTTCTCCATAGAAGTATGAATGGGAGTCAATGATGGGGCTCTGAGCAACCTGATCTAGTTAAAGATGTCCCTGCTCACTGCAGGGAGGTTGGACTAGGTGACTTTTAAAGATCCCTTCCCAACCCAACACATTCTATGGTACTATGATAGCAAGCCCTTTCTCAGTTAAATGGATTTCATCAGATAGTATAAATTTACTCACAGATGAATGTTTCATGGAAACTATTTGTGTTTTAGGAAACTTGGACCAAAATGCCAGGTTTCTGGGCAAAATACTGTGTACCAGTTGGCTTGCTTGTGCTACTGTAAACCGTCTGGTTTTCAGAATATTCTTGCTCCAAGGAGCCTTATAACCAGGGATCGTGGTCTTCTTGTCTTCATCCTGAGTAGTCTGAGAGCCTCTGAGGACTTCTAGGCTATTCTTACCACAGCATGGGAAAGGAGCTAAGATGTTCCTTATGTCCAAATATCCTGAGTTGCTCCTAGTATGGCACAGAGAACCCATAGAGCTGGACAAATACATCCTGTTTTCCCCTCACATTAAAAGAATAAACTCAGAATGAATGTTTTTCCCCATTAAAAAGTTACTTTTAAGAATGTTTTGTTTTCACATGAATCTTTGAAATGTCAAACTTTCATACTCAGCTGGAATTAAGACACAGGAGGGTTTTAAATTCTAGTGGGTATAGTTCTTGAGAAATAATACATTTTCAGCATCGAGACATGACGATCTCTGCTTTTCACAGGCTGTTGTCTTGTCTGGAACCTCCCACTCCTTGATTCTTATTTACAAGGGCTTACACTAAATAACAGCCATATTTCAGCTTCCATAAAACTAGTTGTCCTTTTACAGTTGGGAAACTGAGGCCCAAGAGGAATGTCATTTGCAATGTTATGGTTTCAGAAAACTTACTGGAAAGCTTGGCAGTACCTTGATCTAATCTGACTCACAATGCCTTCCACTTACTCTTTTGCCCACACTCCAAAAAAGAAAGACTTCTCCCTGTCTCTAAGGAATAATGCTAGTAAAATTTATAAACAAAATGCTCTACTTCATACTTTTTTCTTTCTTCTTCCATAGCTAATCTCTGGAGCCCTTTAGTGGCTCCATATTCCCATCACTTCAGTCCTGGGCATGTGGAAAACCTCACGCTGTTCTAAAGGGGAAGAGACAGTAGGAGTTTGCAACCACAGTCTCCCTGTTAGAATGAAGGAACTCTGCCTTCGGCCAAGATCTTTTTACCTTCTTTCCATTTCTAGATTATGCTTTTTTTTCTGGGAAACTTGGCTTTGAGTGCAACTGGCAGCATTTTTCTCCTTTTACTTCTTTTCCAAGGGAGGAGTGTCTGTGTACAGCCATGCCCTCAGACCTCAGGGTCTAACTGAGCCTGTGCTAAGCTAATGCCTTGTGCCCTCCCGCGTCCAGCTCGGTGGCACTGATACGCAGTCAGGTTAGGAAAGGTGAGAGTGTGGTTCTGTAACACAAGCAGAGCATTTAAATATGTGGTTCTTTTGTCTTTTTATTGTATTTGTAAAAATGTTCGAGTGAAGATATAATAAAAAAAAAAAGTGCCTTTATTAAAAGAGAAAAAAAAGTTTGTAAAGTTGTTCCAAAATCTCCCTAAGATTCATCAGATGACCTGGAGGCAGAGGATGAAAATAAATGTGAAAATAGTTGAAATTCAGAGCTACTTAAAAGATACAGAGAGAAAAGTATTTCTATGTGTTAAAAGAATAAAATGATCATTTTCTTTGCTGGAAAATGTGCTGTGGTTTAGTGCCTGATCTGGTCCAGCTCTTGGGTGATGCAGTGGAGCACAGACCTGAATAAAGTGTGACACATGACCTGAGGCTCCATGGAGATTCTGTGAGAATAAGACACCTCTGAGTCACTTCTCCTCTTGGTCGATCCCAAATAGGGGTGGGATGAAAATTTTTGTTCTGACTTGCATTACAGCAATGACTAAAATGCCTTTCCTTCATTATCCACTGGGTGTGCAGACTACCTGGGTACTTCAGACAGCGAGAAGAAGGGATTCTCTCTGTCCTCCCCTACAGGGAGGTTAGCCACTGGGTGGTGGAACTGTTGGAAGAACTTCCTTTCTTTTTCTGTAAGTTGATTTGCATCCTCAAAGTGGCAGAACTCTTAGTGCTCATTGCTCCAGGTTTTTGTGCTCGGGTGTCAAACATGCTGTGAGTTGTAATAGAAGCATGTGGAACTGCTCTTGCTAATGTTAAGCTGTTGGTAACTACTAGTGGAGCTCACATCTGAGGTTTCCCCTCGGTGTGTGCACTAGCAAGATCTTCCTCCTTTAGCTTGCCATTTGTTTTCATGAAACTTGTAGGAATTTTTGTGTTCAATTGCCATTGCTGTGCCAGGTTTAATTAACGTTGGCTATTGGATGTCCAAGTTATTAGTGGTAGAAGATGGTGGCAGTGATGGACAGGCACACAAACATTTGCGTAGTATGATCACACAAGTCTTGTTTTCTTATGTGTTTCTTTTCCCTTTTCTAAAGCCAAAATATATCTGAATTTGGCATGAATTTCTAGAGAGTTGGCCTGAAACTTCAATTTCTTTGTCGAATCGACTATTAAAAGATTTCCTTCCATTTCCATCCGGTAGTCTTGGTTACTCCTCAGCATAGGCTGGTAAACAGTTTGCTGAAGACTGGGTCTTTTTATTCCACATCTCGTGTTGTAGTGTCATTCAAAGAGCCTTTCATATCTCAGAATGGAGGCAAGGGCACCAAGACAGCAGGTATCCTAGAAGACTGACGACTTCTATGCCTCCTGCAATACCAAAAAAAATTATTTTATTTAATCTGAAGAGGTGTACAGTTGGGCACGATGGAAGGGAAATAGGACAAAGAACTTATTGAATTAAAAAAAAATCTACATCAAGATCACAAATGTATAGTGAAAACAGGATCCTCTTTTGTTTTTGATCATGTTAAATAGAATACTTGTGGATCCAATAAAAGGAAACATTACTTTTATTCAGCATCTGGTAAGTCTGTTTAATTCATTGTCAAGAAAAACTACCAAGATTAACACTGTAGCTGGATAGTTTTAAAAGGCTGAATAATTTTATGACCAATAACACTTTTAACTCCTTAAGCTATGTGAAATCTCATGCTTCAAATTGAATGTTGATAACAAACAATTTTGTTAAAATTCAGACATTTCAGCATTGTTCATTTCAGCTTCAGTGTTGTGTCAAGCTCTATAAATTTTGGCTGGAAAAGACCTCTATGATCATCAAGCCCAACCATTAATCTAGTCAGGTCCCACCACTAGATCATGTCCTGAGCACCACATGTGCGTGTCTTTTAAACTCCTAGAAGGTTGGTGACTCAACCACTTCCTTAGGCAGCCTGTTTCACTGCTTAACAACCCTTTTGGTGAAGAAATTTTTTCTAATATCCAATTAAATAAAAATTGAAGTGTTTTGTAGTGCTTCTCACACAAACACTTACAGATGAAATTGGGAAGAGAAATGCACTTTACCAGATTTCTCTTTATTATAATTTTTATCAACTTCTGAAATGTTTCAGTTCGTCTTAAGACTTCCCCTTCAGTCAACCTTCAACCACTTCTTCTGCAGTCTTATGTGTACCAGGCTTCTGAATTATATATATCTTTCTAAATAGCCTTTTAAATGCACAGCATCTGGTTTTGCTATTGTAATTCTGTGATTGGGGTTCCCATGTGCAGCAGTGAGGAATGTGGTTGTATTTTATGTAGTAGAAGTCTTGAAAATTGCATTCTAATTCTAAAATCTTGTGTTTTCTACTGTTAATTTGAATCTTCTATTTTTGGAGAAGGCGGTTACTATGGGGAGAATGGCTTAGAGTTGTAATCTGTACTATTAAGATACTATTCATTGTGACTTGCATTTGCCTTCTCCTCTCCTACCCCTATAAACCAATCTACAACTGAGACAGAAATAAAATGAGATGTATCTGAGAAGATGCAGAGATCTCTTAAGGTGATGCAGGATGGGGTAAAGGGAGATTGCTTTCACTGAGTAAGCTGTCGAGCTGCCTGAGTTCCCGGCCAGATGGGATTCATTACAAATGAAGACAAGGAAGACACATGTCAAGGAGGGTAAAACCTCTGACATTAGAATAGCTCAACAACTATTCTAGACCTATTGTGGTAGTCATTTGTTATTGTGACTTTCCTAAAAGGCTTCCTTTGCCTGCATATGTCTCTGACCTCTCTTTGCAGTTCAGAGTGCTTGAGAGAGAAGTAAATTGGCTGTTGTTTTGTGCGACCCACTGATTACACTTTTCAAAATTGTTCCATTTGTAAAAGATGTACCATCAGTGTGCAATATTGTTATAACAGATATGACAAGAAATGGCTGCATTCTATTGCAGTCAACTGAGATGTAAAATTATTTGTGATTTTCAATAAATAATGTCAATTTCTGGAGGTTTGCAGGATCTTATTTTTCATTAAATTCACATAATTTTTGTATTTTTTAGTGTTTGTGTCTCTAGGAATTTTCAAGTTGCAGTAGCAGGTTTTGATTAGACATCTAAAACGCAGCAATTGCTTTGTTGCAATCAGTTACTCTGGTTTAAAAGTGCAGACAGTTGGAGACAAAAAACCAAAATATGACTTTGACGTGGTTGGCTTTCAACACAAATAGAAAGTAGTCAAAGCAACTGATTTTGGAGTAATTCATCATACTAAGAAATGTTTGTCCTCTTTTTCTTCATTCTAAGAGCCGGGATTGTTTCGTGGCTGTGGCGTTAACTGAGAAAAGGTTAACTTTGAAATGGGTCGGACTCATAATTAGCTCAGCTGCATTGGTTTACCTCAGGTGGGTGAAGTGTCATGCAGAGGAATCTAATTTTCTGTGAAGTATGCCAAAAACTTCTTCGATGAGGGGCAGAATTTCACTTTGTTACAGTTTCATAGGAAATTCCGTAAGCATTGCTTTTCCCAGGAATAATTTAGGTTTCCCGTCCAGAAGGACTTCTACTGTGTTCGTAAAAAGAAAACACGAAATAAAGTTTAAAAAACCCCACAAGAGTGCTACAGCAATATATAGGACTTTCCTTTGCCATTTATCACTGCTCTAATATGATGATCTGGACTGTTCAGTGCTGGGGACACCCATAAAACCTGGTGGTCTGTGGATCTAACTCGATCTGATTCCATCTCTTTCCCACCGTGCTTGGCAAAGCGCACTTGCATGCCAACCAGTGCACGCATCCGAGCTTGACACGCTGCACGAACACTCTTGGGAGAAGCTACCATTTTGGTTCCAAAGTATGGGTGTAGCAAGTAAAATTCTTTGTTTCTCCCTTAAAGAGATGACAGTGTTTTAAATAATAAAATGACAATGCAAAGACTAGAAGGAAGAGCTGTCACAGCCTAATTGAAAGTTCGTTATGCTGCTTATACCATTATCGTAGAACTCTTTATCCTGTGTCTGTAAATGTGCAAATTAAAAACCCAGAGGTAATTTTGTATTTTATCTGCATGTAAAAAGATTGTGAAATTATCATCTCTTTCATAGTTAAATAACTC
Organism: Trogon surrucura; assembly: GCA_020746105.1. Classification (NCBI taxonomy): domain Eukaryota; kingdom Metazoa; phylum Chordata; class Aves; order Trogoniformes; family Trogonidae; genus Trogon; species Trogon surrucura. Next base: position 33,212,392 of record CM036621.1, read on the forward strand.
TAACCTGCATGGTGACCTTTGAATACGCAAATAACAGAGCTTTGTTGGATGGAATACATTTTGTTAATTGTAAAACGATAAGTGGAGAAAATCTGAAGAAAACAGGAATTCATTTTGAAGTAATCATAGTGGAAGGTTTATGTGATAAGGAAAAAGGAAACATTTTATATTTCTGTGCAGGCTCAGAAGAATGATTGTCTACTGCTGTTCAAATCTGTGACTCTGCAGCTGTAATCAAAACCAGCAGGAGAATTTCTAACTTACATCACCAGCAGAAAACTTGGTGAATACATAATGCATGCCTAGAGACTTAAAGAATTTCAATAGGCTCTTAGGTAACAGGGTTATTTTTTATTTTATTTTATTTTTTTCATTCCGAGTCTGTAAGATATCTTTGAAAAAACTTAATGCTGTGACCATGAAAGTGAGTCATAATTAAACATAATTAAACATTTTTCTGCAGGTCAGAATGATCATTTTCACATAAAGAGGAGAGAGAATGTAATGAACACGAGAAGAGAATTAGTTGCTCTTAGGCATAGTACAAGTTAGTTTTCAACAAATCTGTCTAGTCTCTTGTCAAGACAGGCATGCTGACTTTGCTCTCTCCAGGCCTGCTCACTTCTCTCTGTGCACAGTGACTGTGTCTTGATTTGGTGATCTCTGGATTGAAGTGGTTTGGATTTCCCTATATATCTGGGACCTGCCCAGAGACCTCAGTTTACTTCTTCAGAAGTCTGTATTGGAAGTCTTAAGCTGCTATATTGTTGTAGCTCCCACATATCATTGCACTCCTAGAGGCAGCGAAGTTAAAACACTGATCTCGAGGGGAACCGTTACAAGATCCCAATGTCATTTACAGCTGACTTGCAAGAAAAGTTTTGGAAAGAGCTGGTAATAATGCCTGCAGAATAAAAAGCTTTACTCGAGTGGTACTTGCTTGAAGGTATGGTTAAGAGATAAGATAGAGGAAATGTGCATTTTTGGCTCATTTACTGTTGGTATGCCATTCACTGGCAGAGTTAAGATTCATGACTAGGCATAGCAGTCGTCTATACTACTATAATAATGGTGGGTTCTTTAGATATCTTGAGCTCTGTTGCATTATATATAAGAAGGAATGACAGAATCAAATTCAAAATGTAAATCTGGGTGAAAACTCTTAATGTCTCTTTATAGGCATTTCCTTATTTTCATAAGTTCCATATTAACAGATGTAAATTACAGTCAAGTCTTTCTTTAATCTCTTTTCTTTTCAGAATGTATTTATTCTCCATTGAGCTATACCATGAGCAATTCAGATTTGTTGCTTTGAGGCTGTATTGTTTGTTTTGCAATTCTGCTCTGGAAAACCAGAAGATAAAACCCTTTTCTTTTGTCTCATTGGATCTTGCAAAACTCACTCTTTCTGATTACTGCTTATTCTGTAAGTTTTGATAGCAAGTTAGACACACTTGGAATTAAGATTCCAAGGGGCTGCAAGTGTGCTATGTTTTGACTACTGCATATGCATATTTTTAAAGGCTGCAAACTATGCTGTCAGTCAGAAATACATCATACACAGCAAAATGTGGTTTCTGTGGCCAAAGTGTGAAGGACTTTATCAAGAGACAGGGACATTTTTAAAAAAGAAAATCCCTAAAGACAAGGCTAGTTTAAGTGTTCCAAAAAAGCTGACAGTAATGTAAATAATTCTTGAGGATATTCTACTGTAAATACTCTTTTATAACATTCATATGCTCCATGCCATAAAGAGAAACCTCTTAGGTTGTTATGTTCCAAGAAGTGCAATAAAGGTATATGAAGGCAGAGAAAATTGAATTCTAACATGTAGGCAAGTTATGGGCCATTTGTTGAAATAGTCTCACATTTGTACCCACCATGGCAATGTTTCTGCTCAGGGAGCGAGTGGAGAAACATCAGTACTGCCATCAGACGAGTCACAGCAGTTGAATTTTCTATCATTTTCTCATGCACTCCACCCTATGGGTTTTCATTCCAGAGTTCAGTGCTTTGGTTGTTATCTGTTATTTTATGCATCCAGATCATAACAATATCATGAAAGACTTTAAGCAAATTCAAATGTAGGCCGCACTCTGTTCATTTCACTCATAGAGTGCGACTAGTTCTTGACAGCAGTCCATAGCTGAAATCAATGGGAATTGCTTAGCTTAAACCTGTTGGGAATTAGGAAAGTGTCAAGGCCTTGGGGTTCACTGGCACATAACAGCAAGTCATTACGCTTGGAAACTATGTGGGCCTCCACATGTGTAAGTGCTGCTGGTTGGGGACATCTTCTGGAACATCGTGACTCTAACACACATCTTGGGGTTGTAGGGGCAAGCTCTGCTTTGCGTGGATCAGACGCGTGCCAGGAACCATCCTATCTGCCTAATTGTGTAGATGTTCACCTTCAAGCATCTGGAAGTGTTCAGGGGCATTTTTTAATGTATTATTGCATTTCAGTGTAGCCATGGCAGGCCAAAGGTCTTCGGTGAAGAAGTAGAATCCAACTACCTACCCATTCCTTTATGCACTCCTAAGAGTACAACCAGAGTTGTCTGGGCAAGAGCAAGTTGAAGGGTTATTACGTGTTCTGAACTAAGATCCTACACAGATCAGCCTCGGGAACCCGTAATGGAAATTTTTTTGCTCTGCTGGAGAAAGCTTTGTTAGATATTAGACACCTCCGTGTCTAATCTTGTATTACAGCTTCCTTGGCAATAAAAGATGATTCCAGAGATGACTGTGATGGTGTTTGGATTGCTGTTAATCAGAAAGGAATTCTGTGTACTTTTATTAATTTTTGTGTTACAAAGATAGAAGACCGCAGAGTTGGAACCATGAGCAGCATAGTGACCTAGACATACAGAGGGAGAAAGTCAGCTGGACCAGAGTAGGAGCCTGTCCTAATAATCTGTGAAAACCTCAGTTTTCTATAGCATCGACTGCTTTGGGTTTTTACTAGCAATGGAAAGATATCTGAGGGAATCTCTTTATTGTTGCCATTCCTGGAATGGAGATGAGCTGGTCAAGACAGAAATGCAAGCAACAACTTCCCACACATCTTCCTGTTCTCACTGTTCCCAAAGAATGCCAGAGCTCATTTGATCACAGCTGATTTGGACAGTATTCTCATCCACTGGGAAAAAAAAAAAAAAAAAAAAGAAAGAAAAAAATAAGAAAAAAACCCAGGAATCCCTTCCTCCGGGAAACCAGGGTTAACTCTTCAAAGAAGCTACATTCCGTCAGTGTGCTCATTTACCTTTTTACAACAGAAGAGGTAATTGTACCTCTGAAACGGAAATGTTCTTAATGTTTGCTCTTATTAGGTATAAAACTGTAGATATATACTAACACCTCTTGTAATGGAACTGAGAAGCAAGAATATCCTTCTTATGCAGAAAGGCTGCATTAAAAATGGGAATGGACTATTACAGGAACTTAATAGAAAAAAATTCTTTTCCACCACCATATGGTTGTGATATAACACAAAACATTTTCCTGCCAAGTTATCACATTACAATGGCAGGCTGCCAGTAGTTTCTCTCTTCCTCATTTAAACAAAAATATCCAAAAAGAATTCTTTGGCTGAATCAAGCTGTTGCTTATAAACATATAGTATTGGCTGGGACTCAATTTACATGCTCAGTTTCTCCAGAGAGCCAGTCCCTTTCACTGTGTTATATTCAGAAGGGTACTGGAAAATGGCTTATCCAGCTCAGATGCTCTAGGACATTTCTTTCTTTCTCTTCCTGGCCTTAGAAGAAGAGGTCTTGCACAGCTGCAGTCGTCTGTCCTGACTGCTAATTCCTGCTTGATCAAATTTTAATGTTGGTGCAAAACTCAAACCATCTTAGTCATCTCTCTTTTCATCCACACTTCTGAATGTGCAGCTTCGGGAGGTGTGAGGTCTCTATTCTCCAGACTCCCTGGCAGAGTCTGTTTGTTCACTACAGCTCAGATTAGGAAAAGCCTGCTGAACTAAGCCTTGTCTCTGGCATAACAAGGATTTGTCGTGGGATCTGTGGTTGCTTCCTAAAGTTACCTTATGTCATTAACGTATGTGGCACCATATTAAACTTTCTGTGTGTTGTAATGAAGAGATGGGGAACCTTCTTTCTTGCTTAATCCCTACTAGTAGAAAAAACTTAATTGTTTAATCACAGTGTCTAATACCCCCAGCATCAAAGCATGTGACTAGTTAGGGATACTGAGTCCGTATACAGCAATGTGATGGTAATGTGTGCTCAGGAAACGTAAGGCCTTTGTAACCATTGATGTCTGATCCTTCACCTCAACTATCTACCTCTAGGAAATGTATCTGGTAGCCTTTACCTGAAGCCACACCCTCAGATGGTATAAATTATTACAGTGTTTTGGGCCTTAACACAGACGTCTCTTATTTTCTACTTCTCAACTGTATATACCTCTACTAAGTAAAGTTCCATTAGATGTAGTTACTTTGTGACCTGAAAGCACATAATCAGTACCCCAGGACATCTGACTTCATTACTGTTCTCTCTGTCTTTATACGTGCCTTTGTTTCTGTGTAGTTCCCTGGGGACCATGGGAATATATCAAACCAAATAACTGTCCTTCAGGGGGGAAAAACAATGTTTGCAAAATATTGAACAATTCGTCTTTTGGCAAAATAATTTGTTACTGTGCGTGTAAAGCTTGCTGAGCTTTCAGCCTTGCTGAGCGTAAGGAAGGAGCCTATTTTCCTTGTTGTCCTCACTTCCAAATCGGCTAAAACTGAGTGCAGCCCAAACAGATGTGCATGTTGCACTACAAATGATTTTCCTCAGTTTCATCTTTGTTAGTCACAGGTCATTTCATTTTGCAGGGACAGACTAATGTGGGATAGCCACATTTAGATTTATGTGTGCTGAATTTAGCTGCATTATGTTGCATGGTTTTTAGGTGCAAATGGTATGATGATTGATGTAATCTCCTATTCTAAATAAGTGTCTTATCATGACACTTTGCTCCTTTTACTAAAAACTACATTGCTTTTTATTTCAGTTCACTTAGGTGAAAATTGTTCACAGATTCTTTTTCTCAGAGCACTAGTGTTGTTGGAAACCTTTGGACAACAATTAATGAGTCATCTTAGATATTGCATGAATCTTTGAAAGTCAGCTTTAACAAATAGGGAATAAAGCATGGAATGACAGATGGAGATCCCCATGGCTATCAGCTAACCTGAGGGGTTGCCATTTTCTTGCTGTAAAGAATTTGAGGAAGGTGTAACCAGTATGATTATGTGTGAGCTCTAACAGGTCTCTCATCCTCCAATACCAGAACTCTGGAAAGCTCTGAAGCTTTTTCATCTCTGCAAATAGGCCACCCCTCATTTGGAGACTGCAGGTTCTTTGCTCAATTTCTTTGTGCATGTGACTTTCAAGAAATGGATCTGTCACTTACTGAACTTAATCTAACAAAATCTCTTTGTCTTGCAATATACTGAATCAAGATTTAGCACTTGATCTAACATGCCTTGTCTACAGTGTGACAGCTGGTGCTATTATCATAGAAGCTCAAGTCTAGGGCTAGGCCCCCAGTGTTAAGTAAACTACAAGTGCAAAAAAAGGAAATAATAAATAGCTGCTGTTCCTTCTTCTGAGAGTTATAGAAGCAATCTACCAACTTGCTACAAGCATGTCAGTGTAAATGTTTGTTGAAGTGCTGTACACAATGAAAACAGCATCTTCTCCATACCAGAAGATAAAATCTGCAGACCTAGGTGACAAAAAGGAGGGAGCCTGGGGGAAAGCCTGACAGCCAAACACATGGGGCTCATGGACCTCCTTATTCATTGTTGGAAGGCTGGAAGATCCAGTGTGAAGCAAAGCAGAGGGATGCTAAATAAAAAGATAATTATAAGATCAAGCTCCATCAAAACCTGAGAAATTGGAGGCTGCGAGGCACAACACCCTGTCCTTTGTATAATCAATTACTGTCAGAGAAGATCATCGAGCTTCAGGGAGATTTGTGTTTCCCAGAATGTAAGGGGCTGCTTGATATGCTGTTGTAGCTCTAGAGGAGTGGCCGCTATTGACTACTCTGGAACTGTGGCCTGACAGACTGGGATGATTCTAGAAGTGCCTGACTGCACAGCTGTGTCTGTGCTCTTTCTACCTGGCCTCTGTTTTCTACTCCTCACTGTAGCTGAAAATGTGAATATAGACAAATTGAAAACTTGCTTGAATCACTTCATATTCAGACAAGCTATGGAGCACTAAAGAAGTTTATATCTTGTAAAAATTGCCAAAGGAAAATGGGGGCCTTAACTCACTTTAAAAAAATTCTCCCAAGTTTCAGACCTGTCTCTAAACCAGTGATTTAACACATTTTTTTCTTCTTCTTCCTCCCACAAGCCAAGCTGACAGTGCTAGTTAATTATCCTTTTTCCAGCTATATTTGAATGCAGTCAAAGCCCAAAGTGGGTGAGGCCAAAGAGGTCTGGATTGTCATTACCACCTGGGATCTCAATCCTCTGTTATTAAGGGAAGTGCAGAAAGCAGTGGAAAATGGGAAGAGTTGCCTTCTCCTGTTTTGTAGCTGGGGAAAGGGTCTATCTCCCTTTGATCCGTAGTCCACTCCAGTTTTTTGTCAGTGTCTCGTAGTCTCTTGTTTCAGCTGTAAGCGGCTATTCTGGATAGACGTGTTCCACCTGAAACATAAAGGGATCTTACTGCTGTAGTTTGTCCTAGTGCAGGCAAATCTGAAGAGCTTTCTGCTGCTTTGTTCTGTGCTGTGCACTGGACAAAGAGATGCTTGGATAATCCTCCTGTCATACTGCGGGAGTCAGCAGCAGAGAAAAGAGAACTACAAGCCAGTAATGATCAGCTAAATGCAATTCTAATTGTTCAACAGTTAAGAACAGAAAGTTTCTTGATCTGGCTCTTTCCAATTGGGTTATGTGACTTGTTACTCATCAGATGGTTAGGCAACACAGCTGAATTCAGGCAACAACATACTGTGTCTCTCTTTCTCCTGCCCCTGCTTCACAGTTTTCTGCTGAATTAGTAAATTGAACCAAGGAGCTGTTAACTGCCAGCAGGTGAGCCCCAGGAGAAGCAGAGAGGGAAGGGAGGGGCTTAATAAACAGGCATATGGGAGGGTGAGAGCTTTTCGCGTTGTAAGCAGGGAATTAGCTTAGTTCAAATGCTATGTGTCTGTGTTCCTGGTCTCTTGGATGGTGGTTGTGAAATGGACTGCCCAGATATGGTAAGAACGTTTTCTGTTCTCTTGTATTGCTAATGAAGTTGTAAATTCAGGAAGTGGTTATTTTGTAAAGTTTTCCTATGTCTTTGGTTAGAGCACACCCAGAAACAAAAAGGATGGAAATGTTGATCATAATATATATAGTCCTATAGTGAGGAGAAAGGGAAGTAGTAGTTTACCATCTGCTAAGTTGGCTGCTTCAGGAAGGTTTGTTCATATCTAGAATGCAGTAGAGGGGAGGGTAACTCCTTCTAATGGGACTTAATCCTGAAGGATTATCCCCAGATTTCCCATTTAAAGGGCAGCTGAAAGCAAGAGTATGATAAATAGAACTGGTGAATCTTACCTTGTCTTTTGCCACATTGAAGGTGTGCCATGTGAAGAGGTGTGTGTTGCTCCATGGTTGTGCAAAATTGTGCTGAAATCATTACACAAAGTATTCACTTATGGGAACTCCAGCGTTAACCAAGCCGCCTGCTTGCCCCGGAGTAAGGTGCTAATGCATACCTACACTGTCTGAGTACTGCTCTTTTTATAGAATCACAAAATGGTCCGATTTAGAAGGGACCTTAAAGATCATCCAGTCCTAATCCCCTTGCTGTGGGCAGGGGCACTTCCTGCTGGACCAGGTTGCTTAAAGCCCCATCAAACCCAGCCGTGAGCACTTCCAGGGATGAGACATCTACAACTTCCCTGGGCAACCCGTTCCAGTGTCTCACCACTCTCATAGTAAAGAACTTCTACCTAATGTCTAAATCTACCGTGCTCCAGTTTAAAACCACTGCCTCATGTCCTATTGCTACACGCCCCTCCCCAGCTTTCCTGTAGCCCCTTCAGGTACTGGAAGGCTGCTGGAAGGTCTCCCAGAACCTTCTCTTCTTCAGACTGAACAAGCCAAACTCTCTCAGCCTGCATTCATAGGAGAGGTGCTCCAGCCCTCTGATGATTTTGTGGCCCTCCTGGATGTGCTCCAACAACTTCCTGTGTTGGGGGCTCCAGAGCTGGACACAGTACACGAGGTGGGGTTTCTTCTCTCCCAGTGCCTGTAGCCTTGTTGTAATAGTTGCGACTAAACAAAATGCTTCCAAACAACATCTAGTATCGTCTGAAGTGTTACTAAGTATTCGAAGAAGATATGGACCCTCATTGTGTCCCTGAAACATGGAGATAGAAGGTTTCACTATATGTTCTTGTACACAGCTGAGTGAAACCTCCCTGTGCTGATGTGTTCCCACATCCCATATGACTATTTGCCTCTCCTAGCAAAGCAGTATCTCCGTTCGCAGTAACACTGGCTTCCACCAGGACAAGAGTACCTGTGTGGCATTTTCTGTTTTCTCCTTAACCAGCATTCCCAACTGCCATGAGATACAGTGGGAAGGCAGTGATGCTTGGACTTTGCTCGCTTTTATTTGCAGGTTTTTATGTTCATCTTTGGTAAATGACTGTAATAAGTAATCCTTGTCCATGAAGCTCCTTGGAACAAAGCTATGAAGGAGCAAGGGGATGAGAGTAAGCTTTCAGGTTGTAAAAGAAGGGTAGAATGAAGATGATTAATTTCTCTTGATGACACTGGGACTCAGTAAAGGACTTTCTTTTTCTTCTTTTTTTCTTTTTTAAACATTTGTAAGATCTTCAATTCCATTCATCTGTTAACAGTGACTCATTCTAGAATAAAACCTTTAATGCTCTGAGTGTAGCATTTAATATTGTCTTTGCTGTTGCTTAGATCTATGATCTTGCAAGGTGCTTAAGACAGCTGTTTTGCTAAATGCTTCACCACGCTGTGAAAGTGTAGGTTATGTGTCGTTGGGTTGGTTGATTGTGGGTTGAGGTGTTTTGTTTTGCTTTGTTTTTTCTTGAGAGTGCAAGGGCAGTATAAATCCAAGGTAAGGAAGTAGCGCAAGCAACAAACAATTGTTACTGACAACAATGAGATAACCAACAAAAAGCCTGCAGTCTATAAATAGGACATTACACAATAGAAAATAGATAATTAGAGGCTATGGAGTGTAGAATATTGGAAGTGGAGAGCTTGTAACTCACAGGACGTGTTTCATGCTTCATCTTGGATATGCTGTCTTGGAGTGGCTGACATGCTTCAGAACATTTCTTTTAAGAATTAACCATTCTGTGGGAAAAACAGTGGGTTTTTTTCTACTTCCAGGGTAATTTCTAGTTCCTAGTAGGCACTAGTTCTCTCAGTGCAGCACAATGAAGTATGTTGCTCTTTTAAAAAGATTTGTTTTTCATGTGATGCAAATAGTTGGTGCTATTGCACATCTGCTGAGACCACAGTGATAGGCTCTTTAAATTGCAAAATGCAAATTTGCTGAAGTTCATTACTGGAAAGATTTCCATAGGAAAGCCAGTCTGAGAACTAGCTTAGATGCATAGTCAGCTCCTTACAGGCCATGTTTTCTTTCATTTTCAGTGCTTTAAGAGACCCTTGGCTGCAGAGCTAGCTAAAAGGACAACTTGCTGTAAGAAAGGTCTATCCAGGATGAGTTGTGTGGAGGTAGATGCAGAAATATTTGGTGCAAATTAAAATGTGATCAGCCAAAGATTTCTTAATGGAAGTACCAGACTTGCTCAGTTCACGTAATTCAAACTAAGAAGCTTGATGTAAGCTATCCCATCTACAGAAGTAGACCTTTAAAACAAAAGCATACTGTCTTAAAGCTTTTCTGGAAGAAACAGTTCTTTTTAAGGAAACAACGTTGTAAAAATCTTCCCTTCTCAATTCTTGCTCATTTTAAAAGGATATCATTTCTCATACACAGCTGATGAAATGAAGGGGAAGACTGCAACTTCTGAACTATGTTACTGGTAACTGCATTTCATATTTCTTTCAGAGGAATTGCTCTGTGGCATTAAGGATCCCAGTAAACATCCAAGAGGTGAAAATAAAGCTTTTTCCAAGACTGGTTTTATGATGTTGACTGTCTCTGAGCCAGTCTACTTCTTGTGTTTCTTTCCTTCTTCCTGCAGTGGAAATATTGATGTAGCTCATATTTTTTAATAAGGAAATGGACTTGAAATCATCCGATGGGAGTACTGTTGAGGTAACCCTGTTGGGAGAAAATAGCGAGCCTGTTTAAACATCCTTCTTGTCCAATTGTGAAGCCTTTCAAGAATCCTAGGAAACTATATCCAGACAGATTGTCTTAACTTCAAGCGGCTAAAGGTTGGTCTCTGTGGTACATCCACTGCGGGCAGAGTGTGAAATTGAGTGTCTTCTCCAGGAGTAAGCTCCTTCATAGTGGTGTGTACAGGGTAAGCTTGCTAGACAGCCTTTCTATTTTAAGTGGGTTTCCTTTGTGCAACATTAGAGCTTTGAATTTCTGTTGGCATGTTACACATCACCTCAGTGTTGGCTTGGTCTCTGATATATAACTATCATTTAACTTTCCAGTCTTCAAAAGATTGGCCTAAGTTTACTGTATTTTGATATAAGGTCCATCTTTCTTTCATTTTTCTAAGATTTCAAAGCATTTGCCCCACTTCAAAGATCTTTTTGAACCTGCATAATTATTGCGGGTCATACTTATTGCTTCTTTTAATTATTTTCTACCTTTGAGGGTTTGAGGGCCATGTCTTTGCTACTGCAGTGAGGCCCAGAGCCTTCCTATGTAGGAATTAGTGTTTCTTTATACTATACCTTTAGAGTCATTATTTTATGAATCAAAATACAATTATATCTGAATCCTATTGTAAAAGAACCTAGTGCCTTTAGTCGTATTAACTTTCAATCCTCAACACTGATCTGTGCAAGAAAGGCATCCAAATCTGAACCTCAGTTAAGGGCATATATTTGTCAGAAGGGGACACACTTGTAAATTTGTCTCATGTTAATTTGTGTATGGGTTCTAGGAGATGTTCAGGGAGATTTTGAAGTGTCCTTAGGTCCCTGCATTTGTGTGTGTCTGTCTCATCTGAAGTTGTGCAAATGGTAATTTTCCTTGGCTTCTCTCCTGACCATCTTTTTGACAGGTTTGTGCTACAATCACTGATCCATCTTCACCAGTTGTAATGAGTCTTATTTTATCTCTGTATGCAGCTATGATCCTTCTGCCTTCTCAGATGTCTCTAAGGGAACCTTCTGCCTTTGTAGTGTTCAGGTTTCTCCTCAGCATTTGTTCCTTTCTATTTGTTCTAATACCGGAAAAATTACAATATTTTGAAAAGAGGTGCTGGGGGAAAAAAAATAAATACAGCAAAATATAATGCAATGGAATTGGGATAAAAGTTTTGTAGGAAATATATGTACTTTCTCTGTGTATTTCATGAAGGTGATTATGATCAGTTATTTTCAAACCTTTAAAAGAACCTTGCACTCTTATTGTAACATTCAGTATCTCGCGAGTGAAGTTTTATCCTTGTTCTCTGTATGTGTGTCAGCAGTCCTTACAGGGTTATGGAGGATTGTGCTGTCAGGCTACTGCAGATTGTGCAGCCCTGGCTACTGCGGACTGCACTGTCATCTTTTGAAATCCGTATTAGTATGAATTGATGGTGTTGTAAGAGAGACTAGACCCTAGCCCCATCAGTTTAAACTTTGAGGAAGATAATCAAAGGGGAATACAGTAGTGAAATCTTAGTTTCGTTGTATCTGATTTCAAGCTAAGGGTTGGCAAAATCACCGCTTGATTTTCTTGAATGTTTGTGAATTGCTCTAACCTGGCATGTGTTAGTCACTAAAGAACTCCCAAGCTGTCCTTTATAACCACCACTATCCCTTGGCTCTGTTTATTCTTCTCACATTTCTCAAGCCTACATGCTGCACTGCAACACTGTTAAAGGTGAAAAAATTTACATAACAGTGGTAAGTGTATTTGTCCTTTCTAGAACATACTCTACTGCAGCATAAGTACCTTGTAGTGTAGAAATTGCCATAGTAACTACTCATTTCTTATTGATTAGATGGATAAAAATTCTCATAATATACAAGCGGAGTAACTTACTGGCATATGGCTTCAGGCTACCCCTGTGGCAACTCTTACTTATGCATTCTCTCCTTTTTCTGCATGTAAGAGTAGGGTTTTTTTTAATGAATTAGTATTCCTTGAATTAGACCACAAAATAGTGTTTTCTTTTCTGCCACAATGGAGCTTAAATTTTAGGTTAAACTTGATATGCAGCTCACAAGGCAGAATATTGACTCATTGGTTTGTTACTGGATCAGGAGAACTAGATTTCACCTCAGCATGAAATCTGGAAGGAGAAAGGAGAAGAAAGAGTTCTCCCCTTCCCACTCACTCAGGGAGAAGGCCAACCACTTCACAGAGCTGACATCCAATGAGTAAAAGGGACTATTCTAGTTTGGGACTTGTGCTAAATCTCTTTAGAAGGTACTTCTTAAAACGTGCGAATTGGTTGCATGAGAAATTGAATCCTGTTTTTATGTTTCTCTGGTAATGCCACAGAGATAGTAATGGTCTTCAGCAGTGGCATTGTGAATGCTTACTGAAATCAGGATTAGACCTACAGTGAGTTATAGTGTCTGACAGCTGTCTGTCCTCATGCACTGCGTTTGCTGAGCACATTATTGTCCCTTGCAGTCCTGAATGATGCTGCAACAAGGCTTCTACCAAGTTTGTTGTGAAAGATGAGCTTTTTGTGAATTCTATCAGGGGACTGAAATTGTGAAGCACTTAGGCAGGATGCTGGACAAAATTAAGCCTGACATATTCTTCAGTGTGAGCTATTCTTTTATTTAGAATGATATAAAATGAAAGAACAACAACATTCAACCACTTTTTTTTTTTTTCCCCCCACAGTAAATCTATTCTAATGCTTTTCTGGAGCCTTCTGTGAGGCCTAGGTGTTAGCAGTGATTATATCCATTCTGTGGGTTATTTCAGGATACTGTTAGCTAGATGTATAGGAGACTGAAGATTTTAGAGCAATTTTTACTTCAGATTTTCCAAGCTGCTATTACAGATGATACCCATGCAGGCCTGCTTTACTTGGTTTGGAGACCTTTCCCACCTCCCAAAATTAAAAATTCTGGGGTAGGACATCTCTTTTACATTGTACCACCCTTCAACTCCTTCATTTTTACCTACAGTCTGATAGCCTCATTTCAAATGTTGTGTGACATTAAGATTGTTTGAAGGAGATATTAATCCATAAAGCTACAGGAAATGATGCTGCTATTTCAATAAGCTGGTTCTTCACAGAAAATCTACTCAGGAAAACATTCTTCCCTCTGTAGTAGGCTACAAACAAACGGAGGAAACTCTTTGGCAGCCGTAGAATCCTTCCATCTTTAACAGGAAGAAATAGGCTTGGCTCTTCATCTTCGATTGTCCTGAATTCTTGTGTGCTTTTGTGAAACCTTTGACAGGCAGTGGTAGGAAGTTCAGTGTTTAGCATTTTTTGTCTGTGTACTGAGATCTAGAAGGTAAGCCCAGACAGCAGCTGAAAGTGTAGATAAGAACAACAGTATGTAGCAGACGAGCTAAGGGTTTAGGTCAATAAATTCTATACTGTTACATCACTTTCCCTCCCACCCCTTTAACATAATCTAAAGGGAAAAGCCAGGACCCAGATAAGATCAAATTAGGACAAGTTTGCACAGAGCTTTTTAGCGTCACCTGCAAGACAAACGCAAGATCCCTGCAATTCCTGTACCAGCAACCTGCTGGAGTGGCTGACGAGAACACTTGCCATGATGGCTCTGAAGGGCCGGGGAAAGTTTGCAGAATACAGCTCGTGTGTTTTCTAGTCATTAGTATCTATTCCATTAGTGGTCTGTATTGCTGTATTTACCTACTGGTGTAATGACCAATCCTGGGCAAATAAATCTGCTATTTCTGCCAGATTAGGAACGATCTGTTTTCCTTCCTCTCACAAGCAATGGAAGGCTTCCTTCCTCATGGAACGGTGCGGAAAAAGATGGAGAACTGAACCCAAATTGCAGAGAGCCAAGGACTCTGCACTCTACTGACTTCAAGGCTTGCCTATTTTCTGTTGACACAGAACCAGAGAAACAGCCTTGTACACTTTTAGATGCTCAGGTTCGTTTTTAATGCTTGGTTTGAAAATTTTATTTTTGAAGGCAGTAGGTTTCATTCAACTGAAGAAATCTGAATGGAAAGAATATATTCTGGGGAACTTAGAAGTATATATATATTTTTTTAAATATTCAATATATTGTTCAAAGAGTATCGTATGCTTAGTATTGAGAGGCCTAAACTTTAAGATATTTGTGATATTTAGGTATTTCTGTGTTTTACAGACATCTGCAGAGTGTTTTCAACAGCAATCGTACATACTGTAACAGAAATAAAAGCTGTATGTATTAGTTATTACCAGGTGTGTACGGATATCTAAATGCATATGTGTATTTGTGTGAATCTGTAAAATGCATCCTGTGTACAGATATTTAACACATCTTGTCTGGGATTGTGCCGTGACTTGCATACTTGGGGGCAAAGGTCGTGAATAAAGAACCTGTCCAGAATAGAGTGGAATTTACTGCAGTTACTGTGGGTTTTCAAAGCAATGGCTGCAGTCAGAATCTGGCTTAAGTAATTAATTTATGAAGGATGGAAAGGAAAAGCAGCATGTGGAAGATGTAATTAATGGAAACATATAACAGGCAGCTCTCCTGTAATAAATTGGCAGCTCTGCCTGAGGTAACTGCCTTTTTATTTGCAAAATGTAGTTGGAATTTTTTGAAAGTAACTGCACATTTTCTTCCATTTCCACCTGGTCCCAGAGAACATAGTACAGTACAAATACACACTGGAATGCCATAAAATCATAGTTACTGGGTTGTTTTTTTATTATTATTTTTTTAAAGGCTTAGGGCTGTGATCTTATTTGAGCCAATGTTCAAAGGAAAGGAGGAATACATTTTAGCTCAGGGAAAGACAAGTGGTAGAACATTTTAGTGAGGTTTAATGCAGAACAATCTAAAAGGACAAGGCAGGAACAACCACAGTAAAGAACAGTAAAATGTTAGATATCTACTTGAAGAACAGATTCAGTAATGTAATTCTCCTGACTTGAGTAAACAATTGTTAAGATACATGCTCCAAAATACTTCCATTTTGAAGGCTTGAATTTTCCCTCTCTGAAAGCTGGATCTTTCTACTTCTTGCCTAGTGCAAAGCTTGGGAAGGCTGCAGGGTGACCCAATGGCTCCCCACACCCAGCTGCTGATTCATCTGACTCGGCCTGCTGTAGTCCTCCCTCTCAAAACATTTGCAAGAGGAAGGTGAGGAGGGCTTGCAGCTGGGGTTTGCTGCTGTGACCAAACACACAGGACTTCTTAACTGCCGCTTCCAGGCTTCTCAATTAAGGAGAGAGAACTGCGTGTCACTCCTGCTGCTACCTGGTGTATGCGATTCCCCTCCGCACACAGGTGCAGGGGTAGACTAACCACCACTTAACTATGTTATTTGCCTGTTTGAGCTTTCTTTTGGTTTTGAGCAATCTGTTTGTCAGGGCCCTCAATAATGGGGAGAAAAAGAGAAATCCAAATCTATTCTATTTTAAGTGTGAGGGAGGATCCAATCTATTTTGTCTGTGAGTGAGTAGGGATGGGGTTGGATAGTGACAACTTAAGACTGGAGTGAGGTCTTCTCATCATAAATCTGATTAGAAGCCTTACTGCTGTTTAAAATGGAACAGCCTGAAGACCAGGAAATACAGTTCTCTCTGAAATATTCCTACTGTAACTAGTCTCTATATTGCTGACCTTGGGGGATCTTGCATTTGCTGCAGGCTGAGCCTAGTAGGCAGTTTGTTGCTGAACTAAGCCTTTAAATAGACAGCAAGTTTAAAAACAGTACAACATGCAATTTTTGTGCTGATGAATTTAGAGTTATGTTCTAGTAAGCTCAGTACACTCCAAATTAATTAGCAAGAATTCTTTTAACAGGATAATTACTATATCAGCAAGTGGTAAACTCAGAACGAATGTGAGTACTCCTGGCTTGCATCAACAAGGAAAAGACATGTTGCAGTTCTACCAAATGATTCTAAATTCACCCTAGTGTGAAAGGTTTTAGACAGCACAGCTGGTCAGCAGCAGCACTCTTAGCTGTTTTACCTCCAGACTCAAATTAAAATCCCAAATGAAGTTGCATTCCACTCTCCATATGTCTACCTCACAATGCCATGGAAATGATTGGCTTTTTTAAATTTCTGCTGGAAAAAATGCCCAAAATAAGAAGAGCGGGAGGTGTTGTGCATTATTACTGAAGTATAAATGGTAGAAAGGGCTATGAAGTATATGAGACTTCCTTCATTTGTTATGGCTGTGTGTTCTCCCCTTGCATAATGGAAGGGCCTAATCCTATATAAACACAGGTTTGGGGATTGGAATTTTTAAATATGTTAATTTTTCAAAGAATAAACACATCATTGCTTATCAGGCTATGAATAAAGCAGCATATGACTGCTGCAGTTGTGGAGAAACACTTTTATTCCTTCCCAAAACCAGATTCTGTCTTTAGATAGCCTAGTAGCTGAGGCTTAAAAAAAAATGAGGTTTGATGGGGAATTTTTAATAAGATAAATTACTTTAATTAGGTCAGTTTATAGTTGTTATTTTTTAATATGATTTTCTACTCTCTTTTTACGAATTCGTGTCTGTTCTAAAGCACCTGCCGTTTTCTGTGGGAATATAATTTTTAGGCACGTTTCCAAAAATCACTTATTTTACTTTCAGCTTCTATAGACTAGCTCCAGCAAGGTCAGTGGTCTTAGACTGGTCTAAAGTGTGTACTTGAGAGAAACTTATTGACGCCTATGCTGTTTACTCCAAACGCAAAAGCAATAAATAAATAATTATCAGCTATTTCTTAAGAATGGATCTTGGCACTTGAGAGATCAGGCATTCTCTTTTCATGAGACCTTTTGGTGCTTTATGAAACATGAAGCAGAAGCCTGAATCCTTTTGTCTAGATTGTCTTGCTAAACTTGAGCAGTGCCATTTTCTTTCTAGTTAGATTGTAGGCCTGAGTCAGTCCACTTCAAAAAAAACCAACATATAAAATGCAGACATTTTAAAAATTTGTCTTGACTGCAAGCACAGTGAAACCAGGAAAAAAAAAAGTCTCTACAAAGACTGTTTCATTGCTGTTATTGTACCTGGTAGAAGTAGAAAGGGAAGCACGTCTGTAGAAAATGCCTGTGACAAATGCAGTTGTGTTCTAATGATTTGTGGGGCTGTGTAATTTTTTTTTTTAAATGTATTTATTTGTAATGTTTAGGTTATTCAGACCATGCAGGTTCTAGGAGAGAGTCTTGTGTACGCAGTTTCAATGTGTTGTATAGTTCTTAATTGAGGTCCAGCCAAGGATGAGGTTGAAGATTTTTCTTAAATTTCTCGGAAGAACAATGTTTATATGTCACAGTAACAGCAGAAATCTGTCATTGCTCTTCACTTGTATGTCTGCACAGTTGTTGCTGCTGAAGTTGCTCTTATACATGGTGAACATATTGTTCATCACACTCTAGTTAATAGCCTGACCATTCAAGTAGAGCTAAATGCTTCTATACTTCTCATAATGGACAGGCTTGTCCTTCTCTTTGAATACATGCAAGTACATATATTAGCACAGTGCCACCAAATAACCAACTTTGTTAGCATGACAAACGTTTCTCGCTACTACAAACTATGGCTGTGGACAACATAATAGAGAACTAGTCAAAACCCACCATACAAATGGATAAAAAAAAGACGTCTCATTTCTATGAATTTGCTTCAGAAATTTCCCCTGCAACTTAGAAGGAATTATTGATCTCTTGGTGGAAGAGATGACTTAGGCACTCAAGGTATGTCTGGTCATAGAAACAGGCTGAGCCCTTCTGAAGAAGCTGTGGGAAATGTAACATCTTTCAAGTCAGTAACTGATTTCTCATGGAGCTTGGGTTTCCTCTTTTGGAGGAAAACCTACCAGCTCTTTTATTTCACTATCTTGGTCAGCGGTAGTGTGAATTCTAGCCTCATAAGGCTCGCAAGGGCAACAGCCGACTTCCCCTTTCCTGGTCTTCTGCAGAACGGTGGCACGGAAGTCTAACGTGATCACAGCCAAGCGATACAATTGCAGAGTCACAACTAAGATATTCTTAGCTGTAAAAAACACCAGCATCTGACTGAATATTTTGAAGTGGCCCATCAGGATTGAACGCACGACTAAGAAGGGACCATCCTGTATGAAAAGGCTGACGCCGATGTTCCACAGTTCTGCGCTGTACCTGCACAGCAGCAGGCTGGGGATCCTCCTAGTCGATGCAGCTGGCTTGCAGCCAATATGCTGTACTGGAAATAAAACACAGTTATGTTGAAACAACTTTCTAAAATTGACCCAAAGTTGGCCTAAAGGGCAGTTATAATCCAGGGTACCCTGGATTATACATGCATTCAACTGTGAATAATTCAACATAAAATGCATATCTGATTTCTTGGATCTGTCTTAACAAAACACACTAAGCTCACCACAAGAAGGCACTTCTGTGGTCTGCCGAGCACGACCAAAAACCACTTCCCCTTTATTATCCCACAAAGCTATCGGTATTTATACACTTTTAAAACAAGAAGTGGAAGTAGATCACCTAACCTTTCTGTAACAACTTCGCCAGATATTTTTCTGTTAAATTAATGTGCTATATCTTTATATATATAATCTTTAAGAAAAAAATCTACCCTGCTGAATGGGAACAGCCTGAGCTGTAGTACTTCAATTTGTTCCAGGCTGTCCAAGACCCTGCTTTTAAAAGATTCACCAGAGAGCTGTTACCTTTTTCACGTATCATAGTAAGAATAAGTCACATCAGTGTGGGGCAGAATCAAGCAGTATGGATAGGAAGAAATCATGGTTGCTGTTTGCCATATAAAATTTGAGCCACAGTTACTCGATCTTCTGGGTATGAAATTGCCTACAATTATTGGAACTTGCATGGATGTGTTCCTCTTGGCTATAAAAGTGGTGGTGGGCTAGAATCTTCTTGGGACATGGTATCTAGAGGAGGGTCATCAGAAGGGTTTCTGTGTGGTAAATATGGCTGTCTTTTATGAAAACACACGTATTGTAACTAATCCGTCTCTCAGGCAGTGGGATTTCATTAGTTTAAAAACTATAGCTACTTGTGATGCAGTAACAATGGCCAAACACTGCACCTTACCAGAAGAACTCTTTTGTTTGAGTCAACACTGGGCAGAGGGGGAAGAAAAAGGATGAGACTTGAGTGGAAAATGATTTGTAAAATGTAGAAGTTTGCTGAATCCATTTTCCAAAGCTGCAGCAGCAGCTAATTTTTAATGTTTTTGTGCCACTGCTGTTTAACAGACCTAACTACATTGATGTAGTCCAATAAATGCCTAAAAATCTCTCTTTTACGTCATGTTTGATGTGTGAGTAAGTATTCTGATGGCTTGAATGAAAGGTACAATCTGTGCAACTGCATAGAACTACCTAAAATAAACTGTATCCATGGTGAATTTCAGGGCAATGTGTGTTCAATAATTTGATTAACTGGTAAATGTAATTAAAGAAAGAGAAAAGCAATAGCCAGAGAAAAACTGCACAGTACAAGAGGTTACTTCACTTAACATCATGCTATGAGTAAGTACTGTTTGAATTTGAGTGGTAATGATGTTTAAGGGGAGTGTTTTGGTGGTTGTTTTGGTTTTAAACCCCAGTGTTGAATATCATTAACAGATTATATTCTACCAATAACAGGAATTTTACCTATGATAAATCTGAAATGTGGTTGCATCATTTTTTTCAGGAGATGAGGTGCTCAGTTGAAATATATTTTCATAACTTCAGTGTTGAAAACAAAGCCTAGTGCTGCCCATGAAAAAAAGGCTAATGAAGAAGTCCTGTAATAATTTTTTCATTATTATGTTATTCATTTATTATTTTAGTCAGTATGTCAATTTAAGTCATCAATATTATATAAGATGCTCATGAGGAAAAAACCTGTCTTTGGACTGGTGTAGTTGAGCAGCAGACTTGTGATTAGAGGGCCAAAATAGGTGAAGTAGATGATGATTGAGACAGCTTTCATTAGTTTTGGGCACAGAGAAGCCCTTTCTGCCTAGGGACAAATGCAAGCCTGATGTGGCTGAGTGTTGGGTCTTTTAGGTTAAGATTAGGGTGTATAGTCCCAACATTACATGGTCTTTTATGTTTCCTGAGAATAGGTAATTCCTCCTGTGATAGGATCTTCTGTACTCTTGGCTGTGCTGTTCCCTGTGACAATTGCCTCTCTCTTCATAGGGTCTAACCCAGATTTGATCTGTAACATAACCCAAGACCAGATCTAACTTGAGAGCTCAAATAGTGAGGTTTAAGGCAGTAAGAGGCAACTACAGCAGATGCTTCATAACAATATTGCAGTTCCACTCTTTTTCTGGAAGTATAGGGTTTTATTAGGGAGATCAGAGTATTTCCTCAAAAGAAACCACAATGGGCTTTCTTCAGAAACCATCATTGTTGTGCAAACTGCTCTCCACCAGAAGTCCTTAGTATAGCCTGTCACGTGTGTGCAGCCACAAGACATGCCAGAAAAAAACTTAAAGCATTTGTTCTCTTTTCTTGTCTGCGTGCAATTACTAACCTGCAAGATCAAGTGGAAACTGCAACATGCTCCAGGTCCATACAGCAAGAATTGCATTTATGAGAGTATAATTCTTCCTGTGGGAGGGGAAAAAATGTGATAACAGTGAAGATGCAGTTTCCGTATGTGATAACAAAAATATTTCCTGTAGTATTTGGAATTTCATTTAAAGGCTGACTGAGCAAAGAAGTGATTGATTAATGCACACTCTTGAGGTATAAGACTAAGGAAAACAGAAGCAGATTTTGATATGGAATTTTTGCTGTTCAGGCTACATGTTCCAGCTGTGTAATTACACTAAATATCTGATGCTAACATTATGATGGATATGGAATTAGATTACTGTGGGTCAAAGTGGAGATATCTTTACCCTTGTAGTGACTACACATTCCTTACAAGCCTGAAGCTTCTCTGCCAGGTGGGAAGGACTTCTTTCTTTGCTGTAAAACCCTTTGATATTTTAAAAAAATATATTTATAAATAGTATGTCTGTAAGAGACGATGAGCCTCCTCTGTGATTCTTTTTGTCTATGATGCATGTTCACAGCTCATCTCAGTACCGTCGGGGCAGATGAGCTTACTTTCTCTGGGAGAGATCACAGTGTTGAAAATTCACACCAGAGTATGCCATTCCTTTTCTTCGTATCTTTGAACACTTTGTCATTCTATCATGAAGAAAGTACCTATGAGATAACCAAAGAAGCAACCTGGATAATGAATCACTAAAGCAAACTCTAGTTGCTTCCTCACCAGTCTAAACCAGTTCATTAACCTGAGAGTGGCTTACTGCCTATCCAGTGTTTTAGCTCTAAGAACTGACACTGCATGGCAGTTACGCTAGTTGTTTGGCTCTTTGTACCCTTCCGCTGTGATAGATGTGACATGCTCCTCTGCTGGCAACAGACAACTAATCCCCAGCTAAGCTTGTAGGACTGTTAGGTCTTTAACAGAGGGGAAAAGTGAGCAGGAGAACAGAGCCCTTGAACACAGCCTTCCTCTGTTATCTGTGGGAAATTGAGTTCCACCAGTCTGAACACAACAGACTGCACAAACAAATCTTCAAATGAAAAAAAATATCGTGTACTATGCAAATTATTTATGTCAGCAAATATTCCTTACCGAACATCTTCGATGTCCAAGGTTTCGCTAGCAAATTCAAGTATATCTGCTGCTGTTCCCACAAACATGAGAAGCAGCTGAGACAGTTGATCTCGGGTGATTTCAACTCCAATGGGGAGAAGCCATCTCCCAACTACTAGTAGCAGTAGAAAAGTCTGGTGGAGGGCCAATGTCCATACACTTTCACAGATTGTGGAGAGCCGATTCACAAAGACTTTAGCCTGTTTAAAAGACAACAATAACATACTGTAACTTCATAAGACTGACATTATAGGTACCTTCAGAGACCATAGTCATCCTTGAGCCTGTGTTTATTCTACTTCACGTCATCTTAGAGCAAATAATCTTATGTGGCAAGCACGCATAATTTGAAAAAGGCACTTTAATACAAATTTTGGGTAATGAATAGCAAGTCTTCCTCCTATTCTCATTTTTCAGCTGAGCATAATCCTTTGCAGAACCACCACCAAGACACTTTCTAAATTCAGTTATTGACATTTGGAAGAGAATGGTAAGAGAATCTCCTCTTAACACAGAGGCTTGTCCTACCAACAATAGCTAGTACGCAGAATGCTGCAGGCCATTTTCTGCAACTTGTTTAGTTTTACTCGCTGTGTGAGGAGCTTGCCCAAACAGACACAACAGTTATCTCTAACTGCTCTAGTATGCCAAGATCTCTACTAGGGATAAGAAAAGGTGTCCCACCGTCTCAATGATGTGGTGATCTGTTCCCTCGCTTTCACGGCTGCTGTCTCTGGATTGATTGAAGTCTTGGTTGCTTACATTCACCTGAGCTGCTCCAGGCTCATTACCACAGTACTGTTGTGAACAAAAACATCACACGTACATAAACATCCCACAGATGCTCTCTGTGGCTCAAAGAGTCCTGTTTTGCTGAACTGCAAAGGGTTCATTTGTGAAAGTCAGTCAATGTTTACGAAGGTACGTGCTCACTCTGAACGTAATTCCCCTCTTGTTCAGAAGGGAGGACAGGAGAGATGTGTTGGTAGGTCCCTAAGAAAGTGTAGGATTGCCCTGCAGAAGAGGATGTAAAATCAAAGACTGATGGAGCAGGTGACCCTTTTGTGCTTGTAAGACTGAGCCCTTGGAACGCTGTCTGCCTGCAGGTCTCCTGAACAGGCTGCTGGGTTTCTTACACAGCCTGTCTCTGGCTAAAACAGTAAAATAAGGTAACAAATGGTCATGGTCAGTCTGCTGTTTTACATTCGTGGTCAGTTTCTATATTCAAACTTGTTCTCAAAATACCATCTCTACTATGCAGAAAAAGTTCTCTAAAAATGCCGCTGTTTCGCTCTTCTGTATGGCTTCCCTCAAGGCTGAAATGAATAGAGTCGGGGTAAGATGTTTGGGTTGTATTCTCTATTGTGCCCCTCTCCCCCCACCCCCAGCTGTGCCTTGTTCTGCAAGGAAATTCATAATGTGAGAGCTGAGATTTGAGAATAATGAACAAAAATGGGCCTGTACTGTTGCCTGCCCCTGCAGAGTAGAAAAAAAAGGGGACATTTTTACTTTCTCCAAGTACCCAGTGCTCTGAGAAATCAGATGTTGGCTAAAACATAGTGTTACTTCAGCTGCAGGAAAAACAGTGGTGGGACCTTGTTGCTTCTGAGGTCTGCAGCACTGCACTGCCCTTCATGCCCACGGCTGGCCCCAGAGCAATCGGCATATGGTTCTAAAATCTATCTTCATAATAACCCCTTAACATCTCTCTTCATTGTAATAAAAAAGGGATAATTAGAAAATCAAACCATGCTGTTATTAAAGACTTTTATCCTCTCTATTTGTGCCAGAGAACACCACATAATTTGCATTTCTCCGCTGGGCCCCCCACCATTTTATTGCACGGGAAGTGATTTTCTGCAACAATCAGAATGTGTTATAGTGCATACTGAGTAGCTGTGTTCCACATAATGCCTGCCAATATGAAGGCAACATTTTCCAGCAAATGCCACATTCTAGCAAATTTTAGATTCTGCTTTGATACTTCACTTGGTCTCGCATAATGTTGCTCAGTATCTGGGTAAATGCTGCCTCTTGCCTGAAAACACAAACCTTGTCATAGATCAATGGAATAACTGAAAAATCTGGAAAAAAAAAATCAGTGCTTGTTGCTTTTATAATCTGTGTTAAAGGCTCGTAAACTGAGTGCTTGCCATATTTGGACAGTGGGCATGAGAGCGTTGAAAGATTGACACACAAATGTGTGAAAGATGGTGTTTCCATTTGGAAAAGGGAAGTCTAAAATTCTGGAGATGGAAACAGTGAGATGGAGGGGCTGGTATTCTGCCCGGCTACAGCCTTGTGGGGCTAATCTCTCTGGGTGAGCCCTTGAATCAAAGGACAGAGACAGAAGAGCTTGTTCAGAGGATGCTTCAGAAATGAAATTTAACTGGCACTCTTGAGAAGCCTTTTTGTCTGTCACCTGTAGAAAAAGTCTGAAACATATGGAGACCTCCCTAAGGTCAAAGTCGCCTTTTCTGAGTAACCAGGCAGTGTGGCACAATCACCTGAGGAGACCACGACCTAAAAACTGGTGTAACAACCCCAGAATATGAAGAAGTGAATATCTACCTTGTTACAAGTAGCCTGGGAAGGGCAAAGGGATTACCAACTTGTGCTGGAGGAGGCTGTCACTCTAACAGCCTTTGGTTTGTCATTAAATCTGCCTTTGAGCTCACTCCTCTGCCCACTTGTCTGGTCAGGCAGGGGTAAGAGAAAGGGAGCTGTGAACTTGCATTAAACTTCACATGTGAGTTTGGGGATTTCGTTTGTTTGATCCCTGAGCGAACTGCTGAATTTGAGGCAGGACCCATGCAGGACAGCCTGCGACACTTGCTCTATATGCAAGGATGGTGGAAATTCCTTCCCAAACACTGTGAGAACTCCCGGCAAGCAAATTAGGTGGCTGAAGGACAGGAGTGAAATAGGAGCCTGTAGCAGTTGTACGGTGTGGGTAGTAGCAAGGTCTGTGTGTGCTGCTCAGCAGATGCTGTGGCTACCCCCATGTGGAGAGCAGGTAGCTCTCCCAGCACCAGAGTAGCTGGGCTGGCAGAGGAAAGCACTTTGTGGCTTCCACATGGCTTGCAAGGGGGCTCAATTTCTTATTTTTTTTATTTTCTAGTGGCATAAAGGTGGAGAGAATACTTTAAGAAAATTACTTCTCTTTATCAGTGTCTCCTACAGATTCCTTATAGGTAAATTTTGCAACTGCTCCCAGCTGAGTAGGGAAGGGGTTACCATTTCAGTGCGAGGCTCTGCAACCCCTCACTAAAGGACTCTCCTCAGGGCTGGGTCCAGATCTCGTCCCAGCTTCATGCAGGTGGGAAATGGAAAATTGCGTCTGCAAAGCCAGACATTGAAGTAGCCTCCTGATTTTTAATTTAAGTATGTTCATATCTTGTTTTGGTTTGTTTCTCTCTGAATATTTATTAAGTGGTGATTGCAGTGCTGATTCACTTGAAAGTTTGGAGAAGAGCCTTTATTTTCATCATGTATATGCATGTAAATAGAGCAGTTGGTGCCAGGCATATTTGCCTAGCCAATTACGTATGTGCAGTGACTTAATGGGAATGTGACAAGGAAAAAGTGAATACTAAGATTCACAGGCAGGTGATAAACATGGTTTACCTCAAAAATGCTCGTTTTGTTTTTTTTTTTGTTTTTAACTCTGCAAAAATAAAACAGGAAGAAATTGTACACATTTTGCATAAATTCTAGCTTAGTTTACTTCCTTTGTCTCTTCTGAGATGAAGCTTACATTCTCTGATTTATAAAGCATCTAACCAAAACAGAAGCTGTGGTGCGTGACATGGTGTTGTCCTAGTGCTTGGCCATGTGAACAGAAATTTTCTGAATTTGTTCAGTGTTACTCACAATCCGTTATTCCCAATTCAAAACAAGGTTAGATAAAAGATCAAAATGGTAAAACTAGCATTTGAATATCAGGGCAGGGTACCCTTAATCCTGTTAAAGTGCATGGAGGCTGGCAGCCTGAGCCCATTGTGGAAGAGGCCAGCTCCTCCCTGGAGCGGGTCCTCTGCCAAACAACAGGTATCCTGCTTGCTCTCTGCGATCTGCTGGGAACAGTGTGCCCGTCACTGTGGCCACGTATGTGATGTCAGGAATTCAAAGCAAGCATGACTGCTTCATTTTGCTCATACAGGAAAGCTGAAACGTAAAACGCAGAGAAAAGATTGCTCAAACTGTTTTCCAAACTGAGGAAGATAATGGGTCTGGGAGGGAAGAAATGGTGAAAGATGTAAGATCACTTTTAGGAGAACGATAGACTGGTAAGGGAACCCCATCTCAGAATGAGGCTGAGAGAATGGGCGGTAATATTCACTATTTTCTTGAAGCGTTCAAGTTAAGGTGGTTGAAAACACGCACAAGGCTTACCGAGTACCTTCTTGTTACGATTGGGAAGCCTACATCAACTACAGCACTGGAAGTTGGTTAAACCTGAGAGAAGTGGTCAGTTACTCCTTTCTGTGGCAGTGATGCACCAGGCATTTGAGAAGGTAACAGCAGTATTTGTTTGTCTGAGATGTTATACAATATTAAGAAAGACTGTTTGGGTCTTTTTATGCGTTAAATGGTTTTAATTTTCTTGCCGCTCTGTTTTGCAGACAGCCATTTTTTCACTCAGTACAGCTCAATTTACTTTGTAGTCTCTCCCAAACACATATTTCATCCCCAAATACTTTACTGCAAAGCAGTAGTTTCTATGCAGTCAGTATTTCACTGTTGATATGAGTGGTATTACTTATGTCCAGTTCTGCAGTACTCAGAAAGGCAGAATTGCCTCTGTCTTCAGAAGCAGAGACTGCATATTACCGCTTGCCTTAAATAACAGCACCAACACAAGCAGTTAATGTTTTCTGGTAAAGATTCAACACGAGATCAAAATACTATTGCCTTAAAGACCACAAACTGTTTTCATGGTGTATATATTAAATGTGTGAATCTAGCAACTGCATAATTGCCCATTCTGTTATCATAGAATCATAGAATGTTAGGGATTGGAAGGGACCTCGAGAGATCATCAAGTCCAATCCCCCTGCCAGAGCAGGAACGCCTAGACTATGCCACACAGGAACGTGTCCAGGCAGGTCTTGAATGTCTCCAGAGAAGGAGACTCCACAACCTCTCTGGGCAGCCTGTTCCAGTGTTCCGTCACCCTCACTGAGAAGAAGTTTCTTCTCGAGTTTAAGCGGAACCTCTTATGTTCCAGTTTCAGCCCATTACCCCTTGTCCTATCAGTGGTTGTCACCGAGAAGAGCCTGGCTCCATCCTCGTGACACTCACCCTTGATATATTTGTAAACATTAATGAGGTCACCCCTCAGTCTCCTCTTCTCCAAACTAAAGAGCCCCAGCTGCCTCAGCCTTTCCTCATAAGGGAGATGCTCCACTCCCTTCATCATCCTAGTTGCCCTGTGCTGGACTCTCTCCAGCAGTTCCCTGTCTTTCTTGAACTGAGGGGCCCAGAACTGGACACAATATTCCAGATGGGGTCTCACCAGGGCAGAGTAGAGGGGAAGGAGAACCTCTCTTGACCCACTAACCACCCCCCTTCTAATACACCCCAGGATGCCATTGGCCTTCCTGGCCACAAGGGCACAGTGCTGGCTCATGGTCATCCTGCTGTCCACCAAGACTCCCAGGTCCCTTTCCCCTACACTGCTCTCTAATAAGTCATTCCCCAACTTATACTGGAACCTGGGGTTGTTCCTACCCAGATGCAAGACCCTACACTTACCCTTGTTATATTTCATTGAATTTTTCCCCGCCCAACCCTCCAGCCTGTCCAGGTCTCGCTGGATGGCAGCACAGCCTTCTGGTGTGTCAGCCACTCCTCCCAGCTTGGGGTCATCAGCAAACTTGCTGATAGTACTCTTTAGTCCCTCATCCAAGTCATTGATGAATATATTGAATAACACTGGTCCCAGTACCGACCCTTGAGGGACTCCACTGGATACAGGCCTCCAACCAGACTCCGCCCCATTGACCACGACTCTTTGGCTTCTTCCCCTTAGCCAGTTCACAGTCCACCTCACTACCCGAGAGTCTAGACCACACTTCCTCAGTTTAGCAGCAAGGGTGCTGTGGGAGACTGTGTCAAATGCTTTACTGAAGTCAAGGTAGACCACATCCACCGCTCTGCCATCATCTATCCATCTTGTTATATCCTCGTAAAAGACTATGAGGTTAGTCAAGCACGAAACGTTAGTATTTTAATAAGAAAAAATTCAGCAATGCTTCAGTGAGAGGAGTAGTACTAGTCTGTGTGTTGTGTCTGAGATTAGTTGTTACAAGGAATCCTCCCCTTCTGGAGGTATTGTTTCTGAATCTATTAGATTTTGTGTTTTCAGAACTCTATCGTATCTTTCCAGGTATAAACTAAGCTGTTAACTTGATATACTCCCTCTTTAATTCACAGTAGCAGTATATCAATAAGAACAAAGTATGCCATGTTCTAACATCATTTTGGGAAATAAACTGCTGCCTTTGACTACAGAATTAGCCTGTTTCTTGGACCAGATTTAACTATGACAAATGTTCTCAATATCCACATTACCTGTCTGTGACTGTTTAAGGAGATTTGGCAAAACAAGAAGGCAATAAATTCCTGCTGCTGTATTTAGAAAAAGCCTCAGGCATTTTCAGTGTAAACACAATTTTGAATATTTGATTATGCTTCTGTGGGCTCTAACAATGTTTCAAAGGAGAAAATGAGGTACTACGTCTTCTTAGTCTAATCTATGTATTTTCTTCTGCTACTTTTTGCTGTTTTTCCTATCAGGCCCTTTTCTGCAGTGGATGTAAGGTACTGCATATGTGCAAATGCTGGGACAGATGAAATTCCCTTTTCACTGTGTGGAAGTGCTACAGGGACTTGAAAGCAGCCTGCCCATGGAGGTGGTTCACTCAACATGAGCTGCTGGGCTAAGTGGCTCTCCTGGCCCAAACTGACTCCATCTGTCAAAAGAACAATTGCCTTTAAAAATTTTACTGTGTGTTTTAGTCCTGAATTTGAATCCAGACACTCCGCTCCCAAATTACTATACAGCATGAACAAAGAAAGTATATAAACACAGACAAATTACCATGTCAGCTATCTATAGTAGCAATCTGTGAGTATTCCAGGTTGCAGCAAACGTGAGATAATTTGAGTTTAAGACCGCTTTCACTGATACGTGTCTCAATTTTGGTTTGGTTGGAGTTGTGGTATCTGCCTGTAAGTGCTGTGAAACTCATACTTTGCTTTATAGGCCTTTGTAAAATAATGAAATTATTTTACCATTTTGAGCAAGATTCAAACTGATAATCTGGGAGTGAAAGGCTGTTTTTCAAACTTCTAGTCCTTGGTCCCCCAGACAACTACAAATAAATGCTGCAATCTTTAGCTAGGAATGAAGCTCATTATTTAATATTTAGGAAATACACAGTAATCTTAGTGTAGCTGTAGCTGGACTGGGAGATCCACCAATGTAAATTGGAAAATTGAAACAAGATCTGGCAGACTTGTGACTATATGCCCAAATCCAACCCATCAAATAATGCATCAATTTCAAACTAGTCCATCTAGTCTCATAGTAAATACCTGAGTCCCATGATGAATTTCTAGTAGCCATAGTGATGGTACAGTGCAAATCAGATATAAAAATATTGCTGGTGAAAACCTGTGAAGGAAAAGAAAAGATAGCTTGGTACTGTAGCACATCATAAATACCATGTATCCTATCATCATCTGCATTGAAAAGTATCTTGTACCTCCTACCCTATGTGATATTAAGAAATAGGGTAACTGCAAGTAAGAGTTGCTATTCTTGCTGTATTCCTCATGCTGTCAGTACTATGAATCATTGGTTTATTTGTACATCTATCTAAGATCATATATGGAAGTTTAAAATCTATTTTGAAGAACTAACCGAAGGCACTTTACTGTTTGTATTTCCATCACAGCATCCTCTGTACTTTTACAGGGGGGAAAAAAAAAAAAGCCTCTAGCTAACATGCTCTTTCTGATTTCATGAAGGGTGAATTAATACATTGAGTCATTTCACTGAATGACACAGGGATAAGGGCTGTTGATCAAAAAATCCTGTGCAGTGACACCAGAAAGGTAGAAATAGCTTCAGTTTGTCTAAAACAAGCATTTGTTCAGTAAGAGGTCTTTCAATGCAGGATAAAATGATTTATGAAAATGTGTCTTGGCCTTCTTTCCCCGTTTTTGCTGGCAGTTGCATAATTGTGTAGGATTTCTGTCTCTAGTTCTTCTCTCACTGCCAGACTTTTATAAAACCTGTGATGCTGTTTATTGAGAAGTACTAGAGGAGTTTCACCACTGTTTGCAAGCACAGATTCTTGTGAGGGTTGCTAGTATTTTGGCTGGGGTGGGTTTTAATGGCAATTCCTATCCTTTTGAAGTAGGGACGAGGTCTGGTGCCGCTAATGTTCCTCTAACTCTGTTGCAGTACAGAGTGAGCATCGCTGCAGTGCTGCCAAGATGCACGGCAGCCTTTGCATCACGTATGTGAACTGGCCCAGGACAGGGCAGTGGAGTCACACTCAGAATACTCGCTTGATTCCTTTTATCTTGCCATTAGCACATTCTGCAGTGAATTTAACTTGCCTATAGGTATGTAACTGCAGCAACACACAGCAATGTTTTGGTCAAATGCTGTTGCATTTATTGTTTGTTCCTATGCTGAATGTACCTTTGTTTTTGTAATCATGACTTTTCCAGTGGAGATTGTTGAGAAAAAAAAAAAAACAACAACCCTGCTGCTTTTTTGGTTTGTTTGTTTTGGCAGTGAGGTTCTTTGTGATTCTGCAGGGTTTTAGCCTGGATATTTTGAGAGAGAACACACCTCTCATTTGAATGGGAGAACTAACATATTTTACACTATTTCCTGTAGGACTTGAGCATATGAAAAATCCTTCCAGCTGGCAGGTTAGCAATACTGAGCTAATGATACCAGATCAGGCCAGGAGACTTTAGGGGATTTAACCCTGCCTTTCTTTCAGAAGGAGCAATCCGCAAGAAATACTATGTCATCAGGCCCACAATAATACTTTTTCTCCACATATGCCGTTTAGTTTTTTTGTACTGATGTAATAAGTAACAGTCTTCTATCAATAACGAATGGAGAGAATATGAGGCTCTTGGAGGCAGTAGAGTCTTGTGGCACAGTCTGCCCATTGCTTGGATCAGTGATGATCCGTGGATGTGTTTCTACAAATGCAGATGGTACTTCCTGTTCTGAATGTGTTTTCCACCGAAGCAGAAAGTTATCCTGATGCAAATAGATGCTGGCCATTTGTCTCCTGTTCTTACCTGTAAACGTACTTTACTGTGCTGCTTAAAGTGCTGGGCCATTTTCAAAACTTCCTTCTAGGTAAACTTAGCCCTGTCTTCTAGCACATGTATCCATTTTAAATGAATCTGCTTTCTGTATCTATTTTACTTTGGATTTTCCAAAAGCTGACATAGCGAGTGCTCCTTCACGAAGCCTGCTGCTGCCTTTTCTCCCCAGTGAATCGGGTCTGCTTACTCTCCCTGTCTTGTAACGGCATTGGGAGCTCTACTGTTAAATTTTTGTGTGTCCCAGACTTTATCACTGCTTTTAGTGATCCAGGTTTAGAGCATGGAACACTCGTGTGAACTGTCACACAACACTGCTTCTGTTATAATGAGTTTCACAGGTTGCAATGGGCAGGAACTTAAGATCACTGAAATACTGCAGGGCTTATTTTGTCCTGAATTTGGCTCAGGGCCTGCCTGCAGTTTGAGCTTTTAAAAATAAAAGGTCCTAGTGAAATCTTGACAATTAGTTACAAGACCACTTCATTTTTACAGAGCATTTGTTTTGGCTGACTGAGCACTGATGAGCTGTAGACAATTGCACTAATTCTTTAGATGCATGTAAAAAGCCATGTGCTCGGGCAAACTCTGCTGTGACTAACTTTTGTTCATTTCTCAGGCAGCCTTTCAGGCATGAAAATTCCCCTCTAGAATAGCCTCTCAAATCCAAATATTTAAGCCACTCTTGCTGTATTGCAAGTGGTTGCTGCTCATCTTCTGTGTGTCACTGAATTCTGATTGATGCATTATTGTGGTGTCAGCACCACGGCAAGTAGCAGGGACAGGGAACGCAGTCCCAGGGAAGGAGGTGCAAGCCCAGGGCATAGCAGGATGGGGTAAGAGATGCAGGGTATCTGCATGGCATCGCCTGTGTGGGCCCTCCAACACTCTTCTGCACCTCACACCTGTAGTCCCTGACACGCTGTTGCTTAGGAGGTGCCCAGCAGCATCTCCAAGGGAGCGCCTGGCCCCTGCTTCCCCAGCCCCCCCGGATCCACAGCTTTGGAGTACGTACCTCGCCCTCAGCCACTTTTCCCACATTTTCCAACTGTAAGTATGGATACACGCACAGAACTGTACAGAGAGTGGCTCCCAGGTAGTCTGCTCCAAAACTACCCCTTCTGAAAGCCCCTCTGGACTTAGCAAGGGAGCAGATAGGGCTTTACGAGCCAGGACTTTACCCCCCCCCCCCCAAACCCCAAGTGCAGCAGGGGAGAAAATGCGATCCCCTGGAAGCTTGGTAGAAGCAAAGCTTGGGCGGCAGCCGCGCATCTGCAGCAAAGTACATGCAAAGAAGCAAGAGGGGCTCCGGCGCAGCCGGTGGGATATGCTCACCATTTGTAGCCTCTGCCTTGCTTAAACTTGAGGGTGAGCCCTGTCTCCAGGCACAGGAGAAGATTGAGCAGTGCCAGCAGCCAGTACTTGGGTTCTTTCTTCACCGCAGTCACTCTCCAAACCCCGATGAGAGAGTGCAACACAAAGAGCAGGCGGGTAACCAGAGCATTGAGCAGCACCATCAGCTCCATCCCGGACCAGCCCCCTCCCCTCCTCCGCAGGGTCCCTGCGCTTTTTAGGAGCCCCGAGAAGTTACCCGGGGAACCCCCGGGAAGCCTGCGCACCACCGGCACACGCAGCTCTGCCCCTCTTCCATCTCCACAAAGGGGCCCATTATGACAAAAAAGAAACAGCATCGCCCCTCCTCCAGACTTCCTGAAAACTTTTTAGAGGGGGGGAAAAAGAAAAAAAAGGCTCACGCTTCCAGGCTGCAGCGGTTTGCAGCGCTCAATACAGCTCTGAGCGTGCTAAGGCAGGGGCGTGAAGGATTTGTTTCTGTCCCTTCTCTACCATCTGCTCAGGGACTCAAGGGCAAGGAGGTTTCTATCTGGCAGCGACCATTTCTGCTGGCCCTGATTGTTGCTCTCAACTCCCAGATTTCTAGCAAAGAGACAAAATATGAGGAGCGTTACTAATTTGAATCTTCCTTGCTAAGAGCTCCACTGCATCACTGAGATCACAAACCCCCCTTTCCTTCCTGTCTCCCAAAAGATATAATTCATATTTGGGAACTTTTAAGATTCTTCCTTTAACATTGCAATACAGAAAGCAGAAACTATGTACTTAGTTCAATGCTGGAATCCCTGTGTGCAACAGAAGTTTGAAAAGCTACGCAGTACTGAAATCTAGCGAAACTAATACATTGTATAATCTACACCCTGCTTTGGGATTTAAGAAGCAGCCACAGTGAGGAACTTGAAAAATCAGGCTGAAATCTGGGGTAGGACTAGTGTTACCAAACAGGCTAGTAGGAACTTACACAAGAAATACACTGAAGTTTGACTATTAGGTCAGTTACCTCTACACTGACATTTAGTGTCTTCTGTGGAAACAGTTTGTAAAATACAGAGTATGTTTACAAATTGCTTTGAATTTTCTCATTGCATTTATAAAATTTATTTGAATTTACACTTGGGTAACTAAGGAGAAATTTCTTCTTGATCAAAAATGTCACTGCGTTGCTCCGGTTTTGTGTTAATTTACTGCCAAAGCATTGAAACACACAGCTGTAAAATACAAATGGAGAATAAAGTCCACGTAACACACGGTGGTGCTCCAAAGGTCCTGATTTAGTTTCAAATATCCTGTTCTACTTTAAACACAAGGAGAGTTCTGACTTGTGGCCTTTGTAAGAAGGTATTTTTCCTCTATTGCTAGGGTTCAGGTTTTCCTCTAATACCAAGCCTCTTCCTCTACAAAGTGCTGAAGCTGATGCTGGCCATCTGATATCCTTGGGGTGCAGGGAGATGGGAGAGAAGACTACTTAAAAGTAACTCTGCCCAGAAAAACAGAAAACTAAAAGACCATTCCTCAGTAAAGATCACTCACTCAGGAAATGCCTGAGTAAATAAATGGACTGTGCAGCATGCCTTTTTGGAAGCAACAAAATCAAGTTCCTCACGCTCAGAGGAAAATTAAGTCAAGGGCCTGCTGCTGATAGTGTCCTGCCAGCAGCCACCCTGCCATATCGTGCTTTGAGTGCTGTTGGTTCACAGCCCTTCCGTCAGTGTTAAGGTCAAACCTAGTCAAAGAGGAAACGGGGAACAGACAGAATTGAGAGGTTGTTTAAACAAGATATTCCTCTGTGGGAGTGCTTGATGTCTAAGAAATTACATGGGGGAACTGGTGTGTCTAATTGTTCATGGAAATCCTAACAGCGCAGATGTCAGACTTCAAAAGATGATGATCAGCACAACATTCCCATGATATTGTGTATTTGGGAGGGATGTGGTGAGCTTTGCTGATAGCTAGTAGTTCTGCATATTAAAGACAATTTGTAGCTGAACTACTTAACAAGGAAAAATTGATTGTTCGTTGAGGAAATCACCAGTGAACAATCTAGACTTCACATCGGTGGAAGTACCAAACTTAAGTAGGAAGAATATATAGTATTGACTTTGTCTAGCTGACCGGTGAACCATGATGGAAACACAACAGGCTGAGTAGAGGGAGGAAGTAGATATGGATGACTTCAGTTATTTAGTCTAGAAGAGGCAAAAATTACATCAAGACTTGACAGAGCACATTTGTAGCTGCCTCAGTGGCTGTTTTGTGAAGCAGCTGGCTCAGGTGCTCATGAGGGCAATGCTTGAGTTTAATCTTGAGTGGATCTGATGTAGAGAGCATGAGCCAGCAGTGTGCCCAGGTGGCCTGGAAGGCTAGTGATGTCCTGACTTGTATCAGGAACAGTGTGGCCAGCAGGAGCAGGGATGTAATTCTGCCCCTGTACTCAGCACTGGTGAGGCCTTTCCTCAAGTCCTGTGTGCAGTTCTGAGCCACTTACTGCAAGAAAGATCTTGAGGTGCTGGAGCGGGTCCGGAGGAGAGCAATGAGGCTGGGGAAGGGACTAGAGGGAAAGTCCTGTGAGGAGAGGCTGAGGGAGCTGGGGGTGTTTAGCCTGGAGAAGAGGAGACTTGGGGGGGACCTTATCACTCCCTACAACTCCCTGAAGGGAGGGTGTAGTCAGATGGGGGTCGGGCTCTTCTCCCGGGCAACCAGTGACAGAATGAGAGGGCACGGCCTGAAACTGCGTCAGGGGAGGTTTAGGTTGGATCTTAGGAAGCACTTCCTCACAGAGAGGGTGCTCAGGTACTGGGATGCACTGCCCAGGGAAGTGGTGGAGTCACCGTCCCTGGAGGTGTTTAAGGAGAGGCTGGATGTGGCACTTAGTGCCATGGTCTAGCTGATGTGGTGGTGTTGGGTCATAGGCTGGACTTTATGTCAGAGGTCTTTTCCAGCCTCAATAAGTCTGTGATTCTGTGAGTAATAGCTGAACAACTCGCCTGAAATAGGAACATTGATGTGCTTAGACTAGGCATCCTCACAGCGATAAGACAAGCCAGAGTTCTCTGCCACTGCTGTGCTCAGCTTCAAAAAGGAAAACTAGACACAGGAAGCTTGTTAAAAGTAAGACAGGTGGAAGACCTAACTCTTTGCAGGACGTATGGCTATTGCTTCCATAAATCACATGGGTAGTGCAAAGAAAATAAACGTGTTTAAAGAAAAACTTGAGAGAGTGAAAAGAAGCCAGTATTGGCAGGGTAACCGAGATTGCAGGAGCAAGGCGGCAACCTTCAAAAAGCTGAAGTAGTGTCCAGATAAAGAAAACTGAAAAAATGATAAACTCTGGCAAGTAAACGAACATGATAAAGCCGGCTGAAAGAGTGTGAGGGACAACTGGCAAAAAGCATAAAAAAAAAAAAAAAGTCTGGTATCTGTTCAAACACGTCGTGAACAGGAAGTCTGTCAGGGACTTGTTGGGTCAGTGGATGGTCAGATGGCACAGAGGTCCTCAGGGGCTGATAGGGCTCTGCAGGAGGAGCTGATGACCTCTTTGGAGTCAAAGTGTGAGTACGGATGTACACCGTACCATGGGACAGCACTGATCTTATATGTACTAGTGGTTCACTAATTCTGTTATTTTCATAGTTCCTGCTAATTTACAGATTGTCAGGCTTATGACCAGGGACTAGGGAGTACTTGAGGGATAAACTTTGGGATAACCTTGTTCTTGTACTTTTTCCCTGAGCATGGAGTTAGGTGTACTGTCGGAGGCAAAGAGTAGATTAGATGGACATTTACTCTGACCCCAAATGACTACACTAATAGAGGCTTTCTAGTTTCTAAAGAGATTGACCTGGAATGTGTAAGGTCAGAGAGTAAGACTGTTTATGCATGTGGTAGGTTGGTAGTGTTGGTTGGATCCAAGCTCAAATTGACTCATGTTGGTAAGGAACGCTCTACTCATGATACATTCTCTCCTTTTTTTATGCCTGGAAACTTTGCCCACATGGGTGCTGATAATTGCCTGTGTCTGGGAACACTTGAGAGTTAGATGCTTTCAGATGAGCTGCCGTACTCTGGTGTATATCTGGACACAATGGTATGTGAACACATCATAATGTGTGAGATTTTCATTCAAGGCACCTTGGCAAGACCTACTGCATATCTCTTCCATATAATAACCTGCTATGGCATGATTTTATGCATTTGGGAAATATTAAACCTTACTGTGCCCTTGGCACAGGTGACCTTCTGCAGGAATAGGAAATCTGGCACTTAAAAAAGCTGTGCTGCAGACACTTTGCACATGTGTTTGTCTAATTTCTGTTTTTAAGCTGAGTCACTATGCTCATTTTACTAAACAGACCACAATAATCTTCAGAAGTTTGAAATTGCACCAGTTCCCAAGAAGAAACTAGGATTGGAGGTGGATCACAGGCTGAATGCAAGTGAGCAATACTATGCTGCTGTGAAACAGATTGTTGCATTAGCATGTAGATCAGAACTGAAACCTGCAGAGTGTCTGCTGCCCTTGAATTGAGAAGGCCTTAGCTGAAGTGTTGCTCTACTTTTGGTGAACAAGGAAGAACCTAGTGGAGAAGCATGGGAGTGTTTCTGTAAAAGGAAATTAATAATTGTGTAAACAAATGGTTCATTTTTAAATAGCAAAAGTGACATCCTTATTAGCTTACAGTGCTTATAGATTTGAAATATCCCTCTTCAAGCACTTGGAGGACTCCAGTTTGGACAGCAGTGCAGGGGTTGGAAATCCTGTGAGAAGGAATTCCAGTACAGAAGTTCTGGTGGTTTGGGTGATCATGTGTAATGTTGGGTTTGTTGGGTTTTTTTCTTTTGAAGAGAAGCTCTGATCAAAGGAGGTTGTCTCAGAATTTACTTCTATTTTTTACAAACTGGAATGTTTTGGCAGTGAAACTTGGGGGTAGTGGCTTCTTGCCATCTTCAGTTCAAGAGACTTTGAAGATTTGATTTACCATATTCATAAAGAAATAATTGTAGGATATTAAGCAAGTATCTGAAAGAGACTGGGGATGAGAATGGGTCATAAATTCAAGGCAAGTCAACAATATTGTTCTGCTGTGAAAGAGACACACTGGGGTATATAAACAGACTTGTTAACATGCCAGATTTGAGCTATTACTTGATGCTGAGAAAGACCTCAGCTATACTATCCTAATTCAGGTGATGTATTTCTAGGAGAGATCTGACAGGACAGAGTGTCCAGAAAAGAGCAAGATTGCTGAGAAAAGAAAAGGAGGGTTCTGTGATTTAGTCTAGAGAAGAGAAAACTGCAGAGAGATGGCCAGGCGTTCAGGAAGCTGATGCAGGGAGGCCAGGAAAAGCCTATTTCCCAGTCCCGAAGCATAGGAAACGAAGTAAAGGGCTTAAACAGCAAGAAAGATTGCAATTAGGTGTCTGGAGATAGATCTTGCTAGGAAGGACAGTGAAGCACGGAAATAGATTGCACAGAGAGATACCGAATCTCCATTGTCACAGGCTTTTAAGCACAGATTAGGGAAACATCTGTCAGGAATGACAGCAGTTTAGTTGATCACACTGTGGGGCAGAGGGCTGACTAGATCTCTGGAGGTTTCTCCAAGTCTTAGCTCCAAGAGCTCCGAGGTTTATTTCTTTATTATCTGATCATTGTCTTGAGTGTCTGGGGAAGTTTCTTGCCTAAATTAAATCTGCTGAATTTTGCTTCCAGTAGGGTTCTTAAAGAGGAGGAAATGGTTCTGTTTTCTGAATGCTTGACTGCAAACTGTGAATAATTATGACAGCCTTATAGAGCGATCAGAACAAGCAGCAATTAACATACATGTTGAAATGAATGGGAATGATTCAGTTTTACATGCAAAACAAAATATCTCTGATTCTGGCATAAGTGAAAGCCTGATTCTTGCCGATCAAATGGAAGAGGGGAAAGCCAAATCTTTCTAAACATGATATGTGATAGAAGGTACTAGCTATAGCTCAGTAAGGGCGTGAAGGAAATGGATAAAGGAGTGAAAAAACAGAGCGTAAAAAGATTAGCTCTCCAGTAAAGAGCCAATATGATTGCAGAGGCATTAAAATCCCTGCAGGAGATTTACTGAGGACTCTGCCCTGGATTAGAATTTGATATAAAATAACTTAACTGAAGTCATACAATTTCTGTGCCATTTGTAGCTGAGTTAATAGCATATGTTCCTGGAGGATTACAGTCAATGATTAAGGAAATTAGGTTTTGTTTGAATTTAATTTAGTTGTATAAAGCTGCTACAATAATTTACAGCTTTGATATTTAATATTTAATAACCCAGATCTTAAAAGAATTCAAGATATAGCAATGTCATTATATATTGAAATATTATCCCCATAAGTCATTTATATTTGCTAGTTGATAAGTGTTCATCAACTAGATGGGCTCAACAGGAGCTACTTGATAAAAAAAACAGTGCAGTTTTACAGGTGGTGTGG
The DNA here is from genome assembly GCA_020746105.1 of Trogon surrucura. NCBI lineage: Eukaryota > Metazoa > Chordata > Aves > Trogoniformes > Trogonidae > Trogon > Trogon surrucura. Next base: position 33,251,530 of record CM036621.1, read on the forward strand.
AGGGGAATCTTTCTGTATCTGTTATCCAGTCAATCATAATTCACTTAAAAAGAACTTTTGCAGTCTCAGTTTCAGTAATCACAAGAATATACCTCTTGAAAGCCTTCTTCTATCTAATTTCCTAGCTGTTGGCTTCATGAACATTAAATCTCATCTCTTCTTTTCTATAAGCCTACTTCTGCCCCTCCTCATTTCCCTTTTAAAAAAAAATGCTTTCCTTAGTCTCCAATTTAGCAAGTCCTGCCTCTGTTCAGAGGAAAAGAGGAATGTAAAATAACACTCTCATCTGAAAATCCAGCCCCCAGTATTTTCAGACACCTTCTATTTACCACTAAGTTTGTAAGAGCCACAAGATGTGATCTAAGTCCCATCCTGCACACACGCCTCCAGCTGCAGAATCCAGTCTCAAAAAATAGTTCTGCAAGCTTGTTCAAAGTGCAAAACTGCACCATACAAAGGAAAAGAGCACAAGGCTTCTAGTGGCCAATGTATTTTCATTTTTTTCCCCTCTCTTTCCCCTCTATAACCTGAACACAATTTTTACTCCATACTTGCCTTTTTGTGCTTGTACTGATTTCTCTCCTTCTCTGTACCCCTTACTTGGAGGATGTGGCCCATCAAATAGCTGGCTCTTTTGAATAGCTACCACCTACTTTGGGACACTGTCTCCCAAGACATACATGTGGTTAAGGAGAGTGAGTTTGACACAAACTTCAGTTTGTATTCTAATGCATTGCAAGTACAGCCTTCTAGAAAGGAAGGTGAAAGTGCTTACTACATGGCATCGTCAATTATTAGTAGATATGGTCTGCAGTGAGCACTGGGCCCTGGCCACACTGTCAAGTGGAGTGAGCTGGCAGAGCTCCACTGACTTCAAAGCTCCTGCAGCTCCAAAATATGGCACAGAAGGGCAGGTTTTCCCCTCTGCTTAAAGCTGGGGGAAAGCATATGAGCAGTTTATAGCTTTCTAGAGTCATACATCTTTTTGTTGTTGTTTTTATAGTTCAGAAAAAAAGAGCCTTCTTGAAGGACCAATTTTTTCTTAAAGAACTAGGAGGCAGGAAAAAAACCCAACAGTTGTAAGTATTTCATCAGGACTTTTAATTCCTCCTCTAGCCTGGGTTCTATTTCTGACAACACACAGGAGTTCTGCATATCCACATATTTCATAGAAGAATAGAAACCACCTTGCTCTGCAGGCACTACTTCAACTGTGGTTGAAGTGGGATAGGTCAAGTTACAAACACTGAAAAGCTATAGCATTCTTTCTCAGCAAAGAGAACTTCCCAATTTTGGCTATGAATCCTTTGAATGGTGTTTCTACTAATTCTTTCACCTGCTTTCTAGTGTAAGAATCACATGATCACCCCACAGGAAAAACGTCTTTCAAGTTCGGAGCACAATCAAATGGTATCTGGGCACAGGCTCCTGGTGTAGCTATCACTAGTACAAATGTTAGCAAGATTCCACGCATGGAACACTAGGCATACAGGCAAAATATTTCAGGCTTTGTAAGACAATTTTCACAATAAATTTGTAAGCTAGAAGCTAATGGCACTGCTTTTGCTTGCACTTTGGGTACCGCAGCGTCGCATCTTACAATTAAGTTCTTCCTTCATGATCTGTACTCTCTGCATTCTCTATGAAAGTAATTATTATGCTACTGAGTCTAAGCTAATAGGTCTGAGGTCAAGCTAATATAACCAGTGTCTCACTGCAGCTTAATTTCTCTAGGCATGATGTCTTGGTAATTAAAATCATATGCCTCTGATAAAGCATAAGTAAGAGAGTTTGATCAGTTGGCAAAATGATGAATATATTATTAAAAACCCCCAACCTGTAACATTAGTACTGGGTACATGAGGAGTCAGAACTCCCAGAAAGCCGGACTGTATCTCATCAAGGGAGTCACAGGAGGACACCAGCTTCTCAGCACATTTGTGCCTGATAAATAGTGTCTTTGTTGGTATTATTTTTATTTTTAAATGTATTTTCCATGATGTGAAGGTTGGCTGTAGGCCTTTGCCATCATCACTCAGAACAGTTAAACAGTGGTACTTGGCTATAGTCCTCATAAGCCACTTTCCTCCCTGGGGATATTCGGGTTCAGTGTTGAACTGCATATAAGTGTATGTACATTTGTATGTATATATTTTGCCTGTATCCTGACATGTGTTCAGGGTTTAATAAAGAAAATAATACTGAAGCTATGTACATAACTCCTTAGTATTTCTACAAGCTAATTTTGTTAAGTTGGCCTTTTTCTGTTGCAAGCTGCTGGAAGACTCTGGACTGTACTACAAAATGCAGGTTGGCAGATTGGGAAATTATTGCATGAATGCAGACAAGGGGAGAGGGAGCGTGTAAGGGAAACAACTCTCCCCTGCACAAGAAAGACCCTGTCACAATCTGCTAATCATATTCATCATTACATATTCTGTACATTACAGAAATGTAATGACGTGGGGTTTTGTCTGAGAGCATGGCTTCCATAAAGCTGTCAAGATACTTAATGATGTTCTTCTGTTGCATTTGACTGCCACAGACCTGCTAGGTGAAAAAATAAGAGAAGTATCATTAGCAATACTTGTTTTGAACTGGAATACTGCATTGACTTTCCTGTCCTCTTGTTATCAGGGAAAACTTCCTAAGGATGAAAATTTCCACATCTTTGTTGGTTGCAAAATATATTCAGTTTTACAAACAAGCTTCTTCCCAAAGGCTACAGTTTCTGAACAAACCATCTGCTCAATCATTTTCTTTCCTGGCAAAAAGAGAGGCTGAGTGCCAGATTATTTTTTTCTATGAAGTTTATCCATAAGTTATTAATACTTATTTGACACCCGTAGAGATTTTCAACTTTTTTAATTGAGTAAAACAATATTGTTGAGTTGTCTGACAACATCAAAAAATGAGTGAGCATTATTTCTGATCACCCCCACTGTATAGCTAACAATGCCAGCTTGTTTATAAATCATGTCATCTGTTGCTTTCTCTTGAGTGCTTTATCCCATTGACTATACTTCCCTTTTCCTTTTTTTGAGAAATCTGTCTGTGCTGATCCTGGTATACATAATGTCTTGAGAGACTTGAATAAAGGGAGCTTATATGGTGTAATAGGCATGTACAAATATCTTCTGGAGTTTAGACTCAGCAATGTCACAGTGTGTTCCTAATGGTCTTTAAACTGCCTTGAAGTCAAATGTCAGTCTGAGTACCGAGGGGAAAAGTTGCACATGAAAATGCCAGTTTGGAAAAAAACCCACAACAAACCAATAAAACCCCACAAACAAAGCTCAACCAACCAACAAAAAACCCCCACAAAACCCAAACCCCAACCATCTAACGATCCCAGCAAATGGCTACTACTTCTCATGAATTTCCTGAGTCTCATAAAACTGTGTTTGAAATAGCAAAATCTTACTTGACAGGAGAATCTTCAGCACCTGACAAGAAATAATAAGGAAAGGTTGTTGACTGAGTTTTGTAATCATCTGCTGACTTTTCTGTGTTTAGTATATACTACTAACGGCACTACAGGATTCAAATGAGAGGACCGAAGGAAGAGTCTGTAGTGATAGGTCTGGCATATGTTTAGGGCAGCTTTACCCTCAAATTCCTTCAGAGAAAACTTAGAAGTACATCAGAATATTTACCATAGGAAATGATAGTCAGAGGACAAAACTGATAGAGTCTTGTTGGGTTTTATTTCCTCTTTGTGGTTTGTTTTTTTTAAGAGCAAAAATTAATTATTTCATCCAAGAGTTTCCACTTGTGTATTTCATTTACGCCAGATTCTGTTAACAGTTTCAATGGGGGAAGATATTCCTGTTGCTCTTTGAAACATCTTGGCTGATTAATATTCTCCAGTACCTCTACTGACTAGGAGCTATGGAGTTCCTGTTCTGGAAGTTTGATTAGGATATACTCATTTAGAGTTTTAACACTGACTTTGTGGAAGTCAAAGTTCATCCAAATGTAGTATACTTTTAGAAATCCTACTAATCAATTCATTTTATTGGTAATTGAATCAGAAAACAGGGGTTCTTCCAGAACAAGAGACATAAGATTCTGTCAGGTCTGTAAAGTCCCTTTTGGTGTCTAAAAACAGACAACACAGGTTTGGCATGCATGTTGCGACATTTGAGGAGAGAGTTATCTTGTTCACAGAAGGAGCTTTTATTATTTTGACTGCACTAAGTAAACCCAAAATCTTTTAGAATAAGCCCATTAAGTGTAGAGCTCAGAGTCTCAGCCCAAAGATAGAGCTGTCATAACCAGAGATTCTACAAAAATAGGCCACAATTGCAGTTACATCAGAAAAAAAACTTGCTTTACTAATTGCAGGTAATCTATGTGGTTTGAGTTTTCTGTGTTTGCTCTGTGTATGTGGGAGGGTTTTTTGTGTGTGTGTATTTATTTGATGGGGAGAGAAAGAGAGATGAGCAAAGTTGATAGAAGCCTGATCAAGCTGTCCAGAACTACTTTTATTGCACACAGGTAGCATAAATCAGACGGTGAGATGCGTTAGCTTGCAATGCAGCCCGAAATATCCAAAAGCTCAGGATCCTCATTTGCAGTTCTCTATGAGCTTAAGACATTTTTCTCTTTCGTTCCTGTGGTGAATGGGGAAATATTGAGTACTTTCCTTGAGAATATTGTGAAATCTCGGGCTTTTCTTAAAGTATGTCTAACTCTGGCAGAAAAGAAATTTGTAACTGTGAGATTCAGAAAATCCTCCAGTCCTTAAATTCACAGAGTGTGTAGGGAGGATGTGGCTCCTGACACATGGGATGTTGCCTTCTGTGACCCCAAATTGCCACGACTATTGTAGAAGCCGGATAGGCAATGCTTATTTGGCTGTGGTGGATGCCCAGGAGCACTGAATGAAGCAAATCACTGGTGCTACAGAACTAGGAGTTGAAATGAGTGTGCCATGACTGAAGTACCAGTGTGACAGAGGGAACAGTACATGAGCATGTGATGTATAAATTGTAATTTGGCATACTTTGAGAAAACCTAATGTGTGTAAATTCTCTCCACATTCTGAGAGTGGGTGCTACAGTAGATTTGGACTGCTCCAGTTCCTCTATAAATTTTCTATATATGTTTAACAGATTGACTGATCTTTATGGCCTGTTACATGGGGGTTGTTTTTTTTATTATTGATTGTTGTCATTTTTGTTTATGGACTTGTTTATTCCATTGATAGGACAGTATAAGAAGACTATACTGAAGCTTCTCATTTATGATTCTCATGTTTTGTAATTGTATGTTAATAGCTTTCTTGTGTCACCATCTTATTCTGCACAGTATGTTTAATGAAAATATCCCAAAGAATATCCTTTATCAAAGGATAAAGGGTAATAGACTGTGATGTGAAATAAGATGCAAAGTTGTATAATCTACTGGCTGTTGCTGCACACTCTCAGAAGTCGGAGTAGGAAGTTGTTGTAGCTGATGTAGAAATGAGGTGGTGTTAGTATGTAATGAGGTGGGTCATAGTTAAATTAGTAGCACCGCAACAGGCACAACCTGAGATATGCTGTATGAGACATATGCCAAGTAAGAAGGGAGCCCAGACAATGAGAGCTAGACTCTGAAATACCAACAGTCAGCACAGGAGCTACACGTTCAAGAGTCTTCCAGTGTGGTGCTTGGATGTGCATTCTTAAATTCATAGTAACGGTCAGTTTGTGAGCCTGAGGAAAACCAGAAAGGCAAGACATAGCTGAGATATCAGATAAGGCAGAATTGAAAGTGTATTGTGTAGAGGAATTTCTTGTGGAGCAGAGGCGCGGTATTACTTTAAAAACGTGGACAACCCAGCTTAGGCCTAAACAAAGGCTCTGTCCTTGAAGCTACCTTGGAACACAGGGAGGAGGAGGTTTTATCTGTTTTGTGAGAGCTTTGCGAGATGCTTGGCTGGAGGTGCTGGGCCCGGGGGGAGAAGGGGGGGCGAGAGCCGCTTGCATAGTGGAATGGCACTACCCAATAAAACGCTGGCGCGTGTAAACCTGTAACTGACCAACTCTGTTAAGGGGCAGGCGCGGGGACACTGCTGAACTGTATATATTGAGCTGTCCGGAGCAATAAAAGGAAGGACGATCTGTAGCCATATTGGTGTGATGATCGTTAACTTGGCCGGCTCTCCGAAGGGACCCTCTTCATCTGGCGCCTGAACAAGGGACCCTCTATGGACGCTTAAATGCGGATTGCTTAAATGCGGGAAGACTCCGAAGCATCAGACGTGAGCCGATTTGGGAGCCGGAGAGCTGGAGGCAGGAGAGTTCCGAGTGTGACCAAAAGGGCACCGGAGACCAGAGCTTGAGCAGCTGATCAAGCCCCTGCCAAGGTAAGACCGCGATGGAAACGGACGCGGCAACTCGCCTCCTTAGTATACTCTCTGAGAGAGGAGGAAAAGTAAAGGAGCGAGATGTATTAGCCCCATGGGCTCGGAAACGGGAGAAAATGAACGACCCACCATTAATCTTTAGTTCCACGGAATGGCGTGAAGTAGGAGACTTTTTGTGGGACTGTACTCTAGAGGGAGGAGAAGAAGGAAAGGAAGCGAAAGAACTAGGAACAGTTTGGAAAACCGTAATACGCACTCTAGAAATCATGCAAGCAGAAAAGAAAGTTGCTGCGGCAGCGATCGAAGTGTTGGGGGGAGGGCAGGAAAGGAAAAAGGCAAAGGAAGAAACTCCCTGCTCGTCCCAACTGGGTGGAAGAAAAAGAAAAAAAAAAAAAAAAAAAAGGAGAAACTGCACTGCGTTGCAGAATTAAGACTTTGGTCCTTGAGCTGAGCTCTTTTCTAAACAAGTGCATAACTCTTGCTTGTTAATTATGAAAAGAGACCCTGACCAGCCAGGTACAGCTCATGTTGAGAGCTTGACTGTGAGAATGAAGATAAGACGCTTCTTGTACACCAGGTGTGCATGGGAGTGAACGGGAGAGTATGATCAAAACAGACCTGGGAAATTCTGCTCTCCCTGTGTGATAACAGCGTGATCGAAGTAATACTTGAGCTAATAAGAAAAAAAAAAAAAAAAAAAAAAAAAAGAAAAAAAAAAAAAAAAAAAGAGAGGGGGAAGAAGGAAGATCAGGATGAACCCCTGAAAGAGATCCTGAACAAACTCGCTGAATTATCAACTGGACAGCGAGAAATAGAAGAAACCCTTAAACCAGTTCAGCTCCCCCACTACCATCAGCTCCCTCACTCAAGCCTGATTTTCAAGCTTGAACCATAAAGGATCCTTTGCAACAGCGATGGAGCGGTGTCATCAGAGACATTATAATAGAGGGAGATTGGGAAGCAGCCAGTTCGATTGAGTGTCCTGTTATTATTAATAACGGACAAGGGACTTGAGAACCGCATGATCCTGCATGATGTGGCTGTGCAGCATCCTGTCACTTCAACAGCACAGCAGCAACACGACCATGCACTGGGCCTGCCTGTTGAATCCCTTTGTTTCGCCCAGTGACGTGATGGGACCCTGAGGTACCAATTACCAACGATGATATGGACTGGACTGGCAGAAGATGCTTACAGCTGATGGTAGAGCAATTGTGGGAAAATGTGACTGTTCTCAATGTTACCTGTTGTATTAATATGTATCCTCTTTGTGTGACTAACAATGAAGCTTATATTGGTTGTGTAATCAAAGCCACATAGTAGGTGTTAAGGTTTATGTACTAACCAGCAGAGTCATCTTTCTTTAGCTAAAAGCAAGGCAGGGAAACCAGCTGCCTTTTGCTTTGTTAGAAGTGTGTGATTAAGGATCAAAGTATGATTTAGGGCGATGGGTGTGAGAACTTTGACAGGATGAATTAAGAGTTTAGTTAAGGCATTTTTGGTTATTACAGTTTTAATTGTTATAGGCTTACTTATGTTTAGTTGTTTGATAAGTATAATCAAGAAAATTATAAGCAAGCTAGCGGATGAAGCCTGGGTTGTCCAAAAAGAAAAAGGGGGATATGTAGAGGAATTTCTTGTGGAGCAGAGGCGCGGTATTACTTTAAAAACGTGGACAACCCAGCTTAGGCCTAAACAAAGGCTCTGTCCTTGAAACTGCCTTGGAACACAGGGAGGAGGAGGTTTTATCTGTTTTGTGAGAGCTTTGCGAGATGCTTGGCTGGAGGTGCTGGGCCCGGGGGGAGAAGGGGGGGGCGAGAGCCGCTTGCATAGTGGAATGGCACTACCCAATAAAACGCTGGCGCGTGTAAACCTGTAACTGACCAACTCTGTTAAGGGGCAGGCGCGGGGACACTGCTGAACTGTATATATTGAGCTGTCCGGAGCAATAAAAGGAAGGACGATCTGTAGCCATATTGGTGTGATGATCGTTAACTTGGCCGGCTCTCCGAAGGGACCCTCTTCAGTATTGGAGATGTTGAAGGGCAGATTTACAAATGTAACAGGGGGTGAAAGAGGGCAGCATTGTTTAGGATGATGTCAGTAGTGAAGCATGAGTTAATATAACTAGCAATAGATGCAGTATCCCAAAGGGACAGGCTGCATGCTCTGGAGGATGTGGATGAGCTGTCCACCCATTCTGGGCAAGCTCCACAGTTTTGAAGTCCTACATACCAAGGTTGCAAAACTGAACATTTAAAGAATGAGACATTTGGGAACTGAAACCAGAGATGCATTATGCTGTAGATAAATATGTTTACAATCAAAGAGTCAAGTAAGACAAAGAAAAAAAAAGAGTAAGCAGAGTTGGTTTCTCATAATCTGGAGTCCCTGGCTCTTTTTGTATTCCAAGGCAGTTACGCAAAGGAAGTAGAGAAGATTACTGAGCCAATGGTACCAGAAATATTTTACAAACTCAGCTGGGGCCAAGGTGGTGAGTGCTTGCTGGTGTGTTGGGGTTTTTTTGTTTGTTACCAACTGTACTGCAATGTGGCATAGTTAGCTTATAGTTTAAGAATAGATGGGAGAAGCTAAACTTGAGCAAGGTGGCAATGACTCCAGTTTGCTGATGAGCATTTGTACATGTCTTTGTGATGGGACATCTTTGTTGGTGAGCTCAGCAGTACCTCGCCATAAAGTCTTGTGAGTCTTAGAAGCTCCAAAGAGCACAAGAGTCTCTTCACCACCATGAGCTCCCTGAGCACATCACGCTGTGCTGACTTATTATTTGGCACTGAATCAAGCTCAACTCCTCAGAGACCCATGGCTTAGGCTCAGGCCTGCTGAAAGGCAGCTAACAGCTCCGTGGTTGACAACTTTCTCTTCAGACCTGATGGAATATTCTTGTGATCAAGATACAGGCCTGTGCCAGAAAGCAGACTTTCCAAAGGGGGCAGCGTAAGACCACATTATAAACTTACCCAAGAGCCAAGGAACCTCACAGATATCATATCCTGCTCCAAGTGCAAAATACATCTCTTTGATCTTGGTTCCTCCGAGATAAAACACGTAGTTGTGTGTAGTTTTTTCTTTTAATTTCCTACCAAAACAAAACACTTCACTGCAAATGCTTTTCCCCTTGAGGGACGAGAGTGCTAATGACACATGACAGATGTTAGTCATGGTTGCTTTGTACACTACTGGAAGGCACTTGGGTGCTGCAGAGATGTTTATGGCATAAGAAGTTTCGGAATAATGCAACTGGAGCTTATATTGGTATTTAAACTTAATCACTGGCTTTCAGTTTTTTAGTCACCGAGTTGACAGTTAATTTCAAGTTGCATGAAGGGCAGATCTCGGGCAGGAAAAAAGTTATTTTTTCTGCCTGAGATTAGTGCATTAGTAATAGATGGTTTATGGTCAAGGGAATTTGAAACCTAGTCTTTAATAGTGAGGTATGAGAAGTACATCTGTATGAAGGGGAAAAGAAAATTCAAAGAGCTACTGTGGGAAAGAGGTCTCTAATGTTCTTCCCTGGCCTATTTTCAGTGTTCATAAAGATGCTAATGCACCTCTATTGTGCATGTATCTATTCTGACAACCATAATGAAGGAGGGAAAAAAAGCACTAAGTTGAAGTTCTTCTTCTCCAGAGTGTTTATTGAGCTGTTCAACAAAAGCCAAATCTGGGCTCCTGGGTTAAACACTGGTTTCAGATATTAAGTTCTAGATTTTGCACACATGGCATGATTCTTGTCAGAGAGGAGCTTAAAGCCTGTGATTTTCACCTATTCTTATAGTCATCTGACAATACCTAGGTTTTAGTTTTATTTATTGTAAACTGGGTAATTGCAAACCCAGGCAAGATCCTTAGCATCCCTAGTCTGTACTGCATCTCTCTTTCCTAAAGCCTTGCAAAAGAAGATGGTTTAGCTATTAGCTAGCAGATTTGGACTGTCATTTTGGTTGAAGATGTATAGCACAACGTTTTGCATGCCTCAGCAAGAACATCTGTTTGACAGCTGCTTCTGGTTTCAAATCAAATACCACATCCTACCTCCTCACTGTTATGAAGAACTGCAGATGAGAGGAGTTAGCTGTGGCTTGCTTCCAGTTCTGTTTTGTGATCAGCTTACATGCTAGTGGGACAACCAGTAATGGAGAGAGCTCAGTTTTTTAGCTGTCAGATAATTCACAACATGAAATTCTGTAAGAAAACTGAGTACATGCAGAAAGTATTTTCAAGTGTGTTTGAACTGACCATTCATTTTCATGTTTTGAGGAGATGAGACGTTGTGCAGTATCACAGAAGAGACTTGAGCATTTCTCAAGTCCAATAAACATTCAAGCATGTCTTCAAATGCCCTGTGAAAAAGTCTGCCTGTTCCATACAGAATGATACAGTGCTTGTTGCTATTCTTATTTGTTCTTTAAGAGCTATAAATGCCATCTGTAAAATGGCATTGAAAAAAGGACTTCTTCTTGGGGGTACTTTGATTTTGATTTGTTACCACATCCACAAAGGCTTAGCACACGATCAAGAGATTGCTCAGACCCCAGTTTATAACAGCTTGTAGACAGTACAGGCAAAAGGAATGGAAGATGGTGTAGAGAGAGAGGGAGGAGCTGAGGTGAACTCCCATCATATATGCAATACGTGGCTATGAACCCCAGTGCTACTGGTGTATGGTTTCAGATACCTCTTACATGGTACTTATGAAAATATATGAATTCCTGGCACACACCACAGTTTCCTTGAAAACTGCAATATTACATGGCTTGTGCAATAATTTGGGAGTAAAGACATTTTTAAAAAGACCAAGAGCTGATAGAGCTGATTTTCCCAAAGACAGACCAATGGATTAAAAATTTCTGTTCTTCAGCTCTTGTAAGTGCTTGTTTGCCCAGTTGTTTGCTAACAGTTGTTTGCCCACTGGCTTGAGTTCATTTACCTCAGTGAGCCTTCTGGGTGCACAGCAACTGCAGAAATGCGTAACAGGTAGCCAAAAGCAGCTTTTTCTACTGTTTTTGCTCAGACTCTGGAAAAGTACTTGATGATAAAAGGAAATTTCAGCTCAGAAAAGATGAGAGGTATGAACAATGGGATTGGGTTTCAAACTACATGAGATTAGGGTAAATGTTATCATTAAAAGTAATTTAAAACAGAGCTATCTCTGAAACCAATTAGCAAGAGCTTTTAATTGGTGGGGGCATATTTTTAAGGACCTCTTCTTTAATATTTTATGGTAATCAGGCTCTCACATTTACAGTTCAGCGGTGTTCTCCTCAGCACTGTTCTCCATACAAATAACTAGTTAAAATTCTTAATTAGATTATAGTGACTATAGGAAAAAGTTCTTCTAAAAGTAAAATTACAGACTGTTATGACTAATGCTGTACAAATTAGCATAAAGTAGCTGAGACCAAATTATCCCTGAGAGTTTGCAATTAGGAGCACCTGCTATTAGTGCACTTGCTAAACTTTTATCAATTAATCATTACTTCCTCAAATAACAAGAATAAAACTGAATGTTGTGAACATTGTGAGAATGATTAATTGCTAGTGGTAAATTGCTGACTAGCTCCATTATTACTTCTACTTTAAAGATTTTCAGAAATCTGTCTATCAGTTTTATGAATGCATAAATTACACTAATGTACTCAGTATCAGTTGGATTTTTTTTATCCTGCTTAGCTGGTAGCATCTGTTCTCAAACTTATCTAAATTTCAGAGACTTTCAGAGCATGAACTATGTAACAGAACAGTATTTTTACCTTTATTATTTTTCCTCTTCTCTTTTGTGTAACATACCCTGAAATTCTAAAGTTAGGAGACTAAATAAATGCCTTTATTAATTCTTTCAAGTATGTGGTATAGGGTAATTCCCAGTATCTGAAAAAACCTGACTTTTGACATTTGAAAAAAAACCCATTTGCTGTTGTTAACACCATTGCCTAAATTTATCATTTCATCCCAGCTTTATGGAACAGGATTGTCCTACTTCTTTTTCAATATGTACATTAATATGTGAGGGAGTATTATGCCACTGGTGTATAACTAAAGTGCATGTTTTAGTTTTTCATCTGTCAAGAAGCCTCTATTTCCACGGTCTTAGACATTATGAAAAGGTCAGTGAAGTAGAAGTCAAATTAATGATTCAAGAAATGATGTTATTTGAAGGCTTTTTCTTTACACTAACTAAGGGCTGGAGTAGATCTTAAATTTTGCCAATTCAGGGGTGCTTTTACTCCTGTGTATTCAGAGGCATTGCAGCTTTAACATAAATTGGAAAAATCTAAATTGGGGAACACGTCACTAAGCTATTGAGTGAAACGACAGCAGATTACTAAAAAGCATGATATTACTGAATTCATAAAAAATATAGGAAAATCTGGAAATTATCAGGAGATACATGAAATGCTGTGAAATGGCTAGAATTGTTTTTCTTGGCTGTTCTGAGATGAAGTCACTATATGGATGGAACAAATCTGAAGTGCAGCTTGCAAGAACTGCCAGAAATAAAGATTTCACAAAGTTGAAAAAACAAGGTTGTAAATCAGCTGGCAGAGGAAGGGGAAAAAAAACAGCAAAAAAAAGCTAGATATTTTTGACATGCCTCAGAAATGTAAATGTGGAAAGGTACAGGTGAAAGAGCTTTCTCATTCCCAGACCATCAGAGCTGTAAGGAAGAACCACTTTCTTATAACCCTTTAGCTTTCTAGAGAAAAAGGATACTTGTAAACTAAGTCTAAAATTTTTATTACGTTGCTGGTAGTATTACATTACAGGTAGTGCTAGTAAATATTGCTTAGATTACTTAGTCTCTTATAGTGAAATGGAGACAACAGAGGAGCAGCATAAAATGTGTGGCTACCATTTAAAACTAATTTAGCACTTTAAGGGTTCTCAAAGCTTTATGAACATAATAAATGAGATAATAATAACCTTTGTGCAAAATGGTGCAATCAAGAACAGACTTGATATCACAGAATGGCTTGACTTGGAAGGGACCTTAAAGATCACCTAGTTCCAACCTGCCTGCAACGGGCAGGGACACCTCCTACTAGACCAGGTTGCTCAAAGCTTCATCCATCCTGGTCTTGAACCCTTCCAGGGATTGGGCTTCCACATCTTCCCCGGGCAACCTGTCCCAGCATCTTACCACCCAAGCATTAGCATTTACTCATCTTCAAGTAAAGATGTCTAATGTCTAATCTAAATCTACCCCGCTCTAGTTTAAAACCATTGCCCCTTGGCCTATCACTGTAAACAGTCCCTCTCCAGCTTTCCTGTACACCCCCTTCAGGTACTGGAAGGCCGCTATATGCTCTCCTCCAGAACCTTTTCTTCTCCAGGCTGAACAGACCCAACTGCCTTCTCCCGTCCTTGTAGGAGAGATGCTCCAGCCCTCTGATTATCTTTGTGGCCCTCCTGGTGACCCTCTGCTACAGATCCATGTCCTTCTTGTGCTGGGGGCTCCAGAGCCAGACACAATACTCCAGGCGGGGTCTCACAAGAACAGAGAAGAGGGGGAGAATCTCCTCCCTTGACCTGCTGGCCAGGCATCTTTTGATGCAGCCCAGGACACTGTTGGCTTTTTGGGCTGCCAGTGCACATTGCTGGCTCAAGTTAAGTGCTTTCTCAACCAGCACCCCCAAGTCCTTCTCTGCAAGGCTGCTCTCAATCCAGTCATCATCCAGCCTGTATTTATGTTTGGGATTGCCCCAGCCCAGGTTCAGGACCTTGCATGTAGCCTTATGGTGCCATGGAAATTCCTACTGAGAGCTCCTGGTGAGACAAGCTTAGTGCATCTCCACAAAGTGCCCCCTCATTTGGAGCACTGGGCTTTCAAGCAAAAGCTCAAGTTGAGACTGTGCTACTGCAGGCAGGGCAAGTTGTGTCTGCAGGGCCTTTCTGGGTAGTAAAAGCAGTAGATTATGGACCACTTCTCTCTATGTTTTAGGCCTTAACTTGGATTGAAGAGGAAATTAAGAGCAGTGAGGTATTTCTGTGCAGTTACTATCAAGGCAACAATTGAATTAAGACTTGAGTAGCCATGTCATTCAAAGCCATGTTCTTCTCTAACGCTGTTCTGTCCAAACACCCACATATCGTCAGGATCCGTTGTGTAAGAGTGCCTGGCAGAGCAGGTCTGCTGTAATGAACTTTCTTTTTTGATCAATTTCTACGTTGCATAAAGTGTCTATCTGAAGGCAAATATGATGCATACATGAGGTGCTTATCATGTTTCAATTATATATATATATGTACAAATGTCAATTATTTGATAATACAGTTAATCTAAATTCAGATATTCAGATCTAAGGATCAGTTTGAACACTTGGACATCCATAAATCCATGGGCCCTGACGGGATGCACCCACGGGTGCTGAGGGAGCTGGCGGGAGTCATTGCTAGGCCACTCTCCATCATCTTTGGTAAGTCATGGGTAACAGGTGAGGTGCCTGAAGACTGGAGGAAAGCGAATGTCACTCCAGTCTATAAGAAGGGCAGGAAGGATGACCCGAGTAACTACAGACCGGTCAGCCTCACCTCCATCCCTGGAAAGGTGATGGAACATCTTATCCTTGACACTGTCTCTAGGCATATCAAGGATAAGAAGGTTATTAGGAGCAGTCAGCATGGCTTTGCCAAGGGGAAGTCATGTTTGACCAACCTGATAGCCTTTTATGAAGACATAACCAGGTGGATGGATGGTGGCCATGCAGTGGACGTGGTCTACCTGGACATCAGCAAAGCCTTTGACACCGTCTCCCACAGCATCCTCATAGGTAAACTGAGGAAGTGTGGTCTGGATGACCAAGTAGTGAGGTGGGTCGAGAACTGGTTGAAGGGAAGAAGCCAGAGGGTTGTGGTCAATGGGGCTGAGTCTGGCTGGATGCCTGTGTCTAGTGGGGTCCCTCAGGGGTCAGTGCTTGGGCCGGTTCTGTTTAATATATTCATCAATGATCTGGATGAGGGATTAGAGAATGTGGTCAGCAAGTTTGCTGATGATACGAAATTGGGAGGAGTGGTTGACACACCAGAAGGCTGTGCAGCCATTCAGAGAGACCTAGACGGGCTGGAGGGCTGGGCGGGGAGAAATCTTATGAAGTTTAATAAGGGCAAGTGTAGAGTTTTGCACTTGGGAAAAAATAACCCCATGTGCCAATATAGGTTGGGGACTGCCCTGCTGGAGAGCAGCGCAGGGAAAAGGGACCTGGGGGTTCTAGTGGACAGCAGGATGACCATGAGCCAGCAATGTGCCTTCATGGCCAAGAAGGCCAATGGCATCCTGGGGTGTATTAGAAGGGGAGTAGCAAGTAGGTCAAGAGAGGTCCTCCTGCCCCTCTACTCTGCCCTGGTGAGGCCTCATCTGGAATATTGTGTCCAGTTTTGGGCCCCTCAGTTCAAGAAGGACAGGGAGCTGCTTGAGAGAGTCCAGCGTAGAGCCACAAAGATGGTGAAGGGAGTGGAGCATCTCCCTTATGAGGAAAGGCTGAAGGAGCTGGGTCTCTTTAGCTTGGAGAAGAGGAGGCTGAGGGGTGACCTCATTAATGTTTATAAGTATGTCAAGGGGGAATGTCAGGAAGATGGAGCCAGGCTCTTTTCAGCGGCGTCCACTGACAAGACAAGGGGCAATGGGTGGAAGCTGGAACACAGGAGGTTCCATAAAAATATGAGGAAAAGCTTTTTTACTGTGAGAGTGACGAGCACTGGAACAGGCTGCCCAGGGAGGTTGTGGAATCTCCTTCTTTGGAGACATTCAAAACCCGCCTGGACGCGTTCCTGTGTGCTCTACTGTAGGTGGTCCTGCTCTGGCAGGGGGGTTGGACTAGATGATCTTTAAGGTCCCTTCCAACCTTTAACATTCCGTGATTCTGTGATTTTACTGAGAGCTGAGACTTGAGGCATGTGAACCATGGAGGGGCACGTGAGTCCTGCAGCAGAAGACTGGCAGTCGGAACAGAGGTAGCCATGTAAAACATAAGCATAGTGAGGGGTCACTAGCAACACCCTCAGGAACTGCAACAAGAACAAAATGTTGGCATCATAAAATACATCAGAGATTCCCTTTGATTATTTCTTCTACAATTAATAAACTGGCCAAAAGTGTAATTTCAGCAAAGGGCAATGAAAATTACAGAGCACCTAATGATGATCATGCTCAAAAGCATGAAGATATTTGCTGTTTCTCTTGCTGATGTTTCCTTATTTCTCAGCATAAAGGCCAGGTACTTTTGACAGATTTAAAATTTTTTCCTTCTACACCTTATCAAACATAAACCAAAATGAATTTATGTTTTTAAATGAGCCATTTGTACAAGGTGGCTGTGTGCCTGTCCTCTCCTTTTCAGTAGCCTCAGGGTCTGTAAACTTGTTTTCTGCCATTCTCTCCCTGTATTGACCTCACTCTTTCACTGTGCAGCTTTAGCAAATGAAGCTGATTTATGTATGATACAGCTCTGAAGCCTAAAAAGGATCTTCTTGGTTACTTTGATATACTCAGGATCCCACTTATATTTGCACAAGGCTGCAAGTAATAAATAGCTTTGGTCATGAGGGGTGACTGTCACTGTAACTCTTACTCACCTGAAACTGCTAATACATCACAATGAAAGAAATGGTTGCCACTGGCTCTGCTCAAAAGAAGAAAAAATTCTGAAATCCTTGGGACAGATGTTGAACATAGCAGCACTGACTTTAAAGGAGCTGCAGTGATGGACATGAGTATATAAGGCTGTAAGGATGCGTAGGTCACCAAGGAGAGGACGTTTCAAATACTTCTGCTAGGCGTTCCCTTTGGCAGTTTTGTTGGCCTAATTGGGAGCAAATAATGAGGAAAAAATAAGTGGTTCGAGTGAACACTGTGTGGCACTTTTTTTCTCTCTGGTCCCCTGTATTTACACAAATCATCAAATATTTAGTTTTAGTCATTCTAGATGCCTGTTCAGTCCCTTCTCTTCTAAACATAAGGCAGGAAATGTCACAAGAGTAGATATTTCTCATAAGAGTTTCAGAATTTCCTCATCTGGACTTGGTTGAAAGTTCTGCTACATGAAATATTCTTATAATACTGCCACTAGACACTTTGCCAAAATTGGAGACAGAAGAGCTATCTTAACAAATATTTCCCCAACAATTGTAATGCAAGTTCACTTTGCTTTAATTTTTAGACCAAAGAATGCAGCTGCCCTCACATGACTAAGCTAATTCCCCACATTCTGACTACTTTAGGCTTGTCTTTCTAACCTGTGCTGCCATGTGGCTGCATTTGTGTTATGCTAATAGCTCATTTGGAATGAATAAATTGTGGTTGAGACCTGGCCCCACAATGCAATACTAGAATGAGAGCTGTGCTTTGCTTTTGTTTGTGTCTGTATGTATGTGACTCATATGAGACACGAAAAATCAACATAAATGTTGGCGGGCACATACCCAAAAATCAGCTTTATGTGCTAATACTTTTCTTGTTCAGTTCTGTTTCTACTGATCTTGCAGCAAGTGGTGATAAGAAAGTTCTTGTATTTTCCTAGTGGACAAAGGGCTTGTCTCTCTCGATGCTACACCGACACCTCCATTTCAAGTCATGATGGGAATGTAATTGGAATCAGAGGTAGTTATGGTCCTCAGCTCGCTGGCCGTGCATTCAGATTAGAGCTAGTTGGCATACCCTGCAACAGCCCATCTGCGTACGCGACTGTTCCAACCCAATCTGCCGAGATGGATTCATCCAAATCATCAAGGGCTGAGAGCAAACTCTACTGCGTGGTCAGAGAGCGACTGAGTAGGAAGGAAAAGATGTTGTGCTTCAATGATTTGTTGAGAGTGCTCTTGATAGCTTGCAAACAGTCGTGTATGTGTCATCATTCATATATATGTTAATGTTTTGTGAATCTAACCTTTGTAATTCTTAGGAGAAAAGCTGTCTGTTCACTTGTTAGTTACCAGGGAAAGTCCCAGAGAAGTAGGAACAGTTACAATCAAAGTTGCATATACCTTCCCAGATCCTGAAGTCAATCTATTGCAACACACCAATCTTAAAGAAATCAGTCTGTTACCCTGCCAGTGTTCCTTGGGGCTGAATAAATTGTTTTCACAATACCATCCTTTCTGATCTTTTTCCTGTGATAATTTAATTGTTGAAATGTTTTTTACAGAATGTCTTGGGGATTGTCAATTGCTTGGTATCACTATGTCTAAATTTGTGGGAATTTGAGGGGGGTCTTTGAAATGCTGTTGTAGCCACTTAAGAGACATTGCGGAGGCTTCCATGGCACTGCAGAGACTCAAGTACGTGACTTACTGAGTAAATGTAGCTCATGCTGAATTGCGGTCCTTAGTTTTAGCAACATATCACACTTCCAGTTCTGAGAGATCAGTGTAGTCAATAAAGGCTGATTTCTTTGAATATAAGAAATAACTGAAATCCAGAATTGGATATCATTATAATAGACACCCTAGGAACCCCGCAGAATGAGATTTGGTTATGTGCACCGGCCTTGTTAGACGTGACTGACTCTATACCCTTTCTGAAAAAGCTTCATTTGCACACGTGCAGCGCTTAGTAATTGCCTGGTATCTTTAATCCATTTTTCAGTACAAATTAGTCTCGTTTAAATTGACTAGTGAGAGTTAATATGGGAAACTCCTTTAGAGAGAGATTTTGTTGCATGTAAACAGGCAGTCTTAGATCTGCCTTTGCTGTCTGGCAAGGCAAAAAATTGCAAGTACTCTGCTCCAGCAGAACAATTACACTGCATACCATGCAGCAGTATGTCATCACTCCTTACTTACAGCGACATGGTAAGGCTTGCTGATGTTACCAGACCCCTGAAAATATCCTGGAAATGGTTAAATTTCACAAGGACAGACTCAACTCCACTGTACCCCTGTAAGTCATAAAAAGCAAGAATGCAGTCATTTCTCAGGTGAGACTTAAACTGTGGTGAGTGTCAGCATGATTTATAGATCTTGATTTGTTCAGGCAAAGGGCAGTGTGTCTTTATGTCATGTATAGGTTGTGCATATCTGCAGAGACAATCGGTATTTGACTTTACACTGTATTCCTGAATAACTCCATGCTCAGTACTGTTTGCCTTTAGCAAACATTCTTCACTGTTTTGCATTAAGTATTTCCAGTGATTGATAGTTTTCTTGTTCAAGGATTGATAAATGTGAATCAGCTTTTCATCTTGGCCTAAAGGGACCCTTGATGGAGTGGAGATTTTAGGGTTGTTTTTTCTATAAGCTTTGACAAGAGACTGGACAACTTGATGTTAAGTCACTAGGGAATGCGAGCTATAATGTGTGGCTCAGTCTCTCACTCATTATGTAGTGTAATCAACTAAGTGACCAGTTCTGATGGGAATGAAAATGCTGTCATCTTTCTCAGAGAACATGAGTAGATGAATATCCGTTGGCAGACTTCTAGCCAAACTCCAATCTGAAAAACAAACTACGCTGTCTTTAGGAGTGAACAGCAAAATCATGGGAAGCTTGTGGAGAAGCAGTGGAAAAAAGGGCAATGCAGAGCGACAGTCTGTGTGCAGATCGGAGCAACTATTTCGCCACGTCTTCAGTGGCAGTAGTTTTTGAGGTCTTCGCTAAGAATAGTGGTTTGAACTGTATAAAAGCACATCTGCAGGGTTAGATTGTGTGAAATCCAGGGGTCAAACCAATGGGGTCTGTCCCTACAGTATGTTACAGAGAAGGAAGCAAAGAGAGGGCACACTGATAATCAGTCATCCCAGCACTAGCCTACAGCACACCTGGGCAGTAATTCTGATCATTGCCTCCTCAGCAAAAGGCAGCTCCAAGCCCTGCTGTGTTTGCCCAGGTGGCTCTAGAGCCCCAGGGCCCCGTTGCCTGCCTCAGTGTTAGGCTGCTGTGAGAGGGAGGTGTCCTGAGAGCGGGCCTGGAGCAACCCAGCTCCTCATTCTCCTTGCCATCCTTTGCTGCCCCTGGTCACGGTGGCCAGCCCAGCCAAGCTGTGGGCTATTTCCAGAGATGGCTGGGGAAAAATAAACAAGGAAAAATAGGAGACAGGCTTGTTTGAAGGGAAGGGCAAGCAAGTTAACTAAGGTCCTGCAGTCCCTTGCCCACAAAGAAAATTTGAGGCATATGAGTAAGTTTGGGGTCTCTGGGCTTTTTATTTGTTGTGATGTAGGGCTCAAAAGAGAAAAACCTGTTTCTCAAAACTCTGCACCATGTATCTAGGGTGTCGTTCTATGGGCTTCTTCTGTGATTTAAAAAACAACAGCCAAAAAAACCACCAGGAAAAACCTGTCTTAATACAGTCAAAAAAACAAAACCCAAAATGAAAAGGGCATTGGAACAGCTGAATACAGTTTGGAAACATTGTTCAACATAAGAGGAAACAATCAAATATGTAGATACTAAAGCTTAATGTCTTAAGATACTTATTTAAACCAAAACATCCAGGAAAATTTTAGCAATGAAAGTGTTAAGTAAAGAATGTGCATTTAAAGGAAAAAAAAAACAAGCCCTTATGAAGTTACCAGGACAAAAAAAATCAAAGCCTTCTGATGTTCGTATAGCTTTTGCATCATAAAAATGTAAATGAGGTGTATTTATTGCTAAGCCAATTTAAAGACTTAGCTGAACATTAAATACACTGTTGCAGTAACAACAACAAAAAAAAGTTAGCTGGGTCACCAATGGAGAACAACTATAATTCTTCAAGCTAAAGATGGCAGCTTTGCCTAATACTTGTAACCTTTTCCTTCTGCTCTTATGGATTCTACCTTCCTAGGAAATGTCACGTCTCTTACTGTGAATCAGGAGGGGAAAAAAAAAGAAATCAGAGAGGTAAAAAAGTTGATTACACATAAGAAACAAATAGTAATTTAGCTGCTGGTGACAGTAGCAAAGTCAGAATATAATGAAAGGCTTAGTTTCAGTATCACGCAAATGACATAAACAACAAGACCTGAACTCAAAACATCTTGAAAGGGGGGGAGAGAGGGAAAGACAGTGTCTGGTATGTACCATACTAGCTTAAATGGTAAATGTTTCCCAAACTATTTCCCTTGTTCGGCTTGTTCTTTATTCCTTTTCATTTTTCCTTTTGCCCTCAACCTTATTTTCTGCCTCAACTTTGTGTTTGGAAGGACACAGTGGTCCTGAGCACTCATACAGACTGCAGCTATGACTGTAGTATTGCTATTTCTTGAAAGAGAAAGGTAGCACATTAATGCAGGAGATACTCCAGGCCAAAGGAACCACGGCTGTCCTGTGTGGGAACAGTGAGTCACAGCAGCGGAGTCAGAAAACAAATATACATGTGTTTCTTATT
Organism: Trogon surrucura; assembly: GCA_020746105.1. Classification (NCBI taxonomy): domain Eukaryota; kingdom Metazoa; phylum Chordata; class Aves; order Trogoniformes; family Trogonidae; genus Trogon; species Trogon surrucura. Next base: position 33,273,204 of record CM036621.1, read on the forward strand.
TCTCAGATGAAGGGACACCTTTTCAGGTACTGTTTGAATGGCAGTGATTAAAGAGGGTTTTTTAGCTTAAATGCAAGTACTCCAGTTTCCTGTATACAATAGTGGATGTGAATTTGTAATGGGTATTTGTAATGGTGAGATAGCAAACTTCTTTGCTGTGAAAGGAAAGAGCATCTTTTGAGCTTTAATCATCAAACACGTCACAACGTAAATAAAAGTTAAAGAGCACTAATAGAACTTATAGAAGAAATTATGTACATAGGCATCTCAAAAGGTGATTTCAGTTTGCATAGCAGTGGCATTTGAATTTCTCAAGAATAAATTTCTTTACAATATCACGTATGAGAAATTTTTTGTATGGAATTTTTGAAATGCATCAAAGTTTTAAAGCTTCATGGTGGATTTTTATTTGGGGGACAGATTATTTATACATTTACTTGACGTGATGAACTGTTTTGCATTGCAAGGAGCAAAAATTGTGATCAAGGAAAGGAAAACCACATTTGCATTAGAACTAGGTAGTTCCTGCTGATATTGACTCCTTAGTCCAATACAAGCAAACAAAATATTTTCAACTATCACATCTTAACACAATGCTAGTAGGGGAGCCAGTTATATTTGCTATTATTGGCAAGCTGTGAAATAACACTTAGAACAATTTACATTACTTTAAGCAATGTATTTCCGAAAGACGTTTTTTTAAAAAATAACTTCATTCCAGTGTGCTTCGTTTTCCTCTGTAGCATTTTTTGCTAAGATCTGTTTTTATGTCAGGGTGGGAAGGCAGACTTTGCTCAGAACAGCATTGCCAAGGACAAGCTTTAATGCATGTACTCACATACAGGATAAATCTAATTGATTATTATCAGAAATCGTTTTAATACCACGGAAATCAGGGCAGCTACGTAAGATGAACCTGGGACATGCCACCCAACCCTTACGGCTGTGAAGAGAATAAAAAAATAAACATACCTGTGAAATGCTGTCAGTTGGACTATGTAGGTTTACAGCAAGAATTGCCAGTTTTTTGCACACTTTGAGATATCTCTTGTTCCCACGCAGGTAATGCGGGGCTGGACACACTGTGCTGGCTTTGCACATCCCAGCACCTGATCCCAGAAACTTGAGCTTTCCTCTCCCTGTCCTGACAAGGTGCTGTATTTATCCCCACATGGAGTGATAGCTCCTTTTCTGTTTTTTGAGCTTTGGTTGGGTTTTGGGTTTTTTGTCCTATGAGCAGCTCAAGTCTGACAAAAGCTTCCATATAGGTTCACCATGTTGTAGCCATTCCTGATTCAAATCAGTGCAGTTCCAGTGATTTCAATTGACCTATATATTCCCATGCTCAAGCTCAGACAGAATGAAAGTGGGTTGTTTAGTGTGCTACCATCTCAAGCTTTTCTGGAGACTGAAATTTTACTATATATAACACACTAAAGTGGCATCAAAGTCCTGTTTCAGAACTTCTTTGCTTCTCCCCCCCCCCCCCCCCCCCCCCGCCCCCGCCACTGTAGCCCTTTACCACTTTCCAGAGAAAAGAAGTTGAAATGACCAAAAATGAATCTCTTGAAACCTTTAATCAAAGTATTGGAATGAAAACAGGGAGCTTTAAAACTCAGAAGTCTTATCTGCAGGAAGCAGCTAATATCTATTCTTTAAAAAAAAAAAAGTCATATAAAAATGTTGAAGCAAATTTTCTTTGGGAAAAAAATTAAAGCAAAGTAATAGCTTAGGGCCAAATTCACTCCTTTACATTGCTTGATTTTTACAGAGAGGCAGGGCAGGTGCAAAGTGGCTGAATGATTACAGAAGATAAGAGCAGCGGTGGCTCAGACCTGTGAGCTGCCATTTCATCTCAAGATCCAGCAAAAGCCTCTTCTTGCTCCCTCACCTCTGATCTTTTACCGGGAACTAGGGAGCAGAGGTAGGGGTAAGGCTACTAAGCAGCCAGTTTCTCCTTCAGCCTTTAATTGCACGGCAGATCCTGTTCCCTCCAAGCTCTGTGGAGCCATTTCAGTCCCGTGCCCTTGGAGGAGAGACGAGGAGGGCTGGGGGCTGCTGCGGGAGGCTGGGCAGAGCCCTCTGGGCAGGGAAACAAGCCCAGAGATACCAAGTCCTGCCAAACACACACAGTAGAATTGGGGCTGTGTCTGTGCAGGATGAGAATGTCGGCTGAAATTACCCTAACGATCTTTGTCTCAAGATCATCAGTAGCAGATAAAACAGCTCATGGAAATGTGGTATTTTATCAAATGCCCCAATACTTTTGGTACAATGCAGTCTGTATTTGGGTAGGGAGCACCATGCTGAACTAGTTATCCTAAGCTTGTGTTTCACGCACTGCAGCTTAGGCAGGCCAGCAAATAGCTCAGTAACACCACCTGAAATATCCTGGCATATATCTGACAGCTCATTGAGAGAATATCCTGTAAAATTGATGACCTGACTCCATTACTCAAAATCGAGTTGGTGTAGTGAGGTAAACATTGGTAAGGCTGTTTGGATGCTGTTACAGGAAATGAAATCCTCAGCATATATGGAAATATTTATTTTACATTTTGTGTGTTTCAATAGGAAATGAGCTCCTATTTATCTTCTCTCTATAGTGAGAGGAACAGAGCTCCAGAGAAAGTAACAGCAGCAGTCTCCAAAGGTTTTCCTCTTAAAAAGCTGTATCCCTGGGTCCCTGTTGCCTTGCCTTGCCACACTCCAACAACAACAAAACACAACTAAAAAAACTAGACTTCATAAATTATTTTTGCACTTAGCCACGATAACTTACCCTCCTGACTCACCTCAGATGTGTGGCCAATAGGACTTTTCTGACTGCACCTTCAATGTCATCAGAAATAAAAGTACATAATATATCACTCAGGGACATAGACATCAGTTAAATTTGCGGCAATTCTGGGCAATTTTTGGTATATGAATAAAATTGATGTTAGTTCTCACTAATCAATCTTAATGACACAATAACACAGAAATAGGAAGAAAAAAACACCGTGTTTTGCCACCTTAGGATCATCTTTCTGTATTATAAATTAGTATCATGTTTAAATAGCTGTCTTGATTGCATCTTGCTTAAGTGAAAAGCAAATTATAAGCTGAAATGGAATATAAGACTTGCCCTACTTCTTATCTTGAACTCATCAATCTACTGCACTTTACTGCCCAGTGCCCAGGATCTGAAATCTTTTCCCTTCAGAAATATGGTTTCAAAGTTTGCAACTTTGGACCTTCAAAGAAAAAGCAAATAGTGGAATGGAAAATACATATGTGTAATACATATATGTCAGATATGTTAGTTGACTGACTTTTTTTTTCCTCATTTTGGTAACACTCAAAAGTTTGATAGTGGAGAAATTATCCTGTTTCTTTATTCAATAACTGTTTAGGCTCCACAATTTGAAAAACACTTTCTCACAAAAAGCCCTTATCTAAAATACAGCCATCATCGCCACAGTGACTGAATGCTTCATCAGCATAGATTGACTTTATATTCACAATAGCAGCACCCTGAGCTGAGAAAGTTTTCAACCCTGACAGCTAAGTGGGGAAAAGGGAGAAGAGAGGAAGTGTAGCGCCTTGCTTATTTTTCTCAGCTACCTGTTGCTATGAAGTCAGGCTTTCCTTCCCTTGCCTATAAAGGGAAAGTGATTTTCATAAATGCTACGAAGGTCTCTGCTTTCCACTCTCAGTGGTGGGGGAAACAATGAGAGACCGTCAGGGATGTGGAACACAAAGCCACCAGCTCATCACCACTATTTGAAACAGTTAATATTGAGGCTAGTGACGGTATGGGCAAAAAGGGCTGTAAAATATCCAGCCTTTGAGGCTCAGATTGAAACTGAGAATATACCAGTTTAACCAGGTCTAGTGTTGTAATCAAGCAGTGAACAAGAGCTAAGGCAAGAGAGATTTAGGTCATGCTCTTTCTTCCCTCCTACCAGCACCTGCTGATCAGTGTTTTTCTTCTAATGTTTTTGTAGTCTACCCATTATATTAAAAACATACTTTAGTTAGACTCTATGTCAGAAACCTTACCTGGTTGTTTAGCAACTACCATAATAAGTGTGAGAGGCATCTTGTCCTGACCATGTGGAAGCACAAGGAACCCGCTGCATGTCCCAGTCACTTTAGGTAAGATGCTGAAGTAGGTGTTGCACCTAAGGCTGCATTAGCAGGAATGACACGGTGCAAGTGGCAAGTGTTCTGCATGCTGCTGAAATGGTTACTGAGCTCCTTGTACCCTCCCAAGCAAACAATCTGTCCAACAGCCTTCATGTCACCATTTTAAGCAATCCACTACAAGAGGTGGATCACCAGTTAGGCTTTCTCCTTGTCATCAGTGGACTAAGAGTATTTGACTGCACAGCTGATGTTTTTGTATTATGCCTTTTCTGCATAAAAATGTTAGTACTCAGCACCAAATAGCTGTAATTAAGCACTTTTTTTTTTTCCCCTGAAAGCCTTAAAGTGCATTAATATGTACCCAAAATGTGTTGTAAGTGGATTATACATTTGTTTCTCCTATGCTAACAACAAATACTTGATTTCTTTAAGCCTCTCTTTCTCTCCAATTTTTCTTTTCATAGCTGTTCCTAAGCATAATGCAACTCTGTTTTCCAACCTGTCTGTAACCATGGCTTTAATTTTTTGTCTCCTTTGCTAATGAAAAGAAAAATCAAATCAATTTTATCAAGCTACTGGTAAAGTACAGAGAGCATTTACTGTAATTAGGACATTGCATTACAGAAATGATCTAAAGAATCTTGTTAAATGTCATCGCTCTTAGCAAAGAAACTGCAGAAGTTGAAATAGGAGTGGAATTTTGAAAAGGAGAGTTGAGTAATTTACTTAACTTTTCAACCATGTTCATGAGCTGTGTTTTAATTTAACAAGTTGGATTTTCTTTCTACAGTAAAATATTAGGAGAAATATTTGATCTAAACCAGGTAATTCAACACGTGGTGCTTTGTTTAGCAGCTGTTAGGTCACCCTCCATTCCTTTTGGTAGTTGGAACACCACAGATAATGACAAGGTGCATGATGACAAATACATTAATTGTCTCATTTCCTATTCTGTCATACACCAGATCCTTCAAACCACTGCAGAGTAAACCCAGTGCTGACTAGAGCCTAATTCTCTATCCTTTTCAACTTTATTTTTTAAAGTATACAAATTTCCTTCAGAACAAGTCCAGTCCTTCAATCTTATCTATATGGATGTAGCTTGTATTATTAATTCACTGGAACTAGGTGCCTATCCTCTTGGATATAAGAACTGCCACTGCTGATTGGATTGCAAGATTGGAGCAAAATAAGAACCCCAGTACTCTGCAGAGAGGAAATATCATATGATGAAGATCTGCTCATATATAGCACCATTTGGGAATTAATCTTGCAATCAAATTGAATACAGGATTACCTCTGAAACCCTTTTCTTATATCTGACACACATTACACTAACCTACATTTCTGAGAGCCAGGCTCTAGTACAGGAAAGTGTAGTCATTGTGCAATTGCTATGAGTTGGCAAATATACAACGACAAAGGCTTGGCCCTGGCTCCTTCTTTCCTTGCTTCAGCACTTGCGAGAGCAAACCTGGCCCGCACTCAGACAGAAATGATGACATAGTTCATGGAATTATTCGTATAAATTTTATTCTGCTTACTTGTTCGCCATGCCTGTTCTGGGCTTACTTGAATTCTTCACACCTTGGCTATATGTGTGAAACCTCTCATTCTGCAGAGAGGACTTTAACTTTCTGTTCTTCCTTCTCTCCATGAGTAAGATTATATCCTCTTGCTAGCACAACTGTGTAGCCACGTAAGAGCCTCTGAGCAAAGTACAATGTGGAGGTGGTGATTTTTTAAAAAGTATTTTATTTTTTCATCTCTTACAGAAACATTTCCTTAGATGCCAAACTGTCTGTATTTTATAACATAAAAATCAAATGCAGGTTGGGTTGTGAAGGAACTTATCCCTACAGACAGAGTATAATACTGAATATATCAACTGTATCTCTCTTCAATATGTGCAGAATTTTGAAAGAAAAGGATCAAGCAGTTCTTTAAAGTTCAGATCCTGAAATCGATAACTTTTCATCTGCCTCCATCTGCCCTCCCCTACCTGCTATCTAATGATCTCTAAATATCTTTAGACAGAGAAATATTTTGTAGTATTTTGGACTGACCTGGTCTGAGGATAAAGTACACTCTGCAGAAGAAACAGGAAAAGAAAGTGGGGAAAACAAAGGCAAACATTCAGGGGTGATCAAACATATCTGTAGACAGACAGGATGTCAGGGTGAAATAGATTATGAAAGCATTAAGATCTGGCAATTGAAAGGAAACTAGAGTGCTTTTGATAGTTAAACATTGAAACTTTATTGAAAAGGGGTTGGGGTTGTAATGAAAACAACATCTGGCTATGATTGCTAAAACTTGATTGCAAGAGGGAAAACTGAATGATATTATCTTACACTGATTGACATAAAAAAAAACCTTGCAAAAACTGGCATTAAAAAGGAAAGTTAGACAGATGTAGCAAAGCAACAGCTGCTGGAGATGGACAAGCTTTCCCTGGGGACACATTGCCGAGGAAAAATAAGAGCCTTATTCTGATTGCCTGCTGCTGCAAATCAGCATTAGCTCCACTAAAGTCAAACTACTCGTCCCAGCGCAAAACTGGTACAAGATGAGAATAGGGTATTGAAAGCAAAACGATAGAATATGGCAAATTTCTGTCAAGAATCTAAATAGTTTGACATTATGGTCACATGTAGCTGAGTTTCTAACCAGGTTATTTTTTATGATTGATGAACATACATATTGGCAGCATGGTCAGATATTCCACCAGGTGGAACAATCAGAGGACTATTCTACACATACAAAGCAGGGAAGAGAGTAGGCTCAGATTCTTCCTGTTGTACGGTATCTCGGTGAGAGAAATTCCGTGCTCACCTATTTTCAGGGATATTTGGGGGCAAGATAGGGGCAGGAGGAAGATGATTTGAGCTTCCTATACTCTTCATCTTTTTGCTAAGGAGCCTTCAATAGTTTCTAGTGATGAAGGATGGGTGTTCTCCAAGCCAGGCCTGCCTGACTTTGAGACATACCCAGACCCCAGCTCTAGAGCACTCTCCAAGCTCTGGAGTCCAATATACTTGTGCCTCCAGGCTGGAGGTGCACAGGCTCATGGCAGAGCCATCAGTCAGGTTTTGGGTGCACTGCTCAGAGTAGAAAATGGGAATTCCAGCTTCTTGCTGCTACTGGCAGTTACAGAACTGACACTAGTATCTGCTTTTCTAAACAGTTTTATAGGCGGTTTTTATTTTTCACTCTAAAGTGTGACCACGTGTTAAGGGAGACCAGTTTCTTAATATCTGTCTTAATTTTAAAGAGTACAGGTTAGATGCTGCTATGGTCTGGTGAATAGTCTGTTATCCTCTACATCACATACAAACACTGGCTGCAAGATAAAGAATTAGAAGCGAGTGTGCGCAGACTTATAAAGCTGTGCTAGGGAAAGGGGAATATGATAGAATTAGGAAAGGACACACACATGCCAGTTCAGACAAATTTATTGTGTCTTCTCTCCTACCTGCTGGACCCTACAAGTGCAGGGTGGCAGCACAGAATATAATTCCGTTTGATTTTATCTGCTCTCGGAGAAAACAGAAGATTAAATAAGTCCCACCACTGCTAACTATTGGCTAACAGAAGAAAGGATGAATGTTCTCCCTCCCTTTCCCATCAGGCAGTTAACTGCATGCTTCCTTTGCCTACTATATGTACTTTGTGCTTCAGCAAATTTCTTTAAGCTGACAGGAATAGAAGTAATGTGTCTCATCAATTGGGCTTTCATCCTGTTTCATCAAACTTCTTAAGCTTTTCCCCCTGGCTTTCTGATTTGTTTCTGAATCTTCTATCTCTTCCTGTTAGACCTCCTCCAACGAGCATGTTGTACAGTGCTTTCCTTCTACAAAAACTAGATTTATGGGATTTTCAGCATAGAGGGATCTGCTTTACAGTGACCGTTAGCCCTTGGGTATCAACATATTCTTTCTATACCTATGCTAAGGAAAAAGAAAATCTATTCACTTTTTGTATTGTGCACTTTTGTTCAAAGTGTGGTATCAAGATCAAGGGGGTCATCAAACTGAAAGCTATCACATAGTAGTGATTTCTTGCTTTACAGGTAGAATAATTTTCAAACATATTATTGGCCAAGCAGAAGTGTGCACATACCCTTAGGAAAAATTCTTTTCAGGAAACCAAGTAGCTTCCAAGTAGTACTCAGCTTTTAGGTGGTAAGGCAGTGGCACAAAATTAATTTCCTCCCAATTTAGATCCATGCATCTTCTTTGTTTTAAATCTGTTTTGTGATATCAGAAGGTGGCAATCACAGCTGGAGGCCTGGCACTAGGTGCTAGTTGGTGATTTAATACTGTCTGTAAGTCTGCCCTTTCTGCTTCTCTGAACTCGGGGATTCTCATCTTGAGGTTTATCACCTTCACATAAATGTGCTGTAATTGTTTTTTTTTTTTTTTCTAGGGTGGAGTACACACATGGGAATCTGTCTGCTGGTCATCTCAGAACGTATTACAGTGGCTCAGTGTAGGTAGCCCAGTGTGTGCTCTCTCCAGTGTCCCAGCCAGTCCCTATGCAAACACCAGTCTGCAAATCATAGGTGAGTTTTCCAGCCCATGGTCCTGATAACAAGCTGGTGCAACTGCCTGGAACTGCCTTACACCCCACTGGCTTGAAGTGACACCAGAACTGCCTGTTTCCGTAGATCTGCCTTTGCATGGTCTTACCCTTGCTCTATAACTGGAATAGGCCATTTTGATAGCAAATATTTTTCATACAATGATATTTCAAGCTTCCATATTCTTTCAGACACTGCGTGTTGCCTAATAGTTTTCTTGGGATTTATAGAAAAATACCTTTTTTTTTAAACCATGTATCAAAGGTATCCGTTACTGATGGTTTTGAATTCTTAGTTGCTTGGCATTCATGGGTATCTAAAGAAATGGTGGCTGGTCTTGCAGCGTAATTTCAGTCTTCAGTTGCAATTCTGGTTTATTACAGTTGGTGTCAGTCATAAATTCACTCAGAATTCCATCCCTAAGTGGAAAGCTCATCAAATTACTGATTTCCATTTGCTGTGTTTAGTGTTTGCATGTAAAATAGTTTAAACCTTGTAAATGGGTTCTAAGCAAAAATTCAGCTTCATTTCATTAGGCTTGAAACATGGAGATGAGTCTTGCAGGACCTATAAGACATTGTCACGCAATGTTTGAAAGTAGTTTATCATTTCTTGCTTCACTTCTGTGTCATGTACTTAAGCTCTTGTCCTTTTCAAAAACTCAGCATTTTTCTGCCTGCCTGCAATCATAGGAACTTTTTTTTATAGGAGGGTGGCAGTGAATATCGTGTTGGATTGCAGATTGCAAGGTTATCGTTGGAGAATTTAATGATCTAATTATTATTTTAAAAAATTGTTTCTTAAAGCTTACTTCTTGTGGTAAAAGGTTACCCCTTTTATTTCTGAACAATGTCTAAAATAATGGATCATTAAGTTGGACTGAAGTGTCTTGGTTATATTTAAGCATTAGTTGATAATAATTTTATGCATCATGTAAATCTTTACATAATGAAGTACTTTGGCATTCATGCCATGCAGTTATATTTGCTTTTTGATGACAAACTAAACTGTCACCGGTGTGTGTAGCATTCCAAGTGCCCTCTACCATTCCAGACTGATTTGCTTGGAACTTATGTGGTTCTATTTTAAATCAGGAATATAACATTAAAGGATTTATTGGCGATACCAACTTCTAAATACTTAACCATTCCCAACTGGAATACCTTTGTGTTAAGCATGGTTTTGACGTAAAGAAATGCTACTTTCCTAATGCCTCTGAAAGGACTTGCTCCCTGTTACTCCACAATTGAATTTGACCCTCAGTTGACAAGTCCCCACTCCTCCTTCCTTCTCACGTGCAGTGATCTGTGACAATAGAAATAATGTTCAACCTTGTTTTGTCTTGTTAACAGCATGTGGTTAGAATATTGTACAGCCATTTCAGTAATATTTTTACACTTGTCCCCTACTGTCGTGGCTGGTTGCCAGCACGGTGATCTATGCTTTGTTTGCCTCCAGATGTGATTATTGCTTTTCTTTCCTGGATGTGCTATCTGAATGCGTTCTTCACAGATTAAAATGCTTGAGCTCTCAAATGAAGGACTCACTTAAACTAATTTTCAGTGAAAATGAGCACAAAAAATCCTAAAGGAATAGAAAACACCTGGACAAAATTTTGCTTTCAATTAAAAAAAAAAAAATTGAAATTACCTTGGTTTTAAATGATGATGTAAGCTAGTAGAGCTTCAAAATCCATAACCTTGTCTTTTTAAATGCAGCCCTGGGCTGCATTTTCTAGTCAAGGAAAACTTTTCTATGATGCTTAGTACGTTTAGTAAAAACTCACACCTTTGTGGTGAAAAGACAGCTTAAATAGAACATTTTTATAAGCCTTTGATTTCTTCCTTCTTTTACTTTAAAAATTATTTTAATGCCTGTTTTAAGGTATGTTGAACTTCAAGCAAATGAGAATTTTATATTCCTAATTAGTGCTGCATTCAGAGCACTTAACCTTACAAATATCTTTTGTTTCAGGTAAGACTTCCTTTTCCCTCCACCTTTCCCAAGTATCTTTGTCTGTGGACAACAGCTGATCTAAAGAAGTTAAGATCAGGTATGTCGGAGGTGAACACAGAATCATAGAATCATTAAGGTTGGAAAAGACCTCTAAGATCATCTAGTCCAACTGTCATCCTAACACCACCATGACCACTAAACCAAGTCCCACATCTACTTGTTTTTTGAACAACTCCAGGGTTGGTGATTCCACCACTTCCCTGGACAGCCTGTTCCAATGCTTCACCAGAAATAATCATGCTTTAGTGACCGCAAAGAATTTTGAAAGAAAAAAACTATGAGTTTTAATCCTTCTATCAAATGCCTTCCCTGGTATACATGCTCCTGAATTTCTTATTTTTAAATGTGTATTGGCTCTGACTTCAGTATGAATGATATACTAGCATAGTTTTCCATAAGCTGTAACAAGAAAATGCATTATTAATCTGGAATACATATGAACATCTTTAGAGGAAATGGCTTGAATTCAGACATCTGGAAAATGAAAGCATTATGTATTGACCTAGTGTAATTTGCTATGATGCTAATAATTTCCTATTCATTTTCCTCAGTATCAGTGAAAAGGGTATTGTATTTAAAAGCAGAACTGCTTGTACTGTATTATTTAGAACAGTACTGTAAAACCAGAAATTACTAAGGAGAACCACTGCAGCTCTATCTAGCAAGACACATTCCTGTTCTGTTGCCTTGAAGTGCCCTGAGTCAACGTGTATCCATTTGCAAAGGCTTCTTCACTTCTGTAGCAACAGTGGACAGGTCACTTGTGTAAACCAATGCCAGTTAGTGCAAAAATGCCCCACCAGGTACAAGAAATCGGTGCTTTCTACAGAGGACCTGTACCAATTTGCCTCTGAAAGTCCCTGATCCGAGGCAAATTAAATAAATAACTGAACAAACCCATGCAATAGCAGTGTTGCATGTCTAGCTTTCAATTCTTTTGACTAACAGCAGAACTGTGCACTGCTTCTCTTTAGAATCTGTTTGCGCTACCTTCAATTACTTGCTGAGAGCTGCTCAGATCCGGCCTCCATGTCATTGTTTGTATTGCACAGAAACATGAATCAAGTCTGTCAGTGTTTTGATGTACACGCCAAGTCAACAGTGCCGTCATTGTACGTATTTATCAAAAAACCCTCTGTGTTTTCTACCAATAAAGACAGAACCTTTTTGCCCCTTTGCTTGTTTTTATCATTCCATGGAAGATTCCCTTAAAAGTGACATTTATTTGTCAGCTGGAGAAAATAATCTTGTCAGGTGTTGTTCTTAATTATAGATTTTGAGATTTATGAAGTTTAGGCTTTATTTTTCACTTCGAGACATAATGTCTCAAAAAGAATAAAGTAAATACTAGAGCTAGCATTGCATTTTTATGTTTTCTTTCTTTGGCAGTTACTTTATAAAATTCTTCTACTTGTGACGAATTACATCTAGCAATAGTTCTTCCAGAAAGCAGAGGTTTGGACAGGTAGACATTTACTGAATCCCAAAATACAGTTAGGAACAAGCTATCCTAATCTCTTTATGGGAGAATATTAAACTGACATTGTCAGTTTAATTTCATCAAAGGAATAAATGTTCTGTTGCCCCAGGGTCTCCAGGAAAAGGTATTTTGAGTTTCGGTCATTATTCCAGGCATAATAATCTCTTTTCTTCTGAATCAGTGTTATGGTCTTAAAATAGGAAAAGCAGCAGCATACAGAAAGTGATATATCAAAAAACCCATGCATTTTAGCTTGGATTCTCTGTAATGGACAAAAGCTCTGAGACAAAATAAAACTATGGTAAAATTTCAGCACTGGAATTAAGCAGGTCTTTGTTTCTATATCTAATATTGTTAATCTGGCAGCTCTCATTAGACCCATAGATGTGGTTCTGCACTCGTTAAAGTTCAAAGCAGTCCTAATTCAACATTTTATGCCAGTGTCACAGTTTAAGACCAAATGACAGTGCAGAGACTAAATAGATTTGGCTATCAAACACTTAAGTCATGGATACATGCAGGTTTTGGAATTACACATTTTCCTTGTTTGTGGAAGAGGTGACACAGTCCAGGAGAAAAATCAACAGATTAGTTTATTTGTTCCAGTCATGCTACATGCCTTTCTTAACTATGACCATCCTCTTCCTTACAGGTGTCCCTGGAGACTGAAAAGATGGTCCCAAGTCCTGCTGCAGGACTGTGAGTCCCCTGACTTCTCTCCTAGGCGCCGTCTGTAACAACAGCAGGCTGACAATATCTGGTGCTTTGCTGGCTCGTTCTTGCACCCGGTGCCTGATGCTGGCTCAGTGTTGCTGGTGCTTCACAATCTGCTCCTCTCAAAGGCTCCCCAATGTAAGTGACTTCCCCGTTTTTGCAACTAAATTACTCCCCTATGCTATAGGGTTAACCTGCTACAGCAGGTTATTTGCTTTAAAACAGGTCTTCAGTGCATTTCTCAAATGTGTACTCATTCATTAGATGCTGGTCTTAATCCTGTATTAATCCTGTATTAATTACTGTATTTAGATTTTCACCTACAACTCATTACTCTGATGCCTAATAATAACCATCAACAGTCAGTTTTTTATCCCTTTTACTATATTTAAAAGAAAACAACAAAAAAAAGCTAGCTACATTGCTACTAATGATATTTGCCATAAAGCTTCAGCTGTGTGCTTGGTGCAAAAAAAATAAAAATCCACCACCCCCACATCCCCAGCCCCATTGAAACAACAAAAAACCCCTGCAGCTTTATCTAATGCAAAGATTTATAAATTGGATTTGATCCAATTCATTTCCAGTAAGTTTCACAGTCAGAAAAAAAAAGTTGCTCTGTTTAACGCATAATAAAAAAATAAATGTAATGGATTCATTTGCATTTTTCTATCAGTTATCTATGATTCATACTTACATCCTGGAATACAATACATAGATGAGTCATACAGAGAAACAGCCTCTGCATAGGAAATTACACTGTCATTTTAGAGTAACATTGCTTTCCCAAACTGAAACAAAGATGAGCCACTAGTAATCACAGATAAATCTCCACAGAGTTGAAGTACTTGTTTAGAAAACCCGCTCCCCTCTGTGTATGCAAAATGAGAGCTGGATTCAGAACATATGAAGTACACAGTTACTAAGTCCCATTAGCTCTGGTGGTCCTGGGAACCTCTCAGGCTCACCACTTCAGTTTATGTGTTTCTCTAGGATCAAGATCTTAATAGACAGCTTGAATTTTGGCTGAGCCTCCTTCCAGGGCTGTTCTGTCTTTCTTGGAGCTACGTGCACATCTGCAGTCAGGTAGTTAGGTGCCAGAGTGCATGTCTGGTACATGCAACCTGTTACAGAGCACACACTTAGCCATCTCTAGAAGTGGCTTGCTGGGAACAGCAAAGTCTAATAGAGGTGCCAGGACAAGATCCCTCCGAAGTTGAACTGCCAGTGGCTGTCCCAAATTCCACAGGAAGCTGCGCAGTATCTGCCTGAAGAGCTGCAGTCATTGAAGCACGCTGTCTAGGGAGATGGAATTACTACTTCCGATATAAGACATCTCATGAAGCTCTGTCCTTCGTACGTTAACGCGTCCTCTTAAAACTTCTGGAGGCTCAGAGAATAACCTTTTCCTCTTGTTCTCTTCTGTATGAGATCATCATTCAAGGCAGAGAAGAGATGATGCCCAAGAGCTTTCTAGCTTGTCCGGGATGCACTGAGTATTCCTGAATGATGGAAATGGTAAACAGAAAGAGAGAGAGAAAACTTCATACCAACAGCATCTGCTGACTGCCAAATGTGTTGTGATTCCCCAGCCTTTTAAAAAAATGCTATTCATATGCACTGCAAAGCCTGCAAGAGGAGGAACTAAACACACCAAGATTTGAAGCCATGTACTCCAGAGTCTGGATATCATTCAGACTGTGGTTTCTGAGTCCAAATAGGAGTAAAACACAAATTTTCCCAAATCCCAGAAGCATAAGACTGCACACCTTTAATCACTAGTATATAGTTTACCTGATTAGTGTTTTCAGAACAGTAGTAAAGCTCACAGAGGGAAAACAGACATGAAAACCTAGAGTATATGCATGAAATATCAGTGATTATGTTATATATGCATTTGAGAATTGTACTTTATTCAAGTAAGGATCTTATCCAGCTCCCATTAAGTCAGTGGGAATTTTGCCAATGAAAACAATAGTAACAGGATCTGGCCAAAATAATTTAATCCACCCTTTTCAGCTGCTGTGTTCACAGCAAGAATGTTGCCATTACAAACTTTAAATGGACACAAATATTCACTTTAATTTCCTAGAGTTTGTCTACTTGCTTAAAATTGCATTTGTGATTAAAAAAAGAGCAGCACAGTGTATTATGGCTGCATTTTAATCACTATAAGTTCAGGAATAAATAGAAAAACAGCTTAAATATTTTATACAGATAATATTGCAATCTTGAATTAACAATTCATTTTAGAGTTGTTTATTTCTTTTTCTTTCCCTGTTGGTTTATTTTTCTTCTGTTGGTTCAGGTTTCAAAGATACTCTGTGAGTGTGACTGTGATGGGTTTGGATATTTTCTCCTATAGTTGCGCTCTGGAAAATTGTCACTATGCATGTTGTACCCCTGCATCACGTCTTGAATCATGATGTGATTCCATTCCGAGAGGAGGGAAGGTTTAGGGGTGTATCATACGAAGACTACATTTAACAGGCTGCTGCAAACCTTTAGAGAATGCAAGACGCTAACACGGGGAAGTTAGCTGAAGAGTTTTTCAAAACAGTATTCAAAGGTTTATAAAACAAGACCCTGCTTGTCCGTGTTGCCTGTTGCCCATGAACTTCATCAGGAGCTGCCCAGGTTTAGCTCCTTGGCTTAGAACAGCTTGAGGGAGGAGAAGATGCCTTGTCTGGAGACTGATGGCTTGTGCCCCTATGCCTGGCATCTACTCTGAACTGACTACACTTGAGTAGTTCTGTTACTCAATGCCCTTCTTTCTCCTCCCTTTCCAGGTACAACCCTGAGCAGTGAGCTGTTTGAGCACTGCAGCTGCAGTCGGCCCCTCGCAGGGAAGGCACGTGCTGATATGCTCAGGTGCACTCTTGGGGATTTCTCGGGGAAAATGTCATTCTGGTATTGACTTGACATGGAAGGCAAGAGCTTAGGAATCAGCAACGGCCAACCCAGAGTGGAAACAGGTGAGTTAGGGGCTGTGGCTGTTGCTTTTGCTGCTACCAGGATTGTGTCTGTACTGTGCCCATCTACAGACACTACTGCAGGGATCAGGTACATCACACTTCCCAAAATTGCCATGGAAAGCATCGGAATTTGAAACAATTGCTTCATGGATCATTTCCATGAGAGCTTGGGAGCGAAAGGAGGCAGAAAGCAGACCAGGCAGTATGCACAGTGGTTGCTATTTAAAACTAACCATGTGTCTAATAGCAGCTTGCACTTCCAGGGACCATATCTTGTTCTAGCTAACTTCAGCGAGGAGAACAACCATATCTTCTCTATCTCCACGGCCTCTCTTCTCTTTTTACTCCTGATGCCTTCATAACCTTGTAGTATGTTATTTAAAGTTAAAAAGTCACCAGAACTTTGACTCTTCTCCTCCCTTCCGCTTCTCTTTTTCTCTGGGGACTCTAGCTGTACTTCCTCTTGTTTCTGAATCCTTGAAAATCTTTGGGCATTAAACTAAGGCCAAAATGCACCATGTATCCATTATAGGGCCCCTTTATGGCCCCACAATGATGCCTGGTATTCTTGTTCTTATTAGAATACCTGTTAGTTTTCCTATCTTAGTTTTAAAAACCAAGCAAAAGAGAACCTTCTCAGTGAAGCCTAGGCCAGGCAGAGAGGAACGCAGGAGGCAGTAACATGCCTGTGGTGTGTACAGGCACTTTGGTTGCCTAATGATGCCTCTGAGAAATTGTGTATCTAGACCCCACCTCCTCAGAAGTCAAATTTTAAATTCACTTTTGGATTTGCTCTGTTTCTTATTCTTGCCAGAGTCTTGGATGTGGTATTGGTGGCGATATCAAACCATTCTCTCTGCCATTTCTGCTGCTTTGGGTACTGTGGCTCGCTTTTGCTTTTCTCTTCCATCGTCTAGTCTTGCTTTCTAGGACTATCTCTGTACTACAGTGTAGAGATATGTGCATTAGCTATGATTTTTTTTTTTTAAAAAAAATTAATGTTATAACTGCAAAGGTTGTTATTTGGGAAATATTTGAATCATTTCACAGTGGATATCTGAATTCTATCAGTGGGCAGTGAAGATTACAAAATTCTCATACTCTCTCCTGAAAATATTTGGAAGGATTTTATGCATCTTTCTGCAAAACTGTTTAAATCTGTATTCTAACTACCTGTTTATCAAGTCAATTGTATATTAGATTCAGTTTATGAAAAAAGACAATGATATTCAATGGATTGAATTAAAATCCTGAATAGGAAATGAGATATAACATTCCTCCTCAATATATTGAGTTATGAGGTCTGTGTCTGAACATTATTTTCTGTTTATATTTAGTAAATTGTTTATTCCAAACAGATTAATTACAAAGATGACTGAAAACAAAACAAGATCTCTCAACACACAGTTGCTTGATTTTGGGGGGTGGAGGGTTTGATTACCTAACCCGCGGAGAGAATCCGTGAATCTTTATTATACTACTTAATGGTCTGGAAACACATTACAACAGCATAGCTTATTTATGGCATATAAAGTTTAATTACTTTTAATGAGATATTTGCATACAATTATTGCAGTCACACTGAAATGGAACAGCTACCTCAGCACATTTTTGAGACTTTGACTAAAGTACACAGGATTGCCCTTCGCAGCTGCTGGAAAGTATAAAGTTCTGACCCTTTCTCCAGGATGTGGTACATGCACTACCACTGTTTTTGGAAGGAGGGAGCCCGTGTTGTTCCAAATTAAACTGTAAACACCAATTCCCCTGAGAAGTCCAATAGGCTCAGTGCAAAATATGAGTAACTAATGTTTTCATGGATGTCAGCTCTCATAGTAAGCCTGTTTTCTATTTCAATTAATATTTTGCATAAATCAGTGTCTCGGTAAAATAAGCAATACCAGACTGAAAAGAACACAAGGCAACTGTAATTAAGCCACATGTTTAGTAATGTGCTGAACAAACAATGGAAAAAATTACTCTTTGGTTACTCAATCAATTGTAATCAACCTCATTCCGCCCACTCATCCACCTCTATGAGGGGATAATACAGCTGTAGATATCGGGAACAAATCCAGCAACTAAATTAATAAAGCAAAATTGGTGGTTCAACTACACGTGTTGGCATGAATGTATTACTCCCTACAGCTTTATCTCTACAAACATCTTTTTGCTCCCAGAGGGCACTTTAAAACACATAGCATTAAAATAAACATAAAGAAATTACTCAGCCTTATAATTATAGCATCTTTTAAGAGTTTCTGTGCCTGTTGCCAAATAGTTTGAAATACACGATGCATTATTGCTAACAAACTCTTTATCTCCAATAGCCAAATATAACCCATGGGCTTATATTGCTTTAATCTATATAAAGTGAAAAAGACTTTCAGAATATCTGGTGTCAGTTTGCTGTCAGGCAGCTTGTCAAGCTCAAACGGTTGCATAAGATAGGGGATTCAGTGGCGCAGTGACTACCCTCAAATGGTATGGGATAACAAGTCAACATGATTCTGTTCAATATATTCATCAATGATCTGGATGAGGGATTAGAGAATGTGGTCAGCAAGTTTGCTGATGATACGAAGTTGGGAGGAGTGGGTGACACACCAGAAGGCTGTGCAGCCATTCAGAGAGACCTAGACAGGCTGGAGGGCTGGGCGGGGAGAAATCTTATGAAGTTTAATAAGGGCAAGTGTAGAGTTTTGCACTTGGGAAAAAATAACCCCATGTGCGCTCTGCTGTAGGTGGTCCTGCTCTGGCAGGGGGGTTGGACTAGATGATCTTTAAGGTCCCTTCCAACCTCTAACATTCTGTGATTCTGTGATTCTGCCACTTTGATGTAAATACAAGACAGTACAGGGTCATCATTCATCAAACCTTCCCTAACAGATATGGCAGAGGAAAGGCATTTCCTGCCTACCAGAGTGAGGGGGAAGATGCAAAGGGGCAGGTTTAACATTTTCTGTAGCCTGAAGCCAAAAATTACACTCTTGTTAGCTATGTGGAAGGCTTGGCAACTGGTCATGGCTGCTGGCTGTTCTACTGTGGCGTTATCTCTTGTTCCTGCCAAAAAGGAGTGGTGCCGATAACTAGAAAAAGCATTAAACAAGTGACTGCTCCATGGCCATGTGTCTGCGGCAGCATCCTTGCCCTGGGAGAGGGAAGTCGTTGTTTAAGGCACTGATACTCATGTACCCAAGGCAGCTGTGCTGCACCTGTCGGGAGCTCGTGTGAACAGAACTGGACCACAGACTGAACCCTGACAGGAATTCTGAAACGTGTCACAACACCCAAACATGGGTGTTATGACACACACAAGCTCTTACAATTCTTGCTAACTGCAACAAGGGAAAGTCAGCTGAGTTACCGATGACTTTAGATTTGGTTACTGGCAAATTGCAGTATTCATGTAGGGTATAAAGCGTTTGGGCCTTCATCACAGGTGAAAAGCACATAGAAAATGTGCTTAATGCTTTTATCGCTTTAACCTGTAACTACTAGTCAGAGATCTGTTTAAAGAGCTAAGTACTATTTAAAAATGAAGGATAACCTCTTGCCAGCTATTTGGTAGTCTTTGAAGAGTAGAGATGGCTTACGGGCATGAAAGAGAGTGAAAGAAAGAAGCAAAAGTTTCTAATTCCTGGGTTGAAATTCCCTGTCCAAAGAAGGAAAACCCAGGTCCCCAGAGCTTATTCCTAAAGAGAATATAAAACTGCATTACTTTTCTGTATTTCTTATGTAAGATTCTACTAATCAGGATTTCCTGGATAAATGGATGTCAGCTAAATTTTAATTTTTCTGGGCTTCCCACAGAGTAGCGATTATTAAATCCAATAAATACCTCCTACAAATATATATATGCAGTGCTGAAAGAGTAATTCTTATTGTAGGAAAAAAGCTTTACAGCTTTACTTCTAGTTTATAAATATTAATGAAACATTTTTAGTAGATTCTTGTGAACTTAAAAGATATCTAGGAAGTATATGCAATTATTACATAATGAAATCAAAAATTTGAAGGAAGTGGAGACAAATCTTGGAAGAAAAGTTAAATTTGCACAAAAGGTTCAGATACACACATTCAGTGATTTTAAAAAAACCTTTGAGGTCTAAGTTACATTAATCATTGAATGTCAGGGATTGGAAGGGACCTCGAAAGATCATCAAGTCCAATCCCCCTGCCAGAGCAGGAACGCCTAGATTATGCTACACAGGAACGTGTCCAGGCAGGTCTTGAATGTCTCCAGAGAAGGAGACTCCACAACCTCTCTGGGCAGCCTGTTCCAGGGCTCCGTCACCCTCACTGAGAAGAAGTTTCTTCTCGAGTTTAAGCGGAACCTCTTATGTTCCAGTTTCAGCCCATTACCCCTTGTCCTATCAGTGGTTGTCACCGAGAAGAGCCTGGCTCCATCCTCGTGACACTCACCCTTGATATATTTGTAAACATTAATGAGGTCACCCCTCAGTCTCCTCTTCTCCAAACTAAAGAGCCCCAGCTCCCTCAGTCTTTTCTCATAAGGGAGATGCTCCACTCCCTTAATCATCCTAGTTGGCCTGTGCTGGACTCTCTCCAGCAGTTCCCTGTCTTTCTTGAACTGAGGGGCCCAGAACTGGACACAATATTCCAGATGGGGTCTCACCAGGGCAGAGTAGAGGGGAAGGAGAACCTCTCTCGACCTACTAACCACTCCTCTTCTAATACACCCCAAGATGCCATTGGCCTTCCTGGCCACAAGGGCACACTGCTGGCTCATGGTCATCCTGCTGTCCACCAAGACTCCCAGGTCCCTTTCCCCTACATTGCTCTCTAATAAGTCATTCCCCAACTTATACTGGAACCTGGGGTTGTTCCTACCCAGATGCAAGACCCTACATTTACCCTTGTTATATTTCATTAAATTTTTCCCCGCCCAACGCTCCAGCCTGTCCAGGTCTCGCTGGATGGCAGCACAACCTTCTGGTGTGTCAGCCACTCCTCCCAGCTTGGTGTCATCAGCAAACTTGCTGATAGTACTCTCTAGTCCCTCATCCAAGTCATCGATGAATATATTGAATAATACTGGTCCCAGTACCGACCCTTGAGGCACTCCACTGGATACAGGCCTCCAACCAGACACCGCCCCATTGACCACAAGTCTTTGGCTTCTTCCCCTTAGCCAGTTCACAGTCCACCTCACTACCCGAGAGTCTAGACCACACTTCCTCAGTTTAGCAGCAAGGATGCTGTGGGAGACTGTGTCAAATGCTTTACTGAAGTCAAGGTAGACCACATCCACCGCTCTGCCATCATCTATCCACCTTGTTATATCCTCGTAAAAGGCTATGAGGTTAGTCAAACACGACTTCCCCTTGGTGAAGCCATGTTGACTGTCCCTAATGACCCTCTTATCCTTGATATGCCTTGAGATGGCACCAAGGATAAGTCGTTCCATCACTTTCCCAGGGATGGAGGTGAGGCTGACCGGTCTATAGTTACCCGGGTCCTCCTTCTTGCCCTTTTTGAAGACTGGAGTGACATTTGCTTCCCTCCAATCCTCAGGCACCTCTCCCGTCTCCCAAGACTTGGCAAAGATGATGGAGAGTGGTCTAGCAATGACATCAGCCAGCTCCCTCAGCACCCGTGGATGCATCCCGTCTGGACCCATGGATTTATGGATATCCAGATTGCTTAACTGGTCCCTAACCCAGTCCTCATCGACTAAAGCAAACTCCACTGCCCTGACTTCCTCTGGGGCCTCAGGGGAACGGGGCTCCTCAGGACAGCCTCCGGCAGAGTAGACGAGAGGCAAAGAAGGCATTCAGTAACTCTGCCTTCTCTGTATCATGTGTCACCAAGGCACCCACCTCATTCCTCAGTGGGCCTACATTGCCTCTGGTGTTAGTTTTATCTGCCACGTATTTGAAAAAGCTCTTCCTGTTGTCCTTGACCCCTCTCGCCAGGTTCAATTCTAGGGAGGCCTTTGCTTTCCTAGTTGCCTCCCTACATCCTCGGACAACAGCCTTATATTCTTCCCAAGTGGCCAGCCCTGCCTTCCAAGATCTGTAAATTCTCCTCTTGCCCTTGAGCTTACCCAGCAGATCCCTGTTTAGCCACGCAGGTCTCCTGGCTCCGTTCCTTGACTTCCTACGTGTTGGGATGCTCTGATCTTGAGCACGGTAGAAGCAGTCCCTGAACGCTAACCAACTATCTTGGGCCCCTTTACCTTCAAACAGCCTTGCCCATGGGATTTTCTCTAGTAATTGTTTGAAAAATCCAAAGTTTGCCTTGGCAAAGTCCAGGGTTGCAATTAATGCTTTGATACTTCTGAAAATCTTGGGTACTTACTTTTATACTGAAATCACTTTTTAAAACTCTGTTAGTGGCTTGACCAAAAACCGCAAAAATGAGTGGCAGGCCAAGTTAGGAGTTGGAAATGAAAGTCCTTATTTTCATTTTAAGGATCATTTTGTCATAACCAGCCTGTGCGTGTCTTGAACTGTTTTATTTTCCAGTTATTGATTCTGAATGTATAAGAATGTTGCCCTACTTAACTGTCTTGAGTTACCAATAGGTTCAGCTCTGAATAATCAGTTAAATTATGCCATAAGATCTGGGGAGGACAATGAGACACCGGGCACAGACGTCACTGGACCTTGTGGTTATATGCAACCAAGTTAGCTAAAGTGCCAACTGCAGCAGCAACCTTGTGCTCTCAGGCACCTACTTTGAACGTTTGGTGATAGAGGCTGCAGTAACAGCTAGATGACGAAACCGTTACACAACAGAGAAAGCATAATAGCATGGAAGAGTTGTCAGTGGCTGCGTTTGTAGATCTTCCAGGGGATGTAGAATACAATAGGTGCCCTACAAGCCCATTTATTTCTTTTAGGGTTGTTATCTTACAAGGTAGTCAGAATGATCTAGAGCATGCAGATAATCCTGGCATTGGAATGCAAAGCTGCTCCCTTGGCATAGAACTGCTTTTCTAGGGAGGGGATTGGGTGCAACAATGCAGATGCTGCTGCACTAAGGAGACACAGGTTTACTGATGAGAAGCAGCTGGCCAAGGCAGGAGGCCAGATAAGCACATCTTTCTGTACTGTATAGCTATTGCAGACAAAGAGTTACTACTAAGTCTAAGCATCTTCTCCAAACCTGAAGTCATTCCAGAGTGAGTAGCAGCCTACCACTTCCTTCATTCCACCTTTTCTTTATTGGCAAAGGGAGGGTATGTGAAATAAATATTATGACCATATGAAATAAGTCCAGGTGAACCTGTATATACAAACCTACTATATGGCAACTTGTTTGAGATGTCAGTTCTGTGAGCTGGTAGAAGTGGTCACATTTGGTTTGGTGTCATCAGCTGGCAAGAGGCCGAATGTACTGCTAGCCATCGTTTACTGTTACATTTACAAAAGCAATGCCAAGAAGTGCTCATGCAACTGAAGGCTGGGAGGCTGAGCGGGATGTGAGTCAGACCCTGAGTCAGCTATCCTCCAAACAGCCAAAAGCTGCTTTATCATGTATGACTGCCAGTGCACGAGAGGTCTGTACCACTTGAGAAGGACACTGGTTACTGCTGGGAGGGGGATGCTGGAGGAGCCATTACACCTTGTTCCCTAGCACCCTGACTCTGGGTGGCTGTGGGGCCACTGTGCCACAGCCACAGCTCCTCTTGGCTTTCTGAAGCTGTGCTTCAACTCATTTAAAATTTTCATGTTTGTAGTGGTTTGGCCCTGTCTGGAGGCCAGGTGCCCACCAAAGCTGCTCTATCATTCCCCCTTCTTAGATGGACAGGGAACATGAAAATATAGAAGAGGCTTATGCGTCAAGATAAGGACAGTTTAATATATATATATTTATATAATAAGGAAAGGCTGAAGGAGCTGGGTCTCTTTAGCCTGGAGAAGAGGAGGCTGAGGGGTGACCTCATTAATGTTTATAAATATGTCAAGGGGGAGTGTCAGGAGGACGGATCCAGGCTCTTTTCAGCGGCATCCATCGACAGGACAAGGGGCAATGGGTGCAAGCTGGAACATAGGAGGTTCCATAAAAATATGAGAAAAAAAAATTTTTCACAGTGACAGAGCACTGGAACAGGCTGCCCAGGGAGGTTGTGGAATCTCCTTCTTTGGAGACATTCAAAACCCGCCTGGACGCGTTCCTGTGCGCTCTGCTGTAGGTGGTCCTGCTCTGGCAGGGGGGTTGGACTAGATGATCTTTGAGGTCCCTTCCAACCTCTAACATTCTGTGATTCTGTGATATCTCTCAATCTTTCCAGAGGCTGGTGGGTTATATGGGATGGAGTACACCCGCTCAGTACCGTGATCCTTGGGCTCAGGATGAGGTTATTTCAGAAATGAGTGCCATTGTCTGATTCAGTTCTTTCTGGAGTAGCATTTTGCCACAAAATTTGCCTTTCAAGGCCTGAGATTGTGTTTTGGGTAGTGGCATGGTTTATGGTCTATGTTTCCTGTCAACCAGTAGTTGCTTCCGCCATGGTGAGTACGTATCACACTTGCCTTGGCATGTTCGTGGCAGTCATCCAGTACAGTCCATTTACTGGGCCTCACCATAGCAAAAACTCAGCCAGCGCTGTCTGTTCCAGGGAGATTTTATTCATGTGGCTCACTTGATTACAGAACGTTTCACATTTGTGACTGACCTGTGTGATGGCCTCCATGGTCAGGTCCACCCCTTGATCATGAGCCCATCTGCATGTTGCATCTCTTCATAAATGTCCCAATGTTTTGTGGGCTCATCAAGCTACAAATAATTCACTCTTATGGTCCAGGTCTACCTGAGCTACTTCAGTTTTGGGAGCCTTGTCTACCTGTTCATTGTTTTGATGTTTTTCAGTGGCATGGCTTTTGGGTACATGAATATCTACGTGATGTACTTTTAGAGTCATGTTTTCTACCTAAGTAGCAGTGTCCTGTCACAGTGCAGCAGCCCAGACAGGTTTACCCCTGTGCCACCAGTTGGTCTTCTTCCATTGCTGTGGCCACTCCTATAGGGCATTAGCCACCATCCAGGAGTCAGTATAAAGTACTGTCTACTCTTCTCTTTCACACAATCTCTAGGGCTAGTTTGATGGCTTTCAATTCTGCAAACTGATGTGAGTCACCTTTTCCCTCAGTGACCTCATCAACTTGTCATGTGGGACTCCACAAGGCAGCTTTCCACTTCTAATAGTTTTCTACCACATGACAGGATTCATCAGTAAACAAAGCTTAATGCCTTTCATCTGGTAACTCATCATATGGTGGTGTCTCTTAGGCATTAGCCACCTCCTCAGGCAATGCTCAAAAATCTCTGGCTTCTCGCCAGTCTACAATCTCTTCCAGGATTCTGGGGTGGTTGGGTTTCCCAAGTTGAGATTGTTCTGTGCTCAACCTACCCACTTACTCCATATAGTGCTGGGTGTGTGATGTATAGAGGGGATGTTCCCTTTTAACATCCAGTGTAGCACAGGCAACTGCGGTACCGAGAGGAGAGGTGCTTTTGTTCCAACCACTTCTGAAGTAGCTCGAAGCCTCTCGTATTATGCTAGTGTTTCTTTTTCAGTCAGGGAGTAGTGAGCTTCTGACTCCGGCTCCAAAACCTTCATGGTCGACCTTGAGTTCCTCCTGATATTTTCCGCCAGAGGCTCCAGGTAAGACCATGTTCCCCAGCTGCAGTGTAAAGTATGTTTGGCACTGATGGTCCTGTCCGGATATGGCCAAGTGCTACCGCATGTGGTATTTCCTCTATGATATGCTCAAAGACTTCTTGTTGCTTAATGGCCCGCTCAGAATAGTTCTTCTTTCAGGTTACTCAGTAGCGAGGACTCACAAGGTGACTATAACCTAGAATATGCCACCGATACAGCCCTGCCTGCTGCCAAAACCTGGCCACACAAACCCAACACAATATTTTACCAGCCAAGAGGCACTGTGGAGTGAGGAATGCTCAAGGGAGCATCTGAGCCTCCCCTGGCTAAACTGGTGGGCTGAGATGTGGGGTATCAGCTACTTCTTACTGAAATCAAGCAAAGCTCAGTGCTCTAACAGTGTGTTTATAAGCATTTTGAGTAGACTGAGTCAAAAGGAGTAAAAGATAAAGAGAACAAATGTAGACTTCAAGATTTATAACATGTCAAAACCCAGGAGAAAAATTTGCAGTAATGATCTCGGAGATGAAAATGAGTTGCTTTGCATTACTAATGGACAGTTTACATTACAAAGCCACTATCCCATATTACACAATATGCATTATATAATGTCCTCCCTATCTCGAGTGGATAAATAACATTAGCACAAAGCCAAGATTTATGGCAAGAATGAATCTCTCTATTACTCTACTCTGAGTAAGTTTCTGTAAGTATTTTATCATGTATGAACTACTTCACCGGCCAAGCTAATTCCTAGACTAACTCCCTTGGCTCCAGTGGAAGCACTCCAAAGATGATTTTGTAGCTGTACACTAAAATAAGTCATACATTGAATGAATGGATGTTATAAAACACAGTACTCATGCTAATTGGCAATAGCATCATCCCATCACCTCAGAGCAAGTGGATTGCTGCTAGCCTTCATTACAGCTCCATCTATTAAAAGGCCAGTCATTTCTTTACTTTTTTTTTCTATTTTTTGTAGTCTAAAGCAATTCACTCCTTGAAAACTATTTTTCCATTCATCTGGAGACAGATTCTGCCTCTGCTTATGTTTTTAGTATTTGTAGAAGTTAATATGACTTTGCTGGTTCTGATAGTAGCATTGTACTCATACTGCCTGTCACCTTGCAACTGAAGATCTCGAAGCATGTTGCCAATCTTCTGCCTTGTAACACTCTAGACAGGAGAAGTTAAAACTCTGTCTTTGCTTGAAAATCCTAATGGGATTAGAGTGCTTGCATGTAGGGAATGGTCCTTGTATGTTCATATATTAGTTGTTCTTTCTGATGGAAATCTGAACGTTGCTTGGTGGAACGTGCATCTAAATGGACTTCTTGTTGTGGGTAGAGGTTACATCTGCACACTGACAGTTTGTGTATGGTCCTGGATCTGATGGAACAAGCTGTTAAATTTCTTCCTAACATGTTTCAGATCATTGCGGAATTATCACATCATCATACAAATGATCAATGCTTTTTAGAATCCAGGAGGGAACCAAATATAAAAGGAAACTGCAGATGCACAATTACAGAATTTTAAATGGGAGCTGCTGCTAAAAGGGTCATAGGAAAATCCTGAGGTGAGGTGAGAAAAATGTCGTCATAGTTTTAAAATTTCACATCCAATTTTTCCAGAGAGCTCAGCAGCATTAATCAAGATTAAAAAAAAAAAAAAAAAAAGCCAAAGTTGTGTTAATTATGCATGTACAAAAGTCTGGGAAATGAGGAAAATCTTGAAATTATGAGAAAAGAGTTTGATGTTCTATTTAAAATTTAATTTCATTGACACACCCCTATAATTAACAAAAAGCTAAATTGTGCCTGAACTTTTTAAAATGCATATGGACTGACATTAAGTATGAACATTTTCAATCTTAAATGAATAAAATTGAGAAAATGGCAAGCAATCAGAAACAAAAGTTACATTACGTGCTAACTATTGTATCTATAGTGGCCACTACTACTCCTATTATAACACACAAGAGAATTTGAGAGCATTTAGATTTGCTTTTTCAGCTGACAATCTGCTGCAGGTGCTGTGCTATTATAAATAACTATTCAGCTGTTATGCATTATTGTCTAAATCACCATTTTGAACCTGAAGTATAAGCTGTACAACCCATAGATCAAATCTCAGAAATTGGGTCTTGTTTACAATGTGGTTATTTTAAAGGAAGAAAATGCCCAGGAAATCAAACTCGCAAAGAATTTTAATTATGCTACTTGTTCCTAAGAGCAGTGTTACAGTTTTACATTCCAGCACTGTGCGCATGGGAAATGAAATACACAACACCTGTTAACAATACATACTCTGATGAATACTTGGCTAAAAATTGGAGGTTTTATTTTTTTTAATTATGTAGGGTGGGGAGAAACGAGATCGAGTCCTTTTTTTCCATAAGGAGACTGATACTATCAACTTAGTGTAATGATTTACATTTTATTAACATTAGATGAAATCATATAGAGAAATTTTTTTGGACTGATACATAAATAATTACGATTACATTATTACATGAGTGATAATGGGATTCATGAATAGCAGCAAAAGGTGTAGGTAAGACTGGAAAAATAATTTCCATTATAATTCCCTGCTTTTAGCCTCTGATTTTTCGTTCTCATTTGGCATCAAAAATTCACATGCCTGAGTTCAACTTAAAAAATGCTTTATTTGGATTGCATTCAATTTCTTTATGTTTTCAACAAAATATCTTTTCACTGTGGCTATGAGAAAAATATTTCTCTTATATGTGTATAAAACATCCAGTTACAGTTTATACTTTAAAATGTGGCAGAGGCAGTTAAAATTTAGTCATTTATCAAGAGTAATGTCTTTGTTGGCTCAAGTAACATGGAAAAGATAGTTACCAACACGTAACGCGTGATCTGTGTGATAGTGTAAAAGAAAGAGATAGAAGAAAAATTAGGTTGTGCTTGATAGACCCAGGAAATAAAATAGTAAGTCAGTTTTGTGTAGGAAAGCCTATAATCCTCTTTTAAAGCTAAATCTGGTTTTGGAACTCGATCTTCTTTTCATCAAAGGGAGTTCCAAAATTTACAGAGAGGAGGTAAAGAGGAGGAAATCGCAACTGAAAGAGCATCCCCCATCCTCTTCTTCTGGGACTTTCCATTTTTACTGCATTCCAGTTCTAATTGCTAATTTTATTAAAAAGTAATGTCTTGGTCCTACAAGCCTCCTGCAGGCTGAACTCCTCTGGATTTTGCTGGAAGTGGATGAGCTGCTGTCCTGCTCAGTTGGCAGCAATGCTGTTAGGGGAGCCCTGACCAGGGATGACAACGAGCGGGTGCATTGCTGGTCCTGAGCAAACCGAAAGGCTGAGGAGAACAACTGGAAATATTAGCCATGCAGCCCAACAAAACCATGTGCTCCTGAAGACAAATGCTTTCACTGCAGGGTTCCCAGGGAACAAAGGAAATCGTGGCCTTTACAAAGCACACAAATGGAAGAAATACTTGTATACAAAGTCTGACTCACAGCTCACGCAAAGAATATGACAAAACTCTTAGTCTAATTCATTAACTCTAAATAATGTCCTTTCAAATGTCATCCCCAGGAGCAGTTTCTATTGGAGCTATTTTTTCTCCTTTTTGCCACAGATTGTTTTTAAAGAATTATGGGAAATGACAACAGTAGAACCAAAGTTCTATTTTTCACAGATGAAACTACAAAATGCATTGAGTAATGTAATCCAGTCAGACAAGTGAGTAAATTATATCTTGGTTGCAGCAATGTACTACTTGCTGAATATCAATAAGGATATGTTCCCTGCTTTAAAGTAAAAATTATATTTGCTGTTAATGTAAATGGTTCTGAATGTCCCTGGCAGTATATGCACAGATGCCAAACAGCACTAAAACTTGAGCAGAATCACAAACGTTTGATTTGCAAGGAAGAGGAAGACTCTGTTCAGAGATGTTAAAACAAGGAGGATGATTCATTTATGTTGCGTGACAATAATGAAACTCCATTAACTTCTATCATCTTCCTTCTCATTAGAGAGAAATTTAAAAAGCATAAGCTTCGTGTTCAAGGAACGTAGTCACACAGTGCACCGAGGTTTTCACTCCGCTTCTGAATTTCCTAGGGTAAGCATGTGGGTAACTCCGTTCCCTGTGGCCCAAAGTATGTCATCGTTCTTCCTAACTCAACACTCAACAAGTATCAGCAGAGCATGCAGGGGGCTCGAGCTGAGGGAAAGACTGGCTGATGTGTGCTGTGCCTCATCTTTGTCTTCCTTTGGAGTTCCAAGACACTGAAGAACTCAAGAATGGGTTAGACTGGGTTGCACTTATTAGACTTTCACTCTCCAAGAGGCTAATTTTAGATTCTACCTCAATCAATAAATTACTTTAGTAAATATCTTATGGAAGCATTTGATCTCAGTTCTAGAAGAAATCCATGAAGTCTTTGTATGACATCTTTGTACAACAGCAGAGCTGATGTGCTGTTAAATACATAAATATATGTGCTGGCCTCAGGTCCTCTGCTCAATGAGTTTTATTTTTACTAGGAGTAATATACTCAAGCTCTCTAGAGCTCTGCAAATTCATTTTTTTGCATGCAACTACATAATCTTTTTGGAGTGAATATGGACATTAACTCCTCCTTGCAGCTCTCTCTAAACATCTGCTTGCACAGCAGATATTTCAAATTCAGAATCCAGGAAGGAAAGTGCTCCCAGGACTGATTACTGAGTTACATACTCTTTTATTTTAATGTACTCTGCCAAGATGAGTCCATAACCTCAAATGAGTCAGGGAAGAAAAGAGGAAGGGCAATAACAAACAGCTTCATCGTAATTTTAACCATATTGCCTAGTATCACAGAATAACCTTTATACTTAGATATTTAATGAGACTACATGGACACATTCTTCCTGAGTGTGCTCATCTGCACATTGGGATTTGTACTCTGTGATTCCAGGTACACAAGAAGACACACGTGCCATCCACCTCAATTTTATTACTTGGTTCTGGTGGCAGGGGCACTTAGGATTGTTGGCTAGACTGCACAGTGACAGATTTCACTCTCTTGAATAGACCTCACTGTAAAGTGGAGATACACTTGCCAGACTGACTCTCCAGGTATTGCTGTTATGCTTGAGATCCTGATCCAAGACATCACTTAAACATGATGTTATGTCCCAGTAATTCAGGCTTGCCAGTCCATATTAATTAAGCAAAGAAATATCATAGAATCATAGAATGGCCTGGGCTGGAAGGGACCTTAGAGATCATTTTAATCCAACCTCCCTGTTGTGGGCAGGGACGCCACCTCTCGACTAGGTCAGGCAACACGTGAGAACCGAACGGGAATCGAACCCGCGACCTTTGGTGTTTCAAGCACCACGCTCAAACCACTGAGCTAAACCAGCCCTCAATATGTAAAAATAAAATAAATAAGTAAACAAGCATACAAAGAAAAAATACATCTAATTTAAACTGGAAATTGTGACAAGCTGAAAGTTCCACACAGATCCAGGCTGGCATAAAAATCATCGGGCTTTTTTTTTTGTTTTTTCAAAAAGACAGCTTTGTAAACTTCAGTATACAAGGCAACTTGTGTCATGGGTAATTATAGTCTTTCTGCTGAAAATCCCCCTGTAATTTCAGCTGGATGTATTTTTTCACTTACTGCCCTAAATTGTTATATGTTAGTCTAAAAGCTGGTTAACATCGTATGGAGAAGGTGGCAAAAAAAAATCAATAGAACTTCACAACAAAGACATGAAAGAAGTAAAATGTGAAATCTCTGAAAGAAATGATGTTCCCATTCGAGGGCAAAAGGGCAAGGACAATGGAATCAGTGAATTTACTTTTTTTGCAGGCTTCGCTATGTTGTTAAAATTTAATAATAGTTTCAGGCTTTTACTTTACACAGGTGTGCCTTTCTATCTTCTTTGGTCTGCCACCAGAATGAAACAATAGTTCAAACTGAAAAGTCAAGTTTTGACTGTAAAAATGAAATTTGAAGACAGTTTGCCCAAAAGACAAATGTCTTGTCTTTTGCATGGAGTTTAATATTTCAGTTCATGCAAACATGTCAAGATTAATGGTAGTTTAAATCTTTAGGAAAGACATAGAGGAGATGGGAATCAGAGCTCAAAAGGTAGTCTGAAGAAAGAATATATACATGTGCATTATATAAAAACAATACTTACATATATATGTTTAATATCTGATATATAATTTATATATTATATAAGTATATGTAAAATTGTGCTCAACAGCTTTTTCTCTGTTTGCCATTATAATATATTTTGTTGTGTAATTTGGGTTATTCTTTCTGGTAAGTTTCCTTACCACATTAATTGGCATGTTCTGTTTTGAACAGCTTTGTTCCCCTGAAGAATATAGCTCTCAGTCAGTGAGATGATGCTTTCCCACACACTCTCAGTAAACCCACAGACCTACACTAAGCTTGTGTTAAATTATTTATTTTTTTATCGTCACCAGCGTATTCATGGCTGTAGAAGAACTTAGAGAGTCGAGTCCCGATGGGCTTAGAGACACTCTGTGGTCAGTGTTGTTCTTTTTGTCACTTTTTTTGAATTTGGGAATTCTTAATTGATTGTTCTCATCTGAATGCCGACTATGAGGAGTCCTTTAGATCTACAGAGATTTGGGGTTTGGTTTAACGATTGGTGACCTTGGGGATAGGTATTCTGAGATAGCTGTGCTCTAAATTATCCATATTGCTTTATCTTCCGCATCAGGTCTCATAGTTTAGATTCCTGAATAAAAAGGCATTTAGAGTGAGGAAAATCCTAAACTTTCTTAGTTTATATTGATAGTGTACTGCAATGTTATATGAACATTTACATTGCTTCTAAAGTGTAATGCATAGTAAGGGACTGTCTTGAACTACTGGATTAAATTTATATTTCTTTGTGAGGTTCTTGTTGGCAAGAAAAAGTACAGGTCCCCTGGAGACGGACTACATGTCCTTTTAAGTCTTTTCTATCTAATTTTTAGGACTTCTATGAACCTCAGTTCAATTTCTTGGCACTAGATATAGCAGTCCTTTGGCTAAGATCAAGAATAGAATCAATCTAATATTTGCTTTTATCCTCCATTGAGCCACTTCTCTTTATGGGGAGAGGATAATGGAATCATTGATAGAGTACATGTTTTGCTTCTTTCATTTCTCTCTATACGTATTGTTTTGAATAATTGAGAATTTATGATTTGCTAAATTTAACTTGTACTTTCTTATTGCTGGAACAAGTACTAACGTAAGAACTCTTTCAAAATCACTATGAAATCACATGGAAATTTTCCCTACCTATTAATTAAATAGGGAGAGCTTCTCAGCTAGATTATTTTGAAGAATGGTGAGCTCAAAGAAGCAGCATCTCTCCCTAAATAACTCACGACTGTTCATCCTGTTGCTCATATGCTGAAGCAGTTATCCTCTTCTACTTGTATCTTATTTTAATTGCATTTTGCCTGAGAAATGGCAGAATTATCTTTTTGTTTCAAAACCAAGTTTCTCTGACAACCTAGGATTTATGTGTTTCTTTTTCTAGAACATAATCATGCCTTGAATTTTTTTCTGAAGATATACGATATGTAAAACAGAGTAATATTACCTAGAGGGAATACTGTTCCCTGGGTAGAGTATCTGTGATGAATGTTACAAAGGAGCCAGGAGAGGATGATTAATTACTATGTTAATGCACCTATGTACAATAATGCATGACTCCTTATTAAGAGCCATGTAGCACTACGGCACTGTTCCTTTCACAGATTACCCATTTGTTACTAAGAGGGTCAAACTCAAATACTGTGTGCAAAATCTCCGTATGTGCTCATGTTTTCTTGGTCCTTGTCCCACAGGGCAGGAGTATAAGCAATTTGTTGTCATGAGGGCTGGCAGCCAGGGGAGCTATATGTCCATCTGATGTTGTTGTAACAAGCAAGGCTCTGCTACGAATTTCCATCTGCTTTTCCTACTGAATTTGCTGACGTATAATTACTGTGCTTGGTGATACTTAACTGAAGGTGAATGGAAATATGTTTGCAATTGAATATTTTCACAGGATCTCTATCAATAGGAGGATGTGTGAAGAGGCTTGAAGTTTACTTTTTAAAAGAAGGCTTCCGAAAATTCATTCCTTTTCTTGAATTCATAAACTTCATTTACCTCTGCAAAAGAGTAACAAAATTGGATTGAATCACCTTGGTTATCAAAACTTCAGAGGACTCAGTGGAATATTTTGGATTCCTCTCGCAGCTGCTGTTTTGTTCCAAATGCAGGTGGCCTGCACCATCAAAGCCCTGTAAAGCTCTGCGTGACTTGTTTTCCCCTTCTGACATGGACTTGCATGATGCAGGTGAGCCCCCTCCCTCCCCCAAAGATGTGATATTGTGCAGGAGAGGAAAGCATTTCTAGGGATGCAGCAGTGCAGTTCATTGTGCAGGGAGAAGGTTGGAATCACTATATTCATGATGCTTCACTGCGGGATTAACAAATGAAAATCTGAGGATCTGATGAAGAATTGAGGACAGCAGCCAGCTCTTTGTCCCTGACAAGGTTGTGCGTAAGTGCGCCACGTGGTTATCTTTAACAGGCTAGAGGTGGCCCAGGCACCATGAGCTGAAGAGGTTTATTCAACAATGGAAAGAAGAGGAAAGTGTTCCCTCTTAGATACTAGCTGGCTGGATGATACCAGCCTTGGCAAACAACTGCAGAAACCTGAACTTCAGTTGTTGCTCAGGTAAGTAGGAGAGCACTTACTGTCTAACACTGTGTAAAGCCAGATTTTCAGATAGAGTCTGTTTAAATTACACATGCTGGAACAAACACTTTCAGCGAACCTTTGCATCTAACACAGCTACACTATTGGAGAAGGAGCTCTATAGCAGTTGTTCTCCTCTGACATGGAGGGTCTGTGACCATTAGCCATCGCAGAAGATCTGCTGCAGTTATCTCTATTAGGAAAGGACTAGATCAGAGTTTTAAGTTGCACTTTCAAGTCCTGCATTTGAAGGAAATCAAAATGTTGCCTTAAATACTCACATGTGCATACAAATGTGGGTTTTGTAAACATGA
This sequence comes from Trogon surrucura, assembly GCA_020746105.1. Lineage (NCBI taxonomy): Eukaryota > Metazoa > Chordata > Aves > Trogoniformes > Trogonidae > Trogon > Trogon surrucura. The sequence goes on from CM036621.1 coordinate 33,307,814, forward strand.
AGGATCCACATGAAATTACAAGATGGCTTAATGCCACTATTGAATCTTTTTTTTTTATGTATTTTTTATATCTAACCTTTGTAACACTTGACTACCTAAAAACTTAAATTGAAAAGTAGGAAGTTTAGGAGCTCACTACTGGAAATGTGGGCTGAGCTTCAATCAGTGTACAGCTTCAGTCAACCTGCCCAGCACAGGTTTTGTCTAAGAAAGAATACAGACCTTTAATATTGAGTAAGAGAAGTGGAATTAGCTACTCCTGAGGGCTTTGACTCTCCATGTCTTTTACATTGAAATGTTCATGGCAGTCAGTGGGCATTTTCAGTACCAGAGAAATGCAGGGTGAAGTCCAAAATCTACCTGTTACCAATTCAATAACATCAGAATGAATATCCACAACATTAAGCTTTGTCTAAATATCGCATTTAATTCCCCAGTTTTTACACCTTACTGCATGTGGTGCTTGCAGCTCTGAATAATGTTCTTATTTGGTTAGATTTATATATACAGTAAAAGGAGAAGTAACTGCAGCTGTACTGCTTTCAGTTACAGAGCATGGCACCAATTGTAGGAATTCACAGTGTGGGCTCTACACAGAGCTAAGCAATTCTTTAAAATACTATGAATAATTCTTCAAAACACTGTAGGATCCAGCTCTCTGAACCTCATTCAAACAGATTTCCAACTCCTTTTGGAATCACGATTGGCGTACGTGTGTCAGTGAGCGTTGGGGTGTTTGAGCAGGACGAGGAGTTATGTACGTGCTGAATCTCGTGCTTATAAATCAGAATCTTGGTGGGTAATGGACAGATTCTCGTCTCTTGTGACCCAGCTAAGACACAGGTACTGTACTTAGTGGTTTGCACATTTTTAGGAAACTGATGATGACAACATTCAGAAAGTGGCAAACTGCTCCGAAACAGCAGCAGACCTTGAAACAGCTGCAGAAATCCCAGGAGGGCTGTGCTTTATGCGGGGCACTGCAAAGAAATTGTTTTGCCATACCAGCTCCCTTAGCACATCAATAAACTTTGCAAAATAAGTTAGCTTTTCCTTTGTTCTCATTACTGCTCACCCACCAAACGCTTGCGTTTTATTTGATCTTGCAGGTAAGTGCTATTACTCTGAATTGTTGCTGCTGCGAGTCTCCACGCAACGCAAAGCTGACAGAGAAAATGTTTCAGCATAGCTCAGTTTATTAGTCATCCGAGTTTAAAGAAAAAATGAAAAAAGGACAAAGAGCGAGGTATATTGTAATGGCAAAAACGGCTCAGTCTCTCGGTCTTCTTCCACTCAGTCAAATGGTAGATCTGTAGCTGGAGTGACATAGTGATTTACCTAAATGGTACGTAAAATATGAACATCTGCATCCAGATCCGAAGCTGGAGTATCCTGGTGATTGACACGTGCTGACACGCGAGCTGTAGGAATTGCTGTTGACGTTCTTGGGCTGTGTTTACGTTTAGGCTCAAACACGGTTTTCGAGAAGCTGAAAACATTGGGAGTCGTTAGGGCGGCCACAGGGGTAACTGTTATCCTTATAATTGTTATTCAGACGTTGCTTGCAGTCGTTACGGGCGCTGTTTGGGTGAGGTAAGATCTAAATTAGAACGGGCTTGGACACGTCGCTCCCCGGCGTTGCCAAGGCGCGGGCCCCCGCAAGGCAGCAGCGGGCAGCCAAGATGGCGCCGGGCCGCGGGAGGCGCCCGCCCACCGCCCGCGTTCCCCGGGCGACGGCGACGCCGAGGCGCGGCCAGCAATGGCGGCGCCGGGCCAGGTACCTCCGCCGCCGCTGGGATGGGGGGCGCCGTTCCGCGGGGCAGGGCAGGGCAGGGCAGGGCTGGGCCGGCGGTGCCTTGCCGCCTTCACGCCCTTTCTTTTAGTTTTAGAATTGGTTTGAAATGTCCCCGTTAAGCTTCAGAGAAGGTGCGCAGAGTGGGTGCTGAGCGTGCTGCGTGTGACCCTCGTCCCCAGGAGAGTTTCAGGGAAGGACGCCCGCCTGCCCCGCTGGGCGGCTCCCCGCCAGATACGGGTGGAGGCCGCGGCTGGCCCAGGCCGGCTCCTCGCCCGCCTCCTCAAGCCCTGCTCGCCGGGTTGCAGTCCGTTACAGACTCTTGGGTTGAAGCGTGAGACTATTTCTGGGCTTATTCGCGGTGGTGAGAATTTCCCGAGTTTTGATTGTGGAGGGGAGGGCGGGCGGTTTTCTTTCAGAGAGCGCCGAGCGGGCGGCAGCAAGCTTGCACCTCGCTTCCCGCAGCATCTCGTTTGTGTTTCTCACCTTTTATTGCTTTAGGTAGCCAGAATACTCTAGAGGATCTCATAAGTCCACACCACTCCCCTTAGTATTTGTCTTTTTTCCCTGTCTTTGGCTTCCTCCATTTTTCTTACTTGTTTCTTTGGGTTTTGGTTTCTTTTTTTTGCATTCCGGTTTTTGACTCGGTTGACAGAGGTGTGATTTCTGACAGTCAGGCAGCTCGTCTCGTGCTGCCTGTCAGAAGAAATAGAAGAATACAAGTTATTCCTCCCAAAGACTGCGTGAGGTGTTGCGTCAGCCTAGAATTTCTCCCTCAAGCCTGCCTGTGTAGTTGTAGCTACTGCGAGATAATTTTCTTCTGGTTGAGCTGCTTTGCTTTCTTAGATGGCCGAGAAGCGTCTGACTGCTGGGGAAGCGAATAACCGCTGTCAGGCGGCGGCGTGGTTAGCTCTGCTGGCACAGAGCTGCCCTAGCGACTGGCGCTACAGAAGCTTCACGTTCAGGTTTCCATGAATAAATAAATCCTCTTCCATGTGAAATGTGTTATTACACTGCAGTGCGTGTGCTCCACCTGAGGTGTATTATTGCGTTGTGGTCTTCTCTGTAAATATTTTGGCCGTTGGAACAGCGTAATACTGGGGTGATGCAGCCGGTTAGGTCACAGGGAAAGGATACAAGGTGAAATGTATGGGAAACGACGGGCTGTCAAAAGTATGTTGTACATCCCTTTGAAATGTACCAGTGAGTTTTTTGTTGTTTTCACTTCGTGGCTTTATGAAAGAAATCTGTAGCTGAATTCAGTCAACTTTTTTCTTTTCCCCACGTATTTTCCATTCCTTAGGTACTGAAGTTTCTTCTACACACAATAGCTTACCTCTGTAAGATTTCCTACTGTCTTGATGATTTGTTTTTACTGTAAACTCTGTGGAATTGTGCATTTTTATAAATTAGATTGTGTGGTTTCCAGATTTGGCTGAAGCTAGCTTTGCATGGTCTATGTGTAAGCTGTTGTTTTGTTAAATTTTTTCATAGCTCTTGAGACAATTCCTTTTGATTTAAATTGAATATTTTTATAATTGTTCTGACCTGTAAGTACATTCAGCAGAACGCATATTAGAAAATCTGAATCCTGATCCTAGCAAGTCTTTATTTTTAACAACGTTTTTTCCAATAAGTAGTCTGCAGCTGTGAAAACATGAGTGAAGTTTAATGCTGTGATACATTTGGTCATCCATAAATCTTGATATTTGGACTCTGTGAAATTTTTGAAACACATTTTGTTATTATAAGGGCACTGTTATTTATGCCAGTGTCCATTATTTATAATGATCCTCTGAAAGGTATCCTTCCATATAAGTCTTATCTTTTGCATTTGACATATCTGTGTATTTCTCTTTTGAATGCAGTAGAATTGGTGTTACTATTTTTATTTCCTCATTTGTTTGACAACAAAAGAAATACTATGACTAAAAATAACAACTATTGGTTTTAACTTCCCTTTGTGGGAGCGGGCAAGTGAGGCCTCTTTAAAACAAACAGGAAGAGTGAATTCATTTCTGTTTCTGCCTTAACTACTTATGTAGACAGTGTCAAGATTTTCTGCTTCTGCTGAAATATTTGACAGCTTGATAACAAAATGTGTATAATAATACAAATAACAGCCTGTGTTTCTGGTGTGGTGTTTTGGGGTTTTTGAGGGTTTTTTTTTTCATTCCCATTTCGATTAAAGTTGCAAGTGATGTGCAACCCTTCCAGAGTACATCTGCGTTGCTGTCAGCAGTATCGCTCGGACAACAGGAGCTGAGCTAGTTTTAAATGAACTAGCTCAGATACGGGAAACTATCTGGCTGTGGCAGCAGAGTATAGTCCAGCCTAGTTTCCCTCATGTGAGGACAGGAGCATCTTGGGTTCCTTACACTTCGGGTATTTGCTATAATTTATGAGAGCTGGTAAGCTGTTCCTTCACGAGTATAGTTTTGAAAGCCATGATTTTGCAAAGCGTGGTGTTGTATTGCAAACAAATACAAATAATAACGTCTTCAGCCACTTGTCCCAAAGACAAGCTTACTTTCCTTCAGGAACACTGTTGCTAATTTCCATTGCTGTGTTTCAAGGTTTTGCTGTGCTGGAAAGGCCCTCACCAAAACTGCAGGTGGAGGGGGGGCATTTTTTTTCTAGCCAGGGTTGATGCACTTTGTGGTTTTGAGAGGGAGTTCTTCCCCACCTCCCCGAACACAGAGGGTTTTTTTCAATTTGCTATTTAACTATATCATTCTTCTGCTGGTATTTTCTGCTTCGTGGTGGTTTGTGAACATTGGCCAAGAGATTCAAGGAAGATCCTGTTCTTTTGGTTTAGAACATTTGATCTGGTATTTTGGTTTGATGCTGCTAACAAGGGATGCCAAAAGCATTTGGAGTAGTGTATTGAACAGCTGGAATCTTATTATACATTCAAATGCTTTGAAGGTGAATAAAAGAGTAACAAATAATTCTCTAGTTGTAGTGTGTATTTACATGGTTTTAAGTGTACTACTGGGAACATGAATTGGTAGGGTTGGTTTGCGTCTTTTTCTTCCAACGTGAGGGTAATGTTACCAGAATTAACTCACCCTGGATTACCTCAGTCAGTCGCTAGAGTGAATTTACAGTGGTAAATTCTTTGACATCAATGAACATGTGTGTAAAATAACTTCTCTTTGAATTTTCAGTGGTGGTTGAAGACAGCAATCAAAAGACAAAACAATATTCAGTCAAAATAATGATAAGCTCTAAGTTGTGTGTGTGTGTAGGTTCTGCCCAAACAGACAATTTCTACAAATATGGGATCATTCAAATGATTTGTGGACTTTCCCTACTTTTTTGAATTACAGAAACATTGATAATCCTACAAATTTATTTTCTAAATGATGTACTTTCTCTCCCATAATTTCTCATTTGGAACAGTATTTTTTTTTATGTGATACCTGTGCTGCTTGTAGTGGGCAATGTTGCCACAAGTCCCTCCTTACCGTGAGCAGTAATGGGTTGGGGGGTGCTGCTGCTGGGAATCTCCTTGCAAACACCAGGTGGTGAAATGGCGAGATGGGAAGCGTTCACCCTGCCCTGTAAACTGTTGGATTCTGATGTGCATGTTACAGAGCCTTATCTGTAACGCTCACTTACAACAGCTTGAATGTCAACAGCTTGAATATCAACTTTTGTTGGTTAGAGAATATGTTTCTAATGCTAGAGGACTTTTAAATGTGTTGAAAGAGATTATAAGTGACTGAGTGCAAAGCACCTCGAGTTATTTTTAGATTAATTTTTGTAATCTTATATAGCTTATATATATTGCTGTAATACAACACTCCATACTAAGACTTCAGCAAATTTTCCCAGAGGCCCTTCTTGCTGTTTGTAATTCAGAGAATGAGATGAGCCTTAGCGTCAGCATTTTAAGTGTGCTGGGACTGTCGATACGATGTAGGTTAGAAAACTTCATGCTGTAGTAAGCCCGGCACACATTGGAGGCAGGAAAAAATGCCTTTTTGGACAGGCTTTTTCTGACATGATGGATGTTGCCTGATACCTTTCAAGAAGCAGTGAGGAATTAGTTTGGGTAAGATTCTTGGGAGTTCAGGTAAAACGTTGCTTTCCAGAATGTTCAGCTTTTTTGCCTTCTCATGTGTTCCTTACAGCACAAGGTGTAAGCAGTGGAAAGAAAAAAAAAGCTTTTGATGCACCTCTGTTGACGGGGCTAGTGCTGTCCTCTGGAATGGTGGAGGAGTGTCGTGCAGATGGTTGAGAGTGTTACAGGAGGGTCTTTGTCTCACTCACATGTGGGCTTTTACCAGAGGAGAAGCTGGAAGGTAGCTTCATGACAACACAAGCATCATGCCTTGAACTTTCCTGTACTTTTCTTTCTGATACAGGGGTAAATTCCTCATGCTATACTGATAAAGTCCATCTGGGGTGAAACCTGTGACACTTTGTCTTATTGAGAACTATGGTCAGTAAGGTGCTGACTGCCTGTCTGGTAATACACCATGTATATACTGGTACAAAATTACATAGTAAAGTGTCTTATGTATTGAACATCCCGGGAGAAAGAGAAGAACGGGCATTAATTCAGCTTCTAAAAAATCAATGTCGGTTATTGTTTCAATTCAGCTCTCACTATATCTAAAGAACCTTATGTTCGGCAGGTTTCTAACATTGGTCACTTCAGGAAAACATTCATATTTCGCCTAATTATTCAAAGATATCTCTCAATAATTGTATAATATTGGCATGTTGAGCTATTAATTCTTTTCCTTTTTCCTAGCTAGGGCATGCAGATTCAATTATATCAACATTACTGACTGTTAGGAGTACTTTTTATACGGCATGAATTGTTGCTAATAAAACAAAACCGAACTAATGTCGTGCTCCTAACTACGTGAAGGAAGCCTTTATTTACTTAATTCCTGTTGTTCTGATGAGACATTGTATCTGAGACTAACTCCTTTACAGTTAGGAACATGAATTTTTCTTATTAAAGTGCACATGAAAGTACTCTAGTACTTAATTAGAGGAAAAAGCCCACTCTGTCTGCTAAATGTTATTTAGTGCTCTCAGTCTTGTTTCATCAGTCTTGAGTGCTGCAGTTCAGCTGGTCTGAGTTTTAAGTATATCTTGCAGTTTGGCAGCAGCAGGGGGAGTAGTGTAGCTTTATTTGGGGGCTCTCCTTGACCAAGGCTAGAGTTAGTTGATTATTAGCCCAGAACGATGTTGTTCAGGCTCAAAAATCGGCTCATGTTAGGAAATGTTCCACTTCTCTCTCTCTGGGCGAGCTAAAAACATTCTGCAAACTTTCCTTGCTGCACTTCTGTCCCACAGAAGTAGAAAGGTACCTGCTATGAGTGAATTATGATCAGGTTTTTGTGTCCTGGTGCAGAAGCAGATCAGGCCCAGTAGACTCAGTCATGAGCCTGGACATGAACTTTTCTTTGGGACATGAACCAGTTCAGCTGCCTGCTCAGTGATGGTGTCACCGTCCCTGGAGGTGTTTAAGGAGAGGCTGGATGTGGCACTTAGTGCCATGATCTGGCCAATACGGTGTTGTTGGGACGTAGGCTGGACTTGATGATCTCAGAGATCTTTTCCAGCCTCAACAATTCTGTGATTCTGTGATTCAGAGCTGGGCCAGCACTGACTGTAGACTGGGGCTTTGTGCAGTTCAGTCTTGAAAACCTGCAAGGATGAGGACTCTTGTACCTTTCTGAGTAACCTATTCTAGTACTTAACTCTTCATAGTGAAATATTTTTCCTTATATTGTCCCGTGATAATGTATTGCAGGTCCCTTCCAACAGAAATATTCAATTCTGTTCCATTCCACGACCCTTGCCCCTTGTTGCCCTGCCAGGCACCTCTGTCAAGCGGCTACCTCTTTGCACGTTTTATAATGCGCTTTGGCACCTCACTTTGTTGCCATTCCATTGTGAAACCGGTCTTTTTTTCTACTGGTTTCTTGCTGAAGTCTCTGGTTAAATGTTTTCAGTCGGTGTCACACAGTAAATAAAATATTATCAAGTGTTCCTGTTTTTTGTAAGACCATTGCGCTGCTGGTTCATGCTCAGTTTATCCCCTATAACATGTATGTCCTTATATTTCCTGTAAGGAACTGCCTTCTCTATTACAAATATGTTGAACTTCCTTAAAAGAGTAGTGTCAGAGCCTTGTATGTGTGTCACTGTGTTGCAGCAAATAATCTTGGACTTTTTTTTTTGGTTAGGAAAGGAGTCGGTGTAGACGATAAATTAGAAAATGCAATCGAGCACAGAGTGGAGGGCAAATAGCATGCTAATGTATATGTACACTGATAATATCTTAAACAGAAACCGATTTTAAAATTTGATTACTGTGCAATCCAGTATCATGTTTCCCAAATCCAGATTCATGGAATTTTTTTTGCACCTTTGTATTTCTATTGTTTTTATTTGCAAGTTAATTTAATCCTGTGCTGCACATGATATGTCACTGTGTTCCCACGTGAATTTAAGATAAAAATACTATTTTCCATGTGTCTGCGCAGCTTTTCTCTAGTGAAAATGTGTTGGGTTATTGTGTTGCTGCCATGTAATTATAGCTGTGTTACATTTTTGGCATTTGTTGAATTAATCCCATAGATACTTCCTTCAAAAAAGAAGTTATTTAGATATGTTACTGACATAATAAAAATAAACCTTTTAAAATTATATTCTTATATACATATGCATGTGCAGGAAGAAGACCAAGATCAGGATGCCATAGGTGGGAAGAAGATTTTTAAGAGGACATTTCTTTCTCTTTCCCAAATTACTACTTTGTTGGAACAAGATGTAGAAGGAGTTCAAAAGTAAGTGGCAGTGATGAAAATATTAGAACCAATATAATAATAAGATAAAAACATTAGTTTTTAATTCTTCATTTAAATCATTAATATTCATGAAAGATAGGAAGAAATATTTTTGATCTTGGATCGACTTTGCTTTACTGTATTTCCCGTATCTCTTAATTTTTCTTTGACTCCTTTTTTCTTCCCCAATGATATTTCATGTTAATATAGTTTCTGAGCTTATAATAATATTAAGTGCGCTATAAATGAAATAATAAAATGTAAATAAAACCTGGCCAGTACCGATCTTTTTTTATAAGTCTCACTTAGTAACATTTTTGCCAAAACATTTACGTACTGTAACATGAGTTATTGAGAAATCAGAAAGGTTTTTAAAGTCGGAAAGGGCTCGAAAGCTTAAGAAGGTGTTAGTAGGTAGCCATTATGGTGCTCTGGGGAAATAGGAGGCAGCCAAAGACTTCTGATGTAAGCCCATCTTGTCTTTCCTGTAGCAACACTCTCCCTTGTTATTAGGATTTAATGGCTGCTAAATTTAGGAGGCCAGGAATTCAGCCTGAGGCTCTAGACTTATATTTGAGTGCACGATTAGGAGCACTTGTGTCCACTAGCAAATTCATAGTGAATTGGAAGCCAATGGGCTGGTCCACTGGTTGAGTTTTGGCGGAGGAAATAAAAAATTCCAGCCTTGTCCCAATGAACAGATAAACCATTTAATAGAGGTTAAAATACTGTTCTTGAAATATAGTCTGTTTGTCCTATTTGTCGCTATCTTGAGGGGAAAAAAAATGTCCTTTCTGTGATTTTTTTTTTTTTTTTGTTTGAGAGTTTTTTTAGGAGACTGGAAATAAAATTTGTTCCCATCAAATAATAATAAAAAAATTCTTTCATTTACTGTTTTCTCTTCCATGACAGCTCTCTTATTTTAGAGGAGACTAAAGTCCACAACTCACTGAAAACTAAAGTGTGCTTAGTGACACAATTTATTTTGAAACTTTCCTTATAAGTTAGAAAAAAATCATTGAAAGATTGTACATTCCTTCTTAGTCTCAGCTGCTCGTGTATGTTTTTCTGTATATTTATATGCTGTACAAGTGGAATGTAAAGTACATACCGCGTCTGACTGGAAAGACGATAGTTACAGGGTATTTTATGCACTCTAAGCAGTTTAGTAGCAGCATTGAAATTTTGTTAGTTTACCACAGTGCGTCATGTCTATACACAAGTTTGAAGGCCACAGCTGAGGTGAGGAAATCAGAACAGATCTGAGTCAGTACGCCAATTTTGATGTCCCGCGTTCCCATCTATCGTGGAGTTTTATACCACTGCCCGTCTCCGTGGGACTTGAACACCTTCTGTGAAACAGCAATCGGGAAATCTAAATGCCCCATTGTCTGCCAGTCCTGTATAGATGCTATTGCCAGTGACATGCCTTACCGAATATTGAAAAGATGAGTACTGGCACTGTTAGCAGTATCTGAGAGAATCTAAATTCCTAAGAAGCTCTGATTATGAAAACACAGAGTTGGCAGAAGCTTCAGAAAGAGAGGATATGGACTCTTTCAAACCTTGGAAAGTTCAGCTGGCCACCGTCCACTTCTATTTCAGTACAGAGTTAAGTGTTTTCAACCGACTTGCATGTGTGCAGCCGCACAAATTTGTCAGACAGAACAAAGGAATACATGTTTTAAACAAACCTAATTGGGTTATATGCTGTACTTTGTGAGCTATTGAGGTTTTAATTAAAAAGAAAAAAAAAAAAAGGACGAAATGCATCTTATCCGACAGCGTATCTCTACTGGCTTGGTGAAAACCCTGAAAATCTAATAGGTGCCTATCAGGAGGTCTGAGATTAATGCCCTTCTTAGGAAGGAATGAGAAGAAGGGGGCAGGGGGAAAGACCTGGCTCTTTTACAGAGAGCCCCAGAAACCGTGATCACGACTGGCACCTGTATTGTCAGGGGCAGTTAAGAAGCCAAAGACTGCTTTAAACTAAAACTCCGCTGCCTGAGACACGGCTGAAGTTATACTGGAAGAACAGCAGACTGAAGTCCTAGCCCTGGTCCCCTGTCTTCGTGTGGAAAAATGCACCCAATTATCATAAAAGACATAACTAATTTTGTGTTTGGATAGGGTAGACATAAATGTGTCAGCAACAGTATGGTCTCCTACAAGGGACTGTATTTTTTCATTAGGTTTTCAAGTTAAAGTGAGTGGAAAAAATTCCAGTGTGCCAGTAAAAAAAGGCGAGGCTCTTCTTAAATGTCTTGACCATTATGAAAGTGGAATTTAAACTTCCAAATATTTTAGGTACTTTCACTAATCTTATATTATACTATTTATATTGATTTTCAAACATTTTTTTTCTTCAGAGGTTACATGAAAAATAATCTTGAAAGGAAAGCAAGACCTTTTCAGTACTGTAAAACCATCTTAATCAGAATGAAAGAGTGGTGTGGAAACTGGAGATTAATTGTTCCATTTCATCTTACAAACCCCTTTCTGAATAAACACTGATTTTTCTCAGGGATTTTCAGTGTATTTCTCTTTGTTTTTTGACATGCTCTTATTTTTTTAAATTTAATTAATCATGTCTTAACATTTAAGTGGTGTCTGCTGAAACCTGTAGGTGTTTGTTTCCTTTTTTACTTGATATGTCCTCTGATCACAAGCGTTTGTATCTGGAAATTGATGTAGCTGAGTTTCAGGAAGATACATGCATATATGTATATATATCATATTAGTAAACATTATAGGTATAATTACAAGCAGACTAAGTTAAACTTTGGAATCTATAATTAATTTTTAATTTCATTATTTTACTGTACATTTTCTTCTAGAATGCTGGAAGAATTTCTGAATTTTAAACAACTAAAGACATCTTTGAAAGAAGCTACTTTGCTAGATTATTATACTGCGGGATTTTGGTGGGCTAAAGAAATGGACTTCAGTCTTATACAGCTCTCAGGATTCATGGATCTATTAAATTTCCTGTTGGAGAACCTTAGTGGTAAGTGTAATTAAAAATGGTAAAATAAATATCTGAACTGGAAGGCAAAAATGCTTTCCAGTTATTTTAATAGAGTGATATTTAATTACAAGTAATTGTAAAATAATTTATTTTCTTCTGGAATGTTTTACCTTGTACCTGAAAATAATTCTTACTGGCATACATTAAACTTTCGTTAGAGAGAACTGTGGTCTTTTTAGCAGAGCGTCCCTCATTCTTCATTTGTACAGTATGTGGTATAAAAGGGCTAGGTCCTGAAGAGACCTCATCTTTGCGATGGTAAAATAAATAATAATTACAGCAGAGTGAAAGCAAGGAGCTCCTAAATTCCAATTCCAGCTGTCTCAGTGACTGACTCACTGTAGCCTTGGGCACATTTCGCTGCTGTTTGAGATATGCAGTACATCCTGTAACATTACAGCAGGTGAATTACATTTATTTTTTCCTTGGAGGTCAACTCTCAGGTAGCTTTCTATATGGCAAACGCTGCACTTTTGGCACAAAATCTATCAGTTAACTGAAGACTGGTGTGGGAAGTAAACTGGTATCACTGCTGAAGATGAAAAATGGCAATGAAAGGACTCTAGGTCCTGTGGCTACAAGGAAATCTGCAACAAAGCATGTAGCTTGGGTCTAGTGGGAACAAAATAGCCAGGAAAAATTGTAGCAACATCCTCTAAAACCTGTTTTTGAGAGATCATAATGCTTGCTTAACATTCACTTTGAAGGTGATTATGTTGAGAAAAGTCCATCCCAGAGGAAGAGTGAAAGGACTCGGCAGTTCCATTCAAAGAGAAGATGAATATTTAAAATCAAACTCATAATAGTTATTATACTCTTTCATTGTAATTTAATTCAATGGCCTTTCTGACTTGGAATTTTGACAGAACATGTACGTGCTTTATGATCATTGAAATTCCAGTTGTCCTTCCTGTCTCCAATGAGAAAGTATCTTAACATATGCTAACTATATTAATATAACAATGGAAAAGAATGGAAACATGTCAGAAATTAGTTTTATGAGTCTGTATGTAATGCATGTGTACTAGACAGGCTGGTAGCACAACCCATTATTAAAGCTGACTGACGTTTTTCAGGAATGTGATCTTTGTTGCGTAAAGCTTTGCCAAACTTTAACTCTTTGAGCTGAATTTTTCCATGGCAGTGTCTGCCTCTGATTAATTTTTATATATAAAACTACAACTAAGACAGTTCAATAGGCTTGCAGACAGAGGCTGGGGCAGGGAGGGGGAAGTATTATTTTGTGCCTTTTTTTAAAAACAGCTGTAATACCCCTATGCTTTGGTGTAAAGACATAAGATTTGACAAGCAAGTGTTGCGAATTTGCTTTTTGCCGTCCTGTGAAAATCCATTTGGATTTGGCCAAGACATGTGGCCTTTAGAGAAAGAAAATGCAGTTTGTACATGCTTACAGGAGACTTCTTATATTTTCTTCACAGTTAAGTTCCCCGAATAATCTATCTTATGAAGTATGCTGTAGCCCAGAGCTGAGATGAATTTCTTTGTCATTACTGTTCTCAGCTGGTGCAAGTTACACCACCAAACATTTCCACCAAGAGGAAAATGCTAACATCTTCTCTGTTAATGACCATTTGTTTTCCCTTCCCTGCCCTGGACCCAAATGAACTGGAGAATTAAGCTGATTTGCCCGTAATAGCAAGAGTAGCATGGAGCAGGAAGAATGGATTTAGAGAAGAAGAGTAGTGGAAAGTCATTTAAGGCTGGTAAAGGAGAGGTTTGGGAACTGGAGGCTTTGTTGATTAGGAGCCAGGTTAGTTACTTTGCATTTGATTCATCTTCTGTACAGTGAGGGTTGAGTGCTCCTCACCTCACAGAAGTACTGTGAGAGCCTTGCAGAGGGCCGTGGTAGGGGCTGAAAATCAGGTGTGCAAAGCAAAGAGAAAATTTGGACAACATGCCGACAGACCTGGGCCTGGGTGTTGTGACTTCTTAGGATCTTGTCGTGTGGTTTCACTTCCCTACTAGCTGTGATGTTTCTGGTTCTATTACTCTTTCTCATTTCCCTTGGCTTCTATTTCCTCCACATTCTCTGTATTTCTTTCTTGTTTCTTCCATTATGGTTATTTATGTTGTGCTGCCTCTGTTACTGGAAACTGAGCTGAAATTTCAGGGATTTGATTGCTGTACTAAGGGCAAAACTATGAAGACAAGAATCTTGTAAGTTTTTAAATTTGTTTTCTGTACAAAGAACCAAGGAGCGGATCAGTAGAGAATTAAAACAATAAGGACAATAAATCTATTTGACCACTGATAGATATTTCACCATTTTCTTCTCTAGAACTTTTAGACTTAAAACCAGCCAAGTAAATTGTGTTCAAACCTTTTTTTAAACACCATGGTTCTAGGCATAACACATGCTGTACGCGAATCAGAAAGACGAATCCTCTCTTTTTAAAGGTTCAGGAAACACTGGTATAGTTCAGATTTTCCTCTTTGTCAAGACAATTGGCAAGAAGATTTTACATTTTAATTCAAAGCACTTTTGTCATTTGGTTTTACTTTCCAGGGTAAAAAAAATATACAATAATTATCTGTTTGTGTGTGTGTGGGGGGTGTGTTGCAAAAGCATCTCTGAGTTTCATGATATGTGCAGAGTATTAGGCATATTCATGTAAGCAATTTAAAAAAACTCGTTACCGTTCTTAATATCTGTCCCTGTGTTAATGGTTTATGTTGCACAGGGCATGGTCAGAAGAGCAATCAATACACAAAGAGTAGGACGTTTATTCTAAAGATCAACATACTATGCATCTCAAATTTACGGACTATTCTGTCTGTGGTTATCGCTGCATAAGTAAGAGGCCAAGCTGTAGTGTCTTAAACACCCATTGTTGTGATTCTTGCGTTATGAAGGTGCATTGATGATTCTGTGATGGAATTTTAATGCACGAGTTATTGATAACAGTAATGGCAACAGACAAAAATGTTTCACTGCTGTTGCTTTTTAAGTTTCTTCACGGCTCATGACTTCTTATACCTCAGAAAGTCTTGTAATTAAAACGTGCCAAAAACCCCTCATCCCGCTCTGCCATATTTATACTTAGTTTTTGTTTTTTGACATTACTTCGCAGACAAACATATGACCTTAGGAGATAATTTAAAAGAACTTGGAAGAGCAATGGCTGGAATTGGAGAAACTGATTCAGAAAGAAGCGGTGACTTGAATTCCTTCAGCATCGAGCAAGCCAAAGCAGTCATTGATTACCTGAATATCAGGTCTTTATTTCTACAGGATCCATTATTTCTTATTTGAATAAATCAACACAGTGAAAAATAAGTTAAATTTATTAAATTGGATATGTTCATACCGTGCCAACATACCGCACACACCAAATTTTAAAATATTAAAAAGAAGAGAGAGTACGCAACTAGCATTAAAGATCTGGCCTCAGATGTCAAAGCTCAGGAAAAAAATTTAGACTGGAAGTTTATCAAAATGTAAGATTATGCTGAAAAGCTTCCTCCTGCATCTTTGTTTGGATAATAAAAGGAATAGGTGAGAGTGTTGTATAGAGAATATTCTTGATTTGCTTTTACAAGATTCTAATTTTAGATGATCCTAGACCTTGCCTATAATTTCAAGTATTTTTCTGGCCTTGACAGCTGTAGTGGACTTTTAAAGTGATTTAAAGTTGTGTACCTTACCAAATTAAGGTTATGGTCATACATGAGTCGTAAAACTGTTGCATTTCAGAGTTAGGAAAAGTTCAGTTTCTACACGAAAAGGTTTTGTGACATGTCTCAGCTTTTAAACAGAGACACAGAAAAAGAAATTACCTGAGAGATTTTATCCGAGGAAAAAAAATTAAGGGTCTGATAGCAGCCAATCACACTTCTCCGTGTAAAGTCTTAACTATATGCGATGTGTGCAGACCTGTCTCCACTGAAACACCAGGGTTGCGACAGTGGCCGTACTTAGACACTGCAGTTTCCAGGACATGGTGGACAGAACGGTGCTCAAGCTGTTGTTTCACCCATGAATGTTGAAGGCAAAGAGGTGGAAAATGGAAAGGGTACTATTGCAGTATGTGCTCATACACTGTACTACCTCTGTAGCCCTTCAGCAGCCTGTTTTCTGACCTGAACGGTGGTTGGAGGGCGAGATTTTGTGGCAGATGGCATAGAAAGTAAGATAATGACTCATCCATACATAGGGTTGCTAGGAATTTTTGACTGGTGGGGTTTTTTTCCAGGAAAAGTTTAACACATCAAAGAGGTGTTTTTAGGGTGTTTTCCTAGATGCAGAAAAGTATTTCCTCTTGAAGACAGACAAAAATACCAGGATTGGCTGATAGCCTTCCAATTTAGGGTACTCAAACTGAGGATTTAAACCTATCACAGGCAATTTCTCTTACAGTTGGGCTATAAAGCTTGTCTCTTCTGCTCTCTGATTTTTTTCTTTTGTTTCTTTTTTCATGGAAAATATAAAAAAAAAATCAAGCTTTTTCCATATTACATGAGAAATCTCTTTACATCTCAGATTTCTGTAGTCAAGGCAAACCAATGTCCTGCCAAGTACTTGCCCTAAACTAAAAGAAAACTTGGCGTTTAAGATGTCTCACTTCTTGCACTTCTCCTTTCCTGACTGGACCTTTTGTATATTTATTTGGAACAAATGTTTTTTCCAAACAGCATGCCTATAGCTTTTGTGTATATTATCCATTGCGAGAGATCTTGTCCATGAAGTAAATTCTTCACAGTCACAAGAATTTCATCCAAGATTAGATTAGATTTTAGCCACTAAACATGTGTCTGTATGTTCCAACTGCTCAATTTATTGCAAGTATGTACTGTTGCAAGGATATATGCACATACACTGACATGCATCATATGTGTCTAGTTTAGACAATCCATTACTTGAGGTATTTGAATATTTTTTTCTAAATAAGAACCGAATCACCACACTTCCGTAGGTATATTTTGAACTTTGTGTGCTCAGAAATAGATTGACCGAGTTTTATTACAAGCCAAATTAATATATTACTTCAACATTTTTATTGTTCTTCACTTTTTTGTTTAATTTTAAATGATAGGCCTATACTTTTTCTTCTGCTCAAGATAGCATGACATGTTTTAGTTCAGATCACATTTTTACAGGTGAGTTATAAACCCGTGGGATTTATAATGGAAATGGGGACAAATGCTTCACCACGTTGGCACAACTATGCAGCAAGTATAATGACACCTTCAGGTTTGGTGGAAGGTGACAGTTATCATCTTTTTATCTTGTCTCCTTGGGCAAATGCACATCAGCATCGCTCTTGACATTTTCTTTCAGGAAGCACTGGAGCCAGGGAAATATGTCATTGTAAATCACCTTCAGATTCTCATATGACATCATAAGAGCATCTATTCTTGACAATCTTACTTGCTTGCGTGTAATTCTTTTTGTGTAGTTGCTAAAAACGTTGGCATGGAATTTTTAATTGTCCACAACAGATACAAACAAAAAAACCCGTTTTATATAATGCCTGATAGAAGAAAGAAAGCGATTCTGTTGTTTCAAGATAAAAGCTGTTGTATAATTTATGTGATTTGACTTAAAGAGCATTGAATGGGGGAAATTTTTCCTTAGTCAGGATTAAGTGTGAACAGAGTTCCGTTTACAAATAAATAAATAAAATTCTGAAATGCCAAAAGGAATAACTTAAATTTTGAAGGATATTTTAACTTATTTGTACCTGTAACATAGTCCATTAAGTATATCTTAACACATTTAGAAGGAAAGGGGAAGAACTGATTGTCAGGTGCTGCAAATCTGTCTTCTTTCCCAGGCAATTAAAAATTAGAGTTTGAAATGATAAGTTCTGCTAGTGAAGTTTGAAAGATATATATCTTATTTCTTGTGTGTCTGATATTCATAAAATATTTTTTGTATTTTTCAAATACTCCCTGTAAGAGTTTTACCACATAATAGGTGGGTATGTGAGGGGACATGTGTGCTTTCATAAATTGGTGTCGTTTAATTTGACTCGTTTCCAGGTTAATTCCTGAAGTCTGCTTAAGAATAATTACTGTATTTCCACTGAAACATGGCAGGAATTCTTTGGTGAAGTACTGCCATAAAAATGTGCTGCAAGTGTAATGGCAAATGTTGTAACAACTTAATTAATTGCCTACCTGCTTTGGGTTTGGGGGAAGGGAACTTGTAGTTAATGACAGCCCAATTTCTTATGCAAGCTGGTAAACAAATTTGATTTTTAAGTGATGGTAATTGAATGACTGAATTAAATGTGACTGTAGAATAAACTTTTATATGGCACTTAAAGGGCCAAATGTTCAGTGAGGCTGCCATAACACTTCTCACCAAGTTCAGAAATGTGTCTGTGCATATGTGCAAAAACATCTGCCCCCGTTCTGGTAAAAAGGCATTGGAAGGTTTCACAGGTGCGTTTGACTAACGGCTGGAAGATGGGCTGTTGTCCTGTAAGCGGGGCAGGCCACGCCACCGCCTGATTCTCCTGCTTCCAAGCCGCTTTCGTGGGCTGGCAGAGCTACTGCAGTACAGTAGTCACCTCTTCAGCACTGCCGAAACCAGAGCACATCTTCTCTGTCTGCAGTATTTCCTGGAACCTCTTGTACTGTGGCAGAGGCTTGTGGCCAAAGTACAGGGGCATGATCACCTCCTGCTCCTGCCGGCCACACGATCTCTGATCCAGGCCAGGATGCCATTGGCCTTCTTGGCCACCTGGGCACACCGCTGGCTCGTGTGCAGCCGGCCACCTGGATTTAACTCCATTGACAGAAGTTCTGTATCCTGATTTTAAGAGAACAAGTAATTGTAGCGGATATGGACTGTGATTAATCAAACCTTTGATTAAATGAATGCTATATCATTGATCATTAGGAAAGGGAGCAAGGGAAATCATTTAACACGTGAAAAAGAAAGCCGTATATGTTTTAAGGAAGATAAGTGTTTTAGGCCGTTGATAAAAGTCTACATGAAGTTACTTTTGTTTAACATACAGAACTCCAGTCTGTCAGTCTAGTTTTGTGGTTTTTCTTTGAGAAAATACTAGACAGATTCTGAAATACAACCTTGAGATAATAAATGCTTTCATTCTTTATTGTTTTGATGTTCCAAGATCAAACTTGCTCCCTGGACTGGCAGCCCATCCAGAATCTCAAAGCTGATCTGGCTTTGTTTACTTCTTGTCCACTGTTGCTGATATTAAAGGTGGAAATGTCCTGGTGATAAGTGTTTCAGAAATTATATTTTTCAGAGTAGAACTTTGTCTTCTCATAGTTCAATTTCATAAGGATAAAGTAGATAATTTTTAAGTATCTTACTATATTTTCTGTGGCCATTATCTGATAATAAATCCTGTAAATTAAGTATTCTGTATATTGTACTTGAAGTTAAATAAGTGTTTCTTTTTAAAATTTGGAGCATTACAATTCTGAAGGGTAACTCTTTGTTTAACATTTGATATTGTTACCTTTCCAAAGATTTACAGCTGTAATAGTACTATATTCTCTTGTTTTGCAGCTTATTTAAACACTATAAACTATATGAGTACCTCTTCCACAGTCCTAGAGACGAACTTGTGACAAGTAATGAGGTAAGTCATTTATATAGATGGAACTCATTATGCAGAGTTATTTAATGAATGCACCATGGCATATGTTTTATATTGCTCAAAGCAACTTCATGTCAACATTACTGCAGTACTAACATAAAATGGCTGATTAAAGAATACAAGTTAGATGTTTTGATCCTCGTATTCAAAATTAATTTTGGATTTCAAAAGAATGTAAACGCATTGCTTGGTTAAGATGTTGTGTTAAATCAGCAGTACTTTTGTGTATGTATTTATAAGTCGATGCATGTAATTTGAATTAGCAACGCATGAGTCTGACTCTATTTTGAGATTAGCAATCAAAATCAGAAAAGGTTGTCTACCAAACCTAGTCTGACCACAGTCCTAATATTCATGTGTACATGTGTATCTACAGAGTTTTTTTTTCCTACTGTACCCACCATCAGTTAATTACAGTGACTGTAAAGCGACAAGGTAGCTAGAAATTCAACATTTTGAAAGCATTCATTTAATAATAGTGAATTGTCTCGACTGTAAACTTTGTCACGTATTCTACTTACATGTGAAAAACTACGTAGGAAAATGCATTGATGCGGGATGTGGCCTTTAATCAAATTGACAGATTCAATTCATCAAATAAACCTTCCTTTAGCCTGACTGTGCGTTTTGAGGGTATATGTTACAACACGTTGAAAAGGACTTACATTTATAATTTGTATTAGGAGACAACTGGCTGGCCAGAGAGGCATCATAGTAGACATTTTTGATGGCACATGTATTTTAGCATATCAGTATACAGTGAAGTTAAAATTAATGCACTAGATATTTTTCTTTACAGTTTAAGTTGATGGTTTGACTCTATAAATGATGTGGGATAATTTATTTCCATATTGCTTTTAAATAACCACATTGTAAAAAAGAAGGACTTTTCTTGACATGGATGCAAATATTTGGAAATTCTTCTCATCATCTGTAAGGTGGGTTAAAAATCCAGCTGTGATAAAATCAGTGACAAAACTATCATCATATAAGGAGAGCAGCACTTCAGCATTACTGTGTTACGGTGGGTATTTTTGTGTTAGCTACTCAGATCGATGGCTCGTTAGCACTTTCTAATTGGTAAAATTATTTTTAATGAGTCTTTGATTAAATAATTTCTTGTGTCAATTTGGGTACTGTATCTTATCAATTGTGAACTTAAGCTTAAGAGAAATGTCTGTGTGTTTCCTTAAAACCCATTTCTGGGTGACTGAGGTCCGTGTATATACACTGTCCTGGCCACAGAAGAGCGGTTGCTCTGTGCAGTCTGTCTGCAGGCGAGTTCTCCACCTGCTGAAGGTACCACCTGTGCTACGCAACGGCAGAAATGGGTTTCTGTGAATTCCTTTGGTGATGGTCCACCAAAGGAACAAGTGCATTCTACAGTTGTAACTGCCACAAAAACCTTCGTGACAGTTTTTAGCCATAACTCTTTTACGGACGCTGCATACCTAGGCACCGGTTTAGTCCATCTGTTTTGTATTCCGAGTTCCATGGCAGAGAGTTTATAATTTGTCTAGCCACACTGCAATGCCCAAGAAAATCAATACCTATATTCCTGTAGAGTTTATTTTGATAGGGTGATACATTGTTCTTCAATAAGTAACAGTTTAAGGCATTGAAGCTACGGATACACATTTAGGGCATTGTTTGTACTTGCTTTACGTGTTAAAGTCTGGTGAGAGGTGACCCTGCACAGACTTCAAGTTGTTTTACTGCAACTTTGTTATATTTAGAAATGCTTATCCCTGAAGGAGAGCATTAGCTTCTGTGTTTGCGGTCCCTTGAATGAGGAGCTCAAACCCTGACGAGTCGGTGGGGCTGGTTTGGTGCGTGTGGCCGTGGCAGGAGCACGCATGGAGCCACGTCTCTGCAGCACATCTGCTCAGGGAGCAGAAGGGGGCAAGAGATGAACTGGGAAACCTGCATGCTGGAAGTAGAGGACAAATCTGTTCTGAGAGGCTGACTGCTGTCTTGCTGCGTAGATCAATGTCTTACCAAAAAAGCCCATATAGGCACACCGTGGCCCACAGCTGGATGTGATCTGTAGTCGAAGCTGAATGCTGCTAATGCCTGACAATTTTTCTTTTGGCTCCAGCGACAAAAAGTATTATTTTGGGATGGGGGACTGTAAATTGTAATGGCCAGGTCTGCCCAAATAACAAGGGCCATGATGTTCCAAGAACTTAATTACAGTATTATCTCCTTTTGCAAACGAGGACTTTGAGACAAGTCAGTGAAATTATTTGCTTCAAGTGAAATGGTTTGCTTTAGCTCAGTGAGTAAATCTGTGCTCCATACGTGCCAGAAGTATTACCTACTGAATAATAAGACCAGTAGCCTAAAGAGAAGACTTGCTTCTTTAAAAGAGATGCAGCTACAACACATAAAAAAAGTACTTAGTGTTGTAATGGATATCCTTTTAGAGAAACCACAGTATGTGTTTTCCAGAGAAATCTTAAAGCAATAGATTGTAAACTCATTGGATTTTATTTTTTCTCTAGCACAGGCAATTATATAGTGTTCTCAATCAGGTTTCCTTTTTGATCTTTCACTGCAGTTATTTCCAAATGACCTTGTCATTTCCTGTGTAGAATAAAATCAGACAAGAAAAGGGAAGTGACTCAAAACTCAGTTAGATTATGCATACAATATCTCTGGCCATGCCACTTAACAAAATCTAAGTTGCTTAAATATGGCACGTAATTAGTGGAGCTTCAGTCTGATTAATATTCTGCGTTTGATGCAGCTAGTATAGTAGAATCACCTTTATAAAATACAGACAGTATTTAAGTCTTTAAAGAAAAAAAAAAAAAGGTAATAACTGCCTGGCTAATTTAAATATATTTTTACATTGGCTAAAGCCTTTAAAGCAAACTGCCTGAGGTGATCATATTACCTAGGAAAAAAAAACCAAAAGGTTAAAACTGAAAGGTATGAATGCTTGGTTAGATGGTAAAACACACAACATACATCTAACCTACTTTGGCAGTATTTAAAATTTAAAACTTGCCTTTCCAGCTATCAAATCCCTTACTTCTCCTTCATTCCAGACCTATATATTATGTATGCATGAATACCTGTTAGAAAACATGACAGTACAAGGAATTGCTGAGAAGTGTTAAGATTGCCAGGTAAATTCGTTCCTTTTTTTTCTGTTACTATTATGAGCAATTCCCCACATTTAGAATGATAACAGAAGCAGCAGTGCTTTAGCTATGCCGTGGCAACGATCCAAAATAAAAAGCATGTAGTGCTAACACACCCGAGACATATTGTTGTTAAAGATACTGTTTCTTCCTTTTACCTGTTCTGGAGGTTTTACTCTCTAGCTGTGATTTAGTACACCTATATTAGCCTGCACTATCAAAGAAAGCAGAAGGAGTACAGACTAAATCTTGATGTGCAGGGATTCAATGGAGCAATTCCTATTAAAACATGTCAGATCTTACAACAAAGGTTTAATTGTTAATACGTGAATTGTGTAGAAGTTTTTATTCTTTTCCATTTCTGCGTTCAGTTAATTTATTTTGCCTTGATAGCATGATATATTACAGCACATCTCATTTTTTTTTCTCACATTCACAAATTGTACCTTATACTGCAGTTCATGTTTTTGCTGCTCTCTGTTGTGTATTTTTGGATGGAATGAGGCTAAGGTCTTTTGGGATTATGTCTGCTTTGAAACATTTCCTAATAAAAATAATGTGCTTGGTAAATCTAGTTTTATTCCTAGTTGCTTTAGCCAACCTGATGGAGTAATCTGCTATTTTATGGCCCAGATGACTAGCTAAGTTTGACTTCTTGAAATAGTAGCATACAATGTAATTTTCTTTAGAGATGTCATGGTGGGTCAGGTTGCAATAAAAATATCAAAGATTAAGTTTAATGGCAGTGCAGATTCAGTATTATAGCAGTCACTAGATATCATCCTCTCTACTTCAAGTTCCAGCACGGTTTCCATTAATGCCTTCTTTCCATGTACTCGTTACTTTCTGAAACATTAAGCTTTCGGACTATGTCTGGTCTTTATCCAATTGTGGGTGATTGTTCTTTTTTTTTTTTTTTTAAGATTGAACAAAATGCCTTCAGTGTTTTAATTTAAGGGTAGGATGGGTAGGAAGAATATACTATTTGAAAGCTAATAAAGGTTTTTCTTCTGATGCCAAAAGACCTGAAGTCTGGGACTTCACTTTGATATGCAATCCTCATTAGGTGTTACATATTTAGATTGGTTAATCAATCATTGTTTAAACAAATTTGCTCAAAGATTTCTTGTGAACTGCATTTTAAAGATGTATGAAACCAGAACATTTCCATAAGTCTATCAGTTCAACACTGGAAAGACTCATTCCCCAGCTAATGAAGTACATGCTTTTCAAAGCTTGGAAGTTTTAGATATTTGTAATGCTCAAAAACCACTGAGTTGATTTTTTCGAGCTTTGTTTTGTATATATCACCATGGCAAAGACATAAGACAACTCTGAAGGAAGAAAGAGCATAGGACTGGAAGGGACATCTTCAATTGTCAGCTCTAGTGCCACTTTCTCTTAGGAAAATGGATATAATCCTCTTCAGAAACTTGTCAAACTCTGGCTTAAAAAGTTAACTTTTTTGTCTTTGCTCCTCCAGTTAGAAAGCTGCCCTGGTGCCTGGCTTCTGTCATGGTTATAAAACTTGTAATTTCCAGTCTAAGCATATTCATGACAAACTTACACGCATTTGTCCGTTGCCAGTTTGTGCCAGTACTGACCTTTAGTTCTTATTCCATCCCCAGTGTTTATTTTTATAGTGTATAGAGAGACAAGAGCAATCTTACTGTCAGCCTTCATCTAGCTAGAGTAGAAAAGCCAGCCTTCTCTAATCTTTGCTTCTGCGGTAGGCTTTTGATATGTGCATTCTCACATACATACCAGCCTCTAGTCATCCTGTTGGCCATTTTCTATAATTGTTCCATTTCAGATCTGTTTTGTCGGAACGTTAAGTGACCAAACCGACACGGTACTGTTGCTGAGATAAAAGCAAGGCCTTGTACAATATTAGTAGTGTTTTCTTTTTCTCTCCTGGGAATAGCCTACATGAAAGGTCCTAGAATCACATTTCATACCTGTATCATGTGGCTGTCTTCTTGTAGGTCTGCTATTCTGGTTCTCCTTTACTACTGTCTTTTCCAGCAGAGGTACTCCCAGTGCACAGTAGATTTAAAAAAAATTATGTCCCTACAATGTCACCTCACGATTTGTCATTGAATACGAGGGTGAATAGTCCTCAGTCCCTTCTGTGTGTGGCCCCTCATGAATTGATCATGTCTCTCGCCATTCTTCTACCAAGAAAATTAGTCCTCTTATTTAGTAAACTATGAGATTAGTCTGGTATCATATATCTTTGACATCATGTTGTGTTATATCTCTTTTTTTTTTAATTTCCGTGTCCTATTTATGTTTTTCTTCAAAACATATTCCTCAAGCCTTTACTGCTATGAAGATCCAAACTATGCCTTAAGGAGTAGGTTCATTATTTTACAATTATACATGTTTAAAACTAGCAAAGTGGTACTTGGTCTTTTGGCGGCCGAGGGGAAATTTCAGATGTTGGTTACAGAAGTGTGTAGTACCTGAGACTGAATTACTGAAGTAAGCAACTGGAGAGCCAGTAGGTTTTGTGACAAAAATCACTGATATTCAGTCCTTTGATCTTGAGTCTTGCTATGGCTGTAACCAGAGAGATTTTTAAGGACTTGTGATTGGTTTGAATGAAAAGTGGAGTTCGCTGGAATTGTATGCAGTATTACTTGAAATATTTGAAGCGTTATCTTGCACAGTAGAAGCCACCTTTGTTTTTCAAAGATTGTCTGTTAGTGTACTCAGTTGACAATGAACAGTTGTGTTTCCATGCAGGTCACAGTGCTGATGGTGTTCTACAGCAATTTTAACATTCCTGAGTATTGGTAGCTCCAGAGAGTTAGTGGAATTTGCAAGCCGGTGCTTACCAACTTTTACAAGTTTGTAAACTTGTACTTTTACAAGTCTTGCTTGAGAGAATGAGTGACAAAATGATTTTTTAAATGTTTTTAAAATTATTTTCTTAGGAAACACCAAATATGAAACAAACCTTTTTTATTCAGTAGCATGTGTGAAGTCATGAAACTAAAAATTCAGGCAAGTAAAATGCCAAAGAGCTCCCATAGGCAATGCCTTCAGTACGCTGAGCACTATGGTTCTGATCCAGCCAGTGCCTAAACAAATGCCTCTTTTTAGAGCACTTGGAAACTTTTATTTCAATGGACCTATTCACATGCATAGAATTAAACTGAGAAGGGACTGAGATCACATTGCTCAGCACCCTGGAGGATGAAAAGCTAAAGACACTAGAGGAAAAAAAAATTGGAGCTCATCATAACTTTTTATTTCAGTTGTACAGTTGACAAAGCATCATGTTATTTGACTGCATGTTGTTAAATAAGAGAGGAAAAAAACATTGAATAGTTGGCAGTAAAACATTTCTGAAACTGTGAAGGAATTAATATATCCACAGATGTGCTCCCTGAGTTTTTTAATTATCTATTTTAAAAGTGACTGAATTTCTCTATGTATGTAAACATGCATAGTTCTGATAACAGCAGTAATGGCTTATTTATTTGCTGCAATGCAGGTCAAGTAGGAGTTGTAGGCTTTGACTGGTAGGACAGACAGCATATTAAATGACAGCATGGTTCTGCTATTCATGAGAATATTGTAGGGTCCAAATGACCAAGTGCTGTATCAGAAGACTATAGCACATGTTTAAAAATATTTATCAATCAATATGTAAATTTTAATGGAAGGTAATGGGACTGGCAGAAACGTGTTGACTTGGGGAAATTTTAAATTGGTTAAGCAAAGTACCTGAAGGTAGACTATGAGGATATGAATTTTTTTTTCCCTTTTCTAGTATTCCTGAACAGATTACTCTGTTGATGTCCTTTGGGAGTTCTTGTTGTTTTACTTGACCAGCATAAAACAAAATAACTGGAGCTGAGCAAAAATCAATAATTTTGTTTCATGGAAGAGTCTGAGATGGTTTTCAGTTTGATTTAATTCCAGTTTAAAAAAAAAAACAACACACTTTTAACAGAATCGCTATTCTTACATGTCCCTGTTTAAACTCCCTCACCCCAAAGCAGTGCTCTTGCAGACTGTTTTAGAGCCCAGGCTTTATCCTGGTGCCATACAGCATAGTTGGCTCTGCTGGAGCAAGGTCCACTATATTCTGGGGTCTATTATGTGACCTCAGCTGTGCAGAAGGCCAGTTGTTGGGGAGCCAGGAATCTAGAAAGAAGGATGCTAGGTCAGCCAACATGACAAACCGTGTCAAAAGAACTTTGTGTGTAAGCTGGTGAGAACCAGGTAGGCTGCCACTGGCATGTCGGTAGTAAGTAATCTGCACAAACTCCATCCTAATTTTTTAAGTAGTTCAATGAACAACATTTCTAAGGGATCTGCCAAAAAAAAACTCCAAAACATTTTATCTGAATTAACGCAATGCATCATGTCAGCTGCAGAACAATGCTGTTTTCACTGTTAAACTCTTCCATGTAACATAGCATGGATGAAGGAGTTATTCGAAAAGGTACCGTGTTTCATTTATATTTTGCTGGTTCAAATTCAGCTCTGTTTTTTCTGTTTTTAATTGTTTTGCCAGCAGATACTATTTCAGTACTTGCTGGTCCAATACGACTTACTAGAGGCTAGTTTGCCAGAGCAATTGCTGTATTTCTAAACTTTCCAGCATAAAATTTGTTAATTGGCAGGCAGAGATTCACGAACTTACTCTACTGTGGACACCCATTTTTCTCCCCCCTACCTTTATCTGCAGCTTTTGATCATCTTGAAGATTAAATTGCATTCGTAGAAGTGTCTGTGGAATGGATAAGTGGTGTGGTATTTCATGGGAATGTATCCCCGTGGGTGAATATTTATGTCTCAAATTCATACATCCTGTGACCTTATGTTATTAGTAACATGTTGACCTTATTCTTATAAACACCATGGCATTTCTTTACTGTGAGGATTTATAATCAATACACATTTTTATAATTTTTTATCTTTTTTGTTGGTGTTATGAGGACAAATATTCAAACTCCAGATAACAGGCAAGTTTTGGAATCCTTTAAAGTCCATTCTTAAAATGCACCAAAAAGTTTGTATGTTTTTTAATTTCACCTTGAATTTTATGACTTGTCATAAGATACAACATAAAGTACTTGTACTGAACATTGAAGCTGATGTATTTGAATATTTAATTCATAAAACATTATTTTGATTTCCTATAAATATGCTAAGCTCAGCAAAATGCAGTGTTACTAATTAGAAAGCTGAGTTTTATAGGTCGTCTGGTTGGTATGTGAGGTAACTTATATTGCTACTTAGGCTTATGTTTAATAAACCCTAGCTAGGAAAAATGTTTAAGTTTCAAAGAAAAGATAATAAATAAAATGAGGACATAGAATATTAATGTGAACTGTGCCTTTATTTTGTTAAAGCATTCAAAGTTAAATAGTGGTGGTCTGTTAACAATCTAGGGCTATTTGGCAAGTCTTTAAACTTACTCAATAATCAAAACATAAAAGGACAATGGAAACTTTTCACAATAAAAGAAAAAGGAGTTGAGAACAGAAACCAAACAAATTATTCTCTGCTTTTTCTTGGTAAGGAGGTGAACTTTGTAGGAAGGGCAGCAAGCTCTGCGTTAGGGTTGCCTTTTCCTGTCTTTGTTATAAATTACGTCTGTGAAGAATCCTCTCCAGTTACTTCATAGTTCCTGGCTATGGGGGAGGAATGCGTGTCTATCTGGAATGGAGCAGAGAAAGACAGACTGGGAGGGAGCCTTTTTTTAATTTTACTGTTGGTTTGGTTTTTTTTCACTTAGGAAATGGCAATTTTTTGCATTAATTTACCTTGCTTACTAAATACACAGTTGGATAAAATTCCTAAGAACCCAGCTGTGTAAATAGAATTTTAACTAAACAACTGTTTTCTTCGGCATTTGTATTATTTGTTCTTTGTAGCGTGCTAGAGTTTTTGAAGACTTTGACACCATTTAAGTTCAGTGTAATCATTCAAAATGTTTTTATTAGGACTTAAGTGGGGAAACCATTTGGCAAAGAGATGGACTTTAACCAAAGCGTAATGCTCGATTCTTTCACGAGAGTCCGGATATGCTGCGACAACATTGTGAGGCACCAGGAATATGGGAAGAAGCTGCCAAATTGCACTGGAAGGAGAGCCATGTACTTGGGCTTAGTGAGTTCTTTGTGGCCTCCTTTCCTCATTCCTAGTGAGCACCTAAGGAGAACAAGCTGAGGTAGCCCACGTGCAGCTACGTAGATAGGAGAGAAAGGGGCCAAGACCAGGTTCCTATATTATTTCTTTCACCATTTGATCCTGAAGCAGGAGTCATTTACAGGTTGCTGACAACAGAGCAGAGGGGGAGATTTTGTCCTTCCAGTCCCCTTGTTTGGGGTGGACTGATTGCCAGCTCCCACCAGCTCCAGCCCACTGAGCTTCACTGTCTCTTGTTCTTCTGTTTTGGAAATAGGTTCCCCTCACGATTTGTGAGTCTCCCTTGAATCCACTGCATTGCTTACAGAAGCTAAGACTTCATTATGCATTTCCAGGTATTTCCAACATTGAAAAGGTACACTATACTGTATCTTCTCAGGGTGGGCTTGAAAAGACAACAGCTGGAACCTTTTAGAGTGTTTAATCATTAAGACTATAATCTGAAGTATTTTATGGTTTGGCTTCTCATTACACTGTTGAAAATTTGGTAGTGAAACCATCCTGAGTCTCTTCCTGACCAGCTTAAAATAGCTGAGGAGGAATACTTAATTGTTTATACCTAATGTTTCCTTTTTCGTGCTTGTAAGAGTAGGCAGAATCTTTGGCTGATGTTAAGATGCTCTGGTGGTGAGTATTTGTATGAACTTTATTTGCCTTTTTTTTTTTCCAGACTGATTTCACCTCCGAATTTTGTCTTTGTCTGAGATTGCAAAGCCTATGCCAGAGCCCCCATAGGTCCTGCAGTTACACTGCAGATGGTGCTGTGTCCAGGATAAAACCCAGACACGGATGTTTTCAGCTGAAATAAATTAATATTGTGCTCTCCACTTTTTATGATGAGTGGTCCTTCTGCTCTTCTTGGTTGGTTCTGCAAGAATCCAACAATATTGTAAGAACATATTGCAGACAGTAGGTACTGCTTTCACAGCACAGAACATTGGGCATAAATTACTTGCCAATACATGTACAAATACATGCCCTATTTTCTTAGTGTTAGAATTCATGTGCTTCGTAAAAATTTTGTTGCCTCCGTTCTATTCTAATAACTCTATGCAAGGAACAAAGTCTTCTGTGCAGTTGCTCTGTAGTTTATTTTGACTGTGCACATCAAATTTGGCTTATGAATACAGTCTGAGGAAATGGCATAGATTCTAAGTGATAAAGATGAATATTGTGTGCTTCATTTATAGCAAGGCCGTCCAAATAAGGTCTCAGAGCTGTGAAAACATCTCGTGCTTGAGAAGTCTTGAATTTTGGATTGATCAAGGCCGTGAGCAAGTTTCAGGCACTAACGGGCTGGAATTCAGGTCTATACCTTTAGGTTCACTGAATGTCGTGTGATGTAAATAGATTTGCAATGCATCACAAACACTGACAATGTGTATAATTGTTTAATAAGTTGTTTAATACAATTAGATTTTTTAACAAAACAGAGGAGTGATAGGGATGTTCCTTGGAGCTTATTCTACTTTGAGTATCTGCCTAACATTCTCTCAGAGTTTTTCTTAGCATTCATTTTATATTCATGACACCCATTTATCATTTTCATCTCTGTCTGTTACACATTTAGGACTCTTAATGATTTTCTTTTGTTCTAAGGAAGATACTTTGCCAGCTTTTTGTATTCTTCAGGAGTTAGAATGTAGTTGAAGATTTACATTTTGAGAAATGTTAAATTACCTGTAATGATCATATTTCAGACAAAATACTTAAAGGTTTTGCCCTCACTTAGGCTTGTTGCAGGAGACTATTTTCGGTTTTTAGCACTCATGTTGTCCCTGCAGGTCTAGGTTAAGAGAAAGCGAGGACTACAGACTAGGTTGCTGACTTTTTTTAAATTTTTTTTTTTTTAAGTCCTACCAGTGGTACATTGTGGTGCCCTCTGATGTGATTTCTAAAAATGTCGTTATGTTTCTGTCCATTTTGAGAATGACCCATTGGGCTTATTGATAGGTGCATGCTGGTACCGTAACTCAGTACTGAACCATTCATTTCTGTGTAATAATCACGTTTTATTTGAGAAATCAAGAAATTATCAAGATGGAAGTATGGAGGCAAACGTTACTCATTTTACCACGACAGAGATTTATCTTTTGTCCCGCTTGCCCTGCTGTGCTTGCAAATATAGCTCTCTGAATTACTAAATGTAAGAATAATACCTTTTTCTTTGCAACCCTGGCACAGCAAAACACAACAGAAGAAGTTAAAGACAGAATTTCAGTCTTATCTCCATGTCTCCTAACTACTACTGGTTTGACTTCAGTTCCTACTCTTATTATTCATAGTGTTTTTATTGCAGTGTATTTAAGTGTCTCTCTTGGTTCCGATCAATCCTCAGTTAAATGAGTAAATAATAAAGAAAAGAGGGTACGTAATCAAATTATCAGAAGTAATTGGTCAGTCTGAGCATTGGTGGAACTTTGCAATGAGCGGAAAGAACAGGGCTTTGGTATCAGAGTTGTAAAGGCCAAGCCTTTAAAACTGACAACGCAAACACGTTGATTGCTACGTGGGCACGTTTTCTGTGAATTTAAATTACAGATTATTGTGTATAATCAGAATGAGAACAACTGAAAAATCATACATCGTGGAATAGACTTTATTAATTTTGGATACAAACGACAGACATTAGACAAGCTTAGAAGTCTGACAGACTAGGAGAATCTTAATATTTGACAAGTGCAAGATAAAATGAGAACTTGTCTTGTGGATTTTTTTTTCTTTCATAGTAGCAGGAACATTACACAAACTAATAAGCAGCAAACCTTATGCATTAGAATAGAATGTAGAAATCTGCAAGAAGGGAGCTTATTTAGGAAACAGCGATATTTAAAGACAGCATTAAACAACCAACAGGACTTGGTGTGTTAAACGGGGGACTGTGGGTTGTTCTGGGAATTGGGAATTAGACACTACAGGTTTTCAGTGCTCTATTGCCACTTTAATACATTTACCACTTCGCAGACTATAACATGAAATGTTCTTATTCTACTTTGTAATGAACAAATACAGCTAAAAAGACAACCTGCTTTCTTCCTTATCACTTATCTGTTAAAGTACTAGCATTTTTAGAAGCAAAATTAATTGCTTCATCAGAGAAGTATATAATTTGATTCTTATATTTGCTCTTTCCTCTTTCTGCCAAATCAGTCGGGGAAAAATGAATGAAGAGTTAAGAAGAGGTAGCATGCCTGTTAACAAACTAAACCCTACTCTGTGGAATTCAGTTGTACAAAAGGCCATTTTTATAGATTTGTGCCACTTAGAAGATTCCGTGTGTCGAGTCCAGTAATTTCAGTATGGCAGGGGGAATAAATAAAGGTTCTCGTTAAGGCTACAGTAAACTTGCCCAGTACTTTAAACGCTTGTGGTGCAGCAGGGTGTTACAGCCTCTATTTTTACCTGGGGGTCAGACTGACTCTGAAAACTAGTTCCCTGTTAAGATCCAATTTACTTGGGCTGCATAAAAACTTGAACATGATGCTAGTATTCTCTTGAATCCTATCTTCAGGGAACAGTAATTTCTGCTCCTCAATGACATCTTGAATTTGAAAAGACATTGTTGAGATGCAGACTTTTGGACAAATTCTTCATGGGATGACTTATGAGAAGGCTTTTAAGGTTTGTGCTTCTTTTACTGCTGCCAGATATAAATTTTGAATGCACGGTTAGGATTTACAATATGGTTCAAGTATCCTCAGTCCAATTTCAGGGGATCTACTAGGATTCTATCTAGAATAGACAGTACATTACCAATGGAAGCAAAAGTGGGCCTCAAACTGAGAGCTGTTAAATTAAAAAAATACTATTGCAAAAATGAAAAAAAATCACATTTACAGTTATATAAAATACTGCTATAACTTTGTGCTGTGTGTATGTGTATAAGTAGAGTAGAAGGTGCTATTTTAGTTCATCTAGTGGATCATTCCCAAATAAGATTTCATATTCAAAACATTTTAACTTATTTTGCTTTGGATTTTTGGTAGCAAATTAAGGAGCCTAGTTAGTTTTCAACATTAAGAGAAGGTTGCTGCAGTATTTCTGCAATATAACAGGAATTATATTTGTTAATATACTTTGGGAGCATTTAAATTCTAATCACGCAGACGAAAGGAAATTTCAAGTAATGGCACGTAAATTTAAATTACACAACAGTAAAGACTTTCATACCTTTGAAAATATTTCAGCACTGGCTTTTTTTTTTTCCTTCGCTTTGATTATCCATGATCACAGCAGCAGAATTCTATTGCTGTTGCCATAATTTCTAAAGCATAACTGTGCTAACATGAAATATGTATATATAGGTACATTTGCCAACTTGTTTTAATTTTTTCATTTGCTTTCCACCTCATGTACTGGGAGTGGCTGCTCATCAGTACACTGGCTGAGGAAAATGCAGAATTGTTGCAGGAGAAAACGGGGATACACAGGCAACATTTGCAGGAAAAGTAAGCTTTTTTTTTTTTTTCAAAGTGAAGAAAATTAGGTTTCTGTCCCATGAAAGCTGCCGCTTAGGCCTGTGGGATCCCTCAGTACGCCAGGCAGCATGTGCTGGCCAGGCACTTGCAAGCATCTCACAGGCACTGTGTGAGAGAGTGTTTTTACACCACACAAGTTGCTAGCGTTGGACCCAAGGAACATTACTCTGGATCAGGCCTCAGGACTTTTGCACGTTTGGCCATCTAATTCATACAGTTTGGCTGCTTCCGCAAGCTGGGGCTTGGCTAAGATAAAAATGCGATAGAAGACACTTAGTGGCTGTGGAAGGGAGAAAGAGTCTGCCCGAGGAAGCTTCATCCTACCCTTCTCCAGCTTGATGCCCTCCTGCCTTGAGACTTTCCACCTCTTCCGCAGCACCTGCGTATTGTAAAAATGAGAAGGGAGATGTAAGCACCACTGTGACCAAAAATAGAACTCCCCAATTTTTTTTTATTGCTGTGTTTAACCTCTGCTCTTTTAATCACATGCACAGCAGGAGAAAGAGGATGTGCTTTAACAGCTTGTCAGGTATTAAGCAGTGCAAATTTTTAGCTAGAAATGCTATCAATTGAAAGTAAACAATAAGGCCACATATATTTAATTTTTAATAAATTTTGAGTTATGCTATTCTTCTAATTACGTTAATCAGGCAGGCTCCAACACTTCAAGCCTTAGGGCTTGAAGTGTAATTTCAATGCTTTGTAATAAATTTGCCGAACTTTGGAAAAAGATGAAATGGCTTAATATTAAACATTTGCTTGATTTAAATTTTACTAAGCCATGCACTTTGTAATTCATATTTCTTCAATGCAATGTACTGCCACAGCAGAATGATCATAGTAGCAATTGTGAGCAAACATTCCTTTTGCACACAGGTTTTGCTTATAAACAAGGTGAGTAAAGGGGCCCCGAGTATCGAGGGAATGCTAAAGACCCACAGAGCCTTGTACTTCAAGGGCGTCAGTGCAAACAGACATCACTAAAGACAGAAAGCTAACATCTGAGTGCTGCTTCATAACAGACACGAAATGAGATAGTGGTGTCAGTGGAGACAAGGAAAGGATACAACCAGTTTAATAACAAGGAAAGGGGTAGGGCTAATGCGTAAGTCGAAGAAAGAGGAAGAACAGGGAGATACATGATTTACCAGGATCCTGTCTCCTCCTGCATGCAGTCCTAAGGGCTGTATTCATTCTGCAGTCTGAAAAGGTTAGAAAGGTTGTAGCCACCCTACTTAGTTTCACTGGATGTCAGAGGCTTAATTGAGTTGATCTGGGTAAATACTAGGTGGGAAAGTATCCAAGGAAAACTCTGGTAGAAGATGGTTTGATGAATAGTGAACCTAGTTTGATGCTGCTGGGGCGCTGCACAAGAGGCCCTTTGAAGAAAGCTGCAAAACTGATACCCTGACCACTCGTCATTACCTTGAGCATATAAATCACAAGGAGAAAACTGTTGGCCATGGTGTCCTCATGACTGCCTTCCAAGTGAGTAATTACAGCCTGCCAATGTAAATTCCCCAGTAAAGTTAATTGAAGGAGATACTCTTTCTTTTGATCAGTTGTGCAGTTGTATTGTTGGTTTAAGACATTTTTAAGAACTAGTTGCTTTTCAGTGATTTGATTTCTTTATGTGAGACCTCTAAGAAGATTATGTGTCTAGAAAAAAGGAGTGTGTGTAACATGGCAGTGATTTTTATTAGCCATTTCATATTTAGTTGTCAAAATGAAGTAAATTGCTTCTGTATAGAGTTGTAAAAAGTGCATTTTTTGTCTCTGTTGTTCTATGAACCACTGGGATCTTAAAGGGTACCACAGCTGTCTTTTCTCCTCCTTTCGTCTTGTTTTTTGTCATTGTTTGTTTTGAAATCTGCACCAAGACTGGACTCGGGATGCCTTTGCTCAATGTACATGGCTTTTAGTGAAATAACTTATTTCAACCATTGTAAAAGAACCCTGTGACTTCTCCTTTCCATAGTGGCTTCAGTTATGAACATATACAAAAGTTTAAAAAAAAAAAGCTTCACATTAGTAGTTACTTTATAAATAACCTCTCTTAAAACCGCTTTGTGAGTAAGAAGGGAAATAAGGTGAGAAAGACTAGGGAAGGACAAACTTGGCCTTCTAGACAAAGGGAAATACAAAGAGTTTGCAGGAGAAATAGATACTCAGCCCCAGCTTGCTATAGGTTGTTTCTTTTGCCCTTTAGCCCTTGTTGCTTGTGTACTTAAAGTTTTTATACCTTTGGGAGAAGTTTTTGTCATTTTGGTTTTTATGGTTTTAATGTGTGTGTACATTGAAAATATTTAGTCATTTTATGTTTAAGGTGGGTTTTTATTCTCAGTGTTTGTCTGGAGCAGAAAGCATTTTTTGAAGAACTCTTACCCAACTGAGCCATTGAATTAGTCTAATGTAGCAGTTTTTAATTCATAGGTGGTTTCACTTGACTGTAATGGGGAAATGCCACTGGAAGACTTTGTAATAGAGTTTTATGAATGAAATTGTGGTTTACTTGTAAATAAGTATATGATACTCAGTGAAAGGCTCTCTGGAACTTTCCACGTCTGTTTTTATGAGGAAAGTGAAGTTCCGAGTATTTCATTGAAGAGGCTAGATGTCTTTTTGAATTACTATGTCAAAAACTTCTTCATAAAAAATACATTTCAACCTCTAGGTATTCACACATTGCAAACCCATTATTTCTTTTCATGAATGATTCTGTCTAAATGCACATCCTTATTTTTGGCAGTGACAGTTGAAAACCTAATAAGGGTCAAAAAAAGGAGGGTGTCAGAGGACAAAAATTAGATATTTTTTGCAGTAATCCAGGGGGAAATGTGCATAGTTATATGTCAGAGCTCTTCCTGAAAGAAGACATGATAATTAATCCCTCACTTTGCATGTTGTGGTTTTGCATCCAAATTTGAATACAAATTTTTTTTTATGTAAAAATCAATTAGGATTTAAAATTGTCATCTCTCTGAGAAAATGACACAAACTTGAAGTAGTTTAAAAAAACCAAGTAATTCTTCAATCACAGGTTATGGCAACATGCAATATTTGGTTGGAGGTTTTGGGAGGGTTGAAAGAAAAAACCAGAACTTTCACATTTCAAAATATTAGTGCATCAGCTTTATTGGAAAAAGCTGAAATTGTTCAAATGACCTCAGTAAAACAATTTGGACTACGATTCCCGGAATGCTTGTGAAGCTGACATGACTACATGTTCTTAAAAAGTCATAATCCATCATTCTGATGCTAGATCGATGGATTATGACTCTCTGATGTCAGGTCTGTGAATTAAGGCTTTTTTGAGTACAGCCTGCTATCCAATTATTGCCCCTATTCATATATTATAAATCATTATTCCTTCACCAGGTAGTCAGCAGTTTCTGTTTCCTAACGTTTCAGAGCCTTCTTTTTTTAGCCATTGTGGCATTCCCATTGAGCAATCAAAAACAGAGAGTGCTGACCTGAAAAATAAAGCTTCTATCACAGCAAATTGTTGAGGGAACAACATTCATTTCTAATTCTTGTAGTTTCTTTTGAAATAAAGGGAATTAGATTAGATTGAAACAAATCTCATCCTCTTCCTGCACAAACAAGCAAAATAATAAATTAGGACAAAAGTTGTTGGCATGTATTGACTTCGTTTTTAAGTGCTCACGCCTGAGTTTCTTAAAAATGATGCTTTCTTCTGATGATTATTTTTTTTTATATGAAGACAAATTAGTTTCTGATTTAAAGCTGAGATTTGCCGGCATGCTGCCTTAAGTGATTGTGTCTATTAGGTGCTGTTAAACTGAAGTTCTTTTGAATGAATTATTTATAGAGTAATAAATTTACTTCTAATGCAATGGAGTATATGATAAAAGTGGAAAATGCTACACTGTAACCGGTTTAGGTGTGTGAAATCAAAATATACCTTAAACAACTTTTTTAAAAGATATTCAGAAAAAGAGGAGTTATTTTAGGACCTGTCATGCATCCAGAGAAGTCTTTACATGGAACGTTATCATGCTATGTTGGAGAACTATCTCAACAGATATCTCAAACTAAGGGAATTTAGGTCTAGTCCATACATGGATAGAAAAAAATCAATAATATGATCTTCTTGTTTTTTAGTTCATTTTGCTGTACTGATAGTTATTCATTGGGATGCAGTTTTCATGCAAGATGACTGTGCATAAAGTACCTCCAGTCAGTACCTTGCTGCCGGAGTTGTTGTGAGAAAAGGGCAGTAGTTGATGAAAGCAAGGGTGATATAATGAATGTGGTAGAATTTGTCCTTTATTAACTATTTGTTCTAGTCCTATATCTGTTATGAGAGCTGTGACAGCTCTGGCTTGTGCCACAGTTTCTTGTTTGGGTGGTGTCCTGGGTTTAGGTAAAAAAACCCAGTCCTGTTTAGTGATTTTTTACTTTCCAGTTTAGTGTCTTCTCAAAGGCTGCACGTTCTGAAGTCAGCAGCGTGGTTTTGCAGACAGTGTGTGCTACTGGCAGTGATAACACCTGATGTTTACAGTCACTGCCTGGGACTGGGATGCAGAAAGGCTCTTGCTTATACTTATTCCTATAGTGACCAAGGCCACTGCTGGCTCTTGTGTGCCACGCTGGGGGTGCCGGGTAGTAAGAGGGGGGCACAAGGAAGTAGAAGGTGGCACCTCCGGGGGGTAATAGACAGGACAGGTGACCAACGAGAGTATTCCATCCCATATATGTCATATCTAGTATAAATTGAGCGATCACGAGAGTTTCGGCCCTTTTTCCGCCCTTTTTGCCCTTTTGTTCGCCCTTTTTCGGCAACGGCCGGTGTCCAGAGAGGACTCCATCTGACCTCCTGCTTTTGATCCGGATCCTGAGTTCCCGAGTCCAGCTCCCTGTATCCAGCTCCCGCCGCCGCTGAGCCTGGGGTTTCCCCAGTGCCTCCTGCTCTGCAGCACCAGTGGTGATTTCTGTCGGGGGAGGGAGTCGGGTTTGATATCGGGCTACTATCTATAGTTGTATATAGTTCTTTACTTTTATCTTTTTACCATTATTTCTATTATTTTCATTAAAGCTGTTCTATTTTTTTTCCTTCTCTCACCCGCAAGTCTCTCTGCCTCATTCCCTTTTCTCTTCTCGTTTGGGGAGGGGGGAAGAGGGGGTTAGAGAGCGTCTGTCCGCGTTAGTGGCCGACCCAGCCCCAACCCACGACAGGTGGCCATATGGATTCTAAAATCTGTGTCCCAAGGGCTGTTTCAGTGGCACCTTCCTGAAAAGCAGGTTTGGGTATCTTGCTACGCCTGTTGCTGTTCAGTCAAGGATGTTACCTGAAGCCACATGAGAAGGTTAACCTAGGGTTTTGCATGTCCTGTCATCCAGTAGTTGGGGGGTAACGCTTTAATGTGCTGTAGCTTATTTTCTTCTTAAAGGAAGATATTGTCTTGGCACATTCATCTCATTCCTTACGATTTATTTCGGGAGCTCTGGACATTAATGGCATCCTTGCCCTCACCTTCCTTTTCCTGTTGCCTCTTTTACATTTTCAGATTGAGTTCATTAAGACTTCAAGGGTGCTGCAGAGTGTTATAAAGAGCTGGTTTGTTGGGAGAGCACAGAAATAGATATTCTGTGAATGCTTCTGGAGAAAACATAATTGCCAGGATGGGAACCACCGGCAGGGCTTCAAGACCTTTCTTGTTTTAGATAGCTTTCCAGTAGCTTTAGAACCCAATCCGCTGATGGGCAGTCCAGCGAAGCTCCTTCTGCCAGCCATGGAGGTAGGCTCCAACGCAGTGCGGTTGCCCACTAGGTGGAGACACGATATTTTATACATGAGTGGATATACAGATGGTGAGCAAACCCACCAGCTGCTGCCTGCTCTTTCCGGGCACATTGCCAATTTACTGGCAGTATGTTGACTGGGAAGCAGACAGTGACACACTTTGATCGAAAAGCTTGTATGATGATTTTTTTTTGTTGTAATATTATTGTTTTTTTTTAAAAATGATAAAAGAGATCAAGATGTGTATCTTGATCAAAGGGTATTGCTGTCTGCTTCCCCATCAGCAGCTTCTAATTTATAGAAATCAGATTCCATGGAAAGCAATCAGCAAAGGTTTGAGGTCTTTCTTGTTCTCACTGCCAAGACGTGCTGACAAGTGAGAAAATGAAAATCAGAGAAGGTAAGGAGAGAACTAGTAAAACACTGTTTGAAATATAATTATTTAAGGTTCACAATTTTAGTCATTTTGGGGCTGCAAAAAGTCCTGTTTAAGTGCTAGAATTGACTAGCGCTTGTATCATAAGAGCACCTTAAGATCTTTGTCTGATGAAGGATGTTGCTTTGAGACTAATTTACCATTGAGAGACAAATGTATCAGTTACTTGTCACGGAGAAATAACCCGTCTCTGGTTTTGGGGCCAAGTTTTTCAAAGGTATCTCCTATCAGCTCTATTTCTTCCTCACGGAGCTGTGTATCCAGTATGACTTACTAGGGTGCATACACGATATAATGAATATCTGCAAAGAACACTTAAACCAGTCAGTCCTATAAAGGTGAAGAAAGTGTGTGCAGAGGGACTATACTGAAAATTTGTCTTATATTTGTTAAGGTCTTTTCTCTTTAGGGTTTCTAGTAGCATATTTTCTTTTTTCAGCTCTTGATTATTAATTCTTTGAAAGACGTTATTTGTTTGGGATTTTTTAGTCTTCCCAGGCTTATACAACAATTAGCCCTTACACATATACGTGTGTGTGTGTGTACATAGATGGATTTTGTCAACTGGAGAAAGAATGTCTTTCGGTCCATTGGTGAATATTTCTGGCCAACGTAAAAGCACAAAGCCAGTGGCAGTGGTGAGAGTTGCTTTACATTCTGCCAACTGTTAAAAACAAAATTAATAATCATGTGACAGAAGGACCTAGGATAGGTGATGCTTTGTCTAGATGGAGCAAGGGTTTATCAGAGGGAAATAGCCTGATGTAGACATGGAAGTGAATAGGGCTCACCTCCACAAGTCTTTAGAGTGCCATCCTTGATGTGATCTTTGGGTTATGAATCTATTGGAAAAGGAAGCTAAAATCTTAGTGTGGTGACAGGAGATACTGTTGGAGCCACACTAGACATTCGGCTGCTTCGTGCAGTCTGGCACGCTTGACAGTTGGGGCCAAAGGGTGGTTTGAGACTAGAATAATAAGTGTACAGTTCAGTACTGCCACCGGAGCGGTGAAGATCGATCTGTTCAGCCTCGCTGCCTCTCCTCCATGTGTGAGACGTTCGGCTCCATTGTCAGCGGCTTCCCATCGCTCCCGCTCTCTTCCTCTGCACATTGAATCCCACTTTTCGCTGAGCTGCTGAATAAGCCTTTCCTTCCACTGGACCAATTTAATTCCTGTGTCCTCATCCACCCTGCCTTTCTCTCTGTTGCCAGCTGAGCTTTCCAGCCATTAGTGATTTTTCTACCGTGTCCTCCACTTCTCTGCTTGGCAGTCCAGACACATGTGATGTTCCTGATAGGTGTTTTCTTCTGAGGGTTAGATGGAAAGACAGCAGCTTCAGAGTAGGCAATGTCATGTTTCTGGGTATAGCTGTGCGTTCCTAAGAGAAGGTGCTACTGTTTGGCATTTCCTCCTTCCAGGTGCTTATGATGTTGCTGTTTAGGAAAGCTGCCAGGGAAAAGGTGCTGCTGAAAAGAAGAAATAGATAAATCCCTTTGACATCATTGCTTCATTATTTTCCATCAAAAGCTGACGCGTTGTCTTTATCTCATTGGACAAACTGTGTGCAGACTTTATTATCACATGAACTTTTCCTCTTCTTGTAGAACAGTTTCTCAAAAAGACAAAACACGAGGGGAGGAGAGGAAAGCCTGTAGTGTACAATTCAACCCAGTACCCTTCATATTCACTTATTCTGTAGCCGATTCAAGATTTTCAAAGTTGGAAGCACTTGCTCTCAGTCCCAACCTGTGTTAAAATTCTGTATGACTATGGAAAACTTCTTTGAACAAATACTGGATTTTTGTTGGTTTTGTTCCTTGTATATGTGGTAATTTTCTAAAAGGTGAACTTAACTGAGGAGCTTAAGCAGTTAAGTTTTTATTGGTTTGTTGTTTCTTTTTATTTGGGGGAGAAAATATTTGTTAGAAATGCTTGTTTCTTCTCATGCTTTGTTTAAACAAATTTTGAAATTTCCACATTGGATTGTACGATTTGTCATGAGCTTCCTAACAAGGCAAAGCAGAATGAGATTTATGCACTTTTTCACCAGAAACCATTTCATGCCCCAACAGAATTGGAAATGATTCTTCTCAGAAACCTTCCAAGATGAAGTGGGAGGAGATAATCTGTAAGGAGATGTTACCTTCTCAAAAACAACCTCAT
Source organism: Trogon surrucura (assembly GCA_020746105.1). Classification (NCBI taxonomy): domain Eukaryota; kingdom Metazoa; phylum Chordata; class Aves; order Trogoniformes; family Trogonidae; genus Trogon; species Trogon surrucura. The sequence continues at coordinate 33,349,219 of CM036621.1, forward strand.
ATCATCCAAGGTGTGGTTGGCTTTGGCAGGTCACCAAGAGGAAACTTAATAGATTTCAAATCCCCCACCAAGCCAAGCTATGCTGAAACAAAGCTTTGTTTAACTCTTGCATTCACCAGATTTACCCAGCCCTTATCCACAACTGCATCTTTATTTCACATGAATGACACTATTACTGGATAGAGTTAAAACCAACCCCAGCATTCAAGCTGAGATCCAGTATAAACAGATTTATGAACATGTACTGTAAGAAGGAGAGTCTGTTTACAATGAGCTATGAAATTCAAGTGTCGTATAAGGAAGTACTGGCTTCTTTTAACTAACAGGCTATGGTTAGAATGCTGCAGATTCGAGTTATATAGAAATGCCACTCTAAAGAAGTACTGATACCTTAGACTTATGTGGGGGTTTGTGTGTACTGACTGAATATTCTGGTGTTAAAATAGACCAGATTCACATAGAGAGGTGACTGAAAACTGCAACTCTGAAATTGGAAAGAAAAATTGGCTTACTTCAGCATTCCCAAATTAGGAAATGCATGTTAATAACTTCGTTTTGATAATAAAAAACATGAAATATTAAGTCCCTAAAATAGTGTCAAGTCAATTTTCTGATAAAATAAATTTGTTTTCCTATTTGTGATTAAAATGACCTACAGTAAGAGATTTTTTTTTTATCTAGGTGTTAATTAAAAATATGGAAATGGATTTAAAAAGCATTGCAGTTCACAGTGGAAGAATTACCATAACTGATTTGTTCTCAGAGCCATGCCTGTTTTGAGATGTTTTTAAGATGTCTAAGTTACTGGTTATTTTTCTGCATGATTGTTTCCAAAGCAAAATGTGATTCCAATAAAAACAGTAATTGAATTTACAGTCCACAGGACAAATTGTTGTTTTAACAGAAACTTACACACTCAGGGAAGACTTTATTTTTTAGGTCTAATAACAAAGAACACAAGCTCCCCATTTTTATGTGACTGTATATCCTGAAAAGTTTTTTAATGTAACATATTTTTTTTTAAAAAAATCTATATTGTAGTTTTTAAATTGTGTGAGCAATTTTTTTCCCTCTTAGCTCAGAATCAATATTCTTTAGGTTGTTGGTTTTGGTTGTTTGGTTTTTTTTAATGCAACCTTTTAAATGTTAGAGCAGCTTTTTTCTGTAGCATCAGCTAGGAGTGAATCAATATAGCCAAGCCTCTCCACATCTAATGCACCTGATGACTGAGCAGAGTTTAGAGACAGCGGCTCCTTTCTCATTTGGTGGTGTGGGAAGGGGCGGAGTGTGGGGCGGTTTTGCGAGGGGCCTGTCTGTGACCAGTCCTGCATGGAGAAAATGCTGGTTTCAGAGGAAGTGGGTAGGAAGGGAAGGCTGTTAAAGAGTGGCAGTGCTCAAGTCTGCCCACCTTGAGGCAGTGATTACATGCTACTGTATCAACAGCAAAAAATTATTTTCCTGCTGTCAGATGTTTCTCAGCAGACGCTCCCAATAGCTTCTTGAACCCTTTTTGTTTCAAAAGTTTCTTTTAAGTTTTCCTGGTTCTTTGGGAATCTTCTTGGTGCCTTTCTTTCACACACATTGTACTAGTATTTGGATAAAGCCTGACTGCTGGAGATAGGCATGTCTATATTACCATTTTCTTGTCGATCTTAGGGCTGACTTAAAGCCCTGTGGAACATCGATAGTTGGTAAGACATTGCTGCATCTCCGGTGCAACACCTGGAAAGAAGAGCCCAGGATAGTGCCAACAGGCGCCTGGCTTTTACTGCACACCCTCAGGGCTGCAAGGGGAACGTGTGGTGATGTTAAACCCCACTGAGTTTCTACAGTGGTCCTCTGAATAAAAAAAAAGGAATATTTCTTATTTCCCAGCACCCGGCAAACTGAGGAAGGAGGAAAGCTGCGTAGCTTTCCTAGGTTGCCTGTGTAGTCCTTGGGAGAGGTAACAGGCTGTGCGTGCTGTGGGGCAGGGCAGGTATCCTGAGCAATTGTAAGGTTCTTAATTTATCTTAGCTGCTCTGACTTTCTCTCAGGAGATGCAGTTGTCTTTGGGCTTACTACAAGGAGGGGTTTAGGGGGTTGACAAAGCCTCTAAAGCAGGTGTGATGAATACCATCCCCCTAAGCAATTTAATTCTTGTAGGCCATTTTGTTGCCAAAGGCGCGTGTTCTCATGCAAATTGATTTTCTGCGAGTATGAGGCTGCAGGAAGTCCTTATAAAATGTTTGAGGCCTCCTCCCAGAAGAAGGTACCAAAATGCACCTGGCCAAGTATGCTGTCACATTTTTACCGTAGTGTTTTCAGCATTCATATCAGATCTTTCCTGATTAAATGATTTGAAAAAAGAGATGTACAACAAGGAAATGTAAAGCTCTGGCCTGATGAGGTGTGTGCCGCCAAAATACTAGACTGCCTGTTGTGCCTTGGGTTCAACAGAACCTACTTTTATGGTTTTCTAATGTGATCACGTGACTGATTAAACAAAGCCTGACTCTTTTTAAAATATTTGTAGATCCAGCTAGGTGGTTACTGTGAGAATGGTTTTTCTGGTTTTGTGTGGGGTTTTGTTAATGGCTTTAGATCCCTGCTGAGTATAACTGTACAGCCAGAATAGGAGCTGCCTGCTCTTTGCTTGTTTGGTGGGTGCCCTTGAAGTGGAAAGAGGGGATTGGCACTTTGAAGAGCCCTGCTATGCAGGAGTTGCACTTTCAGGTACTGAAAAAAAAATCCTTCACCCCTCCTCAAAATCTGTATACATTGTTTTTAAAAGAGCTCTGTTAAACTCAAGCATTTAAAATGGTGAGACAGATCCGAAAAAAATCATGAGTTGCTTGAAAATAGTTGCTCTTTGGTTCCTCTTGCAGTCTGGTTTTTGAGCTTTCAAGATTTATGTTTTCAGTCTTTGCTCTGCAACTGTAAGAGCTAGAGACAAACTTTATTTTTAAATGAAAGCTGAGATTCTCTTGTAATCCCATAACTCTAGGAGATTTGGCAATGCTAAACACAGTGTGAATTTAGAGTGACCATTCCAAGGTGAATCATTTAGTGTTGTGTCCTCAGCATGAAAGCCAACTGGAGATTTTTTTTTTTTAATATCTCTTATTTTGTGTTTCTAAATAATCTGCAAATTGGCAGTAATAACTGGGAGCTTGGTAAAAGCAGAAGCAGACGGTAGCAGTTGTGACTGCAGCCCAGTGAAATCAGTATTTATTTTTTTTTGGTATGTTAAGATATTCTTACAAAATCTTAGGTATTAAGGGCATTCTGCATGAAGATATCTCTAGAGAGAAAGGCTTTGGTAGTTTTTGTAGAAGCACCCTTTTCTACTCAGTCAAGCATTAAAATTGGCAGCAGTTCCTGGAGTAGCAAGAAAATCCTGGTTGTTGCCCTCATACAGTTACTGAAAACAGTAAGAGGATATGTAAAAGCTTTAACTCCAAGGAAAAGTATTTATAACTATGACAGTATGTTTCCTTACAATAATTTATGGGCAAAATGTAGGAAAGGAGGCACACAAGCTATAAATAATATTTCTTATGTAAACATAATGGCAGTAGCAAATTCTTGTTATTTAAAAATTAATATTGATGTTCATTAATATAAATTACCACATTTCAGATGACTCTGATGTCCTTGAGGCCAGATGTCACTGACTGATTTACAGCTTCCTGGGGGGAGGAGTAGATCCTGTTTTGCCAATGTAGGCACCAAATTGCTTCAGATAGCTATTTTGGACTAGATTAATTACCGATGTATTGTCAACAAAGTTGATTCGCATCTCGGCTCAGAAACATGGCAAACTTTCTTTAAAATGTATTAACTTGAATTCCGAAATGCAGGAAAAAGAGCATAAAGTGTATCTTTGACTTCCTGAACTTTTGTCTCATTTAAGGAATAGTGGTTTGAGAGCTCCTGCCCAGGAACATGCACGCAGAATTTCCACGTGCATCATTAGCGACTGGGGAGCGTACTTCCGAGGCCAAGTTTAGTCCCTCATTGATCTTAATTCTACTTCGAATATTAATACAGACGTGTGCCATGAAGAGGTTCAGAAGGAAGCTCTGCCGTCTTAGTCACACTGCACAGATCATGTATGTGGATTAAGTTTTTGAATGCTTCCTCCTATCCTTTGGTCCTTGTGTTTGGTGCTGTTGCACGGTAGGGTGGCAAATGTCTCTGTAGACTTCGGCAGCCTCCCGAAAACCTCCTGTGGGAACGCTGGTGGACAGTGCCTCAGAGGGCAGGTAGGGTGGATTTGTTGTGTTTGCATATGCTGGCAGGCTAAAGAGGGAGAGAAAAAGAAAAGGCAAGTTGGTTTGAGTCAGCGGGAGGCACTGCGTCCCTGTCCATTAGATATTCATTCAAACTCAACAACGTGAAATACAGGCAGCTAACAAACTGTATCTTGTAAATGCCTTTTATTCCAGCAACTGAATTTCAGCACGTTGGTAGGTGCACAGCTGGGCACACTTAGCACGAATGGCGAACTAATATGAATCCTGTATTAAGTATTTTGTTTCACTGCAAATGTCACATTTGTATGAGAGAAGACTGTAGAGGTCTCTGGTAATACGAGGCTTTACGGCACACAATTAGAAACAACACAGATGTAGAGTATAACACACAAATACACTTTTTAAAATGCATCTGTCATTCATATAAAATCAAATCCATATCAACTGAAAAGCTTTGGAAGATGTTACAAGGCCTTAGAAATGGTCCATGCTGAACATGGGATATTTTTTTCAATTCTTATAAATAATTTTTTTCCTATGTTTGGTAAGATTAACTACAGACAATTTATGTTAAGACTCTGTGGAGTAAAGGATTTCAGATAATACTAAGCTGAAAAGGTGGTTTTTAAATGTTTCTATGATACAAAAGCCTTGTATCAAAGAGGCAAATACACCACCCCCTCAGTCTCTTTTTCTCATTTATGAAATAAGTAAGCATAAACTATAAATTCTGCTTTTCAGCAAGTATGTTAGTAAATCCAAACTGACCTTGACGTTAGCTTTGCTAATTTCCAAACTCTGATATTTATTCTGGGAGTAGATTGTTTCCCTTCATACCACATACATAAATACTGCAAACCTTTCCAATGACTTGAATTAGAGTGTAAGTAAATAGCTGGTTTTAATCTACATAATATTTTGAGAGCAGACGTTCTGTGCTGTGACTATTAAGATATACCCAGCAGCCATTTGTATAATACTAAAACCTCTAACATATATTATTAAAAGTAATACTATCAGCCAGGGCTTGTTTTATGCCACAGAAACTTAAATAATAAAATACAGTGTGGATAAAATCTGCAATAATAGTAACTTAAGCAAAATTAATTTAAGTAACGGATAACATCTGGGGGAAAATGTAATGGTGTATTGGTAAGTTATGCAAAGCTAATTTTATAATAACTACCACATCTGTGGAACTCATTTATTAGAATGCTTTACCAATCTTCTTTCCTGCCATTATTCTGTTTTAGAAATTTTCCTGTATGCTATTTTATTGTCTTTGCTCTGCCTGCATTTGTAGCAGGTAATTTGCTAGCTCTCAACAACAAGGAAAGTACGTGGGTTTACGTACAGAACAAGACACATTTTATACTTTCCTCTCTTTATGCACACTTTTACTGGAAAGAATTCCAAAGGAAAAAATGTGGCGTGGGGCTGCACGTCGAGAGTGATGTTTGGACACAAACAGTTGGATGCAACTGGGGTGGGAAGGTAAAGGTGACGCTGACTGGTATTTCCCACATTAACCTCTCCTGAATGTTGGAGCCGCCTCGAGCCTGCCCGAACTTGTCGGGATTCAAGTGGCCTTTGAGCACCCCTCCGCACCTGGGAGTTAGTCAGAATGTTGTGCTTAACTTGGGCTCCCTTCGGTCTCTTTCAGACCATCCTTTTCTCTGCCGCTGACACCAGTGTGCCATCCACTTGTGCTCGTGCAACTGCCTTCTGATTTCTTCCTGTTTGAATTCTCATGGACCCGTTGGACCGCAGCGTGCAGGAAAATATTGCCAATTAATTTTAAGGCGTTATCATCTTGCCAAACTGTTTCTCACATTTCGATAGTTATAATGATTCAAGAGGACACTTTGAGTAATACGTCTTTGTCGTAGTGAATAATGCTCACATAATGACAAATCTTCAGGAATTAAAAAAAGGAGGGTGAATTTTTTAATGTAGGTCAGTGGAAGTAATTCACCATAAATTTACTCCGACTTCAGAAACTAGCAACGTTTTTTTAAAGCCACTGTGACTGTATAAAACTTACTGTGTCTCCTTCTCTGTTTTTAAATAGATTTTACTGCAGAGCCATTGGTGCTATTAAACACGAGGTTTTGTTCCGAGGAAGTACAAAGACTTAATTGTATTTTTTTAAAGGAAAGTATTGCATCAGAAGCATTCATTTAAATACATTTGTTGGCTTCAGGCTCTCACCACAATTCCTTCGTTCTAATTTTCCCCTGGACTTGTTAAGGACACAATGTATAGGAAGGAGCAATGCAAAATGGCATTTTTAGGTCACTATATTTTGGCTGTAAACTGTAGTACTGCTCATAAACTTATTATTACTAAACAAAATACTTCATATTCTACATTGAAGTTTCACGGTCTTTTAAAACAACTTTTGGCTGAATGTTGAGACGCTTACGGCTCATTAAACAGGCTCGTTCTGCTGTAATTTAGTTATTTCTTAATGATCCAAGGGTTATTATTAGACACGGAACAGATGAGTAAAGAATGGCTCTCTCTAAAAGGATGCAGTGAAGTAAAAATATTATTCTAAAACAGAACATCTAAAAATCTTATCCATGCTACAAAAAATGTATTTGATCAACCAGGAACTGATTTTAACAACTGAGCCTAGTTTTTTATGTTATTTCATTTTTTTGCAATTTTACTGGAGGCAATAAATGGAATAATGATTTAATCTAAATGAAGAAAATATTTTGAGTGAATAATTAACTAACTAACCAAAAATATTAAAGAAGCAGAAAGTAATTGTGAATTCTCATCCAATTCAGCTAATATTTTAAAATAAGAATATATAAGGCAAGAAATCAGAGAAAATGGAAACATATGCTAAATCAAAGGAGCTCTAGGTTGTTTTTTTTAAAAAAAAGAAAGCAGAATTTGAAAACAGTGTTATTTTTAGAGACAATAACATCTAGCTAACTTAAGGCTTTTTCATTTTGATGCAAAACCTAAACTTTTTGACTGTTTCTTTTGTGAGTCTGTAAACACTAGCACAGTGCTGTAAAATTTGAGTCACGATGCTTCTGTAAAATCTGGTTTTCTCCTCAATTAAATTCTGGAAATCTTTCTGTCAGCCTTTGGGGATCTTATAGACATGGGTGATAATGTCTGCCTTTTTTAGCAATCTTCCACATGACAGAGAATCTTGAAGATAATGACAGAGTCCCCACGTTACTTCTGAAAAGCTTTTAGGACCACAAAAGAGATTTTCAATGCAATAAAGTACAAAGTGGGCACTTCCTGTTGTAGGGGCCTCGAACATAACATTTTAGTACTATACCCTGTCCCTTGCCTGTTCAAAAATGCCCTTTGTCACCTTATTTGGCACGTATGGTCTGTCATCTGTGTGGGTTTTTTTAAAAACGATACAAAACCTCATCCTTTCAGAGGTCTCAGGCCTGCCTCCTGCATCACTTGCGAGAGCCTGAGCAGGGACCGAGCGCTGCATCCAGCTGCTCCGGAGGGAAAAGCCGTTTCTCAGAGCGTTCCCCGAGCTGCAGTTCACATGCCTGCAGAATACCAGTGAGGCTCCCACATTCGCAGGAAAGAGAAATAGGAGCAAGTTGATGAAGCAGCAAAATTTGGACCATTAGCACCTCTTAAATTATAGTCAGGTATTAAAATATTTTTCTTAGGGACTTAATGCAGTGTCACTGCAACTTCACTCCAGCTGACTCCTTTGATAGAATACCCCAGTGATCAGCCGGGCCCTTTAATTCCAAAATGCAACAAGATCCCTGTTCAGAAGTGACAAATTTGCATTGGGAAGACTGCACGTTACCTAAGCAGTGTGTTTTCTAAACTTAATTATCCACATGAGTGAGAAGCTGCAGTGTTATGAAATTATGAAAATCATCTGTTCTTTCCAAGTATTATAAAGGAGGGCCCCTTGAGATGCAGCTAGAAATTGAAGCTGATCTATAATCGTTTTCAGTATGCTTTCCACTTCTGAGCACCTGGATAGTAAAAAAATAAAAAAGTATTGGTTTTTGGTTTTTGCCAGCCATTTCATTTCCATTTAAAAAAATCTGCAGTAAACCTCTGAGCAATAATTAAACTTGAATTACTTTTTTTTTTTTTTTTAATACTGCCAGTATGTAACTGAACTTGCCCAACCTGCAGCTCCTCCTTTCCCTGCTCTGCTGGAAGAAGACGCCCCTTTGGATGTCGGTTCGTCATTCATAACGTCACCAACAGCTGCAGAGACAGAATCTGAGGTACAGAGTTTTGTTCTTTTTTTTTTAAAGCTATTTTTCTATGAGTCTCCTCCCTCATTTATTCCCATCAGAGCCCAGCCACTAATGACATTTATTCTCCAGAGTAGAACATGCATTCTCTTCTAAGATTGAATGAAATTTCTTTTAATGCATTAATCAGTCAGCAGAGGACATTTATTTGAGTCAGCACCTCTGGGCTCTCGCCCCTTGCAACTTCATGCCCTCAGGATCTGCTTGGTCTGGACAGTGCAAGAGAGACGCTGATGGTCTCTGTCAGAGCAGTTCTCTAGAGCAGGCCTCAGGTATTGTTGTATGTCTTCGGGCTGATGCTGTTTGGTCTTGTAGAGAGCAAGAGGATGCTCTAACTCACACATTTCTTGTGGTTGTTTGCTGCTAGAGGTCTGACCTAGAGGGTTACCTGGAAGAGCCCCATCCAGAGGCAGAGTCCTTCGAGGTAGATGCTGTGGCTGGTGTCATTGCTGAAGATCAGAAGTCCACAGTGGATGAAATCTCAAACGAAATTGTTGGCAACCTGGAGGTACTATTACTGGAAAGCTATTCACTAATTCTGTCTGTGGTTAATTAGCTAGCTCAGCCTTAATGAATATAAACGATATTCATGCTAAAACTGACAAAGAGCACTATCCCTTATGCTGTAAAAATGTGAATTGGCCCCTATAAATAACTCCAAATTTAGTCAGCTTATGTGTGATAAGATAAAAAATAGTAAATAATATAACAACGTATATCTTTGGCATTATTATGTGTTAAGAAACATGGGCCAAATCCTGCTCTCAGTGATGTCAGTGATAAAATTCCTTTTCAGGAGCTCAGGATCAGCTCTTGTGATGGAGCACCTGCAATGTGTGCTTAACATAAATTGTTAGATGCACCTATGTTACACATCCCTCAATCAGCGTAAGAAAAACACATTTAGGTTGATTCCAGATTTCATTTGGTAGGTGCATAACTATGTAAGAGCTGCCTTAATGGAGCAGATCAGTTTCAGTTTGTGCTTTGCAGGCTCTGTGGAGTCCCTGAGTTCTCTCTATGGGGTTGATGAAAGGGAAGGAAGCTATTGTTAGTTGACTTAGATTTGTTGTAGGGTGATCTACTTCTCTACAGGGAAGTCTGTAAATTGAAACATGGAAAAGCCAGCAGAGTAGATCACTGTTATTTTGTAAACTGCTGCCTCAAGCATATGAAATTATTGAAAGCAAAACAGCTAGAACTCAGTTCCACCAAGGAACTGGTGGGATTTGGTCTTATTTGTACCAACCACATGGCATTAGGCACTTTAAATACACCACATTGGACACTGTTGACCAAGCAGCAGTTTATTAAATATCTAGTGTTATCTGAATATAGTGTGATATTGATAAATTGCTCTACATGTATTATGTATGAAAAGGGAATATAAATTAGAATACTGATACCAACATGTCTTTACAAACAAGAGGGAACCTGGCCTATGTTGTCTTATTCCTCTCCCTACCTACAGAAAAAAGTCAAATGCCTGGGTTTCAATTGACCTTAATTTCATTAGCATCAGTGCTAGGAGCTTTTCTCCTCTACAAAATCTGCACAGATGAGAAAAGTGCTGTTTTGCTTTTTCTTCTTTCGCAACTCTGCTTATATATGCAGAAAATAATTTTCTTCTAGTTTTTAAGTCTTCCACCAATGTGTCTTTTTCACCTGATTTCTCAGTGTCTTGACCCCTGAAGTAACCTTATCAGATTTTTACCTGATACCTGGTCAGACTCATCCATTTTTTTTGTTATGTGGAAATTGTGATTTCATAATCTCCATGTCTCCAGGGAACATCAGGCAGCTGTTGCTCTAGCTGACTCTAGAAAATAACTTTTAGTCTGAAGTCACAGTGCTGACACTCAGTAATCTCAACAGCAGCCCATAGTGAAGCGTGGTGGCAGCTGTTTTCCACTGAAGCTAGAATCAGAGACAGAGAGGTGTAAAAAGTGGAGGAGAAAAAGGCAGCTGGGGGGCCTGGGAGAGAATGAACCTTGGAGGGTCAGTGTTGCACAGCAAAGCAACTCGGTATAGGTACAGTGTAAAGGGATAGGGACATATTGGTTGATGCCTGGGGCTGGCTTGAATATGGTGAAGGCCATCTCCAGAGAGACAAAGTTGAGATAGAAATTCCAGCATTTTGGTGCTAATCTGAGCTACTGAAAACTTGGAAAACATATTGGCTGTGGCTATCCATGGATGGGTTGCAGCAGAGTACTAGCAAGGGTTTCTAGGACTAGCAAGCCAAAAAGCTCCCAAAATGGCAAGATACTGCACGCTTTTCTGGGCCAAATCCATTCACTTAATCAAAATTACATGGAGCCCATTAAGAATGTAACTTAAATTTTGGAACAGTTTATGTGAGGTATGTAAAGGACCTTTGAACCTATTTCAGTTGCTTGAACAAAACTTAGTGACTCTGGGAAAGGCTGTCATTGTACACCTCCCATTTCTTGTGTATTTTTGCAGTGATGACTGCTGGTATCAAGAAACATAAGTAAATCCCCATAAAACCTCAGCATTTGTGGCCTTTTTTCCAGTGATCTCACATTTCCAAATACTGTAGAGTTAAAGGTCACTACACGTTATCCCTGCCAAAGATTTCACTAAAATATGTCACAACCCTTGTACCTTCCCCGCCAATGTCGCAATGTAAATTAAATCCTGGATGTCTACAGCAGTCTGGATTTCCAGAATGAGATACACATTCATAACTGTGTTTGTAATCAAGACAGACAAGCAACATCACAGAAATATGGGGTTTTATTGTTCATTTTCAGTAATGTTTTCTAATTCCAGCAATGTTTCAATAAAATGTACTACCCTAGAGAACAATCTGCAGCAAAGGAAAACAGTAGCAACAACCAAATCCCAAGGCATTTTTTCCGGTTTGGTGCTTCTTGGTAAAGGCTGTCTGAGAATCCAGGGAAATTAGCCTATCTCCCAAGACAAGGTTCCATGAGAAATGGCTGTCCCAGATCACTTCCTGCTCATGGCAGTCATACCATACGTCGGAATTGTGCACGGTCGTACGATAAAGTGTTATCACCTAAATACAGGCTGAAACACCACTATGTCTGCAAAACAGGAAGGTGTGTAGGATAGCGTCCGTCTTACTGCACTACAGTGTGTCAAAACCACAAAGACAATGTGCAGCCTAAGATAGCTCCGTCATAACCACGTTTTTCTTCTGATTTTCTTCACAGGCAGAGATAAACGAGAAGCTGCAAATGCAAGAAGCAGCTTATACTTTGAGGACAGAAAAATTAGAAAGTCCTAAATAGCCCGATAAGAAAGGTGATGTTGAATTCTACAGCGATTGGACAGTAGGGGATGGCATACACAGAAGACTGTCTCCTTGCCTGAGCGTAATTATTTTTGTATAGAAGAAAATGGCTCTGTTAACATTTACCTAGAAATAGTTCATCCCAGTTCCTGAAATTTACTGTGTCATTTAGTTTAGAGTTAAGCAGAAGATTATAAACAGAAGGGTGTGTGATTAAAACATGTTGAAGTTCGGTTTATTTCTGAATAGAAATCCTAATTAAAAAAAAAAAATCACTAGTTTCATTCTCTTTTCTTTTTCCAGTTGTGAAATATTTAACAGTTTCTGCTTTTACACCTATGTTCTTTTTCAAGCAAATTTTCTAGATGGAGAATATATAGAGAGAACACATCGTTTTGAGGCACTGCAGATACAATGAGAGAATTTAATTAACATGTAATTACGTACTTTTCACTGTAGCTATTCATTAATAATATGCATGTTATTTCATTTAAAATTGCTTCCTAAGCTTTCAAACAAATTTAATATCTTACACTTCTTTATTTCCACCATACTAAAATTTCATAAATGACGAGTTTGCACTTTCACAGCATTCCCAAGAAGAGTTCCTTTTGACTCCAGTGGAAATTTTTTGGAGTGCATGTCAGCTTTCACCTGAGAACATGTCCATCCTTTGTCAGCCGTGAGAGAAAAGTTTCAAACTCAAAAGGAATCTAACCCAATAAATGACCTCGGAAGAACCGGTTTAAGGTCTGTGGTTGGAATTCCCAGCCGGTATCATAGAATCATAGAATCATAGAATGTTAGGGATTGGAAGGGACCTCGAAAGATCATCAAGTCCAATCCCCCTGCCAGAGCAGGAATGCCTGGATTATGCTACACAGGAACGTGTCCAGGCAGGTCTTGAATGTCTCCAGAGAAGGAGACTTCACAGCCTCTCTGGGCAGCCTGTTCCAGTGAGAAAAGTTTCAAACTCAAAAGGAATCTAACCCAATAAATGACCTCGGAAGAACCGGTTTAAGGTCTGTGGTTGGAATTCCCAGCCAGTATTACTGGGTGTGTTGCAGAACTCCGTGCCCAAGGGAGCAGGTTAGATACAAGCCACGCTTTCAGGCGTGAAGGTTGGGTGGGATCACGTTGTTAGCAGAGTATTTGAGAAAACGAATGTTTCTATTTGTTGCAGTTTCGGATTTGTTTCCTGCTAACTAAAAATCGTAGAATCATCGAATTGTTTTCTTTGGAAAAGACCCTCGAGATCACTGAGTGCAACCATTAACCCAGCGCTGCCGAGCCCGCCACTGAACCATGCTCCTGAGTGCATCACGGGCACCTCTTGGAGGTGTCTCCACGGGTGGCGACGCCACCACTTCTCTGGGCAGCCTGTTCCCGTGTGTGACAACCCTTTTGGTGAAGAAGTTTTTCCTAATATCCAACCTAAACCTCCCGGGTGCAGCTTCAGGCCATTTCCTCTTGTCCTGTCACTCGTTACTTGTTACACCTTCGTTGCCCTTCTCTGGACTCGCTCCAGCACCTCAGTGTCCTTCTTGTAGGGCCCGGGCTGACCACAGGGGCAGGATCACCCGCTGCTCCCGCTGGCCACGCTGTCTCTGATCCAGGCCAGGATGTCGCTGTCCTTGGCCACCCGGGCACGCTGCCGGCTCACGTTCAGCCGGCCGGGCACCAGCACTCCCCGGTCCTGTCCCCGCGGGCAGCCCCCCCGAGCCGGCGCGCGGCTGCCGGGGCTCAGGGTTTGTGCCATTCCCCCGCCCCCGGTTTTTGCGGCGATCGGCGCTGCCTCCCGCCGGGACGGGCGCGCGGGCAGCAGGGGGCGCCGCCCGCTCGCGCCTCGGCGGGGCGCGCGCCGGCGGGGGCGGCCGGTGCCGGGCGGGGGCGATGGCGATGGAGGGTCCCGGGCGGGGCGGCGGCCGCGGCCGTGGGGCGGGCGGGGGGTGGTACGCGGGCTGGGGCGCTGAGAAAGAGCCCCCCCCCCCCCCCCCCCGGTGCGTGGAGTGAGCTCTGTCCCCGGGCACCCAGGGCTCGGCGGGCGGCTCTTGCCTAGCGCCGGCCCGCGCGGCAGCGACAGCTTCCCCTCGGCTGCCAACGGCTCGGCTGCCCGGCTCTGAGCGCTGCAGGAATTCGTGAAGAATTGCGAGGTTTACCTTAAAAAAAACTGTATATTTTGAAAATATTTTAATCTTTTAAAATCGCTAAGATTCCTGGTTATGCTCTTTGTTGTTTTATTGCGTTGAAATGCAGTTTTTTGTTACCAAAACTTTCCGACATCCGAACGCCCTTTGTGTTGATATTCAGAAATTCATCTCCCGTCGCGTCCTGTCAGTGTCACGAGTTCCCCTGGTTTTGAACTCACAGGTGAGAGCAGAACTTCTGAAGAGAGCTGTCCGTCTGAAAAAGAGTTCACTTGTTAGTGAAAATGTGTTATTGGCAATTTAGCATTGTTTAGCACTTCAGGCTTAAATCTGAAAACTACAACATTCCCGCTAAGCAGAAGGGGACTAACTGTGATTTATGGTAAGACCGATGCTAAACAAAGGCTTTTGCCCACATCTCTTCCTCCCTCTTGCAGATTTTGTAGAACCTCTGGGAAATTTTGAAGTGCTTTGAAGATGAGAAGTTGTATATGAACATCGAGTATTACTGCAATGATTTGTTAGCATTCGGTCTTAGTACATATGCATAACAGCTGAGGTACTGCAGAAATCCAAAGCGAAGTTCAAATCTCACAAACCGTATTTGTAACTATCTTTGTGCTGAACTGAATAATGCTACCAATAAAAATAACCCCGGGGATTTTTTTGGAAGTGGGAAGGAGGATGGTTAGGAGGCTGAAGGAGGAAGGATGAGTAAAAGGTAGACATAACATCTCTCTAAGCAGTCAGAGTGCATGTTCTGACACAGCATATGAACATCAGATTGAAAAATCCTTTAATGTCTTCAGAATGTTAATATGAAATGCAAAACGTCATTCTTTGGATGGATGGGTAGGAACAAAATGTTCAGATGCAATATGGTGCATTAAGAACAGTCTCCATTCTGCATTCCTGGCTTTTCCGTTGGTTTAAATCGGGCTTGTTGTTTCTCAGGTCTCTCGTGTCATGTTGAGTTACTGCTATAGTTATCTCTAAAAATAATTATACTGTCATTCCTGAGACCTACAGTTGAAGCTTTGGTATAACAATCTTTGAATTTTTTTTTGCGACGCTACTGATGTAACATCGTTCTTTACAATGTACACACCCTACAAAGCTTTCACTTTAAATCACATGGATCCTGTAGAATGGAAGGAAAAAGGTGTTATGTTCTACCTTGTCTGCAAGAGAAGTGGTGGTGTTTCAGGGGATGGAGGACAGATGAAACAGTGTAGGTTTTTGTCTATGAGGTATAATATTAATGCTTTTTAGCATCTTCATGCTAAAATGCTGATCTTCACTAGGATTTTCTAATGAGACCGTTAACAACTGTAATTATTCTCTAGTAAAAGATAAGCTCT
This sequence comes from Trogon surrucura, assembly GCA_020746105.1. Taxonomy (NCBI): domain Eukaryota; kingdom Metazoa; phylum Chordata; class Aves; order Trogoniformes; family Trogonidae; genus Trogon; species Trogon surrucura. The sequence goes on from CM036621.1 coordinate 33,364,525, forward strand.
ATTTTCAGGCAGCTCTTTCTTGCACTATACTGACAGAGTGATGGAAGTTTGAAAGAGATGGAGGGCAGCTTTTCTGGTAAGAAGCTGGCTTGAATAAGATGGGAAAAGACACAAAAAAAGAAAACAGTTTCTTACCTGTTTCACAGTGTTTTGCCATGACCTTTTCTTCTCAAGCCTTCTCTTCCTCTGCACCAAAACTTGATTTAAATTTGAAAATTACCACATTGTTTCCTTCCTAAAATTGTAACTGGCATTCCAAAGAAATTTGCTTTCCCAGAAAAGCCACTATGCGTAGGCTTCCAATTCAGCTTTTCACAAGTGAGGAAAAGACATTTTCTCCAATAACCTACTCTGCCAACCTGACCACAAAATGTGTGCAAAGTCAGCATCGGTCCATTTAAATCAGACTCTTAAGCACATGATTCAGTTGACCACTGAAACCCATCCATCCAGATGTACACGCATACTCATCTGAAGAGCCTCCAGAGCGTGGATTTGATCCTGGACTAACCCAGAAGTGTGTAGAAGAGAGCTGCTTGGAAGAGAGGATGCTAACATGGGCTGTACCCTCTCATCCACCGCTTGCACCTACTTATGGCAGAGTGTGCTTGTGACAGGTGAACTTTAGCACGGGTTATATATGTAGCAAAGCTGGCAAAGAATTCACAGCTAACACCTAACACCTACTGGGGTGTGAAAGAGGTATTTGGATTCTTATTCGCAACCAGCCAGTGTGGCACGTCATCCAGCAGCGAGAGATACTGGGCAATTCACCCTCTTTCCTCTCCCTCCTCCCCATCTTAGGGTGGTGCTATACCTGCCCCTGCCACAGTGTGCAACCGTGTAGCTCTGCTGTAAGCTGTCAGTCCAGGGAGGAGTTGTGTTCAAGGTGAAATCACCACCGCTTCTCTGCCACGGTTCACAAGGAAGTGACAGCAGTGACAAAACATAGGCAGCGTTACTTGCCATGAGCAACTCAAAATTAAATGTAATGTTTCAGCCTGTTTTGTTGCAGCACTTTGAGTGTGCAGAGCAAGCTGCAGGCTCCAGCAGTTGCGGATTCAGATTACACACACATGAGGATAAGAAAAAAAGGAAAAAAATCAAAAGATAGTCACAGTGACTCATGTAATTGGAAGTCCCATTCAGATGCAGAGCCTTAAACAGAACTTAGAATTAGTAATACTGCAGAAAGAACAGAATGTAAAATATTTTTGGGGTAGAAACAGCCTGATTTTTTACATAGTAGACTGCTTTTAAGCATAGTAGCTTTGCTTTAAAGCCTGCGCTGTCACTGAGGCAACAAAGACTGCATTAAATGTGAGGTTTGTGTTTGTGCAGAATTCTGCACTCGCAAGTGTTGCCTAGGCCTGCTGGTAGTTGTATGTATTTTGCATGTTTATGCAGCTGATTCAAAGAACAAAAAAGGAAAAGGTGAGTTCCTACAAGCATCTTGGCCAGGTGGGATGGGGAGAGTAAGAAGGGGAGACCTGTGGCCTTGAGAGAAGGAGGTTGTTTACAGGTTACAAGGAAGAGTAGCCCGTAAGAGTTGTTTGCCTAAAATGAGTATGGTGCTTCTCTGTCCTAGAAAAAAGCAACTGGAGCTGTATCAGTCTGGGATGCTGATGTGCATGGTGATTCATGGTGGGAGCCTCTGCAGGGTGCTCTTGAAGCACCTTCTAGATGAGCCAGTTCCTCCAGTGACTGCAAAGGTGGCCTCAGGATTTTGCCTCCCTCCACTCAGGTTGGTCTATATGAATATTTCAATGTTTTCTCTTAGCTCTTTTTAACCCTTTCGGAAGGTATCTCACAAAACATTTTTTTAAAAATTTGTATCTTATGTCTTTTAAACTCCAGCCGAGACAATTTTCTTGTCTAAACTATCTATTTTTATGATTGCATTGACTTTAGTGTAAGAAATGTCACGTCTGGACAGGTCGGGATTCAAATGTCCCGGGGTCCTTCCTTTGGTGTTGACTACGGGAGATGTTTAGGGAAGAGTGTAGGAATGGGGCGTGCTGAGAGTGATCCACTGCATGAAGGCATACCCATCCATTGATCGGTGCTTTAGACACTTGTGGAGCCAAAGCATGTACCTGGACCCAACAGTGGTTTGAAGTCAAAGGACAATTTCTCCATTAATTTGTCTAGTCCTGTTTTGAATTCGGTTGTACTCCTAACCACTGTACTATTCAATGGCAATAAGCTTCACACGCTTTAATTTTGTGTTGTTGATTAACCCCAGCTGGAACAGGTATAGGGCATTCAAGATTCCACGTCTCAGAGGCTCCCAAGATCCTCAGGTTTATTGTTCACTTGCGTGTGTTGAGGTGGTGTAAGTAGTTAAACTTGAAGTCACTGACTTTTCATGTACAGAAGCAGCTGAGATCCCAGTAAGAGAAACCGTCTCTCATTCTCTGCAAGACTGAGCCTGAATTTCTGCCACTTGCCCTGTTACTTTTTGTCATTTTATTTTGTGCCGTATCTGACTTAGATTATGATCTTCCTGAGCAGAGATGCATCATTCAGTCTTTATCTGTGTGTCAGGGGACACAGACGTGGCCCTGCCTAAACAGAAAGATACCGACAAAAGGAGGAAAAATGACCATCTTTGGTCTGTCAGGCAGGCAGTGAATATTTTACTATCTTAATCATCAGAGTAGCAAGTTTCTTCAGAGCGTATAAGTCATGAATTACCATGCAGCTCCAAGAGGAAAAATTTGCCCTTTGATTGTTTTCCAAAGAAATGTTCTCAATTTCTTTTCTGCCAAATTCACATTACAGATCATACTAACAAATTTTCCCAAGCCTTTTTGACCTCCTCCCTTTTTCACAGTAGTGAAAGAAATTTCACTCATCAGAGAGATGTTGAAGATTGCTAAATTTTCCTGATTTAGGACCTGAGCAAATGAAACAAACTTACAAAAATTTAGATACTGCACTGCAGAATGCAGTTAGCCCCACTAATAAGAAGAATAGAACTTGTGTTATTTCTGCTGTTTCACAGTGTGTTACTAAATTGCCTGCTAATGCATTATTAAGTTGGAGATCTCCATGCACTCCCTCGTGTCAAGCCCAGAGGCATGCATTCGGCACTGGGGAGTCCTAATTTGGGAGAATTCTTTTTTTTTATCCCTCCCTTCCCCCAGGAAATCTGTGCCTGGTCTTACCGGTAACAGCGATGCTGACTGCGTTGCTTTGAATGAGGTGGTTTATTTTGGTTGGAGTTGGGGAGTTCTCAATGCTTCATAGCACCAGTTCCTCTGCCACTAAATCATCTGTAGACAGCTGAGCCAAGCTTCAAGCCCGAGTAAGGACATTTGGGTTATTTTTCTGAATGAGCAAGGTGAGAGAAAGCTACCTGCTTACTGTACTTCCCTGCTATTCACAATCACAGTTGTGTGCAATTGTCACAGGACAATTTTGCCACTAACACCAGTTTTTCGATGGAGTTTTTTTACCAGGTAGCTGTTGGGATAAAAGCGGATTCAGATTTTGTGTTGGTTTTGCTCTGACGTCATTCCAGCCTTTTTCTGAAATGTCACATTTCAACTTAACAAATTGCCAGTTCATGCAGCTCCAATGCCCCAGAAACCGTTTCCAGTGACGCACTATAAAAGCAGGACTGATGCGGATCTCCTGACTGCGTTTCACAGACATACCTTTGGATTACAGGGTTATGGATGACACTTTAATTCTGTAGAACTCAGTGGAGAAATGTTCATTTGCTACCAAAGGCTCTCGCTTTAATTTCTTTTTCCTTCAACTCCGGTTTTCTGTTAGTAATATAGACATGGAGGATGGTCTTCTATTGAAGTAATCAAATCAATTATTCAACTGAGTTCAATTACTATCAATACCAATATTTCTATGAAATTATTATTGTGTAGGGCTACAGGAAGCTATGTCTTTGTTAGGTATGACAGCTTTTGATAGCATCTCCCAAATATAAATCGTGGGACTGATTTTTAAGCCCTTAATCTCAGTCTGACTAACTCCCTGCTCAGGCAAAATGCTTCTTGATCTCGACAGGTGTATTTACCTTGGTGTGACTCAAGTGTAACAGGCATGCTCGGGCTGCTTGAGGCTGTTGGGCTTGGACAGCAGCAGCATCCTGCAATGAGCTGGTGGAGCCAGGCATGAACCTGGTGGAGCCAGGCGTAAACCAGCGCTCAGGAGCAAGGAGACCCAGGCTGAGCCCCCCCACCCCACCTGCTGCACCCACCACACTGTGCAGAGCAGGTTCGGGTGCTTCCACATGCTGGGGGAGCCTCCCATCCACTGGTGGTTTTCTCTAAGTACAGAGCTTTAAGCACGAGTGTGCCAGGCTCAAAGCAGGAATTGGGATCTGTTTGCACATCTCCGCACTGCACTCCTGACAGTTTAAACACGTGTGTGTTATCGAGAAACAGAGTGATTTAGATGGATGCCCATTATTCCTCCGCTCTGTGTCAACAATCAAAAATGAGCTTTTGGATTTATTAGTTCTCAATCTTGCACCTATCTTAAATCATTAGCATATAATAAGGACTCTGTGTGGTGCATTGTCAATAAAACCTAATATCGAGAAGATTACTGATCGTCTAGTGCAAATGGAGAGCACTGTAAATGATTTAGAGAATACGTGTCAAACGTTAAAGCTATCTAATACCTTCTAAAGTAGGTTGATACTCATAAATCTAAGATAAATGACCTGTAAAACCACTTAAGAAGAAATAATACTCATTTAATCAGGCTTCCAGTGGAAAGACTAGGTAGGAGAGCAATTCATAAGGAATTATGAAGTATCTTCTAATTCAGTACTTTGTTGACAGAGAATGGAAATCTACATTTGATAAGCAAGGTTAGTTACCTAAAACTATTGTTGTAATAGCACTAAATTCTGACTCTGTGAAAAAACCCAAAAGACCAAAGGGCATCTCTTCTATGGTTTATTGAGCCCTCATGTTTCCGGATTCATCACTGTGTGTATCAGATGGAGATGCAAAGGATATTTGTTGGAATTACCGTTTTGCTGGATCATGGGGATGGGGTGTTTGACTGGCTTCTGTCAATGTGGCTGCTCCAGTTCACTGACAATAGTAGGTTCATTTAATGAATTCCCTTGGGAGGAGCAAGACATCATTCATTGGGACAAGCCTGAATAAAATTACAGTGAAACAAATGCCATATTGTCACGTAGCTGAGTGGTAACTTGCACAAACTTCATCTATTGAGTCTTGTGGTATTTTATGCACGTTGATCCTGAAGAAAATTTGGTTCCCTTTTCTACTATTTTTTCCCCCCAGACCCATTGGAAAGGTAGCTGAGTGTGGGTGGTGGAAAAATTAATTTGGGATTTTCATTATGGAAGTTCTTATTCTTCAGTTCTTATGTGGAAAAAACTTCCCTTCTCTTCAATAGGTTTTTAAGGCCACTTGCTAATTCCTGTTCATCCTTTTGGCTTTATGACTGCTCAGAGCTCAGCATCACTGCCAGCATTTATTAGAACTTGACGCAGAGCTTTTCTTGAAGCGGCTGTAATGGTATATTTAGCCATGGAGGAATCTTTCTGAAGAGCAAAGTGCTCTGACTCGTGATGCTGCTGCTGCTGCTCTGTTGACCCCAGCAGACTTACTCATCGTTTACATACTGGCAAACAAGATCAGATTTTGGCTTGATGCCTTATTTCACTTGATCCAATAAATGTGCAACTTGCAAACGTGTTTTACTTTGATTCACATTTTTCAAGATAAGCTGAATATCCAGCTTCTTTCCTCTTATTGTGAAAAATAAGGATGCCTAAATGCTGCTCTGAGTGGAATTAGTGAATGAAGTGCAAATGCATCTGATCTGTATAGAACTCTTTTATACTCCAAAAAATAACCAGAGGATGGCATGGTTGTGGTCAAAATGTATTATTTGTTCTTGTTTGCCCTCACAGAGGGCAAAACATACATGCAAACGTACATATGCTTGCTGTGCAATGGCTGTAGTCACAGTGAGTTGCAGAAGCAGTGTTTGAGTTGGTTGGTTTTTTAATGGAGGTGCAACCTTGGTGGCAAATTCCCATTGGTCATGGATTTTTCTGGTATTTAAGTCTATAAAAAAAAAAGCTTGTTAATTTACTTTCTGTTCAACTAGCATAAAGCTACGAATCGTTTTACTAAAATACCAGTTAAACTGAGCATACGTTAAAGATCATTTCAGAAATCTGTCAGCCTTGGGAACACTGCTTTTCCATTTCCTGAGAATCCCTAGGAGTACTTGGGTTTGCTGCTCTTGAGGCAGAGCAGCTGTTGCGTATATATGTTGTATGTGCATTGTGTGTGTGTGCTGTGTTTGCTGGTAGTTTAAAAGAAATAAAAGTCAGAGACAACAGCTGGACTGACTTTTACCTGGTGGCTGGTGGTTACAGGAACTGTAGTGTCTGGCTGCTGACAGAGAGCAGGGAAAATTTCACATGTGATTGAGAAGTGGAGAAACCTCTGAGAACTGGAAGCTGAAGACTTGAGTCACATAAAATGGCTGGTGCAGGGCAGAATTCCTGGGAGCTGATCAATTTTTTATTTTGTTGTCGGTGCTATTTAAGGTCAAGGTTTTGGGGTCTGTTTCTTCTAAAAAAAACACTGAGGGGTAATACAAAGAAAATGACAGCAGGTAACTAGTTAGTAGTTATTTTATGGTAGTTAATGTGTTGACAAGTCTGGGAGATGTGGATGTCTCAGACCAGTTGGAAATGGAAGGCCACTGGGGTTTGATTAGGTATCGTTGTTGAACCATAAAGGGCAGCTAAGCGAGCAAACAGGACTCTGGGTCACATCCTCGACTTACGTCAGCTGCAAAAACAGCATCAAGGGGGCCTTAGCAAGGCTCACACCAGCTGAGGACCTGCCCCCTCCTCTTCCACCCTACGTATGGGAGAGAACCTCGTCCTTCACTTGTGAGCAGGCAAATCACACATACACACACAGTCCTTGGTTATAATTAAATGAAAATCTTGTTAATTTGGAAGCATACCTATCCATTTCTCTTCTAGAAACTATTTTTTCTTTTTTTATTCTTTTCCACTTGAATCCCAAGCTATCAATGGCTATCAAAGTAAAAGGACTTTTTCTTTAGCAAAAAGTCTATTCAAATTATTCATGATTTATATCAAGAAGGGACCTTTCCTCTTTCAACTAGCAAAAAAGGGGGAGTTTGATCTTCCTCAAAATCATCTGAGAACCTTGTACGCTTCTTTCCAGAACTAAAACTTTCTTACAAAGCTTCGGATATTCAGCATAATAATGACTATTACATAATTGAAGCTCGATACAATACCATGGGGCTAATAAATGGTCTCCTGGTTCTATAGAAAATGTAACAAATCATAATAGCACTTATTGGGACTAGGCCAGGCACAAATGACAAAGCTGCTTTTGAAAGTGAGTTGTGGCGAGAAATACTCTTGGATCAAAATCATTCTCTTGACTGTTGGGGACATTTACTCCCTTTAATTTTCAGCCTAGATTTTATGTTGATCCTGCAAAACTGAATAAAATCAGGCCCGACAGAGCTGCTACTGCAGCTGTTACAGATGTAAATGTGAAGAAGGCCATTCAAGACGGCTCTGTTTCCCTGACTATATTATTTGGAAAGTATGCAGATTATATTTTAAATGGCTTGATATGTCCTTATTGTGTGTTTTTTAAAGGAAGAAAAAGATGTTACACTATTAAGTGGTTTATTAACATTTCTGATCACAACCCTTTTATTTAGAAAATAATTGTTCTATTGTGTGCTGCAAAGCTTCCTGTAAACAACTGACAAAGGGGTATACTGCTTTGTATTCTTCATGGAGAAAATATCAAATTCAATTGATTAATCAAAGGGGACAGTCTTTGATGGAAGTGAACCTTTTCAAACTTTATTAAAAATATTGAATAAACCATGAGCAATCAAAGTTCATAATCTGAACTCCTGCTCTGCTTTCTCAGATACAGTAAACCTTCAAAATAACTCATAAAGCACGAGATGAGATATCTGTAATAAAAAAATACCCTCAGAGCAGTATATTCTGATACCTCTATCTTGATCTAGATCTCAGCTACATCATTGTGGCTCCACTGATTTTGCTGGTGTCACCCTGTGTTTCCACTGGATAGACTGGTAATAAGAATTGAGCCATGTACTTCTTTTCAGTGGCAAATTCAGAAGCATCCTTGCACGCTCTGTCTTTTCCTGGAGGATTTTTCCCGTATTCTGAAAGAAGAAATGAGATTGCTATCAGCAAAGGTGCCTAGTGATTAAAGATAATCTGTGTATGACCTACAGGCTGAACGACTGTCCCCTCTGTTCCAGGAGAAAAGCAATGATACGGCCAAACGCAGGATGGCTGGTGGGAATGAAGACAAGCAGAATGGAAATTTGCAGAGCTGAGGAGAAAACAGAACTCAAACAGGTGGGACTAGCATGTCTCTGTCTTGCAGTCAGCACTGCAATCACGGGCCCTATATGAAATATTATGTGTAAAGCCATCGTGCTGTTCAAGATCAAATTCAGCTGGATGTTAGCAAATAAAATTCTTCTATTTAGCATCAGGAAAAAGTTATTGGAATACTTCCAGGTATTTTGATGGGGAAAAAAACACCCCACAACTGAGGGAAAGAATAATTGAAAGTGTACAAGCAAAGAATGAATGAGAGGAAGTGAACACACTTGATTGGTCATGGCACAGTAAGCTGATGCCATTTTTAGTTAAGTTACAAAGTAGAGCAAGCTCAGAAAAAGAAGCATTGAAAGAAAGGTGTCCTCTGTGGCCACAAGGGTTCAAATGTACAGACTGGCATGAGACCCTGGGCAAACAGATAGCCTAGGCAGCTATCTAAGACAGCGGAACAAGAAATGTGAGGATTTGATGGGCATCCTATGCAGTCTTCTTTTTGCAGTGCCCTCCAGTATTATCCCCTCCGTGTCCATATTCCAAGCGGAGGTGGAGGGCAAGAGCCGATCACTGTGCCTCAGTCGACACACAGGCTGAATCTCACAGCAGGATTTTCACAACTACACCAGACAAGTAGGTGAGGGTGGGTAAGCTGCAGCTCGCAGCCCAGGGTGACCACTAGCTGGAAGGTGGGATGGAGAGCAGAGAGGGAGAAGACATCTGATGGTACCCAGCAGATGCTGTCAAAGACCTTTGCTCTGAAGGAAGCAATTCACCATTTCCTTAGAGTAGCACTCTCAACCAATGGGGGAAAAAAAAACCCAGAACAACAGAACAACAGAAAAAAACCCACTCAGAGTTTTTGGGCCAGCACTTTTATCTGAAAGAAGTGTTGGGGATCCATCAGCAAAACCTCTGTCTCTGGCTGAGTCCTCCTTTGCTCTCAAAATTAAGGCTACCCTTGGGAACAGAGAGATTTGCAGTGAAGACCGTTGCCAGTCTCCAGCCAAGGTAAATGCAAAGCCTCTAAAACTCTCATTAGTTGTTTGGGTCAGAAGAGATCATACTGTATAAAAAGCAGCCTTTCTACATGTCATTCCATGCTATGCAGTACTGCTGTTGGAAGGACTTATCCTAAATACTCTATTCTGATATGGCAACACATTAAAAAGAAAAGAAAAAGACACTTTATTAAAAAGAAGCCCTTTCACAGAGTGACAGATGAATGTAGTGACAGATTAATATAAATTTTAAAACCTGAACATTAACGTTCAAAGGAAAAAAGCTCTTAAATGCACACGCAAAACAAAAATGGCAGAGAAAAATCTGTGACAATGCATTGCACAGAATCATTTATTAGATCTCTGTAAGTGATCATTTACATGAAACTTGCATTTAATCTAATATTCACCTATTCCCTTTTATCTTCTGGCTGCATGTGTTTGTGGGAGGCAGTGGTCCCTCACCCTGTCTCATCTCCCTTCTTCTACCAACCTGCTTTTTTTTTTTCACTGGATTATACGTGCAGGCGGACATAGGGCAGAGAAGGGAATTTTGAATATCCCCATTTCAAACGCTTCTCTCATTCTGGCTTGGGCAAAAAGAGGAATATGAGCACCTCTGCTTTAGAGGTGAGAAAGTTCTTTCAGGAACAAATAAAACCTCAGCTGTCCTCTTGACAGTGCAGCTCTTTTGGGTCAAAGCGCAGGGGAACAGTCTGTAAGCTGTAATGTGTTCTGGGGTGCACAGAAATATTAGCTTCATTACACTGTAGAGATGTACTCTTTCTGGGATGTTAACAAATGCATGCAGGCTAACTACAGAAATAATTTACTTGTGCTGATATTGCTAAAGCACAAGTGAAGTATTTCAAAACTAGCCCCATGCATCTGCACGTGTGGCAATCACTGAAATCATTGCACGGTGAACTTAGCTTAATACCCTGGATTTCTCCTTACAACAGTTGCACACCTAGGTTGCAATCTAAGGCCATCTCTTTGACCTGCTCCTTGGAGTATCCTGCTCAGGGAAGTCAGCATGATGTGAAATTGCCTCCCCTCTCACATGAATGTGGCTCATTGCTTCTCTAGGCCTTGTTGACACCACTTGACAAACGTGGGTTGACGGCATGGGTATAATATTCACTTTGGAGATCTCCAAAAAGCTGAGGTCTTCTTTCCTCGTGTATCCTCTTGTGGTGCATGCCCAGCTGCCCTGCTCACCTCCACCACTGATTTCAGTGAATGACAGCCAAAGGCCTTTCAAATTAAAGAGACATATTCAAATACTGTCAGGAACAACAGATAAAATGACCTCAAACAATCCCCCACAAAGTCCTTTGTTATTTTCAAAGCACTTTCACAGCTTGACATCTTTGCTTCTTTATATCCAATACAAAATTAAAAATGTTCTATTCCAGTGTGGTACATGAATATAAAATATAAATATATCAAACCTCATGCTACTTTTTATGAGGTCCCATTTTTAAAAAGGACCTGAAGTAAACTCAGTGTAAAGATTGAGAAAATTACTAAGTTAAATTCCACTTGTCAAATTTTTGTTCCCCATTTCCTTGTACGTGTTTAGAACAACTTTTCTCAATCAAGCACGCTTACAGCAGTCAGGAGCAGCCTGGAGGCGGATGGCTCTGTGGGTGACAGCTCAGGACTGCGCACAGCTCAGTGCGGGTCGGTCATGCTGGTCAGGAGCAGGAGAGAGAGAGCTGGAGTGAAGAAATGCAGCCCCATCTCTCCAAAAAGCAGTGAGGACCGATGCAAAGATGCAAGGGCTGGCAACCCCACCTAGTTTTCTGGTGCCCTTTCTCTAGGATGCAAAAGGTCAGTAGAAAAGGTCTGTTGTGGTACTGTGCCTGAAAGGTTTATATCTGATTTCTTCTTTCTCTTCTGCTAATTGGTGTTCTTAAACAGTTTTGAAATTGCCTTTGAGTAACTGGGTACAGCTTTGGGGCCTGTGTGCACACAGAAATGGAATTAAATCAGTTCAGAGATGTTTGGAATAGGCATAGCTGGCAGCATACAGCAAAGCAAATAGTTGAGTGAATTTGCATCTTATTTAGCATGTCAAAAAAAGTTTTAAGCTGCGACTTGGAGAAGTCCAGCCAGGAACAATAAGCTTGTCTGGAGAATTCTGGTATTAGAAACTAAAGGATATGGAACTGTGTCCAAGGTAAATATTGACATGACTCAAGATGAACTAGTAAAACATTTAATGAAGCTGAAAATAAGGCATCTGGGATAGATGTTTATTGTTAAGAATGAAACATTTGAGCAAAAGTAGCAGAGTGATGATGGAGGTTATTCATAGGGAAGCCAAGTTGGGGAAATAGTATCATCTGAAAGAAACTGACTCCAGCTATTTGTGAAACATGGAAAAAATTAGAATTATAACAGAGCTAAAAATGTGAGTGAGTAGCAAACAGTCATTATGGACATTCAGAGTGGATTTTGGAGACTGAATCATACCAGGGGACAAATTACTCAGGTGTGCAGACTAACTCTATTGACTTTGACAAATTTCTCTATATTTGCCTTTGTGTAATTGAGAGTTTACTCCCTTACGCCATATGAGGACTGAATAGTAAGAAACTTTGAGGAAAAATATTGATTTTCATTCATTCCAGTATCATTCGCTTGATGACAGAATAAGTCACATTAACTTCACAATGCATTTCAGGAACACTTCAGGAGCTTTTTCCTTTTGTGCATCAGGAAAAAAAACAAACAACAAACTTGCACAATGCTGTGAAAATAATCAGAAAGGCTCCATTAAACTGGAAATGGGAATATATTGTGCTGCTATATTAGAAATCTTATTCACATGGAAGTCTACAATGTTATCAGAATGCTCTGTTGTAAGATCCATTGAGCGAGGCTGTGGTAAGCCAGCAGTACAGTGACATGTTTGCCAGTGGTAGAGATATTGGGGAAGAGATGCCAAAAGTTGAAATTATCTGCTTAGGTGTGCTCTGTAAACCAGCTTTTTTCTGCCTCAGAAATGAAACACGAATGTGTAAGGACTGATTACCCACAAAAGGTACATTTGAACTGTTCCTGTGTGGAATGCCTATGGTTGTACCCACATTGCTATGTCATATATATATATATATATTTCTCATAGAATCCTGGACTCAGTTGGGTTGGAAGGGACCTTAGTATCAACCCCCTGCCATGGGCAGGGATATCTCCCACTTAGACCAGGTTGCTCAAAGCCCTGTCCAACCAGGGAGGAGACATCCACAACTTCTCTGGGCAGCCTGTTCCAGTGCCTCACCACCCTCATAGCAAAGAATTTCCTTCCAATATCCAATCTGAATCTACCTTCTTTCAGTTTGTAACTGTTACCCCATATCTTATCACTACACTCCCTCATAAAGAGTCCCTCTCCATCCTTCCTGTAGCCCCCTTTAAGTAGTGGAAGGCTGCTGTAAGGTCTCCCTGGAGCCTTCTCTCCTCCCTGCTGAACAGTCCCAACTCTCTTGGCCTGTCCTCACATGCGAGGTGCTCCAATCCTTCTGATCGTCTTTGTGGCCCTCCTCTGGGCTTGCTCCAACAGGTCCATGTCCTTTCTATTTTGGGGCACCTAGGGCTGAACATGGTACTGCAGGTGGGGTCTTACCAGTGCAGAGGGACAGAATCACCTCCCTCAACCTCCTGGCCACACTTCTTTTGATGGAGCCCAGGATGTGATTGACTTTCTGGGCTGCAAGCACACATTGCAGACTCATGTTCAGTTTTTCATCCACTAGCACTCCCAAGTCCTTCTCTGCAGGGCTGCTCTCAATCCACTAGTCTCCCAGCTAGTGTTTTTGCAGGACCTTGCACTTGGCCTTGTTGAACTTCATGAGGTTGGCATGGGCTCACCTCTCCAGCCTATCCAGGTCCCTCTGGATGGTTTCCCTTCCCTCCAGTGTGTCGACCGCACCACACAGTTTGGTGTCATTGGCAGACTCACTGAGGGTGCACTTGATCCCACTGTCCATGTCACTGACAAAGATGTTAGACAGCACTGGTCCCAGTACTGATCCCCGAGGAAGTTCAATAAACTACCTGGTCATTGTGCACGTGCAGCTTTGTAGTGGCTTTGTAGTGAAAAACAAGGGCACCCATCCTCTCAGCCCCAAAGCACGGGATAATCTGTACAGCTGACCATGTGGCAGAAGGAATGGAAACAGGGCAAAAGAAGAAGCAGGGAGGGATGACCAGGGAAGACCGGGATTAGGGGAGCCTGCCATGCTGCGACAGTGCATCCACCCTTTCTCCTTGGCTGCTTCCAATGGATTCAGGAAAACAGTAACTGTAGTGTTTGGCTCTGCTCCATGTCTCAAAACCTTTATCCTAGGAAGAGGTGAATGCCACAGTCTCTCTTTGTCCTCCAAGGAATCTTTTGGAAAGCTGAGGTCCAAAATAATTTGAGACTTTAAGCATGGTCATCATCCTCTTGGACTAGATTTCAAAAATCTGCAGACATCCATTCACTTCATCTCCTATTTTTTGAGAAGGTTTCCTTTGGCTAGCCTTCTTGTTAAGGCCACAATCAAATCATAGTTGCTTGTAGATTTTATTACTAACATAAACAAAAATAGCAGGTTATTTTGTTATTGTCCTGAGCTTCAAAGTTGAAGCTGGTCTTAGCACCGGTAGGTTCTATCAGTACTGAAATGCAGTTGGAATACAAAGGAGATGTTGATAATATAAAACGTATGTTGCTTATGTAGATCATTGAACGTCACTTAAAAGCTCTCCGCAAAGCACCTCGGCATGTTGATCAACCAGCAGCCTCAGCCAAAATAATGCTAGAGCTGCAAATTCTTTGAGACATGGCACAGCAGCACAGTGCCATCCCAAAGGGCACTGTGCCCGGCACTGCTTGCCCCAGAGGAGGATGCTGACACAAGTGGCAGGTATGTAGGATCACTGCAGGTATTGCTCTCTGAAACTCACGTGTATTCAAAGGTCTTCTCTGGGCCTAGCAAGAAGGATTTAGTGAATCAAAAGCAAATAAAAGTTTTCTGTTGTCATTCTCCAAGCACTATTTTGTTGGCCTTCTGCTCATTAAAAACATTAGCAACTCTGCATTTCTGATAGCAAGATAATCAGCTAACTAAAAGATGTGTGCAGTCAGGTGTGTGTAATGCCTTGACAGTGGTAGGGTGAGATTTTTCTTTTTCCCTCCTTCCTTACTTTTAAAACGCGGTCAATATAACTCTTTTTCTGTCATCGTAACATTTGGCACTATTCCCATCTGTGCAGATTGCAACATCTGCAAGTTTTAAAAATTAATATAAAGTTCCATAATTGTATAAGCCTTGCTCATTTTAATGGTCCTAAACAAGCGACTCAGCTTTGATGCAAACCGTGTCAGTAGATAAAGTGCTCTGCTTGTACAGAGCAAGCTGCTTTAATGAGGCTGGGATGTCCAAGTAGTTGACGTTCATGTGGATGATGATCACAGTGTGGGATCGTGCTGTTGAGGAACAGAGTGTGGACTTAAGTTGCTGGCACACAGAAACGTAATAGGTTACTACCAGGTGGAATCATGGGTGATGAATTGCAGAGTAATTGCATTTATTAGAGCGTATTTCTGTCACCCACTGTCCAAGCAGATCCAGCAGAAAGGTGTTCACAAGTAGAGGGTGACCTTTCTTCTCTAGCACTGCTAGGGATTTTATCATCATTATACCGTGATTACAAGGTGATGCACAAGCAGTAGAAGGCTTTTTGGGGAGACAGTCGTGCAGAAGATGAAGGAGCAGGCTGTGAGTGTCCTGGCTCTCCTCGTTAGCCCAAGCCAAGGCATGGAGCAGTCCTGTACTGATTACAGAAGAGCTTGCCCAACATGAAGGGAGAGAAATCTCATAATCTTCCTGTTTACAAGTTACCATTTATTATCAGAGCTTCTTTTTGCCATATGGCTGTGGTGTTAAAAACTGAAAGTTAAACATTTAAGACCTCTTTTAATTGTGCCTAAAAGTATGTTGGCCACATTGTGGGTGAGAATTTGCCACAAGAGAGGGATTCCTGGAGCTGCCCGTTTATCTGTGGCTGTGGCCACTTAGCAACCTATGCTGGGCAGCTTGTTGTGACTGGGACACACGTGCTGGAAGCAGACAGGCTGCAGTGTGAGACTGCTTCCCAAGAGCAGCTGCCCCTGAATTTGCAGCTCTAGCACTAGTTTTTGGTACTGTAATCCATGTTCTTTCCTCCAAGGGTCTTCCTGTGAAGAAGGGGCATAGGATCAACATAGCTGAGGTTTTGGTGCAGATACTTAAAAAGTTGACTCAAACAGGAGCATAAATCAGACAAGGGCCATGTGAGACACAGCACAAGTAACAGCTGCAGGTGTGTTCCAAGTCACCCGTCTCTTGGCTTCTTTTTTTTGCTTTTAATTCTTGTGTTTCTAGGCTCGGTACATGAGGTTTCATTTAATCCGTTTGAAAAGCACATGAATGTGTACTTGAATTTGCGTGTATCTTATTGAAAGCCATAAAATGACCTAGTCATTACAGATTCAGAAATGTTGGAAACATGATTCAATATTTCCAGGTTTATTGAAATAATGGTCCCTGTTTGTTTTTCTAGAGGCAGGCAAAGTAGAAACATAGCTGTGAGCAATAACATAAACCTTGCTGTTACCAAGCACTTGGCAAACAGTTTTAGGAATGCTTCTGCTTTTCCTACATGTATATAAAGCCTTAGAGAAATCTCTGTCAGAGTAAGGGAAGCAGAAATAAAATCAGGTCCTATATTTTATGTGTTTGCTAATGGAGGACTGAAGCAGGCAGAGGCAGGTGCTATTCTGAAAAGAATGAAAGATCTGAGCAGCTGATTCATGGTGAAGTAATATGCTTTTAGCTGAGAAGGTTTATTGTAGCTGAACCTCATGCCATCCCTCTAGCCGATATCTTATGTGAATCAGCAGCTTGCTATTTTTATCTCAGCTGTACCAATAGAGTTTATAATATTGTTCTGTCAGTGCTATTTATACATCATCACATGCCTGACTACTCCAGGCTGTGATTTTTTTTCCACAGTCTTGGATGATGTCATTGTGAAGTAGGCAGTTGTATTGAACAAAGGCTTACTTCAGAACAGCAACAATTAAAGCTTATGGCAGATTACAACACCAGACACCATTGAAATACAGAGATAAGCTCCCTAGTTTTAAGGTGGCTCTAAAACAGGGCTTTTGATGCTTCAGTAGCTGGTCCCCCTGGAGAATGGCTTGAAGAAATGCCTTACAGCCGTCAGTGCTACACCTGGCCTTGGAGGTGTGTAGGGAGCAGTGTGCTCTGGTGCCTGGGACTGTTCTGCACGGAGGACTCACTAAGAGGCTAATTATTCAGGGGAGAAAGATAGAAAACAAATCTCCTCCACAAAGGGAGACTTTCTACTGTGAACACATTCTACACCTTCCCAGTCATCCACAGACAGAAACCATGTTTCTGTTTCCTCCTGCCTGAAGATGTTTATCTACCTTAAATGTTTTTGCTGTGTTATGAGGTTTCGAGGACGTCTGTGTGGGCCTGGCCAGCCTGGAAGCCTGCAGTCTTGCCATGTAAGTGTTCTCAAAGCCAGGGAGCTGAAGCCCATTATAGTACGAAGCAGTGAAAGATCTACAACTAATTTGCAAAAGAAGAATTCAGCATCCTTACTTGATTGCTGTTTCATTTATGATGTTCCAGCAAGCCTGAAATTCTTCGCTCCATCTCTGTTCTCCAGTGCATCACGTGCATTTCCAGCTGTTTATCATCATTCCGTAAGGCCAGCAACATGTCAACATCAACAGCTGTGTTCTTCTCATCTGCTACTTGTATTTGAGTCCTCAGAGTTTCAACCACCAAAACTGTCAATCAGCTCCGTTCAGACATGGTGTGTATAGCTTTTCCCTAGAAGTTGTTTCTCAGGAGTTCCATATGTCCTCCAGCCAAGCCATGACAATCATGTCACTGGGTCACAGATGGAGACAAAGGAAAGAGTGTTACCTCCCTCCTCTACTTATGCTTTGCACTGTGATCACAGTGAATAAGCAATTTATTTCAGGAGTACTCATCAGTTGGACACAAGTACTAGATATCCCAGAGACAGAGCTGGGACATGCTTATGCTGTGGTTTTTCAACCTTTCTTGATTTGCAGACTTCTGTCTCCATTTTCCAGTGGAGGTCAGACCCAGGTGTGGAAAGCTACTGTCAACAAGGTTAGTTTTACTCCATTAGCCTTCATAGACTCTCCAGTATGTTCCATAGACCCTCAGGGACCTGCCTTACCCCATCAGAGGAGTGCTGGCCTAGCCCTGGGCAAAGCTGGCCCAGTTGCCTTTCTGCAGTTACAGTGGCCACCCCTTTGCTTGGGAACAGCCCTTCGCAGAGCTCTGACGTTTTTAAGCCCCGCTTTTAAATGACTTATTTCCAAAACCTCCTTGCAAGGTCTGATTCTGCACATCAGCATCTGATAAAGGCTCAAAGCAGAAACAGAATGGTATAACAAGGAATTAGGTAAATTAGGAATAGGTGCCAAAGCAACAAACCCGTCACGATAGCTGTGGCTGTGTGTGCATGTGCAGTGCAGCTTCCAGTACTCGCCAGAGTGCCAGGCTGCCCCTCAGTATTCTTAGAAACGTATGCATCTGCTGTGTCACTGGCACTGTCTGCTCAGCCTTGGATGGGCTTTCGCATCTTCTCACAGACTCTTTAGAAAGCTTGGGTTCGTGGAGAGATGTGGTGCCAGAGGCTCAACCAAGCCAGCAGCAGCCTTTCTGGGGCTGGGTATCTTTTTCGCACTTGGTAAACTGTATTTGTGCTGTCTGGTCAATGCAAACAGCCTTACCCTCCCTCCAGCCAGATCATGTGGAAACTGTGATCTACCTGCGTTGTCAACTCGACCATGATACTATGTGGTTTATTTCCCTCACAAACCAGATGAAAGCTGGGCCAGACTCCCAACTGCTGAAAATCAACGTGACTAAGGTGAAGTAATTTGTATCACCCGATGGTCTTGGTTATAGCCAGGGCTGCAAAGACAGAGCACATAATTTGCTACTTATTTATGCCATTTTTCTGTAGGGCCATTGACCACAAATGAACAGGAGATTAATGGATGAAAGCTGTTCTCTGTAAGCAGCGTAACAAGAGTGGGTTCTAGGTAGAGATCCTTCCAGAAATGGCAAGTGCTGTTAAAACTGCTTGTGGTGCTGGGTCTGTTCAGGTAGCCCTGAGCCCCTCAGTAGGGCTCCTGCCATTTTTTGGTTTTCCATGGAGGGCAGCCTGCAGGTTGGTCACCCCAGAGCTATGCTGGAAGTCACCCACCCCAGCCTTATGTCGGTCCTGTTTTTCATCCCGAGTTCTCTTTATTCTGCAAATTACAACATCCTTGGTTTGAAAATACAGTCAAGATTTTAGAAAACTTTTGGGATGAGAAGAGGATATATGGAGCCAAAGGAAGAGGGATGAAGCAACGTGTCATTCTTGGCTGCTTATCCTATACATGTATTTTGGCCCAACTGTATATTGATTTGAGGACCTGTGCTTTTGAAGGAAGAAACCTAGAAAGGAAAGATTACCAGGTCTTTATGTTGATGCTGCCTTGCTTGAATTTATGCTGATGCGGATTTCCTTGTGCTGAATCTTTCTTTCCTTTTGCTGTGTCCTGATGCCTCTCCTTGACAGCTTGGCTTGCAGGTATGTAGAGGAGGATTCCAGGGCAAGGGAGAGAAAGTATTTTCATTTCTGTGAAGAGCTGTTGGTCTCCTGAAGCTCAGGCAAACTGCCAAGAATGGGAACAGTCAAACCGGAGGTCTTCTTCTATGCTGTGAAACTCTGAAGTGCTGTTTTAGGGAAAGGTAATATCTCCTGTTAGACCAACTGACACACTCAGGAAAAGTGCACAAGGTTCTGGGCAAGTGGCTCCGTGTAATTAAAAGGAGCTCACTGAATGAATGGGTCTGGAGTAAGGGAGGCAAAAATAGAAACAGCCATCTGTCAATGAGGTACTGGATGGCTAACTGGGAAACCTCAGGTCTCAACTGCTAAATTCCCTGCCTCATTTCCTTACAAAGTAGAGACAGCAATAGCAGTCTCTCCTTGGGCACTGGGCACAGCTCAGTGCAATGGGGCATCTGGCTGAGCTCCCTTAAAGTGCTTCTGAGGCAGGCAGAATGCTGGTGCATGTGCCAGGAGGCTTTTCTGTCCCCATCTTCCTGTGGCCAGGCAACAGGAAAAGTCCTCATGGCAGAAAAGGTAGGGAAAGGACTTGAGGCAGGTTCATCTCTGTCGTCTCCACCTGCTTGGGCAGGAGAATTTCCTTTACAGTGAACAGCCCAGATGCAAAACCTGAAACAGAAATGAGGCAGCCCAGGTGGGGCTGTTCGATTTATCAAGGTGAGATCCTTAACATTACTTTGAGATGTTACCTCTACAAATGGTACTTGAATATTATAAATATATGTAATGTCCATGTAATGTTTGGCTTCATAGTCACCACACATGTTGGAAACATCATTAATTCAATGCTATAGACAGGAGTTAGTCCAAAATAAAGGCAGGAAATTCCAAGCTATTCTTCTTATGGAAACTGTGACAGCTGAATTATATGGGCTTGTTAAGGGATTAAAGATAACCCCATTCAGAGTAGATAAAAACATTATGTATGAGCAAGGAAACTGAATTACAATTGCAGTGGGAGCCATAAGTCTGAATATCTTGACTGTTGTGTGCAGTTAAGTGGAAACTCCACGATGCTATTGTATTAATTTGATACTTCTTATTTAGGGACAAATCATGAAATTCTTTGCCTTAAAACTCCAGTGGAGGTAAGGAAGAGTTTTAAATCTAGAAGGATTCAGACATGGGGATTCAATGCCTCGTTCATACAGGTGGGATGAACTTCCATCTTGGTTGTTTCTTCTGTTGTGGTTTGGTGGCAGGTATAACTCTGGAAAGCTGAGTCATCTTCAGACTTGTTGGGAGAAGACTGCGTGACTGGTAAGCAAATACTGGGATCCATTTCTTGCTGATCACCACCTCTTTTTCTGTGACAAAAAACCATGGCAGGATCCTGGAGAGTAAAAGCCAACTGACAATGTATGTGGTGCACCTCAAGGGCCTGGTACCCCTTCCCACCAGAGCACATGATTGCTCCCAGACAGGCTGTGAACAGCGTCCCGACCGTGCTCAGGGTGGCCCCTGGGATGAAGGACCCAACGCATGTGGCTGCCGTAGGCCATGCTGCACCCCTGCAACTGCCAGGCAGTTGGCATCTTGGGGGAGCGCTCTGGGCTGAGGAGAGCATCCTCAGTTGAGATCACTGTTACCTTTGTATGGGGACCACTGGAAGAGGCAATGGGTTTGGTACCTGGTGCCCCTGCCAAGTGCCCATCCCAAGGGAGCACCCCTGCTCCAGGCAAGCAAAGGGGGAAGGGATGCTGCTGCTGGCAGATTTTGGGGGGGACACTCTCCTTTTATCACCACATCAGAATGCTGTAGTATGGAAATCTGATACAAACCTGCATTCCAGTTGGTCATTCTTCATGCAGTATTCAAAGCCCTGCATCCGTGCACTGGCTGCGTCTCTGAGACCCAGGGGAGCAGCCGGTCAGGCAGATGGGCTCTCTCTCCGGGATGGGGCTGGACTTGGGCTCTCCCCAGCCCTGGCAGAAAGCAACGGCTGGGCTTTCCAAGGCAGCTGTGCGAGAAGAGTTTCTGTAATTTTATTGCAACACCCCTAGTTTACCACTAGTTTTCCTAGTATGAGACACTAATCGGTCTAAGCTTTATTACCATAACGTTACACACCTGGAATTTGAGACATTTCGCTTCTGCTTTGCTTTTAATCAGGCTTCCTTGAAATGTCATATTTAAATGAGAAAAACAGCAAGGCTCTAGAAATCTCAGCCATAGCCTGCAAGGCAGTAACTGTGTACAGAGCATGAGGCGCTGGGACTACCTGAGATCTCTAATTGCTGCCTATAAATATCAAATATCAGTATGTGTAGAGAAGGTGAGTGCTGAGGACAGAAAATAGTTTTACTCTATGCTGTAGTATGATTCATGGTTTTAAGATGAAGATTGAAAGTCTCTGTTAGGCTCCAGACTATGATTTTATTTTCATTTACATCAAAGGATTTAAGAACCTTCAAAACCCAGCATTTTTAAAAATAACTTAAAACATACTGTCTGGCAATGTGAGTCCCAGTTAGTGTAGAAGAAGCCGAGCTCTCCTCATATAAAGCAAATAACTGAAAAAATCAGAATTAAAGAAAAAGCTTGTCCTCAATTTAACTCTGACAGCGTGTATTTTTGTTTCAGGAACTTCATGAAATATGGGCCCTTGTAGCCAGGACATAGCCCTGGGTGATAAGCCCCACAGATCAGCAAAACCCATGTTCCACAAAAGCTTGTGCAAAAGTTCAGATCACTGGTTTGAATTTGGGAGCTTGTTTGTATTTCAAAAGGAGAGCTACTGAATTGCATCTTGAAAACCGTATTCCAGGGCAGATTTCCTAAAAACAGCCCAGTTTTGATCAAAAGGTTCTCAAGACTGCAAACCTTTTGACAAACTCAATGAATGTTTACGCTTTCTAAGTAAACCCCAAACCAAGTGCATTTGCATGGGCTGGCATCTTGCTATGGAGATTTTTTATTTATTTTCCCCCGGTTCCTGCCAGAATCCCATCCATGCCCTGGAACTGGACTTTCAAGGTGGGCATTCTAATATTTTTATTGATAAACATGCCAGCAGGCACAAAAAAAATAAATATCTACACCCAAACAAAATATTTAGCTTTATTTGCAAGACCCCAAACAAAAAGCAATTTTGTCTTTTGGTTTAACTTAATGTCCGTTCATGTGGATCAGACTGCACAGTGTTCGCTTGTCCAAACCACTAAGATAATCCTTGCTGCATACAGAAATATATTTTAATTATGAAGCAATAAATATTGTGTCTTTTTTGGCTGTATGCATTTTTTTTTTTTATCAGCAGACAAAAGCTGACATTTATTTTACTGATAGCCTTATATTTCCCCTCCTGCTACCACCGCAGCAGAATTTCCCTTGCCCAAGGAAATTGAGAGGATCAGAGCACATCTGATGTTCCATTAATTTAAAACGGCTGCCAGGACTTGCATATTGTAGCAGCTTTAAAGTGATTGAATTTGGATTATTTTAAACTCGGGAAAGTCCTGCCTTGCCTGACAGAGCCATATCGAGTGACAAAATAAAATACGACCCTGGTACGAGAATATCTGTGCCTACGTACATTCTCTTCCTCACGCACAGAGCCTTGCAAGAGGCAGATTAAAAGCAATGGAAAGAACCCTATTTTTTGTTGGGGTTGGTTTTTTTTTTTCTGGTAGCAGGCCCCTTTTTGAAGCTGTAGCCCAGCTAAGTGGAGACACCTGGTGTTGGTTGCAGCGAATTCACTAAAACCCTGGGAGAGGAGGACAGGGGAGCCCGCGGTGCCCCATCGGAGAGCTCGGCCCCAAAACGTACCGACCCTGCCCGGGGCTGCCCCCCTCCATCGCCCCCCACCCCCAGAGAAGGGCCGGGGTGTTTGGGGGAGATTGGGGAGAGAAACTTCACCCTCTCAGGTATGAAATTAAAGAGCTAATAACTTTTGAGTAAGGAGTGTTTTGTAATGCTTAGCTGGTGTAGCGTCGGTCCAAAAGCAAAAAAAGTTTACGCACGGCCAAAGGCATATTAAAGTTTCACTACAAAAGGAATATTGTGGCTGCCAAGGCCTGATTACTCATAAAATCTGCAGCATTATCGCTATCCATCACTGCTGTTCTTTTAATGACCAAACTCTAAAAAGAGAGACATCAAAGTTGGGGCGGTGTTGTCGTCGTCTTTCGAGAGCAAGGTTCCCTAAATATAGAATGAATGCTAGAGCCCGACATACTTTTTGACCAAAAAATTTAAAAAATCGTTTGTATCACAAAACATATGTTATGTTTTGCTGTGAAAGCCATGAAGTTTATGCAGTGCTCTATTATAGTGACTGCTTGGCTTTTCATGCATTCCTAAATTACCATGTAATCTAAAACCTTGTTTTCAGCTGCTCTATATTGGAAAGTCCCTTGCAATAATCGAGATGATTACAGGCTGGTGTGGGGAACAAAACTTGTTTGTATTATTGCAAATAAAAATGTAGTTTATCAGAAATTTTACCTTTCAAGGGAAAAGTAAAAAATAATAGTAATAAACTTTCTCTTTTTCCCTTGGTGGAAATATTTTAAGCATGGAATTAATTTTGGCCACTCTACGACTTAAAAACACATGGATAGTTGGTGTAAAAATATGTTTCTTTCCTGTAGGGACTCGACTCTAATTGGTGTGCCAAAACTATCTCACAGAGATTTCATTGTCTTATCTACTTACATCATCTTAATGCGATTTTATTTTACTTTGTCAAAGTTGTATTAATGTAAATGTGTTCTTGATAGCAAACAGAGTTCTTTTTTATGCTAAACAGGATTCAGCTGACTCTAATAAAACAGCTTGCAATCCATTAGACTATAACCGTAATATAGTTATTTTGTTTCCCAAATAAAGACTGTGTCAGAAGCTTTATAAGGATTTTTTTTCTTGTTTTTCCACAATAATTGCTTGGGTGGGGTTACATTCTGATCTTTAAATGAATAGTATCACTTGGAACAAACACTTCATATATCTTTTATCTTCCCCTTGCAATACAGTTCTGAGTTTTCTTTGAAAATGCAAAGCTACTTTTCCAGATAAGTCATCAAAATGTTTCCAAAGTATTTTAACTGCCAGATTAACTATATCTTGAATACAAAGATAGATGGCTTACATTCTTTATGCAGAAATCCTGCCAATGCATAGCAACTAGCAACAAATTAATTTCTTTTGCAACAGTGGGGAAAAAAAGAAGAGAAAAAAAAAACCCAAACCAACTCTGCTTTACCATGCAAAGCTCAGAAAGGTAAATAGATATTTTGAAAGAAAATAAGGCTGCTCGTTCTGAAAGGGTAATCTGTAAGCGAAGAACAGAGCATTAAACATACATTTGCTCTCTTTACAGAATCTGTGTTCTAGCCTTCTCTTAATGTATTCAGCTAATTAAGAATGGCGGTGACCTTGTGGCAGATTTTGAAATCCAGGAATTTCTATTTTTTATTTTATTTTCGTTTCTTTGAATGCTGCCTCCCCCACAGAGCTTAATACAATCTGTTTCAGGTCAAAGTCTGTTTATGTCAGCAATGTTCGTACTACACAACTAAAATGTTTTAATGCATTTATCAACTGGAAAATATTGCAAACATTTCATTTCCTTTGATACAGACACAAAAAACCCTCTGCCTTCATTGCAAATTCTTGTTCATATGAATCACTCTGAGTAATATTTGCTTTAACTTTCGTGTGGTTCTACAAACAGCCTTTATATGGCTGGACTTCAAAGCTGGTAGAAATAAAGGTTAGAAATGTGATAGGAGGTAATCTATTATTAGGCATGAAACATTAAACCACTTTTAGTTATAAGCCTTAAAACCTGAATAATCTGGGTTTTTAACTTGCTGCATATTTATTGTGTTTTCAGTTACTTAAGTCATTTAGCGTGGAGGGACTGTTTTGAACAGAAATATTTTCCATAGGAATACGAACCACAATTGGGTTTAATTTTTCCTAATATTTAATTTAGAAAAACTGCAGTATTATAACAGACATCTCATATGTCAAAGCTGAAATACTCTGCTCGGTGTTTCCTGCAGTGTAAAATTAATCTCTTACCAGCACGCTGACCCGAAAGGCAGGTTTTAGTGGAATAGGCGCAGGGTGAAGGGAGGGGGTGGGAAGGGAAGATAAAATCTCGTTCTTCAAATAGCAGGGAGGGGGGAAAGAAATAACACCGAGGAATGTCAGAGTCTGCTGTTGACATCAAGTGACAAAAACCCTACCCAAATGTGAGAAGTTTCTGTGACCGGAACGCACCACACCATCCGCCATTCATGCCGAGCTGCCCTGCGATGGGCATGGTGGTGGCTGGGTGGGCACGGGGGCACTCTTCGGGGGAGAGTGCCTGGTGCCCCTGTGCTGTCACCTTCTCCCTCTCCTTTCCTCCCCACAGTGAATTTGCGGTGCGTAGAATGTGGTAATAATCCGAGAGGAGCCTGATGCTGTAGGGAGATCATGATGGGTTTAGGGACTTCAAACTGCTCGGCTGATGGAGGAGTCGGAATGACACGCCGTGTTGGGAATGTTTTGTTCTTGGTTAAGTTTGTGTGCTAGTACAGTAGATTAAAAATAAGCCCGACAGTTGAAAACAGGTAACAGTTCAAGCCAAACAGGTCAGCCAGAAATAAATCATCATTTGAAATCCAGAATTTTAAAACCTCATGAGCCTGGGAAAACACAGGGTGCAGCTTGGGCCCCATCCTTGTCCCACCAGCTCCAATGGGAATTTTACCACTGATGACATTTCCTTTTTTCTACTGATTTCAAGCCTGAAAACCTTCTGTTTCCTTAGGTCCTGCTGTGCCAAGCTACAACGGCCACTGCCTTTCTGTCTGCCCCTCAGAGGTCAGGATGGGGTGATGTGCTTGCTCCGTCCCGCAGTGGTGTGGAGAGCTCAGAGCTGCTGCCTACCCCCAGCCCCTTCTGGAGACATCGGCTGCCTCGAGTCGCATGGCCAGGAAGAACTTGGCAACCTGGAAAGCCAGCCCAAAACGTCAGACAGAGTAGATGATGTTCCAATTTACAGCATGTGCGGGAGGGAAGGCGGTGTCTCCAGGATGCCCTGCTCTCCTGTCGATGTCACTGGGTTTTGAGGAGTTTGGTGGCTTCCCTGCCTGTGGGTCAGAGCCCAGGGTCTCTCCTGGGCTGGGCCTGGAGGAGAGAAGGGATCTCAGGACCTTTAGGATACTGGGTGAAGTCACCCATGTGTGATAACTGAAGAAATCAAGCGAGTCCCCTATAGTGTGGTCTCAGCAGCGATTTGCCTGTCAGGGAGTGGAAAACTCTTGTTGGCTATTTATATTTTCGTCGGTAGAAGAAAAGGGCCACACCCACCCATCTTATTAGTATAAAAAATAGGCATCAACACCACTGTAGTCTCCACCTTTCCTTCTCCCACGCTTCTGTAGCACGCCTGGTCCCGAGCCAGCCTGGTTTAATAGGTTACCTTGCAGATATCAGGGCTGCGGCACTGTGCAAGGTTGCACATTCACAGGAAGCGTATGTGCACAAAGCCGTAACAGTTGCAGACTAAGGAGCGATAGCCCTGGCCAGCAGCGGAGAGAGATCTTAATATTGCTGTGGAAGGTGAAAACGTAATTGAAACCGTTTATTTGGGGAGGCATGTGGGACTGAATAAGGCGAGAGTTCCTGAGCAACAAATATCTGTAACTCGCTTGTCTTACGGACAAGTAAAAGTCTTACAGACTTTTAATTTGCTCTACAAATTCGGTTAGTTGGAGAACACGTAAATACTGAGAACTGTACAGGACAATCCATTAAACATTAACTTATTGTAAACTTAAAAACCCCCCAGTCTTATAATTTTGAAAAAGGAGAAGGAGATGCCAAGCTGGTGAATGAAGCCGCTTGACTGCTGAGAAGAGGCTATGGTTTTGCTCCATAGCTTTGCCGTTTTCAGTAATCTGACTCACTGAGATATTTTTAGACACAGTAGCAACTTCCATTGTTAACTAATTTTTCATTTGAATTTTCCTCAAATTATGTTGTCGTCTTGGCCCCCAAATTCCTTTCTTCAGTGAGGCAGTGCTGCCCTCCATGCCCTGAGGAGGAAGCGGAGCCATGGAGGACTCTAATGATTTGGACCACATGGTGGAACAAGATAGATCTCAGTGTCAGGTTGGCAGGATATTTCCCTTTCTTCAAAGGTCTCCAAACCCAGCAAGCTTTCCTTTGATATCTTTCCAAATGGATTTATCAGCATTGGGGCATACATTTGTTTAGGTTGTTCCTGTAGGGTGGGACATTCAAAAGAGCAGAAGAGTGCCAAGTGCCAAATTCTCACCAAGTTCTCCATGAAGATTTCCTTAGCTTCCTTTGAAAATCCTAGCAGTGCTCTCCATTGCTCTGTGCATCCCTGCTGGAAGAGTGCCCATGGTACCCTCACAACGTGGGTACAATTGATACAGGAAAGATTGTGACATTTCAAAACACAGGCGGAGGAAGAGCTGGCTATTTGCAGAGGAAATGCATGAAAGTGTGGAGGTTGGGGAGGAAACTGAGAGGGAAATGGAGACCAAATTCCCTAGACCCATCATCTTTCTTTTTCTTGTTTGTTTTTTTTTTAATCCTTCCTCTCTGATAACTATTTCTCTTGGTTTTTCCCCAATATGTCTTAGTTAAAAAAGAGGTGAGCATAAGCTGTGTGGTGAGAGCATGGGCAGAACTCGGGCCCCACAGTCAGCCTCTGCCCGTGCTCTGGGCTTGACACGTGCAGGAACAGATGCAGGTGACCGGTCGGTGCCAGGCATTAGTCTGGTCCTTTTCTGAACTCCTAAAGAAAAAGCAGAGACTGCTGCCCTAGGCCAGAGGCCGTGGGGAAGTCGGAGGTTTGGCAGCTGGTCATCTTATGTACTTCTCATAATGCAGTAGCTAGAGCCTCACTAGTTTTGATGCACTACCTCAGAAGTAAGCAAGAGATCTGTAGGGAGCTGCACAGTAACATTCAGAGTAGTAGCTACTGAATAACAAATGTGCTGATGGCAAAGCAAGGACTGCCAGAGCTATTTGTTCTCCCACCCTGGGGAAAGGGCCTGATGAGGGCTGTTTGGAAAGGATGTCAGAGAAGGAATTTTTATTTTATGAGTAAGGAGATACAGAGGCTATTTCTGATCTGTTATAGGTGCATTAGTGATTTGTGAGCTACAGCACGGTTTGCGTGTCCTCTGTTGGTTTTGGGTTTTTTTTTTTGCAGACTGAGAAGATATTTCCAAGTTCTCTAATACCGTATTTGTAGTCATGTTCCTGGCTGGTTTTTAAAAATGTACCTGGAGAATGCTGAAAGCCACAGCACGTCTTAAATCTAGGTTGTCCTTACTGCCTCATGATGTCCAGATAGAATTTAAGATGTTGATTTTGCACTCCAAGCCCCCCTGGCTTGGTCGTAGCAAGGAAAAGTGGTTCTGTTAAGGTTGGTCTTACATCATGAGCTGACTAAGCCTCAGCATAGCCCTTCTCATCCCACATGGATCCAAGGATTAGATGTTAGCTCTCTAATTCAGCAAGACTGGGGTGTCTGGTGCCTCTGAGGAGGACAAGGGCAGTGGGGTGCTGGGACAGGGAGGATGCAGGGAGACCTTGGGTCTGAGTGACTTACAGAGAGCCAGAGAACAGAAGGGAGAGCCTGGAAGAAGCTTCTGGAGAGACTCCCCCTTTTGTCACTGGGGTGCTGGACAGGGCCAGGATCTGGCTTGGGAAGTCCTCGGATCTTGGCATAGGAATTGTGTTTTGCAAGGAGCTTGGTTAGGCACTCCTAACTGTAAGCTTTGGGCAACTAAAGTTTCCCTTTAATTTATTTCAGAAATTCAGCTACCAAGAATAAGATAGGGACCTTTCTTAAGTGTTTTGGAGATCTAATAAAACATACATATCTGCAAAACACCTTTAACATGCACAATCGAATCAGCATTGCAAATCTGTCTGAACGTGGCGCTCTGGTATCAGCCTCTACATGACATGCAATGCACTGTGGTTTGATGGTCTTCACTCGGAATGCTGGCTAAAATATTTTTATCTTTAGATTTATTTTTAGAGTTTATGGTTGAAAGATTTCAGCTCTGGGCAGCCCTTCCCGTGGCTTTCAGCAGCGACACTTGCAGTTGTGTTTCACATAATTAAACAGCCAACAATACTTAATGAAGAAATAAATAACATCAATAAAGTAGCAAATAATTATATGCAGGCAAATACCAACAACACTATCCATCAGGCAACAGCTGTGAGCATTAGTTTTGATTAATCAATAATGTTGTACAATAGGAGCAGGAATGCTGGCCAGGCCTCTAGGGGAATCACCTACGCTTTTCCAAGCAGCGAGCTTTGTGATTTTAAGCAGAACTTTCCACAGAATCCTTAATTAAATGTAACAGCTCCTTCATTAGCAAACGCCCAACTTCTCGAAGCAGACAAAGTGGGAGGAATTTAACCAAGACCTCATCTTGAGCCTCCTGCGTTGTTGGGAAGGTTTGTTGGTATGTCTGTGTCAGGGGGATGCTGCCAGGCTACCACGTCCATCAGCAAAGGTGCTGTTTTGGGTGCGGGCAGTTCAGCAGGGTTTAGGTCAACCTGCTGGCAGGGTGCTGGTGAAGCCTGGCTTGTCCCACCTGGGAAAAATGAGGCAGTGCTTTTTGGATTTGCCTTGGAAAGACAGCAGCAGGGTATGTCGGCACAGCCAGGAGCTGGGAGCTGTGGGGCCTTATCCCAGCTTGGGCAGCTCTTGGACAAAGCGCCTGTTCCATATCTTGTTTCAAAATATAAATACTGTTGAAATTTCTCACATACATTGCTGCTTCTCTGAAACCCAGTGTGGGCAGGTTCATGCTGAAGTTGGAGAAGTCAGGTTCATCTTTAGCTGTGCCTCCTGGGCAGAGGAGCCTTAATGAAGCTTTCGGGAGAAATTCATCTCCTCCCAAGCACATCCCTCTTCCCAAGCGCTCCTGCCCATTGATTTCTGCTGTGCTGCCGCCTCCTCAGGCAACAGCCCCAAATTGTGCTGAGAGGTTCCTCTCTGATTGGTCAGCCAGTCTGCGGGCTTCTTTCTTTCCTTTTAATTTTTTCTCTTCTTTAATGTGTAAAGAGCTTAAAAGAATGCAAACCTTTCAAAAAGACAGATCACGGCACAAGATCCCAGCCTAGATAACAGGCACAAGATTTTATAGCTCTTACCCCATTAAATGAGAAAGAGGAGAAGGGACAGGAAGGGTTTCTGGCGTGTCGGGGACAGGTTTCCAGAACCCCTGCTCACATCCTGATGGCTCATTCCTCATGAAGCCAGTCACTGACTACTTCTTGGCACCTGAATAAACAGCGGCATCGCATCGCTTCCACTGTAAATCCAATACGGGGGTTACCTCTGCACGGGCAGAGATGGGAACATGAGGAGAAAGAGGGGAGCGAAGCGAAGGGCTATACTGTGGCTTGAAAGATGTGAACAAAACAGATGTGCAGACCCACACCGAAGGGTTACTTTAATTCTGTGCGATCGCTGATGCATGTAGGAATTTTGCAAGCATGGGGGGCACGGGTTCGTTGAGCCAGAAATGGCCACGCTTCGGAGAGGTATGGGCAGGGAGAGCCCTCAGCTCTTGTTTGAGAAATGGAGATTTACAGAAAGCAATAGAGGGAACATCCGCACTGCTTAAAAACCCAAATGCTTCCCAAAGATCAGTTTTGGGGCCTTTTTTTCCAAACCCTATCAGAGTGAGGACCAGGAACAGAAATCATCTTGCATAATAATTGATGATTGTGCAACAAAAGCCAGATGGTTTCCTCACCCACTTTTCAACATGCAGGAACTAATAAACTTCTGTGATAAGATCAATATTCCTGATATTCTCTGTGGACTCCTTCACCCAAACATGAATTGCATTGTCATCTGTGAACCCAAAGTAAATTTGTGGGTGCTTAAAGGTGTAGCCTGTAAATGGTGGCATTGCTACCTGTTTGCAGCCCCTCACACAACCCATTTTCAACACACCCACCAGCAGGGTGCGTTAGCGCTGACTGCACTCCCGGGGCCTGGCATGGCAAACAGGTATTGCCAAAGCTACACCAGCCCAGTTTGGTCCCAGATAAACAGTACCAGGTGAAAAGCACTCACGGTTCCTCTTCAAGATCAGAAGATGTGATCATGGGTCTCCTTCTTCACCTGTGAAGTTTGTTGGGCTTGCTTATGCCAGCACAGAGCTCGTGTTCAGTTCATCGTCCCCCCCCATACTTGAATGTTTTTAAACTGAATGTTTTTTAAGCTGAATGTTTTTAAATAATTAACATGGTGTAGGCAACCTAGAAAGTCCATGGCTTTTCCTTTTCCTAGAAGACAGGAAAGCATATCAATAAGCCAAAGGAAAGGGGAGGGTTTGGGGGTTATTTTGAGTTCTCGGTCAAATTCTTTCACAGAATACCTTCACTGGCTTCAGAGACAGTTATTTATGGCAGGTATTAATTTATTCAATGAGATAAAATAAAAATAAAAAATTACAGAGAAAGAATAAGCTTTGGTAAGATACGGATCTCTCTCCAGAAAAAGCAGTGTCTTAATACCAGATAACATATTGACATGACTTCAGAATAAATCTTTATTCTGGGTCTACTTATAAAGTACCTTAAATAATACTTTTTTCTTAACTGAAAAAAGGTTTCTGCAGACCTTTTTTCCCAAGCAGGCAATATTTGGCATCTTGTGCACTGTATCAGATAAGACAAGTTGATGTTATTCAGTTATTTCTCTGCACTCCTGTTATTCCTACTTTGTTTTATTGAGATTAAGTCTTCTATTTCTAAACCCAGAAAGGGCAGATCTTGTCAGGCTACCTCCCTTCTCACTGTCCTGCGTTTGTGGTTTCCATTGACTCTGCTTGCAATGGGTTTTTCCTTTGGTTACTGCTTTAGGGTTATTTTCACATGGGGTGGGAGTGACCCCCAGGTGCTCGGTGCCAGGCAGCCAGATCTTGCCTCGTCCTCAGCACCCGACACTGGGGCTGCTTCCACGGACCTAACTGTCCTCCAATTCCACCGGAATTCAGGGACTGCGAGCAAGATCTTTCTGAAGGACTGCAATTTTCAGAGCCCTTTTTATTGCAGAGCTAGGTAAAGCACCTCTCAAAGTCAGTATTCAAATGTGGCATCTGTTTTGCCATGAATTTTCAGTAGAACTCTTTCCAGTGATTTCCAAAATAAATGAGACTTTGCATAGTACTTTTTCCGTATTTAACATTGCCATCCCGGCATTGCAGCCAAGGCTTCCTTTTAAAGGCATGTGCATGAGATTATGCAATCGTAGTATTCCGGATACCCAGAGCAATTAAAATAAATCAGGCTAGGTATAATGAAGATGAGCCAAAGCATCTGTTTCTCAAGAGGATTTAAAAAAAAAAAATCATCACCAACTCTCATCCCCAGAGGCTTGGATCCATGGTGGTTAGACCTCAGAGATTCTTGTACTTTGGAAACATGTCCAACGCTCACTTGTGTAAGAAAAGAAAGAGCTGGAAAGGAGGAGAAGAAAGACTCCCTGGTACGGCAGGTATCTGTGCCTCCTGGAAAGAGTGGCTGGATAGCCCTGTGCGTTTGGCAGAGCTGGACTTGCAGATCAATGCCTTTTCCCTTCCGGTATTTTAGTTTGACGTGTGTACCTGAATTGAGTGGAGGAGGAACGATTCCTGTGTCCTCTCTAGTGTTTACCAGACAAGTCTTATGTTTATAATCTCTAGTTATTTCAGGCTGACCACAAGGCTGGTTCAGCAGGAGGTGTGGAAATGGCCGTGTCCCCCCGACACCAGCAGTGGGGACCACAGCAACCCAGCACAGAGGAGCACTTCCTTATTGAGCTAGTTGTCCTCCGAGGCAAGAAGCAGCCTTCAGGCTGTAGAGGTGAGATACCAGGAGCTATTTTGCTTTGTTTCTCCTCTACCGTCACTTGCAATCAGATGTCAAAAACATTTTTCAGGCAAAATTCAGGAGGAGGCGGGTTTCAAGAGCTGCCTCAGGTATGTACCTGGGTAGGAATGGCTTGAAGATGGCTTAGCCAAGGGTTAAACATCACTAAACTGTCCTACATTATTGACCCATCAGTTTTGTTGCATTTGTAACTCAGATAAAGGGTGAAGACATGGGAATAAATGTTGTAAAAGTGACTGCTGGAGCTTACATGGAGAAAAGTCTGCATGCCAAGGGAAGAGCGAGGTTGTGGTGGTGGGCATACCAGCCTTGCATCCTCCAGCTGCAAGCGTAGGACTGGCCAGCAGCCCAGCAGGTACCCAGGGGACCCCAGGGTCTCTGTATCACTTCATCTCATCCTAGTGCTGTTAAAAGATCTCGATAACTGAGAGATCAAATGTCCTCACACAATCCAAACAGGGAAAAATGGAAAAACTCAACCACAAAACAGGAACAAGAGTTGCTATAAGCACTCAGACATGGGCGAGGAATTCTTGGTCAATGAAAAGGTGAAGTCCCCTGCTTTCAAGTGAGAGCAGGGCAGAAATAGGCAAATTTTGGGTTTTTCTGATGCCTCCCTTGCCTGGGACACCTGCCTTGTCCTCCCTGGTTTGCTCCCTGGCAGCACCGGCTGTTTCTTCTGAGACAGCTGCTTACCCTCCTCTGGGGCCCACCAAATTTGTAAAAAAAAAAAAAAAAAAAAAAAAAAAAAATTTCTCAGGAAAAAAAAAACCATGATGGTTAAGACCTACTAAGTGGAAAGAGGTCAGCTTGTTTACTTAAACCAATTTAAATCTGGCACGCCGAGAATAGCAACTTGCTTTGACCACTGACTTGGGTAAATATGGCCTGGCAATCTTCTGACGGTATTTCCGGCTCCAGCTATCCCCATCGCGCAGCAATATATACACATATGTATATTTTCACTAAAAACAGTTGAGGTAAATTATTTGACAGCAGCTGGATGTGAAATGGCTGGTGTGCGTGTTCCCTGCACACAGTTTGGAAACCAAAGCCCATCTCAAGCCCTACCAGGTGATGTCCCCTTCCGAGCTTTATGATTAAGAAAGAAACAGTTTGGTCACATTTAAGATCATTTCCAGTGGAGAGGTTTTATTCAGAACTTTGTGAGAAGGCAGCTATTTTTAGCAGATAAATTAGCGTGTTTTCCAAAGTGATATAGGCAGGAAAGTATAGCCAGGGATAGCTCGCTGGACAGTGATGGGGTTTCAGCTTTGAAATGACAATTCAGCTCTTCTGACTCAAGAGGAAATGATCTCTGTGGCCTCGGCTCCCTCTTTCTGTTGCAGCCATCCGCGCTACCACTGCATATAACAAGGCATAATTTTACACGTAGAAGACTGTGCTCTGAGCCAATATACAAGTCATACCTGATTGAATATTGCCATTTCAGAGCCGGCATCTAATCACATTTTTCAAGCTGTGTGAACAAAATAATGTTGTTATAATTACACACACTGTTTGCGTGTATGTGCGTGTGTGTATTATACATGTATAATGATATTAGGGTGATAATATAGCTGTTTCTATTAGCTCTGTGGTATTAATAAGGTATGACAGAAAGTTATTTGATACCATTTGAAATCCCACTTGCATTTTCATATTGCTCTCAGATGTAATTCAGGGACTTGATTTTTATGAGTTATGGCTCTGATGTCACTTGTATTTTTGCCCATAATAGGTCCCACTGGAGCAAAATTCATCAGACTCAATTAACAGCAACTGAAAAGTGTATCTTGGTTAGCAACCGATCAGGCAGAAACTGCGTGGGCTGTGTTTTAGCTGACCCGTCACCCTGTGCCACTGCATGAAACCACGCCACCTCAGCTCGCTGTTACCAGGACAGTTCAGCAAATATTTTTGGGGCTGCCCAACTGCCGGCTCTTCCCATCCTATGGCTGCACCCCTTGTTTTGTGGCTCATAATGCTCTGCAACCACCTCAGCACCCTCCTATTTTCTGCAGGTGATTTATCACATCATAGTCACTTTTTTTACAGTTAAACCTCTCAATATTCAGTGATGATTATTGTACTTAGCCAGCCCAGTCCGGGAGCCCTGGGGCAGCAGGGCGCTTGTTCCAGGTGAGCTGCTAGCGTTCCTGCTGGGGAGCTTAAAATCGTGATAGCAGGACAATAAAGGGAAATGTGAGGTAAATAAAAATAACTCTAAACACACATATTAATTTAAGGCTGGGATTTGAAAGCTGATCTCACTTGGAATTTTGCCCTCCGTTAGGGTGCTGATTTGGGCTGATGGATTTTTCAGAGGTAACAAATGCTCTGACTCCTTGTGTTTTTAAGGCTATGGGCTGGCAATTCGAACATCTGATCGAAACAGCTCCCAAAGCAAGAGACTGATCCCCAAACCTGCTGAGGCGAACACGGGGCTGCCCAAAAACTTTAAAGGTCTTTGCATCCCGCCCCACATGCTGAGCAGGAACTGGGACTGACACGGCCCTTGCAGCTCCACCGTGGCTCTGACTCTCACCCCGAGAGCTACCTGTAAAACTCCTTAAGAGACCAGAAGAGAAGAGCTCCACATAGAAAATCGGTGAGTGACCTAAAGCACCCCAAATCCGTGCTTGCCAGCCTCGGCGCAGGCACAGCCCAGCTTGCAAAGAGCGTCAGGCTGGGTTTCCTTCCAGGCGTAAAGCTGGGCTTGAAGACTCCAAGAGCTTCCTGTCTCTCAACATGCCTGACCACAACTATTTTTAATTGTAAGGCATGAAAATGAAGTTACTTAATAAATTAGCGCTTTGGATGCTTTTTGGTTCAACTTCAGCTGTTTATTAGGACCAGTCCTATTTTAGCTTCTACGCGTTCATTTCCAGCTACTGCTCAGTCTGATCCCCATCTGATTTCCTTTCTAATCTACTGATCTTCTGTTGTTATCATTGCTGTGTTTTTGTATTACTTTATGGACTTGGCTTACTGTAGGCATACTGTAGGTTTCTTTCCTTCCTTCCTTCCTTCCTTCCTTCCTTCCTTCCTTCCTTCCTTCCTTCCTTCCTTCCTTCCTTCCTTCCTTCCTTCCTTCCTTCCTTCCTTCCTTCCTTCCTTCCTTCCTTCCTTCCTTCCACTTTCTTTCTCTCTTTCTTTCTCTGTCTTTCTTTCTCTCTTTCTTTCTCTGTCTTTCTTTCTCTGTCTCTCTTTCTTTCTCTGTCTTTCTTTCTCTCTTTCTGTCTTTCTTTCTTTCTCTGTCTTTCTTTCTTTCTCTCTTTTTCTCTCTTTCTTTCCTTGTCTTTCTCTCTTTCTTTCTTTCTCTCTTTCTCTCTCTCTTTCTTTCTTTCTTTCTTTTTCTTTCCCTTCTGCGGGGTGCTTTATTTGTTTATTTTCCGCCACTGAAAATAGCCTTTTATGAGAAGATTAAGCAAAAGCCTAGAATGTCCAAAAGAAAGCATAGAAACATTACAGCATTTTGCACATTTCTTCTGGCCAGAGAAAGTTACAAAGTATTGATATGAAGAAACTTAGCCAGTGCCTGCAGGAAAAAATCCAACTTTTGATTATATGTGAAATTTCAATTTCTGCTATAAACAGGCTGTGTGGTTTTTTTTAATTATTTTGAAGTATAAAGAGTGGGCGGAGGGAAGGCTCCCATAAAACTGGTGTCAGAGCAATGATGAATACACCTACCCTTGCTGTTGGGAACATGTACTCTTCTGCACTGCCACAGCCTCAGTCACAATTCCTTTCAAAACACCACCAACATTGGAAACTTAAGGAGGGTGCTGATGGTCCTCGTGGCCAGCAGCAACGGATGAAGAATCACTATAGGCTGGAGGCTGGAGCCATGGGGATGGAGGGTAAACCCCTCCTTTTGCCCATGCTTGGCCCCCTCCCCTGCCCCATTGCACTGCAAGGGGGTGGCAGGGAAGGGACCTGCAGGGCGATGGGCAGATGGCCACACAAACCTCATCCTCTTCTGAAGGCTCTGTTCACCTTTCCTTTGAGTGAAGCAAGTCTATACCTCCAGGAGACTAGGTGTCCCTTGTGCGCAGTGACTGGCCTCCAGGAATTGCCTTCTGCTGGTGTCTAAGGAGTGAAGCTGGGCCACCAGCTCACACTGGACACCAAACCTTTAGATAAAGTTTAGTGCAAAGAAACCTGCCTACTCAGGCAGCCTTTTAGATGTTAGCGATCTGGTTCTTGAAGTGAACATCACATTGTCCCACCATCTGAATTCTGGCTTTAGATGTAACCTTAAGAACGTAAGCTCTTTGGAGCTCTTTGGAGTTGAGAACCTGGAGATGAGATGGAGCCCTGCAGGACCTCAATGCATGGAGTGAGGTCCTGGGTCATCATGCATAACCCCTGCCTCCCAGCGTGGTGCATGGATAAGTAATCCCTGACTGAGAGGACCAAAACATGCCCTTGTGTGGATATTCAGCTTCACCACCTTCTTGATAGCAGTTACAACGCCGTGTCTTGGAGGGATGCTCGCTTCCTGAGGAGCAAGATGGTGGCTGGTGGTAAGGACGGGCCTCTGCAAAACTATCAGAGCCACGAGTGATGCTCAGTGCAGCGGGCAGGAGCTCAGGACCAGCACTGAGGCTGCCAGTGGTGCCTGAGCTCCCACTGCTGAGGCAGAAGCAGACAGATTTCAGCACAAGTGAGATGGGAAGTTCTCTTTGTTACTTGATTATATATTGTGGGAAAGGAGCAGCCCTACCTACCTGAGATAAAGAAAATGAATAAACAAATAAAAACCTGTTTGTGCCCAATATATTGTAACAATCGTTTGAGGATGGTTTTATCTGTGTGAGAATATCACCCTGATTAAACATGCTGAGGTCAGTGAAAACAAAGTTGAACTGCTGAAGAAATGCAAGTTATTCTGGCCAGGAGTTCGCTGGGGTGCAGCACTCCCCGTTCCATAGGGATGTGTTGAGCTGTGGTTCTCACTCGCATCACCTCCCATACCTGCCCACCCCTGCAAAACATCCTCTCCCTTGGGGTACCAAGCTCTCCAGCACAAAGCATCGCAAATTCAGTGGCCAAAACAGCAGCTGTCCCCACCTCCCCAGAGCTGTTCTGCTGGTTTTGCCCACCCAAGATGCACAGGAGTTGCTGGGTGAAAGCCCAAGCACTGGCACCTGCTGGCTCCCTGCCTGCCCCATCCAGCGTCCCAAGCCTGGCTACTCTAGCCCCTGCCCTGCCTGCTCCCTCTTTCTGAAGCCCAAGAAGAGCCAGTCAGCGTTTCCCACAGCCTGAGCTGTGGCATCTTCATCTCTGGCATGCCAAGTGCTGGAAGCAAGTTCCCCTTCCCTGGCACGGCAGATGCCACCTCACCACAGCACAGGGCAGGAGGTATGGGGCTGCAGACTCCTTAGACACTGGGGGCATCAGGAGTGTAATGATTGAACAAAAGGTAACAATTTCAAACTGGAACAGGGCAGATTCGCTTTAGATATTAGGAAGAAATTCTTCACTGTGAGGGTGGTGGGATGCTGCAACAGGTTGCCCAGAGAAGCTATGGAAGAACCATCCCTGGAAGTGTTCAAGGCCAGGTTGGACAGGGCTCTGAGGTACCGGGTCTAGTGGGAGGTGTCCCTGCCCATGGCAGGGGGGTTGGAACTAGATGATCTTCAAGGTCCCTTCCAACTCAAACCATTCTATGACTCTATGATCTTAGAAGGATGCAGGGCGGGAAAGATGAAACCTTCTACAATGTGGGAGGAAGAATTTATTATTTCCTCCCAGGGAACCAGAGGAAGAGCCAGACTCCCCGTGGAGAAGCACTCAACGTCACAGGGGAGCACAGAGACGCCAGCAGCAAAGATGTTGGGGTGAAGCCCCTTACCCCGACACGATGCCATCACGAGTGCTGCCCAAATTCCCGATGTCTGCTCTGTGCCTTCTGCCCAGGGCCGGGCAAGACTTTGCTCACACCTCGCGCAGGGATTGCTCCTTATTCTCAGCCGCCCAAAACCATCCCTAAATTGAACCAAAACCTCGGTGCCCGGATCGGAGCCGCGCTATAGCCGGGGAAGCGGGGGGGGGGGGGGGGGGAGGGGGGGTCCCGCGGTGCGGCGGGCGAGCACCAGGGGTCGCCCCGGCAGCGGCGCCGCCGCCCGCACTTGTTGCTGCCCCCCCGCGCCGCGCTGTGTCGTGATTCACGCGGTACTGACGTCACCGCCGCCGTCATTATTAAGGATTTTTATTTATTTATTGGCGTGTTCATTTATTTATTTATATCCAGCCCCGCTCAGGGCGGCTTCGAGAGTGTGTCCGCCCGCGCCTACTCCAGGAGCAGGGTCCGCGGAGGGGGCTTGACGGGAGTGAGCCAAAAAAGGGGCAGAAAGTGCCACTATTGGGGAACCAAGGGGGGGGCAGGTCACCGCTTCGCACCCCACACACCCACCCCCACCCCCCCACCCCCCCCCGAGCCGCAGTTCGCTGGGCTAGCGCGGAGCGAGGCAGCACCCGCGGAAAGGGGCGTAAAGGACGGACAAACCCCTCAAAGCGATCCGCCCGCAACTGTCCGCGGGTGGGTGAAGGCTCCGCAGGCGCGGAGGGCTGCGGAGCGGCCCCTCCCTGCGGGACTGCAGCTCACAGGGGCTACGATGAAAACTTTCTCTGCCCGGCGCTGCGGGCGAGCCCTGCGCGGCTGCGGTTCCGGGACCGGCCCCTCCGCCCCAGCGCGACCGCTTGCCGCCGCAGGGCCGGCGGTGACACTCTGCCCCCTGGCCGGGACTGTCCTCGGCGGCAGCTGCCGCACAAGCTCCCGCGGAGGTTCCGCGGGATGCGCAGAGTCCGCGGCTCTCCCCGACGTGCGCCGCCGCCGAGGGGAGCGTTCCGCGGGTCGCATAAACCGCCCTTCCCGGCTCCCCGCGCCCCTCTGCGGCGGCGGAGCCATCCCGGCCCCGCGGCGGCGGGTTCGTGGCGCCTGCACTTCCTGCGGAGCGCTCCGCGGGCGCGCAAGGCGCGCGCGCCTCCCCGCCGCGGGACGCGCCTCCCCGCGTTCACCCCCTCCCCCCCCGGTCCCGTTGTTTTGTTTTGTTTTTTTTTTCTCTTGGCCGAGCCGCGTCTCTCCGCGGCGGCGCATGAATATTGATGTGTTTATATAATCGATAACCCACTTTCCGCCTTTCCCGGGGAAAAACGGTAGAGAAATAAATTAAGGGCGAGCCGTCCGCCCTCCGAGGGCTGCCGGCCGGGCCCGCCGGCAGGGACAGCGGGGTCGGAGGCGATGGGGGGGGCGGTGGCAGCCCCCTCTCTCCGCGTCGCTCCGCCGGGCCGGGCGGTGGGAGCGCGCCGGCCCCGCTGGGCGCGCGCGGGGACGAGCAGCGCCCCTCGCGCCGCAGGAAATGGTCTTTATATTAGACATATACCGGCAGGTCCTGTCAGATTCGCAGCGCGCCCGCCCGCCCTTTCGGCCCCCCAAAAATCGCCGGTCGCCGTGGGAAGACCCGCCACCGCCCCGCCACCTCCTCCACGGCCCCCCGGGGCCCGCCGCCGCCCCGCGGCATTTTTGCCGGGCCGCGGTGGGCGTTGGGGGGCCGGCCGGCGCCGGGCGTCGGCGTCGGCGCGTCGCGGCGGGGCGTCGTCGGGGCGGTGGGGCGGTGGGCGGGAGCCGGGGGGGGGCGTCGCCTCGCTCTGCGGGGCGGGGTGAGGGGGGGCCCGTGCCGTCGTCGCGGTGTCGTGGCGGGGGGGGGCGTGCGGCGGTGGTCGGCGGTCGGCGGGGCCGGCTTTGCCCTGCCAGGACCTGCCGGTCTCCATTCACGCCAACAAGTTTGGGAGAATGTTAGTTCAATCGCGCCGGAGCCGCGATGGAGCGCAGCGCACTGCAGGTACCGCGCGCCGCCCCGCGCGCCCCGCCCCGCGCCCGCCGCCGCGGAGCCTCCGCGCCGCTGCGCGAGCCCCCTCCCCTGCCCACCGCCCCTCCCTCCCTCCCTCCCGCCCTCCCCGCCCGCCCTCCTCCTCCTCCTCCTCCTCCTCCTCCTCCTCCTCCTCCTCCTCCTGCGCGGCGCTGCGCGGCGCGGCGCGGAGCCGGCGCTGATGCCGCTGCCGTGTTGTTGTTCCCCGCAGTGGGTCGGCGCCCCGTGCGGCTCGCACGGCCCCTACGTCTTCTACCGGGCGTTCCGCTTCCAGCGCCGCGGCGGCGGCCGGGCGCGGGTCCTCTCCCTCGGCGACTTCTTCTTCGTGCGGTGCCGCGCGGAGGAGCCCGCCTGCATCGCGGAGCTGCAGCTGCTCTGGGAGGAGCGCACCAGCCGGCAACTTCTCTCCAGCGCCAAACTTTATTTTCTCCCCGAGGACACCCCCCAGGGCAGGACCAGTGACCATGGCGAGGTGGTAAACGCAGCGCCGGCCCCCTCCTCTCCCCCCGTCCCCGTCCTCCGCGCCCGTCCCCACCTGCATGCCCGGGCTCGGCAATCCCCCCCCCCCCCCCCCCCCCCCCCGCCGCTGCCCCTACTCGTGTCCCCCTCCCCGCTGTGCGTGGCGGGGCAGCGCGGGGGGGCCGCGCCGTCGGGGCGCTCCGGTACGCGCTGACCGGGAACTTGTACGGGCTGGGAGGGAGGGGTGGGAGTCGGGGTGCGGGGCGCCCCGGCCCGGCGGGTAGCGAAGTGAGTGCGGGACTCGCTCTGCCCTTCTCTGGCTTTGTTAACCAAAAAAAAAAAAAAAAAAGAAACCAAAGCCCAAACCACCCCAAAAGGTAGGGGGGAAAAAACCACGTTGGGGTGGGATTTCGATATTGTTCGGGGTTTTTCTTTTAGTCTTCGATATGTTTAAGAGGGCGGAAATTACGAAATGGAGGCTGAGGGAGATCAAAAGCTATTGAGCTGGCAGGGACGTGTTGAATAAAGTGATAAATGACAGGTACGGGAATAATACATTCAAATAACTTGCAGATATGCCTGGGCGTATTTCGGAGCCGCCGGGCGGGCGGCGCAAACACGCAGTGCCCCGGCACCCCCCCGCCCGGGCACCCCCCCGGCCGCTCCCGCGCAGCCCCGCCGCCCCCCGCCCCGCACCGCCCGCCGCGGGGCCGCGCAGGTTGCTGCCCCGCCCCGGCCCGCTCCCTCCGCCCCGGCCCCGTTATTTGCTTTTCAAATTTATCGCCTCGGCAGGGTCCGTGGTGCGGGGAGGGGGAAGGATGAGGTACCCAGGCAGGGCTGCGAGGATGGAGAGGGGCTGCGAGCCAGGCGGGGAGGGGGGAGACGGGGTGTTTGGGGGGAACTTCTGTTGGAGATGCTGGTATAGCGAGGGGCGGCTGTTCAGGGGGGCTGTTTTCGGAGACGAGCGTGGCGATCGGTGCCGAGGTAGCCGTGTACCCGTACAGATGCGTAACGCAGTCGAAACGCGTTTCAGAGCCACCTTCGCTCGCTGCCACCTCTTCACTTTAATTTTCTGCGCGTGCCGCTGAGATAAGGGAGCCTTTTCCTAAGAATTAGGGAGATGACAGTGAGCAATGGATGCTCTGAAATTGCCCGTGGTGCCTATTTAAAACTGTGCTTCGTGCGTTGTGCGTGTGTGTGTAAAATGAAAGATATTTGGAAGGGAGGGGGGTGGGGAGAGGGACACAAATCATTTTAATACGCCTTAATGATCAGCTCATGTTACTGTGGTAGGAACATCAGAGAAAATTAATCCTACCCATTACGAGTGAAACGCTGCTCCGGTACAAGAGTTCTCAGCTGCATGTACCTTCCTAATAATATGCACAATTTTATTTATTTTTACATGCAAACACCGCTAGTAATTAGCTGTGTGATTATACTTGTGCGTTTCATTGGGGCTTTAACTGATGTCATTCTGCATTATTCAACCATATGAAAACAATTTTCAATTAAGATAATGGCACGCCTTGAAATTATGCAAATGCCGGTTGTATTGTGCAGAATAATTATGACAAATGTAAAGCAGGTAAAAAGTTTCCTAATGCAGTTGTGTTTTACACCCTGGTGATGTCATTTCCCCTCTGGCCTAAGTTAGTCATTCATTAGCAGAGTAGCAGCAGCAGCGGCAGCAACAGCAACAGCTCTGAGTGATACTTCTCTGGCAGGGAGCCTACAGAAACCGGCACTGAGAGCCAGGGCCTAGAGAGGGCAACATAACACTCCCATTAAGAAATGTACTTTGTTTTCACTTACTCCATTAACTTGTTTATAGACATCGGAACGAATTATTTTTTTTTATTATCGATTTTTAATAGTTTGTAACGATGCGAATTGCTCCAGGGGACGCCCAGGCAGGCAGACAGAGACAAAAGGCTGGGTGCTGG
The DNA here is from genome assembly GCA_020746105.1 of Trogon surrucura. Classification (NCBI taxonomy): domain Eukaryota; kingdom Metazoa; phylum Chordata; class Aves; order Trogoniformes; family Trogonidae; genus Trogon; species Trogon surrucura. The sequence goes on from CM036621.1 coordinate 33,407,837, forward strand.
CTGGCGCTTTGCGAAGTGCTGTCTGGGCGGAGGTGACCAGGCTTCTTGGGTGCTCAGGGTGGCTGTTTCATCCAGCTGCTGTTCCTGACGTAAATGACAGCCCTGTCTGTCCCCAAAGCAGCGACAGGGCCACTTCTGGGGTCTCACGGCTTCCTAAGCTCCAGGCTGGGCTCCTTCTGTGGGAGGAGATGCAGTTCCCGAGGCAGAGGCAACTTACAGCCATCAGACCTCGGTCGTAGCGTGGGACTGCCGACGGGGTGAAACACCTTGTCTTGCTTTCAGGGAGTGGCGGTGAAGCGAGCTGGTGCTTAAACATGTATTGCAAATCTCCCGTGTCTGAGGCAAAGGGTGACGGGTGATCGCTGTCAATAAAACTGTTGGTGAGGGGAGCCAGCGGCCAAATTGCAGGCTTGTGTTCAAGTCCACCAGAGGTTTAGGCATTGTCTCTAGCAGCTACCTGAGCTAGTGGGATGATTAGTAGAAGCAGGTTGCTGCCTGTTTTCCATAGCAGAAGCATTGATACTATGACAATATTCGGCTTAGTGGCTGTGAGAAGGAAGGAGAAAGCGAGGAGGTATGTAATGCATCTGTTATTTAGAAATTTCTGATGACGTATTTTATCTGATTGCCAAATGTTTGAGCTAATCAGTGATAAGTGTAAATACGAGTCTTTTTATAGCTAGCTGAATTCATCATGTAGATTTATATATAACGCTGACTGCTGCTAAAACCGGATGTTTCCATAGGCTGGGGACCAGATCCAGCGCAGGGTTCAAGCCCAGGTGTGCTGCTGCTGAGGTGCCCCTCCCTCTGCCCAAGGTTCGGCATCCCCGTAAGCACGGCGGAGAAACTCTCCTACGGCCCCAGGAGCCGGCCCGAGGTTGCTTCCGAGGGCATCTCAGTGGATGGCAAACAGGGGATGGGACTGGTTGCACACTGCAGGAATGAGAGCTCCTGGTCCCAATGCTCATCGCGTTGCGCAGTGACGTGCGAGGAGAGGCTGGGACCAGCTCTGGCATCGTGCTTGGGCCAGGGGTCTTGCTGCACAGGAGCGGCGGAGCCATTTTTGTGAGAGGGATGGCGACTTAGGGGACACTGTTAGCGGAGCTGGAAGTTTTGCTCTGCTTTGCCGAGAACTTTGTTGCTGCATTTAAAACACAGGGGCCCAGGTGTGCTGCCTCCGACCTCACTGTCAGGCTGAAACACTGCATCAGGTGCAGCGCTGGTCAGAGAGTGGGAGCAGCCTTCTCCCACTTCCCTCCAGCAAGGAAGAAATGTCTGTTCTCCTCGGTGGTGGCCCTCCCCGGAATGGAAGATGCCATCTTACCCTGGTTTTCTCAGCTGCTCTTGGGCTGGCATGGTCCCCTGTGGCACCTCCCATGCAGGACAGGAAGAGCTCCGCAATGGCTGGTGCCTTGTGGAGAGCTTGGAGGAGGATGCTCGGGGCTGTGGAGGTCCGGGGGATGCAACTGTAACAGCACACACTGTCGTGCTTGAAACAGTTTCATGGGGCACGTGTGGAAAGCTGCCCCCAACTTTTCCAGTGCCCAATTGTGAGAAGCAAAGGCTGTCTGTCTCGAGGAGAGGCCCTACCTAGTTGCCTCACACAGCACCCTGGGCCCCTGGCACTCGTGGGGTATAGGGTGTACTCATCCCCTGAGCACTGAAGCCCACAGGGTCCTGGCTAGACCCTCCTCTGGCTCATTTTCTCCTCTCTGCTCCAAGGGATACTGTGGGACTACGGAACGACTGACCTTTGCAGGAGCAGTTCTAGAGCAAAATGCTTGTTAGTGCCTTGTATTTTCATGTTTTTAAAGGTGTTGGCATTAATTAGACTGTACTTAAAAATATATATCATAGCCGGTGCTCATTAAATCCAGGGGTGGTGTTTGATGTGAGGTGTACAGTTCCTAAAAAAAAACCCAAACAAGCAACTAATTCGTTTTGCATGGTTTGACATTCCTGCATTGCCCCGCGTTGTGAATGCTGCTTCCGCTGAGGCTGGACTGTCAGTGGGGATCTGCCTTTGGTTCATTCAGCAGCAGCTAAGTTTACTACGAACTCATGTTGATTTCATCTCTTCTCCCAAACTGGGGATCTGATGCAATGCTTTTCGCTTTGCAAATAATCCTTACTCATGCAAGTAATTTACATGAGTAAGCGTTGCTCACACAGAAGAGAGGAGAGAGCTAGTTTCCTGTAATTATTTGCCTAGCAGGATTTTGCATTTTCAGACTAATGGGGGAAAGAGGGGAAAAAAAAAAAAAAAATCACTCCATAAATGTATATCATAATTGGAGAAGAGATTCTTCCAGAAAGTTAAGAGAGGCAGCAGGTTTGCTCTCTCTTTGTTTTGGGACAGATGCTCACAGCATCCCTCGAAAGCCTGATTTGTTTCCGATGGGATCTGTGTGTGTGCGCGTCCTACGGCGGTGCGTAAAGGTAGCGCAAGCTGGATGGAGCATCGTGTCTTAACGGCGCTTGTGCTTTGTTGCCTCCCCCTTGAAAAACGTGCTACTCCCTTTGCACAGTAATAGATTTTTTTTTTTTTGAGGCATAGGAATCTGGACGCTCTTATTTGAATTGAGAACGGCCCCGTTTTAGTCTCCATGGTGTGTGCCTTATGCTTGTATCTGTCAACACTGGTAATGACAACACGTTTCAAACATGCAGATTATGATTATTAAAGGGTGCTTTAAAAATCATGCTAATAGCATCAATCTCCAATGTACACTTGCTCAAATTAATTCAGCTTTGGAAATCAGACGCACTGTAATAGCAGTGTTAGAGAAATGGCATTTGTCATAAAATACCATGGTTTTGGTAATTGCACATCCACTCTGTATATTTTTATCTCTCGTCACCAGTAGCATATGCTGGTGAAGGAAGGAGAGGGCAATGATATTACTCAGAGAAGCCACATGTTGCTAGCCATTATCCAGCAATCTGGCATATCTGGTCACTGAAGGCAGATTCCCCTCCTTTTTTTCTTTTTTTTTTTTCCCTTTGCCTTTGCTTCCCAGTGCATTCAGACTGTAAAATACACCCACTTCTCTCCAGAGTTGCTGTTCCCAGTCTGATCAGTGGCACTAAACATTAAACTCTTGTCTTTGGAGAATAATAGGCCTCACATGGTACACCCTCAAGCATGTTGAGATAGTGTGCAGGCTGGAAAATAAAAATGTTCTAATTGTGTCTTTTAAATAAGCATAGGAGTGAATTAATTAGACTATATTTTGTCTTTAGTTGCTTAGTTACACAATAGTATTCCTAAGCACAAGTAAGATAAATTGGCTCTTTTTGTGCTGCTTGTCCCTTAATCATAATTACTGTATTGCTCAGGAGAGTAACGCATACGTAGATTTTGCATTTTTAATAATATTCAAACAATATGCGAATGATATAGAAAGTATGTTCTGATTCAAGCTCTTATATGCTTTTATTCACGAAGAAGTTCTACTGCTATGGGAGCAATATTTGCATTAGTTGCTCAGAGATGTAGTTCTGGGAAATACATAATTGAAATATTCTTGCAATGCTTGTTCTGGCCCTTTCATTCGCATTCAAAATAACAATGCCTTAAGTCTCCGAACAGTCATCCACTCTTGATTTAAGAGCTTTTTTTCTTTGTGTCTGTGTGTGTGTGTGCGTTTGTGCCTATGCAGTGTGGGTTCACACCCAGCATTAACCCTGCAGAGCCTAGACGCTCTCGTGATTCATAGTCTCGTATCAAGTTGAGCTTTTTATTTTGTAGCTAAAATGCAGTCAGAAGGTCAGATGAACATCGGCATTTTATGGCATTAATCCAGTGACCTTAATGCTTGGCAGGAGTCCATGTTTCTATGCGAAGGTGCCAGCATTATGGATAATAAGAGAGTTTGTTTTGGTTTTCTGGATATTTTAATCTTTTTTTGGAAAGCGTTGCCTCGGGTTTGGGGGGATTGGGGCCGCTCCCTGGGGCCCAAAACTTTAATGCTTTCCCGGGTTCTTGAACATTGGCTGCTAATGATGGGCAGAGTGATACAGATACTGAACAATGGAAGGTTCTGGCAAGAAACCCCCTAGACATGCTCAGTGGATGTATGTGAAAATTGGCTCCATTGTTCTGCTGTATGAAAAGCAAGTAAATTATTTACAGATATTTGCTAATTAAAGCACATATTGTTTTACCAGCACAATAGAACACAATATAACAAAAGACAAAAGAGTAAGCTTGCATAATTTAAACCTGCTAATGCAATGTACTCCTTGTTAAGAAAAATATAATTATGTAATCTACGAGGAAAGCTTTTCATACTGTAACTGTAGTAGGCAAAATTAGGAATGAATTGCTTGTCAACTTGCCTAAACTAAAACAGCTCTTTGAAATCCCTGAGTTATCTGATGGAAAAACATTTTGACTGAAGCCTGTTTTCTCTTTGGTCAGAACTTCTATCTGCAATGACAGATATAAATTCAATTTGAACCTCTGCTTGGGAGTGGGAGGAAGGAGAAAAAAAACCACTCCAGAAATGAAGAAGGAGGCTCACAGGAGAAATGTCGGGTCTGGCTGCTCTCAGCTGTCCGTCTCTGTGCTCCATCTCCACCCCACCTCTAGCCCAGAGGTACCAGTATCCCGCAAAGCATCCTACAGAAACGCGGTGCTGCCCGGCCCCAGGACGTTTTGCGTGTCTTGCCTTAGAAATACTGAGTCACAGAGTAAAATCTGCTTGCTAATACAAGGGAAAGTGAATACCACAGGACTTTGTGTGCTTCATTTGTGTCCTTTATCTTGGTTTCTTCTTTTGAGTTTTGGACTCTGGCAGACAGGATGAACGTGTTGGGACGTAGTGTTCTCCGTCAGCGTGAGTTTCAGACAGCTGTGTGCGGCTGTGCTTGGGCTGGGCAAATCGCACAGTAGGCTGGGGAGATACCTGTCACCTGAATTTAACGAGATCATTATAGTCCTTTAAAGTAATTAGCGAAGGATTAACAGATGAAAGGTTCTGCCTTGGCCTCTTTAAAATTCTTATGCGTGCCAGGTAAATTCCTGGGCTGTGTACGCTTGCGTTCTCAAGGCTCTCGCTGTAGGTTCATGAGTGGAGAGCGGTGGTCTCTGTAGGTCCCTGCACGCTGGCATTTCAGCAGAATATTGCAGCCCCGGACCCCAGTTCCACGCATCCTTTGGGACACCTCTGTCTGCCCTGGGCTAGGGGATGCTGGAGGAGATGGCACCAAATCAGACACTTGGGAGAGGGAAAGGGGAAAAGAAAGCTGCCCGTGCCACGTGCTGGAGCCTTTTGCCAGGCTTCCCCATCACTTGGTGATCTCCCCGCAGAACAGGAGCAGTGATTCCTGCCTTGCAGAGCTGTGTCCCGGCTCCCCAGCTCTGCACCCTGCTTTGAAAGGTTGTACTGGAAGAGCAACGTGTTATGAGGGAGTGGATAGCAGGAGAGTCCTTTGTGTGCCTTGTAGAATCACAGAATCACAGAATGTTAGAGGTTGGAAAGGACCTTAAAGATCATCTAGTCCAACCCCCCTGCCAGAGCAGGATCACCTGCAGTAGAGCGCACAGGAACGCGTCCAGGTGGGTTTTGAATGTCTCAAGAGAAGGAGATTCCACAACCCCCCTGGGCAGCCTGTTCCAGTGCTCGGTCACCCTCACAGTAAAAAAGTTTTTCCTCAAATTTTTCTGGAACCTCCTGTGTTCCAGCTTCCACCCATTGCCCCTTGTCTTGTCAGTGGACGCCGCTGAAAAGAGCCTGGCTCCATCTTCCTGACATTCCCCCTTGACATATTTATAAACATTAATGAGGTCACCCCTCAGCCTCCTCTTCTCCAAACTAAAGAGCCCCAGCTCCTTCAGCCTTTCCTCATAAGGGAGATGCTCCACTCCCTTCACCATTTTTGTGGCTCTACGCTGGACTCTCTCCAGCAGTTCCCTGTCTTTCTTGAACTGAGGGGCCCAGAACTGGACACAATATTCCAGATGAGGCCTCACCAGGGCAGAGTAGAGGGGCAGGAGGACCTCTCTTGACCTACTTGCTACTCCCCTTCTAATACACCCCAGGATGCCATTGGCCTTCTTGGCCACGAGGGCACATTGCTGGCTCATGGTCATCCTGCTGTCCACTAGAACCCCCAGGTCCCTTTCCCCTGCGCTGCTCTCCAGCAGGGCAGTCCCCAACCTATATTGGCACATGGGGTTATTTTTTCCCAAGTGCAAAACTCTACACTTGCCCTTATTAAACTTCATAAGATTTCTCCCCGCCCAGCCCTCCAGCCCGTCTAGGTCTCTCTGAATGGCTGCACAGCCTTCTGGTGTGTCAACCACTCCTCCCAATTTCGTATCATCAGCAGACTTGCTGACAACATTCTCTAATCCCTCATCCAGATCATTGATGAATATATTAAACAGCACCGGCCCAAGCACTGACCCCTGAGGGACCCCACTAGACACAGGTATCCAGCCAGACTCAGCCCCGTTGACCACAACTCTCTGGCTTCTTCCCTTCAACCAGTTCTCGACCCACCTCACTACTTGGTCATCCAGACCACACTTCCTCAGTTTACCTATGAGGATGCTGTGGGAGACGGTGTCAAAGGCCTTGCTGATGTCCAGGTAGACCACGTGCACTGCATGACCACCATCCATCCACCTGGTTATGTCTTCGTAAAAGGCTATCAGGTTGGTCAAACATGACTTCCCCTTGGCAAAGCCATGCTGACTGCTCCTAATAACCTTCTTATCCTTGATATGCCTAGAGACAGCGTCAAGGATAAGATGTTCCATCACCTTTCCAGGGATGGAGGTGAGGCTGACCGGTCTGTAGTTTCTGTAGAAAGCTGAACAGGGCACTTCCGAGAGCCAGACCTTTTCTGTTATGCAGCCACAGTTCTTCATCTAGTCTGTGATCCCACAGTCTTAAAAAATCCCATGTATACCCCTAGTCCACAGCAGGCTGCAGGGAGACAGGAGCTGCTTACTCTGGAGAAAATCTCTGAGAGCAGAGTCATCCTGTGCAAATGTTCTTGCCCCTTGAGGGTCCCTGGAGGGAAAGCTTGAGTGAAGTGCTGCTTGTAGGAGATGGCTGCGAAGGCCTGGGTTTCAGTTCTCGAGTGACTTTTGGCAAGTGGGTTAGGGCTGAGTTGACCTGATTTTCGCTGCTGTCCCAAAGCCCTGGTAGCACCTGTATGGCCGAGGAGAGCTCTGGGCTATAGACTCTGCTAACAGGGCCTTTTGACTTGAGGGTGCTGTGAAGTAAGGATGCCAGCACTTCTCTCAAACACTCAGGTAAATGCATTGCTACAGGAGAGATGCTTACTGGAAATAAGCCCCCTGCTTCCTTTACCTCTGCAATGTGACCTTCCACACCTCAAATGGATCTAGGGCAGGAAGTCAGATTCCTGGTGTGAGAATGGGAAGGTTCTTTTCACCTATATCATAAAAACCTAAAAAATACATGGGATGTAAAAAAAGCCCAGAATAATAAAGGCCTTTATGCCCAAATGAAATATGCAGTTCTATTATCCTCAATGAATGCAGTCCGTAAGAGTTGCACTGTTTTTTTTACTCCCTGGATGAATGTGTTTTCATCGGCAATGTACTGGATTGGCAAATATGCATCCCCAAGTATCTAACGTGCTAAAGGTTTTAGTAAAAAGGCTCAAAGATGTTTTCTAATGCAAATTGTACTGATCAGATAAATGGCACGAAGTGTCTCCTGTAATTATTTGCAACAGTTTTTACAGTAAGTCTCCTGTTTCTCTCTAGGCCACGTATTTGATGTTTGGAGACAGCCAAGCAGGTGTTCAACTCGCTCGTGCCCTCCAGAATTCCTTAAATGACCTCTGGAAGCACTGGAGTGAAAACAGTCTCAGCATGTCAAAATTTTGAGATATCTCAGTCGCCGTAATTCTTTTAAGGCTGCCTCGGCATCTCTAAAATATAAATCTTTCCTAGTTATTGGTGATGAGTGAGGAGTTGTGACATAGTGTATGCGGATGTGCAATCAAGATGTACAACCTCCCTCTGCTGCCCTGTGACTCCCTGCTGTGTAAGAGTTAATATTTCTTCTAAAAAATAATTATCTGCTTTAAACTATTATAACTACCTGACCTCTTTCCCTGAATGTAAGTATTTCAACCATCTGCTGAGTCAGGCAATATAGCGTTCTGTGCTTTTGGGAGGCTGTGATGGTTGCTTAGACAACAGTGACATAATATTTAAGCATAATGGCTCTCGAGAAGATACTGTCCCCTTCTCCCTGGACGACTTCTCTGAAAATGCAAATCTGATATGCTCTTAAAAAAAAAAAAGAGAGGGATGAGAAGGTTTTGTATCACTGTCTCTCTTAACCATCTCCCCATTTCACACTTGATAGGTGAAAGTATCGTACTTTGCTCAGGAGTCTTATAAGATGTGCTAAAATTATAGGCTGGCTAGATACCTACTTTTATAGAAACAGAAGAAAAAGTGACTCTTTTTATAGTCAGTGCTTATTTTGAGACTTACAGAACTCTGTGGCTGGGAAAAGCATTGCCATTGGTCGGTCAGTGTCCAAAAAGGCCTATCCAAGTTAAATCTCATTCCTGAGCAGAGCTGAAATCAGTGCTGATTGTTTCTTCCTGCTAACCTCGTCCTGCTGGAGCAGGGAAAAAACTGCAATTAAAGACTTAACCGTGCAATGCAGACCTCATAAACATATCGCTTCAGAGCATAGCTAATACACGATGAGTTGACTTTTGTATAGATATATGTATGTGTGCATGCTACGTGGGTGGTTTTTCATGTTTACACAGAGATATAATTATGAATGACATGAAGGTTATACAGCAGATTTCTTTAATCTTCTAAAGGTTTGTTAGTCATGTGTCACCGTGTACCTGGATTTTATTTATTCAACATGTGCATTCCTTTGTCATCTCGTTGAAGGGATTTCTCTAGAAGGGCTGAGGCAGTGGGTGCACAGCAGTTGGTACCGAATGGCTACAGGGGCTCCTCCAGCTGTCGGAGCCTTGTGGGTCTTGAAGCAGCTTTTCTTGTGGCACAAGGCTGTGAGACATTTCTGCTTAACAAAAAGAAAGAAGAGGGACCCTTTGGTCACCTGCTGCTCAAAATAAAACTTAAAAAAACCCAAAGCAAAACTGCCCATGGCTCATAGTTTGGGTCTGAGTGCTCGGAGAAGTTGCCTAAGGATGTGTGAAAGCTTGGCAAGGTGCACCAAAATCACAGAGCTTGTGGGAGAGTTGGGTGACCTGTTTGGGTGGTGTTGGGGCAGATGACCTCTAGTGTTAGCAGGCTGCTGAGCTGTGGGGACGACAGCCTCTCTGGAAGTTGCCTGTGGCTCGGGCTCCTCGGAAAGAAGGGGCTGAGGCTACCCACTGTGTTTTGCTGGGTGACAGGGTTTGTAGAGTGGGGGCTGGAACATCAGCCATCACCTCTGTGGGCCAGGCTGAGCCTCGGCCCCTCTTCCTTCAAGGTCACCCCAAAACCCCACACCAGTGTCTTTGACATGAGGAACAGCTTTGGCTTTTGTGGGGGCCTGACAGCCAAGGAGCTGCAGTTAGAGCGGGGCACTCCTGGCCTGGCTGCGGTGAGGTGGGCGCTGCTGTTGCTCGCTCACCGGTGGCACAGGACACAGGTTGGCAACCCTGAGCCTGATGCTTTTGCTCAGCCACCCTCCTCAGCTGATCCCAGCCCACTTGGGGACCAGCCTGGCGACTTCAGGGACATGGAAAAGGTGTGTCTGGCGCTTGGGAAGCAGGGAGTGAGTTTCTGCTGTAAACCTTAGCACATCTGTTTTCCCTGAACCTGTGCTAAGCTTTTCAATTGCTTTTAGTGCTGTGGCTACCTTTGCTAAAAGGAAAATGAAATTATATGTGTATGCACCCAAAATAGACTTGAAAGAAGATCCTGAAAGTGTGATTTATGTCTCTTTTTACAAGGAAGGAAAACTACTTCTGCACCTGAACAGTTCCATTTGTGCCAAGAAAGGTTGGACCAGATGATCCTTGAGGTCCCTTCTAACGTGGTGTTCTGTGGTTCTGTGGCTGCCGCGGGGGTGATGGGGTGGCCCCACCAAGAGGTCATTGCCTGGCAGCACCAGCCTCTGCCATGGCAAGGTGATGGCCTGAATTTCTTTATATTTTGTATTCATGTATTCCACTTATGTGCTGAACCGCTCTGTGGTGCTATTCTGGGCACCTCTTTGGCCACGGCGGTTGCATTTAGAGTCTCTGTGCCATTTTGTGAGGGGCTGAGGCGAGTGCACAATGGTCTTCTTGCAGGGTCTTTTCCTTGCATCAGTGTGGGAATGCTAAGTACCACGTGTTTTCGTGGCCACAGAAAGCGTATGGCTGAGTTGTGCTCTCACCTGACCCCCAGAAGCCACCTCTCCCCTGGCTCTTGCCTCTCCGGTTCCCCCTCCGTGGCAACCTGAGCAGAACATGCCGGTATTGCTACATCCTTGTTACAGTAGGGTTTCTTTTTTTTTTTTCCCCCTTCCTTTTTTTTTTCCTGTGTACACATCATGTGCGTGTGTGAAGGTTGTATTCTCGAAAACAAGTTTATTCATTGATGATGTAATAGTGATTGTACTTTTCTTTTGGTTAATAAATTGTCTGCTCAGCTTACTTTGTATGCCAGCCAAAATTAGTCATACCAGTTCTTGGAAAGGATATGAAGAAACTAGTAATTGAAATCATAATCATTTGATCATGAGAGCTATTTGGAAAATAATATTTTAACTAAAAACATGTCTGATCTCCAAGACAGGGTGTTTGGTTTTTTTTTTAAACTGTTGCTAAATAGATTTCTCTGGTGTTGAATATTAAAAATTGTGTAGTAGCTGGTGATGGTATTCAACATCCTGAAAGAGGACTTAATCCAGAAAGTGCTGAGACTGTCTGCAGGCAGGCTGATATTTATATATATCTTCTTTTTTTTTTTTCTGTCCTGACATTTAATAATCACCATGTAATAGCTATAAAATGCATAGCAACTACAGCTTTTTTATTTCAAGTGGATGGTGTAATGAAATTGGGTGAAACCATCCATTGAAATTGTACTTTGTAGTACCCAATGCTTGTTTACAAAGTATTGACGTTTGTCATAAACAGAGATTTAAAACATCACTGTTATTGTTTGTCGTTTGGTGTAAGCTCTTATGTTGTGCAGTGATAGAGGAAAAGATTTTATTACAAGCTTGCTTAGCATGTAAGCATGCTGTTCATTTCTGACCAAATATTTGTTATTGCACTAAATGTAATGAAGGTGCCTACTTATAAAACTATTTTGTATTATATAAGGGAAAGTGGAATATCAAATCTGCTTTTTTACTAGAGAGACTTTGGGGTTTGTATTGTGTGTAACTTATCACAATAAAGCACTTTTTTTTTCTTCCTATCGAGCAGTATTTTATTTCCTGAGGAATGTGCTCAGTGGAAAAAAAAAAACAACACAGAGAGAATCAATCGTGCTTTCCTCTTTGTTTAATAACTCAAAGAATTTCTCTCCCTTTTGCAAATACTTGTGTTTATTTGAGAGAAATACTGGATTATGGTTTATTTATTTCAAGAACCTGTAGCCTTATTTAGTGCTAGAAATGTATAGTGTGCAAGGTGTGGTGTGCAGCCAGTTCTCATTACAATGTAAATTATTTCTGATGTTTTAACTAAAAAACCTGGAATGTATCTTGGAGGATATGTGTGTATGTATTTTTGTTTATTTGTTTGAGGCTTTTTTGAGTCCTTGCTCACTGGAGTCAGCTGTAAAATATTCTGCTTATTCATTATGACTGAGGAGTTGATTGTTTCCTGGAAGGATAAAATTCAGCAATTAGAGCTGTTTAATTCGAGTATATGTTCTGGAGGCTAAACTAAATTTAAGTGCTTTTCTTAGAATGTATGTTTAAGAAGGGGAAAAAAAATTACAGTTCTGATCTTGAAAAAGGTTTTAAGAAACATGAGAATGTGCAAGTTTCTTTTGGTGGGAAGCACATAACATTTATGTAGTATTGCTTTTGGGATTACATCACAGTTTTATTTAATTTTTAGGACAAAAGTTAAATTCAATATTTGTGTATAAGCCAAGGGAAAATGTACCATAAACACAGGAATTTTCTGGTGAGTCAGAGTTCCAAGAATCTGAGATTTACTTAGTCCATTTATTTCAGGACTAGCTATAACCATTAGTCATTCAGCCATGAATTTTTACATTTGCAGCTAATTGCACCTAAAAAACAAACTTTCCCTCAGGGCTTTCGGTTATACAGAATGTGATTTGGCAACCTGCATTTCAAATGCCTTTTAGGATCATTGCCCCACTCCTAGAAATTGTCTTTAGATCATGAGTATTTGCTTCAAGTAAACAACTAATATTTACGCTTATGTGGCAGGAGGAGTAAATTAAGTAGCAGCTATTCTGTATTTCAGAAAAATTAATCTGCCAACAGCAAGATGGGCTTTTCCAATAGCTGGGGGGAAGGTTGGTGTTATGGGTTTATCAGTCATTGTGGAGCCCCGCGTGACGTGTCACGTTCTCATTTGATGGCTTCTTGCAGGATGAAGTTATTGCTGTTTCAGAGAAAGTAACTGTGAAGCTTGAGGACTTGGCAAAATGGGCACAGTCCGATTTCTCCAAGTGGAAGTGTGGTTTCCGGGCTGAGCCGGTCAAGCTAATGGATGTGGGGAAGAATGGGCAGAAAGAAGCCTTGACAAGATACAGACAGTCCACACTCAACAGCGGCTTGAACTTCAAAGACATCCTGAAGGAAAAGGCTGACCTTGGTGAGTATCCCTTACTTTCTTACGTGGGGCAGGGCCCATGGGTGATCGTTTTTGGAAGGCAGATGAGCCCAATCCTGCCAAACCGTCCCTGATTCCCAAGGTATGTCTGTGCTTCGGGCGGAGGTGTGGTGATGAGGTACCCAAGCGGGACGGGGGGTGGGGTGGTGAGCTCATCGCAGGCTCCTTCGAGATGAGCATGGGGTAACTCTGTGATACCTGTCTGCTCCGTAGACGTGTCCCTGAGCGCTAAAGCTGAAGATGCACTCACAAGTGATTGTCGAGGGCTCTCCCTGCGGCTGTGCCGGCTGGGGGATCAGTACGTCGTGGGGAAAAGAGCCTGACACATCTTTATGAGGGCTCTTCCAACAGGCAGGGGAGAGCAAATGCCTTTCCCATCTCACATCCCAGCTTCCAGGAGCGCAGGATTGTCACCTGCGTCTGGTCCTTGTCCTGTCTCCATATGGTCAGCTGTGTGTCTTGTTCAGTAGGCAGCACAGGCCTCTGCAAGTGCCCCACTGTTCTCTCCAGACAGACCCGTGATTTCTTTCCCTGACTGTTTTCAGGGAGAGAGGTGGTAGCTCTGCTGCTGTGGATGGTTGCAGATAGGCTTGCAGCTCTGGGGCTCCTTTGGTGCGCAGACACGCACACCTCTAATATCTGTGGTGGATCTCCTGTCGGTAAACGTGCCTGTTTGTGGTATTAGGGTCTTGGATGTGTCAGAGACTGCTCTGAAGTGCATCCGAGGCATGTTTCTCTGTTGTACTAAGCTTTTAACAAATGTTCCAAGTTTGAAGAGCGTCAAGTTTAGGCCATAATGAGTTGAAAGGTAAGAAATTAAAAGCTAAGGCTGATGTGTGTGAGGAAATGCTTTTTGTACCTACGTGAACAGGAGATGCAGGGCCAAATTCAGTTTCATAATGGCATGACTGTGTAGGCATCGAAGCCAGGTTACACTAAGCTGAAGATCTGTCTTGGAGGATTTATCTTCTGCATCTCATTTTTCTGATCTTATCAAATGGTGAAGTGATTTTGTCAATCTCGCATTTTACCATTAGATATGTAGGTTGGAAGATTAAAGTTGATAAGTTGATCTTATTTTTCATTACATCTCCAGGAAAAAAAAAATAACCCATGCAATTCTTTCTCTTTTCCTCTGCTTTTCTGCGCAGTTTCTTCTGGTCAATAATTACATGCAATAATTTTCTCTGCTATTGCCCTGGCATCTTCTTTATGCATTACATTTATTTGCCTTTGTTTGTTGTGTCAGAGAGATCTTAATGCTTTTCAGACAGAACTTTTCTGTGTCAATGTTTTCTTGTTTTTGTTGTTAACAAATAAAAAAAGCCCTTGTGGTAAGTTACGAAATTGCTATTATCTACCCTAGGAACCAAAGAAAATTATCTTTAAGCCGAAAGCTTATAGTTGCACGTTAAGCCTGTGAAAGTAGGGGTTATACTGAAAATGCTTGTGGAATTCAAACTATATGGTATAATTTTGATAACCCACATTCTGATGTTGCTGATTTTTGGTTGGTGGCTCTGGCTTTATTGTTGAGTCTTTTTTTTTCAGTAGAAAAGGGTATTTAGACTAACGTTAGATTGTGATTGCCTCCTTCTTCATCATGACTGATTGGCAAGAGTGAAACCAAAGGTTCAAGAAGACCTGTAGCTGATTAGGCATGTTGATACAGACAACTGATCTAGGATGTGAAAGACAATATGAGAAATTTCTTAAATCTAGTACTGATTTTTTTAGTGTTTGAAAGACCCAACAATTTAAGCATATTTTCGGTCCTGGATCTGAGAAGGATTCAGAAGGACGGTGATCTCCATTGCTTGTGAAGCAGCCCTATTTGGTTTTGTCCTGTAGGCAACCCATGAATTCTGGTGTTTGGCTTAACTAGGGGATGGACATTCAACACCCACCAGATGAATAAGAGTTACTTCTCTCATTCTGAGTGGTTGGTCGAGGTTGACATTGTGCTCTAGGAATTGTCATCTCCCTAGCTGTAGGCAAAGGCAGTTGTGTAACGTGCAGTGTCCGAGGCACAGAGATTTGAGCTGCTGGTGGTGTATCTTCTCAGCTGTCAAAACGGCAAGTTTACTGCCTGTTACCATGTGTGCCCACAGACCTTTTCCAATACTCAGCTTCTTGCCAAGAGAGCAATGCTGAGCTGCAGTGATCAAAGATTTATTAGCAGTAACTTCTGCTGTAGGTCTTCAGCACAACGGGATGGGGTAGTTTTTCTCTTAAAATAAGGTTATAAACTCTAAGGGAGCGCAATGCACTGCCAGGCAAAGGTGTCTCTGGTGAGAGCATCAGCACAGCTGTATTAGCAAGGCTAATCCAAATGGAGAGGTGATCTCCTTCGCATCCACCGCGTCCCACCACCGCAGCACGGTTCCCCTCCTAACTAGTTACTCAGTGCCGCGTCCGTGGGGATGTTCCTCATGGGGCAGAATGGGGTGGCTGTGATGAGACAGACTGCTTTGCACAGGACTCAGATCTGAAGGGAACAAATCCCTTCTTGCGCCATGCATGAGTGTGTCGTGATGCCCAGGTTTAACCCTGGCTATAGATGAGGAAGTTGCTGAACCAGGTGTTGAAAAAGCCTAGATAAAGGAAGGGATCTCCTGGACCCCTTTTTAGCTATGAAACAGCATGTTTCCATTATGGAAAAATCCCATGCAAGTGAGTAGATTCTGAAATTTTTCCTGCTAGATGTTTCTGAACTGAGCTGTAGAAGGTAACAGGAGATTGTACGCCTTCCGGAGAGCTCAAAAAAACTTTAGAGAAGAAACAAAATCAGTTTTCACGCACTATCCGGGGGTGTTGAGGGGTGAAATAACCCGAATGAAATGAAAAACGCAGTTGATAATAAACCACAGAAATGGCACGGCGCAAACATACTTAATTAAACACATTGGCGCTGGGAGGAGGGCAGCTTTAAACAACAGCCACACAAAGTGGGGCCTCGTGTGAGCAGCGTATACCCTGTGCCATACTCTCTGTGGCCCTTTCTTAGCCAGAACTAAGGTGACATCTGGTTAATCCACAACCCGGAGAAACTATGCACCTATAATTGAAAGCTGACCCTAGTTTGAATTTGGTAGTTCTGTCTCCTTTTTTGCTCTCTTATTCTTTTTTTTTCTTTTTCTCTCTTTTCTTCTCTTCCCCCCCTTGTCTCTTTTTTCTTCTTCTTTTCACCTTTTCTCTTTACCTTTTCTGCAGAAACTGTTTTTCTTTTCTGTAAAATGCCATTGTTTTTATCACTAGTGAATTATGCAGGATTTTTCCTTAGGACTGTATTAAACAAAAGATCTAGCAATAGCATTTTTTTGTGTGAGCTTCAAGATTTCAGCTTGAAAAATGATTTTAAAGAATTATTTCTTTCTGCCTCTAGAGATATTTATGTTATACATTCTGTCCCTTTCTACAAATACGTCAATATCGAATGCTAGCAGTTTATATCTTAAGACTATTTATAGCTTTCTGAATATTTCTTTCAAATGTTGAGAAAAATAAAGAATAACAACAATGCAGCGTATAAAAATAGCGTTGCTCAGGAATGTATTATTCATAATGAACATGAGAACCTGTTTTTCCAGAAGAATTGGTCTGATTAAATCATTCACTACTAAGGCCGCTAGTTGTTTATTTTTGTCTTTAGGATTATTTAGGGGATTTTTCTGTGTAATAAGTGGACTTGTATACCCATATTTGGTAAACCATCAGGAAGTCACCAAATGAGGAATTATTTCATTTTACAAAATTTTTAGCAACTAACCAATGTAAGCAGTATCGGTTAAATATGGCAAAGTTGCATATTTGTATTCCTTGGGCTATAGTTTGAAAAAAAATTCAAATTATTTTATATAACACTGCTTCTCACAGACTTCCTTTAAGTGAAGTATGAAAGCTACAGTGTAAGCTTTATTGGCCTATAAATATGTCATTATAGTTGGACTACATTTATATGCTTTGGATTGTTGTTTAAGCCAAGAAAATATGTCTCTACAGGTTGACTTTTTATTGAAACCCTTTGAGGCATACAACAGAATGTATTTTAGGCCAAGGTTATTAAAACAGCATTTTCATTTTTGCAGCAGACTCATTGTCAATTATGCTGCCACAAACTGTCTGTGGATAGGCAGTTATGAATGGTTTCATCTCTAAATGTGTCTTTAGAAAAAGAAATAAAAGATAGAGGAGTCAGAGCTGAAATTGAGAGAAGAGGCTGAGGGGAAAATGACTGAATTTAGTGCTCACCGTCGCTGTTGGTTTGGGTTAGGCTGGGCTGCGGCACTGCCTGGGCTTAGCTGAGGAACAAACCCCCCCGAGCCTGCGCCAGGCAGGGGACCTGGTGGCGTCAGTAATGGGGACGAGCAAGTTCTGGTGCTAACTGAAGGGGGGTTTGCTGCACTTGTTGCTTGTGTGCATCCAGTGAGGGGGAACCCAAAGAAGGTGTAGCAGAGAGTCCTGTTCTGTGTTTCATTCCCCACAGTCATGCGTCTGGAGATGTAGAATCTGCGTCTTTGTGAAATCCAGGAAAATCAAGTGCTACTTCTAGCTGAGGTTTATATTTTGGTGGTCAACCTCTTCTAGTCCATGGGTGGTTTTCCAGCAGTTGTTTCTTGTTTAACGCTCTTGAACCCTCGAGCGGAGCTTGCCGGGCAGGGGCTGTATGCTGCACAATGGGCTTGTTCTCTCATTTCCTTCTCTTCTTTACCAGTCTTACAGTTTGCGTGGCCTCACCTGGGACATTGCAGGTCCTCGTTGAATCTTGTGTTGCCCTATAAATCAGCTGATCCATGGCAGATTGCAGTGAGTTTGGAAGGAAAAGCAGAGCAGGGGTGAGCTATCATGCGGGAAGGTCCCTGGGCACTGGGCCACTGCGTGGTCCTGGTGATTTCACTCACCAGTGGCCTTTCAATGGGCATGACTTATCCAGATGAAGATTATCAAGTCGTAATGTAGTCAAACTGTAATATTATCGAAACTGATAATCTGCAACTGTAGCCTGCTCAGGCACTTGCGGTGACTTCTGAACTGAAGTCGACTCTCTTTTTTTCATTGTCGTGTGCTGCTGAGTTCAGGCTCGCCTGGCTTAACTTGCTGCAATAATTTTCTGACCAACTAATTGTTAGCTATTCAGAGTACAGCTACTGTGGATACTTTGTGCCTAAGTCATGCCTCTAACTCTTTTCCTCCTCTTCTTCCCGGTTTGCACTCCTTCCCTCTTCCTTGTGCCTTCCTGTCCCCATTGCCCTAGCTGAATGCCACTCTGATCTTGATAAAGCTCCTGTAAGTGTCCTATTATCCTATTTTCCCCTCTCTACCCTTGTGCACCTCGTGTTGGTTTTTGTCTCGTGGGTCAGAGTGACCTCTCTAACTCATTTTAACCAGCCCAATTGATACAGCTCTTTTGCTGTAGATGAGGCTATTACATGACTTGTCTGTTGTGCTCCATGGAGCCTGAATGGAGGAGGACAGCTCCCCTGGGGAAAAGGAGTGTGGCCGGGCATTTTCTCCGGTGTTTGTGCAGCTCCTAGCACATGCTGGCACCAGCAGGCTGCGGAGCTCTTCAGAGAGGCCGTGGGACAGAAGAGCTTCCTTTGGATGTACATCTGGTTTTGACTTAGTTACCGCTCACCTTTAGTATTAACATCTGTGGGGGAGACAGACAATTTTGCCTGTCCATGTGTGAAGAGGGCAAGGTTAGTGTTTATTTTATTATTTGTTGGTTTAAGATAACCAGTTGGTTTAAGACAACTAACACTTATTGGCTTCAGTTACTGGCCACCTTTTAAATGCTGAAAGGTGATGCTGTTGTTAGCTGTGGTGTACCCCCAATAATCCTACGATAATGGCATGTTTTCTCCCGAAGGTGACTTTCTAGGAGCATAATGAGGCTCCCCCTCCTCCCTTGCCCCTTTCTCTTGAGCCACTGCTGCTCTCCCAGCCTCCCTGGGAGAAGGTTGGTGGGGTCCTGGGGAGGTTTTCTGTAGCCACCTGGTCCTTTCTGAGGCCGCATGTTTGCCCAAGCAAGGCTAGGATGATTTAAGTGCTGTTAATTTCTTCCTTTCACTGTGGACAGCCTATTTCATTACAGCGGAAGCGTATGGGGGTGACAAAAACATTTTAATATGCAGCAGTGGCTATGGAAGCCTTTCATTCACCACTGGACTGTGTTGAGCCTCATCTATTTGTGGCTCTTGAAAGGAGTTTTAACACAACACATCCCAAACTTCAAGCGTGCCTTATCAAAGAGATAAAATTTGGATTGCTTCGCAAACTTTGACCCGCCTTTGAGCTCTTATAAAAGAGGGTGGTAGCATTGCCCCTGGGAATTGAGGAGGTGGGTATTTTGTTCTTTGAAATGTGGAAGATCTGCCAAGAAATGCGCAAACAAAATCTCACGTAACTTCTCTCTAGGTAACCCCTAAATCACAGTGCCTGTTCCCCACCCCCACTGGTTGCTGCAGCAGGAGAGAGCTAACATGATTATCAGAATTGTGCTGATAGCAGTTGTCACTGTGTCAGCGTTTTCAATTATGTATTGGTATGACAGGGCACTTTGTCGTTGGTGTAGAGCCCAACCATTTGCAATTGCAGTTCTGCTCTGTTCAGAAACATCAGGGAAGAAATCACTGCTGCAAAATGAGAAGAGGAAGAGTTAAATTCTACTGCCTTGTGAAGCTAGAGGGAACTGCCCCACGTTCTCCTAAAGCCAAAGTTGCAGCAGTTTGCACCATCAATAAGAGTTTTGTTGCAGCCTCTGGTTGGAACAGGAGTGGCCTATATAATTACAAAATAAGTAGATAAAAAAAAAGGACCATTCACAGATGGTGTCAAAGCAGCCAATGTGGGACAGTGTCCCTTTAAAAATGTTTGACAGCTTTTTTTTTTTTGTCTGTTTTTAGCACTGAGGTTGACCTTGCCAGGCTGTGTAATAACCCACATGTGTCTGCTCTCCAGGATTTTTTCCCTTCTAGTCACTGTTGGATCTTGCATTTAATTCTTACTGACCATGAGGTTTTGTTCCAGTAACTGGAAACGTGTGCCTTGTGGTGCAGCGCTGCTGTGCTTTGAATCTGACTTTATCTCAATGTCTGCCTTTTTTTTTTTCTTTTCTTTTTCTTTTCTTTTTTAACTTTTTGGTTTAGAGGGTGCTGTTTTCTTTCCCAGCCTTCCCTCTAGTTTCCGTCCCTGCCCATATTATTTCTGGGTCCCAGGGGGACCCAGTTTGGGATGTCTATTGTTTTGTGTCCCTGAGCTTCCCTTGCCCAGCACTGTGGAGGGAGGTGATCAGCAGTCTCCTCGGTGTGCCAGGGCTGCTAGGTAGAGTGCTAGGTCCCTTCTTAGATCATGAACGCCTTTTTTCCTGCATTGCATCCTTTCCACACAGCCAACCAAAAAATAGATGAGAGATCTGTAAACCTATATAACGTTGTGGTATAGTTGGGTGGACCCCAAGGACATCCTCTTTCCCCTGCCTGTCTGCTTTCCTGTGCTGTAATTCTACGCTGCCAGAGCCCAGGACTTGGAGTCGTGTGGACATCTTTGGCTTGGAGCGCTCCGTTAATCAAGTTGAAGCTGGCTTCATACAAGCCCCAGTGATGCTCATGCATCGTTGGGGCTTTGACCTCTGCTGCTCTGCTGGGATGCTCAGGCTCTTCTGTGGGTGCCTTTGATGCTGTGGCCAGATCTGGATGCCACTTTTGTTCTGCAGGGGGAGGAGAAAAGCCAGACCCAAATTACTCACCACCTCCCTTCCAAGTTACTCTTCTGAGTTGGTCTTTGTTGCTTCCTGTGCCCAGGAAGATGGCTTGCCTTCTGTTTATATGGCACACGGTGACACATCTGGCCTGTCATCATCTGCCTTCCTAAATATCTTAGTTGGTTTCTGACTGCCGTGTTGCAGAAAGGCTAGTCCTTGTTCTCTGAGATACAACATGCATCTTCTTATAGATGACCTGTCTTGTGCCATGGGAGTTTGTCAGAGAAAGCATCATTTGTGCATCTGAAATTGAGGAGAAGACTTGCTTTTTCCCTCCCTTCTCCTCTTTCCACAAAATCATTTGCTAGGATAGAGGCACACAGGAGCAAATGCCGGGCTACCCCCCAAGATGTAAGGGGGTGTAATGCCAATGAATGGCTGTGTCAGCATTTATGGGGACTGCAGCAAAAAGAGGTGACGGGCCCTCGGCTTGTCAAGGTGAGCTTTGCTTGGGCAGGCAAGGGAAGGTGGGAGATGGGTAGGCTGCAGAGAAAAGGAAGGTGTTGGACTAGAGTGTGGGGAGGATATTGGCTCCAGCAGCTGAGTGGGCAGCAGCAAACCTGCCTTCCCAGCCTGCGCTGCCCAGGGGTCTCCCATGGAGCTGGGTGTCACCTTTGTGAGCACCACAAGGGGCTGTATGGGTGCGCAGGAGAAGGCTGTGGGTCTGGCATGCTTGCCCTTGTTAAACAAAGTTTTGAGACTCTTGGTATCTGTGTTCTGACTGCTTAATCTCTTTTGGATAATTTGATTCGTGCTTGTCTTTGCTGGCTTGGTGATGCTTTCCTGATGAGACCATTGGTAGTTGAGGGTGTTTGGGAGGGGAAGGGTTAAACCCATGACGTGTATAAATTGAAGTGCAGTTTGTGGGAGTGGGTGATAGAGAAAGTGTATGTTTAAAAAATATAACAGCCTGAATTGTAACTTAACTGGGAGGTTTTTTTATAGGAGAGCATTGCGACATAACCTTTATTTACTTCATTTAGTAAAATCTGTAAAATGTAAAATAAGTTTCTCCTTAGTTCTACTGCTAATAATAATTAGCTTGTAAAAATGAATCCTCGACACTGTAAACCTTCACCTCGGGTCTCTCTTGTTCTGTTACATTGTGAAGGACAAATAGTTAACGCCATAAAGAAGCTTTTGTTAGTGATAGATAATATGTATTATTTTAGCAGGAATATATTTTAGCAGCTTGTGAAAAATCAAGGTGAATTTTTACATCTGCGCACTGCTGCATAATTGATATGTGTAGAAGCTGAAATTCAAAATAAGCTTCTAGAAGAGCATGCATTTGATTTTCCTAAACATTTAAATATATGTATCACACCCTCATTTTAAGATGCTGGTTAATGACTTTATGAGCATGTTGGCAGCCAGAGCATTACATGTGGTTTGAGAAATGTGTCTGGATATGCTTGGTAAGCAGTATTGTTCTGACAGTGTACTAAAGGCCATCTTCAATTTGACTGTGCTCTACTTTGTTATGCTGTGAAAGAAAAAGATAATTCAGCAGAGCATTGTGCTGTCGGCTGGAGACGCCACACTTCAGAATACAAATATTACTAGGGATAAATGAATCATTAAAAGAACAGTAGCATAAAATATCTGATGAATGAACTCCAGGAGTCTGTGCTGGAATAAATTTAGCATTCACGGACAGTACCATAATATGTGAAATAATAGTATCAGTTCTACGTTCACATGCCAAAACCATTTATGGACCCAGAATAATTGTGAATTACAAGGCTATAAATACATAGAGGGGATTTGGTGATACCATAATAAACCATGAGAAATTTGCTAGGCTGGTTTCTAATGTTACCAGAACCTTGAGATATATTTACAGCCTTGTTCACACTCCTACAGTTTTAGGGGGCAATTCTCCTCTCACAACACATTCATTATTCCCATCACTGCCAGGGGGAGTTACATGTGTGTGTCATGAGTGGAATAGATCCCCACATGTTGTACAATTCGAGGATCCTATAACAAATTGAAAATCTAATTTAAGAAATAGGTCCGAAACATTCCCTATTGTCCTCTCCAAGTTCCCCCATGTCCTGTTCTGCTCCTGTGAATGAGGCTATTGAAGGGAAAATAGGTAAAGGATGTCGAGGTAGCTGCTGTGATCCTTGAACATTTTATCCACAGCTGCATAATTTTTTTTCACTTTTTATTACTGAGAAACAAAGCAACCAAAGCCCAGCTGTTCTGGTCCCAGGTTTCTTTAAAGTACAGGCTAAATGCATTTTAAAAGCATGTTGTAAGTACCCAGGGAAGGCTGGGATTGTCAGCCCGTCCACCGAAAGGAGGCTTTGCTGTTGTGATACCAGATCCATGCCTGATAAGAATGGTTAATTAAGAACTGGGGCTGAACCTGATGTGATATTCAAGAGCATGTTCAGCTTTCAGCATGTCCCATGTCACCTGTTTGTAATTAAGCCTGGTGTCCCCTGCCTTCCTGAATTCGGGCGGTGACAGAGTCTCCACAGGTACTTTGTGTCGGTTCACACATCCCAATATTAGATGGGTTACAGCCCCGGCTCCGCAGGACCCCTTCGCCTCTTAGCGTCTTCCCCCAGCCAGCTGTACGGTGTTACTGGCCTCGTCCTCCTCGTAAGTCATCAGCAAAATTGCATGTTCAGCGTGGTGCGGAGCAAGTCTGCCCAGTAATTCCACATTCCTTAGTGTTGCAGGAGGTCCCTCAGCTGACCAAGCTGCAGTCTTTCTGCTCATCCTCCTCGCAGGTTTGCACTCCTGGCTGTACATCCAGACCTTCCAGGGCCTTTGTGGTGTTGGCAGCGGGAAGGGTCTATGGCTTGGTTGACGTCCCTCCATACGGTTCCTGTTTCACTTTTTGGGTCTTGGTAGACTAACCCCTTGATACCAGCAAGTGAATCACATTCTTGAGATACGTCCTGGACCTTCCATCCTTGTCAACTGATGCAGCACAAAGGAGATAATTACAGAACAACAAAAAAAAAATAGCAACAGTGAAGTGGTCATCAGCAAGAGGGGGATCCTTGGCAACTCTGTAGGTGATAGGTCCTTACCCAGCTGGTCACTGAGCCTGGATTTTCTTTGTTCACCACTAGTTTATTTAATTGTCTTTATCTCCTGATTTTGTTCGTGGTTTTGCTATGGCAGGGTGATGGGTTTATTAATTATTTGTTTTAGTTAATTACTAGTGACTTTAACTTCATATTCTTAGCCATATCTATGTGAGCTCTTGTGGCAAACCCAGTAGAGAGGGTGTAATACAATCTTAATGCATGTTTTTTCTCTTTAATTAACACCACAGTCTCCACTTTGTTTTCACACAGAGTATTTCCAGATTAAAAGCGTTGTGGGATGAAAATTAAATGATAAGGTATACTACAAAAATCTATTTCAAGAATCTCAAATGTTTCAGCTCCATCTTTATTTTTAGGTTTTTTTACTCCCTGAACGACCCTTACTTGTGACAGTGCTATACACATCTAGTCTTGTTGCACAGAGAAAATATCTGAAAAAGTCCTTTCAGTCTTGTGCATTTAATCCTCTGTTTGGAGGCATAAAAATGTGGCCCCATAAGTTATGTGGTACAGTAAAAAAAAAAAGCCGACAAAAAAAACCCCAACCCAAATAATTCTGGCAGTTCAAATGCAGAATCTAAAAATAATTTAATCTTCAGTGTGAACATAGTTTCATATTTATACTAGCATCTGGCCTCAGGAATTGAATACTCCATTCTTTAAATAGCTTCACTCTGGCTCTTGAATGCTTTGTGACTAGAACATTACCCTACAGTCATACACCTTGTTTACATATTTCTGTTAAAAGGCAAAAGAACTTACAGTACTTCAAAACACTGGAACAAGCTCCCTCCTCCCCTTTCGCCTTGGAAAAGAGAAGTTAAAAAGAAAAAAATGAAAGAGTGGTCTGAAAGTGCGTTTTAAATTTAGTTCTCTCAGTTTGCTGCTGGGTACATATTTTACTGTCATTTGTATAAAAAAAATGGAAGAAAAATTTTCCAGAGAAAATGTGTGCCATTCCAGATGCCCAACAGTAGTCAAGCACAAATTTATGTACACTTTGTTTGTATATTGGTTTTTCGTTGGGTGAATGTCTTTGTCTTTAAAAACACTTTGCCTAGAGGCAGTGGATCTTTTTTGTTACCCATATGGTAGAAATAAGGAGTAGGTCCTTGCAAAGGAAAAATACCAGAATAATGTAATAAAAAGGTAAACACTATAAACGAGTAGCTAATGATTAGCTTGTTGCAACCTTTAGGGACAAAGTATCTTTTTATAGTTTTATGATCCTTGCCCAGCCCGACTTGAGGAGGAATTGCATTTTCAGAATTATATATTTGAAACTTCATCCAAGCTTTACAAATTTAGTAGCTCCTTATTTAGAGTGTGTTGGTTAATGTTAAGTCCAGCCTAATATTCTTACTGCTATTTTTTCATTCACATGTCTTGAGGTGAACCTAGAAGCAGAAGAGAAAATAGCCCGTTTTTAAACCTTAATCCAGAATCCATTCGTATGAGTCACTAAAACAAAATCATAGTGGTTTGGCTAAAAAAGGCTTCATGTCCAAAGGGAGCGTTCCTTAAAATGCTGGCGTGTTTCCCACAGTGTTTCTTCAATGTGTTTTATGTGTTGTCTTCGTGCCATTGTAAAACATCAAAGATTAGATCCTGTAGTTTTTGGGGAGGGAGGCTCCTGGTGTTTCAGTGGACTGCTCGGCTTGAACGCGGGCAGGGGGCTTGCTCACTTGAGGGGGTGTTGAGCCCCGTCAGTTGCCTGCTCCATTCTTCCCTTAGGGGAACCTTCTAGCTCAGGTAGGGAGAACTTGAAGGAGCTTTTTTTTTTCCTCTTGTGGTAACTATTCAATGTTGCATGACGGGCTTAGGCTTGCTGCCGCGATGCTCAGCAGCAAACCCTGCGGCAGCGAGAGTGGCAGGAAAATCGGGTCCTGTGTGTCTCCGTGAAAAACTTGGAGAGTTGTTTTGTTTTTCCTACCCAGCTATTATATCCCTCTACAGGAAGGAGCCTCCGGGATAATCATCTCACTTGGGTTTTGGGTGGTCAATGCCATTTTCTGCAAGCTCCAGACTAGCCTGAGACATGTGGAAGATCAGTGCCGAGGCCCTACTCTGTCTGCCACAACCTCCAGCTCTAATCCTTCTGTGATGGAATGAGAGAGAGGTGGTAGAAATCTGGAATGGGAGCAGAGATGAGGATTGCTGGGCATAGCAATAAGGGTCATTTTTTGACCTTGCCACTGTGGTTTTTTTGGGGTGTGTGTGGCTTGGGGTTTTTTGTTTGTTTTCCCTGCAGGGAGAGTTGGTGCTCAGTGTTCACTACTTTTTTTTTTTTTTAGACCTGAGCCCTTTGATTTGCATATAATGAATGTGAATGGTGCAGGATTTACCCTCTGGTGGTTTCAAATACTGTGTGATTCCACGGCGCAAAACGTGATTTATTGGGTAAAACCTATTTAATATCTTGAAAGCATAGAGCAGGAGATCAGATGTGAGTATAGCAGCCTTAAAATATATTCCCTGACAACATACTTAAGAACATTTAGGTCTACACAAAATATACAGGAAATTAGTCCAGTTTTATCCATGCTGTTCTGATGGCGGGGTGAGCAGGAAAGATGGAGAGAGTGTGGACAGGAATTGATGTGTCGGCTAACATGAGCTCAGCGTATTTGCACAAATGCAATAGGTGTGTTTTTCATCCTCTGCACCAATAACTCTATCAGTAGTTTCTCTGCCTTGTTGAGAGACTTTTAACTGATCAGACAGATCAGCAAAGCCATACAAGTTAGTATGAGAAGTCATTCTCTCATGTCTGGCCAGGTGTTTGCACAGAGCAGTACCTCTTTGCCATCTCTGTTGGCTTGAGGAAGCACAGGGAGCTGGTTCTTAGCAATCAGAGATGAGGGAAGGCTGCTGTCCTGTGTTAGACCCTTTTAGACTTATCACTTTGTAGATGAAGTCAGTATAACAGTAATTAAAAGTTTACATATTTTTTATCAGAATATTTGTTACGTGGTCTTTCTAGAACAGGAGACCTTCATGACCGGTGAAGCAGAACAGCAGTTGCCAGAAGGACCTCTAATGATTTCTGCTCATACTAATGACTGACTGTTGTCTTCTGCTGCACAAATGATTGATTTTATTTTTTGTGTCGTCCCCCCCCCCCCCCCCCCGCCCCGATTGTCAGACTACTTAGTGTATGGCTGCTTTTCTTAAATAAGCACTTCAGTTTCTCCTTTTTAGGGCAGCAATGCAATTAAAGTTCTTATTTGAGGAGGAAAATTGTGGCAAAAGCACTTGAAAATTTTGTTATCCAGGCTCTGAAAACATTTTGAGTGCATTTGTCTAAAAGCATCATTTATACCTTTCTGGGCATGTGGTAGATTTCTTACTTCGAGTCATGTAACGTGTCTGGGGCAGCAGGTATTTTTAGTTGGGCATGTAACTAAGGTTTTGCAAATGTTTGGTCGGGTGAGTGGAAACTTGGAAAATACTCCGTGGTTCACTTTTCTCTTGTTTTTACAGTGGTTTTGTCGCTTGTGCTTATTACAGTCATAGCATCTCCAGCTCTCAGGAAACAGAAGTCCTTGGACCTAGTCCCACAATGTCCTGAGGGTCACAGGTGGTGTAAGGAACGCTCTGAGCTGGGTGTGGCTGACAGGGCACTTCATCTTCATCACTGAGTGTGTCAAGACATGACAGACTGGGATGGTGTCCATAGAAAAAATGGGACTGCAGTTTCCATTTTGTTGCTCTTTTTTCTTCAGAGTGTGTTTGTGTGGATTGCATGTAGGACTGGAGTTTTGTGTATACCTCCTTGAAATCTTTGCCTCAGCTATCCGTAAGACTTCCCTGCTATCTCCATTTCTCAGTCACTAGCTGGATTGCCCAAACTAAAACAGGACATGAGTCTTCCTGGAGGAGTAACTACAGCAACAACTTTCTTTGTGCTGTGTGTTCCCTTTCACCAGATGAAGTGACACTGGCCAATAACTGCTGATTTTAAAGCCAAGAAGCCCTCTCGTGCATGACAGCCTGCACACCAAAGACCAGATTTATACTGGAGTGAATCCTCTGGTGCATTTGGTGCAGGAATTGTTTCGATATCACAACCTAAGATGCGGAGGTGTCATGGGGCCAGCAACAGAGCTGTAGTAAATCCCTGCTCTCGCTTCCCCTATTTGCCAACTTGTAGGGATGACGGGTACCTTATGGATACTGCCCTCACAGCTGTTGACAGCTCCCTTCTGGGTCAGAAAATGCAGGTGTTGAGGTAAAGAATGTAAACAAGAAAGAAGAATTACTCATCTAAATGGAAGCAGTTTTTGACATTGACAATGCAAGATGGCCAGATCTAGTGAGGATAATGAAAATGCTGTGCTCTTGGAGCAGACTCTCCTTTTGTTCATTTTTTTACAGGTTCCTTTGCAGCTCTTTCTCTTACGCCACCTTGTCTGTTGGTTTGGCCAGGAGACAAGAGCTTCAAGTACCTATATCTGAACTTGTCTGTACGGCTTTTTGTGGAGACGTGGTGGTGCTAAAGCTTCACCTAAAATCTGTCTTCAGAATGACTTTTAGCTTTCTTCTTAAAACAGTTAGTCTGCCTGCATGGGCAGCATCAGAGGAGATGTAATTGCGCTTAGTAGACTTGATTTTCCTTTCCAAGATCAAAGTGCTGAGGCAACAGTCACTGGTAGGCGCTCCGAAGCTCAGGCCATACTGCCACAGTGTCTCAAAACGAGTGTCCTGGTGTATCATTATGTGTTGCTGGCTAAGAGCTGTGTAATTCCCATTGAGCTTGTAGACCTGCTGCAGCGACGCTCAGGTGATGTACTCTTCAAGTCCCAGGAAATCACAGAGCAGCAAAGAAGAGCAGCCTCTCCAGTATCATTCCTGGACTTGACTGCGAAGTTGCAAGTTTGAGAGAGCTTTTTTCCAATCACTGCCTAACTGACAGAGATAAAGCTTCTTTGTCCTATCAAGTGGAAAGGTGTGACTTGGCAAACACAGGGAGGACCTTGCTCTGGCACACAGTAGCTTGAGTAAGAAAATATTGGTTATTTCCCTTCCCCTAATTGTGTCTTTTCCAGTTTTAACTCTCTTGATATCATCCCTCCCTGTTTTTCAGAGCACTTTGCGAGTTTGAATTGCAGCATAGCTGTGGCATCCCCAGTCTTATTCTGGTGCTGGTGCAGGAGGAGTCAGCCTGCGGGCCAGGAGCAAAGTGCTTTGCATCTCTCAGATATTCCCATCTCACTTGCATCTGGCAGAAATGCACCCTGCAATGTATTGAGTTGCTCCTCATGAACATCGCGGTTACTGTGCAATAACTAACTCTTTCTTTTGCATATTCTGTCTTTGTAGGAATTAGTGCAGGAATTAGTTGATTACTGACGAGAATGACTAGAGGAGAGTGAAATGTTATGGGTCATTAAACAAACAAACATGCCTTTATTTTATTGAAGGTACCTATAAATCTCATCAGTTTTCTTCTTTACAGCTAGTTGACCAGAGGATCTGTGGGAAGGATCAGGCGGTTACCTTAGACAAGTTAGATTGCCTTAAGCAGCTGTGGACCAGTTTTATAGTGCTACCAGCCTGTTTTGTTTCCAGAAAGTGAAAGTTTGAAGTAGGTCCCAAATCTGGTTTCTCACATGCGAGATCATTTTGCTACCCGTGACCTAGAAACCAACAATGAATGTATAAATTACAGACAAGAAGAAAATTCTGAATTGACTGTGAGTGGAAGTTGAAAAATTCCCTGAACTTCAACTGAGAAAAGAAGAAAAGATTGCTGAGTTCTAAAACAGACTTCAACACAGACAAAGAAAATGTTATTTTAGTATAGATTAAACTTATGACTAAGGTATAGAGGGATTATTGTGTCTGTTTCAGATGTAATTTCATGCCTGAGAATTTACATTGAAGGCAAACTGGTCTGGATCACATTAGCAAGGGCCCTGTTTTGCTGTCAGTTTAATTAAATGGAAACTGCTGGCAAGGAGACCCGAGTAGGTTTATAGAAGAAATACTATTTTGTGTGTTGGAACAGGAAACTGTTAGGTCTTCCAGTTTGAAAGGGACACAAAAATGAAACCTGTGATTCATTCTTGTTTACAAACTCCCAGCTAGTATATAATGACCTTAGTGATAAATTAACTGCAATTACATGTTATATGTAGTGGGTTTTACAATAGCTGCAGACTTCGTAGTTATGAAAACCATGACCTTTGACAGGGAGGTTAGAACACAAAGTTTTTCCAAACAGTGCCTAGATCTTCAAAAGTATTCATGTTTCCTTCCTCGTTTCATGTGAGTAGATTGACAAGATGTGTGGTGGGTGTTCTGTTTGCTCACTGCAAGATTGTTGTCAGGCAGAAACCCCCCAAAACAAAAAAGCCCGCCCTTCGGGAACATTGATTTATCTGTTAACTGTGCCTGGCATGCTGCCTTTTGGCTTTGATTTCAGAGAGAAACATATTTGGTTACTTTAATAGGCAAAAGCACTGAACCTGACTTGTAGGGGAAAAAATTGTTTTCTTTCCCTTTTTCAGTTCTGTTTATCATATCCTGACATTCTGTATCGTAATTGTGCAACAGTTCCAAGTTGCAGTAAAGTAGAACTGGATCTCAGGCTCCATCAGCCTCATTATTTGAGAGCCAGCTTTTCTGGGTGACTCAGTGGGGATGAAAATGAATGTTTATGCTGGTTAATAGCCACCCTGTGACACCAACTCTGATGATATCAAATGCTTTTTTGTTCTCAAGAATTGTTCACATCACCTATTTATATCTCCTCTTTTTATTTATACTTGGTTTTATCTTTTAGAAAATTTTGCTGAGCTTGAGCTGGCTTACCTCCTCCCTAAATTTGTCCGTTCATCCTTTTTTCTCTTTTAGGTGTACTGAAAGAGAAGGAAGGGGGGTTTCTTCCTCTTATGCTTTGACCGAAGAAATTCAGGTCTTGCCTTTTTTTCAGCTACTCCTCCAATTTATGATGTCAAAGTGTGTCAGAGTAGAAGTTGAGAATTTGAGAAAATAAGGGGTTTAATCATGTTACAGTAGTTGCGTAATTTATTCTATATGTATATGCATGTATTCTATATGTATATGCATGTAGTCATCTATAGTGAAACTGCAAGTATATGTGTGTGTATGTGTATACACACAACTGTGTATGTTGCTACCCATAAAGCACCTGGCCAAAAGGATATCTTTATGGAAGACTTAATATGCTTCATCCCAGTGTCAGAAGTAGTAAGATACATTGCTTCATACCTACAAAGATCAAAAGAGAAAGAAGGAAGAAAGAGATTTTAAAAAACCCAAAACTGTAATAAAAGCAAGAAAAGCAGAACGAGAAGATTCTTGGAGATCTCTGTCCTTGTGAGTGCAACATGATGGCGTTTTTTTCAGTGACGCTGTAGAAGGAATCCATGTTTTAATATTAACTATAGCCCAGTGCCCCCAGTGAGCACAGAGCTCTGCATGGCTGGAAGGTAGGTGGGGATGAGATTCGGAGAAGTGTTGCGTAACCGTAGGTGAGGGGAGGGAAGAAGTGCCTCAGACACCATCCCTGCTTTGCCTCTTGCAGTAACACCGTGCAGCCCCTCCCGTGGTGTCTTCGGAGGCTGCGGGGAGGCACTGGAGGGCACGAGTGCTCACCTCTGCTCTGTCCTCTGCCTCGGCTGGGCGATGGTCTCCCGAGGGCCAGCTCCTGGTGGCGGTTGCTTAGCAGTAATTAAAAATAAACCAACAGGCAGCAAACCCCCTTCGAATGCAAGGACTGTCCATCAAAGCCGCCCTGCAGTTCTCGCTTATGTGTCCTGGAGACAGAAAATAGAGCAAGAAAGGGTCAGTTAGTTTTGATCCTGACCGCGGTGAGGTAAGAAGTGCAGAGAGGTCAGGGAGAAGTTAGTAAATTATTTTGTGTGCGCGAACAGCAAAACGTTTCACAAGCTGGCACAAAAAAAAATTGCTCGGTGGACTCTGTTTCCACTACAAGGAGGGACTTCAGCTATCTCTCTCCGGGGCTTTTAGCTTGAATGGTTACCTTGGCAGTGCTGGCCACTACTCAGCCGCTGAACCCGTGGCCCATCGGGTGTTTAGCTGGCCGTGGGGGGCTCGGCTGGCTTTGTCTCTTCCAGCCCCAGCTCCCCGTTGCCCTGGTCTCAATGGCTGCAGTGCAGATGCATCCCTCGTACCGCCGCGTAGCGGAATTCCTCTGTGCTGCCTTGCCGGTTGCGTTGGAAAGCTATAAGGAAGGAAAATCTTTCTGAAGGAGGTACCTTTCGAGGCAACCTAGAACGGAGAAGGACTTTCCCAGCCATAGTGGTGGTGAAGCTCCAAGCTGGTAAAAGCTTTCTCGTCTCCAGAAAGTAAAATGAGATTCTTTACCAGCTAGTTTATTTTAATTTTTCTTTTCCTGCTCTGCTTCGTGACAGAACTTCAAATAATTACCTTGATTTATGATTACAGGTATTTTAAACCTGTAGTATGCTGTAACAAAGCAACACCAGCTTATTGTTTCTGGTCCGATCCAATTATACAATTGAGTTTAGGCATGTAATAATGTTATAACAGAAATATCCATCATGATGGATTGAATTTCATGAAGTACAACACAAGAATATTTATAGCTCCATTCTTAAAGCCACTTGGGGATCAGAATATGCCTCCTCGATATGGCCTTTTAAAACAGGAGAAAGTCTGAAACTTTTCTCAGTCCAGCCCCAAACCTACCATAACCTATTGCCTAAGCGGGGAGGGGGTTGTAGGTTGATGGCAAGCAGAAAATGATAGAATAATTATTTCCGCTAGAAAATGAGGATCCGGCATTATTTGTACAGTAACAAAGTCATTATTTGACTATGCCACTGTAATGAAACAATAAAGATCATACGTAAGTATCATCTCCCCTGAGACTTCTTGCTCTCCTTCTACCATTTTGGCTGTTAAACCAAATTTAAATTGCTGGTCTAGTTTCCCACTGCTTTTTAGAGAGCGGAGTGGGCAAAGCCTCCCCTCCTCCCAGCTCTGTTGAAATGTAGACCTTTGGCATTCCAGAAACATGACCTTGTTTGTAGGGAATGGCTCATTTTCCTATAATGTAATATGAAGCACTCTTGTGTTTTGATTCCATGAACTAGAGAGTTTAATGTTCCAGCTTGCCATGATAAGGATACGATCTGGTTGAGATAGAAACGCTAAAGGAAATTAGCTATTGTACTGTTCTTTAACATATTGTTTGCCTAGCAGTTTCATTTAGAATCATTTGGAATAATCTTGGAGTACCTTTTAAAATGGATTTTTTTTTATTTATTTTGTGCTGTTTGGGGTTTTTTTTAATTTTTTTGTTGTTGTTGTTGGCCTGGATAAAAAGTGGGGCTTTAAGATATTTCTCCTAAAATAAATGTGAGGCCGCCTCATTTATAGTCAGCATGCCTTGATTACTTGCAGACATGCTGGAAATTTACATGCGCTTTTCTCCATTATAAAACACTGATCTGTTCAGATCATTAGCTCCCTCATGACTAGAGTTTGGCAGCAAGCCAAGGCAGGCTAAATCTGAAGCAGTAAATCGTGAGTTGAAATAGCAGAAAGTGGATTTGTAACTTAAAAAGTGTAAACAGTTTGGAAAATGAAGTAATTTTAGAGTATGATTGATTGCCTTAAGATTGAACTTTAAATTAGCCTAGGGTCTCCGATGCAGATACAGGCACTAACTGCTCATTATATATTTTCACTTTTCTTTGGAACAATAGCATTGTTGGTAAGCTTCTAAACAATGTATGCTTCTCCTAGAGTGACCTTTGAGGAAATGAATAGTTTTATTGTGTGTCCATTACTTTGCTGAAACAACATTTTTGAGTTATTAATTTGCTGTGGTCTATAAATAAAGGAATCAAAATGCAAAGCAGCTGTATTATGCTGCATATAGTTCATCAAACTTGTGCTTAAACATCACCATTTGAGATTGATAATGCACTGCTTAAATAATTTTTTTTTCCCTCTGAAAATGAGTAATATTTTGCGTAGCCTGTGGTTGCTGGAGATTGGTCCTTGAATCCTATAGAACCAAAAATGGAGATTATTTTTTGCAGCAGCTGATGCTGGTGATCCCAGGCATCCGTGGCTGGAGAGGACGAGCCTGGAGGCACTGGGGCACAGGGTGGTCACGGGGAGCACGAGGAGTCAGCAGGATGGGGGGGGGGCTGCAGGCTGAAAGGGAAGGTGGCACTGAGAGGCGTGTTCAGGAATGTGAAAAACGTGTATATTATGTTTGGAGTCTTCAAAGGGCATTATCTGCCCAGCTCACTCTGCACTAGTTGAGAGGAGTAAGTAGTCGGAGATACAGCATGCTGCTGGTTTGGGGCAGCACGTGCCTTTTAGTATCTCCTGCCTGCCATTTAATATCTGGTGTCTTACGAGTTCTGGCTGTTCGTGAATGGTGGCTGAAACTGTTTGCTGCTCTTTCCTAGAGAGAAAGAAAATCCGTCATTTATGTGTTCCTGCCTACCAGGGCAGTGTGGTATCTAAAGTCATAGAGGTCTCAAGCATGGAACAGCACCACCTCTGGTGGAACTTTGTGGGTGTGGGCACATAACTTACACATATGTACTAAGCACAGATGCTTCCAGGGCTGCTGCCTGCTGCCCTTACACATTCTTTAACACTCGTGGCCGTGCTAGGAGTTAGGAATCTAAAACTGGCATGAGTGGTGATTACAAATCACACTAAATAGCTGTGACTGCTTGAAGAGAATCTGTAACAAAAACTCTTACAATTTTTTTATCAGTGTGTTTTTCAGCTCTCTCGTTGCCCTAGATTTGGTATCTAGCATTCAGTAGATACAAGGTTCTGTCTTGTCATTCTTCTGGAAGCTCCTTTCCCAGAGAGTATTTTTTCCCAGTGTTATCACCCCTCCTTGATCTTCTTTCCTCTCTCCCTTCACGTTTGAAATGAAGATTTTGCACTTGTGAAGGAGGTGTGGCTGAGAGGCCTGAGCACAGGTCTGGGAGCCAGGACCTGCTGAGAGCTGAGCTCAGTGACTCATTCGGTGGCCTTAAGCAAGTCAGAACATCTCTGATGAGGTTATTTCATATGTAAAACGGGGGAAATAATACTTATCTGCGTACCTGCCTCATAGGAATGCCCTGAGGACTAGTTATCGTCCATCAAGTGCTTTGAAATAGACAGTGCTATCTATTATTAAAGCACACTCCAGACTAGTAGATAGTATGTTAGGATTGTTTTCTACTTGGGAGCCTTCCTTTCTGCTGAGTGTCGGACTGAAGCCCATCAGGAGCCAGCCTGGTGTTTTCTGGAAGATTGGCAGTGCTCTGCTGGGCCCTTCCTGGGCAGATTCACTGGAGATTGACGCTCTTGCTGGAAACTTGGAAAGAGAGTTTGCCTAGAGAAAAGAGTGGGAGGATGCTTGCTTATTCTCCTCAGCTCATAGGCATAACTTGTCCTGAAATCCTTTCTCACCCTGCCTCCACCTGAGGCCTTTTCGGATAATTCAGGTAGCACAGCTTTTCCTCTTCTCCAGGAATGGTTTCCTGGTCCTGGAAAAGAAGAGAAATCCTGTATTAGTTCTCAGGAGGAGTGTTGGGCTGGGCTAGTAGGTTCCCATCGCAGGGAGCTATTTCTTATTCAGAAGGTCCTTCCTCTTTCTTGAAGAGCAAATGCTGATGTTCTTTCCCCTTCACTGGGTAAAAGACTCCTCTGCAAAGTCCTTAGAAGGCAAAAATCTAATTTTGGGGATAGTTTACTAAACTCTGCAGGTGTGTGTCTACTAAAGTCTGGGAGTCTTTCCATCATCCTAAAGAGGAGGGTTGTCATCTCACCAGCACCACTTCAGTTCTCTGGTGCATCCTCTCTCACCGTATACTTTTGTGCCTTTCCTAAAGGTGCCATGATAATCTAATTCAAAGGACCCAGCCCTGTTCTCAGTGAAGCCCACAAGCCTGATCTTTCTACCAGTGAGACTAGGACTTGGTCCAAACTGACTGGAGAAAAGCTTTATTTCTCTCCATTTGCTCTTCATATGTCTCTCAGGTCACGACTAATGTGCAAAAAGATGGGAAAGCCTGTGTGAAATTTTCCAAGGGAATTTTCTGCGTTTTAATAACATTAATGGAATTGCTTAACACTTCATCAGACTTTTTCAGCATATGTTGCTGGGATTTTGATGCCTCCCTGGTTGGGTACTCGGACTTTTCTTTGGTACCAGCAGATGCTTCCGTTAGCAATGGCACTGAGGGCTAATATGAGCATTTGGTCTAATATTGAACCTCAGCCCTGCAGAAACCTTTCTGGCACAAGTATCAGTAGATACCATTTTGAGGAGGCTCTCAGCACATCCTCTTGTGCCTGCAGGAAGGAAAAGGAATGAGAAGCAACTGCCTCACAAGCTCTCACACACCTACAACTAATTCCTTTTCCATAGAAAGGAGGCTGTGCCACAGAAAGGCCTAATGATATGACCTTGGTCACGTAGGAATTTCTGCACAATTAGTTTCTTGGTGTTGTCCTGCATTATCATTCAGGTTTTGGTCCTCATATCCTGGATGGTGGAGTACATTAGCTCCATTTTAATTTATACCTTCTATTACTCCTCTTCAGCCTGAGTCCACTTTGTTGTGATCCAAAACTGGATTAAATGAGCAACCTCCGGCTTACTCATCTATCTGTAATAGCTCTTGAAGCTACATTTCGGGTTTTTTTCAGAGCAACAATTTGGGGTTATTTGATGCAACATGAGAAGTTCAGTTAGGAGGTGAGTCTCCCTAAGAAGCTATGAGAGTGTGGTGCAGGGGAGTTGGGGTGGTGGCCTGGAGTCTGGCAACTCCCGAGTGGCCTTTTCTTATAATAGTCCTCAGACTGAATTTTACCTTGTGACCGGGAAGGAGGGTTGTGTTGGGGAACATGTGTGTTCTACACTGAGATGAGATAAAGGACAACGAATTATGGGGAAAAAAAAATATGATGCTAACATTTTTATAATTGCAATTATTTTTTTCTCTAAAGAAATGGTGTCATGCTAATTCTAGTTCTAAGCCAGTCCTGGATTTAAGCATTATTACACTGCAGATGATAACATAAATTTATCTGTAAAATTCTTCAGCTGTGGTTTTTGTTTCCCAGCTTGACTTCTTTTTCTCTTCTTGTCTTTGATTGGCTTCCAAAAATGTTATTAACATGTTGCAAAACAAATAGAAGGGGCTGCTGAAGCTTATTAAAAATGGTTTCTTTTGTTCGTATCTGGCAGTTGACAAATTGTCTTGTGCTCTATCTTACCTGCTCCCGTGAGAAAGGTTACATGAGAAAATGGCTGCAAATAAATTGCCACTGAATGTTGTTGAAGACTGAGCATACAGCCTCTCTATTAAGGACCTGTTTTAGCGCGCACTATTCAGGCTCCCCCCGCATGTCTCTCTAACACTTGTCTGTTATATTATGTTTGGCACAGAAGGAAACATTAAATAGAAAAGCAACGTCTGACTGTGGTGTCTCTAGACCTATTATCCCTCTGTCAAATGTCCACATGAGAGTGCCACAATTTTTGTCCATATTGATGATGATTTCTGAAGGTTTTACTAACTGTCTTCAGAGTGAATTGCTAGAAACAAATGAAATCGAAAAGCATATTTTTGCAGCTTTGGAAATCTTACTTAAATCGGTGTAATGAGACGCACTCAGTAAAATGTAATTATTCTCGCTTCTCCATGTGTCAAAGAAATCAGCAGTATGGTTAGGGAGCGGAGGGTTCAAGTGAGCCTGTTATTTTTATATAGAGCCGGATACTGCTTGTGTGTAGTAAACTGTAAATAGTAGATAATGCAGTTTTTATGTGTTCTAAATACCCCGCAAGAATTAACAGGGTTGTTACTTCATTAAGGGTTTCAAAGAGGGCATAAATGTCAAAAGCGGAGCTTGACTGTTTCAATCACTGGACCATTTCCACCCTCCACCCCCCATGTCACAGCGCTGGGGCCAGCAGCTTCTGCCGTTGCTATTTCGAGGAGGGCGCAGTTCCTCCGAATTTTCAGAATGATAGTGAGAGGGCCCTGTGTGAAACACCGAGATAAGGCTTTTGACTCATACTTTTGGGGGCAACGGAAGATGAAGGTGCTTGATTCCGCCCTGTGGAAGAGTCAGGCTGCGTGTGCATCTCTCTCGTTTGTGTTTGAATGGTGTGCAGAGGTGGAAGAGAAAGGAGACAGGAGACCCACTTACTCCGATACTAAGACGAGTAACTCAGTTTAACGCTCAGTGGAGGATTTCCTTTTTTTCTTTTTAATTTCAGTGTTTCATGCCTTAAAGTTTTGCCAAGCAATTATGGACCTCTTCAGCACACAGGGCAGTTTAAAACTCATCAGACCAGATAATATCTTCAGGAAAAAAAAAATACAATCTTGAGCTCTAGATTGGAGAACCTGTTACATCCTTGAGCTCATTATTCCAGTGGTTAATTGCCATTGCTGTAAAAATGTGTCCCCTCTGTTGCCAGTGGTTCTAGTGGTGTTTTCCTCTACGAGTTCTTCATTCTCCAGTTTTTGCTCTCTGCAGTGCTACACTTCAGCAGAAAGGGAGACCAAGACACAGAATTGTAGTAATAGTAATACTAAAGATTATGAAGAGGAGCTGTAGGAAAAGTTACTGGATGTGACCCTCTTCATGGAGGTGCTTTAGGGAATGTGTAGCTTCAGCCAGAGCAGCAGTGGAAGTAGTTGTGTTTGTAGCGTAACTCCCGTGCTCAAGTATTTGCAGGACCAGGCTTTATGCGTAAGTACTGAAGCGTAGTTCAGTGGTAAGCTGGGTGGTGTTCAGAGAATGCTGAAAACGGTGCATTAAATAGCACTTTGAATTGCAAAGTGCTGGTTCAGTTTTGTCTATGAGAATGATAACACTTATTATCTGGTTGTTCCCTGTGCAAATCTCACCTCAGGAAAAAAACTAAATTATGTTTGAATTCAGCTAAAGCAAAGTATATCATTATTTCCTTTCGTTATTAAAAGGGATTTTTACTGTTTGTTTGTTAAAACTGAAGCAGCTGCCATGTTAGAGCCTTAGATGATTTAAAAGCAAATGTAGAGGCACAACCATTTACAGAACAATTGCCTTGTTTAATGTGATTTAATTCTTCTTCTTCTTGGCTTTGCCATATTACCAAATCATGTTTTCAGCCCCCTCCCCTCCCCTTTTTAATTCTTTCTTCTTTTTGTTATCAGCAGAATTGAAGCTGCTTATCAGTAACCACGACAACCAGGATAAATACTTGTTTTAAAGCTGATGCACATCCAACCTGAATGGTCCGCATGACCCAGAACATTCAAGAGGACAGGCAGCATGTGCTCCTTTTCTGCAGTCAATCTCCCCCTTCCTGCCGTCTCCATCTGCTTGAGAAAGCTAATAGGGCAGTTTAGAAACCTTTTCATATCAGAGTGGTTTTCTGTAGCCATCCATGGCTGTTTGGACGTGGGCTGACCCACGCGTGTGACCTGAGGAGTAAGGAGAGAAGGAAGTTTGGGGAGTCAGGGAGGCGATTTCACAACCCACCTCTGTAACATGGGCACATCCCCAGCATCGGCTCGCTTTGCTCACGCTCCTCCAGCTGCCGACACAGCAGTCACCTGCCATTCGGTGGGAGAGCGAGCTGCTGCTTTGCAAGCCCTCCGTGAAGGGGGAAGGTAATCCCAGACAGGCAGCAGCTAAAGGAAATGAAAGAGTGGTTGGAATTGTGAGGGACTGAGAGAACATTTGGGATAGGAGCCCCTCGCCTGGTGCATGGAGGCAGGCAGGCTGGCTGGCGTGGCCAGAGGTGGCCGCTTCCCTTTCAAGGAGAGTTAGGAAACTCTCACTTGCCCAGAAATCCCCCTGCTAAGGCCCATTTGCTCTCTCCCGTGCTCTCTAAGTTGCTTGATGCTGTAGAATAAATCCTTTAAGCTCCCTCTGTCTCAGTTTCTCCGTGTGCAATGGGGATAATAATTTTTACCCTTCTCCGTAAAGCAGTTTGAGGCCTGTGCATGGAATGGTTATATAAAAGCTAGAGATGACGATTGTCAGTCACTCTGCTTTGGAGTCTAGAAACACCTCATAAACTCACTTCCTAAGGCCCAGGAGGATCCTGAGAGTACAGGGTAGGAGCTGCAGTTATGAGGAGCTGAATATTGGATTAGGGTCTGAAAAAGGATGTTGAATGCCTGGTTGGAAAGTTTGTCAGTATTAAATTTCTTTCGTCTTCTTCAAAAATTGGATTTATGATTCAAAATCAAAGTGATTTAACAAGATAAATATTATGGAAGATTTGATTATATGGACATACTGTCAGTCATCGATCAACATACTTGATTTTGTCCCTGTTAAGCAGGACTAGAACAACTCAGATCCAAATCACTGACTGTAAAATGTTCTTCAACCGTGTGCCTGTCTCTTTTTTCTTTTTTTTTAATGAATGTATTGCTGTTGGTTCGAACAGTAGTTTCAATCTCCAGTAGATTTGTAAGTATCCTCTTTCTTTCAAATGTTAAACTAATCTTAGGAATTCTTTGAATGGCTGATGCTCTGCTGGCACTGTGACAGAAAACGGAGGGCTGGGGAAGTGGTACGAAATTCTGAGAATTAGCTATCTCCTCCTTACAAGGGAAGAAATATCTGATACAAGCAGAAAGGCTGTGTGTTTTATTCTCTGTATTGGGAGAAATGGCTTCTTCGTTTTGATCAATTTAAAAGCAAAATCAGGCAGGCAAGCATCCACATAAGAATTACAGGGAACTTGTTAACATTATCATTATCTCGTAAACATAAATGTAATCACTGTGTTCTGTATCCTGCA
Organism: Trogon surrucura; assembly: GCA_020746105.1. NCBI lineage: Eukaryota > Metazoa > Chordata > Aves > Trogoniformes > Trogonidae > Trogon > Trogon surrucura. The sequence continues at coordinate 33,448,257 of CM036621.1, forward strand.
ACACGGTTACCTTTGTTCTTGATTGCATTAGCATTCAAATAGAGGGGGATTCTGCAAGCGAGGATGAGTAGCATGGGTCCTGCCAACAAAGCGATATCCCTGTTGTGTCAATAATTTAGCCAAAATTTATTTAAACCTCAAACCGCGGGTTTCCTGTCCCGTCTCATGGAGCTAAGTCATTACTGTATTTGCATTTATCTGCGAGAGAAATATGATTCTTAGATTAATATTTTTAGATCTCGTGATTAATTATCTGGCCAAGGCATACCAAGTGACGTTACTAGGGTGAACAAAGACCGTGGGAGTGGAAAGGCAGGGTGGATTGGAAGAGCCGTGTTTGATAAATCTTCCTTAATCACTGGAGAGAGAGTGGATTGCTGTGTTAGCATGTGCAGGAGTAGTTTTGTGACAGTGATGCAGCTACCTGAGCACCTTGGCTGTTGCACCCAGATCCCAGCAGCCTGGTGCAAAGGGATGTGGATTCCTGCTGGGGTTCTTGGCCTTGTGTCTGCACAGAGGATTCCGTGTGTGAAGTGGTCAAGTAAGCAGACAGACAGAATTCTCCCAGAAGGTTGTCTCATTGGGAGAGCCATCCTGTCTCTCGCAGGAGTACCCAGAGACGTACGTGACAATTGTCATTGCTTCTTAGCCAGCTGCGGCTATCTGGGTGATGGTTTGGGGGTAACGGGCAGGCTGTGATTGAATGGTGGTAAAGGAAGGTGTTCTCATGGCATAATTCCTCTCAAACGTTTTTAGGTCATAAAGACCCAGTTTCTTCTTCCTCCTGGCTACTCTTTCATTGTTCTGCTGTTGCTTTGGGACTTTTTGAAAGGTTTAGGAAGTTTATATTTGTTTCTGTCTGCTGGAAAGCTTTGCTATTTCCCTTTGGGTTGTTATTAGAGCAGGCAGCTTTGAGATGTGCAAAGCCTGTCTGACCTGAAGTCGCTGGTTTTGGATTGTCAGCTACACACGTCTTTGTCCTGTGTACATCTGTGTTCCCATGCCCATACAGCAGAAAGTCCTTGCCAAAGGAGTAAAACAGGGGAAGGCGAACTGGATGCTATCTTAAGAGCTGGAAGAGCCCGGATTCACTGACACAGATGAGATCAACCTTTTTTATCTTGATGGCAAGTGTATCAGCTGGGAGGGAATTTTTCGTATGCATTTGGACCATTGGTTTGGCATAGCGCAGATTGCTTTGTCACCTAGATGGAATTCACTTTGCTCAATTTGATCCGCAAGTTAAGCCTCTAGACTAAGCTTGTTGTCGTTGATGGGAGAGTAGTGGCTCCAGAGAGTGAGTTGGTTGGTGTCTTACAAAACAGGTTGGCTACAGAGGGATCTGCACAACTGTCATAGACTAAAATTGCGTTATTAGGTGAAACGAGCCTCATGATGTGTGCTCTGGTGGGTGGCTGAGGGTCTTGGGAGGGCAGTGACACCTGAATGGTGCCCTGCAGTAGTCAAGAGACATCCCGTCTTGGGAGTCACAGCCCTGTTCATTCAGCACAGCGAGCTCTCACCATTCCAGTCCCTCCGGACTCCAGATGCATCCTCCGTTACCTCTGCGTCTGCTGCATTTGGATGGTACGGTCAAAGCTGTGCGTACAGGCAATGATAAACTAATTATGATATGTGCATCCTCTGGGAGACCCCCTTAGTAACTGAGAGTGATGCAAGAAGGCAGAGCAGCGAGGGCGTCGAGCAGGAGAGGAGCCTGACGGACAGAGGCCTGCAACTTCCTTCTTTTTCACTCTACGTTCCAGATAACTCCCTTGCTCAATTTGCTACCCACACGCCAAAGCATTGTCCCACTTTATCTGGTTCCCCTGATACTTCCATTGCTTATCTTATGAAGATCTGTGTTAACATTTATCAAAACAAATGGCAAGCCTGGGACCTTTTAAGTATTTTTTTTAGTTAATAAAACCAATCTTCTATTTCTGTTATGTTAAAAGTACATTATCTTTTTATTACAAACTCTCTGCAGCTCTGTCTGTTTTCCTTCTTGGTAATTTCATGACTGCTCCAGTTGATTGCTGTATGGAGAATTACAAAATCATTAAGGGTGGGGTTTTACCAGCTGACTTACAGTACAAGCCATTTCTCAAAATAACCACAACAGTGCAATACTGATGTGTAATTTACGTCACAGTATGTTTTTATGAAATAGTTTGTGGCTTATTCATTTAGATTTAGAAGTGAATATCTTCTCTCGCTTTTTAATCAAGCTTGCTTTCTTTTTTTTTTTTTTTTTTTTTCTTTTACTGCTTCTAATATTTTCCACTCCTAGGCTTGGCTTGCCTCCAATTTACCAGCTACAGTGAGGAGGAAAAAAATTTTTTTTTTTTTTTTGCTTTGCCCACAGTTTAACTGCAAATGTATTTTCCTCTTTGATGTATACATTTGTGTTAACTGCCTCGGAAGAGATGGTAGATTGTGGTAGAATACATTGCACAAGAATTGATAAAAGAGATGCAAAAGTTTGGAATTTCAAACCATACCAAGCAAGTGACGTTATTTAGCCTCCTGCTCGAATACATTTCCTTTTTAAAAATTACTTTCTGTATAATGTCTTGTAATTAGAACAGGAAATCATTGAGTAACTGTAAAAAGAGTAAGAGCACTTAAACTGAAAAGAAAATTGCCTTCCGAGAAATTATATTCACAATCGTTTTTTCCTTTGATTTTTTTTTTTCCTTCCCTTCACATTACTGTGTTGTTAATGCTAGTAACAGATGTACATACCCTTATCTGTATCATTGTTCTGCTTCTGTTTTCTGGGGGAAAAACAATCGTTTTCAATAATAGAAAAAATGAATGGACAGAAAATGGGAAGTGCCTAATTACAAAAAATATTCTATGTCACAACAGAGTGGCAATTAAATTGAAACTTCAATATAATTATCAATAACAGTCGATCCTGGAAGGGTGCCAGGCGCGCGAAGTTGGTGCTCAGCCTTTATGTGGTTGCTAGGAGCACGGCGAAAAGTATAAAGCTTAGAGAAAGGAATGTCTAATGTAATAAAGTAACAGAAGGTAGCATAAATCATTGTGAGAGCAGTTCATATTGACATTATTTTACTTAAATTGGGTCGAAACTAGACATTTACTCTTACAAGAGACACGAATTCATATTTCTTCTGCAGAAATAACTCTGTGCTTTTCTGGGAAGAAGTGGAGTGTGCTTTCCTAGCACCAGCCTCGTACATATTTGGAATCTTTTAAGCAGAAATCTTTAAATGTTTGTTTCTGTTGGCATCCAAATGCATTTGCACTAATACGATTAAAAGAACTAAAGGGCAAAATACTTGGCAGCTTTTGCAGTTGAGGTAATTAGGTACAGGAAGGAACATGCATAGTTTTTCCATCAAGCTCTATAAAATCCTGGTGTGAAGGTCTTTTTAAAGAAAAAAAAATGCTTACTGATGTTGAGAGTAGATTATGGCAGTTAGCAATAACATTACAGGCTGATGTTTCCGAAACAAGCAAACAGAAAGGGAGTTACAGTTTTGTATTTCTCTGCTCTCTCTGTAAATAGTGCCGGCTCTAGATGGATTTGTTAGGAATTTGTGCTTTTAGCAGGCTTTATTTTTATTTTTTTTTTCTTTGGGGGCTTTTAGTTGTCCTGCGTTACATATTAAAAATGGTTGTGCTGATTTGAAAAGTCAGTTCTTGCATAGATTCATTGTGTTTGGCATTTCATGCATCTCTTACTTACAAAGACAACTTGAAGAACATGTAATCCAACATAAATGCCAGGCTGTGCCAAATCCCGACTCTCTTTACCCCTCACAAAGGGAGCTGTTGGATTACATCTCTGCATATGTAGGCAGCGCTCGGAAGGCAGGGCTGAAACCTTACCTCCTAATTACAGTTTCTCTGTTTTCAGCCCTGAAATAGATAAACGAAAAATTGACGTCGAAGGGGTTTGTTAAAACACACAATTATGATATAAGCATGGGATTAGAGTAATTTCAGCAGAGCCTTGTAAGCGGCGTACTGTAGGTATTATCTTTTGCCACGTTCTCTCTGCTGCAACTAAAATGAGATTCAGAAATACAGCATCTTGGTTTTCTGAGATCTCAGTTAAAGGTTTTTAGAAATTATGTTGTTTTTCTTGATTTTAATGGAATGTGATCCACATTTTGATCTCTGTTCCTCCTGAGAGGAAACTCTTTCTGATCTTATTTATGAAGAATAATCAGCAATAATATATACTAAGCCCACCATTAAATGGCACGTGTTAGATTTTGCTAGAAGAAAAAATAGTTCTTCTCTGGGTTTGCATTTTATTAGGGATTGGTCTACTTTGATTTCTCTTTTCTCATGTGGGCGTGGTTGAGAAAGAAAAGTCTTTGTTCCAGGAACACTCTGTTTGTCTTTCACTAAACAAATCTTCAGTTTATTCAGCCTTTGTTCATTCTTAGATTTATCTGCTGAAGCTGGAGTGAATAAGGAAGGGAAACAAATGCATCATAAAGTACTCATTGGAGTTGCACAAGCGTGTATAAAAGTGATCCTGTGAAAAATGACTTGATTTTAATTTATGCCAGAGTTACGTCGTCGGTTGTCAGGGGCAGAAAGTTTGTGTAATTGTGCGCAGGGACTTACAGCACATTTGTCTAGAAACTAATGGTTTACTACAAAGGCACACGGGACATACATTTATATACACCCTGTTTAAAAAGCTGACCACATCCTGGCATAAGAAAAGTGCTGTCAGATCAACAGATTCAGCTCGCCACTATCTACACAAAGGTAGAAAGTAGTAATAACTGTCAGGCAGGCGTGTATGAAACTCGAAGGAGCTAAAGGATGGATCATGTGCTTGTTAATTCCTAGAACGGTTTTCCTGATCTGATTTTAAGAGTTTCCTAATAAAGAAGAGAGAACCTTACTCCCAGGAGCAATTGGCTCAGTTGGGCTGTTGTGTAGGCTTATGGGATACTTGTTGAAAACAAAGAAAAGCGTGACCACATCCTTATTGACCAAAAGAGGTTTTAGGGCCATAAATTTTATCTTCTTAGAAAACTCATGTCAGTGCTGTTTACCAAAATGTATTACTGTAACTTTTTTTTACACAAATCGTTTGATCTCCCCATGTACTTCAAGGTAGTGGGGAAAGTTCTGAGAGTTAAAAAGTGATGGCTTTCAGGAGCTGTACTTGTGAAAACAGTACTTCCCAAATCCATCTGCCGTGCTGATTTTTTTTGCAGGATTGCATTTGTCTGCAGTGATGACGTTCTAGGTGATATATCTGCTTCCAGAGACTCTTTAAAATTTAGCCTTTTATGTGTCAACATTTCCATTGCCTCACGCGAATCAAGATGAGTTGTGCCGTCGTATTTAGTTGGGGAGAGCTGATCTGACGTTTTTTCAATATCTGAAGTGATTTTTACTTTAAGCGTAAGAAGGATGATTTCAGTATTGGTAATGAGATTAAATAGTAGACCTTTTGTCTCTGACAGAAAAAAATAGCTGAGTTATTCAGTAATCAGAGTACAGCAGAAAATGTAAAGTGAATGCTCTTTCTTTGTCTTCATTGGCATGCATGCAAAGCCAAGTTCAGTTACCCCACCGGAGGAGATAAATGAGCATAAAAAGAAGTGCTGTTAAGTACTGGCTGCATACCTACAAACGAATAATTTCTCGTGTTTGCGTCTCTGGTTGGGGTTTTTTTTCTGTTAGGTTTCCTGCTCGTTATCATATGATGAAACTTGATTGTGATATTTCAAAATCTGCTGCCTAGATGCCTTATATCATCTAAAACCAGGGGGAATGGGAAGGTTTGAGTTCTAGATTGTTTTATATTTTGAGCCTACATTTCAACAATACTAGCTGTTTGAAAATTCATTTGCTGATTGTGCTCTGTAGGTGTTTTACTGAGTCCTGCTGCATTTGCAGTTAATGTGAGGGAGGTTGTTTCCACCTGTTGGGATAGTTGAGCATCAAGGACCAGGACAGATGAGCCCACCGCCCTGGCCCAGGGGCTCTTTGGCAGTTGCCAGAGTTGGATGCTTCAAAGGGGAATTAAGAGCTGTGTGTGCTCTGGGGCTTGTATGTTATTATTATTTCTAAAAAGGCGTTAGTTGGTGCAAACCTGAGTTCAGTAAGGCTGTATAGACAGCTGAGTAAAAATGACAGATAATATTTCTGTCAAAGCAGCCAAGTTGGCAAAGTATGGAGAGTGCTTTGATTAAGGCTGTTGGCCAGCTTCTGCAGAGCAGTGTTTTCTTGCTCGTCCAGGTAGAGTCCTTGTGGATAAGCATAGGAGAACTGGAAAGAAAACCAGGAAAGAGGCTCTTTCAATAAACCTTTTTTAAATTTCTATTTTTAACCTTTATTTCAGAAACTACTGTGCTGTAAGAGATAGGTCTTGAGAAAAATCTGAACCAGTGGGCCCTGCGGTTCCTGAGGTGCTTGAGTTACAGCTCTTGTTTTGTCTTTTTCTGACATAATAAGAATATTTTTTTCCTTCTTCTTCCAGGTGAGGATGATGAGGATGCAAACCTGCTAATTCTCAGCTACCCACAGTACTGTCGATATCGTTCCATGTTAAAGCGCATTCAGGACAAGCCTTCTTCGATATTAACAGACCAGTTTTTTTTAGCCCTGGGAGGCATTGCAGTAACAAGCAAAAACCCCCAAATCTTCTACTGTCGGGATACGTTTGACCATCCTACTCTAATAGAAAATGAAAGTATATGTGATGAGTTTGGTAAGTCACGTTTACGGCTATTTTGCTTTTCTCACAAGTAAAGATATTTTTCTTTTTTTTTTAAGCATCCTCTATTTTTAAGGGGAAGATGCGATTCCTTTGAACTGAACCAATGCTATTTATGTTTGAAATGTTACGTACCAAATGCGCTCTTTCCTCTGTGAGATTGAAGGCTTCTAGCCACTAGTGATCTCAGTATTGCATCTTGAGTTTACCCCAGTCTAAGATAATGTTGCATGGGTAGAGTGTGTAGCACAGTTACTTGATAGGAGTGAAAGGATCCCTTGTCTGGATTGGAAATTTATCACAGAATCATAGGCTGGTCTGCTTTAACCACTTGCCTAAAGCCTGGGTCTTTCCAGAAGCTTTACAAAGTGTGTTGGTTGTTTTTTGAAGTCCTTGTTTGTGCAATATGGTAACAAATGCAGAACAGGAGAGAGTCTCTGTGCGCCCCATTGCTGTTGCAGAGCAGTCATCAGCAGTGCGTGCGCTCTCAGGGTTCCCCACAAATGTCAGCTGTAGCTGGTGTGCTTCTGGCCTTCCTGGAACAGGGGCTTTTTCAACAGGGGCTTTGCCAGTGCTAGGAGCTTGATTTTACAAGTACAGAGGCACTTCGGAGAGGTGACCTCTTAGTTCAAAGGGTGTAGGGAATACTCTGCAGCTCCAGAGGAGTATGAAGCACTTCAGAGCTGGGAGAGAGGGCTGCAAGATTTGGCTCCCGATAGCTGCCGAGTGATTTCACACTTTTTCGTGTGTGTCAGATCAAGCCAAGGGCAGCGGCTCTCCCGCTGAACGTGCGGCAGAATGCGTGTTGTGTGCACACTCAGGCTAACTTCATTAACGGGTCCAATGTAATTTCCTTAGCAGTGTACCTGTGCTGTGAGAATTAAGTTTTATTACCCATATCAGCAGATGGATAAGAGCTGCAGCAAATGCTGGCAAAGCCTGTTTGCCTGACTGTGGGTACACCTTTGCTGTGCGAGACGTCTCTGCAAGGAAGCTCTTGTGGTCTCTTGGAGAGAGAATTTCTGATTATGCATTTGACATGTAATAATGGGAGTGAGAGGGAAAAGGTTGAATGGTGCCTATGATGAGAGAATCACATTCTCCTTTTTTTTGGCTTTAGCATGCTGGCTTTGAGCTAGGCATGCAGTCCAGGCCTTGTTGTGTTGGCAGAGAGACATGGACCCAAATGGTGGCGTTGTGTTTTGTGAGGTCGTGCAGGACGACTCCTCTGCTGCTGCACCCGTCAGCTCCCAGCAGGCAGCAGAGATCCTTCCTCACATGGTGTCGTCACTGGAGCATTCGATGCTGTGAATAGTTTTAATTTTGTGATGTCAGAGTTTTGCAGGATCAGGCCCAAGCTGTCAAGTCTGCTCACAGTCACGCAAAATGTTACCGGCTTTGAACGAGCTATGAATAAAAGTGCTGCTTGCTCTTAGGGAATGGGGGTGGTGAAAAAATGAATGAAATGCCCTGGAATTTTGGTCCAATAACACAATAGTATCATGTTGATTTTTATTTACTCTGAGCTCCAGCTCAGAATATAAAGTTCAGTTTTAATTGACTATCCTTTTTATATGGGAAAGGTTATTTTAGGCTTGAAGGCGTTTGATGAGTGTACCATCTGCTTTCTGTGGAGTATTTTATTCAGGGTCATTCCTTGATTACAGGTTTGTTGAAATAGTTGGATCCATAATGTAAGTGTATCATGGAATATTAGTAATAGATGAATCAAAGAGATGTGGAGTGATGCAGAAACTATGTTTAGTGAACCATAGCAAGTGCTTTGTTCAGTCTCTGAAAGCTAACTATGCCATTCTCTTGACCTTTGCGAGGCAATTAGCTCAGTATCAAACTGGAGCCACAGAAATCTTAGCCATAGAAATTAATAATGTGTATTTGAAATTTAGTTTGGTTTGAGAAGCAGATTTTTAAAAATGCCCATAAAACAAAAAAACACCAAACCCTACTCTTTAGAAGTATTTCTTATTAAGTATTTCTTATGAAAATAATGATATGGTAAAATTTGCCAGCCCTTCTGGAAAAATCTGGCCAGTGAGTGGTTCCGTTCCTGTATTGCAAAATATGTGGTGTCAGTTACACTACCTTTGTTGAAGACAACAGACAAAGTGCTGTTTTATCTTTTTGTTGCTGGCAGGACAATAAAATGTACAACACTTCGTTACACAAACAGTTTACATTGATATCATGTAGATTGATGTCACATGTGGAAAGTGATGACTGCTAAAGCTAAACAGAGGCAGGGTGGTACAGCAGATAAATGGATTACTCTAAGGCACTGGTATTTATCAGTCAAATCTGAAGGGGGACCAGATTACAAAAAAAGCGACTAAAATTCCTAAAAGGTGTCTGTAAGGAGATCCAGACACATTCAGTTTGAAGGGCGTGGCTACTTCTTACCTTGCAAATGAAAGAAGTATGCAGAAGGAACAAGATAGGAACACATGTATTTCCTCATCACATGGAATTCTCCAGACTCTAAAGTAAGTATGAAATTTGGGAAATACAGTCGACTCATATCTTTATTTTGGAAGCGCTGGCTTCTGACAGGACGCCAGGTCTTCAGAAGGGTTCCTGTTGGGGAAGGTGCTACATGTTCTGTGCATGTTGGAGTACAGTACGACAGGTACAGCATGTCTCAAGTGAGACACTAGAAACACCCCTACTAAGAGCCCCGTTCACCACAAAACAAAAATCTGTTTAACGAAAATAAAGCAGGAAATGAGAGAGAAGAAATAAGTAGTGTTGAGAATAAAGAATGTTTCTTTGGCATGGGACTTTATTGAGTGGAAGGACTGTGTAGATGCTGTCTGTGAGCTCCCACAGACATGGCTGGAGCAGACGCTCTGATGCCTCAGGCAGTCCCGAGTGGATGGCTGCTGTGTTTCCACAGAGGTTCTGTAACCTTCAGCTCCCACAGCCGGAACCTGCTGCCAACTCTGCAGCTATCTCTGTCCACCTCTGCATCTGCCCAAGTGGCTTGACCAGGAGTATTTGGGACCAATTTCCTTGCAGAGTCCTTTTCTGATTCCCCTCTAGCTTGGTTCAGCATGCCACAGCGTCCCGTCAAGGAGGCCACTGGAGAAGCGTGTGGCTGAAGACTCAAGTTTGAGCTGGGAGGCTCAGACATTCGTGTCTATTTCTTTGCAGCCTGCCAGGGAAGAACGCGCTCTCCGTGTACAGGAAGGAGTGGAAAGCCTCCTGCTCCCGTTCTTGTTGATCTAAGTACTGAGCAGTTAGTCTAACTGCCTTGGAGGGTTCTCTTCCAGCATGCAGATAGGCTCAAAAGCTTGCTTCTGTTCAGAAAGCAGAAGACAAACCGTGCTTGGATGTCTTGATAGTCAATGTTCATGGATATGACCACAGTCAGACTGCGTACCTTTGCCTCTCCTGTGGTGAGAGCGGTCAGAGGTCCTCATCAGCAGGAAACAGTCCGGGTGCACAACTAAATGGTGGTGTTGCTGGCTAGGAACAAGAAATCTGAGATTTTGAACCCATGAAGGAGGCTAGAGTGGAGTAGTCTGTGGTTGAACTGAAACACAAAGTCTTGAGCCCTGCCTGGCAGTGCCACCAGCCCGTGCAGGCTTGTGGGTGGCACTGAGCAGGGGCCATGGGGAGACCTGGGGCTGGACCTGGGCGGCAGTGGCAGCAGCATCCCTGCCGTGGCCCCACGGGCTGTGGCTGCCTGCCCAAGGGAGGGACCAGTTGGAGGAAGCAGGTGAGCCAACAGGATCTGTGCTCTTCATGGCCTCGTTTTAGTTCTTTGCACAGACTAGAGTTCACCTATGCTTTCCTTTATCTAGTTGCTCCTATTAATTGGCACGTGGAAAAAATCAAACTCCTATTTCCTCATTCCCCAGCTCCCTTAATATAAAAACAATATCTGCCAGCTGAACAATTCGTTTCTCTTTGACTTGAGATCATTGGTAAAGACATTTTGAAAAACCTTTTTCTTTGATCGACCTCTGGGGTTACTACTACTGAGTAACTTTTGTAAATGTGTAGAATTTACTGACATTTGCTGCGGTCTTACATGCTGCAAGAGAGAAGGAATGAAAAAAATAGGGATCCTAGTAGTTTTCATTACAGACTAAAGAGACCTAGGTGGAGGCAAAGCTGCCTCTGCAGAAGGTGGATCTGGGCAGAAGCTGTCGCTGGAGCAGCACGTACTCTCCGTGTTTGCTTGTCCAAAAGAAGGTGACTTGCCCTTTCACCAGGCTTGTGCCTGCTCCCCGCGTGGAGTGACTTTCCGGGTGTGTAGGTGAACTGGAGACTGGGTGGTGGACTGTGTTGCCAAGTGCATGGAATAGAATCATAGAATGTTCGGAGTTGGAAGGAACCTCTAGAGATCATCTAGTCCAACCCCATTGCCAGAGCAGTGTCACCTAGGGCACAGCAATGCATCCAGGCGGGTTTTGAATGTCACTGGACAAGGAGACTCCACACCCTCTCTGGGCAGCCTGTGCCAGGGCTTTGTCACCCTCACAGTTAAGAAGTTTCTCCTCATGTTGAGGTGGAACTTCCTATGTTCTAACTTAAACCCATTATTTCTTGTTCTATTGCATGAGGACCCCTATGGCAAGGGAGCCCACGGGTGGGTCTGTCAGCGTGACCTCCAGCTTCTCCAGGCTTGGGGACTCACGGGGTGACGGGAACAGATGCGCAGCTTAGAAGCGAGAGGGTCGGCTGCTTGGGTGATGGTGGATTTCGACAGCTCCATCGGCTTTGCCAGGTGAAAATCTCGCACAGAAGGATTTGTCGTGGTGCTTTGCTAGATAAATAATATAAATCCTGCCTGCTAAAGATGAATCAGAGGCTCTCTTTCATTTTGTAAGCGTGGGGTTGCTTTTTCTGTAAACAGGAGTGTGAGAGAAAACTGAATACCTTATTTCTTTTCAATGATTTAAAAATTCTGGATTATTTTTCTAACATGCTGGGTCCCATGTGCCATTAAACAAGCTTTTTGGTCCCTGGCGTACTGTAAACCCTTGTTCACTCCCAAATGAAGGTTAAAAGTTTTATTCTTGTATGTAAAGGCCTATTTTTTATAAAACATTTCTTACCAAAAAGAGAGAACTACATCCTGCTGTGGTATTAATATATCTTTTTTCCCTGAAAAATAGAATTTTGCTTTTTGCATGAGCAATGGAGAGAGGAAACTGCTCAGTGAAAAAAAAATATGTGTAAAGGGCATATTAATCCATGCTTCCCTTCTCACCCCTTCTCACCAAAAACGTAACAATATATTGCTTACGTTGGGAAGAATCATCTACGTTTGAAGCAAAACAAAGCCACAAAACTTCTACAACTCAGATGTAACTGTAAAACAACACAGAAAGCAGATTGTGTTGCTTCCAGGGCTGGCAGAGAGTGGCCAAAAGTGAGGGATGACTTGCCCGTCCTCCCAGCCATCGTGGTTTCTGAGCTGACGGTTTCGGAAGGACTTACCTTCCGTCTTGTCACTGGCCAAGGAAGCCATGGCAGGAGAGCACTGTGAGGGAGAAGGGACTTTCTAGGGATAGCTGATGTGCCAGAAAAGTGTAAGGTAAAAAGCTGATGAGTATAGAGTGATACCGTTGCGCCTGGTATAGCTGAGATTTGGCCTTTGCGACTCACAGTTTGTGACTCACAGATAAAATCAGTTGTTTAGGAGGAAAAAATAAGAAAACAAAACCCTGGCAGGGAATGAGACTTAAAAAAAAGAAGAAAAAAAAAAAAGAAAGAATGTTTCCAGTCTAAATGAAATACAGTTTTCCTGTTCGTGACTTTGTGTGAGTCAAAGTTGGCTTTTCTTTTTAAACCAGCTCTAGTACCGAAATTGCATTTAGGCCTGCAAATATGCTTTTTTAATGTTTCTCAGCTGATCTAAAGTATCAGCATTATTGCTATTGACTATTTTGGCTACCTGCAAGATATATCAGTGAAATTCAAAAAAACTGTGAAGTTTCCAGACAGATACTTCAAGCTTCTTTGTTTTAACACAGTTGTGGTGTTAGAGTGTTTGTGCTCCTCTGCTAAGACTAGAACATTAAGCTTTTAGAAATGTAATAGGAAAAGTATGGAGGCTTTTTATTAGCGTGGATACTGTGACCTCCTTAGATGGAGCTTTATGGTGGCATCTCCAACAGTCTGAAAAATATGCAAATCTTTTCCAAGGTCCTGGACAGGATGGCTTAACTAAATATTTCAAATTTTAACCCTCTCAAAACAAAAACAGGACATAGCTGGAGGGCAAGTAATGATTAATGCATAATATACGATACAGATAAATGTACATTTCCTCTTCCCTCCCACCCCACCTCTGCAAACATAAGCTTTTAGCTTAAAAAGGCAAATCTGGAAGTGTTCTGAATTCTGGTCAGACTTCTTTCTAATTTTGTTAATTCAACTGTAGAGTAAGATATTAATGATCCCCAGATGTTGTTTATAATGATTGATTTTTCAGTTGTGAATAAATACTTGCAGTTTTTTTAAACAATTGATATTTTCTAGTGTGCTCTGCAGCATTTGGATAAAATGGCTGAAGGCAGAGCTGTTTATGTGCCCAACATAATTGCTTCTGTTAAGTATTTCTTCATTCTTAACGTTTTTAGCTCTAATTGCTTTTTCCCCATACATCTAAAAATAAATATTTGCAAGTTTTGCATTCTGTCACTCATTGAAATGCATAAAATATTTGTATACTCAAAGCAAAAAGGCACCGATAAGGGGTCACATTCTGTCTCGCTTAGTGGCGTAAATCCAAAATAGCTCGATCCGTTTCAGTGGCTGTTATTCAAGATTTTCACCAGTTAACCAAGGGCAGAATCTCACCCAGTGTTAACAGCAAGCTGTTAAGTGAACATAAGTAATGTGTGGTAAAGTAAGATAAAATACCTTCCTGTCTGCAAGAACTTCAATAGAAACAAATGCTATTAGCTTCTACTTTTCTTTTTTTTTTGGTGGAGTGGGGAGTACATTTTCACTAGCAACCATAGCTGTAATCATGCTAAATATTATTTTTCACTTTATAATCAAAATTCCTGTATGGAAAACGCTGATTTTATTTGAGTTGCATGTTCCCACTGCCCTCAGGAAGGCAGCAGATGCTGAGAGGAGAGGCAGACTCTGCCTGAAAAGCTTCTTCTACCCCTTTCCGCCGGCCCCTTGGCATCGCTCCTCAGCCAGGGGCTGGTGGGGGCCATCAGTCCTGCACGGAGTAGCGGCGTGGTTGCCCAGAAAGCCTGCAGCCAGGGCTTGGCTCCAGTGGCTGGGGTATGGCTCCTTGCTTCTTCGGGTGCCCTTGGGGAGCAGTCTGGGAGAAAGAGGGGCGTGCAGCGCACTGTGCCCGCAGTGATTGCGCGTGGCCGTGACCCGGCTTCTCGAGGAGGCGTCGGGGCTGCGAATCGCAGGGTGGCCGGTAGGTCCTCCCTGCTGTGACAGCGCAGACTCGAGGGCTCTCATGGGCTGGATGGCGAGATGCCTTCCCTCCTGCCAGCACCCATGGCATAGCCAAGAGGCTGGGCTTGCCCACTTCCAGTCTGGTCCGTGTAATTTCTTCTCCTTTTTAATGGAAGAGGGAATACGTGACGGTATTGTGGGGTTTACCTGTTTCACCAGCCAGAGTTTGGCAGAGAATTAACGTGCAGTTCCAGCAAATGAAGGGTTAGCAAGTGAGCTGTTTTGCTGTGCCTGATAAATGTAACTTATCACGTGGGCTGTGTCATTTATTACGCACACACACACACACACGTCTGTTTTATTGGTGTCCGTTCACTAAATGATTGTAGATAGAAATGACTAATTCCTCCTATATAAGATTTCCACTCAATGACTAGTTTTACAATTCAGCTATCAAAATCACTTTTTGTCATTATAGTGAAAAATAAACCGAGCTGCATTCATCGTGAGTGTGAGCAATGCCCGTCATACAGGTTTCTCATCTCTGGAATCATCTTTCTTTTTTTTTTTTTTTTTTTTTTTTCCCCCCCTCAATATGCCTTGCTTGGAGCATCCTCTTCTGAGTGTTCCCCTGGTTTCGGTGTCTCCCTTGGACCACTGGGCCTGGCCAGACTCTTGAGCTTTGTCTCGGGAGAGCTTTAGGTCTACCAGCATCCCAAGCCTTGCGTGCAGCATCCCCGAGGTGTTGGGGCTCAGCGGGGGCCAGGAACAGGGGAGAGCTTTGGAGCCGGGGCAAGGACCCCCGTTCTCACGCTCGTAGAATGGAAAAGAGAAGTGGTTTGTGTTAGAATATGGTCACGTTCTTCTGATTAAACCCACTTAAAAAAGACAACATTGTAATATTTTCCAATGACTGTTTATCACGAATTACGTCAGCCTTGGTTTAAATTGCTATTATTTCTCCTTAATGCTTCTTGGTGCCTGCATAATTTACAGCATTGGCAGCTGCGGGAGTATGAAATAACCTTTCACAACCACCATACAATAGTAAAGAACATGAAGTTTTTGTTGTTAATTATTATAGGACTCCTTTAACTTTTTTTACAAAGTGACATAAAATATTGTTGAGGTATTTATGGTTAAAGCTACTTTTACATGGATCTATTTTGCTTCTGGCTAGTTCTTAACTAAAGCAGTCATTTGTGGTTATTATGCCTTGGGAGATATTATGTCAGAACTGGTTAAAGAGTATTATTATGTATCACATGTCATATATTACATGTCAGCACTTGAGGCTGTCTTTCAATAAAAACAAATGTAATTTTAGTTAATGGTCTTTTAGGTATAGGCCATTTGTAAACTTATCTGAGTTCATTTGAAGGTATACTAAAAAGCTTTGTTCTCCTGGAGCACGCTTGAGTAATTTCATTTTGGCTTCGGATGGAATTTCCAAAATATTTATCATTATTTCAATCAGAGGGTGCTGCCTCTTAAAAGCAAATAGTTTCCCAATACCAAAGTTAATGTACACATTTTAAGGAGCTGTAACTGTTACTCATTACTCTGTTTACTTTTCCCCCCTTCCAAGTTCAGGCTTCCCAGGTTCCCCACTGGTCAGACTGATAGTAGTATCCCAGGCAACTAAGCCACCTAATGATGATACTTCACTGTGCTGCTTAAATGAATAACTTGTACCTTCTAGATAATCCGTGGGTGAAGGGGAGTATAAATTAAAGGTTGCAGGTGAGCTGTAGGTTTCCTTGAAGTTGCATTTCATATCTGGGAAATGCAAACTTACACAAAGCAAACTTTGAATTAGTGTGTCGTTCCCCTTGGTTCAAAATACTATGCATATTTTCCAGTACTTACTTATTTAAAGCAAGAAATGAAGTATATAGGGCGTGCCAGAAAGTTTACAAAGAATGAAAACACATCAATGACTCATGTGAATATTTTCTGATTTTTTTTTATTAGTTAATTACTGCTAGGCAAAAAAAAAATGAACAAAACCCAAACAACAAGGCATGATTTCTCTCCACCCCCCCCCATCTATGTTTGAGCACCATTAAAATGATCAAAGCCTCTATTTGTCTCTAGTTACATTTTCCTCCATGGGACTACTGGTTTTGGTGACTCTATTGTAGGGAACGGGAACCTTGCTGGGCAAAAAAATTGGTCTCTTAATTCCCTGCAAATGCTCAGGCTGAAGATGTGGAAATGCAAATGTGAAATTTAAAAAGCAAGCAAAGAGCAGGGTGAGCATTTCATGTGTTGCTAAGTTGGAATTTAATAAGACTAACATAAAATGGAGCTAAACTTGCTTGGATGCCGTGAGATTTTATTTTATTTTTTTTAATATTAGGCAGCATGCTTGATTTCCCTGGAAATGAGTGAGCGATCTGAATTTAGAGTTGTCTGGTGGGGGAGGGAGTGTTTCGTTCTCTTTTTTTAATCAAAGGCGTTTCACAAGCCAGTTGCAAGTGAAAGGGGAATCTATAATTACGTAAGAATGTAGCAAACTTTTCCGTTTAATGGACGAATATTAGGTATTTTGGGAGCAGATAAAAGATGGTAAAAGAGAGAGACCTAGCTGACGTCTTAGAGATTTTAATAAAGATTGAAGTTAGTAGTGAAAAGGTCAAAAGTGCCATTTGTTGAGCCCCTGCTCCTGGCGTGGTTTCAAAGCTCGCAGTGCTGACTGGGGGGCTGTGATGTGTGTTAATGAACAGTTGTGGCACTTAACTGAGATCATGGGTTGGTCACATGAATATATATAAAAGATATGAGTGAAGAATTTGTTTTTTTTTTCCCTTCCCCTTTTTGCTGCAGTTTGGCTGTTGGAAGGGCTAAACAATTAAATATTTGAAATGTTTGAACACCACATTAAGTCCCCTAGCCTGTAAGGAAAATGAGCTATGAATAATAGAATACTGCTCTAGTTAAATATAGTTATTCAAAATTGGTTTTAGCTACAGATGTTTTGCCGTTTTAGAAACTTAGACTAAATAATGTCAGATCTTGTTTGCTTTTTTAGTATGTTACTCATTTATTGGGAAATTCAAAATCTAAAACAGCTGGGAGAGGGTTTGGTGTTCACTAAGTAATCTTTAAAATGTGTACATTTCAGACGTAGTCTTATAGAGCTGTTTAGAAATGACTGAATTGTATATTATAGTTATAAAGTTCTGTAAACATGCTCTACCATGTAGATGAGAGGGAAACATGAAATGGGAAAATGAGATAATTCTGCAGCCAAATTTTATGTGTTACAGACTTGATAAAACATCAAATGGCTTGCTCAATTTAAATAATTTGTAACTTTTCAGGAACATGTATGGGTGTTATGAGCGGTATGTCTAAAATAGCAGCAGAAAATAATATTCATTCTCCTTTACTTTTCCCTTTGATGTTTATGTCAAAATGAAGGAGTTAGTTTATCTAAGAGTTTCACTGCATGAGTTGGACTGTACAAAACCAATCATGTAGAAATAATAGACTACCATTGGAAGTGCTGTACTATTGCAGTTTTAATAGCTCTTCAGTTCTGCTCAACAATTAGTCCATACATTTTATAGCTGTGTCTTTAAGAAACTGGCACACTCAGCAAAATCACAGTAATTGGGAGATGATGCAATGTGGAGAGAAATCAGAGGAAGAAAATTAATTGAAAAATAGTGTTTTGTTCAGGTTCGGGTTTGTTTTCTTTTAAAGTTTTAAACACTGTAGTAGTAATTACTGGTGGGTGAGACTTGCGCGGAATTTAAATTCCATGTGGCTGGGGTTTTGTGAATTTGTTTTTAACTCAAATTACAAAAGAGGCAAAATAGGGCATTAAAATTCTTGCTATAGTTTTCTCTCTTCGGAATCAAATGAGAGCATTAAGGGTGATCCAGAGAGGTTTTTTCCCCTGTATTGACCCTAGTAATTTTTGAGTAAAGTCTTATTACCTGTCGGCATCTTGGTAAACCAGATCAGACAGATCATGGACAATATGTGAATTAGTTTATCGTTTATGCAAACAGATGAAGAGACCTCAGCAATCCCTTTTTGCTTGGGTCTACTGGAGAAGGTACCACTGTGTGAGCATCCATCTTCCCAGCTATAGCCAGCGGATGCTGTTAGTTTCTTCATAGGTCCTTGTTTTTATGCATAAGTACTGAGACCTTTTTTTTATTGTGTTACATTTTTTTTGTAGTTTTAGCATTGGCAACTAGGACTTTGTAATGTTCTTTAGTTGATTTATTGTCCGTTGTGGGCCAAAGGCTAGTGAAGCAGTGAGAGTTTATCTTTCAGCTGAAGTTTGGGCCTTGGTATTATGTGTAGCTGTATCTTGGTGCCTTAAGTGATTAGATAAACATTTCCTTGTACCTCAGGGCTGCTGTGTTGGTCTTAATGCCATAAATGGCTTGAGGGTAATGATACATTGACTAGAGTGGGAGAGCAAGCCTGGTTCTTAGATGAATAAGCAGGGGAATAGTGAGAAGAAGTAGAGAGGTGTTACTACTGCTGCATATAACACTAGAGGAAATCATTATCAAACTCCTCTGAGAACTAACATTTTTGGTAAATCGGTCAAATGATGATAATTTTCTGAAAAAAGGGTGATACAGTTTCATGGGATAACTACACTGCTAATACTCAAATCTATTATTTTGAACTATGGGCTGCAGAGGTGCGTGGAGGAGCAGGAGGAGTTTGTGAGAGATATTGTTCCCCCCTTTCAGCTTTATGCCTGGTTCTGACAGCCATGCTCTGCACGTCATATTGGAATACTGGAGAGAGTTAAGGAAGGACCCAAGAAAAATTCATGGCACAAAAAGCTTGTCTTCAAGTGCAAGACTGAAGAATGCCAATCTGTGTAGTGCATGGAGAAGACTAAGGAGGGACATTATCCTGGTTGGAGAGCCCCGGGGTGAATGTTCTCTGGGGCTCCTGGCCCAGGGGGGGATCGCAGTGGGGCAGGGGGACAGCTGTGTCCATGGGGAGGAGAGGATGGGTCAGATAACGCAAATGGACCAGTCACAGTGTTCCTTCCCATGGTGCTCAGCATAAAAAGCCCCTAAGAAGAGCCCTGGGGCTTTTCATGCTGCTGCTCTGGAAGGATCCCCATGGGCTCTCTGTCATCTCTCTGGGCTGCTGGTGTTCCTGCCTCCTGTTTTCACACTGAGGGGGAGCACCGTTCATCAGAACAGGTCACCTGCCCCTGCCGCCCCAGGTGGGAGCAGTGTGGTTGCTCCAGCGCCTCCTTTTCTGGTCATCAGGACTCCCATCTGCTGCCCAGTCCAACCTGGGACTTGTCCTCTCCTGGCCTAGTTGCTATCCGGAAGGTGTGAGTTTTGTTCCATATTAACATATTCTTTTGTATCTTTGAATATATTTACATATTTGTTTATATCTCTATATAGTTTGACATTGTTATTGTTAGTAGTATTCTTTTTTTCATTAAACTGGTTCGATGGTTATTTTTTTCAACCTGGTTCCCCTGTTGTCTGCCCCTGGGAGGGTGCTGGGGGGATCACAGAGAGCGTCTGTCAGGGCTTCGTGGCTGGCCCAGCCTTAAATTGTGACAGATTCAGCTGGTGCCCAGCATGGGGCAATGAACTGATTTCATATTTCACATTTTCATAAATTTGTAATTAAATATTTCCATATTTAATTTTTTGTTTGAAACATTGGGAAGACTCAACAGGGTACTAGTATGGTTCTAAGTGAAATATTATACTGTGTCCTTGGAGACTTCAGATTACGGTCAACTGTCATGTTGCTCCCTAATCTGTCGTATACGTTATCCCATTATCTAGGCCTTCTTGGTGTGGGTTTATGATTTTTTGGTCAGGGGTGCTGGGCAAAGGTGTCTGGTTTTCTGCAGTGTTTAACACTGCTCATCTATTCTGTAACAAGCTGGATGGTGGCTTTGCTTGGGTATCTCAGGCACTATTTGCTAAGTCTTACTGCTAAGTATAGTCTTAAGTTTTTTTCATGGTAAGTTGTACTTCTCTTCAGCAAACTGACTTCATCAGAGTTTGGGAACTTTGGAAATTATTTTCCCTGTTTCAGTTCGTTAACTTTATTATTGATTATCACTAATATGTTGCAGGGGTGGTTTATTATTAGATGCAGGTGTAGGTGTAACATAACAAGCTATGCCACCAGTCCCACTTCGCAACACCCGGTAGGGATGTCCCTCCACCCGTACTGGCACGGATCACTGCTATACCGACCCCTGCTACAAGCCCTGCTGACACCCCTCCACCCATACCACCATGGGTTGCGCCTGAAATCACAAGAAAGCAAACTTGGCCCCTCATATCAAAGCCACAGAAAAGGTGCGTCTCCCAGGAGAGAGCTTGGGTGAAGTTGAGACGCTGAGTACTTCTTTCACAAAAGCTCAGGCTTCCAAAGTAGCCCTTCCATCCTCAGAGGAGGAGGAATCGGAGCACACAGTGTTAGTATGTCCACAGGGAGAAGACCTGCGATGGTGGAGGCCTTTCTTAATTTGGCAAACGGACACATAGCAGGACCTTGTACTTCAGAGTGGAAGCAGATAAATTAATGCTGAAACTAAGGCACAATTATCCAGCAGCGAGGGGTAATTAACCATGGGAACAACTTAGCTAGGAGTAGCGTAGGTTCTTTATTTCTTGAATCTTTTAAATCAAGACTGCTTTCCAAAAGCCATGATCCCTACTCAAGGAAGAGATACTGTCTTCATCCAGTGGTCATTCTGACATTCTATAGGCAATATATGCAGAAAGTAAACAAGATGCTAATATCATACCAATTCCTACTGGCCTTAAAAGCTACTACTGTGTTAATATATCTAATTTGTAGCATTTGGGCCAGGAAGGGCTCGATTGTGCTGGATCTTGTGTCCATTATGCAACAAAAGAAACCTTCCTAAAATTTGTTTACAGTCTTAAGTAGACAAGGCAGAGTTTTGCATCTGCTCTGGACTGTAGGCTGAGAAAGGTTACAGAGGAAGCTGGTGTGTTAGGAGCCAAACACCAGTATCTTCACTGGCCCACCTTGGTGGCTGTTGATACCCTGTGTCCTCTGATATCCTTACAAGTCTTCATCCACCAGGAGCCTGTCTTGGACCGCCAACTGGGCAGCATGCTCCTCTGCCTTGGTCTCTGGGAGCTCATCAGTCCATTGCTTGTTCTCTGTTGGGGGGATCAGTTCACAGAGAATTAGATCTGGTTCATTTTAGGGCACTTTCGTAACTTCTGCAAAGTTGAAGCATGGAAAATATAACTCAATAGCATCTCTTTTAAATCCACAGCAACATATAGTAAGATCATTCGCAGGCTTACTGTACCAACTTCATGAGTCTTCCCCCATGGATTCTTCACAGACGTCCTCAGTCACCTTACCTTTTTGCGTAGTAACTTTGAAGAGCGTGTTAATTAAAAAGCGGTTGTTAGCAACAAGTGAGTAATAGAAGAGGAGGAATTTGTTTGAAATCAGCAGTTTCAGCCCACAGAAAGGGTAAGAGAATGTGTGAAAAGGCTAACGGAGATCATCCTGCTAACATGGGTGACATTCACAGATGCTGATGCGGCTTTGACGGAGAGGTACTGTTCAACCTTCCAGCTCTGTCATCACCCTCCTGTGTCTCACTCTGGATTTGCAACTGTAGTAGAAGTTAAACTCCCAGTGAAAAGAGCTCTTTGCTGTGGGGTGGCATGTTTACTTTAAGTAGGTGTTGATGATTCTACTTCTCACTTCGTTGATTAAATAAGTCACTTCATCTTAAAGTCTTAAGAACCTCAGCTGAACTTTGCTGAGATGAGCCTGTGTCCCACTGCATACTTCACAGAGGTAGAGGACAAGTTTGAAAAATGGAAAAGATTATTCTCAGGGTCTTTAGCAGCTCTTAGCTCAGAATAACGTGTTTGAAATTAGCAGTATAGTTGCCCTCCTGCTTTTATAGCATCCTGATTTTGCAACGAACCATAATCATTTGACTGATTTGCCCAAAAAATGATGGCTCTTCAGAGTTTTTTGGTGTTAGTTGTTTTGAAAGGCAGCCTGTAATTAAGATAAAAACATGTATGTTGTGAATGTTTAGTTATGGTAGAGATGAGTTTGTTATAAAACACACCAAAAAAACCCCAAAATTACCTAGCTGCAAATCCTTGCAGTTGTTTAGTTTAGAAGTTTAAGTCAATTTATGGAAGTCTATGTTTACTGTCTTTAGAGCTTGATCATGACATTGGAATGTATTTTGGAAAAAAAAAGACCCCATAAAATGAAATCCACATTTATGGGTAAGGAGCACAGAGCACTTAGGATCAGCAGCGAGACTTACAGTATCTCTTTGAAGTATAGTGAAGAGGAGTACTTCAGTACTTGCTGGTGCCATTTTGGGTTTAGAAGGTAATGAATTGATAAACACTTGGTAAGTCCTAACACTGTCTGTAACAGCAGCTGGACACAACCCTGTAAATTTCATGAAAATGTGGACCATGGTACACCAGTGACAGCAGCCAGAAGATAAAACTAGATCTGAAGCACTTAATTTAAAATGAAACTTTATTATACAGTCAGGTCTACTCTTTTGTGCTGCGCTGCATGTGAGTAATCTCGGTGACTCATCTAGCCTCTGACACACTGCAGCCATCAACATTCCCAGCCACGAGTGTTGCCCTTCATAAAGGAAATATCCTATTTTTGGTACGGCAATGTCCTCAGTTTTAAAGAATTTTCCTCTTTTAAAGTGCTCAGACAATTAATGCCTCATGCCTGTATTCAACAATAGTTGCCTAGCAACCATCAGAAATATTCGGGAGAGCAAAGGAAGCCAAGATGAATGAGCAGAAACATCAGCTTCCATTTCAGGTGAGCTGGAGAAGGTGTCGGGGCTGTGCAGGCTTCCTGGGTCTAAGCGTGAATATCCATGAAAATTGGACAATCGAGGGGTAGCACAGAGGAGCTCCAGCTTACAGGTCAGGCAATGGCAGAGATGGCGTGAGCTGGGCTGCCAGAAGCAGGTGCAGGAGGTTGCAGTCGCTTGGGCTTCCTTAGTTTCAGAAGCCTAGACCAAAACAATATAACAATGGTTAAAATAAGTTACAGAAATTAAACAAACTTTCCTTCATGGCAGAGGCAAGTTTTGCCACCTTGTGTTGTATTCCACCTGCAGCTGGAGAACAGTAAAACTCCTGCTTCCTTGGGTGGAGGTTTTCGAGCATGGGTCTGAGCACCAGGCAAACCCCTTGGGGATTTGCTGCAGCAAAGGAGAAAGGCTTCAGCCCTTGTCCTGCATTGCCACCTGGTTCCCACTTCTCATTTTGTATTTGAATTCTGGCATAACTTCTACCTCATAGGAGATTTTCTCACTCTTCTGAGTCCTTGATGCCTTTTTTAGCACTGGAAGATACCATTTGAATGAAATGGAAATCTTTTCCACAGTAACAACCCACAGCAACTGTATGTCTGTTTGGATTTTGGTCTTTTTTCTTTTTTTTTTACTTCCATCAGAAAGGTTGAAGTGAATGCTTCAGGTAGGGGTTGAAAGGACTGAACTTGGGCGTGCTGGGTTGTCAAACTTTTGGGGACAACTTTGCCACAGTGATGCTAGTGTGGCCACCTCCTCTGCCCGTCCCCGTCTCTGGAAGAGGTTTAGTTCTGCTCCACAGTCCCCCCACCAGCAGTTGCACAATCGCAGTGGCTCAGGATGCTCAGCGCTTGGTCCTCCACATGGTGCAGTGTGGGAGCACAAGGCCCTGGGACCCATGGCTTGGTGAGTCACGCTTTAATATCAAAACCATTTGAGACAAAAGAGTTTTGATCCGCAGAAGTACTTTCAGTTGGTTTCTTTTCATTAGGCACGTGAAAATTAAAGAGACTGATCGTTGCCTGTTAGTGTTTCTCAGAACTTTGACTGCCTGCCCCGATTTGAAGAAGATTATGAAATTCTTGTATTTCTATCCTGTTGGATAGAAAAATCGGATTTATGACCATCTCTACTTCAAAGGTAAAGTTTAAGAGCAAGATTGTGATCTCCTTTCTGCTCATGTAAATCCACAGGAGTCAATTACTTTGGATTGACAGTGATGTGATTTAGATCAGAATCTGGCATTAAAGCTTTTTGGGGTTTGCTCCTACATCCATCTACTTCAGTGCCACTTGACTGCCGACTCTTTGCTTTTGGTATGTGGTGGTGATATTTGCATGTGGAAGTGCCCCGGGGGCCCCACATAAAACATTGGTTCACTAGCTTTAGTGGATTTTGTTGGATTAGATGTTAAAATGTCGAAATCAAAATATGTAGGGGGTGACTGGGACGTAGCAGACACACAAAGGTAATCAGAATAACATGATTTTTGAGGTTGATATGACTTAGAGCTGAAAAAAAATCCTTCATCTGAGGCTTTTGCACTTCCTGATTATAAAAGGCATTTATTTCTGGCCTTAATGGTTGATGAAACTTAAAATATGCCATGATCCTATAGTCTGGTAGTGCTTGCTGGCACTGGTCAGTGACTAAACATAGCCAGTTTTGAACTGCTGTGATAAACCTGGAAATAATGTTCAGCAGAAAATTCTCAGACAGTTCTATAGTCAAATGTGGAATATGAAATGACTTTTCTGGATGGCATCTGGTTCGTACTGTATATGCCTTTGTGCCCTGTCTCTCTTGTTCCCATGTTTTCCAACTGCGATCCTACAAATGTTTTCTGGTAGAGATAAATCTCAAATGAAGCATCTCAGTGGTTCATGTTGGTTCATGCTAAAGCAACAAATAACATAAAGGGTTTCTAAACCCCAGCTATTTCACGCATTCCTTTTGGCTTTGTAAACCATTTTGCCTGTTTTTTACGAAAGGAAGGTGTATTTAAAAAAAAAAAAAAAAGGCATGCGTTTCCAAAAATCACTGATTGTCTTCAAACGAACATAGTCCAGGAACATGCAGATTCTTGCATTGTATTATAGGATTAGTGGTATTCATCTGTCATGCATAATGTGAAGGTGATACTCAGAGGAGGAAAAGATCCTTTTTGAAAGGATTTTTTTTTCTTTTTAATGATATACTTGCATTTGGACTTTTTTTATTTTTTTTTTAAACTCATATGTACCAGGCTGTGTTTAATTTCAAGATGGTGTCTTTGCTAGAAAGATAATCAAATGTAATGTCTTCCACAACCTCTTCATATGCATGACTGCATAAAGCTTGTGTAACAGTTTATTATTATAAAATTAGTATAGCATAGCATAGAGCAAACTGGGCCCCTGGCCAGATGAACTAGACAATGAATAGTTATATAAGGTTTTGAAGCACATGTATTAGAACACAAGCGCCCTGTATTTTCTTCTCAATTGTCTGGTTTGTTAATGTTTCCCTTTCAACGTGATTGCATCTCAATTTAATAGCACTTGCCATTTCAGGGTTTACTGTGCCAGCGCTCGCATAGTTACATCCCCTCTGTGCTACGAAGCCTGCATGTATATTAAAACTGAACTAGGCATGGTTAGCTAATGGGTACTTCGAGAGAGATGCACTTATAGAATTAAGTGATGTATATAATTGTTGATTTTGTGTTAACAAGTATGAAAAATGTGTTTCACCAATAATTGTAATGTTCCGTTCTGTGCAAAGTGTGACATTTTAATTCTTGTTGAACAGTTTCCTACCTCTGCTCAGTGTTTTCATGGCAGGGTATTATTTTGCAATCAAGATAAAAGCATTATTTATTAAAGTTCTAAAATATTACATTACTGGAAGTTTTAAGCTGCAGATCAATCTCCTGTTTCATAAAAGCATTTCATTGATTTTACTTTATTTTGTTTGGTTGTTTTTTTTAATTGGCCTTTGAATTTAAACTCCAGTTCCACATTATGGATTGTGTATGATTTCAGAAGCAGAGGGGCGTTGTAGTAGAGCCTTGATGCAGTTTTAAAGGCAACGATGTACTTGCCATAGAGCTGTGGGAAGGGCTTGCATTTGGCATATGCGTCTTTGGGGCTATCACATCCCAACCTGCTGCATTTTTGGCACAGGGAGCCCATTGACTTGGGCTGTGGGAAACCTACATTCAGCACTATCGGTCCTTGTGTCATTTTCTGTGCCCCCAAAGGAACTGCTGTTAGAGACTCCACGTCTCTGGGACTCAAATAACAACTCCTCCATGCTTTTAGTGGTGCAGGACAGCCTTTCCACGGCGAGAGATGTGCTCGGTACCCTCTAGCTGCACTAGTCCAGGTGTCACCCGGTGAAAGAGGAATGACACTTGCACCTGGCTTCGTGGTGCTGGATTTATTTGCTTTCTGTGTATGTGTCTGGTGTCCCCCTCTCCTTATCACATCGGTCCTCTGGTTGCTCAGTTCCTCGTGCCAGGCGCTTGCCTTCTGCCCCTCGTTCATGGCACGGTCCTGTCTCCATCCCCATCCTGGTTCCTCTTTGTTGCGCCAGGATGATGCCATCTCTTTCTTGGCAGCCCTTGGTTGTTCATCCCTGACATTGCAGATATGAGACCGAAGCCAGATTGTTATTACCTGAGGAGAATAAAGTAATTCTATCCTTAGTATGCCCAACTATGAAATTGCGTGAAGCAAGGCTCAGGGTTTTCTTCTGGCTCACTGAGGGCTTCATTTGCATGTTCTGTGTCATCCCATTGGCAGAGCCTGACCTCGTACAGACTTGCTGATTGCCAACCAGCAAGGGAAGACAGTTGAGAAGAGGGGACCACTGCTGTCCCCCACTGATGCCAGAAGTGTCTGTGACTAACATTCGACTTCCCAACAAAACAAGATTTTCTCATTTGCCAGTAAAAATAAAGAAAGGGCAGAATGGAAGCAGCAAAATAGGCTCAAAACACAATAAAAATAGCGAAGGAAACAGACAGTTTGTGCCTGATTTGAAACCAAGTGATCTCCATGGTGATTATAACAAATCTCTGCTATGTTTGACCATTGAGTGAAGACAAAGGTTAGAAATAGGAGTTCACCCACCGTGCTGGACTGTGTGAATGAACAGAGGAGTAGATGGGTGGTACCTTCCTGATCATTGAATGGCCGTGTGAAGGTGCTGAGGAGAATTCTGGGAATAACCTCGTTGAAACCCCAGGGGATTTGAGTGTCGTCACTCCTCGTGCGTCTTCAGAAAAATCAGCCTTTATAAATTTCCTGGAGTTTTTGTTTTCAACAGTGCTATTTTGTAGAAAGAAGAGTTTGTAGCACTGTGGCTTCAGACTAAAATAGAATGGTAGAAGACCTTCCGAAACCAGGCAGTAAGCTTGAAACCTTAGATAAATAATAGGACTAATATACTTGCCACAGTAAATCATAGGCCTGTAACTCCCCCAAAACTCTTGGTTGGCATTGTCCCAAAGTAATTCTTTATGTGAAAGAGAAGCCTGAGATAAAATTTCAGCCTAAATTTACAGATATTTGAGACGGGGGGAAAAGGGAGTGCATTAATCCTTACCGAAGAAGAAATTCCTGTTCATGATAGTCTGAAATACTGTCATGTGATGAGTCAAAGTTTTTATTGTTCATGTCTTCAGAGGTCAGGGCTACTGAGCTTTGGCATGTAGACTGGGCAGGTAGCATTTGCAGATCAACACATCTGCTTTTGCTGAGGCCGTGGGCACAAGAAGCTTCCTATTTGCTGTAGACATCTGTGAGGTGGTTTTGGTTTTGTTTTTTTTTAAATATTAATTTTAGAGAGGAAGAGATAATACTTTTGAAATCTGTAGTCATAAGGAAAAGATCTGCAGAGGTAGCCGATGAAGATATTCAGAGTGTACATTACACTGCATCAAGATTAGGAGTTTCTTGAGTAAATATTGACCAATTTGACCTTTGCTTTTTCCTCAGTCAATATTTATCTCTTGGGACAATGAATCTTCATATTCACCTTAGCTGAAATCCAAGTCTACTTAATAGCGTACTTGGAAATCCAGAAGAGGTGCTGATTTGTCTTGGACTTGCTACTTTTATCTGTTTAAACTTAGATATACAGACGGTTTGGCCACTCATGTCACTTTGTCAGGTTTCCTAAACAAAGCAGCGTCAGGTCACGGCTGGTGGCAAGGCTTCTAAGAAAAACCTGGATCTGGCAGCAGGCTGGGCGGGTGAATCTGGGAGTGGAGCAATCCGTTTATTGGAAATGAGGATGAGGATTCCTGTACAGTGTGAAAGCCCTTCCAGATGCTATCAGGAGGAGGGGACTGACTGAGATTAGTCAATAAAATTCTTGCTGTGCATTTCATGAGGCAGAGAAAGGAAGTTTTTAAGCTTTCTGAACCTCCCACAGTCTTGCACCAGCTTAATCCAAAAGAGCACATTGAGTATTGTGCAGAACTAAAGGCAGGCAGAACCCGAGAGACCAATCTGGAGGCAAGGGGGGCAGCGGCATGGCAGGGGTCCCACCCTGTCCCTGAGATACGGGTCTGGGAGCAGGTGAGCCCCAACACAGCTGCAGAGTGCTGGACTCCAGACCCAGGTTTCAGTCGCTTAGAGGGTGGAGCAAATAGCTTAGCCCTGACCAAGCCACCTTGAATGGGACTGTATTATTAGTTCAGTAGCAATTTCAGTATTTCGGGGCCCTGGTTTAGGTCAAAGTGGACAAACAGCCTTGCCCTGGAAAGTGGGGGTGCTGGGGTGGTGCCTGCAGCTGGAGCCACTGCAGCAGGGTCCCTGGACATGGAGTCCTGACACCTCCCTGGTGCTTCCCACCTGGCTGCTCTTCACCGTGTCCCACAGCATCACCAGGTGCTGCCAGCAAAAGCCTCCTCTTGCCAACAGGAGTAACAATTTGAGGTAAAAAAGTGCAATGACTGCGCTTGTGAGCTACTGTGTGAGAGCTACAGGCATCAGAAAGGCGGTGCCTTACCAATGTCTGCTTATGCAAATCATGTCGTTTGTCTTTATTTCGCCTTTTCCCTGATTGTATTTTCTGAATTGCCATATGTACTTCTTGTGATATTTCAGTCTTGTCAAACTGAGAAAGCCTTATAATTAACTTAGGATATATACCAAATAAAATAGTCCTTGTCATTTTTACGGTGCAGTCGGTCAATAATATTACAAGTGGCCTGTAAGTTCCCCCCCCAAAAAAAAGGTGTCACTTGTTTTTGTAATCTTATGTTTGGGGAAAAGGCATTGAGAAAGAAGAGAATTTTAAAATTGCACAATTACAGTTGAAAAAAACAGAGCAGGCAACGTCATGCGTTTCTGAAGAGCACACTGTTTAATTTTATAGTAACAGTATTTTAAGAATGCTGACGGTACACAGGAAAGAAGTGAATAATTCTTATTGCAAAACCCTGATGGTTTGGTGTATTCAGAATGTTAAGACTTAATCAGCTCTGGATTTCTCTTAGAAAAAACAGGACATTTGGAGAAAAAAAAAAAGCCATCTGAAACAGTAGTGATTTATCAAAGCAGCATTCAAATAAAATAAAGGTTTGGCATCCTTACTTAGAATAGGCTGGAAAATGCATTTGTGTTTTCATGTACCCTTTTTTTTTCCTGATGTGCCTGATTGACTTGTTTTAATACTGGTGTTATTTACATTTCAGGGATGGGCCTCTATTATGCAGGAAATTGTCCAAACCCCTACAGCTGTATTTTAAATTGAAATGACTTTTTTTTTTATGAAGTGATTGTGCAGACTTAATTTAGTAATCTATTATTAAATTTATAGTTTCAGGCTGTATAAGTCTTTATATAGATTGAAAATGGGCACATACAAAAATCTAGGCTATATATACACCTGGTTCTGTATATTAAATCTTTTACATATGTTGTCCATTTTCAGAAACAAATAAACTGCTGCTTTTGAAAACTCAGCTTCTCTTCCATATTAGGGAATTCTGCAGACTCCCTATGTTCCTTAGCTTCAGTATAATGCTAAATCAGTTTGTACATTAGTCTATTTTTAGTTATGAATGAACTTTATGGAGTGCAGCGCGTGCAGTGATTTCAGAGATTCTCACTCATAAAACCCGTGTGTCATGCGCCGCAATTACAGCAGTAAACATTATGCAAGCTCTGGGCTTCCAGGGGCCCAAGCCTTGAAATTTCCAGGAGGGAAAAGCATCCCCCTTCGCCCCTTCATATGAAATATCACACGTATAGTAAATCTCATCGCGTAAATTTGGTGACCTTGGCTGTGGCGGGCAGGTTTGCCTGGCATGGCAGCCGGGTGACACTAGAGGGCAACTGAGAGTTTTCTTTAAACCAACCGAGCTGGAGATGGTTTTAATATCAACTAAGTGTTTAAACTCGGTAAGGATTTATTTTCCCGTCTGCAGATTTCGTGTATGTAACCTCTGAGTTTCCACTGACAGAAAATAATAATCCAACTGAAGTTCTTCTGGGGGAAAATACAGCAGGAGCGGGTCAGAAGCCTGCTTTTGCCCAAATAAGGCTCTTTTTGCAGACCCTGTGTGTTAGATAATGATCAACTGACAGTCGGTCATGAGTTAATAATGCTGGATGCTGAAATATGCATACCATGTGGTATACAACAGTTCTGCGGAGAGAGACAAACATGGCTATAATTAGACATCTGAAACACAAGGAAGTGTGTAAATTGTTTAGTAGTCCCTCCACTTAATTCACTCAGATAATTTCCTAAGAACCAGTATTGACTACGAAAGAATATTGCACAATTGACTTTCATATTCAGTTTAAACCCTGCCCAGCTCGGATAAATTAGTGAGTACAGCTCGGATTTATTTGGATTTTTCTGAGTGCTAGAGATTTACTGGGGCTGTAACGCAGAGATGGGCTCAGTTGTGTTTGTGTTGATGTTTGGGACGATTACGCCGAGTTCGCAGGATTTGTGCTCGTTTAAACTGGGCACGTGATCTTACCATCAGGACTTTAAAGACGCCATTTTTGGGGCGTTTTGGCAATTGTATAGTTTCTACTCATTCCCAGCCTGACAAAGTCAGCAGAGTTCCACCGCTGTGTTTTACCGGTTAAAAGGTACAGATCCCTCCTCTTCTCGGCAATGCTGAGCAGCATCACCTCCGTGCCCCAGCATCAAAGCTCCGTATCAGGTGTGTGCAGGCCCCCAGGGGTGCGAGGGCTTTGTCCCAAACTCGATGTGGAAGCAGAGTTCTTCCCCAGCCTCTCCATGTCTGCGTGTGCTGCGGCGGGGTGCCCGGCCAGCCAGCTGCTGGTAAGGTTGGCGATAACCCAGAGATGTGAATGGGAGCAGGGCTTAGGCTACGGCTGCTGCTCCTATCTCCACCTAATGCCTTCTATAATCCTCGTGCTGGTGGCAGCTGAATGAAGTTATCAAAGGGGGAGCTTGCTCTCTAGTTTCTGTGTGTCACTTTACTAATATCTTCCTGCACGTTGGTTGTGCCTCACAAATTTTGATTATTTCGCAGTGCAATGACCAAGCGCAAAGAAGAAAAAAAAAAAAAGAAAAATGTAATATTCTTACACTAAAAAAAATATTCTTCCTTGTATAATCAGTTACAAATCAGAAATGCAAGAGGTTTAAACAATGTATTTGCTATTTTCACACTGTGTACAACTGGGTGATCATTGCTTCCTACCTGCTGTTGTCATTCACAAAAGCAAGGTCTCTGGAAACTGTCCCTGTTATGCTTCTTGCATGAATTTCTGCCAGTTCAGATTCATGCACAGTGTCCATCCTTTGCCAGTCAATTAGCCCATCTCATCTGTCTTATCTACGTGGGTACGACTGACTACGCATCTATTGTATTTCCAAGGTATGTAGGTCACATCTCCATTGGGTACTGCTGACTCCGCTAGACAGCAATTTCACAAACGCTGGCTTTTACTGGAGAGAAAAGGAAATATTGCTAGGAAAGCTGTCTTAACATTTGCGGTGTGTTCTTATCTGCCTTTTACTTTCTGAAGCCCTCTAATGGGAAGTCTACCTTGGGTGTTCTGCTGAGTTTTGATGAGACGGGCTGACTTGCATGGGTTTGCTGTACGTTTGTGGTTCTTGCTGCCATGTTTGCACCGCTTTTGTCTTGGCTGTTACATAATCCGTTCGTGCCTGCTCACTGTTTCCTCACTTTGCTTGCTTGCTTTTGCTTTTTCTTATTTAAGCCCAGACTATTCTGTGAAGTCTGTGCTTCCTGAGTGTTGCTGTGACCCTCCTACAGAAAGCGAAGCCCCTGTCTGCCGGGTGCAGCTTCCCAGGCGGTGACCTTTGGAGGCAAAGGGTTTTGAGGATGGAGAGACACTGCAGATTTCTGAGGGAGAGGAAAACTTGATGAACCCATGTCTGATTCTGTGACGCTGCCCAAGCACATGGTGTTTCATGATGAGTTACGACGATGTGTTTATTCAGGGCTTGAATGGTTCTTTCCTGTTAGTGACAGATAGAGTAGTGCTGGCTTGGTCATGTTCGATGCTTAACATAGGCTCAGCCTCAAAGATGTGAGTAGCCTGAGTGATGTCATCAGAGGTCTTTGCATGCTCCAGGTCTTTACGAGTTCTGCACATACTTTGCTGAATCAAGGCTACAGCTCTTTGTGTTCCTTGTCCTGCACAGCACGGTACTTTCACTGTGGTTGATCCTATACTCCTGCAGTTTCTCACCAGAAGAACCACTGAGTCATCTAATCTGGTATGAACCCCAAGTAGAGGCTCGTTGGCCAAAATTACCAGCAAATGCTTTCATCCAGTTCACCACCTTTTTTTCTGAAGGAGAAGGGAAACAGCTGTTTGAGCAAGGACTGCAGCCAGACAGCTGGACGCCTCCTCAGTGCAGCCAGCCAGGCTGCTGCAGCCGCCCGCAGCGACAAGGCTCTCCCGGCAGCAGCCCGGACCGAGCCCTCGCCGTGGCTGAGGCGGGATGCCCAGCTCCACTACGATATCTTGACAGAGCCCCTCAAATTGGATGCGTTTCTTCCTGCACTGTGAACGCCAGCTTGTGTATAGCTCAGGCTTTTCCTGAAGAGTCTTCCAAAAGCTGGTCATATGCATGTCTCCATCGTGTATGTAGGCTGCCTCTTTGTACCTCCTGGCTTCTGAATAACGGCTTTTTCTCACCTTTGAGGCACTCCTATCACCTGGTGAAGGCACTTCTCAGTCATCCTTGCTCAAACCCAGTGCGGCTTGAGTTACTCAGACCTCCTCCTTGAATTCAGATCTCCCTTTGGCCACAGCATCTTCCTGTCAGGTTATGTTGAATTTCCAGGGGTTTGGCCTGTGAAGCATCACCCTTGGCTCAGTTGGTGCGACCTGTAGTCCTTGCACACAAGTTTCCCACTGGAGTTGTACTGAAGAGCATTGCGTTTGCCTGGTCCAGTTTTCCTTCTAATTACTTGTTTGTATGACTCGGCGTTCGCACTGTGCCGGTCCTTGTG
Source organism: Trogon surrucura (assembly GCA_020746105.1). NCBI lineage: Eukaryota > Metazoa > Chordata > Aves > Trogoniformes > Trogonidae > Trogon > Trogon surrucura. The sequence continues at coordinate 33,481,692 of CM036621.1, forward strand.
TCGGTGTGAACGTTACTGTCAGGGAACTTTTATTTGTTTCACTGATGGAATACTATCAAGGCTAAGAACAACTCCTGTGGAATTCCACCAGAAATATTTTCATTTGGTAGAAATTCCTCAGTGATGCCTGCTTTTGTGTCTATCGTTCAGCTGGTTCTTCATCCATTTAATATAGGCTTGAACAAAATTTATTGCTGTTTTTTCATCTAAGCGTTATCTAGTATTGAATTAGCTGTCTTACTGAAATGCAGGTAAGTTCCACATGCTCAGCTAGTTTCTCTAACCAGGCTTGTAGTTTCAAAGTGTAAAATAAGGTGCTTTGTTTTTCTTTTCGGTTGTTTTAAGATCTGGTTTCTGTAAAGCCAAGTCAATTGACTGGCTTTAATTATATTCTTTTGCAAGCGTATCATCCGGCTTCTTTGCAAATATGGAACAAATATTTACCAAACACCTCTGCTTCTTTTTTGAATCATTAATAACAATCCTGTCATCTGTAGCCAGTAATAGGCCTATGCTGGATTTTTTAATTATTATTATTTGAATTTGCTCTAAGGTCTACTTAAATGTCACGTATTTGTCAAGCATAGATTTTTCTCTGAAGTCTTCAGCTTCCCTCTTCCACTTATTGCACTTCATAATTTCTAACACATGGATAGATTTTGTCAAAAAAAACCCAAACCAACAAACTTTTTACATTTTTTAAAACCCAAATTATCAGCAGATCATAAAGAAGCTCAGATCAAGCAACAATTCTTAACTTTCAACCATACTGAAATGAAGAAAATGAAACTCCAAGCCTGATCCTGAATCTTGTCCCCATCTTCCATGGAAATGAAAAACATTCAATTTTTGGCATAGTTGGCCAACTTGATATTTGCAATGCCTCTCTCTTTTCTATTAAAAGCAATGCTCGTCTGAACTGAAATCCGTGAAAAATACCACCTTTTTGCTTTTTTCAGAGGTTGTCTGGTCAGGAGGGGGGTCAGAACAACAGTCTGCAGCAAGTCATATGTCTCCACATTAATCCACACAAGGAAGTGTCTGTTTCACTTATTTCCAAATGAGGATTATTTTCTTTAGAGAGGTAGCAAATTGATTTTCCCCACATGGAGCATGGAATATCTCATTTCCAAAACAAAACTTTCAGAAATGGCTACACAAGTCCACTCTTTCTCCATGAGAGTTAGCAGCGTGGATCTTTCATGTTCTCTGCGAGGTTCTTGGCTCTTGTACTCTGGAGTTTCCAGGTCAGGGCTGGCATGTTCGGTTACAAAGAAAGGAATAAGCAAGTGTTTGCATTTAGAAAATTCTAGTAAAATAGTTGTAGTATTCAAATTGTTTGATGTGCAGCTTGAATAAGCAAGAGGTGTGTATTTGTGGAGAGGCTGTGTGACCCCCCAGAGCTCAGTGAGGGCTTCAGTTGTTGGTAGGAGCTCATCACTGACTTCCATAGGTGGACTTAGGAACCTGTAGAAAGTTTCCCCAAATCCAGTTGTTTTCTAAACAAAGGCCCAGGGTTTTTTGTAGTGTAGTCTGATCTTCTGCTTTATTTTTCAGACAGTTTAATTTCTGACCCTTTGATGCATTACTACATTGGTTGCAACTTGCTTCTCTTCAACAGTGTGCCTGGGCGATAAATGCCCCAGGCCTTCTGACTCAGGCTCTCTTTCCAGGAGGCAGAAGCTTTTAAATAAACTTCCAGGGGTGAAAGGAAAACAAATTAAATGTAGGATCATGAACTCAGGATGCAGAAAAGGGAATGAGGTGAAGGAGAGAAAACAAAGAGATGGAGACCACAAGGAAATCGAGGAAGCAGCTTCAACTCCAGAACAGTATGCGAGATTAACCTTTGAGCAGTTTTTGAGACCGTGCTTGAATATAGCAATATGCTTTTTTTTTAACTTTCAGATATCGCAGAATGCTACCCTAGAGGGGTAAGTGTTAAAACTATTAAAACTGTTAACTTTCTATTCATTATGTTTTAAAAGGTGCAACATGTAAGCATGTTTTTCAGCCAAGAGCTAACTTTTGCCAGGCTGCAATAGGAGTGTCCTCAGCAACCAGCTCTTTGCCACCTGCCAGCAGGCATGGTCAGTTCATGGATTTTCTGGAGATCTGGGACTACTCTTCTCACATGGCTTTGATGGCCAGACATCTCTGTATGCCACCTCCAGCTTCTGTTTGGCACCTAAATTATGAATAGCGCTGCGATCTGACACATCCTGCCGTTTCCACCTGTCTGAGAGGGAAAGTCTCCTAGTCTCTTCTGTAGCTACTGATGGTTTTGCAACTTAGAGCCAAGGATTTTGGTATTACAGCATGTGTGTGTGTGAAAACTGGAAGACGTATGAAGTACTGGTGTGGTGCAAAAGGATTCTGTGGAGAGATGTTCTGCAAGGTGTCTACAGGAAGGAGAGGCTGTCGATGCATTTAGCAGGTGCACTGCAGCTTGTCTCATGCAAGCACATTCCTCTCTCAAGCTCAGCACCACGGTGCATCCCTGTTTATTAACTTCTTGGACCTTGCAGTGCTCCACCTTAATTCCAGCTTCGCGACTAGCTCCTTCTGGTGGACTCTCACCTCTCCTCTTTAGGTCTGACCTGACTCTGTAGGCCCACCCTAAACGTAGTCCCAGATCTTCGCTGGCCTTCTTTGCTGACAGCCTTGGACAATTTTACAAGCTCAGTTGTTTTCATGTTGTCATACTCTTGCAGTTGGCAAAAATACTGTTCCTTCCTTTCCTTTCATCTTTCCCCAGGACAGTAACTTGGCCAAATAAGCCAGGCAGCCAGAATCTAGTTGGTGGTGTAAGTTTAAGTGTATTGGCAATGCTGAGCAGCTATCCTGGTACATTCTTCAGCAAAATACAGTGATGACCCTTTTCCTTTTTTCTTTTTTATTCCTGCTTTTGAAGTGTTTCTAAAAAATGAGAGTACCAACAAGGCGGAATCAAAGTCATATCAGAAGATAGTTATGGAGATCAGAGAGGCCTGGAACAGGCAAGAACTTTGATCATGGGCATTAGGATGTTCTCTAGAGTAAGTAACGTGGAGCAAGCAAGAAAAGGTACATGGTTTAGTCATGAGTACAGTACTGTTTACTTACATGGTTTGCTGAGCAACCAACAAGGTCCAAGGTTATTTTGGACTCAGCATGAGTAAGTGATCCAGGTATGACACATGAGGTAATGCATTCCAGGCTCGTTAAAAACTCTTGGCTACTCCACGGATTTTGACAAAGTGCCAACACAGCCTGACCTCAGCTGTGTGAAGGCCACTATGTTTTTTTAACACCCTCCCTATAACAACACATCTTTTACACCAACCAAAATATGTGCATCGCCAGAACAGTGTTGCGGGGAGAGTTGAACTCACTGGACTTCCAGTGATAACCAGACTCCTAAAAAAGAGAGAATTCTACTGTAACTAACCTGCCGAAGTTAGATACCCCAAAACAACAGCCATTATCCCGGCTTATTTGTGTGTCTATAGTGGCTGTGTGTGCATAGTACATTGCATTCATAGCACAGGCATGGCTCAGGTGAGCCTGACTTGATCGTGGACTTGGTAACAGGGAGATGGTACCTCCAATGAGAACTTCCCCTTCCTGGGGATGCAGGTAGAGAAGGTGACTGCTGGAGGTGCTGTCTTTTTGTAGCGGCTTGCGGTTTTCCAGCTGCTGACCTCAGCAGCTCCCATGGATCTCATTCTTGGGCACTTTTCTTTCCTCTGCACAGAACTTGCCACCCTCAGGTTTAACCTGGAGCTGGGAGTTGTACTAGGTGATCAGGCTTAGAAATGCTTGTTTCCCACATCCTGCTGAGCATGCAGGGTCCCTGAAAGCTGAGCAGCTGAGGGTGTAGGGGCAGGAGAGCAGTGGCCGCAGCCTTGTGAATTTTCAGAGTGGATGGTCAGCGTAGCCATCTCCTTCCTCACTTTCTGGCCCTTCCTCTGATCACTTCTGATATCCTGATGCTTTCACAGGCTGATGAAAGTGCTGGAGGGGAGGATGTAGTTTTTGAGCAATGCTGCTGTTTTGCGGCTTCGCGAACAGAGAGGACCTCCAGCTTCAAGGAGGCATCTAGCTGATCTGAGCAGCATTATCCCTGAGCTCCACTCTTCCCTGTATGCCTCACTGTAATCTCAGGAAGAGGCTACTTGAGTCAGCAAGGCACAGGCATGTGTGGGCTTCAAGTGGGTTTCGCTTCCAGAGGTCTGGAACTTGGAGATTTTGGCCATTTGTATCATGGCGGGCGCAGGTCTTTGCCAACAGCCCTTCCACGCCTGCCTGCCGCGAGCAGCAGCGGCTCTGCTCTGCCGGGACGTTGTCACCCACTGATGGCAGGCACGGGGCTGTTCTCGTTCGCATCCCAGACTCTGACCTTGCAGGGTGCCTGTGCTGTCCCGATAGCCAATCCTTGAATCACACCTAAGCAGAGGGAAATAGAATTCCTGGCAGCCTGTCAGAGGTCCCAGTGGACATTTCAGTAGCTGAGCGTTCTCCTATTGCAGATACATCAGGAAATGAAGAGGAAAAAAACCCCACAAATTGGCAAAAACAAACATGTTGTCAAATGCATAGGAAAGAAAGTATTTAAACTGGTAAAAGGTGGCAAATAAATGCAAACATTTTTACGTACTTATTTATTCAGTTTTTTACTTTAATTTGTTGTGCTTATGTTCTCGCCTTCTGGAAATACAGAAGTTATCAGGTCTCCCTACCACAAATGCTTTCAGAAAATGAATTTGAAAGCCATATGCACAAACACACGAAGAAATTGTTTCAGATATTCTCAGGTAGTCATGCCAGAAGTCGTCCTCCACCAGAAGGCAGAAAAAAACCACAGGATATTCACTTAGCTCTCCAGTACATAGCGCATGTCCAGTGTCATCAGGAAAACTGATTGGGACTAAGCCACAAACATGTGTGTAGAATTGCTTTAAAATAATTATGAATAACAAGAAATCTACAGTGTGCTCAGGAATATGTCATAAACGAAACAAAAAAATGAGAAGCATTAGAACAGATATATGACTTGTAAATTATTTCTTCAGTCCTAGTCATGTCTCTTAGCTCAAGAGAATAAAATGGGTATAGCTGAGATAAATAATCTTCAAATAATGTGTTTATTTGTAATGATTTAGGGAGCAAATGTTAATGGCTTTGTTTCAAGTGTAACTGGAACTATTTCAGATGTTTTCTCTCACAGAGTAGATACTAGAGGCGAAGACCTTCTCTTCTGATACTGATGCCTGTTGCTGCTTTTTTTCTTACTTGTGGGTCTGATCTTGAATGGCTTAAAGTGATTCCAAGCCATCCGGTGGGGCGCGCGGGGCAGTCCTCGCGTGTGCTGCAGGCACACGTGGTCCCGGCTGCAGCTCCTCAGGCACGGGGAGAATGCAAATACCCCCTTTCCGAGTGGGTTTGTGCCAGGTCTGCCCTGGAAGGCTCCAATTCAAACAGTGTTTATATGCAAGTTCAATATACCTGGAATTTAGGAACAAATGCCTTCTTGCTTTGAAAGCTTTTAGCAAAACATTAGGAGCGCTTTGCAGTGTGATAGAAAGTACGGTGCCAAAACTCAGGATAACAAGTATGTTTGGAAAACATTAAGCCTTGAACTAGTTTCTTTATTTGTTAAGAAAAAAAAGAAGAAGAAGAAAGAAAAGGTAATTCACACACAAGAGTGTTTGATCCTGGCTGAAGCACGTCTCTCTGGGGCTGTTGGTGGGACCGGGTTGGGGATGCATTTGTTCGAAGGTTAACATTTTAACGCCTGTGCCAGGGTGTAGTACAGAGAGGGAACGTTCCTGTTTTCTTGGGCACCTTTTTAGAGAAGATGTGACTGGTGGGGCTAACCATGGTCGAGGATCTGTCTGTCCCATCCAGGTCGTCTGCAAAAAAAGCCGTAGACGAGGGGCAACCGTCAAAGGCGGAGGGCTGAGCGGGGGTTATAAATACGGCCGGGCAGCGTGACCGGGGTTGGCAGTCTGGCAGCCGGCGCTGGAGTCCTCAGAGCTCATCCCACGCTCCCGCCAAGTCGCTCATCTCTGTTTATATGAGTAATGGAGCGGCTGGGGGAGGGGATTTGTAAGCACAGAGCAAATACTCTTAGTGTTCATTTTGTCTAAGACTGACATCCACACCAAGTCGAGACTCCCAGCGACGTAGTGTGCAGCCACGTGCTGCAGCGTTCATGAGTACAGATATAAATCAGGCAGATGTTTGTCGGCTGGAATGGGTAATAATTTCTTTCTCTCTTTGTTTGATTTTTGCATGTTAGCCTCAGATGACAATTTCAGAATTGCTTTCTGCAGTACTTTCCAATAAGCAGAATGTGCTTCACTGGAGATAGATAGAGATATTTCTATAGGGAGATAAACATACTTTTATTTAGACACAAATATGGACTTGCACACGTACGCACAGGCACATGTAGATTTACTGTGTGCCAGGGCTGGGAGAAGAGGAAAGATGTGTCTTTCGGACTTCTGGTTTTAAACCCAGGGCTTTTCTTTTTCTCTGAACAGACCAAATATGACACTGTTACTCAAACTATAAAATCAAATTAGCACCCTTTATTGTGTTTGCAAACTAATTAAAATGTAAAATGTCCTGAAACCACTGGCTTAGTGTGTGACAAATGTAAGATTAGAAACAATTAGAAGGCACTCAAGAGGTTTGTGGTATTTAGATTTCTGACATTGTTCTAATCATCCCTTTAAGTAATGAAAACAATGGTTACCTAGAAATTAAAGGTTTAAAGGAAATTATCTTCTTCAGCACAGTCATTAGTTAATGAATGTTTATCATTTTAAATGTTACCATAGTAGTCAGAGGATGATTTTTAAATCTGAAAGCAGGCAGGACACGTAATAACGAGCAAATATCTGCTTCATCTGTTATTTCTATGTGCGATCATAATTTATATTGTAATACCGCTATTGAAAGATGAGTCTGATATTTTTTATGATGATCCATATCCCATTCTGCGTATGGCTCAGCACAGTTAGGATTAGTCACTGTGTTATTTCAGAGCTGTTTTATCTTAAGAATTGGACAAAACTGAAAGTGATTCATGTTAATTTATATGTGTGGTATGTAACCCTTACGAAACAATCAATCACTTATTTCAGTGCTTGTCAACTTCCAGAACTAGTTGTTAAGGGGTTTTTTGATCCATTTCAGGACTCAAGGGTAATTTTTAAAATTTTTTTTCTTTTACTTTTTTAGAAGAACTTTGACAAAAATGACAGGCTATATAAACATTTCTTGGAGCTGCAAGGAATTTCAATATTTCAGAACATTTCCAAAACCAGATGTTTCCCAAAGTTAGAAATAGTAGTTAGTACTCTTACTTGAAGATTAGAAATAATAAATTCAGCATGCTGATTAATCCAAAGTTACCTATTAATATTCTATTTTGTTGGTTTTTTGTACGTTTGTGCTTTCTCTACAAGTCTTTTGGAGACCAGTGTTTGACTTTATATTAATTAGTTATATGAAAGTAGAATCTATTAGCCTTGGGGGATATTCTATAGAAACATATAGTGTGTCAAGATGCAACTGATGGAGGGTGGTACTCTCGTAATAAGCATTTACTGTAGACAGATGTGTACATTTCTGTGACTGATTGTAATGGAATTATATATTATGCTTTCAGCTGTTAAGAATCCAGTATAAGACAATGTGCTCAAATTGTTCTCCATTAATTTTCAGCGCCAAATCTTAAAGGCAGACCGCGCAAAAAGAAGCCTTGCCCACAGAGAAGAGATTCATTAAATGGCATTAAGGATTCCAACAACAATTCTGAAAGCAAAGCTGTTGCCAAGGTAAATCACTTAATAATACTCTTTTCAGTATGCTCTCCCTTTTTCAGTACAGCCCTGCCTTTGTTTCCCAGCGTGCCGTTTCAAATTTAGAGTGTAACTTATTTTCTTGGGGAGATAAATGTAATTTTTTTTCAACAGTTTTATTCTTCACTTTAAATCATGCCTGTGTTCAAAGTTACCAGCAACTGTAATCACCTAATGCTATCAGCTTGTTGGTAACTGGTATTGCTTGAGCTTTCTTGGCATCTAGTGTTAGTTTTCACATTCTGTGACACACAAACATAGTTTGTGACAGTATCTTCGAATTAAAAATAAACCTGAGAGCAGCTCACCCTGTTACAATGTACTTCTAAATATAAGTTTGAAGATAAACAGACGATGAAACAAGACTCCCTTCAGTAATGGTTTCTAAGAAGCACACACAAATGACATTGCCCTGATGTTAAGATCTTGACTTTTTTTAAATTAGAAAAAAAAAAAACCCAAAAGCCGTAAAGGCAGAAATTTGGTATGAAAGCTGAAAAGAAAAATCTGGGCTGTTTCTTTAATAACTTGCTGCTGAGCTGCATGTTCCAGGATTTGTTGAATAGTGCATGCTTTTACAGAGTCTTCTCTCTGTGCTGCAGTGCTTAGCCCATACTGCAAGTAAAAACTGGATCACTGATTTGTGTGAATCGACCTGATCTTTTAGATATTTATGGCTTTGTATCTTTTCCTTGAAATATTTTTAAATGGAGTTTTTGTAGTGTGATTTGTATCTTATTTTCTATGTTGTCGGTGTGGTTTTAAATAAGAATTTGGTTTTCTCTTTAAAGAAAAACCAGCACAAATGGCTTTTTCAAGATGATTTAATTTGAAACTGTAAGATGCAAAGACAGAAAATAACTTAGAACAATGCTTGTAGATTTTTATCTGAGGCAGAACTTTGTGATTTTGATACTTTAGAGCTAAACAGGTTTGCACAGACTGAGTTTTTAGGGCAACTCCTCCTGAATCCATTGTTTCAATAAATAAGATGGATGTCTATCTGAAAAACGCTTCCATTGTTGTAACCATCTCTTTAGGAAATACAGTGAACCTATAGATCCATTTTCGTTGGTATTGTTATACGCAGTGAATGTTCCAGGAGATTAGGAGGTTAAAGAGGTCAAGTGGAAGTGTTCTGCTCTCCGTTTCTCATAGGAAGGCAAATTAAATTCCACCTCCTCCTCCTCCCTGGGAGTTCAGTTAAAATTGTGCCTTCTGTTGATGACGATAAAAGAGGCTGAAGTTCATGATGAAGCTCTGCCCTTAAGTCACTGTTTCTCTTCTTTTTGTGCCCTATTGTGCTCAGTTGGAGTCTGTACTATCGTATTAGACAGGCATGGTAAAAGGCGATGGAGCCTGGTGTGTTGAGTTGCGGGGTCCTGCCAGATACTATAGAGTTTGCCTGAATGTTTTTGCTCTGTGGAAGAACATGCAAAATCTGTGGTGTGAAAATGTGTCAATTTGCCTCAGTTCCCTCCTCCCCCAAGTCATTTTCCACGTTAAAATATTACCAGCAAACTGCATCGTGGACTGTGTTATCAAAGCACCCTGGACTGTAGCACGAGTAGTTCTGCCTCTTCAGCACCTGATATATAGGTATTGGATAATTAAAAACAACAGTAGCACTTCATACCAGATTGTTTATCCTCTCTGTTTGTATTTGGGTTCACCCTAACTAGTCAAATGGGAGAATATTTCAGATAAGAAGTAATTCCACCTATTTATCTAGTCATACTGTGCTCATCATTGTGCAGATATTAATAGCATTAATTATGTCGGCCAGCTTAATTTCATTATAAATAATATACATGCTCATGATATAATGTCCTTGCATGTAGGTACGCTGACTTCACTGTGGCTTTTCACATCAATCTGTGTCTCAGGACTGTGGATGCACTTTAATAAGAGGAGGACAGTGAATCAGAAACCCTCTGCAGCTGATGTATTGCACTTTGTACGGACCCTGCCTATAGGTTTTGGGGCAAGAGTATTTGGGGAAGTGGAGGGAATGGAGATCTCGTTGCTGGGAACAGTTGGGATCTGAAGTCACCATCTTAAGCTCCGTGTAGGGCTCCGCCATCGGTTTTCCTCCTCCGTCCATGCTCCATCTCTAACTAATAGTGACAGCGGATCTGCGGAGAGCAGAGCTGAGCACTGCTAGTGTAAACAGGACAAATCCACTTGTGTCAGATGCTGAAACATTTTGGCAGTGGTCCTGACTGTATTCCTGTTCCAGCTAAAATCCCTTTTGACCAGAAGTTGTGCTGCTTTCATCTTCAGGTCATAGCACCCAGCGACTGCAGCAGCATCATTTCTCATGTGGGAAGGTGATGGCTCTGACGGAAAAGCGGTGGCTTTGGGTCAGGAAATGGCAGAAGTGGCATTCTGAAGACTCTGGGTTTGAGCCTGTCAAGAGCAACGTGAGCCACATGGTTGTAATGACTTGCTGCATTTCATCTTCTCAGCTGCCAGTGCCTAGAAAGTTTTGTACCTCCTTACAACTTAGTTCTCATTAGGCATGTTTACCTTGAACCATCAGCAGATCGTTTTGTAGGCTGTAACTGTTACTTGGCATGGAAGCATTTGGTTGGGTAGGAGTGGCTCTGAGTAAATTCCAGTGTAGGTGGCTTATTAAAAATCGAGCAGCAGTGGGACAGACATTGTGGTCCTGAACCTGCAGGTGCTGCCAGGGGAAGTGGGTCTTTTGTGTACCACTTCTTGCTTTTGATCTCCTTGTTGGCCACTGTGTCTGTTTTAGTACCTCCTGGAGAACATCCCAGGGGAGTTCCCTCCCAGGCTGGGAATATAAAAATCACAAGAACACGAGGTCATCTACTGAGGCAGGACCGGCTCTCCTGGAGGTGTGTATATCAAGCTCTTCTCTCAAAATACTCTCAGGGTTACAGAGACTTCTGTACTTCATGTGTCATCGATGTTGGAAAGGCTTTTGGGGACTCGCAGGCTCCAGCGTCACCCTCAGCATACCTGCTTCATGCTCCCGAAGAGCATTCCCATTCCAAGTGTACAGAAATGCAGTGTGTCGTTTTAAAACTGGCTGATCTGACCGTTTCGAAGAGCTGAAAGGATTAACTTGTTAAACATGGAAATTGTCCCCAAATGAATCTACTCATTACATCTCCTAGTGCAAATGCTGAAGTAAATCTATCACTTCATTTGTACAGCAAGATCTGGGAAATTAGTTCAAAAGTTGCCAGGATACACTTTTCCTGTGGCCACAGGTGACCTGGCATGCTCTCAGACCTGGAGATTTATTCTGAGTGCCTCAACCAGTATCTGGTTGAAACTTCCAGATGCAGGTCTGTAGTGGTCTGTGGTGTGTGTGACCTCTGGCAGGAGAAGATAAACACCCAGACATAAGCACGAGTGTTCACCAGCCATTTGGTCGTGGATCATACACCTCTGATGGAACACGTGGCAGGAGGTGGTCGGATGTTCTCAGAGCTCATCTCAGTAGACCCTCAACTTATCCACAGCACAGCCCTGGGTTCCCTGTCAGGGCCTTAACCCTCACGTTCATTTTAGACATGTTGCGCTGAGGCAACAATGAAGGAGTTTTAACTCCTCCTGTCAAAACTGAATTCTCCTTTTATAACGGAGTGGTTCACACTTTCTGAGCAGAGCCAAGCAAACCTCTGCGTTCAGGACCTTCCTCGAAATCTTTGCCCTCTAGAAAGATTCCAAATTGTGTTTTGAGAGAGGAGAGTGTTTTTTGGTGCCTGGTGCAAATCTGGCATCATTCTCAGTGAGTTTGACACGTTTGTGCTAGATTTACACAAGTGTTACCCAGGATGGCATGTGACCCTTTTGGTTCTTGTTTCGTTGGTCATGGTATTCAACATTTCTTTTATCAAATGGTGGGAAAGTTCCAAACATGAGGCTTGTGCTTCAAACACGTGAGTGGATGAAGCATGGCAACCTTCGTCAAAGCTTTGTTGAACCTGACACTGCTTGGAGCCCGTCTGTTGCTTTTTGGCACTCTTGAGTTCTACAGGGGCTTTGACCTCACTTCTCTATATGCTGGAGAGAGAGAGATTGTGTGTAATATGGAGTTTACTCATTCCTCATGGCTTTTTTAATCTTACTTTGTTTCCTTTTTTCTCCTTAGGAGTAACATCCCTTGCTATTAGTTGGCTTGCATAGCAGTGAGCTTTGATTTCATTTAGCAACCATGCCCAGGCTGTCTTTGCAAACACAATTCTGAATTGTCCAACTTGAAAAAGAAAATTCATTTAAAAAAAATTGATTGATTGACTTTACCTAGCAAGTGGGTGACAAGACTGAAAAATTGTTCCTAGATCCGGTGAATTTGTTCCAAGTTTTAGCTTGCAGCATAAGTGCAGCTCAAATTAAAAATCTTAAATTTATTGAAATGATGCGTTCATACTGGGAGTACTAACCCAGTCTTTTGTATAGCTTGAAAACTGTGACAATGTAATTTAAACTTTATAAGGGGAAGCTGTTAAATAATTTTGCAAAGAACCAAAGTAAAAAAGTCAAGGGATTACAGCTCCAAACTGAAAAGTGGATGAGGAAATCTGATGCTCAATTAATAGGGAAAAAAATCCCATTAGCTCCATTGAGTTTTGGATGAAACCCAGGATCTTTACAGAAGTTTAATCAACGAGCATATCTAATAATAAAAGGAAAGCATGGTGGCTTATGTCGTAGGAAGACAGTATTTGTTTGAAGCATCAAACCAGAGAATATAGAGCAATACCATGGACATACTTCAGCATCAAGAGATCAAGAAAAATCCCACGGGAAGTCCATTTTGCGATCCCAGCTGCATTGCTTGGGAGCAGCGAGCCTGTACCTCCCGTGTCCAACAGGGAAATTTCTCAGCAGCATCGCTTACCTTGGAAAATTGTGGCCACTTCTCCCCTGTGGTTAGGAGCTAGCATCGCTTTGTGCAAAATCTGTGGAAAACTGTGGAGGCAGCTAACCTTAAGCCAGTGCTTTGTGCAAAGTTAGTGCCCTGGAGGAGTATAAAAGAAAAGATTTTGCTTTCTCTGAGCCTGAAACACAGGGTAGCTTTACTGAGATAAAATGAGCATATCATAGTCTTTCCAATTATATGTTTGTTGCTTGTTTACAAGCACTTCGGTAATGTTCTTGGTGGCATTTACTGCCAAAATGTCAACAAGTACCCAGGAAGCACCTGGTTTAGAAGTGAAGACAGTGAAGGAAGTCAGTGGCTTACTTGACCAAGAGCCTGCCTGTTCAGCAAGATACTCGCCTCTCCTAAACCACCAAATACAGCCTCTTACTGTCTCCCTGCTCCCTCTGGGAGCATGAAGAGCGTGTTTTGGCTTAGGGTGTGGAGCTGCCAGAAAGCTCCTCTCAGCATTCAAAAGCATTGCAAGCACAGTGCAAATCCAGAATACATGTAACCATCTCTACTACCTTGTATTAGGGGACTTCTTGTATTTCACTTGAAGCGCATTGATCCCCTCTTGGTCATGGAGAGCTTTTAAACATCAGTTTGCGGGGTTCTGCCCTTTTAGTTTTTGTATCCGTAAATTGTTGGAATGCTGTAGTTGTAGTTTGCTTGAGTCAATGAGAAGATTCTCTTCAGGAGGACTGCAGGATTAAGCTGGTCTCCCTGGATGTTTTTCCCCATGTTTGAATAGTGGTGAGAGGTAAAGTGGTTCCAGTTTGTTGGCTTCCTGACTGGCACACGTCTGCTCAGGAGGCCAGTGGGAGACCTGGAGCTCTGGGACTTCTGGGCGTTGGGGCTGCCAGCATTTACCAGGAAAGGCTCCAGCTGCCGGCATCTTCCTTCTGCTAACTACTTAGGCCTGTGTTTAAGTTTAAGCAGATGCTCAGACCCACTTGACTTAAGTCTATGGTACAGCAGCACCTCCGCTCGTGTGTGCTGAGAGCTCAGCGTGGGTAAGGCTTGCCAAGGTTTGCCTCTCTTTGGTGGGCCAAAGGAGAGAAGAATGTGTCATTTCAGAGCTGGCTGCTGAGCGTTCCCGGAAGGGGCTGAGCACCCTCAGCTCCAAGGGTTGTCTGCGGGAGTTGACAATGCTCAGTGTCAATCCTGGAACTAAGGTTATTATTAGACTTGCTAATGGCAAGTGTATGTGAGAGATGGGAGCTGTCTGTGACATAGCAATGTATAGTCAGAAAAATGCAGATCTGGAGAGCATTACCAATGCCTTATAATGATTTAAAGATGTGGCTATTTAAAAATGTTGTGACTAAGATTCAGAACAAGACATTTAGCTCTATAAATAGCTTCCTTTGTTTCTCCTCAAACACAGTTGCATGGTTTGGCCTTCATTTTTTTCAACAATCCATTCTGCTAGGAGAGGGCATTTATTCCTTAAATGAAAACTAAAAGGTTACCCAGATCTGATGTGACATCTTTTCTTTTCCCAGGTAAAATGTGAGGCTAAGTCAGCTTTGCCCAAACCCAAGAGTAACAACAGCAACTGTAAAAAAGGCTCAAGTGAGGATAAATCAAAGATTGCCGTAGGTGAAGAATGCAGAGCTGATGAGCAGGCTTTCCTTGTGGCTCTTTATAAATATATGAAAGAAAGGAAAACACCAATTGAACGAATACCCTATTTAGGTTTTAAGCAGAGTAAGTATCCTTTTTCTCACTTTCTTCTTGATATTTTAGAATGGTTTGGCTTCTCTGGAGAAAGCATTTGCACACAAAGGCTATTTTAAAGCCTTTTGAATGGAGGGGGACCGTGTTTACATCTTCACATATTCCAGTCCAGGCATTTCACTGTCTTATGCCTTGATTTGCATCTCTTCCTTCTGGGGTAGTTGCTGCCGGATATTTATAGGTTTAAATCCACTGATTATGACTAGAAATAGGCATGTTGAAAACTCCCTAGTTTTCTGTTTTGTAAATCTGCAGCGTCTGTAATGCCTTTCTTCTGAGTTAATAATATGACGTATCTTTATTGTGCCCAGATGTTCTTTATGAAAGGACAGATATTAAAGGAAGATGTTTAAAGGTGGTCAGGAAAGGCATGAAAGAGATCGTATTTTTAAGCCCCAAAATGTGTTTATAGTTAATAAATTACTGACTTCGGAGAATATAAAACCAGACTATATCTGTTTAATATAGAGCGCAGTGTTTAGAATTGCTTTGGCACATACAGTTTGTAGTGCCACAATCTGTAAAGCAGTTGTAGGTGGAGAAGATACAGTTGTAACTAAGTTTTACATAAATATTGCAGCGCAATGTGGGTCTTTCAGAGTTTCCAACAAAAGCTGTAAATGAGGGTAGTTTTCCTCCTTATCTATGAATTGAATGATACTTTATTTCCTTAAAGGGAAAACTCCATGGATTGAAATATTATTTACTGTAATTTATCTCCCAGATTAAAACCATGTGTTATTTTGATGACGAATGTCAAACCTGTATGTTTTACATAACAATTTACATACCTAATAGCAATTGGCACTGATTGCAACAGGCCTCCAGCAGCCATTATAAACTTATATAACTCCGAATGATTACAGTGTTTGTCTGAAAACTGGCTGCTTGAAATGGAAGTAAAATTAATGTACTATGAACAACTTCGTTGCATTATGCATTGATTCAGATTAAATCAAGGCCTGAGCAAAGCTCTTGATAGCTTTGGAACAGTACAAGGTTCAATGAGGCTTTCAGAGTGTTTTGTGTGGAAGAGAGGATTTATTTTTTTTTCCCCCTCCATTTTATTCTGCGCTCCCTCAAGCGTGGGGACAGAGTGGGCTTGAGAGACAAGCTAGAGTATTATTTCCCCACCAGGGCTAGGGCCCTCTGCTAACATTTAGCTGAAGTACACTGAAAGTTTCCTGACATTCATTATAAATTAGGGGCCTGATCCAGCAAATACTGAAATGCCAAGAGTAAGTATGCTGAGAAGAGCAGAAATGTTTGCCAGACAGAACTCTGTATTTGTCCAGCAAGACTTGTGCAAACATTGCCAGTATAAATAGGTTAGTGGGGAGAAGCAGTAGGTACGGTACAACAGAGCATCCCCCTGCAGAGGAAGAGGTCCTGTGCTCCTTGGTCCACAGTGTTATTGCTGAGTCTGGCCTAAACTGTTTGTAGTATGTCCCTGGGGAATCACTGTTTATTGGTGGAATAGTGCGTGCACCTTTCATGAAGCTTTCATCAATTTTTCTTCTAGCAACTAGTATAAAATAAAATAAAATAAAATAAAATAAAATAAAATAAAATAAAATAAAATAAAATAAAAGAGACAGCAGTAGCAAGCAGTCAGCCTATGGAACAGTGAGCCAGGATGAAATGCAGATGAGCAGGGAGGAGTTCTGCAGGACATAGCAAGCATCTTCCTCCCCATCTTTTTAATTGAGTTGCCTCTGTTCCTCCGACCCCACAGCTGTGGGCAAGGCACAACTACCCATACTGTAATTATTATGGCAATTCTTACTTGTGCTCCTTCTGCATTCTTTCACACAGGACCTGATAAAGCGCAGCTTTTTTTTTTTTTTTTTCCTAATTGATTATGAAGGTCATTATCTGAGCTGCAGTAAATATTGGATATTGTTGTTTAATCAATAGGCTTTCTCTGTGAGCTAGTGTGTGTCTCATGCTTGCTTGCTAATGAAATCAGCATTAAACAAATAATTAAAAGCAACATTCTTCCCAATAAGTAATTTTTATTATCGAAGTTATGGAAACATGGTAGAGTCATTATGCCTTGCCTCTTATCAGCAAAGTCAAATGAGCCCATTACCTTTGTCTCTGTGTATTTTTCCAGTCCTGTTAAGGAATCTAAGTGTGTTCTCTTATATGTAATTAAAAATATGTATAGTATGGGCTAATATTTACTCTTCGGATTATGTAAATACCTCTTTGGAAAATGTATCACAGGAGCTTTTTCAGGGGCTCTGAGTTTTTCTTCTCTACTTTTCTTTTTTAAAAACTGTTTAATTTACGTTTCTTTGAAATATGTTGGTTAATGCAATGCTTATCTAAATACTTATTGTCCCTCTAACAGTTAACCTTTGGACTATGTTTCAAGCTGCTCAAAAACTGGGAGGATATGAAACAGTAAGTGTTTAAGTAACTTAAATGAAATAATTGTGCAATCTAACTTTTCCCTGTTAGAAAAAAAAAAAAAGTAAAAGCAAACAATCATTTACTGCATTTTAGTCTAGCTGTACGAATTGTGGGTTTATTGGACCATTTTTGGAAATGGTCCCAATTGGTTCCAGGTTTGGCAAAAATTGTAAACTTGTCGTAAAAACTACAAGTGGAAAACATATGTAACTCTTCCCTGTCAAGGAAATTAGCTGGGTCTGTAATTTTTTCCCATGTTGAGAAAGGGCTATTATTGTACAACAAGCCAAGATTGCATAAAAGAAATTTCACTTGGCAACATCCCTGACATCTGTTCATGTCTAATATGGGAAATGTATTAAAGGCTTTCAAAAGTAATCAGCATTGTCCATTAAGGAATAGTATGCTGCAGTATCTTCTCTTATTCCAAGTGTAAAAGATCTTTATTAGACAAGGGTCAGTACCACATAAACAGGAAGTTATCAAAGTAATTCAGAAAAGTCTCTGACACTTTTTATCGGCTAACCATATCTGACAAGAGCAGCTTATTTTTAGCTCACAGGAAAATTTGATGACCATGAATTTTACAGCATGTATTTTGAACCAATAAAATATCAGAGCAACAAACTCAGATTAAAATCTTGAAATGAGAAGAGCTGCATTAATATGGCACATCGAGATGACATCTGTAATAAAAACCAATTGACATGGGAAGATGTCGTCACTGGAAATATTTTCTTTGCACACAATGATCAGATTAAGTTGTTCAGTTCCTGCCACAGTTGGATGAAAGAAATTATTTTTGCTTTGTTTACAAAGTAATCTGGGACATATCTGTGCTGTAGAGAAGTGACAAGAAGAAATTCAGTATCGAGAAACTGAAAGTCGTTTGAAATACAAAACTCACTGTTTTCTTTCCATACAATAAAGCATATTGTTGTGTAAATCAGCAGCCTGGGTTGATTAACTTGGGTGGGGCTGTGATTTTGTGAAACACGAAATCTAACATTCTCAAGAAAAAATATATGCTTGATTTAGCTTTTATTGTTCCTGTATCTTTCGTTAATCAGCACATACCGTGCTTATGTACAGGGGTGTGCATGGGTGTGGTCCTGGGTCTGTATGAATGAATAGCTACCATAGATCGTTACAGCAATTATGAGCCAACAGTAAGAGTTGTAAAGTGCAATGAAAAGGAGAGCTAAAATCTTGAGCTTGATCCAGAGCACAAGGAAAGGCTGGGAGGGAGATTGGGAGGAGAATGGCGTGTTTAAAGCGCTGAGGGAGGCGGGCAGTTTTTACAGCGATGTTTTGGATCTGCCTGAAGGGGCGGAGTACATAAGCAGGGATGCAGGAGTGGTGGCTTGCTGGAGAGAGCTGAGCTGTCATGCCAGAATGAGAGGGGTAAGGGTGGGTTTAGAGATGCTGGAGAAGGTGAACCTCAGTGCCTGGGGAAGAGCAGGAATAGGATGGTGACTTTGTGAATGTGATGCCAACGAGCCAGGTTTACAAACTGTAGCAGAAACATGAGAGGATCAGAGGGGAAGGATCACATACATGAGAATGTCACCCAGAGTATCATCTGTCCCACTCTTCTCTCAAAGCTCCCGTCCTTTTCTCAGTGCCAGGTGTTCTCCTTTCGTTAGGGGCATTTGTCACCTTTGATGAAAATGTACCGCTGGTGTTATTCTTCATAGAGAAGATAAGCAATTGCTTACTGGTCACTAAATGGCAAGGCAGGCGTAGCTCATGCCCTCTGACTGCCCAGCTTTGATTTGAAAGTGACTGGTTGAAGTGATGGGCTCGATCCTGTGTTTATAACGTGAGTGGCATCTGTGCTCCCTACCGAAAAGCCAAAGTTGAGAGGACCGTTGTGGTGCAGTTTAAGTTGTAGATGGAGCATGAGATTTCCTGACCTCATTTCCTTCTGTTAAGTCTCATCCTCAATTTGGATCTGCTTTTGCTTTACATTCCCTGAATGTTAAACCAGTAGCTGTTGCAGCCCTTTGACCTGTGCACACCCTGAGTTTTATTATTTTATGGCCAGTTGATACTCATTGAGTTTGCCAAGCTGCATTTGTTTGTATATCATATTTTATCACGGTGAGCATTGCTGAGAGACTTTTGTGTTTGATTGGTGTTTCATTTTCCAGCAAGGCAGTGGATTACTGGGATGACATGGACCTCGGGTAGCAGTTCCAGAATCTTAGACTGGTCTGCTTAGAAGTAGAAATTCTGCGTGAGTGCTATAATTCAGTAATGATCAGAATCCGCCACTCACATGCGGTGTCAATATCTATTGACAGTGAGATATTGTGTGTGGAGGAAAGGCTTTCTTGAAGCTACCCTGATACCCACTTATCTATATGGAGTCTTCAGTCTGATTTTAACAAATTATTTGTCCGTTATAAGGTCTTCATCATCTTTAACTTGTTTTAAAATTTTGCAAGTTTCTGGTTTATGCATTCAGATAAAAATGGGTCTTTTCTTTTGGAAGTATAGTAAAGAAAAGAATATTTTAAAGTGGATATTTGGTTTCAGTATGTCAGACATTTTATGAACAGGAAACAAATAAAAGATTGGTTAAAATCACATATGGAAACTTAAGAGTGGTCACATGACTAGTTTTTTACTAGTAAGTGTAGAAACATTCCCAGTTAAAAGCAGTTGCAAACTTTACATCGTTGCATTTGGCAGGGCAATGATAGTCAGCCCATTTTCAGTTTTATCCCCTGCCCTGTCCGACTTGTCCGTGTGTAGATGCTTCTGTGGGGCTTTAAAAACACCTTTGAGAAACAGGCAGGGATCATGTATGGTGTTTCCCAGATCCTGCCTAGAATCACAGAACAGTGCAAGACCTCTGAGTCCAGTCCTGTTGATTAAGGATCTAAAAGTGAATTAAACCAGCCAGGGACTAGATTTAAGATGTAGATAATAACTTTCTTAGCCGTCTGTCTGACTTTCCTCTATGGTCAGGTATCAGGGACTGGAATGGATCCAGTGAAGCTTGACAGAAAGCATTACCTGTACATACGGGGTATGCATATGGGATATTGAGTAGTGTTAGTCATGATTTTGTGTCGTATGTCATATTTAAGGGCTATCCAGTTAGAGCATTTGTGAGAGTCGTTTCTCATCTGTCCTTTATCTGTTTGATTACTAATTCTTAGTTAGTTGTCATCTATAAATGTGTAATACCACACTCCCATCTACTTCTTGCTGGACATAATACAGGCTTAGTAAAAATAGCAACCTGTACAAATTGGTTTAAGTCCTTAACAGAAGAAGCTGTCTCTTTGGAATTGGTGGGATCATATTTCTCTTAAACAAAGATACACAAGATGAGCATCTTTGTTACTAATTATAGGAGAGTGCATTGGGAGGCATTCCTCGTGGCAGACCCTCACAGTATGAATGATTTAAAAAGTCCCCAAATCCCTGGATGAAGTACAAAACAATGTCACATTCTATGGGGCTTAGCTGCAGTGGGATTTAACAGCGTTTACCTGGAATTTTCTCTAAGCCAACTGAGTAAAAGGTGCAGATGTTCATAGACGGGAAACTTCCAAGACTTCCCTAAAGAGTTGTCCTTGGAAAGTCATGAAGTGACATTTTTCCTTTTGAGCAACACAAAAGGAGTGCCTTGGCATGTTTGCAGAGGGCTGTGGTGCTGAATGACCTTTACCTGGAGATGTCTTAGAAAGATAAAGCGTAAAAGGAAAATTAGGTGGAACTTAGTCTTTGGTTTGTAGTAGCTTAAATTTGGCTGAAGATGGTGGGATCCTGTTTAGCTGCTGCCTCCTCAAAGCAACAGTAAAGTGCTTTAGTTTTTAAAAATTAATGATTGGCAGTCCTGCATCTGGGTTGGCCCAAAGAAACTGATGTGTCAGTAGAATGTTTTCAAAACTCCTGGATTCCAGCGGGCCCAGCTCTAGGGCTGTGAAACTATAGGTTAAAGCAAATTGTGGGAGAGGAAGACTACTTCAAACTAAAGCTGGCGTTGGAATGGGAAGCTGTCAGACATGAGACTGGCCTGTGCAATTGCTTTGATTAATGGGTGAGCCTGGAGCATCCTGCACTTTTAGAAATGTGATAGGCACTGGGAGGGATGTATATACTGGTAAGAGTAGAATAGAACAAAATGGAGAACTAAAGCAGCAAAGTGTCTTTGTCTTCTCTATGTTTTCTACTGGAGTGGGTCAACTTATGTCAGGAAACTGAAGCTGGATAAATCAAAAGTGTGAAATAGAAGTGTTCAGGACATTTGTTAAAGCTTTTGCAGAGTCTTAGTTGTCTTACGCTGCTGTAGCTCCATGCCCTTAGAAAAAAACAGCACTTTGCTCCTGAATGTTTATGGGAAATTCCCTGCCCAGGCAGCTAAAATATTTTGCCATTTTCATACCTTTTGTTATCTGCCTTTCCGTTCCTCCTGTACCCTGACCATGAGCATGTTATTAACGGGGAGCATGCGTGACCCCTTTCAGAGTGAAACCCACCATTTAAAAATCAGCCAAGGCAGACATTTTTGGTAGGAACAGCAACCATAAGCAAAGCATTGGCAAGCATGGCCTGTTCTGGGCTCTCCAAGAAGTTCCGAATCACTGAGGTGGCTGGGAGGGACTTGTATGAGAAAAGTCCTCAATTTGGATGTGGCCAGCATGAACATCCAGGTTGAGTAGTGCTGCCCTGCAGGACAACTGTGAAGTTTCTACAGTGCAGCTTCTCATTCAGGTTGTTTAAGGACGTAATTTATCAGTTACTTTAGTCCTTTGAAGTTTGTTAAGTATAAAAACTAAACTTGCCAGAGCAGGGGAGATCTCAACCCTAGGCTTTATTAGAATAACAATTGTTTCAGGGAATGTCAAATTTAAACTGAGCTCTCCATGTGGGAGGACACAGCTCTGGTAACTGCCAAGGGGTTCTGGTCCGTTGCAGAGGCAGAATTGGATAAAGCTGGACAAATGTTTGTGTCAGTACTATTATTCTAAGCAACACAGAGGAAAGAGACACCAAAAATGATCCAGGGGTTTCAAAGGGATTCCCTTTTGCCCTTAAAGTTGGTTGTGTTTGCTGATGTTCCAGCTTGAGTATCAACTCTTGAGTTAGCTCATAGTTAATGAGACTTGGGCTCTGAGGTTAACGTTTTCTTTTTGAAAAGAGAGGCCATGCTTCTTAGTCACATCTCGATGTTTAGAAAGGGGACTTGCAGTAGTCCTCCTGCTGACTAATCCTTTACTTTTGTTTATAGCTTCTGCACAGCATTGCTGTGCTTCACCAGAGCATCAGGTCCTGGCCCACAACCTTGCAAGACAGCCAGGCCGTGCTTACCAGAGGGCCAGAGATTGGCTTTGTGCATCTTTGTTCCCCTAGTTTGTGAGGCTGCCAGAGACTTGATTTAATATAAAGCCACTTGCAGCAGTCCTCAGGGGATCTGTGATTTTTGGGAGCTCCCAGAAGGCAAGGGCTGTCTGGCCATGTCTCTGTCCTTTGTCTGTCCCAAGGACCAGGGGAAGAGGGGTGGGAGATGGGACCAAAGGTAGAGTCGTCCCATCCAGACGTTCTTCCACAGCAGAGCAGGGTACTAGGTCCAACTTCTGTTGACCTTTCAGGTTGCAGAAGGAGCATCTGTTCAGATGCTCAAGAGGTGATGTTCTTCATGGCTCATTAGAACTCCAGTTCTTCAAGCCATATAGTAATAATAATAGGCAGAAGCCTGGGTAGCCTGGAGAAGAGACAACGTAAGAGCTTAAACAGAACAGACTTAAAATGAGCCTTATCCTCAGATGAGTGTTTTATTTGAATTTAAATAATTTTTTTGTGCAGAATTTATCCTTGAGTTGCAGTGTCTCTCTTGTGCCTGTGCTCTTTGGGTTGGTTACAGAAGACAGAAGATAAAATTAGTGAGTGCAGTCAGTCCGTTTTGCTTTAAATAACCTTTAAGGTAAAGTGACCCCCGTTTTAAAAAGTATCTATAGGTGCAAGCTATGTATAGGTGTCAGTAGTGAGTTGGAGATGTTTTCTAAGGAGAACTGTACAAACGATAACCTGAAGAAATCATAACATTAGCAAATGATAAGTCTCCAGCCACGCTTTTGGCTTTGGAGAACGGTTTCTGCAAAGGAAGGATTTTCCTTTTATATGAAGCAAAAAAGAAACACCTCTTACCCTGTAATATTTATTGATGGTAGCTCTCTCCTCTTGTTTAGATTAAAATTACAGGCCTCGGATTGCAAGTTGTAATATTTGTTTTCTACTGATTGCTGCCTTTAGCTCCTCAGTAAATGCCATTGACTGCTCTGTGGGTAACTCCGAAGAAGCCTGCAGGGCTGAATATATTAAAATCCACAGCATTCCACAGAAAATTACAAAACTCTCCCCAAATTGTCCCCACAATTTTCCACTGGTCTTCTTTATGAGCTGCAGGCAAAAGAGGGTGATCTGTTGTGCTTGTCCTATTTCTGTTTTTCTTCCTGTTTTAAATATAGCAGAATATATAAAATAATGAAGTGGTATTCAGAAACAATTCTTTTGCCAGGTCTTCCATGTGTTATTCTGTATAATCCTAATTTCTGTGCAAAAAAACAGAACCATGGTATGCAACTCAATATGTTACACAATGTTTATTTTCATCGGCGTGGCCCAATATAGTACATAACTCAAGTATTAACACTGGAGTATGTTAAGATTTTATTACTTTTTGATCTTATGTTTTGCTGACATAAATGGATAAAAATAAACAGCTTGTAATATATAGAGTTTCGGACTGTGCTTTTGTGGATTTACAGAATTCTGTGGTGGATTTAGATTTTGCAGCAGATTTATTTTCTCTAATTCAGTTAAAATAACTATGTAATCATTGTTGGTGCTGAGTATGGTTTGAACTTCATTTTCATAATTCGCTGTGGGATTTGTCTGCGTAACTTCTGATGGTTAATGACCCTATATTGATTGAGATTCTCTTTTGTGAGACCGTATTGCTTGTGGCTTGATAATGATTACTCATTATCAGTCAGATCACTCCATTTTAGAGAGAAAGAAAATAGACATAGTGTTAACTTATTGGGGAGGGGAGGAAGACAACACTCAAAGCTCTATGCACTCTGTATATTCTGTAGGGGCTTTTATAGTGCTTGTAGTACATGCTGTTCTGAAGGTGTCATACATGCATTTGTTGTTGTGAGCTCAAACGCTGTAGAATCTGCAAAGATGCAAGATTAAATTTTCCATTGCCATTTTTACAGATAACAGCCCGTCGACAATGGAAACATATTTATGATGAATTAGGTGGTAACCCTGGAAGCACAAGTGCTGCTACATGTACTCGCAGACATTATGAAAGGTAAGATAACAAATCTGAAATGCTAGTTTAGTAATGAAAAAATTAATTTGGAGAGCATTCAAAGCATTTTATAAAGAATTAGAGAAAGAGAGAAAGAGAGAGGCTTCTTAAAGATACAGTAAGTATTGCCTCAACAGTTTAGTCAGATAATCCATTGTAATTTAAACCAGAGGGTATGTCTCCAATGACTAAATAAACAAGCATCTGATTTTTCTTTGGTACATATCTTAATTTTTACAACAGCTTTCCAGTTAAAGAAGCTGAAAATCGAGCGAAACATAGTCAAGAAAAAAACCAAGAAGCGACAGCTAATTGATGCAAACGCTTGTCTTCTGTTGTTTTTTAGGAATACCAATTAAGCAAATTGTGGTTGTGATCAAAATAATGGGGTGGCCCACAATGCAGGGTGCTGTTAATGTTGTAGGTCATGCAGAGCGTTGCATTCCTCTTCTCCGTGGCATTCCTTCCCTCCTCCTTGCCTGCGAGCTGCTGCCAAACACTCTTTCTCTGCAGCCGTTGTTGCTGGTCAGAACTGTTGATTCCTTATTCTTCCCATGTAGATAATAACTTCCAGGGCTTGCGAAGCCAACATGCATTGAATAAAATACTGGAGCTGGAATGTTGTTTTGGTTTGGTATGATTTTTAGAAACAACTCTTGTTTTTTATTTCCTTTTTTTTTTCTTTTTTTCTCCCCTCTCCTCAGACAAGCAAATGTAAATAAAAGCTTTGTAATTTCATGCTCAGGTAAGGAAAATCCAGTCTCTTGCTCCCGAGCATGAACAAGTTACTTTGCTGCGGTCAGGGAGAGATTGTTCTTACCTGAGCCATGCTCAGTGGGCAGTTTTTCACCTACTTTTAGTGCCTTACATGTTGGCTACTCCAAGGGAGACACTATCCTCCTCATGGTGGGCAAGGTTGATTGTTTACAGGGGACATCTCCAATATAAGAACTTGGGTGCCCAAAGAAGTTGCATGTAATGCCACTATGAAAGTTAGAAGGTTTCTGGAGATGGAGCCAAGCAGCGGAACAAGTTGAGTGTGTGGCTGTACACATCAGATGGGTTCTTTCCCTGCCTTTGCATTGCAGACAAATCTTATAGATTGTTTTAATTGAGTCATCAGATTGTGGGTGTTCGGCTCTTCCCCTCCCATCATTACAGCCCTAAGAGTCTCAGGGCTTCCTCTTGCGCCCAAGCCAGATGGTGGGTTTCAAACTGAAAGTCTGGGTCTTCCCTCACCAGATGTGCCTTGTAGGATGTTTATTTAACAGAGGAGACGCAGGCGTGCCTGAGAGTTAAGTCTCTGCAGGCTCCAGTCACACAGAGAGAAGGTGTTGCTGGGCTCTGTGTTGAAATCCTAGAGTCACTGAGAGAGTGCATCTCTTGTAGTTGTGGAAAAATAAATGAGCCATTCACAAACACTCCATGAACCTATCTCTCTCTTCTGCTTTCGTGCTAGTGCTTTATTTTTTTGCATGCAAACCCCTTGAATTACACTCTTCTTCGATGCGTAGAGCCTCATCCATGTGACTTACTCAACAGTTAGTCAGAGATATTCTGCAAAGTGCCACAGAGCCGCTTGTCCTTGTTAGAAAACCTGATCTTATACATTGAAAAGCCTTTCCAGGCTACACACCAAAGACCTCAAGCTTGAGTTCTTAGGTGCCGGTCTGTTCTGTAGTTCTGATGATATGAGGCAGCACCTATTTTTCAGGTCCCTGGCAGACTGTCAAAAGACAGCATTTGGAAAAAAATTCTTGTCAGACTTTTAGGTTAGGCCTGAGCTCACCTACATGATGCCTTACCAAACCTGGTCTAAAAAAACCAAAATGTGTATACAAAAAAACCTCAGTGACTAGTCTCATCTCTAGCTTTCTAGTGTTAGACACTTTTTTTTCCGGCACAAGAAATCTGTATTAAGCCTCAGACTTGGAAAAAAGTAAATGAAATCGTCATGGTTTGTTTCAGCTTGTAATTCTGACTACAGCACCTGTAAATGTAATGCTCATTTGTAGCCAAAGTGCTCAGATGACATTTAATCTAAACCTAGAATTGCAGTGCAGGAGTACACATCCATGATTCAAGACACACATACATTTTCTAACTTGGAGGTGAACTGTAAAGCTAAACTGGAAATTGAATTAAGCTGGGAAGTAAATGCTGAATAAACCTCATGATTTTTCCTTTCTGAATCCCACTGGCCTTCCCTTGCTTACTGGAGGCAGAATAGGCAGTTCCCCGACTTCACTGGTCCTGCTGCTGTTTGACTTAAGCTTGCCATTCATTTCTGCAGCTTGATCTCAAGGGCATCCATGTAGCATTAACTAGGTTTCTTCCAAGATGACAGAGGAGCTACTAGCTGTTTGCCCTGGCTTTAACATATCGAGGCTGCTTAGGTGGCAGCAGCCTCTCGGTGACATCCTTATGATGCCGAGTGGAAGGGCACATAACGTCCCGTTCAGGTACTGCATCCCAGCTTCCTGCCCTCTCCAAGTTCCCCTCTGCAAGATGGAGTTTCACACACAATTTCAAGGGACAAAAAGGAAAAAAAAAAAGGAATATACCTTCCCCTGCCAAAAAGAAGAAAAAAAAAAAAACCACCCGAGAAATGCAGCAGTCAGAGTTGCCTCCCTGCCTAGCAGATCCCGTGGAGAAATGCTGCTTTTCTCCAAAGGTGCTTATAACCTCCGAAAAGCCAGCGCATTGTTGCAGACCCGTGGTACCAAGAACGGCAAAAGTTTGAAGCAAAACCGAATTTAAAGGCTGTGGGGAATGCTTTGCTCCCCTCTCTGTGCCCCAGTGTGTGGAGCAGGGGTTGTGGTGGGTGCTGTGCCATAGGTGGGCAGGGTGCTTCTCTTGGCACGGTGTTTGCTTCGTTTCCCTGGTAAGAGGGAAAGAACGATTTTGTGTGCGTTATCAGCTGCTTCATTTTTCGTGTAGTATGGTTTGTGTTTCCAGTAACTGTTTCCATTTTAAAACGAGGCGAGGCTGCCAGTGTTTCAGTAAGTGTTATTCGCATATTAGTTAGACAACTTCTGTTTTATTAATGAGTATAATAATGAAAGTGCAGGTTGCCGAGTAGAAGCAATGGATGTTTTTATTTAAAGCATAGCAGGCATCGTATAATGCCAATGAATGCGTTATTGTCACTGTAGGCATGGCTGGTCTGAACCTGCCTCTGATTGGGTTATTACAAATAGGCCCAAGCACTTCATAAAAATGTCTTTGTCAGCCTAGTTTTCCTTCCAAACCTATTCATCTTTGTCAGTTTTTAATATTAGTACCAGGCTCTTGGCTATAGTCCATTAGTACTGTACTTAATTGCTCATGTTACAGATGATTACCAATATAAAAAGCATTAATGTTTTCCCATCGTGAGGCTGTTGCTCTGTGCACGATTTGGACCGTACAGAGCTTACACGAGTTGTCGTTGTTCTGGTTGTTACTTTCTTCATCTGTGGTCCTTTAATGCGCTTACCTTGCATGATCACAGAAAGCTTGAGGCGTGTGCGGTTGGCATTAGCTGATGCAACCTGAACATTTCCTGTGAAACTCTTACAGCTCTTGTCAGTACCCTACGTCTCTCTCTCTCTTATCGAGAAACCCTCAGAAACGTCTGTTTTCTGCGAAGTACTCTTCCCCACACTGCCTTCCCCTAATAGTGCAGATGTGGTTTTCACATGCAGGGTTTGAGGTTTCTTTCGCTTTTACACGAAACACATGATCAGCAGCTTTAATTCTCTGGCGTGAAGGATAGACTGTGTTTCTGCAGTGCTGATGACGTTGTTGTTAGGGATTTTTCATGTGTTACTCCAACACTCTTCCCCAAAAAAAACCCCAGACCAGTACTTTGCAAGGTATGTAAAGTTCCCAATAAAATGCGCTGAACAAAACAAAAATACGAGCAATTGCCTGTTGTGGCTTTTTTTCTACCTCCAAGTCTGGCTGTGATTCATGTCGGTTTCCTCCAAAGCAAGCTACACACCAGCACACATGGGCTGGGGAGTTGTGGTGTGCAACGGCACGCGGTAACTCTCCTCCACTACTTCGGGGGACCGACGTGTCAGCGTTGGAAGGTGTCGTGGCAGGCAGCTGGACAGTCCCATAGAGCAGTAGCCCTCCTGGCCGTTTTGGGTGCCCTTGGAGTCTTCAGCAAGGATGGACTCGGAGCATCCCACAGGTCATGTCAGGCTTCTCAGCAGTGCCTCTGATGTCCTGGCCCTCGCAAGTCACTAGCGCCTTGAAAACCACCCTATCTTGTTCAAAGCCATCTGGAGAGGGGTTTATTAAGGTTCATGCTCTCATCACGTTCTGGCAGCTAAGTGGGAAAGTGTTCTGCAGAGCCACAACCACCCAGGACTTGGTAAGGCAAGATGGGTCCCCAGAGAAGGTCGTGATCCTTCATAGTCGGGCAGGGTGGCTGTGCCCACACTTTGGACACAGAATCTGCAGAGGGTTTTATTCTGTGAGTCTGTGAGTGTGACCCCTGGGCATTTGCAGAGCACCCTGCAGGTCTGTCCCTTAGCAGGGGACTAAACCCCAGGAGATCCTGTCTTGAACAGTTCAGAGTCCGTTCTGCTGTTTTTCTGGCTAAATCAAACACAAATATTGTATATTATCAAAAACACAAGGCGGGTCAAAATGAGTCCCTTACGTGGTTCCCCTTTAATAGCCATAAAGTCCCTCTACCCTAAGGGTATTGTGCAGTAATTCAATATGCAAGAGAGCGCCGCATTCCATGCAAATGTTGTTTGGTTTTGTTAAAGCATTTGGATAACTTTGATAACATGTAAGCATTTCAGTGCAGTTCTGTAGGAAATAGCAGCAAATGTTTGAGGGAACAAAAATCTGGAGGCTTATGTAGCATCTACATGAAAATGCTTATCGTTATCTTTTAATACACATAGTAATTAATAGAAGGTTTTGATTTACACTGTTAAGTGTGAAAACATCCTCAGGCAAAAATTAATCAAATGTTATGTCATCCTGTAAACTACAGCTAGCTCTTTGTTTGACCAAAAAAAACTTGCCAAGCAGCAGTTTTTTCTCATTGTTCTAACTTGGTGGTGTTATTTTTGTCTTCACCCCATTTTACTGCCCCCTCCCCCCACTTCAGCAAGTCCCAGACTCCCAGAAAACTTTGCAAGTTGCAAATTGTCTCAATAGTTTTCCATCAAGTGCAAATTTAAGCTTGAAGATAGATGAGGTGTTTCAGTTTGCTCTTTCTTTTCCTGGGTTTTTGGTTTGGGGTTTTTTTTCCTTTTGATAAATAACAAGAGGTTTCTACTTATGATTTTCTGCCCTCAGGGCTTTATCATTAAGATTAAATAACTGTACTCTCAAACATACCACTGAACAAACATCTTTTCAATTATGTGAGTAACAGATGCTTCAACAAAGGAACTATTGAAAATTCAGAAAGCTTCCCCCCCTTTCCCAAAATTTAAAAAGTATCAGATGACAGAGGAATGTAATTGTTTACCATTAAAACAGATCCTTAGCTGTCCATTCAAAACATCTGAAAAGAAACTTTTTTTCAAAATTTCTGGGTGTTCAGCCCCTGAGACTTAGTCACCGACACTGGAGTCAGCAGGAATCCATGGGTGCAAGAGTGCTGGACAGTTGAGCGCTGCCTTCCAGTGCGTGGAAACAGATGACCTCTCTCCTCGCGGGGAATTGTTCTCCCAGCCACATCCTTCTCCCCACCCAAGAGTTTGTCCCAGCAGAACTGGGTGATGCCATGTGCTCTTGGGGTCCCAGCACAGTGACCTCATTTCTTGACATCTAGGAGTTAGGGACAGGCTCTCCACAAGAGGACAAGCCCCTTTTCCTGGCTGGGAGCTAAGTTGCCCCAGGAGGGTGCTGCGCAATGGGAGATGTGCTGTTCTCCTTTGCAGGAGCAACACCAGGGATGGAGAGGAAGGCCTTTCCTCTCAGATACCCCAGGTCTGGTGGAGATCTCCACCATGTATTTTAGTGCACGACTTCACTAACATGGCAGGGGTTGCCCCTAGTTTGTTCAGCTTTGTGCAGTGGAGGTGTGACTTAGGGACCAGGGAGGGTCAGCAGGATTTTGGAGTCCCTCCAGGAGACCTGCACTCCACAGGCAATGCCAAATGGCATCTGTAAGCTTGTCCTGAGCACGGGGACCAGGCACTGAAGGGATTTTCTGGACCTATTGAACAAAATTCATGTCTGCTTTTAGATGCAGAAATGGTGACTTTGGCTAGAACAGAGGCTTGTAGCGATTTTGGTAGTGTGACCTGGGGAAGCTGCACTGTCCCCATTGCCCTTCCTTTGAACCTTTCCCATACCAGAGGCCAAAGACTGAGATTGTGCATCTCCCCCTGCTGAGCCATAGGATTGAGAGTGCTTCCCTGGCCTAGCTGTGCAGCTTAACCAACAGCTGCATCTGTAATGTCACTAATTTCCAGTTTACTTAAAACAAAGTGTCTTTGAATTCCCTTACAGCAGCGCAGTTCCCACCTTTCAGCAGTGAGCCATTCTCATTACCCACCAGCACTCCCAGTGGGCTGTGAGGAAAGCTGATGATGAAAGGATGAAAGAGCCATTTCTTTAAGGCAGGAAAGTTCTTTTGGAAGAAAATTGAACTCAAACGTATTTTGTCTGCACTGGTAAAATACATGCCAGTTTTGTACTTCAGACAAATGCAAATAAACCTATTGCTATTGTGTTCTGCACAAAAGCACGCGAGGCTTGCTTTCGCAACCCCTGGATTGTACCATGTGCTCGGGGTAAATAAGACTTGAGGAACGCACTGCTTGATTTCCTCTACGTATTTCATACTCCCATTTTGGAAAACAGGCTGAGACCTTAGCATTTGGGTCCTTCCTCTCCCCTCTTCTCTGCTGGCAAATTGTCGCTAGTGCTGTCAAAGGCGGCTTGTTTCCTGTGCTTACGCTGACAGCATTGCTCCAAGCTTTATCTCTTCTGAAGAGCATCAAGGCAGGACTTCTCTTGGGATCAGAGCTCAGGTGTACCTGCTGGTTCCTTAAAACAACTGAGTGTTTTGCCACTGAGTTTCTAGGGAACACACATCGGGTTTCTCTCACTGAGGTTTTGGGTAGGGGCCCGCTGGCTGCAGGGGTGCAGGTGGCTCTGCCCAGCTTGGTGAACCAGGTGGTTGCCCCGTAGAACCAGGCAGACTGGACATCTCATCCCCCAGTGCCAGCAGTGCCTTCAGAGGAAGGAGCAAGAGCTGCTGTGGCATGAAGTGTTTTCCAAATTCCTATCGGTAAAGAGATTTATTGCCTGTCCCTTTTCAGTGTTTTTGAAACTCTAAGAGCTTAATGTTCTCATGATTTACATTAGTATCTAATCCTTGCATAATCTCACTAATCCCTTGCCCCAAGATATCCATCAGCAGTGAGTTCCACCGGTTAACTGGTCGCTGTATTCATTTGGTGGAGCAGATTTAAATCTTTTTCCATTCCCGTTGCAATCAACCTCTTTAACCTTCTGGCCAGATAGCGGAATGGGGAAGTATCTCCCAAGGAAATGGCATCAGTATTTTAAGTCCTTTCAAGATTATTCTTGGGGCTGAGAAGCTCCATTGCGTGCTGTTCTGTGTTGGGCTTGGAGCCCTTGAGAAAGCCAGATGATGTCAATGGGAGACATTCTAGAATATTTTACTCTGGCACAAAAAAATAAACAACCAACAGCTCCCCCCCCCCAAAAAATAAACACTGAAACAAGCAATGTAATAAATATTGTAGGGGTCGTGCTGAATGCCTCCTTCACCCTGTGTGTCCTGGGCATATGGTTCCTTCCTGGCCCGAGAGCCCCGTCATATCCATACACAGTGGGGAGAATTAAAGAGGAAACTGGCAGCCTTAACATTTAATTTCCTTCCCCTTTCTGGGCTGGTCAGATCCTTTGCATTATTGTAACTACTTTTTTTATCATGTCTATAAATAGATGTGCTCTCATGTGTCCTGTGAAGCAGAGTCGAGCCAAAAAAGTCATTCATTCTGCATAATCAATACATGAAAATGTAGTGGTTGCTGGCTCTCAGATGAGATCTTGTATTGTTAGTTCTGTAGCTGGGGAAAAAATGTTGACTAATAAAGATTAAGGGCTTTTTTTTCTTTTTATGAAATGCTAATGATGAAGACGTGTTTGATATACTGTGAAATACACTTCTCTAATGTGAAGTTTCTGCTTTTTGTTGGGAAAGAGATTCAGTCCCTGGAGGATTTTAGAATTTGTAAATATAAAATTATCTGCTTCAGTGTTTTTTAAAAAAAGCTTGGCAGAAAGCCAGATTACTTACATTACTGTAATAGATTTGCTGACCTCTGACATCTGCTGCAGAGAAGTACATTGAATTTTTCATAATATCGGATGATGCAGATCTAAAAACTCAGTACACTCTGCACCATTATTTAATTCAGGACTTAGTAAAGCAAAATCTTTTTTTGAGTAGCAGTTTATATGTGATTAAACTTAATATTGCCGATTGTAATAAATCAGGATTAGCATAGTACTGATTTGTTAATCTAACTTGTATTGATTTTAAGTTGTCTTTATTTAAAAAAAAAAAAAAAGACTGGCTTTTCACAGTGACTGAATTTAATAAGAAGCCCTGTGATAGCAAAGGCTCCCCTACTGTTTCTGCTCTTGGCTGGAAAATGTTATTCTTGTATTATTCCAGGAAAAAAAAAAAACTCATGCTGCTAAAAATCTGCTGCCTGTGGAAAGATTTTTTAATACAGTAGTGCTTACATATTCTATTTATGTTAATTGACTTATAAATAATACATTTTATTAATCTTAATATTGGAATCCTGATCATGATAAAGACCCTTTTATTTGGTCTCCTTGCAGGTTTTACAAGTAAATATTCTTTAGACCACAAAATATTCCCCCTCTTTTCCTTTTTTTATGAATACTTTGATACTTCCTCCCCACAGTGAAATACAGCCACAGTTCAAAGCGACTGAAAACGTGGTTGTTGTTTCCAAAGCACGATACACTCGAGATATCTGGCTCCGGATTTTTGGACATCGTTGTACAAAGATTGATTAAAACTTACCTGCACTGCAAATATTTAACAAAAAAAAAAGAAAATAAGAAAAAAAAAAAAGAAAAAAATAAGGAAAAAAGAAAAAGAAAAAAAGCACTCCTCGTGCTGGTTTCAGACATGTCACATTCTGCTAAACTATTTGGCTAACAGCAGATCGCATTTTTCCGGTGTTGGGCAATATTGACCTTAAATTGGCTAAACCGGCTGCTTTCATGGCATGTGAGCCGGCTGCTTACATGTTCCGAGAGCTGTTCGAGCTTTATTACTCCTGCGCTATAAAAACTTCTAATAATCAAATGATAAGATCATATCCTGTGGGTAATTGTCTTGTACCATGACAGGATAACTGAAAAAACACTCGGGGAAAATTGCAACCGACGGAAATCTCTGCGCGGAGCGGGGGTTGTCGGTGCGGCTCGTCTCGGCGCTGCTCCCTGGGGTCCCGCGGTCCTCTCCAGCTGTCCCCAAAAGCCACCTCGGCGGTGGCAGGGAAGGGCAGCCCGTATGGAGCGAGGAGGGGAAAATCCTAGAACAAGCCGTCCTTGTGTTTTGATTCAGTTTTACCTTAGTCATGCCGCCTCTCCGATACACGAAACGTTTAATTCCAGATTTCCTGCCGCTGGCTCCGGGCCTTTGACCGGCTACGCAAAATGTATTTTTACTGCTGTCGGCCTGCCAGCTGCTGAGCTCAGTGAAAAATAACTAAAATGAAAACGTTGTACTCCCACGTGAACCCTTAAGATTGGGAAAGGAAATTTAAGCCAGGGTTGCTAATTAGCGCCAAAGCTAATGAGTTGTGGTAGAGGTGCAGGAGGAGGAGTTTGCGCCCCGCGCTACCCCACGAGGCTTGGCGGAGAGCACGCGAGCGGCCATGGGTCACGTCGGCCCAGCCGCGCTCCCGGCCCGGCCGCAGCCGCGGGGTTAATGGCAGGAGAAGGGCCCAGCAGCTTCTCGGGGTGTCCCGTGGGGCTCGGGACAGCGTCTGAACCCTTTCCGGATGGAATCCGTAGGTTTTGAACTGGTGACGCGTTCCCATGGAAACAAAACAACGTCAAACACTCCCCTCGCGGTGCTCACAATTATCGCAATGAAATGTGTTTTTATTAAAGGCGACTTTAAATATTTAACACATGGCAGCGTGGCCTCGGCGTTGCCCCGCGCGAAACCCAACCTTGCCTCTAGTGAAGTCCAAAGCGCTTTGTGCAGCGGGGGAGGAATTCAGTGTTTTCACCAGTGTTTGCACTTTGGGAGTGAAATCTAGCAGCCTCAAGTATGAACAAGATTATTTTTTTCTTATTCTGCTTAGTTATGCTTTTTATTATATAAACATTAACTGTAATATTACAGTGGGAAGCAGGTATTTGGCAACTACGTATTATTTTGCTAAGTTTGCATAGAGGGAGCAGTTTCCAGTTTTAGCAGCTGTAACATGTTTAAACTCAGTTTGTAATGGGATCTGAAGATGAATATTCCCTGTGGGCTCTGCTTAGCTTCATTACTGGAGCCCTGCCAAATTCGGGGCTAGAAAGTATTATTCACGCCTCTTTGCACATACCATGTCAGAGCATGCTTAGTTAATGAATTTTGTTTCTAATATAGCATAAATTAGGTTTATATTTTAACATAATTTATGTTGTATTTTATTAAAATGTAAAATATTATGATCACGAGCAATCTAATTTCAGCTCTCTTAAGCCCAAACTGTGTTTGAACATCTAAGTATGTAAATCAAAATTGCATGCTTAGAAACTGGTTCTAGGATAACAAACGAATATCTGAACCAAAGAGGTTTCTGCCTTGGAGTCTTAGATTAAAGATAATTAAGGATTCCTGGTATTTGAACAGATTTATGTTGTTTATAAGCAAAGTACGTTTTCTTCATAGAGTCAACTTGTCTTTTTTTAAAAAAAAAAACAACAAATTACGTTCGCTGTATTAAAGTTCATATTTTTAAAGTCTTAGACTTGTATTAATCCCACAGCGAGTCATTAATCATACCAAATGCATTATAAAAACTTTAATCACTGAAGTTGAAACTGAGATTGTAATGCAATCCATCCCTTTTAATTATATCAGTTATTTTTCCTTTCAGATCAAGAATTGCAAAGGGAGAACAGATAGATTAGAACTCAGTGTGCTTGATGCTTTCGGGGGAGAGCATTTTTTGTTTGTGTTTCTTGTTGCCTCTTTTGAAGTGATTTCATGCGCTTTGTGGAGGACGCTTCCACAGTGAAAAATTCCCTCGCTTTTAACTCTTCTCCTCTCTCCTTCTTCCTTAAAAAAGACTTGCTGGCGAAGGCAGGGAGCGTGGTGACTGTTGCTGTAGGGGTGCGTGGCCAGGGTGGCGATGGGCTGGTGCTGAGCACCAGGGGCCGTGCCCGCTGCCGCAGGTTTCCTGCAGCCCTACGCCCTCGTCTTCTGCCAAGTTCCTGGCACTTGCCCTTGCGCTCAGGGGAACCACCAGCCTGGAAATTGTGTAGCTGTTATCAAGTTGGCCACGGCTTTGTAGGTGTTTTCCTGGGGTTTGATGCATACTTTTAAGGGGAGGGAAAATAAAAATGAATGGTGGATTTTTATATTATTATTATTATTTTTAATCGGTCTAAAACGTAGTGGCTCATATCCTCCCCTAGTACACATTGGTGTGGCCACACAAACCACCCTGATCCACACCAATTCCGACTCCACCGAATTTATGCTACGTGATAATCTTGCCAAATTAATTGATTTATCATACTTGTCTTTATAGATGTAGAGTTTGCACTGTTGCTTCTATGGCATGGGAGAAAATGGATTTATTAAGTAAACTGCTCATAGTAGATGCATTTTTGTTCTTTGCTAGAATGGCAAAACCCGATCAATTATTTGTTCCCTAATCCCCTAGATTAATCCTGCCATATGAAAGATTTATTAAAGGAGAGGAAGATAAGCCACTGCCTCCAGTGAAACCTCGAAAGCAGGATAACAGTTCCCAGGAGGGTGAAGCGAAAGCAAAAGTGTCTGGAACAAAACGCATCAAAAATGAAAACCAAAAGAGCAAGAAGGAAAAAGATAATGCACAGAAGCCCCAAGATGCGTCTGAGGTTGGTTGCTTTCCTACTTTTCAACTTTTCAGTCAAAGATATCCAGCTTTGATCCCATAAAATCCAATGATAAAATACATTTAAACTGGAGGCTTCCAATCGGTTGGCCTTTAAGTTTGCTCAGCAATGGAAATTCAGTTGCTGTGGTACTGTCTGTGTTGTGATTTTGCTGGGCTGCGAACGGCGAGCGGTTAGCTCCACACTGCTTCGCAGCGATGGCAGAAGACCAAGCTCTGGATGTAACAATTACCATTTCTGCTCATTGTATTATACAGTGGTCACCACTAAAAGATCAGCAGCTGCCAAAAGGAAACCACACAGCTACCACAGTTATTTTCTAATCTAAGTATAGGGTGCGGGAGCCTCTAATACTGTTGATAATATTGCGGTAACTGTTGGACACAGCTGATTTTCATAATGGTAACCTCTGG
Organism: Trogon surrucura; assembly: GCA_020746105.1. Classification (NCBI taxonomy): domain Eukaryota; kingdom Metazoa; phylum Chordata; class Aves; order Trogoniformes; family Trogonidae; genus Trogon; species Trogon surrucura. The sequence continues at coordinate 33,518,508 of CM036621.1, forward strand.
ATCAGCCCTTCCGTGCTCACAGATGTGTACACGTCTGTCGCAAAACATACCACTCCCTAGGATTTTTATCATGTTATACTAAATTTCTCTTTGGACTAAAAGGCTAGATTTTTGAGGGAACCACCTTCCAAGCCCTAGCTGAGGCCAACCTCCCTCTCATATCTGTGGATGGTTTTCAGATAAGAGAGGTTCTTATTCTATCACTTGCCTGACATGGGCAGGCCCTGGTTTCCACATAAAGGCAGGCATAGGACAGCCGTCACAAAGAGAGTTTATGTTCACAGCCTTGGGTAAGACAGATCAGTAGAGTTCATATTTATCTGCAAATAAGGGTAAATTTCACGTGTTGCTAAGTGATACAAAATCAGTGGGGGTTTTGCACCGGTGTTACTTCTGCACTTTCTTTTGCACACCCTGTGCCTGGCTTGTGCCCCGCGTGAACGAGGCGGTGAAGCTCCTCACACGCAGCCCCGCCACAGGACACGGCTTTTCCTGTCTCGGTCTGCCAGATCACAGCAGCCTTCAAGGCGTTGCAGTGAAAGTAAGTATTTAAAGAATGTCGAAACACATGACGTGCCCAGCAGACTATGGCTGCTCCTTTGACTCCACTGCCATCTGGCAGGTACTTACGTCCTGTTTCTAAACCAGTTTGCAAAGTGGTATTGAGTCAACTACCAGCAATCTTCCTCCTCATTGTTTAAAAAAAAACCAAGACAAGGCCAGTAAACACGGATGACTCTGAGACTTTACGTAGCCAGTTTTGAGAACAGAAAATCTTGATTTTTGTGTCCTATTAGCTCTTTAAGTTGTGCTTACAAGGACAATTTCATTGCCCGTCCAAACCAGAATTTGTGGTTTAACTTGCCTTGATCAACAATACCTTTAATATCTAATATAAGAGCATGCCAGAGAGAGGGGAGGAGTTTTTTTGTTTTCTGTCACACTGTGATTTTAAAGCAGGGAACAGTGTTGGGGGAAAACCCCTCCAGTTCTGATGAAAAATACCTAGAAAGGAGAGTGTGCACAATCCTGGTTCAGTCACTGGAAGGTTGCAACACAAATTACCCAAACTAAGGAGATGTAACGTGGGGCTTGTGCTCCCTTCCACTGTCATTTCTTCGTGCCTGGTTATTTATTGAGGGGCATTGGATCAGGAAGATGTGTTACATACTACCCATACTGCTGCTGCTAAGCACAGCGTAACAAGTCAGTAAGAGAACGTCAACCTTAACTTTGAATTTCCTTGCTTTTGTTGTTCCCTATCTGAAACTTCCTGCTGCTTAAACTGCAGTTATTTTTTGTGTGGTTTGCAGGAAAAGTTCTTAAGCTGCGCTTATGGGAAATGCAGGGAGCCTAGATGAGACAATAAAAATGTTCAATTACGGCAGTTTCCTGTTATAAAATGGTACCTTTTATAGCAGATTTGGTCTCCTCCCTGACCAGGATGGAAGACATGTCCTGCCCCTGTTTAATCAGGGTGAGTGACTAAGGACCTCAGCCTTCACACAGGTCACCACATGGGCAGGTGGTCACACAAAGCCCAAGGAGCTATGGGGATGGATGCTTCCCCCCAGGGTGGGTGCAGAGCTCATCTGTGCTTGGCCATGGGGAGGGCTCCATGCCCAGGACATGGTGGCCAGCAGAAAGGAGACGTCCAGCTTCTCTGGGTGGAGCCTAATGCAGGTCTGCTCGAACCAGGCAGAAGGTTGCATGTCCCTCTCATGCCAGCCATCCCCCAGCAGTGGAGCCCCATGCCAGGCTCCGCATTTGGGTGCAGTCGCCATCCAGGCAGAGCAGTGGGATGTGTTGCCCACCGGGAGCCTCTATAGGCACACGTGTAGGTGCGTAGGCATGGCCCCAGCCAGGCCACCGCTTAAACCGTGTCTACATGTGGCCTAGAAGCTGCCCATGGCTGGGAGCTGCAGAAGCATAATCAAGTTGCAAGTGTGCGGTCCTCTCAACCGCATGTTCAACTCATGCACCGTAAGAAGTATGCAGGGAGAGAATATAACCTAAATTTATTTGGGTTACATTTGCTTTTGTGCTCCTTCCTGTGTTCCTGCTGTCACAATGACATTGTCAGTGTAACAAGATACCAGACAAAATGCTATTAGCCTTAGACTGCACATTGCCTCACAATAGCTGAAACTTCAATCAAAAAATTGCTTAACAGAAACAATGAGCAGAATGTACAGTTATTAAATATGATTTCTCTTCTTTCTTCTCTTCCTTGCTTTGCTCAGCTGTCTGGTATTTTCCTGTAATTTTATAAGCTCAAGAGACTAGCGATGGTACTTTGTAAAGGACCTAATGATGGTATTTGGCTGCAAAAGGCAGCTATGAGTTAAAAAAGTTAGGATGACTAACAGACACTGTAACTAATAGGCCAACCAAACAGACAGGAATATTTAAAAGCAGCTGTGAAGAAATAAATCTCTGAGAGGGTTAGATTCATTAGGACCTTCTCCGATTCCCCGCTCCTATGACAGACCATAAAGCAGCATTTAGATAATAACTTTCTCGATGCGCCTTATCTTTACAAGGAAGAAAGAAAGAAAACAATAATAATAAAGGGCTCACACAATGCTGCTGTTTTATGACTGTCTTCTAGTGCGACATGTCGGGGGAGAGTGACAGCGGTTTTGAAAAGGACTGTCAGTCAGCTGGATCGCAGATGGGACGCTCTGGTGACCTCTGTGGGTCACAGTTCAGCCGGCTACATAATGGGATGAATAGTGTGAATTGTGCACACAAGCTTTATTAATGGGGGAGCAGAAAGAGCTGCGGTCCCATTGACGATAACGTATAAAAGCCATGTTTGTAATAGCGGGCACACACACTTACTGAATGTTGACAACTTCATTTTAATCCGTTAATAAAAAAATGTGTGTCCTAGTTAAGCTGTGGCAGTGATTTGCTGCCTACAGTAGGGATTCCTAGTATGCCATTTCTGTCATTTTCACACTTTAATGCAGAACTGGGTGTGAATGATCTCCTCAGTGATCACTGAATTTTAAGATAGCTATGCTGGAGAGACATTATGTAAGAAAAAATATGAGAATCACGTCATTCTCGTAGGTGAAGTTGGCTAGCAGGAGAAATTTCTGTAGCCTTATTGTTTGTGTTTTGAAATCTGCTCTCCTGCATTTGCCTAATGAATTTTAAAAGAGTATAATCTCAGCATTTAGCTGTCTGGTCAAGCCACTGGTGCCTCTCATCAAGTTACACACATTTGCGGTTTTGAAACGCCTTATCGTGACCCTGGCAGGGGTGGTTTATTCATTAACATTTCCAGGAGCTACGTCTCTTTGTTTGAATCCAATACCTGGCATTAGAGCCTTCACGTTCCAGCAAGGGGATTGACAAGTACTTCTCTAGCCAATGGTGTACTGCATATAATCTTATGAACAATCTGCCAAAATGCACCGCGTTCTGATTGCTGTCTGTTGGATCGTTTATTAGGTGTCATCAGAACAAGAGAAGGATCAAGAGTCAGCAGACCAGAAAAGTTTCCCTGAACACTCTACAGCAGGAGAGATGAAACAATCCGTGCAAGGCCCTCCGTCTCTTTTACCAGAGGCAGCTTGGCCACTGCCTCTGGAAAAAACAGACCTGACAGAGAACAGCACGAACAGTGAGAAAGCCAAGGAGGAGGTTCAGCACTCGTCCTCTTTCTCCAGTATGTCCATGCCCCCAGAAGAAGACACCATGCTGGAGGCCACCATCACAAAACGATTACACTCCCCATCAGATGCCTTGGAAGACACAAAGCCTGAACAAAGACTACACAAAGCTTTTCCGGAAAGCTTAGAAAGCGAACCTCCAGAAATGCCCTTCACGGCTTTCCCAGTCCAGCTGCCCACTCAGAGCGACATGGAAGACGACAAATTGCCAGAGATGGCTGATTACATCGCCAACTGCACAGTGAAAGTGGACCAGCTGGGAAACGAAGACATCCACAATGCGCTAAAGCAAACGCCAAAAGTACTGGTGGTCCAGAACTTCGACATGTTCAAGGAAAAAGAGCTGCCTGGGTCGATGAGCGATGACTCCACTTTCAGTTACACGCCGCTGCTCTACTCAAAGGGTAATCCAGGCATCATGTCACCCCTGGCAAAGAAGAAGCTGCTGTCACAGGTCAGTGGGGCAGCCCTGTCGTGTAGCTATCCTTATGGCTCTCCTCCACCTTTGATCAGCAAAAAGAAACTGAACAGCAGAGATGAACTGTCCTCAAGCATATCGCAAGGTCCTCATGCCCCTAATTCCGATCCTGTAGCAATTAATAGGCCCTCAGTCATACAGCACGTACAGAGTTTTAAAACCAAGGAAGAAAGGAAATCAATTAATGATGTTTTTAAACATGACATGCTAAGTAAAGCGGATCCTCAGCGCTGTGATTTTTCAAAACATCACCTCAGTCCTCTTGCCGAATCATACATGCCGAAGACGGATATCCAGGACTGCAAAGATAAAATGAGTGAGAAAAGGGCACTGCAGCACTCCCATGTGCCCACTTTTTTGGCAGATTTTTATTCATCACCTCATCTGCACAGCCTTTATAGGCACACAGAACACCACCTTAATAATGAGCAAACATCAAAGTACCTCCCCCGGGACATGTTCAGAGAGTCTGAAAATATCTCTACTTTTACTCAACACAAACACCAAGAAAAACTAAATTTAAATTATCGCCCATCTTTGCATCAGCAAGAAAAAAAGGCAGCAGTGGAGACCTCTTCAGATGATCAGCCAACAGATTTGAGTCTTCCAAAGAGCATACACAAACAGACTGCAAAGGCTCCGGGCTCCAGCCTCCCTCATTCATCCATGGCCCAGCAAGAAGGCAAAGGTATCTCTCCGTTTCCGGCTGTGAGCAGCCAGGCAGTGAGCCTAGACTGTAACCCCAAAGCTTGCCGCGTGTCCCCCATGGCCATGACAGCCCCGAAAAAACACAGCGAGTTACTCCACAGGTCTGGGAAGCAGCAGGCCCAGAGGCTGGAGAACCTGAGGAAGATGGAGGGGATGGTACATCCTATCATCAACCGCAGAACGAGCCCTCAAAACGTGGGGACTGCCCGGCCTTTGAAACGGAGCCTGGAAGATTTGGACAAAGTCATTTCGGAAAAAAAAATCCGTGCTGTCTCTCCTCTGCACTTACCAAAGGAGACCTTGGCGAAAGACAAGGTTCCCGACCCAGAGGGTGAAGGCAGCAAGCCGTCGCATGGCCTCCACTCTGGCAGCATGCTAGAAAGCCACAAATTTCCCCTTTCAGCGCCCATCTTCCCAGGCTTGTATCCGGGGAGCCTGTGCACAGGGCTGAACAATCGCCTCCCGCCCGGGTATTCTCATCCCCTGCAGTACTTGAAAAATCAGACCGTGCTCTCCCCGCTAATGCAGCCTTTGGCTCTTCACTCCTTCATGGTGCAGAGACAATTCCTCACGTCCCCCGCAAACTCTCAGCAACTGTACAGACACTTAGCGGCAGCAACACCTCTAGGAAGTTCCTACGGTGACCTTTTGCATAACAGCATTTATCCTTTAGCTGCTATAAACCCTCAAGCCGCGTTCCCACCTTCCCAGCTCTCCTCTGTACACCCCAGCACAAAACTGTAAGCCACCTCGCTCACAAGTAGAAAGTCTGAGGAGAAAAGTTAACTTGGCGACATTCCTCCCCCTGTGATGATGTCTTGCAGATTTAGCGATCTGCATTTTTGTCAATCAGGATGCAGTCGGACCCCGCCTAGAGGAGCACTTAAGAGTTTGCTGGAGACAGGACTGCTTCTTTAATTCTGGCTCCCACATCAACTGCCCCCCCCCCGCCCAACACCCCTTGTCCCTGCCCCCCACAAAAAAAAGAAAACCAAACAAAAAAAAAGAAAAAAAAAAAGAAGAAAAGGAAAAAAAATCATTGGATTTTGCATATGTGTTTTCTGAAAGGACTTGTATATGGTAAGAGCAAATGTTCAAAGGGAACCGTAGAAATGCAGGCGCGGTCCCGAGCTCGCTGAAATCCCAGGTGAGGAATGGCTTTGCCTGTCACCGAGCCGGGCACCCGAGACCGCGTGTTGTTGCAAATGAGTTGGGGACTCGAGATGAACCTGGGAAGGAGAAGCGGGCCGAGAATCCATACAATCAGTGGATGTGCTTTTTTTGGGTAACTTTTCCTGACTTTTAAAGATTCAATCAATGCAATGTATAGTAAAACGGCAATAGATTTTTCATTTTAACACTATTAGAACAGAAGGGTAAACACTGTTTAATTTGACTGTACATATCCACTTCGTAAACTACCAGTGTCACATTTGGTCACAATAATTTATATAGTTTCGTTTGTCCAGTATATTCTGTTCTCTTTGTGTTTGGTTTTATTTTCTCTTTTTGTTTTGGGTTTCTTTTTTTTTTTAAATTAAACAGTATCATTTTATCTGCAACTTTCGTTAAAGGCTGTGGCTGTCCTAATTCTCTTTTTATAATGTGTTTGTAATTTTTCCAGTTTCTTTATACTTTCGAGCAGCATTTTTGTTCTGTTTTTGTGGTAACGTTTACTGTTTACAAACTGAAGCAACTGGTTCAAATTAATCTTAATGGTTATGAACATACTGTAGGTGATGCTATGGTGCAAAGATGCAACCAAGGTTCCTTTCCCCACGGTCCACCCCGGTGAGGTGCTGAGCACCTCTCGCCCTCCTCCTGTTGTTGCGGTGGCTCCTACGTCGCTTCTCCCCTCCCACTGAGCTTTGCTTTCCCGTATCGTGGTCCATGAATTTGTCAAGCGTTGTACTTAACCTTACCCGGGCTGTGAAAGCCTCCTGCCTACCAGAGGAACGGTCCAGAAAACAAAACCTCCCTTGCACAAGCTGCTGAATGCCAAAGGAGCGCAGAAAGCAGATTTGCTTCGGGAATTGTGTTTCAGGAATTAGGAGAGGAGCTGGTGTTGATTTGGGGTGAGGCTCACAGGTGCCTCACGAGCGGGCTGGGCTCGGTAGCACAGGCAGGGGTTTGCGTGCGGTGGTCGGGATGGTCCTTCCACACCCCCACCGGGATCTCGGCCTCTCCCTGGGCACCCTTTTGTGGGGGGAAAGCCTGAGCATGGAGGGGCTGAGTTTTCCTAACGGAAGAGCTTCCCCGTGGATATGTATTCGCTTTGCATGACGTCACCACCACACAGCTGAGCATAGACATCGATAAAGTGAAGTGTGATTTGGAGGCTTTTTACAATGTGAAAATTGGTTGTGATTCAGACTATCTCAGTTCCTGTTCAAAGACAGCGTAATCAATACGAAAAGAAAAATGGAAACTGCTAAAAAACACTTTGCATGCTAGGCATGTCATTAAATTTTCCCGTGATAAGAAGCCAAATACAATATATAATGTATCATACTTAATATCCAAAGGTGGAAAACAGAATAATATACTCGTCTACTGTTAAAGATCCAGCTTCTTCAATTAAATACTTTATATTCCTGTGGTAAAATTATATTTAATTGATCGATAAACAGACTAGTAGAACGTAGAACGTGGATGTGCCAGTGCAGAGCACCCTGCTGCTCCACAAATCGTACAGGAAGCAGAACCGCAAGCTCATCTGGGCAGAGGCCGCAGTGTGGAGGACATCTCTAGTAAAGTTGCACTAGATCTGAATCACATGAGAATCAGGGGTTTGAGGATGGGGGGGGTGGGGCCAAGAGGGTGGGGGGAAGGGGAGAGAATGTAAAAATCTACAGCAAAGGCAAACAGAAGCAACCACTTCTCTTTCTTGTGTCAGTTAAGTTGTGTCCTGGAGTCGTGCATTTGTTTACACGAAGTGTCTAATTTCCCTTTTGGTTCCGTGCCGTTGGAGCTCGATGGTCGGCGATCCAGAGCCGTGCCGAGGCAGCACGGGACTCTGGCACAGGGAGAGGGGAGGAAGGCTCCTTGCTTGCCCCGTGAGGAGAGTGGCCACTGCTGGCTTGGGAAACTCACAATATACTGGGCAAAACGTCAGCGCAAAGGACGTGGTAGCATAAGCCCCCAACAGAGGCGGTCCATTATTTGTTTAAAAACCCTTAAAAGAAATCTTGGAAATCTTTCAAAACACTATTGAATTCTCCATTGGCTGAAAAGTCCTTTTTTTTTAAAATGTCTTAAATGGGGCTTTGTTTGCATTGTTTGAGTTCAAGGGGCCTTATTATTGAATGAAATTGCACAAGTCTGCCTTTGTGCAATCAAACCATTGTTATTGGTAGGTTTGTAAAGAAAACTGTGGAATCTAATTGGCAATAGAGTCATAAATCTATTTACCGGGAACCAGTTCCAAGAAATGTTGCAATTCAAACGCACTATGTCCAGGATTCAGTAGGGATGCTAAAGGTCGTGAGATTCAAAGGAAGAAGCCCAGCGGCAAACGGCACGCGTGGAGCTTCTGGCAGCGCGCTGAGCCGGACCTCGCGAAACGCGTGGGAAGCAGGGCCTGACCCCCAGTAAAATCCGTACCCCCGGCGGGGCTTGACAGGAGCAAGCCGGCGTTGTGCCGCGGGGCTGTCCCGGCCTCACGGGAGAGGTTTGCCCCATGGCTTGGTGCCTGGGGAGAAGTTTGTCCCAGCTGCTGACAGCGGGCAGCCCCCGGAGCGGGCGCCCGCCTCCACCGGCACCGCTAGCCCGGCTGGGGAGGGGGGGGGGCGCAAGACTGCCACCTCCAGAGACCACCTCTGGGGTCCCCTCACTGCTCCCCCTGCCTGGTCCCGTCCTCTGCGGTGGTCAGTGAGGTCGCGTCGGGCCCGGGTTGGCGATTGTGACTTTAACGAGCAGTGGGGCTTCGTGCGCTGGGGTGAGGCGGGTGTCACTGACGCTGCGACTGTGAGCGCTTCCTGCCGTGTTTGCTGTACGTGTGGTTGATATTTCACTCGTTCTCTTCCTCCTCCTCCTCCCCTCTCCCCCCAGCCCCACAGTTTTAAATATATTCTAATAATGGCAGCATAATCTACTAGCTGTTTATACTTTTTTAACTTTCTTTTGTTGTAAATATTGTATACTTTTTGTGATTCAAGTTATGTAGCCTATATGCTCTGTAAGGTGATGATTTGTATATATAAAAATGGCCCAGTAATATTATATAGTTTCCCATTTAAAAGGTTATTGAGTAACCTTTGCATTAGTTTAAACACTACCAGAAATAAAGCTGAGCCAACTATAAACACTCAATTTTTGTATGTTTTCCAAATTGTACTTATTAATGCTTTTGATACTGTATTATGTGCCAATAGTTTCCCAATCACATAGCAGGCAAAAGATATTTTGTACTTTTTGATCCACTGTAATATTTAATAAAAAATGTTACTATCTGTTCCCTTTTGTGTTTGATTAATAATTCTGTAAACAGCCCTTATCGCAATAGATTACATATTATCCCATCCGACCTTTCAGCCCTCTTACATTGGCTTTTCTAGAGAAAATATCTCCTTCTGCAAACGATTAGATTAAAGAAATGAAAGTTTGCAATTTCCTAAAGGAGGAAGAGACAAGATCTGCAGTCAGTGCCCCTCTATTTATGGAGTGTGCTCACATTATAGTGTGGCTGTGGTCAGGCTGACTGTAGGAATAGCTTTTGAGGGGATAACATCCACATTTACCCAGTGGCTCTAGTAGCAAATTTGCTCTGTTTGCATCTCAGAGCAGGATTTTTTTCCCACTAGTACTGCAGACTGGAGCCGGGATCTGAAAATCACCCCGTTCTCCCCATCTCGACCATGAGTAAGATTCTGGAGATGGATGCTAGCTGGTGATTTTGCTGATGACTTAAAAAAAACCCACACCCACCAAGTAAAATTAATTTGTGCCCCCGCCAAACCTCATGGCCCTTTGAGAAGCCATTGCCGCAGCGAGTGCACTCCTGGCTTCCTTAGGTGAGAAAATCATTTCCTGGTGTGTAGGTCAAGACTTGGGTTCTGCCCTGGCCAGCAGGTTTTGGCAGCGGAGCAGGCAACCAGTAATCCCATATCGTGGCTTAATTCTGTTGTTCCAGAGGTGGGGGGTTGTGCGGGGAAGCCTTCTCCATCCCTGGGGGACCCGGGAGCTGAAGCCATGAACAGTCCCAGAGGCTGCTGCTGCTTCTTCGTGCTTCATCCCTGTACCGGGTGCACGGCTGAGGCTGTTGGTGTTCGCTGGCACCCACGGAGCCCTTTCACACTCGACGTCTCCAAGAGCCGAAGGCGGGGTGCGGTTACGGTACGTGCTGCTCTTGCCAACTTAACCCCCTGCCTGTGGGGAAGTACAGGTGCGCGATACAACGTGGAAAAGTTGCTCCCCAAACTGCTGCTACCCCTGAGCAAGCACAGACTGGGTTGGTATCGCCCTTAGATGAGGCTTCTAGGTATGTGCTGCAGTTGAGGGAAAGTCTCAAAATCTTTTTTAAAAAAGCGTTTCTTGCGTGTGCTTGGAAATAAGGGGAAATACCAGCTTGGGGAAAGCAGCACAGTGCCATTGAGCAGGGTGTGCTGGAGTGACACCCGCCTGGTCCCCACGCTGGGCTGTGAGGAGCAGCCCCTGCAGCCCTGCCTGGCCAGTGGGTGTGAGGGCAGGATGGGCACCCATGGTGTGGCCACCAGCAAAGCTCCTGGCAAAGCACTTGCTGAGCTGGCAAGAGAGTCCTCCCCATGCTTAAATGCCCTCGACAAGTTCTCTTTCGATGTCTGAATCCTCATTCAATCATTTGCTCTTTAGACTGGGCTGTGCAAGGACTTCCAGGGTTTTGGTATGCACTGTGTATGAGCAGACAGAATAAAGCTTCCTCTGGTTTAGCTTGCTACCTGGTAGTTTCCTTTGAGGCTTTTTTATTTTGTAACGTGAGAAACAGTAGAGTCACGCCACATGTGCTGGCCCCACACCAGCTGTGAAGCTATGGGAGAAGATGGGACCCTCTAGGAAACCTCTCCCCTCATCCACTTCTGTCTAAAATGCCTCTCAAGCTGTGGCATTTTATAGTCCCTACCAATGAACACCTGAAGGAAGTGGGGAAAATGCAGACACATCTGGATGCTGGGCTTTGCAGTAGCTGCAGAGGTGGCCTGCACGACTTGGTTTCCAGCACTGTGCTTACTTCGTTGCTTTTTTAAGTCCTTCCTGGTCTGTGGATTAACATAAGCCAGCACTTCGTGTTCCTGCTGTGCCAGGTTGGGCTGTCCTATCCATGCCACGGAGCACGGCCAGGAGGAAGACCCCCTGGGAGCAGCACCCTCAGGATTTTCACACCCAGAGGAGCCCAGCTTGTGAGTGGCACTGAGGGGTTGCGGCATCCTCCCTTGGCTCGGCTGGGCACATCCCAGTAGGTTTGCGGGAGTCACGGGTGCCAGTGCAATCTCCACATGCATGCAAGCAATGGAGCAGAGGAGTCTGTGCTACCACCACCCAAAGGGCTTGCAGGGCAACAGGGGCACCTCCTCGGGGCTCAGCAGACCCTGACACGGGCTAGTGAGGTCTGTGCGACATCAGAGCTGTGCCTGGGAGAGTTCGTTGCTGTATTAGTGACTTACAAACGCTTCTGGTTTTGAAAGTGAAATGTCCGTGGTCTGAGTGAGGACAAGGGATGCTGCAGCACTGGCTTGCTGTGGCTCAGGGGTTTGTTGCCTTCTCACATCGTGTTTCTTAATGCAGCTGCCAGCAGGGGGGGGGGGGTTCTTTGAAGCAAAGCGGAGATGCAAACAGTGGTGGTGCTGACTGCAGTTGAGTTCTCCTGGCTGAGGGCTCTTGGTTCTGTCTCTGGCTCTTTTGACTTTCTGCGATGACACAGTGATGCCCGGTGCTGCCGTCCTTGCAGTCACAACCAACACACGAGGAAGAACAGGAGCAGTGCTTCTGCTTCTCTCTGGTTCCTGGCCAGGCCACAGCAGCTCACACACCCACGACACGCACTACCCCAGTGCCTCACAGGACCTGCACAAGCCTTGCACCGCCAGGCAGGGCACAGGCAGCTGGAAGCAGACCGAGCTCCTGGGCCAGGATTGCCCTGCCCTGGAGGGATCCTGGGAGCATGTGGCTGGTTGCAGATGCTCGGCCGGCAACCGCATCTCCCAGCAGCCTCTCGGGGCTTATGCTAACCCATGGTGATGCCAGCCTCTTGGGAACGGGGCCCTTCTTCTCTGCCTCTGCCGCACTAGCAGTGTCTCTGCTCCAGAAGTTTTCAGGAACATTTTTAGGAAAGTTTCTGTTGCTGCGAGGAGGAGATCACGCACAGACGTCACTGGTAATACCCACTGGCATCACAATTGCTCTGGAAAATGCAGTGCCCACCCACGGGATTTCCAGGAATATCAGATACCTTCAGCTCCTCCCAGAGCAAGAAAACTGTATCTTTGCCTTTGGATGGGCTCACAACTGAGGTGCTGCCAGAGTGTATCGCCTCCTCATCTGAAGAGAAACCTAGGACAGCTGGATAGCCTTGAGGAAAGTAAAAAGAGTGGCCATGAAAGCATCCCTATCTCCCTTGTGTGTGCCTGGGACTACTGGAGGTTTGCGTTTCTGCAGGAGAAAGCCGTGACTGTGGCCAGAGCCCAGGCAGTGCCCCCTGCTCAAGCATGTGTCCAAGGAGCAGACAGGGAGGTGAGGGCTGCTGGATACAACTTAATCTGTGCTTTCATTTAGCTTTTCAATTTAGCTTTTATGGGATTTAAAAAAAAAAAAAAGGTACTAAGTATTTGTGTTGTCAGATGCACCATCTAGTGTCTCACCTGGGAATGGGCCCTCAGTGTCACCACCAAAGTCTGGGATGGGATGTCCCCTCTCCTGGCGGTCTGTGCGTCAGAGCCTCGAACCTCCTTCACTGCAGCACTGGGGCCACAAGGGTCAGTAAGACGAGGTCAAACATGTTCAAAAACGGGTTAGACAAATTCGGGAGGATTCTGGTGGCTGCTGAAAACCAACACAAATGCCACATTCAGGAGACCCAGAAATCCTGGACAGTGGCAGCTGTGAAGATCTCACCGGTCTCACCAAGGGTCATGGGAAGGGGAGCAGTTTTACTCCAGGGGAGGCAGAGGTGGGAGGCAGCTTTGCTGTGCTCTCAGCAGATACCCGAGGTACCAAGGTATGTGTAATGGACCTGGTGGAATCTGTGGAACTATTCCATCTCTCTTGGACTGTGGGTGGTTCATGGATACACATAAAAACAACTGAACTTCATTTTCAGGCAGTCCAGATGCGTTTAAGCAGAGATGAGGTGAGTATATGCAGTGAGTGGTGCTTACCAGTGCTACTCTGGAGAAGACTTCAGTTCTCATAATTTATATATGATACATAAATCTAGTTGGTGCTCTGGGGTGGGGAGCCCAGGGCACGCTAAACCCCTTGACTGTCCTGCATGTGAGTGTCTGAACCCCACTCTGGCTCCCACAGAGGCATCTAGGACCTTGGTGTGAGTGGCATGTGTGGTGACACGGCTGGGTGACAGCCGGGCAGATTTCCTGGGCCAGTGCCCTGCTCTGGCCCCCTCCGCTCCCTTGTAGCAATGGAGGAAAATAGAGTGGCTCAGAAAGCAGACACACACACGGGCTGCCTTGTTTTCCCCTGTGCTGCTTCTCGCACTGCTGCTCAAACCCTCTGCCCTCCGCAGAGAGCGCAAGACATGCTCCTCCTCTCGTGGGGCTTCCTCGGGTTTGTCTGGCAGTGTTTTTGTCTGCCAGCTCCCCAAAAACCAGCCAGGCAAAGCAAGCTCTCCCCGCTCTGCCCCCCTCAGTGTCTGTGGAGCTCACAAATGAGGAGTAAAGCCATTTGTTTCCAATTATATTTGGCAGCCGCTCAGAGAATTTAGGACTAAAGCACGCAAATTTTTTGCTCCTGATTAAAGCACTTGACCTCATAAGCAAAAAGCAAAGATTTCAACACACACCCACAAGTAGGCTAGGGACAAACTGCAGAGAAAAGACCAAAAAGAATCCCCCTCTCCCCATACTTTGCTTAGATACACAAAATAATTCATTATGAAACAAAAGGCAGAATATTCAGTGCATAACTCAAGCTTGCCTAGGGCTCAGCTAACCACCCAATTACTGCTTTTAAAGCAGAGAGCTCTTACTCCGAGCCGAGGCGCGCGCAGCGAAGGCCCACATGCTCCACTGAGCCCACGGTGCGCACGTGACCCAGACCCATTTGCTGCCCAGGGGAAGAAAGCGCTTTTCATGAGACCAACCCGCTTGCCCGCCCCGCCTTGCACCCAGGACAGCTGAGACGGGGCCCGGTGGCACAGGGTACGTGAGTTGTCATCATCTCTTTTTTTTTTTTTCCCCTCATATTCCCAGACTGAAATAGCTTCTGCCAGTCAGAAGAGGGATGAAACATCGTCAGGGCCTCATTTCAAGAGGTGGCTGCCCTGGGGTGCCCAGCATAGCAAAGCAGGCCCTCCTTCCTCCCACCCTTTGGTACGGGCTGATGCGACATCCCTCTCCTGTGTTTACTATTTTCCCCTGCTTTAATAACAGTGCAAGGATATGTCGCAACTGCAGAAGAGTCAGCTGGCTCCCAACCAAGAGAAATAGCAATGATCTTGATGGCACCCTTTAAAATAGCAGAGAAACCATCTCAAACAGAAATTAACTACGCTGCGAGGTTCTGTGGTCCATAAAATACTTCCCCCGGCTCCATGGTTTTAAAATAACATGAAGGAAATACTTTCCATAAAAAGTAGTTAACTAGCATACAGAGGTTTTTTTTTTAGTCGTAATTCTGAGAGTCATACCCAAACAAAATAGTTATACAAGCATTAAATTATACATTAAAGGCAGCTGATAAAGGCAGTGAATTACAAAGCTACCCTATAAGATTTCAGATATACAGATAGCAAGCATTATTAACATTTCTATTAAAGGTGACCTAAAAAGAGGGCCAAAAATAATCTGCGCCACTTCTGATATCTTGTGGTGCAGGACGAAGTGAATGGGCAACGGCTCCAGCCACCTAGTCATCATCCCTGTCTGCTGCCTCTCCCCATCCTCTCCCCCAGAAATTAATGAAGGGGAGCAGAGGATTGCTTTCTGCTGGGACTGCCAACATCTAGGCTGAGGTACTCTGTTTTAGCTGGGAAACTTCCTTTGGAGGGCATAAAGTGGATCTTCCTCTCAGTGCTCACCCAAAACAGTGAGACGGTGAATTTTTAGCTGAGATTTTTTTTTTTTTCTCTCTGCTTAATGGGGTACCAGGGGTTTGACCACACCAGCAAAGGCAGCAATGAGCAGAGCTGCCTGCAGAGAGGCTGAGGAGACTGCCTTCTGGTGGGCAGCTCCTCAGGGACGGCTTGTTCTGCAGCTCCTCTCTGGCTCTTCCCCTGTGTCTGTGAAGGTTGGTCCTGAAGTGCCTGCCTGGGGTGGGGGTACTGTCTTGCCTCGCCTCAGCCACCTACAGGGTTTTGTAATGCCTGTGGGCATTATGAAATATATAAGTAATAATGAAATATAATAAATGCATATTTATATATAAAAAGATATATATAGTTTCAATATATAAAAATGTATATATTCAAATATGTTGCATATTATATCTATATATATAATGTAGTATAGTATAATAACTATAATTAATATTATATATATATATAATGAAATCTATAATTACCTCTGAGACTGCTGCTTCTCCGTCTCTGGTGGCTGGGATTCTATAATAGCTTATTTGGTTGCTGTTAGATTCAAAATTTATCTGGAAGAAACCGAGGAACAAATTGAAAGGCACAGGCACGCACAGAAACACCACAATAGCATAAGCAGCACGTCTGTAGGTGAGCAAGTGTACAAAATGAGGATGATCAATGTGTTTGCTTTTTCCTGCAGCCGCTGGGTTTGGCTGTCAGGGTCCTGCCGCAGTCCTGACCAGGTTTCCCCCCCAGGCACCCCTGGCACCTGAGGAACCATGGCTAGATGGGAGCTGATTTTCTGGTGGAGAAAACAGTCAGTAAGGAGTAGGAAATACTGATTTATATACAACACTAACACACAGAAAGAGTGTGTGTGTGTTCAGTGCTGCTACTGCATGTCTGAAAAGCTGAGTCCCTGTGCAGGAGGCAGGGGCTGCCACCTTTGGCTCATGCCAAGCTGGGAGTGAGGGACATTTTCTAAATGTCTTGTAAGCAAGGAAGTGAGACCAATATCAAATAATGAAGAAAAAAAGATTTCTGTTAACCTCTGAAGTACCGAGGACGCAGCACTTGCCATGAGGTTAACATGACTTCGCGTGGTTTTGCAGCAAAGTGGATTTCCGTGAGCTGCTGGTGATGGTTTCTTGTGCTGAAGTTATCCAGAAATGAAGAATTCTGCACTACTTTTCCTAATTTTTCAGTACAATTTTAGTGGGGCTGTGGTTGGGAAAAAGCAAGTGAGGAGGCGGGTTGGGGCTTGCCACGTGGGGCAGCTGCTGGCAGAGCCCACACTGCTCTTGCAGGGCTGTGGGGGCCAACACTGACACCTTGAAGTCACACACCCATTGAACACCTTTATTGTTTCGGGGACATGCTTGAAGGTGGTAACTCACTCTGGTGCTCGGTGTTGGGCAGCACCAAGCCTGCCCACACAACCTCTTCATAGCTGGGGTCGGGGGTGCTGCAGAGTAGCCGGTGAAACGCGCTAGCCCCAGGGAGGGCACGAAGGGCAAGGGGCTGCTTCACCCTTTGGAGAAAGATTTCATGAAGTGTTCTGTCAAACACTTCATCTTTTAATACTTAAAAAAACTGTCGCCCATCAGCAAAACCAGAAAAGGCCTGCCAAAGCAAGCGGTGACCGAGCATCCCTCTGCTTTGCCGTCCTGGACATCTTGTCTGAGGACGTGGCAATTGCACAATAAACTGCTGTTCGCTGCGGAAGAGCAGGATGCTGGGTGTGCAGTAAAAACTGCTGTACGTGTCTCTTTTGATTTACAGGAGCTTTTGAATTAGGCAAACCAGATTATTCTTTTGGCCACAATTTCACATGACAAGAAAGTGAGAAGCTGGTGCTACTCTGTCAAGGAATGGAGAAGAACGGATTATATTTTCCCACCTGGAGCTATACTGCGGCCCAGACAAAAGCTACCCAATAACTGATATAAAATAAACTTGAAATAAATAAAGCCTGACAACATCCCAGTATATTACAGGTTTATCCTGGCAAGATCAGCTAAACCCATTTCAGTGTGAACAGGTTTCTGATCCGAATCAGATCTCCTATGAGATTGCTGCTGATGTGACTCTTCTCTGAATCACTACAAAACACCTAGAAAAGAGTAGGAGACTCCGAGATGCAGTGAAGGGACTGGCCGCTGAAATGGGAATGAGAAGAGAGGGGTGTCAATTCATCAAGGTGTTACGTTTGTCAACAGGAAAGGGATATTGCTCCCAGTAATTTAAAAAGTGGCATGAAAGGAGTTTGGGTTTCACCCCTCAGAGGGGGAGACCCTGACCTCCCTTAGTCTCCATCCACTGTGCCTGGAGCTACTGCCTCTCCACGGTCATGGGGAAGCTCCGAGAAGGCAGCTGTTACCCTAACAGTCCCTCCAGCTTCCCCTGTGTCTTCTCTTTTCGGCTGCTAACAAAGACAGAGGAACAACTCCAAGAGTGAAGCCACTGTTTGTATTTTCCACTGGCTGCAGTTGGAGTGCGTTTGTTTGTTTATCCCTTTCTCTACCCACTGGTGCACGATAGCTCTGCTCAGAAGGAGTATCTGTTCTTCATTTAGCACCAGCATTTAGCTACTTTTGCAACAGAATTAATGGAAGCAGAGGGAGGTCAAACGATTTACCGAAGTTCAGAGGGAGTCCCACTACACAGCTTGCCTGTAAAACCCATTGATTATCAGTCCTCCTCCCTTCAGAGGACGTATGTAGATCAGAGAATTGAAATCACCGTAGTAGGGAACAGTAGTCCCCAATTCTGTCCAGCTCTAGCATTTCAGACAGGCCCTTACAAGGCCTATAGTGAAAATCCCAGAGAGGGCAGAAGAAGCTGTGCACTATTAGAATTAGGCTACATCTCCATATGGATCAGCTGCAAAGGAATTACAGCGGCATGCTGGATACTACAGCCACAACAACAAGGTCACTTGGAGTGGAACTCCTGCAGCCCTTCCATCTCGAGTGGGCTGGCAGTGGGTCTGCACCCTCCCGGTGCCACCCCTGCTCTTCAATGCTGCTCCTCTTCCTCGTGGAACAGGGCTTGGCTATGTTACCAATTTTCATTCTTATTATTCTTTCCAAAACCAACCTTTTTTTAAAAAAAAATCCACTGCATTGCTGTATGCGCGGTCGCTTTGCTGGCTCACCACAGAGTGATGCTGTGCAGGCAGGGACGTACAGTCCTGCACAGGATCTAGAGGCAGGTTGGATGACCAAAAGCTTCTCCAGAAATGCCTATATAAAAAGCAGGCACAACAAACCACCAGTTGCCTTTGGATGCTGAGAAAGGAGCTGGAGGATGGACCAAGAGCACAGGCAGCAAGGTCAAAGTAATTGTGGTGGAATGCTTCAGCAGTGGAAAATAACTTGGCTCAGCACTGTGGGCCGCGGTGGTTTCTTTGTACCCTCCGTGTCTTCCTCAGGCAGACATTTGTACTTCTCCCCCCCTCCTCCAGTAAAAGGGGCAGCACAAATGGGCACTGCCTAGTGGTTTTGTAGCAGAAGCCAGTCTTCCCCTGGTCGTCTGTCCTGCCTGATCTTTCTGTCCACCAAAAAAATGCATACTATCCAATTTTCCCCCCTCTGAAGGCTTCTTTTTTTCTCTAATTTTTTTCTAGTGTGCCACATCACCTTTTGCTTTAATATCACTTCTTATTTACTGTAAAAGAAGGTTTGTCATTTTTTGTGGATGACCATCTCTCCAAGGAGTACACAGACCTCTTGATCTGAGAGTTCCCAGAGCAGAGCAGCCAGGGCCAAGGGCTGCATGCCATTAGCTCCGCAGTGCAGGAGTCCGGGACCTTGCCCTGGGGTCCGGCACTGAGCCCTCTCTGTAAGCGCCCCTTGGGTAACCGAGCTGCACAGCATCCGGATGTTGCCTCACCTCGACCAGCACAGACAATGCAGCTGGAAAATGAGCAATGGTAGCCCATGGCCTAGTGAGAATTGCTTCATCGACTGTCTTCACCAGGTGAGCAGCCCTCAGGGTTGACACTGGTGTAATCTAGATAGACGGTCATAAAAATTAGGAAAATTCTGCTCATGTCTTTTTATTTTATTTTCCTTATCCTATTGAGAAAGCAGGAAGAAGGGAAAGAATTACGGTGTCACTCGGCTTCATCTAGCTGAGAAGCAATAGGCAGGTGCACAAGTTAGTGCATTTGACAGGTGTGGAGACTGTGCTGCGGAGGTGCCACGAGCCCTGGCTGGCCAGGCTCCCACTCTGTGCATCTTACCAGGCTGCTGACCCTTTTAAAACCTCTCCTCACACATGTGTGCATGCAACAGACAGCACAAAGATTTTAAAATTTCAACCACAAGCTAATGGTATGAGTATTTGGTGTAATTGTGGATTCAATCTTTGTTCCTCCATCCCTCCACAGCCCCTGAATTACATTCCATATACCGGAAAGAGGGCTTCTTAAACGCTTTGGTTTGGGTCACACTAACCTGTAGTGCTTCAGTCTGGCTTTCACACCTGTTCAGAAAGGTTTGGAGTCCGTATCGTTGTGCTGAGGAGAGTGACCATGCTGCATACCTCAGCTCTTCTGAGGCACTGAGGCATGACCTCTGTCTACAGGGGCTGAGACACTTCTGCACTCAGGTACCGCCTCTGCCCATCTCTACCGATTATAACCTACCCTTGTGTCTGTTATTCTGCAACATCACACGGGAGAACTTCTGTGATCCACCCTGAATAAATGTGAGCTGGCACTGCCTACAAAGATAATCATGTGTAAAGACTTGACTTCTCCCAGCTTGTACCATCCAAGCTGGCCTGGTGTTAACACCCTTAACCACGCGCGGTTATAGAGAGAGTTTGGCGGTGGAGGGCTGCAAAGCAAAGTCGAGCTATTAGAAGAAAAATGCTCAAACACCTACCACTACTCTTACAAGGAGTAGAGGGATGTTACTCAAATTGAGAGTTTTGTAGTAAGACAACTCAGCGCAAATGTCTCACAGCAGAGCCAGGCACTTCTCTAGTGGACTCTCCAGAAAAAAAGACCTGCTTAAGTATATGTGCCCCAACAATTTCTAATTTCAAGAAGCTTAGAGGTTCCTTTAATGCACTTTGGCTGGTGCTTACTGCTGTAGAAGCATGGGAAGGCTGTGTGTCCACAGTCACGGTGAGAAACCTGCCCAGCAACATTTCATTGCCTTCCATCAAAGCTGTGGAGGAGATGGAAGGAAAACAAGCACCTGACAAGACTCTCCAGAGCTAAGGTGAATGCTGCTGAGTGCAAGCTGGTTAGCCTTCCAAGGGAAACTCGGCTTTGTCCAACCGCCATGCTTTGTGGAGTCATGAAAAAACAGATTTCACTGTACTGCCCAGCTACGTGTCCCATCCCCACACCAGGAGCTACTGTTCTGGGCGGCCCCTCCAAGCTGTGCCACAGGCGGGACCCACCCTTCACAGCCAAAAACCTTCCGGCTGGTCCTGAGTTACTCGGGCCTGGCTCTCTGTTTTTCCCTTACGTGTGTGAACAGGCCTCGCGCTTGGAGCCTCCAGGCACGAAGGCGGCGTAAATGAAAGCATAAACACGGCCCTTCTAATGAATAGATGTGCTGAGCGCGGCTTGCTGCAACTTACACATTCCTGCTTTGAACGAGTGCGAGGAATTCATAGAATTCTCATAAATCTTGATTGTTTCACTTTCATTGAGGGGCTTTATTATTCCTTTTTTAATTTTGTTTGCTTCGCCCTCCTCTGCCCCCCCCCAATTAATCATTTTCTTGTTCAGAAGTTTTCTCTCTCCAGCAAGGGAGAATTAAAAAGCTCTGCTTGGCAGAGCCGGTGAACCGCACCAGCTGCATACTAACAAGAACAAGGATGGTTCTCAAGCAACGAGAGCAAAGAAGGGATGCAGCACTTGAGCCAGCGCGTAGCCGTCAAGGAAAACCTGGATGCTCTTTGTAAGCAATGTGGTGAACCGGACTAACCTGCTCCTAACCTTGGTCTCACTGGCTTGGGGGGTACCATCACAAACATCCTGACATTTGGCCATTTGTGTCGTGCTCAGGCCGCTGGAGTCCTGCAGTTAACCACGTTTTTATGTGTGTGATCTACTCTTTGGCTAACCTGCTTACTTTTAAAAGGTCCAGGACCTTGAAACGCTCTTTTAGGTAACCACTGTCCTTAGATACCACACCAGAAAAAGCAGAGGTGATGGTGGGAGGAAAGGGGAATCAGAGTATCCCCTTCAGACACTGGGAGCCAGCCAGGAGGGAGGGAGTGAATGGGACAAGCCCTGAAGACAATTACAGAGGGGATGAGGCAGGAGGGATGCTGGGGCAAAACCGTGGGGTAAAATCATGGGACAGGTGCACCAACACTGAAACACTGAAATTTCGCTTTAAACAGGCAATTGTGGGGTTGTATCACCATATTCATGAGTCTCAACTTTCATTTTAAAATATCCTCGGAAGAGAAAAGCCCCTGAAGTGTGACCTGCTGGACTCAATAGCCAAAACGTCGATATAAATAGTACTCCAAAACTTTTTTTGGAGCTGGGCTTGGCAAAGAGGGATATTATTATCAAATAGTTGTACTTATAAACCTGCTTTGCTAACACCTACCTGGTAGCCTGTAGTCCCAGTCAAATGCTCATCTTGTGAAAAACATCAGGTAAGGAGCATCAAACTCGAGTCCTGCAAAAATTCAGTGGCATCATCCATGCCAGCAGGGCGTGCCCTAAGGGTGGGAGCAAGGCCGCGAGGGAGCCCACAGACCCTGGGAACTGCCTCCCACTGCAGCTCTTGGGGCGAGGAGTCTCAGCCTCCTCCTAAGTGACTGTCATTGGGGTACCACCTCATGACTGGCAGCATGAAAGGATCTTCTCCTGGCAGACGTCAAAGGAGATGTCCACCACCGAGCTCATGAATGCTTTGCCTCTCTTCCCTCCTTCAAAAAGCAAAAAAAAAAAGAGCAAGTTTGTGCTGTAAGCAGCAACGACCTCACAGCCTCTGACCATGCAGCATGTCAGCAGCAAAATGGCTTTGACATGTCCATTGGCTCAGCATTATGTGCCCCGATTATTTTATTTTTAATACTAGTTAAGTGGCTAATTGCCTGAAGGTTGCAAGCTTAAGTCCTATTTTTCATATGTGAGTTAGTAATTAAATTACCGCAGTTGATACTACATAATGTAAGTAACAACTACGTGATTTTAAAAGAATAGCCAAATTTGGCAGACAGTTTAGAGTAATTTCATTTTATATTGGAGCCTAATGCTAAGAGATTGCACAGAAAGCAGAAGGCAGCTGCCTGGAATAGTTTGAAATTAGTGTCTGGTAACCAACAACTATTATTATTGTATTAATGCTTGTAATTTCCAAATGGAGAATTAAATTTCTATAATAGATACAGCTTTTAACAAAATAAAGCAAAACCAAAAAGTATTTACCCTTTCTGGCAAAGAAACCTCTTTTAGGAAACGATACCATTGAATGCATAGTTCCCAAGTGAGGTGGGGGTGAAACACCAACCTTGCAAAATTTCTTTGCACACGGCTTCGGCTTTCCAGAGATGCCACTGCAGGATTTTTGAGATTTCTTCTAAAGGGCTGGCAGACAGGTAGATTTATTATTTAGAGGCGAAAACAAGTTAATTAGCTTTTTAGAGCTATAATGCACATTCACTCTAACTGCATTTAGCCTGGAATTTAGAGTTCACTTGCCAAAAATCAAGGTTCCCTCTTCCCCACGAAACAACAAGCCTGATGCTCTCTTTCTGTTTTTTAACACGCGTCTAACCAAGAACAGTACAGCGAATTACAGGGCTGGTGACTAGGAACATAGGATCACATTCCAGGTTCTTGGAGTTGAATATTGGCCAGTAAAATTTTTACCTTAATTTGAACAGGCTTTTATTCCTGTATATCAGTTTATGTGGGAAGGCTGGCTCAGGCACAGGGACCCAGGCACTAACCCTGCCAGACCTAAATGTAACTCGAACAATCAGTGTATCTTGAATTTGAAATGCTTGATGACTAATCTCTTGTTTTCTTTAATTAATGATCATTATGATCATTAATCATTATGAATGGGAGGTTGTAGAGAGGCGGGAGTTGGTCTCTCTACTGGAGAGTGATAGGACAAGGGGAAATGGATTTAAATTGCACCAGGGGAGGTTCAGGTTAGATATTAGGAAGAATTTCTTTACTGAAGGGGTTGTCAGCCATTGGAACAGGCTGCCCAGGAAAGGGGTTGGGTCACTGTCCCTGGAGGTGTTTAAGAGATGGGTGGATGTTGCATTGGGGGGAATCATTTAGTAGGTTGATAGGTCTGGGACAAAGGCTGGACTCGATGATCTTCAAGGTCTCTTTCAGCTGATTCTATCATTCCATTTCCTACAGGAAAAATCTTCTACTATAGCTTTAATTTAAATATGCATTTTCACATTGTACTTACCAAATCCTTACCTTTATGCTATTGCATGATTACAGGTCCATTAACTAATCACACTTGACAACTTGTTTATTGAGGGGAGCAACTACTTTACATCTCTTTCCTGGGAAAGAAAATACTTTAACAAAAAATTATTCAGCAGCTGCAATCATGGAGCACTGAATTAATTGCTTTGAGGATCTCAGTCAAGAAGATCTTGACAAAAATCAAAGAAGATGCTGTTTGACAGAAAGCATGAATGAGAGTGCCAGGAGGGACTCCAGCTCCATAAGCTGCAGCCCTGCTTCAGGGAGCACTCCGCGAGGACAGCACCTTGAAACGCTGGACTGCAGCACAGGAGAAGGCCATGGAAAAGCTCATTTCCTCGTTTGTTCTTTCAAGCTTTAGTTTATCAAAACCAGCACTTCTATAGATAGTTTGATTATAGGATCAGAATTCTGCAAAAAGGGCAAACAAACCTGAGCACGATCAGGTCTACAAAGACTGGCACATGGATATTTCATGCACGTAACCTCAGTGGTTGACTTCTCCTACCACACAAATAACTAACCCAGAGGGTATTGTGAGGCTTAATAACTGTAAAGTGCTTTAAGAGTTTCTCCCAAAGGTTGCTGCTGTGATTGCACTGGAGGGGGATGAAAAGCAGAGGAAGACATGTGGGCCTGGCTGGCAGAAGCGTCTCGATGCCCGAAAGGCAGGCGTGCCAAGGCAATGGCGGGAGAGTTTGCATCCCAGGTGTGCACACTGTTGGGACTAGAGCACTGTGGAAAACAGTGGGATCACTGCTGAAGCTTGATGCAGGTACTGAAGACATCAATTAGAAAGGAGTTTCTGACACAGCAAAACTTTCAACACGCTGTCCAAACACAGGGCCACACTTCCTCCTTTAGCTGCTGTACCTCACATGCTTTGCAAGCCTGCTGAGACCAATTCCTACAATGAGCTTAAAGGTTCAAAATCCTCTGTTGTAAGGGCCTTGAAAAGCAAAGTACGAAGACTAAACAATACCATCTCTGAATATTATGTCACTACAAACAGCTGAAAGAAATGCCCAGTAAGCTGAAGGGTAGTGATAATGTCAGGCAGTTTCACAGAACCCACCCTAATTGAGCTTCTGTGAGTCACATGAAACTCTTAACAGGGTTAGCTTTTCAAAACCGAAGGTACTTAAAAAGACCTTTATTAGTGTCATCTCTCTAGCAATGGGGAGAACTTGAATCTTTTCCCTTTCCTGCATGCTCCCAGTTCAAAAGTCTGTGAGGATGTTGGGTATTTAGGTCATGGTCACGAAACGTCGCAGTTTTGCCAAATCCAGCACTGCTAAGGACCAATGCGTGGTGGAAACTACTGTGCTGGCCGTTTCTATAGGTGAGGAGCTGAGAAGCTGAGGCCCTTGCATTGGCTCATATTTAACGCAGGCAAGAGCTCGAGCTGAATTTATACACTTTTAACTATGTACCCTGGTTCAAATGTTTCTGAAGTAACCCTCTTGGCTCTCTTCAATACTTCAATAAGAGGCAGATGGAGCCTGACTAAATAATTGCCTCTATCTCTTCCCTTTTTTTTTTTTTTTTTGCAGGTATGGGTTGGCAGAATATGCCCTGTCAAAGGAAACATGTAGAAAAAGGCATGTGAACGAGTTGTTGCTGAAGTTTGCATTAATCACTCTAGCATGCTGTAGAATAGCATAAAACTGATACATTCTGGTTTATCCTTATGAAAAATGTGAAAAGTGGGTTATGCATTAATGCCTGGAAATCATTAACTTTACTTGCCAAGGAATTACACAATTATTTTAAATGGAAAAGTATGAATCGGTCTGTATGCTTAACTGGCTATCGCATGAGCTGGGATAAACCCAAGTTAGTTCCAAGACAGCAGACCACTCTCTACTAAAGGATAATGATCAGGCAAATATTTAAGAAACTTTCTAATGATGTCACAAGTAAGATGTGGTTATTAGACACACAAATGAACTCTTACAATATTGAAGACATGTTAAGAGTAAACCCAATTTGACCTGGATTAGTCTGTGGAATACCATTATTAGGATTTGTCTTTAATAAAAAGCTTTCCATGTATTTAATAAAAGACTCACCTAAGTCTGAGAAAAGTTTCATGATCTAGTTGAGAGGTATCCTTGCCCATAACAGGGACATTGGATTAAAAATGATCTCTAAGGTCCCTTCCAGCCTAGGTCATTCTATGATCATATGATTCTTCCACGTGTGAAGAGCTAGTCCACCCAACATCATTTCAAATGGCCCATGCCATGAGATACAGATACGTCAGCAAGAAGAGCAGCCGCATTCAGTCAGTAAGTGTGAACTCAGGAGAAAGGCAAAGTTACCGAAGGCACCCATAAGTCAAATACAGGGGCTAAGAGCCTGGCAGCTCAGTACTTTGACAATTGTGACTCCAGCTGATAGATCCACATCACAGGAAGGCTGGTTAAATTGCTCTCAGTTTATTTTAAAAGCTCTCAACACTTGCATACAGACATGAGGGACTGAAGAGTAATGATCACTCAAAACCAAAGGAAGTAAAGCAGCTGCTGCCATCTGAAAAACAAATGTGGACGAAGCAGCTCACATGTGCCAGCTACACATCTGTAATATTTTTCCTGCTATTGAGAAATTTGTAAATCAGATACTAAGCTCACCATAAGAGTGCTAGAAACATTTTTGTTTGGTTTTCGCTAATGCAGAACAAGCAGCTAAAACGGAGACAATACTAATGAATATACTGTGATTTTGTAACTCAGGAGGTACCTCTGAGCTAGAAGCATGTGTTCAGCTCTGGGCACCCAGTTCAAGAAAGGCATCATCAAAATAAAGTGTGAGAGTTTGAAATGGTCACTGATCAGAAGATGGAAAAATACAATCCAAAGAAAGACAGAAAAGACAGGAACTGTTTGCCTTCAGGGTGAAAAAACTTAAGCAAAGATATTCGTATTTTGGTACCACCTTTATACTCAGGTGGGTGATGAATGATTACTGACTCCTTAGCAAAAGAAAATATAGACATTTTAAAGTCTGGAAAGAAAACTCTCGTTGCATGTTATCAAACTGTAAGTTCTACAAGGCAGCAGTGATGCCAAAATTCAAGTAAATTAAAACATATAATTTTTTTACTTTTAACTGCCACTATGAATTCACATGCAGACACGGACATGCAGCAAAACTTTGACAGGATAAAAGGCTTCCCACGAGTGTCTGTGTACGAAACAACTCCACAACTCCCTTCTGCAGGTATTCTGGTATCACCTTCTGACACAGGTGACATTTGACAGTATCATAGAATCATAGAGTGGCCTAGGCTGGAAGGGACCTTAGAGATCATCTAATCCAACCTCCCTGTCACGGGCAGGGATGCCATTCCCCAAAAAACCACCTCAGATGAGACTTTGTAACTATTTTGGAAGAAGTTTATAGAAATGTGAAGAAAAGCCTGGACAGAATAAAAGACACTTCAGTAGTTACTATAACTTTTCTCCCTTTGGGGAGGCACATAAAAAAACGTTTATAAAGTTATCTTGATACAAAAATCTTGAAAGACTGCTTTTTTTCCTCTTGAAGAACAATTTATTTTGATGTCTTACAAACAGATTATTCTGTCCATAAAGTAATACATATATGGAAAGAGTATCGTATAGTCATTTGCTAATGGTTATAGGAAGAGATCTTCATATCTTACTTTACTAATATCCCTTAAAGCAAACTGCAGCAACTTCAGCTGCTGAAGTTTACTGAAGTTTATTTTCATTAAATCTCGCAGCTGCATTGGCTTACCTTGCAATTAACAATCACACTTTGGGTTTTTTCATGGACTCTTAAATAAGTCAAATATTCTAAAATTAAAATGTCTAACAATTCCCTTTATACTTGTTATGGTTCCTTTATAATAATCAGGCCAAAAGAACACTTTACTGGAGTGGCACAGTTAGCTTTAAATTTAATAATAATATTATCGAATAATATTTTTAACTTCGCATATTCACACAAAAATCTGCTGGATACACCGGACAACTAGCTGAGCAATCACTGCCCACTGCCAAAAGGTTTTGTCTCCCTTCTCTCAGCTTTGAAAACTGAGGCAAATACTGTGTATTATTGTCAGGATAAGCCTGGAGGGATACGCTCAGCAGGCCCAGCAGAAAAGTAGCTGCCCATAAGTTCTCTGATTTTACAGCAGCCATTACCCTTGTTGATAAACTGAAGCTAAGCAAACTGTAGTTCTAGATTGAAGAATATTACACCAAAACCCTTTTATTCTAGAAATGTTTTTAATTTCACTTGCGTGTTTTAACAGAAATACAACATGTTAGCAGCAAAAAAAGATCATTTTTGTTCTAACATTTCACAACACATTAGTGTCCAAATCCGCATTTTTCTATCAAGACAATCTACATTAACTACAAATCAACTCTGAATACTAGGACAGTATTTCCAAATATGTACGAACAGCCATAAAACAACTTTTAATATAATTACCATACACAAAAAAAGTCACAACACTAGTAAAAACGTAAAGATTTTAAGCTAATGTCTTTAAAATCACAAAAGGTACCGTCTACAATTCCAAGACCAAGTGAACAGCTAAAGACATCAGGTATAATATAAAAAGTTACTAAATTAAGTCTTTGTTCAGTCAGTATTTCAAAAGTTATTCACGTTCTGTGAAATTTATATTCAAGTTTGGACTGGTAATTGCTTTCAAGTTGCACATCCTAAAGGAGGAGTTCAGGTTAACTCTTGTCTCTGCCTGACTTGAAGACAGCAACCCTACTACTGAATTCTGCTTCCAAGCACCAGTTAATTCATTCTAGCAGTGAACAGGCAGTGACAATTTTCAGAGTGGGCCTGACATTCCTCAGAAAGTACCGTAATATGTGTAGTTCAGCAGTCGCAGCTGCCACCCTTCTACTGTGCTACACGGGGTTGTTGGAGCCGTTCATTCTGGGTGCAGTGCCTTCCAAGAAATGCTGTTTTCTCACGGACACTGACCTACCTGCACCAACGTGAACACAGGGCAATGGACTGGGAGAAGCCACAAGTCTCCTGCTGTTTCCAAGGACCAGTTCGTCCCAGCAGGAGGCTGCCTAATGTTGCCTGTGCCTCTGTGAAATATTTCCAATTTCAGCATTGTTTGTAGATGCTTATCAAATGACTTTCAGGTTTTGATCACCGATATTTTGAGTGACGCAATTAAAGCATCCTCGTGATGGAATGCAACCAATAAGATGGTTTAATGGGTACATTCTCTTTTAGTGCCCAGAAAGCAGCAGTTTGATGGTTTCCACCACATCTGGTAAGGAACAGGCTGCCTTGTGCCTCTTGACTGCCCCCCACCTCCGCTTTGAAGGACGAAAGCTAACAGCTCCCTGGCCCCACACACTGCCAGCAGACAGGCTTCAGTGACTGCTCTGAGCCACATCCTTAAAACCACGCAGCCTGGGAAGTGAATCAGTGCAAAGTCTAAAAACCATCACTGCACCACACTGCAACACAGCTCTTCTCCTCCTTGGCTACAAGCAATTTGTTGGTCTTAATTCCTGTTTTCAATATTCATCCTTATTACAGTCTAGAAAACTTGTGTAAAAAACAAACAAACAAGGGAAGAGTTGTAATTTCTGAAGAAGCTTATGCGATGATAAGTAATAAAATAATAACTAATAAAGTATTACAAAGTTCTGCCATATAGAAAAGCTAAAAAACTACAATTTTCTTCACAGACATATCTTCTAATTACACTCCTGAAACTGGGCTTTGTTTTCATTACTAATATTTTGCACAGACATAACCCAAGTAGAAGTGTATTTTCTACAACTGACTTTAGTGTATAGCTAAGATCAACATCTGCAGGTAGCCTACAGTTTTTATCAGTTAAATCAACTTGCTCAACAGAAGATGCAGAGGCAATAACAACTGGCAATACAGAAGGGAGAAAAATAGAGACTAAGACAGTAACAATAAACACTTAACTGTGAAGTCAACTGATGCTTCATAATAGGGATTATACAGTGGTTGTTTAAAATAACAGAGACTACATTTAGTAGCAGAAGCCCTTCCAGCTGAGGAGCCTAAATGTGCAATTAGTTAAGCAAGTCTCAACACTACCATGCTGTTTCGCAGGACAGTAGGAACACTTGTTCTGAAGCAGGATGATCAGGGTAATTAATGGCCTAGTTTGCTGAGTAGTGATCAGGGCAATATAGAGAACCGGCTCATATGAGTTTAACTTAAGGATAGATATAAAATGTCAATCGACACAGCTCCATGGAGAATAGGTCTGGAGCAATAGGTTGCATTTTACTCTTTCGTATAGTAAGCTCAGCTTGTAAAGACACCTGCACTGAGGTGCTACCTGTAAGAACTCTGAGCCACCTACGGAAAACCAGATTAATACGTCTTTCGCTTTAAAATATCAGTACTAGATCAAATCAATATAGAATGTTACACTCAAGACAGAAAATTATTTTCAGAATGCAGTATTAATAGGGAATCAGCAAGAAGTATAGTTGTTTTCTGTCTTGCACAATCTTTTAAAGGGCCTGGGCAAAAAGGGACACAAACTCAATGGCCTGTCTGTTTGTTTTTCCCCACCCCCAATCCATGTCACTGATGTAATAAAAACTTATCACCTTTCTCTACAAACCTTCCCTTTCCATTTTAAAAAATCAATGATCTGGAAGAAACGGTAAAAATCACTTTCAATAAATTTGCAAAGGATATGCAGACTGCTGGAGTAGTAAAGAATGAGGACAGGTCACTTATAAAGAGCAATCCGGATCACTTCATGAGAAGTATTTTAATGCTGGTAAAATACGGTGTATATTTCTAAGAAAAAATAAGGTAGGATAACAAGAAGATGATGTACTGCATTCATGAGAAAGACTCTGAAGAGGACTTGAGCCATAAAAATCAGCATCCAAGGTAATGCTTCCACAAAAAAAGGATAATATAATTTTTGAGGAAAGAGCGGAGGGAAATATTAGTCAGAGTAAGAAGATCATGTTATGTCTCTATACAGTCCTGATGAATCACTATTGACGTGCAGCATCTAATTCAGACGTCACACTTAAAAATATTTCAATACATAAGAAGTACAGAGAAGAACATGAAGATGAATTAGTCTTGGATAACATTCATTGCCATCAGAAAGTTAAGGAATTCAGTACACCTCAACAGAGAAAAGGTTAAAAGGGACGTAATCATGATTTATAACTACACACAAGCAATTAGAAAAGCTGATACTACAGAGATCAATATAAGCAATGAAATGCATAAAAAGACCAAAATAACTTAAGGTGGAGCTAGAAATGCAAATAGAAAACCAAGTGAAAAATGTACCTGGAGTAATTAACTAGTGCAACAGGAGGTATGAATGAATTCTCATCATTTGAAGACTTTAATTTAATATTAAATGCCTTCCTAAAATATGTAGGTTCAGTTCAAAACAAAACCACTGAATTTAATAGAGAAATTGCTTGTTGAAATTCAATGGCCTGTTGGATTTAAAAATAAATGCTCATTATGGTGCCTTCTTGCCTTATATACTTGTGAGATTTATTTTGAAATATAACAACTAAATGGAAGGGGGTTACCAAGAAAAAGATATTCTTTCCTTCCAGAGCACAGTAACATTTAAGGCTAGCTTTAAAGCTAAGTAAACTGCAGCTGCATTTTGGAAAATATGCTTTTTTCTCCCCTGTTTATTTTTCCTATTTCTTGTTCAGAGTTGCACAGTCCATTTGGTCGACTGTGTCTGATTTACATAATCATGTAGATATTCTTCAGTTTATCTGTTCCTATTTATAAACCATTCACAAACCATCCACTTAAGTAACAGCATGATTTATTGTAAGAATGACTACGGCTGTTTCAGAGGGAAAATGGAATGTGATTAAACGAAGAATGAGCAAGGACATTCTAGAAAAAAATGTGCTCTAATCCTGCAAAAGGATTTGTAAATGAAACCTGTCTCACAAGCCCCATCCCAAATAGCCAATGAACTACCAAGGGAATTCAGCAGATACCTTTACAGCTGTGCAGCCAAGAGCTTAGCAGAAGACAAAAAAAAAAAGAAAAAGAAAAAGAAAGATAAACAAACCAACCATGCACACTTCTGGAGAAATGGTAAAGCTCCTAAAACCATCCAGACTTCAGGGGAAAAAAAAAAACAAAAATGAACTGCATGTGTACAGTTGCTGATACAACTCTCGACACCGATCTGAACACCAAGGCCCTAGAGGGAGATCTGCAAGCAGACCTTTGCTCTTGGATAAGTTCCAGTAACTGAGATAAATGCATCAACCAAGAAAAGGGTTGGATATTTAAGCTGTGGATCCTGGAGAACAGAATCTTTTCTGTAATCAGTAGATATTTTGCAGGTGCCACAGGAACCCTAATAACCTATGCTTCTTATAAAAATGGTGAACAGTCTGATGGAAGAATATCAAAGTTCAACATTTTCATCTGAAGTACTTATTCTCTGCTATTTCAGAAAGAGTGGTGAAAAAAACCCGTTTCTTTACTAGTAACATTGCCACATTTACAAACCAACTACCTACCAGGAACAGTTGAGAGGCTCCGTAAAGGAGAAGCCATTCATCAGGGGAAAGAAAAAAAAAATAAATCTTGAAGAGGTGTTCATACAGAGTACTGCACTTTTAAACATTTACATTAGTCCAAATTAAGCAGCAATGAGAGATCATATTCTTTCTTGTACACAGATAATCCTGGTGCATTCGGACAGCACATGCAACAGCAACAATTTAGGTGATCCCACACTAAATTGATAGAGCTGCTTCAGAAAGGCACATGGAGTTAAAGAGCAGTTCAGAAGAGCACAATAACCTTTCATAGTACATTATCTTATAAGCAGTGATTCCCAAACAGCGAGGGAGAGATAAGAGTATTTTAGGTGAAGCCAAGCATGAAGACCAAGAAAAATCAGTTTTGTAAGATCTGTGCTGAATGTGCCTGAAATTCCCACTTGAACTAGTCTGAGGAGTTGCAAATGGGCTAAGCTGAGGGGCTGGTGGAAGGCAATGGTAACACCCCTGCTGCAAGGACACGGAGTTGCCCTGAATACTGCCGTTTTTTCAGGAGGAAGGTGCTGCGTCACTGTTTTCCGAAGTAGCACCATTATTTCAGCTAGAGACAAATGCCCCTGCTACTAGTGCAATTATTTAGACGTTAGCAATAGCGAGTACAGCTGAGACTGCAGCTAGCAGTAATGCCCTGGCTAAAAGAAAAAGAACTTCAGCCTCAATACTTATAAGCTGTATGCTAAAATCTATTTTCACTCAAGAGGTACAGTAGAAGGCTGAGAAACTCAAAATTCCAGGAACTCCTCTGAGCTAATTATGATGTCTATGGCTGCAACCATGATCTAGGGTCCAGCACTTCTGTGATGCATTTCTGCCTAGGGGCTGGTACCGGTTTGGTTTCAGACTCGGTCTTGTTAACCAGTGAAACGGGATTCCCATGGCCAGCTAAACTGCTTTTCTTACAAGGACCAATTTTGCGAGGAGCAGCAATGGGTGTCTGCAACTGCTGCATTTTCACAGATAACTTTGAATTAAAAGAAGAACTACTAGCAGATGTACAGCCAGACTTCTCCCAGTTTTCCTTGCCCGACTGCTCTGTGTTCACATTTGGTTTTGCACTGTATGGTGACTTATTGGAGGGCGGAGGTGGAGCTCTTCTTTTATGTCTTCTGCTACCACAACGACTTGTAGTATCTCTTTCGGGACCCAGGTGCATGTTTTTCTGAACAAACATCTCATGAGATCCGTCAAAGAGCGAAGCCCATAGGGAAGATGCGGACTCTTTTTGCTGACCAAGCAGGTACTCACCATCAGTCTCTTCGATTTTTCTGTGTATGATATCAGCCAAGCCCTCATGTTTCACTGGAGAATCAATGCCTGTAATTTTAAGGTAGAGCAATTATCTCAGATTAAAATGCTACCAATAATTTTACTGTTACCTATTCTGTTATTACTGTTCAGCATACAAAACTGTATTAACTACGTCTCATGAAGTCTGGACTACTATTAGAGTATTCATGCACAAAATGGAAAAGATTACATATGCTTTCAAAGAGGGAACTGAGGTGAGAGGAGGAAACTTTTCGTGACAGCTGGCATTGAGGCAACAGGGCAGGCGTTGATATTTCTTTCCAAGTAAAAGTAGAAAAAATAACTTACTACTAGGAAGCCTATGTGTATTAGATATTAGATATATTAAACATATTACCTATATCTATATTAGATATAGATATATACTAGGCCTCCCTAGAATTGAACCTGGCGAGAGGGGTCAAGGACAACAGGAAGAGTTTTTTCAAATACGTGGCAGATAAAACTAACACCAGAGGCAATGTAGGCCCACTGAAGAATGAGGTGGGTGCCTTGGTGACAGAAGATACAGAGAAGGCAGAGTTACTGAATGCCTTCTTTGTCTCTGTCTACTCTGCCAGAGGCTGTCCTGAGGAGCCCCGTTCCCCTGAGGCCCCACAGGAAGTCAGGGCAGTGGAAGAGTTTGCTTTAGTCGGTGAGGACTGGGTTAGGGACCAATTAAGCAATCTGGACATCCATAAATCCATGGGTCCAGACAGGATGCATCCATGGGTGCTGAGGGAGCTGGTTGATGTCATTGCTAGACCACTCTCCATCATCTTTGCCAAGTCTTGGGAGACAGGAGAGGTGCCTGAGGACTGGAGGGAAGCAAATGTCACTCCAGTCTTCAAAAAGGGCAAGAAGGAGGACCCGGGTAACTATAGACCGGTCAGCCTCACCTCCATCCCTGGGAAAGTGATGGAACGACTTATCCTTGGTGCCATCTCAAGGCATATCAGGGATAAGAGGGTCATTAGAGACAGTCAACATGGCTTCACCAAAGGGAAGTCGTGCTTGACTAACCTCATAGCCTTTTATGAGGATATAACAAGGTGGATAGATGATGGCAGAGCGGTGGATGTGGTCTACCTTGACTTCAGTAAAGCATTTGACACAGTCTCCCACAGCATCCTTGCTGCTAAACTGAGGAAGTGTGGTCTAGACTCTCGGGTAGTGAGGTGGACTGTGAACTGGCTAAGGGGAAGAAGCCAAAGAGTTGTGGTCAATGGGGCGGAGTCTGGTTGGAGGCCTGTATCCAGTGGAGTCCCTCAAGGGTCGGTACTGGGACCAGTATTATTCAATATATTCATCGATGACTTCGATGAGGGACTAGAGAGTACTATCAGCAAGTTTGCTGATGACACCAAGCTGGGAGGAGTGGCTGACACACCAGAAGGCTGTGCTGCCATCAAGCGAGACCTGGACAGGCTGGAGGGTTGGGCGGGGAAAAATTTAATGAAATATAACAAGGGTAAATGTAGGGTCTTGCATCTGGGTAGGAACAACCCCAGGTTCCAGTATAAGTTGGGGAATGACTTATTAGAGAGCAGTGTAGGGGAAAGGGACCTGGGAGTCTTGGTGGACAGCAGGATGGCCATGAGCCAGCACTGTGCCCTCGTGGCCAGGAAGGCCAATGGCATCCTGGGGTGTATTAGAAGGGGGGTGGTTAGTAGGTCGAGAGAGGTTCTCCTTCCCCTCTACTCTGCTCTGGTGAGACCCCATCTGGAATATTGTGTCCAGTTCTGGGCCCCTCAGTTCAAGAAAGACAGGGAACTGCTGGAGAGAGTCCAGCACAGGGCAACTAGGATGATGAAGGGAGTGGAGCATCTCCCTTATGAGAAAAGACTGAGGGAGCTGGGGCTCTTTAGTTTGGAGAAGAGGAGGCTGAGGGGTGACCTCATTAATGTTTACAAATATATCAAGGGTGAGTGTCACGAGGATGGAGTCAGGCTCTTCTCGGTGACAACCAATGATAGGACAAGGGGTAATGGGCTGAAACTGGAACATAAGAGGTTCCGCTTAAACTCGAGAAGAAACTTCTTCTCAGTGAGGGTGATGGAACACTGGAACAGGCTGCCCAGAGAGGCTGTGGAGTCTCCTTCTCTGGAGACACTCAAGACCTGCCTGGACACGTTCCTGTGTAGCATTATCTAGGCGTTCCTGCTCTCGCAGGGGGATTGGACTTGATGATCTTTCGAGGTGCCTTCCAATCCCTAACATTCTATGATTCTATGATTCTATGATATAACTTAATTTGTTGTATAGTGCTTTGGAAATTTCCTTTCACAGAAGGCCCATGAAAGTCTATTTTTGTGCTTCCAGCCTGCAGAAAACAGGACACCTTTACATATATCATTTTTCTTTATGTGCTTTAAGACTGTCTTGCCCCATTTCTTACCCCTCAGACTGAGTTTTCTACATATACTGCAGTAATACGAGCCTCAAACAGCAGCAATATCTTTTCTATCGCAGGCCACACATTAATGATTTTCCACACATTTTTAAACACAGGGTTTTACCTATGAATACTATAAATAAACAGGAAGGAAAAAACCCTAGTATGGTAAGAGTGAAACAGTTTCTGCTCGTCACTGATGTACTTGAGTATTAGTAGAATTATGCTACTTGGCTACCTTCATAAAACTTCGATGTAGTTGATTTACTGCCTTTCTGCTCTGTATTCATAGCTTAGATAGGACTGTCTTGACTGTTCAGTGCTCTGATGCACGGTAACTCAGCGACACACACGGCATTTTGAGCATCTTCACAGCTCCAATCCTGAGCAGCAAGCAGCCAGGCATTTATAGTCGTACAGTGTTTCTCAGCCAATACTGCATCGGATCCATTAAAACAAAGTGACCTACTTTTCCTAGTCTGTAAATATTATTTCTGTAATGAAACTATTAAAATAATCCTGATGCATACCATTTTGCTCTGTAAAAATACAAGTCTCAAATACATGTTAGCTGGATTTTCCAAGCCTATTTTTTCAACATCATTACAAAAGATCAAACAATTAGGTAAGTTATGTTAGGTAAGCCTTTAAATCGCTTTAACAACAGCAAATTAACTTCATGCAACTAGTTAAAGATATTACTGGTTTGCAGACTAGACTATTTCACGTTTACATTTCCTGAGCTTTATATCACTCTTATAGTGAGTTTATTTCTGGTGGCAGCTTTTTTGAATGCGTTCAGGGCTCCCTAGTTACAGTGCAGATTGCAGATTTTTTTGGCTCCAGGTATAAAAATGTAGTCATTATTTGTGCTATTACAAATTCAGATTTAATATGAACTCCTTGGTATGCAATTCTGTTGCTCTTTCATTCGCTGAATTGTCCTTGAAAAACTCAGTGTTTCAACATTAACACCAGAAGCCACCTGAATACAGATATTGTTGTTTCCATTAGCCTGCAACTTGAAAAGACAAATCCCACTTACTCATATCATGGTAGACAGAGGTCGCTTCTTTTGTCAAGAACAAAGGTGGTTTCCGTGGTGACATAATCTCAATTTTCATAAGTTCTTCACAACAATGTTTCCACTGGCCTGAGAGAGGAAAGAGAACAATGACTGGAACTTAAATACTTCAGCTTGAAAAAAATGAAGTTATTAGGTTGTGTTAGGAAACTACGTCCAAAGCAATGCTAAACAGTAAGCATTTGCTTTTGTTTAGCAGGAATGCTCAGGATGCATTTGTATTTTCAACTCTGTACTCGTTCTCTTAGCACAAAGGTCATAAGCTACTACCTTTAATTTAAGCATCCCAGCAGTACTGTTATGCTATGAAGGTTAAGTGTCATAACTTGCCTTCAAATTCCCAAACACATTGTAAATTCATCAGAAAAAAACCCCAAACCTTAAAAATAGCAGTTTAAGGTTAGGGAAGCTTCATGAAGTTATCAGGGACAACCTCCAGTATACTGCAAGCTGGATGTTACGCAACTATGTTACAACGTTCTAGTAAAGGGATGTTCTGTCTTTAATAGAGGATAACTTGCCTTTTATCCATTAGCTGACAAGGAAACCTCTTTTTCTACTAATAGATTTTGACCTTAAGGAAAACAAGACACAGTAAAATTACTTTGTTCATACCAATCATTCCAAGTTTTCTGAGCACATTAATTTTAAGAGAATTTTAGAATCAGGGAAGAAAAAAAGCATTTAAATGCCAAGTGACCCATTTTTTTTCTGAACCTAAGGAAAATGTCTCAAAAAATCCATGGGTATTCTATCTATAATGAATAAGTAGTAGTTCTTTTACCCCACTCTATGGCTAATTTTAAGAGGATGCCCTAGTTTTCACTCGGTGTGTTTCTTTAATTGATAGAGCCTTTTCTCATTGTAAATCACAGCTAGAAAGGACTAGAAATAAGAACTAAAATACCGAGTTTCTACAATCTCAATTCACTGATTTTATTGGTGTGGTCTCTGACTAAAAACTGATATTTCATTAATTGACCTGGTTCTGTTTTTTTGAGCTGATAAAAATGACTATCAGGAACCAATTATACCTTGTCAATGACAGCATAATAACTGACAGTTGCTCTCTACTCTTAATAAAACTGTGAGTCAAACTGATGTAGCAGAGGAAAAAAGAGGAAGACAAATTAATCTATATAGTTCTTATAATAAATATTAAACAAACAACACAGTATACTACTACAATATCTTTCCACTGTTCTACACCAATAAATGAGTTTATTCTCTCATCCGACAGCAGTGGGTATCAATTTATCATCTCATTTGTTTCACCTGTTACAAAACTTCAGGTACAGCTTTTATCAGGTTCCAGTAAGCAGCAGCGCGTATTTGCATGACTGGATTGGAGTGTGGCTAGTGAGCACATTCTTGGGTGACAAGGGATACCAAAGTCATAGAGTTACCACCAGAATCAAGTAATTCTACTGCAAAAAAACTGTGATTTAATCCATCCATAATAGGTCTGAGCAAGGAAATCCCATATATACATGTCTACTTGCAAGGGTTGGCTGAATGTGCGTACTAGCCAAGGTCCCAAATGAATCCAGCATCCTCACCACTTCCCACTAATGCTTCCACGCCCAAAGGTTTCACACTTGCAGAATCTCACAAAACCAACACACCACTGGTAGGATGCCCAGGCAGGGGTGGACTCTTCCTGCTACAGTGAAGGAAGAGGTGGTGAGAATTTAGTTCTTAAAAAAATTATTTAGAACTCTATAAAAAAAAAAAAAACAAGTTCTTTTGAGACTGATGGACATATTTCTGCTTCTGACCAAACACGTGGACTTTGGTTTGATCAAATATTTGCCTTCCAATGGCTTAGACCACCACCCAATATTATCACAAAGAACGTTTTTTTTTTTTCTCATCGTTGCGAACAAAGGTTTATGAGGCAATTCCAATTCAAATTGTTCAAAGATCCCTTTGACGTTACATAACACCCCACTTGGAGGGCACACTGCCAGCACTGCCTGCTTCCTTACTCAGATCATAAAAGTGCTGCCAGAAAGCCTCCATCCACTTATGAAGTTCTTCTCTACTGTCAGTAGCAAAAAGTTGTGTCACAGCTTCTCCAGACATGGGGTTGATAACAGAGAAATTATTAGTTCTTCTCTTGGAGTCCTTATCCACAGCTCGAATTCTGGTCTCCTAGGAACGAGAAATTGTGGCAATGAGTTACTGCTTCAGCTCCACACTGGTATCACCTTATAACCAGTGAAGGTTTAAGGGAGGTACCATTTGGATTTTTATACAATTCAAACAACTTTCCAGTTTAAAACAACACAAAACAAGTACTGCTTATAAAAATATTTTTCCACAAAACTATTCAAATGACATAAAATACGAAAAATAAGGGAACAGAGCACAACTGTTACAATTTAGTTCTGAACTACAGAATGTACATTTCATGTTTCCCCTCCCTCTGCCTTCACCAGCTCATCTCACACTGCTCATTCTTCTCACAGTAGTTTAGTGAATAATCTGAAATAACAGCAAGGAGCTCCTGTTCTCTGAACTCTTCAGCTGGACAACCACATTGTTACAGCTACTAACTGTACTTCTGTAGGCCATTGCTTACGCAATGTATTCTAAAATTATATCTATTTTATATTCATCTTGGTGAATCAGGACATTCAGAACTAATACTATAGTGACAGGAAATTTAAAAAGAAACTTACCTAGTCCACATTTAAAGGATTATTTGTAACTGTTACTCACACAGTTCCACTAGTACAAATTTTCAGCATGAAAAAATGTTTTCTCTAATATCAAAAAATCCTGTCAGTTCAAAATAGGCATTTTACTTGTGCCTTAATTAGGGACAGTTACACAGAAATAATTAAGAATATGTGTGGAGTATATCACAAGTCTATCAAATATCTTTTGCTAATATTAGAATGGCTCTCAGATTACATTGCAGCATTTTTATAGCCAAAGTTTTTCCTTTCTGTTCAGAGATGTAGTTCAACTGACATTTATCATCTAGACTAGATCCAGTGGTATTTTCACAGTATTAGTTTCTTTGCTATGGCATTACTACAATTAAAAAAATCAACAACACTTGCTCCAAGTGAAAAAAATAAATTAAAAAAAATCACATATAAAATGTAGCATGTAGCAATAGGACCAGAGGCAATGGTTTTAAACTAGAGCAGGGTAGATTTAGACTAACTATCAGGAAGAAGTTCTTTCCTGTGAGGATAGTGAGACACTGGCACAGGTTGCCCAGTGTGGTGATGGAGGGTCCATCCCTGGAGACACTCAAGGTCAGGCTGGATGAGGCTCTGAGCAACATGATGTAGTTAAAGATATCCCTGCTCACTGCAGGGGGGTTGGACTAGATGGCCTTTAAAGGTCCCTTCCAGGTTCTGAAATACTGAAAGATTTTAGTAAAAAGTCTGAAAAAACACAACCAAAAAAAATTCCAGAACAGTACGGGTCAACGTTGCTGCTTATTACATAATGAACAAATTAAAATAATTAACATTTATTTCTTTATAAAAGTAAAAGCAGAAATCCTGGGAATATCTTTGCATATGCAATTCAACCTGACTGAACAAGCAATGGCCTGTTACAACACTTCTTTTAAAAGGATTTTTGGCACACCCAGGAGAGCAGCATAACCCCAAATCCTGCTGGGATGATGAGTTCTGGCGCCAGGGAGCCAGCCAGCACCCTACAGCTGCCCAGCCCCAGAGCCTGGCAGGACACGAGTACATTAAGACCACACAGCACCCTCCTGCTGCACAAGGGTGTCCCTTGGCATGGGGAGTGCCCTGGGTTTTGAAGGAAGCCAGCAACCACGGCCAGGGTTGTGTTTGAATGTCTCCTGTGTGGATGGACAGTGAATCTGATCACAAAGGTGGCCTCGAGACATTCCTCAAAATACACAGGGACAGATCAACCATGTTCATTTTTTCCACAATTCAACCAAATGTCAAACATCTGCTAAAGATGTTAAACATACACCTACAGAAATTAAGTTTACAGATAGGATCCCATGGGGATAAGCCTAGTTTTGATACTTGGAAAATCAAAAATTATTCTACAGAATATTCCTCAGATTTTAAATGCATTACTGAAATAACCATCTGAAATATCAACAGCTGCTTGTAGCGTATCTGATGGATATGCTCATTTAAATTCTTCTGTCTAAAAATAGGAGATGAAGTAATTCATCCATAAGTGCTCTATATCCCATTAACTCAGGTAACCATAGATACCAGCAAAAAAATTAAATCAAATAGATTAACATTTGACAGGTAAAAACTTCAAGCATACCATACACAGAAGTTTATTTTATGATGGTTGCTTCAGGTTTTATTCAATGGGGATAAAACCTCAAGCAACAACCTGTATCTGATACCTGAATATCTAAAGAGCGACAGAGATGCCATTACAGTAATGGGCTGATGAATTTACCAAGCTTGGGTGAATTACACTAAATATCCAATTCCATTTAACAAGAACAGAAAAAAAAAAACAAACAAAACCAATTCCTACTGAACAAGAAATAAATTTTAAAAAACAACAACATAAAAG
The DNA here is from genome assembly GCA_020746105.1 of Trogon surrucura. Lineage (NCBI taxonomy): Eukaryota > Metazoa > Chordata > Aves > Trogoniformes > Trogonidae > Trogon > Trogon surrucura. The sequence goes on from CM036621.1 coordinate 33,559,944, forward strand.
AAGTGTCTTAGAGGAGCCATATAATAATGCTCAACTTTTCAGTCTTCTAGGCTACTGAACCAACTCTGCTACGGCTATTGTAAAGACAAACAGTGAACTGGAATAGGAAAAACTGAGCTGAATCTTGAACTCAGATGACTTTCAGGGAGCTGAAACCAGTTTTACATCCTATATGCATGTATTTGGTCTGGCTGAGATGGAGTTAATTTTCCCCACAGCACCTCTCATAGCGCTGTGTTTGGCAGTGGTAGCTGGAAGGGTGTTTTGGCCGCTGTTGAGCAGGGCTCACACAGCACCAAGGCTGTCTTCAACATTCCCTCCTACAGAAGGCTGAGGATGGGCAAGTTCCTGGGTGGCGACACAGCCGGGTCAGCTGACTCAAACTGACCAAAGGGATATTCCATTCCATATAATATCAGCTCAGCTATAAAAGCGAGGAGAAAGAACGGAGCGGTGGGGAGGAGGGGACATTCATTATTTGCATTTGTCCTCTAGAGAAATTGCTACACGTACCGAAGCCCTGCATCCCCAGAAGCAGAGACATCACCTGCTGATGGGAAGTAGAGAATAATCTTTTTGTTTGCCTTTGCTTCCGCACGTGGTCTTTGCTTTTGTTTTATTAAACTTATCTTGACCCACAAGCCTCTTGTTATATTTTCCCCTTCCCCTGTCCATCTAAGAATGGGGAGTGATAGAGTGGCTTTGGTGGGCACCTGGACTGCAGACAGGGCCAAACCACCACAATGCAAAAGATCATTTCAAGACATCAAAACAAATTACAGTTCATGAGAAAAATACTGAATAACCTAAGATCCACCTCTGCATATCTATCTTAAGATTTAACATACCAAATCACAAACTCCTTTATGTTTTTTGTAACAAATCATATACACAAAATTAACAACAAAACACTGGGAAAAAAATTATAATCTGTTCATATGTTGGTTTCTTCTGCAATGTTAATAATTTCCATGGAGTCTAGTTTTAGACAAGCAGGGAAATACAGTTAAATTTTAAATTACGACTTTCAAAGACATTAAGGCACAAGACCAGATTCACCAGATTATCTACAACCATTTCCTCCTTTCATCCTCATTGTTTTGTGAACTTGTATTAACGTAACATCCTCGTGGTCACTGGGTGGTAAGTACGACGTGGAAAAGCTATACTGGATTTCCACGTCATTTTAGCTATCTTCAGTGCAATGCACATGAGGAGGAGATGGCATTATATCACCAGTCAGCATTCTGTGAAGTACCATGGAGCCATAAAGCCTCGTTTCCAAACCACTCAATTTGAGCATGTGCGTTATGATGTCCACTGTGTGGGACCTGGGGTATTATATCCTCTTTCCCTGTCTGCATCCACAATCTCTTTCAAGCAATTGCAGGACTAAATTGAGCAATGTGATGCAAAATACCAGACATTTGGCGGCACTTAACTAGTCTGTGCTTTTCCAAAATATTTTCACATGTATGAAGGCTTGTCTAAGCCAACCAGTGGGACAAAGCCCTTACTACAGAACACAGAGATATTTTCAGGGCTGCTCTCATTTCACCACTGCTGGAGTCCCCTAATGCACACAGAAAATGCTCATATTGCTGGCTCCCTAAATGTTCACGTGGTCAACATCTCATGTTTATGTCCTTGTGCTCCTGTCCAAGAATGAATTCCCCAGTTCCACAGAAACACTGCATGCTCCCTCGAAGTCATGATGATGCTGCAGCCATCGCTACATTTGCCAACTCATTTCTCTACCTTACCTAGACCAGAACAGATGCTTCAATAAGAACTGTCATTCAAGGTAAAAGTCTGCAGAAAAGCCAGCCTGATTTTGTCCTTTCACTCCTGCTACACTACTTACCAACCAGTCTATGAACCCTGAGCCCATGGTTGCAAATGCTTGTTGTTCCTCATCCTGTTCACCTCGACTCTTAGCATGACCACGGAGACAGCTCTGGACCCGCTGCACTGTGTGGCATCACAGCAAAGACTGCAGTGGCAAAATACGTCAGGAAGAAAATTGCAGGCCTGCACTAATTCAAAGCAACATCCCAGAAGTCCTCAAGCTTCAGGTCCAAGCAGCACAAGAAAAGTTTTATAATCTATGATCAGAACACGATACAATGTGTATTCCAAGTACTGAGCAACTAACATGAACTGCTGGCACATGCACCAATTTGCTAAGCTATCGGGTGTAGGCAAGGCCTGTATTAATCATTTCAAGCTAAAGAAAACTTGAAAAAATTTCAGGAGCTAGCCCATGAGGAATATTTCTTGTTCAAATTGGATTCCAGCAAATTTTCTTTGCTACAGAAAATATCATTCCTCTTTTCCTACTTAGTTGTGCAATATAATACATTATAATCACATTTGGCTGGAACAATAATAGTAGCACTTGCATAATAGGAACTGCAGAACCATTCTTGCTCAACAGCAGTAGCAGTGAAGTCATCTGAAGTTGAAGTAATGACTTTGCTGGGCTTAATGGCTTCTTCACGTCTTGATTCAAAGGGTATGGGAAGTAAGGCTATCAGTGTGAATGTTTTCCAGAGAGTCTCATAAATCCTGATGATTTCATTACTTTTCAGAAAGTATCTTTCAATTACATGTAAAGGATCAGCTCCACATTACAAATGAAAATGCTACATATGCAACCAGAAGAGGTTTTCGTTAGAACATCTACAGTTGATGTTCAATCTCAACTTCCATTTTGAAACTGCTGTTTCTATAACAACATGTAGCAGACGAGTCCATATGATCAGTTTGCCTTCATTTAATCTAAGAGAAATTTCCCAACAAAAGAATGAAAAATATTTGCAGGCATCAAGTTATTTTCAAGACAAACTCTTTAAGTAGTAAAGTATCCAAGTATGTCTTAAATTGCTTTTTTATTTTCCTGGTTTTAATTTAAACTGAAGAAGAATTCACAATCATATTCTCTAGCAGTCTGACATTTTTGTAAAGTGGTTTAAGATACATTACTTATGTACCTTCTACATGATAGTTTTAAGGATATTCTGCAAGTGTACTAACAGTCTCCCAGCAAAGGCTCGTTAAGCTGAATTAAGATTCTAAGTGTATCGGTAACTTGAAGGAGCAAAATACCTTAGTAGAATGTGGTTACTTTAGAAGGAAAAGCGCAAGAAGGATATACAAATCAGCTACCATATATCTGACTTTGAACAGCTGGAAAACAGAAAAGACAGGAAAGGCTGGGTAGTGCAATTAAAAGTGACTGAAGAAGTAAGCAAGTAAACCCGCTTAAACATGTATCACAGTCTAAAATGTAAGTGCATGAACAACTGGAAGAAAAAATGGCTTGTTAAAAGCTATGGCACTGGCAGAAAGGTATTAACACAAACAGGTCACTTTGCAATACCAAGTTCAAATGTTTGGTTTCTGTGTAAGTCTCACTCCAGGTGAGAATGCAGTCATATTTTCCAGAAACGTTAAAGCCACCAAAAGCTGTTATTGCTGCTGTAAGAAGCAGTTCTTCATTGCTCTATGTCTCTACACATTCCCAATCATAACCTACCCCCTTTCTTTTACCACACAAACATTTGTGTAGCCATGTAGTGAACCGGATAGGAGAATTTATTAAAGGGAACCATAGTTGTAGCCAGCCTTTCTCCTGGTCCCAAAATGAGCTAATTTTAACCCACATCAGTTCACTTGTCCAATTCATCAGTCAGCTGCCCTAAAGCCTGCCCTGGCAAAAAGCAGCACAGCAGCCTGAACAAGTGACTGGACAGGCAGAATGTTTCTTTCAGAATTAGTGTTGGCCTCAAGCGTTCACAGCAGTAGTACAACAGCAGAATCCAGATCGACCTGCGCTTAACAGTTTCCATATGTGTCTACTTACTTATGTAAGACAATCCGGCCACGTCAATCGCAAATAACATTAAATTCCTCTGCTCATCTTTATGTGATACTAACTTTTGACAACCGCATCAAAAACAGGTTTTGAAAGCATCGGTTCACTCTAATGCTCATCATTCTAGAAGGCATTCTAGAAGATCCTTCCAATAACATTCCAGAATTGAACACTTAAATATTACTTTGAATTAAATATTTAATGTTTCTTTAGCCAAATAGTAAGTAAGAATTTAACTTCATGTTTTAAAATCAGCCTTTCCAATCAGGGTATGAAAAGCAGCAAAATGTCATCCTAGAGAACAGAACAGAACTTCCAAAATTGTTGTGCCTTGTACAAAGCCAGTATTAAGAAAAGCAGCTTATTTTGAGGCACTAAAATATTTTGAACAGTTTTCCAGGTCTCCTAATTAAGACCGTGGCCAAATAACATACAACAAAAAAGCTTTTATTAAAATTCCACCTCGCTGATGAGAAAAGTCTACCAGGTCATCGCTAAGGGACTGTAAGCAATACATTTCCAAAAGCAGTCTTAAGGAACTCTCATATAACAAGTTATCACTTTTGCTAAAGAAAAGCATCCTCCTTTTTACCTCTGTGTTAACCAGTCTAATGCAATAGAAGGAACCTGAAGTGCAGTGACTGCAAATTACACTGAAGCATATCCCACTCACATGCTACCTATAAAGCATTCTGCATACCAGCAGCTTAGAGCCTTAACAACCATAGGTCTGTCTTAAAACAAAAATGACCTCTGCAAAATAAACAAAAAGCTCAAATCAGAAAAAAAAAAACAACAAACACACATACAATCAATTTTACCTTGTTGATGGGAACTGTCAATGTTGGCTCCAGTTTCGCCTCAATTTCTTCTGGCGAGTAATAACAAAAGAGCTTGCCACCTCTTAGTACGCAGTACAGCCTCCTCCAGCTAGTCAGACTTCCTATCACTTGCTAAAGGAAAGAAATAGTCGGAAATCATCAAACATAAACTACAAATTAAGAGCATATTAGAAGGTATGCACAGATCAGCCCTGTGTGATCAAAACTTAGTCACACTGAATTCTTTCCCCAAAGACTTTCTGCTGCAGAACACTTAAGAGTGTGATTTTTTTAATGTTAACAATACTTTAAATATCTTTTGGTGTTCTACATTTTTCACAGATTTATTGCCGTGTGATGCTGGTACTAACAATACAGAATCTGCTGGTTCACCCAGAATGAAATCTGGGACTGGTGTCTACTGCAAGAAAGAAACCACCTTTTTAGCTACAGTAACTATACAATGGAAGAAATAAAGTATCTCGGTTTGGAAATACACAGTATATTCAACACTCAACATTTGCCAAGAATTTCCACTTTCTCAAATGAATTTTCTGAATGCCTTTCAAAAACGCATTATTATGCACAACCTGTTTAAAGCTTGTAATTCAGTGCTCCTGACAAATGACCAAGCCCCTTTGGTCCTCCACTACCCCCTTCTCATTTGCCTAGTTGTGCAATGAACCAAACTTTTAGAAGTAAACTGAGTTCACACGAGTCATCTTTGAAGGGCTGAGCTTAAATATGGCTCAGTTCACCAGTCAGATTTGCCACGAACTCCTGTGCCAGCACAACAAGACATACGCACATGGATGAGAACCACAGGATTACTGGGACTGTTGCTGTTAAGTACCAGCCTAAAACAGCAAAAACTGCACTGGATCTTTACACAGCAGCTTAAAAAATCTCACTGAAAAGCACACCAGGGAAACACTTATTTCTTCACCCTTAGCTGCTGAAGGTACTGTTTGTAAATGCAGCCATGAGATAGAATTTTTCCCTTCTTATAGGTAGAACAGGTGAGAACAGTTCTCAGGAAACCACTTCTAGTAAAAGTAAATGTTTTAACAACTGACTCTTAGGGACAGCTATTAAGAGAAAAGGATGTAAAAACAAGCAAGGTCTTCTTACCTGTTGATTAAGAAATCCAGTCATCATATCGCTAACCATGCAGGAAGGCTGTGCAATTAAACGACAACACAGCTTTCCATACAGAGGGAGCCAAAAAGAGGATTCCTCTGGGGAAAAAGACCAGGCATCAGAAAGGCAAGCATTTTGTTCTGAACATTAGCCCTAAATACATAGTTTAGCGTCCTACATTCTTTTTTACATTAAGAACATTAATCTAAACAAACATTTTTTTTTATATTTAAAGAAAGAGATTTTATCCTGTAGGATTAAACCAAAACTGATTTGAAGTCTACAGTATCTTTTTTTATTACGTTAAAAAAAAATTTCCAGAAGGATTTCAAATAAAAATGGAGATATTATTCTGCAAGAACAAGTTGTTCTTACACAAAATACAGGTTTAAATCTCATTTCACAGCTAGAAACACTTTGAAATACAAATACACCGGCTCTCATCATGGCACACGGCTACATTTACCCATGAGCACTTTGCTTCAGATTATTTTATTAAGGCTTAGAAGTTGTATCTACTTCTGTCTTTAGCACTAAAATAGCATTTAGGATTCCAAGGAGTTTCTAATGAATTGCAATATCCCTCTCCGCTCAGCTCTTCTGTGTAGTAGGCTCTCTCTTCTGTAATTAGAAGCAGGTAATACAATGTTCCATTGACACAACTCCATTTTAGAAAAGCTTGTAATGAACCAAAATATCCATGTATGTAATTTCTCACAGACTAAGTTATGTAAATTAATGACAGAAAAAAAAGAGTTTGAAGAAAGAGTATAAAGTACTAATAAAGAAAGGCTTACAAATATCAAAGATACTCAGAATCATTCACCCAACTCTTCAGGAAGCAAATGCCCCATAAATCTTCAAATCTGTACTTATTCAGAACTAACTAATGACATGTAAAGAATGAAATTCTCTTTGAGGTCAAGTCTACTCAAGTAAAAGAAAATTTCCCAGAAGTTGCAGCGAAAGTCCCATGTCTTAAGTTAAAACTTAGAAGGTGGCTTATGGGAGGGGCTATCCTTTCAGAAAATAACGGTCAAAGTACCAAAAACTACACTCCTGCTACCTTCATTACCTTCAGCTTGAGCACAATCATAGTTCCTGTGTTAACATCTGGGCTGACTGCCGCCAACTTGTGCCATCCCAGAGCTCAAGTACAGCAACCAACGCGAATTGCAAGCACACGTGCTCATGCCCTGTGTTAAATCTGGAACCGAAACCCCCTAGTTGAACTGAAGCTATTTTTCTACTTTCCTTGTGACTGCAGAGGAAAAAGCTGTTCTTCATTCTGATAAACTTCCTGGGTTGTGAGGAAGGCGAAACAATTTGTATATAGCTACAACTCACATAAGACCAAGATGCAAATGACAGAAGAAACTCCCAAGAGAATTAAATTTTCATCTGGACTTGAAATTTTACTCAACCCATAGTTTATTCAGCTGTGTACAGATGCCTGTTTTAGAGCCGTTAAATATTTTATTAACGTTGCTCTATATTAAGTATCAAGAAAAATAATCTCTTTAAGGTCTTCAGTTTACAAGAGAGAGAAATGCACAACATTATCGGTTTTTTATTTCCTTAAATTGGTACCACATGTACTTACCATTTCCTGAAATGGTAAGGTTGTGGGTCCTGAAATTGTCCTCAGTGCTCTCCAGCCCCAAAGTGGTATACGCTAGCAAACTGTACTTTGCTCCACTAAATGGGAAAGAAAAGGTATATTTAAGACATTTCTGCCTCACGTGGCTCAGGCAGTAATTAACGAGTGTCATAACACATTTATGTTCAAGTGAACACCAAGGTGCAAGGCAGCTCCCGTCAGTGACCATGGAGTGTCACTCCTCAACCTCTTCCCGCAGAACTCCCCCATCTCCAGTTCTGCTTGTAAACCAACACTGTCCTGGCCAGTTCCTCTGCTTCCTACCCCCTTATCTCCTGCCTCCAGCCAGTGCATCTGTCCCTCCAGTTCCCTCCTGGCCCCCAGCTTCCAGGCCAATGCCATGAGGCCCCATCATGTGGCTCTTCCTGTGGCCACCCGCCTTGGACTTGACAGCCAGGAGACTTCTGTGGTCGCTGCCTACGAGCCCAGCTCACGCTTCCTGCTGAGCCAGCAGCTGCCAAACCTGGGCGTAAAGGCTGTGCTCTGCAACCTCTCTGCACTGTGAGGATGCTAAAAGCATCTCTAGTCCAACACCAAGTGACTAAGAAAAGTTTTACACCTTTTATTCCTAGGCCTAAATGAACAAGATTTTTTAATAGGTTCAAAAAATGCTATAGTTAAGGTTTACGTCATCCGTTGTTCTATTATCTGAAAACAAAGGTAAAAAACTAAAAGGTTTTATACGGTTCCTCTATGTTCCTCCGGCTGCATAGGCTAGGCTTTAAAAACCAGTTTATACATGCACTTTTTAATAGTATCTAATAGCTTGATTCTTCACATGCAGAAACCCTACAGTCAGTTTTGTTGCATAAAGGACTCTTTCACTTGTTGTGCTTACATGTTTCAGAATGCTATATGTTTCGTTTGGATTTTGCCTATGGGGAAAAAAAAAAAATCGCATTCAGAATTCAGCACAGTGCAACAGTGCATGTGGAATGCAATTCTTAGAATAAACTAGTATAAATTTGGCACATGTTTAACCTTTTCCCCCAAATATTCTTCAGACCGAGTAACAGATTCACAGTCAAGCAATGCAGTAAGAATTCCACCTGTCTAATGGCAATTTAAACAAAGTTTACAAGGAAACAAACCCCTCAAAATCACTAACTACTCTCTCTCCCTGGCAGGATCTAGCATAATGTCCTTAAGATACCTCCCATACAGTATAAGACAGCTTAATGGTATAAAAGGTGAGAAGACACTACTGAACTAGCATCACTAAAAATATTGCTCTATCATAATATTTTTCAGATGTTATTCTTCCTAATAGCATGGTGGGAACATAGTGTTTTAAAATCTTTGGCTCCACAGAGAAACGAGGCAGATGCCCACCTAGCTCTAATCCTAAGGAAAGAGGAAAAGTAGCAAGTTTGTTCCCAGGGGGCTCTGTAACACATCTATCTCAAGGGAACAAAGAGAAAATTAAATATCATATAACATTTTAGGCAAAAAAAACCCACTGCTGTGAAACATCTCAAGAGGGCAATCTGAACAAAAACTCATCAGCATTTGTATATATCCCCTACTAGGCTGTTCCCTAATGAAAGATTCTCTGCTGCTTATGTTTTGCCATGTAGTTGAGCAATACATTACCATTCTATTTAAACTGTACCAGAAAGTTCAGTTTATTCTCACAGATAAAAATTCTGCGCTGATTTTAAAAACACTTTTTTAAAGCATGACTAATTACCACAAGAACCTCGCCAAAAAAATAGCTACTTCACTTTTAAAATATGCTTCACAGTATCATTTTCATTCTAAAATATAACAGTCATTCCTTTCAGCCAGCTGCAATGTAATTTAGAAACATTTTATCTACAAATATTTTCCAAATTTAACTGGCTAATCAGGATTGTTGACTGCTTTTTGCCTCTACATTTCACAGAATTAGCTAACTGCCTCAAATGGCAGTTTCTTTGTATTACAAAGAATAATCTGCCTACTGCATCTCATTCACTACTTTGCATATCTATAGCATTTTTCCATGTAATAACTTTATTAAAAAAAATCAGCTCATCTCCACAATACACCTGTGGCAAAAGTTTGTTATTAAATCTGTTTACTGATCAAGAGACTGAGGCACCAATGTTGCCACACAGACACTGGTGTGGGACGGTGTAACTATATCACCCTTTCTATCAATGAATATTAATTAATATCTCAGACTCCAGAATCTGTTGCTGAATATTAATCCCAATGTTAGAAATAGCAGTTCAGTCATCCAGATACATAGAGTGGAGGATTTGTGAGGAGAAAAAAAATTAAAAAGACAGAAAAAAAAATTAACATGCTCAACTCTCAATCAGATCTTAAATAATATAAGGTAATACAAGGTAAAAGTGAGTCCATTAGATTAGACTATGTATTTCTAGCAAAACATCATTATGAACTTGCCAATACAAACACAGGACACCAAAGCTGTGTCTCCAGCTCAGTGAAGGACAATACATCTAAGCAGTAACAACAAGTCCATGTGTAGGTCAGTTCTGCAAATGAATAAACATGCACTTCAGGGAGTCCCTCCAATGATTTATCCAAAGAGCAACCTAGTTACTCTGGAATTCAATAATATAACCACACTAAACATTTTCCTTCTACAATAAATTCAAAAGCAAGAAAGGAAAAAAAAAAAAAGCCAAAAACCTAGAATAGAAAAAATAAGCAGGCAAAAGACTGTATAGAAAAGAGAAATAATTAAGAGTAGACAGAATATCAGTATAACTGGAGCTAACCAACATAAGCAACCATTCAAAGCATTTTGTCACCAAGCTTTTGCAAGAAGTTGCAATGCTGACAATTTCCTCACTAACCAGGGAGATTTCTAAGCCAAGAAGTCTGACACAGAGGGATCACAGAGTTTTTGGAAAACAGAGAACTTTGCCCATGTGTGCTCTGAAAAGAAAAAGGTCTGTACAAATTAAATCTACTGAGAAGAGGTGTTCATATAATACAGACAATTCCCTTTTTTGTTGCAGTTTAATTTCACCTGCTGGACTGCTAAAACTCCCTGGGAATACTTGAAAGGTCACTTGTAATCTTGCAATCTCTTCCCCTTTATAAGGGCTATATACCAAGGTCTTACTAATATAAATCCTAAGGGAGCCTATGAAAAAAAATTGACAACTTATTTTCTGGATATAATAACCTGCTGGTTTTTTTCAAGTCTTGTTTAATCACTTAGCAAAGCCATCATTAAACACATCATTGTTCATTTAACTCTGCTCAGCAAGTAACAGTCACTTTGAGATGCTTATTTACAGTAGAAACAACCAGCTCCAAGAAGGAGGAAAGCAAAATACAGTTACAATTGAGAAACCAAAGCAAAACCCAAGGGAGGAGGCAGTTGTTCAGACTGCCTACCGATGCTTCTTCCTTAAAAGACAGGCAATCTATATTCAAGTGAGGATGGCCAGCAAATAAGCTAGTGGCTAGATCTGAAGCAAACTGTATATAATGATAGCGTGTCATCACCCAGCTGGAGCCTGTGGTAAGCACGGCCATTTGAGATGATGCAGATTGAAAGATACCTTGTCGTTAGGTAGAACACACCGGAAAGGTAGTGATAAAATTTGCTTTGCTCTGTGGATAAGATGTCTTGGATGTTTATTTTTGATTGAAACAGTAATATCAGTATACAGTAATATCGGTTTGACAAAGATGGAATATGCTCAAATGTTTCTTTCCAAAATCCAGGAAAATAAATATATAAAGCTAGACCAAGACTACACTCAACACCTGGCAAGAACCGGGCATTGATTCTTTACTGTTCAGCTGCCAAAAAAACAGTAATACCTTGAAAAAATTTCTTTCCTCAAAAATACAATTAAATCAATATTATTAGTATTTATGATTTAGGTACTTGGACTGCTTAAATGCCTATTAAATTAAAGGATCTGGGAAATATTAGTAGGCAGTTAGGTTCATTAAAAAATGCATTAAATACTTAAGATTTTTTTTTTTTTAAAGGAAACAGGTAAATTACCGGGAAAGGCACTTATTTCTATGAACACTAAAAATCAGTAAGTAATTTTAAAATGTTCTGTTCTAAAGTCAATTAAGAAAACTCCTGTTAAGCAGCCTGTACCTGTAAAGTACCTTCGACCACCCAGAGCTTTACAGAAAAGCCAGCAAGTGCAACGGGCCCCATGCGCAGAGCATGCACCTCAGGCACAAACAGCTCAGTCAGCTTACTGAAAGGAGAGGGTACAAGAAAGGTTTCTCCTGCCTACATATCACATTTTATTTCACACAACTTGTAACTTCTAGACTTACCTACCTGTGTGTCATGTATGAGTAAAATTGTCTAGATGCAAAAATAGTATGGAGCAAGGAGGAAATGGGAAAAGGAGTAGAGGTAGATGGACAAAGGAACACATACAGACATTGTTCAAGCTCGATTTCCTCCAGAGATCAAACTAAAAATACTGTAGTTTGCAAATAACTGGGTTTATCAGGTAGCTGGCTGTATAGTAGAAAGACAAAGCCTACTCGTATTTCAAGACCAGAAGCAGGCCCTAAGGCTGAGTAACAGCTGGAATTCACACCTAACACCTACTTCCTCATTTTGTATTTAAAATGTAATTTTTTTCATTCGAGTAACAGAAATAATCACTTTCCCATTCATTTTTCAAAAATTTACAACATATTTGACTAACTTCTATCCTAAAAATTATAAACCTGGGATATTAGTATATATGTCTTACTGGATGACCAGGTCAGCAGGCAAAAGGCATTCGGTGGTGTCTTCTTCCAGCAGAGCTTTGAGTTTCTTTCCTGTAGCTTTGCTGAGGGATGTTTTAAGCTTCTTTGCTAGTTTCTTAGGGGTATTTGTTATATATGAAGACTCCTCTGTACAGCAGCTATACACTTCAACCTTCACCTGGAAATCTGGTCTTGCTTCATCACTGAAGGGGAAGAGTAGAAAGTTTCAGAGCACTTGTTAACAACCTGAGTATGCAGCCAAGGAACGTTGCTGCTACTGTATATATTGAATAACATATACTTCTAATCAAGGGAAGGAATGCTGTAAGATTCAGGTGAAGACATACATTAATATGGAATTAAAAGACTAAAGTACACAGCAGTAACTTAGTGCTGAAGTCATGAGATGGATGTTCTAATTAAACCATAAACAATTGCAAACAGGAAATTCAACGTTTATGTTAAAAACTGGGAAAAAAAATGTTATGGAAATACACAGGCAAGACATTCAAACATACTTAAATCTGCCCTCTGCTGTTCTGCAAAAAATCCACAACTGAAAAACCTATTCGTGCCTATGGCCCTAAATCAGATTGAACTATTTCAAAGATAACTTACACATCCCAGCCCCTTCACATACTGAAAAAATCCTATCCCACTTTCAACCAACAAAATTGGTCATTCAGAAGTACCTACCGCTGCCTTCTTCCGTGCCCAGCCCATGCTTTCTCTGTTTCCAGTCCTACTGATTCTCATGTTCTCAAGCTTATTCATCAAGCCAGAAGCCTAGACTCACCTTTCAGGTACAAATCACGTCATTACACACATGCCCATAATGAAATCATCCCAAAGGCCTTTATAAAAAGTCTCTCTTCATCTTGGGGGATACAAGGCAAGTTACTGCTATTTCTGCTTTTGTTGCAGTACTTCACAGAAAATTATAATGGTCAAGCCTCATATCTTTGAAGAAGCATATTTAAATCCTTGTGTCTGTTCTTAACTTGAACAGGTGTTTAAGAGTTTAAATTCTGATTTAAAGATCCATTCTCTCTCAACCACTTAATTTTCAGGATTTTGATTTAAAGGTTTCAGTAGTTCTAGCTTTCCAGTCACTCTTCCTCAGGAGAATAAATCTAAATTTCTAATATAAAAAGTAAAGCAAGGGGGGAAAAAAAGAAAAAAAAAAAAAAGGCTAAGTGCCTCTCAGGACTCTCTTTAAAAATATAATGCAACAAAAAAAGCACATAAGAACACCTTTCTACTCTTATCCAGGTTACTTCTGAAGATAAGTGAATAACTTCCCATCTACTATTCTTCAATGGTACAGACTGTGACAGTAGCACCTGCTCATATAGATGTAACAGAACACAAGGTGTGGAAAAAGACCATAGCCTGCTGTACAGAATAACACTTAAAACACTGGGTGCAACATTCATGCCTATATTTTCATAATGCTTTCAGGTTGCTGTACCTCAAGAATAGAATTAAGTTTATATATATTTACAACTTTATATAAAGAAAAATTCTTCAGCATGGCAAAAAAAGAAAAGAAGTACAATTGGTACAATCATTTTGTACATCAATCAATTGGTACATCATTTCGTACATAAAAACCAACCTTCCAGAGGGGGGGATCAACCACCCACTGAAATTAACAGGACCTCTACTGATGCCTTTGCCCACAGAACTCTTAGTGTACCTCAGCCAATCATATTCATAATCATATCCTTTTCCAAAACAGCAATATTTGTACTTCATTCAAGAGAAATAAATTATACTCACAATATGGTTACATTTTCAAAACAGATATCTGTTATTGCTTTATCCACAATAACCACATCTGTATCAAAAACCTCAGCTCCCATTCTGAACAAACAAAATACTGCATAGCGCTGTGATTCTGCAGAGAGACAAAGAAATGTTTTATTGGCCATATTATACATCACAACACTAAATGCTTCTAGTAAATAAGAGCAGAAGAAATAGTAATAACTCAGATCTCTGAGGAGTTGCCCTCAAATTCTTACCATCATAAATTTTCATCAGAGGATTTTATAAGTGAATTATGAAAGTTGCTGTACAGGTATAACATTCAGAAAAAAAATGCCTGCCTCTGCTCAATTTTTTTTTTTTAATAATCAGAAATGTTAATAAAAGTGTTTCTAAGCAAAAAAAACCCAACATCCTAACATTTGATCCAAAGCCGTACCATTTTATGAATGTATTATATAGGATTAGACTATTTTGCCATGCTTAGCCCCTCTAACCCTATTGAAAATCAAAGTGAAATCAATGCCAGGTGACAGCTGGAACATATTTAGGGTTAATCTCCATGCCACAGCAAAATGCATGTACTTGAAAACTATCCAATAATACACTCAATACCAACAGACAACTTTCACTTAAACTTCTCACTGGAAACAACTCTAATACACTCTTTCAAGTATAAACAAGACATAGAACATGTTTAATCAGACGTTTCTCAGCTATTCATTTAATAGCAATGCTTTTCTATTGCTTGCTCCGGAATTTTTCCTCAGAAGGACTTTTCAGAGACTACGGTTTAAACATAGAGAACCACAGGACTTGGAACTGACTGAACTTGCTACAACCAACAAATTCAAGTTACCAGCAACTGTGCAACAGAGTAAACCACAGACTACTGAAAGGTCAAAAAAAGAGTTGAAATGAGTGTGGACTTCCCCATCCAGTTTAAATTTACAGGCATGAGCAATTGCTTATCAAAGTAGTTCATCACATCGTACGTACTTTCTTTATTGCTGAAGTGATCAGAGTCTTTCCACATTAAAGGTATTCGAATATCTAAAGGAAAAAAAAAAAAGGTAGGGAAATTAAGTTGCAGCCAACATTGTAGATCTATGATTGAAACAAATTCATAAAAAGTTTATTGTTTATTTTCCTGATGTTCTGGAAGTAACAGGACCTTCTATCCAAACAACAGCATAACTACTTCAATTTTATTAACCATGTCAAAAGAAAATTCATCAATTAGTTCAACTTGAAGTTTCATTTTCTTTTAGAAATTAGGATAGGATAAACAATACTTTAAATCTCATCTGAAAGTACCTGAAATCACATTTCAGAGTGGCTGTGCTACATAGTTCAGAGAGGTATTTTCAGAACTCAGAGGTTCTGAGGCCACTATTATGCACAGATGTAAACTGAAACTCTGCCTGGTGCTGGAAACCATCCATCCAACTGCAAGAAGAAAAACTTCCTGTTTTAATGGAACGACTGGGATACTTATACTGCAAACACTTAAGTCTTGTTTTGCTAACCACAGAGAAAATACCACTTGTCATCACATTCCCAGTTCGAATTGTCTTAGTTGACATAAAAAGAGTTTAGAAATCTTTTTCTTTTAACTCAGGTATATTCTTCTACTTCAGAACCACAGCAGAGAGATAATTACAGAAGAATTATTTGAAGTAATTTTAATATTAGGAAAGTATTTTCTCCAACAATTTTTCCCATTTATCTACTCAATCCAACACAGTATTGAGTGACATTTGCCTCCAGTTTTGAGGACTCGGGTTCATACATAATGTTTCTTACTAGTGCCTTGTTAAAAGACAAATGCAGTGGTGGCTTTATAAATCCAAAGTTGGTTTCTCAAGTACAACGCAGTTTTAAAATATACGCAATATATTAAGTGACACACGATGGCAGCAGCGAACAGCATTAGCTCAATTGCTTTTTGATAAAAATCTTCAGTATTGTTACAAAGGAGCATTGCTGACTCCAGCGTTGATCTTCACACGAGGCTCACGGAAAAATCCACATACAGTGTGCTAAGACACAAACTAGAGGTGTTATTCTGGCAACAGATTGTCATGTATTTCTATGGGCTTTTACCCACAAAACTTATTGCTGATTTAAGTGAAATCGCATATTGTCATTCTGTTTCAGAAGTTGTATTAAATGAAAAAATTTAATTTAATTTTGATTACATTATCGTACATCTTATTATATGTGCTATGTCAATTCTGAAACTTGCGAATTCATCTACTTTTAAGTGTTCATGAAAACTAATGAACTTTCAAAGTGAGTTTCCAGCATACAGCTTTAGACTGACACAACTTCCTAAAAAATCAACACATCACCACATTCTGAAACTGCCTTTCACTTCTCAAGATGTATTTGCATAGTAAGCATTTCTAACAATAGCTTTTAAATTAAGGAAACGGAAAATTTCATTAAAACAGTTACAGAAGTGTCTCTCAAACTTCAAATACATCGATCAGAGACAAAGCACAAAATGCTTCTTTCCTAAAAAAGGCCTTAAATTTACATAAATATGTGAAAGTAGAGGTACAATAAAAGCCTTTTTTCATCTTTAATCATAGCAAACTCTGACTGACTATTTTAATGTGCTCAGTAGGTCTTGTTAACAATTCAGTACTAGATTAATGATTACTTCTGTATGTCACTTTCAATATCACGCTAGCTGAAAAATGTACACCTTAGTCAGAAAACCATCAGGATATAGATAGGAAATCGCTTGAACTAGTTTAACATGATACTTGTAAATCAGTTTTCAATTCATTCTTGTATTGAAAGAGCTGCCATTTATCAAAAACAAAGATCAATATTCACACACCTTAATTTCAGTTACCATTAGCTGTAAATCCATGTGGCTTCAAATTGGATACATTCGAGCACTACAATTAATCAGATTTAAGACCAATGATTCCTTTATAAAATTGTTTAAAATTATGATTATTCATTTTGATCAACATTTAATGCATTGTTTTCTGACAAAGTAATTGATAAGATAACATAAATTACATAATTTTTTCACACACGTGGGGAAAAAACAAGTAAAAATAATAGCAGTGTGAAAACCTGTGGTTTAGCAATGCACTCCCCACACAGTATCCGACATAACATTGCTTTCTGTACAAGTACATTCCGCAATACTCCCGCATAGCTGTTTCTGAACTTTTGGTGTCGGCCACATGATGGCACTTTTGTGGTAACAGTATAAGCTTCTGGCATGTACTAACCATATGACACACTAACGTATTTAAAAGTGGACGGATTACTTTCCTCTAAAGAATCCATTCTGTATCTTCAATTCTTAAATTACATTCCCTGCCATATTACATGGACTACCACTCACTCCTCACTTCCAACCTCTCCCAGACAGTTCAGTCTCATCTCCACATTCACGTTGTGCGTATCTGCAACC
The DNA here is from genome assembly GCA_020746105.1 of Trogon surrucura. Lineage (NCBI taxonomy): Eukaryota > Metazoa > Chordata > Aves > Trogoniformes > Trogonidae > Trogon > Trogon surrucura. The sequence continues at coordinate 33,577,355 of CM036621.1, forward strand.
ACGTTCTCAACAAGGCAGGCACACGCACGCGCACAGGGGTCTTCCAAACTTGCAGAGCAACTCCAGTTGTGAATCCACTGACACCGCACAGGAGAGAAACGCAGCGTGCCCCATCTGCGACATACAGATTGGGCAAGGAAGGGAAAGAAGAATAATGGGACGTTACAGATGTGGACATATCGCAGCTGTGGAAGCAGACAGGACCTGATTTGGTGTGCTAAACAGACACAGGGTAATGGGTCAGAGGACAACACAAGGAAGAACTAGGGGGGCATGTATTCATGTTATCTCAGATGTCCCAATCATGTGTCTCACTCAGAGGCTCCTGCCCTTGTCAAGCATGAACAAGTCTGTCACCACAATTACTTCTCATGTACACCAGTTCTCTGCTTCCCAGGCACACACAGTGGAAAATAAGGAGTTAGTAACAGGTGCTCTACAGAAAATATAAATCTCTCAGCAAAGGCCAAGAACATTCAGGTTTTCCTGCTGTGAACCGGACCTGGCTATACTTCCTGACATGAGTATCTCAAGAGCAGCAAGGCACGGCAGCAGTCCAGCTCTCACAGACATATCCACAACGGGGTAGTTCACACCTCTCTCTTCTTCACCTCAATCTATGTCACACCTCTGAGGGTCAAAACCTCCAGCCAGAGAACCACTACGTCAGTAACAGGACAGAATCATTAACAGACGGCACATACTAGGAAGTGGTGTTTTACACCCTTCTATTCTCATCCCACCAAAAGAAACTAGCTATATGTTTCATAACCTAAACAAACTTTTCATACTAAAAATAAAGTCCCTACACAATTCTGATTTTCTAAAGATAACCAAAGTGTATTATATGAACCTAAAGTCTTCACTGCAGATAACTCTATAAATAATCTCAAGAAAGGTGCAACCACAGCACAGACAGGCAAACAGATGCTTTCATCCAACTACCATAAGGAGGAAAGACAGATGACAGATACACATTCTACAAACAGCTGTGCTGGTAGAAAACATTATTGAACCATGTGTTCATCGCTCTTCTGCTAGAAGTTACCTTGCTTGATGATATGTCAAAATATGCAGAATTAACCTCAACAGTTTAAGTAGTGAGCCCTTCTACGCTATTTCATTTTTAATGAAGTGGGTCAGGGAGAATAAACAGATCTGTTAGCAAAGTTAGTGCAACAGCCACAGTGAACAACTACAGGAATCCTGAATGTAGTAACATTCACTATTGCTACAGGCAAACGAAATCATAAAATTGCACTGCTGAAGTCTGACAACAGGCTAGGAACCAGCGTACCAGCCTACTGGAAATCATTGTTAAATATTCTTGTTATGAATTTGCGTTGAAGATCTACCACTCTCTTTGCTGTAGTAATATAATCTCTATTAACCACAAAACATTTGCATGCTATTTGTAATTCTGCCCTCAGTTTGTCAGACATACCCTTTATGATCACATCAAAGTTTGTCTTTGTGGGGTGAAAACCAAAAGTCATCAGCACACTTACACTTATTTAGCTCTGAAATGTATTCAGTATTTGGTGACAAACAGAAAGAAGCATTTCCCACTGTGAAAGTCCCTGAAAGTGAAATGGAAATACGAGGTAGGATCTTCAAAAGCATGTGTGTGACTTAAAAGCAGAAGTCTTCCTGAAGCACAAGAGGATTTATGCCCCTGAACCACACATGCACTTTGAAAATACAATCTTGTTTGCGTAATTTGTATAACAAGTTACTGTCCAGTCAACTAGCTCCTCTAATGTGATTACCCAGCCGCTTACCTGACATAGCGACCTTTGCTCTGCATGCCACCCAGTCTTTCGTGCCCTTTTCTGAAGACCTGCCAAAAAAAGAAGAAAAACGAGATTCTAAATCTGTGCATTTAGACTTCTAAAACTCAACCCTTTAAACATTAAAAAGTGCCAGGGTTTTCATATTATAACTCATTTTAAACACCTTTCTTTGAAGTTAAATTTGGTATCTCTGGTTTAAGATATGAGTCATTAGATTCTTGAGGATAATCTGGAAGGAAGGTACACCATCAATTTTCTTAATTCCCTAGAAGATTTTACTCCAAAGCTTTTTTAACCTGGGTATTAAAAGACAAGAAGATTCATCTTCCTTGTCTTTTGCAGCTCCGATAGAATTAAATATGCTACCAACTTTCCCCCCCTCTGTACACATCAGTGAATAAGCAAATTAATTTATTGATTCTTTTATTAGAGAATTGCCTCCTCCTCTATTCATGGACACCAATTACAAACTGTTGCATTGTTAATATTGTGATTTTTACATGCAGGCAGACGGTTTGCTAAGCAGCCAGGGTGTAGAACTCAAGGTCAACCTTAAACTGAATTAAAACAATAGATAAAAAGTAACAATGGAGTGCTCTCCTTATATCTGCCACAGCTCCCAACTCCTAACCAAGCATGGTAAAATTAAAATTTCTAGCTGCTACCAATATCCTGACTTCTACAGTCAGTTGTAATATCTTCAAAACTCACAGATTACAGACCCACATAACAAGAAACGGGGACAAAACTCACTTGAAAACCCTAGAATTTTTCTCTCAGCCATCATCACTTTATCTGGCTTGTGCTTTAAGCAAATTCCCCTCCTGAGCACATACTCAAAAAAGGACCTGCAAATGCACTATGAGCTATCAAAGATACAATCTAAATGGTAGAGAAATAACTCTATAGCACGCATCTCTTCTAATGAACTCCACTAACAGTTCAAAGGACCCCTTAAGAGAGAACTCTACCGATGCATGACTGACACAAACCAAGTAAACAATACAGCTGACTGTAAGGAAAAATCCCAGCTGTTTAGATACATAAAATCACAGAATGGTTTGAGGTCAAAAGGACCTTAAAGATCATCTAGTTCCAAACCCCTGCCATGGGCAGGGACACCTCCCACTAGACCAAGTTGCTCAAAGCCCCATCCAGTCCGGTCTTGGACACTCACTTCCAGGGAGGGGGCTGCCACAGGTTGTTATCGGCATGTATACATACTTGATATTACTCTATCATTAAAAACACAAATAAAAGATTCATCACTGTAAAGGTCTTCATATTAGCAGGAAAAATCAGTAAAATTGCAATAACTACAGAATACCACAAGTTACAAGCGCTGGTTTTCAAACTCAGCTTTCATAATAATTGATACAGTGAGAAAAATGCAGTTCTTTCCTTCAATAAATTTCTCCTATAAGACCATATTTGTGAAAGTAAAAAGTAGAACTATTCCTATAGGTAAAATTAGCTGGAGCTAAGCATGTACTCAATGAGTTTCTATTGTTAAAATGCAATAAAATATTTCATTAAAGTAATAGCCTGACAGCAGTAGTGTCTCTGCATCACAATTCTTATCATTGTGCCCAAAATATATTCCACTAGACAAAAAAATTATAACATTATTCAATTAATCCATGTATACTTCAGCTCATTCAAGATTTATAACATGAGACCATTTTTAACTAACTGGTTTTTCTTCACATTATCATTTGGGTTTTTTTACTTTGCTGTAGTTAACAGCGGTGGCCAGCAGAGGGTACCAATTAACCATGATAATTCCATCATTAAAGGGGCCTTAATAACAATATAAAGACTGAGAAGTAGAAACAGCTGTATTCTCACATGGATACTTATGGGTTGTTCCTTCAGAAGTGGTTAGGTGCCCTTTTGTGTGTTAAAGGTAATCAAGAAAATATGTCTATTTTGTTAGTCAATATTCGGATGCTGAACTACAGCTTAATGTCAATAATAAAATCTACCCAGAAAGCTACTACTTGTATTCAATTTTCTAAAGTACAAAGAAGATAGTGGAATGATCTTATAAAGTAATGTTTTTAAGTCAGGAGTAATGTATATTTGTACTGGGTAAGACACAATGAAGGGTTTAAATCCACTTTCCTAGACAAGCTGCTAAGGATTCATGTAACCAAAAGCCTGCTTCATAATGCTTCGTTGGAATTTGAGCTGTTACTCACGGCTCTTCAGTTCTGCACGAGATCGGCTCTTCTTTTTGGTTCTGTAGCTTTGTCCTGTACGCAAGTATACGAGCATTGCAAACCATCAGGTTTTTAACTGCTTGCAAGAGTTGGTCTTTCTGTGTGCTCACTGCAAGTAGTTTACAGATGCCTTCTTGCATTCGGATTTCAAAGTTAATCTTCTCTTGGATGTCGCATTCCTAGATACACAAAAAACAAACATAGCATGAAACCAAAAGTCAACTAACAATATCCTGAATTTTTAACATATGCATAACATATTGTCCCTTCATACGGTCATGAGGAAGTGTGGTCTGGATGACCAAGTAGTGAGGTGGGTCGAGAACTGGTTGAAGGGAAGAAGCCAGAGGGTTGTGGTCAATGGGGCTGAGTATGGCTGGACGCCTGTGTCTAGTGGGGTCCCTCAGGGGTCAGTGTTTGGGCCGGTTCTGTTTAATATATTCATCAATGATCTGGATGAGGGATTAGAGAATGTTGTCAGCAAGTTTGCTGATGATACGAAATTGGGAGGAGTGGTTGACACACCAGAAGGCTGTGCAGCCATTCAGAGAGACCTAGACAGGCTGGAGGGCTGGGCGGGGAGAAATCTGATGAAGTTTAATAAGGGCAAGTGTAGAGTTTTGCACTTGGGAAAAAATAACCCCATGTGCCAATATTGGTTGGGGACTGCCCTGCTGGAGAGCAGCGCAGGGGAAAGGGACCTGGGGGTTCTAGTGGACAGCAGGATGACCATGAGCCAGCAATGTGCCCTCGTGGCCAAGAAGGCCAATGGCATCCTGGGGTGTATTAGAAGGGGAGTAGCAAGTAGGTCAAGAGAGGTCCTCCTGCCCCTCTACTCTGCCCTGGTGAGGCCGCATCTGGAATATTGTGTCCAGTTCTGGGCCCCTCAGTTCAAGAAAGACAGGGAACTGCTGGAGAGAGTCCAGCACAGGGCAACTAGGATGATGAAGGAAGTGGAGCATCTCCCTTATGAGAAAAGGCTGAGGGAGCCGGGGCTCTTTAGTTTGGAGAAGAGGAGACTGAGGGGTGACCTCATTAATGTTTATAAATATGTCAAGGGGGAATGTCAGGAAGATGGAGCCAGGCTCTTTTCAGCGGCGTCCACTGACAGGACAAGAGGCAATGGGTGGAAGCTGGAACACAGGAGGTTCCAGAAAAATATGAGGAAAAACTTTTTTACTGTGAGGGTGACCGAGCACTGGAACAGGCTGCCCAGGGAGGTTGTGGAATCTCCTTCTTTGGAGACATTCAAAACCCGCCTGGACGCGTTCCTGTGCGCTCTACTGTAGGTGATCCTGCTCTGGCAGGGGGGTTGGACTAGATGATCTTTAAGGTCCCTTCCAACCTCTAACATTCTGTGATTCTGTGATTCATTGAGAAGCCTAACTGAACAAAAATTGTAAATTAACACCCCACTTCTTACAGTGATCCCCACTTCAAATGAACTCTAAACTCAGGGAAAATATGTGAAATATTTTACTTGAGAAATTCAATCTCATTACTTCTTTGCCCATCTTAAAAAGGGTTAAAAAATGTGGGAAATGTGGGGGTTTTTTTTTCACTTCCAGCTACTATAAAAATGAGGTAACACTGGAAGTGGAAAAAGGAGAACATCCCAATACTTGACTGTTTCAGGCCATGAACTGAAAGTGAGACAGTTGTGGTAGCTTCAATACTACATAAGAATCGCACCCTGCCTGATGGCATATCCATGCACACTTTTCACTCAAACGCATGAGATAAGACAGACTTGGCTGTCTGCATCATGGTGTTTTTAAAGGAGTGGGGGGCTTTAAGGTATTATAAAAACCTCTGGGAAGTCAACCTTTTCTTACCTGCTTTCAAAGAATACAAACATTTATAAAGGTGCGTTATTTGTCACTTGCCACATCAAAGAGGTCACCCCACAGCAAGCTAGAAGATAATTAAGGTGAAGGATCACAGAGAGTTTGCTGTCTCCCCAAAGATGTGCTAGATGGGACTGACAGCTCTGATACACATTTCCTCATGACGTGGTCATCCCTGGCCAAACCAAATTAAGCCTGACACAAAAAACGGCGTTGCCACGGTATTGCAGGGTTGCTTTGCAAGTTGGTGACTAACGAAGCTTTTTCAACACTGAGCAAGAGTGTCCCAACCACCTCTGGAATTAAAAGCATTGTGTCAGTTTTCAGCTTTATCGTACATCTGAACTCAAAACAAGCGCTTTGGGGCTTGATCTGCAAGCAATTGACTGAAGCTCATGGTACAATCATTTGAATTTACAAGTTCAGTATTTCAGCTGGTAGAAAAAGACTAGCAATTGCTCTCCCTCAAGCCTCTGAATAGGAGAGAAACAAGAGGGAGCTGATTTCCCCACAACTCAAGTACCTGAGAAATCCAGAACCTATGAAAGGGTAACACATGATTTTCTTCTTTACTTGGGACTCACCCTATCACTAGCTGCCTTTGACATGAGAAAGACACCCTTCACAGCAGCCACAAGAGGCAGGTGGAAGAAGCTCATTACATGCCCACCTCCCATTTCCTCCCAGCTTTGCAGGAATGGGTTTTATTGGTTTTGAAGGCCTGACACCACAACATGAAGATATATAAAGTTTCAGCTGCTATTCCATCTGTTCACAGAGCATTTCTCCCCACAAACCCTCCTTTGTTACCCTAAAGAAAAACTAGCTCCAGTCCATAAACCCCACTCAGCACCAGCACAGCAACACACTTAAGCTGCAATACTCTACTACACGGTACCTGAAACGGAGCTGACGCCCAGCCACCACGGAACACAACCATTCACCACCAGGGGCTATCAGATCCCTTCAGCAATATAAGCTTGCCATTCTATTTCCCACCCCTTCTGCTACAGACAGCAACTGCACTCTTGCTAAAACGGGACCTAGAGCTGTACAGAAGGTTCTTTTGCCCCACATCAGAAGTCAGCAAGCTGCTAAGCCCCCGTACACAGTTTCTCATTTTCCTCAGGTAATAAAGGAGGTGGGTTCCGCCCACCCAAGATGATAAAGACCTGAGTCTCATGTAATCAGGCAAAGTAGGACAATTAAAATTTCTAGCAAATTTGCCAGTGTTTAAGACAATTTAGTCACACGGTGAGAACACAGATGATGACTGCACACCACCATAAAGGAGGGCACTAATAAATCACAGAGGACTCTCCCAAAACCAAGAACTCTCAGTCTGAGACCCTATCAAAAATGTCTGGAACAGGCACAGGTTACCATGACACAGGCTCTCTGGCACCAGTGGGTGGTTTAGTGGTGAACAGCTCTAAAAACTCACATCAGAGATGTTCTCCACAGCATTTCTGCTGGTATTCACTACAGTAAATACATGAAGGCCTGGGACCCATTATGGCACCACAGACTACCCCAGTTTTCCCACTCATGGATTTGCTTTCAAAAGTTTCAACCACAACTTCTCTATCCATACTTTTTCTCAGTTTATCCCAGAAGAAAAGGAAAAGCAAATAGCTTTCATCAATCTTCCTTAATTCTGAGTCAGATTTTACACAGCTATGAAAAGCTAAGCAAGGCCTCCACCTGCCCCTAGAAATAATTACTCATTCTTTGAGCCTACTACATCAGCAGTTACAAAGATGAACTTTGTCAAAGAAGACTGAAGTAGTACTTCCCCCTAACATTTCCCAGGGTAACAAGTCTCTGGACTGAACCAGCACAGACCACAGCTCCTCTTCAGATCTATAACTACAGTGAGGAAATAGTCTTTGAGGTATCTGCAAGTATCCGCACCGGGACTTTTAGAACGACACAAAGGATTTAGTCCATGCTACATCACATCCAGGTTCACATAAACTGTTCCTGAGTAGCATTAAATGGCTGTTGGGTCTTAAATAATCACACCATATAAACCTCATCTGAAGGAATGATTTAGCAGCCTGATTTGGAATTTATGAAGTTCCTCGTGTCTACGAAAAAAAAAAAATTGGTCAGCTTTTTCTTTTTTTTTCCCCCAGATCCTTCTAAAAATACGAGTACACCATCTGGACTTGGAGGAATGACACAGCACTGTTTTGCCATATGCTGTCTACTGATGGCACCGTTTCCCTTGTGGTCTCCATCCTTCCCCCACCGGTGGCAGCACAACCCAGGCAGGGTGACGAACGGCTGCTGGGATTTCTCAGCCCCATACTCAGGGGCTGCCTAAGCAATCCCTTCACAAAGAGTTTTTGTATTGCCCACCTAGAGAATACTTAGGATGCGAGACGTTTTGAATTATTTCTAGGTGATGGAGTCACAAAGCAAACCAATAAAAGGATCCAACAACAACAAGGGAAAGCGATACGGCCTGTGCTGAAGGCAAGGCAGATGAAAGTTTTACTTTATTTAAGTCTCAAATGCAAGCTTTCAGAATCTTATTCCAAGGTACACGTGTGATTTATTACCACAATGGCTTAACATCTAAACCCCATAGGTCTAGTGTACGCATTTAAAACAAGCAAGCAGGCAGGCAGCAAGTCTTCCTCTAAAAGAGAGGCCGTGAAGTCAAGATACTGGTTTGGGGCCTTTTCTAGCTGGACACAGGGTCGAGCACGTGTCGCAAGTGACAGCGACAGCTTTACAGGCACAACCAAGTTCAGCTAATCCTAGAATGGCCTAGGCTGGAAGGGACCTTAGAGATCACTGAATCCAACCTCCCTGTCATGGGCAGGGATGCCTCTCAACTAGATCAGGCAACACATGGGGACCGAACGGGGATCGAACCCGCGACCTTGGTGTTATCAGCACCACGCTCCAACCGAGTGAGCAAACCAGCCCCTAATCCAGGCTTTCAAGTGACCCGAGGTTTAAAAACCCCTCATTAACGGGAAACCCAAGGGGTAACAAATTAACGCGCTAGAAAGGACCAGCTCCGCGCTGCCAGACCCCGAGAAGGGCCAACAGGGTCCCCCTGGTGCTGCCCGCCCCTGCAGCACAGCACAGCCCCGCCGCGCCGCTGCCGCTGCCCCAGCCCCCGCGGGGCGCCCCCGCTCCACCGGCAGCCGGAGCTCGGAGGGCAGCGCAGGCTCCCGCCCGAAGCCGAGAAGCTCCCGGCGGGCCTGAGCCTTTATGGACGGCCGGGTAAGGGCCCCCGCCCGCCCCGAGGTGAGGGGCCGCCCGCGGCTCACCGGCTCCTCGCTACCGGCGCCCGCCTCGCGCAGCCGCCGCATCTTCCCCAACGGCGCCGTCGTTCAAAACTCCCGCCCCCCGCAACGGCCGCCGCGGCCCCGCCCCGCCCCGCCCACCGGCGGCCGCGGTTTGCGGCGCCCGGGAGCGGAGGTGGCTGCGGCGCGACAGCCGCGCGACACGGCCCGTGGAGTCCCGGCCTCCCCCGCCAAGCGAGACACAGGGCATTGGCCACCCAGGCGGCCGGGAGCCGTCTGCACGTGAATTCGCATTATGGACTATTATTGATAGTATTAACGCCGTATTATTTAGTGGAACAGTAATAAAGTGCGAGACAGCACCTTTCTTGGCTCACGCTTTCTTTGTTCCTCGTTAATTTACTTTTCCGAGACTGGCCGAGGCCGCTTCTCCCCGATGAATGCCTGTTGATGGACCTGGCTGGAGCGGCTCACAGCCCCTCATGCTGCCGCCACCACTCTGGAGCAACACATGAATTTTTAACCATGTTCTTCGTTTTCTGCAGTTCGATTAATTATGCATCTTCAGTACGATGGTACTTCAACAGCTGTGCTAGTAGCATGCGTTGTAAAAAGTATATTATACGATTATATATTAAAGTAAAAGTGCATCAGTTACTCACTGCGTTGACTGAAGAGGAATGGGAGCCATCTCTGTGTTCTGCTGCCAGTTTTGCAGCTCTGGTTGCCTTCAGCAAAGGAGCCAAAACAGTGTCTCTCATCCATCCCTTGTCTCTGACTCCTTGGCTTGCCGCCTTGAATTCCCCCTCGGTGGGCGATGGTCACAGGCACGCGTCCCCACTGCTTCGCACACGGGTGTCAACATTTGCAAGAAGTAAAACGTGCTGGAATGAGTGAAATATACAGTGTTGCTAACAGCTTTCTACAGAAGACAGAAGTCTCTTGCCTGACATATGCTTACTTAAAATATAAGAAAACGCAGTTACAAGGGAAAATTTGAGAAGCCTCGCTGCTTCATCAGGATTTCACGTAGGTGCTTGGCGATTCTGCTTGGCCTTTGACATTTATAACCGGTCCACAAATGCAGGGGGCTAGCCTTCAAGGAAAATAATAAAACTTCTAGACCCAAGATGTATTTCTTGGTGGAAGACAAAGGACAGGATGCCCTGCTTCCCTCCAAAGTGTTCAAGTCTCTCCTCGAGGCAGAGATGGCAGCAGCTGTTCAGCAGTCCCCGTCTCTATTTTCAGCCATGCCCCTGAGGGTAAGGAGGCATTCAGATATTCCTGAAATACATTCATACCATCCTGAAGCCTTCTACATACAATTGGCAGGATGCAAGGCACAACTGGGAAGCCCTACCCTAGGTTATATATTTATAGACACTGTGGCTTTTACCATCTTCAGATACTCCCCTCTGTTGTTTAGCTACTGCGACTTTCTCAAAAGAGGTCTTTCTGCACTATGTCCAGTGGAGAAATCCCATCAGGGAGCCAACAGATTTTTGCTTAATCAAGGTATGATCCTTATAAGCTGCATATGGACACCCAAGATACCCAAGAGTGGGTTTGAGGGAGATCGAAAAGAAAGTCTCCGTGTAATCCTGGTGCTTCATGCATCCCAGGAGGAACTTCACATGCCTGTCTCTGCTTGAGAGTTCAGGAATTCAGACACATCAAGAGAGACCCGTTGAAAGAGGGGAGAACACAAGATCCCAAATCAGAGTGCCCTTTTGTTTCACAACAAGGTATATCCCTTAAGGTGTGGTGTGGCCTCTCCTGAATCAGTCAGGGATGGGATTTGAGCCTCAAAAATCTCCAAGTAATTTTCTGAGCTACAGAGAAGAGCTAGAAACAGGAACATGTCATGGAGACACCATTCCTGGAACAGAAACCAAACAAGTGAAAGTCTTAAATTAACTGAACTACATTATCGTTGCATCAATGCTTGACCCAGGTAAGTGAGGAGGAGCTCCAGTCTCAGCAAGTGTCAGTGGCTGAAACCCTTTGATGAGTTTTATGTAAACTATGGGAGCAGCTGGAAATGACAGCCTTACTGGAGGGATAAGCAAATAAGGAAAGAATCACTGCAATTCTGCCTTGCCAAAATTCATTCTCAGAATCATAGAATCATTTAGGTTGGAAAATACCTTTAGGATCATCGAGTCCAACTGTTAACCTAGCGATGTCAGATCCACCACTAAACCATGTCCCTGAGCACCTCATTTTCATGTCTTTTGAATAACCTCCAGGGATGGGGACTACACCACCTCCCCGGGCAACCTGTTCCAATGTTTGACAACCGTTTCGGTGAAGAATTTTTTCCTAATATCCAATCTAAACATCCCCTGTTGCAACTTGAGGCCATTTCCTCTCATTCCGTCACTTGTTACTTGGTTGAACCGACCAACCCCCACCTTGCTAAAGCCTCCTTTCAGATAGCTGTAGGGAGTGATAAGGTCTCCCCTCAGCTTCCTTTCTCCAGGCTAAACAACCCCAGTTCCCTCAGCCACCTCTCATAACACTTGACCAACTCACAAACTAGTGAGCTACCACAGAAAACTAATACAACACGTAAAAAAGACACACTGAAACACCTTCCACCCAGCATCACGTCGAGCACTTCAGCACTCCAGGTTACACTCTAGAACAAACCCACTGGTTCAAGTTTTCCAGAAACATTCCTTGTGAGACTACCAAGAACAACAGTCTCAGGTGTGCACCAAAAGGTTTTTGTCAAAAGGAAGGGTTGCTACATGAATGCAGTAAAAATCACTGGAAAAGGACAAGTTATGCCCCAGCCTACTTCAGACGATCAGCATCTCTAAAGCCGTTTTTGCTGGTAGTGTAGACAACTCTCAGGAATCCATGGCAGCTTTCCAAAAATGTTAGATGCTAATTAGCGTAGTTTTGCAGTACAGTCTGTCCAACAAATCCCAGTCTTAATAAGTCTCAAAGTATGACTAGTAGTAAGATAAAGAGCCTGTGCCCGTAGCCCTTACACATTCCTACTGACTTTGACTTGAATTGGAATCCTTAAGAAATCAGTGGGAGTTAAATGTGTAGAACTCGGCTCTAATTAACATGAATAGCACCTTCTCAAGCTCAGTGTGTATCTGCTCTTGAGGTGGTTCAAATGCCCAGTTTTCCACTGTATTAGACACATGCTACTGCAAAGTCTAGCTTCTCATGCTCCTGCACCTGCTTCTGCTTTGGTCCTCCTTTGCAGTCACTTCCTAGAGACGTTTGGTTTTTTCTTTATAAAATCAAGCTTCATGATTCTGTTGCTCTGTTGGATGCTTAATTAAAAAAAAATCAAACATTTCACCAAATTTCTAGTCCTTTCTCTTAAGGTAACATGAGAGCGGGGCTTTAAATGGCATTTCTGCAGGTTTTGTACCAGATGAGATGTTCTCCCCACACTCCAAGCCTAACTCCAGCTATGCTGTCCTGCTGTTGCAGCACACAGACTAAGTTGATATGAAGAAGGCTTTATGCCATCTATATTATCCAGACATAGGGGATTCAGCTAGCAACTATTCTGCTCCTTAATTTAAGAGAAATCCCTGCAGACAGCAACAATAAAAAAAGGAAGCATTGTAACCATATTTTCTTCTCCAGATAAGCCTCTACTGAAGGGCAAAGAAATCCAAGACGCAACCTACAAAACAAGGAAAATCCTGCGCAGTCACTGCTGTGCTAGTGCAGAGAAACCAGAAGGAGGTAGGGTACATTAAATAAGGGATCTATATCCTGCCTTCTGGGATTTCTTAAGTGAGACTTTTTTTTTCAGATGAATCACACCTCACACCATCCTTTTATTTGCCACTCTATTTGCATTGCAAAGCATTTGGCTTCCTTATAGTATTAGGGAAACTGGATAGCAGAGGATAGATCATTGTCTATCTAAATCACTGTTCTGCTCCAGTGTTACATCAGCATATTATTTTTAACGTTAGGCCCATCATTTTGGTTTAGCAGGTACAAAATGTCTACACCTACTCTTGACAGCACTGCAATATTTTTCTTAATTTCTTAGTTCCCACAGCTTGCTACACCTACTCCTAGAATATCATCAGACTGTGCCAGTAGAAATCTATTCAATTCCTATTCAGATTTAGCCTAAGTGGAAATACATGAAGATTTGTACTGGACGCATGGAAAAGAATTTGCAAGGCTTTTCATAACTGACTTCTACTTATTTGATTTTAAATTGAAAAGCAACCCGTTGCCATTCATTGCCACTGACTTCGATTATCATGACATATGACTGTTATAGATCAGTTAAGTGGTCAGAGACTCTGGAATTTAGGGTGTTTACCTGAATACTTACAGAGCTAAGTTAAAAGGCAAATTTTTAGCCTCAATAACTCATTTCATTTCAGCCCGCTGAGGTCAGCTGCAGTCTTTTCATTCACTTGGTTGGGCAGATGGTCAACATGTAATCCTACAAAAATTAAATATGGGTAACTACTGTCATGCACTTCTGCTTCAGTTTTGATTGGAAAAAGTGAAAATTAATCATCTGGCCAACAAGAGTGAGCTAAAGCCTAACCCCATCAAGGTGAAGGCAATGGCCACAAAAAAGTTTGTAGGCTCCATTTTGCCTAATTGAGCAGTGTGAGGTAGGTATCTTCTCTTAAGGTAGGCATGGAGTCAGTTACTAAGACATCATCCTAAAACGTGTGTGTGCCTAAATTACTAGGATGCATCACCCTTACCTTTCTCTAATAATTAGACACAGAGGCCAGAAGACCTTAGAGTAAACTCTTACTATTTCAGATGTTCTTGGATTAATTTTACCCTGAGAGCTTGCTCATCTCCTCCTCAAGGTTTTCTAATATTCTGCAGTCCTCCTTCAACTGCTCTAATTCTCCAAATAGCACCAGGGCCACATCTGACTGCAATGCCATCAACAAAACATTGATACCTGGTCCTTCAATGAACTATTTTGTTGGTTGTTGTATGTTCCTGTGGGATTTCTAAAAGAAACTGTAAAAGGCTGAAAAAAACCACAAGGAATTGCTTTTCCTTTTTCCAGATAAATGTCCAGAAACTGTCTACTCCCAGTACTCCTGGTGTCAATCCCATCTTGAAATGCCTCCAAATTAAATTATTGTAGCCTCATATGCACTCAATATACACTCAAAATGCATTCAAAATACATTTCATGCACTCATACATTCATGCATTTGAATACATTTCAAATGCACTCAAAATACATTTCATAATAGAAACAGTAAGTTATAAACAATACATCCCCATGTGAATTTGGAAAACAATCTCTGAAATCAAACCTGAAAACTTTAAAAATCAAATTAAACTGCAATTTGATGATCCTCTATGTCTTAAAGTTGCTCATGTACCAGACATGTGATGAAGTTCGCTGAGGTACACCAGTCACGTGTATTCCTCTGCTTCTGCTTGGGACACCAGGGGCATTGGTTTTGAAGCCAACTTACATGTGATCCTCACATAAGTAGAGAATCGTCCCCATCAGAAGTATCCTGTTAGACAAGGATCCTCACAGGTGATTGACAGCTTCACTAGAAGTCTTCCTCCAGCTGAGAAGACACTTAATGTGGACACATAGTGTCTATCAAAGCTTGAGTTTTGCAGCCTTTGCCTAAGTTTAGAAATGTATATGGTCTCTCTTTTATATATGAAGGAACAAAATTATCTTTAATTCCTTTCAAAAGCTGGTTGAAATTGGCTATTTGGACCCATTGCTAATAGGGGGACATTTACACACACATAGAAATTACAGTCATACAAAAATGATACTGCTATGGAAACCCAGAGAGGTCCTCTCAGCTACTCAATATTGAAGGGATGTTCAGTATGAATAGGATTTCTTAGAGGTTTGACACTGTCACTCCAATATCATACCTTTATGCCAGGATTTCTCTTTTGGGTATACAGTCCCGCTTTGACTTCTTTTGCATCTACTGCAGATGGTGTCTGGTATAAAATACCGATCTACGGCAGCTGCATCCAAATGTTTGCTGAGCATCTTGCTGGTGAAGTCACCATTCTGTGTCATGGGAGAACCTAACTGAGCACTAAAAGTTCTGGTTCTGGTCAGGTCTGTTACAATTCTTCCAAACTGATCTTGCACAGGCAAATGAAAAGTCACTACATGATTTAAATGGATTGCCATTTTCAATTTGAAGCAAGGAGTAAGTGTGCTGAGAATATCACAGATCTAAAGAGAAATTCCTATATGAGAAAATAATGACAGAAAATCACCTTCCTTTTGATAACCTACCATCTGTTGCTGGAAGAGCAGATGTAAGCCCGCTTCTGATAGTAATCTTTCAGGGAAAAAAAAAAAGAGATTCTCCAGTTAGCTCTTGGGATCAGCATTGGATTTTTTTTTGTCTGAGGGTGGATATAAGCTGAATATTTGCAGACAGTCTCTTTGTTTTTCTTATACAATTTAGAATATCACCGCAGAATACAATACTTGGCAACTGGTCTCTGCCTGAAGTGAGTCTGGTCTGATTTTTCCCACGTACTGGAGAGTAGGCATCAAGGGACAGAAAAATGGCACAGCAGTGTGGTCTCGAGGCCAGGCAACATAAGCCACCCTCTGAGCAGCCACAGGCCTTCAAGTTCCCTTCCTTAGCGATCCACTGCAGCATTGGTAGGGAAGTAAATAGTGACTGTCCCTTCCCAGGGCATATTTTGAGGTTACAGCTGTTGTCCCAAATAAGTGAGGCACAATAGCCCACATCTGGTAGGACTAGTGAATCAAACACTATTTCTTTGCATTTCACGCACTTTTTGGATTGTTTTGATCCTGTGCCAGGGAAGATATTCAAAGGGGCACAGGTAGAAACCTGTAGTTTACTCTCACTTTGCCCTATGAAATGTTTCTCATCAGTAAGCAGCTGGTCTTTCTCAGTAGTTTTCCCAGTTATACTTAGGGCTATAACCATCTATAGCTCTGTAGTTCTTCCTGCCTTGTCACAAAGCTATGTTTTTTTCTGCATTTTTCTAAGTCCTATGTTGGATACCAGCTGCATAAATGGGTATTCATCATACAGATCAGGCCAAGAAAGAAAGCGAGACAAATCAAGAAGGGTTAAGGCAAATGTTATTTCATTAAAAGAATATCTCATTACTATCAATAAACTCTTCAAAAGCAACATAATAACCATTTGTGGTTGGAAATTTCTATAGGAGATTTTAAGCCTTTGGTCCTTAAGTAAAACTTGGATTGCAATTATGTCTTGTTTCTCAGAGAAATGGATACTGGAAAACTATTGAGCAGTTCACCCACTGAAGTGCTTAAATCAAAGAAATACATCCATAGGGATAAAAGGACTTAAACTTTTAGAACTGCCAGTTAATTTTCTATTCCAAGCACCCCTAGACCCTGTGTCTCCACCAAACTTGCCCCTAAACCCAAACTCGGCTGTGGTTTTCTTCTGCCAGCAGTGACCAGAGGCAAGGCAGTGCCCTTCCCTCTCCCCATCAGAGCACAACAGCACTGTGAAATAACTTGTTTCCACAAAACCTCAAAAGAGTCATAATGCCAACAAAAAGCATTTGCCACAGCATGGCCGATTCTGGGACATTGCTCAGGGATGTAAGGCTGTGCCTGAGAATAAGCCCAATAGCGCCAGAGACTACGTGTTTTCTACAGGTGATGATTTCTTGCTGAATCACTCCAGTGCTGAATCAATATGGTCCATTCATGTACAGAGGGACGAAAATATCTTTTTCCTGAAGTTGTAAGATCTGAGGAGAGAAACTTGCTGCAAAGGACACTATGCCCTGCAACTGCCGCACAACCAAGGCAATGGGCAACGTACCCTCTTCAAAACTCACCATGATTTCACTGTGGGAAGCCAGTCGAGCTATTTTTTTTCTGTTACTCCAATTCCCCTTGAAGTCAAATCCCAGGGAGGGGATGACATTGGGCTATATCTATGTTCTCCTCAATATGAGATGCAAAACATTTCTTGCTAATTAATATTTTTTTGCCTAATGAGATGATCCATTTTTACTTACCATTATGAAGAAACAGAGATTTACCTGAGGTTGGTTTGTCAGAGATTTCTATCATCCTTCTAACCATTTCACAGCCTGTTAAATGGACTGAGACAACACTTTATGTCACTGTTAGCATTTTAAATTATAAATAATGGTTACAATAGATAGCACCTCATGTTTTACATGCAATTTCATATGGAAGAACGAAAATAACTAGTTCTGCCTGGATGCAGTTCTGCCTGCATGACTTACACACATGCACATATCTACTTGCTTATTTTAAAAAACAATTTCTGTTCTAGGAAGTTATTTCTAGCACTTGATTCTAACCATGTGTTTGTACAGTGTCATCAATATGTAATTGGGCTGTTTGAAGAAAGCCCAACAAACAGCAAGTAAATTTTTCATAACAGGCTCTTTAAGCAGCTAATTCAGACCCACAGGTGGAGTTATCGAAGTCTGATCTGGGATGCAGAGGATGACCTTTTTAGCTTAATTCTCAAATACGTTTGTGCAAACAGTTTTTGTGCACTGAGACGCAAAGCAGGCAGTTTTAACCAACAAGTTAAAATCTCTGCTTCCTCTTATTCTTTTCCTATTCAAGAATGTCTTCCATGACCCCATCCATCAACAATTTCTGCAACACTGAGTCATCCTACTTATATAGGCATAGGCATTAGAGTTTGTGAGGTAAAATGTAAGCAAAAGCAAGCCACTACCTAACAGGAAGACCATTTTTACTTCATTTATTTCATAGTGTGGACACTCACGCTACAGTCTGAAGTTTTTTTAAAATGCCCTTACTCTTTTACATAGTCTCTTCCACACCCGTTTCAACTCCCATCTTTAAAAGACCAGCCCACGAGGCAGCTTTGAAAGTCACGAGTGCGTTGTTGCTCCTCAGCTGCCCTTTGTGTTACTCAGAGTCTCTCCCCAAACATACATCGCTCTCCACATTTTTAGTGAGGGACACGTTCTTTCACACACATACATGTGTGTTGTTACATCTGCCTGCTACATAGACAAGTACACGCTCTTACTGAATTGATTGAAGGAGGCGATTGGCACCAACAGGCAAGAACTTTGTTGGCAGCTTGCATGCAGGCAGTACACTTCCATGCAGTTCAGATTACTAATCTGAACAGGTTTTTCTCATCACCACCTCAGTCACACAGATTTTTAGGCATTCCTTCTAAATTATCTTACTACGTGGCATCGCAGAGTTGGTGGAGAACAGCTACATCTTTGACCGTTTTAGGCGTAATAACTTGCATGCATAATTAGCACCATATTGGTTAACATGCCGCCAACTGAATTTTACTGGCAGTCATCTCAATAGTTGCCTACAAAGGCATCCATAGCAAACAGGCTTCTCCAGGCTACGTCTCTGAGGGCTCACATTTTTGTAAGGGATGAATCATTCTCTTGTTGCTAATGGTTTCACCTCTGGGCACTTCTAAACTAAACTTACTGATCTAACCAAATAGCCTGAGTTTAGGATAAGATGTTTCAGCGGAGAATGGGAAGCTGACAATGCGCCCCGACTCGAATCCTGGGTAGCACGGCAGCTTTCGTATAAGCCTTGGAGAAAAACTGCAGGGGAAATTTCACATGCTGGGAAGGTCACCTGAGTTTAACATAGAAACTAGTCAATCTGGAGATGGGAGCAAGCCCCATTTGGATGGGATCAGCTCGGGCTCTGTTCCTGCTCCGTGTGGGAGGAACCTTGGCTGCGAATCATAGCAAGTTAACAACCATCTGGGGGCAAGAAATTTGATGAAAAGATAGAAGGCACATGCCACAATACTTTCTTTTTTCCTTTGGTGAAGACACATTCTTTCAGTTTCCAGCCTCATATGGAGCTAGAAGTGCCTACTCACAGAGCCTTCAAGACCTACTGCCTGAAAGTCAGACGTGTATGTGAAAACATCTGTTTTCGGGAATCTTTTTACATATCAGCTGTTACTTATCTTTCAAATTATAAGCATTCCTGTGTTTTCACAGCAGATGTGGCAGCGGCAGGAGCACAATATTTCCCAAGGACTGCACCTTTTACTTAATTTTTCCAAAGATATATACCTGCTAAGATTAGCTAGAGCATGGTGGTGTCTATTTGTTTGCTGCCTACATATATATCTTTAGTCCATTGTGCTTTTTAGTCCCTGTGAATGCGAATGTGTCAGTAACTTCAGAAGCTTCTTTTGAAAAGAATCTGCTTTGTCTGTAAGATCATTAGCTGAACCTGCTCACACACTCACAGTCAGTGCCTTCAAAATGGTAAATACTAAAAGTGATCCATCACCTTGCGCTGAGCACTGCAGATTTAGCAACTGCAAAGAGTAGCAATCATTACAACAACAAAAATAAAATTGTCCTTTGAAGGACAATGAACTCATGCCTCATTTTGCACTACGCAAGACATTGTTTTATCATAGGCCATTTGGCACAAAATACCAGATGTAAAAAAAGGCCCATTTCTGCAGCAAGCTAGCGCCTAACGCTCCCTCAGTAAGCACCATTTAGACAGGAGCAGAGCTGCAACCAGGGACAAGCGATGCCTTTATGCTGGCCCCATGCGCTCAGGTGAATTTCACCCTCTGCATCTAAGAAATTCTTGTCCTTGACACGTGCAACATTTTGTGGCAGAGGCAAAGGACTTCAGAAGGGCTATGCAGCCATGTTGCTTTTCCTGGCCAGTTTAAGCTGTTCCTTGATTGCAACATGGATACTGAACGTTGCCAGCAAAGCTAAAACACCGGAGGGAACCAGGCTTTTTCATCTCACTAGAACTTAGGAATTGGTAAGTGGCCTGTACTTCCCTTCTAAGCCTGCCCCTTTATTGTAGATCGTACTTTCCTTCTCTTCACCACATAGGAAGCCTGTTGGTTTAAGTGAATCCCTTTCCAGTTATTTTGAAAGCCCCGTTAATTCCCCACATCCAGTGTCTTGCCCGGTTGCAGGAACATTCTCCCAGGACAGTAACCGGGAGCAAAGATCATGAAGGAATAGAAGTAAACTGTCCCTAAATATCCAATAAAATCAATATACTTTCAGACGGCCTTTAAAGACTGAGGTCTGAACTGTCTTCTCTGTTCCTATGTGATATTTGGTGTCTGTCCTACCAGGACCAGGTGGAGGCTTTGCCTGTCTGGTTCAGTGTCAGTTGTTTACTCATTCTGCTTTGTTTTCATGTTTTGTTGAATTAGGCTGTACTTTAAAGGCAGATTCCTGACAACTCTGATGTGAGCTGCTATTAGATGGCCTTCAGTGGATCTTTTGTCTGTAAAAGAGGTGAAACATAGTTCTGCCATAGTTTCTCCCTTCTGCAGAAATGCAATTCTCTTCCTCAGCATGTTCCTTACAAGGCTACATCTTTAATATAGATGTATAACCTTCCCACCTGACAGAAGAATTCCCTACTTGGTATTTGCAAGCAGATAAATACACTTTGGCATTGTTTTCCACCACACAAGGAATCTTTAAATGGGTGAAAAATCCACCCCTGAATGTGGCCACTTGCTGTGCTTTCAAACTATGACACTGATATGTCTATTCAAAGCCAAGTGCAAACTCCAGGAAAAAGGAATACCTTGGCTTCAAAGGCAACTGGCTCTCACATCCTCGACAAAAGACATTGCTGCAAAAAGCAGAGTTCCCTGTGCCCCCGGCACAGATCTCAGGGATGTGGTGGAGCATGGGAAGGGGAAGCACTGCTTCCCAGGGGGCTTGGGACTGCTCTCCCACATGCCTGGATATGGCAGAGGACTGAACTGGCCACCACAGCTTAACACTGTTCTTTTTATGTCTCTGCTTATGTAAATTAAAAATTTTTAAAACCCCAGCACATAGGATTAGGCATCAAAACAGCTAATTAGTTACAGATGGCAATCTCAGTCCTTTCATGGCCTTTCTGGGCACTTTTTACAGTTGGGAAATAAGTGTGATTTATTTCACATTCCTCAAATGTGGAAGGCATGTGGTATGAATTTTTAAAAGAGATATTCCTTACCATCCGGTGTCTGTTGCAGAAGGAACACTATCAGAATGAAACGGCTTGAAATTCTGCTTTGATGGCATGCTTTGTGCTTTTCTTTTCTTTGGAGAAAATATCTACAGTAAGTTCCAGTGAGGAAAAGGCTTTGCTGTAGGGAGAAATCTCTTTAAAGATATTCTGACTTTTTTTTTTTTGCTGTCTTTCAGTCTTTTTTAGAGTGAGGCAGCTTCTTCCAAAAACAAAAGGCTCCCTTTCTGCTGCAGACTGTCTCATTCCAGAAGAGCTCTAGGAACAGCACTTGCTGTACCTCTTCCTGCTCTGTTCTGTCTTCCTTCCTAAGTCTGATAGCTACACAATTAATACCTGAACGGGAATCATGTGCTGCACAGAGGTGTTTTACACCAGGCCATTTTATTGCAGCCGTATAAAACACCACGTCCCAGGTGGAGAGCCATGCTGGCTTTGTCCCTCACTGCCACGAGTGAAGTCCTGACCCTGTTCAGCTGCTCCCACTTGTCCCTGAATACCAGACCTCAAGGTCCCAGTGCTGCTGCACTATGGAAGATTTCAAATGGATTTCAGTGTGAGCAGCAGGAGCGAGACTGCTTTATTAAAAGGCTCCGTCTCATTCTTGTGCACATTACTACTTAGAGTTTAGACTTTCATGCTCTGATGAAAAAGTGTTGGAAACTTGTCATGTTTCTCTTCCTCTTCAAAATACACACAGTAAAGAGTAACTTGGTTGGAAGGTACATCCATTCAAATTTTCCTCTCTCCCAAGGTGTTAGTTATATTTTGTTTATCCTTTTAACTAACTAAGGTAACTTTTTTTGAGGAAAAATCAAGATGGCTGAAGTTCAGGCCAGACCCACTGCTGACACTCCTCCCCACCTCGTTCTTCTCCCACCTTTTGGAAAGCACGCCCACAGTCATCTCGCACCTGACAGCTCTCACCAGGTATGGGCTAAATGGTGCAAATCAACCCAGAAGAGAACACACTGTTTCCTTTTTTACCCAGAAGCGCATGCAACAGTGTGAGAAGAGAAGAGGAAAAGTAAACAACTTTCTGGAGTCAGCTCCAGCCAGGGGTTACCTGTGAGAACACGAGTTCGGAGAGTCTAAAGAAAGACTGGAAGTTGATGGCAAACTGGGTGGGATAAGCTGCTGCAGGACCAAGAGCACTCTCACAGCAAGCTGCCTCTCTTGTTGCTGTGACAACAAAACTCATCTGAAAACAGACTTGACTTTTTTTTTTTTTAGTTTCGAAAGACGGTAAATTGACTTTCAGTGATCAGGTTGAAGCCGCTACAAGAGAGGAGAAGGCAACAACTAACCAACAGCAGTCACACAAACTCAATACGTACATTCATGTTCTATCCTTTTTGCCGTTAACTCTCTTTGCAAGCAGAGTACTACTCACTCGATGATCATGAAGGTCTCTTCCAACCAAAACTGTTCTAGGATTCTATAAATGTACCACAGAAAGTCTCTTTCTTACTGGGTGGATACAGGTGACTGTGACTTTGTTGTCACAGGCATAAACTTTGTTGTGTGTTTGATGTATCCTGAGTACATCTGTGTGCAAAGCTAGTAAGGATCTCAGTCTAAAGCACCACTTCTGTAAAAATCACTAAAATACTTCTTCAAGTTTCTAAGGACTTTTATCAGAGAGAGGAGATGGCAAATACTAAATGCAGGTAAGTTTCAACAACTCAAATTATCATATGCATTTATGGTACACACTCAAACACCACGATAAACACGGCACCTCCCAGCCAACAATTAACTGAACTGAACAGGCATACCTATTTCAGGTACAGCTTTTACAGCAGAACGGGGGGACTGTGCTACTTGCTAAACTCACAATCCCATCTGTACGCAGTTGCAATGGATGTGCACTTGTGTGCATCTCTCTTCATACACCCAAATATAGTTTAGTAAGACTTCCCCAACAGGAACTCTAGGCAGATTCACGTCTCCTATAAACTGGCTAGATCACACAACGAACAGCTGAGTGGGGAGTGTGGGCATGAAAGGTAGAAACAAAAATTTCTAACACTCCTTTTCAAAGCAAATCAGTAAACAAATAAAGGAAATCAGAGGCTGCTGAATGCAGCCAAAGTGATCGTAGTGAATCCAGTTCTACTCCACATGAGAAAGGCCCCCACAACCAGGTCAGCATCACAAGTCTGAAGGGGAAGGCAGCTGCAAAACCAAAACTGATTCACCCATTTTCTATGTCTAGGGTGTGAAAAAAAAAATCAGAAAATAAACAGTTAGGGTAAATCTTGAAAAGCAAACTGAATTTATAAAATTCCCTTTTCTGACCACCTTCAGTAAACTGGAATTATCAGTCCAACAAAATTTACTTGATTTTTGAAATACGGTTTTTAACCTTGCAGGGACCCTCAAAACAGGAGGAGGTCAGATAGTCTCCACCCAAAATCAGCAAGTATGGGACCCAGTACAGCAGATACAGATGACTACCTGAAAAAAACCCTGAATATTCTGAATATTCCACACTCCTTGCAGCACCAGGCAGGCTGGTACATGCTGGTTTCATTTAAGTAACTTTTATCCTTCTGAAAATCTTGTTGCAAACTGTTTAAAGAGATCTTGAAAGAGAGAGATGCATACAAATAAACTGGGTAATGCCTCCCCAGCACTTGGCAAAATTTCAGGGATGAGTCATACATTATGGCTGTGCAAATTTGGGCTTTGTGTAAGTGACAGTGTTAGATTCTACTCACTCCAGATTTAAATCACAGGGGATGAAGCTCAGTCAAGTAATGGTTGATGTACATCCTTCGCTGTAGAATGCACAATAACTGATATATCAAAGGGACACTGCTCCTTTCCAAGAGCTGAGAGGTCAACTGAACTGCACATCCAAAAGGAAGCATCAGGAGTAGGTAACTGAAGAGATGAGGAGTTGGATCCCAAACCAGAACAACAAATATTCAGAGTGCAAGTAAACCCTCAGAAATCTTGAAAGAATTGCTGGGGCTGGATGGTTGCTGGATTTCAGATCTAACTGACCAAACCCATGTAGCTTAGGCTGAAGATCAATGGGCTCCTTCAAAGCCACCATCATTTTCTGTTCCCAAGACCATGAAGACTCTCATTACTGTCACCAGGAGGGGGCAGGTGGTTGTCAGCTTTTCTTCAGCATCCCACCAGGCTAACTTCACCTCACTTGTACAGCATACATCTGCATTTTTGAGCATCAGCACCAAGTACCTTCCCCTGATGTGGAGGAAGGCAGTGCGCACAAGAGGGAGAGATAATAGATAACAGAGGACAACAGCCAAGAAAATAGAGACAAAAAACAGGGTCACATCCATGCATCTGGTCCTGCCAACATTGGCCTCCTTCAAAAAAATAGTCAGGAGCCCCAGATTTCGAGGCGAGCACGGCTCAAAGACCTCCTGACCTCCCTTCTTGGTTTTGGTCCTGCTTGATGACAAAAGAAGGAAAAATCACATTTAGACAAAGTAATACAGGACAATTAACTCATGCAAAACATTGCAGGCTGGATGGTAGCCCACAGACTTCAGAGATTAGCTGAAGCTCTGAAATGCAATTTGAGTAAGTTCCTTTGATGTGCCATCTGGTGAATCATTTACTGGGAATGTCTTAATCACATCAAAGGCATCTATCAATGCACACCGATTTTGTCAATGTTTAAGACTCTGCACTCAAGGAACAGATATATTAGTACAGAATTAAACTTTACTGCAGTGCTTTCTCCCACAGTGAAAAAAAACCTGCAGCATATTACCACTATGGCCTCAAGCACTAGATGTGGGAAGAGCGATACTTCATTATTAACTGAGAAAGGCTACTATTCTACACTCAGCCTTGTTCGAGTTTCCAAAAAAATTGTAAAAATAGACATATAAAAAGGAAATGCTTAGGACCATATTCCACTATTGAAGGAACCCATTGGCAGCAGGCTCTAACACCAGTCACACTGATGTGGATCTAGGGTAGATTAAGACCAGATAGAAGGAAGCCGTTTTTTACAATGAGGGTGGTGAAACACTGGCACAGGTTGCCCAGAGAGGTGGTGGAGGCTCCATCCCTGGAGACATCCAAGGTCAGGCTTGGTGGGGCTCTGAGCAGCCTGATGTAGTTACAAGATGTCCCTGCTCGCTGAAGGACTCGATGGCCTTTAAAGGTCTCTCCCAACCCAACCATTCTATGATGCGGTGATTCTGTAACACCCGTTCCTTATGCTCAAAACGGAAATCCCATTACTACTGCCTCCTGTTCCCTAAGTCCTGAGGCTAAATTAGGGTTCTGTTTGCGGGGGGGAGAAAGAAAACAAAAGAAAAGGTCTTTCTATCTGCTAAATACAGAATAAACACACACAGTTACACTGCCAGCAAGCCCAGCCCGGGCCGTACCTATCGGCACGCAGCATCCCCGACCCGCTGCTCGAACGCCTCTCCCTGCCCTGCCCCGTCCTGCCGCGCCTCCCCGCGCGCCCCCGCCGCGGTCTGGCCCCGCCCGGCGGCGGCGCAGCCCCGCAGCCCACGCACCGGCTGCCCGCGGCGAGCGGGGGCCGGCGGCGGCTTCCCGGGACGGGAAGGACTCGGCTCCGGGACGCGGCCCCGCGCCTCCCGCTGCGCTCCCCCGCCCCGCCCCGCCCCGCGGCGGCCGCCAGTCGGCGAGAGCGTGTGGCGGCGGCGCGGCGCTCGGCCTGATTTACGGCTCTGCTGCAAACGGCTCCCCCCGCCGCCGCGGCCCCCGCTGCCACCGGCTCCTCCGCCAGCAACAAGTCGGGTGAGTGCGGCGGCGCGGGGGGCGGCGACCTTGCGGTCGCGCTGAGGCCCGCGCCCGGCCCCGCTCCGCCGCGGCAAGGCCCGGGCGGCGGCCGAGGCGAGCGGAGCCGCGTCGCGTCGCCGGGGCCCTGCGGCCGCGCCGGTGCCTCCGTCCGCGGGGCGCCGGGCGGAGATGGCGAGCTACCCCTGAGAAATCGGCGGGAAAGTTTCCCAAGTTGGCCGGCGGGCGCGGCGCCGGGCGGGCGTGGACGCGGGCTGCTTTCTCCCAGCCAGGGCCCGGCGAGGAATGCACCAGGCGGCCCGCGATGAAGGCAGGCACCCCTGGCAGGAGCCGCTCGGCAGCGTCAGCCTGCCCTTCCGCTGCCCGCGATGCGGCGACCACACCAGGTTCCGCAGCCTCTCGTCTCTGCGGGTGCACCTGGAGTACAGCCACAGCTACGAGGAGAGGAGCCTCCTGCCCAAGAGCAGCCTGTTCTCACCGCTGAAAGACGCGGAGCTGCTCTCCCCGCCGGAGCCTGCCACCCCGGGCAGCCTGGGGAGCCCCGGCGGCGCCGCGCAGCAAAAAGGCTCCTACCTGAATTTCTGCGATGCCTCCTGCGAGGGCGCGAAACGCGGGCAGCCGCTGGAAGTGGAGGCCGAGCGGCCAGTCTCCTACGTGGCGAACTATGTGCCGGCCGACTCTCCCGGCGAGCAGGTTTCTAAACCCGGCCTCCCGGCCACTGACTCCAAAGCCTCCTTCGAGGCGCACGTCAGAGAAAAGTTTAACAGGATGGTAGAGGCCGTGGACAAGACGATCGAGAAGCGGATCGACAAGCTTACCAAAGAGCTGGCCCAGAAGACGGCGGAGCTGCTGGAGGTGCGGGCGGCCTTCGTGCAGCTGTCTCAGAAGAAGCAGGAGGTGCAGCGCCGGGAGCGGGCCCTGAGCAGGCAGGTGGACGTGGCGGTGGAAATGATCGCAGCCTTGAAGCAGCGCCTCTCCGAGTCTGAGGAGGAGCTTCACCGCAAAGAGGAGTAAGTGGGGAGGCGAGAGCTGAGGGCCTTGCGCAGGCTGGCCGGCACCTGTGCGAGGGAAAACCTCGGGGCAGAAGGGAAGGGAGGGGAAGCCTCCTGGGCAGAAGAGAAGGGGTGGTTGCGTTGCTTGCTGGTGATGAAAGGGCCTGGTGCTCGCCTGGTGCTCAGTCACTTTATTTCTGGAGTTGTAGCCCATGTGACCAGGCAGGGCACAGCCTGACTCCCCAGTGACTAACTTTTAGTCTAATGCCTGTGTTTGTCCCTGGTTTCATGGGGGTAGGGACAAGTAAAAGCTGTCATCAGCATGTAATGTGACTTACACTGACATGCTTAATCCTAATCTTTTTAAGAAGAGATGGGGGGATAACTGCTGAAGAAGTTATGTAAAACTTGTGTAAAAATGCCGAATAGCACTTTTTCCTGAAGACTTCCTACCATGGACAGCAGGCTGCCTGTGCAGTGACATGGTCTCCCGTGCAGCAGCAAAGCTGTAACGGAGACAGTGCTGAAAGGCCACATCCAAGTTGGTGTTTTAGATGGACACAGGACTGTGAAAATGGAATTGTGTATATGGGAATGGGAAGCAGATGCCAGAGTCGTTCTGACTAACTTAAAGCATCTAAAAATATGTTTGTGATGCATCCATTAAAAATGTAGCGATAGCTGATATATTATTTATACATGAACTACTTAGTTGATTCAGCAGTTGCTGAAACCTTTCAGGCTTTTCAGAGCAACACAACTTTAATTTTAGAGGAATGCAAATAAAGAGCCTTGGTAATGGAATGCCTCTAAACCAATGCATCAGCTTACAACGGGAAGATGAGATGTGCTAGTTGCCATGACGCTGATCTTAAAAGAAATAAGGAGGGTGGTGTAGGAGTTCTGTGTAGGAAGTTTGGAGGGCTTTCATCGTTCCTTCCTGTAGTCTAAGGACTAGAAGGAAAAAGTGATGATGGCTCTTGTATCAGTAGGAGTCATCTAACTTGAGACAGTGCTATAGATTTCCCAGAAGAAGGAACAGCAAAGGTGGTGGGATTTAACTTCTAGGGTGTGTATCTTCCTTGAAGGGATAGTCAACAGACCCTGCGATTTTTGAAATATCAGGTGATCCTCATAGAACACTGAAGGACTCGAGATGCAACTAAAGATAATAGTGGAACTGGGAGAGATTTGAAAGTGTGCTGGAAGGCACTCATGAAGATAACTTGCAGGTTGAAGCAGTTTTGGTATTCCCATCTAGCCAAGCTCCCCTTCTGGGCTCTTTCATGGTGTGATTCATTCTACTTGTTCTAAAAAGTATCTTGGAGGGGGAGGGAATGTTCTGTGGAGGTCCTTCCTCCCTCTGCAGACTAGAGGGGGGCTTCAAGTAAGCAGCCATCTTAGGCTAGATGCTGAACTTCCGGTATCTAAAGTGTAAGTGATATGCTTCTTACCCCAAACTAAATGCAGAATGTGTATTTAAAATTCAAGGCTTGAGATCCACTGGAAGAATATGTCTGTCAGGAGAAAGCAGAAAGCAGAAACTGTTCAGGGGAGCAAAAACAGTGTTGTGCAGTGCTGCAGAAGAAGAAAATAGCTCATGGAAAAAGAGGAAGGGGCAGAAGAGAGTCATCTGGGTAGAAAGAATGGCTGTGAAACAGGGAGGAGGACGGCAAATGACGGTGCTCTGAGAAGGAGGAGACAACAAGAGTGGCAATTTTTAACTACGTTAGGAAAAGGCAGTAAGAAGAGGCTGCTTGCCTCTTTGGCATACTGCTTACTAGCAACAGTGGCAGACTGTGGCTCTGTGACCAGAAAAGACTTAACACAGAATGAGAGAAGAAGTGGAGAAACACTGTCCTCCGCACCAGGATGTTGCCAGGCTTGAGAAAGGGGCAGGAGCTCAGACGATTTGTGTTTTAGTTCTAGCTGCTTCTAAAGGAGAAGAGTGAATGCATAAGCAGGTGGGGCGGTAGCTCCTAAGTTAGTGATACAAGAAAGACTGGAGTTTATTTGCTTGGTGAAAAACACTAACTGGAAGAAGCAGCTGCACGAGAGACTTCACCTAAGTACCGAAAGTGTTGCTCTTCTGGGATTACCACTAGTTTGCTCCAGCTTTCAATAAAAATAAAAAACTTGGAAGCGAAAGCAGCAGTAGGAATGAGTGAATAAACATTACACAGTGGCGTGTTTAATTTTTAAAAGTAAATGAGCCTAATGCATGCTGGTGGATAGGATGAGGAAAGCCCAGAGTACCAAGGGAGGAAGGGGGGGAGTCGTAGGATGTGGATGTGACTGTACCTGGCCCCATAGCATTGCCTCTTGGAAGTCACTATGAAGGTATTCCGAGGAGACTAGGAGGATGGGCGAGGTGTAAGAATAGGTAGCGTTCACCTAGGAAAGACTGAAAATAAGTTATTTTTTTCTTGTTGAGATGGTTCCTGCATTTCTCATCCTGGGGGATGACAAGGGATAGTGCCATAGAAAAATGCACTGTATGGAAAGGATGTTCGTGACTTTGGTAGCAACAGTGTTATTTGTCTGGCTTTCTCTTGGACTGCTGGTAAATTCTGAGACCTGTCTATATATTCAGTCCTTTGTGTGTTCAAAAACTTATTTGGTGTGCTGAAAAGTCTCCTTCAAAAAAAGGAGGATCTCAACATTGGCTTTGATTTCTGGAAGAAGTCCAGACGATTAGAAAGCCAAACAGGACTGCGTAATGGAAATTGCAGAAGCAGGAGTTCTCACTGCAGATTGTAGAAAGTCAAAGACAGCCCTTGGGGACTGCTTTGATACTTGCTGACCTTCAGAAATAAATGCTTTCATCACTTTCTCTGGTTTTATTTTTTTGATAAGCAGTCTTGCGAGTATGGATTACTTTTACCCAAAGTAGCATTGATATTGAGCCACTGTAGCTGAAAATTTGTTCTTCTTTCCTCTTTGTAGAAGGAAAAAGAGAACACCTTATTCCCTGAAACACTTCCTTATCCTATTTATAAGGAAGTAAAGAAAACTAGTCTTCCCCTTGGTCTCTGAATGGTTGTCCCTGCTACCAGAGATCATGGAGTATGGGTGCATATGAAGGCAAGAAAGGGTTTATAATCAATGTGCGCTTCTAAACAAAAAAAGACTGAGGTATGGCTACTCTAGATAGTCTGAGGGTGAAAAAGAAACAAAAAAAACCCAACCTGAGGAACAATCCAAAAGAAAAAAAGGGAAAAAAATTGTAGTGCAAATCTTAGATAAAGTCACAAAACTTGTTTGTCTGGTTGCTCTTCTAGAGAAGAAGCTGAAAACTGTTATGGGGATCTCTTCAAGTAATCTGAAAAATAACAGTGCTCTGATAAAGAAGTTATAGATGTTTATCGTGGGCCCATGTTTGAGTATTCCTCTATGTCCACCTACTCTGCCTGTTCATATAAGATACTGACAGTCACTGTCAGTGATGATTACTCCATAATACAGAACAAACTTTCATCGTTGTAAAATATGCCCAGATAAGCCAGGGACCTGTCTGGGCTGTTAGGATAGGCCTGCTTTTGTATCTAAGAGTGAAAGAACTAACCAGAAGAGGATGTATTTTGAGTATTTTGGGGTTTAACCATCAATCCTAACCTATAAATTGGCTAGGGGGGGAAAAAAAAAAAGGGTTGAAGTATTACTCCTGAGCACAGAAAAGTCTTATAGCAGTCACTCGTGTTACTTATTCTCATATTTAGAAAGTCCAAAAGCCATGTTATTATTGGGTGGGGAGGAGGGGGGAAGAAAACAATGTTCTAGAGAAGCAGGCACAGCTACCAACCATAGGTCATGGTTCACCAGCCTGCCTCAGTTGGGCCCTGGACAGTTTTGATGAATGACAGCTTTTGATGAATGACTGTTAAATAAGATATCAAGAAGAATATTGAAACTAAAACCAGCTATGAACGTAACTTCTAGAGGACACAGAGAGGCTTGTTTTTGTAAGTTATGTAAGAAAATGAAACTGATGGAGTTTGATTTTCAGTAAGTCTGAACGGGATAAGCATTTGAGATTATGGTCCTCAACTGGACGTTACCTTCAATGGTGACTTAATTTCACTTTGTCTCCTAATTTCCTAATAGTTGTACTCTGCTGTATCTCCGATAGTAATTTCTTGAATCAGTCTAATGCATTTCTTTTGAGACTGTCTCCTCTGGCATAGCCTGGAATGCAAGGGCTATTTCAGAAAAGCTGTGGTGGGGAGAAGTTATTCTTGCCAGTGGTTTCATCTTAAATTTGCAATTAATGGAATTACCTGTGCAAGTAACATCTCAGCAGTGGGATTAAGAGTTGGCTTCTAGAGATCACTGCAATTTATGCTTTAAAACAACAGCTTTCCTTAAAATATGAATTTCAGTTGTATAACAAAAAACAGTTTTGATTGTGCTGTAAGTGCAACGCAAACACAACTACACAGTGTTCTTCCACCATCAGTTTCAGGTGGTCCAGTTCCCTCTTCCCGTTTCCTTTCATCTCCCCCCTTGAGAGATTACTCCCTCCCAGATGCACTGGTTCAAGTGTAGCATGACTGTCCCAGAGAATGGCTCTGTGAAAGAAAGCATTTTAATCTCCACAGTGTCATCCTGGTAAGTTCAGGGCTCATGTTTACAGCACAACCTACTGAATGGGTGCAATTGGTAGGACAGTAACTTTCTGAAGCAGGGAGGGGGTGTGAACCTCTTAAATCAAGTATGTTATTCCAGGTGCAGTTTTCTAAAGGAGTTTGATACGTGGGTACAGAATCTGTGTAGCACCTCTTGCTTGTCTCCACCTACAGAGCAGTTGCAGGTGTCAAAGTTGCTGTAAATAGTCCTGGGACCAGTACTATGCATCTGTAGGAGGGCTTGGTGGCGATGTGAGAAATCATTAGCCCTTCTTGTCAGTTGTTAGGGAGCTGGAGCTGTCCCAACCTCTGCATCTACTCTGTGTATCACATGCTCAGCTGCTGAAAGCCACCCAGATACTAAGGGTATCTGCAGGGTCCACATGCCAGCAACTGCTCTGGTGAAGAACAACTGCATCTCACTAGCCCCACAAGGAGCACTGTATAATCTAGTGGTAAAGGCAGAAGCATAAGTGTCACCTAGTCACTCCATGGTTTATAACTTTATTTACCACATGTCATGCTGTTTCATGACAACAGCCTCCATAAAGAAGATTTCAGGATAAGCTTCAAGGTAGGCTATCTGCAGTTTTTCTGTGAGGGCAGCTGGGCTGCAGTTGGAATGCAAAGCACCAAACTAGCTAAGTCTGGTTAACTATAACAGGTTAACTCCCTGGCAGAGACAGATTAAAATAAAAGCTTTGGCAGCAGGTCTTTCTTGCCTACAGTGAGTACTTCCCTCTGCGCTTGGCTTTTCAGCTGAGCACCTCTGAGTTGCCTGCTGCACTGCAATAAATTCTTCCCAGACTCCTCTGGCTCTGGGAAGAGCTGTTCTCCGGCAGTCTGGCAGTACGGGCACCTCCTGCTCCTCTTGGACACCTCCTATCCATCCCCCTTGTCTTTCCCTCTCATTTGCCTCGCCCTGCTGCCACAATCTGCTGGCAGTTCAACACGCTCTCTGGAGAGCAGCACCGATCCCTCCTCCTGAAAGGCTTTGTCTGGCAAGGGCACCCAAGACAAAGCGAGAAACTCACCTTTCTTCCTTTCACCTTTTGATTTTGCTCTAAGCGCAATGCAACCACAACTACACAGCATTCTTCCACTGTCAGTTTCAGGTGGCCCCACTCCCTCTTCCCCTTTCCTTTCATCTTCCCCCTCAAGAGATTACTCCTGCCCAGTCACAGCCTTTTAACAAATGAGTTTGCTGTACAACATACTGTAATATTAGTAAACTATGAGCAAACAGATGAGATCACTCTGCTATCCATTACGGAAATTTACAGACGTCTGAACTGCACTGAGCATCATCTACTGCACTCGGAAAATGTAGCAGCAGGATCTAGAGCTTACAGCGAGTGCCGCTGAACAAAAAAGGGCAGGGGGCTGCAGGCTGATGGGCAGAGAGCAAATGAGAGGAAAGAAGATGCTGAGAGCAGAGATGTTCACAAAGGGAGTTCATAACTGTATAAACTTTACTCAGTATAGCAACAGTGCTCCAGATGTAGAATAGTCGTCACCAGGTAGCAAAGACCTCTCATTAGAAAGGGCAACGCTTCAGGTCTGAGACAGGCTTTAACAAACAGTTCCTGTTTCAGGTGAGTGCTGCCAAGGCTGTTCTGTGAAGACACAGCCCAGCAGGCCTGTGCTGCAGTGTTCTCCAGCAAGTGGGCCCCACAATATTCGTGGGCTTAGCTTCCCCCTGGCTTCATGAGGAACAGCATCAGACCTCTGTGAACATCCATCTTTCCACAAGTATAAGAGCAGAGTAAAAGATAGAAATCATATCACATAATCCCCCAAAACCTGGCAGAGGCTTGGAGAAGCAAACAGACAGCAAAATAAAGCGTCTAAGCAAAAAACTCGAATACCACAGATATCTAGAAATAGAATGGAAGGGAGAGGGTAGTTAGTGGGGCTAAGAAAAAGTCTGGGGAAATTCCGAGTGACAAGAGAGGCAATTAAACAGATAAACAGTAGCTGTAGGAAGTTCTTTGAACCATTTCCCTATTGTTCATGGTGGGACGAGGGTAAAAGTTCTGGGAACTCTCTTCAGGTAAGCAAGGCATAGCAGTGGCGTTGAGGGAGCTCCTGAGGAGGAGGTGTTGGAGCAAGTAGAGAGGCTTTTAGCACCCACTCCTCAGGTCTTGGTGTTCTTCTGAGGGATGAGAATTAAGTGGAAACAAAGAAAGTAGCTGAACTGTCAGCAAGTGCTGTTTGTCAGGACAAGGTGTGTGACTGAGACCTAGTGGGTGGGTATATTCTGGCTCCTGTCTTTCTAAAGGGAATTTACAGAGTAAATTCCTAGTATTGTTTTGGCCCAAAGGAAAATTTAGCTAAAAGTTTTTAAAGGAAGGTTCATAGTCTGTATGGAGGCAGCTAAACAAACAGAAGAATTATGGAAATGTTACTACTGCTACTAATAACATTTCCTACAAATAATGGCATGTAGGATGCCAAGTTATGTTGAGTAGTCTAGAAAGCAAGGGAAATACTAGAGAATTTATTGACATAATCTGTCTGTTCTCTGCCTGATAGTCATCTCTTCCAGCTGCTACCCCCAGTCCCTCCTATGGAACAGCTCACTCATGAGATATTTGTAGGACAGGAAGATTTGTGGGTGCAATTCATACCATGAAGCGGGTAATTAATGAATGCTTTTTAATTACCTTTGAGAGACAATCACAAATGCTAGCATTCTTGGAACTATCACTATTTTATAAATAAATGTCAAGTACTCAATGTTAGTGGCCTCCTGCTGCGGTGGAACACCAGGGCCCCGGCGGGGAGGTGGGGATGCCCTTGTGGTGTCACAGCCTGATGGCTTCCTGCTCTGCCCAACCTTCCAGCAGCCTGGTGGGCCACACACAGTTCTCCTTCCTTACTCAAAGGGTGAGGGATCTAGGGCCAACCTGCTGAGGTTTTGTCTTTTTGAGCTTCTTGTCCACTGCAAAAGAAGAGCCTGATGGGGTGCCAAGGGCTTCACATTGCTCCTATGCTAACACAAAACCAGAGTGGCATCATGAAATCAAAGAAGTTGGGCAGAGAGAATAAAGCCCTAAAAGCAAGTTTAGATTGGCTTCTTCCTAAGCATTATTCAGTGGCTTTTTATTACTGGGTTGCTCTGGACAAGGTGTAATAATCACAGAAACTGTGCAGAGCCTTGGAATGGAATGGATTAGCTGAGCTTAACAAGCAAGGAGCTGCTCTGTTTCTTAAGCCAGATTTTATGGGTGAGTTAATGTAAACTAGTATTTATCGATGTTCTTCACTCAAACAATACGTGCTTGTTTTTACCTCATTCCTACCGTTAGATCAGCCCTGCAGACAGCCTCTTGCTGCACTCTGCCCTGGCGTCGAGCTGGCAGACAGCCTAGATTCTAGATGGTGAGTTTTCTCAGCTGACCACTTGTGCGTAACTCTCTTTAGCGCAAAACGGCTCACTGTTGAAACAACTGTGCTGATCTAAACCAATTATCTACAACTATACTGAAATACAGAGAACCTCTGCATTCATTGTAAACAAGCTAAGCTTTGAAAGGTTATTTCTGCTACAAACTTCCCTAGCTCCTGCTTAAAACACTTTTTCCTCAGGCAGTGTATTTCTATCAAGCGATCATATCCGTTCTCATTTCGCAAGCATTGGTTCCCCCAACTCCCGCCCCCTCAGTTTTGTACAAAGCAAAAATTAATCTGGTTTCATTGGCAGAGCAAGAACTGTTTATCCAGGCATTTATTAACTGGGCAAGTCTTGCATGCTCAGATTTGCCATTATTTGTAATACGTGCTTCACTCGATAACCAGACTTATTCACTCACAGACTCCTGTGATATCAAAGTCCAAATGGTGGCATGATTACCGATAGTAAACTGAGATTATGCAGAGCACTTCAAGATGAGATATGTCTCAGTACAAAACTGGCACCTTTCACTGTCATTGGTGCTATCTTTTTCTCCCAGTTGTGTTACCAGACAAGAAACATTTCTGAACTCTTGACCTAAAACTTGTTCTTCCCACACACATGCTCCTTGGTCTGTAATTTGTAGTTTATCTGTTAATCTCCCATGCTCCCACGAGCTACAGATCATAATGCTGCACTTTGATGTACTTGCAGGATAGCAGCCAAAATGAAGTTCAATGGTCACAGTAGCTCTTGTAAGTTAGGAACCACCCCAGCAGCAATATTAAGCCACCGTTATAAGATTTTGATGAACCGGGAAGGTGAATTTGGGAGTTCATCCATTTCTTTTCACATTTCAGGGCTGATCTTCACATGAGTAAGTTAAAAAAAAAAAAAAAATTGGAAGTGGCTGTAGCTGTCTCCAGATACCTTGACATTTCTACCCTGTGGACTATTTCCAAGAGACCTAATGATGTGATAAAAAACCCCAAACCCACTGGCCATAAACTTAAATTCAACATTCAGGTTTCCAGGTCTTCACTGTGCCCACAAAAAGGCTAAAACCTTTTCATAGAGGTGAAGGACAGTAATTAGCCACCATGGGCTATTGCCATGAAAAACAGGGGAAGCATCAGTAATTTCTTGACAGTGATGAGACCAGGGCCATTCCCATTATTCAAATATGGACTCTTTGCAATGTTTCCATCTTGCAGAGAAGTTGTTACTTTCAACCACTTCTTGGAAGAAGCAGCAGAAAAAGAAGTGCGGGGAAAAGCCAGGCTCCAGCACTTCATCGAGAACCTGTTGCAGCGCGTGGATCTGGCAGAAAGGCAGCTAGAATATTACCAAAATCAGCAGATGGTGTGCAACCACACCGACGTCAGCGAGCACGTGGTAAGCCAGCAAAGTCCTTCCCTTCATTGTCACCCACCACCAGAGGGAAAGTACTTGAGTTTGAATATGGGTGGGCTCTGGGGATCGGGCTAGTTGCTACTGCAGACATATCTGGATTTATAAAATGATTCTTTAGGCGTTCACATGAATGAAAGGATCAGAGAGTGTAAGAGCAGCAGTAGCCAAAGATGGCAAAGGGAGAGCAGAGAATAATGAAGCATTTGCCAGATATTCAGTGGGGAATTTTTCCAGCTTTGCCTATTTCTGCTGTAACCTTTGCACGAAAAACTTTCCTTTGTGTCCCTTACTGATTTGGCAGTTTTTTAGAGATTTTTGGGAAAGTTTCCCTACAGAGGACGTGTCTGCCTACTGGCAGATTGGCTTGCTTTCTGTAGTTCCCTACCGCAGGACTTTTAGAAATGGTGAATGAATGCCCACAAGCCTGTCCCCCACAGATCAGAAACCAAAGCTGTCTGAATGTTGTTTTTTTGACTTCCAAAGATCATTTCAGTTTAAATTAATACTTTGTCTGTCTATGCTAAGTAATTGCTCATCCTGGAGTGTGAGAGGAAAGGTATTTGATCATGCACAGCACCAAACAGGTATGCAGTGGTGGGAAGGCAAAGGTTCCCATAGCCACTTGGAAGACAAAGAGCTTTAGGTAAGACCTGAATAAATGTAGATGTGCTGAAGTCTAGCACAGGACATCTCAAACAGTGTCTGTGAGAACATTGAGGGGGACCACAGAGATGGGCCTCAGTATTAAATCATCTCTCTTGCTCTTGATGTGTTTACTGGGATCCCTGGCTCAGCAGTGTCCCTTGGGGAAGGCACTAATTTTTGAGGCAGCTGCCCTGCTTTCTGAGTGACTTCAGCGTTCCTTTAGGGTCATCCGTCCAAATATTGACCAGCCTGACCTTCAGGAGGTAACTACAGAAAAGCATACCGTGAGATGGCTCCAGACTCCATCAAAGACAGATGACAGGCAGAGTTAAGCTGGGCAAAAATCCATCTGCAAAGTGTGGACAATACCAGGGACAGAGGGAACATTTACAAGAACATAATCATTTTCAGATGCCAGATCTGACTTGCTTGGCTCAGTAACTTCAGTAAGTCATTGAATCATTTATTGAATAATCATTCAATAAGTTATATTCAAAGGCTCATTCGAGTAGCACTAATGGGAGATCAGTACAAAGAACTGATTTAGTACCCAGACCGATCTAAGCTGATCTGGCATTAAACACCTCCTTTCCTAACCCCCACTAAAACAGGGACTAGACAAAGTGTTTCCATGCTGTGAACCAAATGGTTGTAAAAAATGAAGTCATGCAGAGTTGTGCTGGCACTGATGCTATGCTGTCCCTAGCTGGTCTCAGGATATGGGGTGGGAAGGGAGAGAAACACATTCTCACTCTCCACCCTTCAGTGCTGCTGTAGGCAGAGCCAAAGGCTCATAGCTGGAATTTCCTAACTGCTTGTGTACAGGAAATGTATCACTGCAAAATTAAGGACTCTAGGAGAAAGTTAATTTAATACAGCTTATCCAGGCACTGTCCCTTAGTAATTATCTTGAACACAATCATTACTTCTCATTGTGTCCATACTGTTTAATTTGGAAGATCTCTGTTCAGCCCACACTTCTTTAGCAATTTACTTTGATTACAGTTACAATAAAAATAAGGGGAAAAAACATCTAACCACTAACCACTCACATGCTACAGATTTTAAAACTGGATATAATAAGTTGGAGAACTAATAATCTGTAAAAGTGGGTTTTTTTAAGTTTCTTTCACGAATATTCTAGTTTTAACAGTAGGTGAGAATAGAAATGTGATTTTGAAGCCTGCATATATTTTAGCCTTGTAATTTAATTACTTGATAATGTAATATTGATAACCTGTTTCTGTTTTCTTTGCAGTTGACAGACATTTCATTAAATAAGAAACCCAGATGCCTGTATGTATATCTTTTTATTTTTCTCTTGTTTAAATACACTAACTTGACATGCTTATATCACAAAGCTACAGTAGTTAAATCTCTTCAGCAAACACAGGCCAAGTTTCAGCTGAAAATATCTTTAACATTCTGTAGGTAGGAGAGAGACAGTTGTTATTTCCTAACTGACAGTGTCACTGTCGACTTAAAAATCACGTGTAAGCAAGCAAGCGCCCCGACAAAGCATGGGCGCTAACAACATCTCAAGTTACTACAGCAGCTGTCGTGAGAGCAGGAGAACTAATCTGGGCTGGTTTCCCATGTCTTTGCGACCTGGGAGTCACAGACTCCCCGAACTCACGAGATGGGAGCATCACGTGTGCCACTTGGCCAAGTGACAGTCAGGTAGTGCATCCTTGCTCAGGGCAACCTTTGTCACTAGGGGCACGAGTTTGGGTCTTTTTCCTCACTGCCATAAAGCTTGTTGCATCACCACAGGCCTGCGACTTTGCATCCCTGCCAGAGGTGGTTGTGTCTGACCAACAGGCTCAAGAACTACTGGAAGACTGAGGGATGCATGAACAGATGGATGGGCTGGAAAATCAACTATAAGGCAGTGTATAGCTTACTGGGTTGGAGGCAGAGGCCTTTTTGCTCTTTGCGTTGTTTATGTTTTTCATATATCTTAGTCCTAGCAGGCAACTGGCCAAGTACACTTTTGCTGATAAGCCATGTTTGCATTAATAATTAACAGTATGGGGCTTTAGCTTTGTTTTTTCTACTTTTTAAGTTTGGATTTCTTCCCCTACTGATTTGAAGTTCTGGAAACACTTGATTGTCTAAAGTAGATTTTGAGTTGATTGTGTATACGCTTTACAGGCTTCTAAATGACTTAATATGTTTAGAATCAAGGAAAATAGAATTAAAATATAACCAGTGAATTCAATGAGTCAGAGAGATAAGCCTTTCCACTGACAAGTCTTTGGTCTAAATATAATGCAGTTTGGTAAAACCCATTAATTGCTGACAAATAGTAGGAGTTCAAAGTCATATATAAACTTGTTTAGCAGTTTCTGTTTAACTACTGATACACTTCCTATTTGAAAATCTCAAAACTAGAATTTAGTAACAGCCTTTATTTGGAGTTACCAGAACAGAAATATCCCGACTTGTCCTATGAAGCATAGAGGATGCTCAAAGGGGTAGGAAAGGACCTATCACTTTGCAAGATTGAATAATAGTTGCTAATAATCACTGTTACTAATTTCAGGAGCCGAGGAAGTCAACATGCTTCATACAACATCCCTGACGCAAAGCCTCATTCCTTTCAAAAAGGAAGAATCTTGTTGAAAAAAACAAAGGATGAAAAAACCAGCTTGCAGCCAGTGAAATGCTTCTATGAACCTGTTGATTGCTCAAGAGAAATGTGGCGAGCACAAAAGAAAAGTGAACCAGTCTGCTCTGCCCGGAAAGTGAGCACAAAATCAAAGATGGGTAAAAAGGCCAAACAGCTATAGGAACGGTTAGCAATATATAGTAACACAGGAGCTTGACTTCAACAGAACAAATATTGAAAAAAGTTAGTCATCCTACCTTTTCCTATCTATCTGGCCATACCAAAACATATGGGATATAATATATAGAAATATATACAGTATGGAATATTTATATTATTTAGTAACGCCATTCCCTCTTTGGGCGTTAGAAGAGAAGTGACATTTTATTCAGTTTACATGAAGTTTTTTCTATTTATTTATCTATTTATTTATAGAGCTTATTTTAAATGACTACAGTTATCTTGCTGGGCAGTACTGTGGCTGTATCTTTAATTATTTTAGTGGCAGCATGTGGCTTGGTAATTTATTTTCCATCTGTGCTGTTGCTGAAGTTCAAAAGAATCCATTTAATCGGCACCTAAATATTCCGTCTTTCAATTTAGGTAGGTATAAGATCAATGATTAACCGTTACCTGTATAGACATACTTAGATGCAGAAGGTCTACCTGAGTTGCTTGAAGGCTGTTTACAGCAGTAGATGGCTACCCTGGATTTTCTGCCATAAGCCCAGTTGGGCACATTTTCATATTTTATTACATAGATTAAACTGCAGCGGCTGTGTTTTCTGTTGGTTCAAGTTTGGGCTGCTCCGGTGTCTCAAGCACAGCTTTCAAATTGCAGCAGCTTTATGGCTTTGCCATGTACCAGCCTGTGGCAGGCATGAGAGGCCTAAAGTATCTATGATCATAACCAAAATCCTTCACGTTCTTATCTCTGAAAAATCTTTATGGGGCTGAGAGATCCCTGAATTTCAACTGAAAACCCAAGAGCAAGGAAGTTAGACAACTGCAGGATGGAAATGCATGTGTTTACACTGGTTTGTGCCAATTAAAAGGATCCTTAGAGTATTTATCAAGATGATTATTTGTGTGTACACTTTTTTGGTAACATGAATCCTCGTGCCATGTTTACAGATAGGAGCGTCCTGTCGATGTTACTGATGAGATTTGTTTTCTCAAGAAAAAGAAAGGATAGCTGAGACAAGTCTGTGTAATTTATTTTTTAAATGCTCATAACAGATGTAAATTGTTTACGTGGACAGTGATTTTTACAGTACGTGTACAAAGATTTGTGAAAAATGTTTTTCATTTTTTTATAACTATGACTGTAAGCAGAACTGAGTATTAAAAGACAGTGTATCACTATGATTACTGCTGCAATAAGCACCTGAGTTGCAATATTTTTAAAGCAGAAGATGACCGATCAGTCAGCTAGGATCAGGTAACTACAGATGTCATACATTTGTCAGTGTACAGAGCTCCCAGAAAGTAGCAGAGTGAAGAAAGAAAACGTTATTCCTCACTTTTATTTTAAATAATGTATATGGAACAATCAGATAATATGTTTAAAGTTTCTCAGCACTATTTCAGTAGAAAGTAACAGTGTAAAAGCAATTCAGGTATTTAGGTTGTAATGTTTTAATATTTATTTAACTACGTCACAAGGCCACACTTGGCCTTATGCTAGGCGTTGTGTGTGGTGAAAAGGAGTTGTTAATCGTGTTGCATGGGTTTGGGTCAGATCGTGTGTTACGTCAACTTTCTTAGGCAAGCCACAAAATAGAAACATCCTTGAGTTTTTTCTGTTGATTCCCACATCCTTATACAAACCTGAAAAAAATGACCCTTTTTAATGATAATAAAGGTGACCCTTTAGAAAGGTAATAAAGTAAAATATATTAGTCTGTTCCTTTATCCACGTGACACTGAAAGAATATTTTTATTTTTAAATGCATATCTTCTCTGTTAGTCACCAAAGTTAAGTGGAACTATTAGTACACAAATAAGATGTTTATTTTATTATTTATTGCACCAAAATCTTGACTGTAAATTGTCCTTTTGGGGGAGGAAGAGAAAAAGAGTAAAAGAAGTTGCATGTTCTTAAACTTTTCAAAGCCTAAGTTATAGTTACTTGCTGAACAAATGCCAGGCTAGTGAATTAGAAAGAAATTGGATTGTACTGTAACCCCAGATAAAAGTTTTTAGAGTATTAACATTCTAATAATAAAGATATATTTCTCAGTTACTGTGTTGTTTAACTCTGTAAAATACAATGTTTCTTACAAAAGCCTACCCAACAGCAGAGAAAGACAAGAAACGGCAGCCCTGCTTGGCCTTGTTTATTCCTCAGATAAAACACCACATCAGTGACATTGGGCTGTGACCTTTCAGAGCATTACAGATTAACCTGAAAGACAGCTACAGCATCTTGTACATGTCACCTGCCCCTCTCCGACTGTAACGGTGCTTGAAAATTGCAGAGTCACAGAATAGTCAGAGTTGGAAGGGACCTCTAGAGATCATCTACTCCAACCCCTGCTGCTAAAGCAGGATGGCCTGGAGCACGTTACACAGGGTTGCATCCAGGCAGGTTTTGGAAGTCTCCAAAGATGGAGACTCCACAACCGGCCTGGGCAGCCTGTTCCCGTGCTCTGTCACCCTCACAGCAAAGAAAGTTCTTCCTCACCTTTAGAGGAAACTCCCTGTGTTCCAGCTTGTGCCTACTGCCTCTTGTCCTGTCACTGGGCACTACTGAAAAGAATCCGGCTCCGTCCTTCCTGCATCCACCCTTTAGATATTTACAGACATTTATAAGGTCTCCTCTCAGCCTTCTCTTCTCCAGGCTAAATAGTCCCAGCTCTCTCAACCTTTCCTTGTAAGAAAGATGAAATTATTCTTGAGATAAGATAACCCACATGGTCAGCTAACCTGCCCAAAGCAGAGGCAGAGAGAGTGGAGGGAAGGGTCAGGCAAAAGAAATTAAGGACAGAGGCGCTCTCGAGGAACACAGATGATACAAGTCTCCCTCACACTTTGCGAGTTGCCAAGTCATTGTTTCATCAGGTATCTGCCTGGTTAGACTTGGAAAAAGAGGTTTTCCCTTGAGGAACCAGGCTGCTGTTGAGGTGATCACCTATGGGAGAGGTATTGTAGAAGACTGGATGAGGAGATGAAGTCCCTCTGACACCTGAGAGCCTGAATAATGTTCATGAGGAAAAAAGGCTCTTTCCCAGTCATGTATACACAATTTACTAGCTTGTTTTTTAAGTTAGTGTCTGGTCATCAGCAGAACTTGACTGTCGGATGTATCACGTCTACCCTTCGTGTCCCGTTAACAGAGGTGGAACGCTTGAAAAGGATCAGTACGTGCACCAGGGTAAATGTGACTAGTGTTAGCGCAGGGGGACTTTGTGAGAAGATAACACTGGGATCAGAAAATGTCAATTTAAAAATTTTTTTTTAATCTGAAGGTGTTCTGACAATGTTGACCCCTCATCTTTGAAAATTAATTTGAAGCACAGTTGCCAATTCTGCTCTTGAGATGCTTTGAAGACATCTAGGTGGGTTGTATGCTTACATCAAAGTGAAATTCAGTAGGACCTGGATGCCTCATGCCTGCATACATTTTTAAAATCACACCTCATCTATAACTAAAAACATCTCAGAGCACTATATGTACTAGCTGGGCCCTTAGAGCTGAGCTTTCTACTTAAACCAAAATGTTCTTACTGACATGTAGCATTATAGACCAGGAGAACGAGACTAATTGAAAGCTAGACCTTTAATTAGAGCTGTACATAGAAAAAACACAATAATTTTGAAATGCTCCTGCCAGTTGAGGAGAGAGCGTGTTTTTAAAGCACTTGATGGGATCCGACCCCTCCTCTGCCTCAGTAGTAAAAACAGTCTCCCCTCAAACACAGAAGATCTGAACACATTTTTTTTGTTTCCAGGAGAGTTACTGGAAATATTAAACAGGATAGTCATATTCAAAGGAATGGTCACAAATTAGAGCAGTTACTAGATCAAACTAATTACCACTTCTATTATCTCTAATAATCCTTCCAATGCCACCGGCTCTTTCAATGTACTTGAGCAAAATCCTGCTCTTCTCTCTCTTTATTCTGCGTCACCAGATAGTTGCCTCTATTTGTTCTTACCTCAGACTAACGCCGATTGTTTCCATACATCCTGTCTGAAGTGGCTGGAGTGGCCTATTTTAGTGCTCTCTGCAGTGGGCATGGGCATCATTTTTATTTTTTCTTTCGAAAAAATAATCCCAGAAGTGATTTTATGACATGAAACATAGAACAAACTCTTAAAAATAGAACCTGTTGTGACACGAACAAAATGTCCTTTCCCATTTTGTTGCTAATGCCACCCTCTATCTAGTCATGCTTTTTTTTTTTTATTCTGGTCTCTTGAATTTTCATTTGTACATCTCTCCAAGGAGAGGGAGAAACAAGCAACATAGTTTAATGTAGTCATTGGCTTGGTGAGCCTTTTCCCGCTCACTGACTCTGTCCTAACATGGCACACTGCAGGCAGGTAGAAGTTGGCTTGAATTTTTCATGAAATTGCAGAAAAAATACGTACAACAGATTTCAGGTTCATTATAACATTATGAAAGAGGAAGAGGCTCTTCTGAGGTGAGAGGGACAGAGAGAGAGGAGAGATACTCAGCTTGCTTGAGAAGTCACTTCCAAAGATCAGTGTGACAGGTTGGAGGAATGTCCCATGTGCTGGTGTGAGATGGGAGAGCCAGAATTACTCACCAGGCAGCAGTAACTGGTGCTGGCAGTTCTGCCTGGACTCTGCCTCGGCTGACCATCAGCTGGTTCTCACAGCAATGCTTTCCTCTACAGCACTTTGCTGATTTTTCTGTTTGCTTCCCAAGATCCCTCCCTCTTCTTTCTGCCAACTCAGTACCTTCAACAGCTTCTCTCATGCAACAAGCACCTTTCCTGAGCCTCAGCATTCTCACAAGTCACTGCATCGCGCCAGAGACACTTGCAAAGTGCTCTCT
Organism: Trogon surrucura; assembly: GCA_020746105.1. NCBI lineage: Eukaryota > Metazoa > Chordata > Aves > Trogoniformes > Trogonidae > Trogon > Trogon surrucura. Next base: position 33,621,972 of record CM036621.1, read on the forward strand.
TCGTCTGTCTGGGAGCCAACAGCTGCACTAAGATGGCATATTATCCAGCTGTGCGCAGCAGGACTGCCTCGCCCCTCACCAGATAGTCAGAGAAGATGGAGCATTACGTGTTACACTGCACGTGTACAATATTGACATTTACCCACACCCTGGCAGAGCTCAACCTATCTACTCCAGCCCTGACTACACCTACATGTACTCTTAAGCCAGTCCAGGAAGCAAAATCCCAGGCAATGGTCTTGCATTTCGATTAAATGCCCGTTTGGTCCATACAGACAAAAGGCATTGTGTGAATACGCAGCAGTGTGCAGAGCAAGAGATTCCGGCCTTAACAGCTGGCAGGTGTGTGGTCAGCTTCATCTACCTGAACAATAACTCAAAGTCTTGCATGCAACCTGGATGCGCTGGGAATAAAAAAAATCCCATCCTGTCTTTTGCAAGTGTGTGGAGCAGGTGCTCTGGTGCTCTCCGCTGCAGCCACCTCTCAGGACCAGACTTGAGCTGCTCAGACTTTTGCTCGTGGCGGGGCATCCCACTTGTTCTGCCAGCTTTACGCTGCCCGGGTGGTGAGCCCACCTGTCGCCATTCGTGCTTCTCGTGCCTGTTTGCAAACAGATGGTGGACCAACAAGGAAAGGTCAAAGGTGTGCGTTTCTGAGAAGACATCTGCAGCCTATCGCCCCTCAGCTGGAGAATGAGTGTAACCTTGGCCAAGCATCCTACACTTCAAAAGCGTTTTCGCAATAGTGTTATACGTACAGTAATTGCCATTTGCTGAAATACAGCTTGGGCAGGCGTCACAGACCTCTTGCTCCTGACGGGATTTCTTGTCTCCCAGATCTGTTAAGGGGCCAGCACTGTTTAGGATGTTTTTGTAAGAGATGGGAGGCTGAACGTTGGTCATTTGAAGAACACAGATACACACAGACTAAATGTACACACACATACATGTAAACTACAGCTCGGGTCTGTGCACTAGGAGAGGATCAAGAAAACAACTGAAAGAATGTTGGGTTTTCTTCTAGTTTTACTCACGATTAAGATTATATCACTAGTATATTAGAAACCTCAAAAGAAACTTTTCAAATTAAAACTAACAGCAAGTTAGTCCATGAATTGTATATATACCTTCCACTGAAAATCACTTTTGGCATCACAGAACGTAGTAATCTGAAACAAATTTTCAGATTTTTACTCCTTCTTGCAGACAACAGTAGACTCAAAAGATACTTGTAATTTTTTTCTAATGGGGAAGAAAAAACAGCCAGAAAAACTGAAGTATTTTATCATGGACCAGTGTGACCCCAAATCTATGAGGCTTACGTTAAGAAACTCACCCACCAGCAAGCTTTTAATTGTTTGTGTGTCAGCCTGCTTGCCCTACCAACCATCCCAAGGTCCAGAGTATATAGGCGACCTCCTAAAAATGACATGGCTTTATTATTCCACCCTCTGAAGCTTTGTGCAGCACCTGTTGAAGACGAGCATGTGAAAGTCACCTGTTTTGCATGCCGACATGCTATGCCATGGTGTTTGTGCCAAGATACACCGGGGGCCAACCCCGGGGCAGAGGTCCTTCATGGACCTCTGAGGAACCAAGGGATGGATCAGACATCAGCCAAAATGTGGCAATAGCAGCCGAAGCAATTCAGATTTATAGGAACTGAACCCCTTTCTGCGCCAAGACCCATGACTCTCCAGCTCCTCAGCATGCCTGTGGCTGCCAGCACGACTGTGCCCTCCCTGCCTAGGCTCCCCACCAACCTCACAAATGATTTGGGGAAATGGGAGGCACAGGAATATGTTGTAAAACTCTGTCGCACACAGTCGCTATGAGAACAGGATTTGCCAGCACAAAGGGTCCGTATCAAAGGGCACTCTGCCCTTCTCCAGTCCGCCAAGGGGCACAGGAGTATTTCAAATATACTGGGAGACAACTAGTTTGGAGAAAGGGCAGAGGGAGCCCACTCTGCCAGCAAACACCCTGCCAGCATACTCTTTTATCCATTAGAATCACAGAATCATAGAATCATAGAATGTTAGGGATTGGAAGGCACCTCGAAAGATCAAGTCCAATCCCCCTGCCAGAGCAGGAACGCCTAGATTATGCTACACAGGAACGTGTCCAGGCAGGTCTTGAATGTCTCCAGAGAAGGAGACTCCACAACCTCTCTGGGCAGCCTGTTCCAGTGTTCCGTCACCCTCACTGAGAAGAAGTTTCTTCTCCAGTTTAAGCGGAACCTCTTATGTTCCAGTTTCAGCCCATTACCCCTTGTCCTATCACTGGTTGTCACCGAGAAGAGCCTGGCTCCATCCTCATGACACTCACCCTTGATATATTTGTAAACATTAATGAGGTCACCTCTCAGTCTCCTCTTCTCCAAACTAAAGAGCCCCAGCTCCCTCAGTCCTTTCTCATAAGGGAGATGCTCCACTCCCTTAATCATCCTAGTTGCCCTGTGCTGGACTCTCTCCAGCAGTTCCCTGTCTTTCTTGAACTGAGGGGCCCAGAACTGGACACAATATTCCAGATGGGGTCTCACCAGAGCAGAGTAGAGGGGAAGGAGAACCTCTCTCGACCTACTAACCACCCCTCTTCTAATACACCCCAGGATGCCATTGGCCTTCCTGGCCACAAGGGCACAGTGCTGGCTCATGGTCATCCTGCTGTCCACCAAGACTCCCAGGTCCCTTTCCCCTACACTACTCTCTAATAAGTCATTCCCCAACTTGTACTGGAACCTGGGGTTGTTCCTACCCAGATGCAAGACTCTACATTTACCCTTGTTATATTTCATTAAATTTTTCCCCGCCCAACCCTCCAGCCTGTCCAGGTCTCGCTGAATGGCAGCACAGCCTTCTGGTGTGTCAGCCACTCCTCCCAGCTTGGGGTCATCAGCAAACTTGCTGATAGTACTCTCTAGTCCCTCATCGAAGTCATCGATGAATATATTGAATAATACTGGTCCCAGTACCGACCCTTGAGGGACTCCACTGGATACAGGCCTCCAACCAGACTCCGCCCCATTGACCACAACTCTTTGGCTTCTTCCCCTCAGCCAGTTCACAGTCCACCTCACTACCCGAGAGTCTAGACCACACTTCCTCAGTTTAGCAGCAAGGATGCTGTGGCAAATCATGAAATTAAAAGGGTGATCACAACTGTAATGAAGAAGCCATAACTCCTTTGTCATTTAATTCAATTACCATGGTGAGCATACTGAACTGTCTTTTATTTTAGAATCCTTCTGTGTCTGAAGAAAATGTTGTTAGCAGATGTTATCTGGATTTTACTTGCAGACTCCCCTCTGAAGGGTGAAGTTGAGGGCAACAGGCAGAAGGCACAAACCTGGATGCAAGTGAACCAGGAGGAACATTTGCCAGGGCACAGGCAGAAAGGTAAGTTTCCAGAAGTGAGGAGAGGGGGAAAATGAAAAGGAAGATGCAACTGATGCAGCTGAACCAGATTAACCTGGCACATGCTAAAGAAGAGACTAGACAGCAGTATAGTTTCTATTCCCATGTATTCTTTTAGTGGGCTTCAGTAACTTCTTAGCTTTGTTAACAAGAGAATGGAAGTGCCCATCCCACTTCAATACCTCTGTTTTCTAGGGTACACCATTAAAAGACTTAGAAGACTGAAAGAACCAAGTTATTTTTTATTTTATGGATGGAGGCTTTTATTCCTTTTGTTGCAAGTAGATAAAAATCTACATCATGGATCCACATGTCCTTGGATTTCAGGACTGGGGTTATATTACATGTGAATCTGGACATTGTAAAAGGTCTGTTCACCTGCCGGGCAAGAGCTAAAACACTCGCATTTTATCCATGTACACAGCCGAGGAGCCTGTGTGAGTCGGTTGGATGTCAGTGTACAGGAGGCAGAAGCCATTGCCTGCACAAAAGGGAATTTCACGTTGTCACAAAAGCCTGCGTGAGTCCAGAATCAATGCAGCAAATGTGTACCCTATCTGAAAATGCGTTTTTTAGGAGAAAAAGTCTTGAAAGAGACACGTAAACTGCCAGATGAAACCAGACGGAGCCGTTTTGCCACTAGGTGGGGATGGTCGATAATGAATTGGCGCAGCTCACTGCCGGTGCCAGTCCCGCCCCACCGGAGCGGTTCACCTTCCTCCTCCTCCCCGTTCCAGCCCCCTTGGGGTTTGTGTGTGCTCCGCTGGAAACCCGCGCTGCTCTTACCAGAGACAGCCCACTCCATCTGACCTCAGCTTGAGTTGTACATTAACTAGAGGACTTTACCAAATACATGGAAGTGTCACTTAATTAACTAGAGATAGTGAATGAAGGGGAGACCAACAAGTGACATGCCATGGGAGATCACTTGCAACAGGATGCTAGCAATGAAGGCAGTATCAATAGCTGAGCCAATCCCAAAATCACACAAACTGAACATAAATGACCAAAATTTCTTCTTCTGACAGAGACAAGTCTGCACAATATCCACCACAGTCCCCTGGCAAAAAGCAGCAGCAAGCAACAGCAGTCGAAGGCTGAGGCACAGGGATTTCAGCAGGTGAAGACAAAAGCGTTGCTGCCAGAAGAGACTGATCTCACCTCTCGCCTGCCCACCCCCCCCCCCCCCACAGCAGCCCCAGGCACACACTGACCAGCCACAGACCCCTCGGGCTGCAGGACGCCTGCGCGGTGCCCACCATGCTGTAGCCAGCCCCGGTGGCCCTTCCTTGTCCCCTTCTGTGAGCTTAGCAGTTACCACCCTTCCTATTAAGCACATGATAGTCTCCTCCTTTGTAACCCTAATTAAGGGGGTTTATTCTTATTACAGAAATTAATTCTACTTGGAACAAAATAGCAATTTTCTGTTATAAAATGATGACTTTCTGAAAGACGTAAGAGGTCTAATGCACTCAGCAACAGCTAATGACTACATGCCAAGTGGCCCTTGGCTTTTAGTGTGCACCCATCTGCTTCTTGATGTTCTGCCATGGCCCGCGTGTCGGAGTCTACTGAACATTACCCAGCTGGTAAGGGTACCACTGAAACGGAGGCTGCTGGGGGCCCATCCCCTCCACCGGGAGATGCCTTCGCTCTGCAGCCTGCCCCAGAGCAAAGGTCTTTGCTGCCAGTGTGGAAAGACATGGGCGAATGAAGGGAGAGAGGATGAATTGCACATGGGTGGGAACCATGGCAGGGGGATGTTCCCCATGGTCCTGTGCCTGGTAGGTTCCTGCTCAGGTCCCAGGCAGCATGCAAGATGACCACAGCTATGGTGACTTTCACCTAGGTGAGGTGGTTATTATTAATGATGAATTCAGCTCATTACACTCATTATTATTGCACTGATCAATGCAACATATGTACAAGACTGACAATCAACTGTTTCCTGTTCTAAGAAAGTTTGAGTAGACTTTATGGTTGTAAACACATTTAAAAGTTTAGGGTTTGTTTTTTTTTCCCCCAAACTACATTAAATGTCCTAAAAATGTTCAAATCCTGCTGGTGTAGCCCCTCCTTGACTCCAGAAATTACTCCCACTGTTGCCTGGGGTGTTTCAAGGGCCACCCCACCTTTCTGCACCTTGACCATCACTGTCCAAAGAGGGAGACAATCCTGCCCAGCTGAAATGACCAGTCACCCACGAGCAGCACCAGAGGGTGGCATGGTGGTGCAAATGCAGCGTTTACCACTCTCAAAGCAATCCACAAGCAGAAATTTTTTTTTGTGAAACATTAGTCATTTTAGATAACAACAAATCAGTACAAATCCTGTATCCACATAAATTACCAGCTTTGAATAGCTGACCCACTTTACACAATCTTGGCACAAAATCTTGACTGTGAAACTTGAGGCAGATTGGTTTCACTTTGGTCAACTTGGAAAGAAACACAGGGCTCAGAATGAGGGCTTCTTTCCATTTTAACTCAGGCTGTCTTGTTCTTACAGCAATACAGGGACTAAAATTTTCAAGTGCCCTGTATAGATTATCTGCAGCTTGACTTTCCATGGAAGTGAAAAACAGAGTTTGAACCTGTCCTTTGAGGACTGTACTACATGGCAAGTGCCTCTCTCCATGCTACCACACCCCAAAAACAGTATTACTGGGCTCCATCAAGAGACCACTCTACCCTTGCACTGTGCAGGTACACACGGGTTGGCGCACGAATTTCTGAAGACTGCATTAAGAAGAAAGGTAACCACTCCATGGTAGGATATATGCATCTTGTAGCTAAAACTCCAAAGCGTTTCTGATCTGAATTAACTTACCAAATCTCTGGGATCACAAGTCCTTGCTGTTTAACAAATCTCTGTGGCTATTGCTTGGCTATATGGGCTAAACTACATTTTCATGGAGCCACAGGAAATCTGGTTATTGCCGACTTCTACTCATAGAATTTGAAACCGGAGCCATAAGTTTCGGCTGTACCCTCCCATTTAAATACATTAAATTCTTTCATTAAAGTACAAGCTAATGGAAAAATCAAGTTATATTCTAGGGATATCACAGGTGAATCAGAAGAGTAGATCTATATCACAAGTTGGCTAAAAATTCAACATACCACCCGAACATGGTCTAAGCCAACACCAGCTTACAGTAGCAAAGAAAACTCGCTCTTCTGGAGATCAAATGGAGACCAGGTTCTACACCATCACTCAGTCTTTTGTAGATAAATACCAAGACCCATCACTGTGTCCTCCTCCCTTGTTTCCATCTTCAAAGAAACATACAACGGAGCCACAAGCTGTCAGTAAACTTAACCTCCACCCTCGTACTGAGGGTTCAATTCAAAATCTAATGCAAACTTCCAATCAGCAGCAGCACTTATGCAGTACGTAGAAAAAAATTATTTTTAATAATACACAGAAAGAGGACTGGGAACAAAGCTATTGATTCACTGTAGCAGAACAGCATGTCTGTTTTACAAGTGTGTAATTTCTGGTTGGTAAAGACTTGAGGTGAGGGAATACAAGCAGACAAATCCCAGGTAACCAGAAGGGAGAACTACACACAAGAGACAGGTCTAATGTTCAGAATACCTGCAGACATTAACAATGCAATCCTGTCACTAATTGTAGCTTGTAATGTACAGTGGCAATGTGGTTCTTGGGAATTGGATGGGCTCATGGAGCTGGTTATTTTAAGTAAATATCATAATTGGTATGAAATCCCAGCAACTAAAATATGAAAACCAGTATGAACTACCAGCCTTTTATGGGACAGAAAGAATTATCCATAGCTATCCAAAGGCTAGTTTGGCTTTCATATACTTTTATATAAACCATGAGTCACTTTACATCATCTTGCTTCCAACTCTTTGCAAAACATAGAGGTTTTGTTAGTGGTGTTTAAGCTAACTGCAGGTATTCTATGTTTAGTTTGTGTGGGATGGGAAGAAATACTAGCCTTTTGCTTAAAAGGAGAGAAAATGTAGATTTGTATTGATACAAGGAGAATAAAGCAGGTAAGAGTACATAAGCAATTCCATTATGAAATTCTAAATATCAAATACTGGAGGGGAAAACCGTGGATATTTCTCTTCTTACAACACACAAAGAATCAGCCGTGATCCTGCAAGGAGAATATGATTGACTTCACCTGCAGCCACCCTGAGAAGGCTCTGCAGGAGCTGCCGCCGCACACAGGTGAGCTGATATCCTAAAGCTGTACGCTGTGCACATACCCGTAGTATTTCAAGAGATACACAAAGACTCTTGTCTCACAGCAGTGTCTCTGCTGCTTGCCCTGACTTCATAGCTGATGGCCCGCAGGAGAGACAGGGAGCATCGTGAAGCCCGACTCCTGCCACTTGCCCCTCCAGCAAGTCACCACAGTTCTCTGTTTTATTTTTCTCAATTATAAAATTAGAATAATCATTACTCCTTTGAATACTTTCAGCCCTTTGGATGGAGGCTGCTACAGCATTCCTATTGCAGGATATTAGATAAGTCGCACTCCTCTGTGGCAGGTGAGTATTTTGTGCATTTTACAGCCAAACTGAGATGCTAATATAGTAAATTGGCATGAGAATGGAAAAACCAGATGATTAATTTTCAGTTTCCTTCCTTAGTAGCTCTCAAATGCTCATGAAAGTGAAGCCCCATCTTAACAGCTACCTTAAAATTTAAGTTCTCTCACTTATAATCCCTCATTTATAATACTTCTCTATTTAACACCACTTGCATTTTCAACTTTTAAAACTGACATCAACTCTGGTGCTTCCCAGTGGCCTGCCAACAGCTGGCAGTGAGCTGGCTGCTGCCTCTGCCAAAGAGGATTAACATCAAATAATACTGACTGAAGGTAGAAGACCTATTTCTAGGTGCACCGGTATATAACTAAAGTGAGTAATGTTGTATACAAAAGATGGATGCAATGATGTAAAAGAAGTGCAGCTAAGGAGCATCGAGCTGAAAAAAATTCTTTGTGTATTTTTTCAAGGATATATGTGTTCAGAAACTAATGGAAATATTAAACGGACTATGAAGAATTTCAAAGGAAAAGTAACATTACTTCCAATAATCTTAGCTGCTGAAATAAATGTGATTAGGACACATTTAAATTTGTTTAATAGTTACCAAAAAGAGGTTATTTGCAATCTGTAAAGTAATATGCCCCTAAGTGGTTTGGGTAGCATGTGGTTTCATTAGCAGCAAAACAGGCAAAAAACATGGCAAGCTGAAGTCTCTTTCTCCCTCCCTCTAACAAAAGCTCTCCTAACCCCCTATACTAGAATAGTTGCAGTAGGAAAATGCTCCTAAATAGTCTATTTGGATTTTTTTTCTTCTTCTTTTGTATGTTTTTACGGAACAGGAGACATTTCCCAGTCTACTATGTACAATTTCTGATTAGGCAAATGCACAAAAGGACATCCACAATTAGCAGAGTAATTACAAATGTAACTAAAAAACCCCAAAATCTAAAAGCTTGCGGTAGTTGTAAGTGCTGTACAGAGTCCCCCCGAGCCCCTGTTAGCTCTCCATCATGGAAGCACAGAATGTTATGGGTTAGAAGGGACCTATAGAGATCCCGTAGTCCAACCCCCCTGCCAGAACAGGATCACCTAGGACACAGGAACGCGTCCAGATGGGTTTTGAAAGTCTCCAGAGAAGGAGACTCCACAGGCTCTCTGGGCAGCCTGTGCCAGGGCTCTGTCACCCTCACAGTAAAGAAATTTCTCCTTATGTCGAGCCATTCACACTCTTTTTGAAGACGACAAACGTGCAAGAAGGTCCACCATCCTGCAGCTTCTCCCACCAAAACCCAGACGCATGAACCCTCCCAGAGGGTGAGGAGGGCTGATGGAATGAGGGCTCTTGAGTGTTTGAGCAGGTTACCCCAGCTGTCCTGGCACATTCAGGCCACAGAGCTTTGTCTTGACCCATGCGAGCACCTGCGTTAGACAGAGGAGCTGTGCCAGAAACAGGAACGGGGCCGGGAGATCTCAGAGGTGGCAGCTGATGGCATCAGCATCTCCAGTCATCTGGACCACCTTCCCCTGCAGCATCTTTCTGGGGTTTTTTAAGGAAAACACCGCTTTCGGAATTAACTGAGATTTATTTGCTTTTCCTTGAACTGCTCCCAAGTGACAACTTGTCTTCAGCACACCCTGACTGGCTGGGAGAAGCCACACCTACCCAAGTGGATCCTCTGACTTTCATCCTTCCCTAGGGCAAGATGAGGCACTCATAACGATGCTGACTCTACAGGTGAGACTGGGCCTGTGTGTATGGCCACCAGGTTACAAATTCAGGTTGTTTGCCAGGCACACAGCTTGGGGGAAGGTGCTGCATGAGCCAAGACCACAAAGAAAGGGACTCCATTTTCACCCTCACTATGCTTTCTGCTGAGAAGGGGGCCATCCTCTGGTAGCCCAGTATCTGGGACAAACCAGAAGCAGCTGAATGTCAGTCTGGACCTGAAGAGGCAGACTGACTTGCTTGTAGACCAGCAAATGATTTGGTGGTACTTCACAGTGACCTTTCCCTACTGGTAAACTAAACCTAAATACTTGATTTTCTCAGTTTCTTCTCACCGATAAGTGATGGGCTCAAGGACATGAAGGATCACAGGGCAGAGCCGGGCAGAGCACCTGACGTACAACGTGCCGACAGCGCAGCCTCGCAGACCTGCCACGGGTGTGCTGACCCCAGCACCTGGAGCGACTACCACAAGGACAGTGTGTGGGATGTGAAACTTTGTCTTCCCCACCCCAAATACTTTCAGTATCAGGAAATTAATAAAAATGAATACAATAAAGAAATACACAAAGGACTGTAAATATCCCCTTTGTTGCATCTGATTTGGAGCTGGAGTGTTTCCCAGCTTCAGTCTAGCCACTTGATAATCTGAAGTGGGGAACGCTACATAAATTACTCATTATTCCCACCAGATGAGCTGTCAAAGGCTGCGGAAACTAGTTCATGTTCACTTCAGCTCTCTCTGCTCACTCTATGCTGTTACTTACTTTCCACTCTATTAAGGTCTGTTGTTACACACTTTTGTCTCAAGACACTAAGAGAAAGAAAGAAAGAAAGAAAGAAAGAAAGAAAGAAGGAAGTAAAGAAAGAAAGAAACCCTCCACCAGCATCCTGGAACTTTACTTTTGAACAAAAATCCAGAAGGAGACAATAAAAGCCAAAGCAATATTTTTTTTTCTGTGAGCTTGTCATTACACCCCAGAGCCATCAAATAGCCTTTACAGCCTCACTGCCTTACCAATACAGATACCGGTATCCAGCCCAAGAACTGCAGGAAAAACATAGATTAAACTCCCATCCTGCCAGAAGTAGTGATCTCCGAGAAGAGTAGAGGCAGCTCTGTGGCAGAGCTTGTGCATTTCTTGAGTTGCAGCTACTTGTACTTATTTTCAAAGCAGATCACAAATGTCAGAGTATTGCATAAATACTGAGTGCCACTGCTTCGCTGCAGCAGCAGTATCTGCTCAGCACACCTAGGAGCTCCAGTCTCCAGGCCAATAAGTCCAGAACTTGGTACCTCAACTAAAGTAACACATTATTTCGATTTTTCTAAATGAATCATTAACCTTCATAATTTCCAATTATGGATAGAACCTGTATTTCTGTCTGACCCTCATCCCTAAGGTTTCCTGTTTGCTGTTGCTTCCATGTTGCAGACAACACAAGTGGCAGAGTGCTATTGCTCTTGAAAAGGATGTTTTTACAGATGGCTCTGCCCCAAACACCTGGAACTACTTGTAGCCCTGGAAAGGCAAGCCCAAATACTGGGTGGCCCTGGAAAGTCAAATGTCATTTCAAGTTTGCAAATGCTTCCTGTCTTCACTTTTGGACCAGACCAAAACCCTGAAGTGAGCCGTCCCTAGGGTTAGGAGAGAGACAGTTCGAACCAGTGATGAAATCTGGCACCTCAAGTCCCTCTCGCATTATCCTGACGCTTCCAGCATGTTGCTGCTTGGCACACCTCGGCACAAGCTGCCGCTGGTTTTCTGTGCTGCGCATCAAGCAACTCCTTCAACTTTTTGCGCAATTGCAGCATGGTGCCTCTCTGTCAAATGCCACATATCCCAGGACTTGCAGTGTTCAGAGCAGATGGGCACCACAGCAGCCCCCTCCAGCTGTGAGGCAGCCAGCATCCCACTGCTCGACAAGAAGCCTGGGAGATCAACCCAGAACTAAATCCCTTGGGTCAGCGGCAGGAACCAGAGGACATCTGACCCAGGAAGAAGCCCCGCATCTCCCGGTCTCACCAGCACAACAGCTAAAAAACCACTGAGCGATGACTGGAGCTGCACTGCTCTCTTTTTTCTCAGTACAGAAGCTGCAGCCAAGCGTGGGCACCGGTTTGCTTCAACTCCAACCGCGAGCCAGCTGGATGCGTGACAGCTCCAGGCTATGCAAGATCGAAGAAAAATAGGGTTGGAAAAGCCCTATAGAGGTCATTTACTTCTGTCCCCCATTCCCAAGGCAGGATCAATTTTCCCCCTCCTCATTCTTGGCAGACAGAAAAAATAGAGAAAAATAAAGAACGCAAACTTCAGGGAGCTGGGGCAGGCTAAGCATAACTACAAAAGCATAGTCTGAAGAGGAATAGGGCTGAATGCACTTACTAGTGAAAAATCATGCCACAAAAAGAGTGTCAGGAACTTTACTTCAATTCTTTTTTTTAAAAAACAAACAAATTTGGAAGCTTTAAAATCCAGGGAATGAGTTGGAAAGATTTCATAATCCTCAGTCACCTCCATAGTCAACCAGTGCAGAAATGCATCATATCACATCCTAATAAGCAGCATGCAAATATTTTTGTAATCTAGTGCTAATGACACCAAAAATTATTAATATGTCATTTGGCACACTATTGTAAAAATAATATTTAACAATGTATTAACTGAAGTTGTAGCAAATGATGTATTTAGCTAATTGTATGCAATTAAATTAGAATTAAAAAGGGGATGTTTCCATAATCTTCCTTGCTTTTCACTAAAAATCTAAGCAGGAAATTCAATAAAAGCAAGCTGCTGGAAAATCACATGAAGCATCAAGTGCTGGAAGATGAATATAGCACAAGGAATCACATGTTGTTCATGTAACTTTATTAAAAACCACACCAAGTTTAAGTCTTTGGACATTTCATACTGAGATGAACTTCACTCTTTCTGATTCCTCATCCAACCTATTATATCACCTAGGCTTAGATCTGTTGCATCATTATATCCAGAAATGTGAAAAAAAAAAATAAATTACACTTATGTGATGAAATGGCTCGGTCTGGACTGAGGAGGCAACACAGATCCAGAACTGTATTTCGTCTTGAATAACCTCTCTCTATAACAGCACACCTGCTCCTTTCACTTCCATCAATAACTGGTAACACACAAGGGCAAAAATACAAGTGTTACAAAACTGCAGCGTAGTTTCCATCAGGAGTTTGTTCTTTGCTGCACCACTAGCGGTTAACAGCTTGTGTGACTATTAAATGCCTGGATGTGCTTGTGCTTTTGGAGAGAAGGACAGGGAACACACCCCATGACTGATTCTTTCTGAAGTTCGTTATTTCAAGGATTTGTCTATGGGCATTTCTCCAACTTTATACGGGCAACAGCCTTTGCAGTACCTGGAACTCGTTAACAAGGATCTCTGTGCACACAAATTTGGCCACCAAGGACACACATGAGCAATTTATCTGTAGGTTAAAGAGAGACAAACCCAGTCGCTTCTGCAGCACCACATCTTAATTTTCTCCGTTGCTTTGGGAAACGCGCAAAACCCTCTGAATGCAGGGCTGTACACCAGACCCGATGTGCAGAGGTCAAGTTTTGCATTCACCATCTCTCTCTCTCACAAGGACAGCCCTGCCCTGGCTCCAGCTGCAGCCACAAGTGGTACCAGTGCCGACTACAGAGGAAGCTGGATCAATCCTTCTCATCACGCATTTTAGATTGCATAGTTTCAGCATAATGCTTTGGCAACGCATCACGACTTTTTTCCTTGATGGCTCCAGCTGCCGTTTCTACTAATTCATGTAAGCATCCATATCAGTGGAAAGCTTTGGTAACCGATCTTGACTTTTGTATGGATATTACTCTTTCCATCTACAGAGATGGAAAGATCTTCAGAGATCCACAGCTTCCCTTTAGCCCTGTATGATTTGCTGAAGAAGATGAGTTGGACTGGTGTTTGGTAACCCAGCACCTGTACCCAGAGTTTCCTCGTTGGGCATAAGAAGCAGCAAAACTTTATGGCAAATGAGCTGCTTGTCTTCTTGCTTGCTCACGACTCCTTATTTCCAGCCCATACTCACTGAAGACTTCTTCCATGTCTGTGGCTGGTACTGGCCAGAGGAGTGGGACGTGATGGGGAGGTGGAAGGGACAGGCAGAGACACAGCAGGAACGTGCAGAGGAGTCACCCTGCTGTCCCTGCCTCCACCTGTGCATGCTGGAGCGGGGGCTCAGGCCACTGCACATGGGACCCCACGGTGCCAGGAAATGAGTCAGCAAGGGGACCACCTTTCTGTCAGGCTTTGCCCCACACTGCAGGGAAAGTTCGAAGATTCCTCATTTTAATTCATTGCCTGTAAAACCTTTATTTGAACACCAGCAACCTGCATCTGCAATTGAATGCTCGTAGCCAGACTCAGTTTTCATTTCTAGCCTAGTGGGCATACCAAAGAGTGAAAGTTAAAGAAGAGATGCCCTATTTAAACAGAAACTTTGCTTTCATATGTTATTGCAGTTATCCACCAGGACCTGCTGGAGACAGAGGGAAGCTCCCATTTGCCTTGCTGGTGCTGGCTGGGGGTCCTAGCTCCCAGCAGCTCCTGCCAACCCCGGTGCATTCTTCAGCAACTTTCCACCCAACAGCGGCGACTCAATGAAGCACTGCCACAATTCAAATAGTTATTTGCATTTCATTAACAATGACAACATTTATTTTAATACAGTTAAATCAGAGTAGCATTTAATTTAATTCTAACAAGACAGTTATTAAGCTAACCAAATATCAATCGATCGCTGAAGAAACCACATCATGAAAAAAATAAGTTGAGAAATAAATCTTGTTGCCAGGCCATTAATGTAAAATCACATAAATAATCAACGTCTAATTAGGTTCTCTCTAATGAAGAGCTCCAACTGTTCATTGACGTTCTCTGAGAGTATTGGTGCTAGAGGTTGGCTATTAGGGGAGAGGGGACTTCTCCAAGAGCTCAGAAGGCTGTGGAGACTGACTCAGGTTGAGCAGGTGGTTTTACCATGCTTTCCTGCAAATTACCCTGCGTCTGGTGTACCAAAAATGGTCAGTTTTGGTAGACATAAACATTTCCTTTTCTAGTATTGCTAAGGACTTGTAATTTTCACCCATTTGTATGTGTGGACATAATTTGTTTGTTTATTTAAACACAATCTCTTAGGGGGAGTTATTTTCATAGTTTTTCTGACCATCTGCTCCATCCAGCTGCACAAAACAGACAAAAAATCTCACCCAGGCAACTCCGAATCAAGTCTGCACGTTCTGCTTAAAGAGTATTATATTACACGCAGGTTCAATTTAAAGCCTTTGAGTGATGGAAAATCCACTGAATCCCTGCACAAGTTGCTCTGATGGTTAACTGTGCCCACTGTGAAAAATGTGCGCCTTCTGAGCATGGATTTGTCTAGCCTTAATGCACTGACTCTTTTCTTGCCTTCCTCTGCTAGGTTAAAAAAGTCACCAACCATCAGAAATAAATTATTTGGTCCTGAAACTGCCAGAGAATTAAGGTATAAGCAAATTCAGAGCAAACTAAAGAGGTTTCTAGACACAGCTGCCACAGGTGGCCCCTCAGCCTCTGCCTCTCAGAGGCTGAAGCAGAGCCCACTATGGGAAAGGGCAAGGGCTCTTCTCTCCACTGGTATGTTTTTTGGAGGGTCACCATAGCGATTTCAAAGAAAAAAGGTCAGAAAGCCAGTTTACTAAAACACAGTTAAGACCTCCAGTAGAAATTTCCCTTCTTTTTAAATAAGAATAATCCACATCTCGTATAGCCCTCACCCTTATTAAAAAAAAAAAAAAGTACCTGAAAAGAAGACTATGTGCAGCCCATGCTCCCAGACAACCCCAACAAAACTTCACTTTCCCTAGAATTTCCTATACAGGCACATAACCCCCCTTGCAACTGGTTTGCTGGAGGAGAGGGAGTCGCTTTCTGCTCTGTTTCAATCTGTGGATAGCCAACAGGCTGTGCATACTAAAATTTGTAAGTGCCCACTGAGAAGCTGCTCCCTCTGCTAGAGCTGAGGAAGACCCAGAGACCTCCTCACCCTCAATCGCATCGAGCAAGTGGCACCGAAAGACTGTCCCCTCCCGAGGGTGGGCACTGGCAGAGGGAGATGAGAGGCAGGAACTGCTGTGGGGAAGCTTGGACTCAGGCAAGCACACACCCTGCTCCCTCCAACACCTCAGTAAGCTTTTCCGGGTGAACTGCAATCCAAAGTAAACCATGATGGATTAGTCCTGCCCATTAGATAACCTGGACCTGTACAATTAAATTCTTGCAGTAAGAGTAGCTGTAGTTCACAGTGAGGCACAAGGGTTCATATAGCTGGAAATACATTCCTACTAAGGCAAGACAATCTGTCTGGAGGATCAAACACTGATTTAAGCCAATTCTGCACAATTTTGCTGAGGCAAAGAAGACACTGCAATGTATGACAGTGTCCCAGCTCTGCGCGAGCGTGTCATGTGGAGTCCAGCACCAAATCTGACTCTCTCCACCTCTTGCTCACACACAGGGAGCAGACCTCGAGCCGAGGCTGAAACAACGCAGCACGTACATCTCTAATCACAATAAGAGCAGTGACCTGGATTTGTTAGTATTATGTTACAGAGATCAGAAGCTGTGATTTGTAAGAAGGAAACAGGTGGTTTGCAATATGATCTATTTTTCTAGGAGGATGTGGGTAAATACTTTTCAGCTAATTATTTTGTGCCCAATCATAAGGAAATCATCTCCAAGGAGGACTTGTCAGCTTGGAAGGTCCTCAGGACTTTACAGTAAATTTTAGGCTTGACAGTGATCACAGAACAGGATGGGTGGTCACAGCAAGTGATCTAACCTGCCTCAGATGAATCCCTGCACCAGGGGTACAGCTTCACTTGTAGCCAATGTTTGGTAAAACCACAGTTACTTTTTTCCCTTGCATTTTTCCATCACTGTTTTCCAAGCAAACTTACTTAAAACACATCTGGGAAGAAAGCCAAGCCATTAAAGAGAAAATGCGAGGCACCTGGTGCACTGTAAACGAAATAGCTGTTGACGACTGGCTGAAACAGCCAAGCAATGCATGTGTGCATAAAAACTACTGTGGAGGGGCAAAAAAAAGGTTGCCAGCCACAGAGAACAAGAACACACATCAATCCCTTCACAACCAGAAGATGCTCCTTTTGTCAGGTCGTCTAGGCCCACCACCTCCGAAATGACCAGCACGCAACAGGTTAAAGTGGTTATGCTGAAAGGGGAGAGACCCTGCAGTGCAAATATTGTCAGTACTCACCGACAAAAGAGTAAATTATTAACTCCTCCTAATTAGGTGCCACTCCCGTCCCACCTCTTGGCTTGAAAGGACCAAGCCACCACGTGTGGAGGTTTAACAATGCAATCTCCTTGCCACATGACTAAGCAGGACCTTTCCAACACCACCCATCCACCATCTCTTTTGGTCACGGCAGATGAAAACTCACTTCCTCCATTTACCGTCTTGCGATAAATGTCTAACAGAAACATTTTTTTTCCTGTAAATGACAGGACATTTTGAGAAAACATCCAGAAATCCCTGCTCAGGCCTTGGTGACAACCCCGAGAGACCCCTGCCGGCATGGGAGGCATCTGCGAGAGCTTAGCCCGCCCCTTGTACTTGTGGTTATGTGGTGACAGCCACAAAGAGCTACCACCAGCATGCAAGAGCCATTTTATTTCTTGCAAGGGAAAAATCAAGTAAGAAGCATGACATGACAGTTCTGGAGCCCACAGCACAAGAAAGATATGGACATGCGGGAGTTTGTCCAGAGAAGTGCCACAAGGATGATTAGAGGGCTGGAGCGCCTCTCCTATGAAGTACAAGCTGAGAGAGTTGGGGTTGTTCAGTCTGCAGAAAAGAAGGCTCCAAGGAGACCTTATTGTGGCCTTCCAGTATCTCAAGGGGGCTACAAGAAAGCTGGTGAGGGGCTTGTTAGGATGTCAGGTAGTGATAGGAGTGGAGGGAATGGATTGAAGCTAGAGATGGATCGGTTCAGATTAGACATTAGGCAGAAGTTCTTCCCCATGAGGGTGGTGAGACACTGGAACAGGTTGCCCAGAGACGGGGTGGAAGCCCCATCCCTGGAAGTTTTTAAGGCCAGGCTGGATGGGTCTCTGAGCAGCCTGATCTAGTGGGGGATGTCCCTGCCCATGGTGGGGGGTTGGAACTAGATGATCTTTAAGGTCCTTTCCAACCCTGACAATTCTATGATGGTAACAGGACTCTTCACATAATCCCCCTTCCCATCTCAGCTGCTTCCTCTCGCTTGTGTGAGCTTCTCTGTCATGTGAGCAGTGCTATTATCTATTTATTACCCTGGAGCAATGTACCAGGCAGGGGCTCAGGGAAAGCACAAGGTCCTGCCTGCTCCCTCCCACCTCTGGCACAGGACCACTCGTCTCCCAGCTCCGAGGGGCACAGCAGCCACCCTGGAGAGGCGAGGCAAGGTCCTGCTGACAGCAGAGCTGGAAGATTGAGGGGAGACCCAGGCACAGCCCCTTGGTCTCAGCAGGCAACACACCCTGTCCTCGTGCACATCACGAGGCAGGTCTGGGTGTTCGGGAGCAACCTCTGCTCACTTAGTTGCATTAAATGCCACCAACAACCACATTACCACATAGTAACTAATGACACGTCTGGTGCAAAAAACTCTGTAAGCTGAAGGCACCACATCATGACTTAGGAATTACTTTTTTTGCCTTTTACAGGGATTACTGAAACCTGCTTGGTGTAGCATTTCAGTTTCCAGGTACAGTTCTGAAAAAAAAAGGGGGAAAGTAAAGCAAAGCACAGCAAGTGTGCAACAATGTTATTGTGAGCCCAGAAGATGTTAAATGAATTAATTCGATTCATTCTTAAATTCAACTGGCAAGATTTAATGGTTTGCATTGAAATCATGAATAACTATTTTGTTCTGTGAATGACTATAGTTTAGTGACTCTTGATGTCAGTGTATTTTGCCCAGGGTAAAACTTGCTATATGAATTATTCACTGCTGGGTGGATGGAATGAATGGGGTCATGCTCATAGACAGGATGCCAGCTGTGGTTATTTGATATTATGGGGCACACTCAATGCTGACAAAGGACAATAGTTAATTTACAGTGTGGTACTGGGGCTCAGTCATTCTCCTTAAGATCTTTATAGAAAGCATGGCGCTTTTTGTCATGTACTCCACATTAAGATGGATTCCATGTGCCAAAAAACACTGAAGCATAGCTCACTTTTAAAAATGTTCGCTAGTTTAAAGGCAAAAAAAATATAAAATCTACCTTCCTGTCTTGTTTGGCTGAAACATTGCTCCAAAGAAAATGTGTTTAAGAGCAACTTAAAAACAAATGGAGGAACACATCTATATATCACTTGAGCATCTTGTCATAGATGCAGTAGTTGATAGCTGGTAGGATCTCTCCTTGCTAGGAAAGGGTCTGGCAGCCTCTCACAGAACGGAATCTTGGACTGGAAATAATAGCATTTTTACCTAAGCATTTATTTCCAAAGCCAAGAGAAAAAACTGGGCAAAGTTTCTGCACTAAAGTATTCACAATGAGCAATCGCAGTAGGACATTTTCCCAGCCTTCTTAAAAGCCATTCCTTTAATGTAAGCCATTTGTAATCTGGAAAGACGGGATGCAATTCAGCTTGATCTGACAAATGGGCCTCAAAAATTTACTTATGCATAATAACGGTACATTTATCTTCACTTTGCACTTCCCAGCTGCATGCTTACTGCAAACATCTGTGCTGCTGAAATGGCTGGCATTGCAACTCATTTATATGGTTTAAAAATAGTGATAGATGAAAGCCAAGAGGGGCACGAGGTGCTTTCTCCTCTCACATTTCACAAATACTTAGTTACATCTTTGAACATTTTCTGTGAATGGGCTGAGTCAGTGTCCGAACGTGCGCAGAAGTAACTTCATGGGTAACTTCCAAACCATCACCAAAGCACAAACTTTGTGGATATCAGTACTGCACTGATAATACACCTAATACTTAGAAAAAAGGCTCAAGGAAAGATGACTAAACATGGTTTGGACTTTCCCTCTGTGTCACACACACCCTACTGACCAGTTGCAGGACAGGCCACTGCCCTGTAGGCCAGCAGCTCCCTTCAGACAGCAGACCGTGTTCAGGTCACCAGTAAAGCAGCACAATTCTTAATGCCATCCCCAACCTCGAGTATTTTCTTGCCTCATGCAAAAATGGTACACTTTCTTCCAAACTATGGTGTGCTGGAGACCGTGCACACCTCTGAAACAAGTGTGCTTGAATTTGACTGGTTTTCATCCCTCCTCATGCTGGATGATTTCACATAAATCCTCCCTGAAACGCAGCTTGCATGGTTAGCGGTGAAATGGGATATTTCTCCTTAGCTCCCAGATCCATCACATATTGCATGTAGTTGCTTTTTGACCAGATGGCACTTCTGCTTTGTAGCTGCACAGGAAGTATCGAATTCCTGGCAAGCATAAAACATCCCTGGGGATCCTGGATAAAAGTTAGTATTCCCAAAAGCCTTCAATTAGTCTTAAGGTGCTTTCTCTCCTTGGCTATCCAGGTATTGTTATTATTTGACTACCTTTATTTATGTCATGATATCGTGTCCTCTTCAGAGTTGTGGAAATCTCAGTGACCTTCTAGCCAGACTGATGGACAATTGGGCGTGAGCATTTATTTGAAGCCTTTGCCACACAACACTTAATATCTAAGCTCTTTAAACTTCTTCATGGCTGACTTGGTTGGTTATTTTCATGTATATCAGTACTTAGAGTAAAATTAACAGATCTGTGTACGCATGTCAAGCTAGTAGAAGGTAAGTCAATTCTGACAATGATGTATGATGCATCTCCCTCTCTAACAGCATTCACGTGCTACTCTGACACAGCACTCAGAGTAACATGCACTGAGGATGCGGAGACCACAAGCTAAGCAGCATAAAAAAACCTACCATAGCTTACAAACTCTTGCCACTCACATGATTCTCTATCTCAAAAAACACTGATCAAACTTTGAATGTGAACCTTTCTGTAAGGCATTTCATTTCATCACCTCTTTGTTTAACTGTTGTTAAGGATTTAGCACCAAACTAAAGGTTATCTCTGCCTGGAGGAGCAATGCCTCAAGCCTCCCGACACTGTGCTGCTCACTCTGGAGGTTGCCTGCCTCATGCCGACGTAGCCCCACTCCTCCTACTAGCACAATGTGAATCACGTGAAACCTGGATTAACTTGGCCAAGTGAATTTCAAACCCCAAGAGCTGACAAACTGAGTTCATGTTTTTACACATGGGTAATTTGGAGCTTGCTTCTTCACATTGTGGGTCAGCTCATAGACGGGGGAAAGCCAAGTACCTCAGAAAATACTGCAACAATTTCCTCCCTGCACACTCCGGAGGCACTGAGAGCCTTCTCACAGGCTGGACCCATGGCCATCTCAACTGCACACTTGGACATGACATGACCGCATTATAGTCACGTATATAATTTCCTAAAACTACAAGAAAAAAGAAATAGATGAATTACTGGGAAAGGTAAAAAGCAAGAATTCATTTAGCAGATACCCATTTTGGCAGCCTCCAACACACCCCTCAGCCTAGCACGTTAGCTGGCTCATGAGGCTCACAGGCTCAGTTCTAAGCTACCTCACACACCCTCCTCCTGGACACAGGGGCAGAAAAATCAGCAAACCAGTCACACTCTTGGAATCTCGTTGCCCACACTCCTGGTTCCAGCTCAGGTAGGCATCAGAGAGGCGGGGTGAGTTGCTGACACTGCGTGCACCACCCAACAGGGAGAGGCACAGCAAGGACTGTCGCAGCCATGGGGCCAGCTCTGCCTTCACCAAAAAAAAGGGCTGGACGACGCAGCAAAGAAGGGCACACCAACATGTGAATGAAACTCTGTCTCGCTGCCACCTTATGAATACGCTCTGCCTCTTTTACAGGCTCACCTGTAAAACAGCTGAACAAGCGCAGCACCTATGCAATGGCACAATTGAAGGGTGCACAGGGAGAATTGCTTTCCCTGCAGCCCTTTTGAGAAGAAAAGTCTACACTGCTACAAAGCCTACAATTGAGAAGCTACTGACTTGAGGTATGTTTTCCAACCCCTGTTATGTTATTCTCAGGGCTGACTGCTGCAGACTGAAGAATACTTCCTAGATTTTTTCTCTTTCTGTATGTTTTGAATGTTTATTCTGCGTAGACATTTGTCCAATTTCATGTAATTTCTTGTCTGGAATGTCTGCATAAATCCCTGAGTGGGGCTATCACAAAGCAAAAATAAACATTGTTGCAGGAATTGCTTCTTAATGCCCAGGACATTTCATGGAGAAACTTTGTGCCTTGGTTTATGGATGCTATTGACAAGGATTTGCTGGAAGTAACAGGATTTTTGTTGTTGGTTTGTTACAATTTCTACCAGGTATACAATTGGTCGTGCACAGAAAGTCCCTTTCATTAGGAAAAATTAGAGCTATAGAGCTCTGCACTGCTTTCTTTATTGTCCCTCTGATTTCAGGTACCCTACCAACGAATATCCTATAATAAAATACGAAGATTGCAGTAATTGGACATGTTAAATATTGGTGATGCAGCAGGACTCTGGATTGCTAAGCAGTAATTCAACAGGACCCTCTTGAAGCAGAAGCACACTGAACTATGCCAATCCCTGCTGCTTCCAACTCCTACTGACGCTGATAACCCTCTTCCTACAAAGCACGATTGGTTGATACAGAAAGAAAAAGGTAAAAGAATGCACCTTGCTGTCTGTGCACACAAGTGCCAATCAGCTGAAGGCCATCTGGGAATGCAAAGATGCAGCTATTACCTTATTCACAGCCCATACTGCCATTGCTGGCTTTTATGAAAGCACATGTGCACAGCGCACCCCGTTCTTTAACCTGTTCAGCTGTCAGCAAAGTGCTCAGAGACTCTGCTCATCCTTATCCCGGCAGTGGGATGTCTCCTTGTTATGGACAAATGGCCCCCAGGGGCCAGGGCTGCAATTTTGTGTGTCCTGGACCTGCTTCTGGTGGCTGTGAAAGTACCCATTCTGCTCAGCTGAGCAACAATGGGGCAGAGGAGCTGCCAAAGCAAAGGTCGTGGGGCTGAACTACTGTGTATGCACGCACACAAATATTTCTATTCCTGTCACCCAGATTTGTTGATCCACTTGTCTTTGTATGAGGTGAGAGGATTACGAGAGTGGATTTTCTTTTCACAAACATCTTGATTTTCCTTACTTGCCCACAAGTGTCACAGGCCCCTTGGACAGCCGTCTCCACCCCTCCTGCTTTGAGCCCTTCTCCTGTGCATCTGCCTGGAACACAAATGCCAAAACAAACGTGAGATACAGAGGCGTTTCTTAGACTATTACAGAACCTGTTTTAACAGATGACTTAGGTCTGCAGAGTAATGTATGAGGGAAATGGAGATATACTTCACAGTTTCAGGAAGCTTAGAAAATTGTGGTACTTCTAGGAAAACCAAATTACGTTGAAGAATCTCTATTACCACTCCGCTTAATTCCTTTGTCCCTGGACTTGAACTCAGTGTCTATACTAAGTACCATTTATATGGCTAACTGGAAAAAAAAAATCTTCAATTATGGTCATGAATATGGATAGCCCCTGGCTTCTGTTGTACAGAATTTTGTTTACATAGGCAATGGAAAATCTGTTGTGGTTCACATACGCAGAAAACATTTCAGTTGTAAACACCAGTTGGTGAAGTTGTGCATCACTCATTCAGTACCATCTTTGGGTGCCATGGTTATGTTTAAGCACCTACAATCTCTCTCAGGCAAATCTACCAGCTAGATTTCTATTATTTACCAGCTAGATTTCTTTTTTTTTTTTTTTAATTTAACAGGAGGATAAGTGATCAGCTGTGGAAGGGACATTTGCAAGTGTGAAAGCAAATGAAACTGTGGGGGAGGAAGAAGGAGGGCGGATGACAAGTGCTTTCCTGAAGATCTCAGCAAAATATTGTTACTAGATAGGATTTCTTGCCACAAAATGATTCAAACAGAAAGGACACATCAGGGAGGACCCAGACAGAATTGTGATCTATGGGAGTAGATGTCACAGCACGTTTAAGCTCAAAGATTTAGACTATTCAGAAATACCATGTAATGAGCTCTTCTGAAGATCATGTACTATTTTTCAACAGACACCCACACATTGAAATACTGCCTACATTTGGTGAAATCTAACGACCTAGTTCTTGTCACTTGTAACTACTGGAGTTCAGGAACTGAAATAATATTTAGTTAAATAAGTGCTATTTATTTCTATAAAAGGTCTTCTCCGCCCTTGCCGTTTTGAGAGTAAAATTCAGGGTCTGCAAATCCAGATAGATGACACCAAACTTCGCTGCACCTTAAATCCATAGGCAGAGATCAACTATACTGAAAAGCTACTGAAATAGAAAGAGCAAGTGTCTGGAGAAACTGAAAGAGAAAAAGCAGCCAGTGTTGTTCTCTCCCTATAAAGGAGGGATGCGACATAAGAAAACATTTTGAATGTCACATGGATTGAGACTTGCAGAAGGTGGGAAGAAGTATTCTCCAAATTTTTGGAGCTGCTGAGGGAAAGCTCTCAGCAGGCAGATCTTGCTGTGGGGGAAGCTCACACCCTACCACGAAGGAGGACTGGCCCATTTGGAGCTCAGGATAAACACTTGGCAGGGAAACAAGCTCCATCAAGGATCTCTACAGGACTGGGCACGTCAGTCCTGCAAAGATTAACACATATGCTAAGCTTTCTGCAAAATGAATGTTCCCACTCTAATTCATGGGTGTAAACATATGCGTGTGTATAGAATCAGGGCCTCAATGCATTTCTTCTCCAGATCACATGGACATTTTTCTGACTGTAAATGTGCACTAAGGGGTTTGAGCAGAGTAAACTGGAGTCTCTGCTGCAGGCCAGAGTGTTCTGAGACGAGCATATAGTCAGAAATATGACTGCTCCATACAGCTTCTTGCCATGAGAGTCCCTCAACAGAAGTGCCCCTGAAAACCAGTAAATATAAATTCTTTTTTATCTATATTTTCAATTGCTGCTAAACCCGTTTCTCATCTGCTTAAACGTACCTTTGAATAATAGTGAATTAACACTCGTCTAGATTCAGCCACAGGTTAGTCTGTGGCATATAGAAGCTGTGTAAAACTAATTCGAATAACTAACTTACTAGAGTTTTGTCCAAAGTGCTTAAGATTGTTCAGAGAGCTTTTGCCTACATATTCCTTACTAAGCCCAGTTCCCTCAAGATCAGATTTCTGTCATTATCAGTATCCTTGTCAAGGGGATTCAGAACATGTGAAATCAGCAGACTATTACATGTCTTATGGTCTTTTATTAATATTCTTCTGATTATGACATCGACTTGTCTAATACCATTATTGTTACACCCTGTCTATTGTGCTGCTGAGCTCCTGGAACTTGAATTTTATACTTCACCAATAACTTTCCTTTACAGAAGGATAATTTGTACACTGCCCAGTGTGTTGTTTGCAATTATGAACAGAAAAGCTGCAATCATGAACAGAAAGATTACTTCCTACTGTACATTGAACAGAATGTACAGTAGGAATTAATATTTCTGTATCTCAGCTGACCACTTTAACATATTTCTCCTGTGTTGGGGAACAGATCTTTTCACCCATTGCTGCTGCCTTTTTATAATCAAAGTGGAAGAGAAGAGAGCTTTGAGGCTTGGCTTCTACCAATAATTTGATTGAACCATGAGTAAATCAAAGGGGAAGATGAAAAGAATTCCTGGGAAAGTACTTATAAACCCACAGGACTGAACAACAAACATCCGAGACTGCTAACAGAGTTAATAGAGGGAAGTGCAGTACCTTGAGCAGTGATTTTTGAAGTTCATGGAGAGCAGATGAGGTGCCAGAGGATTTCAGAGCCACAAAATACATCCCTCAACTGAACTATAAAAAGGGGTATCCAGGAATTTACTAACCAATTAATTTAACTTCAATAGAGAGTAGACTATGTAAGGAGTCATAAAGAAGCCATTATGAGAACTCGGAGCAATCCGGAATCATAAATAATTGGGTGGGAAAGGGCTTTAAGAGGTCATCGAGTAATCTCACTAGAAATCTCATAAGAATAAACATTTAGCAAAATATGGTACTCTGATATACACATTTCAGCTGGCCCTTTCTACATATCCAAGGAGAATATTCAGCCACTGAATTGAGGGGGGGAGCATTCCTTAAGCAGAGCCCATTTTAAATGAGGGACTTTCTTGTCTTTTCTGCAGTTTTCCTCAGTATGGAGTGAAAATCCCCAGAGGTGACAGAAGAAATTACAGGAGCTAGCAGAAGAAAGGAAAGCTGTTAAACTCAATGATTCTCTTTTTCAAATTAATACACTCTGGACATAGATCCAAGTAACAGATCATCTGGGGGATGAACTCTGATAAGAGGAAGGAGACAATGTCTTCTCAGTGGTGCCCAGTAATAGAAGAAGAAATAATTGGTTTAAGTTAGAACATAGGAAGTTCCACCTCAACATGAGGAGAAATTTCTTTACCATGAGGGTGATGGAGCCCTGGCACAGGCTGCCCAGAGCAGCTGTGGAGTCTCCTTCTCTGGAGACCTTCAAAACCTGCCTGGACGTGTTCCTGTGTGACCTGCCCTAAGGGATCCTGCTCTGGCAGAGGGGTTGGAGTAGATGATCTCTAGAGGTCCCTTCCAACCCCAAACATTCCGTGATTCTATAAGCAGCTAGTCCCAGAGTGGAGGGGCTGGGAGGAAGAGCATCCTGGCAAAGGGGGATTGTAAAAGAAAGCCTCTCCTGACAAACACTGTTGGGCAACAGAGAGATCAGGCTGCCTTGCTGGAGAAGCAAGGGAGACCACTAATTCCCAAGCACAGAACTGCCAGCGTGGTACAAGAGCTTTACCTCTGAGGTGAAAACCCGTGTTTTTCCTTCTGTTCACCAAAGTCAACCTGCCTACCTGTCTGAATTCTGAACAAAGCAGTGATCTGCAACCGCAAAACTTATCTAGGACTTTGCCCATCCAGATACACGTGTCTTTTCCCCTTAAATGCAAAATGACAGGAGGCCATTTTGAAAGGAATGAGAAAAAAAAAGAAAGAACAGAAGTTTACTTGTTATTAGATATGGATAGTAATAACCAAAAGCAATAACCAAACCATGTGAGGAAATTGAATACAGACAAATCCCTATGCTAAATGAGAGAGAAGCACCAATTATGTGCAACAGAGCTCTTATTATATGGCATTCTGATTACCTTAAATTATATTTTTTAACAGACATCCATTTTTATTTTTGCTTCTAAACCAGGTGAAGTTCTTTTCAAGTATTGACGTCAGCTAGCCTCATCAATTGTTCCTGTAATAGCTCAGCTACCACTACAGCCACAAATGCTATGAAAGAGCTAAGTACTCCCCGCACAAAGGAGATTCGGTTTGCTCATTGCCACAGCGTGTATGCACGGCCTAGTCTTTTACAGCGTAGTAATTGATATTGATTTTGTGTGATAGAGGTCCCTCCCTCCTTGCACTGATCTTTATTTAAAAATACAAAAAAAAGAAAGTAACCTAAAGACATCATGATCCATCTTGAAAATAAATCTATTTTTTTCCCACTTAACTACTAAATTCACTGTATTTTTTTGTCAGATGCGCTGGACCAAGTCCATGCCAGACCTGCAGCATCATCCCCAGGAAAGCAAGTGTCCCTCAGGCCTGCCTGCACCACTTGGCCATGCTTTTGGGGTGTCCCACTGGGCCAGCATGGCAGCACAACACGGACTTCTCTCCAGCATGAGAGCCCCCACCACTCAGAGGCCATGCAGCAAGACTACCATGACCTGCTACAACGTGGATTGGAGGCCACCAGCTCTTTCATCCATCAGCTGGCAACATGGTTGCTGGTTTGATGTTCCCAGCCACATCCAGCCCCCACTGGGTCCTCTCCCATCCTCACTCTTATTTTCTGTTCATTTTTTCCTTTATGTTTTGACCCTTAATTATTACTAAGCCTCCATCCTTCTGTCTCACAGAAGTCCTGGATTGCACTGTTTATTTATCCTTGCTCTTATGTTGGCTTTAGAGACATCAACTTGGGGATGGGGGTTGGAGGGGGGAGAGTGGATGCTACCATGAACGCCTGGTGATGGTTTAGTGGAAAATTTCATGTTGTGCCAGGCTAAACAAGGAAGGCCATGAGAGCTGCAGAGGCCAGCTGAGTTCCAAGGGAGCACTCAAACTCCCCAGGGAAGGCAAGGGAAATCTACTGAAAACACTGAAATGACAGTTCCGCTTCCTTCCTATTTATCACATGAACCCAACTGGGATTTTACTTCCAGGTGTGAAGAAGGTTTCTGTCAACGGGTGGTTTCACGTGGCACCTTCACAGAGGAAGGGCTGGAGGCTACCAACCACCTGGCCACCCTTAGAGTCCCAAATACCAACAGTACGGGGCACCAACGCCTCGCAGCAGTGTGCAGCCCAGCAGCCTCCCAAAGCCATGCAGAACCTCTTTAAACTGACCACTCATGGTGGCTGCTGCAGCCTCAGACCTTGGATTCATTTGCTGCACCTCGAGAAGGATTTCACCTTCACTGGCAACGGTGGCTGCAGTTTTTTTTCAGGTCTGTAGTTCATTTGTGACAAGTACCTTCCACAAGCACAAGCATACCTGTTTCACCTAACCGACAGACAAACACCAATGTCAGGGGCTTGGATGACAGCTGACTTCTACCCAAGTCTTAGGGATTAAAAAAAAAAAAAGTGGTTTTGAAGGTCCATGGAAACATGCTCTCCCATAAAACGTCCAGCACCTCTTGCTGCAGCCTGGGCTAAAAATATTACAAGTATAGTTCAGGCTTTTGTCATTCCCACTGCCCACGGGAGCAGGATGTGCAGAGGCAGAGGATCAGAAGATATAAAAAGTTCATTCAGGAGTCTGTCTTTTTTACATTCTTAAAGTGACCCTAAACACTGTAAGCTCCCCGTTCAGTTTTGAACAGAGTTTGTCTTTTTCCTGACCCTTCTCTGGCCGGTGGGATGTGGGAGTCAGAGTCCAGGCCATCACTTTGATGCTGCTTTCTT
The DNA here is from genome assembly GCA_020746105.1 of Trogon surrucura. Taxonomy (NCBI): domain Eukaryota; kingdom Metazoa; phylum Chordata; class Aves; order Trogoniformes; family Trogonidae; genus Trogon; species Trogon surrucura. Next base: position 33,650,807 of record CM036621.1, read on the forward strand.
GTGACTCTGAAAACTCTCCCCAGTTCCTGTGCTCACAATCATTCATGCTGGAGTTGAGCACCCCTACAGCATCTGCATACCAAGCTCAGCACAAGGGCCTCTGCTGTCTGAGACTCGTGGCAGCCCTCTCCCACCCGTTGGTGGTGTCTTGTCCTCTGCTCGAGCAACAACAGCACAAAATGGACTCCCAGCTGCACCTGGTGGCACCAACATAAATTGTGCCCCATTCAGTTTACCAGTAGGGTAAACTGAACCTATGGCATCCTCCCACAATCCCTCAGATTTAGGTCAGGATATTAACTGAGTCTAGTTCCTCTGAAAAGCTACAAAGCAAAATTTCACGTGTCTTCTTTCTGCTCATTTTTTCTCAATCTAATATTAAAAACATTTCTTTCTGAAACCCGAAATCGTGCTGATAACGCTGCAGTCCTAACCAAAGCAGTGGTGTGATTTAGAATGAGGTGGTGACCATGTATAAAAGATGGAGAAGATACAGAGGTTTCATTTCCTACAAACTAATTCTCTACAAGCTGTGTAAACTTTCCTTAGTATAAACAAAGTCTTTACAGACAAAGATGTTAAGGTTTTTTGCTCCTTTAATTGTTTAGAGAAAAAATAGAAATGTAATTTTGCTGTCTAGGCACTTCAGCCAGTACCGGCAGATCGAGAGCTGCTCTTGTTGCCTGACGCAGGGCACTTCCTCATGCTTCTGACTATAAAACAAATGTAAATAAACTTGCAAAGAAACAACTCTGTGCAGCCGGATATGACTAAGTGGTTTCAAGTTTCTACACGAGATTGACACCAATTTGCAGTTATCCCCCGACACAAATGTCACAATCTTTCACTATACACGGGCGACACGCTGTGAAGCCATCACGACTGCCCACAGCAATACCACAGTGTCATTTTTGTTCCCATCACTTTTTCATGCCCTTACTTTGGGTGAGGGTCAAAAATTCAGCTATAAAACACAGACAACAATTCTTGAAAAGAGGGAGTAATCCACACAACCAGTTTGGTGCCCTGTCTCTGGTTTACGTGTTTAGTCTCCATTGCCTGCATGGGTACAACACGTCCCTGCCTGTCACAGAGGCAGGGAGGGGAGCTGCCAATTTGCTCTCACTGATGCACTTTGGGTCTAATGGAGCCACCCAAGAGGAGAGGGGAGTTGTCTCTCCTCAAATTGCTCAGGGCATCCTCAGTTTGGAGAGGGGGCAGAGATGACTGCAACTCCCAGGCAGCTTGGCGTGCCTCCCCAGAGGGGTGAGGAGCACCTGGAGGCAGTCTCCGTGCCGATGGAGAGAGGGTGGCTTGCCTGGGGACACGGGGGAGCAAGCTGGAGGCTGTAACACAGGAGGCACTGAGCTCAAAAACAAGGACCTTCCCTCCAAGGACCCAGAAAGAGCCTTTTATTTTAAACTGAGATTTTTTTTTCAGCTTCAAAAATTTACCATGTTGAAGCCTGTTTTCTGAGAAAACGCAGCACCAGGGAGTCCCTGAGAGTCTCCTCGTGTGTGAGTTTTCAGGAAAAACAAGGGGGAGTCTACCAAGGGGCCTGACTCACAGGTCCATTAGACACGGCTTTGCCAAACAGAAAAACAAGTCATTATGGACAAACATAAAAGTACCATCAGAAAACAACAGTATCATCCTTTAAAGATATTCCCGAGCACTTAATTACCACTTATGTTTAAATGTACGTAGGACCAATTAGAAATGTTATTTGCTGTTATTTGTTTTCCTCCATTGTATTATTTCATATCCGTACATTGCATATCATTTAAGAGGAAGAGAGCCTTCAGACATCAGAAAGACATTTTTGTCTCATTAATGTCCTATGCCTAAAAATAAAACCAGATTTAAAATGAGAGCTCACAATATTTGCCCACCTTCAAAAAAGATATCTCCATGCCTAAAGACACAATTTTCTAGAGAAGCAGTGGACACCTCCTCACAATGGTGCTACTTTGAGCAAAAAAAGTAGGAAAAAAAAAAAAGTCACTGGTGCTCATGGCTCCCCACATGAGTCAAACCTCTACCTTCAACCCCACAGGGAGCATCCGTGCTGTGTTGCCCAGGGCTGAGCACTTTGGCTCGGGCACTGGGTTACCAGCAAGTGCAGGTCGCAGGGAGGTAGCATCGTTCCTTACTCTGTCTTCTTCTGCAGTGCTTGGGGATTAATTCTGCAGGGCAAACTTTCAGAACAGCAACTTCTAGAGAAGATAGCTTGCATCGAGAATAAAATAACCAGAGAAAAAATTGTCAGTACAACCATCTGTATTTCTCAGAAACAACTTCATTGGAAAACACTACTGTTCTCTCTCTGTTGATGATGTACATCTGTCATGCATGACAGCCTCACGTGAAGGCAGAGATAACTCCTTCTGTGCCACTCCTGTCTGCAGCTACTGCTTCTCAGGACAGATACAAACAACTCACAACTGAGATAACACTTTGCAACTCAGCTCTTTTTTTTACTTATCTCTCCTCAGTGACCACAATACCTGAATCTGACGGTAACAGTGCTCTGATTTTCCAGCTTTCATTGGGAAAAAAAAAAATACCAGCAGTGAGACTAGATGTCTTAATACTGTCGCTCCTTAAGTTAATGAAGTCAAATACGTATTGGAATCTGATTTCTCATTTTCTGTTATTAGGTACTTTATCATTTGGGTTTAATTTTCCAACTTAATTTGTTACTACAAGACAAGGCAATTACGTGCTCAAACATGATTGCGCTGTCAAACTCCAGCCTGTGAACCCATGGCCCAGCAACAGACAGGGCTCTGCTGGTGATGCTGTGGCTTTCACGGATCCATGAAAATGGATCTGTTATGTGACACTTGAGGAAAGCAGCGACTGAGGGCCCATGTTATCCCTCTGCTCTGCTGTTCCTCAAATCTCCCTCCCAAACCAGGGAGGAACCATCACCAAGAGTGCCACAGGAGGCAGGAAGGCAGCCGTGTCACGGGGTAAAATGCAACCCAGACCGAAGGGAAGCCACAGGTAAGAAAAAGAAGCGGGTGGTTACACATGAGGAAACCAGGTGAGAGAAGAAGAAAGCAGACTTTTCTCTTGGGACCTGCAGAGAGTTTTTGTGCAAAGGGAGAACATAGGTGCTCTCAAAATCACTGCTCAGATGTGCCACATGCTCCCAACCTGCAGCTGCCCTGGTGCTGGGGTGCAGCACCCATCTCACTGGCTCCTCAGGCAGTCTGTTTGGTTCAGGCTGCTCTCAAGCAAGGTGGAGGCTGCCAGGCCTCCTCAGGACCCCACTGTCCTGCAAGGAGTCCTATTCGGTAGCCCTGCCTGCAGGGAGCTGCATGGGAGACAGCCCCTTGCCAGCCACCAGCTCCTCACGCCCAACATGGGGCAAGCCAGGAGGAAAGGCAGCAGCTGGCCACTCACCAGCACATCTTGCATTTGCCTTAAATATTGTGTTCTGAATACATGTCCCGTTCAGCATGATGCAAACCTACCAGAGGAAATGAACAGGATTTTGCTTTTAAAAGTATTGAGTCAGGTAAGTTAACAGTTCTACCATATGTGTTACTCGGCTCTTCAGAGAGTGCTTGGGTTTCATTTCTGTTGAAATTGTATCAGCATCTTGCTTCAAGCCTCTCTCTCCTTGGCTTTCCTGCTACTTAATTTATTTTCCTTTGCAGTCATCTATTGAGTCATCTACAGCGCTCTGCTGCCTGCTGAACCTCTGCAAACACATCACACCAAAGCGTTTCAGTGAGTCACCTGTGGCTCTTGCCTGCAGTTTTCACTTGTGTAGCAAACACCAGCTCTGTGTTTAGGACCTATTACTTTAACGATAGCTCTTTTTTAGCTTAGATGTTGCCAAACACAGACAGTAAAACTGAAGACTTCTATGGTGGAAAAGCAGTCGTTTGTCAGGTTTTAACAAACTCTCCAACGCGGAAGTGGCTCGCAGAAAGCAAGGAACTATTGTCTAGTTATTAATACAATAAAGGTGAATATAGACCCAGTTGACATTCAAGCAAGCAGCGAGTCATTAAGCAGGTGCTGTGGCAGGCCAGTAAGCAGTGTCAGTTCAACTCCCTCAGCATCAGCGCTGGGTAAACGTCCTTCAGTCTATTCATCAGCAACATTATTTATTCTGTGTTATTTATTTGTGTAATATGTGAATTTGACAGTGATGAGCTAGAAGCCGTATCAAATGCAGGTGCTGTATGTCATAAATGTAGATGATTTAAACAACTCAGGTTTGTCAGAATGACAAAACATGAGCTTTAATGGGGAAGGGGTAAAAAAGCAGGTGTCAGGCTATGCCTGGGCAGACATTTCCAGAGAGTGGATAAGCCAGTCTCACTTCTATGGAAGGTGTGAAAGGAGGAGGATGGCCACCTGCGAGTGCTGTCACAGCCATCACGCTCTCGTGGATACCGCAACTTCAAGAGGGTGATTGGACTGGAGCTGGGCGATATGCATGGTCAAGGAAAACTGAATTTTGCAGCTTCAGGGTTGGGAGGCCCAGAGCCATGTAGCCTGGCTAGTACTGTGGCTGCCCCCAGGGAGGAGAGGGAGATGTATTTTGGGATGTATCTTCCCTTAACCATAGCCACTGCCACATGTGCCCTGATTCCATCTCGTGAGGCAGCTGCTACACTGGCTCTCTACAGCACCAGCACTGGCAAAGTAGGCAGCCAAGCTACAGCTCTGACTTGAGCATTTCTTTCTATTTGATGGTGTTTAAAACCAGGCAGAAACAGAATCTTAAGAGTAATTATTGAACCCACAGGCTCATTACAGCTGCCTTTACTCCCCCTGCAGTGATTATGAGCATTTAGAGCATTTTAAACAGCAGGGTTGCGTCTACATGTCTGCTAAGTGATATTTAAATGAGTTAACTAGTACCTGTGAGGAGATACGTTTTTCCAACTATGGCCTTTTTTTTTTTTTTTTTTCCTATTTGGCACGGAGAAAGGCAGCAGGCAGAGTGCTTTCCTCTGTTAGGGGCAGGCTGGGAAAAATCCCACATCTCCCCAGCGGTCCCCCTGCACGTCACCTGTCTCCCCACCTCCTCCTGCCTCCCCCATCCTTGACACACTCTATCTACACAGAAGTCCGTATGAACTGGGGAGGGCTGAAAGGGAAAGGGAAAACATTTTGTTTGCTTCAAGATTTGAAACAGCTTTTTCTGACTTGAGATAATCCTGGGATCCCTGGAACTCCTGCCACCAAACTCCAAAATTCAGAACAACTTTTAAGAAAACTCAAGTTTGGGAGTTGAATCTGACCATTCCAAAATCAATAATCATCCTTTAAAATATACACCTAAAAGGATCTTGGCCAAAGTTGGGGGGAGCTGTCACAAGAAGATCACAAGCACCCTCCATTTAAATACTTTGAGAGTCCTGGGTGTCACAACTGAGAGAAAAAAGCCTCCCAGGAGCCAGAGCTGTGGCACAAACCCAGCCATCTTACAGAACGTGGGGAAGAGATATTAAAAGTTAATCACTCCAGGGAGCCAGCAGATGTTAAATAGAGTAATTAATTCAGCCTGAAATGGGAGAACCCTGTCATCAGAGAACTCCTGTCTCGTAAGCAGGGGACGGACATTGGCCTGACGAGGTGTCCAAGAAAATGCTTTTCTTCAGGAGAGGATGCATAAGAGTTAAAGAACAGGCGAGAATATCACTCAGGAAAAAAGGTCACCTCTAACTGGAGACACAACCATTTACAAGTAAAAACTTCACTTGAAATAAATATATTCTCAGTTGAAATAACTGCAAAATATCCAACACTGAGGTTTTACAAAGGATATAAACCCAAATATCAAGCAAGATGGGGGGGGCACACCTACAGCAATGATCCTTGGGACTTGAGGAAGAAGGTGAATGGTGCCAGCAGGCTGCAACAGCCAAGCGTGGAGCCAGGGACCAGCTGGTCTCTCCACACAGCCCTGCCCACTACTACTAGTTGACTGGGGCCAAAAAAGCAACTAATACGATTCAGCCCCATCCTCGAGATGGGATTCACACCTCACTCTAACCTGTGCTGATGGTAGGGAGGCTGGTGGGAAAATTCCCAGGGGTCTGTCCCAAAAAACTTCCTGGAATAAACCCTCTGCAAGTTCTTGAGGGCTAATTCACCATAACAAAAGATCTCAAGCGGATCTTGTGGAAAAAAAGTATAAAGAGCCCTGCCCTCCTGAGTTCTGGCTGTTTCCAGATGGGAAATTGAAATTAAACTTTTTTTGAAATGTTCAGAAACCTTTTGAACCTCATTATTTTTCATTTCATATGGCTCTGCACAGAAGAAGTATATAAACCCACAGCCCTTTTAGATGAAATCATGTAATGTTCAGATTATATCGATCAGAGTGGGGAGGGGAGCATTCATCTCAGTAATATTTTAACAAAAGAAGTCATTTTACGCAGCCTTTACAATGCTTTCTTATTTCAGGGGTCATGGGAGCTGCATAACACCAGGTCTTTACAGCCTCAGAAACCAAATTACTTAATTTTGAGGAAACAATACCTGCATGCAATTAAGCTCTTTACTTTACTCATGTGAGTAGTTTGAATTAGTGCATGGAGAATACTTGCAGAATTTCAGTTGCACATGTGTGTAAGTTTTGGCAGGGCTTGGTATTTAAGCATGTTAATCTTGAAGCCTTGCTTTCTTTGTTTTCAGCAGCAAACCTAGCAAAACTATAAATACACTATGCACTTCGAAAATCCTGTAAAATCAATTTTGGAGACAAAGGAAATCAAAGAAAATGCGATAAAATTAAAATGCCCCCACTTAAATAAAATTTTATTTCCCTTCCAGTAACAAACAATATTTAACTAAGACTTTTAATACATTCAGTAAAATATGAGCATATTATTAACCTCTTCAGAATGACACAATTTACTGTAAAGTCATTACCATTCTTTTCACTCATGTCTGGCCTCTTTGTTTCAAGTCTGTTTTCCCAGCTTACAGTATCAGGTCAACAGACTCTAACACAAATGAGTAATGTGTCTGGAATTTTTCCTTGCAACACCAAACCTCAGGCCAAGCGCAGGCAGAAGGGCCATGCTGTGAATAGAATGGGAAGTGGCTTCAGCTGTATCTCTTCTCTCCATTCTCTGTCCTGTCCCGCTTTCCCTTGGAAGAGACTCCTACATGGGCTGCTGTCTGTCCCTGACTTCATTTCCTCCTCTCACAGCTCTCAGAAACAGCATCTGGGCTTTTGGAAGCCTAAACCCGCTCTTTCTCAGGGTCTAGCAGACAAAAACATTGCCACGCTTCCCACGTACTCTTTCAAATCTGCAAGTGACCTCGGAAGTCCCGAGGCAAACGTGTTTCTGCAAGGTGGGACAGTCGGAGAGGATCAACTTGGATAAAAGTATTTGTGGTCATTTCTGAGGTGCTGCCCAAGTTTAACGTGGTGAAGTAGGAATGTGTCCTGCTTCTTATTGCCTGCCGGAGCTGAAATGAGCACCCTGCAATCAGCAGAGCTTTATCAACAGCGGAGTGTCACAGCACAGGAGGGGAATGTCAATCTCTTTCTTCAGCACTTCAAATTTCTATAGCCTTCAGGCTTGGGGGGAGCGAGGTGTCCTCCTGAAGCTCTTTGTCAGTAAATCTAGTGTTTTATGCGGATATTAGCAAATAAAAAAACAAGTTGTGTGAAAAACGTCAGTTCTATTTTTGCCAGCTAAAATACAACAGGAAATTGTATGCTTAACATATGTGGAGAACTGCAAAACTGAACCACGGATGTGTAACCACTGTTATTAAGAATGGTAAATATGAATGCGGAGGTGAAATGGATTATGCTGCTGGTTATTGCCTTTAATATGAATTCCAGCTACGGGGTTGCTTTGCATATGGAGGCAAATAGAAGGTCTTTATGGCAACTTCAGGAAACAGAACTGCATGCTTACAAATCGGTCTCGTATTTATCTAGTCTTTTTAACACACTAATGAAAACACAAGTGTATTATGGTACCCAAACTAAACAAATTCCTGGATATATTAATTTCAGAAATGCACTGACAGCTTTGATAGAAACGACCTGAATATGAATGTCTTACAAATTGAAAAAGAGAAAGTCAACCCAAGCTGTTAAGCTGTGACCTACTTTAGACGCCTGGAGTCTGGATGAGCCGAAACCTGTCACACCCCAGGTCTGAATCACAAGCGCAGGTCTCCTTTGGGATGACCTGGAAAGCCCCACTCTGGGAATTGCAGCTCTGCCGAGGGGTGAACCAGCAAACTCTCTGCAAGGGGTGTCCACCTGCCACTGCACCGGGAAGGTGGGACACCAGTGACCCCAAGCACATCTGCCCAGTCTCCTCCTCTGTCACCAGAGTAACTATGCAAGCAGCGAGTCTTAAAAACACTGTTGCAGATATTTCTATTTATTGGATGAGAAGGATGTTGGAAGTTTGTTTGTTCTTAGAAAGCACTTGTTTTCCTAAAGAAGCTGACAGGCTTCTTTTCACAACTCTGAGGCTCAGGCTAAATATTTTTCACACTTTTTCCCCAGCAAATGGTGTAGTTTCTTCTGTAGCTAAACCTCCCCTTTCCAGTCACCAGTCCTGCCAACAGAGGGGCTCCACACAGAACAGATCAGATGCCCAAGAGAAAGGTAAGACACTCAGCCCTTGCACCATTCTTTTTAAATAAGGGGGAACGAATTAGGAGCAAACACTATTTGTACCTAACAGTTCAATCAACCCAGTATCTCAGGTGAAGGGCATCCCACTTTGCAAAATAGCCACAGTATGACGTAGACCAACAGAGGTGAATGTCTTTAAGAGCTTCACCTTTCTAAGCAAACACTCGGCAAAATCAGGCAGCATCCTTAAGAGAAGGGAGAAGGGGAATACAGTATATGCCTATGGTCCATAAGAAAATCCATAAGGATTTCCTCCCCAAACGCCTATTACTCAATTACATCACAAAAGGACAGAGTGATGATGAGTGCTGACAGTACACTCGTGGACACCGTGACGGGAAACTGGCTGCCCCTCACAGCCAGCCTCCAAGCCTTTGCTATTTAGGCATTAAGCCCATACTCAGAGTGACAATTGAGTGAAAGAACCTCCCTGTGAGAAAATAGAGCATGCGGCACTCACCGGCAACTGCTGGCACCAGCACCCTGGCTAGTCCCTAATCCACAGCACTGCCAAGCTCATGGATACCCATGCGCAGCTGGGATGGGGACCAGCTCCCCAAAATACACTTGGGGGCACCCCCTTCCCAAAATGCATCTGAGGGAAGGCTTCCAACATACTCAAGGTTGAAGGCTACCCATCTAGTTCCATTTCAGACTAGTAATTTGTGACTCACAGGCAAGCATCTATTTTTAGGGAGCGCTTCAGCCAGCTCCAGATGGAAGCGCAACAGACTGTGGCCTCCAGCAATCGCAGCCACTTCTACAGTCCAGCTCCGGACACAGGTCCCCTCAAAGCCTTGGCCAGTGCAACTGAGGCATGGACTACTACCATAGAGTATTGTAATTATGTGTTTTGACCTGTGGGTTCCCCTTCACACAGGTTATTTTGAGCTATGTGAGAAATGCCTTAGCTTTGCACTGTTTTTCCTCTCTCTGCCCCCTCAAAAACAAGCTGGGAGCCTTTTCCAAACCACCTCGTCACCGTGCTCAGTGTCTTCCAGCATGGACTGTCTGATACCCTCTGAGTCAGCTATGTCCAAAGCGCTACAGCTGGCCTGGAGCTGGGCCAAAAGACTTTTTCCTTCAGCTCTGTTGCACAACGCGATCTAAATAACCAGTCGCATCTAATTTATCTCTTTCATGGCTCTAAGGAAATAGTATTTCACTTCGTGAGGTCTCAAATTAGGGAAATATCATAAGGTCAGTGTCCAAAACCAATTCAGACAGCATTACAAATAAACATTGATTGGAAAAAGAGACATAGTCAGGGGGAAAAAAAGACCAAAACAAAACAGTGCAACACTTTTGTGACTAGACTATCACTTTCACTAGCATCATGTTCTGGAATTTAAGTTTCATCTGTTTCCACAAAAAATTATGAACAAAGCTATGTATAACCAAGGAATGAATTCTTACTTGACTGCATAAACTTTTCCTTCTTGCAAATTTGTCAAGGTAGCCTTTTACCAAAAGTGGTTTAAAAACATTCAGAAGTTTTGGAGTGAAACTGAGTCACTGAAACTCTTTTAAGTTGAACACTGTTAAAATGTTTGAAAGTCAGTTGTAGCAGAGACCACATTAAGAAGCAGCCCAACATAAAATTTGTGTTATCCTCATTTTTACTTTATCCTGACAGAAAATATTTCTTTGTAAAAGCTAGGAGATTTAAATACTTTCTATTTTACAACTTTAGAAAGCTGTAGTGTAGTCTAAAAAATTAAATTCGATTATCCAATGGTACAAAATTCTGAAGAAAAAAAAATCAGCTCTATCCAACAAAACTTTAAGATGCTACATCAATTTTCTTTTTTGTTCAAAATTTTGAGGCGAAAGGGTTTTTTTTAATGCATGCATGTATGCAAGTGTATATTTTCTAGCATTCTATTCACATTCTAGCAATGTCCTGAATTTCAGGGGATAATATATAGATGATATTTAGTTTTAGATTATAATAGAAAGTGGGGATCTATGGTGTGATTCTGATAGTTGATAAGCAATTCACATTGTTTTAAACTGCTTCTGCGCTTGCAAACAACCCTGAGATCACACCCAAATACGGGACGGGAAACAAATTAAAGGTCTGGGCTTATCCACTTACGTACTTATCCACTATGGGCTAAGTAGATCTGTCCTGAGTGGCACAAACTCATGTCCACACAATAAAAAGGCAGAGAAATGTCAGCTTGCTCCCATCAGACTTGGCAGCCCAAAGACAAGCAAAGGCTGGAAAAGTACGTGAGATGCAAGATGAAGAGCAGCCTTGTGCCGACCCGTGGGTAGTTGGTGAGAACCACCACGACTTTTTCAAGGCTTCAGACCACTGTGTGGTACAAGCCAGGTTGGTGCCACAGGGAGGGTCCCTGCCTGTCCCCTGCCTCCCATGCTGCCCAACTTGGAAGCTGTTGTGTTGGCTGCCCTCAGAGGAGCTGGTATAATCCTCTTTCTCCAGGATTACAGCTGCAACCCAAGCACAAGGGTAACAGGTTTCCATCCAACACAGATCTTCCACTGTTGACCAGAAATTAAAGAAAAGCTAACAGCAAAGCATCCTACCAGGGCTTTCAAAACCCAGCAGATTCCACACCAGGGTGGAGAGGTAGTTTTCAGTCTGACTAGTCCTCCTGTTTATTTGTTTAAGGGCTACTCCAGCAGCGAGTGGGGAAGAATTCCTTCCCCATGTAGGAGTGTGCCGCCAAGTTCCTCTGTCCTGCAGCAAGACTCATAAACATTTCCGGGTTTCTTCCATCCCCAAATGCTAGCAAGAAGCCTATTCAATACCTCACAGCAAACAACGAGATCTTTCATGCCTCAAAATCATAATTTAAATATGGGAAACAAATACACCTTTTCATTGAAAACCCTTCTTTGAGTATAGCCAACTGAATGTATTTCCACAAACTGGTGGGAAATGGAGAGGAGGAACTTGCAAAGAGAAGTGCTAATTTGCTTGTGCTTGAATCAAAGCTGGAAACATAGGGACAGCAGTATGCACAGAAGCACATTATTCAATCAGAGTTCGCGTTGCAAAAGTAAAAGCTTGCACGTGGTGAAAATGAGGTACAAAATCTTACATTCTCTTCCTCATTAACACAGTGGGACAGTAATATCAGAGGTGTTAACTGGCAGGTGTGTTCATAGATAATCACTCACACCTGCTGTACAGCATAGCAGAGAGAACAGAAATCAGGTTTAAAAGCTATCATGCACCAGGTCCCTTTTCACAGAGTTTGGGACCTATGGCCATAATGCATTAACATGCCTAGTATTTGTTGTTCAATAGCTCTGTAAAGACTTTTCTCATGGATTTTAACTCTTGCAGAGGCACAATACATTTTCAAGAGGTCATACTGAGTCCTCAGAACAAGGGGCAGGGTTGGCAAAATTGCCACAACTTGAAGCATCTGGCTTATGCCCCTAGGGCTTCCTAGCATTCCCAAATTCTTAGGCTGCACTGAAAGCATGGGTGTGCGCTGCCAGATCTGGATCTGTGTGTCCCAACAACAGAAATAAGGTGAGAAGCCCATTTGTTTTCCCTCTGGATGAATCACTTCTATGTTTGACAGGCCATCTGAAATCTGTCTTGTTTACACATATAAGTCTGGAATTTACCAACTTATAAAAGTAACAAGAAATTAGTAACTCCAGTGATCAGCCCTGAAAATCATAGAATCATAAAACAGTTCAGGTTGGAAAAGACCACTGGGATCATCAAGTCCAACCATTAACCCTACCCTACACTGATTGGGGCTTTTCCTCTACACCCATTTGTGGCTAAAATGTGATTATTCTGAGTAGTAAACATCAACCTGCTAGATCCTGACATGGTCAGGCTCATTTCAAACTATTTTGCTTACAATAAAACACTTTCCATTTTTTGTTTCTTTCTTAAAATGTTTGGTTTTTTCTTTAAATGCGAAATAATCCACAATATTCTCTCAATGACTCAAAGGATATTGCTCCTATAACCTATGTGTGCTCACCGTGGAGTGGATAGAGTACTTAAGAATAATTTTGCTGGTTTGTTGTTTTGGTGTTTTTGCTGCAGACCTGCACAACCAGCTCTTCAAATGGTGTAAAGGAAATTGTTGCCAAATTGGCATGCTCATACGCCAGCACTAAAACAGAATCCGACTCCAGAGATTTAAAGAAAATTGGGGGAGTTGGGGACACTACCCTAGACTTCTAAATGCCAGAAAGGGGCTGATTTGATGCAGCAGCCTGCTGTCGCCCACTGCCATCCAGCTCCTGCCCTGGCTGAGATTGGTCACTGCTCTCAACAGGAGCCAAACTGAACCCTTTACTCTTTCCTTCATATTTTGGTTGGATGAGGAATGTTTTTAATCAGGGTGGGATGGGAAAAATTAGGAGCCTTTTAGGAATGGCATATCCTGAGTTTCCAGAAGCCATCTAGGTCAGCCCAAAGTCTAGCCGGTCGGTGCACTCATCCCCAGTATTTACACTGACAGTGGAAACAAGCCTGGAACAGCTGCAAACAATTACGACTCTGACCCTCTCATGGCAAAGCCCTGCAGTGCAGGATACTTCCATTCACACTGCACATTGCAGCAGCTAATGCTCACTTCCCTATGAAAACATCCACGCTAAACTTATTTCATTATGGCTAATTGGCATGCAATTGAATTCTTTTAAAAGATGTGCTTTGCACTATCTGTCATCTGAAAGCTTCCCTTACCAAGAGGAAACATCTGTCTTTTCTGCAGTAGGTTGAATGTAGAGGTTTTCTGTTTCCACATTATATACATCCCAGAGAGTTTTAGAACAGTGTAAAACAAGGGTTCAAAATCACAGTGTGCTCTGCTACTGCTCGCAGCTGCAAGTAACCATCTTTCCCCACCACTCTCATCCTCACAAATGCGGCCCCTAACCCTGTGTCCACTCTCACTACAGCATCTGTCCAAACCAAAACTCCAACCTCAAACCATACCCACCCATTGGCACCTCTCCCTCCTTCCTTATCCCAGACCTGGCTCTGCTCCCACATCACCAGCCCAGGAGCCCTCACTCGCTCTCGACACAGCCTGGCCAGTCGCTGCCCAGGTTTGCTGCTGTCCCCTGGGCCAGCAGGTTCACACCTCACCACTGCCCACAAACAGAGCTGCAGAGAGCAGCAACAGCTTCTCACAAGCTTAAAACCAGCTTCTCACTGCTTTAAAGAAGCCTGCAAGCTGCTACACACTGCATGATTTCAGCACCTCTGGAGTAAAGCCCACTAAGCCAAGCTTGGTATCCACCCATGATCTGTTCTCCCTCCTTTAGTACTCTGGCTGTGCACAGCAAGGAAAGTGTTGTCATGGGTGCCCTCAGCATGAGGGGATGCTGGGCTGACATGGAAACAACTGCTGTAGCCTCTAAATAATCCTGGCACAGGGAGTGTATAGCAAGGTGTTTTCAGAACAGGAACAGTAAGAGGAAAACAGAAGCCAGCAATGCTGTTGGCACGACAGAACGCACCAAATGCCAAGTCTTTTTGTATTTACGGACTCATGCAGTTTATGGGCTTAACCAAACGCTTCAGTGAGAGAAAAAGAATAAACAGTGGAGTCATTAATTTATAAATCTTGAGACTAACAGAAAGAATGATTGGACCGTAATGGTGAAGCTGTGTTCTAGTCTCTTTGGCCTTATTTTAGGGTAGTTTAATCCTTCTCTTGCTTACAGACTTCTTAAGCAACATTTGGATCTAAACTCTCTCACATAAAGTCTGACAAGCAAACCGATAAAAACACAGAATTGAACAGTACGAGAGCCCTGGACTTTGACTGAGACAGCAATCAGGCAGTCTACATTTTGCCGTGTTCCTTGATGGGGTGAGAATAGCACTCATACAGGTGTTATTCTTTGCCCTTCCTCATATGAACTTGAGTAATGAAAATGGAAACAGCACATAAAGCAACTCTGGCTATTCCAGTGACTGAACTGAAAAGTTTTCCTCCAAGGGATTTGATAATTGAGAAAGCAGATTAGAAAAAAAGTGGCATAAAATATTACTGTAACCTCTCTGAGACTAGAAAATGTATTACATGGACTAATAAGCAACAGGAAGAGACTTTACATTTCCCTTTACACTTACATTTCCAGTTATATAGTTACAAAAGAAGTGATTAGGAGGTTATTTGATTTTTGGGCTCGCAACAAAAAAGACAGAAAACAGAAGAATGCAGAGAGTTCAAATGCAAGGGTAAGATTCAGGCGTTGCACACTCCTAGTTTTAGTATTAGCAAAAAGGATGACTGATCTGTTACTCAGTAGATTATTCGGATGTTTTATTATTGATATTAGGATTTTGTGTGCCAGTGCTGAACTGTTCAAGCCCTGCTGCTTGTAAGGTTTGAGCTTTTGGATGCATTAAGTGGGAGACTGCTGAATCCTGATAATTTCCACCCACTACTCACTATAAGTAAGAGGTAGCCAGATCAATATTACTTGGCTTGACACCATCATAAGCAAACTATATTTAGGCTGTATTTTGCTGTTTGGGCTTTGCATTAAAGACAGCAGAATAAAAGTAGGTAAAGAGACTATGGCCTTTCAAGGTATCAGGAGCCGTGAGGCAAGACAGATGGGACTGTCAGTATCTTGGAGGATAGGTTTGGACTTAAAAACTTTTTTGACTGCTTGCAGAAATGCTCTGAGGAAAAAAAAAAAACATTCAATAAGGAAAACTGAAAGATGTTTCTGCCAGGCAGGAAGAATCAGCTTCACAACTATGGGAGGAAAGTAACTTGTCCAGGCAGGAGCTCTGCAGAGAAGGACCCAGAGGTAGACAGGTCACAGTGAAAACCAGCAGTCATTTGCACCACTGTATTGCAGAAAGTTAAACGCAGCACTGACATCAGTAGGCTGAGATAGAGGGCTACACTTCTCGTGAACTGTACCTGTCCAGTGCACACAGATCTGCTCCCAGGTCCCATCATCTCCACACCTGTTTCCAAGGCTGGGCACTGCACCTCACAAAATATGGCCAGAAGACAGTACCAAGAGGGAAGAAGATGGAATTATTCCATCTATAAAAAAAAAAAAAAAACAAAAGACTGGGGAACTCATGAAAGCAGTTTTAGGATATATCACACACACAATGTTAGGGGTTGGAAGGGATCTCAAAAGACCATCTAGTCCAACCCCCCTGCCAGAGCAGGATCACCCAGGGCAGCCACACAGGAACGTGTCCAGGTGGGTTTTGAAAGTCTCCGGAGGAGACTCCACAACTGCTCTGGGCAGCCTGTTCCAGTGCTCTGCCACCCTCAAAATGAAAAAGGCTTTCCCTAATATTTTTGTGGAACCTCCTGTGCTCCAGCTTGCACCGGTTGCCCCTTGTCCTGTCATTGGATGTCACTGAGAAGAGCCTGGCTCCATCCTCCTGACACTCACACTTTACATATTTATAAATATATAAAGGAGGCTTGGATATATAAGAAGGCTTTGGATATATAAAGGCTTGGAGGAAAGGAGGAATTTACCTTAGTGTAATAGTGTATAGAATAATGTAGGAAATGGGTTTACTGAAGAGCTGGGAAGATGCAGTTCAAACACAAAATAAATGCTCTTAAGGGTGAAGGTAGAGAAAAAGAGTTACAGCTTGCACCAGGAAGCTGTAAAGTTTCCAGCATCCAGAAACACTTTGGCCAAGCATCCTTCAGAAAGGAGAGGTAATACTGATTCTGCCTTAGGTGGACCTCAAAAATCTCTCAGCCTACTTCCGTGACTACACAAATTATCTTTCCTTACCTCTGGTGAGCTATGCCACTCTGGACGGTAATATAGAAATTAGAAAGTCAGCGGTAATACTGCAAACAACAGTTCCAGCACATGCTAGAAAGACTAGATTTTCTTTTAGTCTTATTAGGATAAATACAGAACAAGGACATAATTTAAAATGAAGGAGATAGTGCCTTTACTGGCAAAGGTGGCATGTATCTGCATGGTCAGCATACTACTTTTTACAGCAAGTTATCATCTAAATCCATCATTGATACCCTATGCTGGAGTTTCTTGTTTTGCTTTGATTTTTCATTCACAACAGCTTATGTCCCATAAAAAAATCTGGAAGAACAGAGCATTACCTATCCAGCCCTGAGAGAGATGGGCAGTGTTCACTCAAGAGATATCCATATCCCCAGCACCCCTGCCATAAAAGTGGACAATTAATACAGATCGGATGCCTATGGTGAAAGAAAAACTTCAAAGTGTCCTCCGCCAAGAGACTAAACATCCTTCTATGAATGTTTTCTAGGCATAATGAAAATACGCACGTATTACTTTTGAGAAGTTGCCACACTACAGCTAGACACATAAACAAAATGCCACATGCCTTACATTGACACAGGCACATAGTACAAAGGTACCCACAAACCCACAAAAAGGGAAAGGGGAGGATTCTGCAGCTGTTACAAGAAGAACCAGAGATTCTGTTTTAGAATTATTTTTCACTGACATGCAAGTCATTTGGGACCTTCATGGATCTTGGCCTTAAAAGATCAAGCTACCATTTCACTTTTGGTAGGATACATACAGCAGGAGCAGAACAGTGCTGAGACTCAACACCAGCACTAGCCCCAGGACACACCATTTGCCTCTTGGAACTGCCTTTTCTCTGCAAACCTGCCAAGCATGTGCAACAGTCTCAGGCATTCCCTCCACAGACTTGTGTAGCGGTGCGCAGTTACTGGCTTGATTTTGATCCAAAAGTGTTTACATGTTTCCCACACAGTACACTTTGATGCCTTTTAAACATACCCTGAGCTTGTACTTGCCAAAAGAATAAATACAGCCTTGCTTTCATTCATATTTTAGTTGTGAAGCATTTAGTTCAGAGTCATTTGCCTAACAATTTAGCAAGAGGTAAATGTAGGTAATAAGATAAATAGTGAACATGTTAAATGTGCATATCATTGTCTTGCAGAGCCATTTACCTTAGCAAAATTCTGTGTTATGTTGAAAGAAATGGAGCTGAATCACAACCTCTTATGGTGTTATCTTATACACACATTCTTTATGGCCCATAAGCACTTCGGTTTCCTACAGTATGAGCTCAGAGAAAGGTAAAAAGGACTGAACTGCTATTTGCTGTTGACTAAGTTGAAAGCAGAACAGTGAGTGATGCTAGTGACTGTCAAAAGTCAACACATCTGGATCCACTGCCTTGGGTTTAGAGAACATCTCCCTCCATATGTTATACCAATGCCTCTCATCAGCAATCTGATACACGCTCTATAGGATATCCAGCATATAGGAAAAAATTATTTAGATGATACCACGAGACACAGCGACCCATGACACTTTGGCCACCTTCTATCACTAGAGTGCTACAGGTATTTTATTTATTTTTTTAAAGAAAGGCATCTCAAGTGCATTACCAGCAGAATAACGCGTAGCCAGCAGTAAAAGGCAGGCCTAGTCCATCGAGTTCGTTAATTCTGTTTCGCCACTTAGAAATGGTTCTGTCTACAGTATGCGTTGGTCCTAGCTTTAACTCTTTTTATTTTTAAGTGCAAATGTCTTGAATTTGAAAAATAAAAAGTAAATAGCATAACAAAGCTGTGTTAACATTAGGAGTTGTGTTTCAGCAGTTCACATTGAATGGGTATTGGCATTATGTTCACTGGTGCTAGAATACCATGGTGATGGGCTCTGAAGAATTACCAAAAATAGATTAAATGCATGTGGCAAGTGATAATAAGCACAAAATGTTTTCCATACAGAAAAACGTCACAGGAAAGTAGAATAACACATTCTATAAATCAGCTCAACAGATCAACAGCTTCCAGGCAGAATACTCAGGGATCTGAATGTGTAGTCAGGGCTGAACTCCTAAGCCCAAAATTGCCAAGAAACCAAATTTGGCAATAGTGTCTGCACCTAAAGAAATTCAGACTGAGGAGACTGGCACAGGATCTGCTGCTGCTAGCAAAAATGTATGAAAGCAGCTGAGAGGTTTGGATTTAAAGTAAGAGACATTAATCACTGGGTAACACGTACCAAAGTAACTGCATCTTTCCAAGCTGCTGGAGTCTCATTCCTTTTTTGTATTGAGTCAATCAAAATATTAAAAATGTCATTCTCTGAAGCTGTGCTGAGCCAGGCAGCTTGTTCGCTGCCGTATAAAACAAATCACTCGAAAGAGCCTCACTGAAGCTGCCCACTGATTCAGCAGGGTGCTTGTACGGAGAATTAAAGACACGTGCAAGCACCAGCAGCAATCATGCGGGAATGACAGGAGACGGCGCACCCCACTTTCTCATTATCAACCACTGTGCTGCATTACTACAAAGTGCAAAGGGACATGAAACGCCTGAAACAGCACCACTACTCGCTCACAACTGTCAGCAACATTTTGCTCAAACCATCCCTTACGGAGAAACATGCACAGCAAAAGCATTTGTTTATGAAAACAACAGCTACCTAAAATCACGTTGAAAATTCATTAAACCGGGCCGATTTACCGCTAGGGAGGCAACACATATATAGACACATATATAAGCATTTAGGTTGCTGCTGCAGATGCTAAACCCGAAGTGTTGAGAGTTTCTGAAGCAAAACTTCTAATACTTCACAGCTTGCAAGGGGTGGGGTCTCCAGGAAGGAGGTACCAGAAAGTCACCAGGAAGGGATATCGCATCGCGTAGCAAAATGGCAGAGGCATTCAGAGGAAAGCATGGGGAGCTGCCTGACAAGCTCTGGAGCAAAAGATGCCAAATACAGCTGCTCGCAGAGGACATGTCCCAGATTTCCACAGCTTCAAAGCACTGAAGTTGCTGGGGTCAACACAAAACATTCAGTGCCAATGAGCCAGAACAGCTCTTCTGAGGGAGACAACAGCAGCAGTGTCCTCCCAAAGTCAGTGGGAATTTTAATGTGCAGGAGCAACAGAGAGATCTCATTGCAAACTCTGTCCAAGTACTGACAAACTATACTGGGTGGTTTTTGGGTACAGTGGTCTTTGCACTAAACTCTGCACCAAAAGTCCACCATCCACCCTCTGCTTCCTTGGGCAGCTGTGAAACAGGGCCTCCAGAGTGAAATCTTCTGAAGACCAGCAATTTAAGGACTCAAAACCTGCTGGCCCTCTCAGTCTTCTCTATATGAAATGAGGTAAAACCACAAAACCTGCTGTTTTCTCCAAAATTATTTCCACCTCCTGCTAGTAAACAGGACAAGAGACTGAAGGAAGTGCAGCAAAAACAAAAGCCAAAATCTGTCCCAAACCCCAGTGAACTATTTAGGAAATTAATTTATCCCAGCAAAAAGATGGTCCTCAGCACTTCAGATATCTTTTTGGAGTGTGGAAACGCTGACAGGATACGCAGCTCCAATCTCCATGCAAGACAGTCCTTTGCTTAAGCACTTAACTCTTGGTCAGAAGAAACAGATTTTCTTTGCTTTCAAAGCAAAGCTTAAAACCAAAGCTGATTGGGATAATGGGGCAAAGCTTTTGCATGATTTATGGATCCCACTTGATCCTGAGGACACAGCGTCTTTCTCACTGACCCTCACACCTTAGTTCAACCAGGTAAGAGGAAGAAGATCAACATGAGATCTCAGATGTTGTGGCCACCAGAGAGCTGATCTGGCTTCATGGTAACGCTCAGAGGATCCATATGGCAAAGGCCCACTGCGACACGGGCTGGCTTTACTGGGGAATAAGTGTGGCCTGGATATCTGTCAACTTGGGCTACACTACAGAAATTCTCAGGTGACTTAAATCAACTTTACAGTTCCTCAATGGCATAGGAATAGCAAGATGTATGCAGGATCTATAGCAACAAGAAAGCCTATAACAGAAATATATATGCTGCACTAAAGATAAAAAATTAGCAAAGGGAAAGATATGAGTTTGCTGCTCGCCTCCATCTTAGATAATAAAAAGCACAGTATAAAATACAAAATATTGTTATCATTGCAATACTTCACATTTTAATCTGAAAGTGTGCTGACCAACAAAATCAAAACAAACCAAACTGTTGGTGCTTGCTGAGCTTTCCCTCAAAGAGCAGGGCAGGAGATTGTCACTGTGTCTCAGGTAATGACCCCCAACCCTGCATCCTGCCCCTGGCAAGGGCCGACAGCCAGCTATCCTATTCAGAGCAAAAACCCACACATCTTGTATTTAAAAACTGTGTGTTGACCAAAAGCTTCCACAAGTACTGAAATACATCACAGTATCAGCAAACAAGACAGGACTAGACCCAGATCAGGGCCCTGGCTGTATAACTTGCCCTTCAGGACTTCTTCTTTCCTCCCTCCTCCTGACCCAGCAGTGCCACACTCGGCTCAGGCAGAGATGCCGCAGCACGACACGTTACCACAGTACTTTTCTCTGGTGTAAGCGGAGGACTTCGTACCATAGGGGATGCAGTGCCCACTTACGAGCCTTCCGCCTGCACGTTACCTTTGTGTGCTGCCATACAAATGATCCGTTCCCAGGATCAATGCTTTTGTAGTACAGCAAGCACAAGTGTCAAGTGCAAGGGCGCAACACATCCTGAGAATCCTCAGGACAACATACAGGGCTGTGCCTGGCAGCTGTGGTTCCAGATGACCAGAAGGCATGAAAAGATGTAGGACAGACAGTAACTGCAGCACAGAGCTACAAAAACACATAGACAGCTTTACGATAAGATCTGAAGGGGATGTCTGACTTCTGCTTGGAAATTTCCCAGCTCTTGGGCCTAATATGCTCAACACAGGGTTCAGGAAAGCAAATGTCTGTTATTATCACAAAATATGGCTCTGAGACCACAGAACTTGGTTTCGCCATCTCATAATCTTCACCAACATAAAAGTTTCCACATGCAAATTCTGATATTCAGCATTAAAATTAACTTGGGAGACAGTAACACGAGGAAAAGGTTTTCTGAAATTAGCACAAATAATACTCCCAACTGCATGCTAGTTAAGAAATTAGCAAACCCAAAATTTCAGTCTAGGTAGAAGAGAGATTTGCAGTACAGAATTTAGATCACTAGTTACTGTTATTATTCAGCCAGACCTGATCTTCTCACTTTCACTGTCTGATGTCTCCTGGGAGCTCTCTAGGACTCTCCTTCAGCTGGTCTATCTTCACAAAAATTTGAGAGGCTTCAGGGTGTTGATGAATTGTTTCCTTATTAGAAGGAGGGATCTCCACTGACAGGACTTGGTTTCAAGGAAGTAAATGGGGAAAAGGAGCAGTCAAGCTCCCCTCCAAGAGTTTGCCAGGGAAATCCCACTCCCTGCTTCCCAGCAGCACCTTCTCTTTGCTATCCAGAGCAACTTAAGCAAGACCTAAAACTTCAGAATGTTTCTATTTCTTCTAACACACCAGATCCATCAACATTCAGTGATCCAAAAGTCAGGAGCCTTCTCAGGCAGAGCTTCCGTGGAGACACACACGCGTGCCTTTGAGCAGTACCGCGAATTTTATGTCTCTCCCCACCCTTCTGCAGCCGCAACGAGCGTGCCCCCTGCACCCAGGACAGGCCAGCGGTGCCCGCAGGACCGCGCCACCGCCGCCGCCGTCCCGGTACGGCGGAGCCCGGCGCGACGGGGCCGAGAGAGGGCGCCGGCGGCTCAGGCAGCGGCGGGGCTCACCGGGGCCGCCTCGCCGGGGCAGGGACCGGGCTGCGGGGCGGCCACAACCGGGCATCTCTCCGGCTGCCGGCCCGAGAGATGCCCGAGGTCAGGCGCGTCCGCAGCTCCCGGGTTTCAGGCGGAGAGCGAGGCTCTTGCGAAAACAGCCACGGGAAAGTGAGAGTCGGACACAGGGCTTTGCTTTTTTATTATTTTTTTTTTAAATGTATGTACATACACAAACGTCCTTCGAAGCTTTGAAGGGCTAAATTCTCATAGGAAATTGCACATATTTGAAAAAAAATCAATAAGTCAACATTCAAGATTTATAGGAAAAGACCATCACAAAAAGCAACTTTCAAAGCACAGTTGTTCACCATGTGTTTACATCTAGTTTGGAGACACTGAAAACAACTTCAAAAATTCTTTTGCCTAATGCACTCTCCAGTGACAGGAAAGCTGTCAGCCAGCTCTGCCTGCCCAAAGCCTCTTTTTCAAGCCAAGGAGATTCAGAGAAGGCAGCTGCACCAGTAGCACACCCTGCCTCCTGCCACCACAGCTCAGGGACATGGAGTCCCCAGCCAGCACTCCTGTTGACGTTGACATCTATATACAGATGAAGACTCCATAAAGGAAGAGACTCAGTCTCTTCAGCTCCACACAAAGCAAGTTCAACTACTTTGTATTTCACGTAGTCCTGAAAAACATTCCTCCTCTTTCACAGGAACAATTACTCTAGAATTTCCTTGAGTATAAAGGAAAAAAATCAGCTAAGAAAAATGGTTTTATAAAGTCCTGTAGGCTAAATGGAAGTCTGGTCCCCGTACACTAACATGACTTCTTAATATTTCATTATATAAAGTACTGTTTATTCTGCTCTGTTGTCTATTTTGCAACTAGGTGTTCTCCTGAATGTAGAGCAGAGAGTCAAGACTACACTTCATATTAGCAAATATCGCATAGCTGAACCAAGAGACGATTTCAGTAGCCTTTAATAGTTCTTTCTAAGTTTTTCCAACAAACATTTTTAGACCACCATCTTCGGCTTATACAAAACATTGTGATGGCTTCTAAGTAATTTTGGCCTGAAATACATCGCTGATGTGGTGTCCAGAGCAAAGTCAGGCCTACAACTCAGTTTCAGAAATTAAGTTAAGGCTTCTGTCCCCAAAACAGAAACTGCAGGGCCAGAAAAACCAAATTATGTTGCATATCCCCCAAGGAAAGCCTCTGTTTTCCTGCAGTCTCACTCATCTTCTGAGTCTCCAAACCAAGATATATACCTAGTCTGATTCAAGGTTAGGCATAGTGCTAGTGTTTGCTTGAGGAGAACCAGGACTCTTACCAAATTTTATATGTCCTGCTGGAAAAGAGGACCCATGTCAGTGAACTTTCCCTCAAATTTTTGACCCCAAACACCCTTCTGCATCACTTCCTACATTAGCATGAGGGATCCCAGAAACAGAAGTTTCAAGAGAATGATCAGTTTGGCAGTTATCAGTCAATTCAAACATCCTGTGCTTCATTTTGGCCTCAGCTGTACTCCTCAGCCACTGGGGTAGGACTTGGGTTCCCTGTAGCAAGTTACACACAAGCTGCACATCTGAAATTATTCCCATCTCATGCCCTGAAGAGGTAAGCTCAGAGAAATAGCAGCCAACGCCACATACCAGCAGCTTCTACTGAGCACAGAGACTTTCCCAACCTGTGGGCCTGCCATGATTAGACACAAGTTGAAAGGATCATACAAAGCTGAAGATGGCCTTCAGTAGAGCAAAATACTTTCCACTTGATTTTGGCTTGAAAAGGACTCTTATCTGTTGTCAGTCTTTCAGACTCACACCTCCTGAATATATGCAGCAAGAGCTGGAATTGTTACTCCAAAACCTCAAAAGGAAGCTACATTTTTAAGTAAAGACAGGCTCCTAATCCACAGCCTACACAAGAGTTAAGTTTAGCAGAAAAGAAACTACATAAACTATGAAATAATTTTACCAATCTAGAAAACCGGCTTATGGCCATCACTTGCAAATTCAAAGGACTTCTTAATTGTGATCTGAACCAAGTTCCCAGGGTGCTGTTCAGAGGTGTAGGACTAGGGGTCTCCAGAAGAGAAGCTGCAGAGTCAGGATTACTACAAAGTACTGGAAAATGTGGGAGAGTAATTGCTAGACCACTCTCCATCATCTTTGCCAAGTCTTGGGAGACGGGAGAGGTGCCTGAGGACTGGAGGGAAGCAAACGTCACTCCAGTCTTCAAAAAGGGCAAAAAGGAGGACCCGGGTAACTATAGACCGGTCAGCCTCACCTCCATCCCTGGGAAAGTGATGATATGCCTTCAGATGGCACCAAGGATAAGTCATTCCAAGGATAAGAGGGTCATTAGAGACAGTCAACATGGCTTCACCAAGGGGAAGTCGTGCTTGACTAACCTCATAGCCTTTTACGAGGATATAACAAGGTGGATAGATGATGGCAGAGCGGTGGATGTGGTCTACCTTGACTTCAGTAAAGCATTTGACACAGTCTCCCACAGCATCCTTGCTGCTAAACTGAGGAAGTGTGGTCTAGACTCTCGGGTAGTGAGGTGGACTGTGAACTGGCTAAGGGGAAGAAGCCAAAGAGTCGTGGTCAATGGGGCGGAGTCTGGTTGGAGGCCTGTATCCAGTGGAGTGCCTCAAGGGTTGGTACTGGGACCAGTATTATTCAATATATTCATCGATGACTTGGATGAGGGACTAGAGAGTACTATCAGCAAGTTTGCTGATGACCCCAAGCTGGGAGGAGTGGCTGACACACCAGAAGGCTGTGCTGCCATCCAGCGAGACCTGGACATGCTGGAGGGTTGAGTGGGGAAAAATTTAATGAAATATAACAAGGGTACATGTAGAGTCTTGCATCTGGGTAGGAACAACCTCGGGTTCCAGTATAAGTTGGGGAATGACTTATTAGAGAGCAGTGTAGGGGAAAGGGACCTGGGAGTCTTGGTGGACAGCAGGATGACCATGAGCCAGCACTGTGCCCTTGTGGCCAGGAAGGCCAATGGCATCCTGGGGTGTATTAGAAGGGGCATGGTTAGTAGGTCGAGAGAGGTTCTCCTTCCCCTCTACTCTGCTCTGGTGAGGCCCCATCTGGAATATTGTGTCCAGTTCTGGGCCCCTCAGTTCAAGAAAGACAGGGAACTGCTGGAGAGAGTCCAGCACAGGGCAACTAGGATGATTAAGGGAGTGGAGCATCTCCCTTATGAGAAAAGACTGAAGGAGCTGGGGCTCTTTAGTTTGGAGAAGAGGAGACTGAGGGGTGACCTCATTAATGTTTACAAATATATCAAGGGTGAGTGTCACGAGGATGGAGCCAGGCTCTTCTCGGTGACAACCACTGATAGGACAAGGGGTAATGGGCTGAAACTGGAACATAAGAGGTTCCGCTTAAACTGGAGAAGAAACTTCTTCTCAGTGAGGGTGATGGAACACTGGAACAGGCTGCCCAGAGAGGTTGTGGAGTCTCCTTCTCTGGAGACATTCAAGACCTGCCTGGACACATTCCTGTGTAGCATAATCTAGGCGTTCCTGCTATGGCAGGGGGATTGGACTTGATGATCTTTCGAGGTGCCTTCCAATCCCTAACATTCTGTGATTCTGTGATATGGGTACATGGAGACCGTGGAGTCTTTTTCTTAACTTTGACAAGAAGCGCTTTTTGCTCTCTTTTCCAAACTGAAGGGCTAAGTAGGGCCAGAAGGCACAGTCAGAGCTACAGGTAGGTTTTTACACCTTCTGTAGGGTGTAAGGTGGAGGGTTGGCTCTTGGGATATAAAGACCCTCCCTGTTCCTACTTAACCTAACCCTCAACCAGTGCTTCATGCTGGGTCAGTCATCTCTAGGCTGGAGGCTGTAGGAGGGTTTCATTCAGGCTGCTGGGAAGATCTCAGGGATTGCTGACAATGATTGCTCTACTTATCCCTGAGGGAGGGGGACCTTGTGACAGCAAGGCCAGAGAGCAGAATTAAGACCTTTTCCACAAAAGTCTTACTCCATTGTCACTCGTTATCCCAGCTCTGGAGGACCCAAAGATGAAGCAGCACCTTCAAGTCCAGGTTTCCCCCAATCCTACAGTCAACTTTTACTCCAGCCTTAACCATAGACCACAACCAGTCCAAACTATACAAAACTCAATCAATCTCTGCTGGTAGTAGTTTATTATAGCAGTGCAGGCTCAGCAAGATAACTGCAGAGGACAGAAGTATGCAGAGAAGTTTGATATAGAGAATAGAAAAGTCCTAGTGAGGGGAAAAAAAGGCAAGGAGGGAATGAGCTCAGTATTTCCCAGGCATTATCAGCAGACCTAGACACTACCAGTAGGAATGAAAAGGAAAGTAAGATTTGGTTAAGGACATGTGTGAAAGGGAAGCCTGATGGATAAGAGGACTGAAAGGAACAGAAAAAGCAGGAGAAGGATGATTCGTTGTTTTGGGGGTTTTTTTTGTTGTTTTGGGTTTGGTTTTTTTTGAAAAAGAGGTAAGAGGAAGGGCGAGAACCAAGACTATATCTGTCACTCGTCTCTACCCACCCACTCTGAGAAGCTTCAAAAGAGATTTGGAAAGAGACAGGAAAAAAAATGACTGTCAGATATTACTGTTTCCCCCACTGAGTCATGGAAGGAAACTACTGATACTGTAAACTAGTACTGTAAGGTCAGACTCTATTCGAGTTTTACTAAGGCTCACTGCAAAAGGAACAAGTATTCGGTCGTGAGGATTTGTCCCTTTTGTAATACTTGTTGTTACTGTAGAACCAGGTCACTAAGCATGTTTGGAAGAAGCTGTCTTTATTTTAACATTTCATGTGAGTGCTGATGGTTCTTTTCTTCCTCTCTTCCTGCATCTTTGTTTTTATTGCAAGAGACGCTTAAGAGAATTACATAGAGGAAGAGTAGAAAAAACCTCCAGTCTTCACAGTGCTACTGGATACTTGGGCTACTCCAACTACCATAATTGCTGTGCCACACAAAAACAATTGTTTTAGAATCTTGTCCTTTCATCAAATTAGTGAGGGTGACGGAACACTGGAACAGGCTGCCCAGGGAGGTTGTGGAGTCTCCTTCTCTGGAGATATTCAAGACCCGCCTGGACACATTCCTCTGTAGCATTTTCTAGGTGTTCCTGCTCTGGCAGGGGGATTGGACTTGATGATCTTTCGAGGTCCCTTCCAATCCCTAACATTCTGTGATTCTGTGATAGTCACTCACGGTTGTCACCATATATGTGGCCTTTTCAGACACAGTCACCATCAATCTTGTCAGTGCAGTACATATACAATGGGTGGAATTACTTCCACCAAAACAGCACAGGCACCCTAATTCCCACAGGAATACAGCAAATAAAAAAAAAGCAGGAATTGGCTGCCTCCTCCCAGCCCCCTAGGACAGCATCCTTACGCTTCCTGCACTGCCCAGACCCAGCAGCCCAGATGGAAAAGCTCAGTCATGTTTTGGGTTTTTTTCTATTTCCCACCTGAGCTAAGCAGGTAGAACACCACAAGATTCCCCAGCTCCCAAAACAGAGGCACATGCTGGCCATCCAGGTGCATTACATTTTTCAATTGACAAGCCCTTTTGGAAAGGTAAGATGCCACCTAACCCCTTCTGCCCTTCTGGAGAAAGGGAAACAACAGACACTGGGGATCCAGGTGTAACAGGTGAAGGAGCAATACAGGCTGGAACATGGATTCTTGGGGAACTATTAGCTGTGTCCTGCTGTTTGTTAAGTTTTTTATTACTCTCTTTTTATTTGCTTGTTTGTTGGTTCCCCCCCTCCCCGTTTTGCTCAGGCATACCCACTACATCTTTGCACCCACCCATCACAGTGGACACAGGTAGAAAGCTCTCACCCCGCTTCAGGGGTTAAGGCATGAGATGATTGTGTACATCTGCTACAGCAACCCACTATGCAACCACTAAGCAGCTTTCCAACTCGGTCATCTTAAACTACTTACACCCATAGGTCTCAAGGATCTCTATCCAGCTCATCTGATTCACAGCACCAAGTCTGAGCCAGCCTTGGTTGAGTATAGTTCAGCAGGACACTTTCTCAAGAACATCCCAGTGCTAGTAATGCCTGCCCAGTTAAGGAAGTCAGGCATACCAGGAAAAGACACTGGTGACCCTGGAAACTGTCCCCTTCTCCCTCCACTAAGAAAATGGAGCAAAACACAACTTGACACACTATGCATTTAATCCAGTGATGCATGGAAAAAGGTGACGCAGTAAAATTGCGGGGCAGCATCATGCACAATCCTGTAACAGACAGGGAAGTCATGGCTGGAGGCAATACACCTGGTGGCAACCTATGGGCAAGCAGAAACGCAGGCATCTGCTGTTGACAGAAACACAGAAGAACCTCAAGTGTGGAATCCCTCCACCTTTTCCTGACAGTAGCTTTAAAGGCTGCTTAATAGCTTTGCCATTTTACCAAATAAAATAACTTGTGACGTTACAGAAACTGGCCAGATGGTATATGCAGTGTATCACCATAACATATAGCATGGCTGAACTTCAAAACATTCCTGCCAGAGGTCACTGGCCAGAAAAAAATGTATTTTCTTCTCATCTGGGTTTACAGGTATTGATGAATTGGATGACATGATGATGATTTCCAGCAGGGGAGTGATATTGGTCTCAGTTTCCACACCAAAAGCAGCCATGGAAAAGAGCAAAGAATATAATGACTCAGTATCACAGGGCAGAGACTAATTAGGAGCAGACCAGGAGCAAGAAGTGGTCTCTGGAAGAAGGTGCTTTCATGAGAAGAGCATGATCTTACTCATCGCCTGTCTTGATCAACTACAGAGGTTTCCATGAAACAAATGTTAAGGTTGCCTCACTGTCACAAACTGAAAAATGCTTTGGTGGGTTTTGTTGTTTTAGAAGTGGTGACTCTGTCTGGGATGTTACCTATTCTTTTCTTCCAGCATCCAGTTTATCATGGCAGGGAGAAAGCCCCCTACAGTAGAAAAAATCTCACTGTACAGCAGGAGGTGCTCCATCAGTCAGTGCCTCCATCAGTTCAGTTCACCAAGGCCATAGACCAAAGTTATTAAGAATATGAGGAGAGCACCATCCTTTCACTCAATCAACACAAATTAGCTACAGGGTCATTTCAGAAATTGCTTCTTTCAGTATACACTATTCTCTGCAGTGATTTCACGCAACTAGTGAACTGACAGCACCTCTGTTTTCACTGGATCAAAAACACTAAAAATACACTTCATCTAATTAGTTATCACACTACCCTATCAGCAATGTGGATATTATTCCTGCTGTAACAAAGCAGTCAGTATTCCAGGTTTATCAGAAAAGTACACTGAAAGATATTTCTTGTCTTAAAAACCATTTAGCTGATTTTTCTAGGAATATATTGAGAAATGCTGTCAAAACTAAGATCTGAATCAAAACCGGGATTTGAATCTGGCTGTTCTAGTGCTCCTGCCTGTTCTTAATAGGATTCACTGGATTGCCTTCTAGTAACTTTTTTCCTTCTGAAAAAATCTGTTGCTTACATAAGGAAGCTTAAATACTCTAAAGCCCAAGAATTGATTTGTTTATTTTTAACTAAAACAGCAAGTGCATTTTTCAGGAGCTGATGTATACCCATTAATACTGAGAAAAGCTTTTGCAATTAACATCTTTAGTTTTGCAGGGCTGATGGAAGGTACTGACTTTACTAATTTTAAAGTCTCCATTCCTCAGGATAAAACCAAAGGTGGGGAGCAGAGCAGGCATCCTCCTGCTTTCAGCTCAGCTGGGACCACAGGAGGATCTGTCAGGGTGGTTTCCCTATGAACCAAGAGATATTGGGCTGTGTGTCAAGCACTGACTGCCTTCGAGCAGCTTCCCCATCTCACATGGGCCAGGATGGACTCCTTCCTGAGATAAAAGACACTGCCTGAGCACGGCTGCTTTAAAAAACAATAATTAACTTTGGCAAAAGCATGCCTTGTAAAATATTTTGAAGGGTTTTAACAATCACCTTGTTATTTGGTGACCAGGATTTTGACAAGCAAAGGTGATAGACACCACCCACTCACCCCAGCTGAGGTCTGAACCTTGCCACCAATGCGACAGAGTGACAAGGCCCTCCGGCTCTCTCTTGCCTTGCTGGCCTGTCATTACAGCCTTTCTTGAAGGCATCAAGAACTCTGGCATCCCATAAATTCTCCTCTCCTAGGCAACAAACTGATTGACTCTCTATTCTCTACATCTCTCTGTTTTTTCATTAATTCTTAACTGTGTAACTGGTAATTCCAAACACAAGGATTTCTACTTCTGCAGCTTATGGTTTTCTGAAGCAGCCAAAGGGACTTATGAACTCAAACCTCCCTGCAGCAGTGTTGGCCAGGCTTTTGCCAGATCAGCCCAGCTAGGAAACGCACAGAAAGCACACGGAACTCTCTGGATGACCCCCGTGAGTGCCCACACAAGATGAGAAGGCTCGTGGCAATATGTGGTGGGATGAAAATAGTGATGAGTGGGGACAGATCCCTTAATTTATTTCGAAAATTCCGTTCACAGTCAGTTAAATTGTTTCCTGAGCAGCTTGGCCATGTGTGGGAGTAGGTCCTCAGTTTTACACCCCATGGCAGTTTGGGAGGATGTGTCAGCAATGGTACCTTGTGAGCAGTGGCACAAGTGGGAGGCAGTGCTACGTACGGTAGCACATGCCCCACCGCGACAGCCCTTTCCCATCTTCTCAGAGGGCACAACTCGTGAGAAGTACCTAAGAGCTGCTTATGCTGCATCGTCAGACCTGCGTCCTTCAAACAGACTTGCCAGAATCTCACACCACAACCAATGCTGTGCAATGACGACATGAGTGTTGTCCCCACTGGCAGCCTCAGACTCTTGTGTGGGGCATGAAATCTCCTAGCTAATTCCCCAACATCCCCTTATCTAGAGAAGGACATGTTCCCACAATCTCAAAGTTCATTCCGCTCTTGTGACAACTGCAGACACTGCTATGGAGAAAACCAATAAATGTGACAGACACTTTCTCTCTCTTTCTCTAGCGAGAGACTTTCTCTCTGGAGAAGGTCATCACCAATCTTCATCACCAGAAATAAGGAGACGCGTGAGACCAAGAGGCTTTCTCAGGTCTTGCAGCAACCTCCCACAGCTGACCCCTGTGATAAACTGCAGCCTACACACCTCTGAACCACTCACTGATCTTCTGCACAATAGCTCTATAAGCCCCAAACCTATGGATAAAGTCAACTTATATATATTTCAATTACATATAATTCATTACAAATTTGTTACACTTTAAATCATAGCAGTTTTAAGCTAAAGTTTTCAGTCTTTTCCCTACCTTCTACTGGCAAGACCACCGTATTTTCTCATACACGTGAGGAAATTTTCACAAATAGTATTGGGGGAACAGGTACATACATCACTCTCTGTAGGCTGGCTAAATCGCCAAGCTTGCTGTGAGTGATGCAGGAGCTATCGGGTAGCTAAGAGAATTGAGCCTGTGCCTGCTCAGTGGGAGGCACGAGACTCCCCTTGCAAGGTGTGAGCAGATGGCTGGGTGCTGAAGCTATCTCCTTAGTGACATCCATGGGAAACAGCTGGTAGAAACCTAGGATGAGCATCAGTTGCTTGCACAATTTTTCCACAACAATTTAGCCACTTCTGGGCATCTGCAATAACTGCATAAGGCTGAGACTGTGGCACAAGACACTTGGGAGGCCACCGCTCCTCTGCAGCAACAGCTGAAGTTCAAGCACCATGTGTGTGAGCTCATCAAATGGCATTAGCCCTCTACCTTTATGCACCTGAATCATTCCTCTGCAAAGTGAACTAAAAGCAACTGGAGAAGCTGGTAACCACAAGAACTCAAGTTATAGCTCTCCTATTTGCACCGTTACAAATAGCATTTTGGGTTCAACATGTTAATGTCACTATCTGATAACAATTACCAGGAAAACCTAAGAACAGTGACACACCCTCCCTCCTCTGTTTACAAATGTCATGGTCATATGAGGTACTAGTCAAACACATCAGCAGACTAAGAATAAGCCACAGTAGGATATGTTGGTAAATATTTATTTCAAAACAGTATAGCCTTTTACATGACTAATGTTAATGTGATTTCAGAGTGAGAAGAAAACAACCACTGTTGATTGCATGCTAATTTTGCTTGCAGAAGTGAAACAGGTAACTACCACCAACACTTCTAGCAAATGCTATTAGGTGTATACCAAACATTTAACGCCTTCATTGTGTTTAATACACCACTGAGCACTAGCAAAGAACACACCTATAAGGCCCACAGGCATCATCTTGGAAGAGGAGCAGCCATTTGCAAGCTTTTTACAGGGTTCATCCTTTCAGGACTGCATGGGCTGGTTTGATGCACCAGCCAACAGAGCTCATATCGTAGAGAGGTTAGAAAACATCTGCCCAAACCTTTAAGAGGCTTTTATTACCAGTTAGATCACCATCAAACCACTTTCTCAATAGCCACTGAACCGTTGCCAATTAGTCAGGCCCCCATCAGGGAGGGATGAAGGCATGACGGCAAAGATAGAATTCTTTTTAAAATGGCTCAAAAAGTCCCAACAGGATTGCAGCACTTTGTGGGCTACACCATACTTGTCACAGGAAAGGGAGAGGGAATCTGCATATCACAGTGTGTTGCAATCGCTGCAGAAACGTCTTTCTCACTTCCTCTCTACCCTTGTTCAGAGACTCAAGGTAAGATGGGAAAGCTGCAGCTTTTGAGACATCCCATCCACAGACCCAGGACAGCAGTGGCAATACTCCTTCAGCACGGTCTATAGCCTCAGTTGCTCTTTGCTTGCTTCAATGTTTTCTCTCTAAGCATCACTCGTCTCTTTTCTTAATACTGAGAAAATCATGGAAGATCATGAACAGTTTGGATGTTATTACCACAGGGGCTGTGCAACAGGCAGTGCAGTCAAGGATCTACTGAAGCAAATGGTTCTGTGTTAGGAGAGAGAGAGATTTAGGATAAATGACTTGGAGAGGAGGATTCATGGCTCTATAAAAGTCTATGGAATGACTATTCTAACTTGGTGATACAATAATCACCAAGCAGAGATTCGTCATGTTTGGGGATTCAAGACATCTCCCTTCTTTTCCAAGACATCCTTCACTTGATCCTGGCCAGCCATGGGAAGACAGAGAAATGTGTATGGTCTGATTTGTCAACCAGTCAACACACCGTGGAGAAAAGTCAGCCTCCTTTTCCCCCTCATTAATGTCCCACGAGTTGTTTCTATATTTTTTTCCCTTCCACACACACCAAATACTTGAAAGCCATAGGCTTCCCATGCTATTGGATTTCTTGCTTTATTTAATGGCCTCTAGTATGGAAATGCTTCACAATGTTCTAATACAAATGGATAGTTTGAGCCAGTCTCCTTCAGTACATATGCTTATTTTCCTCATATCAATGATATTAAATAAAAGATGTAATAAAACAGGAAAAAAGTGTTTTCTAGTAAGGTGTTAGTACATGGTCAATGCAGACATGCTGGAAGCATTAAATATATTATAGCAAACATATTTACAAATATATTCCAGAGACATGGCCACAGTTACACTACAGAATATAAACTGTAAATTAAAAGAAAGGCAGTAGATACCAATCCTTGTGGTGGAAGAGCTATTTCAAAAACCTAAATTCAGCCACATTCTCTTTAGTATGTACTTATCAACATTCAGTATAGTCTTCCAGTAGACTACAGTCTCTACTACAGACTGTAGAAAGCCTGACACAACAGCTCAGAGAAACAAATAAATATACAGTTCATATTAAAAGAAAGGCTCACTCTGAAAACCAGCTATAATAATTAGACGCTAATACTGATAACTATGTCCATCTTCAGCCCTAGAACAGTTTTGTGCTTGCTCAGAGCTTCCAGGCTCAGTGCAAAGGCTGGAGGAGAACTACTGTCACTTTGGAACAACAAAGAGCAGGATTAATAATCCAAGTCCCTAGACTTAAGGTCCTAGACTTTAAGTCACCTACCCAAAAGCACAAGAGAATAGGAACAAGAAGAGACGCTAAAAACTTATTTCAATTCTGGCATCTCATAACTCTAATCCAGCTCCAATGCTTTCCAGGGTAGCAGACCCACCTAACCCCATCTACCACACCTGCCCATCCAACCTCATCATGTCTCCAAAACACAAAGTCAGTTCTGTCCAGTGAGCCTGCAGAACACTTAGCTCGTGGAACAGACTGAACCTGAGCACAGCATAAAACCGAGTTTAATTTCAAGTATCCAGCACAAGGAACAAAACCAAACTTCTTCCAAGCTTTGTACTTTCCATAGTAACAGGTTAACTTCTGAGCTTACCTGTAGCTGCCATACGGCTTGGAGTCCACTGCAGATTCATAACTGTCCTCACATTTCCATCACAGAGATAACAGGAAAGAGTGCTGTTCTCTTCTTTCTGGAAACAAACAAAACACAGAGGTGATTTGCAGGTATTTATTGAACACACATTTCAGTCATTTAACAAACAGCAGGGGAAGTAAGCAGGAAAACGGGAAACAAAATCAGTTTGATAATCTCCAAGCCCATTTGTCCACAATTTGCATACACAAAAGCAGTATAAGGATGCCATCCTAACACTAAGTGGTGGCCAAATCAGCAGAGGGTCCACAGAAGCAAATTCACAAGGAACTTCGCTGCTTGCCCCAAACAGTATTAGCAGTGCTTGTGCTGCTAAACAGCTGGCGCTCAAGAACACAATGACATGGAAAACACCTGATGCAATTTGAATTTATCCTTGCTAATAGGCCTTTATCCCTAGCACAGCAGGATATAATAAAATCTCCACAGTTAAATGAGCAACAAAGCAGATTCCTGCTTTTCTATATTTTGTTGTTTTTTCTTCATGGTGGCATAAGGAGCATTGAAATGGATGTTGCTAGCATTTGTTATACATTGTTTGTTTTAAGCTTATAATTTTCCTGTCCTAAAACCAACAAGTCTTGTCCACTGAGGCTCCTGTCTGGCTGCTGCAAACTGCTGAGGAGCTAACGATGCTGGAGTTTTGCAAGGCCCAACACTGGGCTCTCCAAGGCTAGAGCTTGCTGCTCAGTACTCGCTCCAGAGACTCCCATGGTGTTTCCAAAGCAGAATTACCATCTATTTTGCTTCTGTGTAAGTTTGGTAGTCCTTTTCCCACCCGTCTGTCAGTGAACTTGTATTCCAAAACACAGTTTATGCTATTTTATCTCTAAACAGCTCTTCAACAAGGTCCCTGCAAACAGGAGCATTGGTAAGGACCACAAGCTCAGCTTCAACTCAGGTGCATGCCTGATGGGTCTAGGAGGGGCCAGCAGCTCCTCAGCTCCTCTACAGGGCATGTGGGGAAGGAGGACAGCTAAAAGCACATTAAGAGAATTAAATTAATATCTCGTTGAGACTAAAGTGATCATTTCTAGAAAGAAGGGCAAGGGAGAATCACAAACCTGCACACACTGCATAGCCTCCAGATGTGCCCCCTCTGTGCTCTAATCTGTGCCAGAAGCCCCCTTAATCACCTCCTCAGCCCCTCTCAAGAGAAGAAACAAGCGTCCCACAGCCCCTTTATACCAACAGCCCCACCTGCTGGAAGGACTCAGCCAATCATGACCCAGGGTTAGAAAGGCAGTGCCCAATGGCTGCAGGGTAGGAGGTTCAGAGCCTGCCCACCATGGGGTTGCCTTTCCCTGGACCACGGGAACTGGGTCTCTGCAAAGCCAGGAAATTCACCCCAAAAAGCAGAAATTACCTTCTCTGCAAGAGTCTAAAGGAATAAAACAGTCCATGCAATTACTGGAAAAGGAGCATGCTACCCAAACACACAGGACATACTACTAGGAACACCTCAACTCCAACTGAACATCAACAGGAGTCAAAAAATGCATGAAAATGGGAGCTGCAGAAACTTGAAGGGCTGATCTCTGCTGGGTGGGCCCTGGGGAGACTTCAGGGGAAAAAAAAAAAAAAGAAAACCAGCTCCATTTAATAGAAACAGCTGCACTTGAGGTGTGGTGTTGAAGCTGGTAGAGCCAGTGTGGTGTTTCAGAAAACAGTGACAAGAAAGGGAAATTGAGAGCCATGGCAGGGCTCTGGAAAGCAGCCTGCTTCACAGAAGAAGCAGATGGACAGCTGCCGGCTTGCCTTTGCACAACAGTTTCCTGTGGCCAAAAACACACGGAAAGGGCAAAAGGCAGCAGACGGGTGTCCTGTGGGCCCAGAGGTGTGAGGGCACCAGGTGGAGGAGGGACCCAGGATACCTCTTCTTCTCTGCAGCCCCCTGGTATGCCTTGGTCTGTGCCTGTGTCCAATCCTCCCCTTCAGCACTGAGCCAGTCCTCAGAGCATCCTCCTTGCAGGCAGTCAGAGCCCAGGGCCATGGCCACTCTTCTTAGTGACATTTCCGTATGTTTTCACCACAGAGACCATTTGCCCTCATTCATCTCTCATCCCAGGAGAAGCAACTTTGTGGGGCTCCAACTCCTGCCTGCTAGTTCAAGCAAAAAAAGAATAATTAAGAATAAATACTAATTAATCTGAAACTTTCTTCGTATCGTGATCTGAGCCAGACGCTATAGCTATCTTTAACTTTAGGCGGCTTTGAGATGCACCCTCTATCCACAGCAGGCAAAACCAAGACTCCTGCTTTTGATAAAGTTAATTGTGGGCCTCAACAAGACCCATTTCTTGGCAATGCTGTGCTCTTATCTTTAAATGCTGTGAATTCATAGGTGTTTGAAAGGCCATGTATTTTGAGTGCCTCCAATGCAACAGGTTTTGTGATCAAGGAGAATTTAACCCAGCAACTTTCTCAGGTCCTGCTGGAAAAAGAGGTGGGGTGAAGATGAGTAACTTTTGGCAGCAAGGGCAGCTGTTGCAGTGCATGTATGCCTCGAGTAGAGGCTGTGCCATGAACTCCAGCCAAATGCCACAACAGGAGCACAGCCAAGGTTTAGCCTCCCAGGGCAGGGGAGAGCGAGGTGGAAGCCTTATGCTCTCTCATCTTGAGCTGGCTGAAATCTGTAGTGCTTTATATGGGTTTTAGTATCAGAGAGAAAATAATAGAACAAGGTTAAAAATGAAGATTTATTTCCCTAAGTATATCAACATTTTCAAACCTGCTTTGTTTTGATTATTTTCCTTCATTGGAAGTAGCTCAAATATTTTCTAGATTACTGAAAAAACATTTTTGAAAGCTCAGGTAACAAAACTGTGTTTTTTCGTTACAACTGTTGGTAATTATGGAGGCAATATACATAGAGAGGAAACTGTACAAACCGGATTCACTGTAAAAGCCAAGGCTTTTCATAAATGCAGCTGTGTTCTCTTGTAGAAAAATAGGTTACTCGAGGGAAAATATTTTTGGACTTCAAAAAACAGTGACAGAGATACCAAGCAACTCTTGGCAAGAGCTGTGCAAAAATAAACTCTGCCCAGTTCCATCTCTCAAGCACCTTCTGCACAACATAGTCTCGCATCAGCTAGGCTGGTAAGCAGTATCAGTGATATGATATTCACATCACTTCAGTGGGGACACATAAATTTTAACTAGGCTGCAGATGAAGTCATAAAATTAAGCGTCTATCATTTTAAAGTTGCATAAACATTATTGAAGTGATTTAATATTGTTCATCTGACGTTGGTTTCACCGCTTCTTCACTCCGGGGGAGGACTCTTCACTCTTCCCCAGGGCCATTGTGGGGTCCCTCTCACGGGAGACAAGCTTCACGCTCTCTTCTCCACGTGAGTCGTCCCACGAAGGGCAATTCATCACAAACTGCCCAACGTGAGACACCTCACAAGGGGCAGCCCACCCCTCGTGAGTCTGAGGCGCAGTCCTTCGGGGGAAACTGCTCCAGCGTGAGCCACCCGCAGCATCCCAAAAGTCCCACCGGCCAACCTGCTCCAGCGTGGGCATTCCTCTCTTCCACGGGCTACAGCTTCCGGCAGCGACTTGCTCTGATGCGGGCTTCCCACGGGCTACAGTCCCCTTTCAGGCATCCACCCACACGGTGTGGAGTCCTCGGTGGACATCTACGCGGTGATCCTCACGGTGGACATCTGCACCTCGCCCATGGGCTGCAGGGGGACAACCCGCTTCACCATGGTCTTCACCACAAACGCCTGGAGCTCATCCTCCCCCCCCTCCTTCTTCACTGACCTTGGTGTCTGCACAGATTCTCACTCCTCCATCTCTGTGCCAGCTGTTATGGCGCAGTTCTTTTTCCCGTTCTTAAATATGTTTTTTCACAGAGGCATTCCTCTGTTATCACCTTACTGATAGGCTCAGCCTTGGCCAGCGGCGGATCCCTCTTTGGAGCTGGCTGGCATTGGCTCTATCAAACTTGGGGAGCTTCTAGCAGCTTCTTGTAGAAGCCACCCTGCAGCTCCCCCCCGCTGCCAAAATCCAGCCAGGCCAAACCAAAACAAATTCGTTTGTACATCATTAACGTCATTTGTATATAGCAGCACAGTAAGTCCAAAGACATGTCCAGCAGTGCCAGCTACCCAGACGATGGCACACATCGCCATCCCCAGACCCCCTGCTGCAGAACACTAAGGGCTTCTGGGTCTGTAGGACACGTATCTCGTTTCTGAGGCCAGGACATTACCTACCCTCTTGTTACATGGGCACGTGAGGAGCTGCCTGTATGTCAGTGCATGTGGTTAGCAACTGGGTCCTGTGAAATCAAGACTATTATTGGCTGCCCTACGTACCTGACTGCGAGTGCCACACCTACCAGGACCTGCTGCCACCTCTTGAGAATGGCAGCCAGGCAAGGAGCCTGGGCTCTGTGTGTCCCCAAATCACCTCCTCAGCAGCCAAGGGAAAGTTGGAGGGGAAAATGCTCTTCCTACACAGCTAGGAAGCCTTAGAGGGCTAA
This sequence comes from Trogon surrucura, assembly GCA_020746105.1. Lineage (NCBI taxonomy): Eukaryota > Metazoa > Chordata > Aves > Trogoniformes > Trogonidae > Trogon > Trogon surrucura. The sequence continues at coordinate 33,689,957 of CM036621.1, forward strand.
TCCCTAATAATTCCAGCTTATTGGCTCTTGCCTGGAAAGAAGAGGAATCATTGGGCAGCTGTGAAGAGATGGGCCAACAACAATCATTACCTCTGCCCTCCTAGAAAAAGGCCCACAAATCTATGCTGAAGGAAAGAATGGCAGCTCCATCCCCCAGAAAAGCTGTAATAAACACTTGGTAGCCAAAAACATTGAGGATGAAGCACTGTTCCACCTTTGTGGTGAGTCCAACCCTCATCTACCTCCTCTCTGTGTCCTGTGAAGTGGCTGTGTTTCCTAAGGCAGTAAGGCAGGAAATGTGCAGAGAGAACCATATAGGACAATCAGAACTTACCTCATTCTTATCAAAACTGATGGGAATTATATAACAAATGTTTTTTGAGAACACTGCTAAATTTAATGTCTAAATTCCTCTTACATCCTTCTATTTAGGGTATTGACTGGCAGTAAATCTCCAGATATATTGATATATTGATATATTGTTCAGTAGGAAACACTGGCCTGAGCTACCTGAACAGAGTCTTGGGTGCTCGTGTGTATTTTAGGCACATAAAACAACCTTTAAAAGTCTGATCAAGAGCCCTTTCCATGAGCTGAAGGCTCATGTGCTTAGATGAGTCCCATAACCAAAACTGCCATTGTAACAAACATGCAGGCATCCTCTTTCCTGGATGTGGGTGGTTTTGATGCCTGCATTGGTTATAAGAAGCAATGTCCTGGAGAACACGAAATTTAGGAAGATGAGTAATGTATGAAGTGTGGAGGCAGTGAGAGATGATGCACATATTATGTGCTTTTATTTAATAACTTATAAATAAATATCAGTTTTCCTGAAACTGCCCCTCAGCCTAGCAATTACATGTTGGCTGACTTCTTGTTAGTGCTGTTCTTTTATAATAACAAGCTGTTCCCCAAGCCCCACATACAGAAAGTTAGACAATCAAAGTACTGTGTGTGATTTTCCATTTAATTCATTCAGTTAGTGGCAATTAAAACAATACAATTCAAAGCCTTGTGTGTTTCTCTGAAAAAATACAAAACTTTACTTGTTACTATTAATATGTACAACCTACAAGAAAGAGTTAACAAAGTCCCTTTGTCTTCCCTGTTGTAGTAATTTTCTTATCCTTTTCTGTAGATGCCCTGGCAGTCATCAATATTTCTTTCAGTCACTGTTCTTCAAAAGGTACATGCTTTTCATTCAGCTGCACAGAAATAAAAGGAATTCAGTGGGCCAGCTCCCCTTGGCGGTCAGATCCATTCCCCACAGCTGCCTGGGGAGGAATCTAGGTGAAGGTGCAGGGCACTCATCAAGAAGAGAATCAAACCTATTTAGAAGGAAAGAAGGCACCGTTTTAGCGGGCAGTTATAAAATTTCTGTTCAGATTTTACCTAGATATTTTACCAAAGTTCTTTGTTTTTCTGGAAAAGCAGTGTCTTCATGGCTACTGATCTCTGCTCACCTACTTTACACAAACAACATGAAGTTTTACTATCACTACAGAGCCATTCTTTTTTATTGTTGTATGGGGCTTCATTAATGAAACCTGGTAACAATCTAATTAACATTATACCAGTTTTGCAGGTGCAAAAGAGTACAGAAGCTGTATCTTGCCCCACAAGAAAGTGATGAGCCTTCCTAATACAGCAGCTGTGACTGTCTTCCACATCACCAAGCTCCCCCAATACTGGGCAGATATCTGTCAGCCAAGAACACGCTCAGGGTGTGCAGTGCTCAGAGAGCAGCAATATCCCTGCAGTCTGAGGATGCACTGTTTGTCCGAGTTTCACAACCCTTCCAGAGCTTCTATGACCAAGGTACATTCAATGCTGTCCCAGGTAGAAGACTCTACTCCTGACATGCTACTGTTCAGTACTTTAATTTGGTATTTCAGCTCTATTTGTTGACAGAGTCTTTGATTCAGCCTACTCCTGAAACAGAATAACAAACCACTGATTTGGATCTGCAGTCTTATTTACTATCCCACCAACATAAATGAGCATTTCATTTAGGATTAGTTCCTCCAGAATGAACTATTGTGGCTACTTTGATAAGATGGTATGAAATCTATCCAAACATTTATCAAACTGTGTGAAATCTTACTGGAAGAACAAAGTCCGCCAGGAAAATGTAACACCAAAATGTGTGTCAGAACAGAGACTCCCAAAGTCTGGTCGAAAGGGAATTCACAACTCATGTAGTGCTCACCTTTATTCTTTTATTATAGTACACAACAGCACAAAAAGGGGATGACAACGCAAAGAAAAAAAATCAGCATTTCTTTTCCAGAAAGGCAGGACTCTGCCAAACCCAGCTCCCACTACAGAAACACTTCCCAGTATTTTCTTTCCTTACAGTTACTGCAGTTCTACAAAGATGTTACACAGTGATGAATGACAAGGAAGGCAATACATCAAACAAGACACTTATTGCAAAGTTACTCCTATTAAAAGATATGCTAATATGGTACTCCTGACATATGACTTTATGTTTGAAGAATCTTGCAGTTTACATATAATCCGGGTGAAAGAAATCTAGTTGAAAGACCACATCTTCAACTGTTGATGAATGTTTCCAGCACGTCTAACAATAAAAAATCCAACCATCTCTGCTTTTCACATGTTTATTCCAAATGTGTTTTCTTACCTTAGGTCACTGTAACAGAGATAACACTAGGCAGATAGCAACTACATGTGTTCTGTAATAAATATACTTTCATAAGGCATTTCAGGGCAACTGGATTACTAACAAGCTTTATAAAACGTTAAACTTATCATCAGTGTATACCAAGGATAATGTTATTACAGTAAACTATATAGCGTAAGGCACTGTCCATGAAATGAAAGTGATATTTTGTATCACTTTAATATACTGACATTATTGACCAACTTATAAATACTGATAACATTTCCATTATCATCTACACTTAGCCTTCTTTATGCTTTCAAGTGCCCTTATGTCCAACACCTGAAGACATGCAATTCAGTTTCACAGAGTAACTCCAAAAATCACATCAAGGAAGTTCTTTATTGGTTTCTCTCAATGACTTCCATATTAAATCTGCTCTTCTATAAACACAGTGAAGGCGTTCTGTTAAGTGTCTAGTCTAAAAACACACAGCTGAAGTTAGTAGATCTTTTCAGTCCAGCAACAAAGGACCATGCAACTGTAACACAGCCAATAACTCTGCTGATGACACACGTACTGGAACAAAAATCAGTGCTGAGACCCTTAGTATCAGAAGAATAAAACCATATTTAAGAACTAAAAAAAGATTATAGAGCACGCAAAAGCAATAGGTTTGTATATAAAAGTATCTACCTTTTACCTACTCACCTTTCAGACATTTGGCTTCATTAAAGTCACAAGTATCAGTGCAAGAATGAGTAAAATGCCAGAATGTAAAGGTAAGGAAGAGGCAGACATTGTAAACCTGTTCACATTAGTGCTCCAGATTGGTACTAAAAGAATTATGAGCTACATTCATTTCAAGTAAATATAAGAATATCTATACTCAGTTCAGACCTTCTTCAGTCATCATCTGCTTGGAAAGAAAGGAAGAAATCATAGCTTCTGTACAACAGCATTCATTTTTCTCAGTGACTTAAAGTGAAAGCAGACAAACTCTGGCCCTTCTCCAGTTCAAGTCAAGGAGAGTTACATGTGTGATCCCTGAGGGTGACATCTATCCAGCCTGATATGAGGGTGACATCTATCCAGCCTAATATGGCTGCGCTTACCCACACTGGGAACTCCCAAATCAAAAGCAGTTGGCTCAAGCCTCTAGAAGAAGAAAGGTTTCACAGCAAAATATTCTTCTAAATATAGACTGGGTCCACAAACATACCATCTGTCCTTGTAACAAAAGCTTTCTTCCTTAAAGTTTGCTAGGAGACGTGATCTATAACATTCACTTCAGAAGAGCGATAGAAACTTACAGTGACCCTTCAGGCCCATGCATCTTGAATGGTTTCTGTTATGAATGGATAAGTGTTCTCCAGGCCTTCTAGAATGGGGAAACAAAGAAAAGCAAAAGACGACCTAGAGTCCTCCAGAACCTCAGCATTTCCATCTAGCTTTTCATTCAAGGGTTTCTGCCCTTGGTTATTGATACTAAACAAATCCATGGTTGCACTGAATAGTAACAAATCAGCAACAGCTAATAAAATTAAACAAAGTTAGATAGCAGCGCTGTCTTGAACAAAACAGATTCTTCCCTTGGACAGCAATGACAAGAGCAGACAGAAAAGCAGCAGATGTGTGATCACACAGACCTTCAGCTGAGAAGGCAAATGGGCAGGCCTTGGCAGTTGTGTAAATTCTGTGGTTTGGGCCTGGAAGGTTGTGGCTTCAGCCCCAGGTCCTAATTCCTCACCACAAACCACCAGAGACCTCTCTGAGTAAATGCAAGGCCAGCTCCCTCTCAGCAAGGCTCCATCAAATTTAAATATCATCCGTGCAAAAGGCCTCCATCCACGCAAAAGCATCCTGCCATAGGTGGGGCTACTCAGCACAGCAATATGTAGGTACGAATCAGCTGGAGTGCGAGATGGCTGAGACCCGTTCAGCCTGACAGCTGGAGAGAATCCCCTGACCACCTCCCATCTCTGCACGCTGCCTGTGCTGTTGGACAGTCCCTTGGGAACACAGCTCAGCTGCCTTCTCTGAATCAGACACCGAGGACTGCAGATCACTTAATATCGCCAGTGTCCTAGGAGCATTCTGACGACACTAATCGTGGTCCTCGGCCATGATCCACTAGGCACCTCCCACGCATTAGGCAAAAGGCAGCCTCTGCACATCAGGGCTATTCTAAGGAAGGCTTGTCCACCTGCAGCAGTACCTGCAGAGCAGCAGCTTTTGAACTACTCCATGTTCTGGGATGCCATTCCCAATACCTGAATGTAGCTAACAGCCTCTGTTTCTCAGCACTGGCAATGAGGCAAAACAGCACGAGCACCAGGGGTCAAAGCCACCCAATCTGTCGCCACTGGAGCTAGACAGGTGAAAACCACACGTGGGGCAGCGCCTGCTTTGCATTTTGGTGCAGATGTACATAGAGAAAAGAGTGAGGGCAGAGCTGAGACAGTGGGAAGCTTGGAGAGAAGGAGGGTGTCTGTTACTTAAAATCACTCTAAAGCACATTACAAATCTGTTAAACCATCGCGGCTTACCCTGTATTTCAGAGTAAATTAGTAACTTTTCAGAGGGAGTGAAGAAACTACCACTCCGCTTTTAAATAATAAAAATGCTAAAAAACCTACACTTAACAGCTCTAAAACTGCAGCAAGTCACCCACCAACACCCACTCCTCTTGTCAGCAGACTTTTTTCAGCTTTGCCTATTATTTGTGTCATGCCAGAGATGTTTAATGTTTGCTGTGCTTATCTGCTCAACTTTAAGGAGCCTCAGATGTTACAATATGCACCTGTGTCACTGGCCTCTTTCCCCGCAGCATTTTGATCTAAATAAGTAACAAATGCAGAGTTTCCAAAATCATTTAGATTCACTGGCTCTGAGTGCATAGCTGTAAAAAATCTGCTTTAAGACTAACATCCAATTTTATTCATGCCTGAGGCTTCACCACATCATCTATTTTTGTCAGATTAACATCAAGATCCCAGTTCTTCAGAAATGTAAAGAGTAACAGCCAATTGTAAAATGAAGATGATGTTTCCTAACCTGCCCTGCTCACATCAAGAAAGGTACGTTTTCCTAGCCTTTTCCATGGTGGATCTAATTTCTATTTGTATTTTTGCACCCACAACATGCAGCGTGTGTATTAGTCCTTCCGCCTCCCCTTAGCTGAAATGCATTTCTGATGAAACTGTGGGTGCCAAAAAGATACTAACACAAATCTCACATGTGCAAAGTGTCCCCTGGAAGACAGCTTTTACTCTGGAGGAGTTAAGAAACAGCCATCTTCCTGTACCTTGCACAACAGCATTTTTAATCATCTAACTTGAAAATATAAATATAGCAAACGAGCACACGATATTTCAGCTAATCCATTTGAAATGAATATACATGAAAACACTTCTTTTTGAACATGGCAACTGGAGGACAAATTGAGGGACATTTTTAACCTAAACAGCAGAAGAAAAGCTGCTTTAAATAGTGCCTTTGGTATTTGTCAATTAGAGCTATAGCACTGCTGTCAACTTGTACTCCTTTAGTTCCAGCTTTGCTCCATCCTACATGGATCCACACAAATCAATTGTCTCTTGCAAACGTGCACTAACCACTGCAAAGTGAAATTAATAAAGTGCGAGAAAAGCTGATTCATAAAGCTGACACTCCTGTGCCCAACAACTCTGGGTTTCTCCCCTCCAGCTAGCTGTTTGAGATAGGCAGGCAAAGTGGTAAAACATTATCAAATTGCAACTGTCATTCCTGACAAAATGCATCTCAATGCTGGAAGGAATTTTAGGTTTTAAACTAAAACACCACCCCAAAGGGTTCCTCAGAGCCTGTCAATATCTGTACCTTGGATGGAAAGCTACCACTGAGCGCAGTGTGTCCAACATATAGAACCTGCCATGAAATGAAGTTCTTCATAAGAAAGCTCATCTCAGTCTTGGTTGGTAACAATAACAGGGAGACAAGATGAGACCATCAGTCTCAATTGTGAAGACAATGTTTTCCTCCCATATTATTCTGTCTGTCATGTTCCCTTCAGGTTCCAAAGGAATCCCTGTCTCATACATCATTATTTCCCACAAAGCTTGAAAGCCTTCGGGGGGGTTTCTTCCTGCCCACTGTACCAGCCTTGATGTCTGAGTACCTTCAGAACAGTGACAGAGGCCTCTGCCAGCAATAAAGGGGAACATCTGCATACCAATTAAACTGCTGAGTGCTGAAGAGTTAAAAAAAAAAAAAAAAGAGGGGGAAAAGCCTTGAAAGTAAATCTGAGCCAAGCTCTAATTAATGCCCTAGGCCCCGATTCACCATAGCACTTCAGCATGTAGTTAACTTTAAGCATGCATTTAGTTCCACTGAAGTCAAAAGACAGCATCGAAGAGGCAAACTACATTAGCACAATTTAATACTCTTTGGGCTAATTAATCAGCCATAAAAATTAACTACAAGAACTGTATTCCTTATTTCCCTTGCCATGACATTTCCAGATAAAAATACTTGAATGTTGCTGGAATAAGTAAAAAGCTCTACCTTGCTGGGCTGTCATGGGCTGCTCAGTCCTGCAGCTTTGAGGGCCAGTCCCTAAGAGCAGCTAACGGAACTGAGCTCTCTGCACATCACAGCCCAAGGTCTCTATGTCCTATGTGATGGCAGAACACAGGCACAAACAGCACAGCCCTTGTCCCGAGGAGCAGTAATCTACAAAATTAAAGAACTGGCAAGGGATGGGCAAAGCCATCAGGCAGTGGATGGCACATGAGAGACACCTCTCGTTTTCTCTATGGAGAGGCATTTGTTCATTTGAAGTGCATCAGTGTTAGTTGTGATCGGAGGTGGCGGGAAAGGGCAGCAAACAGGACTGGGTAAGTGAGAAAAGCTGAGGGCAGAGGCAAATCTGGAGAGAGAGCTGGTGAGGTTACCAAGTGAGGCACTGTCAGGCAGAGCTGGGGAAAGAGGCGCAGTGCTGATACCTAAGGGGTAGGAACACTGGAGTATGGTCCAGTCCCAAATGTGAGCAAGAGCTAAACCCTCTTCGGCTTCAGTGAAGCGGGATTGAGCTCTGTAAAAAAGAAGCCCGGAGTGTAATCTCCAAATAGCTGAATACTCCCAGATACATCTAAAATTTTTCTCCACTTGGTAAGCACGGCATGGAGAATGGCTGCTGAAACCGCACTGACAACGTGCAAGACAGATTTGGCCTGAACATGGTCTCCAAGGGCCCAACACAACCAACTTCTGAGCTCCTGTTGACTTCACAAAGGCATGTGTACAACTAATCATTCTGTAAATCAGGATGCAAGGAGAAAAGCTGTCTGATAAGGGCCTTCTTGCTACGATTTCTGCAAAAATGAAACCACATAAAGTTTCCTGAAGTATCATTAATGCTGTACTTGGCCCTATAAAAACTAGGAAATTGAGACCAGGGAAGATAAACTCCTGGATGACAGTACTTTTTTATCTTGTCTGTTATGAAAACAAGAAAGAACAAAGATACCCCCCCCCAAAAAAAAAGAAATTAGAACACCATGAGCATAAAAAAAAAACCAACAGATTAGAAAGTATCAGATTAGCTTTGAATTTCCTTGCTTTCATTGGTTTAAGAGCTCTATTGTTACTCTCTTGGTTTTTTTTTAATTGCAGATACTAAAAATTCTTTTATCATTCTAAGTCCTTAAAGTCTGTTATATAAATACGTAATTAAAGTCTCTTTCAGCTGGGTATAATTTACTCTATAGTTTATAACAGCTGCACTAGAGCTATTACAGTTTATCATTTAAAAGCGTAATTAAGGGCTTCTTAATTAGTGGATCCTCCAGTTACTAGACTGTGACCACGTAAAAGATGCTTGGCAAGCTATCACATGCTACAAAACTGCATGAAATGTTTGTGTGGAAACAGGGTTTGTGCAAGTCCAAAAGAGATTCGTTGTCCCTGCAGGTCAGTCCATCTGAGCGTGCAGCCTCCATACTACGTCTATGCTTTCCACTTGCAGTGCACGGCTGGTCTGCACCCAGACTTTCCCTCCCTCGCACATTGTTGGGAAGCATCAGCACATCCCAAGGCAAACCCCCAGCCTAGCCGAGCTCACCTGCTACAGCAGTCCTCTCTGATGTGGCCATTCTCATGGTCAAACTCAACCAAAAGATAAGCCAGGATCGTGCCTCCTGACTGCTCGGGCTGGCTCTCACACCACTTGTCAAACACTTTCTCCTGCAAATGCAGGAACGGCTGCTGCCACTCTCTCCCTCAGGAGCTCTGCAGCAGGCTGGCTTCAGCGAGCAGTCTCTGTGGTGCAAACTACTTGCAACCCTAGAAGGAAGAAGAGGGGAAACAGTTACTGCCTCTCATTTATAGCCACTGACACATACTTCTTGTTAATCACCACCAAATTAGCAGTCAGTCACTGAAATGTTAAGTCCAATGCTTGCCCAGAGAAAGGACTGGAACTCCTTCATCCTTCCCGTGCATGTAGCATGGTGCAGGGAAGCAGCTGGCGGAGCCATAGGTAATCTTCACAGGAATCACTGGAACGAGCCTTATACCAGTGTGGGACTCATGGGACCCAGAGCTCAGCAAGCAAAAACCTTGTCCAGACCATACTCTGGAGGACTAGTGGGGTTTTGGTAAGTTTTCACTTGCTTTCACAGCAGCTGTGTTACAGAGGGTCACATTTGGGGCCTGCCGGCATTTAGGAGCATTGCTTTAAACAATACAGTGACAAAATCCTGAGTTTTTATTGACTGCAGGATAATATAAATCAGCTATTGAAAAGCTGTATCATTAGCACTATTGCTTTCCAGTGGTAGATAGCTACAGTAATAGATTGGCCTCTCCATCTCATCCTCCCACTGGAAAGCAACACATACAGGACTGATCAATAACCTGACCTAAGTTACTTGTAGACATGTCAGGTGCAAATATTTCCTTCTCTCAAAGGTTTTAAACACCAGATATTTTTGCAGAATTTAGGCCAGGCAACAAATTGCTTTGGATAAATTGTTGTTACGGCAGAGAACAGTATAACCAGATCCACCCACATTGTTACAAACAAGTTTCAAATAGAGAAGAAATAACTTTATTTATTTATTTATATGCATGTATTAGTTTGTGGGGTCAATAGCTTAAGTTGTTCTTTTGCAACAGGATAAATTCCCATTTGAAAATAATTTTCTGTTACATCCATATTGCTGAGGAGCCTCTCTTTGACAGGAAAGAACTAGATTATTTCATTATGGGGTTTGCCACTAATTTCTACAGCTGAAATCCTAAAATACCTTCAAAATCAATATCAAAATCCACTGCCATTACTAGCGCCAGGATTTCATCCTATTGTGTCACAATATATCACCCACGTAATTTAGTGTTGCCAAATCTTAAGTCAATGGAAATCCTGCAGGTCACAGCGCTGTTTTCCCATGGATCAGGGGGGATGCTAGAGAGGTGAGGTCAAGGGCCTCTTGGAGCACAGGGCCTTCAGAAGCCAGCGAGCGTAGCACTGCTGCAGTTCCCAGCAGGACAGCTCACCCCTTCAGATCCCCCGGCACTGGGACACCACGGTGAGTAACCCAAGCACCCGCACTGACCTGGTGGCTGACGAGCTCCAGCCCCAGGGCTGTGGCCTGAACCCTTGGATTCAGAAGAAAGAAATGAATCCCTCTGGCAATCAAGAAATCCCTTTTTATGGTGGCAGGATCATGGATTATCATTTTGTATAGTCCTCTGCTGTTCTTCTCCCTCATTTTTTGTTTTTTTTTTCTTTTTTAAATAAATGAAAACATACTAGAAGAGCTCAGTATCTTCTTTCAAAACTCTTATTTCACGAAGTTCTTTCAACTTTCACCACAGTTCTTTCCTTGTCACCAACTGTACCACTGTGCTATACCTCCACCCACACACAAAGGCACTGGTTGAAGGTATGAACTGGAATCTCTCCACTAAAGGAACAAGCAGACATCCCAGAGACTGACACAGCTGCTATTTGCATGTGTAAGAAGGGGAAAAGAAGGTGCATGACTGAGCCCAAATTAGCACGAGCAAAGCCTCCCACCACATTTGCAAACTACAGCTTGCACAATGGTGCTAGCAGAGGTGCACATTCTCCCCACAAAGAAAGATTTCTACCCTAGCTAAAAGGAAATGGCTAACGGTAGTTCACAGACTTTAGCGTCATGTAAAGATTTAAATGAGGTTTTTCACCCATCAGCTCTTCCAAAGGGATGTTGTGGGGCTTCATTTACATCTGCAAAGTCTTGCTGAAGATGCACACTCCATAAACTAAGATATCTGTGTCTCTTTGTCTAGCTATGTACACAAATACCTAAGAACTAATGCCTGTGCACGTACCTACTGAGTCATAAAAAGAGAATTAGACATCTCGGTGGACTACTTGAGCAGTGTAATTTTATTAAGAACTGTCCTCCAAATCAAACTGCATTTTGAGATCTTGTTGCAGAGAAATGATAGACTTTTTTACTGGATCACCATACTTTCATGGAAGCTGTTGGAACAATTCATTGCCTCTGCTATTTCCGCAGTAGGTTTAGCTCATCTGAGAGACTAGAATTAACAGTAAATGCAGACATTAATGGTAAGAAAAGTCAAATCTAAGCCCTACATGAAGAAAAACAAATTCCAAAATGAAAAATTTGATTATACAGTACCTGTCTCCTGTCTTGAATTCCTCATTATATGTAGAAATTAACCCTGTCATTAAGTACTTTGATCAGGCTGTACATAAACAGCTTATAACAGCATGAAATCTACCACAGCAAGCAGGCAAATGAACAAGGGGAGAAATACTGACATTGGGGCTGCTGTCAGACATCAAGTGCTCCTAATCCCTCAGGGCCAAACTGCTAGAGTAAATGGGGCTACTCCAAGCATTAATTGCTCACTCCCGGTTTGCACTATTTCCAGAAAGCTTCAGTAATAATATCTAAGAGGCTATAATTTGGAGAGCAATTGCATCATTTTAAGATCTTTAAGAGACTTTAAGTTGGGCTGTTCTAACTGCTGTTAGGATAAAATTCAGTACAGAAGTTCCAAGCCCATGACTGAGCTGAAGCAGTATCCCATTTTTGAAGAGGAAAAGCAGTATTTAAGTAGTAATGGTTATTACAAACTATCTGCTCAGAATTAAGGCATCAGAGGAGAGGTGCCTGTAGTCAAATTGGTCCAGATTTGCACTCCTCAGAAATGAGGCATGGCAGCATTTCACATATTCTAGCTCTAAACATTTGCCACTTAAATCTGGAGAATTTCCATGCATTAATTCATATTATAAGCAGGTTTTCTGGGCAATTGTGAGCTTTTTTCTGGTTTGTTTTTTTTTTGGTCAGGATTTGAGAGCAGAAGTTATTTTCTTCTGGGATGCATTTAACACAATGTGACATTACTTATTTGTGACACTATCTAAATTCCTTGTACATACAGACCGCTACACAATCAGAGGTGGTCAGGCCAATAGCGTCTCTTCCTAGTTCTGCTCCTGCCATGAGTCCTTTGCCATCTCTGAGCCCTGTTTTCAAGCAGCTAGGTTTCATGTTGGATCTTCCCACCTCCTTGCTCAGATCCTTAGCATGGAGACAGGCTGAGGATGACCAGGTACAACATCTGCCCCTGAGCACCTCCTGCAGGCACTCAATTTTGTTGAGAAAGTACAGCTCAGATGCTTGCTTCACTCTGCTTTCCTAGTCAAGCTGGGATGGGTTTTCTGATTATTTGCCAAGTACAGGAGGCAGAGTCGTAAGCAAGAAATCCTGACCCAAGAGAGTCAAAGATCTTCAGGTTGGCCAAAATTTTACCTTCAAAAGCTCAGAAAAACACTGAGCAGCCCTACAAATTCTTCTGTATGTATTGCTAAACATATTGCAGAACATTTTATTATTCCTAAAAGCATCAAATGTCAGTATTTCTTCTGTTTCTCACAATCCGTCCTTTTATTCCGTCACTACAATCAGCTTCAGGACATTATAGCAAGACATCGTTCAAAATGGCTATCATCACAAGAAAGACAAACTCAGTACTAGACCAAAACAGCTCAGCCAAAATACCACAGGCACTGGTGAGCTTCCTGGCTCTCACTGGAATATTGCTCTCGCTTTATAAAACTGCACAACTGTTTTTTACTCATGCCCCACATACCAGCTGAATGCCCACCAAAAAATGGTCCTTTTCAGATCCACAAGCACCCAGACACTCCTTTCTGTACTGTATTGCAAAGAATGCAACCATGCCACACCAATATGGTTATACACCAGGCAAATATACTATAGATTTGAGGCTGTGACCTCAGCTACAGAGGGGGTAGGCACTGACGTAAAGGTCTGTAAAGGTGAGAGGGTGAGCAGACACTCACCAGTCAGGCAGAGATCGAAGGGCTTACAGGAGATCGGCAGCAAGGAGGAAAGGCGCTCACAGAAGGCAGTTTGCAGGGGATGGAGCTAGCTGGAGGCAGCACTTTTACATCTGGCTCTAACTAACCAGACCAAGCTCTTTCAGCACATGTGTAGTCCCTAGTAATAAAGCAAATCAGACATTACTTTTAGATTTTAAATTCCTGTTCCAATTCATTTGCTTAAGTATTGCTGGGTATTTTGCCTACACCAAAAGTTGCAGTAAGGGTGTACCTCAAATTTCTAGCAAACCTAGAAGTGCCTAACAATTCAGGCTGCAAATGTGTATTACATACACCAACTACCGTATCATCATCATTTGACACTTTTACAATATGTCGGCTTCCCTTCTAAAAATAATTCACTATTAATAGCAATTTTATGTAACGAGCAGCGTGCCAGGGATTTCTTGCAGATCCCGTCCTTGAAGAATCCCCAGATTCGGCAAGGCAAACAAATTTCATCTGCAAGGTCTTTCAGTGATGGAAGGCAAGGCATGAGCCTTGTTTTAGGTTTAAGATCAAACTCTGGAAGGCAGGCAGCTGCCCAGGGACCCAGATGAGTCACAGAGGGTATGTGAAGAAGCTGGCCTACCTAAACAACTTCCAAGGGATGGTAAAAATTGTAGTGAAGCTAAACAAAGTTTTATTACAGGTTTGTTTTACTAAATCTTTGTTCCCATCATTAAACTAGATTTAAAGCAGTGTGGTAACTTTATTTCACCCATTGCAAATCCCAGCTAAGGAGAACAGCATGTATCCAAATGCAGCTGGGTCTGCCAGGTAGGAACACCTGGCTGCAGAGTAGGGGTTTACAGTATAGCCCTCCCTTGCAGTGGGTGAGGCCTGGGGCCAGAATCCCAGATATAACCAGGACACTCAGCTCTGCAGCTGCCATTGAAGCTAATAGGAATTGCTGGTACTCAGCACCACTAAGGTTTTGTTTCTAGGAGAAGAATTTGTGATTTATCATGAGCTCATTGATTACAGCAGGAGTCCACCACAAAGACACACCCTTGAAAGGAACTGTAGCGGGTTAGGGCTGGGCCGGCCACTAAACACTGACAGATGCTCTCTAACCCCCTCTCCCTCCCCAAATGGGAAGAAAAAGGGAATGAGGCAGAGAGACTTACAGACTAGGAAAAAAAGAAAATTACAATAGCTTTAATGAATAAGGAAATAATAAAAATAGTGAACTATATACATATATACAAAAACCGATATCAAACCCGACTCCCCTCCACCCTAATAGCAGTCCCCACTGATGCTGCAGAGCACCGGGAAAGCCCCAGGCTGAGCAGCGGAGGGGAACTGGATACGGGAGCTGGATTCAGGAACTCAGGATCAGGATAAAGGCAGAAAATGGGACAGAGTACTCCCTGGACACTGGCCGTTGCAGAAAAAAAAGAGACCTAAACTCTCACGATCCCTCAGTTTTATATTGAATATGATGTATATGGAATGGAATACTCTTGTTGGTCACCTGTCCTGTCTGCAACTCACCAGAGATGCAGCTTCCTTGTGACCCCTCTTACTACCCAGCACCCCCAGCGTGGCACACAGGAGCCAGCAGTGGCCTTGGTCACTGTAGGAATAAGTATCTGCAAGAGCCTTTCTACATCCCAGTCCCAGGCAGTAACTGTAAACATCAGGTGTTATCACTGCCAGTTGCACACACTGTCTGCAAAACCACGCTGCTGACTTCAAAAAGTGCAGCCTTTGAGAAGAGACTGAACTGAGAGGCAAAAATCACTGGACAGAACTGGTTCTGTTTAGCTTGAATCAGGACAGGAGCTTCAGTTGTCAGTCCTCCTCTCGGAGTACACGTACACCTACAGACCCACCTATACAGGATGATGCATGAACCCCAGCCAGGTATCTGAGAAGGTGGTATCTCAGTACACCCTCAGCGTTCCCATCAGGGCAAACTTCTCAGGACAGCTGCAGATTAAACTCATGTCACACATCAGGAGAACATTGCTTTGATAGGTCCAAGCCTCTGCAACAGCAGGCTGGGGATTGTGGCTAGAAGACAGGCTTATTGAAAGGAATATTAAATGCTTCAGGAAGCCATAAATGTCAGCAAAGCAGTACACAAAGCATTTCCAGACCTGAGTCAGTGAACAAAAGCATGAAGCTCCTTAGTACAAAGTCTAACTCCTTTTCATATCTGCAGACCTCAGAGGTGCTGTTGGGTGAAGAGCACAAGTCACAGGTATCTACAATACCCCTCCTCAGCAGGGTCACTCTGCCACTGCTCCTCTGCTAAACGCCCAGAAAGTCACTGAGAAATATTTCTTATCTATCTGCACGTGCTTTCCAGAGACTGAATAGTAAAGAAAACAAAAAGGAAAATATGACCAGAGGCCTGTTCCTGTTACAGAAGTCCTCACTTGTTCATGCAGAGCATCATTTCAGAGCCATCTCTACTGAGGTGCCTACTCGAAGAAGCAGGAATTCTTTGGAAATGGGGAGTGGCTGCCCTCCCATTTTTCCTGTAGTCTTTATTTGCATTCAGACTTCATAATTTCTGATTGCTGGCTAGGATGAGCCGATAATCACATGCCACGGGTTTCTTAACAGAGTAAGACAACCTTGCCTTTTGGATCTCTTCCTGTTTTCTTTTGCTCCAAAGAGACTTCGTTGCTAGTGGCTGTGACTGTAAATGGACAGTGCTCTGTTTGGACTGGCAATCATTTCCATCACCCAAAGATTCTGCATTCTATCCAAGCCACTGTTTTGTATATTGTGTGCTCTTTTCCTCAGTGAGATTAGCTATCATGACCTAGAGAACAGAGTCAATAAGAAACAGTATAGTTTTAAACTGGGCATCTTGCCTTCCAAGGTATAAAAACAATTTGTGGCTTGGGCACTTGGTTCTCAAGTAAAACGTCTAAGAGGCCATAGGTGGTGAAAACCAGAAACTGATATTCCTTTCTGTGGAATGGGATAAAAAAAAAGAGCTGTGCCTCTAGGACAGACTTACATTAAAACACTCTTCTCCCCATTTCCAGCTGTTGTAATGAGCTGAACACTCCTGAAAGGACAGCTCTTGAAATCCTCTTGGATTACTTGTGAAGCACGTATTAATATGTTGTATCAAATTACTGTACTTGTGGCATGCATTCGTTTCCTACAACCACAAAGTCAAACGAGTGGAGTAATGGCACTAACCCAGTGAAGTGTCAAAGATAACAGTGGAACAATTAGCATTGGCTGCCAACAGTCTTGACCAATCAATGAGCCTACAGCACAAGCCTCTCCTGCCTCTGCCATCATCAGCACCAGTTCCTACAGAGCATCACTTTATGCAGCAAACAAGTTTCTCCTCATCTGCCATTTAAATCTGGCCTAAGTGAATCACTTGAAAGAGTAGCTGCATGTGCCATGACCCATAGTGATCCCTTTGATGAGGTTTTCTGCTGCTTAGATTTTCTCTGAATTAGGTGTCTGAATATCCCACCACTACACCCGAATAGACAGTTTCTCAGCAGAGGGGAAGATTATTTCTGCTCCAAGACAGCCACAAGGCTGGTGGTATAAAAGGAACAATTGCTCAGATTACACTGTAGTAATTCAAAGGGTTAACTAATACTCAGGAGAGTAACTCTCCACACAGCTCCACCCTTCCCTGCTTTATCACCACCACTAATCAAAAACACATTCAGGTAATATTTGTCATTGGTGACAAGTTAAAAGAGAAACTGATCTGAAATTGTTAGCACTTGGCATTTAAAAAGCTCTTCAGAAGGCACCTGACAAACAAATTATGAAGAAAACTTTTGGGGAGGAGTCAGGGGAATGTTTCTCAAGTAGTTGGTGGAACCGAGTGGCTCATGATTATCCTAGGATATATGTGAAAGTTAATTAAACAGCTCCAGGAGCAGCAGACCACTTGCAGCCAAGTTCCTTATTCACCTGTGTCCAAAGGCTGTATTCCTTGGTATGGAGAAGGCACGAGCCATGGCTGACATTTCCCTGTATCTGAGACTGTCATAACATCTCTCTCCCAAGAGCCTCTCTCCACAGCCTCTCTGGGGAATATGTGCATTTTCTTCTCAAATTTCACATATGTATTTTCATTACATTTGGTCAAAAAGGTATTTCCAATCACCTGTCAAATTTGGATGAAAGTAGTCAGGATATCCAAAGCTAGAGGAAGGGTGCACTTGCACTGGAGGCCAGGTATGCTGAAAACTGCTGCACCCACTTCGGCACCCACATTGCTGTAAGCCTGAAGAAGAGCCTCATCACACCTTCACAGTACCAGGTGCTCTGGGGTTGGACCCCATACAAAGGAGCACATTCCTGGCAAATCCTGTACCCTGGGCCCGTACCTCAGTCCCAGTCCAGTACTCCCCAGGCAACCGCTCCAAGCAGTGGTGTAGGAACAACCACCCCCTGCAAACAGAGGCCCACCTCTCATTCTAGCGATGGGATGAGAGCCAGGCACAGGGCACTTTCATATGGACAAAGGTAGGGATGGCATTCCCATCCTTCTTTTTGATGCCAATATGCAAAATGCAGCTACCTGTGAGAAGATTTGACCTTATCCGTAGGCCATTTGCTTCCTCCTGGCAGGGAAGCTTCCATTGTATGGCCAGCACATTAAATGAGATTTCAATGTGGGCAAGCAGGAGGCCAGATGCAAGTCTTGAAGTAAGAGGGTTCATTTCTTACTTACCAGCTTCATAGCAGAAGTGCCATGGTCATTCTTTCTAATTTCAGGGACCTTTTAAATAAAGTTCCACTCCAGAAACCAAGCATGAAAGGAGAGGAATGAAAACTGTTTGATAGATAAGATATTACAAGAGACTGTCAGAAGCTTGGTAGGAGAATGAAATAACACTCTGGATACTGTCATTGAAAACAATAATGAAAGAGTACACCATTTTCTTAACTGAAGTACTATCAAATCTATGTTACTGCCACACAACATATTTTTCCTCCAAAGGTGCCAATTTCAAGCTATGACTATTGATCTCTATCTAACACTCAAAATTAACTGCACTACTACGGAGAAGTGGCAACAAATCGTTTGAGAACATCAAACAGTAAAAAGCCAATGGGGTCAAATCAAGGTCAGAATTTGATGAGTAGGGTGTCAGAAATTTAATCCATTTTGTCTAAGATAATGTATAGAGCCAGTATTGGGGTTTTTTTTTCCTTTCTTTTCTGTAATTTTTTTAAGCCAGCTTCTCTCAAAAATATCACAAAACCAGACCTCAACTTTTTTTAAGAACTTTTTTCCATGACTGGGGAGAGAAAAGATTAAACGGATTGAAACACAGATGGCAATTATGCCTCTGTTTATTTCCTAATGAGTCACAAGATTATTTTTTGCCTTCTGCCACATCATTTCAGAATACAAGAAAACCTTATCTTGAAGGAGACTTGAGGAGACAAAATAGTGCTGTTAAAAGTTCCAGTCCAGCAAGATACTTCAGTGCATTTAAAAGAAAACCCAAACCCTTAACCAAAAGGGAAGTCCCATTCACTTAAACTCAAATTCAGAAATGATGGGTAAATCTGTTCCACCAACTGGTGAACGTGGTGGCTATCAATTTCATTAGTGGTCTCAGATCAAAATATTTAACAGCTCTCATAGTGACATATTGCATTTGCATCCCAGCATCTGGAGAAAATTAAGTCCAAAACTATGGCTAGAAAAGGCTTTCCCTCTCCCTCTGCACCAGTCTGTGATGCCCATGCATTCTAACCACCTCCTGTTTAAGACCATATCTCCCATGTGCCCAAGATATCCCACAGCCTCAGAGACTTGACCAAACTCACAGCCAGACTGAAAGTCTGGCTACCTCTCACTCTAGAGGCAGAAGAGCTTCGAGCACACTGACCCGGCATGGGCTGGGCTCTCAAACTCAGCTGTGGCCACTTTCTTTTAAAACTCAGGCTGAGTAACTGACTTGATAGTGGCAACACCACCTGCTTTTCATAACACAATCCAGCAATTAGCATGGTCTTGAAGCAGAAGATATGTATTCATCAGTTCAAACGCATGTCTCTCACCTCCTCAGAAGGTGTCTTAGCCACAGGGTTTTGGATACGGGATTCTCCTCTTATCCTTCTGAAATCATGCAACAAAAAATCAGACTGAATCTTCGGTCCAGGGATTAGAACACATGCCTGGAAGAGACAGTCTTCTTATGGTATTAGGCATTAACTGGGAACAGGTAATATGAATTTGGATCTTGTCAGGAAGAGTCTGAGTATGACCTCCCACCTCCTACCAGAACATATAATATGCAAAAGAATCCATTTCAAAGGGAGAGCAAGATACACACTCCTCTCTGAAATTGTGCTGCCTCTGTGCTGGAACACGCTTTCCGTCGAAGTAGGTAAAGATATCTCTACGCAGGAGATGGCTGGTGCTTCAGAAACACCGACATCCTCAGAATGTTTCCGTTTCCTGGTTCCCAGGGTTCTCCCTTCATCATTTGGGGATTCCTGCAGGCACTGAGAAGTCTCAGGCTTGTCTACCCCAGCGAACTTCAAAGACATGCACAGCTAGCGTGATGCAGACAGGGCACAGTTAGCTTGAATAATTGTTACCTAAAAATGGTTCTGACAGACAGCAAGGCTGTTACGGAACACTGTGAACATAACAGATTTTGGGACTGAAGAGAACTGATTTTAGTGAAAGGTGACCTTTTTCACTCTAAGCACCTGCTTTGTATAGAAAATTGCAAAGAAATTTCCAAAATTCAATAAGAAACAGAACATCTCAGCATCTTACTGGAGTTATGGCTTGGATGTCATTATCCTTCGTGGACCATTTGCTGCAAGGGGACTCCATGTCCAACATGCATCACTGCCAGATGTTCCCATGATGTATCAACAGCACAAGACGACAGAAAGCCCAGAGTTTAAGGAAGAGAACGGGTCATTTGCCCTGAAGACTTGCAAGTTCCTCAATCTGACGTGAAAACCAATAGCTTCTACCTTGCTTTTCCCCCCCCCCTCCAAAAACCTGTGGTTTCCCACAAGAAATAAAATATTCCCAATTAATTCTAATTACCAAGGCATTTTCAGGCTACACTCCTACAGAAATGAGGCTTGGCTGTTGGCAATGTTTTGTCCATTTATCTGTCCAGCAGTCAGTTCTCTTCCTGTCTCCTCAACACCTTCAGAAACTAGCCAGCAGAGAGGGAAGGGGGAAGGAGCTGTGAGTGCTGGGTGGGAAGACTAGATATAAAAATCCTTAGCTCTGTGTTGATACTTTGCAATGACAGTACAGCTCTACGTGGCAGATGAACAAGTCTCTGAGGTTTGAGAGGAAACACTGCCAAAATATGGTATTTCTTTCCCTTTAAAAAAAAAAAAAAAAGTTGAAACAGTTTATTACTAGGTGGTGTATCGCATCTGAAACTTTGAGTTTCAGTATTTACTTATGAGACATATATACCAAGTGGAGAAGGAACTTACTAAAACCTTCCGGGATGAAAAACTTCACGCTAGCCAGTCTAGACATCTTCTAGCAAATACAAAAGTGGGATTAGATGGTGCTGCTATTCTGACTCAAATGAACAGAAAAACTAATTAAAAGAAAAACAAACTCTTGAACAAAACCAGGTAAACATTGTCTAAAAATAAGCTTAGTTTGAGACAGTGAAATGCTACAATACAGCTCACTGAGGTAAACCAATTAAAATTCGAAACACTTTTTAAAGCTTATTTAAAGCATGTATTAAAGTATATATCTACTTGTCTTATGATCATGCAGAAGCTTTCTTTTAAGTAAGAACTTAATTCAGGTTTCTATATTAAGGTGGAAACCAGTCTCATTGGCTTCTACTTAGTGCTTAGCTTTCTGCATATCTAACTACTAAGTTAAGAGCTTACTGAATTTTTAGTGTGTACTTAACACCTTAGCTTACTTTAGACTCCTTTTGTAAAAAGTTTCACTTCAATGAGATGAAAATCACTGATTTCTGACACTTTGCTACATAGAGAAAAGGATCATGGGACATATGGCACAGCCTTAGGTAGATAAGTTTAATTTTACACATCTGTCTGTCCAAGAAAAAGTTTTCTGTTTGCTTTGGAGTGGGCTTTTGATACATATTTCTTCTTTTTTTCCCATTTCCTGGTAACTCTTCCATCTTAGTTTCTACATACATATTCCATAGAAGAGGTAAAGGTTACTGGTGTATTAGTGTTACTTCTGTACGATGCTGTATGTTTGCAGTTAGGTTCACTCCCACAATGATTTCCATGTCTAGCCACTTGCTCTTCTTATTTCTTGATAAGTGATGGCCTCTATCAGGAAGTTGGGGGCGAGTGTGTTACTGCTTTGAGTAAACAGCCTAAAGGTCATTTTAGATGTTGGCTTTGACACTCTTGGTTCAATAGCCACCCACCATAGCTGTCACCAGTAAGCTGAAGTCAACCTCATGGAAAAATAGCCTTTCAGTGGGTCCTGTTGTTTTTACAACAGAACAACCCAACAATGAGCACTTAATGGTGGAATGAGGAAAATCCTGTCAAATTCCTCTCACAGACACCTGACAGAGATACTTGATCTGAGGTCTCTGAGTCCTAGTGTGTCCATACGGGTGCCACAGTTCTCCTAGACAGTGCTCGAGGACCTTTTTTAATGGAATTTCCCATAGCAGAAATGAAAGCGGCAGAAGACATCCCAGTCACATGCACACAAGTGACTTTTTCAGGCACGGCTATGCACACTAGAATGTGAAGCAGTAAAACCCATGGCTAACATTGGATGCCCACTTTGGGTGTCCACCAGCATAGCTGTTACACACGCAACACTCCCCCACCCCAACCTAGACTTCTGCAAGTTTTGTTTCTTTCCTTCTGCTCCTCCAAGATTGATCAGTAGGAGGCAAAGCTTTGCTGAAATAGATGCATCCACTGCTGGAGTGTGTTGCCAGTACACACCATCAGTGTGCCTCCATCAGTAAAAGGTCGTTACCCTACTGACACACATGGCTACCTTCTCCCACACACATCTTCAGCATGAAAGCAGGAAGAACCTAGCAGACAGGTCTGAAGATATTATCATCCTGCAAAGGGAGAAAAGTTGCATGACTAGATCGAAGATCCAGAGCAAAGGCCAAAGCAACCACAGGGCTGACAGAGCAAATATGCCTTGCATTAAGGCCTCTACAGATGGAACTATGCATATCCAACTAGGGATACCACCAACCAAGATAGAATCCAAAGTTCAGCACAGCATGACCACCACAGTCCTTTTGGGAAACTTTCCATAAACAAAGGCCATTTTCTTCTCAAAATTAGGTACTTCGGCCTTCCTAGGTTCACATTTTAGGCATCTGAAGATAAGTATTTCAAAGAAGATGGAACAAAAAACTCTCACTGAAGTGGCATGTAAAAAATTACTGTGGATTCAGGCCCCTAGGATGCTATTCTGATATTACCTGGTCCTTTATGTCCCTCCCTTCACACCAGCGAGGAAACAACTTAGTGCCAAGGCATCTCAGACACACTTCATCCTCCCCAGTCTGAGCACAGTACCTCCAGTGACTGAGGCAGCACTGGGTCTTGCAGTGTCAAACCGTACATCCTGCTAGAAGAGACTGTCTGTATTCACTTTGCAGAAGTGGAAAAGGTACAGCACAGCCCAACCCTGCCTTGTCCAGCTAGAGAGACAGGTCTGAGTTTCTCCTATAAAACAATGTTGACTATTAGTAAAAAACAGGGATTTACCCAAGTGAGAGGAGAAGTGGTGCTGATAAGCTATCTCCACTTTTCTGTTAAGACAGGTACATGCTAGTACACGTGTTCTTAAATTTCTGTATGAAGTGTACCTTGTATCATCTTTGTATCACCTCTGAGTAGCTAAAAAACACACAGAACCTTGAAGAACACCTAATGGAAGACAGTAGAAATATATATATTCTTCAAAGATGCTGTTGTCTTTTCAAAGCCAGACACTCAGGCTACTGCATCCACCAGCGTCTTTGCTTCAAGACACACACATGACAGCAGCTGCCAGAACATCCCGTTCTTTTTCACTGCACTTTGTGAGATCCAGCTGTAGCTTCCCTCACATCCAGCAAGGGCTGTTCTGTTGCCCCTAGAGATGAAATTTCTGGTTTCTAGAAGTCATTCCTAGCACAATTAACTCAGAGTGGCATTATCATGCAGGTGCTAATGATAAAATCAACTGAGGACCCACCCCACTGCTCTTTTTCCCTCCCTCCACTGCATGGTAAGCAGAGCTCAAGGCTTCAGAGACCTCCACAAAAGCACTCAAGCCGAACTTCCATAGGACCCTATACAGTATTGTATAGGCACAGTCACAGCTGTTTTCTCCAGACACAGGGATTCATTTTCCAGTACATAATTTTCACTTTGTACTAAACAGACAACAGAGTGCGAAAACTCCCTTTTTTGGGTTTGACATTATCATGCATACAAGAAAGCCATCTGCAGTTTTCAGCTTCAGCTTTTGCTCTAAGTTGGGGTCTTTCCACTACTTCTCCCAATACATTTTCCAGCCCAGACACTAACTCAGAGTACTCCCTACTTCAGCTTCTCTCCTGCTCTGTAAGGAATGTCTGCTTTATAACATGATGCAGGAGTCACTAACAGCACCTGAGCAGAGCGCTTATAATCCCAGGATGTCATACTACAAAGCAGGTTCCTTGAATCCACTGCTTACCCAAAAAGGGCACATGCATGACAGCTGCACAGGCCCAGCACTGCTCCTGCTCACTCATGAAGGGTAGATTAGCACAGGTGGGACTTTGCTGCAGTCTAATATCACCACCTGTCATATCTCTCTAGTTAAAGAAACCTGTGTAAAGAAAACACGAGCTGTATTTAAAAGGGGGTTGGAGTAGATGACCTCTGGAGGTCCCTTCCAACCCCTAGCATTCTATGATTCTATTTCAGCAATAACCCCTTGTGGGGATGTCTAGCAACAAAAAGTGTTCTGAGGAAGAAGCTGTGCCTCTGGCCCTTACCCTCACCCATCAACAACTCCCAGGCTGACAGAGTTGAAATAGCTGACTTAGAAGTCATAATTGCTATTCTTGGCAGTAAAATACATTTTTTTTTAAAAACGTACCTTTTAACACGCTGCAAAGTTAAACATGGCTTGCATGTTACCATGGATATAATTTCATGTTTATAAGACTGGTCTTTCCTGGCAGCTAAATGCCTGCATTGGAACAAATAGTAGAGCAGGATTTTGTTTGGCATTTTGCTCTGTTTATGATAATAGCTATCTACTTTTTCTATTAACAAGCTTTTGATTTTACTGGGCTTCCTCTAGGAACAGCATTCATCTTATTGGCATTAAACACATTACAACTGATCCTTGAGCTTCTGTGTACAAAGCCCCGAACTCAGTGGCACTGCTTATAAGAGTCAGAGCCATAGAATCAAGTCCTAGCATGTTTACGTATCTGCCATGGCTGATACCAGACAGTATACAGTTCACGAAAACATAATTCATCACTGCCTCATGAAGAGTCCACTACAAATCCACAGCGCAGGGGTTGAACTAGAACTAACTTTTATTCAGAGTAAAAATGTGATAAATTCTGAATAAACTCAAGCAGTGAAATTAGGTTTTCATTTGAGGAGAGAGGCAGTTTTATTCCACAGGGTCCCAGGAAAAGTTTCCAAAATCAATTGCTAAATTCACTCATTTCAACTTGAAATCAGCTGTGTTGGAGCAGGAAAACTAATGGAGTAAGAAAAAAATCCAGACTGGCAGGAAGGTGTTACCAGTTTAGAACACCAAGTTGAAATACCTCCCTCACATCGACACCTAATTACTCGTGCCCACATCTATTTCAAAAACCGTGTGTGTATTCCTAGCCCTACCGTGGCAAAAGTCAGCTGGTCTTCAGTGGGACAATATTTCATCCCTCACTGAATAAGCTCAGGAATAACTTTTGTCTGCTGGATGGTAGCGTGTAGGATTGTAACAAGTCAGCTGCTATTGCTAGAAAATATGAAAATAAGATGTAATTGCACAGACAAATCTGGGGATTACACCACACCATGTCCCTTCAAATCATGCACCCAGAGTGTTTACCTGTCTCTGTGTTTGCTGTCATCAAAAGTTCAGTACCTATTCCTGTATCAGAGATACGTATCAAGTCAAATTTGACTTCAGCTTTTGAAGTGGGTGGAGAGCAACACCACCCCTTTCCTGTACTGAAGTCTGCAACAAAATTGCATTTTACTCACAAACATATCAGTAGTTCTGTTGTGTTCTGACTTTTTTAAAAAAATAATCTCATTGGACAGACACCACCAGCAAGTTTCTCCACTCTGTGGAGTGTCTCCACAGCCCTCCCACATAGCGAAAATGACTCAGACAAAACTACTAAATTTAGGGCATTGGTATTCTACGTGTTACGCTGGTGTTCATACAAGTAATGCCTTAAACAGTAAATTTCTGAATTAAGCATTCAGGCATCTTTTCTGTGCTGCATCTTCCACTGAAACAGAACGGCAGTGAAGGTGGGCTGAGGAGGAGGCTATTTTGATCGAGATTCGGGTTGTGTTTTGGCTAGAGCTAAATGTGAATTTGAATGAGGTTTGCTTGTACTTTTAGAAATAACTATTGACCTGACATTGTGATGTCTGATCTCAAGTTATGAGATCGTGCAAGATTAGCTACCCTGTGGAGATTCCCTTCATCTCAGCCAAGAGACTGCAGGCTTTGACTCACAGACGGGGATGATTTCTCTTGGGATGACTAAACCGATTCCCATTTCTCAGCATCCAACTCACCCATCTCTGAGGTTCCCCGCCTCCAAGACTGGGTCATGAAGTAGCTGCTGAACTGCTGGCTGCAAATCCATGCAGTCAATTAAATCAGTACTTCCGTAATTCACTACAAAAGTACGTAGAATTACTGCAATTTTATAATTTGCACATCACCCCCTGCTACCCAAGCAACAGCCATCCCTGTAGCAAGAGCAAGATACTCTGGAAGAAAGCAGTGGTGGCCAATTAAAGGCAAGAAGTTTTATGGCAATCACTCACAAGTGAGGGCTTTGCAGAGACTGGCCACATGGTAACCACCCAGAAAAAGGAACAACAATTCCCTGGCCATAAGGGCAGCAGAAGCAGCAACTAGAGGCATGGGGCAAGAAACAGAAAGGGAGAAAGACAACTGCTAAAGCACCTTTCTTGTTAAGGCAGTCTTTCCTCTCTGCTTGCCTGAAATCACCAAAAAATCAGTGTGAGATTGAAGGCAGGCCAAGAGACCACACTCTCCTTCAGGATGACCACACTACTTGCTGAAGCCAACAAGAGTTTTGTGTGGTATCTCAGGGGAAGGACATAGAAGCAATGACTCATTAATTTTGGCTCTGTTTGCCAGATGTCTCCAGAAGGGCATGGTTTTCTTAAATATTTTTGTTTTTTGAAACTGCTGAATAATCTTTATAAATACAGTTCATGATCTGTTACCCAATTAAAACCATGCAATTGCCAGGAGCAATCTGAGCTGTTTGTACTGCACATTTCCATCACATGCTTTTCCTTTTCTCAGCATTGGAGTATAACTCTTTAATAAAATTATGTTCATGCAAAAAAAAAAAATTCAGATAAACTGCTGTAGCCTCCAGGAATGCTTACACTGGTCTGATGTGCAGTATTTCAACCTGGGAAGTTGAGCATTCTTGTCTAAAGCTCTGCAGAGCAGATAAAGAATAATTCTTTTCAGTACAACCCAAAATTCATAATTGTAGGTAGACCTGCCCCAAGGAAAATTTCCATAGTACAGTGTTTTTCCTCATCATGACTCCACCTGAGAAGCAGGGATCCTCAAAGTCCCCAAAGTGCCCACTTAATAGACATTTAAACATACATGCCTAGAGGTGATCTGGAAGGATTATTTAGTATCTTCCTTTGCTCTAAGGCAGAATAAACAATTTAGACCAACTCTGAAAAATATTTGTCACCCTTATTCTTGCAAAAATTCAATCACGAAGATTCTCACTAAGTAATCTATGCCATGATTATACTACTTATGCAATTAGAACATTTTTCCTAATACCTCAACCTTGACTCTACCTCATCAATTTATTAGGATATTTGTCCAATCAGGCAACTTTGACTGGGTCAAATCACCCAGATTTTGACTGGTAGTCTAGTCAGAGAATATAATGAAGGATGATGTTGAAAGCCATGACCAAGAGATACATCAAATAGCTGTATGACATCTAGTGCATATTCTTTCTTCCTTAGCTAGCTGCCCTATAAACCAGGAAATTACATTAGTTTAACATTAATTACTCTTGGCAATTAAATTTTTTAATCATTTTACAATCCAGATCTGTACAGACTGACAGTCTGTTCCACTATGTGTCCAGGAATCCAAACTTTTTTCTTAAGTGGATTTCTATTTTCAACTTCATTAAGATTCCCTTTAGAATACCTAAAAAGTGCTTATAAGAAAGATAGGGACAAGCTTTCTAGCAGGGTTAATGGTTTTTAACTGAAAGATGGTTGATTTAGACTAGATAAAAGAAAGACATTTCTTACAATAAGGGTGGTGAAACACTGGAAGAGGTCGCCCAGAGAAGTAGTAGATGCCCCATCCCTGGTAACATTCAAAGCCAGGTTAGACGGGGCTCTGAGCAGCCTGATCCAGTGGGAGTTGCCTCAACATATCCCAAGATGGTGATACCTCAAGGTTTTTTGCCATATTGCCTTTCTAAGCAATATCTAGACAAAATGTCCTTTGCCACTGAGGCTTAGCTACTAAGTACATTCAAGAATCACTCAAAAATATCTTTGCACTCCTTTCAGGGAGATGGCTTAAACTACATCCACCTGCCAAAGAGCCTCTGTTCTTTCTCTCTTTCTAGTTAGAAAGAGAGTTAGAAAGAAACTTCACCCAGACAAGTCTGTCCCTCATTTATTCCACAACTTCAGAACGAGTATGGATAATGCTTCTCCATTTCTCCAAGCCTGTCCTTCCAGAATGAACTGTATGAAAACTCCAGTCCTGTGACTTATCCCAGCAAATTCCTACCATGCCTATTAAGTATGTAATTTGTTTTTGTGCTACATCAGGTTCTTTCCTTTTTTCCCATGTTTGCATTAACATCGCTTTCTTAACCTTCCAAAGGTGCTACTGTAACATTCACTCTTTTAAACTATCCAATGTTTTTTTCCCAAAATTTTTCTTAATTTTTATTTACTGAGGTAGCTTTTGCACTGGCCTCTTTCAAACTGAGCATAAAATCCCTTTCTCACTAGGCTGGTGTATGGTGCAGTATGATGGACTCCTGCTTCTTCATTACCTAAGTCCCACTTCTCCCCAACAGGTCTGTGTAAGAACATCCGCCCTCATGTGGGAGGATCTCCTGTCAACAATACCTGAGAAATTCATACACTTACCTTCAAAATCTGACATTAGCAAGAGCCAAACATTTAATTTCCACACTTCTGATGAAAAAATAAAGTGGTTTGGTATTCCTGAATTGCAACATTTAATTTCAGTGAATTGAACCAAAGCAAAGTACTTTGGTTTGACCCAGTCTGTCATCAGTTTGTCTCATCTGTCTAGAGCAAGGTGCTTTGACCAAGCTTTTTCCTATGATCCAGCACTACAGTAGGTAAGGAGGGAGACTGTAACACACCCTTGGTTAGGAAATGCAGATGTGAGGGTGGCTGTAAGAAATAATCCACATACAATGCTACCTGTCTCAAAAACATTACAGCAGTTAAGGCAAATCGCTCAGACTTAATATTAAGCAACACACAGCAATCCTGCTCAACAAACTGTTTTGAAATGGATCAAACTAACTCCAAGTGAACTATTTCATTTATACCTTCCTGGTGAGCCCTTCTTAAATCTCAACACAAACTTTGCATAAAAGTCACTTCAACACCAAGTATTTTTTAACATAATATAATTAGCAACTGTAGAAATAGATCATTCATCATGACTTGCTGCAGAGGAAGATGGGAATACTGATTCATACATACTTCATATACATTGAATTGTTTGAGGAACCTAGTACTTCTTACATCTTCTTCATATCATGACAGTTCAAAAGGAGGTCTTAGCTCTCCAATGGCTTGCACATGATGGGAAGTGATGCCAATCATGGGGACAAACAGAAAATTCTTTTGAGCCAATTAGATGGTACCAGTCACAATGATATTAGTCATCCACTCCTCAATCCAAGGAGAAGGAACCAAAACTACCATTCATCTATTCCTTAAGCTGCAAAGGACATGAGGCAAGTGTACTATTTCCTGTTCTTATTGCAACCATCACAAAGTGACACAAGCTGCTATTTTCTGCTCTTCTTCTAGGAGAATGGTGGTTACTCTCCATGCAGGTTTCAAAAGAGAGACTTTGATCTCATTTAACTGCTTTATTCTCCTTTTCCTGCTCTTGCCTGCTCAACACATGACAGAGAAAGGAAGTGGAACCTGAAAATGCTACACAGTAAGAATATATACAGCCTGATGTCATTAGCTTCTGCAGCTTATGAGGGCAAGATGACTGAGATGTGACTGCTGGTTAACAATGATGGCCGTAGCAAAGAGAGTTGTCATATATGGTGCCATGACTCTGCAAAGCAGTGAGAACAACAAGAAAAGCATGAGAAGTGGTAACTGGCATGTGGAAAGGTGCACACACAAGGCAATTCTCCCAAAGAATTAATAGTGAAGCATCAGGAGAGGTTAACTGCAGAGGGCTCAAGTGCAGGACTTTAAGAACAGATCCAGGATAATACTGGAACAGAGAGACAGACTGCCCTGAAGCAGCCAGTCTAAAAAACTACACACCAAAGTCTTCACACTGCAGAGATCAATTAGATATGTACCACTTATCTCAGTGAGCTGAGAGGTGGGGGAAGTCCAGGAGGAACTGACAAGCAGGAGATTCTGCCCAGACCCTATGTCTTCACAGCAAGATGGTCTGAGCATCTCAGAGATGTGGGTGTAGCAATCTAGTTCACTTCCACCCACAGTCAGAAGACCAGACTACCTAGCAGCCCTGGCGAGCACAGTCTTTTGTACATGATGTTGTCACAATAGGAGAGGCATCCCTGAAACATTCAACAGCTATACATATCTCCAAGCCACACGCTGATTGGCTCTTGAAGTCTCTCCAATACTTTGTTACTGGAAGACAGAGGTACTGAAAAAGAGGATGAAAAATTAGAAACCATTAACTTGGACTGTTTGCCTCTCTGTCAAAAGGGGCAAACAGACCAAGTTAATGGTGAAGTAATATTCTAGATAAGCCAAGGAAAGATCTGTGGCTTGGGAAGCCCAGATGCCTCCAACACATCTGGGGAAAATCTGCTACAGTTTCTATGGCAATTGCTCCTCTAAGGTGACATTTTGGTTCACTGCTCAATTAGAGTTTGCCCCTGAAGGACTTGAGAATCCTCAGTGCCACTGCTCTCTAGAAGCATGACAATTTTGAGCAGGAGAGAATAATGACCCAGATCTCAGACTGGCAAGGAAGCTTTCTGAGGGGAGCTACATCCGACAGCTTCACAATGAAAGGGAACGATATCCACAACATGAAACTCCAGTTCAACAAACAAATATGAAACGGACTTTAGAAAAGGTCATGTTAAGAGATGGTACCAAATCCACTTGGTAACAAGTGGCAAAGATCACAATTACTTCTTTGTATTTTGCATTTTGTCTTTTGAGGAGGGGGAGTGTGCTTCAGCCCCAGAGAAACAAATTATGACTCGACATGAGGGCCGGTTTAGCTCAGTGGGTTGAGCGTGGTGCTTGAAACACCAAGGTCGCAGGTTCGATTCCCGTTCAGTTCTCACGTGTGTTGCCTGACCTAGTCGAGAGGCGGTGTCCCTGCCCACAACAGGGAGGTTGGATTAAAATGATCTCTGAGGTCCCTTCCAGCCCAGGCCATTCTATGATTCTATGATTCTATGTGGAGCTAATTATAATATATCAAAAGGAGATTTGGCTGTGTTGATGAATCTGGAGTGCGGTATAGCAAGATACTCCTCTGTAAACACTAAGATACCTCCACAGGATTTCTCATAATCATGAAATAATTGAGATTATCTCCAGAAGTAATCTTTGATTTGAATGCCCACACTAGATTTAAAGCATGCCTGAGCTAGAAAAATCTGATCATCTAAGACCATATTTATATATGTATAAAAAGATGATGAAGAGTAACAACTGGACTAGTAACTGTGTACTGCAACTGTTGCTAGACCTTACCTTTCTATAGATAGCTGTACTGAATTCAGTTTCATTCTCTTCAAAAGACGGTATCTAAAATTTTCTGATTGGTCTGTCACACTGTGCACTAGAAATAACTGGACCATGGTGTAATAAGACTCACATCCCTCTTTTTCCCAGAGAAAGAGAGATGTTCAATTAACCATAAAGATACATTTTTAATTATGTTCCAGTGGTCATTTATAACAAATTCCTGTTTGCACCATGCTAGCAACATAAAATCTCTCTAACTCTGAGCTGGCCCCTGCTTTCCCTGGTATGAATAAAGCAACACTGACCTAAGAAGTACTGATGTGTCCCACAAGAAGGGGATCAAACTTTCAGTGCAGAGCTTCTTCATGCCACTATCTTCCCAGTAAGAAAACCACTTTATCTTCCCACACTTTAACCTTCACAGTAGCAAAGCACTTCAGTAAAGCAAACTCCAGCCTCTAACTGTCCTAGATATGCTGCTGGCATGAGGACACCAGGAGTGAGGTTTCTGAGAGATGAACTCAGTCTACCTTCTACTAGACTCTAAGATATTTCCACCCTTGCTGGTATTTCCACATCCTGCCAGAAGTTACAGCTCCCCTTGCAGAGTCAGCAAAAGGGAACCTCTATCTGCGTCTCATCATGCAAGAGATGCTCACTGAAGATGCAACAAAGAGGAGCTCTGGGCGCACCCAGTATGCTGAAGCACCTGCAACACATTGATCTGTCTGTGGGCAAGACGCCTTTGCAGACAGGCACCACTCCAGGTTCTTGCACCTAAATCCTGTTAACTGGAAAATAAACTCTCACTTCCCTGGCATTGAGCAAGTAAAGCGCACCCCCTTTAGCCTAAAGTTAATGCCCAGTCTAGGCTAATCATCCTGGTCTTTCCATCACCAGCAGAGACAGTACCATCAGATGACTCACGCTTTTACATACCTGATGAATCAACTCTGGCTACCTCCAGCGATGAGGGAGAAACAGAGAGTGCTCACACACTTTGCTTTGACTAGATACCTAGCTTTCAGACAGCTCCAATAGGATAAGATATGCCCTACGTGAATGGACTTTTTTATTTTAATGTGTCCAACAGTCAAGACAAATAAAACTCAGACTGTGGTTTCCTGACACAACAACTATATAAAACTACCATGAAAGTGATAATCAAACAACACTAATACTAATGACAATAACACAAAACGCAATTCCCATAGAAGTCAACAGCTGTTCCACACGAAACTCAAGTGTGCCAAAGCCTACCCGTGTGTATATGTGTATCACACGTATGCCAAATGTGAAGGCCACTGCCAAATCATGTTGTGTATGTTTTCAAACAGAGAAGAAGAAGCCATTGGACCAAGGGCTTGGAAACAAGGTCATGAGATTCCTTCTGCATGAAATTTTCAGTCCAGACAAACACCTGTAACCCTGCCCTTTCTACATAGCTTTGATTTATTTCCTTGGAATGGCTTCTGCAGTACTTTCAACTCTTCCACAGGAAGTCTGCTTGGGCCCAAGCTGCGTAACTGGGGAAGTGGCAGGGAAGGACAAAGCTCTGTCAGTGTGAAAGCAGCTAGATCTGCTGGTTTCGCAGCTCTTTCAGGGGTGCACCAGGCAGGGCAGGCTGCCGGGACTTCTCTCAGCAGCAGCAGCATTGTCAGGAAGCAGAAATGACCCAAGGAATCCACAACATCATACAGAGAGATACAAGATCTGCACACAGTGACCCCGTGTTCCAGCTGCCTGTTTTGTGGTGGGGACTTCTGCCATGCCCGCGAGAGGGCAGCTCAAGGATCAGTGGAATAGAGACAGGGACTAGATCAAGTTCAGCTGGCTCTGAAACATCCAGCTGTCTGGTGTGACAAGGCCCTTCATCTCCTGGAGAAGGGAATGGGATTTTGTGCATTTTCATTCCAAACACATAAAGCAGGTAGCCAGATGAAATACAGCACAGTCAGGCTCTCATAAGGCTTCTTGTAGGTGTGAAGACTGTGGGAGACATACATCATTCTTCATTTAACATTTCATTGATAGGTGGAACATTTTCCCTCTGAAAAATTCTAACTGTTCTTTTTTAATGGGAATTCTGACCAGAGTAATGGAGATGTCTTTAAACACACATTGGGCACAGACACTGCAATGGCAGTGAGATACTGATCTGGCTGCGCTTGTACCTGCCCTGTGGCTGAGGCACAACAGCAAATACCTCTGTCAGCTACAGTTGGAAAGAAAATGGGTTTCTGTTTGAGTCAGCACAGAGCGTCAGGCAGCCAAGCACTGACTGCTCCACTGGGCTTCCCAAGCTTATGAGAGCACCCCTCATCAGCCATTTTTTTTGGAAAAATTAGTCACATGGAAGTGTATGCCACCAACTCAAATATGCTTATTTTGCAATATAAAGTGAACACTTTAAGAGCGCTATTTAACAGCAGCCTGCCCTGTACAACTCATTATAGGATCCTGTTTCCAAGGCTTATAAATTAGTCAAGCTAGACCAAGTTCTGTATGTGCTACAGGTAGATATACCACAAACCAAGAGCAGCAGGAGGATACCATCTCTTCCCTGTAAGTATTTAATGAATAATAAAACTCAGTCTATGAAAGATGGGAGAATAATATCAGGTGCACGCAGCATTCATGACTTACACCTAGCACACGTGTGCAGACATATCAATTAGCTTTCTTTCCACATGGTCCATGCTTGACCTTGCAATATTCACTCAACTAACAGAACAGTTTCAACTACAAAGTCATCTTTCAAATAAAATTTTTCAAGTGATAATATGCTCCCACACTTAAATCAACCAGATTTGAACTACCCTTTAGCATATTTTTTCATACAGGTATAATACCAGAATAGTAGGGAAAAAATATATTTAATACAAACATGTATTTTAATAATTGACAGCACATGTCAAAGTCAACAAATCACAGAGCTCAGGCAATGCAATATAGTGCATGTTTTAATTCTATGTTATTGGTTTCTCAGTTTAGCAAATGGGATTTTTGACTGCATTTAAAGAGGAAATCAGCAAATCAATACTAAATTTTCTGTAGAAGGGAGGAGAACAAAATTATTCTAGTTACCACAGAAACAAATTCAAGCAAACTGCTGCCATAAAACAAGTAATCAGGCAGAAAGAACAATTACATATCTTCAAAAATTATTGATTTATGATACTGTGACAAGTTTGGGACATAAATATTTATTGTCTTGCAGCTCCTTCAATGCTTAAATTAATTTTGTTCATGTCTTTGTAATAAAAGGCAACTCAGCTAAGTCCAAGCAGCAAACAGTAAGACAACACTCTGTTACATTTGACTCTGAGAGGTAAGGAGCACATTTTATGTCAAATTATCCCACGCACAGGGAACACTGCAATACTGGGTACATACAACATTACCACAGATTACAGGATTAGACTCATGTGTATATCCCGGAACAGTCTGATAAATATAAATTAAACTGTCATGATGTAGACAAGGGCAGTATTTTCATTCTTGTCCTAAAGTACAGCAAGAAACATATCGCACTACGTATTTGCTGTATAACTGAGCTCTTCCTGCCAAGAAGCAAGTTTTTCTAAATATCAGTAGTAGGCAGAGAACCCTGAAGGTTTAAATCCTCTTTTAGCTGGACTGGACATCAGCAAATACCATTTTCTCAATAATGTTTTCACTGCAGGGCTCTAATCCAAAAAGGAGCCAAGAGTTGAGCCAAATCTCAGCAAAAAGAGAAAATAAAAATAGTACGTCTTCCTCTTTTTTTTTCTCCTTCCTCTACACAGGAATATTCCCAAACTGGCCTTTAGTGTAAGTTTAGCTCGGAGAAATAATTCTTGAAAGTCCATTGGTGGAGAGTCCGTTTCCTTCTCCTTTCAGGTTGAAAAGGAAACTTTCTGTGAGTTTACTGTAATGGAGCATTTGTCTGTATCAGAAACAGCCTGACCTCTCCAGCCACAAGATGAAATACCAGCAGCCCACTCTGTCACTAGTTCACTATTAGGAAATTATATGGGAGGAAAGACACAACATAAAATTCAGAGGGGGGAAAAAAAAAGAAAAGAAAAAAAAAAGACATCAGCAGTGGTGGGAGTGAATGAACAAGCTTAATAACCAGGTCAGTAAAAAGGAAAATACCCTCTGGCCAACTGATAATAAAAGGTTACTTGAGGCAAGGGGTCAGATCCTGAGCAGTGTAAAGTGGCCCAGCTTCTCCAACCTCAGCAAAGCAACAGTGATTTATAGCAGCTGCATAAAAGCCCCAGAAGACAGAAAAACCCAGCAATAAAAATGGAACTGGAGGCCCACATCTTGAGAAGCTTCCACTCACTTTTAAACTGAGGTACAGAGGTGACTCTGAGGGTTTGTTTCTGTGGGGGAGTTCCTGTGAAATAAGCTGAAGTGTGAATTTACACTGTATTTACTGCTGGGTCTTTAAGTAGGCTGCAAATTCATACCCTAGCCTATTTTTCAGGGATTTCCCCAAGTAGATAAGCCCTAAATCAGCCTCCTAATTGTGGAGGCAGACAAAATAAATAGATGTTTTCCAAACTGCATACCCACACAGGAATCTTTGTATTGCTTGCAGGGGCAAGTGGGTACCAGATAGTCTATATCGTACTGTAGCCCTGCAAGTGCGTGGTACCCTCCTTTCCTCCACTGACTCCCAAAGCCCCCTCCAAACCACCTCTCTCAACATCCCTCCGCTTCAGCAAACACCTTTGAAAATTCTGTCCCAGCTTCATGACAGATTTCCATACCTTGGTCCCTGACTCTTCCCTTCCCCAACCCAATTCCATATCTGGAGGTCCCTGTTCTCTCTACTTACTTTCCTCTGACCCTCGGGGAGAGCAGTAAAACTGCCCTGCTGCAAAGGTGTCTCCTCCTACCAGTCCCTTGCCCTTGAACCAACCTAATAATGTACTGTCCATTCCTGCCTCGCTCATTCCCTAATGTAGTGGATTCTTGGGTTAACAAATGCTCTTTGAAAGCTTCTTCAGAAACATAAGGTTGACTCTATGCAAACAAATGCCAAGAAGCTGGGCAAGATTACTCACACTTTTTTGGCTCGAAAGATGCTTTTATATGCAGCCAAACGAGATGCCAGAGGCCTTCAGCAGGAGACAGAGGAAACAGCTGGTATGGTCACAGCTTCATTGGTGTCCGCAGGCTGGGTGGTTTGGTCTTAGCAGGCAAGGGCAAGCAGGTTGAATTACATGAGGCCTGTGATGTTACCCCGGGAACTGCAGTGAGGCTGCAATAGAGCAAAGCACTTACACATTGGCTCATGTGAGACCTTGCAGGGCTCTAAGAGCTGCCTGTACTGTTCTGCTGTGTTGGCTCAGGTGCTCGCTGCACCAGCATCCACTGAGTCCCACCTGTGGCCACACCACTCTAACACAATGACAGCACTGTGTCCTGAGGGATTCTTTTCAAGAAGTCAATTTAGTAATATCCTCTGACACCTGATGCAAACATCAGGGTTCTCAAAAGCAGCTCGGAACACGCTTTTTCAATGAAATCCCTGATTTTGCAAAGCATGAAAGTCAGTTAACACTTACAAGTTTAAGCCCTAAGATCAATGACCAAAAAGGGATTAAGCTTCTTTTGATGTCAGCACAGGGAACCAGCCACAGCGAACAGTCATCACATACACTACAGTATTTCAGACCTTCCTTATCTGCTGGAGCAGGTAACAGTGGTCTGAAGAACAGAAACCACTTGCAAACAGATATTAGACTGGAAAAGCTATCTGAGACACAGGTCACAGAGCAGTGATCCTTCCAGCACTTACCTAAGTTTTATTTTTTATGCGTATGAAGATTCTGGACAATAAGCATCTCAGAGCATTGAGAAGCTTAGCACCCTTTAAGAACTAAAGTCTATGCTGCAGGTAATTTCCTGCATTCCACTACCTCAAGCCTTCTTTGTGCCCCTTTTCTTTGTATCATATGCAAACATTTGTGCAATTGGGTTGTACCACCAAATGCTCTTAAAGAAAGCCAGAGTCTGAACTTCACAGAACAGTCTTCAGGGAAACTAAAGTTGATATTAGCTCAGGAGTTTTATTTTCAAAGTGACTATGCTTTCATCCAAACAGTAAGAACACCCAAACAGCACCAAGTCAACACCATGAACATTGTTTCATATCAATCCACAGAGTTTAAAAAGTAAGAGAAGTTGCAAAAGCTATATAAATACCAGAGAACAGCAATTGCATCATCAACATGATAGAAGTAGAAAAGAAGGTTTAATACTCTGGAAAAAATTCTTCCATGTGAATTTTTCACTTAGTTGAAATAATTTCTCCTTCCTTTTCATCTTGCCCTGTTCAGGAAGAAAACCACATATTTGAACATGGGATACCATATAGTATCTGCATATGGTACAACACTTGCTTCCCACTCCAGAACCAGATATTTAAATTGGGCCAGTCACATTACAAAATGGAGTGCAATAAGGTGGTTGTGTTCTACATTCTGAAATGTGAAAATCTGAGGTTTCAGAGATGATTATGGATGTTATATTGGTCTTATATCGCTGAGTTCAGCAATGCAATCTATCAGTAATGATTCCACAGCAGCAAGGATGCTTACACGCTTCTCAGTGGACTTCCCATGCAGTATATCCGCTGTGATCAGACTCAATCTCACTCACAGTGCCATGTGGAGGGGCACAGAGAGCTGCTCTTCAGGTCACAACGCACACAGTAACAGCTGCACTAGCTCCCTCCTGACTGCTCTATGCAAAGGCTGTGCTAGAACACCCCACGTGATCATGTTATGAAACCTTGTCCCATTGCATGTATGCAAAACAAGGCTGAACCTCCATCACAAAGACATCCTTAGTTCTGACACTTTGCAGTTTCTGAACACCTGGTGACCTGAACATTTGTTAATCAATTGTAATGTTATTAGCATACTCATACAACTATGTCCTGCATTTTGGATGCCCCGCGCTATTTAAAAAGTACTAGTATTTGGAAAGAAGGATGGCCCCACTCAGCTAGCTTGCCTCAGCCCACAGCCTCAGGCAATCCATGCAAAATCTGAGATAGATGACAAATTACTGGAGTACGGGGAGAAAATTATGGAGATATAGAAGAATAGCATATAAAAGAAACCAGACTACAGGTTTGCTGCATGAAGGGGAGTCTGAAACAAATCTGTACATGCCAACATTTCTCTCTGCTTGAACAGCAAGAAGACACAGGGTGTGAAGGGAGTAATGCTGTGTTTCCATAGAGGCAAACTGTAATAGGTTTTCATCTTCAGTCTCAAATCTCAATTGTCTCATTTAGGACAATGTATCTATACAAATGTATGAACTTTTGAAAGTACATTCTATGTTTTTAACTTTCAGGGTGTAATTTCTTTCATTTGTAGCTTTTCCAGGCCATAGACTTCCTCTCTAGCATCTTTCTCTTGGTGTAGCCATGCTACTCCAAGTCCTTACTAAGCCTATCACTTACACAGTAACAGGGATAACCACCAGCATATTCTAAAAAAAAAAAAAAAAAAGGCCACCCCAGAGATTCAGTCATCAAAAAACATCCAGCAAGGCAAAGGAACAAGGGCCTTCATGTTAATTTAACAACCTACCATGCCCTGAAATCATTGTCAATACTAATCTATTCATCTAGCAACTAAACAAATGTATATGAGTTTCCTATGCAATACTGGGCAGGGCATATTTCTCAAATTAAAAAATCAGACCTTCTCAAAGGGTAAAGAAAATTTCACATAAACACACATCATGAAAAAGCCAGAAGCATGTAAGAATTTGGTCTTAGTGTTAGTCAAAATGCAGTGATTCCTTTTCAATTGCGTCAGTTGTAACATTTTCAGAACCATAAAGAACTGTCCTTTGAGAGATAAACAGTAAAAAGAGTATGGCTCTCCTTCTTCTCCTGTCACATAGCAGGGAGGCCTTTATGCCCTGCTAAATGTAAAATTTTTTAGAAAAACCAAATCAGGAAACAAACTGGGATTTGGTCAAGAATTCATGCTGGCTGAATCACTGCGGTGTGGAAACCACCAGCTCTAAAGATGGAAAGTCCGGAGCCATTCATTCCCTCAGAGAAAGTAAAAAAGAAGAGGGGGGAAAAAGACATTGAAGACCCCTTTGGCTTGCTGGTAAGGTCCCCTAAAATCTGAAACACAAGAAAGTTTACCTATCAATAGGTGCCTTGACCTTTTTCCTTCCTGTCTCTCTCTGAGCACAGCCAGCAATTGGATCT
This sequence comes from Trogon surrucura, assembly GCA_020746105.1. Lineage (NCBI taxonomy): Eukaryota > Metazoa > Chordata > Aves > Trogoniformes > Trogonidae > Trogon > Trogon surrucura. The sequence goes on from CM036621.1 coordinate 33,729,431, forward strand.
GCATCATAGTTTTTCATCCTGGGTGCAGTGAGAGTGTTTAAATGTCACTCCCTGACTCAACATGCAGAAATGCTGCAGGGTCATGGCACTGCTCCTTCCCTCCACATCCTGCACCTATTGCCCTCTTCAGCCTTTCCACAGAAAAAAGATAAAATAATCTACATACTTGAAAGATTGAACACGGCCAGCTTCTAAGTAGAGATTCATTCAGTCTTCTCTGGATTGCCTTTTGTTATCCGAAAGCTTCCAAAGAAATATTGCTCAGAAGCAATTAAGGGCAACAGTTCTTGGACAAAGACATACAACAAACAGCATATTTAGCAAGGCAGCACAAGTCATTTTGAAAGAGCCCTGGAAAAGTCTAACATTGTTAAAATTTATCTACACAACTGCTGATAAGACCTAGTAAAGATGCTTGTGTTCTGTTCCTGCATTTCTTTGTCTTTCATAAGCCAAAATCTTATGAGCAAATCATTTTAGCAAAGTTCAAATGCCAAACTGTTGGGTACAACCATTGCTTGTAGCAAGAATAACAGTTCTAGACAGTAACCTGCTGTCCACACGTTTTTTTGCTTTCTTTGTTTTCAAAGTACTGACATACCTAACCTAAACATGTTTTTCTTAGGTACTAAACACATTTGTCTCAGCTAATCATCATCATGTTATTTGACATAATTCTGTCACTAAAGCTAAGAATCCTATCGGCTTTCTGATAACATTCAGACTCACCTGATCACCTTATCTGCCGCAGCTTTTCTGGCTATGCTAGATGGGATGTCCAAAAGCCGTAGCAAGAAAGGAATATAACTGGGCTGCAGAGCAAGAGCGGAGCTAGTCCAGTGGCTAAACATCGAAAGCTGAGGAAACCCAAGATCACATCTGCAACATATTTCCTTGCACAGACTTCTCTACATCATTTATTCTTTCTGTGCCTCCGCTTTGGAAAATGGTACTTTTATATAACAGGCTCTGTGAGAATAAATACAGTATGAAGTGGCACACTGATGAGGAACGTGGAAATTCCTCTGAATCTATAACTCCTCACTGCCAACCAGTCATTTTTAACACTCAAAAATGAATGATTCCAGAGAGTGGAAGTGACTCACAAAAGCATGAAGAATCAGCACTGTTTCCTGAACTGAATTCATTTTGCGAGTGTAAGTTTTAAAGGGTTCATTTACCATAGTGATTCCATTTGGAAAGCAGTCTTTGAAGGTTATAAACAGCTTTCTACAGAGCAAACCACCAGCTAGCAGCAATGTTTTTTTTATAGCACTGGTCACAACAACCAAGGAAGACTTCCAACACAGAAAAGCATGCTCCAGGATATCTCAAGAAAAACTGCACATCAAAATCTCATGCACTAGTTTTGCACACTTGTTAATGGAGCTGGTGTTGTAAAGTGTTTCTAGCCCTATCAAAATTTCACAGGCAATACGTCAGGAAGGACTGCATCTTGAAGTACTAAATTAGAGTAACCTTAAGAGAGGCACTGACTTTCCTAAATTCTTTACCCTGAGGAGAATGCAGGCCATGCAACGCCTTAGCTAAATTCAGTGTTACCTTCTATATGTCTAAAAGGCATTTTTGCCCCTTCTGGAGGAAACTTACTCACTGGATAATATTGTTCCATTGGACACAATCATCCCACAACCTTTCTTTTAAGATGTGTTAAAGGAACTGCTTTTTTTTAAACACACTTACACAGCCTTGCATCAATCATTCTCCCTTGCTCTCTTCTGGAGGGCTTACCCTGCACTACAGCTCCAGGTAACTTCTTCGGGTGCTGTACTCATACAGTTGGGCAGGGTCCATCTACATTAGTGTTCAAGTTCAAAGTGATTTTGAAGCCAGCTGCTCCAACGCCCCACTTACTGTGCGTTGCATCATGGACCAGTTCCCGAGCACGCAGAAGAGACCCCAGCTGCCCAGGCGAAGCACACCACCTGCACGCAGCACGCAGCCCAGGGGACCTCGCTAGAGCTGCAGCTCTCCTGGTCCACTCCCAGTTGCTACTATACTTGCTTGTGCAGAAATGGCCTTGGAGTTCCAGGCGCTCATTCTCCTTCAGGGAATTTAACAAACCCATTCTGCTCTGTACAACCACTCAATCTTCACATTGCTCCTCTCTACCCTCCCCAAAAAGCAGCCTGATGCCTGTTTTTTCAGATGTTCACCCAACCAGCACCTCTGCTGGATCGTAACATTTGAACTGTTACCATTTTGGACTAGTCTTTGTTAAAATTGTCTGTCATCATTTAGGTCCTTGCTCACCTGTCAGTATTCTGTCACTCACCTCTCCCCTTTCACTCATTTCTACTCTTCCTTTCTTTCTTCTGGACTCTCCTCTTTATGATTTTTAGGTGCTAATAAAGCTCAAACTCAGCACTAGCACCAAATTAGTCTGAAATAACTCCATCTTCTGTGATTTCTTTGATTTTATGTGACTGAATTCCTATGCAATTTCTACCAGTGCAATCTGGAACTTCGTGGTATCTATAGAGAAATCATCTCCTCTTATTTCTCCGTTAGTTGCAGCGTGATGTTTTTCTTCATGGGCCAACCCAGTATCCACAAAATTGAATACAAGGACCTCAGCTCACTGCAACAGGCAGTTCTGAAATGCACTTAATGAAGTCATTCAGACAAATTATACTATTTATGTTAAATTTCATGACTATATGACATTCAGGGATAACCATGTATGTTCTGTGTCTTTTGCGAATACATTTTTCCTATTATACAATATGAAAAATACTGCGTTTGTTCTAACGTAAGAACCAAATTTTTATACAAGACCTTTAGAAAACAGAGACCCACCTTTAAATGCAAAGAACAAACATTTGCATTACATATTTATATTAAAATATGCAGAAATTTCCAAAGTATTCAGACAACTTATAAATTTTTATAACTTCTTCAAATTGTTAACATTTTTTTAACACACAGCATTATTTCAGCTTTGTGGAAGGCTCAATAATAATCTTTCTGGTCTGGAAAAAAGGAAAGAACATTATAATAAAGAATGCAGAATAAATAAAAACAAAACAGTACAAGCCGTACATCCAGGCACACAAAGAAAACTTTCATGGTGAGCTATAAGCAATTATAATAACACAATGTGCTGCATGTTGATTTCACCAGTGAAAAGAATTTCTCCAGTTATTGAAGACTTTCCTGGCAGAATTTCAGAAAAAAAATTCTGACATTCTCCCAATCTGACTTCTGTGCAATGCAAGTCATGCACATTTTAAACATCGACGAATAATACTGCCTTTCTTCTGTGAACTGTTAACAGCTGTAGAAACTATTATAGCCTGTTTAAAATCATGTCTCTGTAGTCAATACTCTCCAGACACTTAGCAATACTAAAGCTATTCCTGGGGCTAAACTAGAATTGCTGTGTGAGTACAAAGTTTGATTTATGTTGAAATGAAACAACAAACATCTGATCTTTCCTTTTTTAAATAGCCATTCATATAAACACAAGTATCAGCTGCATAACTAGAAAGTGATGTACCAAACTGACAGAAGTAAGGCAAAGTAGGACCACCCACGGTTACCTTCAAGAAGAAAAGATTTGTCAGAGGGTGAAAGATTGCTGGTGAAGATACTTTATACCATCGTGGCTGCCCTAATGTCCTCATGGTGAGGCTGTGGGTTATGACAGTGATGTTTCATGAACCTAATTTTTCAAGTCTTATGAAAGACACAGAATTGATTAGCAGCCCAGGACCGTTTCTTGGTGATTCTCACCATCAGCTGCTCTCAGCCTGATCACAGGCACAGTGGACTGCCTAACAAAACGTCCAAATGCATGCAAGAGGAAATCAAGGTCTCTGTGTGCTAATGTTATTCTTTCACATCCCAAAACACAAGTGGGAACGGGAGAAATGCTCCGCTGTGGTTCCTCTAACATTTTTGAAACAATGATTGGGAAGCGAGAGGAAAAGGCGTAAGTGGAACAACAGAAAATCTTAAAATACATTTAAAATTTTAGATACGTTCTACAGATTCTTGTACATGACAGAGATGTGCTAAGAATATAGTTTTGATTCCTCAGTCCAACAAATTGTCACTGAAGTTCCTTTGGTTTTTTATGCTTTCAAGAAATGAAAACACATAAGTAAATACAAATTTGTGAAAGCGTTGTGATCTTTGACAAAGACAGCAATTGATTTGACCAGTAGCAATAATAAAATGAGGCTTAAGCTGATGTGAAATAAGACACTCCTCCTCCAGAAGAGTATAACAAATTGATCAAGAAGCGTTTAATAGTCTCAAATTAATGTTCCACCTTCTTCTGGATTTATTTCAAATCTTCAGCTGTTAAAGTATCTAGAAAGGTGAAAGATAAGCTAATTGTTCAGCTCATCATAATTTTTTCTTTTTTTTTAAGCATCACATTTACATCTTTTAATAAGAGCTCTTAAGTAAGGTTCAGCATGCACCAGTGTCGTGGGTTGACCCTGGCCGGCCGCCAGGTATCCACACAGCCGCTCACTCACTCCCCCCTTCACTGCTGAACAGGGGGAGAAAATATCTCCAAGGGCTCAGGGTTTGAGATAAGGACAGGGAGATCACCCTCATTTACCGTCCCGGGCAAAACAGACTCAGTTTTGGGGAAATTAGGTACATTTATTAAAAGAACTAATCAGAGAGGAGCAGTGAGAAGTAAGAAAGAGCAAACAAATCTTAAACAGAACACCTTCCCCCCATCCCTCCCTTCTTCCCGGGCTTAACATCAATCCCGGTTTCTCCACCTCCTCCCCCCGAGCGGCGCAGGGGGACAGGGAATGGGGGTTGAGGTCAGTTCATCCGACGTTGGTTCCACCGCTTCTTCACTCCGGGGGAGGACTCTTCACTCTTCCCCAGGGCCACCGTGGGGTCCCTCTCACGGGAGACAAGCTTCATGCTCTCTTCTCCGCGTGAGTCGTCCCACGAAGGGCAATTCATCACAAACTGCCCAACGGGAGACACCTCACGAGGGGCAGCCCACCCCTCGTGAGTCTGAGGCGCAGTCCTTCAGGGGAAACTGCTCCAGCGTGAGCCACCCGCAGCATCCCAAAAGTCCCACTGGCCAACCTGCTCCAGCGTGGGCATTCCTCTCTTTCACGGGCTACAGGCTCCGGCAGCGACTTGCTCTGACACGGGCTTCCCACGGGCTACAGTCCCCTTTCAGGCATCCACCCACACGGCGTGGAGTCCTCGGTGGACATCTACGCGGTGATCCTCACGGTGGACCTCTGCACCTCGCCCATGGACTGCAGGGGGACAACCCGCTTCACCATGGTCTTCACCACAGACCCAGGGGATTCCTTCTGCTCCGGCGCCTGGAGCTCATCCTCCCCCACCTCCTTCTTCACTGACCTTGGTGTCTGCACAGATTCTCACTCCTCCATCTCTGTGCCAGCTGTGATGGCGCAGTTCTTTTTCCCGTTCTTAAATATGTTTTTCACAGAGGCGTTCCTCTGCTATCACCTTACTGATAGGCTCAGCCTTGGCCAGCAGTGGGTCCCTCTTTGGAGCCGGTTGGCATTGGCTCTATCAAACTTGGGGAGCTTCTAGCAGCTTCTTGTAGAAGCCACCCTGCAGCTCCCCCCCCCCGCCGCCAAAATCTGGCCAGGCCAAACCAAAACAACAAGTATTTTCCCACATTGTACAGGTACACCTCTGCCTTCTCCAGCAGACATGCAAGCACCAGTATAACCTGTCTGTCCTTCAGCTGCCCCACATTTCATCAAACGGAGCTCTCCACACACAGTCCCAGTGCTTGGCTGGGGAAAACACTAGCAGGTTGTGCCTGTGGCAAATTCAGTGTTGCTTTCTGAGAAGCCGCTGTTGCTAGTTCCATCGTCTAACCTTCACTCTGGGGACAGCCTTTGCTGAAAGTGCACGACTGGTGCAGCTGTCCGAGGAGAGGAACTCGCTGTCACTAGAACCTTCATTGCCCACCACTGCTTTAATGGGACCACACAAGACTGATGACTCCAGAGGCAAAAAAAAGCTTGAAATTCCAAATGCAGACCTAACACACAGAAGAATGCTGTAATCCTCTCTACTTTCAGGTCAAATTCAAGTTCTGGGATTGAGACCACTGTCATTTTTGGGAAAACACTCTTCGACTTTGCTCAAGATCCCACTTTGCATTTACACAGTCCTAATCCCAAGCTGCTCCCAGCCCCTCTGCTTTTCTTCCTCCCTACTCACTTTCTCACTCCTCCTGCTTTTCTTACTCCTTTGGTTTTTGCATGTATCCTTTTCTTCTCCATGCTTTGAGCCTTATCCCATGCTGCCCTCTAGGCTAAGATCTCTCACCCTGGGAGGGCTTTGAATGTTATACGTCCATAAATCTGGGATAACACTCAGATTCAATGGGAGTAAAGCTGCCCCATATGGTTGGGTCTCTCTTGCCAAGTATCCTGTCCTTCCTACTACCTCTTTGAACAACCTCATCCTGTCTTTATTTAGCACCTGCTACTTCACTCCCTTCTTCTCTTTAGCTGTTGGCCTACATTTCATATTTGCTATTTTTGCCATACTTAGACTGAGAGCTCCTCAGTTGTTGGATTTTTTTCTTGATTTGTCTGCAAAATGGTCTGGTATTTAAATATTTTCACCATAACAATGGAAAGAGATGATCAGTTCACAACACTAAAATATATGGAAGGAGAAGGTGTCCACATACAGGGGAAGAGGACTCACTGTTTTCCTAAATTTTAATAGGTACCAAAGAAATTACTTTTTTTTTTCCAAAAAAATACTGACTATATACAATGCAAGAAGATACTGTTTAGAAAAGCAAGCATTAAAAAGGCACCAAGCTTACTAGTAGCCATTGTATCCTTTGGTCTGGGAATTTCAGCTGGGCTTTGATTCTTAATTCAGCACAGTCACAAGGCAATTTTGCAGTTATAATCCTCCAGGGACTGCAAATGAAAAAAAGTTACTTTCAAATCAACTAGTTTCCAAGGTCACACATTTGAGATCAGGGCATTAGGGAAACAAACAGCCTTAAACATACAAAATAAGTACCAACCCTGCAACTAGGAAATTCTCACAGGTATTCTCTCAACACCAATGTGATGTGCTGAACTCACTGGTCAGTAGCTTCACTGAACAGAGTAAGAAAAATTAGACTGTGGGTTACAAGGGCATATAATTTCCAATGGGAGGTTGACAGTGGATCATGTGGAAAATTAAGTGGCTTGGACTGCAGATAAGCTTAGAGAAAGGGTGAAGCAATGGCTATTTTGAGGATCCCTACTGGGCACAAAACGGCATTCTGCTGTGGAGTGCGAATAACACACATGAAATGCACTAATGCCTGCAAGATAGGCAGAAAAAGTCAGATAAGCTTTTGATATAAAAAAACCCACCAAATTTCAAGTAATTTCATCCATCACAAAAGAGAAATTAAAAAGAAGACTCCCCAGCATGTAAGCACACCGTAAATGTTGTAACAGAGCTTCCCTGCAATGGATCAGAAAGATCTGATCCCTGGCACTAACTCTGGAATGAGAACTCTTTTAGACAGGTTACATCCCTACCTGCCCATGTGTAGAAAAGTCTCCGATTACCAAAAAACTCTTAAGCAATCTTCTGTGCTGCTTTTCTATTACAATAATTGCACGTTGGCTGCTCAGAACTGGGTGGTAACAGGTCTCATTATTCTAACACATGTAACTATTCATCCAGACACTAACGCTGCACCTCTCCTAGTAGGGAGGGACTATGAATATGAACACATGGGGCAAACAATACCGTTAACGCTTCCCATTTTGGCTGGTATCACTGTGTTAGTGCAGTCTGCAGGCAGGTGCTGTCGTTTCTGACAAGCCTGTTGGGTAACAGTGACAAGAATCTGTCAGATGCTGCCCACACGCGGGCCGTGTCCCACACGGCACCCTGACCTCCTCCAGGGAAGTTTATTTTAAAATTCTACCGAACACGTTACAAATACCACCTGGCAACCTGCAACATATCACAGAGAAAGGGAAAGACATAATGGTCAAGACAAAACAACCAGGAAATACCTTCCAAGGGCAGCAGTGGGCTTGCCAAAGAACATGCTGTGCTTGGTTGGAGAAACAGATTGGATCTTTGTGACGGAGGGATGCTTGGCCATCAAACAAGGTAATGTGCAAAGGCACCTCTGTGCTCCTCGTGCAATTCCCTGACCCCCACAGTCGCCAGATTAGTGCTGTCATAAAGACAACTTTAAAGCAGCCTCAGGCTTTGCCAAGAACAAAATACAAGTGCCTTTACCCTCACAAGATCATATACACACCACATGCAACTCCTTTTTCCCCATGAAAAACTCTGTGCCAATGCATAAGACGATGCACGACATTGCCTTGGTAATAAGCACACAGCCTGCCGTCTGTTCTCCAATTGGACAAGGCAATTCTGAGGGACCTACTTACTTCTGCTTCCTGCCTTCTTTACACTACTTGAGGTGCAAAGCTGATGAACAACCAGTTACATTTCCTAGGCAGGCAATAAAATATTGGAGACTCTCAACTAGCAGAAGAGCCTTTTTACACCTAGTCATGACAGCTCAGAGCGCTTCTGCTCCCATGCAAGAGGTATCAGGCCCAGAACAGAGCTTTAAACTTTAAGCTAAGTTATCAGGCTGGACTACCCACCAGAGCCTAAGAGACAAACGTGTGCACTCCCTCCCCCTGCCTTGCTGTAAGCAAACTCTCCACTGCCATGGAGGGACCGATAGGATAGGTGGCAATACCTTCAGCTACACAGATTTGGGAGAGCTCTTCTGCCCCATGCTGAGAGCTTGAGTTCATTACGGTATGCAACAAAATAACTCCACAAGTGTCTCTTTAACAAAAAGTACAAGGTTTCTGAAACAATGATTTTTGCTTTTGGAAATTATATAAAGACCAGTGCAGAAACTGGTAGCAAAGAAGTGATTCATGAACACCAACAAAGTGATTCACCAGCCCCTCGCTAGGAAGTGATATCATCACACCACATCTCCATAAGAATGGTAGAAGAGAATGATTGTTTCACAGGACAGGAAAGTGCTGTATTCTTCAAAAGAAAAGTACTAAATCTGAAGGTGTGTATGACAAACAAAAGGAGGTAAATTGTCAGTGCTCTGGGAAGTGAGTCAGGTGCCCACCATGGTGACTATCAGTAAGCACTACTGAGGAATACCAGAACATTTCCAACCTGGTCTGGGATAAATTGCAAGCTCTGGGTATATTGTACACTTACTCCACAGCCCAGACAGATTCTTCTTTACTTGACCCATCACTTCTCACTCCATTCCTCAAGCCGTAAACAGTAATATCCTTTCCTGTTCCCTGCCTAGCAGCCACAGAGTGAGCATGTTCTCACATTCTCTCACCTCAGTCCCACACTCTCTGAGCCAAAATATTGCCACCACATCCCAAAACATGCTCTTGGTCTTGTCAAGGATCTATAAACCTTAGCAGTATATGCCTGCTCCACCTCTTTACCCTGCCCAGCACTATTACCCAGGTACTCCAGTGCTTCTTAGATCAAGAGGCACAGACCTGCTTCACACCCAGCTGGCCTAGGGAACCCCAAAGCCTCTTTTACCCCTGTGCTACACTGATTCTCACCTTGTGGCTCACACTAGGAAGAAGCTGAATGCAGGTATGAAGCTGCTGGGGAGGTAAAGAGCAAGGGAGTTTCAAGTTTCAACATATATGCCACATGTTGTCTTCAAGGGTGACACACTGGATAACTTTTTTTTTCAGTTCTTAAAACTGTACCTTGTGCTGGACATGACCATGCTCTCTGTAGTTATTCTGGGCAGTATCAGCTAGCCAGCACCTCAGAGCCCTAAGCATGCTGCACTCTGCCATGCCTTGTAATTAATGATGTGCCCCTTGCAAACCAGGCAGCAGTAGGCTTGCAGCTACATAGCTACCGAACTGATGATGACAAGCTGACATTGCCCAGATTAAGAGGATTTCCTTTCTGGTAATACTATTTCTTCTTCTCAGCCTGCCCTGTGTGTCAAGGGGTCAAAGTAGTACCCCTCCAGTTTATCTGATAGTGATGTTTCTACCTCACCTACAACTCTCCTCTCAAAAAGCCTACACTAACAGAACCTAACACCAGCAGCCCCACGCACCTGAAAGGCAATGAAACCAGTGCGGCCTTCCTCCCCAGCCTGCCGCCCAGCTGTGCCAGAGACAAGTGAGACTTCAAATCCAGGGAACTGACCAGGAAGAGAGTGGCGAATTTCAAATGACTCAATTTCTCCAAAACTCCTTTAACTCTCTGCAGGAAGACTGGTGGGTCTGCTGCTATGCAGATGTCCTGGCCCACAGCGTGCCAGAGCCTATTGTCAAATCACGGCTTCAGGAGTAGTCAGGCATGTCCAAGCAGCACTGGTGAAGTCATCTGCAAGGAAGAACAAGTCTCACGCCATGTAACATGAAAACAAGCTGTAAGTATTTATTTTGCTATCACTCCTAACACCTCAGGGACTGGCCTTTTAATGCAACTCATATCCTCCAATGTAGTAACCTCAGTTCCCTAGAGACCGGTGCTGCAGACGTGTAGACATGGCTTGGAGCTGAGCAGCTCTGGGATTTCTGATGCATCCAGTCAGACCAACACAGGACTCCTCATGCAATCCATCTCCTTCACTGCGTTCACCTCAAAAAGCAATCAAGCCACCCACACACCAGTCTTCCAGCTCAGCCCTCAGTCACACCCAAAAGGCAGAGTGGAAGGAAAGCTGCTCTCTCTCTTCCAGCAGTCCTGGCAGGCTCTGGTGCACTGACCCAGAGCTGCTGTCCCAGAGAGCCTGCATCTAAAAAGAAAACAGGCAAAGGGAGGAGACACACTGTCAAAGGTTTTTCTGTGTGGAAGGGCACAAGAGAGACCATATTCTTGATAAGGTTTCAGGGTTTCTGTATATTAAACAAGTAGAGAGGAACTCAAATCAGCAACAGAAAATGGAAATGCCCCTTCCTTTGGCCAAACACACAAAAAAAAGCACTGGGCCTGATTTTCCACTCATGACATTTACTTAACATCTGCGTAACCCAAACAATTTTCACAGTTACTCCTTATATACTTAAATAAGAAGAAAATGTAATTTTCTGTTTGGCTTAGCAGACTGGAATAGACCACAGATACCCATTTCATATCAACTACCCAGAGAAGTGAATGGTTCAGCTCTTCTGTGTAGTATAAAACCTTATGTACCACAGGAACAGAAGCTTAAAGGCCACAGAGTACTTTCACTCTGTGTGTGCATCTTCCAGTGATGTCAACTATCCAGCGAGTTTCTGATCCTCAGACAGTATAACTTTTGCCAGGAAATATTTTCAAACATACCCCATCGCCTCTGGGCTCACACTTACGTCCCAACAAAATTTAATGTCTCTCCACATCATCCACACTTGTACTGTCACTTTTACACAATAAAAGGGAAAAAAAAAAATTAAAAAATGAGAGCTTACAAAAGTAAAATTTACTTTGTCAAATTCTGGAGGCTCTTGAAAGGTGAAAGCATTTTATAAATCTTGGCCTCAGGAAGAACATTTTTTGCTCTCAGGAGTTTGAATGGGACAGCCACATTTGTAAGCATACGGACATTTGATAACCTGTGGTGAGATTACCACAGTTTAAGAATTTAAAAACATGAAGATTGCTTAAGCCAACAGGTATCATTTCACCACAGGGTATGACAGTGGAATTCCTGAAGGTCCTTAAGCACAGCTGAGGAGTGACAGTGTGTCAAGCTACAGCAACATGATTGCTTCTAATCGGCTCTTTTATATTTTAAGAGCTAAAACTATCCTCATTCCAAAGCATAGGTCAAAATACTTCAAGAAATGCAGGACATACAGCAGAAGAAAGGATATTTTCAACTTATTCAGCTTTCAGCACAGTTTTCAGATTCTGCACATAGATTTAACCAATTTTATCATTTTGGTTAAACATCTTTACATGAAAACAAGCAACTACTTGTTATCAAGACTTTTTTTTTTTTTTTTTAATTCTAGTCATATGCTACCCCTTGAAGTAAAATAGCCCAGATTCACACAAAAAGATTGAGATGAGATAATGGAAATAAAATATAATGAATCAGCTGGGTTTGTGCTCAAAATAAGCATCTGTAACTACAAAGCAGTCAATGTGCTGACTCTGCCTTAGTTACACTACACACTGGCCCCTTGGATCCTAGGACTTAAAATCACCTTTGCTCTCCCTGTCACAGGTCAAGTATAGCTCAGCCAAACTAGGAATTTGTGCCAAACAGTTTGTATTTCCAACAATTAAACATCTTATTCTTCGTTTATAAGTCACTTAGGAGTCACACTTGCACAATTATTTGCATACGCAGCCACTTTATTTCAACCCCAAATACCAAAAGCTATTAACAGTTGGCCAGATCCTGCTGTCATTTACCCAAGTGCAAAACCATGTCATTTCCACTAAGACCAGTCGACCCTGAGCTTTGTACCACACATGGGAGAGCAGAACCAGTTCTTCACCGAGGCAACTCAGCCTGTGGCACGTGTGGCCTGGAGGTTTCTGTGCTGCCGCACACACTGCCTCCTCTGCTCCACGTCCTTCTAACTCCTTTGCAGGCCCACCACACCCCTCGTGGGCCTTTATTTTAAATGTACCTTGTTTCACAGACAGATCAGAACAGGTTACTTACTGCCCTTAATTCACTGGATTTTCAAGAAGCATGCCAGCTGAGGAACACTGAATAAAAGACAAATTTGTTTCTACAGTGTATTTGCACACAACAAAATGAACCAATCAAGCAAACAGATTGTGCACATGCCCAATTATTAACTGAAACCAGGAGAAACTCTCTTCAGTATTTCCAGTGCCTATAAACGCATGCTTATGTCCTAAATAACCTTCCAGCAATTACCTAGTCCTCAAAGCTTTGAGCCAAGCCTTCTCCAAAGCATTTACTCCCTGGAGCTCCCAGGAAGTAACAGATAACCAGCCTCCAGCTCTGTTTCTTCAGAGCCCTCTGCTCCAAGGGCAGATTTTGCTCATTTTGCTCATTCTCCCCAGCAGATCACCTGGTTTAACATCCTTAGGACTCCCTTCATTTGCTATATGCCACAGTCACTGTCACACTCCCAGGCACGGTACAATCCCAGTGTAACACCAGGGCAGTGAGGGATATGCAGCTAGATGCCAGGGGACACCAGGAACTGTGGCATGGGGAAGCAAACACTCTGTGGCCAGTCTGGAGGCAATTACTATGAATGCAAGAGCAAGCACAGCAATCGTCTGAGAGAACAGGAATCTTAATCCCACTGTCCCTGCATGCCCACAACAGCTGGGTGAGGGGTTACTGTTCTGATCTCCAACAGACACGGAGTTTAGAAGTTTGTAACCACTGCTTTGTGCTTTTCTTTCTTCCTGGTAATAGAATAAAGCAATTCCCAGTTATAAAAAATGTGACTGCAACTGTGATGAGGTGTGTTCAGAGCTACAGCCTTGGGTACAAAGCACACAGAAAGCACTGGCTAAACAAGCTCTCGTTCTTCCCATCAGCAACTCTGACCTCAGACAGGATCCATACCACTCCATGCAGCAGCGTCCTGCAGGATTGTCTTTCCTTCTGCAGACTCCGTTTTACGCCACCTTCTGTGATCACATCAAGAGCCGCATAGCCCAAGAGGCAAACTACCCCAAACAATTCTCCTTGCCTAAAGGGAAAAGTTATTTATTACAGAAATACAAGGCACAGTGAACCCCCTAGCTTGACTACTGAGGTACAACAAAAACAGAGGCTTCTCCTGCCATCCTTCCACTGAAAAATCTGAGGGGAAAAACTTGACCTGTCACAGCACAGCGTTTCTGATGCTACTTCTTGTGTCTTTTCTTCCCAGTTAGAATTCACAGCAGCAGATTGTCACATTTTTTCAAGTGGTAGATGCTAAGAACTGTTTCAACTCTGGTAAACCTGCAAAACAAGGCAAGGGGCCAGATCCTCTGTGTGTGAACCCCAATGACTCAACTAAGTGTGCGTAGATGAGGTGAGAACCAAGAGGAGAATCACACAATCTCATTTTAACTGTGTACAATCAGATTTGTAAACAGAGAAGCTGGTTGCTATTTTTGAAGTAAAGCATCATCTCAGTAAAGCAGCAGTAGGACTCTATGCATTCAATGTTTTAATTTGCAGACAAAGCACATCAGATTTAGCTCTTAATTGCTCACATACCCATATGCTGACACAGCACATGTATGGTTTACATGTATGTTTTATTTAGCACAAAACAAGGAACAGCGCTGCATTTAGCGTTCAGTTTTAACATTGTATATACACAAACAAAAATAGATGCAGATAACCTTCAGAAATCGAGTACACATATGAAAGAAGTTTTTTTCAATACTCTTCCAAATATGTCTCCCCATTACTGAAATCCCTTCCAAAGTCCCCCCTAGTAGCATCAGCACAAGTCCAAAAGGTCACGTGAATGAGGTTCTTGATCCTCCCTACACATCAGAAAGATCTTACCCCAAGACTCTATAAGGATAAAAGTCACAAGGACTACAGCCTACCACAGGAAGAGAGCAGAAGAGATCAAGGGCATCCCCAGAGACTTAGGTGAAAAAAAGTAGAGTCTGAAGTTACTCAACTGTTTTGTGGACTTACAGTTCTGTTGGCATCCTCATACAGTGTCATAAATTTAAGTGTATATGTCAACAAACAGTTACAACCCTACCATGAGCTCCTTGCAAATAGCTCTCTGTAAGCAATGTCAACTTCTTCTATGTGCAAGACCTTGCCTATACAGGACTCTCTGCAGGATGAAGACTGTAAACTATGTACATAAATGCTGGTAAAGTCTGTTTACATAATATATAAATAGATAAAGAAAAGTACATTCACATCAACTATTGAGGAAAGAAAACAAATCATTTTTCTACTGCTAGAAGTATTGAATCACTTACCATCTGTTTTGGGAAGAAAAAAGTCCAATTCAGCTACGAAGAAAATCCTGTCTAAAAAATGGAATCACATGCTAGATCCCCCTAAGTTCAATTTCCAATCATTCTGACATGGAGACAGAGAGTCTTGTATTCCTGGAGGAAAAAACAAAACAACAAATGCCAAAAACCAAAACACAACAGTAAGAAGGACGTGTGGCTTGTTAGGCCCTGATCCTGCAAGCTCTAAATACTTAGCTACGTGGAATAGAAGCAGCTATTTTTCAGATAAAAAAAAAAGCTGAGTCTCTGCTGCAGTTTCTGCTGGAATGCATCTTAATTTTCCAAGAAAAATCTGGCACAGCATGCTATGAAATGCAAAAGTAAAAATCTAGATACTAAATATTTTATTGCCCTTTATACCTCGGTACCATTTCGGGCTTTTCCTCAATCATTTGCAGATACACCTATGCATGCTGTAGCATAGTGCAGAAGTGGTACATTACTTCCAAGTATGTTATTCTAGCTGAAAAAGAGCATGTGGTCAGTAAATATCCTAAGTACTAGAGCACAACCAGCAAAAGTCATGTTTATAGTTCTGGGAAGCACTTGCCATTTCCAAACTTGTGACTTTTCAGTTTGTCCTCAAACCCACCATTAAAATTACTTTCTTCATTTTTAAAGAAACGAAAATTTTTATATCGTACTTTCAACCCTTCAAAACCCAGCCTACACACAGCACTGATTATCCAAATGCCTTTGTATGTTCCCTTTAACAGTGGTTCATCTCACAACTGTATGTCACAGAGCCAAACTGCCCTGTTTCCTCCTTGCCTCGTTCCCTGCACGTTCAAACAACAACTCACCTCTGGGTGCTGCTTCTCTGGAACACCCCCCTGACCTCATTCACTGGCATCTCATCCAGACTCACATCTCTTCCTTTCTTCTCCTTTTCCTCGCTATTTTCCTCTACTAACTTATCGCCAACATTTTCTAATTGATGTTCTCATATCTTAATACTTTTGCCTTGGAAGTAGTCAAATACCAGTTGATCACCACAACCCTAAGAGATCAATACACGGGCAGCTGTAACAGGGCTGTGCGTCCTGGCCTTTTTCTCCCGCTTCCCTCAGTCCACGTCTCTTGTTCAAACACAGAACATTTCCTTCCTCTTCCCAGATGCCTTGAGTTTAATACAAACCCTTTACCTATGGGATAAAGAAGGATTTCACAGTATTTACCAATTAACCTAAACACTACAAACACCTGAAAGCATTGAAAAAAAATTTCCCTGTCTCACTAAACAGCTCACCCACTAAATTTTACCATACATCTCTTTTTCTGCTGAATACGAAATCTTTCCACGAAAAAAAAATGTATCTATTATTTATTTAAAATAGAAAAATGTTCCTTGGCTTTTTCTAAAAATCACTTATTCTTTCCTTCTTAAATTTAGCACTATTGATTAACCCTACGTTGATCTCCACTGGGATAAATTTCATCCCAAATCATTAAGAAATTAGACAGTTCTCTCTCTTGATAAAAGAGATTCTTAAAAGACTGTGTTACATTTATAACCAAAGGTGACCAAATTACTATGGCTTCATGCATTACTACTTATCACCTGTGTGACGACCATATCCAGTCCTGACTCATGATTGTGGAAAAAAAAAAAAAAGGCTTAGCTTAAAGACAGTCTATGCTAAAGCATTTTTGGCAGTGAGGGAAGGCTATGAGTGAGCACCAAGCAGGTTACAGCAACTCAGCTGCACAGCAGTAACTCCTAAAGCCACAGAAATAGGATTACTTTAGACCTTGCTAGAAAAGTTGCCTAAAAGTTGGTATGTGATCACTACTTCGCATAGCACAAGCAGTGGCAGACCCACACCTCACATCCTCTGCAACCTCTGAGTTAGTCAACGATCGACTTCCAACCCTCAGGCTCCAACAGAGCAGAATCACACCCTACCCTAATACAAAAGCGCTTATATATTGTGCCTATCTCAAAGCAGGCAAAAGCAAATATGGCACTGAAGTCAGTGATAACGGGAGAACAGACATGCACAGAGAGAGAAATGTAAAGCTTTCCCTGCAAGGAAGCAGCTTTCCTCATCGCTGTCCGAGGACCTCCCTCCCCTTGCCATTTGAAAGCCAGATGCTGCGGGCAGGGCTGAAGGCCAAGGGAGCTGCTTCCAAACAGAGGTGACCCTGCAAGCTTTCCCCTACCCTCTGCTCTCCCGCTAAGCAACCAAACGGGACCCTTGGGATTCTCTGGAAAAGTAACAGAGAGAGAAAAAAAAACCCTAAGTGGAGCTTGGCCTTATGGGTTTGGCAGCCAGTGGCAGTAACAGAATTCAAAGGACCTCCAGGGAAATGGTTTTACAAGCGGTGGAGAGGGCCACGCTCTGGGCCCAAGGAGCTCCCCAGTGGCAGTGAGCAATGGGTGTCTCCTCCCAAGCACACCTGAAGCAGCAGCACTCACTGCTCTTGACAGCTCTGGCTGCTCTATTTCACCACTAGCCAGGACCCGTCAGGGATGAGAGGAACCCCGCACGCTAATAAAGCATCAGGACTACAGCCAAGCATGACTTTTGTTCTGTATCAACCATCCCAGGAAACAGATTCCAACTCCTCCAACACGTAGTGTCAGCATTTATATTAACAGTAATTTATATCAGTAAATTGATAAATGTCTTCTGTGCATTTTGCTGCTTTTGAATGCACTTACGTAAAATATTAACAACCAGAAATAAAGATATGTAAGTGAACAAACCACAAGTAAACATACCACATCTTTAACTGTGTCTTTTCTGCTGTCAGTTAAAAGACTAAGTGTGATGGTCCAAATTACAGTGTTCTGTATATTATGAGATTAACCAATTTAATCAATGACTACCGTTTATCTCTAATTACATTCCTCATAACACAGCACCCATATGCATTCCTGCTGATATTTTATTTTGAAAGCTATGCCAATAATAAGAGTGATAATGCAGCTTTGTGGACTCAGAATTACACTTGCAAATTGAGCTGCAGGTTTCTTTTCATCCCAGTAACTATCAAAAAAAAGTCTTTCACCTTGCTGCCTGTATCTGAGCACTCAGGATTATGGACACTTCAACAATATCCTTGAATATATTTTTAAGTTTTAGACATAAAGCTCATATTTTTCCTAGATCATATAACCAGATTCTCTTTAGAAAACATTAAAGATACATGAAATTCT
Organism: Trogon surrucura; assembly: GCA_020746105.1. Lineage (NCBI taxonomy): Eukaryota > Metazoa > Chordata > Aves > Trogoniformes > Trogonidae > Trogon > Trogon surrucura. Next base: position 33,747,576 of record CM036621.1, read on the forward strand.
TAGAAAATTCAAGTAATAACTCTTTACACTACCAGTAGTGGATTTCTCCGTCTTTTCTTGTCACCACTGCATACAGCTGGCAAAAGTATCGTGCAGCGACACAGCTGCAGTGGCTAAGTGACACTGAAAAAGTGGCTCTGCCCAGAGATGCTTTCCTGCAAACTACAAATTGAGAAGGGAGCACACAAAGGGAGGGTAGTTCCTAACAGCGCTGATAAACTTCTTCACACCCAGGATCAGTCCCAGCCAGCAAGAGAGCTCAGGAGCAAGGCCACGACTAACTCGCAGCACCCATCACCACAGTCTAACCCAATCGGTGTCAGAGACATCAGCACGGATCTGATTTGCAGCACTGGAAAGCACAAAATCAGTGGAGCTAAACTCCGAAGATCAGAATGAGGCTTATTATCTCCGCAAGTTCATGCACAGGGAGCTGCATGCTGCACAGCCTTTCCTACTCTGAGTCACTCCAACTCCTGCTCTAGGCTGTTCAGTAGCAAGCTCAATAAAACACACTGATGATGTGCTTTATATAGAAATCGTGCATTTAACTGAGAGGCTACAGCGAATGAAGAGTACAGTGAGGGGTGAATTACGTGGCTAATGGAATGCAGGATGTGTCAATAAAAAAGCGGTAAAGGTGGGTGAGAATCTTAATGCTACAAAGATTTGCTTGAAGTTTAGTATATATGTGAACCCAATTGCCCTTTTGATTTCAGTACAGTTATATCCAGCACTTGTCTGTGTTTCTACTGATACATAAATTCTCTGATGAATAACCAACTTTCTTTTACATAAGTTATTACTGGAGAGCCAGCAAATATTACAGACATGTTTATCTTCTCTCTTTTTAGTCTTGTTCTCATCTGAATCATGTTTGGCTAGCATCCCTATCTCCTTGATTGGTGGCAGCTATAAAAAAAATATATATACGCCCTTGCAGAACCAGTGGCAGGAACAGTGCAAAAAAGACATTCTTTGACACATATTCTTTTTTCTTTGTCCTATGTAAACACACATCTGCAGCTATTAGAAACATGGTAACAGGATAGTTTTTATACTGCCTGTCCAAGTTCTACACCTTGTAAAATATTCTAGCATCGTGACACAATGTTTAATTACAGCTAACAACCGACCTTCTAAGCAAGGTAATTCTAAATTCTCAAGCTAAATTAAGAGAATCTGGAAAGCAACCCCTAGGAGAAAGAGAAAATGGGGAAGTGGTATGTCACAAACTTGGGGGGAACTATAATACAAAACAGCAACAAAGACAGAAAAAGCCGAAAAACAGTCAATTCCACAGGAAAGTTCAAGCAGAAAGGAGAGAAGCCTAGAAGTAGTGGGGTGACCAGAAGAAAACAGCTTTTAACATTTCTCAACATACCCTTCAGAGGAGTAGGCAGGAGACCAAAACCATAACCTGGACTTGGTCTCTCTCACACTGGCTGCATCCTGAAACCACTGGGCTGAATTTTGGTCATTGCATCACTGACACAAAGCTGTCTCAAAGCCCAGACAAGCAACCACACCATGATTTTTTTTTTGTCACATGCACTCAAGACGGTATATACCAGCTAAGAACATGGCCTTTCATACAGAAAAAAACATGTTAATTTAATTGTCAGCTGTCTGGACAGCATGCTTTTCTTTTGAGGCTGTTTTTGTTGTTTTTTGGGGTTTTTTAATTACTGCACTGAAAAATGTGGGTGTGATAGAGCATTTAACTGGAACATTAAGTGCCAAGGAAATATTTTTGTATCTATTAGAGATAAAAATCAATACAGTAGTTAGAAACATTGAGGATTATAAGGTGATCAATTATGTAAAATATAAATCCCATCACCAACACAAGATGGCACCAGGAATGGTACCATAAGGATGTTCTTAAAATCTTAATAAACATCCTTGTACACAGGATATTTGATTCATGGTTTGCAGAGTGATAAGCACTAAAAGGGCCAAGTAATTCACCTAATATCACCCAGTGAGTCAAGGTCAGGCTGAGATCAGAACTCTGGATCCTCATTTTCCATGCTGATCTTTCTTATAACTGCATGTTCACAGAATTGTAGAATGGTCTGAGTCAGAAGGAACCTTAAAGATCACCTAGTTCCACCCCTCTGCCATGGGCAGGGACACTTCCCACCGGACCAGGTTGCTCAAAGCCCCATCAAACCCAGCCTTGAACACTTACAGGGATGGAGCATCCACAGTTTCTCTGGGCAACCTGTTCCAGCACCTCACCACCCTCACAGTAAGGAACGTCTTCCTAATGTCTAATGTACATCTACCCCGCTCCAGTCAAAAACCATTGCCCCTTGTCCTAGCACCACATGACCTTGTAAACACTCCCCAGCTTTCCTGTAGCCCCCTTCAGGTACTGGGAGGTCACTATAAGGTCTCCCCAGAGCCTCCTCTTCTCCAGGCTGAACAGACTCAAATCCCTCACCCGGTCCTCACAGGAGAGGTGCTCCAGCCCTCTGATCATCTTTGTGGTCCTCCTCTGGACCTGCTCCAAAAGATCCATGTCCTTCTTGTGTTGAGGGCTCCACAATGGGATGCTGTACTCCAGGTGGGGTCTCACGAGAGCAGAGCAGAGGGGAAGAATCTCCTCCCTTGACCTGCTGGCCAGGCATCTTTTGATGCAGCCCAGGACCCAGCTGCAGGACCATGCACTTGGCCTTACTGAGCTTCATGAGGCTGGCACAGGCCCACCTCTTCAGCCTGTCAAGGTTCCATCCATTGGATCCCTGTCTTTTCAATTCAGAGACCAGGATGTCGTACAGGATAGCTGAACGCTTTCCACAAATCCAGGAAGATGGCATCAGTTGCTCTTCCCTTATCCACCAGTGCTGTAACCCCATCCTGCAAGGCCACCAAATCTGTCAGGCAGGAATCACCCTTGGTGAAGCCATGCTGGTTGCCACCAACCATCTCCTCATTCTCTACATGCCCTAGCAGAGCCTTCAGGAGGATCTGCTCCATTACCTTGCCAGACACTGAGGTGAGACTGACTGGCCTGTAGTTCCCCGGGTCTTCCTTTTCTGCCATTTTGAAAATGGGGGTTATGTCTCCTCTCTTCCAGTCAGTGGGAATTTCACCATGACTTTTCAAATATGACGGAAGTGACTTTACAACTTCATTCGCTAGTTCCCTCAGGAGCCACAGATGGATCTCGTCAGGTCTCAGGGACTAGTGCACCTTCAGATTCATTAGATGGTCTCGAACCTGATCTTCTCTTACAGTGAGTGGATCTTCATTCTCCCAGTCCCTGCCTTTGCCTTCTGTAACATGGGCAGTGCAGTTACAGCCCTTGCCAGTGAAGACCCGAGGCAAAGAAAAAAATCACTGAGTGCCTCAGCCTTCTCCATATCCTTTGCGACCAGATCTCCTGTTTCCTTCCAGAGAGGGCCCACATCTTCCCTGTTCTTCCTTTTGTCACTGACATACCTACAAAAGCTTTTCTCACTAGCCTTGATATCTCGGAACAGATTAAATTCTATCTGGGCCTTTACTTTCCTACGTCTACTCCTGGCTGCTTAGACAACTCCTTTGTATTCCTTCCAGACTACCTGTCCCCATTTCCACCATCTGTAGCAATATGAAGCATTTCTGTTTCCACAAAATGGCTTATTTTTGTGCTGCATAGAAAAAGATCCACTGTGTTCAAAAATAAGCATTTCAGCAATCACTTGCAAGCATAAGACATACTTGCCGAGGCAAGACAAAAATGGATAGCTTAAGCCAATAAAGAGATAATTTATCATTATCACTGATAACTGCCAAAAATTCCAGTGCATACCTCCATAATTAAATTCAGTCCCTTCATAAGGGGACTGAAGAGAAGAGCAAAGTGAACATGGCATCAGCTGACAAAATGCCAGCTGTCAATCAATGCAGCAGCAATACGACTGTCGGTGTCCTTAGCAGTTCACTCTAATACTGAAAGGCTCAGAGGCCATTAAAACACTCTGCCTTTCAACTCAAGACCCCTCATCCGAAGCAGCCTACCAGGCAGACCTACAGAAATGCTCACCTAATCTTCACCCTATGCTCCTAACACTGGCACTGGAATAAAAATTTACTTAAAACAATGCTGTGCAAACATGAAACAGATAAAGATTGCAATGCTTTGTAGCTTCAGGTGCAACTCAAAAGCAGCAACTCAGATGAATGTCCTCCATGAAGAGAAAGCCATAATGCCACCACCTAAATTTGCACTCTGTGCACCAAACTTACTTAGAGAAGTGAAACAGGTTTGGGAAGAGAGATTCAAGTCACTGATCTTTGTTTACAGTATAAGTATTTCATCCTCTACTGGGCTATCACATGCCCACATCATCTATATTTCTGATTCATATACAATATTTCTGACTCACATACAATATGTAAGAACACTAAAAACCCGCATATACCTTACTTTAATGTGTATTTAAGACTTCAGTTTGCCTTTAATCAAGAAAACACATTAGTTTACCTAGGTTTTAAATGACATTTTTTAGCTGGGTGGGCTGCAGCCACTGGAGTCCTATTTGATTATTTCCATTCAGCAATTTTGCACAATCCTAACCAGTTGGGCCTAGACCTACCATGGTACTTATGTGCTGAATACCTGCTTAAATAACTGAACTCGAGGTGATATGACCCCGTACATATTTGTGATTAGAGCCTAAGTTTGCTTAACAGATCTTAGCACTAACAGATTAATTTCTGACTTCAAAGCCACGATATTTTCTAGACATGATCCGCTGTGCACAGCCACGCATATTAGAAAGAAGGTAATAAAATCCTTGCCACAGATGTGTAAATGAAATTAAAATGTTGCATGTAATGCTCTGGGAGAATAAATGCTGTACCCTTCCTGTACATCAGCCCGAAACAACCACACACAGGCTCCACCAGGCTGGAACGGAGTCGAGAGATTATCCATCCTTTCTGTCACGCGTGAATTCTCCGAGGATCAGCGTCTGGAACTCCACGTGCTCATCCGATGTTCATCTGTGGTTGAAGACAACGAATTCAGATACAATCGCACTCACGAGTGATGATGAGGAGACACAGCAAGCCCAGCGCGTGTCACGCAGCGAGACCTCGGCTCTAACGGGAAAGGCGATGTCAGAAAGTGAGCTGACATCTGATAAACTTCCCACAACGGCTCAGCTGTAACACGCAACTAGTGATCAAAACCGAACTGTTCACGCAGTCCCTTATGTGCGTCCACGACACTTCACCTGCGCTGCCGCGCTCAGATCCACCCGGCTGAGCTACAGCCCAGGCCAACCCCTCCTCCTGCACCTTCTCCTCCCTCCCCACAGCCACAGGGCACACAACACCCCCCACGGCAACTCCGCTGACTACCGCGGCTGCCCCGCCGCCGGCAGCCAGGGCCCTGCGCGGAGCCCTGGGCCGCCTGGGAGCGCGGCGCTGCCTCTCCCTGGAGCCGGGCGCCGGGCCCCGCTGCCACCGTGTCGCACCGCGGGCGGCCGGACCCCGGCGGAAGCACCCCTGGGCAGTGACCCCCCCCCCTCCCGCCCTCCGCTAAGATGGCGCCCGCGGGCGGGGCCGCCGCACCCCCTCCCCGGGGACCGGCCTGCCCCGCCGCCCCTCGCCGGCCACTCACCTCCGCCGGCCCTGCTGGGAGCCGTAGTCCTGCTCCTGCCGCCGCCGCCCCCGGCTGAGCGCACCCCCGCGGGACCTTAGCGGAGGGCGGGGGGTGCCGGGCGGCGCGGCTGCGGACGGAACTACGAGCCCCGTGGTGCGCGGCGGCGCGGGCGCGCCTGCGCGGCGGGGGCGGGAGGAGGCGGAAGCGGCGACGGGAGCGGCTGCCACGGGCGGGCCGGGCCGGGCCGGGCCGGGCCGCGCCGCCATGCCCCGGGACAACATGGCCTCCCTGATCCAGCGGGTGGCGCGGCAGGCGCGCATCACTTTCCGCAGCCCGGCGGGGCCGACCTTCGGGGAGAACTTGCATCGGCTGCAGCAGCTGCTGGACGAGGTGCGCGCCGAGGACTTGCACTTGGCGCCGCGGGGACCGGCGGCGGCGGCGGCGGCGGGCGGGGGAATGCCGTGGGGCGGCGTGGTGCCGCCCGTCAGCTACATGCACATCTGCGAGACGGAGAGCTTCAGCATGGGCGTGTTCCTGCTGCGGAGCGGCGCCTGCATCCCGCTGCACGACCACCCGGGCATGAACGGCATGCTCAAGGTGCTCTACGGCACGCTGCGCATCGCCTGCATGGACACGCTGCCCCCCGCCGCCGCCGCCGCCGCCGCCGCCGCTCCGCCACCCGCCGCCGGCACCGGGCCCTGCCACCGCGCACTGTACCGCTCCCGCCAGCACTACACGCCGGCCTCCCCGCCCTGCCTGCTCTCGCCGCACACCGACAACCTCCACCAGATCGACGCCGTGGACGGGCCCGCCGCCTTCCTCGACATCCTGGCGCCGCCCTACGACCCCCAGCACGGCCGGGACTGCCACTACTACCGCCTGCTGGAGGGGCCTCCGGCGGGCGCCGAGCCGCCCGGGCTGCCGCGGGAGGTGTGGCTCATGGAGACCCCGCAGGCCGCCGACTTCTGGTGCGGGGGCGAGCCCTACCCCGGCCCCCGCGTCTGCCTCTGAGGCGGCGGCGGCCGCAGGGACGGTTGGCGCTTGCCCCGCCGCGCCCGCCGCTCGCCGGCCGGCCTCGTCCCCGGGTCCACCGCACCGACCGGAGCCGCCCCGGCGACTCCTGGAACCGTGGCTGCGCTTTCCCTGGCGTCCCGTGGCCCCGGCTCCGCGGGCAGCGCTGCGAGTCAAAAGACTTTGCCCCGGCCCGGCGGGCTTGCTTTCTCAATAAAGCGCTGGAGCGCGTTTATTTCCTTTGGGCTGATGTGGAGGAGCGGCACAGCTGAATTTCTGCTCGACGGATCGATTGGGGGAGAAAAATAATCCAGGTTCTGATGTAAATAGTTAGGGCCGCGCATCGGTGAGGGGGGATCGGGTTCCTCGGGGGGAGTAAACGCAACAAGAATTGTGGTGGGGCGCCCCAGCGTCCTGCTGCCAGGGCTGGCGAGTCAGCGGATCGCGCCCACCCAGCCTGGGCAGCCTGTGAGGATACCGTCGCCAGAGCGCACCTCGGCAAGAGCTGTACCCTGCTAGCAAAAAACACACCCGGAACAGTCCCTGAACCAGGATGCACTCCTCCAATAACTGCCAGTGATCCCCGTAACCAGAGTTAAGGGGGGTCCTGCTCTGAAGGGACACTGTCAACTTCAGAATTACTTTTTAACAGTTCTTTAAAGCGTTGAGTATACGATCCCACTGTTGCAACTGAGAATTACGGAGTACATCTATGCATATTTCCTTCAGCTAGGAGACTAGCCAGCTGCTAATTAACCTCGCTTGGGACCTCCCATGCGGCAGTAGTGGAGGGTGGTGGAAACTGTGGGCAGAAAAAACAGCTCTCAACTCCAGTGTCACGGAAGCTATTCTAGAAACACAGCGTATTTGCAAACTCTATATATAGCAACACGCATACTCTAGGTACAGATAGATTTGACCTGATGTCTTCTCTTTAAAGCGTGGTCTGTGTTTTTCTATGGACAAGTGAACACTTTGGGCTTTTGAAGCCTTGGGGTTTCCCTATTTCTACTATTTATAAAGACTACTTTTTCATAATAAACATAGCGTAGAAGAGACACCGTGAATTTTGCCTTGCTATGATGGAAGCAGTCTGGAGATGCAGTTTGTCCATGGCAGGGGATGCGATCTAACAAGGGAGAAGCTTTTTCTACAGGTGAATTACTTTGTCTGTACTGCAGGGACTGGTCTTGTGCCCATTCATCCTAACGCACACTGCAAACCCAGGCTGGGGCAGCCTTGGCCCTCTTGGTCATCATCTGAGAGTCTGAATGAGGAAACGCAACTTACCAGCCTCCTAAGTGATGTACCAACCTGCTCCAGAAATTGTTCCACAACTGGCTTTAATTTTTCTTTGTGTATTAAGAAAAGCAGACTTGTTTTTCCTGTACAGTAGCTTGTATGTGTGAATTTTTAAACAATTTGTATATGACAGTGCTTTTTTTTTGGCCTGCAAAAGAATGAATGTAACGTACAGTCAGCGTTATGTATGCATAGATTAATTCTTTTGCAAGGAAAAACTGGTGGAAATTTTTTGAGGCAATTTCCATTTATTCTTACAGCACTTTAAAGTGTCTGATATTTCTGCAGCTGGCTTACCTGTTTTTCCTGGAATTCCCCTGCAGCTTAGCATTAGTTAATGTGCAACAATTCGCTATCAAATGTAGTCATTAACTATAACGCAATGCCTCCCTGTGTTACGGCTGGTTTCTAACTCTCCGATGCTAACGAAGACCATCATCCTTTTTCAGAAGTCCATAAAGACAGCATGGTGCATGCAAACAGCTGTATTGGAAAAACAAACTGCAACAGAAAGCTTCTTTTTCTTTTTTTTTTTTCTTTTTTTTTCTTTTTTTTTTTTACTGATCTGCTCTATCTTCCTCTTTCTGCTTAGTTTTTAATTTTTTCTCCATGTGTAAAACCTAGTCCAGAGATTTAATGGGATAGGACTTTAATGCATCTTTCCGCCGAGAACAGCATAGTCCCTTACACTGTAGGGTGCTGTTAACCGTGGGAAAATCTTTTTTTTTCTTTTTTAAATAAAGATATTAACATCAAAGTATTAAAGCTGGGGAAAAATAGCAATGAAAACCTGAGATGCATTAGAGAAAAGCCTCTGTGTAATTTCTCGCTTATTCAGTAATTGAAACTTACTTCATATGTTCCGGATATATGTAAGCAGAAGGTTTAAGTCTGTATCTGCAGTCTGGTTATTGTGTTTTCACAACAGCAAAATTACCGTTATTGCTGAATTATAGAATAAATACAGAATATCTCACCACTGACCAGTCATTACTTTCCTTCACAAGTACGACAGCGTTGAACCAAGTATGGTACAGAAAACAAGTTTCTTTTGCCTAGCAGTCCAAACGGTGCAATTGGCTGCTTTCTGAAAGGCAATGCTTAACACTGGATTCTTATCCCAGATCTTCCACTGGCAACCTACAGACAAATCCAGACACCTGTAGTATGACCACTTTTGAAGCTGGTTGTTACTGTAAGGCAAAAGCATGGGTTTCGTATTGCTGATACTATTACACAATGTAAGGTTCTCTTGTAGCTGAATGCTAGTTATTCGCAATTTCCTTAATACAGCTCGTTCACAATTTCTGGTTTGTTTGCTTTTGACTGGGCTTTTAATCTTGTAGCATGGCTGCAAACTAGTTTGGAGAGCACTAGTGGAGCCTCGGATTGTGCACCTGGATAGCCGAGATTCCAGTTTTGCTCACAGCACACTGGCTGTGACCGATCTGTGGTTATCCAAGGCCATGACAATATGTCCAGGAGCCTGCTAGGCTGATAGTACTGGATCCCTGTCTGTCTCCTGTACGGCAGCCCGATGCCAACCAAGGAGGCTGCGGCTGCTGTGCAGTTGCACTCCCGCATGACATCCCTCCAAGCAGCAGGCTGTGGTCTCTTTTAGGGGCCAGAAGTGCATGGGGTCTGGTAGTGATGCTGCAACGCACCAAGAGATGCAGCAGAGGAGGCGAAGGCTTACTTCTGTTGCTGCTGCGGAGCTGTGAGTGTGGCAGCTCTGGAGCTGGTGATGTTCCGTGGCTTCTCCATCCTGCTTTCGAAGCCCGCTTCACATCCGATTCCAGACCAGGCATACTGCTTTGGCTACCACTGACTGCCTTTCCCATGCAAAGAGCAGCTGCCCCAAAAGCCAGCACCAGTTCCAAGAGCCAGGGAGCAGAGAAAGCACTTCGGGCAGAAAAGGCAGGTGCCACTGGGGCTTTGCGCAGCATGAGCTGGCACCGGGAAAAGCAGAGGCTGGGAGCAGCTGGGCAAGGGTTTTGCCCCGCTTCCTGCAGTGCTGGGGTTAGCGGTGAGCTCCATCCTGCACAGCTCAACTGTGCGGTGCGGGCCGTACCGGGGACCTCAGCGGCAGCGGGGCCAGTACGGCCCTGCACGGGCGGCAAAACCCGAGGGTGGGCCCCGGCGCGGCCAGGCCGGGAAAATCTCTTTAGAAAACAATAATCAAAACACGTTATAAAAAAGGAAAACCGAACCAAACAAAAAAAGCGCGATGGTGCGGCCAGATGGGTTTGGCAGAAAAAGCCCGGCTGTGCCGCGGGGGTGATCGCCGCCGGCCCCGGGCCCCGTGGAGCCCCCCGAGAGCGGGTGCGGCGCCGCTCGCGCAGCCCCGCGCCGCCGGGATCCGCTTTCCCCGAGCGGCGGCCGTCGGGCCCCGGGAGACTCACTTTTCCGGAGCCCACTTGCGAAGGTGTCCTTGGGGCGGACCGTAACCGCAGAACAAAACAGAAAGCGAGTTAGAGAAAAAACCCACCCCGCTCCCTGGTTAATATCATGCCGTCCCTCGTCGCCGAGGGAAATCCCCGCGCCCGAGAGCGAGTGCTTGCACGCCGGGGTGGCAGACGCCGGTTTTCCGCGCCGAAGCGGTGCGGGTGCGCCCAGCGGCGCCCGGACCGGGCTGCCCCGCAGCGCCCCCGCCGCCGGGGCCCGGCCGCCGGACGGGAGGGGAGGCACCCACTCTCGCGGGCGGAACCTACGGAAATAAAGGTGTCAATTTAACATAATTAAGAGATTTATTTGTCGTTCTTTATAAACGTTGTGAGCACCTACCCTATCGTCGAAAAGTTTACAGGGTGGCCAGAAAGAAACCCTCTGTCCTTCCAGCTCCCGTTAGTGGTTGTGCGTTACTCGTGTTATCTGTTGCGCTCCGGGTCCCAGCGGACAACGGGCGTCGGCTCCAGCCACACAGTATTTACATCCCGTCCCAAGTCCTACTACAAACGTAACGCTTTTAAGTCACCAAAAAGAAAAACAAAACCAAACCCCAAAACCAGTGCGTACAAAAATAGAGTCTCTAAAAAACACCCCAATATTAATAGGCAGAAATGTACAGCCATACTAAAATCAGGGACAGAAAACTTTCCGGTCTCGGTGTCGCCGCTGTCGTCGGAGCCGATCGGATCGGTAAGGCACCCCCCACATGCAGACAGGGGACCGGGCTCTACACCACACAAGGCACCAAGGACACCTCACTCACCACGACGGCACTGCATGCATCCATCCTCCCGCCGCAGCCCCTATGTACACCTGCCGGCCCGCCCCGGCCCGGGAGAGCCCCGCGGCGCCGCCAGGTGCTCACCGCGCCCCTCCGGGCCCCGCTCCGCCCCCCGCCGCGCTCGGCCGCGGCTCCGCGCTGGGACCTGCGCGCCCCGCGCCCTCAGGGCGTCCGCGTCCGCGCCGCGCACGGAGCCAGGGCGGCGGTGCCGCTCCCGCCGCCGGGCTGCGGGCACCCGCCGGCGGCGGCTCCTTTGCGCTCCTTCTGGCGCAGGTGGATCTTGGTGTGCCGCTTCCTCTCGTCGGAGCGGGCGAACTTCCTGCCGCAGAAGTCGCAGGCGAAGGGCTTCTCGCCGGTGTGCGTGCGGATGTGGGTGGTGAGGTGGTCGCTGCGGCTGAAGTTCCGCATGCAGATGCGGCACTGGAAGGGCTTGTGGCCCGTGTGGATGCGGATGTGCCGGGTGAGCTCGTCGGAGCGGGAGAAGCGGCGGTCACAGCCCTCGGCGGGGCAGGGGTAGGGCCGCTCGTGGACCGGCGTTTTGCTGGGCCGGTTCGGGTACTTGCGGGGCCGCAGGATGGGCCGCAACGGCAGGTGGTGCGGGCTGTAGGCGCCGGCGGGCAACCGGGCGCCCGCGCCCTCGCCCCCGCCGCCGCCGGCGGGAGCGGTGCCGGGGGCGGCGCCCGCCGGGGGCGCCCCCATGGTGAAGTTGCGGATGGTGGAGAGCGGCGTGAGGGGCGGCGGGACGCGGAGCGAGTCGAGGGGGCAGGGGAAGGGCTTGCGGTCGGGGCCGGTGTGGAGCTCCCGCTGGCACTGGGGCGGCGGGAAGAAGCCGCCGTACTCGGGGATCATGGTGAAGAGCCCGCCGTCGGCCGCCGCCGCCTTCGGGGAGGGGTAGGAGGGCGGCGGGGGGAAAGGCAGCGCCCCGCCGCCGGCGGCGGGCAGGAAGGCCGAGGAGGGGTCCTGCGGGTACAGGTCGCCGCAGCCCGAGTAGGGTGGCGGCGGGGGCGAATAGAGGTGCTCCAGGTCGGCCGGCTGGCCCTGCGCCATGGTGCAGCCGAGGGCCCCGGCCAGCGGGTTGGGGGAGGCGGCGGAGGCGGCGGTGGCCGAGGAGGAGGCGGAGGAGGCGGCGGAGGCGGCGGAGGAGGTGGCGGAGGAGGGCGTGCTGACCCCCTGCAAGATCCCCGCGCTCACGATGTTGATGATGCCCTCGGGGTAGCAGCCGGCGCCGGGATACTGCGGGTCGATGGAGAATTTTCCCATGTAGGTGAAGGTCTGGTTGCGGGGCGCCGGAGCGTTGGGCGCGAAGCCTCCGCCGTAGGGCAGGTCCAGAGCCCGCTTGTCGCCCATATCCACGTTGATCATGCCGTCTGGGGGGGGGGGCAAGGAGTCGATCAGCCCCCTCCGCGCCGCCACCCGCCGGGCGGCCCGGCACCGCTCCCGGCCGCCTCCCCGCCCCGGACCGGCGCACATGTTGCGCCCCGGCTGCGGGGGCTGCGCGCCAGCCCCAACTTTTTTTCCCTGAGCCAGGCGCGGAGGCAGGGCTGCCGCAAGGGGCGCCGGGGACCCCGGCCGGGCGCTGGGCGAGCCCCGGGGGGCCGCGGCCCCCGTCCCGGTCCGCCCGCCGCCCCCAGACTCCGCCGCCCTCCGCGGCCGGCCCGCTCCGCACCTGCGCGGCCGCGCGGGCTCCGCTTACCTCCTGCCACACCGCTCATCTGGTCAAACGGCCCTGCCAGGTCGGCATTGGGGAAGATCGCGACCGAAGTTGGCAGCGCGGCGGCGATGTCATCCGTGGGGTAAATGCCCTCGGGGAGCTGGTGCACGAACCCGCCGAGGGTCACCGGGATCTTGTCCACCGCCTTGGCGGTCATCATGGGGGGGGCGGCGGGGCGGCCGGGGGAGCGGCGCTCCCGGCCGGCGGTGCGCGCTCGGGGCGGGGAGGGGACGGAGAGGGGGGGGGGGGGGGCGCTTCCCCTTGCTTCTCACTACCGGCGCGGGGGGACGGCGGGGAGCCGGCGCGGCGCACGGGGAGGCATGGGCGGGCGGGCGGCCGCCCCGTCGCGGCGGTGCGGTGCCCCCGGGAGAGCCGCGCTCCCGCTGCAGCTCGCGCTGGAGGACAAGTCTGGCGGTAAGTATTTATGGGGGCCCCCTGAATGCCTGGGACGTCACTGCCCATATAAGGACTGAGGAACGGGGCCCGGCGGTCACGTGGGCGCCCGCGTGCGGGACCCACCGCCCCGCGCCCGTCCCGACTCCCCCCCCCACCGCTCCCCTCCCGCGCGCTTCGCGCCCCGCGGGGGCGGCCCCGACCCGCCCCGGCCCCGCTCGGCCCCCGCCGCGCCGGCAGCGCCCCGCCGCCGCCCGCCGCGCCGCCCAGGGGGGTATTCCGGTGGCGGGGCCCTTGTCCTAAAAAGGCGAGGATCCGGCCCCGCCCCGCCTGCCCTTTTTAGGCCTCGTTCCGGAAAATTTTAAAAAAGCTCGGAAAAGCAGAGGAGGTCCCGGGGCCGCCCCGGCGGACCCCGCTTACTTTCTCAGCAGCCGGTAACCGCACAGCGGCGGCGGTTCAGAAAACATTCACGTTCACGGAATCCGGCTTCTCCTTTATTAAAAAAAAAAAAAGAAAAATTTTTTTTTGTGTTTTGTTTTTCTTTTCTTTTTTTTTTTTTTTTTTTTTCCTGAATTACGGGCGGAAAGAGACGCCGAGCAGAGCGAGCGCGCCGCTGCTTTTTTTGGAAAGTGTCTGATCTATATATACCGTCGCGAAAACGGAACCGCCTGCTCCGCCGTCGGTGGGTTGTTATTGTACCGACGGGGCGCAACCGGGGACGGGACGGGGGGAGTGGCGGGGGGGGCCACGTTGTTCCCCCCGTCCCTCCCCTCCCCCTGTCCCGTTCCCACCGCTCCTCTTGCTTCCACTTGCTTTTCCTTTGCTATGGTCTTCTCCATAATGATGATATCAAAGCAGAGAGTGCTTAAATCCTAGATTTTTTTTCTTTTTTTTTCCTTTTTTCAAAGTACTATAAATAACCTCCCTTGTGCTTCCCTTCCCAGGAGAAGCCAATCTTTCATATGCTGTTCCCAAGCTCAGAGCTTGCAGCCCCTACATCTTCTTTCTGATGAGGGTGTCAGATGTAATTATTTTTGAAAGCTGTATCCCATCCTATGTTCATGTCACTAAACTCATTACTTAGGAATATTTAATCTTACGGCTGTTTATGCCTGCATTTTGGAAAGCAGATCTCACATGTGGTCTGTAGCGTGCAAGGCTGTTTTTCAGTGGTCTGTGAGAAAAAAAAACAACACTGACATCCGAAGCAGCAGCAAGACATGGCAACATATGAGAGATGCTACAAAAGCGCATCCCTGTTCCAAAGAAACAAGCCAGAGAATACACAAGAAGGCTAAAACCCCCTCACTTTAATTTTTAACTGCAAATACCAAAATTTATAGGTTCTAGTACATAACAGCATGTGCGACAGAAGTGTGATTTTCTTGGGCATCCCTACAGCACATGCACTTACCTCTGCCTTGGGTCCCAAATACTGTCACAGAACATCTTGTCTCTCAGGCCCTTCTATCTACACACCAGCTCACACCTCAATTCCTCCATTTTTGTTTAACTGCCTTTGGTGGTGCCTCAGGTTCACTCCTTGTCTGGTTACTGCAGAGCCCAGGCTAGACAGGAGTGTGCCTGAAAAAGGAAAAATTTTAGCAACATTTGTCATACTTGCGAAGGAATAGTAGGCATAAACCTAGATATTTTCCTTTATGGCTGATTGGAGAAGTGTGCAGAGTAATTAGTCAATATATAATACTTGGTGTTTTTTTAATGTGAATTTTGTTACCAGTCCTTTCTATCACTTAATATAGAGCAAATACAGTTTGGCATACGAGACTTAGTTGAAAGAAAGCTGTTCAATGTCAGTAAGATTCTAGATATTTTCATTTAAAAATCCCATCCCAATTTAAAAGTTACATTGTGATAGAGAGACAGAGAGACAGACAGGCTCTGGGAAATTTGACTGAGAAGCAGGAGCAATTGTATTGTACCTTTCCGTTACAGCTGAGCTATAATTGATCTAATCGCTACTATGAAAGAACAAAATATTGCAATCTGTTGTGTGGTGGAGCAACTTACTTCACATGAATTTGAGATACAGGTAACTCTAAGTACAGAATCCTCCTTACTGCAAAATGCCACAGATATATTGGGGTGCAGGTTTTAGGGATACTCTACATCTTCCTGTATTATTTTTAAATACCACGTGCCCACTAACAACACTAAATCATAATGCACACAGGAGAAAGAGGAACCAAGGCTTCACATCCCACTTTACCCTCCCTACATCTCAACTCCACCTTTGAACTAACTTGGTGAATGTAATGTTCTTCCATTATGGAGAAGGATGAAATGAGAGACTGACACAAATAAAATTTAACATACCTCCTGGCTAACCATACCTACAGCTAACTTCACCTAAGGAATAGTACTATTACTTGGCTTTATTTGTTAACTTTAAAAACCTTCTCCAGAACGCGGTAAATTGTGTCTGATTTCCAGCCTTCACTGGGACAATCAAGTCTCTCAACTTCTCTCAATGGGAGCTTTGTCTGAATGGCAGCAGGTTCTGATGCCAGGCAAGATGCAAATGTGGTTAATGCTTGGTCTTCAGGAAGATTTTGACAGTTGAAACTCCAATGTTTCTGGTCCCTTTTCAGATATTCCCTGCCATAGGGTTTTGCATGTGCTTTGTGCCTTTGGTCCCCATTTGGCTGATTATACCAGACTCCGAGGGTTAAACCATCCAACTCACACTGACATCAATGAGCCTTACACGCAAAAAAATCCCACTGATTCCTGTGGTTCCTATAAACCACGTGGTTTCATATGATGGACAGATTGCTGTTGTAAATTGCCAAAGCCCCACTCACATGAGCTGCGCCTCGTACGCGCACGACATGTCTGACTGGATATAGCACTGACTGAGAAGGGTTCAGAACTGAAGAGCAGAACTTTTCTTTTGTTCCCAATTTCTTTGAAACCGGCCCCTTTTGGATTTATTACATTTGCTCTTTTAACAAGATGCTAGCCGATGTTGCACTGGGTATGTTTTCCTGCAGTCATTCTCTACCACAAGTGACTGAGACACGAACCGTAGAAATAAAATTGTCTTTGCATCCATACCTGATTATGAGAGTGGCTGACAAAGAAAAGGCAGGTCGTCATCTGCACAGCTGGCAACACCGTTTAACCATCTTAACATTACACATCTTGCTAGGGGTTGCTATGCTTCTGTAGCAAAATTGAACCAACCTCATTCTAACAGCCCAAATGCTAGTAGGCCTGCTTGAGAAATGCACCCTGCCATTTCCACTGTGCAATCCACTGCTTCCAGAAGTGCTAAGGTGACCTCAGCTCAGCAGATGCCCTTGGGAGTCGAGACTCAGCTGGGAGCAGGGAATTTTTCCTGGGTAGGAGGAAGTGAGTGACCCTGTCCTCTGACAACAGCAAGGGGCATCTATCCTAAGTTTGGGCTAGATTCAGGTTGGAGTTCTTTTAATGTTTCATATAGAAGTTCTCTCCAAAATTGGAGTTTCCTACATTTACTCCGTTTCACTGGGGGTCAAGAGATTTGTCACGTCCCCACAGGAAAAAATTCTGGTTTACTAATACCTTTTGTTTTGTGAGGGGTATCTGCTGGATTCCCTGACTGCAGGCAAAAGCTACTTCCCTTAAATCTACCCTGCCTCACAGGCCTGATACAGGCTTCCAGCCTGTACTGGCCAGTCACTGAAACCTGGTTCCCATCCAGGGGAACCTGCTGTAAACATGAACCTCCAGAAAACAGCTGCCTGACTGCTGGCATGCTAGGGTAATAGGATGGTTAGAGAGTGGAGAAGAAGGCATCCTAGTCTGCCCTTAATTACAGCACCTCGAAACCACACTCTGCGGTTTTCAGCCAAGGCTGCTTGTTGTCTTAGGATGAATGCCTGTAAATTTGAAATAAGTAAATGGCTTTATTGGGAGGATTTGGCTCGGGAGAGCCTTAGCAGCATCCTGAGGATGTCAATAACATTTTCTAATTTGGGCTATAGAAATTAAACAAACCCCTGCGGAATCGGCAAGTTACTAGTTTAAGTTTGTCTGGATGTCAGCAAGCACGTGTGACAGAGAAAACTTCCAGTCAAATAAAGGCAACAACAAACTCGTTTGCCCAAAACCCATTCTCGTTATTAAACGCACAGAACATTTCCTGGGTATTCCCGTACAGGGTTTCTAGCCTAAGTACTAAATTCGTAGTCCTACTCGCTCCTCAGTAGCGGGCGAGGCAGTGGACGTCCCCGCAGCCGGCGCTGGGGAGCGGGGAGGCTGCGCGGGCTCCACTGCCCTCTCCTGGGGAAAGGCGCTCCCGGGAGCCGGCAAGGACTCGGCTGCTGAGCAAAAAGCGGCACGCTGGGCTGAGTGTGCTGCCGTTTCACGTGTGACAGCACCCTTAAAGCTTCACGACACAGGCGTGCTGCTTGTACAGAGACCAAAGTATAGCCCTGTTGAGTCGGAGATCCCTGAGGGCTGTCTCACAGGCTGTGATCCCCGTAGCCCCCAAGGTGTCAAGACAGAGACCACCACAACAGGACAGGTGCTGGGAGCAAACCACAGCGGGGGCATCCCTGCTGGCAGGCTAAAACATCAGGTTTGCACAATGCTTGCAGGGCGGACAAAAAAAAAAGAAAACCCAAAAAATGTTGCTTCTCGTAACAGGGAAAATAACTTGGATATATATATCATTCGTGAGACAAGATTCTCAAAATAATGATGGCTTTGTTTCTGAATAGCAATAGTCTGACTGCTAAGCTCTAGTTTCAAGTCCTTTCTTCCAAAACTAGTTTCACTTACCCTCATATTTCCTGCTTTAAAGCATCTCCTGTGCTTTGTGTAAATACCAACTTGTCCCATGGCTACACTCGGTCTTAAGTCCAGAGAGAAACTAACCGACATCCTTTAACAATGCAAGTGGCTTTCTTCCTTGAAGAACTGAAAAAAAAGTATAGCAAGCGTCACATTTTCAGTTCTCCTGTTGGTCCCATTACCTAGTGTCTGAATACTAAGAAAGCTTGTCAGAAGGCCTTCTGGACATGCTCAGTTTATAGGAAACAGCACCTTCGGAACTAGGTAGGATGTTTTATCCCCAGCTGAGGAGTACAGTCATGTATGGCATCTCTGTTCAGCAGTCCAGGAGAGAAAGCAAAACTCGGGCACCAATTTCCAACCAGTCTTCTGAGAAGAGAAGCAGAAGAGCTCTGTGGAGTGTTTCTTAGAAACTTCCCACCCCTCCAGTGAAGCTGGAACCATTCACAGGATTTGTAGATTGCCAGGGACTCATTTGTGTTTGCCCTGTCTATGCACCACTTCTCAGAACCTGTTTCCATTTATGTCTCATTTCTCTGTGCTTTGGTCTTAAACCAGTCTGCCCTGAACCTTGAAAACCCTCAGCTCTTTGCTCTGGGTAAGTTAGTCTGAGCGGGGCTCTGGCTTCTCCCTAGTTTTTATCATCATTTATTTTCTGCTCCTGAAGGCATGTCTACATGATCCAGTCTCACCAGAAGACCATCCTGACTGTGAACTCCTGAGGAGAAGAGTGTTCAGGTTAATTTTCAGAAAAGTTACCAAATGGATGGTCTTCTGTCAGGAGCTGCTGGCAAAGTTTATTGGAACAGAGAATTTTTTTTAAAACCCACAAATCCCCTAAGAGATTAAAATAAGCAATACGTTTTCCTTTAAAATTTCTAGGGCCAGATCTTCAAGCAGTGTAAATTAGCATAAGTTTTCTGTTGCTATAACCCCTGCAATCTGAGTGCAAGTCAAAATTGGACATGATTTTATTTAAGGTTTAGTTACTTTTCAAGGCTAAAACACAAACTTTTCCCGAGGGTGGGCATGGTCCTTTTCAGTCTGTATTTGGGCTGCATCCACCTGTTTTGCAGGAGTCTGTTGCTATCTTTGATTTTTTTTCTCTGCTGCAGTATATCATCTTTGTTCTTTCACCTCCCTTCTCATTCAGTTCTCTCTCTCTCCTCTCTATTGTCCAACCTTTTGAGCTCTCTTTTCTCTCTTCCCCCTCCTGCCTTTCCTCTTCCTTGGTAGTTCCTTTTCCTTCCCCCTTATCTCAGCAATTGCTGCCAACAGCTATATTTGGAATAGAGTGGGAACAAGCTATTCTTGTGACTTTACTTTGAAATAACTGAGAGGAGCAGATGATTTTCTTCGAACAAATAAAGGATACATCGAGGAGAAGGCAGGCTAGTAAAGTCAAAATAACATTGTTAGGCAACACCTGCCCAGCAGGTTTGTCTTTCCCAACTCTCAGGATAACTTAACCAGCTGTTAGTTCTTGTTCGCTCTGGTTTAGCTTTAAATCCTTCTTTTGTGCAAAATTCCTCTCTCCAGGTTAGTAACCCAAGGTCCTAACAAGGCCTAGCTCATCATCACAATGTCTGGGCACTCACACACCAAGGGGAATGACTGCCACCTAAAATCTCAGATGCCAGAATTAGCTGAAACAGGATATATACTTGTCTAACATTTTCATTTGATGTCATCGATATTTTCTGGTGTAGTCACAGGATACTGTTATAGAGTCCTCCTTGTATGGGCTAGCACAGAAATATGCTGGGAGGAACAATTTCCTATCGGGCAACATGATTTCTCCATGTCCTCTCACATTAACTCCTCATCACCACCTGTTCCTCATCACCTCTGCCATTTAAACTGCTGTAAGCAATACACTACCTGTAAGCAATATACTACTGAGCTACACAAACAGGACAGCACAGAACGTATTTCTGCCTATCCCCCATATTTCTGTGTTTATACGATTAACTCCCACATTGGCAAACCAAACAAGAAGTGAGGCCAAATAAGAATTTCAGCATCACAGCTTAGTGTTTTGTGCCTGTGCCAGAAGAAGACCCAAGTCTATTTGTCTGCTCCCAAGTGAAGCAGGTTCTATTAAAACCATAGTGCTGTACCTGTGTTTGTGTGTGAATCTGCTTTAGACATGGAAAGATAGATGAAATTACATGTAAAAAGATGCAGGGACAAGATTCTTCCTTACAAGTTAAACATTCAAAGGAGGGATGGTTACTAAGTTTTATACAAGAAACGATTCTTCCATCCATCAATGAATACATTTTATTTGTCTTTTTCAACCTTAATGATTCTATGATTTATGTATTCCCAACCTCAGGTCAATAGACAAATGAACTTTGATGTATTTGGAAAACACTGTTAAATCCATGGTGAACTCGGAGAGGATTTAGCTCTCCGCTGTTACCCCTCATCCCTTGTCCCATTCTCATCATGCTGGCAACTTGCAGCTTTCCTCTCAGCCTCCTCAACTCCACATGCTCAGTACAGCTGAATAACAACTGCAAGGAGTATCTGAAAAACAATGTTTAGGTTTAAGACTCCTCCAGCACTAAACGGAGCACAGACCTGGGCCAGTTTGCTGAAGATGGAGCTAGCCCATACCTATGTGTCTACAAACAGGTCACTGGCCCAGGGACAAGAAACTGCTTCTCAGGCTCTAAGGAGCGCTGCGTGCCTTTGCCTTTACTTTTTATTATTGAGCAGATGCAGACGTGACTAATGCTTGGCTATAAGCCATAACTAAAGCCCACTAAGATTTTCAAAATAGGCTTTCACCAGCCTCCGTGGTCTGGACCAGCTGAGAAGATGAGCCTTTTCTGAGCCTTTCTACCACCACTCCAAACAGAGGGAACTTTTATACCCAAAGTCCTTGCCTGTGGCGTATAACATGCTGGATTCAGCCCTCTTTTCTGCCTAAATGCAGCCGACCCCATTTCTTCTGTAAGATGGTGCCCAAAACCCTGTTTCACAGTCACTCTGGAGTCTGGCAGTGTCTTTCTGATGCAGACTTTGAGCTTTATGTGAAGTGAGCCAGCTTGACTGGCTCTGCTGTAGGGGTCAGGGTACCTGCCTGGAGAAGAGCCGAGATCCAGTTGAAAGATGCAGCTGGTGTCCCAATTTCAGCACTTTAGCTTCGAGCAGGTCACAAGGAGCTGACAAGCTGTGCATCTGGCAGAGGGTTAATGAGAAAACTTTAAGTGCTGTGTTGCAAGTATCAATTTGCAGTTACAACCACAACGTGCAAGTACTTTCCTGGCATCCAAGGAAGGACAATCACTGCTACTGCAGCCCGCAAAGGACATGGGAAGAAAAGGTGTGAAGAAAGACCAGCACCAAGCAGATGATGCTTTTCACTTTTATCCATAAGAAATATCAAAGAGTAACTATTCACCCTGTGATGTACAACGGACCTTCCTTAAAGCAAGGCTGAATATTTATGATAATAATTATAATAATTAAAATAATTATATTAATTATTAAACCCCATCCAGGACAACAGTCATGCTCTAGCAGACTTAAAACACCAGATCTGCAGTATGCCCAGAGAGGCTGACCGGGGCTGCCATGCAGGCTTTCTGATAAGCACACTTATTCTAACATGATTTAAAGTTGACAACATGTCTAAAACACACACACAATGTCAGTGAAGGAATGAAATGTTGCTTCCCTCTCTCCCCCCCAACCTCATTACAGGCAAAGGAAAAATAATGTATGGAGAATAATACTTCACCATCTAAAGAGTTTTTCTAGTTTCTAAATCTAGTGAAGAGTCATTGTGTATTTTGACAGAAAAATGAATCAAAATAATAAAGTGAATACAAAATTATATTGCTGTCAATAATTTAATTTACACAAAATGGCACTGCGACATGGTAATTGTTATATATGATGCAGCATTCAGTATAATATTTAGAGAATGCATTATAGAAAGTCAACATTTAACTACTAAAATCAACTTACATAATCAAAGCTGTCAGGGAATCTTTACAGTTTTATATTAATTTGAATGTAATTTACTACAGAGGTGTCATTCTCAGAGGTGGGGTGCTTACAATAGTTAATTATCTGTCCATTTCCATTATAAAATCCTGTTTCCAAAGGTTTATAACTTTGTCTTAAAAACTCTCAGTCCTCTGGCACAATTTCCTTTTCCTTACAAAAACTATGTTAGACACTTTAAACTTTTCTCTCAGAATGGTTACTTTCAAAATTCATTTTCAGAATTTGCTAATTTACTGCTTGCTACCCAGGGGTCTCAGAAAAAAAAAAAAAAAAAAAAAGGTTCTATCACAGAAGACCTTACAGTTAAATTACTTTCTTTTTCCTGAGTATTTTACCCTCAGAACGTTTTACTCACTGAAACGTCCAAGCACCTTTCAATATTCCATCCAAACCTTCTCCGCATTGTTCCTTCTCTCCTTCCTATGTTGCTGCCGTTAATCTTACTTCCATTTTCTCCTCATCTCACACTTTGACTCCTGGCTCTGTTCTGCATCTTCTCACAGGTGTCCATGCTTACCTTGGCAATTACAGCTTCCACCACATCCATTGGTTAACGGGCTCTCCTGGCTGTGCATTTCCTCACCCTCACCCCTTTGTTTCAAGCTGCAGCCCTAAATCATTTCTCCAAATCATTAGAAATCCAACAATTAGTTTAGCTCTAGCACGGACATTTCTCTCCCTGATTTTACAGGCTTGATTCACACCAGACATTACCCATCGACTCACCTAGATCTGCTCAGCTGGTTGGCTGGTGATTTTCAGTTTACCAGCCACAGAAACTACACAGCCCTGAGGCACTGAAGGCGTTTCCCCTCTGCCCCAGGCTTTCTGCCCAGGAGGTAGGACACTCCAAACCAACTGTCCACAAACACATTGTTAGAGGTCATTTCCAAAACCAGACTTTGAAGGCAAATTGTCAACACAAAGCTATTATCCATAATAAAAGCAAAGCAAATAAGTACCTCATCTGTTTTGGTAGACCTGTTCCAATTCATGGGTCTAGTTTTCTCAAATCCTGCTCAAATTTACTTTTTTCATCCATATCAGTTACCTGTCATTTTGAATGCCCTAGCTCTCAGCTTTCCTTAACCTCAGTGTTATTAAAGCAGACGTGTTTGAGCCAACATGCACAAATGTATCCAAAATCTAAATCATTACAACCATCTAAATTTATATGGAAGTGGTTTTGTCACTTGTCCAGCACCTCTTTACTTTCCACGTGGGAGTATTTGTGATGCTCTATTCTAGCTACTCTGTCTTTATATGACCACTTTTGTCCAGTGCCAACAGTTAGATAAAATATTTCCTTCCCTGTTTCTTTTATTGCCATTTTCCTTGCTTGAAAAAATGAAGGTATTACTGTCTAATAAGTCACTGATGTCACAAATAAGATGGGAATCTCCTTTCCCTTACACATACTGTGAACATACCTGTAGTTTTGGGCATAAAAACTCTGTTGCTAACATATCACATTACTGGAACTGGAAAGAAAACCTATTTCATAGGCATGATGTTTTGATGATGGACTTGATTCAAGGAAAATGTGGTCATATTTAGACTGGATAGAACTGGTAACTGACTCAGCAAGATGACTTAATTCTGTAACTAGGGCAGATAACAGTGAGAAAGACAACACTGGGAGTATTCTGTTTGATCCTTCAGATTCGTAATTTAATGGCACAAAGGAACTCTAGAAATCACTTTTTTTTTCCCCAGTGGTATTCAGCTGGACACAAGCAGGATGAGTGTCTGGATAAATTATAATCTACAGAAGTATCTGACACACTTCAGAATTTATTCTGGTTTTGTAAAAAAAATACTACAATGCTGGCTCTAGCAAGGACTACTGGCTGAAAGTTTCTGGATGTTATTTCATCATTCTTTGTGTTGAGAAAACAGAAGTAACTTTAAAATTATCAGAGAACTTGGACCGTATGGTTCTCTTCTCCCACAGAATGAATGGGACCTGACAGGCACAGGACCTTAGATGACGTTCTTCCAGAGGAGATGATGATTCTTGCATTTTCACTGTCCCTCACAGAAAAATCTACTGGACTGGTTTATCTACATTCAATATTTTTACTCCTTGAATCTCAATGAAGAGGTTTTCCTCTGATGTAGGTAGTGCTGCCCTCTCTCCCGAGGTTGACGCCCACTTCATTCAAGTATTCCTAGTGCAGCAGGGATGTTAGCGGCTGCTGGCTTGCAGCCAACATCCCACACATTTCCTCCGCAGCAAAAATGCCTTAATTCTGACCCACTGCCTTTCAAGTAGATAGTGGGGAAAAAAAAAAAAAAAATCACAAAGAGCTTTGCTTTTATCTGTATTTCTCCTTCAGCAAGATCTGAAAAAAAAAAACCAACCATCAGACATTGTCCTTTTCTTTTTGAAAGTCCATGGTCAGCAGGGGTGAGGTTTGGTGCCACTGTTAGAGGTTGAGCCCAGAAAGAAGCTGAAGGCATTCAGAGGGTGGTGCTCATAGGTTTGGGTAAAGGAAGTTTTGCAAGCAGGGTATCTGCTGAGGGGATGGACCACACCGCCTGCTGTTGTGCCAGCACTCGCATCCAGTGCCTCTCCTCCTCAGCACCTCTTCTGCACATCATTCTTCCCGAATCAGTCCAACTGCCAACTACTGTTGGAGCTCGTGTTTTTCAGGAAGGGCCCTGAAAGAAGATCAGAACGGAAACTAACTTTTGGCTCCCAGCTGAAGTTTTCTATCCTCAGCACAGATAACAATACTGCTGATGTTACCTGGTAGTGCAAGGCAGGATGCTCTAAGTCCAGTGTCTGAATGGCAAGAAGAAAATGTACACGCTTACAATCTGGGCATGTTACAGGCCTGACATGGCCACCACTAATGAATTTGAGTTGTGACAAATTATGCAACACACCTGCATTTTTAGACCCACAAAAACCAAACACGTACATGCTTTTAAGACCAGTGCATGGAAAAAAAGGATGTAGTGGAACAAAGCTGTTCATTTCACAACTCCATTGGCAAACAGGTCTTATACTTGTTAACCCAGACAAGCAGAGGTGAGAAGAGGTACAGTGATGTTCACAGGGGAACACAGAGCTCAGAATTACAATCTGATATACTAGGAGGGCTCGAATCAGAAGTAAGGGAGAAGAAAAGGGTTGGCAAACCATTTAATTGATTTTCAGTGGTGGTATCAGGATGAAGGAAAGATAAATCACCCTCCAAGTTAACTTATGTAACCAGAAATATTTGAGGTAAGAAGAAATAAATGCAAATCAAAAAGGTATACGGAAAGAAAACCCCAAACATGACAACAATCCGAAAAATCACCAAGAAGCGCAAGGCAGATACCCAAATCTTGTGATATAGAGAGAAGGATAGTCCATTTGGTAGAACAAGAAAGTCTGGATGACTAGAAATAAGAAAGATAATGAAAATGAAAAGAAAGGACCATTATGGTGACCTTACGTAAACAAAGTTTCAAAGGTTGCACACATGCTAATCTGAAGAGCAGGATGGATACAAGTTTGGAGACAAAAAATGTCACTCCTTGATACTGAGGATAAAGGCAGAATGTGAACAGAGATTAGATGTATTTGCTACTGTTCTACCTGATTATGATCTTGGAAAAAGTACATGGAAACCAATGTTGCAATATACTGAATTTAAGGAGAATTGCAAAATGTACAGGCGAACTTGAGGAACAAAACTAAAATAGTAAAAAGAACATAGGTTAAAATACAACCTTCAGAAAAATGACAGCAGGAATGATTTCAGGAAAAAAAAAAAGAGGATAGTAAATTGGATAAAACAGAGGAAAAGGCTGGCACCCATCATCACCATGACATTGCCTTACATCTTTACTTCCAAGCACAGAGTCCAATTTGGGAGAAGGCAAGAAGCAGAATATGCTTTTTACAGGGAAAAAAAAGGCTTCTTTCTTTTGCAAATTCCCGCATCAGTAGCCATTTTATGGGGCTGCCAATCAGGGCAAATCAACTGAAAAGCCAGATCATTTTCTAAAGCATCTACCTTCCCAGAGAAAGATTTTAAAGTTGACTGTGTACGATCCAGCTGCTGCTTTTAATCTTTCCCTCACAACAGTAGTTGTTTTATTACTTTGACAGTCATTTTTAGCCCATGAATAGTACCACAGTCTTTGTAAGATAGGAAAATTCTTTTGATCTACAATTTCATAAGGTTTAGCAATGGACAAAGGGTTTTTCCGGCATACTTGTTCACACACTTGCTGAAGTTCAGGCTTCAGATCCAATAAAAAGGTACCCATTTTGAGCAACAGAAAAATCCGTTTTGATGAATAATCACTGCCAGAAAAAAAAATCATCTTATAAAAATAATACCCATTAATAGAAAATTAAGAATGATGTTATTCCTGAAATAACTTCGAAATAGTGCCAAAATCACTTTTAACTTTCACACTGTTTTCACATAGTATGAATTAGAGGATAGAAAATATGCATGCAACATAGGCATTGTGTATAAGCACAAAAAAAGGAAGGCATTCAAGCTGTCTGTAATGACTAAGAGAAACCGGGAGAAGACTCAAGCAGACACAGAGCAGTTTTCCAGCATAATGGCTTGTTCTATTTGCTCTACAAACAAGAACTGTATGTTTTGTGCAGTCTGAAATACTACAAAAACTCTAAAATAAAATGTATTTGCAAACAAGAATAAAAGGCCTTTCATCAACCATTTTGAGTGAAAAAGTAATTAAAAATTATTATATCTGGAATTTTTCTTAGTACAGGCTGCAGTACTTTGAGCACTTACAGATATGTTTAACTTCACACAAATGTGCACCACATTTTCTTGTCTTGTTCACACTGGAACCCATTCTATTTATCCTTGTGTATAAGGAATTAAAACAGAAGGCTTTTGTGATATTAAAGTGTAAATACAATGTTTCTAGGGTGGCTATCAATTTAGCAGCTAGTCAGCTGAGTACATATCTACCTGTGGGGAATATTTAGATAAGGTGGTGAATTGAATACTAACTTCTTTGAGTTCTTTCCAAAATAAAAAATGCGGCTGAGGGGATGTGTGTGTGTGTGTATATATATATATTAGTAACTAAGTCCATTGCCATTTCCAATTTCCATAAAGACATTCCTTTCTAAAAAATCCACAACAAGCTTAAAATTTAAACAAAGAAAAAGAAACAATTCTCTTTTTTTGCTGGGAGCAGTTAGAAATCAGTCACCTCAATACTTAAATGAGATTGGTCAGAAGGAAATTAAAGCAGGATTAAAGCAAGAACAGCAATCCTTCTCCACACCCTGCACTGTTCAGTTGTTCACACATCTCTAGTACCTCCTAAAGTACATCTATTTCAGAAGACAAAACCATTGGATCTCACACCTTTTGCCATACATCTTAGTTTATAATTACTTGAAATTTCCACAGAATTCCCCAAAATCACATTTTCTGGCAAAATAACAGCCTGACTACTACAGTCTAGCACTCCCAACACAAATACTCACTCTTTTCAGATAAACTGCTGCCCTTTGGTTTCATTACATTCTCTTGACAAAATACTGAGCTGTCTCTGTGCAATTATTAAAAAAACAGAAGTCCTACACAACCAGACAAAACAGACCCCAGTATCACTGACCTCAGGAAATCAGATCTCAGTGCAAACAGAGATCTTTACCTTTGTTTCTCTAGTTTTCCAGATCTCTAAATGAAAGACTTTTTAAAGGCTCATCTTTGCCCTAAACAAAGTTATATTTTCAGTCCCAATATTTTGGCATAATGCATATCTCTGAGCTCTGCATATGCAAGATTTTTCTTTCCACTCTTTCCCCCAGATTATGAAGACTCAGAGGAAAGAATCTGGCCTCTGTTGTTTGCTAATTACGTTCAGAAGTTTCTACAGAACATCATCCTCTTGCATCGGACTATGCCTGGACCTATGACCTATCCATTTGCCCACTCATCCCTGTTAGCTCAGTTATTCCCTGCCCTTATCAACTCTTGGACCTTCCCTTTAAGATCTCAGTCCACTAAAGAGGGAAAGATGGACTTGCTGCAGGAAACACAGTCCCACGTTTCTGCATCCTTCCACATCTTGCAAAGTTCTTAAACCAATACATTGTGCAATAAAAAACAAACAAAAATTTGAAAGCACAAAAGCAGAGCTGTGCTCTGATAATTCATGTAAACTACAGTTCATGTAGGTGTCATCTTCTCTTAGCACTCTGAATAACTAAAAAGAGGTCTGGCTCCAAACCCTACCGAAGGCAGGAGCTATTTCCCCTTATAAAGCAAGACACAGCCATTGACTGTTGCCAGCACAGCAATGCCAGAGGAGTTCCTGCCAACCCAGGCTGCTGCCATGCAGCTGACAAGCAGATCGCTGCATGTCCAAGGCAGCAGTTTTACAAGGCCTGCATGAATGTTGAGTGAATGGGACTGGTTAAACTTTGGGCGGCAGAGACTACTCCACCAGGACCACTGTGTTGCCTGTAGTCATGTTTGTTTAACTGATGATTTATCCCTGCAAAAGCATCAATTTCTCAGCCAAAAGAAAAAAAAAAAAACCATCAGAAGACTAGCTCCATGCTTTCTGATTTCCAACACTGCCTTTCAGAATATTTCATCTAATAAATCTGAAGCAGGTATGAATAAACTAATGTTTAAGCTCATTAATTATGCACCAAGCTACTCAGTGTTAGAATTACCTACAATACTGGGAGCCCATGGAAGATGAGTCTGCAACAGGGAAAGATTTTTATCTACATGATCAGAAACCTAATTTCACTTTTAGCTTCACCTGTTTGGGATGTTTTGGCTAAAAATGTATTAATAATTTCCAAGTTGTGGTTGACTGATTCAGTATATGATATCTCTATATGATATTTCAACATTCTACACATTGTACCTACGAACAATCAGCCTAAAGTCTTTCTAGTGTGGTGTTCTGTCTCTGTTCATTTGTAAAATATAGCTATTCCTCCATCATTCTGTGTGGAACCAGCAGAGCTTTTCACCGTGGAAGAGGAAGAAAGAGAGAAAGGAAAAAGAAAATTCCCTTCTCAACAGTGAATAAAGACCCCAATCTCTTGGCATCAACATGCTGACTCAGATCATCTCTTGTAGGAGACAAACATCGTCATCCAAATTGCAGTCCCAGTTGACACATTTCTGCATAGTGGAGCACATCATAAACATAAGGACCTCATTAGCAGACAAAGATTTTCCAGTAATCGAGTAGTGACTGGGAAACCACTTGATTCCTGGACACCCAGAGTTTCAGCCATCAGCCCAAGACAAAAGGAAGGGAGAGGCAAGGAGACCTGGCACTAAGTTGCGCTCATAAGGGCTCCCCAGTAAAACCTCTTCCAAGCACTTGCAGGACAGTACCTGTTTTCATTCAGGCTCAGCACCCTTCCTTCTTGATGGGAGGGGACTTCTGCAGCAACTACATGCCCACACCTCCTTCCAGGGAGAAAGGATGCTTGTTTTCTCCCAGCTCCATTTACCTTGTCTGAAGTATTAGCCAACATTCAGCACAGTTGTAACCAAGCAGTCTGTTGCAAAATGTCAGGAATCTAAGAAAGAAATTATGCTTTTATATATATATATATATATGTAAAAGAGTTTAAGCAACAAAAGAACTCCCATAGCCATAAGCACCCTTGCACCTCATGTCTCTGTCACTCTCACAGCAATTGGTCCTGGTCACAGTGTTGCAGCATCATTCCAATAGTTGGCACGAATGCCGTGGATTCCCCTTCCTCCCTCAAATCAGAAACTGCTTTGTATTACTGTAGACACGGAAGCATCCTCCCCTGGTAAGAGAAGCTGCATATACAAGGAAAAGGAAGAAAAATAAAAAACAAGTCTGTGGGATTTGTATAGGTTTTTAAATACATATTAAAATACAAGTATATTTTTATACATATAATTTGTATGGATCTACCTGTTATCCAAAACATCCTACATGTAACTAAGGGAACATTTGGTTTGGGGTGGGTGGTTTCTCATACAACATATGAGGCCGCATTACAGCTACAAATGTTTCTTTTCAACACGTAACACTAACAGTATGAAAATTTCTGTGCAGACCTTTTATGGGTGATGTTGCTAAGCCTTGCATTAGTGTATTAGTGTTGATAAACTCAACAGACTAAAGTAGTACCATCTTGGCTAAAACTCAATTTTCTATGAACAGTTCTATAAACAGAGAAAATGTCTGTATCCTTGATAAACAGTATCATTATAAAACAAAACCCAAGTGTTCAGAAAATTTTCAACAGCTTAGGTAATATTGTGATACATATTAAGGCTTCTCAGAAAGCGGAACATTCATTGCTGACAAGCTTCCAAAGCAAGCTGGATATGTAGAGCTGTTGAATTATTTTCTTTTCATCAATAAATCGTGGAGGAAATTGCAGAATTGATATTAATCTTGCCCCTTAGCACTTCTTGCTGCAAGATTTCCTCACAGTCTATTTAAATTTAATTTCATAAATATCCCTTGAAAGTAGAGGTTTTAAAAAAACAAAATTACCCAGGTCCCCTGTACTGAAAGGTGCAGTGGGCTATATTTAGAATCACCTTTGCAGAAAGGGAACACCTCCATAAATGCTCTGCACGTCCATTTGTGACAGAGGGTTATGTGTCTGCCAACATAATCTACATGTTTTATGCTAATAGTACAGGTCAAAATAAATATTATCTCCACTTACGTGACAGACCTGTGATAAAGCAGAATTGGCCTGGTTGATTAGGAGTATGTGTCAAACACAGATAATGGGGGAATCCCTTTCATCAGCAGCACACAACCTCAGCAGCCATAATGAGACCAATTTAACGAGCCTCCTGTTTTACAAGAGATATTAATTGCGGTCCTGTCACATAAGGTACAATTCAAGATAAAATACTACAATACATTCAGCCCTAAAGATTACCAAATGATATCAAAAACTTCAAGAAATTTAGTCCTTATTCTTAATCTAGCCATCAGGTTAGAAGAGTTCCGTTTGCTTCACGATACTGTCACCAGGGCTTTGCAGACAGCCTTGTGGCTAAAGACCCAAACCTTAGAGCTGTTCATAATCCTAAATCTCTTGTCCTGGCAATGCCAAGAACTCCAAAAACATGACATGAACAACCTGTGAATGTACCTTGATCATCAGAAGGTTGATTTTTTTTTCCCCCTGACTAAGAAGCAAATTACTGAAGGAAAAAAAAGAGCAAGACTGGGCTAATTTTTTCTACAAAATACGCTAATGGGATTCTTTTATTTTTCAGCAAGAAATAAGGACACCCACAAGAACAAGCAGACTTATGGGAATATTTAGCACTTATATAGGGCTTTACACGCTAGTCTGAGACATTATCTCAAGTGAGTCTAAAGCTGCACGCTTAACAGGAGTCCAGGCAAGCCCAGGCTCATCAGTAGAGGGGTTACCTTAAGGGACTTTGGGTGGCAGGTCAGGCAGCTCCTAAGAAAACTTTTTGTTTGTACATTGGTGCCAGTAGTAAAATCCATCATCTTCTACGCAAAGCCTGCATATTCAGGAAATGCTGTACTGAAATTCAGCCAGTCATACACACGCTGCAGAATCCAAAGCACTGTGTGTAAAGTTTGTCAGGCAAACGAAGCAAAACACTGAAATGTACACTTTTTAAAGTCTGGTCTTAAGCAAAATATCTCCACGCTTTCAGACACATCCCTGAGCGACAGTGGTTCCTAAATCCTATTCTCAGGAAGTGACTCAGGGCCACATTTGGACCAGAGATGCAAATACGTACTAACCTGGAATCTCAGAAGTATCTTGGAGTTGTAATTCATATTTTAGATGTCTCAGCTAGAGTTTATCTGCATTTTATGAACCTCTAACTTTATAAATCCTGTTCAAAGAGTTTAATTTGTTTTTGAAAAAGAGGTGCTTTAAAAATTATAACTTTGTAATTCACAGTAATAGAACTTCAACGTGTACTCCCACACTTGTCGGGCCAGAAAGCAAGACTGACACTAGAAAGAGCAGCAATTTACTGCTTGTGTGGAAATACTGAGGTTATTCCAGGTAGACCTGTCCAGAGATAAATGGACCAACAGAATTTTGTAGGCAGTATTTTCTGATTGTAAAAAAAAAACCAAAATACACAGATCTGAAAACATTCACTGGTAAAATTTCTGAATAATCACTTCATGATTTTGTGGTTTTTTTGTTTTTAACATTTTAATTAATAGAAAATAATTATAAGGTAAGACAGTGCAATATATAATTTCATACTCTGCACCCTGACAATATCCTTTCCGAGATTATTAATTTCATTTTTCTGAAAAGTACCTTGTACGTATAAGCTACTTAATTAAACACAAGAAGTTATCTTCTAGCAATCCCCTTCCACATGCTTAACATGAAAGAGTACACTAGAATATTGACAGCTCAATGCAATATTTTAACATTGGAAATATATTGGTTTTCAGGAATTACAATGACTCATCAAGGAAGAGAAAAAATAAAAGAATGAATATATTAACTCATTTTTATTGTCTTTTGTACTGTCACATCACGAGCAAATAAGAGCCTCATGTATGTAAAAACAGCATTTGCTCTTTCCTGCAGGGAGATCACTTACCCACTGAGCTGGGATGGACCCTTTGCTGTGACCTTTGTGAAAGTCGCCCCCACTTCTTCATAGTTAACACATTCTGGTCACATACTAGCAATGGACTCTGCTACACTGGAATTAATCAACAAACTGCTCCAAGCTTTTATCTTTAATACAGCAGTTAGTGCAACAGCAAGTGTCATCTCATGAATCGCATATTTGTACTCATTTAGGGGAAAAAATACATGTGACATAGTGCCTTCACTGTGATCAATATGCCAACTGCTGTTTTCACCTTGCTCCATGCTTCCTAAACTAACCACCTATGAGTAAGTAATAGGACAAACAGGTCTGTCCTCTTATAATGAATTTCAACAATCATGACAAAACCTGGGAGTATCCAAAAAAAAAAAGCCTTCCAGTATAACGGAAAGCTAAATTTCCAAACCACCAATACATACCTTCCTGACAAACATCTAGACTTCTTAGGATCAGTGTTAAAACGTCACAACGTGGTGCTCCCCTACTCGATTACCTGGGCAAGGAATGTGGAAAGGTGACAGATGCATCCCAGTGTTTTTGCATGGCTTTTCCAGGACACCTGAAATACCGGCAAGCACATACCCAACACTCCTTCAGTTTGCCCTCCCTGCATAGCACCGGCTCTCTGTGACTCTATGAAAACCACAAGCTTCCAGGAGTCCCTGATAGAAGGTGGCAGCTGCAACAGATTAAGACATCTAGTTATTGGTTTATACACCCCAGCCTTCTAGCAAACATGCCAGATCTGCATTTCCTTCCTCGCTAAAGTAAAAGGTTAATGTCCAGGTTAGCAGTGCAGAACAGGTCTGGTACCCTGGGGTATGAGATTTTGAGTTGGGGAGTGTGTGTGAAAAGTGTCTTTAGCTAGTCTCCTCTTGGCTACCGTTAGAGGAAGGTGCTTGTTATTCCAGGGGAAATTAGAATACTTTAAGCTCACAAAGTATTTAAAATGCAACTACTTCAAAAAGACAGGCTACAACTGCAGTTTTCAGCAGTGCCTTTCAGAACCCCACCCTCAGCAAAGCAGAAAGAAAAGAAATGGGAGCTCAGCATTTCTCACAAAATAGGGCTGCGTAAACCCCCCAGGCCAAAAATACTCTTCAGAGATCCTTGGAGAGCATAAAAGATCAAAACTTCAACCTCAGCCCTGTGTATCTGAATTGCTAATAGCTGCTCAGTAGTGTCTCCATTTGCAGCACCACACAAACGAGGATTAGAGGTAATCACGTTTTTAAGGAAAGGGAGAGTTTCACATTGCCAGAAGCATCTTCAGGACTCAGACTCAGAATTGTGATACAGCATTTTCTGTCTTGCCCTAAGCAAGGTTTTCCAGTCACTGGTTTATGAACAGCTTCACCAATGCTGCGCTGTTCTAACGGGCTAAATAACAATGGGACATTGCAAAACTACAAAGGCTTGTCCTGTTCATTTAACCAACGTGTCACATGGAGACAAAGCATAATGCAGCCCTGTGAAAAGTCCACCCACAAACTTCATTTCACACTATAGAACGAGGCACTTGAGTTCTCTGTCTTCCTCCTCTCACGTGAGTTCACACGATAGCAACTTAAACATCTTGGGACACTACAGAACACAGCCTTCCAAAAAGTTGCCTGCCTTAAAAAAATAATTAAAAATATTTTAGTCTACCCTGCTATTTCTTTCTTGTTCAAAACTGTTCAGTTTAAAATGTAAATGAGTACTGAACAATAAATCAGAGCAGTTGCCATTTAAGAGAAAAAACATGTAATCTTATTAAAAACTAACACTACAGAATTTGAATCCACAGCATTTTGAAGCGAGTACAAAATGCTATTACTAGAAATACCTTTTTTTCATTACTGAAACGGACTGCCTTAACTTGTTTAAAAAGCACTTCAGTATTTCTTATCACACAGGAGATATCTATTTTATCAATTTAACCCACAACAAAACATCCATTATACTGGCACAGTGGCACCAGAAAGGACAAACCGCCTTCCTGCACGCACACACGTGCACACATACAAACAGACACTCATCTTACCCAAAGCTGGCAGAACAGCCACACAGCTCCAAAAGGAGGGGCTAAAAGAGTAACAAAATCAAATATTAACTGTCGGGAAAAGACGCTCCTCAGTAAAGCTGTATTTGGAAGAGAGTGTCATGTTGTTGGGGCAGTATGTTGATGGGACTACACAACAAAGCTAGTGTCACAGTAAAAAGAAATTAAAAGGAAAGGATAGTGAAGATGATTTAAGACTACTGGTTTAGGAGTCTATTTTCCCCAAGCAGAGTGGTAGGAATTAGCGAGGACTGTAGTTAAGCAATCACATATTCCTGGAAGAAGTCTTTTATATAAACAATTGAATCATTCTTTTTTGGTCTTATCCAGATTTTATAAGCTCCAAAATAACCCTTTTAAGCATTTAATTTTATAATTAATCAATCCTCTGCACTGGGAACCAAAACAAACTTGGAACTATTTTCTTAAATGAGGAGACAGCTGATGGCTCTGATTTCCCAACACTGCTCATCCTTAGTCTTTCTGAGAATTCTTAGACAAACTCCCCCTCTGACATCCCCATGCAGCAGAGTCTCAGAGCTGTAAACCACCAGCGTTTACATTTGGATACAACAGTCATGAAAAAATGAAAAACATTGCTCTGCAAAGCAAAGGGAGGCAAATAGCTTTATGTTAAAATGGCATGCAAACAACTAATCAGATCCTGCAACATGCTGAACGCTTTCACCTGCCATTAGCCCAAGATGCTCGCAGAGTGGATCCAAGGGCACAGATTAGGGACTTCTCTCAGAAATCACTTCTTCTGGATGCTACTCCAACAGCAGTTATACCCAGAAACTTCTTTAGCTAAGCACAACCAATACAAAATGTGGTAGTTCCAGTAACAGTTTGAAGAACACTAACATCAGTTAGCAGTCCCGTTAAGTCACCTGTATTGACTCATGGGTCCCATACTTCAATTCTACAACATTAAGGACTGCAGGAGTCAACAGACATGCCAGTCCTCATGACCAGGAGAAAGAACCAATTTAAATGTCATGATTAAATGAGGCCTTTAAGACCCAACTTTCTGTCATGCAGGTGAGCACAATGAAATTACAGTAACACACCTTGCATAGATACAACTAGAGCAGGATACGGCCCTTGGAGCAAGCTGAAAGCTGCGAAGAATCAGATGGAAAATCCTTCAAACAGCATAAGCACACTCTCCTCTCAAAAAAAAGAAAAAGAAAATTTTGAGGTAGCCAAGTGCCAGTCTTACTCAGCTAAAGTCACTGAAATGCAGAAATTAAAACCAGTTTACCTAGGTGCTTCTGAAAAATTAAGCTAGAAGATTGTGGTGGGAGCAGGATAAATGACATTTCTGTTGCCTTCTTAGGAATTCTTTTGAAAAAAAAAAGTGGTAAAATAAATCAACAAATTAATCACCATTGACTTTTTTTCCTCACGATTACATGACCCACAGTGTTGAAGAAGAGAAAGCGTTCCTCTGCAACCAGGCTGTTAAGACACTACGTTGTGAATAAGAAATCTCTCTCTCTCTTTATTGTAAGGGGTCTTGACATTGACTTTGTCATGTTAATTTACCAGATTCAGTCGCAGTATCTGTTTGAATTGAAGCAGCAAAGAGATATGAACATCAACCACCAGCTAAGTTCATGAAACACAAAAGCTGCCCTTTTATGGTCAGTGGCACTTCCCGTACATTTCTTCCTTTTAACAAAATTAATTGTCAGATCTAGGAAAAAATGCAGACTGGCTAGATTGTAAGTTATCTTCTCATTTCAGAAATAAAACAAACACAGAAACAGCAGGAACCTTTGGGGAAAGAAAGCCCAAAACACACTCAATCATTGTACAAATCATTTTTCTCAAAGAAAGCAAACTAAAATTTTATCACAACTGAAGCAAATTGGCAGAGGATTTGGCTGTAACAAACACACCCTTCTAAGCATGAAGTTTCCTATTTTGTCAGCTCAGAGATATAACCACCATTGCTGCACCACCATTTGGGAAGGGCTCTGAGGCAGGAGAGCAGAAGAACTGAGAGCAGCCTGTAAATGGGAGCCAACATGAGTGCAAGGATTATGTGCTGCATATTGCTCTGCAGCAGATACATGGAAGCAGACTGAACGAGTACACAGATGCACCTGCCAAAAGCCAAGCACAGAAGAAACACAAAACTGGAAACATCCAAAACTGTATTTTGTATGGGTTTTACAAGCACC
The DNA here is from genome assembly GCA_020746105.1 of Trogon surrucura. Lineage (NCBI taxonomy): Eukaryota > Metazoa > Chordata > Aves > Trogoniformes > Trogonidae > Trogon > Trogon surrucura. Next base: position 33,784,490 of record CM036621.1, read on the forward strand.
TTGCTGATGCAGGCTGCAAAGATGGGAAGAGACTAATTGCTGTCTCACTTCATAAACAAGAATTTTGATATCTCTGGAAGACACTGGAGAAGTCCAAAAATCTTGGGGAGGTCTTTCACCTGCCTTGTTTTACCTCCATCTTTCTCACACATCCTCAGTATCATGCTGGGTTACAGCCAGCTGCTTATGTGTCATGCTTGATTAGATATCTAAGAGAACAGGACTTTGTTCCAAACACAGGAGGAGTCAGGCATGAAGACAACCTGTTTTTTTTTAATGAAATTGGTTTTTTTAAGAACATCCAGCCACTGCGGGAAGGTGGGAAATCACCCTCCAGAAGCCACTGCTTAAACTTTTTCAGATTATTTGGGTTTGGTTTGTTTGTTTGTTTCTTTTCCTCTAACCTGACATATCCAGCACCTTTGACCCTGGCAAGAACTGCCATAGCAAATACTCTTACAGCACACCGCAACCAGGAAAATCCTCAAATTCAGGCTGGTTTAGGATGACATTTTTAAATGCAGGGAATTTTAATTGCAGGGAATGAGCATGAAGTACTCTGATGAGGCTTGCCTCATCTCATGGACTGCACGTTCTCTCAAAGGCTGGAGCCTTGCTTTTAATTTCCACAGCTCAGGGTCCTGATCTTCAAGCAGGAGTACAGCATCAGGCTGCTGCTCCAAGACATCAGCAACGCCAGACTGCTGTTTTCCAGAACACGTTTTCTGCTCCACCTTCCTCCCTGAGGGAAGATATGCCTTTGCTATAGACAGATTGACTACTAAGAGTATGAGAGCTAAACAATATACACACTTACACAAATCACACGTCATGTAAACGCAAAACTGTGATTGAACCAAAGGCAGCAGCCTCAGGAGGAACCAGATGGGGACATGAATAGGTTGAAATTAACGACTTGCAGAGATACAGTAGAATTCTGCATCATGTCACATCTCTGGCTAAGTTCACAAACAAGTGTCTCACAAAGACAGCAAAAGTTTACAAGTAAAATCATCAGCAGCACAGCAATGGACAATAAATTTGATTGTAACGTGTCAGTTGAATGTCAAAGGTTTTACAAAGCCACTGATCACAGGTAGCCACTTAACAAAAATGTACACCTGATATAAAAAAACTCTCTTAATCTCTTCTTTCACATGTATCAGTAACTCACACTGCATGTAAATGCTATATCTCCAGTAAACAATTCATTTAAAAATATTTATATACAGTAGAAAATGTATTTTAATGGTATTTTTCTAAAGGTCAGATAATGTAAAGAAAAAGAGATAAAAAGGAGACAAAAGCTCACCCAAGTGATAATCTGAGTCTACTGCTAACAGTATACATAACATAATGGTGTTGGGGGGAAAAAAAAAAAAGCATTACGTAAGTGAGAAGGAATAAGCAGCACAGCAGGGTCAAGATCAAGACTCAGGAAATTCCCATTAAGGGAGTTCATCCCAAGTTTACTCTTGCATGAAACAGTGTAAGAGAGCTTAGTCTTGGGTAGAGTACAGTATGCAAGTATATCAAATGACTGTAACATAAAATATAGTATTCTCTTTCCAGTGCAGAAGTGCTAAACCATAGGATTTGGCTCCAGATCTGATTTTCACTTGCACCAGACTCTGAGAAAGGCCACATCGTATGTTTTGACCACATCATTTCAGGACATCAAATGAGAACTAACTGCAAAATTGAGTTTCCAAAATCCTCAGTATCCTCAAATCAGAGGAACTCTGAACTTACAGGACTACCTCTATTCTAGAACTTGCCAAACAAGCTTGACTTCAAAAGTTGCTATCAGGCCAGGACAAGCTGGTCCTTCTGATGTATGTGTGACAGTGCCTGCCCTCACACATACACTTACGCTTTACATGGGCCACACTTTCAGAAAATGTGCTTGCATTTTTCCATGTATCCCTAAACAGCACAAGCAACACAGGCACCAGGGCAAATTCAGCTTAGCAACGGAAGGCAACAGAACATGAAAAATAGAATTATTACTGGAAAGCTCTTAACAAGAAAAATATCACTCCCTTGACCTTCCCAATGCCATGCTGGTGTATACACACACACATGCATCCCAGGGAGTGTAGAATAACTTTAAGACAAATTTTGCCTCTACTTTCTATTTTTTAGTGTATTTCTGACCTCCACTACAGTGCCATTAATTCTAACAATCCAAGATGTTCAGTCTTTCAGGAGGAAATAGGAAGACCTGCTAAATACAATGTACACTTACTAGGTACAGAGCAGCTTCTCAAACAGCAATAACTGTAACAAAGTTGTCAGATTTTCTTTCTCACATCTCATTTGACACTGTCTCTACCATCTCAAGTTATTGCAGTGGGTAAGAGTCACAGCAAAGAGCTCCTGTAATTATCAGCATGTTTATGTGTCCCCAGAAACAGCTACATCCCGTATTTCCAATAATATCTCCAAAGAATTGAGCCTGAAAAACAAAAAACAATGTTTTAAACCATGAAGAAGAACACCAGTTGCCTCTTTGTGGTCTAGGCAGGCTCCAAACAGTAGGAGACTTTGTATTCCTGCTCTCAAAGGCAAAGGGCTGGGACATGCATCTGACAGTAGGAGCAGAAGGTTTCCATCCGCCCATCTCTTGAGAAGACCTCAGCCCCCTGCAAGGATAGGGTCTATCTCACCTGGTAGCTTCCTTCCCCTGGTGTCATGCACTTTACCTGCAGACACTGGCGGAGTCATCCAGGAATCATGTGGCAAACACCTTCCTGGAGACTTTTAAGGGGGGATACTAATACATCACGCTGTCAGAGCAGCCAAGTGGGCAAAGCCCACAAGGTTCCTAAGTTCCCACTAACATGGCCTGCCACACAAAGAAGCAGAACAGATATTTTTCTGGGGAGCTGCATGCAAGGCAGTATCTCAGCAGGCAAGGTTTATTACACTCCTCCTCCCCTTGCAATGAGCATCCAGACAGCAGTGGTGCGAGACAGGCAATTGAGCTGTGTGGCTGAGGCTTGAATAGCCTGTAGGATGTACACTGGATGGGCTTGGGCCTGCTGATGAAAGGTCTTTCCCAGACTAGCTCATGGTGCCTAGCCTGAGGAACAACTTGACAACATCATGTCCCTGTCCAAAACGACATCAGAGCTGATGCAGATACATGGTGCTGCAAAATAATATTATATTCGTCCCACCTTACAAACTGTGAGTAGATGAACTATTCAAGTTACTCCTTCCAGCCTTCAGAGCAATCTATCAAATGAGGGACTTACAGATGGAAAGGTTTTAGTCCAAGAAAGAGAACTGGAAAGGACCACTTGAGTCAGAAAGGTATTTCCCCCCAGGCCCAACTGCTTTTTTTCCCTTTTTATTGCTATCTGTTGCCACTGCAGTGACCTAGGACACTCCTGTGGCACTTTCTAATTTTGTGGATTTTGATCTTTTACACTAATGGTGTCAAGTTTATCAGACACTGCCAGAAAGTTTCATCACTTGGGAAGAGATGGAGGAAGCTAGATGGATGGTTTTTGGTCCAGTTAGAACTACAAATACTTCCCAAGTCTCCTGGCCTGAAAGGATACAAAATTATATATTTTTTACTGATTTTTCAAATGCTCCATTGAAGAAGAAAGCAAACTTTCGAAAAATGGTCTCAGATACTACAGGGAGAGACCATCAAGTCAAGTATACAAGCAAGAAGAAAGGCACTAATTCTGAAAAGTCATCTGAGCAAATTTACTCACAGGATCACACAAATCAGTTCCTGAACTGCATATTTGTGGGTCACAAGCAAATTACTTGGGATAGATAGCAGTTAAAATATTCTTCCCCAAAAGGCTCCTACACTAAAGCAGTCAAGGGGCTTCATCTGATGCATAAGGCTTAAGCATGTGCTGAGCTCTTAAAAATGAAGTGATTATTTTCAACAAAATAGTTCTATGAAGAAAAAAACCTAAAGGCAGAAGCAGGCTCCTAGATAACTATAATTCCAGATATAAAGTCTTTTTCTCTTAGAAAGAATTCATGTTACAAAATTAGTTTTATTTGGCGTGCTGTTGCACAGCTTTATCATTCTTAATTTCCCTGTTCACTCACCTTCTGGAGGAAGAAAAAGGAAATTAGAAGTAAAAGCTGATAGTAAACATATATTTTGAAATATGAAGAATCATGGGACCGACTGACCACTCCAGCGATTATGAAAACTGTAAACTACTTAAAGAGAGCACTTTCCACTGCTCTTCATTAGGGTCTGATTACCTCAGCCATTAACATTTGGCTCTTATTATTATGATTGTGAAATACTGTTCACACTAATGGACAAAAGAAAGTTGACATGGCTATCTTGATTAACCCATCAATAATCATTTGGAATAATTTTTCTTCATTCACTGGATGAATCATTCACATGTCTTTTAATAATGCACATTGTTGTATAGTAAATTAGCATTAAGATTATCCACCTCTGGGAGCTACATTTCTACTTCAAAGCATCGCTCAAAAGATATTTCAAACATTAATTTTACTTTTTTAAAAAAAGGAATATGAGAAAACAATTACTTCTTTATAATTGTTCAGTACACCAAGACACGTAGCCCTCGAGTTATGCAGCTGAACTCAACATTTAAGCCACCAGATACTCAATACATTAAAAATTTACTCCCCGTCTATTTGTATTCTTCTCTGGAGAGTAAAGAAAAACTCTCACTCCCTATAAGGCAAATATAAACTTTAATAACACACTGAATAAAATGATATCACCTTTACCAAAACAGATAAGAATATAACCAAAGCCCATCAGGCTGTTTGTGAATCCAACCTTGCAAAGCTCCACTCGTACAAGGACTCACAGCCAGTGTGACTGCGCGCTCCAGCTGTGTACCTCAAAGTAGGTCCTGAGAGCTCAGCTCTACCTCCATGCAAAGAGCCCTGACAAGTCAGCTTCCTGCTGAGGTTCGTCACCCACCTCCTCCTTGCAAAAGGCAACGCTGCAAATAGCCAACATGATTCTCAAAAGGTTTGGCTTTTCCCATTTCAGTGTATTTTGCTCCACCTCCTCTTCCAAAATCACCACTTACTTCCTTTCTGAAAATGTATCAGGTAGCTGTCTGACCATTCAGCCCTTGACTACCCATTGTAATCAGACCTCCACAGCTCTGAGGAAAAGCAAACTACTTCTTCCACCTTCCTGACTGTACCCATCACCTGACACTAACAACCACCATGAGTTAGGTGGTTAACCACCCAGCTGCAGCCAGTGGCAGATCATCAGAAAGAAGATAAAACAGGATAGATGTATCCTGCTACATTTATGGCACACTTTTTCACTCTGCAGCAATTTGCAGCTTAGGATCTTCCTAAGCCAGGCAGGATATCTTTGCATTTAGCAGATGGATTTTCTTCCCTTGATTTTTCTAATTACTTTTTGAACCATGTAAACCTGTAACAATCTGCAGCATCCTGTGGTGGTGACTTCCAGAGCACACCTTTTTCTGATTTCTTTCAGGTTTTGCCCACTACTGAGCACTGACCTGTGGTAATGCCATAGTGACAGTAACCAGAGCCCATTACCGTGCATGCAACATCATGTGTTTTCCTCATGTACATTAATTTATTTTAATCTGTACTGAATTTCGCCTGCCTTTTTTATTTGCCAGATCCTCTATAGCATGAAACTGTTCTGTACATCATTTAAAGACTTTATTTTTGAAATGTTTTTATTTAACTGTCCTAAATCACATCACAACAGTGAACAAACTCACTACACCATCACTCACTTTACAAGGGATTATCTATGAAGATGTAGAACAGCCCAGGACCAGCACCAGTTCCCAAAAGACTCTCCTGTGACATGTCTTCATTGAGCAACACAACCATTTATTCTTGCCCCTTGTTTTCTACCTTTAAATAACTCAGTTATCTATGTAAAGAACTTCCATCTTTCATAGTTCAGTTTCTTTAGGAAGTTTCGGGGAAGTGTCACGTGAAAAGAAGTCTAAAACTGAGGAAGAGGAGAAAGGACAAATAACAAATCACCTTCATTTCTTTATCTCCCACTTTCCCTCATTCAGACACACACATCTCAATCCCAATGTGCCACAAAAATAACCTTTCTGAAGACTGCTGCATTTTCTCTTTTTGTAAACAGTCTTTCTTAAATAGCATGGTTCCCAGCTGCTGTTACAATAGTATTCTTATAAGAGCAACAATATCACCAAGTGTCACTTCATTAATTCACTCTCTAAAAAACTGTTTCACAAGAAGAAAGTTACCATTGGGGATGGAGAAGGAGAATAAAATTTGTTTAATTGGGAAATAAACTGTGTAATGGATGCTTGTGGAGGAATAAATACCATAATGGAATATTTGGGGTATTTTCCTATCTTTATGGACAGCAAGTAATCCATATCAATCCCCCACTCAGAGATGAGACTACATACTACATAAATATTAAAATACTTTTTATAGTTACAATGGGAAACACATCTTCCTGTGCTTTACAGCTGAAATAGTGTTTATCTGCTCTTTTCTCTCTGTGTTTTATGTAGCAGCTATTTCAGCACACCGAATCTGCCTGCTGAGCGAGGAGGGCAGCTGTTCATCTGGTGCACATTTCCACCGCAACAGCTCTGGCAGGAACATTTGCACCTCCGGCCAACGCTATTGGCACCAATGTTGCCAGCGGGATCTGCAAGATTTCCGCTCTTTCATACACCTATCCTATGACAACGCTCCAATTGTGTAGGTTTGTCATTTCAGGAGACACAATTTAAGATCTCTTGAGCATATTCCCGAAGCTCAGACAGAATATAAACAGAGGAAATGACGTGTGGTTTTACAATCATTGCTATAAAACATTTTATCAGCTGAGGGACAGTACCCCAAGCTGCAATATATATTCATATAAATAATTCTTAGTTATCCAGGTAAATCTCTCAATTTTGCTAGTTTTTTATTTATTCTAGCTTCTCAGCCATTGCAGGCCAATCTCTGTTTACGTCCAGTTTGTGGAAGGATCTGGCCTAGCAGATGGACATTTGAGCCTACACAAGCAAAAAGACTTTTTTTTTGCTGCTATCAGCTACTAAGATTTGCAGAATGAGAAATAATGTTATTTTCTCTCTTCTGCTGCCCTGTCATTTTTTCTCAAGTTTGAGAAGATAAGTGCCTTGAAAAGTCACCACACGGGGGGGAGATGGGGAGGGGGACAGACACCAACAAAAAAAGTGAAATTAAGACTTAAGATATATAATCAGTGGTTCTAAATAAAGGTTGCAAGGCACTGAAATTCTTATATTTAATGATAAGAACATTTCCAACAAATTCTACCTCCTTAACCCAAGGAAAAAATAAATGTGAATAAAATTCTACTTTCCAGTTGGATATGGCTCTGGCTGAGAACTGGGCCAGAAAGGAGATGCCAGTCAGTGTCTGTTTCCCTTTTCATAACTATAGGAAGACGTATTTATATAGACGTAGTCCTGACGTGGTTCAAAGTCTTCCATGTTCTCAGCTAAATAAGCTTATTTTTTTTCACAATGAGCACGTTAGCAAATCTTTTCCGTGCCATATATTTGTACACACATTTACATTTCATTGTTCTCTTGTTCCCAGAAAACCGCTCCTATAACTGCCCTTAATTAAGAAATTTTTGTACTTTTGATCCATATCATCTTTTCCTTAACAATTCCTATATCATAAAGGTACCAGTGCACAGTGAAACAATTTTTGTTCTTTATTATTTATTTGAAGACCAAGAAGTTCTCCTTTCATCACCCCAGTCAAAATTGTATCAACAGGGGAAAATGCGTAAGCAGAAACTTTTAGAGCGGTAAGAAGGGAGAGCATGAGAATGAATAAAGACAAGTGGCATTATCTGCCTGCTCCAGCACACAAACAGGGTCTGTCTACGATACAGAGTGGAAGCTATTTATGTACTGATGAACCTGATACGCATTAATGAGATCACTTGAGGATTTATACAGTACCATTATATGATCATAAAAGACATTGTTGGAAACAATGAAAATAACTGGGGAAAAAAATAGCAGTGAAGTAAAATATCAACGGATGAATTTTTTTCAGTATATTGATTAAGATGTTCCCACTTGTGAAAAATTTAATGCCATTAACAACATCTAGCTTGGTTTAAAGGGGTAAGAGGACTGGACCCTCAGTTCCTTGATAATGTAGCTGCACTTCTGACCCACTGCCACATAAAGTCAACATTGCATGAGGTCTAAGCAGACAAAACCAGCTAAATTCTGTTTCCAAAAGGATCTTATTTCCAAAAAGCACACCAGTATAGGAAGGGTAGGATATAATTTGGATGTTACTCTTTGGCTCTTAAGAGCTAAAAAACTCTGCCAAATCAACAAGAATACAAAAGCATAACCTTCTGTATTATATATATATATAAAAACATATATATATATGTTTGGTTTAATAATGTTTAAAAAGAGAGGAATCTAGGATCAGCGGCTTTTCTGCCATTTTGAAGCATGACACCCCTTAACTATTCAGACACAGATCACATGTGACCAGATCAGTTCAGATTTCAAGTATCTGAGTAAAGTCTTGGGCTCTGCTCTATAGGAAATATCCAATGCCAAAAATAGCGACTTGAACTAGAATTAATCACAGCATTATGCTCCATTCCCAAAATGGCTCTGGTGACAGGAGGTCTGAGAAAAAGCATCCGAGAGTTTTGAAGGAGTCAGATCAGAGCACATACTTGACTTAGGTAAAAATAAGATGCCATGTCACCTGCAGCTATATGTTAATTTAGTCGAGTCTTTACATTGATGGAGCTGTGCTATTAACAACAGGGTAGAACTCATTGTACAGTACCAGGCATATTACCAGCATTAATCAATTAACAAAAACAGTCACCTCTGAAATCCCTCAGTATGTACAGATTCTCGGGTATAATCCAAAGTATAAGTACTTTATTTTGTGTATTTAATGTATGGATAATTTGCTATTTCTTAAATTAGTACCTGCTGCCTGTAGTCAGCTCGCTCCATTAATCTCCCTTGCTCTGCCACCTCGTTTCTTTGGTTTTAAATATCATTCTTTTAAATAAAACCCTTAAATGTTTTCACAATAACTTCCTCAATTAAAACAATAATGTTACTTTTCAAATAAATTCTTGACAAATAAGGTGCCTTTTATGGACAACATAACAACGTAATTTCCATGTTTTAAAAATTAACCTACCTTTCATTGAAAAATATAAAGCCTATGCTTCCAAAGTCATCTGATTTTGTAACTCTATTAATAAACAACAACGATAAATATATGGTGGAGACATACTAACCTAGTTTTATGATAGACTAAAAAGAGCTTGAGTATACAAAAATAATCGCTATGGGAAAATTTTAATGTTAAAAAATATCCAACATAAACCCATTAATTGGTTATTGTGGTCCTCTCATCTCCCAATACTGCAGGGCCTGCCTGGCTCCGGGGTGGGTGGAGGGTCTCGGGGAGCCACTCCCACCCCACCAAACACAGGACTAGTTACAGTGAAAGCAAATGCATCCTGTGCTGACATGCCCACCCCAACAGCGAGGACGACTTTTGGCTACACGTCCTAGAGGCATTTGCTTTGAAAGGAGAAAGAGAAAACGCCTGCTGCTCCAAAGGGGAAAGGTCCCTTATATTCCTAGGAGTCCCTGGCCCCTGCCCTTTGCTGACTGTGGCTCCTCCATGCTGGCCGTGGGATGACAAGGGAGGGGAACCACCAGGAAGGCAAGGGGTCTTGTGATGGCTCCACTGTGCCACCCTCTTTGTCATGTTCTTATGTTTCATGAAAATCAGATTGCAGCCAACACTGTGAACTTGTTCTGAAGCACTCACATGAGTCCTAAAAATTCAATTCTTTCCTACAGCAATTTGTTCTAAATAAGCCTCTATAAAGCTCTGTTATTGCCTTAGCTTTTTCATTTATTTATTTATTTGCACCAATAAGTGTGTAGTTGCAAAAGACTGAAACAGCTAGGATATTGTATGAGTCAGATATTAACTGGCAAGACATGAATACTGTGAGTGAAAAGTGTTTTACAGCCAGTTTCTTCTGATACATAATGCAGAGTAAGTGCAAAAAAAAGGCCAAGAGTAGAATTCCCAGAGGAAGCTCCTTCTCTGTGTGTCCCAGGTAACTGCTGGAGGAAAAGTCTTGCTGATCGGCAAGACCTGGATCTCAAGGCTTCTTCCTGCCAGACTTTTAGCCTCTTATTTTGGACCATTATTCAGGTTAGTAAAAAAGCCAAAGGGCTCTTGTTTGCATACAGTATCACACAGTATATATACACACTCTCTATATATATACATACACTATATACACACACACACACACACACACACTCTCCCATCTGTGGACATACACTGGGAGACAAGAATAAGAGGTACTTCATAAACTGTAAAGAGGGCTCTGCATATGCAACCAGGTGAGTGAACCCTCTCACAGGTATAGCTAATGGTACTAACCAGGTCTTGCAATGTTATTAAAAGACACGTGGGGTTTTGGTGCTTTTCCTCAAGGTGCTGCTCTCTCTTAGAAACGTGGTTCTGGAAAAATCCTTGCCTTCATTTTTTTGAAATGCTGCTAAGGCAGCAAATTTGGCCTTGGTGAGAAATGTTAGACAGATTTTTTAGGAGTATGCGCAAATAAACCCTCAAACAACTTGTTTTTAAAATCCTAATGATTTTTAAGTTGCTTTCTCTTTTTTTTTTTCCCCCCCTTTCATTTCACTCATGATTTCAGCAGGATTTAAGAGACCATGGTACAGCTTAGAACAGCAGTTGTTAGCACATCACCTACCACCCATGCCTGCATGCTTGGTGTGGACGTGGCTGTGTACAGACTTACACATGCGACTGTTGGCCCTTCTTATCTCTCCTCCCTCCCCCGAAATGTCCTAGCTTAGGCCTTGGGACAATAAAGGGCATGCAGGCTGCTTTTTTACTCTTTGAAACACCCCCGGAGAATCATTCCCAGGCAGAGGAATGCTCACTATGGCTGTACTCAGTCGAGCTAAAATAGCAGGTCTGCATGACAAAACTCTTCTTAAAGCTATCCCATTCACCACTGCTATTTGCTTGCCTTGGATTCCTTGCCTTTCACTTCCTGCATATGGAGAAGGTGTGGAGCAGAACCCTTTTGAATCAGGGTAAAAAAACACAGAAAGAAGAGATTTTTGCACAAAATTTGAGAATGCTTTCAGTTAAACATACAACCACCTAAGTCCCTGACTGCACCTTCTTCAGGTCTAGCCATGCTGCTCTTCACACCGTTTCCAGCCACAGCTACTCACTCCTCTACTCTTTCTTTGGCATATAATAAACAGTAAGTACACAAAAAGAGTGTCCTTTCACCATGTCACATAGAGTTACCCCGTCACATTTGTGCATCTGCCTGTCAGAATACAGCTGCTGCAAGTTTACCTGAATGCTCAGAATTTGTCATTTCATGACTGGAGGCTGTGAATTGCAAGTAACAAAAGTACGAAAATCATAGCCCAGTGCCAGCTGCCCTGTGGGAGGGACTATAAACTCTGCAGCCAGAGTAAACAGCAGGATACTTTGAGTGACCACTGTTTCGTCCTCCCACACATATCTTATTCATCTTGTCTCCTTTTGATGACATTAAAAGCTGCTGCAGCATAAAAAGAAATATTAATCTGCAAGAGAAATATGAAGAGCAATTTAATACTCAGGCAAGCTAACAGATCTGGAACCTTGGCATAGTTGTTAGTGTAATCAACCAGCTTTCTGACTGAAAATAAGTTTTCGTACATTATGATTGTCAAGGAACACAGAAGTAGAGAATCCACGGAATATTCATGTGCCCAAAGAGGTGCAGAACTAACCATGCTTTCTTAGGTAGTGAAATAGTTGTATTTAAGCCATTGTGCAGAAGACACAAGCAAAGCTTAGAAGAGATCCCTTGTTTCCCACAGTTTTGAATATCATCATTCACCCTTCTCAGAGACTACTGAAAATTATTATTACTTGACTTCCTCAAAGAGTTTGTACAAATACAAAGGAGAAATGAGATGCTCAACTGCCCGCATCTTCTGGGTAACATATTATCTTTTACACACAAAGAAATCAGGCAGGTGTTTCTGAACGAAAAGCATAAAGCTCTGCTGCTAAACATCTGACAGGGTTAGTGTGGACACAAAACAAGGGACTCCTGACAAAAGCTCTCCACCACACTTTGAAAAAGAGCTGAGTCCTCTGTTAGACTGGCACAAGTCTGCTGGTCTAATTTTCAGCATACACCAGTAGGATACCCAAGGCAGGCCCACAGTTACCAGCCCAGTTAAATTCTGGTAAGGAAAAAGCCCGTGCAATCTTCAGAAGAAACCTAAACAAAGGCTCAGCAGCTGGCCATTGTGGCTTTAACTAATCAGAGAGAAACCACCTGCAGGAATACCCCCTTTTCTGTTTACTCCCAGCAGAACCTTCCAAATGATGATTAATCACTGAATAAACTGAACAACTGACAATGACATAATGACAAAGGGAAGGCAGAGAGGGGCACCAGCACTGGTGGATGTGGCTCTAGCATGGGTGGGTGGAATGGCCAAAGAAGATGGATGGCCTGAAAACGCTTGACACTTAAGTATCTCCTATGTAGCAGGACGGCTATGCTAAAGCGAGCTGCCAGCTTAAGCAACTAATGCTCTACACAACGAGCTGACACACTTCCTTCAGCTGTCAGCAGCAATGCAGAGGGGCAGCTTCCTCAGGAACGAACTAATGAGGCTTTTAATTAGGATGTGAAGCCCTGATAATAACAGAAATAAGAGATACTGGAAATGACAGGATAATCCATTACAGTGGAAAGCATTGTGAATGTTTTACTGATTATAACCACAGATTATCCTACCCATGTCCCTACTAATTTGAAAAATGATGAATCATAGGGTTCAAACAGGACTCAGATGAGTCAATTAGACTAAGTAGTGATATCAAAAGCTCATATTTTCTGCACTTAGGAATCAAGCATGTTTTGCCTAACAACAAACAAAAATGAGCTGTGTTTCACACTCTCAGTTGACTAAGTCATTAGCAACATGAAAGAATACTTCTTTGAATTTTCCATATTTTCACATGTTCTTGCCCCTATGGACTCTTTTCTGGCAGATGTTTATTAGCAAGAAAAACATTTGCAGCAAATGAAATATTGTCTTGCAGCATTCTGCTGATTCCACTTTTAAATTTATCAGTTCAGGGTTAGGTGTTTCGGTGAATATCAATGTAACAAGGAAACTTTGACTGTTATTAGCCAAACTCCACACATTTTGTATTCAGAGCTCAAATGTACAACTGAGGCATCACTTCTCTCCTTACGCACATGATGCCCTCCTTGAAGTTGAAACGCAAGTGATGTAAGATTAAACCTTAGAGAAAAATTCACTATATACCATGGTTTGCACAGTTATTTACACTAATGCAGAATGATTAAGTAAATCTTCACACCTGCCAGAAGATACACGGGCATCAAGCATCTTACTGCCTTTGAAAACATGGCTGATAGATCACCTGATTTGAAAAGGGCTTCTACAAAGAAAGATTGCCTGGCTCAGTCTTGTGCCAGTTTTGTGCTGGATGAAACAAGTAACAAAATTCAAGTAATGTCAGTAGGACTAACTCCTTTTCCACTTATTTTGTTACTGGTTTTGTTTGTTCTTCGGACTGTATCACAGGGTAAAAATGAGGATTTGAAACTAAATTAAAAAAAAAATACAGTTTGGTTTTCTGCTTTGGGGATTTTTTTTCCCCTCTTCCCATAAAGAAAAAAGAGAAGGGGAAGTACTGGGGTAAATCAAATCCCTGATGTTTTTATTTTAGCTTCAATTTCAGTTGGAGCATTTTCCATTCTGAATTACTGCACTGAAAGCAGGAGTATCTGCACGTAACTGAAAACTGCTGTGAATATTTTCTGTATCTCAAAAGGCATTTTTTGTAAGGGAAAACATTCACAAACTGCTTCAGCTATGTAGAATATAGTAAGTCCGGTCTTACTCCAATTACGGCAATTTGCATTTTCTCACTGATTTAACAGGAAACAGACAATTAAGATGAGAGTTACTGCAATGATCCATATGCACTTCCAGACTTTAGCCTATGTCAGTATTTTTACAGCGTACTTCCTTGGCCAATGGTTAAGTAAGATGTAGCTTTCCCTACCATTTTCTGTAAAAGGTCTCTGCCATCAAATGCAGCTTTAGAAATACCTTATTTAAAAAAAGAAAAAAAAATAGAAATAGACATTTGAGAGCTGAGACATGTATACAAACCCAGAGAAATTTCTTGGAGGCACAAACAATCATTCAGGAACTTTTATCATTATAAAACCAGGATCTTGTCAAAGTGCCAAGAGAAGAACTTGCTCAGAGTGTCCTTCTGTAACAAGCAACACAGAGACTGCTCCTTTTGTATGATACTCCTGCTCAGCACCGGACACGCGTTAACTACATATAATAATGAGCACTTCTATGCAATAAACTTGGCAGTCGCCAAACCTATGAAACTGTATTCGGCTCCATCTGAAAAGCCTCCATCATCTCAGCGGTATGGGCACCTTCTTGTTTAAGCTGCTTTACAAGAGGAGGCCAGAGAAAAGGGAGAGTATGAACTGGAGCATAGCACTTAAAGTAAGGCTAGGAGTAAGTCAATGCTCAAGGACTAGCTGTGTACTCTACATGCAACATCCTGATTTCAGGTCAGACACTGCCAATCCTTCTGTGGCCTAAACTCTTTTGGAAGAAAGGGTTTGGTTCACAGTCTCGCTCACGAACTTTTGAAATGTTATCTACCTTTAATCACAATGTTACAGGACCGGCAGTATTTCCTAGGAACACCGTTACATACCCTGGAAGGTATGTAGAGCCTGGAACGCTCTACATTGGAAGTATAAAAATTGAAAATGTACACACATTCAAGAGCCCTTCCAAGGTTCCATGGCTTCCATCCTGCCATATTTGTTCCATTTCTCTGCCATACCAAACAATTCCTCATCCCAGCTATCCTGCGCATTATCACATTATCAGCTATCTGCACAAGCATCTTCATGTTTCTTGACAACTGTTTTTATATCTTAAAATTCACATCACTCTCAATAGAGGGTCAAAATTCTCCACTCTAACTACTCTTCCACTGGTACAAACAGTCAGTGCTAATTCTTGTCAAAGTTCTCCTGTGTCAACTGGGTTCTCACTTCAAATCTTCCAAACTCTCCAGTTATTCTGAGAAGTCTTAACTCTTAACAAAAATTGAGCTTCTTACTGAAATTGTAGAGGAGTCTTAGGACTCAATATTGTATATTCCAACTACTTTGCAGAGTCCTTTGTCCAAGAACAACACAGAAATTTAAGGAAATCATTTAATGTTAAAAGTACCACCTTTCCTACAGGAACAAAAATACAATTTTTAGCTCTGCCCAGATGCTAGTAACCAAATTTGCTAAATATTTTTTCTGTACACTGACATCTTTCTATTACAGCACAGACTTTTCCACAGACTACAATACCAGTCCGATCTCTGCTGTCCTCTCTCAGAGAGGATCATTATTGACAACAGCACTAGTTGCACCTTCTTGATGCTGTTTTTTTTTCACATTCATGCTTCCACATCTGTATTGTCTATTATCCCCCCCAGCCCTTTTCCAATATCTATTTCCAACAAATATTTTGCTTATTTCCTTTATATTTTTTTATCTGTGCTTCTTTTGATTCAGAGAGGATCAGGAAATGAAGATAAAATGCTCTGAGAAAAACCTTCTCCTCTGTGTTTATTCCTGTTTTCTACTTTGCATAGCTCTCTTCACTTCAGAAAGAAGTTCTGATGACCCTTGAAATGCATGGATAAGATAATTTGAAAAGGCTCAGCCATAAACAAGGTTAGAAAATTTGTGAATAGGCAAGGAAGAGCAGATAACTTGCTTTGTTACTGTTCCCTCATTTTCTTTAGATACTTCTTTTCTTATAAAAACATACATCCCAGCGAGTGAGGAAATAGTAAAAGAGAAATAGGAAGCACAGACAGTGCATTTTCCCTTCAAAATATTTAAAATATTTTGTGCTGTTTCTTTGCAACAGTGAAGATTGATGTCTTTTTTAGGATAATGCTTCAAGGAACTACATTACAAAAAAATACCAGCTTCCTTTCAGTTAGTTCTCTGCATGTGGCAGGATATTGGTGAAAATCAGCAAATTTGGGATGTTAATGTTCAACCAGGTACAGTGATGGTTGCAAAGCACTTAAAGACAGATCAGTCTGACAGACTCTGCACTCCAGCCTATTTAGCCAGGCGTGTACTTTAGTTGTAAGTTGCCTTGTTTAATTAGCTACTGAGGTGTTCCATCTTCATCCCTAGTGCCTCACGCCTCAAAGGATGCAGAAGCAATCACTGCTTGGGACTATGACAGAGCAGGGCTTGATTGTTCTACAAGATGTCCCATGGATGGAACCAGACACTGTTGATTAACCATTAACTTTGTAATTCTTAACATCAGGGGTTTTTTTTTCTTTCAGTGATACTACGATAGACACTTTGGAAAGATCTGAAATGCTGTGTAGAAGATGACAGATTGCTTCGTGTATTTTAAAAAGGGCTGATTACATCAGGCTCTACCACAAGAGCAACTTAAGAATGAGAAAAACATAGGAAGAGATGGTGGAATTTCTATGAGGCTTTTAAAAAATACATACATACGCAAGAACATCTGAAATACATATAGAGGTTGTCTCTACTGAACGCATTTCTAATCAAATATGTATATGGGATTAAAACATACCTTGCTGAAAACTCCTACAAAACCACTTTCTAGTGATCAGCAAAATTCATGAGTCCGCAGATCTATGTTGCTTTTACAGAGGGAAGAAGAGAGACTTGCTCCTGGCTCCAAATAACTATACAAGGAGAAATTTTCATTAGCACCCATGAAAACCGCTTTAATCTAGTGCTGGCTACTACATTGTTCTTAATATGCATCAGTTTAAACTGTTCAAATTAGTAAACCCATTCTCTTGACCCGTGAGCTTTCTTTTTCAATCCCTTCAAGAAAGCACTGCAGAGAAGGGCACAGCAATGGAGCCTTGATATTGTCAAAAAGCTTTCAAATTTCTTCAGCCATTTCAATTTGTGGTTAGGCTCACTGAGACCACAGAAGAGCACAGACCTCTGGCAGTGATCTGCACTTAGTGCTGGACAGAGATCCAAGTTCCACGATCCCGTTTACAGGGGTTTGCAGCATGGTAGAACTGACATCTTGATTTACAACAGCCCAAGCGAGAATAAGCCATGTAAGAGCTGACCATGAAAGTGGCTAATGCAATGTTTCGACCAGTCCAGGTCATTGGCCTCATCCCTAGACATCCCATTTCTTATTGAACAGAGAACTCAAATGACAGCGTTGAAAGAGCACTGGTCTACCTAAAGGGAGTCATCTTAACTTTCTCAACTTAGTATCTCCTCATTTGTTCAGGAAGACAGGGATATTGCTCGGCTCCTTTCCAGACACGTCAATAATTCGCCAGACAGCAGGGATAAAAACCTCTAGTCACACATCACACACCTCTGGGAGCAGGAGCAGCACCAGCACCTCAGTTGCCACAGCTCACACCCAGTATGCTCACTGGAAGCAAACACACCAAAGAGCACTTCACCTATTCAGGTTGCCCCACAGGCCATAAGCTTTGCAAGCTTAGCAACTGCTGTAGGACACTCCAGAAGTGACCGGCTTCTGGCCACGGCCCATGGCACCTGCAGTGCAAGCCCTTCCCACGCATGACGTGGCACAGAAAGTGCTGGAACTAGGTACGGATCTAAGGTCCCAGACAGACTGTCTGTACAAGTGAGGAGACCCCATTCCCCGAACTCTTTCCTCGAGCCTCCCTAGTCAACAACAGCTTGTGTACTGAACGTCAGGACACCGAAGAATCCTGCCATTTACCAAGTCCTCACATAGGCAATTTTTAAGGAGGTCCTTGAAGGTTTTTGCAAGGCACAGTTATTTTTTGCCGTTTTTCCCCCTAGTCTTTTAACTGACACAGAGTAAAAGTTGTGTGATTTACATGTGCCTGGAAAGTATGGGAGCAGCTATTTTTAACTGTATCACTTGCTTTTAATTCCATCACTCAATTAGACATATATTTTAGCTTCAGGAAACTTTCTTTTCAAGAGGTGAAATGCCAGCACAGTACACTAGCAGAACCATTAGCTGTCAAAATAAAACAGGCTTCATATTCACAGAACAACAAGATCAACTACACGTGACAGAAATAAGATGGCAGTGCACTTTTACTTTTCAGCAGCTAGTGCAATGTTTTCTGTATTAAATTTAATAGGCATTTTACATGGGATGTCAGATATTTTTGTCTCTGCAAATAGGGTTCTTTCCTTAAAAAAAAAAATATTAAAAAATACCTAGGTTTCCTGATGCTTATGTAGGGAAATCATTGAGGAACAGCACAGAATTGCAGTCTTACACTAGCAATGACTAGGTAGTCATCATTTTTAAAAACAATGTCACAAAAGCTATTTCAACGCTGTCACTCTTAAGAATAATTAGTTTCCATCAAAGCAACAGATTATCTGTTCATGTTGTCCACTGGGTCATTACAATGGGCAACCAATACAGATAAATGGTATCTAATCTTTTCTGCTCTTCTGTTGCACTGATGGATGGTTATAACATCTCCAATATTATAAGGCAGAAAAATTATGCTGACATGTAGAAGCAAAAGCACAGAAAGATAAAACTAAGTACAAAGCACTTCTAATACCGTAAAAAAATAGTTAAAGACAAATAGAACAGAAAAACAAATGACAATTAAGCCAAAAGAGAATTATAGAGGGGAACAGCTATACGTTGTGGGTGGCAAGGAGCTCAATTAATTATAGAACATGAAGGGAAATCCAGGCATTTCCATGAGATGTTATTAATAGATATATTGTCTGGGCTTTCTTTACATGTTGTGCCTTAGAAGAAGACAAAAGGATTTCCCTGGTATTGATTTGTTCCTGGAATTGGTTGACTTTAAGACATGAAGAATAACATAATGAGAGGTGGCTGGGTAGCAAACAAGAAAGAACGAATTGCTGCCACTGACACTCACGTTTGTGAGCTTCCATATCTTATTGCCTTTTTCAATTTAGCATTTGTTCATGTTGCTTGTCAGAAACCACTAAACCACAATATACGCTCTAAACTAAAAATGGCAATCCTATCAGTTATTCATCTACTGTACAAATATTCACTATTTCCAGCTGACCCATTCAAAAGTATCAGCAATGTTAACTAGATGGCTGGATTTACAGTGTTCCTGTGAGGCACTAAATGTTCCAGACTGCTCCCAGACAGGAGGGAAATGCTCAACTTTCTGGAGGAGCCATCTTTTTCCCCGTAGCACTACAGGTATCTGTACCACATTCATCTGCTGCATCTAGGTTTGCAGTTGCAGCAGGATGACCACAAGATTGACCTTCTGGTCAGAGTAGTAAGATGAGGATGAAGTTCTGTCCGTATGACAGCCTGTGGCATGAGGGACCTTTAAAGATCTTTTTCCTGGTGTAGATATTCAAAAGTGTCTGCTTTGCCCTGATGGCCTAATTCTGTCCCTGACAGGCCGTTATACAACATCACTGTGTGGGGACCATTCGTTTAGGGGTTGGAGGAAAGAGGGTCAGCCCTGCTACCCACCGTGTAGGTAATCACCAAAAGAAATTCAAAGACAGAATATTCTCACCAGTATTATTTACAACGATAGAAGAAAAGTAAGCAGGTCCATACTAATAATTAGTACTGCACTACGGTTGGCTTCTTTCCATGGGACCAAAGGCTTGCAAATGTAAGTATCTTCCCTTCTGCATGTGCTTAACTATTGTCCTTACAGTTATGATTCTTTGAGCAGTTCTGTAGAGCATTAACAGACTACAAAATAATTTTCTGTTAGGACAAATATCTTCATGGCAGGCAAAAATATCTCTCTTTGTAGTTCCACAGTCAGATAGCTATCCTCAAAATTATAATATGTATTATAATTTTTCTCCTTCTCTGGCATTTACCTTTTTGATTTAACAGAAACTGTCCGTGGTTTTCATCTCTGAAATTTTGTATATCAGCTGACTTTACTATTTCTCCAAGACTCTCATGATATTGAGTCTCAGGCAATGCAATACTTCAATATGCAAACGTTCTTTGGAAAAACGGCTTACAAATATCAAGGGCATCAGCGGATGTGGTAAGCTTTAAGCAGGCACAAGCCAAACAATCTCTCTGCTACACCAATGTTCAGAGACGGATGCCTGGATAAAGAACTGTCTTTACCTTTGCTGTCACTGATATCTTTTAAGTTTTCACTCTTAGACTCATCCGCCGGCTCAGTGCTTCTGGGAAGGATAAATCACAGAGCTACCTTCACTACATTTGTAATTTCGACCCAGAATGAAATGTTTTCTCCATCTTGTGAGAATGTAAAATCTCAAAACAGTTCCTGCCTCAAATGCAAGCAAAATGCCAGAATCTTGACACATTTTCTGAATGAAGAATATATCAAACTTCCACCATGCCATTTGTAATATTGCACTAATTTCTAGAAAGGACAACATCTTATTGTAACTTTTGGTTTGGAATTGATTTTTTTCGTTTGTTTTGAGCAACACAGATGAAATTTTCATTATGTAGGATAGACTATTTTAATTTTGGAACACTAAAGCATACTAATTAAGAATGAGAAATTTGTTCAAATCAACTTATCATACAACTTCCATTTCACCTGGTTTGGTTTTGAAAGGGAAATATTGTATTTAAAACTTCATCATTCTCTCTTCTAATTATTTATTCAGATATTTTTAAACAATTGTAAATGTTGCTTATATAAACTATATCAGTCCTGAGGGACAGTTAGAGTATATGTCGCACGTGAAATCATGATTATTTCAAATATTACCCTATGAATATCAGGTTAACACAGACGCCTGCAAGTAACAGCACGATACAACATAAATCTTCTGAATAAATTGCAAAGTATATGCACAAGTTCCAAACCCCATGTTTCAAAACCGTCTAAATTATATCATGCGATTGCTTTAAAACACAATTCTCCACTGCAGAGTTCTGCTTAAGGCAATGACAGCCAGCCATTTTGCTTCATTTCTTCCACTGCATCCCAAGGCACTAGGAATCACTAGAATCTGGTTTGTATGATTTCAAATGGAAATTTTCCTACCCAAGTCTCTGACAAAGAAAAAAAAAAAGTCATGTTGTTTCTCCAGTTGCACAATAATTTGGCAATAACTTCTTTAACTGTAAAAAATTTACTACCAGTATTAATTTATAACAGGTGAAGATTGAAATCTGAAGTTATACTGCTTTTCTCAAAGTTTAATAAATGTTATGCTCCAAAATTTTTGATTCTCCTTTGTCACATTTTTTCCCTTAGGCTATCAAATAACTTCAGGATTGGGCTAACAATGACTGAGATGGATAAAGTAGATCAGCCTTTTATTTAACCAGTAGGAAACAATAAAGCTTATCCCGCTTCTTTAAAGCAAAAGCAAATCCAAATCTGCTCTGAAAATTGGATCTAATCTGGGAGCTAATGGAGCACCTTTCAAAAAAAGCACAAATTTTGAGGCAGCACTGCCTGGAAGGGGATTGTGCCTCTGCACAAGAAAATTATCTTCTGACTCTTTGACCTCTTCTCAGTGAAACTCCCTATATACATAAACAGGGATTTCTTTACTCTTATCGCCAAGTACTCCTGTGAACTAGAACTTGTGCAAAATCCTATATTTTTTTTGCTACCTGTTCAACTAAATGGGGTAATGTAATTTCCAGCCTGAGTATTACCTCTTCCTCTCAATGGCTCAAATTATAATACTTAAGTTTCTTCAATATGCCCTCTATTTTTAGAAAATAATGGAATCAGAATAAAAAGATGAAACTTTCCACAAATGGAGACCCAGATACAACACAGATTAAGTCAATCAAAATCCTTCAAAATTTTTTAAACATTTCACTTTGATTTTTAAATCAATTTAAATTCCTAAGTGAAAAGTCACTTGGACTAAAAACGTAACTTTTAACTTAAAAAATATCCAAAGAAACATTTCCATAGGTTCAAAGCTTTTCTTCTGTATTTTTTAAACAAAACCTATGTTAAAAATAATTTCTAAAAAGAATAAAAATCAGCTCTGATGTCATACCATCATTTTCTGGGGAAAATTGTTGAAATAATATTGACTGCTTCTACTGACAAACAATGAGACCTTTAAACCTAGAGTAGTTACTGGGCAGGAAGATAATCCTCTCTCCTCGGGCTCTGTGACTTTTGTAATTGTGCAAATTAAGGGGAATCTACTTATCTTTCTCTTTGTGATAAGTAAATTTCAAGAGACGATAATGCTCCGATGTTACATGTGATATGGCTGAGTGAATGGATGTAAAGTAGGAGGATAAGAAACTGTTTTATCTAGTTTTTTCTTCCCTTCTGTTGTCTGTTTATGCTGTGACATTTTCTTGTTTTAGCTCTCTTCTGCTTCTTTCAAAATTAAATGAGATCCAGTAATTCAGAGACTACTGGCACTTATGGATTAGTGAGACTAACGTAAAAGCAATTAACTAGGGGAAAAAAAAAAAAGAAACTAAATGCCTGAATTTGATTTTTAAAACAAACAATTAAAAAAATCTACAGCAAAAATTTGCTCCAAAGGTGAGGTGTGCAAAGCCAGGCCTGAGAAACACAAGAGAAGGTGCAGGCAAAGCATCTCTCTTGAATTAGAGGGACAAGAAGAATGGATGAAGGAATGGTGGGATTGTAACGACACTAAAAGAACGGCAGCCTCATGTATTCAGCCTCACCAGCAATCTGCCAGCTGGCACCAACATTTTCTAAACATATCCAGGATACTCAGAACAAGATGTTAAAAGCAATGTATTGTATTTGGTTTTTACCAGGGAACTACAGACATTTTTCACCTGAATGCCAGAACAGTTAAGTCTCGTGTGTTGTACATGAGAAGACTATATTTGGAAATCCATTCCGACAACTACGTTTCTTCTGAGTTGTTGACTGCCTGAACTCAACTTTAA
This sequence comes from Trogon surrucura, assembly GCA_020746105.1. Classification (NCBI taxonomy): domain Eukaryota; kingdom Metazoa; phylum Chordata; class Aves; order Trogoniformes; family Trogonidae; genus Trogon; species Trogon surrucura. The sequence goes on from CM036621.1 coordinate 33,807,586, forward strand.
TCAATTTGAACAAGAATGAATCCATCTGAACCTCATAGAAAGGAAAAGGGTACTTGCACTGTGACGTCCCTTTGCCAGCATTTATTCATGTTTATCACATATGTACATAGACTGTGAAATTTGAGATCCTACGAGAAAAAATAACTGCAAGTATGTACTTTCCTAAACTAATCTGTAGCTCTAACTAGTGATCTACTTTCTGAAGAGTTCCATTTAAATCTGTGACATACTATTGATTTTGAATAAATAACCTGCGTTTTAATCTAACTTGTACTCAGAATGCACTGTTCCACACTGTACTCTGTTTTGTTCAAGTTTAAGAGGTCATTTTGCAGTTGTATCTAAAGGGGTACAAATAAGCAACTTTTAAAAGTACACCAGGACAAAGGCACAAAAAGCTTCTTTTTATAGATTCAGAGATTCGAAACCAGAGTCACCACAAAGCCATGTAAAACTCTCCAAGCCGATCACAAACTCCTGAGTGCTATGGAAAACATTGTGTAGCAAATTACAGGCAAAACTTCTCTTCTCTGCAAGGTGGTAAGCAAAACAGCACTCCCTGGGCAGCCCTGCTGATGACTGCATGCATGGGAAAGACAGAGACGCAGGGGCAGCAGACTTCACAAGTCTCAGTGCTGCTGTTCCCTGGCAGAGCTGATGAGAGACAATATAGTGCATTTGTGTGTGAGTATCCATGCAGTGGATTATCTAGCCATTCTTGCCCACAGGGTCAGGAAGCATTAGATTCCCATCATCCAGGTTTTCAGGTTAGTACACAAAATACAGACAGAGGAAAGCTACCAAGATGCATACGCATGTCTGTCTAATTTTAAGCATCTGACTTAAATGCCATAAACTGTACTGAGGGCATCTTCCTCCAATTGAATATGCAGAGAATTTGCCTGTCTGGGCTCAAACCTAGGATGTAAGCGGTGTGTGCATGTTTCCCAGAGTACCCCTAAAGAAAGACAACGTCCCATTTACAACTGTTAGCTGCTTGTACAGGCAAAGTTGTAACCTCTCTTCTTCCTTGAGATTCAATCAGGACAATGGGTCGGAGGCAGTACTGCCATGCCCAAGCAGGCAAGGTACAAGGACCACAGAATGTTGGAGAAAGGGATTAGCAGTCCTTCCTCCACCTGAAAAGCATCAGTTCCAAGTTCTACATAGAAAGACGTTAAATGGGTCAGACTTCTCTCTAACACAAATACTTCACAAGCACATAGACACCCAGACTGCCCAGGTTAAACTCAGGTGGGTCTAACATCGCTCCAGCTACAAATGCTCTGAAATATATAAAAATTGAATGTCTGCAGCAGATGGCATGGATATTTTTTCACCTGTCAGAATAGTGCAAAACCTTCAATGAGTATAACCTCACCAACTCCAGGATATCAGTTTACAGAGTAGTTCAGCCAGAGAGTACCTTATTATTTCAGCTTTCTTCAGGCCACGGCTAGGCAGAGGGCATAAAGAGCCAGTTCTGTGATTTCCTTCTAACTTTGCGAACAAACAGCTCTCTCAAGATCACCATTCCTGCCTTCAGCTAGCACTAAATGTACTGCCATTTGCAAAAGGTCAAAGTAGATTCACCTGTGATTAATTCAATGAGTAGCTTGATTTTTACATTTACTGCTACACTTCAAAGCAAGAACTAAGAACACACTGTAAACATAACTCTTACCATCAAACTAATTCTGTAACTTATGGTTACGGAAAAAAATTAAAGTTCCTTGTTTGAAACCAGATGCATTTTCAAGAGCTCTTCTACCTGATTTTGTGCCCACACACTTCAGAGGTATCTGCGTGTTACATGCTGAGAATAGCTTATATGTTCCAATCATACAGGAGAGAGTTCCTCAGCTCTGAACTAACAAACAATGAGCGAAACTTGACTTTTCAGCTCTGAAAGACATAAATATTTCTAGGAGAGGAAACTAAGTGCTTGATGATAAGAGCAACATCAGGCAAAAGGCTGATTCATTAGTAATCTAAATTTACATAAAACATGCCTAACCATATCTACACCTAGAAATTTTCGAGAAATACATACATTTTGATTTAAAGAGGCCCATTTGAAAGGAAAGATGGTTTTGATCAACCTTTTTAAACTTAAAAGCCTCCAGCAGGATTGTTAAACCAGAGAGAGCAGACACTTGAGCAGCTAAGGAACTTTCCCTTACCAACCAAAAGCCATTCAGGGAAGCAAGTGCTCAAATCAGGACTGACATGAGAAAAAAATTAATTGAAATAATTTATTACCTGTAACTTCTGCTACACTGTGACAACTTTATTCACTGAACCAAACCGCTCTCCTTGCAAGCAAAAGTATCAACCATGCAGTCTTCTACCCTAGCCATACTTGTGGGAGTAAGAGACCTTTGTTCTTTATCTGGGAAACCATCCTGGCTCTAGAATGCTTCTAAGTGCAATTCACAAGCCCCTTAAACCTCGGGATCTTGAAAGTGCAATTGAAGAATGAGAATGGCAATAAAAGACCACAACGAGATTTGTTTTTTTTCAGGAAAGTAAAATCCAGGTCTGAGATTTTACTACCGAGTCAGTAGTTCTTAAACCTCTCGAAGAAGTTTTGTTGTTCTATGGTTGAGAGACACCGAGAGCAACTGGAACAACTTTGTGTGTGGATGCAAGATGTTTCACAAATGGCCACTTAGCCATAGACACGACATTAAGCAGTATTCCAAAGTGAGATCAGTATTCTTGCATTTCAATAACTAAAATCCTATCTACTTAGTAAATCTTAACATGACAGAAGTCATTAAGTTCCTCAGGAGCCATTAATATTCCCCAGGTAGATGCTGTAAGGGGTTTTTTTGGTAATTATTTTTGCAGTGCTATCACTAGAACTTCACAGACACAAGACACAACCAACTCATGTAGCATTAATTCAAACAAGCTGTAACATGTTCAAGTGCAATCTACACAGAAAAGACAAAAGGCTATGTCAAAACATTTCATCATTGTTCCCCCAAGTAACAATATAATTTGATATGTCCCAGAGCATGTTTGCAACAATACATCTACACAGAGAGCTTAGCCCACGCTCAATCTCAAACTCTTCTTCACACACCCTGCATAAAAGCCTTAAGTCTTAATTCACAGAGCTTGCTCTCTTGGCTGCTGGGAATACTGAACTTAAATTCAAGACTGGGGCTCCTTGATATTCCACATCATGGAAGGTGAATGCAGAAAGTGGCTAGACTTGAATCCCGAGCAGGAATTTCAGCTCTTATTTGCTCATTTGAAAATCGGTTCTAAAAGCAAAACTTACCTAAATGAACAATTCTAACCTCCATCCTCTTTCCCTAACTGACCCAAACCCCAGCCTTTCATTTGAGAGGTTCACCAGAGTCTAGTGGATTGCCTCCCTCTTTACATCCACTGACAGTTACTTTTCCTTCATCCACTTATTTCAAGTTGTGCCGAATGTCTAGTCAGACATCCATTTATTGCAAGACAGGTAAAAGACACCAGTTACAGCCTGACACATAGTGGGTTATAAGTGAAAAAGTCAATGGAAAATCTCACCATTAAATACGAGAAATACTTAGGAAGAAGTAGAGTTTGATAACAGTTGTTTTTGTCAAAGCATCATAGATGAAGTAGCGGAAAAGACAGTGTCCTTGGTGCTGGGAAATTCTGTGCTTTCTGCCAAGAGGGAATTGACTTTCCTCTTCTACAACTGAAATTCTGCAGTTACATCCACTGGCACATGCTGCTCTCAGAGCCTGGACAATTTTCAGAATCATCCATTGGCACAGGATCAGGTTCAGCACGATGTCTGCATTACCAGAACAGCAACACAGGCAGCTCCCTGCAGAAACTGGGGTATGAGCTATGGCCAAAAGCACACTGTAGGAATTTACCTCAAATCTACGTAGTAGTACCTGGGCTAAGTAATTAATCTTTAGCGTGGGGAATAGGGGGAACTCCATCCTGGAAAGCCTCAGGACGTCTCTCCTGTGACTGCTCTAGCCACTGTGCTGCCTTGGTAAATCCTGTTATCTGGAGACAGAGGCTGCAGGAGAAGCCCTGAGGAAGAGGGGGCTGCTGTGGCTACACGCAACTCATCCTTGAGGATACCCTCAAGACCCTGGAAAAGATATTTTGCAGTTCTGTGGTTGCTTCCCCTACCCAGCAGCACTGACTTTCTCCCTGCCCATGGAGGAAGAGCAAGCAGTACGTCTCACACCCTTTGAAGTGGCCTGTCTTGCAGAGTGGTAAGAGAAAAGGCAGGTCTATGGTATCTGCTAAAGGGGACTTCCTCCAGTTATCCCACACGTAAGAAAGAAACAGACAGAACTGCAAATTTCCCTCTGTGATTTTGATTACATGGCTAAGAGGTAGCTGATGGGAGACATTATATTATATGAGTAGCTCCAGATAGATGCACACACATAGACCATAATGATATCTTTGCCTTCACCATTTTCTGCAAAAAGACAGGGGCATTTGACGACATAAGCCAAACGAAAGTGGGTGACTACAAACAAAGCCAACTCCTAGCTTGAGTTTGGAACAAGGTGTTGAGCTTCAGTCAGAAGACCATTGTCTATCAGGTCCTACGTTAAATGCATATTTTAAAGAAATATTTGTTCTTAGCAGTCAGGCATGTATACATACAGCAACATCAGAATAGATCTGATGCTCACAAATTAACAGTAAGTTTAAAACCCTGCAGTTTTTCCTGATAGAAGCCTAGCACTCTGTAATGGGTTGAACTGCTGTTAGGGGAAAATATCTACTGTTTTATAGTAATTTGAGTTTCAATGAAGGGTATTTTTCACTCTAGTCTCCTTAACAGTCTCTATACAAGTACCACAGCTTGTCTCAAACCTGCTATTTACTGAAGTGAAAAGATTTCCAGGTATGAGGAAAATGCAATATTATCTGTTATAGATCAAAAAAATAATAATGCTTGTGATAGGATATGATTTTTTATTTTTCACATATTTAAGTCTCTATATTTGTCTAGTATTGTTTCACCACTGGCTCATCATCAAGTTTAACATTAAATCAGACAATGAATTATTTATGAGGTGTGAATAAATGGAATTAGCCTTTCTAGCGTTCACTCCATAAATCTCATCTTCTGGATAAATGCTTTTCTTTTTTTTTTTTTTTTTTTTTTTTTTTTTTTGGTGTGTGTCTGAACACTAGAAATAATGATCTGGCTTGCAGCCTTGCTGGATTAGCTCTTGTTAGGGTGGTATTTTTAGATGAACATAGGTTTCATCAACCAAGAGATGTCAGGTCTGCTATCATTCCCATCAGCCTCCTAACTTCCAGCAGTTTCCCTCTCCATTCCTAAACTCTACCTTCACTCCTAGTAGCCATGGTAGCTGGAGCTCAGATGATTTGTTGAGATTGACTCATTATCTGCTGTGTTATAACAGCGGTTAGAAACTGAATGACATTCAATTAAAATGATATTAGCAGCTCAGGAGTGATTTTGTTTAATTTACTCCTACTCAGATGTAAAAACATTAGTGACTTTTTTAATTGGACCTCATAATGTCTAACTCCTACTCAAATGCAATGAAATTAAAGACTTTGGTGGCTAAATACCGCTTAATTTACTCCTACCCATCTATAATGACATTAAAGATGCTTTAGGGTAGATATTGTTTCCAATCATTTATATTCAAAAGAAATCTAAGCTTATAGGTACTATTATTGAGCATATAATAAAATCATACAAGAAATGTATCTATACAGTAGGGGATAGTTGGTTACAAGTAATATTAAAAACTAATCATTCATTTTTAATGCAAGGATATTAAAAAGTAATGTTGAACACAAGAATTTGTGAAGTTTTCTGTTCTTCACGGCCTCTTCAAGAATGCAATGCTTTCCTTTTTTAATTCAGTGTGTGGTTTTACACAAAATATTTTTATTAAGTTGCACATGGTTTTAAAATCTTTCTTAAGTGGTATTTATATGATAAATCCAAGGCTGACTTGTGTCATTACAGGGACAGACAGCAGAGCATGCTTCTCAGTAATGGAGTTCACTTTGCTCTGTAACTGTAATACATCTTAATGGATTCTTCTAAAATTCAAACATTTTAGAGGAGTATGTGGTTCTCTGTCACTTTTACACTACATCACCTTCATTTTAAATATGACTTGTCCTATACCAAGTTGATCCTATTTGCCTCTGATGCAAGTACCTGCCCCATGTTTTGTAACATTGATAAGGCTGGACCATCAAATCCTTCATGACTCTTTTCCTCACAAACACATTCCATTAATTCGGCCTTTTGATGTATTCCTCTCTTCCCCTTCCCAGCTTTAAAAACCAAAAACATTATTAAAAATGTCTTCCTTCACTTAGATAAACTAATTATTAAAATGAAAAACATTTACAAAATTTCACTTACGCTTGTATATGAAGACAAGCCATGCAGATGACAGATTTGCTCTTGTGATGGTAGAACAAGATTTCTCCTTTAATCTTGTGCTCTCATCACGCATGTGGCTATGGAGACATTCAAATGGAAAGGCCTGTTCCAGGTAACTAGCATGAACCATCGCCAAGGGAGAGAGGAGAGATCTGTCGTCTTCCCTCTTGGCCACACACAGTCAGCGTCCTTGTCCTGCTTGACTGGGTGTGTGGTTCAATGACTGTCTTTTGTCCTGCTTTTCAAGTGATGGTGCCTTATACCAGCTTTTTCCCATTCCAAATGGAACATAGTCCCTTGGGCTCTTGAACAGCAAAGCCTATTGGAAACCATGAACCCTGATTAAGTTTCTGATTCTGAAGTATAAGTTTCTGGATTTCTCAGGCTGCAAACTAGTGTAAAATAATGTTAGTTTATAATAGTTACTTTATAATAGCTTCAAAGTTTCATTGTAAAAAAAATGTGTTAATCCCTGAAAACGTTTGCATGCAATTTTGTAATAAATTCTACTTAAATCTGCAATTTGGACATGTGAGGATTTGAAATAGTTTCTCCCTGGGTATAGGCTTGCAAGGGGGCTTGAAACACCAAGGGGTTTCAACATTATTTGAGAGCATTTATACCAACATTAGTAACTATATAAGCGCCTAAAGTTAAGGACCAGCTAACTAAGACCCTTCAAGCATCTTCTGCTCTGACATGCAGCAGGTCATTTATCAGGTCACACAATAAAAGGGACCGTTCTGCTCAGCTGGAGCTGGGAAGAGTATTCCCTCACATGGCTCCTTTGGATGTGGTGCCCAGCTGAAGAGTACGCTGGCCTCAGCCACAGCATCATGCCATGCTGTCTCTCCTGCTATAAAGCCTGAGATGCAAGACAGGACTGCTCCAGGAATTTATGCACTATGAACTATAGACTTCTGTGTGTTGAGTTTGAGGTAAGCGTTTGTTGTGAGGTCTTGGGCTCAGAGCATGAGATACAGTGAGACTGGCACAGGTGTTTTGCCAGAGCAAGGCCAGAGCCTTCAACACTTTATGCCCTACATGTTTATGGCACACACATGCAAGTGTGGTGTCACGACTAAACATTTCAGCACATGCTGGGAGAAACTCTCTAGGAGCCCTCTGGTGCCTCTCCTCACCTCCCAGCCCAGAAACAGTCAAGCCCTCACAAAGAAACACTGAACTGGTGTCTTGACCTGGCACAGCTGTGAGTATCTGGGGCTGGACAGGGTCTGCCACCATCCAGGGAGCAATGGCTAGAAGGTGCTGTGCGCTGCTATGGCCCATGCATATCTGTGTTCATCTGCACATTTATTTCAGGGCCATAGCTACTCCTATTTTACTTTTTTGGTTATTTTTATATATTTGGACATGGCTCAGCTATCAACAGATACTCAGTACAATTTTATAAAATAAACCTACTAGTGATATTTAGCATATTTACTGCAGATATGATAATTGTAATTGTCTCCACTTAAAGAAGTCAAGTGAGACCACCGAGCATTTGAATATCTGCTGTCAGTACATCTTTTGCTACTTTTGCTGGCAACTCCTTCTCTAAATCAGTCTCTGAACTATTGCCAACACGTACAAGGCAAGGGAGAGGAAGCACAGTTACAATATGGTGAGTAAACCGAACATCAGTGGGTAATGTCTGCAACAGGGAACACCAAGAAAACACTATAGGAAAGGAGGTCATTATTAAAGACAATTATTAACTGATCAAACTTTGACATTCCAAGATCACCAAAGTCTGAAACATATGCAAAAAACATACAAGAACTTCTGACTGGCTTCCATGCCTCAGATATTCAAAGAATCACTAACAGAATACAGTTCTAAACACCTTGCACAATAAGTGAAAACAATTCAATATCACCAATCCAGGTGCAAAATGACAAATTTAAAGATACATAGCCACACACATATTTGTCTGCACAGGAAGCCTTTCAGGTGCAGCACAGTAAAGTACAAAGACTCAGATTTAATTGTAGTTTTTTGTGTACTCCCCCTGAAGCCAGAAACTTTTTTTAAGTCAAGGATACTATGACCAGGATTGAAGTCGGATTGAGACTTAAATGCCTACAATGTGCAGAGAAGCTTTACACTAACGAGAGATTTTTTTATTAAAAAACACCAAGAACTTCTTCATAAGGAAAAAATAACAAATCTATATAATTGCCCTTTTCTAAGATAAGTATCTATGACAGTAACATTTAAAATGCCAATCAACTATCATCTAGTTCCTCTGCTCCAGTAACACAGACTACAGGCAGATGACTTCCCATGGAGTGCAGCACTCACCAACCATAGGAAAGGGCACTCCAGAATGGGCTAAAAACCATCAACTCCTTGTTACCACACCGATGATCAGGCAATGCTGTCTAATCTTGATAACGTGGCTACAACACATTTACACGGCACCCTAATTTTCATTATGGGCGCTTGACACACACAGAGCACTCCAATAGCCATCTAACCTCATTTTATAAAGCCATTATTTAATACATGCACTATATTTAAAACTTAATAACAAACCTCATTCTTATATATTTTCTAGTCTTCTGGGGAAAAAAAAAAAAAAAAGAGCTTTCTTTGTTTTCTATCTCTAATATCTACTCCTAACATCTCAACCAAATGAAAGGTTTCTGCTGCAACTAATTCAGAATTGTTTTGGGAAAGAGGAAAATACTCTTTAATTTCCACGGTGGAAATTTTAATAAACAGCACCCTCAAGAGGATTAGAACTCACTTCCTTTAGTTTGGTTAAAAAAAATAAATAAATCAGTTGCTAGGCTACCACTTTTGAATACAGCCAGAATAATTTCCTAAAGTTATTTAAGGTGTTTAACTACAGAACAGATACTGTGTGGGAATCTGTGTATGCACTAATGCAGAATCATAGAATCTCTTTGGCTGGAATAGACCTTTAATATCATCGAGTCCAACCATTAACCAGCAGTCATAAGCACTACTGTGGTGGCCCTGAGGCATCTGCACGGTTTAGTGTGAAACACAGGCTCACCAAGATCAAACAGGCATTCAGTCCTCATTAAGAGATGATCCTTTAAGGAGGTGACTTTGGAAAGCGACGAGGAGACAGGCTTTGGGGGCCTTTGCTGCTCTGCACATTTGGGAAAGTCCTTGTGAGAAAAGCTAATGCAAAGAGAGGTCTCATGTTTTGTTCTGAGGGTGATGAGTCCCAAGGCCATCCTGGCTCGTGGGCTAAAGGCACGAGAGCACACCCGGACCACTTCCTTACGCTACACCAGGATGAGACCCAGACATCCACTGTGGACATTTGGGAAGGAAGCACAGAGGCTACACCCCACACTGACTGGAACTAAGGGCACACTGCCAGTGCGCTTCTTGCCCAGGACAGACAGCAGGCCATCAGCTGGTGGCAGCTGCCAGGAAGATTACAGTGTCTGCCCCTGAAAATCTCAGCCTGAGCCAAGCCATCTTCAGTGTCTCGAAGGAAAGCAACTCATGCGATACGTCTGAATTTAATAGTGAAGAGATCTTAAAAATCATGTCTCGGAACAAATGGGATGCACTGAGGAACAAGGACAATTTGCACAGCATGGGAAAAGTCACTCTGGTGCTTTGCTCTACCATATGATGGAGTGTACATATTTTCTTTGCAGAAGTAACACCATCAGATGTCTCTTCCCTTTCCCAGTCATTCTTTCCAACTCAACATACACCATATCAATACCATTAAAACTGAATCACTGGCTTCTTAGTGACAACTTCACTGAAAAAGGAAGATTTCCAAGAATACCAGAATAGTCAATGCAAATACAGCAGTAATATACAGAGCAAATAAATTTGACCCATTTGGATGTTTCTCTCCAATGTGTTGACAATGGTCAGGTACAGGAAATTAGATTTTTGGTACTAGGTTTAAAAAGAATCTTGCAAAAAATAAAACAAAACTTCGGCAATGAAAAGTCAATTAAATTATTCAGAATAATTATTAATACTATTATTGTTTTATTGACGATGTTTTAGTTTTCCATCTGTCAGTTTCTAGTGGACGGCTGAGCCCCAGCCACAGACATACACTTAATTTAGTAAACGGATTTTCAAATTATATATGTTAGGTTCCCACTCTGCTGCAAAATTGCACTCAGAGTTCGCTGTACTGGCAAATGCTGTTATTCGGCCTTTTTGTTCTAACTATGAGCACTTTCTCTATGCCTATCAATTTTTATGAGAATTTTTATGGATTAAAAAGATACCCTTGTCATTTAAAAAGTCACTGTGATCTAAGAAAGCCTAAGCAAGGACAGCCTTCTGAAAAGTAGCCAGATTCGTGCCTAATGTTTCCTTAGAGTGTGAATTCCTAGAGACAGAGCACCCAGCCTGATACAGACATGACTGGGACTGCCAGAGAGCACATTTAATCCATCTGGCAAAAGGAAGCCAAATCAGACCTGCAGTTCAGAATGGTTTTCACAGATACACTTGGTTTGAAGAACCATTTTTAAATAAAGCATTTTTACTACTTTTTTTTTTAAAAAAAGATCTTTTTAATAAAGCTAGAAATGTGATAACACATATGCTCATAAAAACTTGCGCAGAAATAACTCAAAACTGCTCATCCTCTTATCTGAACAACAATAAACAGCTGCTTACTTGTGATCATGCTACTTGGCTGTAGCATTACCTTAGATATCAAAAATTTCAACATACACATTAATGTAAGCTCCACAAATTATCTGCTATGCATGCAGGAATGGCTGTGGTCCCATTATTCTGAGACAATTCATTTCCTCCCCTTCTTCCAAGTTTTACCACACTTTCATAGCATGTCTGACCAATTCTCTGACATGAAAGCCTTCCTAAAACATACCGATTGCTTACTTTACTTGCCATGTACGGCAATTTTGGTTACTTATTTTAAAATGCATATATATATACACACACACATATATATACATAGATATAGGCTCCATATGAATAAGAGACTAATACATAGCAATTACCTCTGTCTTCTAATTGCTTTACTAATTTTATGTGAGATAAAAATGGGTGGTACATTTTTGCATAACTGCTAATTAAAATTTCTTTATCACTCTTCCAGAGTAGTATAATATACCGGAGTAGAAATACATCTTAACCTACATTTCACACTCAGCCATATTCCTTTTTATGCTGTAGTTAACAAAGGTGTTCATGAATCAGCTGAAAATCTCAATTCATAGTTGTATAACACTTTTCTTCAACTAACAACAATCCTCAGTTACAAACGCCAAACAGGAAGAGCACATCTGTGAAAAACAAGCCTCTTAAACTGAACGAATGAATAACAATGGTGTGTGGGTTGTGCTTTCTATGCAGCAAACTCTGGGAAGACCTTTCTGTGAACAGCTATCTGATAACAATTGAAGGCACTTTGGTGTTCCTACTCGCCTCCCACAGCCCTTTGTATCAGCAGCTCAGCAGAGAGAATCTGACAGCAAGATTCCTTTGTCATTTGAAATTTCAGGTACTGTAACTCAGCTCAGTGCTGCACAAAGGGACCTCTACTGAGTGGCTGTGTGTTTGTATAGAAGAGACAGAAATTTCTCAATGGCTGGTTCTCAGTGTGCAGCAGGAATTGTTATCCCAACTGAATCGGCCTCTCCTAAGTAACCTTTCATCACCTTGGTCTCCCTGATTTACACACAGCAGCACCTTCATTTCCAAATAAACAAACTAAAGCTCTACGGCACCTATCTAAAGCCCCACCTATGTTGTACACAAGGACCTATGCTGCATGCAGTTCCTCTCCCCATTAGTTGCAAGTGCAAGGAGAAAAAAACACCTGTGATTAAAGCACCATTAGGTTTTCAGAGATCATGCTGAAAACTGTAATGTGCAAGTCTATAAAAACGGAAGGGAACAGAACAGTATAAAGCTCATCTTCACATCCAAAGCTTAGTGTAAGAGGCGTTTCCCCATAATTCTCATAGGCCCATCAAAGAGATGCTGGATCCAAATACAAAAACATCGCAGTGTGCACCTGACCAAATCATTCCCAACTTGCGAGTTGCAGTCTGCCATAAACAAACCTCTCCCTTCCTTTTTGGCATCCATAATACTAAGGAATAACTAAAAGTATTTGCAACACTGCAGAGAGAAAGGACAAGAACATTAGTGCTGACAAATTCGCGTTGCTCTTTTTCCTTAAGCCCCACACCAATACTTAGATAATCATGCACCATAAAACCAAGGAAATGTCAAGAGTTCATCCCTCAGGAAATCCCCTGTGACTGCTAAAAGGCAGGCCTTCCTAGCCCAGAAGAGCAGACTGAAGCCATGCAAAACTTTGTACATCAAGACAAGCGTTACACATTTTGGAGAGATGTAAGAAACACTTTTAGTTTTCCAGAAAGTTCCTTTCCATCTCAGCAGAAGGCAAGTTCTCAAACTCTTCAACGACATGAGAAACAAGCTCTGATCTGCTAATTTTCTTCTTGCCAAAACAGGCTACAATTTTCCAAATACACATATACAAGACCATTTTTTCACAACCACTTAAAATCCCTCTCTATGGAATTGGTATGAAAACAGTTAGTTTATCTGGACTCCTTCTACCTCATTGACATGCTAGTGCTCCAGGCTGTAGCATAATCTCCACATTTTTCTCTCCAGAAAAACAGACATTACTAGGAGGAAATAGCTTTAAGTGCTCTGCAGCAATTACCACATTCCCAAAGACATCTTCTCACCCTTTCCATCAATGAAATTGACCAAAAATAAAATCTTTCTATAGACTCTTAGGAGTTCCTATCCATGGCTTTCAATGCCTACACTTGACACCATTTGTCCAGCTATCATTAAAGATTAAAAGACGAAACGCTGTTTGAAGTCACCAAATCTCTGATGGGTTTTCTCCTACCCCAAATCTGTGAAGTAAAAACTTCCTTTACGGAAAAGGTCGGAAATGAATGTTAGAGGCAATGTCCTATCATAGTGATGAATAGCACTATCTAAAAGTCAAAGTGTAGCTCTCTTGGGTACAACCCACTGTTGTGTTCCTGCTAACTGCACAAGGGACACTGGTATCCAGTGCTTCCAAGTTCCCCACCTGTAAAAATGTGAATAACTACTTAACAGAGATGCTTCAACATCCGTTGTCTTAGCATTTGCAAGCCTATACAGATCCTAGGCTAGAAAGTACTTGCAGAAGCTGAAAGTAGTATTAGTTTAGATCAGATTTTCTGCATTTTCTGTCTTCTTGTTCTTAATTTTGAAGGGCAACTGCAACTACAGTTCATCCATTTAGGCTTATCCTAAAGTCATTATTTGTTATGATGTTGTTCCTGCCTTCAGCTACAAAGAAAATGACTATCCCTACACCCTCACAGGCAGGATTAACAGCCACAGAAAATGAGTTATGGCTAGTCTAACTGACAGGAGCTCAGGAAGCAAATTCATTTTCAGAAGTCCACCTAAGCCCAGGAAAGAATTCTGCACCCTGTGTCTTCTCATTCTTCCTCACAGCCACATAAAAAAAAAAATGTGGTTTTCTTCATCAACAGTCTGCACGCTCAAGACACATGCTGAGAGTTATTGGTGCTAAAGGTAGCATGTGAGCCAAGTGGTGTGAAATAAGTGGTGCAACACTATCTGGAGCTTGTGGACTTACACCTAATATTTTATTATTGCATTGTTTTTGTGAGTTGTTTTTTTTTGACATAAAGATTGTATTAAAAATATTGTCAGCATAGGTGGATCATTTTATTTATAGATGGAATAATGATTATTTTATTTGCATTTCTGCCAATCTCCAAGTAAGCAGGCTAGAGGGAAAAAGAGGCTACTGTTCAGTGATACTGTTTACAAATACATACATACCAAATTGGTAGTAACTAGTCTCATCATTTTTCTTCAGTCCACTGTTTTAATGTTCAGAAAAACAGAACAGGTGCCATATGGAGCTGCATGGGCTTATTTGTCTGAATTTAGTTTAGAAGATTCATAGATCCTGGCCTGACTGTTTTTAATGTCCTTTATCAGTAGATATGGGTATGCTCATGCACCTTCCTTAGAACTCAGCTGTTATTCCAGTAGCCTATGACTCCTACCAGCTTTTGCCCACTAGACAGTACTGGAGAAACTATGCTTGAATCAGCTGAAGACAAGACATTGTGGGATAAAAACAGACTGGATGCTGATACTGCACAGTGCTTACACAGACTAACACCACACAACAATGATCTCCAAGCAGCCTTCCAAAGCATTAATATTTCAGTTTAGTGTACAGCTTCCAACCAAATACACTCCAAAACCACAAGCCATGTTAAAAAAACCAAAAACACAGCACCTCTGTTCTGAAAGTATTTTGAAGCTGTTGCAGTATAATAATGTACTTATCTACCTGCAGCAAAAATATGATAGTGTTCTCCATAAACTGAATTCTTACAAAAAGTGGCAGAAGACACAAGGCAAACACGAGACATGCAACAGCTGCAGCTTTTCAACATGGGACTCCAGAACACAGAGTAAGTGCACTTCATCTCATACATGAGTGACAGATCTCACAAGTCACTGGGAACATTCAGCATGTTCGAAATGAAGCACGTGTTCCCATCTGATTCCTGTCCACCTCTGAGGGCAAGAACAAACATGGCTGAAGATCCACTCCTGCCAATACAAGCAGCTTCACTGAGACCCACAGAGCACAATAAAGGATTTCCTACACAGATCCAGGCTGTAGGATCAGTGTCTTAGTTGCTTCTTGCCAAATATATCAGGAAAATAATGACAGGTTTGCTATAGCTTACCTGGAGAATACATTCTTATCTTACTCCATGTGCCAAAGCCTAAGGATTTTGTGAGCTTTAAAATCTGGAACTTTTTTTATGTTTAATGAAATATAAACTCAAGACTTACCATTTTCAGTACTCCTTCTACCAAACCAGTGTAGATATTTTGCTAAATTAGGTCATATGTTACCTTTGCATATTCAAAAAGCAGATGGAAGTATCAACTTACATTTATTTCAATATAATTGTGTAATTTGAGGTTTACAGAGCCATGCATAAAGCATTTGTTATTTCACCTATAACAACGCTCATCCATTAACTCTGACAATATTTTTAGTACATATTTTGTTACAAAAGCATTAAGACACATTATGAATCATTCTGGCATTATGAGAGTTAATAGAATACTATATATTTTTCAGGATTATTAATATTTAGTGTCGTTCAAGTAAATTAAAAAAACAAGTTTAACTACGGTTAAAAATATCTGATGATACAGTACATAGATGATTGTAAATGTGTATTAATGAAGCTTTACACAACTGACTGGATATCTTTTCGTTAATCACTCACGAAACCATGCCAAACATATATCAAAGACTTCAGCTCCTTTTTCATCCAATTTTCTGACATTTCATTATTACGGTTACCTGATTAATGGATGCAATAATATATGTGGCATGATATGATATGTTCACATTAAATTTTAATCAAATATTACTAAATTCAGAAAACATAAAGTAAATCATGACTGATGAGGCAATATTGCTCTACTGTCATATTAATGGTTAGAGAAACTCACTATGGAGAGCTACAGATTAAGGAAAAGAAGTAAATCTTATGAGGAAATAGAAGTATCTCAAGTTTAACTAGTTGGTTCTTTTAAAATTGCCTTCTAGCCAAAGACTGAATATTAGATCCATCAAAAGTATTCCAGCGTCTGTAACTGATATGAATGTTTTTGTTTTCTTCTACTGCAAGTTGTCTCAGTCTTTCAAAAGCATGGATTAACATATACTCTGCACAAGGGCCTTTCCCAAGAGATGATGGCCTATGTAGTAAAAAAACCCACAAGCAAACAAAACCAAAGCACATTTCTTACTATGATCTGAGAAGCAGTGTGTCAGGCACATGAAACGCACTTTGTCCGTTCATTTTTACTCAAATTATGTTATTGTTGCTTTGCAGAAGGTGGACAGAGAGAGAGACAGGGATTAGTGTTCACAGTCTAGGTCTGCAAATTTAAGATGGTTTCATCCTGGAAAACCAGAGAATGTGCCTCTACTGCTGCAGACAGTAACTTCCTTTTCAAGTCAGTAATAAACCTGTTCATCTGAAAATTTGGAACTCATATTTGGCAATAATTCTGTATTACATTTTTAACTGGCAGCAAGGAAATAAAACACTAAACTGTGTTTTTACTGCTGTGTTTGAAATTGAAAGAGAGCTAACTGTACTTGCGTATGTCCTATTCTAGGGAAAAGTCAGATGAGATTTGCTTATGCTGTCCTATGTCTGCCTTGGACATCTATCTCCCTCTCCTCCTCCCAAAAAATTCAACTTAGAATTTTGAAGCATTATTCTTTCTTATAACGAACAAGTTATTTACCTAGAGAAAAAAAAAAAATCATTTTATGAGAGTTAGATGACTCTTTAGAAGTTAAATGATGAACTCTAAATACCAATACTGGACGGAGTAGTAGCTAAACGACTGCAACAAAACTTACCTGAAAGAATTCAGAACTCCTAGAAACATTTGTTCTCAGAGGCTAATTCTAAACTTTCAGTGTATAATCCATGACCATGCTTGCATAGAATCTCAATCCCATGCAGCTCTCTCTATTCATTTGTTTGTACCTTGAAAAGTGAAATGAAAACAGTCTTGTCAGATGACCATCTTTTTGGTAGACTCTGATGCCAAGGTATCAGACATCACCAGAACTTATTTTTGGTATGTGAAGTAGTGTACAAATTCTGCTTAATTGCTTAATTAATTGTATTCAAAATTGTACTGCATTGCATCGCACTTGTGATGAAACCTTCCAGAGTCTGTTTGCCTGCTTATGTCAGTTTCACTTTCAATCCCTTTTCTTGTCCTGAAATAATATAAGGTGTCTAAGACTGCCTTGTACTATGTGGACATGCTTACCAGCACGGGAAATCTCAGTACTAGTGCACTTCAAATAAATATTACTCAATTCTGCAGCTATAATCCGAATACTCAAAGAGCAATAAATACCTAATGCGTTAAGCTGGAATTTTTTTGGACAATTTGTTTTTTTGCTAGAAGTCATTCCATATAAAGCATTTTAAGGGAAAGCATAAAAGGAGAGAGAAAAGGAAATTGAAGTGATAGAATGAGTACAATGTGATTAATGACCAACTAGGATCAACTGGGAAGGAACTCCAGGTATTGATGTATCTAGACAGCTCTGTCGAGCTACTAGTTTCATACTGGTTAGATCTATGGCACAAGGATTTCAGTTAAATGTTTTCTTGCTGAAAAAGTGGGTTTGGAATTTTTTAAGTCTGACTAGCTCATGTAACATAATGTGAACTGTTACAAGAATAATTAAAACAAATCACCAAGTTATCTTCCTCCATACCCAGATAAGTTTTGTACAGTTACAAGATTAAAAAGCACAAAATTCCTGTGAGTGTAAGACCTAATAAAAATGGAAGAATACATCCAAACCCACAGCTCTTACCTCAGGGAAACTCCCACTGGTGTTGGCACCTCATGTGATGCAGAAAAGAGTGCAGACACTTCAAACAAAATTGCCTGGAAAGGTCTGATTCACTCTCAGTTGATTAATTGCATGAGTATATTATAAATCAGTCTCGCAGCTCTTGCTTTTCTCAGGAATGAAAACACCAGGAGAAAAAAAAAAAGAGGTCACTTGAGGTCCTCAGTAAACTTGAGATCACAGAGCATGATGTTATGGCTCAGGTCTCCAAAACCTGCTGGCTTCCACTAGAATCCTCTGTTAAAATCAAGGTCCAGCTTTTAACATAGTTTTTGACATAGTCTACAAGGTTCTGTCAAATACCAGACCTCATCAGGACAACAACTTGAAATGGGCCCACTTCTTTGCATTTCAGTCTGCAAGAAGAAAAACAAGACAAACCACGAACTTGCTGACTGAGCACTGGATTTTGGAATCACTAGATTTCAAAAAAGATGCAATTTGTATGGGCAAGGAAGGGACTAATTTTCTGTCCAGATAAAGAAACAAATCTGTGGAGTTAGGATAAGAGAGTCAGTTTAGAAAAAGAGAAAGGAATCACTGTTACTGATGCAAGAACTGAACCTTCGTATCCTTTAGCAAAGTAAAGCTGATAAAAAAAAATGAAATCCCTACTTTGTCCAAGCTTTTTAAATCCCCAGAAACCAAAGCTTTTATTTTTATGGTTAGGGCCAGATGAGAGAAACATTATTCAGTTGCCTGTGGCAGCATTTAGGAAGGCAGTAACAGAAGCAATGATGCAGCAGTGCCCTTTCAAAGACGAGCATGAGTGGAGCAGCAGATCTGAGATGGGGAAATAGAGGCAGGCCTGTGGGTTAGAGGAGGAAGGGATTTATGGCAAAGGTGGAAAAGCGATGAAAGGGAGGGTAGTGGCTTTACAGTAGAGCTGTAGGAGAGAATACGTATTAAGAAACGGTAGGAAGAAACTTGGGTCAATGGAACACAAGCAAAAACCACGGACATTCTCACAAGTTTGATTCTCACCCAAGTTTGATTCTTCATCACCAATTTCAGATGGCTAGCTCTTTCTGATGCCCATTTTTTCCATCAGGAATACATCAGCCCTAGTCAATATAAAGGAATAAGTCAGTATATGGACTGTTCATAATTATGCTGTCACAAAATACTGAAAATAGGAAAGATTCTGTTCAGTTTAATACTAAGAGTTTATGAATAAAAACAGAGCTTTCTGGGTATCTTGCACCTGGACAAAGTAATGCAAAGGAATACTACTTAGCCTTTCACCATTCCCACCAACTCCTTTACCTAAATTAGTTGCACTGAGCAAAGAAAACACACTATAAATATAATTAGTTACTTGGAACCTGATCTGAAGCCTAATGAAATCAGCAGAAAGCTTACAGAGAGAATGGGCTATAAAGAAAATATTAGTTTGCTGTGGGCAAAACTACTTTCAGATCTAAGAAGAGGATTTAGCTATTTTATTCTGCAAGCAATGAGAAAATAACTTCTTGGTTCTAAAACTAAAATAAGAGACCTAATTAATTCTAGAGCACCACAGTCATACACATTACTTCTTAGTATGCAGGAATCCAATAGTTTCTTTTTTAAACGGTAATATTTAAAAACACATTTCATTTAAATGGCTGTGGTTTCTCTTTCCAGTAAACACATGTGAAGGCATACATTGTGTTTAAATATAATAAATACAGCTAAAATCATGCATCTGGGTCAATCCTCTGCATGTAATCAGGATTATGAAAATTGTTTTTCTTATCTTTCTCAATAAATGGTCTGTGTGCAAATGACTGGGAATTTATTCAGACATGGTCCTGGTTGTGTTCTTGTTTTTAACTCACAAGTTCTTTCCTCCCTGCAAATCTGACGGGTTTCTATTTCTATCAGTTGCTCTGGTACTAAGGAAAACGCCAAACTGCAGTTGCCAATTTCTAAGCTGTGCTGAAGTTCTTTGAGAAACAAAATTCTCATGCCAAGACACTCTAATCACAAGTTTTCTGCCCATTTTAATGACAGAATCAAAATCCAGGAGAGACAGATTGCTGACCACATGTTAACTATAAGGGAAAAGGTCACAGAGGACCTTGAGAAGTCAAAATCCAAATAAACATGAAAGAAGGGGGAAAGGTGGCAGGAAAAGGTTTTAATTTAGGTTGTACCTTCTATAAAATTTCACTGTCCTGAACCTCCTGGCTCCATGAATGAGGTTCCCTGCAGCCCCAGTTGTCAAAGCCCTCCTTCATCCCCTGCCTTGCCCACAGCGTCTCTCGAGCATTCCCCAGAGGCAACCCAAAGAGACAGGGTACGACTAGGGGGAGATCCTGAAATCCAGTTATTCTGAAAAACGTGGCAAATGGAAGGAGGTCCATCAGTCTGATGGCTCTGTACATGTGTGGTGGGAAATAAATTGTCAGAGGCATAGGGGAATCCCTTTTGTTTCAAAAGTGCTTCTTCAAAGAAACAGACATCCCCATCTCTCTTTGAGGAGGGCACTGTGTGGGAGGCTCTGTGGGCCCTCCTACAATGCCATGACTGAGAAGCCTGTCTTTAACTGGAGTTTCACTGAAAATGCACAGTCCAGATAAAATGCAAAGGCACAAAGAGTAAATAAAGAAGTAGTCAATGCTAAGTAAAGTGTGGGCTGAGGAATTCTGCCTCCTAAGGAGGTGACAGTCAAATGAAGCTGGCTCATCATGTGTGTCAAAAGCAGCACCAGACAGGTAAATAGCAATTCTACACTTCCCTCCTACTCGAAAATTCCACTCTTAAAACACAGAGTGTTTTAGGAAGCTTCCTGCTGACAGGCACATCCTGCCCAGAATTACATTTTAATAGTTCTTCTTTTAGACAAACGTTTAATTTATACTAATACAGTCAACATGCTATTCCCTAGAGAGGAGCAAAACATGCAAATCACAGAAAGGGTGGTAATGAAAAGAAATAATAATCCTGGTTTTATCGATAAGCATACAGATAATGCAGTAGATTATTTACTATGGTTCTGTTTTCTCTGGAGTGCAACTTTATCTCTTAGATCAACTCTGTAGACATGCACAGAAAATGGTAGCCATTTTCAACCAAGTGGAGGTTAGCACACCATGTAGAATGAATATTCGACATCCATCACTCCAGGATCTTGGAATTTTGGACAAAAATCTACAAGGTGTCCCAAGACTATTCACCAAGTAAAGGAGAACTTCCATATAAATTTAACTAGCAGTAAGATCACTGTATCACATTGCAACTAATATCACACAGATAATGCTACAGGTTTTACTCGCTTTCCACAAATGCTTCAGGAATTGGCAAAAATGGTGCTTCTTGAAGTACCAGGGCACAAGGATATTTTCATTTTGCCAAAGTCAAAAAATATTATCTATCCATCAAGAAAAAAAAATCATGCTAGAAACTAAGTTGAATACAGCATTTCAAACAACAGTAGTGACGGTTCTGAAGCAAATTCCACATATCACTAGCAGTCTTCAAAACATGAGATTTTAAAAAGTAGTCTTGTCAGGTTTCCTTTTATCTGCTTGCAGTTTTTGATCAGGCTTAGACAGAGGAAACAAAACACTGACACAAAAGTCAAAGAAAATGCCCCATTAAAGATCCACTAACAGTCCCTGGATGAGAAGAGGCATGCTCAGGTCTGCCGAGGGGCTTACGGTCACTGCCAGCCTTGCTGGAGGAACAGCAATGGCCACTGCTGGTTGCATGAACAGAGACACTGTCACACGTTGGCTTGACTTAGCAATATGGCTTCTAAACCTCTTATTCTATTGATAAAACATTCCTCACTCCTTTAGTTCCCATTCCACAAGTGTCAAATCAGCCAACCATCTTAATCCTTTTTCCACTAAATGTGTCTTGATACAAACACTGACTGTCTCTTAAAACCCAATAAATTAAATTGTCTTTCCTGAGCCAGCAGCAGAAGTGATGGAAAACATTTCTCAGAATTAGTTTGTTTTACTTCTAAGACAGGATTTGACCTAATGATCTATTTCAGCAGATTTGTATGATTTATGGAGAACTGATAAGCATGCAGTAAAAACCAGAGACACCTACCTGTCATGAGTCAAATACTTAAAATTAAAAATTAAATAAGAACAGGTCAGCAATATAGTTTAAGTAAATAAATAAACAGAAACTTGCTCTTCAGACACCAAAGATGAGAGTAAAGTGGCTGGAAATAACAGCTTGACAGTATGCAATCTAACTGCCAGTGTACCTGAAGTTTCATCCTACATAATATTTAGCAAGATCATACAAATTTACCTCTGGATTAGTGTAGTATGGAAGAGGATAACCCACCAGATAAGTGTGTAAGATCTCATGTACAGATGGAAGAGAATCAGTAAATTGTGACACATTAACTCAGTATAACCTCATCAACAATCGAACAACCAAATTTTGTGCTCAGATGTGAAGACTTTTGGTAGACTTTTTCCTGTTGTAGCACTACTGGTAAGAGAGAGAAAAAGACCAGGCAGCACAGGGCTAAGGGTTAGAGAAGGGCTTATCAGTATGAAGAGGAACAGTGACCAACTGGTACGGTCAAGATGAAAGCTCTACTCCTAGAGATGACAGATAAATGTCACCTTTTCACAAGCATGTGTCCATGAGCTGAGAGGAAGAAAACCACAATCGGTTGATACAACAAAACAAATCTTTATCATCTCACATGACCAAATGTAACTACTGGCAGTGAAGCACCAAGTAGCCTTTCTTCTTCACCCTAGCTGATCTATCCCTTCAATGACTGATACATGGCCACTTCACCTATCTACTATTCAATCAGTGGGTGCTAGTCCTGTGGACTACACAGGATCTGACTAAGTGATATATATAATTAAACCAAGCGATAGATAAATTCTTGCAAATGGAAACAGGAACCAGCAAAGTATCTTTTGGAATTGACTTGCCTGAAGAGACTATCTTGTCTAACCACATATGTTGGAAGGAAAACTCCCCCCAGCACTCCTGTGTTGCAAGGCTAGTCCCCACAGCACAGGGACAGCTGAAAGCTACAGCATATCTGGCTCTGTAGGCTCCCTCAGAGACCCACAGACGCCACTCATGTCTGAGGATCACATCTACAAAGGCTACAAAGGGACTTTACCTGCTACTAATCAGCTTTTTTATTTCTTGTTTTCTAGGAGTCTCATCTCCCCTCCACCTTCTTTCCTTTTCTCTCTCCCTTTCTTCTCTTGCCCTCCCTCCCCTTTCAGCCTGTTACTGCCACGCCCGTTTGAACTCCTGCCATCCTTAGTTGGACCTGAGAAAGTTACACATAATCCCTTTACGGCAGTTTTCTTGTCTATGGCCTTTGTAAAACACCACCTTGTACGGATAAGGATGGTAAGTTCGCTGGTCAGCTCACGTGCTGTTCAGTGCCCTGCTTAGCTGATGTTTCTCAAGAAAGTCTATTCTGAATAACTAATATGACCATCTCGTTAGCACGTGCCTGATGATGGGGCAATTTTGGTGCCACTATCGCTATTACCTGTTCTCATGCACTGCAATTCCTGCAACGAGGAGCCTCAAGAGCAATCCTCGGTTTTTTTCTCCTGCTCACGGAGAGGGCTGAACCGGGCAACCTCCCACAGCCCAGACCCGCCACTTTGCTCATCGCGCACCTGGGGCCCAGCTCAACTGCCCCGGGCAGGAGCTGTTTCGCCCTTTCGCTGGGCAAGGGCGCTTCTCGCTGCCGCTTGCGTGACCGCGCCGGCGCCGCCTGGCTGCCCTGAGGCCCTGGCTGCTTCTACCACCGCACTTCACGACCATGTTGGGGGCTTTTTGCCTCAGACAAACCCACGCAGCAGCCCGCTGACGGCCTGTGCCACACGCAGCGCTGAGCAAAGGGGGCTGGGGCGGGTGTGGGGGGGGGACGACGACAGAAACCGCGGTTGTTCGCCTCTCGCGCCAGGTGCGAGCCTTCTCCCGCCTCGCGCCGAGCACGCGCCCCGCCCCTCAGCGAGGCGCGCGCCCGCGGGCAGGGAGGCGGCCGTTGGGGCGGGGCGGGGCCAGAAGCGGCGCCCGTTGCCCCGCAACGCGGCCCGAGTCTCGCGAGACGCGGAGGCTCTCGCGAGGCGCTGCCCGGTGCGGGCCAGGCGGAAGCAGCTGAGCGTGTTTACAAACCGCCGGGGCGGGGGCGCGGGAGGAGCGGCGGCCGCACCGGGCGGTGGGGGCCCGCCGCACCGGGTGAGCGGCGAGCGGGCCGCCTCCGCGCCCATGTGCCCGCAGCCCCCGCCGTCCATGGAAGTGATGGAGGGGCCCCTCAACCTGGTGAGCGCGCGGCCGCGGCGGGTGGTGGGGTGTGCGTCCCGCGAGCCAGTCCCGCCGCCGGCTCTCGGCCCTCGGGGCTGGCGAGCGGGAGGCACAGCTCCCCTCTTACCGGGGGGCAACCGGACGGAGAAGCGTGACTTGAGTAGGAAATAGGGCACTCTCCGCCCCCCCCCCCCCCCCCCCCCCCCCCCCGCCCCGCTCCTTCTCCCCCAGCACCTGTTCAGGGCTTGCGCCAGGCCCTGCCGTGGCGGCACCGCTCCCCGGCCGGCCTGGAGGGGAGCGGGGCCCAGCGGCTGTTCCGGACTTGAGGTGGATTCGGGGGCCGGTGGGAGCTCGCCGCGGTCCGTTCAGGTGGCTGAGAGGTGGGGGAAGGTATAACCAGGCCTCGCGGCGCTGCCCCGCAGCTGCCCGGGGGCTCCTGCGGCGGCACACGGCGGGAGCTGCGCTGCGGGGTGCGTGTAGCGGCACGGTTAGATCGCGGGGGGCGATCTAGGTTCAGTCTGGCCCGAGTTGCGAACACAAGAGACAAGGGAAGTTCTGGAAGGAAGCCTTTAGATGACACAGACCGTATCTTTGTGAGCTTGAAGAGGTCTAGAGACTTACCAGGGCCCACGACTGACTAGATGCTGCTTTTAATTTCTGAAGGTGAAATGTTGTTAAAACTTAAATCAATAAGTACTCAGCTTAAACTAGATCTCAAATGAATTTTAACTGAAACACAGCTACTTGAAAAATGCATCTTCACAGAAGCCAATAAGATTTTAAACAACCTAAATTGGTAGGTTTCTGCGCATAGGCAAGATCTAGGGTCAAGAACAGTTAACTCTCTTCTGCCTTATGGGTTTTTATCAAAGCTGTATCTTGACTGTGCCTCGAATGTGGTGACAGACAGAGCATTCTCTTAGGAAGCTAACTTTGGCTCAGCAGTACAACTAGCCAGGAGCAGCTCACCTGCTGTAGAGCTTCCAGTTTGAATGAGTTTGATCCCGAAATTTAGACATTGCTATACAAATATCAGGAACTTGCATCATTTTAGTTTTTAGTCAAAGCTTGTTTACTCCAGCATGGTGTCAGCCCTGACAAACACTCTCCTGCTCCATACAGAGTCAGGCAGGTATTTCTGGATTATTCTAGTTTTAGAAAGGCTTGTAAAATTGGTATTACAGATGGCCCATGGCATTAGGGCTGACAGTGTAGCTGCAAGATGGTCTATCTAGGTCTGAAATGATGGTGCAGAACCACTCTGCATCATGCTGGCTTAAACTTTGTATACTGGAATCTTAATTGAAATAAGAATAGAAAGCTCTTATAACTTGTTGATATGATGGGTTTAAAGTGAGACAGACTTGCAGCATGGTAGTGCAGGAGGTATAAACTACAGCTATCTCACAGGCATTGTAAAAACCTTTTTGAAAGTAGATCTAATGCACGAACTTCTAAGGTGAAAAAAAGTAATTGAATATTTACCAGCAAATAGCTGAAAATACCAACTATGTGGCAGTGCAAGTATCACCAGTTAGTAGTGCTTCTTACTGAGCCTGCTTACTAAGGATTTTAGGAGTGACAGGAATATGACTAAAGCCTTTGTGAGGATCCTCTGACCATAATAGGAGCATGCAATTACCACACCTCTCTAGAACCGTGGTAACAATAAGATCGGATACTTCTGCATAATGGATGATACAGGAAAAAACCTTGCTTAATATAGTTTTGTACAGAAAATTAGGAAATTGACTGCACATGTGTTCCTACTCCCTTTTAAGGAGTATCCTGAAACAAAAACTTTTCTTGAAATCGCTGCACAATATAGTCATGGATCATCTTACATAGAAAAATGACCTGTCTTTTCAGGTTGTGTCAAGCACCATGAAAAGTCTTCATGAGAAGAGCTTGAATGGGTACAGTACCATAGTTAGAACATGCCTACATTTTTACAAGGACATGGAGAGGAGTACTAGGAGCTTTGCAAAGCTCTTCTATTCACAGTCCCTCTTTGCATCTGAGTTTCAAACTTGCAACAACATTCAGGGAAGGTGCCAACCTCCAGTATCAGAATATTCATTTAGGTTTTTGATACAGTGCAGTGTCATGTATTTCATTTGCTTTTCCTATAAATTTCTTCTCTTACTGTCTGAATTTTGCTGGGGAGCTGATCTGACAAAAAAAAAAAAATCCTTAGTAGTTTTGCAGTCCTGATATTTTCATTTCTGTCAACATGAAGCACACTGACTGCTCTTAATCACTTGTATGGTTGGCTTTCAGTTTCAGTTACTGTTTATATATTTGACTATATTGCCTTCCTAAAGACAGGTGGCATGCCATATATTGTTTTTATTCTGCTGACTTCAAGTACATTTTTCTACCTTCTGAAAGATAGATTTCCCTCAAAATAATGTTTTATCTTTAGGCATCTGAGTCTTAATTAATGCCTTAAACTATCAATGATTTTTTTTTCGTAAGTTTAATTATATTTGGTTCCCCTAATTCACTGATTTACTTCTGCAGGTGGTACTAGACAAATACTAATATGCTTTCCAGCTCTGTTAAAAAAATTAAAAATCTAAACTACAGTGATTTTTGTTTAATGAAAATTTTAATCGTTGACCTTCAGGTCTAGTGACTTGAATAAGAAATGGACTTGTCATTTTAGAATTTGGGCTTTAGTTCTTCAGACCTCTTTCTATTTTTCTTTTAAAGTTATATTTCTGTATACCTTCTGTGCCATTGTTGCATATTTCACAAATAATCATGCCAAGTTTAACCTTGTCTTTCCTTCTTTTAACCCTTCTAGGGCTTGTGCTACAATACTAACTGCTGATTTGATTTTTTCCACTGAGCTGTCCTCAAGGTATTCATCATATCCAGTGATACTTCATTTAGGAATAAATTGGAAAAACTTTTCCAAAGTCTCTTGCCATTGTTTTAGTTGTTAGAGCCATGGGAAAGTGCTTTGGGGCAACTCTTCATACCTGAACGTTCTTTTTTGTCTCTTCCTCTTGCCCTCTTCCCTCCTTCCCTCTCCCCCTGTACTGTATACAGTGTACCGTATGCTTTGCAGATGAAAAACATCATCTGATTTTGAAAGAATGGGTTAAAGCCCTGATCCTTCTGCTCTTACTAATAAGTAAGCCAGTTTTTCAACTAAAAATAAAATATTTAGGTTGTACTGTGGAACTGGTATGGGCTAAGTGCAGCCCCTACACCTGCAGGCAACCATGTAGTGGATATTTAGTCCAGCTAAACATTGGTTTTACACAGAATCCAGTGCCATAAATTAAGACATATCAACATTCTCTAGCATATCAAAACTTTACTGCAAAAGCGTGAAGATAAGCCCTGTAAGAAAATACACTGTGTATTTAAAAAAAGGCAGTTAAGAGCTTCTCTGTACTACCTACTGTAGAGGGCAATTCCTACTGCCATCTGGTTTAGGCAAAGAATTCTAATCTCACATCCAGCAATAATTTTAACCTTGGGTACAGGAGCAAAAAGTACTGGTTAAGAAGCATGACAGCACACTGCTGACCCTTAGGAACTTGGAAGTAACACAGCAAAAATGAGACAAACAGTGTCAAACTCAAGAAGAGACTAAGAAGGAAACTTGCTGGTTGAACTCTGATACTTAGGACTTGATAACTCCGCAGATTCTACTTAAATACCTCAGTATCTTCCTATAGAATATTTGCTGAGGAGCCACACCCCTTGTACCTTGTATTCTTCCTACAAGGTGATAGCACTTCATATGGTTTATAATAAAATACAGTCTAAAATCTACTGCCTATAAACTTCTTGAAGTGTAAGGAACCCAGCTCAAAGAGCTGTTCTTTTTGATCAAAACCAGAAAGCACAGACCAGTGGCTGGAATGAGAATAACACACCAAAATATATATTGTAAGAATCTCATGTAACAAGCTTTTAATATTAATGCTGTAAGCCACTGGTGGCAACCATTTCAGTGCAAGCTAATCAGCGGTTTACAAGCGAGCTGAATACTACATCCACACGAGGGCGAAGTAACAAGCAGGATAAATATGCAATACAGAAGAGTAGGAGGATAAAATAGAAAGCATCTATGAAAGTTTACCAAAGACCAAAGGATTTAAACCACATGGGACAATGCATCTGAGACTTAATGCCAGCCTGCGCCTCTTCTCTTTTGGTTGGAATAGTACAAATATGATGCTATTCCACAGAAACAAACTATATCCAGTTTGTTGTTTTTTTTTTTAATAAAGCTTAACCTGAAAGCTGCTATACCTGCTCTTCCAATCTAAAATGAAAAAAGAGAGGCCAATACACTTGTTTCTGAACTCAAACTAGAGAAAACAAGCTTTTAGTTAATAGAAGTGTAAGTATTATTCTATAGACATACCTAACACAAAGTCTGTTTTGAACACAGTGGTGGAAACCTTGTTTTGGTTTTCCCAGTAACAACATGATCTCTGTGGGGCCATTTCTTTCAGCTAAGGGAACTGTAACGTGTGAACCTGCGGAGGCAGCAGCATGTCTGTCTGAGTAAAGCGACTGGCAGCACTGAGGTGGTGTGTGAGATATGCAGCTTAACAGCCAGATCAGTGATAGCCTCCTTGGAAAAACTCAACAGTGTGTTTGGGCACGTGACTACTATTAAAGCACAACACAAAACTGTTCACATCGCACATACAGCAACTTGCAGTAGCTTCCAGTCAAGAACATATGTAGCTAAGCTATGTGTAGCTGACAGAAGCCTTATTTCCTCACAGGTATCTGTGTTTGGTACCTACCGGTAGTGCCTTTCTACTGCGTCACACTGGCATTAGACGTGTATTGTCAAGCCATGCAGTTCCACTCTGAGTAAGCACTCCTCACAGTGTAAAGACCCAAATGAAAGCATCTTGTAGAAGCCTGGGGAGGCAGCAGACTGAAGTCATGGCTGAAGCCTTTTTGCCCGACTTGTTTGAAATTGTCTGCAGTAGCTTGTTTACGGGACCATTTGTTGTGATGATTCACTTGTCCCTACTGAGAGGTAACTCAATTGCTGTAACAGCTTGAGCCATGTGATTTAGGGCTATGTATAGGAGCCCACATTGTTTTTGTTTATTAGCAGAGCACTGGAACTGTTCTCATTTAGCTTATAACCCCCTGTTAAGCAAGACTTGTGAAGTACCAGCTGCAGCACTATGTATGGGGACAGAGAAAACATTACCAAAGCAGCTGAGAACTGTAGGTATACAAAATGGTTCTGAGTAGCAAGTTAAAGCATTTAGTGCTTTTATCATACTAAATGGATGAAAAGGAACAGAATGGGATTGATTTGACTATGCAGTAGGTAAAAGGATACCACACCTTAACAGAGGTGCAGATGATCAGGGAAAAGAGCTGCAGCTATGCCTGTGTAGGGTTTTGAAAACTCCACCTAACCTGAGTGATATGAACGCGAGCTGGTTTCATTCCAGATCTCTTAATTGCACTTGCTTGGTGAGGAACTCAGACTACCCATTTTATGGTAAATTTGGAACAGGTTGGGAACACATGTGTAGTTAATTAGAGCTATTCAGTGAATTGCTGTTGGCTGGCTAAACAACTGGTGCTTGTCTGCCTATGTATTTAAATTCTAATACTGTTGCTTACATGTGAGTTGAACTTCTTTACATTCCAATACAAAGTGAGCAAGGAGTCAGTTATCGAGAATACATTCTCAAGAGAGTTTCACATACTTATTTTACTCTATAGTCACACTAACCTGTAATTTACAGTTGAGTCATTGTTCTGTCACCCTTGCTAAGTAAAGGCTTTCAAAGACAGAAAATTGAGCTACCATGTGGCTAGTGGTATTGGTTGAGCAGCCACAATGGGTTTTGCTATTTTTTGTTTCTTCTTCAGTCAAATTTATCTTTCTCTACAGAATACAAGGAGTATTTAAGGGGAATTGCTTCTGTTGATAAAGCCACACATTACCATTTCTTTAGGCTTAGTGGCAAATATATTCCTATTTTGTAGTACAAGTTAACAGCAAAACTCTCTGTTATTTTTGCTTTTATGATAACTACCTGTAAATACGGTTATTTTCCATAGTCACCCTGAGTTTTATTCATCATGATTGCACTTTTTTTTTTTTTAAGTTAAAGAAATGGATGACTACAGTTTATTCATGGACATCTCAAGTGAACTTTTCCACCTGTATTCTGTTCATTCCATTTTTCAGTGCATCTGCAGATGTACACATTAAAACACTTCCAAGTTCGCTAAGGAGAACTTCTGTAGGTATGAAAGGAGAACTTCTGTAGGTGTATCCTTGACACTGTTTGTGGGGTGGGAGGAGCATCCTACCTTTTTGTGGCCTGCAGTGTGCACTCTGATGCCTCCTTTCTCCAAAACACATTCTTAGAAAAACAGACTTGTATCTTAAAGGAAACAGATCTCCCAATAGATGCCTAATCTTTCCAAAAAATACCTTCATCTTTGCTTTCAGCAGTAAGATAGCATACGTGTTGATCCTTTCTAACAAGGATAACTAATATCCGCAGTCCATAGCATAAAATAGATTATACTAGCAACAAGCAGCAGTTTCACATAAAACATTTAAGTTTTTGCAGTTACCTTTCCTCAGGCCCCATCATTTTAGCAGCTGGGTTTTCCTGCCTTCACTTACAGCTTTATTACTATGTAACACACTGTAATCTCTGCTTCATAATCACATTAAAAACATGTTCTGGAAAGTCCCTTACAAGGAACAAAGAAGGCTGTAAGCTTAACATCTTGAGCGAGGCTTTGTCCAGTGAAAAGCTGTTCCCGTTAGGGGATCGAAAAACAACAAAACAGCTACAGGAGGACTGTTGCAAATTACTGCTCTTAGGAGAGGATAGTAAACTTACACTATTTGAAAATGAATGGTACTATGCCTACCTTTTAAAAATAGTGTAGGATTGAGCAGGTTTGTTTTTTTTTTTTTGCTGTTACTCTCCTCTGTATAATAGCTAGCCATCAAGTGGAATAATACGGGAAAAGCAGCAGCTTTTTTTTTTCTCCCCCCCAGCCTGTGCTAGAATTATATGGCAGGAATACAGTGCACTACCTCTAAAAAGAAAACTAGTTGGTTTTTTTTTCAGTTTGAGGGAAAGGAGAGAAATCTGGCAAGTGGGCCTTCTGTCTTCATTTCTCATGGCTTGCAGTCACATCATTGTCTAGTTTATATTGGGGAAAAAACGTGTTGATTTTCTTTAGAAAGCTCTAGGCAAAGAGGAGGCCTGCATCGCTGTTTTAGAGGGTTATTTGATTTTTCTTTTTTAAATTCTGTTGGTCAGAGATTATGTAGGCAATGATTTGGGCTAGTTAGGTGGAAAATCAAAGAGTGTTTCTATGGAATAGCAGTATACAAACTTACAAAAGCAGATATCATCCCCTTAACATCTTAGCTACAGTTGGAAAATTTGAGGAACGCTGCATAGCTTACCTGCTTCCGTAGCTGATCCGGAGTAGTTCAGGTGAC
The DNA here is from genome assembly GCA_020746105.1 of Trogon surrucura. NCBI lineage: Eukaryota > Metazoa > Chordata > Aves > Trogoniformes > Trogonidae > Trogon > Trogon surrucura. Next base: position 33,839,254 of record CM036621.1, read on the forward strand.
ACACCAAGGCACGCACGCATCCCTTAAGAACCAAATATGTTGGAGTGAGATGAGGAAGCTTTTTAGCTTGGTCATCCTTCACTCACTCCTGTTTCTTCTTATGAGTCAAGTCGTTTCACCTGTCCATTTGCCTACTGGGAGTTCCTGCTCCTCTGGATTGGGAGGGACACCTGGGAGTAGTCGTTGACCTGCTTCTCCCCTTCAGTTCTATAGCTTCTTAAGAAATTATGGTTATTCTTACACCACATCCTACATTTATTTCCAGCACTACAACTGGAAGAGGAAAGAGAAATGAGACGTACAAACTCACCAGTTACGCAGCAGCTGTTTCTGTAAATCATCATAGCAGCAAGCCCGTAGTTGCAGCGGTCCTGCTTGAATCTGTTGGGAACCAGCATAGCAGCTCCAGAACTATTGGTGTAAACACCTTGTCTAGCATCGTATTGAGAGCCATTTTCTTCATTTTGTGATATAGAACCAATTCTTCCATTGCCAGTTTTATAATGAGATCCAGGCCATTCTGAGTTCAAAATAAGATTTGCTAACAATGGTTGGATGCTGGGTAGCTAAGCGTAACTGAGCACTAAGAATAAATCAACAGATTAGGCAAGATATAGAAGTTTATCCATGATACGTGGCTGTTAAGCATCCAAGTACTTTTGTTGCAACTTCATTACTTGCTGCTAGGAAACAGCACCATTGGTTTCTTCAAACTGCTGGGGACGAGTAATCTACCATGAAAATGGGAGAAATTCCTTGGTCCTTCTATAATCAACTAACTGGAACAAGCACTCGCAGAGTGGGATAAATGAGCAAATATTTCTCTGTCAGGCTGACAGGAAAACATGTAACATGAGGAATTCTTCCCCCATGACTGACTGCAAAACACCCAACTAAAACACACACCAGGCTCTACTGAGACTATTTTTCTCTGCTGCAGTTCCTGTTATTTCCACTAGGGAAGCCTGCAGAGCGACGTCAGAGTAAGATGGTCTGACACCTATATATTCTGATGTAACAGCAAGAAAGGCATTTTGAGCTTGTAATCAGAGGATCCTAACTTTTCTTTTTGCTAGCATCTCTGGACTGTTTTCCTCTTTTTTTTTTTTTTTTTTCCCATAGTCTAGCCCAACTTTTTCAGGTTGCCTTCAGCTTCACTGGGAGTTACTTGAGAATGAAAATAATGTAATTGCTCAGTTGAATAGCAACTGACTGTCCTCAAATGTTCTACACGTGCTTAAAGGTGATTTGAGTAGGATCATTCTCCAATAGTTTAAAACATATGAAAATAACCTTTGAAAACAATCAGACTCCAATTCTCGTGTGTAGAAACCAATAAATGGAACCATGCCCCTGGCTTGTTGAATTGCTTTCTTAGCTCTTCTGTCTCTAGCTACCCTGTTTCCTCTTTCCCCAGTTTTTTTTAGACCTGCCCATGTGGTTTGCACAAGCAGCTGTATCAATACTAATTTGTTGAAAAATGGTTTTACTCAGGTGTTTTTATGTCCGTGACATAGCCAATTTGTAACTGCATGAGCTGCCATGAATAACCAAGGAGATGGCTCTGTATGAGGTGATACTGTTTGATCATTCCTGTGGGAAATAAGTATATCTTTCTGGCATATGTCATTTGTAGCAGTCCTTAGAAAAAAGCAATAAAATAGATGATTTTCCAATAGAAAAACACTTCCCCTGCTGAGACTGTTTAACCTCGGAGCAGAAGAAACAAGGAATGCTGACAATGCTCCGAGGACTGAATGAAGATTGGGAAGAAGTATGTAACTGAAATATTTGTTATGAAGAATCAAGGAGCTGGTTTTTGTTTTCTTTTAAGAACACTCCATATTAGCATATGAGATCAGTTTTAGATAAGCCAAATGTCTAAATGTAGTTGTTGTAGAGCAACAATGTGACTTTGATGTCTAGCTTTGGCTGTGCTGCTTCCATTACTTGGCGTAAACAAAAAAACAATGATCTTTTGCACTTTCTTCACCCCAGAGGCAGAGCAATGGGGCAGCAGCAAATGTCAAAATAGCTGTAACGTAATTCAAATACCTTGCCTTCTGCCAGATAAATTGTTCCTAAATACTTACAGCTTCTCATAGCATCGTGTGGCCTGCTATGGTCTTTTTACACACTTAGTAAATAGCTGCCTATAAAGGAGACCACGTACTTTCTGAGGAACAGCTTCAAAAGGATTTTGTTATGTACACACCACCTTTGCTGCATTAACGAAGTTCTGTTCTTACGTGCACAGTACAGATTCTTGTAAGGTAGTATTAAAAAAGAAATCAAATTTAAAAGCTTGGAAGGGAGTCGGAGATCTGAGCCTAAGAGCCTGAGAACTGGAATCAGTGCAGGTTTCTTAGATGTACTGATTACTTTTATAAAGGTATAACTATTTGTCAGTTAATCCTAAGTGGTGTAATGCTCTTTATATTTTAAGGCTCACCAGCAGAGCAGAAAAGCAGACCGTTTGTTGGCAGCAGGGAAATACGAAGAAGCAATTTCATGTCACAAAAAAGCTGCTGGTAAGTAGGTGTTTCTCACTCTCCAGCTCTTAAAATCAGTTTCTGGAGTTGCATGCTTCATGTAAGTAGAATATCTAGTTACTTGCAAAATTTTTATTCTTAGAATGTGAATTTGGTTTTCAGTCCAGATCAAGCACCCTTTTGGAAACTTTTTTTCTGATATGAGCAGCTGAAGTCAGATGTTTCCAAAATTGTTTTGATTGGGGGTGGTTGTCAATGTGAAGGTAGTTCCTGCCTCAGGAAGAACCCAACAGCTTGTGTCATGCACAAACTGCAGCTGAGGACCTGCTGTAAGCCAGTTTCACTTTACACTTTGTGCTTTCTGCACTGCATTCATAGCTGAAGTTACCTGCTTTCTCTGTTGATACAGGAAGTAGATTTTTTGTTTTAAATTTTCTTCCTTCCCTTTCCTAATGCCAGAATCAAGGCAGCTAAGAACAGGTGATGACCTCAGCTTTCCCAGAACTCAAGCAAAACAGCAGATTGCATCGCAGGCCTTGACACTGCGATTACCAGCCTCTCATAAGTGAGACTTTGGGCATTGACCTGTCCATTTCACTAGTCATGATTAATTATTTGTTTTGGAGTCCGTCAGCTATCTGACAGCACAGCAACTGCTTGGCAGAAGAAGAAAGAGGAGGTCTTAATTGGTGCCACAAGTAGGACATTTCCAGTGACAGGGCTTGTGTGGAGACAGAATAAGTGGCTGCTCTCAACACCGTAGCCTAGATACCAGGCGTTCTCACTTCCCTTTCATAAATACTAAAAAACCCCGTAAAATGAGAAACTGATTGTTTCTTTAGTATTTATGAATACTCAGAGCAATGAGACATAGCACTTACATTTAATATGCAGGCTCTTCTTTTCGGTTTCCTTTGCTTCATATATCAAGACAAAAACCGAGAAATGCATTGAGTGTTTCTTGCTTTTCTTCGTCTTACATCCTTCCAAATTTGGTTAAGAATTTCCTATACCTTGTCAGTTTCAGCACTAGGAAGATATGCTCAAAGTCTAAAGTGCTGCTCTGACCCTAAGCCATCATGTTTTCTGGTTTGGAGGGGAAGTTGGTGAAAAAAATGGGCAACTAACGACTATATGTCTTCATCAAGAATATAATTAAAAAGCATGACTTCATAATGCTGGTGTGCCATGGGCAAGAGGATTTTACTTACCACATTTTTGTCTTAAAATGCTTGTGTGTTAAAAGTCTGGTCCCTAGCTATGTTTCTTCTCTTTACGAGGAAGTTGTTCTTCTAGGACATTTCTGGCAATGGCTGCTGTCCTCCTCTGAAAAAACAGCTGGAACAACCTGAGCCAACAGGATGCCATGGGAAGGGTGTAGCATGTATTACATGATATTACAGTAATTTCTTCAGACTTCTGAAAACCAGCAGGTGTTTCCAGCCACTGTAATGTGGTAAATACTTGGCCTCTGGACTGCTGCTTTTATGTGGGGATTCAGAATACAGACGATCTGAAGTCTTTGCTTACCTTTTATGGAAGCATTCTATTTTTTTTAACCCTGTCCTGTCTATCAATTTTCTCTCTGCAGCATACCTTACAGATGCTATGAAGCTGACCCAGTCAGAACAGGTGAGACCAAAGTGGAGCACATGCCAGAATCAGCCGTAACTCTGTTATGTGTCATGTTGTGCCCTGACTGATCATAGCTCTCTTGGGTGGTAGATTCTGCATAGTTTTCTGAGCCCGTGGCAACTCCACCAGGAGTTTTAGAAGTGCAGTGATGCTCATCTTCCTTGAGAGTTTTGCCAAGCTTACGTGGAACAGGGACGAGAGACCTACTAACCCATCCAAGGGTTCTCCAGCAATCGTTTCTAGTCTGCGAGGCACCTTCAAGTAGATGATAAAACATACTTAACTTTTGCCATGAGGCACTGAGGCTGTCTTTCTCAGACACAAAGCTGAATGTCTCATCTACAGTCTGCAATTTTGGTTTTATTCCTCCTGACTGGGGGATCTCCAGAACAACAGCCCTGCAAATTATCCGTGAAGGCAGTAGTGTAGTCTGCTCAGCACTTTTATAGCAGCAGGCTTTGAGTTTAGCCAGAATTATCAAAAATTAACCCTTGGAGATCAGACATCTGCCTTTCCTCCAAAGGGTCATTCTTGTAGAAATGTGGTAGCCTCTTAGCCACGTGGTTCCTGTGAGTTGTTAACAACCATGCCACCCCCTTCATTAAATATGGTTGAATCATTTGGGACCATATCTGGCCTTGGAGCACTTTCTGCTTAGTGTTGAGTGTTACTAATATGACATCTACCCAGATACCATCACAGAAGCGTACAGATAGTTTGTATTATTTAGCTGAAGGGCATGTCAAGTGAATCTCTTCCTTCCTGGTGTTAGTTGTAGGTTAGTTAAGCTCCTAATGCCTTTGCTCAGAGATGTTGTAGCCTGGTCAGTGACTTCAACAAACAAACAAACAGCTCAAATGTTAACTCACTCCTTTGCCAGAAATTTGAGTGACATACCTGAATCTGTTGCACTGGACAAGCAGAGAGCACTTCTTGTTGTATTTAGTATCTGAATAACAAAAGTTCATCCCCTTCCCTTGGGCTTGCTCTGATGCAACTTTTGTAAATATTTACATGCATCTAACTTGACATGTGTGAATATTGACGTGGGATTAGGGAACACCAATTAAATTGTTTCATCTCGTTCTTACTCAGGCTCAGCTATCACTGGAATTACAAAGGGATAGTCACATGAAACAGTTACTGCTCATCCAGGAGAGGTGGAAAAGGGCAAAGAGGGAGGAAAAGCTGAAAGCCCAGCAGAATGCTGACAAGGAAATAGCTGCACATCTTCAGACTTCTTATAAGCCATCTGCTGAAGACTCTGATGATCAAAACGTATTGGTTCCTGTTACTCAGAAATACAGCCCTTCCACAGAGAAACATCCACAGGATATTCCGGGTGTCTTTGACAGGGACCCAGATACACTGTTATTTCTGCTTCAGAAAAAAAAGGAGCCGGTGGAAGCGTGTATTGGGAGTAAAGCTCCAAAAGATGACAAAACAATAATAGAAGAGCAGGCAACCAAAATTGCAGATTTGAAACGCCACATAGAATTTCTTGTAGCCGAGAATGAGAGATTAAGGAGAGAGAATAAGCACTTAAAAGCTGAAAGAGCTAGACTCCAAAAATCTCCAGTAGACAAGGAGCTGGATGTAGATGCTGACTTTGTTGAGAAGTCAGAGTTGTGGGGTCTGCAGCAACACTCAGAAGCCACTTCTTCAGCTGCAACTTGGCAGAAGTTTGCAACAACCACTGGGAAGGCAAAGGACATTCCAATACCGAACCTCCCCCCACTGGACATCCCGTCCCCTGAACTGCCTCTGCTGGAACTCTCCGAAGATATACTGAAAGGACTGATGAATAGTTAAAAACAAGGAAGAGTGCTCAATGTAGTTACCCAAACTTAAGAAAAGGGAAAACCACCAGGACAATGGTGATCTGAGGGCAGATATATCTAACACAATCCTACTGTTGGAGAAAAGGCATTAAAGCAACTTTGTTACTGTGAAATACACATCATATTCTACTTCATAGTAAAGGTACCATAATGGGTATAAGATGGCAAGCTCTTTAGTCTTTCTCCCAGTGTTTCAAACCAAATGACTGCCTGGAGAATGTTTCAAGTAACACAATCCTTCAGGATTTTAAAGTATGCTATATGTAATAGTTACCTATGATGCCGTAAGTGATGGCGCAGAACCTAACTGTTATGGTTGCCAGTTGGCCGCCACTTCATAATGAAAAATGCTTTCTAGCATGAATTTAAACTGTGCATTTCATTATGCATAACTTTGTTAATTCAGATACAGTGCAATTTATACACCTCCTAGATGGATTTATGTGCCACGCTCTATACTCCTGACCACATTAACCTCAAGTCAGGAGAGATTTTAATTTCCATTCTATGAAGGAACTAACTTATTAGTTCTGTTGACGAGGTTTTTTTTTTTTTTGATTATCTGTTTACATAATTAATCAGGGTGCGTTGAATCTAGCTATTGGTTTCTGTATAAAGTGACATTGTTTAAAAAAGAAAAATCTATACTTAAAGAAAAATACCCTTTTTGTTTTCAGTGATGCATGAATGGAAGTAATTCTAGCTGGCAGTATTTGATCAAAATAGAAATTGTTTACAGCTTAACCTGATTCAAAAAGGATATGAAAATAAAAAAAGTGTTTTGACACTACACGTGTGTTAAATCTCTTACAAATGTTGCAGAGTGTAAAGAACAGATCAATATTTATACTAACAGCATTAGTACACACTTGTAGCTGAACTTCCATGTTCATTATCCCACAAGTATGGGAAAGCTGGGGTGAATCAGAGGGCCTTGTCTACACGTGAAGTGACCTGTTAATAGCTGGCTTCTAACACCTATGGCACGCTGAAGGAAGCAGCAGCACTATAGTTCTGCTGGTGGACAGGCCACCCGGAGCTGAACAAAGGGCCCCAGGAGAGCGGTGCACACCCTCTCAGGGTTTTGGTTTGGGGTGGTGCAGCCCTTCTCAGCCTGTGCCCTGCCCCAGCCCTGCACAGTGTCACCTGAGCCCAGGCTTGGCTTTCCCCAGAGGGGCAATGGGGAGGTTGCAATGTGTCGTGAAGGCATTAGTTAATTTTTGCTGTTAGTGATTAATGAAAAATGTTTGTTCCAAGCTACCAAATTTTAAGTTATTGTGCTGTTACAAGGTGAGCTTGCTTTCGAAGGGTATATTTTTCTTCCAGAATAGATGTAGCAAGAATACCTTACTGCTGTGCATTCTCCCTTTATATACCTGGCATCTCCTGTGCTTGCTTGAAGGGAAGCGGGGAGTGGGGGCTAGAAAAAAGCCTATGGAAACAAAGTTATGACAAGTTGATTAGAGAAGGTCCCTTGTGATGAATTGGTGAACGAAACTAATTTTGTTTGGGGAAAAAAAAAATTATTTTTCAGTTGTAGCAGTTTAGCATCTGGTCCTATAGAACAGCTGTGGTGAGGTAACCTGTTCCAGGTCAGGCCAGGCTCACTGCTCCCACAAAAGAGAAGCTACATTCTCCACTGTCACTTGCCTGGCTGGCTGTTACAGGTTACGAGGCAGTGGAGCGTAGTGTTTCTAGTCATATAAAGAAAGCAAAGAAAATGTGGGGGGGTAGGGGAATTGCAAGCACTACCTTCTGTTTTTGAGATTAATCTCTCTTGTCACTTATAGCTGCATAAACAAAACAGCAGATCTGAAGGAAGCTGCTTCTCGGTAGGAAGGCAGCCGAGTAGGGGCAAAACTCCACGCTGCGACATTTGAAAATGCTGGTCAAACTTTTCTCTCTCCTGCCACACAAATGTTTGTTTGTACTTGCAGTCTGCCTACTCAATAAATGACTGCTACCGAAATCCAACTCCGGGCAGCATGGTTAGCACGAGAGTTTCTCACTCCCATGAGGGATGTGGAAAGGAAAACACTGCAATGTTCCCTTCGGTAGGATGGGAGGACAGCGCTGCAGTGTAAGTGCTGCTGGTGCTACTGCCAGCGTCCCAGAGGCCCCCACGAAGGCGCTGTGGCGTGCTCAGTACCTCTGTAGTACAGAGACAGTCCTAGAGCTAGAGCAGGCAATACTGGTAAAGAGTCAGCCAGTGGGTGGGCTGGTGAACAGCGCAGGTGCTCCTGCCGAGAGGAGAGCCCTGCCACTGCCAGCCTCTTCTTTCCCTCCCTTCCGTGCTGCAGCACCACCAGCCAGCCATGAAGCCTGCAGAGAGAGAGGCGGGTGGGAGCGAGTGGGAACACCCCTGTCAGCAGCAGCATGGGACATTCATAAAACGTCCTACAGCTGAGAGCCCACTGAATAGTGACTTCTCAGTATAAAATTCTTTACATTCCAGGGAAAAAGCAAAGCGTATTAAATAAGGTGAAACATTTTAATTTTTCCAAGTAAGGAATTCTTTAGTCTGAATCCAGAGCTAAGCAATTACATAGTCCATTTAATGAAAGATTGCACAGAGAATAGTCACAAGAGGACAAGTTCTATAGGTAGATAGCGATAAATCTAATGAAATTTCTCTCTGATGTCTGTCAGCAATTGGTTTATAGCCCAACAGTTTAGAACTGTTTTAAATGATTTTTGCCTTTCAGCTTGTTGGAGTTCTGGCATCCTGAGGTGATAAAAAGAAACTCTTGGTTTTCCTTCCCAGCACCTCTGGTTTAGCTGGCGTTGTGGGTTACCCACTCTTTCCACATTCCCTTCCTGCCGCCGAGCGCTATTTTTTATTCCCTTTCCTCCACACGATGGAGCAGCGCGGCCGCGGGACGGCTGTGACCGTGGCGCCGCTGTCCCACCGCGGGGCGTTTGGTGGCCCCCGGCCGCCACCTGCTGGAACCCGGCGCCTGGCTCGGCTCCCGCCCAACACAGCCCCCCCTTCCTCTGGTAGGGTCTCTTCTTGCCGTCAGTGCACTAACCCGAGCCTTTCCAGAATACGGAGAAGGTGCAGTGTACGATTACTACGCCGCAAGCAAGTGGGTTTGCACGAACTATAGCAGCAACAGCCATGTGGCAAGTTATCAGTGGTCACACAGTGTGTAATTGAGGCCTGGCACAGTACGTGGAAAGATTCCCATAGGCAGCAAGTCTCATCTGTATTGTTTTATACTGGACAGAACTAAACAATTTTGTGGTCCGTTATTTCAAAGTGTCTCACCAAGAACCAATTTTAAACATGTCCAGACACTGACTTCTATTCATAGACTTTGCTTTACCACAGAAACCACCCTTGTCTTGAAACACAGAAATATTATCTCTGTTGAATACAGCCAACATATGCTTTGCAAAAAGAAATGGTAATTACCCAGTCTCTGGCTGTATCTGAACAGAAGGAGAAACCAAAGAAAGGCAACTGGGAAACAGTGTGGAATCTCCCGAGAATAAAATCTGCAGACTGCACCACCAGTTGCTACTTACCATGGCAGCTAAAACCAGAATACAGAAGTGCTGGGGTTTACATTTGGGTTTTACTTAAAGGGAAAAGAGGCTCTTGTGACCTCTTGCATTGAGAGAGTTTCCGTTTTCAGGAATGCTGGCCTTGAACTCCTTCCTACTCTCCTGTCAGCAGCAGCTGCTTAGCCCCTGGCGGTTCCCGTTGGCCTGCGTTCAGTGGTGTAGAGAGCACCTCATCCAGGCTCCCTTTCCCAAGAAGGGTTTGACCAGATGCTCTTTTGAGGTCCATTCCAACCTGGGCTGTTCTATGTTCTACAAGAGCAGGCTCACTGGGAAAATAGATGGAGAAAAGTACAGCCACAACAGCTGATAAAATCCTGTACTGAATCAGTCTAAAGAGGAAGTAGAAAAAAATCAGTAGGTCAAACTGTTCAAAAGCAATCAGAGTGGTAGTGTGGCTGTCACGAATGAGGACAGTATTTGTCAGGCTCAAGCAGTAAGCTTGAGTATGTGGGCCATGGAGTTCAACTGTATAAGAGGAAGCTCAGTGCTCCCTACAAACTCAGAGCTACGGCCATCTTTTCCTCCAACTCCTTTCTCTCCCATGTTTGTTCCACCAGAAGCAACCTAAACTTATCCAGGCTTTTTGTCTTGTAATCATCTGAAGTGTTTCCTCAGGCCCATTTGCTGCAGGAATTAAGGTATTACTGAGATCAAACAATGCGAAATCCTTAGAGCTGTGAAAATACAGGATTTCCTGCCTCGGAGCTACTAAACCCTACTCTTTAATTCCACTGAGGAAGCACAGAGCTATGATAAAATCAGATGCCTAGGGAGTGGGAAAAGGAATGGGCATCTGTGTCAGGGATATATTGTATTGGTATGGTCAGAAAGTACCAGAAATGTTCACTGTGAAGCGTAACAGTAAAAATCTTTCAGAATACCACTTAGCTTTAGAAGGGCCCACGTTTAAAATGCAACTGTTTGCACGCAACACATCACGTAAAACATATCTTCAATTCACTATGAGGCAAGATTTTCCTACCAGCTATATATAGATCGTAACTTCCTTTTCAGAACCTACGACAACAAATGAAAAAAGTACAGAGGTTAGCTGGTGTGTGCTGCTAACACTACAGATTGTTTGCTCCTTCGTCAGACTGTCCTAGGCCACCCTGCTGAGATGGAAAGAAAGGAACATGGTAGTGGACACAACATCGGAGGAGCCCCCATGCCACGGAGCGCTCCCCTGCCCACCTGGGGCGCACGTATCCTGGGAACGCAAAGGGGGAGAGGACGAGCGGCACTTGCTAAGAATGGCGGAAAGTGGGAACACAGTGGAGAGCTGGGGGTTAGAAGGGGAAAGTGCAGCAAAGCCTTAGTCCAGGAGTCTCAACAGGGAGACACAGATGTAGGGGAGAGCACAAACATCCTTCTCAGAAAAGCCACAGAACAGGGCCTTGGTGGCTGTGGAAGGAGGAAGGAAGGGAAATTCCCAGTTACAGGCATGGGGTGAGGAAGTCTGCCAGCTGTGAGAGCAGGAGAGGGCTTGACAGGATGTCAAGGGGGAGGGTATGAACAAAATTACCACCTACTGAAAAGGTCAGAGAGCATGAGAACGTCGTGCTGATCAGATGGGGGTCTAGCTTACACACACTGGCCTGAGCAATTTCTGTGAAGCTGGAAGAGTAAAATAAATAGATTTAAAAATCAGATTGTTTTAACTCCCCGCATCTGGTCTGCATAACAGGGACCAAGGTTTCACTGCCAGCAATTCCAGCAACCCAGTGACTTGTTTCAGCTAAACCATATACACAGTCATCCATGCATGCTGAAATACCTCAGGTTGTAGCAGCCTCACTTTATTCTTTGCCAAGTGCTTATTCTTTTTTAGTTACCTCTGCAGTTACAACAGGAACAAAATTGCTGCGGTCACTTACTGTACAGCAGCACAGTGCAAGGAGATGATGATAGGAGCTGGAAAGGGCTGAGGGAGGAGGGTCTGTGTGGAGAGCAGGGCTTGCCATTTTGATATCTGAGATCCAAGCTTCTGAAGGACAGAAAGAGAGGAAGAGTTTCATGGAGAGTACAGCAGATCAAGACAGAGCATGGTCTCTACAGGAACGTAGCAGATGACAACACGGTACTTCATGCTCTTGCTCTAGATGTTGACAGTGTTCCTGCAATCAAACAGCTTGAGCTGATCTCATCGAATACTTGTGACTACATTAAAGTAGTTGAGATTGTAGACCAGAAAACCTGAAGGAAAGGAATGGAACATGGGAAAGACATGCCCAGAACATGGAAGCAGGCAAGAGGGAAAAACTAACCCGAAAACAAAACACCTCCCCACAGACCCCTTTAGTCTCAGACATGAGCTATGAAAATCTCAGGTCATACTGGCAGCAAGCCCACCGCCAGCCCGACTTCCCGCTCCCATTAGGGGAGCAGGGAGTTCCGCTTCATTGGGATGGAACCAGAAACCTTAAGACACTGAATAAGCTGGATTTGGTACATCAAGTACTTAAAAAACATGGATTTTTTTGCCTCTTTTAGCAGTATTTGGAATAGTTGTTACCTTTAACAACTTCTTGTGGTCTGCTAATGCATGCAGCATGCAGGCGTTCTGAGCTGACAATAAATGCTTTACAGCGCTCCCTGTCACGCTCGGCTTGTTCCATAATTTCCTTGTTTGCTCCCTGTTGGCTGCTTCTCCTCCCACCAGTTACTGGGAAACGCTGTCATTGTTGCAGGCAGGTTATGATGCCGTCCCAACCTCAAGTACAGCAACTCCCAAAGCAATTTGCAAAATGCATCAGGTTGTGTTTTATGCATTGCAAATCCATACCCATTAATCACAAAAATGTAAAACTATACGTCTGGTTTAACTATGGTATCAAGTTACTGTAGATAAACTCTGCCAAATGGGTCAAGCGCAGAGCTAAGCTTTGTAGTCACTACAGTGAAACCCTCGTTATGCAAACTGATTCATCAATTTATCTTTGCTACAGAAGCAGTGAAGATCTACTCACCCCAGTGACTGCAGCGTGCCAGCCCACACTGCCTCTCCAAAACAAGACTTCTTGTCTTAAAATCCTGTCCGTCCTTTTTGGGAGGAGTCTTGCTCCTTAACCATCCATTTTATCCACAACGCTTCTGCAGGATTCGTCAGCAAAGGTGGCAGCAAAAAGGTCACAAAGGAAGAACTTTGGTATCACACTTGGAAACAGAAATTAGCCTCTGCTCAGAGACAACGCTGGTTACCACCTGAGCCCCTTGAACAAGAGACACCCCAGCCAGCACAAGGAGCAGGCTGTGAGGACACCCACGGCCCAGGCCTGGACAACTGTAGGAAAAAACCCCAAGGCAGAGTGGGGTGTGACCATTTGCAGCAGGAATGCAAATTTTAACAGCTTCAAGAAATTTCACAAATGTTAAAAGCACCTCATCAAAACTCAGTTTGAGGGGAAAAACACTTACTTGACTAAAATTTACTCATTTTACTGAACCGTGAAGAAAAAAAAAAAAAGTCCGTGCGACTGAGGTCCACTTACCACGAAGCAAACGCACGCTGGCAGGTTCTGCACCCTCCGGCCCCGCTCCAGCCGCGTGCTCCGCGAAGGGAGACGCTGCCCGAACTGGGGACAAAGCTGAGCGTCAACTGCCAAGCACAGCAGCCTTAACCCCAAAGCATTTCTCTGCAACTTCATATCCATTCCAAGTTTTCAAACCAAATGAATTAAGAACTTCGCTGCTGGAACTGGAAATTGCTTTTGTGTATCATTATTTCTTAAGATAATTCATATGGGGTTTTTTTTTGTTGTTTTGTTGGGGTTTTTTTGTGACCAAGCACCTGATCAGACTTTGTCAGACGGGGAGCAGGACCCAGGCTAGTTACCATCCCCTTTTGGACACGTCATGATCGAGCCAACTGCTGCACAGAACATCTGGTATCAAATTTAAATATTTGAGTAGTTTTAATAACTTAAATCTATGTCCATTTTAACCTTTCAAACTAACTCCAAGAACTGGAATCCTGCTCAATAGTCGAACACTTATTATTAAATAGATAGGCGTATTTTTTTTAAAAAAAATTCTTTGGTATTATTTGAACTGTAAAAAGCCAAGATGCTGTGAAAAAAAATTGTTCCATACAGAATCCTTCTCCCCTTCACCGAAAGCAAGGGTTGGATTATTAAAGACAGAACATAAATGACGTTTACACTGTTTTATTTTTGAGAAGCTCGCTCTGGCTCAGCCATTTGAGCTGTGCTCCAGCACCTCTCCACGCAGTTCTGTGTCACACCCGGAGGGGGCAGAGCGGTGCACACAATACGAGAGATTTTTTTTGCCATCGCTGAGAACCGAGGCTGTGGCTGCCACACGTGGGCCACAAACAAAAAACAAACACAAGACAACGTTTGATAAAGTCATTTTAATGGAAAATGTAAAACCCCTTTCAACTTCAATGTACAAAGCATGTGTAACACTTGCACTTTTAACAAATTAAAGCAAGCCAATGTTTTAAAAAAATACATCATTGAATGTATATATGTATATATTTACATAGCATATTAAGTTTAATATTTAGCTTTAAAAGTTCACATAAATTTTACCAAAATGAGACAATTTTTAAATAAATTACACCTTTTGAAAACGTTTAATTGTACACTGAATAGCTTCAATAAAATACTGAAGTGTCTGTATTTAATATCTACTTTATATACTTTATATTTTACAAAGTTTACAATTATTTGGCAGTAATTTTCAGATTATGACATGACTGCTGTGCGGACTCAGCAAGATCCCAAACGCAGGCAATAGCTGGTGTTTGTGTCCTACTCTCACAGTAACTGTCTCAATGTAGTGAAAAATATCTGAATTATTTTAGCAAACTGTACAGGTCACATTTACATTTGATCAACAATAAAGCATAGAATTTTGTGGTTTTTTTATCCAAAAATAAATACATCATCTTAAATTTTTGACATTTCACAAACTTCATGTACATTATAATACAGGGCAGCAGAATGCTGCTGAATCGTTCGCAAGTCTAGCATGTAATCACAGTGGCTGTGATATGAAGCTCTACTGTTGCAGTGTCATTAACAAGTAAATACAATGACTATGTATTCTTGGCACTGATGGTTTGTGAAGCTTAAATTAGTGTGTACACTGTTCATACATTAGGAAAAATAATCTCCGTCTGATGTTAACACAAAGCAGAGCGCTTAGTTGTCATCCATATCTTCCATTTCACCTTCATGAATCTTCAAAGCTCTCACCATTTCTTTCACCGCGTGATACAAGATATTTTTAACCTGCAAGAACATCAGACAGATTTTAGGGAAGCCTGCAACTAAGGAACTCTGCACAGTAACTGCGTTTAGGAGGGAGCCCTAGAGCCTAGTGGATGAAAAAAAGGGAAAGCTACATTAAGCCCGTGCAAAAGGAAATCACCTTTTTGCACATTTTAAAATGTAACCTAGAATAAATAAACCCAGCAACTCAAGGGAGAATCCTTCACACTCCTGTCGTTCATGCTGCTGCTCATTGTTATTCTGTGTGAACGGCAGCAAGGAAGTAGCTCCACACACTGCTCCGCATTTCAATGAGCCTGAGCACGCCCGGCCTCCCCAACAGCTTCCAGAGCAGAATTCATTTCCTACCTGCAGTTTATCATCATAATTGATTTCTTCCTTTGACAGCCTCAGCTCCTGTGTTAAGTGAAATGACTGCACAAGATGTTCTGGAGACACAAAGTCTTCGGTTACTTGAACGCAGCTGTGGAAATTTTGCACCTACCCAAAATAAAAAGAACAGACTGATAATTAGTATTCAGGGTTATACCTTGGCAGAGACTCCTGAGAAAAGAGTGGGCCTTGAAACCTCTTAAACCACAGGCTTATCAGACTAAAGGGCGCCTTTATCCATTTTATGTAGAGACCAATTAAGTGTATTTGACTTATCTAAGTCAGCTTCTGGCAAAAGGCACACTTTGAACAACGCACATCTGCCTGTGCCCCACTGCTGCTTCTTCCAGCAGTCGGCTGACATTAATCCAACACACTCAGATGTGTTATTCCACCTTTTACCAGCGTGCAGGCACCGCTGCTGCGCAGCCGATTCCGCAGCGCCGGGCAGGGGCCGCAGCCCTGCTCAACAGCAGCCTCGCCCCGCGGGACCCGGCTCCTCGGGTGCTGCAGACACGCTGGAAGCTTGCGCTCTGCCAGGCACAACTTGCCACATCCACTGAAAAGTAATTACTGGTGGAAATATTTAAAAGGGAAATTAAAAGAAAACATGAACAAAGGGCCAGGTTCAGAAGGAAGGGGGGAGGAAGTTCTTTTTTTCTCTAAGCACTTCTTCTTACTGATAAGAGGTAAATACTGAGAGAAATGGACACCATGTTCTGCCACCCAGGTCATACCTGGAGGACTGAGGAAAGGAGAAAATGTTTCCTGGTTATATGACCTGGACTACCAATTCCTGTTTGTCCTTTTCAGAAACACATAGCACCAGGTTTTCATCCCTAAACTCTTAACAAATTACACTGTTTCTTCAGTAAATAAAAAACCTCATTTCCCCAAATTCCAGCAACTGTTGATGAAGTTGTGCAACGTTAATTCGGCAAACTTAGAGAGCCTGGGTGGTGAGGAGGGAGCGAGCGCCTTTGCCATTCCAGCAACAAACAGTCCCACCCTGATCAGTGCTGATGAAGATCTGCATATTTGAAGCTCAAGCCTAGCTACATCTGGAGGTTTTTAATGCATATTCTAAGATTTCCATTGCGATAGCTGACATTCAAAAAACCTTTGGGGCCTACACAGTTGAGGACACGGCACTTCATTTAAAAATTATTTTCTTCTCCAAAACCACCGTCCGCATCTGATTTTATAAGGTAGCCTGCCCCTCCACAGGCAAAATCCCAGAGGATAACCCCAGCTCAACACTAGCATTACACGCAGGGTTTCTGCAACCATCAAGGACAAAGCACCGCTGTTCCCTCCTGCTAATTAACCAAACAAAAAAAAGGCTGGAGACAAAAGAGAGGTTTGTTGGTGCCACACAATCTGCAAACAGCAGAAAGCCAGGAGCAAGGGAACAGCTGCAGAAGTGCCCCTGCGAGCGACATCCCCACCAGTGCTCGGGCACTTCCTAGAACCCCGGTTGCAGCGTCCCTGGGCTGTGGGGCCGCGCCCCCTCCTTCGCAGGCTTCTCACCTGCTTCAGGTCTCTGCCTGCCCTTGTTTTCCTTTCCAGCCCACGCACATTCCACACCCCTCTTGTACTTTCTCCTCACTGAGACAAGGTTTTATGGATTTCCCCCTCTCCCTCCACTGCAAAACAGGCAACATTCATTGCCCTCAGACGTTTCGCTCTGCTGGGCCTTGAGCCTCCTTCCCGTCTCGCGGGGCCTGCCCTGTCCCTGCACAGGCCTCTGCAGGGAGGTAGATTCTACCCACCCGCTCGGGTACTGCACATGGGAATGCCCTGCTGACAACCCACAGGCAGTTCCATTTATAGTATTTATAGCAGAAGCTGACGATGACACACACAAACAAGTATGTTTAGCAACGATTCTCCTGAGGCTGTGGAGCAAGGACTCCAGCACTCCCACGACCGTGCCAGCGCCACCTCAACCCAGAGAACAGCTCTGCCCCAGCCCACGCCAGGCAGAGGTTTTCTAGCAGAGCCTGGGAGGCGGGTGGAGCATCAGAAAAGCCTCAGAATCCAGACAGGGAAAGGTGAGTAGGCAGGGAGGAAAGGGCCATCCATCCTCACAGCCACAGCTCCTCACCACACCGCACGCCGCCGTCTCCCTCCTGGCCTCACACTCACGATCATCCATTTCCCGAGCGGCTTCGCTGGGGGCAGCTGCTCAGCCCAGCAGCTCTGCACATGCAGCTCCCAGACCTTTATCTCACATCCCTATCGCAGCACTGCCAGGATGTCGCATTACCTCCAGCGTGGTATTTTACAATATACAAACCTGCTGCTAAATCAAGATAATATCACCATAAACCAACACTACAATAACCTGTTCTACTATGAACAAGTTTTGCATGTAGCCTAAACGCCTCATTTCCATCGCCGACTCAAATCTATCGCTAAAATATTTTACAAATTTGGGAGTCAGTGAATTTAAACCAAGGAGGATATTCCCAGAGGATCGCCCAGAGCGGAGCAGCAGGAAGAGTGAATTGTTCAAAAGAACAGCAAAAACTTTTTTAGCTGACGAAGTTCCCACAGAGAGCTGAGCGGTCAATGTTACAAGTGCCAGAGAGACAACAAGGTTGTCTCAAAGTTGGCAACGCAGGGGAAACTTCTGAGCTCCCTACTTGTACAGCCAAGACGAAAGGAGATACAATCCTACAGCGCATCACTCTTGATACATTCAAGGAAGCATCTGCAGAGAAGACCAGTCTAACGCTGTATCTATTTCTGGTTTCCCCCTGAAAGAGCAACTCCCACCACACAGCTACTCCGACCGTCACAGCTCACAGGGGAGGCTCTCCCTCCCCACCACAGAACAGTTTGACTTTGCCTACTGAAATCGTCTGTGAGTGGGATGCAACTGCTGTCTGCAAGTACACAGGGAGGAGGGAGAAACCTGGCAAGTAAGAGGAACGCTTTACGCTGCCATAAGATATTAAGCATAAGCTATTTTATAAGGTAGACATGAATCCACAGAAGCTGGAGGGGGAGTGGGGGAGAAATACAAAGAAACACAACCGCCTCCGTAGCAGAACAGTGACACTCTAGACCAGCACACCAGAAGCAGCAGTGTGACAACAATTCTAACTGGCTCCAAGACAGAAGCATCTGAGCTATGTTATGCAGTGACCACAGAGAGCTGGGCTCCCTAACTCCATCTCTCAGCCTGATTTCTTCTGCTCTACATCACTATTATAATGAGCAAATAAAAATGTTAATTTACCACCAAATTTAGTATCAAATCTCATCCAGTTTTAATTACTAAAGTTTCATGATGTGCATGTAAATCTGAAACACTTAACATGTAAACTTAACCTGGTACGTGTTCTTGTTCTTATTTTTAAGCCTTTAAATGTGCTTTGTACATACGAAGTGTTGGTGCTGATCCCCAAGGTCAGTATTTATGCATCCTTATATAGAGAGTACTATACATGTACATGAAAGAACACGATGCTTTCATTTCCTCCTACGTGGCAGATTCACAGGAACTTCTTACTGAAGATGAAAAGGTTCTCAGCTTCACCCACTAAGGTTTAAAAACACCACGTTATTAACTCCTTGGTGCCAGAAGCTACAACATTACCACTTCAAAAGCAATCTGGAGTTTAAAGCGAAGGAGATAAAAGATAAGAGGGGTCTTATTTTTGGTCCTTAAATCTATGAACTGCAGGGAAGTGTGGAATATTCCCACTACTACATGTTTTATATTCTGTATGCCTTTATATAATGCTGTGTGCTATACAAAACAGATTTCCCAGTATGTTTGCTATTTTCTGTGTATTCCCTTTTCACTCTTGTATCTGGAATATTTCCCCTGTTTTGAAAGATCAGAGTCAGGTTACTGGAGGATGCAATACAAATCTTGCCGACTCTGGGAGTCCTAAAAGAGCCAAGAATAGCATTGATGCCAGACATTCACCTTTGTGAAGGAACATCAAGCCCTGGAGACATGGTACAGGCAAATGCAACCTACAACATCCTAAGATTTGGTCAATTTTTTTTTCTTTCTTTTGCCAGAAAGTAAATCATAACACACCACCATGTGAAACCCATCCAAACACTCACTGGAATGACAAAGGAGTCTAGTCTGGGTAATGTACCTGTTGCTTTCAATGCCCCAGCAGCTGACACAGCCAGCAGACAGTTTAGAGACATAACACCTGTCATCACTACAACCCAGTCATTTTTTTTCCACAGAGAAAATCCTACTGCCCTGGTCACGGTGACATGGTAAGCCATTGCTTCCTCTCTGCCCAGAAGAGGCAGCAGTTGGAAGCTGATCTGGAGATCAGAAACCAAATAGCATCTTCTTCAGAAAGGCCTGGCCTTACTTGAACCCCGGTAGAGATCAATGATAAATCTTTAACAGCAAGATGGTTTACAAGCCCTACAGCAGGGCGGGGATGTTCCTCATGCCTAATGTCAGCTACCTAATTAGTGGTGTCTGACAGCTGGCACGACAGCAAGAACGTAGATTCCATTTCCTGTTGGCACAGGAAAAGGTTCATGAAGCAATGAAATAAATAAAACTGGAACCGCCAAAAAATCATGTCTAAACGATTGCGCTCTCCTCTTCTCTTCACCAAGGACAAAGTCCTTGCAAACAGTGAGAAGGAAAAAAGCCACCAAAGAAAATGAAGTAACAAACCCAGTGTGCCAGGAGAAGACTGAAACTTGCCATACAAATTCATATTGTTTCTCCAGAACTGCTCTACAGGTAGTACTTTTTATTATATTACAATTAAGGAAATTAAAGAATTAAATCAGCCCAGCTGCTGCACAGGTGATATCACTCTTTCTGATGGTAAGAAAAGCTGCTCAAGAGACAGTGCCGACTCCTGGTGACTAATGAACCTTCTGAGTAAAAAGAACTTTTTAGATTTTTACAGTGTCTCTTTTTACAGTCAGGATAAAAACAGTAACACCTGACACCCAGATATTTTTATGTGTTCGGGTGGCTCTCCCCGTCTCTCTGGGGCCAACTTTTCATTTCTAAGAAAAAAAAATACTAACCTGACTAACTAACTAACAGATGTACCTTACTATACATTCCTATACACTAACAGCTACCAATAAGGAAAAAAAAAAACCAAAACCTAATGTGAGTGAGTACAGGTTTAGTTACACCTTTGGAAAAAATAAGTTCTTTTATTGTATTTATGTTATTTAATCCTGTGTGTTTTTACACAGATGCATATTACCTGATGAAGCGCTCCTGCCGGTAGAATAATAGCATCACCAAGAAACTGAATAATGGTACAGGTTTTTACTCCGTATTCTTCAAGAAGTCTTTGGCGAAGTTTCTTGTTCACATACCAACTCTGATCACGTATTGGATCATGCTCTGGTAAAACTTCTAAGCCTTGCTCTTTTGCTATCTGTAAATACAGAGAAGATCCCAAGTCACTTTCTGAAGTAGTTGAACCTTTTGCTGCTAAATTGTAAGTACACCTAACTTATAAAGCAACACACTACTGTGTTCCCAGTACCAGAAGGGAATTTTAGTCAGTGATTCAAAGAACCTCAAAGGAATTGGGAAGTCCCACTGAACTGAAGACATCAGCTGAACTCCCACTCCAAAACATAAGAGCTTTAAAGAACTTGGCACAATAATTTAATTTATTAATAAGCAACACACTCTCTGTATGACTTTCATCAAGAAAATAAAATATCACCTCAAGAGTTCCTATGCTGCCAACTACTCAAGTTTATAGACTTTAGTTTTGTCACAGACATGCAATACTACAACCTTAGCTCAGGAAAAAAAGCAGCAGATATAACTAGGGGTCACATGGTCCTGGGAACCTGCTCTATGTGACTCTGCTTGAGCTGGACAAAAGGACCTCAGGAGGTTCCCTTCCAATCACAACTAGCCTGTGACAAGTTGTTGTCCTACTGCCTCGTCAAGTAATTTGGAAAAAAAAAAAAAGGACATAAAAAAAATTACTTCCTGACAGTGGCAGACTTAAAACTGCAACAATCATTACTCAAGTTAATCACAGAGGAACAAATATTACCCTTAATAAACTGCTAATTAATCAGAGTGACAAAAGTTAAAATACACATATCCCAATCTATCTGTCACGACTTAGGGAAAAATTACCTCATTAAAAACTACACATTTTTATTCATACAGATATTAAATATACTTAATTATATGACACAGAGCTGGAAACTGTTCTTATGTATTATCACCTTTCTTCTGTACTAAGACGATAATGAGATTTTATTTCTTATAAGCAGGTAAAGTGATGCCAAGGTGTAGTCATCAATCAATCCAGTTCAGTACTTCTAAAATACCACCACAACAAAAACAGGAGGCGGTACACAACACGTTTTGGATACCATAGCAAAGTGTGGCAGCAAATGACAAACTTTACTACAGAGTATCTTAAGTGTTTCTGTTTTCACACCTGCTGCTCAATGTGCTTCACAATATCCCTTAATTGCTCTAAAAGAAGAAACTCTGAATAATACTCATTGATCACCTATTTCCTTGCCTTTGGAACTTTGTTCACAACTCTCTTTTCCAAACCGAAGAGCCACCACCTACCTTCAGAGTATCTACTTTCTGAATAAACAGAAAAGCCTCACTGTGTAATCCACAATTTCCTGGAATTAGCTGTATTTTATTTACTAGAGCACATTTTTTCCCCAAAGTTCAGTTTGCCAAAAAGCAAATGTTTGAGCCAACACAGGACAGCTGCCTTGGGACTGAAACACTGCCTTTACTACACAACTTCTTGTGCTCTTCCTGCTTGCAGTACAGATCCTAGCTTCCAGCCTGTTTACGGATCCCTTTGGTTTAGCTGCTTTTTTCCCCCACAGTAGAAGACAGTGAATGAAGACCAGAGCAACCACTTCAGTGATACTTTGTTATTTCTCTCTCATCCACCAAGACCACCTTCTAGAACATGAAAATATGCTGAGGGCAGGGCACGGCATGTGGTTCCAAGATGGTGTCTCTAGATGTAATGCCACTGGTGTATCAGTGGTCCCGCAAGGGATACTCATCCTGAGTGGTACGTAACAACCCAAATGTCTCTCACGTGGCTCTAGCTTGTTCATCACCTGCTGCTAAAGGAAGATCTGCACCACAGCTAACACCAAAGACGTTTGCTTCCCTTGGGTACATTATCCCTCACTGCTTTCATCTTTAGGAAGAGCCAAGGCACGTTCTCTGAGCTAACTGACATGACACAGTTATGAAGATCCTTACGAAGACTGGTGGCTGCTGGGTTGCAAGGTCAGGATTTTTTGCACGGGACAATTCACAAAAATTTCAGGATCCTATAATGCAAGAACAGATCACTGACAGAAAAACATTATCCTACAAAATTTCCTTTGTATTAGAGACGGACAAGAACAGACCTCCATGTCCTCCTGAGCCTTCAGACTTTGCAGGCTACCTGTAACTCCTCAGAAGTGAATACATTTCACGTTACATATTTTATTTGTTGATGATGTAGCAGGTCATTTGTAATTTGTTTTGTGTGCTACAAAGGAAAGAACTTTGCTTCCGTCCCTTCCCTAAGCATAGCAGTGGGGTTTGTGGTTTTTGCCAGCCCACTTTGATTTGCCAGTTGCTTATACTATATTTATAAAATATGTATTATAAATCTAACCTTTTGCAAAAACTCTCTTATCTTGTCAGCATCTTTGCCAGCATAAATGTGCCATAAAGCACCAGGTAATTCACTTGAATCTTTCAACCGCTTCCTTAAAAGGTCATCCAAATCTTCTTCTTCAAATTTCTTCAAAACTCCTAAAATTCAACAAAAACATTTCTTAAAATTGAGACAGAAGAAAAACTTAAACTAAACACTTTCTTTTCAAATTCCTTCCGTGAGACTGAGCAGATAAAAGTTTGCTGAATACAACTGAAGCTCCCAGGTAAACTTTTTTTGTTCAGTATTTTTAATTAGTTACTAGAACACGAATACCATAAATACCTTAAAATCAACATTTAATTTTTAAACTTTTTTTTTTTTTTACCTTTCTTGAATTTGATAGAACACATTCTCCTACCTGAAATACAACCTGGGCTGGCACCAAAAAAGTCAAAAGCGGAAAGATGTGTTATCCTGCAGTGAGCAAGAGCAGTGTTTTGTGTGCTGTTGTGCAGCTCTCCCAATGGGCTCAAGTTTTGCTGCTATTAACACAGTGCATATGCAAATGAAAACAAAGCAAATAAAAGACAGCAAACCTTACTGCAGCTCTATTAGCCACACCCGGAATCTACATTTGCTGATTATGGAATTAGAGGACAAAGAAAAAGGGGAAAAACCCCAAAACTGTTTCAATGTTTGAAAGACTCTTTCACATAAGCATTAAAGCTTATATAGATAATTAACAAACACTGACTTAAGCTCTCTGGTGCTCAAAAATAACATTGCAGTCCAAATTCAATAGAGCAAACACAGTGCATCCAGAGGGATCAGAATAAACAGAAGGTTTGGCAAATACATCCTCCTGACATAATTGTTAGAACTACCATAGCTTCCAGAGGAAATCCTTCGTCCTGCACTTTCATTAGCTCTGCCAGCCCCAGCACAGGAATGGTACAACAATTACACGTAACGACAAAACCCACTGGAAACAGTTTGAAATACCATTTCGTAATTGACAAACTGTAGTGTATTTGATGCACATTTAACGTGTGTTCAAATTCTTGAAACAAAACATCTCCCAGGTTCAAGCAAGTACTTCCAGATGTCTCATCTGCTTCAGAAGAACAGTGTCAATTTTAAAAGTGGCAGATCATCTAGTCCCTCTACACCTCTTACAACGAGCTTCCCTTTACCTGATTTGGAAAGTACACCATTTCCTTTTGCTATGCCAACATATACAAGGATGTTCACAACATCAGAAACTTCAATATGGAGATTTGTGGTTCCTATATCATGGTCTTTAGTAGCAGCCACACCTAAGTTACAAGACAAAATTAAGATGTTCTGTACTGCACATTCACCTTCAAATAGAAACACGTAACACCAGAGAATATATTTCTGAAAGTTCACCAAGTATCACAGAAAAGCATTTTACATATAGACAGGCTTTAATGTGAAAATACTGAGATATACAAATTACAAATATGCTTTTGTTTCACTTGTTAAGACATGAAAAAAAAAAGAAATTACTTTTTAACAAAGAACTTGAGATACCTCTTAGCTCAGGTAACTGTCCCTACACAGCAGTTATATCAGAACAAAACACATTTCAGTAGAATAATCAAAGATTTTTTCCTGCCCACTATACTCCTAGCCAACTTTTCCACCTTTCAGGCTGTCCAGGGCAGGATCTAAATAAAATACACACACAAGGTCACGTAATCAAATGTGCCACTTCTATGCCTGGCCGTAAACCAAGTTCTTAACAAAAAAAGAGTCCTGAGCGAAGAGGAAAATTAACTTTAGTCCTAAATGGTGAAAATACACCTGCAAATACAAATGCTGAGAAAGATGCTGAGATTTATTTATGACTAGAATTATGAACGCAGTATTTCATGAAGGATTTTGTCATATAGCATTACTAAAGACATGATCTGTCTTTGTGTACAAGTAGCTAACCATTTATAAGCTTCACAAGACTACAACAGCACAAAAAGAAGCAAGAAAGAAATGCAAAAGCATAAACTCATGCCTGAAGTGAACGCACTGTTAAGATGCAAGTCAACCATGTCTCCTACATTCAGTGAACAATTATCCTCAGCTTTCTATCGAGAACTGTAACAGGTGATATTCTGCACTTGTAAGGGAAGAGGTAACGGTTGCACTTTCAGGGCACGCTCACCATATGCACTGCATAGTCTGGGGCCCAGATCTGGACGGACAAAAAATCCTGGCAGATGAGAAGCCAAATTTAGTTTTCCTTCTGGACTACAATATTCCGGCAAAGGCAAACTTTTTAGTAAGTCTTCATATCTGAAAGAAGAATGTAATCGAATTTTTGTCATTATACAGGTAGAGAAAAAACAACACAAAGATTGATTTAAGAATATCTAATATTAAACTCAAATACCTTGCTGGCATCATAGCCTTGAAATCTTCACCAGAAGGCCAATCTTTCAGTTTCAGTAGAGCTGTTTCTCCATTTTTTATTTTCTGTCGTTCTGCAAGCAATAAAAGAATTACTAAAATCTAATATACTGCATGTGTTTTACTTTATTCAACTAAAATGCGTAACTGAACTCATCCATAAAGACTTCAAACCCATAAACCAAGAGATAACTGATTTTAAGACTCAAGAATGATACAAAACAACTTCAACTAGTTGAACAACAATGGCATTTGTTTGGCTTCTTAGTCAGACCTAAAGTCTATCAGCACATCTTTAAGTCTGAAAAGGTACAAAGATACAAGTTTCCATCACATTATCTGGAAACAGATTACATAGAGCTTTCTCTGTCAAGTTTCTTCAAAGCCTCAATAAAAGGTATTTTTAACTGCAGCTTCTAACATTGACTATGTCCACAATCAATGGAAGAACACATTTAAAGCAACGTACTTGAAACATCTTCAAAACCATCCCAGAATTCCTTGACATTGGTGTTTGAAATAATACTGTCTTTGCAATTCAAGATATCAGCTTGCTGGTTTCCAAAATCTACACTAATCGACTCAGCTTTCCACAGGCTGAAGTTCATTTTCTTATGCATACCAGACACTAAAACAGGCTGTAAAAAAAAATAAAATAAAAAAAAATCAAGACTTATCCTTTCAGAAGTAAACGTCTCCTTCACTTACACTGGAGCACAAATGCATCTGAAACACGCTGAAGACCTTGGCTCCACTAAGCTTGCTAACACCTCCTCCACCAGCACTGATACTCAAGGTAACATACACGCATCTTTTTGCAATTTGAGTCTCCGTAAGAGTAGCTGCATATTTATTATTAGCCATTCGTTTAAACTACACAAGATTCATACGTGGGCTGTACCTGACAAGCTTTTGCCCACTGGTAACAATACATTTTTTAACATGGAGGCTGACAAATTTGTCTTTTAACACAACTCGCCCAGAGGTCATACTAAGATCACTTTACGGACTGAACGGCTCGATACCTACCCTTCCTTGCTTCCAGCACTCTTTGAAGAGCTTCCAGTTGTTGCTGTTTTTATGGTCTCTGAGCCACAGAACATGCTTATCACAGATCCATGAATACTGAATATCACTGTACCGTTTACTGCAGTCATCCTGAATACCCTTTTTATCATCCTTTGGTTCATCTTTTATTTCAGATTTCACATTTATCTTTGGTGCTCTGTTTGGTGGAATCTTGTTTTCTACTACTGAAGCAATTATGTCATCAAGAATGTTTGGCATAGTCCTTCCACTCTTGCCACTCTATTAAAAAACAAACACGTGTATGCTTACACAATGTAGAACCAAATAAAGTCAAGAAAACTGCTTTTGCATAAGAAGTAAAACATTTCATTACCAATGAGAGGCTTGCAGTTATTTGCTTTGTTTGTAGAAAACTGCATGCATTCTTATATGGAAAAGTCAGAAGTACATTTATGACAAAACTCAATACACTGGAATCTTCCTTTGTCAGGTTACTGGTTTATCTAACTTAATTGACATTCTCTTCATGGTATGCATCAGTTATCACTATGTATTTTTATATATAAAATATATATATGAAATGTTAATGCAAATACAAGTGTGTGTATATAGTTTTGAGTATTTAAAGCAAGAGTTATTACACCACTTTAATCAGAATGTACCAAAACAAATGACAGAGATTTTCAGGTCCTGATATAAAAACGTGCGTCTTGTAAACACTTACTGCTGTTCCTGTAGAATAAACTGGGGCAAAAGCAATACCAGCATCTGTAGAACCTAAGCGCAGTTTTCCTGCTGTTGTAGTTAATAAATCTCGTAAGGTTGAACCCTGCTCACTGTTCTGGGATGCCGGAGGGGAGCTTTTACAGTTTTGGGACTCCAAATCATCCTGATCTTTCTCTTCCTTTGAATGCTTTCCAGAAGGACATTCTTTGTTCTCTAGAACAAAAATAATTATTGAAAGTTTACATTGTTGTATAGTGATGCAGACAGAGGAACAGCACCTGTATCTTGCATTTTATAGTGGTGGTAATATACTGGAGCACTAGCGCTTTATTCACCTGAAAACACACCAGAGGACGAACTAGATCGTTCAAAACGAAGTCAAACAGTAGTGACCATGAAAAGGCCTTCCTCAGCATCTCAGACATGCAGCTGAGTGAGTACCTGTCACAAATGAGAGATGCTCTAGCTGGAAATACTGCCACATTACTCCCACATTTCACTGGTGGCTCTTCTGGTAACAGATTCTCATGCCATCAGGAGAAGTCATTGCAGTTTCAAGATTAAAATTAAGGGGACAAAGAATATAACCTTTTCTTTTCGTTGAACAGAAAACTGTGTGCATTTTTCCTCATTAATTCAATTGCATACCACTGGAGCCCCCGAAGTCCTGGGTATAATAGGACAATTTCAAACATATACCTTTCTTTTCTTCTCTGGCCTTCTGCTCTGCAAGATCAGCCAACCAATGCAGCGGTGACTGCGATTCAGGCGGTGTTAACTTGCTGTCTGTGCTTACATCACTCCTTGGACTTGTATTACCATTTGTCTCGGACTTTTGAGGAATATTCTGCTGTTGAGACTCAGGCATGCACAGAGAAATTTTATTACTGTGGTTAAGGACATTCTGCAAAACCTGTAAAAAACAAATTTATTTTTAAGTGTGTAACTTTGCTTTAACCTATTTCACAGACAAGACTAGCATTTAACCATTTAAAAATCAAAATGCAACTAGCACTATTCAAATATAAAAATCCGTAAGAATCACAACACCTGAATAAATTGCAATGTGTACACACATTTTAGACCCACCTGAGACACACCATTCATCGCAGGGAGCTTGCCAGCTTGCACGCTCTGCTTGCTGGTACACTGACAATGGGATTTAATTTCAAATTTTTCTCTAATATTGTGCATAGCATCTAAAAGATCCGTTAAAACTAGAAGACAAGAAGAAAACCATCATCAGCTTCCCATCATTTTGTGACTCTCTTTACAACACACACAAAGTAATGCTAAAATGCTATATCCAAACCTTTTGAAAATTTAAACTCTTAAAAATGCTATATTTAACACTCAAATATACCGTAAAAAGAGTGTCCAGTTTACCTTAAAGTTTGTGCAGAAAGAGACAAGGCCTTCATTAAAATAATTGCACATTACTTTTCTGAATAATCTAACCCTCATTTTGCATCCCCATTGCGTGGCACGCAGAAAGCAAGCCAGTCATTCATTATTTACTCCTCATTGTTCAATGGGTGCATCATTGCTTATTTAATAAAACCGTCAAACTACAGACCGAAGTGAGCATGTCTTGACAAAAAAATTACTACGTGGTCATGTAATTTAAGGCTGTTTGGTAGGCACAGAAGAAGAAAACTGAGGTTACGTAGGCAGTCTTCACTGTGCCACTTCCAGAAGAGTGGTTCACTTCACAATTTAAAGTTAAAACCTCTTTCAGTTCTGAAACCTGTTCTGGGGACTGTTGCAATTTGAATTTATTACATAATCTAACCAACTTTCATTTCTACCTGAACTAACACGCAGCAACCCATAAAATAATGTCTGGGTATGTATTTCCAGCTTAAAATAACTCGGGCATTTACTTAACAAATTTAAGGGCACATCTGAGTTTTCTATTCTCTGCTCTGCATCAACGCTGCCAGAGATCACAAGCAACAACCACCAACCACCACACCTTATAAACCACACTCCTTAATAAAATTTACTTGGTTCTAAGAAAAATTCTGAATTTAGCTGGGTTTAGGATTACTGCTTAGTCTTTCATTTATCACAAGCTCCTTCACTGCGTTTTGCTTTAAAATGTTCAACAGGATGTTTGACCAAAATCACACAGGAATCTTTTCTTTTTTGGGTGCGTGGGACAGAAAAGAGTGAAAAATTTCCAAAAATCCATTGCTGCATAGCATTTCTTGGCAGTACTATTCTAAGATTTTCTTTTATTAAGTACATTCTGGCTGTTTTATTCTGCACTGAAAAGGTACAGACACAACAAACACCCTGAATTTCTTCACTGCCTGTCCCCAAAATCCCTTCAGACATCTGTCAGCACACTCCTCTCTTCATCATCTGTGCCCCTTGCCACCAACTGCCCAGAATCCACTGCCTTCCTGCAGTGATTTCACACAATTCACAGATGCTTAAATGCAAAATGAGAAGTTTCAAGAAACAACTCTGGCCTCTCTTCACAGAAAGGCCTGAGGAAAAAACCAAAACACCATCCGGTTTGTTCACAGGTGCTCTTACCAGAGCCCGGAATAATCTGTGTTGGCATCAGGTGTTTGTGGTCATGAGGCTGTCCCTTCACACACTTCATCCAAGCATATAACTCCTTATCTGCAAAATAACAATGCCAATTTTACTTTACTTACAGCAGTAAAAAGACAGAGCTAGCTAACATTTTTTCAGATTTGTTTTAAGTAGAATTGGTTTTCTACATCTACTGTAAGTTTTCTGTCCTGGAATCCTGAGTGATGAAGATTTGCATACAACAAGTACTTTTCACAATAAGGAAAAGAATAAAGAGTTTTAAGAATACTTAAATCTGAAATAACCGCATCTGTAATACAAACTCTTGCCAATAACCTCAAAGTTTCAAAGTATATTCCCTTTATTACATCTAGTGAGCTGCCAATTTAGCAGAAGCCAAAATCCTTTTGGGTTGCTATTGAGGCAGTGAGACTCTCCTTGATGAATTCTAACACAAAAAAGAGACACAATTAGGCTGAAATTGCGTTGCCAGTTTAATTTAACACAATTCACTCTCCACCTCAAAGCAGGTGTCTTTGACCAGTGAGGGCCAAACAAGCCAAAAAGACACAATCAATTCTCTGATTTATTTGGCAGCTGCACTGACGTTACTGGTGGCAGAAAGCGGAGGGAAGTTGCATCTTCTGTGTTTATGTCAGATGAAAGCAACCATGAAACCATACATACAAGTCTGTATGTACTGGTTGAAAATAGTTTGTGGGAGCAGAGAGGGCTTAACTGGTACGAGCGAGAGGCTTTCTACAGAGTTTCAGGAATAATGTTCCTGCCAGAAAAACACGCAGTATAAAGACATGACAGAAGAATAACAAAAGCAAAAAACATCTGGCCAAGCAACTAGTCACTGACTTGCTTTGTGATTTTAGGGACAGAAAGAGGAAAGCAATTTCTCTCTAAACCCCCAGTAATGCATCCTATACGCTGAACTGCTACTTTGAAGACACTCTTCAAATTTTTTTACTGGTTTCCTCAGCGCTAGCAATGTAAACTGAGGAGTACGCTAAAGAAAGTTTAGCACATGTTAAGCATTTTTTTCTTACACCAGAGGAAATACACAACGTACCAATGCTCCTTTCAGATAAATACTGGATTTGTTAGCTATTTTGTAGTTTTTGGAACTTGTAAAGCATTGAAATATATAACTGGTTATGAACATCAAATAAAAAAACAAAATAGCATATATCTACTTATCACTGAAATGCTGTAACATGGCATTCTACTAGATGGTGCCATGAATTGTGTGAAGATAACAGCAGATGTACATTCATTAATTCACATAGTAAAGTAATTAGAGAAGTCATTGATAAATATCTGATTATGGAATATTTAAACATCTAATATTCCTGCTGCAGCAGGGGGGGGAAAGCAGTGTATTTTCTGTTACAGTTTAGCAACTGTAAAAACAACGACCAGTTCCAGGAAAAATATAAACTGTAACATAAAGTGCTATTATATAGAGATGAGTGGGTGGTTCCAAACTTTGTAAAAGAGTGCCACGAAGGGATGTAACTCACACAAATCCGACGGCATCACCAGCATTAAAGCCACAAAGAAGGAACCTATTGTACTTTTGCTTTTGCATGTAATGTCATGATGAGCAGTAAGGAGAAAGTCTCCCCTGTTAGAAAACTGAAAAGAAGCCTGCTTCTGTATACTGTTTTTTTAAACTTTGAAGACGTTTTACTAAAATTTTCCTGGCTGGTTAACACGTACACTATAAAAAGCCTCTGACTGCATGTTCCCACTAGGGTAAATAATGTTTGGAGTATATCCCGAGCCACGTCAGATGGATGCAGCACACACATGCACACACACAGACTTAAGCCATTTAAGAGCTGTTTAAGCAGCCTCCAGCATTAAAGCGTGAAGGACTGTTCTGCGTTTTGGAAAACACCGATGGTGGTTCCCTAGATACACTTCAGGCTTTGATGCGAGGCTCTGGGAACATCCTACAACCGCAGTGTAGGATGCCTCTCACTGCAAGCCAAGGACAAAGTGTATGAGTGTCTCCATTTATCAAAGATTCACCATCTAACAGTTAAAGTTTATTCTACTAGCTTTTCACATCTGTGTCATTATGCTGCTCTGACAAACATGGAAATGCTTTTCAAAACGGCATTATACTTGAATCAGTTCCTGGCACAGTGCTTAACCGCAGGGCTACGCCAGGGCACGATGCCTGCCACCCAGGGGAAGGTAGTCCTTTCCAACAAGCAGCCCGAGCACCAATGTCACAGCCGAGGGCTGAAATGACCAGATCAATCTTCCAAGGCATTTCTCCTTTCAGTTGCAATCACAACGGGTCACTCAGACATCACAGGTTTGCAAGTCAGTCCTCTTATACTTGACTACAGACAAAACTAGACATTTCCACTAAAGCACAGGAATTAGATTAAACCGAGTACGTAGGCTGCTGGATTGTGAAACCTCCATTAACACTCTAGATACTACGGGAGGTTATTTCTCTCCATCTCTTTCTTTGTTATAATAAAAAGTAGGCTGTTAAGTCAGTATGACAAATTGTGTACTTCTGAAGGGAGGACCCCAGAAAGCACTCAAATCAAGGCAAGTCTTAAGGCAACGAGTTACCACAAAGCAGGGAGGTGTAACAGAGTGTCAGTCTCACAACTAATGAACAAGATTTAACCTTGAGGGGCAAGGCACAAGCAGGCCAGGACTACCCACACAAAAATACTGAAAAGCAAAGACCTAGAACAGTCCCCACAGCAGTTGCTTTCTGAATGACTGATTCTACATCTACCAACAGAAAAGGAGAAAGCGATCTAAAAGACATCAAAACGCACAAGCAGTAATTCAACACTTTACAGAAAGGCAGTTACACTAGTGGACCAGCAGCTCTACAACAAACGAAAATAAACAGCCTATACAATACTCTAGTTCATAAAGAACTGACCTCTAGAACTTTTTCTTTCCTTTGCCTTGTAACAATCTAGGCAGACCACAAATCCACATTTTTGGCAGACCCAATGAATGTTAAATAATGTGGCTTCACATGCATCACACATCTCACGGACTCCTCTCACTGCTCTCTTCCACGCAATTTTGGCTGAAATACAAAATAAGCAGAATAAAAGGACTGAAATTTAAATGCAAAGCACAGAATGAAGAATCTTTATACATGAAGCATTTGAAATCTTCCTCTCAGAAACTGGGTGTGGGGGGAAGAAAACGATCCTTTAGAAACAAGACTATTCTTATCTGCCATCCCCTTAGTTTCATTACAAAGCATCCCCATAAACGCTACTGTCAATACAGGTTAAAGAAATTCAAGCATCCAAAAAAACCCAGACTAAAGTAATACAGAAAGAATTATTTCTCTCAACATGAATGGGTTGCAGGTTTCAAAACTTTTTTCACATATACTTTTAACCCCATGCAATGAGGAGTCTTTCACCTGACTGCCTATGGGACATGTTTAATCTCAGGGGCAGCCAAACGAACGAGTTGGGCTGTTTAAATCGGCAGGAAGTTAAGGATGTGCCTGGCCTGGAGGCCTGGCCAGGACTTGTGCTTTCTGCCCCACCTCCTCCTGACACTGCCGGGAATTAGTGGAGCCATCAGCCTGCTTCCAGCCTGTGCCCATCTGCCGCGAGCCAGAAGGACTAGCTGTGGCTTTGGTGGGGAGGAGGCGACGGTGTTAGCACACGCTCCGCGGGGCCCATGCTGTCATGTTATTCTCCTTTGTTTTGGGAAGGAGACACGTCAGAAACACGTCTGTTGGCAGGAGTCGGTACCTGGCTCTCTGTGGGCCTTGGCTTAGAGCTGCTGGCTGGAGAGAGAGTTGGAGGCCAAGCTGGGAACTGAGACTGCTCAATCCCAACAGCAGCTTGGCCCTGGCCCAGCACAGCCACCAGCGCAGGGAGGAGGGCTGGGCTGGCCCACTGAGGAAGGTCCTTGCCCCTTCCTGACATACTCTCTTACAAAACAGCCTAGGAAAATCCAGCACGACGGTCTGGTAAAGTGAGCTACTCAAAAGGAAGCTACAGGTCATGACAAACACAAGCACATGAGTAAAACTGCACAACACCTGTGAGCATTTGAGATTTCCTTACCATCTTTTTTCACCCAGGACATGGCTGTTTTCTCAGATGTTACTAACTGACAAAATTTATCACCTATGATATCTAGAATGTATTTAGAAGTCTCTAGGTCCAGTTCATCATCTTCATAGTTTTCATGTGTCCATAAACTCAGTGCTTCATCATCATACTGATCAGGAGAAGAGAAACCATCTATCCTAACCACTCCATTCTTACTAAAAGATAACCTAAAAACAAAAACAGATAGTTTAACTGCATTTATCATTATAATCTGTGACTTACGGCTTACCTACTACTTACGTACTGCTTATGTATTACAACAAATAGATTTTCTTTACCTTCTCTAGCATCCTGCCACATTTTTTTAATTTCAAAATAAATCCTACTGCCAAAAATGGTTTTACAACAAACAGTATGGAAGCATGAAAACAAAAACTAACTTAAGGCACTTTTTGCATTCAGTTTACTCATTATTCTCTATCTACAACATTTATTACCATTTTAGAACTGTAGACAGGAAAATTCTCTTTTTTTTTTTAACCAAGGTTCAGTTGCACCTATTTCTCACCTTTAATTTTTGCAGTGTCTGTGACAGCATTCACTCAGACTCTGACTCATTTTATAGGTCTTTCTATTTTACTCCTCTTATACTCAGAAAACAGAAGTTCAAATACTATATTTAAGTTCTTCCAGGCAGAAGAACTAACATTTTTGTACTTCCAATTTCTGACCTTTAAAAACAGCTATTTCTGCTATCCTATGCAATACCATTCCATTAGCCTTGGCTATATTTAGCCTATTTTTAAGCAGTAACAATAAACTACTCCATCCTGCACAACACAGGATAATTCATTACACATACGCAATTACTATACTAGTTAAGGAATTTTACAGCAATGCCAGTAAAATAGTTCTGAATTCAAAACTAAATTACATTCAGATACGTATTTAGTGTACAAGCAATCACAAATTTTCAGTTACAATGATTTACGACAGCAGTATGAACTTCTTTGCAGCTCAAGCCTTACTAACTAAATACAATGAAAATTAGCTGCTGTAAAATTTACTGCAATATACTCAACATCCAAATTTTTCATTTCCAGAATTGTGTTGGTGACACTCTATCATTGATGTTCTCTCCTTTAAACAGGCAAAAAACCCCATGACATTGACCTAGTCACATTAGGAAGCAAATAGTTAGGCAGGAGGTACCCAGAGTCCAACCTTGAAATGACTGCTGTAGGACTACCAAGTCTTGTAACTAAGACTTCATTTTAAAAAATTAAACACAATCTAGGGAACAATTTCCTGTCCAAAACGAGCTGAATATATATTGACAGCACAGCCCACACACAAATTAAAGCCGTTCTGTTCTGTCTCTATAGCTGTGCTGCCTGTACCACGTATGCTACACTGCATCCTGGGAAATTTTCTCCCAGACTTGCGTGTTTTCTTTGATTGGCCATTAATTGTGAAAAAGGAGGTCACCACTCCTCTGTTCTCAGAAAACTCACACTGTAAACCCTGAGCAGTATTCCCACCCTACGCTGGCATAAGAACAATTACGAACAAGTGCAGCTCTGCGGTTGTACAACTTGTCCAGAATAACTAAAGCTTGCCTTTTGAAAAATCCCACTTCAAATGTCAGACACCTGTGTAATGGTGATGTGCTGTATTTTCCGCTTGCCTGAGGTACACTGGGCAGCTGTTCTGTCTTGGCTATAAAGCCTGAAACAGCAATGAAGTTGATCCACAAAAGAAATAAAAAAATACAAATGTAAATGCTGTTAAATTAGACAGTGTCTTTTATCAAGCAGACTGACTGAGCCAGAAAAATCAGACAAGCTTTCAAGCACACTAGTCCCTTGTCAGTATTATTTAAACACCACATTATCAGTAAAGTATCTGTACTTACCGTCGAAAGTAGTAAAATCTACAAAACACTGGTGAGTGAGTTGGTTCTTCTCCTTTCTTACTTCT
Source organism: Trogon surrucura (assembly GCA_020746105.1). Taxonomy (NCBI): domain Eukaryota; kingdom Metazoa; phylum Chordata; class Aves; order Trogoniformes; family Trogonidae; genus Trogon; species Trogon surrucura. The sequence continues at coordinate 33,874,841 of CM036621.1, forward strand.
TATTAACCTACATTCTCTGCATTTTTGCAAATTTGGTCCAATTTCAGAGCAGGAATCATCCTGCAAAAAGGACTCTCCCGTCTGCTTCAGCTTCTTTACTTTGCGCCAATCCTTTAATACCGAGCGCGGTATGCCAGCTGCAAAAGTAAGGACAGTTTCAGATGAGGTACTAGCAGGCCTTTTCCACAGAACTCGGTCAGATCAGCCAGCATGCAACATTTCCAAAAGCACGTTTGTTATCTGCATAACGTACTCCATTATTACTTCCATCTGTCCGCCTGTCAGTAGTGAAATTACAAAAACGTAGCTACCAATTAGACTTACACAGGCAGGAACACAGTTAATTATCTGCTGAGCTATGAGGACTACCCAGGATGTTGTATTTTCTCTTATATTAAGTATATCATTCACCAAATATTCCACTAAAATCATCTTCAGAATGTCCTTCTTGCAAAACAAGCGACGAAATACAACACACCAAGAAAGAAAGGTTCGAATTCTGTTTCAAGTGAAGATGTATGCAAAAAAAGCAAAATTTAATGAATGCAGAGCTAAAAAATTAAATAAATCCTACTTCAATATTTATTTTTTATGAGGGTTACAGATGATTACAGAAGAGGAGCTCTATTCACATGTACCTCATCTGAACCTTACTGTAAAATACCTGGCATAAGAAAGAACAGAATTAATTTACTCTCAAGTTTGTTGGCATCACAAAGCCAAGCAGCACAATTCTATTTTCAATATCAAAGTCAGCAGATCTGACACTGAGTAACATGAGGAGCAAATCCATTGAGTAATATGTGCAATTTTCACATCTATATTTTGAAACTAAACCCTGCTGTTATTTAACCAGGTTTTTGTTTTAATGTCTTTCAAAAGTGACACCAGTTTTATCTGCAGATAAGTAGAAATCCGTAATTTAATCTACCACTAACTCCTGGAAGTTCACGTCCTGTAAACAGGGATCTGATGTAGGCTGACAGAGAGGCCAGGGTGCTAACTTTGGACTTGGTGTCGAGGTTCAGATCTGTGTTTTGCCAGAGGCGAACTGTGCAAACTTTGCAAGAAACAGCCTGCCTGTGACTCAGTTCATGGCCTACGAACCACACTCCCAACTCATCCAAGGAGCATGATGGTAAATGGATTAATACTTGTGAGTAGAATAGGCCAAAGTACAGGTTTGCTAGCCCAAAACAATGTTTTCTGTCTTGGAACCAGAGATCCTGGGTGTCATCTGAGAGCTGCTAGACTTCAGGCTCCAGAGGCAGCAACAGGACTGTAAAATGCCTTAGTTTGCAGGAGAGAGGAGCGCTGCAGCCTGGAGCCCCGGGTGCTCTGGCTAGCGCACAGGCTCCCGGGGACCTTCCAAAACAGCACTGGGGCAAAGCAGCTTTCAACCCTGGCACTTACCATCCACACTGCGAAGCTGCCACTGAGCCCCACGTCCTGTAGCACAGTTATCTTCAGCCCCCTGCAGGGAGCCCAGGCAGCCGTCCCATGGGGACCTGTCCCTTCCTGAAAGCTCCTCAAGCCTGACATGGTTTTGCATAAACCTTTGTGAAAAGCCCTATTCCTAAGAATATCTCTCAGAAATCGTATCAAAGCTCCCCCAAGATAAACTGATGGGAGTTATCAGAAACGCTCATTTATTTAATGGGTCAAGTAGAAGAAACGGACAGAAAGACTCCAGGTCTATCAAGATTCTGACAGAGGATGATCAGCACAGGCAGCTGCTGCCAATGGCAGGCCCATCCTATGAATGTGCAGGACAGGGCTGTGTGACTCACAGCAGTGTCATATGCCAACTCCTACCCCCCTCCCAGCCAAAGTTCCATGAAACAGTCCCATCAGGCATTATCACATATCACTTTTATATCCAGGTACCGCTAGCCAAAGTAAGAAGTCACTGCCTTAATTTAGGTAAGCAGTTCTTCTACAACAAACACACAAAAAAATCTTCTCCAACAATACAGAGGTCAAAAAGACCTAACATGTTACATGTGTGTATTTGCAGTTCACTTTAAGAAGTGAAACAGAGCCAGACTTTATAGGCATGTTTTCCCTGATCTTCCCTTTAGTTGAGGGAAGAAAAAAAAGTAATACTATCACTGGACCCAAGCAAGAATACCTCACACAGACAGAAACACCCAGAGCACCCAGTGGAACTCAGGGATCAAGCACCTTCAGATACCAGAAGAGTAACTTTATACACTAGAGGCAGTGAAAAGCCAGAGAATGTAATGACAGGGAGCAGTGCTCATTTCCTTACTACCTGTGCTTAAAAATTCTTGCAAAAAGTAATTTAATGGTAGACTTTCTCATACTCAACCAGAAGAAAGAATAGTCCTTGAAGAAGAATAAATCGGGATACAAAAATAAGGTAAGTTCTTAAGTAAAATCCCTCATGTTGGCAGACCAGTTTCTCTTTTCAGATAAATCCAGTTACCATCTGCTCCATGCTACAGCATTATTTAAATTCAAATTTGTATTTCCCTAGACTTCTTTATTCCCTAAAGAAGAGGGATGTTAACACCATGTAATACACATGCTAGTTAAGAGTGTGAAACCAGTCTCCTCAAACCTTTCATTAAATTAACCAAATCAACACAGAGTGGCATCGGGCTCTCAAGGAACTGCCTCTGGCTTCCTGATCAAAGGATGAATTCAAGTTCAACAACAGAGAATCTCTCCCTCTAGCAGTACTCTAAAAATAAATGTATTAGTTTTTTTTTTTTAAACGAAATATATATATAAAATATCAATACAAAAGGCACAACTATATGCACCAGTTTGTTGGATACTGATCGAAAGCATAAACCAGTTTGTTTACTGCTTACTTTTAGGCCAGGAACCAGTTTGTTAAACACATATACACAAAATGCTGTATTTCTTAAGCCTGGATATTTCAAATGATCTCAAGAGAGAAAAATCTGGACCTACTTATTTACACAAGCATGTTTTTTAACCCTTTTCCCAGCTATCGTGCATGACAAACCCGCCAGGATTAAGCTTGTTAGACTTCACGTTAGTCTGTCTCTTCCAAATCCGATTAATATACTCACTGCTGTTACTGCCGCTCTGTAACTTCAGCTTGCTTTTCTCTTTGGCACTCCTGCTAAGAACACCGTTGGGTTTCACTTCTTCCTCTGTATCACCCTTTTTTTTCTGCAGATCATTTTGTTTCTTTTTGTAAGTTGGCTTGGGCTGCCGTTTAGTCCTTTGCTCTGACTTGCTCTCACTTTCATCAGACTCACCGCTCTCAGAGCCAGACTCGTAAGTTCGTTTTGCTTTTCTCCTAGAGTGCTTATCTTCCTTCGCAAATTTATCTCCCAAGATTTTACCATCGATGTTATTTTGCAACTCATTTGATGTAGAAGCTATTAAATTGACAGTACACGGCTTAATAATTTCTGAAACACTGTTCCCTGAATTCTCTTTTTTATTAGTGTTTTTATCTTCCTCCGAATGTCTCGTTAGCCAAGCCTTTTTCAGTTTAGTGTGGTAGTTTTTACTTGTCTGGGAAGTTTGCCCACTGCCTACAGAGTTCGCTTTGTTTGTTGTATTACAGACGATAGCACTGTCTAGGGACAGAGAGGCTGAAAATGTCTGATTTTTCACAGAGTTGGACTCAGTCTCAGTGGTGTTACTACTTTTAAACTGAGCTGCAGCCAGCGCTGCCTTGTGCTTTTTCAAATGGACAAAGTCAGTGGAGAATCCCGAGCTGGGCTGAGCAGCACTGCCTGTCTTGCCAGCAGTGGGTGTAACCGGAGCTGGAGTGCTGACCTTGCATTCCTGGGTCTGTGCCGCCGCAGCCTGACTCGCCGCTCTCAAGGCAGTACACTCCAGTGGCACGCAGGCCAGGACCGTGTTGGATAAGGAGTAAGTCACTTCTGAGCTACCCCAGCTTGACACGCTGGTAGTTGTTGCTGCCAATGCGGTGACATCCGTTTTGGTACTGCAGATCATAGTTGTGGTAGGGGTGACAGCATGAGGAATGCTGCCTTGCGAGACAGCTGGAAATTTCTTTTCATGCTGTGTGCAAGCACTGTCTGAGTTCATATTTGGCAGAATGATTCTTCCAGTCTCCCTGGCTTCCGCTGTTTTCAGGCAATCTGCTTGATTCTTCACAGCTGAAGATCTCTCACTAACTCGATCTTTGGAAGCAGACTGCATTACTGGTACACTATCATATTTCGCCCTAGAAGGAGGACGCACAATAACAGATGCTGTAGCGGATTGTGACTTTCCACTGATCCTTTCAACGTGCCAATCCACTTTTTCGTTATTTGGGGCATTACCGGATTTCCATATTTCTGATAAATTGTGTTCAGAAGTTCCCTTGTAAACAGCCTGAGCTTCCTTAGGCTCAGGTACTAAAGTGGGTGGTTTCTGCAACTCCTGTATTTTGCTGCCGCCACCAGCATTAACGGGTTGTACAGGGGTTAGAGTCGGAGGTGAAAGGCTGCTATAGCTGCTTTCCTTCTTCTCCACATTCTGGTGCACAGGGGGGTGAAACACAGGGGCTCTATGGAGAGCAGGCATACTCCGGAGTGTATTTGAAGACGAGACTGACAACCGAGTAGGACTCCTGCTGTCATTTTTAAAAGAATTTACAGAGTGAGACTGCACCGACTGTGAAAGCTGCTCGGGCATCTTGCTGGCAGAGCCTTCACTCTCTGGTTGGTGCTTAATTAAAGGTGGAGGTTTTGAAAGAGAAGAAATGTAAGAGGGGAGAGACTGGGGACTAGCTGCTGTTGAAGGACAATTACTTTGCTTATCGACATATGCACCCAAAGCTTCCTTTGATGGGTATGATCTTGGTGGTTCATTTACTACACTGTTAGACAAGGTGGTGAAATAGTTACTCTGTGGCAAACTCTGTGGAACCGAATGCTTCATTTTATACAGTTCTGAGCGTTCGGTGTCTTTGTCATATTTTACTGAATGGCTTTTGGGACTTGAAGACAAGGATGCTACCCTGGAATAGTTCTCTCTCTCTCCCTCAAGTGCCTTTATTTTAGCTGTAAAAGGAGCAACTTCAATACTTTCTTGGAGTATTCGTCTGTGCTCTTCTTTGTATTTGCTCAGTCGCTCCCCAGTCTCCTGAGGTGGCCTTGGCAGCTGGTTCAGCATTGGATCTGCGAAATGTCTGTGCATATGGCTTTCCTTTGCTGTCTGCATTCTGCATTGCTCTAGCTCCGTCTTCACGGGTGCAGTCGTAATGGAACGTAAAGGTTCAATAAATGCCTTCCTTTCCAGTTCTCTGTTTGAAAAAGGGTAAGCAGACACAGATTACTCTGAATGTAGCATACCGGGCTAAATGGAAGACCTTATTTCCCATGTACCAAAGTTATCTATTAACACAAACTTTTCTTTGTATTAGGTACAATTTTCAAAAGCCTTCAGATGACTCGGGAACTTAAGTACCATTCCAAGTTAAAAGGACAGAGTCCATCATGCAGCAACACTGACAAAGTTTTATCTATCACAGACACAAATAAACTGAAAGGAACCTGGAAGATAACATCAGCTGGTAAAATGTACCCTTTCAGCCAGAGTCAAACAGCAAACTTACTCTTTCTGATGCTCTACGATACTTTTGGACAACGGTGGGCTGGAATGCGTTGTCAGTTTGAGAGGCCGAAGCGGATCTGCACTGGATGGTCGTACAGGAATGTGACTCAGCAAACCAAGGCTGTCAGTTGAGGTCACAGGGGTGGGCTGGTGTAACCATGGGCTGGGAGTATTCTATTAACACCAACCAAAAGGAAGAAAAAAAAAATCAGATTTCAAAATAGTCACAGGACCACAAGAGTTACTGTATCAAATCCAACCAATGATCAGTGTGAAGTAATGTATTTCAGCATCAAATCACACATTTCACATTTTTAGTCACATTTTGATCAACTGGCACATCTCACTGTACTTCCCCTGGACCTGTGGCATACAAAATATTTACACAGTTCAGAAGCATTCTTAGAACCATTTAATTTCCGAGTGTTCACTATGAGTAGCTAATTCTCAAGCTCAGCAAAATTAGCAAACCAATGACAATCTGACAGAATTTCAGTTGCCAATAAACAGATCATTAGGTCATTGAAGTACTTCTTTCAGAAGACAAATACAGTTTAGCATGTCTGGAAAACAATTTAACCTCCAACTTCGTAACAAATCTCAATATAAGAGACAGAAGTACCTCCTCCCTTTATGGCTTCTCTCCAACCCTCAAACAAATGATTGAAAGTGATAATCTTACTTCATCTTCTTCATTTTGCCAGGCCTTTTTATTTGGCATAATTTCATCATCAGTACACTATTAAACCCATACACATACAGGCCTGCCATATTTTGCAGCATGGCAAATACACAGCACACACAACTGTGCTGTGTACCTAAATACTCGAAAGGTGGGCAATACCAACCTTCTCGTTTAGACACACCACGATTGTCTTAAGTTATGAAACTGGTTTTTTACTGACTACTTGGGTAAGTTTCTATTTTCATGTCTTCTCTGAAACCTGTACAACAACTCTGCAGAAAAGACCAAGAGCAGCTCTCCTTCTCTCTCCTCTGAGACCTGCTTATGAGAGTCACACGCAAAGGAGCGGAAAGGTTGTTCAAGTGGTGCTCAAGTGGTAGGGACAAGCCAAGAAGGGACTGGGACAGGAGTGATCAGAGCTCTTATGCACACCCCAAAGCCTCTCAGTGCTGCTCCACCCCTAACTCCTGGCACTGCCCCGAATTTCTTTTCCTCCTCTGTTCCTCACCAGTCCATCCCTCGCTTTCTTCCCAGTCTAGACGACTCCCAGTTGAGAACTGCTGCAGCAGAAGTGGAGTCAAAAGCTCTCATGACACACATGCAGCACAGAACAGATTTGCAGGTGCTACAACTTTGAAGTTCTGATTTCTGTGCTTTTGAATATTTAGCACTTGGGTTTGCACTAAGTTTTAGTGCATACGCTTCCTCAGCTAGCAGTTCCCACGCTTTGGTAAGTTCCCACGAATAGCCTGTAAGCTCTATTAAAGTATTATGCAAACAAGGCCTGTCACCTTCTCCCTAGAGGAGCTGGGGAACATCTGCTTTAGTACCAAGCATTGCCCAAACAGCTCTGTGACTCCACCTGCAACCATCTACACCCCAGGCCAAAGACAGGAGTGGCCACAGCCACCTGCGATGGCAGGAGAAGGTGGGCTTGGGGACACACTTCTCTTGGTGCACAGAGCTCGGCCCTGAGCTGACGGTGGTTGCTGCTGTTACAGCTGAAACATAGATCCCTCTCTGCGATCGTGGTATCCGTGCAAACTAACTTTGGAAACGCCCATTCTGGGTTTCTAAGATGTATTTTAAAAAGGCCTCCAGTGTGAGAGCCAGAAGACAAGTCACCACATGACAACTGCCACATATCAACATAATTAAAAAAGCTACGTGACTCCGTATGCAGGGCTGCATACTTCAGGCAGCCAAAGTGAAAACAGAGAGCCTATCATAAGTACTTTAAAATGGACTTGAGTATGGGATGGAGCTGGCAGCAACATGAAAGATACATCCACCTATAGCTTTCTGTTAGGCTTTTCTTCTCTGCTGCATTTGACTTTATCATATTTTAGATCAAACTGACTTCGTTTTACAAGGCCAGTTCAAGCTGACTGTTTGGCAAAGACAGCCACAATGGTTTGGCTTTTTTCAAGAATGAGGCTGGGGAAGAATAGCTTTCCCCATGATGAAAGAAAAAACAAAACCAAGTTTATAACCATTCAGGAACTCCAAGTTTTGACGCAAGGACTTACAGTTTGGCAGAAGGACCACTGTCAGCAACATGCTTGTGGTCCCTGTGAAAATCTGCCCAAATTAGGCCAAATTGTAAGCCTCTAAAAATTGGTATGTGCACGCCCAGTGGAGGTTTGATTGAAGTTGGCAGTAAAGATCTCCAAAGTTTCTGTCTGTGCTACACATGGCTCATCTTAACACTGTTCCTTTAAGGTGCCTGCAACGAGCAGGCCATATCCTAAGCCCGCAGGAGCTGAGAATAATTTTCCTGTAATTGCCATGTCTGCCTGCCAAACACCGCTGCTGCACTGGGTGCTACGCTGAAAAACACAAACCATTTCTTACGAGACTTGAGTGGTTACACTCAGCACACAGACAGAGGAATCACCCTGACACGAATACAGAGGAGTAGAAAGCAGATGGGAAGGCAGGGATGTGTGTCAACAGGAACAGAAGGGGAGAAAAAGATATGCCAAGAGAGGGTACAGAGATAGGTGTAGAGACAAGAGATATGGGTGTACAGTGCAAGAAAGATTTATAAATACTGGGGTACTTCCCTTCAGAACTTCCCACTGAATTTAGTACTCCTTGTGTCCCGGCCTTTTTCCATTGTTTAGTGAGTATACATGGATTTTCACTATAAAGACAATTGTCCTACCTCTCCTAGTATTTAACTTACACAATGATTTTCACAGTTTGAGGTCGGATATATTTACCCTGTGGACCTGAGGTCCCAAAACAGCTGGTTGACTTCACTTGGTCATAAATTGAACTCAAACACTCTGTCTTTCTTTAAAATACTTAGGAAGTTAAGGTCTGAAAGAATTCCGTAGTCATGCCCACTGTAAGACAGCAGTTACTATGCTCCTAGCTCTGTGCCTACTCAAAAACCCCACCATCACCACACATTCGGTGCAACGCAAGCTACCACATCTGCACCTAGAAACCCCCCCGCTGGGAGACATCAATCCCAGCTAAATTCATTATTAAGAAACGAGCTCAACTCACCCTTCTCAAGGAAGCCTCCGCGTTAACAGGAGTTTCTGGGTGGACCCACTTGGAGGAGGGCAGACCGAGTCCTGAGTAAGCATGTGTTCCGTTTGGATACTGCCAAATAATTGGATAAAGCCCTAGCTGATTATAGGAAGCAGAAGGATGAGCTTGTCCAAGAAGATGTGGAGACTGGTGGTGTAACATCTGTTGCTGTTGCTGGTGTGCTAATGCCAAATGGCTTAAGCTGCTAGCATGAGCAGTCTCTAGTCGCGGATGGCCACCCAGCAAGGAGGCAGCAGGCACTCCGGGTAACACTGCAGGGAGCAGATGAGGGTGATGGACAGAATGGTGCGATGCCGTACTAAGGGGGTGAGTGTTAATGGCGGGCAAGGGAGCCTGAGGCGAAGACCCAGCGAGCAGATGGGATGAACCAGTTAATGCAGGATGATGAGCGTTTGGATTTAAACAGGTTCGGTGGGATGAGGAATGCAGAGGATAATTATGCTGATGCAAATAAGATGAAATGTGATTAGTTCCTGTTTCTTGTCCAATCAGAGTGGGGTCCCTGTACACCGTGAAATGTTCGTTCTTGTCAATGATAAGAGGACTTTTAGTAGCTTCTAGAGCACTAACTCTAGCTGGAACTGGATGAAAACTAGACCTAGGCAAATCATGATCAGTTTTATTGGCTGACCTTGTTAATCCAGTAGCATGGCTGTTTTGGGAACTAACCTTAGACTTCACAGTATCAGAAGACTGGGTGAATTTAGGCTTAACATCAGGTGACTTTGTTTTAGGATGATCAACTGAAGCACTAGGTTTTGACTTCACAGAATCGGGGACTGGACTTTTTTTATGCAGTTTACTCTCTTCTGCTACAGAAGCTACATTTAATGAAGACAGAAATGAGCCATACTGCACTTTTTCTTTTTGAGGATTTATGTGTTCATTTACTGGTAACGTTTTTACACCACCAGGTTGTAGCAAATCAGTTTTGTTAACAACACTGCTAACCCAACTTTGATCAGCTTCCTGTTTTCTTGCTTCAAGGAAATTTGCATTTGCAAACTGCTGTTTTATATCACTGCTGTGAGACTCTATTTTCTGAACCATTTGCAAACCAAGGGTACTTGCAGCATTATCCTGGCTCTCCTTTTCAGACTTGTTTTCATTAGTCATGTCAACAACACATTTTGGAGTAGGAGGTCTGGGTACAAACTGTTCATTTTTTAATTCTGCAGTATGATGTTTTTCTGCATTGCACTCTTGAACACGTGGATCCTTGGCATTCTGCTCATAAGGTGTTGGCTGCTCTGCTGCATGGAGTGAAGATTTTTGCTGCTGATCTAAGACGGATGACTTCAGTCTTTCTGTCTCTTTGTGTTTTTTATCCTCCTCTATTTCATCCCATGGAGACCGTCTATCTGTTAGTGTTTGTTCTACTCCCTCAATAATTTGGGATTTTCCTTCTTCTCCATTTATCTTTGAAGCGTTCTTGCTTTTTAACTCATTTTCCGAATTTTGCTCTGAGGATGAATCTGTTAATCTTTTATTTGAAATTTCTGAGTCACTGCTCTCAGAGTAATCCGAGATATTATCTGTACGCAGTCTCTTCATATTTAATTTTTTCTCATCCTCTTCAGGTTTTCTTCGTTTGCTAAGGAAGTGTTTATTTTTGGTTTTGGGGTTTTCTGTAAAAGATAAAAACCAGCTCTATCACATTTTCAGTCTAATACGATTTTAAGAAGCTACCCCTCCCTTTACAATGACTGCTTTTACCTCCTCGACCTATATAATCGTATCGTTCCTCTTTCATCTTCTCTTCGTCGGGCATACTGCTATCAGAGCCTTTCCTCTTATTTGGTCGAGTATTCCTCTGTTGCTGGTGCTGGTGAGAATTCTGTTTCGGTGTTGCAGTTTGGGAATTCATTGCTGGTCTGGGACTATTTGCTTGTGCACGTGTATAATGACCCTAAAAATAATATTGTGATTAATGGACTTAAACATAATTTTAATTAGCGACTTCAAACACGTATTTTTAATATTCGCAACATACGAAAATACTTAGGTAAAAAGATAAATGTATCTACGTGAACTGTGTTGCTGTTCTGGTTGGAACGAGACCGTCGGCGTGAAGTGATGCCAATATTTTCACCTTTCAACAAAGAGTGAACAACATCATCTAGAAAGGTCATCTGAACCATGGAAGGATCAACATTCTGAGGTTCTAACACCTGGTTTATTAAAAAAGAAAAAAAATAATCAGCAGATGTTCAGATAATGCCCAATCTGTATTTTCTGTAGCAGCATTCACTAGTCTATTTTGTGCAAAAGACTAATCACAGAAAAGCCTACTTAATCCTGACATTCAGAACTGACATATGACTCTCAACAAAGGTTGCGAATTGAGTAAAATCAAAGCAAAAAACCTTCTTTTTTTAAAAAGCAGTACCCCAACAACACTTCCTACTAACTCGAGAGGTTAAAAACATGACAGAAAGAAAAAAACCAAACAAATCAAAACAAACCGTTCTGTGAATGAAACATGGTATATGTTCAGATTTTATAAAATTCTTCACTGGCGTGCAAATTTGAATTGAGAAGACATGGAGCTCTTCACATATTAACCCTTAGGTAGCAACTGCAGTATAAAAATATTTTAGAAAATTTATTTAGTGTACTATAAAATATACTGCAGAAGCACATTATAATATTGCTTCCAAGAGAAGCAAAACTGCTTAAAGAAAGGAACTAAAACAACTGATGACAGAGAACTCTAGGACTGGCAGTGTTACTAGTGAGGGATATTTCAGAAAGAAGGAACTGTTAACCAGAGCTTTAACCAACATGTCGCAAAGTGAAAAAATATTTGGGAAAAATTAACCACAGCAAAGTAAGGGAAAGAACATATTTGAGTATTAGACTCGTTTTAAATTTTTATTGCCACACATGATTGTGTCAGTCATTTCAAGGCAGACGGGTCATTCACTGCATTAACGTTGAGTCATTACTCTGATTTCCTGAAATAGAATTCATTACTGCCACTAAATATACCAGCATTAATTCTTTTTGGAACGTCAACTTCAGAAATACAAAACCCATCACAATAAATGTAAACGAGGGCTGCAGTAAATGCTTAATTCAATATATTGTATAAAGTGGGTATTTCAATTGCTTGGAAGAAATAATGCTACTGCAGTGCTAGAAGATTTCAGCATTGAGAAAACAAATTCTCAACAGAGCTGACAGGGAAGACCAGTTCTTAAAACTGGATCACCTCACTTCAAAGGCTTGACTAGTCAAATAGTGACAGTAGAAGAAAAGCAAAACTGTAGGACTGGTATTAATCACATAATTGCACAAACGTTCAGCTTCAGGACGGTTTTAACTGCTAGTCCAACGCAAAGCCAGGCTGTAATTGCAGCACAGTAACAGACTCACCTTGCTGGAGCTGAACAACTCAGTGTATTTCAGAGTACCACAACAAAATTTTAAAAATTCCCAATGTTTTCTTTATTTAAAGTTTGTTTTCCAAGGATCACCCATCCAACTCACCTGGTCATTCATAACCACCATAGTGCGGGTGAAGAGATCATGGTGAGTAATGATACCGGTAAACCACTGGGTGGCAGAATCCTGTCTGTACACTCTCACCCTATAACCGTTCAAGGAATATGGACCTTGAGAGAGGAGAAATAAAAAAGCCATTGAGGAATTCAGGGGCGGGGTCGGGGGGGAGAGAAAAGTATAAATGGGTTTTCCTGGTTTTTTAAGCTTCACAGCAAACACACAGTGTGAATGGCATGGACAGAACTGCCTGTGGATTTTACTCTTATTCAGGAAGGGATTTGGAAACACAAATGGTACACTTAACTGTGCTTTAAGGTCAATTCTGCTAACATTTTCACCACACAATTTTCTTACATAACTAAATCTTTCTGCAACCACGATGACAAATGATGGGAAAATTCCTGCCTACAAACAGCAACCATAGTAAAGTAATCTGAAAGGCCAGAAAGCGGCAGGAGCAGGTTATACAGAAGCTATTTAACAGGCTAGTCACATGCCCAGATGCTTTGCTGGCAAAAAGATTTACATCTTGGTGGTTAGGCTCTGCATCTGCCAAGTATTTCCCAAAAGTGACCACAGAGTTTCTCTCCATTACAGCAGTCGGAAAGACAGTTGAGTGATCCACACAGACCACTCAAAACCACACATGCCATGAAGACTCCAGCTTCTGTTTTCAGATATATCAACTGCACAGAAATCCCGCACATCCTCCCTTTGCAAAGATCAGCTTAATTCCCAGGCAGGGGGGGAGAGAGCATGATACATGAAGTACTGTATCCTTGGTTTCAAAACCCACAAATCAAAATTCAACAATTTTATACACATTCAGTGTCTCACTTGATCATCGGGACCCCAAGTTTCATTGCGCTTAGTGTTTATGTAGCATTTTGTATGACCAAGCAACATTACCAGAGTTCAGTTCCAGCTCTGTGGGTTTTGCTACTTCTGAAACCAAACCCCAGGTCAGGCATACAGGAATGGAGGCGAAAGCTCTCAGGGACAGCCTACACAAAGCCTAACTTAAACAACTGCAGGGTGCTTAGTCACTCAACCACACAGGCAAGGCCAGAATTTCCGTATTTCCTAAAGATTATTTTTTTCCAAGCCCTGCCCAGTACATTCAGCAAGCTCAAGCATCTATGGCAAACAGCCCAGGGACCCTGCACACGACGGCGTTCTCTAGTAAAATACCCATATTCACACAACTGTGTCCATTATAACCTCTGCACAAGAACGTGTGTGAACATAAGGACTTTTTTAATGTCAATATATGGGAGTTCAAGAGCAGTGCAAGAGCAATAATGATTTAAGACATTTCCAAGTGGTCTACGAGTTTAATTTTAGAACCTTAGCAAGGCCTTTTGAAATACTTTTGCATGGGATTATCTAGGTTTTGAAAATTTTGAAAACAGCTGAGAACAGAAACACCATGCAGTGGTACACTTTTTTCACCTATCCACATCATTCACTGCACAACTGAAACCTCAAGACCCACTGAACCCTCTGAGCTACGAGTGTCAACTCAGCCCTGGAGCATGTTTCCAGCTGCACAGGCCAAGGTAAGAAGTGTGCCAGCATTGTCCATCACCAATACGTATTGGCAGAAAAAGAGGAAGAATCTACAAGCTTGTGTCTCACATTCCTGGTGTTGAAACAGACAGGGTTCCCGTGGGGACATATTTCCTGATGGCTTCTCTCCAACCCTAATTCCATACGCCCCTACAAAACGCCTCCAGCTCAGCTCCCACACTTCTGGCTGTCTGACCTAACCGCGTTCTCCACGTCTCGAACTTTTAATGGCTGTCCCAAAGCTGTTTCTTGGTCAGACAGTCTTTCAGTAAAACTTTGCCTGTGTCTCTTCATGCAAATTTTCCATTCCCACTCCCCTATCCCAGTTACTCCTCTCTTGCATCCTGCCCTTAACCACACAAAGATTTTCAGTCTCTTGCATAACCAGAACCAGCCACTCCTCTTCTCCTCAGTTTATCTCATTTTAGCATTTACGATTCCAGGCCACTAGCTTCCAGATCCTTTCCCAGTCTGCTCAGCTTACAAGCTCCAACCTTCCTTCTCCATCAGCTTCCAGCTTCTCTCAAGCTCTTCTGCAATGACCCAGTGCTGATTTCTTTCCTATAACTTTTTCTTTTTATCTATGCCTGTCCTTCATCCCAGCTGTTATCCTACCTTTTTTAAAAGGGACTTTATCTACCTTTAAACACAGTGGGCTGGGTTTTTTTTTGAATTTACACGCTGCTGGGGTGTCAGAAGAAGGAGAGAGATTAAACTGCAGTCATACGGCACAGGGCAGCTCAGCTCCAGCCCAGCCCAGCCACAAGCAGCCATTACAGGAAAAGCCTGGCTTTGTTTCCAGCCCCTGGCTGAATCACTCAACTACACATTGTTGAAACAGCTCGTGCAGTTCTATCAGGAAATATCTTCAGGGCTGAAGCACACTTACTGTTTCAAGAACGTTATTATACATGCAGCCTCAGAAATTTTAGTGATAATAAATCTAATAGGAAGAAAAAATTGTTAAAAATCAAAAGACCCTTTACTACATTCCTTGAACTGCTTTTATTTGTCCAAAAAGCTTTCAATGTGGCCAAGTTTGGGAGAAGTTTGTTTTTAAGTTGGCCAGGTTTGGGAGAGTTTGTTTTTTTTAAACAAGGAATAAACTACTCTGCTGCCAAAAGAACAATCCCTACTGCAAAGCATGCTGCTGTGACTGTCACCCAAAGAAAAGGTCACAAGGGCCAATTTCTTTCTTTAATCTCATTCTTGTAAATAATTGGACCAATTTTGACTATCATTCCCCCTCCTCAAATTGGCATCTTTCTTTTCAAACCTCTGGAACCCACTTTTAAAGTTTTTCTCTGAAAAAAAAGCATTTTAACTGTGATGGTTGAAGGAAAAAACCACTAAGATAGGAGATGAAGGCTTCAGCATCATAGAAAATAAGAATAAGGTTGGATCCTAAAAATGCTGTGGGGGGATGAAGTAAGAGGATATGGTAACAACCTTAATAGATGCATCTAAACAAGTCAGAACTGAAAATTTGGCTTAAATTGCAGGGAACAGGAAAATGGTAGTAACAGAAAAGGTGAAGAACAGCAGAGAAGGGAGGAGAAACAAAGGGTAACAGGACTGCCCAGGAAAGCGTCTTGTCCCTGGAGGTGTTTAAGGAAAGGCTGGATGTGGCACTTGGGGCCATGGTCTGGCCGTTACAATGCTGTTAAGTCACAGGCTGGACTTGACGATCTCAGAGGTCTTTTCCAGCCTCAATAATTCTGCGATTCTCTGTGACTAGAGTACAACAGGTAGCACTGCCAGAGGGGTGTCCATAAGCTACTTGAAATGTTTGTGCCAAATGCAAAGTCTCTATGGAAAGGAGCAGACTACGCCCCAGGATCGCACACGGCTGAGGTGGCGGCACTGCAAAGGTCCCCGTGGTGTACAGCACATCACTGCCTGAGGAAGCACGTTCCCTCAGGCCACACTGTGTCACCTCAGGTGAGCAAGTGGATTTGAACCGCAGCTTCTCCTTAGGCACGGAGAGCTAGTCTGCAAGGACATTTGGATTAGACTCATCATCTAAAACACTCTTAATTTGTGAACTCCTAAGCATCCAAACATCTGTTTGAGAAATCATATGAAATTATACAAAGGCAAAAATACAGCTCCTGGAATGATGGGATGTAAATGAGCCGTGCGGATGATAGGCTGGCAGTTTCATTCAGATGACTATTTCAGTACTGCTGGGGCTTTGCTCAAGTATTGATTCCATACGAGCGTACACAGAGGCTTTTACTACTGTTACTCTAATGAAATACAACAAACAAGCTCAATTTCAGTTTCCCTTTTCACACAGGCCTGATTTGATTTCACATCACCTCTCACGCCAGTTTTGGCTGCAAATTTCATCAACAGACTATTAATTCATATCTAAGGATATTAAGATAAAATCTAAAATGACTAACACTGACATGCCAACTTAGTATCTATACAATTCCACACATTGCTTTTTTCAGCATCCTGTCTCTGTAACCTGTAAGAATAATCACTTCTAGTCAAATTAGAAACTTCACAGACGGCAAGACAAAAGTCTTTCGTGGCAACTTCAATATTAGACTTACCATAATCCTTTGGTCTTCTAATCTTAGCTTTGTCAAAGAAACCAGACAAAAATCAAACCATAGCACCACCATTTTATCAGATTATTTACTGCTCCCCTCCCAATCTTAATTTACAGAATGACTGCTTAAGCATTTTTGTCCTGAAATTGCTTTACTGCTTGCCTGGGGATTTTAATCCAGACCCAGAGGGGTTAGTCTCTGCCTCCCATTGCTAGGAAGGCCTCTGTAGAGCTGCCTGTCAGTTCTGCAGAAAGCTAATGAATATGCTGCAAATGCATGTAATATTTTTATTATCAGCAAGATTGGGCAAAAATAATTTATTCTAATACATACTAGTTTTTATGCAACTTGTAAATACAGTTTGCTGCAACCTTCCAGCCTTAGAATCGAGTTGCAAAACCGTAATTAATTTGAAAGGCAGCTTTCAATCAGGAGGTGAGAGTGTGGGATGGGGATCTGAAGTATTCTTCATCTGTGACTGGTCCTCCTGCCCCTCTACTCTGCCCTGGTGAGGCCACATCTGGAATATTGTGTCCAGTTCTGGGCCCCTCAGCTCAAGAAGGACAGGGAGCTGCTTGAGAGAGTCCAGCGTAGAGCCACAAAGATGGTGAAGGGAGTGGAGCATCTCCCTTATAAGGAAAGGCTGAAGGAGCTGGGTCTCTTTAGCTTGGAGAAGAGGAGGCTGAGGGGTGACCTCATCAATGTTTATAAATATGTCAAGGGGGAGTGTCAGGAGGATGGAGCCAGGCTCTTCTCAGCAGCGTCCACTGACAGGACAAGGGGCAATGGGTGGAAGCTGGAACACGGGAGGGTCCAGAAAATTATTAGGAAAAACTTCTTCTCAGTGAGGGTGACCGAGCCCTGGCACAGGCTGCCCAGGGAGGTTGTGGAGTCTCCTTCTTTGGAGACATTCAAAACCCGCCTGGACGCGTTCCTGTGCGCTCTGCTGTAGGTGGTCCTGCTCCGGCAGAGGGGTTGGACTAGATGATCTTTGAGGTCCCTTCCAACCTCTAACATTCTGTGATTCTGTGAACTACAGGTACAGCCTGGTATCTGAGAAGTTATCACACATAATAGTAACACCTACAGAGCACAGAACAGTTTTAAACATGCTAAAGGTGTGTGGCTGCCATTCATACACATTTTCAGAACAAACTTTATGAAGGTCACACGAACAATATTTACCTTTTGCTGTAATCACCAAAACAGCAAAGAACAGTCAGAAGGAGTCACACACAGCTTCTTACATAGTCTTGTTTTCTTGTAGTAACAAATACTTCCAAAGAATAACTTCCAAGTTAGAAGAAATATTATTCTCCACTGTATGACAAATGCTATGGGGATGGGTTCCCACACAACTAATTGCCTTAAACTAGCTAACACAGAATAAAAATAACACAATTTCCCACATAATTACCTTGCATAAAAATCTCCTGAACCTTTTGTTCCTTTACCCAGGCTTTTACCTCCTCATGTAACTGCGGGTTATCCCTGAGAACTGGGTTTAGACTGTCTACGTCGTCCTAAAGTAGAGATTAAAAAAAGAACCATATGTTATGTTTACTTGTAACATTTCTGTTTATTTTCCTAGAAGTATTTTAGAGTACAATATTACATAGTTTGATGCTACTTTTACTGATTGCCTACAAATCTCTGTGTTATTTTTAGAAAAAAACCTTAAAAACGTAACATGGTGCTAGAAGTTATTTCATGGGAACATGCTACCTCAGATCCCACATGTGGCCAGACTTGTAAGCTATTAATAGGATCACACTTTCATAAATACTGTCTTACTACAAGCTAAAATTGCCCTCTAAAGACGTTAGTGTTTACAGGTGTGCAGAAGTAATTGTTTAAATAACGATTAAATTAATTTAACAAAAATAATCTGGTTTCCGTACCTGTAAAATTCAATATGGACGTACTGAACATAAACATATATGTAAAACCCACAAAGACAATGCATGAGAGATAGCTGTATTTTAAGAGAAACAAACATTTTGAGAGGAACACCATTAGTGATTTTCGAATATGTCGGCCTTTTTTAATTAGGTAATTTCAAATAAGATACATTTTAATTTTTATTGTATTCAGTTATCCTGGAAAAGATTCTTTTTCAGTATTTGAGTAAGACATCATCTGGGAAATTAAGATGTTCTCGATGGCACTGTCTTCGTAACAAGTTAAAACTAGGCACACACAGCTTAACTCACCATTTGTCTCTAGACTCTTAAATACCTATTTCTCTTTTTCAGAGCAAACTTGCATTTCTTCCTTTGAGGCTGTGGCAGAAAAGAGAAAGCTACACCGCAGCATGCCAACTCCTCATGCAGAAGACAGCCCTGAAATCCATGAGCTGCAGGAATATTCATCTGTGCCAAGAAAACTTCAGACAGCTAAAAGTCAGAGCGATTTTCCACACACAAAATGTAAAATGTTTTATCAGTACTGCAGCTGAGATCAAGCAATTTCTTTCCTTGATCTCCAACAAGTTCCTTGATGTTTCACAATTCACTATGAAGAGCTCCAGCTATAGAATATAAAGATACAAGCAACACTCAGGTAATCGTGCATTGCTGCCAGGCCTTTAAGTGACACGAGCAATTTCTCTCTCTTCATCTGTATGAGATTATTCTTGCTAACCCACTGATCACAGGATGTCTATTTCAAAATCAAAATTCACATCCTGACACGTCAAGATTTGCTGTGCTCCAACATGGAGAACGCTTTGGT
This sequence comes from Trogon surrucura, assembly GCA_020746105.1. Taxonomy (NCBI): domain Eukaryota; kingdom Metazoa; phylum Chordata; class Aves; order Trogoniformes; family Trogonidae; genus Trogon; species Trogon surrucura. The sequence goes on from CM036621.1 coordinate 33,894,041, forward strand.
TATCCGAGAAAATCACTCTCCTTAGCTTTCAAAACAGGTATGACCTCAGCTCCGAAAGTAATGGTCAAGATGATGATTTTAATACATGTAAAGTAGAACAAAGTAGAAGGAGGGGAAGGTCAACAGGACCTATATAACCAAGTTAAAAACAATCACCAAATAATTATATTTCTAGAATTATCAGAGGCACAAGAGGGCCAACATCAAAATTTATTCGAGGATGGCAGAACAGCACAACACTACTTCTCCCGAGGCCATCTAAACAGGGTATTTGCTGTTCTACTTCCCTGTGCAAATCCATTTTTGCATCGATCCTACATGCAGAACCAACACAGGCATTGGAAAAAGGGAATAATTTGCCAGCAGAATCCAACAGATTCTGGAACTGTGTGATGATCGTTCATCTGTCCTCCTTCCTATGCACTCTTTCACAGCAGCGGCAAGAGATTCCTGTACCAAAAATCATCCCTCAGATGCACAAGCGTTAGACGTAAGCAAGAGACTGAGGCACTGCAGTACTGGAAATCTAACTTAAAAATGTAGTTAATATGCAGACTTCGTAAATTTTGAATAATTCCTTCAGTCCCATGTAAGAAAATGTCTACTTCCATTTCAGGACTATACACATAGATTAGGTACCATGAAGTCAGTCAGATCTTTGATGCTGAGCTACTGCATCAAGTTCGTTATCAAAGTTTTTGAGTCTCTTACGTCATTTTGAATCACTTTTGTCTTGTCTCTGAAGGCAACACACATTGCTGCTTTTCTTTTCTTTTTTTTTTTACATTCCACATCCTTCCCTAAGCATCTTTCCCTTCTTTGAACTTGACACTACCATGCTGGTGATCCTTCAGGCATTACATCTGAACTTTTTTTTGGTTCTATCTCCTATTTATATGCATATACCTTTGATTCAGAGTGATTCATGTGAACACTTACAAAAGGAGACTGCACGGTCCGTTTTTGTACCATTTTCCTCACTCTTGGGGGAAGATGAGCTCATTTGAAAGATTAGCTACAAAATGCACAAGTGAGGCCCAAGATCCAATACATAACCCGGATGCAGGTATGACTGGTAGGGGATGTGGAACCCAGGGTTTCTAAATACACACAAAATACACCATCTAACGTACCATCGATCACTGGAGGCAAAAAAAGTTTCACTTCTAGAGATGAACACGCTATACACTGGTCAACACAAATTAGCACAGCAAAGCAAAACTGTAACAGACAAATGAAACTCAGTACCAAGATTTCTGAAATCTCAAATAGTCTGCTCTTTCATGTATGTTTTACATATCCATGAAAACAATGCGTATGTCATGACTGACTTTTTCCACCATTCATCTTAAAACTGAACATCTAAACGTGAGGAAATCAATTGCATAATGCATTAAAATTATAAGGTGATGGTCCTACACATGATGTTTTAGCCCACACCACAAATGTAGGTTAAAAACAGGGGGACAAGGCAACAAGCAAGGCTGACAACTTGCAGTCTCTTCCCTGTCTGAGCACAGAAGACAAGCAGCGCCCAGTCCTTTTCCTTACCCTCTATTTATACTGCTCAAGAAACAACAACTCTGTCTACAGATCTGGACCTTGGCGATTCTCACCTTCAGTCTTCCCCTCCTTCTCGGTCAAAGTAGCAAGATTGAGAGACTAACCCATAGAAGAATTAAATGCTTTGCAGGATTTTCCTCCAGACTTTTCCTCATTTGAAAGTAGTTTTACTTACAAAAGCACAGTACCCTCTCCTAGACTAGTTTTTCCACAGTCCTGGAATACCTCCTCCAGGAGGGATGTTAATGCTGGTTTGAAATCCTTATTAAATGCAAATCAGAACGCAAATCAAATTAATGGGACTGCAATTTTCTTCTTCATATCTACTGCAGGAAGCTCTTTCATTACTTCTGACAGCTGTGCCCCTTGCTCCACAAACGACTATATGCAATGCTGGGAAGAAGACAAAGGGTATATGGGCTAGAAAGATACGGTTGAGATAATCCTTCCTGCCCTTCTGGAAGACAGTCACATGAAGCAATGTGACTATCAGAAGGTTGCCAATCTATCTCAAGTTTTTCATCTTTGCTGCTATTCTTCCTTCTTTCCAGACCAAAACAGGAATTCACTTCTGCTTAATTATCCAAAGAATACTTGAGTCAGCTGTGTGTCTCTCTAGGCACCCGCTGGAGACATGCTCAACTCCTAGGATGTCCTGAGAAGGATAAAGAATGAAATCTTCCCAAATAATGAAGTGATCCTGTTTTGTTGTTTGTTGTTCTTTTTTTTTTTCTCAAGTATATCTGTTCTTTCTTATGGTTCAAAATGATACAGGTAGGTTGTAAACTACAGACTCTACCATCAGGTTATGATACTGCACTGCTCTAAGAAGAAAGGCTGAAATCTTGGTTCAGAGAAGAATTTTCCAGGAACTTATTCAACAAGCATAATTTATCATTCAAAGCCACAGCTGAACAAGTGCAGATCACTTATAATGTTCCAGAATTCCTTTAAGTCATGATCAAAAAGGAATTTCAAAGACAGCGCCCACAAAAAAACAAGTCAAAATCCAAATACATACGGAATTCTCCTACTCAAGCCCCATCCACAAACAGAACACTCTCCAAGATGTTGAGAGGCATCCCTGGACAAACTCCGACAACCGTACAAAACACCTACTGAAAAGGCTCAAGTGATCACAAACGCCTTTTTCATTTCAGGGAGCTGGGCATGTCTGTGGCGAAACCGCATACATTTCCACAGCTCTCCATCTTCCCAACAAGACTTGAACTATTGAAGCAAGAGGTTTCCTCAGCATTTAAAAATATTTCTCCAAGTAATTTTTCACAAACTTGAGGGGCAGATATGAGTTCATTAAACTGAGAGGTGAAACCATGGAGGACAAAACAGCAAGTAAAAAGCAGATTCAAGTAGTCTCTCCTACCATCAATCATACAGCCTGCCTGCTGCTTATAGGAGGGTACAGAAACTCCAGTCAGCTCTCAACTCTTCATTTTCAGTGAAGGAGAACTGACAATACGCATTCCAGGAAAACCAGTCCTGGAAAAACAGTGGCTTTTGGCACTAAAAAGGCTTACATCGGAGCCCTGCAGACCAAGCCTCAACACACGCTGTGCAGTAGGAACCCTCGAGTGTTTATCTGGGAGAGCACCTTCCTCTGCCACAGTGTCTGCATTTGGCTTCAATGCACCAAGGACATCTTTTTAATATCAGTAGGAACTCATTTCAGCTAGTGTTTTACAGAGAAAGACTAAGTAGATTTTGCAGTCCTCGCAAAGGTCAACACCACATTAGTCCTCACCATCTGTGGCTTAATTAACTATAGCTTCCTCTGGCTTCTTAGAGGTTTTCTGATAATTTAGGACACGAATTAAATGAAAACTAGTACATAACGAACTTGAAGGTCCTGTTTACAATGTTTACACAGTATGCGCTGCACGTGGAAATGAGTATTTTGTTAGTACTTTAATGGTAGAGGGACCACATTTAAATTCAAATAACGCAAACGTAAAATTCAGAGATCACAGTTTCAAAAGCTTGAACATTCTGTTTCTTGTTCAAAAACTGAACTCAGTTTCTATGAAATGAGCCCCCCATTCCTTTTTTTTTCCCCTTTCCTTTTTTTTTTCCCCTTTCCTTTTAGCACCAAATCATTTTTGCAACTGCATGGAACTTCAACTGGATACAAATTAACTTTGAAACTGCAATGTGAAAAACAAGGACCTTGGCACCTGCCTACTGACTGTCACAAAAGTCTTCAGAGAAGAAAGGCAGCAAAAAGTATTGTTTTTAAAATTTAGACTGCTGAAAGTTTATACTAATCCTCTAATGTTATCTTTCAGAAAATTATTTTCTCCCATTAAAAAGAAAATTAAATACATTTCCTGCACCCAGCCTCAAATACAGTCAATGCGTATTTTTAACACTCGTTTGAAGGGTCTATGTAACTCTCTCCTTGATAACAAGCCATCCTTTTCCGTTCCTCTTTTATCTTTCACAAGTTTTGTCACCTGACATATCTGATGATATCACTGATCCGTAATCTCTTTCACCGATTTTAGCTTTTTAACAAACCTCCAATCTTAATACTATCCTGTCTGACATCAGAGCGAGGACAGAAAAAACGACACATAACAAAACAGTGATATAAAACATGGATAGTCAGAGTATCAAAGATCTTAACAAGAACATCACCTACTGATTGGCAGTATCTCTCTGCCATGAGAATCTAACTAACAACAGAACTGGCAGCAACTGACACCCCCAAAGGTATCACCAGGCAGGTGCTGCTGATGCCACAGCCCACAGCAAAACCCTAGGAGGGAATCATCAAACTTGGCCGAGACTAAAATATACACATCTCCCATTGGTTCACTCATCTTTCTAGACACACACACACGTCTAACCCACTGGTAAATGGTATACTCCTCATTCTTCTGACCAGGGAAAAGCCATCCCAACCGCCACGCCGCTGCACCTGATGGGCAGGTCAGAAGCGCTGAAGGCTGCGGGGCTGAAGGCTGCTCCTCTGCAGGAGCCAGCGCCAGCGGAGGAAGGCCTTTGCAGAGGGAAGCGCTTCGGGGGGAGTGCCTCGACCCAACCCACTGCCTGTCCCTGAGACTAAGGCAGCCTCTCCCGCTTGGCTCCAGGCTTCCCCAAAGACTACCACCACCCAGAAAGACCAAGGCTAAAGGAAGGCTAGAAAGTTTTTTTTCGGGGAGATCGTAACTTCCCAGTTTACCTTAAACGGCTTTGTCTGAGCTGAGCGAAGAGGCTTAGGCTTACCAGGCGACGCTAGCGCTTTCTATGTAAACCCAACCCACACTTGACCTATTTTCTGCTGTTCTGAGCACACAGTCACAATTTACCTCATTCAAATCTGGCAGCTGCTGGGCTACATCTGAACCAGTTAAGTCAAGCTTGAAGGCACAAGCCTGACCCCTAAAACCAGAAACAAAGTCAAGCTGAGGTCAGCCCTGCTCACACGTATGGGGAGGCACACCTCATAGGGAAAGGCAGGAACAGGCAAGGATGCTCTCTCTATGTGCAGAGGCCAGGAAAGAGAACAGGGATAACTAACCCCTTCCCAACAGTGGGTTCTGAATGCATTGCTCCGACAAGGACAAATATTTACACATTTTGGACCACAAATATTTAAGATTAGGGGTTGTTTTCAGTGTGTAACAGCAACAACTACTTCTATAAGCAGAAGGTTAAAACTACAGGGGAAAAAAAAGATGGGGACTAAAAATTTAGTCATTTTCCAACTGTGAGTAAACTTAACATCTCTCAGGAAAAGCTATCCACAATTTTTCTTTTGCTCCCTCCCTTTTCCTACACCTAATACTTCTCCCCACACACTCATACTTCATTCCTCATTTCACCTGTTCAATAATTAAAGAGTTGACACAAATTTTAAAATTTTAATTATCAGGTTTAAAAATCAGGGGAGCTGGGTTCCATATGCTTATTCAAGTCACGATTTCAGGCTTGAAGGAGCATCACTGCACCACTTAGTTCAGTTCTGGAAGAATAATCCACACCCCTACGAATAACAGAAAGTTTTTTATAAAAAATTTGAAAGATTATCCTATGGAAAATACATTAAAGTTAGGAATATAAATACACAGGGACAAGTCTGACTCAGACTAATATTCTCCCTGATTTTAACTCGCCAACACAAAAACAGACATATTTGCCTTCCTATAGGACTACTGATGTCTCAGGTGAAAGAGACATGCCAGAAAGCTCGCTTTTTACAATTATTCTTGTATTTGTAGGTGAGAACCTAGTATGGAAGATGAGAAGGGAAACAAAAGCAGCATACAGAACAAGAGTGCAGCAGGGAAGAAAGTAGCCACCAACTGATAAGCAAAACCAAACCTAGGCCAGGCAGATATGGTCACAAAACAACCTAGAACCTCCTCTAGCGACTTCCACAGTAGCTTTGAATTTGAAACTAGAGACTGAAAAAAAATATAGATGATCTTATGCTCATGGATTATGTCACCCTTTCCTTGAACAGCTGGGACAATCTGGGTCACAAAAGCAAAATCTCCTGGAGTGCCAGATTTATCCTTCAGTGTCTGATAGAAGGACTTCCTCGAACAAGTGGCTGCTACTCACAAACCCAGCGGGCTGTCAGCTTCCACTCAGAGCACTGCAGTGACCATTTCTGCTACCTTATGTTCTCCATGCACAAACAAGTGAAAGGTCAAGTGAATCGCACTGCTCCATGTCCATCTTCTCCCTCACTGTGATGACAAAGACATACATTTGCCTTTCTCTCCTTTTCCACTGAATCACATCTCCTTCCTCACTGCAGGTTCCATACCACCATCTCAGCAATAGGCAACTTTGCCCTAATTTTGCATTTTTTCTACTCCTAAGAGAAACAGGGAGGGAACACTGGTTCTACCCCACTCTGCCAGTAACTTTCAAGTCATGTGGTGATACTGGAGCAAGTCTCTGAATTACTTACCAAGCAGCTCAGTGCCACTTGGGAAAAGAAACCTCAAAAGTGCAGACATTTCCCTGAAGCAAGCAATCAGCAGAGTGAAGTTGATGCTAACAAGGAGAGCAGCTAAGTGAGCAGATCAGAGAAATACCTTTTGTACATTGATATTAAAATTTAAACTGAGACCCAGACACACCGTGAATTGTGAATAGCCTTCAGAAGGTATCTTAACAACTCCCCAAATCATATCAGTTGAATGACAAGCTGCGTAAATGGAGGTGTCTTTAAGCAAAAAAGTACACTGTTGATCATCAGTTGTCTGGACTAGTGGGCTGCTAGAAAGGCAGTCTAACGCCCCAGAAATCAAGTCAAGAGACCAACTCCTTCTCAGAGACTAACCGTTTTACAGACAACTCGTGTTCCTCGCATCAGGGACAGCAAAAGTTACTTGTGGTGGCTTGAACTGGCTGACTTGAAAAGCTGTATACCACCACAGGTAATGACAGACCAGATCTCTCCTCTCGTGGTAGTTACCTTTATCAAATCTTTTAAAGTTGCATTACTCAGCAACACAGTATTCTTTCATGAGACTACTGATAACTAAGAGTTTACCATATGAAAGACCAAAGGTCTCTCAATTCAAATGTGCAGGTGAAAACTGTAAAATACTATCCAATACCTGGTAAACTCACAACAGCTCCTAGAATCAACACCACCTCCTGGAAACATGCTTCAGAATATCTCACCATTGTGAATGTCTCTCTGCTCTGTAATTTGAACTACCACCAACTTACACTACCAGCAGTCACAGGGCTGCCCATCCTCCTCTGCAAATATCCCCAACCCTATTTACCAAGCAGGAACCCTGGGAATATGTAACTTTCCAGCTCCTTTCTCTCTTTAATTCATAAGGATTATGAGCAGAACACAAATACTTCCCAACAATAAAAATATTTTAATCCGTTTTTTTTGTCAAGAATACATCACATACCTTCAAAATGTCCTTGAAAGCCAGTTTCAGTGGAGTTTGGTCCACTTAATTGCTATTACATCAATGTTTTACTTTCAAGTAGTTTTCCTATCACTACCGGCCCCTGTAAAAGTCCTTCTCCAGCCTTCCTGTAGGCCCCTTCATGTACTGGTAGGCTGCTCTCAGGTCACCCCAGAGCCTTCTCTTCTCTAAGCTGAGCAACCCCAGCTCCCTCAGCCTGTGCTCATAGCCGAGGTGCTCCAGCCCTCCAACCATCTTTGTGGCACTCTCTGGACCTGCTCCAGCAGATCCGTATCCTTTTTTGTACGGTGGGCTCCAGAAATGGATGCTGTACTCCAGGTGGGGCCTCACCAGAGCAGAGTGAGAGAATTACCTCCCTCGACCTGCTGGTCATTCTGCCTTTGATGTAGCCCAGGACATGGTTCACTTTTGGGGCTGCACATGCACACCGCTGGCTCACGTTGAGCCTCTCAACTAACATGCCCAAGTCCTTCTCCTCAGGGCTGCTCTCAATCTGTTCTCCGCCCAGTCTGTATTTGCTTGGGATTGCCTCGGCCCAAAAAACACATAAAATATAAAAGCCACATTTCTCTAACGTTTTAAACGAGTACCACTGTATTTGCCTAGAACTTTTCAAGTTAACTTCTAACAGGATTTAGGGCAGCACTGCACAGAAGCAATGCATTTGGGCTGGGAAACAATTACCACATTTTCTAAAAGACTTCCATTCAGAGATTCAGTGCAGAGGTTCTCCAGCCACCCGACTGGGTATACACCAGCGAGCCCACCATTGTGCAAACGTGGAAATGGGGCTTCTGCTCCAAGACTGTAACAGAAGCGCTGGGCTATCAGTGTATGGCATTTTTTTTTCCTGCTACGAGCTCTGTTCTGACCTGCTGAAGCCATTTTAGGAATTTTCCCTATAAATAACAGAGGTCTGACCAGCTGGGATGTATATCATATTTGGATTAACACTACAGCTCTCTGCAACTCTGGCAAAAGCAGTGGCTGTGCCTTTTATAGAACAGATGAATAATGGTCTTCCAAAAAGGCAAGATTAAATTACTAATCAGAGAACAGAGATGTTTCAGTTGTTGCTGCAATAAGCTCCTTCGGGTAAATTTAGGAAAGTCATTCAGTGTTTAAAATTCATACAATACTCATCTATTTCACAATATTTTCCTGTCAATAGATCTACTAGCACACAGAACAACAAAAAAAGTCCTATTAAAAACACAGTCAAGACTGAACTACACCACTTGGGTGGAAAAAAAAAAGTGCCTGTCAAACACCAGACTTTCACCACCAAGTCTTATGTATGCCCAAATCTGCTTTAACCCGATTGTCTGTTGTATACCAAAGCAGCATGGAGCCATGAAGTAGACAGTAAAAGGGAAGAAAAGATTCACAGACTGTATGCTTAAAATTCACAAATAAAATCATAAAATACAGAATAATTTGTGAGATGCACAGAAATTACTGTGCTTCAAACCCACTCGCTCAGCAAAAGCATACTGAAATACTACTTCCGGTAATACTGGCAGACACACACACAAGAACAGCAGTATACAGGGGGGGAAAACCAGGAATAGTTAATTTTAATTCCATTCAAAAGACAGGAAACATTTGCTAGATTAAAGAGGGGAATGAGTATTTGCAAACAATGGTAGTAAAAAAAAACAAACAAAAAAAGAAACAAACCTAAATAAATTTTTAGAGGTGTAATTATGTAGTATACTGCTAAAAGAAATGAATTTTGATCAGGAAATGCACTGTACACCAGGCCCTTGACATCGAAACAAATACTGTACTTCTTGTTTTATTAGTAAAGTTATTCCAATGTCTAAGAAAACAGATTCAAATTTGGTTTTAATTTAAAAAAAAAATCAAGTTTGTGTAAAATTACTGGAGTTTCTCCCCAGATGGGTGGCCTTTAAAAGGAACACCTGAAACTGCTACAGCTCTCAACTCTGCTAAGCACAGTTTGCCGACGGCTGTGGAGCAGTTCTCACAAAGCACTAACCCTACACTACAAATTAGTACTTCCCTTAGGTGCACCTTCAAAAATTTTGTAAGAAGTTATAGAGCAGCAGCCCCAGACAAAGCAATGGTGTGTCAGCGGAAGGGGCAAAAGCAAACAAACCCATGCACACTTTATCAAATGAGCTCCTGTGCTTATTACATCAAGCTAAAGCTTAGCTCTGGTAAGAACACTCTGCAATATAATTCAGTTTCCCCCCCACCTGAAATGGAGGAAGGACTATTCTTTTCCCTCCCTGGGTAACCACTCCCATTCAGTGACTGCAGGATTTTACCCTCATTCATCTTCACAGTTCCCCCAAGCACCACAGATCACCAATCCCAATATACAGCAACTATTTGGTAAAGTAAGAACATACCAGCAAAGCACCATCTGGTTATCAAGTGAAACAGACTTCTCTAGGAACCAACTTTGTGTCTACATTATCAAAATTGTGTTGGTCAAGAACATCGCGTAAGAAAAACACTTTAAACTTCCATTTTTAATAAATGAAAAGTGAAAACTGGAAATTTTAAGGACACAGAACCAAGGATAAGGCACCCTTCTCTTACTAGTGAGTGGTATTTTCCACAGGCTTTTATTGGTGAAAAAGTAATCATTTGTGATCAAACACAAGAAGTTCCTTACCCAGAAACACTGGACGGATTTGTAACTTCCGTAATCCCAAGACTGCTTTTGAGAAGTACTAAAATACTTCAGTGAAAGGATTTGATCTTCACCTTCAAAGAAGAAAACAGTTTTGTTCCATCTGTTCTATTTTGAATTTCTAACTTTTAAATTATTTATTTCAATGCTACTTCCTGGAGCGAGATTAATGAAGTCAAACCATTTAACCAACTATGATTTTTGAAAATTTGTAGAAAGAATAAAACAAGTTTCTCCGTGATAGTGGAATGAAACCTGTTTCCCTATGGATTTGAGATCTCCGAGAGACAAAGAAGTGACTAAAGCCCTTATTGCTTAAGAAATCAAGGTAAAACAGAAAGGTACAATTTTATTCCACCTATTTTGAGAACAAAGACAGATGGAGTCCTCAGGGAAGCAGCTCTTTTTCAAAGGCTTAGGAAAGATGATGTACATCTCCCTCGAACTCTACAAACGGAGGGTGCCAAATCCTCCTCCCTCATTCCTCTTTGTGATGAAACTCTTCTGTCCCACACGTGTAACTGGGAGCGAGGACTGGTATGAGTCATCTGACCCACTTTTAGCTGGACGCAGCCTGTTGGAACTCTCATTGGAACTGTACACTTAAACATAGATGTGTTGGTAACAGGCTGTTCAGACCATCGCACTTTACGATGCTGCCAGAGAAGCCAGCTGGACTGCTTACGGGTGGTCCAGACACCAGAGACTTGGGGAAGAATAGAGACAGCTCTTACATGTAATGCTGAGAGGAGTTAAAGATGCAGAAAGTTGTGTGTGCCCGTCATCCGCAGAGGAAATGAAAGTGAAGGGGAGCAGCCGAGGGCTCAGGCTGCCAGCTGGCCGGCACCAGGAGCTCCCGAGCTTCTGCTGTCAGCCTCAACGGGTGCTCCTTCCTGCCTGGGCAGTGGAGGTACTACTTTTGGGGAAATCAGTTTTTGGCTGCAGTAGCTATTTTTAAGCCTGAAGCTTAAAGTAAGAGAAGTCTGAAAAGTAAGTGCACGTAGGATTATGGGGTGCTTAAAATACTGTCAGAAAAATATTATTTCATCCCTGTTTCAAGATGTTTGAAGATTTTTTTTTTCATGTGCACATGTCTTTACTACACAAGCCCTGCTACACAATCAGCTTGCTCTTACAAACAAACCAGCCGCAAAAGCCCAAAGCATCCACGTCTGATACATCCGATGTCTGCCCATAACAAACAAAAAAGGAGAGTAACAGAGCTGCACAATGTCCTTTTCTCAAGCCTTACTTTATGGCATATAGAACCGGAATGTCTAATAGATCAAGTAAGATTAGCGTAGTATTAAATTCCAAATCCAAGCTACCTTGGATGATTACCATTTCATGATTAGCGAGAAAATTTATTAGTATTACTCTAACAACCTTTGAGGTGTGTTAGACATGTGACCTGTCAGCTCTCAGACGTGCAATGCACATTTGGAAGAGCAAATTATGCACACCTACCGCTGTGTGTGTAACACCTCCCACAGAGGATTTCTCAGCGCCCTATCTTTACATCTGCAACCCTCAGCACTGAGGCAGACCGGCAGACTTTACCTCTTTGAAACACTACAGCAACCAGGCTCATCTTCAAAAAAAACCAAACCAACCTGTTCTGAAGGAGAATGTGAACAAGTAGGGTGGCTCAAAGAGAGATTCTACCATAGAGAAGAACTGAAGTGTGTTCTTGATTCATTCTTAGCAGAAATTTTTCTTTTATTAACCCAATATGCAGGAGGCCTTTTTGAAGACTATGAACACCCTTCCAACTTCCCTCCTTGAGTGGTGAAACACTCTCTTTGAGGAAGTTTAACAATTGTGAAAGAACTTTATTTGAGCTCTTTACCCTCTATCAGCTGTGCACATCTGTTCCAGTACTGCGTGCCCACAAATCCTTTGGAAATGTATTATCACACACACATATATATATCGTGTGTATATTCGAAAATATATAATCTATCACCCACCCTGCTCAACCCTGCGCTAGACACATCACAAACACACTCACTGCCTGGGCAAAGTAGTCTTTTGGGGTCTTTCTGAAGTGTATTATGGAAAAACATGATATAAGCCGCTTCTTGTTCTTATTTGCTCGTCCAAAGAATAATGCAGTTGACTCCAGCTGCTTCAGCCACTAACAGCAGAATCACACACTTCAGGCCAACAGCGCTCGTGACGGGTACTGCCAAACACCACTCAGACAAAAACACCACACTGATGAGGTCACACATGCCATATGCTGAGCTTTAATGCCTCACATCCCTGTCTGTAGTCCTTCAGGTAAACTACAAAGCTTAAGGCATGATCAGCTTTGCTGCTGCTTAACTTACTACATGTATCACAATGACCAGGCACATAGCTGTCACAGAATAGTACAAATAACTTATTACAGAAAATCGCTTCAGCTCAAATTATTTGATTTAGGTCACACTTGTATTTGAGTAGGCTTACTGTAGTTTTGCTTAAAATATTTTAATAACAAAGATGCATTAATTTTCAGTCTATAGCAAAACCACTACAACACCCACTACATTTGTCAATTTTTACTTAATCACAAAATACACAGTGTATGTTGTGAACATAAAGTAGATATACATTAAGGACCTGACTTATACATCACATTTCAAGACTACATTTCCTACAGATACTAGTCTGACATAGCAAATTCATGTTGTAAATTTTCTGTCTGTCATTTTCTCCAAAGCAACAGAATTTTCATTTCTTTGCCGAATTACAGTATCACGGCAAACATTCCTATCTGCTTTCTCCTCGAGATCCCCTTGTCACTGCCATAAAAAGAACTACATGACTAAATGGTCTGACCATCTCAGATAAATCAATGAGTCACTCTCAGTCACTCAAGTTTCATGTAGAAAATAACACCATTTGTATCCTCTATGAAGCAGAGATAAAAGCCACCAGAAACAAGTTGTAGGTTGGTGTTTAAGGCAGCACACATACAGAATCCAAGAAATTTTTACAGAAGAGCAGGATACAAAGCAGTACATGCGTAAGGGGGAAAAAAAAAAAAACCAAACCAAAACACATAACACAGCTGTAAAGAACAAATTCACAAGTGCAATACTTGCTACAGAAAACCTCGTGAAGATATGCAACAAGCTGGACTATCACAACTGCATAGCCTACTTTTAACGACTGATACTCATCTAGTTCTTACAAAGGCAGAATCTTTTAATAATTGAAACCTGTTTGTTTATGAAAAGAGCGGACATAGCATGGGAATCCATGGCTCACGATTCCCAAGCAAGTCCAGCCAACAACTCCCTACTCTTGTTCTGGAAGAACCACTTCTGGTAAGGACAGCAATTTAGTTCTTTGCCTACTCAAACTCTGTTTTTTCTGCCAAGACTAAAAGGATGCCAAGTGTGCTCTGTTTGCCTCGAGCAATTGTCACCTTTCAAGTGGGCAGCACCACTTCACTCAGGAAGCCCTTTAGCCCAGCAGTTAAAAAGCAGTGCATTTGATCAGAACAGATATGAGCAGAAATGCTCGTTTGCTGCCCACTGCTAGTATTACGAGTACAGGCAACAATGGGAAAAATTACTCAGTAGGTAAGAACTGTATCTGAAGTGAAATGGAATCTTTCCATAGATTCAAACTTTGTTTTGGCATAAAGGTACTAACAGCAAAATGCAACAAAAAAAGTGTTTAGATCACCATGGTCTTGAAGGATTTCATATTGAAAATGTGCAGCCATGACAAACCAAAAACTTAGGAAGACTCAGAGTCAACTCATCTCTGCAAAGAATCGTTCCTCCGTTCTGTCTTCTGCTCAAAAGCAGGTTAACAGTACTCAAGAACAAACTAGGGAGCAAAAATGCCATTTTTTCTTATTTTTAGAAAAGCAGATCTTCACAGGAAGTTTACTAAAAGACTTATCTAGGACTTGTTTTCATGGCAAAGAAAAAGAAGGTCTTGCAGAAAAAAGGTACAAATAAAGATTATCTTACATTAACTGACTGAAGGCTAGGAATGGCATTTCCAGCATTAACGAAAAATAAAAAGCAAACCAAATTAGTAGAGACAATGTTCCCACTTCAAGTATCTTTCAGGAGAAGACAGTTTCATAACGATCAGTTAATATTTCTGTCTAACACACTGCTGGTACATAATTCAGCATTTTAAAAAAAAATAGTTTCTGTTCTCTTAAAGACCCTATCCTCTAGTAAAGCTCTTATCTGTACAATTAACTAGTAAAACTTGACAATGAGACACTGCTGGCCCTACATGTAATTTCTAAACCTGCTTATAATCATTCAAATCAAGAAATCTTTGGACTACTCATCAGTGAGCTCAATGTTATTTTATGTTTCTACATTCAGTATCTGAGCAATATCCACTTAAGATGCAAATTCTGAATGCCTTAGTACCTAAAAGGAATCTCCTTCAGCAACCTTCTTGCCACAAAACAGACAATTTGGTTGCCCCTTATCACCAAAGTACTTATGATTGATACAGATCAGCAGCTGTTTGCTCCATGAGAGGTGGAAACAAGTCTCAGACAGAACTGCCCTCTATGTGTCAAAAATGGAGGCCAAGAATTAGGAAGACCAAGGTTGTATCTGGAATTATTTTTCACAAGCTACTGCTTTGTACCAGTTTTTGGTCAACACCTCTTTAAAAACTGAGGTTGCTCATGTTGTTAATTACAGCATTATCTACCAAGACATTATAAAGCCAGCTGCTCAGAGAAGACATTTACAAAAAGACACCTTCCATTTGTATGCACCTTTGCAAATTAAGGTGCTTCCGTGCCTAACACTCTATCAGCAAACACTCCTTAAAGTGAAGGACCTAACATGCATACAGCATTGCTATGGTACTGCCAACCACGCCTGGCAATAACACTGTTTGACAAAAGGCAGTCTTTCTCATATATTCAATTTGTTTTGCTCAGCTCACCTTGTAAGAAATGACCCACTGTCAAAGGAGATTTGTTACTGTTACTGGAGTGAACATTATCAGAAACATGATCTTGAGAGATTTCAAAGGACAGTCACTAGGCACAAGTATTGGCTTTGTAAAATGAATCTGGAAGACTGCAGCTGGAGTCTGAGGACGAATTTACACTTCACTGCTCAGCTGATTCAAGAGGTCGCTGCTGCCAAAGGAGGATATCCCACTCCATGTTGCATCATCCTGATCCCCTCCCTAGAGGAAGCCACAGCACTCACTGCACCCTGGGCTAATCCAGCTCAGCTCACTAACATCACAGGCTTCCCCCTCCGCCCCCCGCTTTTGTTTTTAAAAATCAAGGCTGTGCTAGTTTAAGAAGGTTGAAGGCACTAGCATGGGGTCTGAGAGTGGGAATTGTCCTTTGTGGCAGAGCCAAGCTGTTCGAGCAGCCAAAGTCATAGCATGTAACCGCACCCTGACAAGAAGTGTCAAGCTCGTTTGCCCTCCCCACCATAGACACACAAAAGTACCAGCCCTTCCACAAACTGAACCTCCCTCTCCCTTCCCCAGGATTCTCTCTCAGTTGCTTCTCTCTTTCTAGCTCTATATTTGGTATTGGGGAAAAAAAAAGCCTTGTTGAAGCAGTAGGGAAGAAGGGGTGTTAGGACAAAATTACATAGCATTTATTCAGGGCCATCTGTTATTCCAAGTCTCAAAGTACTATTTCTGTATTGCCGCAGTGTATCGTTCCAGCCATATGAAAGAATTTATGTCTTTTCTAATTGCAATCAGTTCAGCACAAGTTGAAGCAGCAACTGTTTTTCTATTTGCCATAGAAGAGATTTTTAGACTTTAAAAGTGATGCAAGGGAGGCGAGATTGTTTCTCTTGTTCTTTACATGAACACATGTTAATATATTCATGTGTTGCTATTAGGGAAGAAGGCAATAAAATCAAGGATACCGGAAATTTTGCAGACTTAGAAACAACAGCAGAAAAAATGGTTTTCCTTTTTAAAAAGTAACATTTTCTGTTACTCATTCTCAAAAAAAACCAGTGACGGATATCACTGTAGTAGTGCGAAGACCTAGAAATGAAAGCTCAGCTTCAGAAGGATGGATATTACCTTTTTTTCTGCTCTACAATTACTGGTACTAATTAACCTTTAAAGATGTCAGGTATTTTACTTAAAGGTGGTTCAATAATACTAGTTGCACAGCACTCCTTGACATCATCAGATTCACAAGAATCAGATACAGTACCCCAATATGCTCTTTCATAAAACGAGCAACAATCTCTGATAATAATCAATAGGAAATTTTTCCTGTAACACCCAGAACCTGACCGTAAAAAGCATTTTTAAATAAAAACCACATGGATTTTGGCTAAGCTAAATGGATGATACTTATACACTAACCAAATTTCTTACCTGATAGGGCTGAAAGGCACTATCTTCAGTTATAAAATCCAGCTGTTTGTCCACAAGGAATTCTACTGCAGTAATTGAATTGTATACACTTTTTCCAACCAAGGGTTTGAATGTCTATTGGAAAAAAAAAGAAAAAGAAAATTAACCAATTAAAATAACCTAAGCACACCAAATCCCCAGGACTGTGTAAACACTGATTAATTCTTCCATCAAAACAAGCCAAAACAGAGTAACAATTACTAATTATACAAGAAAGAAGGATTTTATGTTTCGTAGTTTTTCCTTTCTGCCACTGGTGGAAAACCAGCTGGAAAAGAGAACTACACCACACATTCCTCCTTTCCCTCATTGTGCTTGAGCAAGAGTGTTTACCGCAGAAGCTCAAAGTACAGAAGCATGATCATATCTTAAACATACAGCTTAGCACGTAGATCCTCCTGCCTGCAGGACTAGCTAGCGCAGTGGTAATTACACTAAGGACGCTGAAGTGGAAACAGGCTGCAGACGTGAAAACACTCCCCTCCACCTTCCTGTTCTGAAATCGTTCACCTTGTCTCAGTCAACCATCTCATTTCCCTGCCCATCTCTGCAACTCTCTGACTCTGCTGTCTGCCACCCCGCAGTCGCTCCTCCCTGCAGCAACCAGCTGCTCCAGCACAACAGCTTCAGAGATGACAGTGCCTGGTCCTGAGGCTTTTGCAGTGGGGCCGGGAGGTTTCCTGCTTCCTTCCACATGCTGGGGAAGAAGGAAACCTCCCAGGGCAGCCACAAAAGCCAGGCACAGAGGAGAAAAGGGAGCAAGGAATCACGAGCTCCTCAATACCCCCAGACAGTCTTTTCCCCAAACACCCTGCCTCGTCCAGGCGCAGTTGGATGCGGTAGGCGAACAGGGAGGGAGCCATGACTACAGCAAGTCTCCCCTGAGAGGATATGAGCAGGCGATCCCCTTCCCTGCTGGCTGAGTTTCCTGGAACATAAGGAGAGCATGACTGAGTGGGGATGTACCGAGAGGGAATGAGTCAGGTGGAAAGGAAATCCCAGCGGATGGAGGGGAGAGAAAATGCTGCTCTGAAGACAGACAGGAACAGCAAAAGGAAGGCACTGGGGAACAAAAGAAATGACCAGCAGAAAGACTACGAAGGACAGAAGGGAAAAAAAAACAAGGAGGGAAAGCAAAAAAAAAAAAAAAAATACTGAGGAAAGTCATTCTACAGGACAAAAAAAAAAGTAATAAGGGAAGATAGGCAAGGCAAAAAGCCCTTTGAGACTGCTTCTAAATATAAAATGCAGTAGAAGACAAAAAGGAGAAACGAGTGCAGATCAAACCACACAAAGTGTCGCGCAAATGCTACATCTGTAACATGCCACTATCACAACAGGACATCACCAGCTCCATGCAACACCCACAGCAACAGACCCCAAGTACATACGAATGCAGGATTACTGATGCCATTTACAGATGGGGAAACCGAGGCACAAAAGCAATTCTGTACCTTGACAAAAGCCACCTAAGCAGGGCAGCAGCAGTCAGTGACCTGCCCTCAGCCAGTCTGCAGGCAGCTTTTAAGAAACGTGTTCAAGGTTTTATCAGACTTCATCACCTACTTTACAAAGGTGTTGCCTTGCCATTAGGCTAAATATAACCCAAGTCTCTCTGCAGCTTCAGCTTTGGCACTTGATTAAACAAATGAGAGAATACTTCCTTGGAGATACATAATACTTTCCAATAAATACATCAAACTCTACAAATGCTCAGGTTTAATGTGCTGCATTTTTGTTTCCATTTTATTTAAGGTTTCACTTCAGCTGTTACCCTTTCTCATGCAAGCAAGGCAAAAAAAAAAAATCCAACACTTTATCAGCCAGTCAGCCATCTCAACAGGGTAACTAGATGAAAAGGCTGGAGGGGAAGGAGAATATGATAACATGCTAACTACAGAGTCTGAATAGTAAACAATCATTTAACCTCTAATAGTTAAGAAAGGGCCTTTGCTCTTGCATCACTTTTCTGTAATGGATCTTGTATTGCTAATGGTTTAAGAGAGGGTGGAGTTCCCATCATGGAATTGCAAAGCCTTGAGTTTATAAACTCACAAGCAGACAAACTTTTTTAAAAAGTCACCGTTGTAGTCTTTCAATTATTAATTTGCCCTCCCTTCTTCACATACGCTGTTCTACTTTTTCCACACCTGCTCCTTTCTAACTTTCTGTGCTATTATACAGGTCAAGAAACACGTTTCTATGAACAAGACGTACCACATCATTAGCTGAAATGAGACCGTGTGGAATGCAGCTTGCAGTTATCCTTCAGGATTCAGACAACACTACAGAGATTAAGCCATGTGTGAGCCACCAGTTTATCTTACCACTGGTATTAAAAGAACTGGCTCCAAATATAGATCTGTGAGCGTGATTATTCTGAGAAAAGAAACGCAATGGCCTTCTCACTTACTTTCATAGATCTAAGCCTCTAGCAGGCCAACACCCCCAAAATACACATGTAGAGGATGCAGGCCATCCCACAAGCACAGAGGAAAAATATGTAAATAAATAAAGCAAATTTATCCATGTCACACACCTCCTCATACACAGACTGCTGCTCAATTGCACACAACTTGAGATTTTTCAGACACTATTAGAAAACATACCCATTATCCAAAAACAACAAAACCCCACCCTTTAATAAAAGCAGGCTTTCTTGGGAAAGCAAAGTCCAGACTCCATCAGCTCCAGGAGATAGGCAAGCCATCAAGGAGATATCCAAACCAGCATGGGTTAGTGATTTAAAAAAATCCTAAGATGGAAGACATGACCGAACTTCACACCATGCATTGCATATGCACAAAGAAAAACAGACTAAGAGCAGACCAGGCAAGGAGTCAGTTACTAGAGGCAAGCAGGTAAGACATGTAACAACATGAACATAGATCTAAGACGGTCCAACGAGCTCCTCGCAGACTTTCAGAGGAAAATGCTCCCTTCCTTCCATTTCCAAAGTGGAGGCCAGCTCTAGGGAGAATCGAGCATACTGGCTGAAACCAAGAAAAACTGAACCTCTTCAAATCAAAATCTCCCTTTCAGACTTGTATAAAGCCTCCTTTTACCATCTACATCAACCCAACTCCCCAAAGACCACAATTAAGCAAAGGGTTCAAACACTCAACTTTAACTGCCATCTCATTTCAGCACTCTTTTAAGAAGCTACTCGGGGGAAAAAAAAAATAAAACCCCTGTTTTTTTCCCACTAAACTTCCCTCCTTGGCTAAAGGGAGCTCTATGAATGCACACACACAATTTGGTTGCTTTGCTACCAAGGCCCCTGATACGGAATTTTACTCCAGCTCATGCAAGAAATAACCTGCCTATGGGAGGCATACTGATTTTACCCCCGGTAATGCAAGAAATAACCGGTCTGAGGGATGTACCTGGTGCAGCTCTAAGACTGACAGAAAAAGTTGGTTTTGCACCTTCTGAAAAGCCAAATCAATTATTAGAAAAACATTCAGTACTATCACTTCATAGCAAACAACCTCAAAGCTCCTTGATGGCCTTCACCAAACACTCACAGATACACAGCATTACTCACAGACTGCTTTTTCTAATGCCCAGCAACACAACTCATCTATTTGTTTATCGTTTCAAAACCCCCCCGGCAACCACAGGCCCCGCTCTCCCGAGAAAGCAGCAGCGGGCAAGCACACAGTGCGTTTTTATCTCTGCCCAACGCAATTAAGCAGCTGGAGCCGTGGTAAGCCGCCCCCACCACGTGAGCAGGCAGTTCCCTGGCACCGGCCGGGGCTCCAGGAGCCGCCGCACCTCGGCTGCGAGCTGACTCCTTCCCAGCCGCAGCAGCAGCCTCGGCGCTGCCAGGCGGTGACACCCGCAGGGCTCGGCCGCGCCCGGGTCACAGCTGAGCTCGCAGCTGCCGCCCGGCTCATCCCGCACGTACCGCGCCGGGCGCCCTCCGCCCCTAGCGGCTCCCGCACCGCCCCGCAAGGGCCTCCACTCCCCCCGTAGTATCTCTAAGGGCATTTATACCATAAAAGGAACAAACTTAAAAAGCTAAAAATCCACCCAAGAAGGCTATTTTTAATCTAAACCCTGCAACGTCTCATAGAAAAGATCGCACGAAGTTCATTGTTACGTGCTCTCCAGCAAACTTTTCCACACGTCGCTCCTCAGCCTCGCGGGTTGCTCTGCAATAGCGCAAACACCGGCACCTTCCCATTATGCCGCTGAATCACTCGAGACAGCCGTAGCTCTTTTCCAGCGCCTGCTCGTTTCCATGGCCGGTACTCAAAGGGCAGAATCACTGAACGGAAGATAATAAGCAGAACTGACACAGAAAATCGAGCGCCGAGTTTCCTCATTCGCAGACTGCTCTGACCGCAGGCCCGACGGAAGGGCCCGTTTCCAGTCACGGCGTTGTTCCGGGCGGAACTCTCCCAGCCCTTCCCCGAAGGGGCTGCCGGAGCCCGCACGCAGAAGAAACCGGCAGGAGGCGGGGGCGAGGCGCCCCCCGCTGAAAGCAGGCACGGCGGGCCGGGCCCCCTCCCCGCAGGAGGCGGCGGCGGGGGTGCCGTGCGGCAGCGCGCTGCCACCGCGATCGCTGCTGTTTTGTAACGGCGCGGCTCTTCGCCGCCAGCGCCCGGACAACGAGCCCTGGAAGGCCAACGGCCGCCGTTAACGGCGCGAATCTAACGTCGCCAACGCCAACAGCAAAAATTACGTTTTTTTAAACCACGCGTGCCCGAAGGGCGCCAGCGGCCGCGCGCGGCTCCCTCGAGGCACGGGGGCCTCCGCGCACAAAGCCGCCGCCAGCCGCGTGCCACGCCGCGCCCGCGGAAGCCCGACCGTCACGTGCGCCGCTCCGCGCACCGCGGGGCCGAGGGAGGGCCCAGGACTCTCCCCGAGCAGGCCCGGCGTGCGCCCCGCTCCCCGCCCCCCCCCCCCCCCCCCGCGCCTCGGAGGGCAAACAAAGCCGCCCCTCAGAAAGTTAAAATGTCCGCGGGGGAGACACGGGGGTCCCGCGGAGACGCCCCCGAGTCGCAGCGGCGGATTCTCCGCCCCGTTCCCGGGCCCCAGCCAATCCCCCCGACCCGTCGGTACGCACCTCGCTCGGCGCCCCGCGGCCTGGTCCGGCGGACCTCCGCGCCCGCCTCCACCTTTGAACTCACAAGGAAAATGGTTCTCCCCGCGCCGCTTCCGGGTCGGGCCTGGCGGCGGCGCCGGGGGCGGAGACGGCGGGGTCGGGGGAGGAGGGAGAGGCGGCGGCGGAGAGGAGGAGGGCTCGCCGCCCACCCTTTGTGGGGCCGGCGCGGGCTAGCGCGCAGCTGGGCCCGGCGCGGAAGCCCCGGCGCGTCCCCGCTCCTGGGTCATGGCGCGCTGCCGCCGCCGCTTACATAAGGGCGAGCGCGCGGTGCGCGGGGCCGTCCATGGCGGCGCTCTGTGGGGGCGGGGAGGAGCCGGGCCGAGGCGCCGGGAGCCGAGCCGAGTCGCACCGCCGCCGGGAGCCGAGCACGCCGGCGGGAAGGGGCGGCGCTCGGCGGGCGCGGACGGCGGGGGCGGGCAGGCCGTCACGTCCCGAGGGGGCGGAGCCGCGGGGCCACGTGTGGCGGCGGCCGGGAGCGGAGCCAGGTCAGCGGGAGGGGGCCGGGAGCCTCCCCGCCGGCCAGCGAGGCCACCCGGCCCCCTGCAGAACCTGACACCTGGGTTACGGCCTCCGTCCTTCCTGCCCCCGGGGCCGGGTCTGTCCCTTGAGAGCCCTCCCGCGGGTGGGCTTTTCAGAATCAGCGAACGAAAGCTACGATGCTGTCCACATTCAGTGCCACCATATATATATAAAAAAAAAAAGTTTAAAAAAAAAGTATTAAAAGGAAGGGCGGGTCAGACATGACCTCAGTGCCTGGTTTCGGTCCAGAAACAGCCGGAGGCGAGGACGGGGAGGGGAGGGAGCAGGCCCGCTCCTAGGCCGCTACAGCAAAAAGCCTGGCGGGGTGGTCAGCCCTAAAGCTTTCCGTACCAGCGTACTTCGCCACCAGCAGCGAGTATTTACAGCCCATCAACAGATGGAAAACGTTGTCAAGCACAATTTTCTCATTTTCGGCATACAACCTATTTTCTCCTCGATGACAAAACGTGTTTTCCCACTGCTGACCAGAAGTTAATGGCACTAACCAACTACTTGGTTAGTTTCTACACAAACATCAATTCATCGGAATAATCCAAGGGGAAAAAAAAGTCCTTGGTGCACTATCTAATGAGAAAATGGTTTCCAAACAGAAATTTAGCATGAGGCCTGTAATGCATTCCTTGAGCTTAGCTCAAATGCACAAGCATGGATAGAAGGGTAAAAAAAAAAAGAAAAAATATCACAAGGGAGGTTGTGATAGAGGCATTTATTTCATCCGAACCCTTTAAACATAAACAGCTGTACATTTTTTACTTCATGGGAAAAAAAATAAAGCCTATAGTTTGCCAAGAAAGTATGAGAATAATGGGAAATCAACGCATGACTACCTCTCTGTTCTCATCTTGAATTATTCCAAATGATGTAAGCTTAAAGGTGTACTGGAATGTTATAAAATACCAAACTCTGAAATAATAAAATACTTTAGTACAGTTAAAACACGGACTTTTCTCGAGCAACTGGATTTCTTCCACAACAGTTTGTAACACTGCACACACATGTGGGGCAGGAACCAGGCTACCTGTACGCGGTTTTTGTACACTACGCAGCCTGCACTCAGACTATGCAACTGCAAAACTGAATTTTGCTTTGAAGGGACAGCAGCAGAGGCGGTTTGTTGCACTGATTTTACCTTTCAAGTGGTCTTCCAGTCGGGCAAGCCCAAGGCAGCTGAGCAGCCTTATATGGGCAGCAAGGCAGTAGGAGAGAGCAGTGCCCTGAGCAACCTCCATCTATTCCTGACCACTCAGCATGGACAGTTGCTTTTCTTGTCTTTGGCACCCTGTGCACAGGCCTTCACCAGATCTGCTGGCCCTCAAGGCCAGCCAGAGGCAGGCTTCCTTCACCACCAGCAGAGCGTGGGAGTCACTAGTCCTTCCTGCCCCCCCAAAACACAGCCTCTGCCTCAGCCAGGCCATGGTGGGGCTGCACTTTCTCCTTTCCAGAAAAAAACAGACAAACTCAAACAACTTAGGGACACCATTTTGACCCGACTTCTTTCCAGTTCCATCTTCTCCACCCCACTTTCCCTGGGGTAGGGGGAATAACATCTCAGCTGCTTTCACCGGTACTGAAACAGGTCATGCAGTACCAGAAACTAAAATGCATCCTTATTCCATGTTTAGGGCTCCAATTGGCACTGCCTTTACCCCTTAGGTGCAGAAGCATTCTCTGCCACACAAACACAACTTGACCTGTCAGTAATAGCTGATACATGGAAATACCCTGGACTCTGCCAAGTTGTCAAGAATTAAAGTATTTTTTCCAAACTTAATTCTGTACTTGCATGATCTTCAATTTAATTTTTAGAACACATTTTAGATTACCTCCAAGAAGTACTGAACAACCCCAAAGACATACTACTACCACCACATCTGTACCTCTCATACAGATTCAGGGGTACGTTTTACCATTTCTCTCGAGTAAGAACCCAAACACTAGTAGTTATTCCAGGAAAGGCAAATAAATACATTATGCCTACTACAGAGTTCAACATACTTCATGATACTACTCTTAAACTAATGGTGCTTTAGTAGCTGCGTGGTATGTAGTGCGACTGTCAAAGCAGGCAATCCTTAATAATATCCAAGACAGACTCTGTTAAAACACAAATCACAAGACTGTCTGGAGGACAGGCAAGTTTTCCTGTTTGGACAAAGCTTTATTAATAGACTGCGACTTAGTAACAAAGAATATTAATACCCAGTGCAGCACCACCTATTCATTACCACAGAGGTATTCTGCTAAAAATTTTCAAGTAGCACTAGCCACATGTGGAATACTAACCCAGCAACTCTCTTTTCCAAGGGTATTACTTAAAGATGGCATCACTAAAATCCACGAAGTGGGAAAACACCTTTTGAGAGTATTAATAATAAAAAAAAAGGTTTTCTACTGGTGCAATTGTTAATGTTAAGTACGCTACGGCAACATTTAAAAAGCCTGCATCATTACAGCTTACTAATTTTATGTATTTACTCTTAACAAAACAGAGATTCGCCCTGTAAAGGCACTAACACTGATTTTTAAGTAATAATTTTAAAAATCAGTGTCTTAAGACTCCTAAGGCCAATGGAAAATATTCTTACCCAAGTCAGGTTATGATATTTGTAAAATACTGCACTTGAGAGCAGCTTCTTTAGTAGTCACATTATTTTAGCCCTGTTTACAACTACTGTTTGCTTCGTCTCACCACCGGGCCTGAACTCTGTCAGACAAGCCATGCTATAAGCTTGCAGAACAGAGCTGCCTTTGTTCTTTGGCACTGCCAGTCCCCTGTGGAGTCAGGCAGTGCACTCAACTGCGCTCGCAAACAATCCCTGACCTTCAATTACTGTCTTGGCTTGCTGCCACCGGATACATGTACTACTGGTAACACCGTGTGCCCTATTTTGCAGATAATCGCTAGAACTACAGATAATCATGAAAATCGACGGAAAAACGCAAACATTCCCTTCCTAAAATCACAGTCAAAGCGGTTCCTCTGGCGTGCCGCAACAGCGCACCCCACGCTCAGACCACGCGCGCAAGGACGGCAATCCGGCAGGTTTTATATTTTTAGAGACCGCACAGAAAAACTGCAGGTGGCATATGGCTTCTCCTTCGTCTGCTGGAGGTTTTCGGGTTGTTTTTTGTTGGCTTTGAGGCGAAGGCACGCCGCGTTGCACCGGCAGGGTTTTTTGCAAGAAGCTGCTCTCTTCACACGTACACACCCTCCCTTATATTTTTCCCCTTTGGAGCCCTGGCGAGTTGCGCACTTGAGCTCCGCGACCCCGCGGCATTCGCCGGGCAGCCGGTGCCCGGGTAGGGCTGCCCCCGCAGCCCCTTTGTTGGCGGGGCCGGGGCCGGCACCAGCTGCAGCGCTGGCAGCGCGGGCGGGCGGGCAGCCAGCGCCGAGCCCTGAGTCACTGCCCTCGGGGGAGGCTGCTGGCACCGCACCGCCGGGAACAGCGCCAGCACAGCGGGAACTGGAGCACGGGGGAGGAGGGAACGCTCTGCTGTCACCCTCCTCCTGTCCTCTCCCTACGGCAGCGAGCCCCCGCAGCCGCAAACCGCGTCCTTGCCCGCACCTCACCCGCCGAAGCCGTGTGCGCCGTGCTGCTAGCAAGGAAAGAGCGCGTAAAAATATTGCGAATGGGCAAATATTTAAAGAGAAACGCAAGTTATTTCAATCGGTCTTCCTCATTTAAATTAGAGTTTTTCTACTTCTTCCTGTGCGTGCTGCCCCACATCTGCTGCAAACAGAACTGTTCCAAGTAACGAGAGCTACAGACAGTCTCACATTAGTGCAGAAATGAACTTTCTGGCTGCCTGTTCGTCCAAACCAACTGAGCTCCATCGGTGCGCTTAAGTGCAAAAGCCGAAGTCCAAAGGGGAATTAATGTGTGTGAAACAACCATTACTACTAAAGCTGCAACACATTAAATAGAGAGACCGGCATCTAGGGGCCAGTTCATCTGTCAAATTCTTCATTTAAAACCTCTTTTTTTTATAATGGAGGTCGGCAAACCTCACTTAGACACATCCAGACATGCAAAAACTTCACTAGGCTATCTTTACTAATTTTTTCAAAACTGAGAAGCTGAGGCAACAGTGTACGTGGAGGAATGTGAGCAACAATACAGTTAATACGCTTGTGTATCAGCGCTAACTGATTTTGCAATATATTTCAGATCAATTCAAAATACGGTTTCTATCTTTGCAATATTTCCAACTAGCTTTTAAAATCACTTTTGTCCTTCCCTTGGGCAAGCACCATGGGGTTTAATGCTGCATGCATCAACATGACTCTGCAATTTTCCCCCTTACTTCATCCTCATCTACTTCATCATATCTGTACTGTAACTGCAGCGCTGGGAATAAGCTCTGCTAGTAAACTTGCACTATTTTTGTGGCTGAATTGGGTGTCCCTGCTGCAATAAGAGACAAATAACCTTAGTAAAAGACAAAAACAGAAGCATGGCATTAAAAAAAAATCATAATTGTAAGCAATAGTATTGCATTCTTATTTGTGGACTTTCATGCCCATGCTTAAATGATCTGCAGATTTTGGAAACTGCAGATTTTAAATGCTGACAAACAATTTCAGGCTTAAGTTGCTTTCCTTTCTCCTGTTACAAAACCCCAATCCTTTTTACAAATCTAACTCCTCCTTTCAGTACAAGCTAGCTAAATAGGATTTTTTCCCAACTGCTGCCCCTAATTTCTTTTCTTCCTAAATCTGTTCTACACCTTCCCCTAATTCAGTTTCTATTAGCAGCCTGTGGCTGACATTCTTCTCTTTGCCTAGCCTCTGCAGGATACCATTTACAAATACAAATCCTTATACTTGGAACCTACAGAACAGTGCTCTAACTCTAAAGACGAATACTGAGCAGTCTCTTGGGCATCCCTTTGTGGACGTCTGTCATCTCAAGCCCAGCATCGCTGTTAAGACTTGTGTTTTCCTATGCCCTCTCCCTTCGTTAGCTGAGCAAAAATGCTGTGACCCTGGCACTCACTCAAATTCAGTAAAATCAATGTCACCTTTAAGTGTGGCCTGCTCTCTCTCACTTCTGGGTCCAGGTTACATGAAATTCTTGCAGATCTTTCTTATAAAACACATTTTTCTACCCATCCCCATAGTTGAAAGCACCAGCCTACACTCATTCTACATTCTGATTACTGAAGTTGCCTTTCCTTCCAGGAGTAGCTTACTGGCAACACCTGCAAAGCTGACTCACTGACATTCTTCCATTTTCTCCTTAAAACTTTGCTTTGCTGCACTGACCTCTGAAACCTTGACAGTGGCTTGGCCACTGCTTTATGGAAGCCTCATCTTCCCTTATTAGGAATGCTTCCTATTTCACATCTTCACATGCTTCTTATTTCCCATCTGACTGTCTCTGTGCATCATCCGCCCTTGAGTTTCAAATTATAACTCTGTGGCAAAAGGAACCCTTTTTGTGCTGTGCTTGTTCTACAACTCATTGCACAACGAAATCCTGGACTTTCATATGACTTTCCAAGTGTCGTGGTAATATGCCACAGCAGTCATTAAACTTGGGACTAGATCCGGTCTTACACAACGCAAGCACAACAGCTTCAAGATCATAATGTTCTTACCCACACTCCTGCAATATTCATCAAACCCTTTTTAACTTGGGTGCCATCCATGTTTTTCAGTATTCACGCTTCTCCAGCCTTCTTGCTTCCCTCACAATAATGTCAAACTCCCTCCAGCTCATTTCTTGGCTTTATTCTCTTCTTCCAACCCCGTCACCAACATTCACAACTTTCTTGTATCCTTTTCCCCTTGAACTTAGAGGATGTAACATTCATCTACCCAGCCTCCTTCCAGCCTTACCTCTAAAAAAACAATGCAATTGAAGAAATTTGCCTCAGGCTTCTTACATCCACTGAATTGCTGCTCTTCTGATTCAGTATCCGGCACCGCCTCCCTCTCATACTTCCCACTAACTGAAGTCCATTACAGAACAGGACTCCACCTTTCACACTCCTACTGCTTCCTGCCCCTCTCACACCACATTCCCAGACTGCCTCCCTGAAGCACATCTTGCTTCCTGAGAGTCGCCCAGATCTGGCTTTCATAAGGTCTCTTTCTGCTTTTATTCCCCAGAGGCCCAGATACATGGCTCACCTTTTTCCATCCCAGCTCCTACATCTTCATTAACTTTGGTTTACAGAGCACTGTTTCTTTTCCCCAATACTGCTGTTTTTTCAGTTCTGCCCTGCTACTCCCCCTCTCTTCTCTGTCTAAGGCATCTTATTCACCATCTTAGTCAACTTCCTGTCTCTTAAACAGACTGTATTTTATTCTGCATTTTTCTACTTGCTCTTCTCCAAAGCAACTTGGGTGCATCCTCACCATGGAAAGCTTGGCTTCCCACTGCAATCTGGGCTCCCTGACTGCTCAGGCTGCCAGCAAGCCCTTCATTCCAGGGCCGCCTCCTGGAAACAAGCCACTGGCACCAGAGGAGGCGAAACAGGGTGCGGTTCTGAGGGAGCCTTGCTCCAGGCATCACTTCCTCCATTATGGCAGTGGTGAGAATGCACCCGTGCCAGTATTTTCCATTCCCACAGCTCTACGACAGCATCCAAGTGACTCTTATAATACCAAATACTCCCCAGATGCCTGACGCCACACCCAAGGCACGCAACATACTCGTGACGTCAGGCTATAAAACCATCGCTTGAGCAGACTGTAACAACTCAAGTTAAGTAGAAAGTCTTAACAGGGAGTGGAACTGGCTCTTGAAACAGAGTTGGGAACAGGAGAAAAACGATACGTTAAGCAGAATCTCCTGTTTGGAATTATCTGGAATAACAAAAGCCTCAAAAAACCATGCAAAAGATGAATTATAAAAATCTTGAAAAAATACCAAGAACAGAGAGCACTGTTTTCAAAGAACACATCCTGCAGAAGCTGAAAGAGGGAAATACCTGCTTCAGATTACCATGTGAATGAAGTTGTTATATATAAATTTGGATTTCTGAGAAGCAAAAGATTCCTCAAGGCCATTCCTCCAGTCTTTACTTCTACTCCCTGTTACTGACAGCAGTGTATTCCACTGCTTGTCAAGTGGAATGAGAGCTGTGGAATAAGCACATTCAGTGTGCAATACATTCAGAATGGGGGTGGGAGTGGGGTGAGGCATGTCTGGTGAATAATTAAAAGGCTACAACCTCTGTTCCTTCCTCCTTCTTTACTTCCACTGTCTCTAAAAAATCAGGAACCTCATTTGCCCGTTCTGCAGGCTTTCTATCTTCTATCTTTCCTCATTAGGGAAAGGCCATTCAGGGTGGGAGAGAATTACTCGTTTTGGATTCAGTGCCTCTGTGCTCTCTTTGTCCCTGCTTGTTGGGAGTAAAGTTGTACTTGGGTATTTGTTTTGTGATACATCCTTTTTATAACCTAAATATGTACACTTTAAAGATAAGAGTATTTTACCTTAATAGTAGTATCTTCATTATTTCCAAACACTAAGACTTAAATATTAAGCTACATTGATGCACTGTGTTTCAATCTTTGTAAAAAGCTCCATCTTACTAAGACAACACACTCCTCAAAAACATCACACTGTTAACCTCACCTTTCCGCGTCATCTAAGCAGGGAGAGATACAATATAGTTTCTGACTACATACAGAAATATATTTTAACCTTCTTAAGCCATGTTTTTTTCCTGCTATGATTGTTTTATAATCGTATTGTGACTTTTGTCAGACTTCCTACACTGAGATACAGTTGCTAATATACTAGTTTGATTCATGATTTTCTAGTATTTAAGGTTTGGGACAACTTCCCAAAACCAAAAACCTTATAGGTATAAACCACGAAGAAGTCAAGGTTAAAAGTTCACACTTGGTAATAAAAAGTCTAATGGAACAGACGAGGTTTTAGTCAATACACCCCAGCATCAAGATAATGCCAAAATAATTTTGAAACACCACCAGTCTATCTGGTAAACAAATTAGAAGATCACCTAGATATCACAATGGATTCTCCCCCAGTGTTATTTTTAGACTCTTGCATCTGCCCTCCTACACACTTGTCCAGTAGCAACCTTGATGGACAAACACTTTTTTTTTTTCCCCTTTCAGGAAAACACAGGACAGATGGTGTTGAAAGTATTTCTCTCTTGGATAACAAGTTTTCAGCTTTTTATAAATTCAGTCATCTTCAAATTGTGACAGCTGTGAGTTTAGAGATAAAATCAAAATGATCCAGATCTTGTTCATCTCCTTTCTTGAAGGTCCCTGAAAGGTCACACAAATACGTCTTACTTAGAAATTTCCCACTAAATGTGAAATGCATCTATTTTCCAAGTTCAAACTTACTGGTATGTTAGAAGGAAGCAATGTACCCCTCTTCCGTGTTTTCTAATTTGTCTCTCGGGCCTGTATTGTGAATCCAGAATCTTCTGAACCCATTTGTATAGTATATCAGACAGTATTTATCTCCAAGATTTATTTATAGCACTAATTACATTCCCTCATTCCTCCCATACTAGCATACCTGACAACACCACTAGCCTCCATTATCTGCTCCCACTTAGTGTCTTCTGTTAGATGGTACATCTACACCCTGGTTATCCTCATCATCCTCCCCTGTTCAGTTTGAATTTAGCTTTCCCCAGCATGACTGACCAGAATTATGTATGTTAGTTTAAAAGTACTCTTGGAGGCAGCTGTACAGGGACTCTAGCATGCATCTACTCCAGGAAGATACATCTTGCATGTCCCAGTCACGCCTGTGATCATCTCAACACCACACAGCAGGTTCACAGTCCTGCTCTGACCGGCCAGGAGGCCCAAACCTTCTCCTGCTTCTGTTGGATAACCTCCTGTCTACATTTGCCAGGTGTTCCAAAATCTACCACTTCATGTTTTATGCAGGTACGTTTTGTTACATTTCTGTTACTCCATTTCTCACGGACATTCCATTTTAGTTGCGTAAGAAAACCTCATTCTCTGTGTTAAGGGCTCCTCCTATTCTGCCATCTACAGATTTAATCAAATTCAATCAGTTAGTGAAAACATTTTAGTGAAAACACTAAACAAGTGATTCCCCAAATGTGCTAACAATTATTGATAGCCAGATCTATTTCAACACTACACTGCTCACTCCACCTATTTCAACACCACATAGCTAACATATCTTACAAACTAATTCCTATCTAATTTGCTGTTCACACTACTAATCCCCATCTTCCTCTGATTGTTCCTCACTTGACGTACTGTGGAATGCATTACAAACATATAGATGAACGATATTAATTGCTTTTTCTTTTCTTAAAACAAAGCCAGCCAATCTTTTTGTTCAAGTGGGTCCATGATGTAGTTTTTCAAGGTGTTGATGACAAGAATAGCCCGTAATTAAGGCGAAGAGGAGGAAACACACAGCAGATATAACCAGTCTATTTGTAAACACTTAGAAACAAGGTGATGAGTAAAAGCCAGCATGAATTTGAAAATAATACATTGTGTCAAAGCAAATTTCCTTTACAAACAGAAGAGTAGACTTGAGAAGGAAATCTACATCCTTACTTAAATAAGGTTTTTGATGCTGCCTCCTATGATACACATGCACACACGCTAAATAGATTAGACCTAAATGAAACTAACATGGATGCATATCAACAAAATAGAAGGAATAAACAAAACAACCCCAAAACATTCAGAAATCATCACTAGCCCAAATTTTGACCACTGTCAAAATGCTGTTCCCAAAGTCACCTACACTGGGTCTCTACTCTTACTACTATTATAAGTGACCCAGATGACAGAACACAGACTACATTTATTAAACTGACAACCACCCAGCCTGGTGGGACTGCAAATTATATTGGAGGACAAAACAGGATAAGTGGTCTGAGAAAAAAAAGAGTGTAAACCACTGCACACGGGCAGGAGAAGTCAACAGCAGAAATACTGAATGGCTAAGGAGAAGTTCCACAGAAAAAGAGAGAAGTTAGGTTCAAGTTACAAACTGCTGCACGTTAACAGTATCATGCTGTAAAAATGCAAACACAATACTGGGATATATGAATGTTCAGCATTCATAAATCCTCAGCTGGAGCAGTACAAAGTGAACAGAGTTTTGGACACTGTTCTTCAAGATGGGTATCTACTCAAAAGAGAGCAATAAAGTGAGTACAGTTTTAGCAAATACCATGGATGAATACACACTGAAGAGACCAGGAGGGGAAAACAGAGCTGGGTGTGTCTCCAGCTATGAAAACAGGATGCTGCAAGGAATAATTTCTTAATCTCCAAAGCAGACACAACAAGGTTTAACGGCCTTAATTTAGATTAGATGATCTCAAGGTCTTTTTCAGTCTTATGATCCTAGAGTATCTGCAAGGTCACTCACCTCTCCCAAATAAACCAGCATGTAGAAACACATGCCCAAATTAATGCTATATTTAATTCTGCTTTTATTATGTATCTGCCTTTCTGCCCAGCTTCTCTGACCAATGTCACCTACTTTATGGCTTCTTTCAACAGCTACAAACCGTTGGTCCTTTGGAGGCTGCAATGCAAAAGGAAGACTCTGAAGACCTCGCTCCCTGGAACTCTCTAGAGCTGTAAAGTACCAGCCTTCCCCGACTGCAGATTCCCACTGATGGAAGATTTACATGCAGACCTTGAGAAAGGTTCTGGCAGGTTATGCTTGACCTGAAGGCCACAGGCTGTCCTTCCTTATCTAGAAAATTAATTCTTCTGAAAGACAGATACTGGTTAACTAAAATTCACTCTTTGAAGTAGCTATATTGTAGTTTACCTTCCTTTTGTTAATCTTCTAAATTCTTGATTATTCTCCCCCCCCTCAAAATGCCTTCCAAAGCTTTACATATTCTGAGGCCAGATTGACAGTCTTTTAACTGCTTGCATAATTCTTCCTTTCCCCCCTGTATGTTGGCACTGCTTTCTACAATCACTGGTACCATCCTGAAGGAAAGATTAGCTAAAATAAGTTACGATCAGCACTAGTTCTTTCCTAATTCTGAGACGGAAAATTCTCTTGGTCTGAGTATTTTACGATCCTCAAGTTCCTTACAGTTGTAGTAATTTCCATTCTTGATTCTTATTATAAAGCTTGCCTTTTCCTCTGTAGTTATCATCATCCTTACTGAAAATTAGGCTAAATATTTAATGCTTTAGTTGTGTATTATTATTCTTCTCTACCCTTCTCACCATACAAAAGCTGCTTCTTTTTTTGTTTTCACATCATTTACAAGATCAAATTCAACCTTTAGAAACAAATCAGAATTAAAGTGTTCCCACCCATCCCACTGCTCACAGGATTCCTGCATTAGCGTTAATACACATGCTCAGGCTGGCTATTCACGCATTTTGGTCTGCAGACCAGAACTCGTCTTTTATTCAGACACATTTTAAATACCCATGACTTCAAGAAATTGAGTCCTTAGACACCTTACACCTGTGATCAGCTTTGCCTGTTTAAATTTACCACTACAACTAAAAACCTAAATTCCAAGTCAACTTCCCTGTTGTTTTTTTTTCCACGTATTTAAAACTGAATCAAGTCATGATTACTAAGAGTACAATTTTAAGTTCCACTTAACCTGATTAACTGCGGACTGCCACTGAGTGGGAAGGTCCCAAACGTCTCACCAGCTTCAAGCACTCACTCTGCCTCCTCTGGCAGCCTGATCCATCTGAGCTCACCTCCAATCCTGACTGACTCATTTTCTCTGGAGTAACCTTGCTGATGTAACTCATGCCTTGGCTGCGTGACTGCTAGGATCAGCTAGAAGCCAGCTCATTCAGCAGCTGATTAAGCATAAAGTGAAACTTAATCTTCAACCCAAAATTATTTTCTAGAATATCCTCGTGGCTTTTCAAAATGAAGTCTGAAGCAACACTTGATTTCCTGTTGGTTCAGTGACTAGTTTAAAGAATAAACTTGCCAGCAATCACATCTAAGAATACCTTGGCCCTATCATTTCTTCTCTAATCTCCACCTGGGAAAGTAAAACACTTCATAACAAGCAGTATTTATCTAACAACACTACAGAGATTCCTATCCCTATTTGAGCCTGCTAACCCTGGGGCTAAGAACAGATTCTTTATACCTTCTGTCATCTTTCTCAAACGTGATTTTGAGCCAAAGTGATTTTGGTCTGTCCTTTTTATATTATTTTTTCTAGTCTATCATAGAATTACTACTGCACAACTTTCACTTTTGTTGGTTTCTTTCTAAACAGCACAAAGCACTTTAAATACATCTGGTCCAGTTAAGAGCATTCTACCATGCTTCTGATACTCAGATGCTTTATACCCCAACCTCTCTCAGAAGCTCAGATATCTCCGTTTTGTTGTCCAGGCTCTCAATCTGTGTACACAACATTTCAGTTGTTTCTTAGTAACCACAGTGAAAAACTTTCCCCAGCTGCAATGCCCGACTATCATTTTTCTTAATCTTGGAGCTCTTTTCCTTCTTAATTAGTACTTATCTTCTACCCACTAGCACTTCGCTTGCTGAGACAGAAACAAAGGTTTACCCAACAGCTCTGAGAGCTAACGCCTGAATGGAAGTTGCACAGATTGGTCAGAGCTTTTTTTCCTTGCACTGAAGTTCCCAGCCACTGCACTAGCCTTCTCTAAAGGCAATTTTTCTAGGTATGTGGGCACAGAGCCTAGCTCTAAGAGCAATCTCCTCCAGGCTCTCTCCTCCAGGGACCATAATCCCACTTAAGGTCATCAGACCATTACTCTACATCTTCTCCAGTACGTTCTGCACATCTGTAATCCACCATGGTAGAAAATTCACTGCCGTTTATCCTACCGTGAAGGCTAATGATGAAGTCTTTCCTTCCCACTCAAATCTCTTCAGGATCTTTCTCAGCTTTCTCATTCTTCCTTATCTTCCTGTTCAGCAACATCTAAAGTCCCACCTAGAAATCTGCAGTTCCTCAGCCACATGAGTCTTCTCTTAATTCCTGGATCTGGTTTAAATTCAACCCTCATTGCCAGTTGCATCTTGAGCTTTCCCACACACACTTTTATTGTATGCCCTTCTTCACTTTTGAACTGTATTAGTGATTTCATGCATACTATATTTAGCTATCGTTATTAAATCTGCCATTTTTCAGGTTTCCTCCACTGCTCCCTTGATTATTAACTCTCATCTCTTTCAAGTCCTTGCCTTCAAAAAAATAAGGCATACTAAACTCTGATATACTCACCAGTTACACAGCAACTACTTATCAGCTGCTTAACTTTTGTCTAAAGGAACTTCACCCCTTCCTTTAGTCCAGCTGTGGTTAGCAGCAGGAATCAGTCTTACACTCGTGTTCAAATGCTGTCTGTAAATGACATTCACATCAAACACTAGTCACTGATCCTCAAGAAACAAGATCTGCTTCACAACCCGTGGGGAAAGGGTCCTGTGCTGGCTTTGTTGACCTCTACTAAAAGCTCAATGCTTTGTAACAAAGTGCATGTGTCAAAGAATGGCTATCCCCATGGAAATCTATCGAAATTTGGCATAGAAGCCTCCAAAAAACCTTGTTTAGAGCTCACAGATGTTTAACCAAGAAATGTTTGCTGTCAAGGGGCTGTTCCCTTTCCTGGCAATCACTCTTCTTGACTAGGAAGGACCATGGCCTCAGAGATCAGAACAGAGAGTGCCCCCATTGCTGGCACCCAGCACTACAGGAAAACAAACTGAGAAGGCACAGGGGGCAGGAAAAGAACCACTGAGAAGGGCAAGAAAAAGGGAACGGGCACAACAGCGGGCAATGGTTTAACCAGAATAGAAAGCTCTGTGTGCTACCACCACACAGTCCCCTTGGAAGCTGGCAATGCACCTACAAACCCCACGCAACACTCCTCTGCTTTCTACCAAGACAACTTACTGCCTTTTTCGTACCTGGGCCACAAAATCAACCAGCCAACTGGTGTGAAAAAGAACAGCTTCACCCTGTAAAGCGCTTGAGTACTGACTGAATGATAGACTGAGGCATTAAGCTTCTCACTACCTTCTCTCCATCACTGAAAACAAGCCTCCTTTTGAGGGGGGGGGATGGCCTTCCCAAAATTGACTGGAAGGAAGAGTACTTTATTTCTAAAAGGACTACCTGTTCTCAAGTGCCAAAGCAGAAATCACCGGTGCACACTCACCATATGCTGTTCTGTTTGACACTTTCTCTCTTCCCTGACCTGTGTAACTTCAGAGTACTTTTGCCATTTGCAAGATACAGGACACTTATGTGTATGAGGAACATTTGTCACTTTTTTGCCTTTCAACTTAGTATAGCTTCTGTAACTAATTTTTTTTTTTTAATTCTCCTAATGATGTTAAACTTTTTGTAACAGTATTTCAACTGACTTTAAAAAATAAATTATTCTGGTTTTGCTCAACAAGCCAGGCCCAACTGATACAAAACTATCAATAGACCTGATAAAAGCATTAAATCTAGGACTATTCAAGTTTGGATTTTTTCACCCCTATTTAAGACGTCCTCAAGCTGTGCTTACTCAAGATTTAAAGCAAGCAATGATGCAAGCTTAAAAACGAAGCATCACTTTGGTCTTTATATTTTCATATCTGTGAAATTATGAGACTTTACTCCCTTCCCCAGCCCCAAAGTAACAAGTAACATTAAGCTAGGTATTGAGGGAACAAAAGAATAATTCGCACTGCCAGGGGGGTTTTGTCTTTCGAAAGACAACTCTTTCGGACCAAGACCCACAAAAGGACCTAAACAAGGGGGCAAGCACTAAATCTCTAGGACACTCCTCCCCCACACTTCATAGTGCTGTAACATCATACACTGATGTACCTCAGGAGAATCTATAAAATGAGTGACCTGTTTCTGGTCAAAAATCCCAGGTGTGAATTGCACAGCCATTTGGCCTATAAAAAGCAAGAACATGACCTTTTTTTTTTTACTCTTCTAAAATCTGTTCTCGTCAAAAAAAAAGTGGGAATGTTTTCCAATGAACATAAAAGATCCGAATTCTTTGACAAAGAAGCATAGCTACTTTTAGAACTGCCTTTCCTTATGAAAAAAATCACTCTGGCATACCTGCATAGAAATGTTTCATTTCTCTCTCCTGGTCATCACTCAGTCTCTGAAACAGTTTCTCTATAACTGAATTATCCCTAACTTCCTCTGTAAGTATGGTAATCCTGAAAAGAAAGGGGAATCAAGGAAAATACACTTGCGGTTCTGAGTTTATTTCAGCAGAAGCATAGATGTTCTGAATTAACTGGCTATAACAGTGGTTTTAATGATCTAAGAAAACGCATATCCAGTTTATAGATATTCTAGCTGTGGAAGATCTCTCAAACTGAAATATGTTTATAAGAATTGTGCCTTCCCTCCTACTGGCAATTTTTTTGTTTGCCTTCACGCTAAGTTACTTAAGTAACATATCAATAGACTTCAGAAATAAATACCTCATCACTGTAATGAAAATGAAATGGACCACTAGTTGTCACAGCAGAACCTAAATTAGGTTTCTATATTTAGAAGTATAACCTTTCTTTTGAGGATAGTAACATGCTTCACTTGAAGGACAAGAGAACTCTCATGGCTTTGGTGCAGAAGCTCCTGAACTCAAGTATGGGTGGCAAAACACAGTGAAATGGAAGAAATTTATATGCAATGACGATGAGTATCAAACATAATTATAACATCAGAATTAAAACTAATCTTGTAGAAGATGGGAAGCATATGAAATTGGAAAGTGAACTTTAACTAGTCAAGTTCTAGATCTTTAAATAAAAGGACAAAGCTATTCATTCCATTATCAGCTTTTTAGTTATGACCTTTGAAAAAGGGATAAATTAAAACATTATAATTACTACTATAACAGACACCTGGTGTTGAGTTGTAGTTATTAAGGTCTAAGGACAAAAATTGACACATATTTCAGAACTGAAGAAGAATTTGCATTATTAAAGCATAGCAATTTAACTTCTTCTGTATCTGTCAATCCAATTAAATATATTAGCACTTTCACAAGCTTTACTCCACCTATTATTTTACAGAAATACGGAGGATTTGCCCTTCATTGCATTTCCCCCGGCCCAACTTTGTAAAACTTCACTTACTCCTTTACTTTTGGTCACCGACACAGACTTTAGAAAGCTGATCCTCTGTCAGTGAAACACAGTATTATAAAGTAGACTCTGTGAGTGAAAATTCCTCCTACTTCATTTTTGCCTTTCATTTTGTTTCCTTTGTCACTGAAATGTTCCCAGTCTGCATTTATTAAAAATAGTCAAGGTGACCCTAACTCATTTATTTAGCATCTGAAACATCCAGCAACTCCAGATGTTCCATTCCAAATACATCCAATTTATTTTCATTTCAATTTTAACCAGACACCAGATCCTCTAGGACAGATAAGTAGGAAAAAATGCAACCTGCTGAGCAAAGCTGTGGTACTCAAAAAAAGCTGTGCTATGTAAAGTGTGATGAACTTCATATTAGCAACTACTTGAACCCAAACACATGCAGTAGGAGGAAAAAGAAAAGAATACAAAATATATTGAATTAGCCACAAGACTGAAACATAACAATTAATTAGGTCAGAAAAATGTAATTCCTAATAGTATGCAACACACATGTAATCTTAAGCTTTGCCCATATACCATGAGATGGAGTTGACCTGTCACCTAGGTGTTTAAACATTTAGTGGAATATTGGCAAGTTAACAAAATACTCATCTGATTTCTTGCTAAACCATCCTACCAACTTCAATTTCAGTACACATTCTTTCAGACATTATTACGAAACCCATCCTTTTTCTTCTGTGGTCATAAAAAAATTAGATCTTTTTCAAAAGTGCTTTCTCTATGATCACAGAATCATAGAATGTAAATATATTTACATGATAAGCAATTACAAAGAGCTAACTCAGTCTTAACAGAAGGGATTTCAAACAATTGTGGTACGTCAGCAAGTGTCTGTCCATGAAATCATCTATGTACATTAGAGTTGCTCATAACAAAGGCCACAGGAGCAGCTGAAGGATGTAGCAAACGTATTTACATTTCCTTGGAGCTAGCCTGAAGGAACTGCCGTGGTGCCTACATGAGGCTGCCAGTCTGGTACTCGAGTGTAGTCAGGAAGAAAACCCCACGCTCAGCCCTGGGAAGGCAAATGGCACAGCCGAGGGAGGGCCAAGGCTGGGTGTGCTCCCGAGGAGCTCCCACCGTGCTCCTGCCTGGCAGACAAGACAACAGCAGCCCAGAGACAACGCCCAGAGCATCCACAGCGAGGGCATCACACTGTGCCCATCTGCCACGCTGCTCCATAGCATTTGCCAGCGTTACAGCCAGGCTCCGACACAGCTGTTAGCACTGCAGGGTCACAAGCTGCTCTAGGTTCTTAAAACTGCCTTAAAGTGCTTCTCTCCCACAGAAGCAGAGACAGCACCACGGGGCACTTACGCTTAACATAGCAGCAGCCCTCCTCTGTTTGCAAGTAGTGAAAATTCACATTCACTACCATACTTTTGATGTGAGGAAATACTTTTTGATATAAGAAATAACCTTTTTTTTGTACTTTTAATGTAAAGAATAACCTTATCGCAAAGGGCAGGAAGTCCTGGGCAAGGCTAGTAAGCAATAGCACACTTCTTTTTTTCACAACAAGTCTTCTGTTAGACCAGTGCTGGCAAGGCTCCCTGAGAAGTCACGTGGCATTTACTCTTTTATTGCAGTATATGGTTCCTCTTATAACTTCCCGATCCACTGCTTCTGCTTCTCTGAAGAAGCAAGCAGATGTCCCTGTATTTCTTATGTTCACAGCATGTTTCAGGTCTTCATTTCCAAACATGAGGGTGGGTTTTTTTTTTCAGAATTATTAAAGGAAAAAAAATAAAAATTCCAGTCTTTGCCAAAATTGCAGGTGTGAGGTACCGGACCAAAGAACTACCTGGATCACCCCTTCACATCTAAGTTTAGAGAAACCCTTCCCAGCCTCACAAAGATAATCACCCTGGCTGAGAAACCTCAAATGTGAGAAATGCTCTGACTGACAATGGCAACCCAAGGTGGGGCTGAAAAAAAGCAGCTTTTAATCACGGGTCTCAACACGCAGACTTGCTATCAAAACATCCACACTACTATCAGAAAGCACAAAGCATGCCAGGTGGATGTTTACTTACTGTACATATCAAAGTGTAAGTGCCTGGTTTAGTTTATCTGGTGCTGGCAGCCTCAGAGTACACATTGCAGCAGCCTGCAGATCCTCACAGGAATTGCACAGCCTGGCTTCTGGCACGGGACACAGCTTGGGGATCACCTGAAGAGCTCCACCTAAACATCTCTCGATTTGCATCTTGTGCCCACCTGAGATGATGAAAATTTGCTTCCCTCCACCATAACATACATAAAACCCTAACCAGTGAAAACACACTATGTTTGAGCATTTAAATGAAGAGTGTTTAAAAGCAAAGGCAGGATTCAGGGGCTGTGTAGTACTCCTAGTGTATTTCTTCAAAGCAGGTGTTCAAATTTGTGTATGGATTTTTAAGAATGGAAGCATAACTAAGAACTGCCCATGTCAGGTCTCAGTTTATACCTTATAGTTAAGGCTTCAAAATATCGACCTACCAAATAAAAGCTGAATCCATAATCCTGTTATTTGAGAACATTCAGGTGGGTAAATGAAGGCTCAAGAAGACTGCCAACAAGTTTGTATCAGAGGATGATGGACTATCATTCCATGAAAACAGCTTGCAAAAGACTTGACTTGGGAAATTTTGTGGCAGTGTCATGTTGCTGTTCTACCCTGAACTTTTGATTTTTTGCAAAAGTAAAAATTGCTTCCTTCTATCAATTCTCTCAGTACACAAGACTCCAAGCCCTCTTTGGCAAGACTTTCTCACAGCTACTGCAGTGAATAGGTTATCTGGTACCTTCTTCATCTGGCATCCCCGCCAACTCTTTTGCTTTTTCTGATGGTTGCAAAGCAGGTGATCCCACACTTCTATTAACAGCGACTGCTGGCTAGAAGTTGTCTTCAGGGAGCTCCATTTTTCTCTTAAAGGAGCACAAAGCAGCATTGAATAATCGTACATTCAAACTAAAGACACTTTCACAGACAGTGCCCGAAGTTGATGAGGCTCTCTGTGTACAAGCTGTCAGAGAGCTGATGAGACACTGGTTTTACCTCTCTGCCTCACAGACACGTAAGTGGTAGCCCTTAACACGGGCTAAGATGATGACTTTGAAGCTAAACTTCAGTAACAGCTTTATTATTTGGGTTTGAGGGTGGTTTTTTCCTTGCATAGACTAATTCAGGCTAGAAGTTACCTTGCACTTCCAGAGCTCAAGATAAATCATATTCAAACACAGGGATTACATGGATTTCCTGTCAAACCCATGAAAAACACAAACTGAAAACTATGGGTTATTTTGTCCTGTTGTATGAATTTGTTGTGAGGGATTTTTTTCTGGTAAAGGATACTTCTAACTGGTCACAGAAGATTTGGATGAAACTTTTATTTGTTGGAAAGCCACGCTCAGATACATGACATGCTTTTAAGTTTTAGGTAAAAAATACTTCAGGCTGACAAACACCCATGGTCATACATGGCAGGTAATGCTATGGAATCAAAGCTGCGATGGTCATGAGGGAGCTGAGGAGAACAATGGGAGTTTACAACACAGGTGGTTGCTGCTGCTAGTAAAGGGAAGGAAAGAAAACTGGACAAGACCAGGAATTTGGCTTTACAGCTTCATTTCTTCGTGCTATTAACACTGTATATCCTGTCTTCATTAAGGAGGATGAAATCATGAGCGCGAGCTGTTCAGTTTAACGCAGGGGTACAAGAGGGTATAGAGAGAAACTTCAACAAGGCAAGAGGAGATGTGAAAAAGACATCAGAATGGAACAGGGTAATTCCCTCCCTGACCACATATGTAGCTCCCTAAACCATATCAAAGGATGTTACAAGAAAGTAAACTAGAAACCCAAAAGAGAAGAAGAAGAAATCTTTCCTAAAGAAGCTAGCCAACACAATCTTTTCTCAGTGGTGTGTAACAGCAGAAGGAACTGCTAACTCCTGTTATTCCCATGCCTTCCGTCACAAGAATAAGAGCAGAGACAGTCTAGGTCAGACTAGGTTATGACCCAGTTTCAGCAATGTCCCTCACACACACACTTTCTCCTCCTCAAAAAAACCCAGAAAGGTGCAGATTGAATGATCTAGCAGCTACTGGCAAACAGTGGTTTATGGACCGACTTCCTGAGCCAGAGTCTGCATCCTATCTCGTGGTCCTCTCCCTGAGTCAGCATAACCACCTGCTGTATCCACATACATTCTTTACTGTCATAGCACAGGATTGAGCAACAAGGGCAGTGCAGCAATAACTTTATTATTCTCCTTGTGAATAAAGCACTTCCTTTTGCTTGTTGTGAACCTGCTGTTCCAATGTTTCACTGGACTTTAAGGCAATAATTTAATACTTTAAGGCAATAATTTTTGATGTGCTACCTTCAACAGTATTCATTTCCATACAAAAGTCCGCACCCACCATCAGCACCCCTACAAGTGAGAGAACAAAGCCCTTAAGACTCCTGAGAAGTTAATACCTTCTCAATATTTTCTTTTAACCCTTCTTTACTGAAGAGGGTCCCTTCGGAGAGCCGGCCAAGTTAACGATCATCACACCAATATGGCTACAGATCGTCCTCCCTTTATTGCTCCGGACAGCTCAATATATACAGTTCAGCAGTGTCCCCGCGCCTGCCCCTTAACAGAGTTGGTCAGTTACAGGTTTACACGCGCCAGCGTTTTATTGGGTAGTGCCATTCAACTATGCAAGCCGCTCTCGCCCCCTCTTCTCCCCCCGGGGCCAGCACCTCCCGCCAAGCATCTCGCAAAGCTCTCACAAAACAGATAAAACCTCCTCCTCCCTGTGTTCCAAGGCAGCTTCAAGGACAGAGCCTCTGTTTAGGCCTACGCTGGGTTGTCCACACTTTTAAAGTTATACCGCACCTCTGCTCCACAAGAAATTCCTCTACATATCCCCCTTTTTCTTTTTGGACAACCCAGGCTTCATCCGCTAGCTTGCTTATCATTTTCTTGATTATATTTATCAAACAACTAAACATAACTAAGCCTATAACAATTAAAACTGCAATAACCAAAAATGTCTTAACTAAACTCTTAATTCATCCTGTCAAAGTTCTCACACCCATCACCCTAAATCGTACTTTGATCCTTAATCACACACTTCTAACAAAGCAAAAGGCAGCTGGTTTCCCTGCCTTGCTTTTAGCTAAAGAAAGATCACTCTGCTGGTTAGTACATAAACCTTAACACCTACTATGTGGCTTTGATTACACAACCAATATAAGCTTCATTGTTAGTCACACAAAGAGGATACATATTAATACAACAGGTAACATTGAGAACAGTCACATTTTCCCACAATTGCTCTGCCATCAGCCGTAAGCATCTTCTGCCAGTCCAATCCATATCGTCGTTGGTAATCAGTACCTCAGGGTCCCATCACGTCACTGGGCGAAACAAGGGGTTCAACAGGCAGTCCCAGTGCACAGTCGTGTTGCTGCTGCGCTGCTGAAGTGACAGGATGCTGCACAGCCGCATCATGCAGGATCATGCGGTTCCCAGGTCCCTTGTCCGTTATTAATAGTAACAGGACACGCAATCGAACTGGCTGCTTCCCAATCTCCCTCTGTTATAGCATCTCTGATGACACCGCTCCATCGCTGTTGCAAAGGATCCTTTATGGTTCAAGCTTGAAAATCAGGCTTGAGTGAGGGAGCTGATGGTAATGGGGGAGCTGAACTGGTTTAAGGGTTTCTTCTATTTCTTGCTGTCTAGTTGATAATTCAGCAAGTTTGTTCAGCATCTCTTTCAGGGGTTCATCCTGATCTTCCTTCTTTCCCCCCTCTTTTTTTTTTTTTTTTTTTTTTTTTTCTTATTAGCTCAAGTATTACTTCAGTCACGCTGTTATCACACAGGGAGAGCAGAATTTCCCAGGTCTGTTTTGATCGTACT
Organism: Trogon surrucura; assembly: GCA_020746105.1. NCBI lineage: Eukaryota > Metazoa > Chordata > Aves > Trogoniformes > Trogonidae > Trogon > Trogon surrucura. The sequence continues at coordinate 33,938,254 of CM036621.1, forward strand.
CTCCCGTTCACTCCCATGCACATCTGGTGTACAAGAAGCGTCTTATCTTCATTCTCACGGACAAGCTCTCAACATGAGCTGTACCTGGCTGGTCAGGGTCTCTTTTCATAATTAGCAAGCAAGAGTTATGCACGTGTTCAGAAAAGAGCTCAGCTCAAGGACAAAAGTCTTAATTCGGCAATGCAGTGCAGTTTCTCCTTTTTTTTTTTTTTTTTTTTTTTTTCTTTTTTTTTTTTTTTTCTTCCACCCAGTCGGGACGAGCAGGGAGTTTCTTCCTTTACCCTTTTCCTTTCCTGCCCTCCCCCCAACGCTTCGATCGCTGCCGCAGCAACTTTCTTTTCTGCTTGCATGATTTCTAGAGTGCGTATTACAGTTTTCCAAACTGTTCCTAGTTCTTTCGCTTCCTTTCCTTCTTTTCCTCCCTCTAGAGTACAGTCCCACAAAAAGTCTCCTACTTCACGCCATTCCGTGGAACTAAAGATTAATGGCGGGTCGTTCATTTTCTCCCGTTTCCAAGCCCATGGGGCTAATACGTCTCGCTCCTTTACTTTTCCTCCTCTCTTAGAGAGTATACTAAGGAGGCGAGTTGCCGCGTCCGTTTCCATCGCGGTCTTACCTTGGCAGGGGCTTGATCAGCTGCTCAAGCTCTGGTCTCCGGTGCCCTTTTGGTCACACTCGGAACTCTCCTGCCTCCAGCTCTCCGGCTCCCAAATCGGCTCACGTCCGATGCTTCGGAGTCTTCCCGCATTTAAGCAATCCGCATTTAAGCGTCCATAGAGGGTCCCTGTTCGGGCGCCAGATGAAGAGGGTCCCTTCGGAGAGCCGGCCAAGTTAACGATCATCACACCAATATGGCTACAGATCGTCCTCCCTTTATTGCTCCGGACAGCTCAATATATACAGTTCAGCAGTGTCCCCGCGCCTGCCCCTTAACAGAGTTGGTCAGTTACAGGTTTACACGCGCCAGCGTTTTATTGGGTAGTGCCATTCAACTATGCAAGCCGCTCTCGCCCCCTCTTCTCCCCCCGGGGCCAGCACCTCCCGCCAAGCATCTCGCAAAGCTCTCACAAAACAGATAAAACCTCCTCCTCCCTGTGTTCCAAGGCAGCTTCAAGGACAGAGCCTCTGTTTAGGCCTACGCTGGGTTGTCCACACTTTTAAAGTTATACCGCACCTCTGCTCCACAAGAAATTCCTCTACACTTTACTTTTATGGTTCTACTTTATAATCCTTGAGGTAACAAGACTGCATTCACCGTGCCAGGTAGACATGCACTGTTAGTTTCTACAGTGATATATTTTTTTTTTCCTTTGTCCTTATTCTTGCACTTCTTCTATTAGTTGCTGCCATTCAGCTGATCATTGGAGCTAAAAGCAAAATGCAAACAGCAAGTCACAGTAAAGGTCAATTAAGGGCATATGACCACCGGTTGCTCTGTAGAATGCTGCTAAAATGCTTGGTAAATAATCAAGTGTGCATTTAGATGCAATTATTTCAGAGGGCTAGTGGTATTCCAATACCAAAATAATTCTGTAAATGAAATCAATGCATTTCTGAATGAAAGGAGCTTCACAGAGAGGCTCACATCAGCGTGGAGAGTTTCACAGAGGAATTTCTTCATTTTATGGCATTCCAAGTTCATAAAAATTTGAAATTAGATATAATATTATTTTAGATTAACAGCCTATCTACCAGAAGATCATGTTTCCATTAGTACTTGACACTGTCAACACTTGTATGAAATTCAATGCATTCCTCACTTAGGAGATGGGTACAAGTCAAAATAACAAAGCATTTTCAGTCGACGGTATTACTCTAGGGTCCCGAAACAAGCTTGTCTTTGTAAGGATAAAAGATAAAATATTAGGAGAATACATTAGCAAGACAAAGCTTTTAGGGAGAGAGAATATCAAAAGACACACCTACAAAAAGGCAGCAGACCAACTGATACTGACACTGAGGAAATCAGCAAGCGTATCCTATCTTTAGGCCACCAGAAATCCATAGCTCTTACCAGAGGAAAAAAGCCGTACTTTTTCAAGTTTCATTGTGTCACAAAGTCTTTGTATGTTGATAAAACTCACCTCGGTGTCCTGCACAAACATTAAAACAGCATTTTAAATCATTGCCTTGGGTGAACTTCCCATGAAAACACTTCCTGAGAATGCATCCTGAGAAGGATGTTTGCCAACAAAGCAGCTTGTAAGAATGGAGATTGAGCAGGAGAAAGATATACTGATATTATTTTCAAGATCGTACAAAAGACCCCTTTAGCCAAGGAAGACAAAAGTTTCCCTAATGTTTCCTGAACATTTCAAGACAGAATTTATGAGGTTCTAAACTGTAGGAACGCATTCTTAATGGCAACAACATCCCATTGTGCATGTATCAAAAAACTGGTTTTGGACAGAAAGGGAGACACGGGTATCGTCATTTGTTCTCCACCAAAAGCTTTTAGTATAATTATCTTTTTCTTTCCTTTCAGAATTTACCAGCATGCTTGAATTCTGTGCTATACTGGCATAAAACAATTAACTGATCTGACCTCAGTTTCATCTGAACACATCACTATTGATATGAATTTTTATAAAGGAGGAAAACAATGTATAGCCATCTTCATAATTAATGCTTTTTAACTGAAAAACTATTCTGGGCCTCAGAAAGTAGAGCAGAAGTTATGTTTGAGGAGTACTAGGAATAAGACTTACATAACTCTTGACCTAAAGTAAACATGTTAAAAGGAGATGCTTGTATAAAAGCTACCTGAGCATTTCTATTTTCATAGCAACAGTGATGGAACAGAAGAACTCAATTCCTGATTAAGATTTAATATATCCTTATCAAGATACTATCTGCTCAGCTTTTTTTTTTTTTTGGAGTGCACCAAAAACATAGTAAAAATCTCTACACTGAATATTTTAAGTATCTGAAGTACTTTTATGCAGAATAAATAAAAGACACTCCAAAGTACTTCACATAACACAGAATTTAATCAACTACGCATCAGCTACAGTTAGTAAACTAGATTTCATATACTGCTCCCTGCCATATTCCCCATAATATTGTGTAGAACTCCACAGAAATAGTCTTCTTCATCTGTCTTTTACCCATCTTAGCTATTAAGTAAACTTTTCAGTTTTTAGGAAGAAGCACGTTCTGGACAGTTCCCAGCACTAGTTGCAGGGTAATGGGCAGAAGGAAGAAGAAAGATACATCATCAGCATTATTTAAAATTTAAAAATGCTCAAGAGTGTGAGAATTATGGAAAAATGCATAGTGAAACACTAGGCACAAGATAAGGACCATTTTATGCTGTTGTCAGAAAAACTGGTGCATCATCTATTAGATCCAACTTGAGAGATGACCAAGAAAGACAGAGATACTATCATCCTTTCCTTGTATGTAACAACTTCAATTGCAATTTTATTCAGGTAAGTGTAAAAAAATAAGTTTCAGGAACAGAGGACTGAAAATTTCCACAGGCAATGTAATCCTCCAGCCTCATTCACACACAGGTTAACAAAGCCATAAAATCATGGAAAGATTTTGGTTGGAAAGGACCTTAAGGATCATCTGGTTCCACCCCACCCCCGTGCCACAGGCAGGGACACCTCCCACTAGACCAGGTTGCTCAAAGCCCCGTCCAGCCTGGCCTTGATCACTTCCAGGGATGAGGCATCTACAACTTCCCTGGGGCATCCCGTTCCAGTGTCTCACTATGCTCACAGAAAATAATTTCTTCCCAATATCTAATACAAATCTACCTTCTTTCAGTTTGAAACCATTACCCCTCGTCCTGTCCCCATGTGCCCCTGTCAGTAGCCCCTCCCCAGCTCCTGTGTAGCCCACCTTCAGGTCCCAGAAGGCTTTCCAGCTTTCCTGTAGGAAGGTTTTCCTCCCCAGCTTTCCTGTAGCCCCCCTACAGGTCTGGGAAGGCTGCTGTAGGTCTCCCTGAAGCCTTTTCTTCTCCAGGCTGAACAACACGAACTCTCTCAGCCTGTACTTGTAGGAGAGGTGCTCCAGCCCTATAACCATCACAAAGATAGCCTGCTCTGGACTTGCTCCAGCAGGTCCATACCCTTTTTATGTTGAGGGGCCCCAGAGCTGAACGCAGTACTCCAGATGAGGTCTGATGAGAGCAGAGTGGAGGAGGGAAAACCACCCCTCTTGAACTGCTGGCCACGCCTCTCTTGATGCAGCCCAGGATGCAATTGGCTTTCTGGGGTGCAAGCGCACATTGTTGGCTCATGCCCAGCTTTTCATCCACAAGTACCCCAAGTCCTTCTCCTCAGGGCTGCTCGTTATCACATCATCCCCAGTCTGTACTGATAACAAGGATTGCCCCGACTCAGGTACAGGACTTCATGATTCGCACAGGCTCACTTCTCCAGCCTGTCAAGATCCCTGTGGATGGCAGCCCTTCCCTCCAGCAGGCTAACTGCACCACACAGCTTGTTTGGTGTCATTGCCATATTTGCTGAGGGTGCACTCGATCTCACTGCCCATGTCACCAACAAAGATGTCCAACAGAGCTGGTCCCAGTCCTGATTTGTCACTGGTCTCTAATTGGACATCGAACCATTGTCCATGATTGCTTAAATGTTTTCCAATTTTTCAATGGTTGACTTTGCAACCTGGATAACAGCTTTAAAAGTATGAGTTGTTTGGTCTATGTTCTCCTAAACTCTAGAGGGAAACCAATATCACAGAAACTTCATCATGTGAAATTATACTGACCCCACAGAGATCACAAGTCTAATTTGAAATTTTATATTTCACTTACTAACAAAATGAAGTGAACTAATGAGCATCAGTCATGGGAGCCCCTGTCTGGACTACATACATTCTCTTATTCTAAAATATTCTCTCTTCTGAAACAAAATGATAGCCTGAGAGGAGGATCATCTTGAGATTCCAAAACTGAATAATAAGCTTTTTGCTGCTCAGAAGCCAAGTAGCTATGTTCCTTCCAATAACTGATGAACCAGAAGCTCTGGCAGGCTGCCACAGAACGCAAACCCAAAAGACCTTGCTGAAAACCAACCTACCTCATCGGATGCCTTTGGAGCTAAGGAGCCTAAAAACCTGTGCTGCAAGGCAACCGCAGAAGCTGGAACAGTTTCTAACAGAAGACTGTTCAGACCAGTCCCTGAAAGGAGATGAAAGACTATGCAAATGAGTGTCATAACTATTTGGTAGACATGTTTTGGTACTCAGGATTCACAGGTTTTATTTTTAGTTCTGAAAGGAAGTATGATTTTCTTTTTTTTTATGGTCAATCCCAGCTGGCCTCTTTCTGCTTTCACCGCTCTTACCACTTCAGCACGAGAAATTACAGTACTTTGCACTTGAGCTGCTCATAGGTTTTCCCAGAATGTGTAACTGGGATTTTTCACAGCGTAATACAGGAGACGGGGCCACTACCAGAACTAATGCGTAATTAATCTCTTTCTTAATACAATTTATACAAAATTCCGGCCTTAGATTTAAAGAACTACCTACTCAGCTCCAGTAGTACGTTCATACACAGTATTAGGGAAATACATGCCAGATTTGGTTTTATATAAAGAAAGTGTAAGTTCTATAGAAATGGAAAGGTTAGACCTTGGGCACATTAAGGAAATCTTTCCACCTGCAAATGAGTCTGTCACTACCTACAAACAACATACTTATAGCATTACCTCCCTCCCCCTTCATAAGCAAAAATGTTTCTCTTTTCAAGTTATCATACTTTCTCTTGTAATTTTAAATCATTGTCGTACCAAACAGAGGTCTGCACTAAAGACGGACGTCACCCTCTAGACTAATGATCAGTGAAGAAGGCGCTGCCGTGACTCACGGTACCCTCAAATAACCTCCAGACTGTTCTGACAAGAGCTGCAGCAGAACACACTGGCTGCTGACTCAAACAGATGCAATATGCACAGCCTCGTTCCCTGGCAGAGCGCAGTGCCTTCTTTTTCTGTGCCATGAAACATGATTCATACATAGCGCATTGCCAGAATCAAAAGAACAGATCAACATTAGCAGACAGTAAATTCTAAGTCTGCTCTTCTTTGAATATTACATGCAAATAACCTCAAGCATGATTCCGCATATAGCGACTTGCCTTTCAGCATCACTAAAGATGTTACAAATCTACAGCCTTCAATAAAAACACACATCCGTTTTGACCATGTAAGCACCCAAAAGAAACATCAGATATGCCTGACACCAATTAAGGTAAACAGACGACAGTGTTTTGCATCAACTGTTTGTTACCAGCAGACGGTGGTAAAACCACTGACATCAAAGTCATTAAATCCACATCCAAAAAACACCTTCAGATTCCATAGAGTCTAACATTCATCTGGACCCCTCAGAACAGGAGCCAGTCCCTTGGTAGGAAGGAGGACATGTGACTGAAGAGCTCCGGAGCAGTGCTGTCAGACAGCACGGTATGAAGTAGCTCCTGTCTTGACAAGAAAGTCAGAGAGAGACAGACTTGGCTAATATTCCCATCCCTTTCAACCAGACAGAATGTGGTTCTACAATAAAGAGACACTACTGACTCCATTAACCTACAGTGATGGAAACAAGTAATGAAAAATGTATTAATTTCCACTGCTCATTACCACCCTCAAAAGTAGCTGCCACGTGCTCACCTATCACTTGCAGTATTTTCCAAGGGAATGCTGTGGTGCAGACAGAGAAGCATTTCCTAACTCTTGATATTTTCTTTCTTAAAGAAAAAAATCTGTGAGTTAAATCACGTGTTTTTATCTGCTGATATTTTTTCATATGATGAATTAACCCCTTCCTATGGTATAATGCAACTCTCAAATCAGAAGAATTGATCTCGCTGCTTAGAATTTAAAGGTTTCACTAGCAAGAAGTTAAATTTTCAGTTTTCAGGCATGTTAAGTTGTGAGGTCTTTTCCTGGTAAAGCAGTAACTGGGACAAAAAAAAATATTTTGAGATTGCTATTAATACAGAGATTAGCACATAATTGTGTAAAAACTACATCATTACAACAATTTTCTCCACTGATACTTGAACATAACCTATGAACACAAATTTTTAACTCTTTTTCCTAAAAATGGTATTAAAGGATGATGTCAACTGCATGACCAATACGTACAGGTCTTTAGCAGTCCATGGCTTGCTAAACAGAAGGATCCATTTATTTACATACCTGTATATTTCTTTGTATTTTTTTAATCCTTTTCCCCAGCTTGTTCTCCATAAATTCAAACTGTGGTAAGTCATCATGCTGTTCTGCTATTTAGCTTACTGACCCTTTTCCTGCCTCCTTTTGCTCTTACAATGAATAAGAACTTTGTCATAGAATCATATCACCTGGAAGAGACCTTGAAGATCATCAAGTCCAGCCTTTGCCCCAGCCCTATCAACCTACTAAACGATTCCCCCCAACGCAACATCCACCCATCTCTTAAACACCTCCAGGGACGGTGACTCAACCCCCTCCCTGAGCAGCCTGTTCCGAAGGCTGACAACCCTTTCAGTAAAGAAATTCTTCCTAATACCCAACCTGAACCTCCCCTGGTGGGATTCAAATCCATTTCCCCTCATCCTGTCACTCTCCACTAGGGAGAACAGACCAATCCTCGTCTCTCTACAACCTCCCTTCAGGTAGCTGTAGAGGGCGATGAGGTCTCCCCTCAATCTCCTCTTCTCTAGGCTGCATACTGTAATAAATACCAATTTACAATGTTCCTGCTATTATATACACATAGAAAAATATGCAGGAAAAATACCTTTCAAAAAACTACTAACCTTTATAATTTATTTCTGAGAGTGGCTTATACTCATTGAGTAACTTACTCCCCTTCCATCCAAACAATGGTCCTCCCTCTGTCAGACTAAAGTTGAACAAGAGGCTTAAACATCAAGTTCGGCATCACAGGAACATGATGGGCTCTGTGGTAATATTCAGGCTCTTAGAAGTTCCAGTGAGTGCTCCTCCCAGAGATGTAATTCATTCTTGCGACATGTCAGAGCACAACACGCTGGGGATTGCACCACCAGCCCCAAACGAGAGTTTGTGAGGAGTCAGCTCCCATCCCGGGACACCCGAGAGCATCAGAGAATAGTCTCTCATGACTCACAGCAAGTAGGAGTCACTGCCAGTCCCTCCAGCTGCGCAGGGACAGGGCTATAGACAGGAGGGTTTTTCAAGCAGCCACAACCCACTTCCTTTCACTGAAGGCCTCCCAGCAGCTTTGTTACCAGCCAGACAGCAAAACTGCAGCAAAGGCACATCAGCAGACATGGGAAATGCCTGCATTTGAGCCATAGAAATTGCACTCTTGTCAGGTGACTGAACAGAAGCTGTTTCGTGTAAAATGTGCACTTCATTGCTTTAGTGAAGCATTTTCTGGAGGCAGCTGCATGCCCTGTGTCCTGCGACCTGCTGTGACTGACTACGTGCAGACAATGTTGGGACGTGGCATCCAGCTTCGCAAAGGGAGCTGTGGAGAGCACCTGAACAGCTGAAACATCCTGTCCTCTGAGAATAACAAAGACCACTTGAAGGACATAGTCATTGCTAACAAACCCATACTCCATAGAAAATGCACAGCTCTTGTTCCACTGTCCCTGGACTGACTCACTTGGAAAGCACAGCTCTTAAAGGGGCATACAAGAGGCAGGTACCAGCACAAGAGGGGACTGAGGATCCAGGACACTAAATAAATACCAAATGGCTCTTGAGAATTGCCAAGGGAGTAAGAAAGGAGGAACAAATGGCACACTGACATGTTGGGTGTATCTTTTTGGCGTATTTTTTTTCTGTCTAGGCTATTACAGTTTCACGTTTCTTTACAAACTTATGGTGACTGAAGCTAAATTCCCAGCAGACTGTGGCATCAGGGTTCCCACAAGGGGAGCCCTTTGAGAAGGGAGATTTGAAGCTAGCGAGAAACCTTTAAGTTTTAAGCAGCATGATTTTTAACACAAAGTTCCAGCAATCAGGAGGTAGCAGAGGATGAGGCATCTGTACTCTAAGTCCTGTAACCTGACCTCAGAAGGCATGTTCTACATACTGCCCTGGCAAACTGCACTATAGGCACTGGATTAAAAAATGTGGTCAGGAGGACCTTTTTACCTGTTACGGCCACAGGAAGAAATTAATCACAACATTTTTATATACATATATGAATTTCCTCAGAGCTTAGCCTCTTCTAAAACCACTTCAGAGGAGGTTGGGCAGCTCAGTTCCTACAGGGTTAGGAAATAATGAGAATTAAAAGCTTTCTCTCTATTAGAGAGAACACGTTCAATCTTGCTGCGATGACCTCTCTATCAGCCTAAAAAGCCAACCATATCCTGGGCCGCATCAAAAGAAGCAAGGCCAGCAGGTCAAGGGAGGCGATTCTGCCCCTCTGCTCTTGTGAGACCCCACCTGGAATATTGCGTCCAGCTCTCGAGCCCCCAACACAAGAACAACATGGGCCTGTTGGAGCGAGTCCAGAGGAGACCACACAGATGATCAGAAGGCTGGAGTACCTCTGCTACAAGGACAGGCTGAGGAAGTTGTGGTTGCTCAGCCTGAAAAAAAGAATGTTCCCGGGAGACCTTATAGCAGCCTTCCAGTACTTAAAGGGGGAAATGGTTTCAAAGTAGAGCACGGCAGATTTAGATTAGATATTAGGAAGAAGTTCTTCATTATGAGGGTGGTAAGACACTGGAACAGGTTGCCCAGGGAAGATGTGGATGCCTCATCCCTGGAAGTGTTCAGGACCAGGCTGGATGGGGTTTTGTGCAACCTGGTCTAGTGGGAAGTGTCCCTGCCCATGGCAGTGGAGGTGGAACTAGGTGATCTTTAGGGTCTCTTCCACTCAAACCATTCTATAATTCTATGATCAGTCTTGTGAAATGGATCTTTGCACAAATGCATCTGGCAAAACAAGGAAGGGAATTGGGAATGAAGAAGATAACAAACTGAAGAGTTTATCCCTTCAGCATCATGTGTGTCTGAAGGGATGAACTCGCAGGCACTGCACTGATCCCTTAAATAGGAGATCTATTTAAGAAAAGAAATGCACAGAATGGAATCTTATTTTCTGAAGATCAGATCCTGGACTGGTTTGTACAAATTTGTTTAGCACTAAAACACATACATGACAGAAAAATCTTGCATCGAGACAAAGTCAAACCTAGATAATACTGTAAAGAATTTGTGAAATTATAATATTGCTCTGTCTGTGACCATTACCCCAGTTCCTAAGTCTTTGTTATGCAGAAGTAGCATGGGAGGTTTCCTGCTTTCAGTTTTTCTTCAGAGATCTTTGATGAAAGCTGTAAAAGTACATCACTGGTAGTCTGGGACTCTACTAAAACATACACACTCCTTCCAGTAGTCAATCCTCACTTCAACAGTCCAACTGGAATTAAGGTCAGGGATTCTCTCCCATCCTTTCCTCCAAGAATGGCAAAAATGACAGCATGAAAACATCACCACAAAGGAGCGAAAGGAAAAACCCACCAGAGTCCATCCTATTCTGAACTGCAGTCTTCTGTGGCAGCAGCAGTCCTCCTTTGAAAGGCAAAACAGAGACAGCAACTACCACCACATATACTATGATTCTATTTATCTCAACAAGTAAGATTTATGTGCTCTGGTGAAACGGCAGAAACACTTGAACCACCTTCAGTCTCTTCTACAGGGAGAATGACTCCCCCTTTTGACACCAGTAAGCTCTTGCAACAGTTCCCTGAATTTGGAGGACGATGATATTAGTTTCTGGCAGTCACCTGGCTGAAAAAGCTATGTTTTAGTGTATACGTCATTGTGGCCACATGTGGGAAAAGAGTGAACCAGCAACTGCTGCAGACCCAGTCTTAGGTGCTAACAAATTCAACCGAGGTAAACAGCAATCAACGGTAAACAGCACAACCACACTGTGAGGTTTGCATTCTTTCCCCAGGTCCCTTCATGCCCAAGCATTTTTTGTTCTTTGCTGATGAATTCCCAATTGCCATTTTTTCCCTGCCAGCAGCCTCCATCGCAACACAAGCCCCTCAGACAGCTCCAGAAGCACCAACATTGCTCACACTGTTACCAGAGAATTAAACCAGGCATCAGCTATATCTTGGAACCAAACAGGAGAAGTTCAAGTAGGCAACTCAACTGCTTTCACACCTATCCTGTTACTGACAGTATTGCCTTTCAGTGAGATACAATATCCTACCTCAAAACAAGCAGCACATCCTGGAGGCAAAAGGAAGAAGTGACTGAATCCTTTCTCAGCTGAGCAGCAATCCCAGTAGACAACAGAGGAATTACAGAATAACATATAGCCAATTCTTTGCATGACTGCTAAAAATCTCATCAAAATGAGAAATCAGACAAAATGGGGGGGAGTCTTCTCTACTATTTAAACTATGCCTAGGAGTCACAAGAAATCACAATTGAACTTGTCTCCTGCCACAAAACTACTCAAGAGAATTGACTTTTCAGTAATAAAATTATATTTCCAGTACTCATGGCGGCAAGCTGAGCCTAGAACTATTAACAGGCTGCAAATCATTGCTTTCCTGAGTCTGGAAAAATGACTTGGGTCTGTACACCGCCCCACTTATCTCAAAGCAGAGCACTATTGAGCCCACGCCCACATAGAAACTCTAGCCTTTCTCCACACACAGCATACGGATGAAATTTTTGCTAACAAATGTCATCACTCGGTCACAGTCGGGAACTTAGTTATATCCCCCGCTCCACAACTGCTCCCACTTGCAAGCTCATCCTTCAGAGGGCGATTAGCCTGCAAGACAGTTCAATGAGCAGTAAAACGTGACGAACAAAGAGAACACAAGTTTTGTCTGCACAGCAGAAGAGACAGAAGTATGGTCTGGTGAACTGATCAAAGCCACCGAGGAGGGGGCAGGAGTGGGGGGAAATTCAGTGACGGTGGATCCAACCTACAGTCTCTGACACAGGACACTCAAAACACTGTACAAAAAAATCTGTGCAGAACAAATGACTTGAAGAGCATGATGAAACCACTGGCCAAGAATTACAAGAGTTGAAAACATATATTTTACATTAAAAATATTTATATACAATTTTTTTTAACTTCTCTTTTCCACTACTCTGATGGGAAGGCTGTTTGAAGACAACATTGCTTTAAGTTAAAAATAGAAAGAAAACTGATTTGCCTTATTTATCACACTTAATTTGTGGGTAGTGTATACCCACATTCTCATTTCTATGCTGGAAATGAGAGATAAGCCTCAGTTTCTGATAAATTAACATTACTGGTTTTACTAGCATACATGGCTATCAATATTCTTTGGCTCTTCACACTTTTGGATCATGGGTGAAAACAGAACTTCAAGAGAGAAGGCAGTATCTGCTTTGGCCTAATGGCTTGTTTTCCAAAAGAAATTTGATACAAACAGTTACTGGGTTTTCTCCATTTACTTTTTATAGTCAAAACATTATTGCTGGCCAACATAACAACAGTATTTAGAATTTACTGCGTTTTATAAATCTTGCAATGACTTTCCTGTTATCTCCCATATTCATTTCTCCTTTATGAAAATAAACAGATCCTTGAGCTCATTTCAAAGACAAACTCTAAAGACAACTAGGAAAACTCTGGATTACATTGCTTGAAAGAGCCACACTGAAATATTACTGAGAAAGCAAACCGCAGTTAGTGCTTTAAACTGAGAACATATATGGTACGATTCTGGTTAAAACTAGTGAAAAAGATCCATGTATTTCCTCAACAGAATGTAACTAGCTACTGGCCACCTTTCGCAGACTCACTGTGCCAAAAACATCAATAGCTAGGTAACAGACCTCTAGTTTCTTTACACAATTACTTAAGACTTTTAAAAAATAAAAATTAAAAAAATCAGTGCCACAGTGTAGCATACATACTAAAGCACATGTTAAAATACCATTAATGTGTAAAGGGAAGTAAAACCAGGGAAAAAGCCATTTTGTCTCCCCCACTATCCAACATTTGCTTAAAACAACACAAACAGAAAAACCTAGGGGAGACAGGCAGGCATAGAACCACTCAGATTTCTAATTCCCTTTGGTAGGTAAAAGATGCTACACACTATATTAGCAAAATGCAGACAGATGCAGGACCAGCCACACGACATCTAAGAGCGTCAACTTCCCCTGCCTGGATGTGTGAAAGAATGGCCCTTCCTGCTTTCAGTTGTACTTTGTACGTGCATTTGTAATGTTTAAAATTACAACATTGGTCATTTTGCTGCTCTGAAAGGAAGCTTCCATTAGATATTCAGAGTAGGGTTTAAACTGGCCAATAAAAGGTACAGTGGTTATTCTCATAAATAATTCAGTATACAACGTGTGCCAGTAGTGTCATTTGTATTGAAGGAACTCCAAGTATGTCTATCATTACAATATTGTGCAACTGCAGCAGCCAAAGATGTCGAAATCGACATTCTACAGCAGTGGCAGTTTTTCAGAGCCATGTGCCAAAATATGATTAATCACAGTTCACTGGGTATTTTGATAGTAACACAGGAAAACAGCTTGCTGTAGAAAAACTATATGCTCAATTAACAATGCCACCAAGCACCCCCATAAGCATAGCCTGCTAGCAGTATGAATACCACAGCTCTTACATAAGCAGATTAACTGCCAAGATACAGGTTTTTTTATATATATATATACATATATACACACACATACATACATACACACACATATATAAGGACAGAAGATCAAAACTGTCAACAAGAAAAAAAAAATTGCATGAATCCTTCTGTAAGAAAAGCTCATTGGATATTAGGCACATCTAAAGGAAACACAAATTGCTGCACATTCAGACAAATAGCAGAGCTTTAATTTCTACCCGGCCATGTTTTGGAGGGGAAGAAAAAAAAAGCTGTGGGTCACAGCAGGTTCTCTATACACTACATATATTGGTCAGGGTTAAAAGAATCATCTGCAATCCCTTTACCTGCAAATCCAGCCAAATGCATTATTCTTTTAGGACTGCACCAGCCCTGACTCATCAGCCACTGCTGCTGTCTGCAGCTGCCTTCACCAGCAGACTCGACAGCACTTGGCGGCAGCTCATACAATTCTGCCTGTCTAGGTGATGCCTGACAGGAGTCAGCCTGCTAAATTCTGATGTAATCTCAAACCCGCAATTGCTTTTTTCCCCACAGGACAGAAGCAAGTATCTTACTAGGAGGTAGAAAAATATCCATAAAGCACTAAGTGCATAATAAATAAATGCAAACAGTGATTTTAGCTGAGTTTTACATTATTTCCAATATGACAAAGTTCCAAAAGACTTCTCTGATTTAATTCCTCCTCAACTGTCAATAAACTGCACCAAGTATTTCTCACTCTGCCCATATGAATTAATTGCACCATACATCCTAGAAGACGACTGCACACAAAAATCCATCGCTCCACTTGCCAATAAAGAATCAATAGCAAATAGCTTCCCAGCCCTCAAACTATCCTGCAAATACTTCTTATCCAAAAAGTAAACTAGTATCTATTGAGTTTAAGTAATCTACAGCAGAGACTCTGAAATCCAGAGGTGCCATCTAGTCCTCAGGAATAAAACAATTAGCATCTCACCTCAATATTCAGTAAAGATCTGATCCTGGTAAAAACTCCAGCCGCACTTTACAGAGGTGTCGAGACCTCTTCACGTACACTACAATCATGTACAATCCACTACAGGATTCCTGAAAGGGAATGTGTTTTGGTACATTTGCAAACTAATCTCTTGGTAAGCTACAAAGATGTACCTTGGCATTTCTGTAGTACTCTAGATAATTATGATAGGGAAAAGAAATTGGCTTTAAATTTAAAAGCAATTAAAAAAAATTATGAATCACTTAAAATACTTAAAGTACTATGAGCACTAAAAAGCATTGTAATTTTACAAAGCAAAAGTACTATAAGCAAAACCGTAGCTGAACAAACAGTAATACCGGAATGAAAACCAAAAGGTTTTAGCATGGTAACACAGCCTCATTAGAACACTGCTAAGAACAAATACAGTCTATTACAAATAGACCAAAATACGTAAGAACATTGTTCACTTAAAGGGCAGTTATATTCACATGCAAAATTAACGTACAAAATTTCTATAAAGCACATAAATGGATTTTGGTTGCGTTCATATTAATATAGAGTTTTATCATTATACATTCAAAATAGCTAGACGCATCAACCAACAACGAGTACTATTCAGCTAAATGTTTCAGTGATTCCAAGGGCATCCATTCAGTCTGCCCTACAAACCAGCATTCCATTCCTATTGTGATGTACTAGCAATTCGGTATATGCATTTAAAACCCTAGCAAAGCCATTCAGTTAAATATATAAGAATTTTTCAAAGCCATCTGAAAATAAAGCTATGAACAGAATATAATTCTGCATCATTTATTAATATAAATGAGGTACTTACCCAATGTCTTAGTCTCAAAACTGATGACAAACTTCAAATTAAAATACTTGAAGAGTTCTTCAGAAGGAAACATTATATATGTAAGAATAGGTATTTTTAGTCTTAAACAGTTCTATTCAAAAATTGAATATTGAGAAGTTCCATGTAAATATCTAACACTTGCTTAAATAATAAACCAAGCCTTTTCCACAAAGCAATCAAAATGGAACACAAAAGCAGCTAATAAAAGACCAAAAAGCTTAATAAAATATTTTTTTCTACCCATGACTGGTGTAGACCCTGTCACAGTCAGTAGACAAAAAAATAAACATTATATTGTTAATTGTGTTAATAATTCACCTATCTGTAAATAAGGAGTCAGACTTACTCAGAGTTAGATGAGGTCACCCATGTTTCCCTAGTAAAATATTAATTACTGCTAAAGGATATTATTTTCAGACAGTATAACGAATACTTTTCTAAAATTGTTTTGGATCCTAAAGACCTATATTTGGATCCTAAAGACCTATCCTAAAGACCTATTTGGATCCTAAAGACCTATAGCCCTAAATTTACAGTTCTTAACACTGATTCACTTTCCAGTATTAAAGATATTCTATGTAATAATGCTTTAAACACTGAATGTTTGTTGAAGTAGCCCCATGCTACACTTCAAGGAAGAACAGACAGAAAACAAAAAAATCCAACACTAAACAAACTCAAGTTTCACTGTATTTCCTTCCCCCATTTACGCGAATATTCCGCACAACAGAGGGTAGAAAAGCAAATGCATTGTAAGACCACAGATACGACAAAGCAGTTATACCTGATAAATCTCAAAAAAACTAAACTGTTTCCATGTTGTTCATTTGACACCACCCCAACAGGACACACACTGCAAAGAGAAACACAAAATGTCTTCACTTTAAGTCCTTGCTTTTTCTTTCACTGAAAGTGTATTTGCCATTTCCAGTCCTTGACTCAACTTCCTGATTTGGCCAGCAGCTGGAGGGATGTTAGTCCAAGGGTACGAGAAAGGAAGCGGTAAAACAATACGCTTCCAGTCTGGTCTCTGTGTGCTCACAGCGCAAATGGATTCTGAACCCACTGCAGACAATTGCACAGGACATGTAAAAG
Organism: Trogon surrucura; assembly: GCA_020746105.1. Classification (NCBI taxonomy): domain Eukaryota; kingdom Metazoa; phylum Chordata; class Aves; order Trogoniformes; family Trogonidae; genus Trogon; species Trogon surrucura. Next base: position 33,954,793 of record CM036621.1, read on the forward strand.
AGAAATTGTTTTTTTTTTTCTTTTATTAAAAATTAAAAGGAAGAAAACTGCTCAGCAGAAGAAATAAACACGTGCCTTGAGCAGCTTCCTCCTCTGCCCTTCTCTCCCCATCAATACTCACTCACAATTCTAATCAGTCTGCGGTTACTGCCTAATCACATCTTCAATCCTTGTCACAAGTGGCATAACTTGTGACCAGCCAACATTTTCATTCCTCCTGCCCAGCTGGGGCACGTGCAGAGCCACGAAATGTGCAAAGGGCTTCAGGAAAGCTGATGGAATCCACATCAACATAAATGCTGCAACATGAAGATCAGAAAGTAAAGTGTGTTCCCACGCTAACACACACCTGAAAGGCACTGGCAAGCGCTTCAGGAGACTGCTGTTATGACACTACAGTCAGGAATAGAGGACATAATGGGTTATTGTTCCAGAGTTTGGTTTTCAGAAAAAAAAGAATGATAGTCACTTCACCAAAAAATGAAGTTAACAGAAATTTTAAGACACTAAAAATATGAAATACAGATTCTATCCCATCTAGCCTCCTCATGCAGGGTAAATACTTGAAGCTGACAGGCTGTTCCTGGATTTCTTTCCTATGTGCAGTTGTCTTTTATAAAGTTAAGATAAATTTAAAACATGAATATACTAGATGTACAATGACAAATGATTGCTAGAACAATATAAGCAGCCTGTGAGGTTGCTGTCAAAATTTGACTTTTCATGGTCCTTGAACTACCATACATGAAAACAGATTGCCCATGACCAATGTATCATGCAGAGCTCATTTGTAATGCTTCAGCACTTAGGAAAAAGGGAAAAAAAAAAAAAAAGACAACCTCCTGCTCCAAGTACTTGATTTAGTCTGTTTCAGTATAACTGAAGGCTTCCAGCATCTCCCAGCAGAAGTTGCTGTTAATGGTGGCTAACTACCGAGATCTCATTTCAAAATCTTTTTCAAATGCCGAGCCCTGAGAGCACAAAACAACAGAATCAAAATATATAATAAACCAGAAACTATCGATACTATTTAAGTACAGACAATGCATAAGAGTAACAGAGCTCACAGATCTAACTGAAATTGAGGGGATTTTAAGCCAAAGTACCAAAAAAGGGAGGTAGTTGCACTGTCTCCTTCAGCATCAGTGAAGGACTGGTTAAATTCAGTGGGAAACCAAATCTGTAACAGATTGAATTGGGAGAAAATTGAGATTTCGTTTTGGTTTTAACCTCTTTGCAAAGCAGCAGCTCTTTAAAAATTACTACCATAGCACTACTGTGCTCCAATTCTGGGCTACAGAGGCAAGATGATTGTTTTTTTCCAGGCTCCGTCAAAAGCCATATAAAGCAGACGACCACTTCCTCCCAACAGCCAAACCAGCGACACAAGTAACACATTCACCCCATAGAGTGAAGAAACTATTTCAATTTGATTTCCTTGTTATCCCAAATGTTAACAACCTTTTCCACACCACAAGCGCTCAGAGTGCTCTGTGTCTTCTCCTCAATCCATGCTGTCAATTTGCTTTTCAAATCTAGCAATATAAGATCACCCATCATCATCTATTTATTCCACTTAGTCACAATTCTGAAAGATCATACCCAGTGACAAGACCTGTTGCTACTGCTGTAAAAAGAAGTAAAGCACTACAAGAAGCTTCCAGAAATCAAGAGAATATTGTTTCACAGGCAACCGTTCTGTGTTTTAGTTTTCAGTCTACACCATGATGCAATAAAAAATTATCTTTGGAGTCACTCCATAGAAAAGGAAACCTTATAAGCAACAGTTGTCTTGCTTATATGCCAATAATCAAAATTCAGGTGGAGCTGAAGTAGATGCTGTCTCAGTAACATCAAAAAAGCGTGTTTCAGATTCTCAGCACTTTGCACAATGTAGAATTTTTACTTTCATCTAGCAAAACACAGTGTTTGCCCCTGACTGCAACATTTTGACTTCATCCAGACACAAATTTGCCCTGAAGTTTCTATGTCTCAGCTACAGAACAGACTCTATTTACACCAGGCCACATGCATCCAAACAGCCATGTGTAAATCACATTTTTTCAGAAAAGGTGTGTCATATTTTGGTTCTCTGTGCTGCATTAAAGGTGGATATTAGAATAGAATCACAGAATCATTAAGGTTGAAAAAGACCTCTAAGGTCATCAAGGCCAACCATCAACCAAACACTACCACAACCCCTAATCACATGGTTTTTTTTAACACCTCCAGGGATGGTGACTCTGCCACTTCCCTAGGCAGTCTGTTCCAACACTTCACCACTCCTTCACTAAAGAAATCTTGCCTAACATCCAATCTAGATCTCCTCTAGCACAACTTGAACCTATTTCCTCTCATCTTTTCACTAACTACTTAGAAGAAGAGACCAATACCCACCTCACTACAACCTCCTTTCAGGTAGCTGTAGAGTCATAAGGTCTCCCCACAGCGTCCTCCAGACTAAACAGTTCCAGTTCCCTCAGGCACAACTCATAAGACATGCTCTCTAGACTCTTCACCAGCTTTTTTGCTCTTCTCTGGACCCACTCGAGCACCTCAATGTCTTTCTTGTACTGTAGCGCCCAAAGCTAACACAGGACTCAAGCTGCAGGCTCATCAGTCCTGAGTACAGTGGCACGATCCCTGCCCCGCTCCTGCTGACTGCAGGATTTCTGACCCAGCCCAGGATGCCGTTGGCCTTCTTGACCACCTGGGCACACCGCTGGCTCATGTTTACCCAACTGTGCACCAGCACCCCCAGATCCTTTTTTTGCTGGGCAGCCCTCCAGCCACTCCTCCCCAAGCCTATAGCGTTGCAGGGGGTTGTTGTGACCCAAGTGCAGGACCTGGCATTTGGCCTTGTGAACCCTCATACAACTGACCTCAGCCCATCAATCCAGCCTATCTAGATCCCTCTGCAGAGCCTCCACATCCTCCCACCAGATCAACGTTCCCACACAACTTGGTGTCACCTGTGAATTTATTGAGGGTGCACTCAGTTCCATCATCCAGATCACTGATTAAAGATACTAAAAAAGACTGGCCCCAAAACTGATCCCTGGGGCATCCCACTTGTGACTGGCCACCAACTGAATTGAACTCCATTCACCACAACTTGCCAGGTTCAGCCAGTTTTTAGGCCAACAAAGAGTACACCTGTCTAAACCATGATCCACCAGCTTCTCTAGCAGAATGCTGTGAGAAAGAGTGTCAAAATCTTTACTAAAGTCCAGGTAGACAACATTCACAGCCTGTCCCTCATCCACTAGGTGAGTCACCTGGTCATGGAATGGGATAAGGCTGGCCAAGCAGGACCTGCCTTTCACAAACCCATGCTGGCTGGGCCCGATCCCCTGGTTGTCCTGCATGTGCCACGTAAGAGCACTCAAGATGAACCGCTCCGTAATCTTCCCCAGTACCGAGGTCAGGCTGACAGGCCTTTAGCTCTGCAGACCTTCCTTCTGGCCCTTCTTGTAGATGGGCGTCAGGCTGGCAGGCCTGCAGTCATCTGGGACTTCCCCTTAACCAGGGCTGCTGATAAATGACAGAGAATGGTTTGCCAAGCCCCTCCGCCAGCTCCCTCAGCACTCTTGAGTGGATCCCATCTGGCCCCATAGACTTGTGAGTGTCCAGGTGGCACAGTAGGTTATTAACTACTTCACGCTAGATTATGGGGGGTTTATTCTGTTCTCTGTTCCCGTCTTCCAGCTCCAAGGGCTGAATACCCTGAAGATAACTGGTCTGACTATTAAAGACTGAGGTAAAGAAGGCATTAAGTACCTCAGCCTTTTCCTCATCCTTGGTGGCAATGTTGTCCCCTGTATTCAATAAAGGAGGGAGATTCCCCTTGGTTCTCTTTTTGTTGTTAATGTACTCATAAAAGCATTTTTTATCATCTCTTACAACAGTGGCCAGACTCAGTTCTACCTGGGCTTTTGCCTTTCTGTGTTGTCTCTGCATGACCTAACTAGATCCCCGTACTGTTCCTGAGTTGCCTGCCCTTTCTTCCAAAGGTAGTAAACTCTCCACTTTTTCCCCCATACCCAGCAAAAGCTGCCTGTTCAGTCAGGCCAGATGTCTTCCCCACCAGTTTGTCTTACATGGGGACAGCCTGCTCCTGTGCCTCTACGACCTCCTTCTTGAAGAGCATCAAGCCTTCTTGGACCCCTTCCAAGGGACCCTCTCAACCAGGGCCCTGAACAGGTCAAAGTCAGCCCTCCGGAAGTTCACAGTAGTGGTATTGCTAACTCCACGACAGTGGTTTTGCTGACTCCCCTCCTTACTACACTCAGATTCGAAAACTCTACCATTTCACGGTCACTAAGCCCAAGACCGCCTCCAACCACCACATCATCCACCAGTCCGTCCCTGTTTGTAAACAGCAGGTCTAGTGAGGCACCTCCCCGCATAGGCTCACTTACCAACTGTGTCAGGAAGTTATCTTCTACATACTCCAGGAACTTCATACACTGTTTCCTCTCCATTGAGACCAACAGACACTTGGTAAATTGAAGCCCCCCAAAAGAACAGGGGTTGATGATTTTGAGACTTGTCACAGGCACTTACAGAATGATTCATCTGTCAACACTGGTTGAGTGGTCTATAACAGACTCCCAACAGGCTCTCTGCCTTGTTGGCCTTCCCCCTCATCCTGACCCATAAACACTCGACCTTACCATCACAGTTGTTGAGCTCTAGACAATCAAAACACTCCCTAACACAGAGAAACAGTCCACTGCCTCTCCTCCACTGCCTCTCCCTTTTGAAGAGCTTACAGTCATCCATCGCAGCACTCCAGTCATGACAGTCATCCCACCATGCTTCTGTGACAGTGACTATGTCACAGCTATCCTGCTGCACAATGATTTCCAGTTCCTCCTGTTTGTTGCCCATGCTGCATGCACTGGTGTAGATGCACTTGAGATGAGCTATTGATTTCGCATTCACCATTGGCATGCTGCCCCTAGGCTCATCTCTAGTGAGCCTGGTTTTATCGCCTTCGCCCTTCGAACCTAGTTTAAAGCCCTCTCAATGAGCTCTGCCAAGTGACAAGCAAAAATCCTTTTCCCTCTTTGAGACAGCCAAACTCCATCTGTCACTGGCAGACCTGGTACCACGTAAATCTCTTCATGACCAAAGATATCAAATTATCACCAATGGAACCAGCCTCAGAGCCACGTGTTAATCAGGTGTGTCTTCCTGTTCTTTCAGTATTCTTTCCCGCCACTGAAGAGATTGAGGAAAACACTACCTGTGCTCCTGATGGTTGCTTCAACTAATCACCCCAGTGCCCTGAAGTCCTTTCCAATTGCTTTTGGACTCCTCTCATCACTTACAACCTGCATAACCAGTAGTGAGTAATAATCAGAAGGCCATATAAACCCTATATTGAGACTTCACACAGCACACCGTGAGATTCACAACAAAATCCAAAAGAAGCTGCTGGAATTCTGGTAAAGAAGAGCAAGAAATTCATAAAACTCTAATTACGCCTCTCCATAACTCATCTTATGCAAGTCAGCATGAAGAGAGCAGTGCTTCAGTATGGCACAGCTGGGAAGCCATTAATGCACAGAAGCAGCAGTGGAGATTTTAACAGTGGGTGGCTCTCAAAATTAGCTGCCAAGTACATTTGCCAGGTGCAAAGCCCAGCTGCTCCTCCCCACCAGCACAAGAAAAACACCAAGCAGTTGCTTTTGGATGGAAGTCTTCTGGTATAGCTTTCCTCATTCTGGACAGCCACCACTCAGATGGAGGACAAGTACCACACTGACAACTTACACTGTACAGCCACTCAACAGGTATAGGCCAGGAAATGATTTTTTTTTTTGTTTTTCATACACGAAGTCTTTTATCTGTGTGTATATCTCACACATCTATAAATACCCACACATATACACATATACAAAATGTATATATTTAAGTCATAATTTATATAAACAGCAACAAAAAGACTGTGAGTGACCAGAGTGATGGAGATACACAAAAGGCACTGGCAGGCATTCAGTCATTCCTCCAAAGCCCAAGCTCTGGAAGCTGAATTCCCAAAATACTGTGTTGAAATAACCAACTGTACCCTCATGCCTATATTCTGCTTACCGCTGTCTCCAAAGCTGAGCTGATCCTTCTAGTTCATGGAAGAAGTTCAGATGATCTAGAGAGCTACAAAGCAATTTGTTTTCTTCTGCACCAATGGAAAATTTGTTCTCATAAATGCTATGAAAAAAAAAATCAAAGACTTAGGACTTACCAGTCAATTTCAGAGGACCCATCATAGCTCTTCGCTTTTATACCTGATGATGCTATGAAGTAGGTTAACAGTGAAGCTGGGAGTGTGAATGCAGTTCTGATACACCCACAATTAACTTTGATCTAGTTGACTAGGCTATCAACAGGAGCACAGCCACATACTGAATACAGGTCTCTGCATCAGTTATAAAATCAATATGCAAGGAGTTACCCTGCACTGACCTCCCGACAACTGTGGCTGCTCTGCTCTGCTTCAACTGACTAACTTGAACATGGAACTTCAAGAAGCTTTATGTCTATTTTTTACAGAAAAACGTAAGACTTATTACAAGCATTTCATTGCTATCTGTCTTTTGAACAGGTGTAAGTGACAGAGGCACACTCAACTGGGAGTCCTGCTTAGTGATGCAGACAACGGACGCTGAACAATATCTACATATTTAACTTGCATAATCTTTGGAGAACAAGTAGTGCTTTACCAGCAGGAAAGAACCTGAAGTACAGAAACCTCCAAGATGCTGTAACATACTAAAGCAGCTTTCTCTAGAGAAGCTGCTAAAATGGCAACTCCCAGACTCATATGATCAAAATTACTTCTGCTTACTGTTATTTTAAAGCTGAAAGTCTAGAAAACAATCTTATTTTGTTTGTAATTCTAGCACTTCTGTAAATGAGTCTGACATTAAAAACAAGTCTTAGCATAGCACTTAACTACAAAAAATATTTTATGTATTTTATATACGGAAGAACACTTACAATACTAAATCCTTTTACATAAAAAACAAGTTTAACAAGAGGAAAGTAAAAAAGCAAAAGTACAAGCGTGCCACTACCCACCACCTAGTGAGAGACAAAAAAAAGTTGGAATAAACAACGCCGTAAAGTGCACAGCAAGTACCAGGGCCACATACAAGTCAGCACTGCAGTGAGGTTTTCCATTCCGTCACTCATTCCCAGAGTGCGAAGCCACAGGCCAACACCCATATTTCACAACACAGCATCTGGGGAGGCAGATTTTAGTTTATTGCTGCTCATCTGTGGCATGTCCTGGGAAGGTAATGGCCTCTGCTTAGAAGGCTATGCAGAGAGCAGTGGCTCCAGTAAGCAGCAGTTAAAAAAAGCAAGTGTCAAAGCACACAGGCAGGATGTGGTACTGCTTGAGACATTCATGTTCTGTGGGAATATTACAGTAATGTACTCTCCGGCAAAGTAATCTCTGAGCCACCTCCAAGTGCTGTTTCTGCATGTTAGTGTCACAATGCAGCAAAACTCAGGCCATTTATGCCCTGCTGAGTCAGTGACTTAAATTTTCTCTTCCCCAAGCTCTAAAGTGTCTTAAATCTTTTCCAAGAAGCTTACAGTTTTCAAGCGCTTTCTCTGCCATTGTATATATCTCATCTTTACCCTAGATTAGGAAGGTATACAAGCACTAGAATTCTGTTGCAGGGAATGGAGAAACTGAAAAAAAAACCCAACCCACTATTAGTTTTTTGTTGTTTTCCCTGGAAGCTACAGCACTTCCTCCCCTTGAATTTGAAATATCCTCAAAGTTTTTACCTATTTTTAGGACTTGTGAGACTGAGTCTTCTCTTGGCCTTGCTTTCTATATATACAGCAATCCTTTGTGAACTTATTTCTTTTTATGACTAGAGTATTTTGAGTGTCTGCTGAGGATTTAATCACAGTATCTGGCAGTGTATACCTCTATTTTTCTTTGTGCAGAGGGAGAACACACTGCAGTGAAGTAACTGAATATGCAGGGGGAATGTTAATAGTATCTACAGAAACTCCTAAGTTCAAAGTGTATCAACTTGATCCATGGGACCAACATATAAAGGAGAAACTAATTCAGAAAAGCTAATACTAGACCACCAAGAAAAGGGAGAAAACAGATTCTTGAGAGAGTGAAAATGTAGTGGTGCATCATGGTATAAACAGGAATTAACATCCCTGACTTTCCATCATCATGCCAAAAATATTTTGATTTGTCTCAAGAATCTTTAGAAGCTCTATAGAAGCTTGTTGTTCAATCTGTACGCTTTCTTCTTTAATTGTGGCACAAATGCCAACAAACTGGCCCTTGTACGTATTTGCTTTATAATACAACACAATCAAGCCAGCTGAAGCAGAATGCGATCAAGTGAGACGATTCTGCAACTGACAGCTGGGACAGAGGGGTAGGGAAGGAGGGGGCAAAAGGCTATGTAAGGTCAGAGGACAAGTCTATCCTCCACATGTCCATGAACACTTCCACTCTTACACTTTACTACCAAGTACCCTACCATGCACTCAGCACGTGAACATACGGGCTTACTCAGCTCCAACCAGAACAAATGCATCCACTACCACCCAAAACAAACCTCACCTCATTCTTCTGCAAGATGACTTCCTCATCAGCGTGATGGTCAGACTGAAGGCCCACAGTCCCACAGGTGTCACCGGCACTGTCCACCATCAATCAGCTCCAGATTCTCACAGCGGAGAAGAGTTAGTCATTGCCAGTGAAGACCCACTCTTTGTCCCTAGTTTTGATTATAAGCCTGGCTAAAGCTCTATATTCCTGCAGAGCTCTGGACAGAGTCCCAGAAAAGACTGTTCTCAAGCCACTGGTTTAGCAATGACTTCACTTGTTCCAAGAAAAAAAGACAGGTAAACAGGCAAACAGACACACACTTTTTTTTTCTTTTAAGTGGCAGTAGGGAGGGCGGTGGGATTACTGGAGCTGCTCGTGCAGCTACCCTACCTTAGGAGACAAGCATATACAAGATCTCATTAAGCATATTTTAGTTTTTATATATATATATATACATATACACTCTGCATAAATATACAATTGCAGGAGAAACAGTTCTTGCTGTATGCCAGCACCAAAACTGGGAGTGATACAGTTATTATTACAGACCTTTGTATTAGTTGAGACCAGAGGGCAAATCTGTTGGTATGACAAGGGGAGGACTGTGAAGCTAACGAAGCACTGTTACCATATGCAAACCAACAGAGAATTAGTATGAATTCTGATGTATTATATATGAATTCATACTGAATTCAAAAGCAGCACTGTTTTATTTATAACAGGCAACACATATTTTACGAAAAACCCCATATCCGGTTGAACACATGAATCCCATCACCTATGCCTGTAGGTAACCTTGCCAGGCACCCAGCTCTGCCTTGACAGCTACATGTGCCATTCCCCAGTCCTGTCTTTTATCATATTAGAGTCAAACTGTTTCCTCCTTTTTGAGGAATCACGCACCCCACACAAGACTGCCAGTTGCTTCCAAAAATAAAAGAGCAAAACAAGATAATACTTTTCCTTCCCCTGTTCTACAATAGTGTCTTTCTTGTTGCAAGTGCAGAAATTTCTCATGTGCACTCCCATTCAATGCATTCACATTTCCTTATCTCCAATTCCAATCCTTTTCTTTCCAATCCCTCTATTCTCCTAGGTCCTTTACCTGAAAGTACCTATCACCTTAAAGTTTTATTCCACATTATTCTTTAAAATGTCTCTAGTGGCTTCTGTCTTGAGTGTTCTCTTTTTCTCCCTCTACAATTTATTTCTAGATATTTTAATATGCAATTAGAGACACAGTAATTAAATTCAAACTGACAGCTCACAGAAGCATTCTGTTCTGTTCACATTAAAACCTTGGCTTGAACTTATCACCCTGCCCACAACACTTACCTTCTTGGGCTGCTGGCAAAGATACTGTCATACTCCAAAGACTTCAGCCTGAACTGTATCACAGGCATGATTTTATCATTGATGGCTAACATCCTAGGACCCAAGCTATATGTACATGAGGGAGATTAATTTATTCCTCCCCTAAAATACAACTATTCTTATCCATCCCCAGATTAAAAATTTTCATCCAACATCTCGTCTGCTTCAATGCTGTGTCTTGAGTAATTAAAAAATCTAATTAGCCTCACTTCTGAAGTACTGGTAGTTCTCCTATATCATCACTCTGAATCCATCACTCCCTACTTCTATCTGTGTGACACACATGCCCTCTCTCTCCCCTCCTCACTTTGTTTACCAAACTAAGCTGATGCCTTCAATTTCAACAATTCATGTAGCCCAATTTTCATAATCCCTTAATGTGGAAAGACACACCTCTCACTTGGAATACCTACACGTTTTAAGTCTTCAAAATTCATACTTTCATTTTTTCCAGTGCTACTCCTCTGGCTAAGAAGTTTTCCTCTGCACTGACATTTGTAAAGCACTTCCATTACTTGATGTAAACAGCACGTGTTATTTACTAAACAGTCTTCCCTAATACCTAGGCTACATTTATGCTGACATCACTTATCACCATTGCTATTTCTTCATGCATCTTGACAGTCTTTTCTTCTATATTTGTAAATACCCATATGCAGGGCGATTTTCAATCATACCAGGCAACCAGGCAGCCAAGAAATCTTTCCAGAAAATCGTCTCACAAGAAAGGAAAGCATTTGATTACAGCATGAACAAGCTGAAGCACAACTCTTCCTCTCTCTTCCACAGACTGGCACAGTGGTCCAGACACAGGTACCTCATCATCATCAGAGTGACCCTGATACCACGAAGCATGTTGCTACCAATAGGACTCCGGACTCATTTACAGTCAACTTTTCACCTTGAGCATGAATGAGGCTGGAATTCTACTAAAAGAAACATAATCTCATCATGAGACAAACTGAATTCAGGAAATAATCTATCCTGCTGCTGCTGCTAAGTTTCTAAACAAGGAGAAAAGGGATGGTACTTCTCACTTCTGGACCTACTTAGCACCTGACCTAAGAGCCTAACACCTTAAAGCACAGCTACACAAGGTCAATGAACATTTCTGACATGCAGGAATTTTAAAATAGCCAACGGTTTTAACCAATTTGCATTCTAGCACTTTCACCTATAAAGTGGACATTACATTGTATCACATAACCGAGTAATAAATCCATCACTGTGAAGTACACAGATAGGAGACTGATGACTGCCCACAGAAAGTTCTACAGTAAATTACACACCCAGTCTTCTGATCAGGTTTGAACATCATACAGCAGATACATACAGAGTATGTTGATCAAGGCAGATTAGAATAGAAAGTGACACTAATCCAAATGAACAAGCACTTCCATTCACTCCACTAACAGCAAAGATCTTGTAGAACTACTACATAAAACATACTTGAATATTGTTTTGTTGCAAATATGTTAGCATCCAAAATGAAGTTGTACCAGAAACTTTTATTTTTGGTATTTAATATGAAGACAAGTTAGTCAAGTACATAAATAATTATTTTTTCAATAGAATTTTCAGGTATGAATGGGTAAGCTTGAGACTTTTCCTTTAATAACTACAGCAAGATTCAGTTTCTAGGAAAAGTGTGCATTATCACACCCACACTCAGGACTTCACATAGAAGTGCAGATATTCCTATAGCTGTTTGGCAAATCAGAATTTTTTACTACCTTTTCCATTGCTTTCCAATTTTTCAGTAAGTCTTGGCTAGACAAAAAATTTCCAAACCTGCATAGAAATAATTGACTCCACTACAGTAGAGTGTTCAGATAGTCCGGAAACAAAACTCAAAAGTATTATGGCAATGTGAGCATCCTCTCTGCTCCCCACGCTCCGTGCAGCTATTGATATAGAGCAGAACTTTGGAAGATCTCTATGCTCTAGTTAGAGTTAATATCCTCTATGCGCACTTTCTCTCAAATAGAGGTTTTCTGGAATGGATGACTACAGGGTTTGACTCAGAAAACAATTGCTAGAACATCTGTAGGCAGGCCAAGTACAAATACAGAGAACTTGTCATCTTTAACATCTGGAAACTGCGACTCGACAAGCTATCTGAGCCTCATGTTGGACTACGTGAATTTTTTAATTGTAAAAGCACGAGGTGTATCTTTTGCAAGCTTTCTTATGCCTATGAGCTACTTCAAGGACAAACTTTAAAACAAGAATTAAGAAAAAATAAGATGGAGATGGAAGAAAAAAAATGTTTCTGCTTTCTGCTGGACAAGCACAAGTTTGAAAAAGCTGGTAGTGAAAGGTGTGACTAAAACACTAGCAAACAAAGACATACTTTCAACTTGGGGACAGGACCAGCAGCCAGGCTGGAATACTTCCTAGAAATACACCCTTTCTAAACTCACAAAGGACCTCTATCCTAGAGCGTGAGATTAAAAACATGTAAATTAGCAGAGTACTTAGTATCTAAGTTCTAAGTCACTACTAGATTCTAAAACATCCATCTCAATCAAGGAGAGACAGGTGGCTTCGAAGAGCAAATGACATGACTCCCTAAAACTAAAAATTCTTGCTCAAGGATATACTAACATGAAATGGAAAATTTGCCCATACAAGCAAATACATGAAACAGCCTGTACATCCAGAAAGTTAACTTGTTTTACTCAAATACATTGGCACAAACATACGAGTCAAGTACGAATGTTAACTGAAGAGCTAAGTTCATCCTAAACCACATCTATGCATCTCTTCCACCACTAAGCTTTTTTGAACAGCCTGCTTGATGACCTTCAGCATGACTGTTCCAACCACAGCTCCAGAACAATTATTATATGACAGCATTTCATAAAGTTGATCAAATGCTGAAAGATGAGAATAAAAAGGGCATATTTAAATGAAACAGATACAGCTGAAGTCCAGGGGAAAGAAAATATATCATCTAAATTCACTATGATTATAAATTTCTAAAAGCCCAAGACTAAAGCTACAGCCGCTAAGCTTAATAACAAATATCTAAGACTTGCCTTTTCATCGTTTTGACAAATTTGTCAGAGCTCCCTTTCACCTCCCAGTCTGTGAGAAATCTTCCCCAACTCTTTACACACAGTATGTAGGCAAAAACATCCAATAGAGCAAGTTCCTGAAAACTCGTATCTAGTTGCCTCTTCTGAAGGCTTTGACAGTACTACTAGTTTATCCGGAGGAAAAAAAAAAGGACTACATGCTGATTGCTTATTACATTATCCCATCAGATCCTTAGTATTCACCAAGTCTATCTAAAGGCATGTGAAAACCAGGCACAACTTTCTAGCAGTTCTCTCAGCAGCTCAGATTGATGTTTGGGCATCGGTCCGGAAAGAATAAGAGTCACAAGTATCATCTCATAAACCAGGCAAGCAATTATCATTCACTCTATTGATTTTCACTCACTTTTCTCATCTTTCTGAACTCTGACCTGAATTCTAGACACATGCTTTGTAGGGGTTGAGTATCACAGGCTTACGGGTTTATGTTTCACCTTAGTTTCAATCCTCTATAGAGGAGCAAGATGTGTTGCTGATAAGCTGTATCTGTAAGACGCTCTGACTATGAAAAGTGCCATTAGTTGTATTATGTCACTCAGACTAGTTCTGCAGTGCTCTAAGTTGATTCAAATGGAAGACGAATTATCTCACTACTCCCACCCTTTCAACACAAGCATGCTTTATTTTCTTATCTTTTCTTACCCTCCTCTCCTCCTACATGCTGACACTTTCCACCATCACTTAAGTAACTTAGGCAATTTCCCAGGAAGGATAGAATTAAAAAGAAAAAAATAGTTCAGTAAATGCAATTGCTTGAGTCTCTTACCAATGCAGGCCATTGAATTTGTTTAATCTTTGATCCCTGAGTCTGGCTTGGGTCCTTTCTTTTTGCCCAGACCAGCTGGTACTCCACCAAGAAGGTTGCAAAATCTTCATAAACTTTAACCCATTCTCGCTTTTCCCATTCAAGGTCATCAAATTCCACATAGACCTAGGGAAATTTAAGAACAGAAAAGGATACACATTATTACATATTCACAGCATGTGTGCATCTATACACACTTTTGAAAACGTGGTTGAAAATTTAATACAAGAGCTTAATATTACCCATTTTACCACTACGGTATTGAAATTATTCATACAGTTCCTGCACCATGGAAGGAACTTTTCTTGGCAGCGTATTTGTGCTGGAGAGAGGAGAGTTACATGTGCTAAAACATTACCATTAACATTTGGTATCTCCTCTCATGACTGAGAAGTGTCACACTAAGTATTTATGATTATCATTAAAGTAATACATATAGCTATTTATATGAGTAAATAAGTTAAAAAATATTTCCCATTTTCAGTTCAAATACTTGCCATATAATACAAATGAACCAGAGAAACCCTGCAACAAGAAAAATAAAGCATCATTTGGAAAAAAACCAGAAAGGACATCCTAATCCAGCAGACCCTGCTACTACAAGCAAGCCCAACACACAGCACCTCAGTTTCTTGCCGTTTCTGTCCTTTTGGAATCTCACTCCTTTGGAGGCGAGGTGGGACCAAAAAAAAACACCACAAATACACCATAAGTTCTGTTTTCAGCCAAATTAATTTGGAGTCAGAATAACTGATCTGGTACCATCCCAATCTTGTAGGTTATGCAGTTCCCCCCAACATATTTTTAGAGAACCTCCTCTCAGCTGCATTCACCAAGCTAAGTGTGCCAAACCTTTTGTCTCCTCTTGTAAACGCAAGAGGGAACTCAGAGGCAAAAAGCTATTCAAAATCCATCTGCATCAGCAAACACAAACTCTTCTAGAACATTTACATTTCAAAATTACAGTATTTATTTAAAATTAAAAAAATAATCATAAATTTTTTCTTTTCCAAATTATGAGAAAATTACATTAAAAAAAAAAGACCTAATGTTATAGAAAACAGTCACTGCTTGTCACACAAATTGGAGAAGGGAAGATGCTTTGCTACCCTCCTGAATTGCAGTTCTCAGCCACACCCAAGGCAACTTCTGAAACTGGAGTTTCTCTGTCTGCTTCTGGAGAACTTAAATCACTATCACAGAAATATTGTCTTTTTAGCTTTGGTTAATTTTAGGTCTGCAACATACTTCCTTGTCTAGACTCTGTCTCACACTTTCCAAACGTACTCCATAGCCCTTCTTCTCAGCTTGTCCTTCTCCCTTCTGTGTACACAAATTTGTACCAGGCTACCAAGCCTCTTCTCCAGTATCAAATTTCACCATCCCAGTTTCCCTCCCATAAACATTCTTTTTTTTTTTTAAGCTGTATTACTCCCACTCTGTTCCTACACACCCCCTTCCTTTTCCCCTTCCATCTTTAAAACATTACATTAAGATAAACTTATTGCGGCTACTTGCTTCTGCGGCAGCCCATTATCATATCTTCACTTAAGATTTGTCAAATAAAGAAGGACGTAGGTTTTTCTCCTGACCAACTATGGTCAGTCCATTTATTTCACTGTTTCCCTCCCTCAAAACCTCCACGAACTGCTCACCACCATAACTCTAAGCACAGCTATCTTTCACTCTACCCTCTAGCACACACTAACATCTGACCGTCCCCGTTATCGTGCACAATCCTTGTCACCGACATCACATTCACGGCCAACTGATCCTTCCCCCTCTTAGCTCATGTATCATCTTACTACTCGCTTTCTTTCTTGGCTGGTCTTGGTTGCTGGTCAGGGTAGAGTGGGTGCAGGGAAGTTATCTGCACCAAATGCTGTTCCTTCTTTATTTCCCAAGCACAGAGTCTTCTGCTTGGATTCACCACCTCGACATCTGGAATTTCTGCCGTTTGCTGCCACTCCTTCTCCAGCATTTCAATTACCCTAGCCGACTGGAGCCTTCCCAAACCTCTGCATCACACAACTACTCTTTTACCTTTTTCCCTGTGCCCATTTCACTGACTCAAACTATCAGGAGGCTACTGCCAGTCTTTGCAGTGGGATTAGGATCTGCCCTATAGGAACAGTTTGTATACAGAGTTATTTTCTCACTTCAGTTGTTAGTTATCACAACTACTGTCTGTTATTTTAACAAAACAACTAGAAAACAGTAGCAAAAACTCAAAATTAGAATCTGTTAATAGTCTTGGACATCTTCCACTTAAAAAGCACATTTAATTTGATTCCTGTAGATTAATTTTGAAATACATAATAAAGTTGCAGCATAATTTTTTTCATCAAAATAGAGTTAACAGTCAACATAATAACATTTTAAAGTACTGGCAGGAAAAGGCATTGTATCTCAAATAATCTTAGCAGCAGTATCTTGTATTTGCAGCTACTTTGAGCCCTTGTCAAGAGATATTTATTCCTGTGATTGACAAAAGACAACCTTCAATGAAGTGCAATCAAAAAACATTCTCAAAAGACACCTTTGCTCCTGGGCCTGCCTCCTACAAATTTCCCTCAATTATGTTGGACCGGTCACATAATTTCATCTTAGTATCTTGAAAAACATTTTACGTCGGTAGTCCGTAACAGGATGTAAGAGGTTTATCACCAGATCTCACAGAGCAGTGATTTAAAAAAAAGAGGCGAGGGGAATCAAGTTAATAAATACTTTTGAAAAACACAGGTAAGTCTAAACCAGAGTTTGCAGTTTAGAAACCACCACCCAATGTACTGCAACTTCTGGACACCAGCCAAAACTTGTGGACAACTGTGATACCATCTAGCGTTTCCATGCAGGTTCTGCAGCCCAAACAAACCCAAATCCAGTGCAACGATGGTGGGAGTTATTGCTGAGCTATCTGCAGTCTCCTGGCACTGTATAATTAGATGTTCAAAGGAGCAGTTCCAAGAAAAGTGGAGAATGGAGCATGGCACAGAGCCAGTCTGCCATTGCCCAGAGCACCATACTCCTCCTCTACTACGATACACACACAACCCTTACTGGGGAATTACTTCTGCCAGTTTCCACCACATTCGGGTTTCAGTGCCAAGACTATTAACTATCTGCTGGCTTTTCAGAGTTCATTTCTGAAAGGCAGAAATAACACAGATGAAATGCAGAGCCTAATTCTTCACCCATTCTCTTTTTTGGCTATGAAATACTTGAATCGGGAAAATGCATTATGAATTTTTCTAAGGCAACAGTAAAGCCCCCAAAGAACACAGGCTTCCTCTCTCTCTGCACACTGACCTACTGCACAGAGAAGAGCAGTATAGCCCAAGCCACACAATTTATGAAAGGGAGTAAGAAAGGGAGAGGAGGAGGAAAGGAAGCAATCCAGCAACCAATGCCAACAAAATAAAATGCAGAGCCAAAGTCAGACCCCCTAAAGAGTGCAAAGGCTGAAAACATTTAATCCTTCTTGCTTCACTGATGAAACTCTGTACAGCAAGAAACTGAAACATTTGCCTCCCGAAGAATGAATGTTGATCTTGAGATTTTTTCCAGCCAGATTTTGCTTCCTTGCCTTGTCAGCTACATAGAAGTTTGTGCTTCCAGAGTGCCGGAAGTCTTCTCACCACGTATGCATTCACTTACATAAAAAGGAGCATTTCCCATTGGGGTGATATTGTACTTATAATTGGCATTAATGTCCTAATTTTGTAACTCAGTACTATTTTCCAACAGGAAGAAGCATAAGGTTTTAGCATGCTTTTCCAAGTAAAGCAAGACAACAAATGAATTTCCAATGAAGTCAGCCAAACAACCACAACAAAATACTGCTGTTTCAAAGCCAAAACACAATCACAGTGGAACTCTTTACATGCAGTGCTGTGATCCAGAGTTTTCCAGTCACTTCTGCTCCCAGTAAATACACTTGACCAAATTCTGAAACCCTTTAAACCGCCAAAACAGCAATGCTGACTTCCAGCAAATCTGACTAACAACGCTAAATAGCATAGTCCATGCTCCATATATCTTCTTGAAACTACCCGAGTGGGTGGATGCTGTGCTGTAGTAGCGCAGGCACTGCCCACAGGCTGCTTAGTGCTGAAGACAACTGCAGCATTAACAATCCAAGGGCTGAGTGCTGCCATCCAACAAGATCTTATCAAGGTGCATAAACATCTGAGGTTGGTCTCAAGAGGAAGGGGCCAGTCTCTTTTCAGTGGTGGCCAGTAATAGGACAAGCAATAATGGGTATAAGCTAGAACATAGGAAGGTCTAGCTCACCATGAGGAGAAACTTCTTTACCGTGAGGGTGACGGAGCCCTGGCACAGGCTGCCCAGAGAGGTTGTGGAGTTTCCTTCTCTGGAGACTTTCAAAACCCGCCTGGACACCTTCCTGTGTGGCTGCCCCAGGGGATCCTGCTCTGGCAGGGGGGTTGGACTAGATGATCTCCAGAGGTCCCTTCCAAGCCCTGACATTCTGTGATTCTATGACTTCAGGTTAGGCTTGCCCTGACAAGAGCTCCAGACAATACAGCTACAGGAATCACCAAAAATTTGCATCATTTTAAGGCAAAGTTATCTCTCTAGGAAGAAAATAAGGAAATGAGTGCTATATGGTATTTACCTACTAAGTTTCTAAACTGTTGTGCTCAAAAGATCCATAAACCTCATTAGTATTTAACAGAAGTCCTGTTTTCTCTCCCAAGGAAGAAATATACAGTTTCCCTTTTATCACCTAAAGATTGTTAGCAAAATATTTATTTCTAGGGAAAAAAATCATGAAGAAAGCTTTCTTAAGATGTTTTTAATAAGGCAAAGAAAATACTTCTACTTCTGTACCGCATCAAACAGTCTTTCATTAACACAAATCTGGCTACTAACTTCAAAACGAGTCCCAGAGCACATCCTACTGGGTTTCATTCAAAACATTTTTAAATTAAGAGACAGACATAATACTACACCACGTGTGATTACAATGCATATGTACTTTATACAACATTTATGAGAGTTGAGAACTGAAAACTCAGGTGCTAAAAATTATCTGTGGAGTCCAAAAGCCTTGGACACACAACTTAAAAAGATAGACCTAAAACTCTTAGCACGTAATCAAGCATCAAAAACTAGTTCTCAGAGTCAATTTTCCATGGTCAGGTAAATACAAGAATGTAAACTTTGTATGTAATTTAGCAGAAACTTACTTAAAAGAAAATGAGTATAAAACCCCCCATGTTTTAATGGCAATAAATAAAATCTTCTACAAGTTTGGGGGGTCAGTGTGTTTTGCTTTGTTTTTAAAATCCACGGTACCATCATCAGAGGACGAAAATACTTCCTGTTTGATTCCTCCATCTTATACACAGTAACTAAGAGAATCAGAAACTACTTCACAAGATGTCGGTACAAAAATCCCCAAATGGGCAAATTAAAATCCAAGTGCAAGTTAGTTCTTCCCTCTTCATACTCTCCAGCGTTAACTGCAACCTGCAAACTTCAATTCTGGGGCACATACATTTTATGGGATGTTTAGGAATGGCTTATTCTTGGCCCAGTAAAGAGGGTGCTGGAAGCTTCCTGGTTTTCAGAGAAAACCTGCCTTCAAAAAAGAAAATCTAAGGAGCCAAGTGAGCAGCCAGTGCTCCCTCCTCCTGCCCACAGAGGTGGACAAAGGCAGCAAATCCAGGTGTCCCAAACCAAAGCTGCCCTGGCAGCAATGGGCAGCTGAAACGGGCAGGAAGGTTTCCGGAGGTCTGAAACCCACCCTAAGCTCGCTTAGCTCTGCTGAGCTCTTTTAGCATTGTGTGTAGCTGAACAAGTAAATCAAAGCACACTAACTGTGAAAAACTTCTCCATGTACTTATTGAGATGGATGCAACTGCCAAATAGCTAACTGGTATAAACTAAAGCTAGTTGTAAGCACGCAGGGAACAGAGCCAACAGGAGTTTTTTTATAAAACTTAAGTCTTCCCATCCTGTTCCCAATATCCTCGCCTTTCAGGTTTTTACAGATTGTTACTTTGATGGAAATGGCATTACCCAGCAGTCAAGTCTTTCTAAATATATCTTTAACTAATCAAATGCAATCAAAGCACAATTTGCTATAAAGCAAAACAGCTTAACACAGTCAAATTACTACTGATATACAAGTGCAACACATTTCCGCATGAAAAGCAGTGAAACAGCAACCAAAGACAGCAGTGGGGGTTTTCGTTTAATAAAGGGCTTACAAAGTTGTTCTGTGCTACCAAAATTTTCTCAATCCTTCACACTAGCATTTCATAATCACTCTACATTAAAAAGAACTCATAAAAGAATCGTCATACCCTTTCCTTTATATACTGAAATGCTACACATTTGCAATTCACAAACTTTTAAAGCAAAACAGTACAGAAGGAAAAAAGAGTATTTGAAAAAAGATATTGGCATCAGTTCACACAGCCTATAAACACTCAAAAGAGCTAGAATAAAGGCAATAGATTGATCTTAAACTATCAGATTCTTTGGGATTAAAAGATGGGGTTTGTTGCCTCCACATAGTCTTAAAACAGGTAGCATTTTCAGTGCAAAAAAAGACATTTATTCCTAAGTACAAAAATTTCGCTCATATTTGTAGACAGATGCTCCTTTCGACAAGAGAAATACTAAATGCACCGTGTATTTTTCAGCAGGGGTGAACAGGCACCCACAGGGCCACGGCAAGTCCTTAGAAGACCTGAAAATATTCTTGACAAAACTGTTATATGTTCAATAAACAGACTTCTACAAATCTTCCACCATTTAAGGCATTTAATAGCTTGTCTCAAAAACGCAAGAGCTCTGCATCTACCTCCTGAGCACCAGAAAAAAAGCTGTACAATTGATACATGTTTTAAAGAAAAGAACACTGAAAGATCCCTAGAAGATGGGAAAATTTAATTGTGTTGACTATTTTAGCACTTAAAAGAAAAATCATGAAACTGTTTGGACAAACAATGAAATCTATACATCTGGTTTGATTATTTGTGGTGTCTGCTAGCAACAAAAATGTCATGACAAAATTTAATGTTCTCTTAAATTGAAAGTCCTGCTACTTTCAGACAAGCTGTAGAAGTCAAAAGGAAAACTCAAAGTTTAAATCTCCTCTGACACACCCTACTACCATAAAATATCATACTCATTCTGAAGGCTTAAATTCTCTGTTTAATCAAAGGCAAATAGGAAAGGCTTATTACCCTAGAAGCAGCGGGTAACGGGGGAAGTTGAAGAGGTTAGTTCGTTATCTGAAGCACAGAACATCAGGTTGGAAGGGGCCTCAAGATCATCTAGTCCAGCCCTTCAAGGTAAAGAAATACAGTTTAAATGAGATG
This sequence comes from Trogon surrucura, assembly GCA_020746105.1. Lineage (NCBI taxonomy): Eukaryota > Metazoa > Chordata > Aves > Trogoniformes > Trogonidae > Trogon > Trogon surrucura. Next base: position 33,976,030 of record CM036621.1, read on the forward strand.
GCCCAGCACCCTGTCAAGCTGAGCTTTAAAACCTTCTAAAGCTGAGGAATCCATCACTTCTCTTGGAAGACTATTCCAATGTCTAACTGCTCTCATGGTGAAAAATCTTCCTCTGCAGTCCTACCAGAATCTCCCTAGGAGCAACTCAGATCCATTACCCCTTGTCTTTTCCATGCGACTGCTTGTAGAAAGGGATCCTCCATCCTCTTGGTAGTTCATGCAGGGTATTAAGTCTCTCATCTCAGAACTGCCTGGAAATCTCCTTTTGCTGTGTGATATTTCTAGGTCTGTCCAACAGGAATAAACCAACACTTATTTCTTGTAAACCACTGAAAGACCCTGCACAACAGCCTTCAGTTGCAACTCCTCTGAAATACAAAGAGAAAAGTCCTTCAAAACCAGTACCAAGGAAAAAATGAAATCCACAGCCTCAAGACCATCTGCTCAAACTTTGTAAAACTACACAGAGGAGCCTGTATCCTTGTTCAAGACACACAGCGGCACGCTGACTTGACCGTACTTTAACTGCTACCATTGCTCAATACACAGAAGAATAAATCCCGCTTTCTCAACAGGCTTTTGAATAAGCCGGAGATACACACCGGCTGGAAGACATGTCAAGTGTATGTCATGCGCAGGAGAGAGCAGGACCCGATGTAGCAAAACCATGCCTCAATAAGCATGAATTTTCAAGGCAGCTTCCCTATATGAAGCTTTAAAACATAAAAGCCCTACAGAAAAACAAACATAAAAACTAAAACTCCTACAAATAGACAGTAGTCTCAAGACACATTATGAGGGAATAAACATAGAAATGATCAACATGTAGAGTTTATGGATAATTTTGAAACCTTAATTCTACATTCCCTGAAATGTATGCTTTAATACTGACAATAAAGTAGCTTTTGCAGAAAAAAAAGCAGAGAAAAAAATGGTTGCAAAGCTGAATAAAGATACCAGTACTATCGCAACACCCTGCTGCAGTCTGTAGCTTGGATTGCTAAGCAACCAGCACATCACACTGAGTATAAAGTAAGATTGCAAGGACAACAACAGAATAAAAAAGCATCCCACTTGGATGCCCTCATTTCACCTTTGAAAAATGAAGAAAAACATCTAAAACATGCATTTGTCTTTCATCCCTCAATTTAAAACGCATATTCTAAAGAGAAAGCTGAAAACACCAAATTGCAAGAAAAAACTCAACATATTTATTGTATGCAATTTAGAGTTTTAAATGAGCTTCTCAAAAAAGACTTGTCCCTGATTAAAATATAATCCACAGGAGTGCCAAATTTTACTTTAAAAGCTAGTTCAATCACTTAAATATGTCAAATATTTGGCATACTATTTTGCAAACCCTTTTCCAAATTCAGATCCAGTAATTTAGTGTATATACTCATCCAAAATGAGAAATAGAAGTGACTTATAATTTTAAGAAAAAATACCAAACCATATCACAACTAGTTAAAATATACACATTACACAAAAACTTCCTGGCCCTTCATGCCTGAAAAAAATATAAAAATTCTTTCTAATTCTCTTCATTAATACACAACATATGAAGTTTTTCTTGTTATATCTAAATTGCTAAACGTTAACTTCTAAAAGCAACTATTAAGAAACATACACACTATAGAGAGCATACAAATTCAATTTAAAAATAGAGGATATTTTGTGTTCAAAACACACATTTGTTATTTTAGATAAGGTGAACTAAAAAAAAATTAAAATCTAACTATTTAGCTATTTAAATGCTAGTTAAAAGCAATTCATGTGCATATATGCACATCTTTAATACCACACTAAAAAGACCAATACTTGTCATTTAATAGGGAATCATTACTGCTAAGTCTCAATTCAAATAAAAGATTATGCTGTTTTTAAACTGTCTATATTTCATATTTGAAGATCTGTTTAAAATATAACTGAACAGCAATAAGTCCATTTAAAATACCAACTATTAATTGTTAAATGTCAATGGTTGTCAGTCAATTTTTGTAGAGCAGTGGCTTGTTAACGAAGGTTTGCCCAGGAGTTTGCCAGTGGCCACAAAGCACTGCAGGAGGCTGAATCACAGGGTGTGGTTAAAGGAATACGTTACTTCCCAGGTAGAATTCAGGACTCCCTGTTGTTCCTCATCCTCACAATACAAATTGGCTATAAACAGAAATCTACCTTTCTTGAGGTGGGAACTTTACCAAATCACCTGCTGCATGCCCAGCTAACAAGGTACGGTTGCAAAGCCACTCAGGGAGAATTTATTAGTATCTATCCAGACCAAGGTTCAATCTGTTTCATCTGTTGGTATGAGAAGTGATGTCCTGCCAAAACCACAGTGCAGAGGCTGAATAAACACTGTACTTGTCCACAGTAAATCTTTCTTTTTTGTACCAGAGACATTTTCTCAAGGCCTAATTCATATCAACAGCAGGAATCCTATCAGACAACCTCACACAATTACCGCTGTTCCTCTGACAGCTTACAGGAATTGAAAGAACTATAGAAAAATATTAGAAGAGTAATCAGAAAACCAAGAGAAAAGTTCATCTACCAAAAAGAGACAGTATATTGTATTTTTTTTATTAAGGTATACTGTATTTTATTACAATAATATTTTTATTGTATTATATTTATTATCAGTTACAAAACTAATTTTCTGTGTTCTGATGACAACTTAGTATTTGCTCTTGTAACTAAGATTATTAACCTTAAGCAACAAGCCAAGCAAATCTCACCAAGTAGATTTAAAAACTGTCAGAAGTGTCTAGGCAGGAACTGCAAAAGGTAAAAGACATTTAGCTACTTCATTGATTATCCACTAAAATGTTTGACGGTATTTTCCAGATGTTTTTTCCTCCATAAGAGGAGTATATTTGAGTATGGAAGTTAGTATATCGTACCGGTTACTTCATCTTGTCTCAGAGAAGAGCAGTTTACTGTCTTAGTAAAAGCTTGCTGTCCTCTTTCCTCCACTTAATATATCGTATTTATAGCCACAGTCTGAAAACTGTTTCTCCTAGTCCTGCCTAGATTACCTCTAAGGAGTATAATACAGACAGATCCAATCCTGTTCAGTGATTTTACTTTTCAGCTCAGTCTCTTCTAAAAGGCAGCACTTTCTAAAGTTAACACCACACTAGTGTCTGCCACTAGAAATGGTAACACTGATGTTTACAGTTACTGCCAGGGACTGGGATGCAGAAAGGCTCTTGCAGATACTTAATCCTACAGTGACCAAGGTCACTGCTGGCTCCTGTGTGCCACGCTGGGGGTGCTGGGTAGTGAGAGGGGGGCACAAGGAAGTAAAAGCTGCATCTCTGGTGAGTTACAGACAGGACAAGTGACCAACAAGAGCATTCCATTCCTTATATGTCATATTTGGTATAAAGCTGAAGGATCACAGGAGTTAAGGCTCTTTTTCAAAGGTCAGCATCTGAGGAGGACTCTGATCTTCTGCCTTTGAACCCAATCTTGAGTTCCCAAATCCAGCTCCTCTAGCTGGTTCCCCTCTGCCGCTGAGCCTGGGGCTACCCCGGTGCCACCTGCTCTGCAGCATCCATGGGGACTGATATCAAGGACAAGCAGGAGTCAGGTTTGATACACACAGTTGTACATATGTAGTTATTCCCTTATCAGTACTATTGTTTTATTAAAGCTGTTTTAGCTTTCTTTTCCAATCCCTAAGTGTTTCCGTCTTATTTCCCTTTACCATCAGGGAGAGACAGGGGTTGGAGAGCATCGGTCAGTGTTTAGTGGCCAACCCAGCCCTAACACTCGACAATGATGAGGAAATAAGTAATTCAGGCAACAGTCTTTTCCATTTCAGTCTTAAGGAGATGTTCTACATCAGAATAAAGACTTGTTTGTAAAGTGTACAGACAATGTGGTCCCAACTTAAGCAAACACTTATCTTTTGTCAATGTATTTCAAAAGTTTTCCAACAGTTGTTCATTTAAAAAAAAAAAACCAAAAAAAAACCAGAAAACTTCAGACACTGATACTGAATTGGGAGTTGCTGCACTCAGCTCACGACAGCAGGCAGGGTAGTCTCTGTGCTTTAGCACTCACACTTCAGAACAGGAATACAATGACTTCAACCCAGTGTTGCCTGTTTTGACCACAAATTCTTCAGGAACTGAGATGATATGCTTCCACAATACTAAATGTAACGGAGACCTAATGTCAGCAGATTTTCAGATGCAACTGAGGCATTATAATACAAACCACGCTGGACCACAGAAATACAAAAACGACCGGCTCCTCCGAACCACTGCCCACTTTGCTGTAGTTGCTGCTGTTAAGGCTACAGCATGGGAAGGACGGCTTCAGATAAACAGAGTTATTGATGCATAAAAGTTTCATGAATATATGGGTGGAAAGCTCTTAAGGTTACAGAAAATATTCATGATACCTGCATAAAAACTCTCAACATGTTTACCTACTGTTGCTTTTCAGAAGACACGTTTACTCTCTAACATATTTTTTGTCCTGCAATGAAATTTCTCAAGTATGTAAGGAAGGTTGTTCAACTTTGTATCCCAACTAATTTATTTCAGTACCACAATTCTCCAAAGTACAGAGAAATGTTTATGGTTTTTAGCTTAATTGCACAAGTATTTTTTAAAAAAACCTTACAGCATACATTTTTTAAATTATGTCTCAGAAATTGTCCTAGAAAGTCCCAATGTACAACCCTCCCCCCCCCCAAAAAAGACAGTAAAGGCAACATAATTCTATGCATTTTCTGCTCTTCCAGTAATTACTAATTTTTTTGAAAGATCTTTCAAAGGAAGAAAAATAGATGTACTGACAATACCAACAGAGTAACAGATCCAACAGATAATCTAATCAAACCCTTAATGCTTAACCCTAGAAGCAAAGACATAAGAACAAAACACTGGCAAGGAATACACATCAGAAAGCTGCCCAATGAACTGAACAACCGACCTTAATTACTGTATTAGCTATCTTTGGGTAACTTAACAGTGAAAAACTCAGACAGTTATCCCCTGTAACAACGGCAAAGGTAGTATTTTTGAATAAATGGCATTTTAACAGTGATGACAATGATAAATCAAAAAGAAAGTTTATTTATGCATAATGATTTTATGCTACATACAAGAAATGTGGGACAACTTCCCTCGAATTTTTAGCATTCATTCTGCATTTGCAAGCTTATTTTTGGAGGAGCTCCTTGTAATTCCAATAATTACTTAGATTTTAATCAAAATTATATTATCAAAAGATATATTTTAAGTTCTTTTTTGTAACAAATATTAACACACCTCATCTACTCCAAGTTTTCCAAATGAGGAAAAAGTCTTGAAAACAAACAAAAAGCCCATAAACTGCAATAGATTGGGCACTTACTGTTAAGATTATACAGTATACAGACAAGACTTCTGGAAAAAAAAATCAAGTAACGAAGTAGGGTCCTTATGACCTCCAGAGGTAACTCAAGCAATCACAGCCTTCCCTGAGTGCACTTGCATGACAATTCTATTGTATTATGATAAATCAGTGCAAGAGAAGATAGAGCATACTTGTACCATACTTGTTCCCACTCCCCTTGCGAATGAGCAATAAAATTACTGTTCAAGGGACACAAGCGTTCCCTTCAGGAAAATGAACACACTGTAAGAAGTTATTTTTGACTGAAGGAATCACCACTGTAGATCTCTTAGTTGTGTAAGGTAACTGAAGTATTCACTGATAACAATGAAGAAATGTATTTGTCTGCAGAACATACCAGAGAATTACAGCTAAGGTTTCTACCTTGCTTCACCAAATGCCTTCTGCTTCACTGTACGGATTACTTAAAATCTGGACATTATTTCTAACAATTAGCCTCACTTCCTAGTCAATTGTATGTCTAATATACCTTGTGCGGCAGTAAATGTACTGTGAATGAGTAAGGAACAACTCTTATTCATGTGAAACTTCGCTTCCAAGACAAAACCGCAAGACAGAGACGCTTCTATTCTACTGCAAACAAACAACTAACACAGCAATAAATACTTAGACAGCAATGCTCATTATCGGCTTTCTCACAGCTTTTGATACATTTATTTCACTGTGATTCAAGTATCTCACATACCGTTATGTATAACTAGTATTAAGCGTAGCCAATGCCTGCAATCATGCAACTGCAACATACTTTGAGTAGATAACAGTTCAACACTGCAGAGAAATGCACATATCAGTATTTTTATTCAGTGTATGTATGAAAACTAACTGGATGGAGGGAAATAAGAAAACAAACATGTTTTTCTCCCACGGATTTCACTTCCCACAAAATCAGTAAAGCCACGATAGTTTATTCCCCAGCCACTGCACAGAAAAAAAAAAAAAAAAAAAAGGTGGAATGCCACAGCTAAAGCCCATGATGAAGTCTCTCTCTTAGGATGGGGAAGAAGAGATCATTGATGAACTAGACAGAAACAAACACCTAACCCACTCAGGGAATCTATAAGAGTTGCTACCGTTTCCCAGTACCTCATGTTTAGATCAGGAGATGCAGGCTCAATAAACAAGACTCAGAAATAACATTAATGCACTACACATAGGCAAGGAGAACTTTGCTAGTTTGGGTCATAAGAAAGAATCAGAGTATTGCATATATCCAAAAAAGCTTAACATGATTTGGTACAAACATTATTAGACACCAAGCAACTGGTCAAGGAATTTTGGCAAAAATTCACAGGAATCGTAGGGGGGGGAACCCGAACCCAAACCCACACCCATACCTGACAAGTTCCACAGCACTGGAAAAATTAAGTGTTCTTAAGCACTAAAAGCAAAGGGCAAAGATCTCCAGGCTTTCTAATGTGTGTGGATTTTCTTACCATCACATCCCTTCCTTTCTAACTTTGATTTAAAAAAAACCAACCAAACAACAACAAAAACCAACACACCATATATTCACAGGATATACTTTGCCCAGGAGTCCACAATGGCAGGACTGATTGTTCAGTTAAGACTATCCCCTGCTTCTAGTACAGGCTCATTTCTTAACACATTTTCTACACCCCAGATGTTAATAAAAAAAAATTAAATCCCAGTCCCCCCAAAAGCACACAAGTATGCAAGATATCTAACACCAAGACAAGATCAATACTTTTACAATTATTTGATTTTTCAATTTAAAAGCAGAAATAGGCAACTTAGTTATTCTACTTTTTCATATGAAAGCTCTAATCCTTTAAGTAATTTTTCTTCCCACATGCAACACACTGAAAAACAATTGTAGAGCTCTGAGGAAAGCCAGCACCTGCAGGAAAGGGTTTAATCTGGCAACTGCTGGTGTTGTTGAGTTACTCATCACATAAATCTCTCAATAAGTCCCACCTCTTTCCTGTAGTTCTAAAGGTTGGAGTTTGAGAAAACAGACCTTGTTTCATGCTAAACTCCCACCACGAAGCAGCTGAATCTCCTATATTACTTAGGATACTGTTCGTGAGAGCAGACTTCACATGGAGTCATGCAACATCCTGTTCCAAGCCAAACGCTCCAGATGGGATACATTTCACTGCTGCCTCCCCCTCCCCAGCCCATTGAAGCTTGTTCTTTTTTCTCTGAAAGCATTAATCCCAAATTGATACTGTAACAGCATGCTAAAACTGACCTTTTAAGAAAAACCCAGACAAATCGAAACTTACTTAAAATCTAAATGTCTTCACATGAAACAACAAGAACACCACCCAAAACACTTAAATTCTCAAAATATTGGTATTAGCTAACCACTTAGCAAAACTACATATGTAAGAAAATAAATTACTTGATGCAGCTCCACACTGCAGGAAAATCTGTCTTTTTTTCAGCAAGTTTACTAATAATTTAAGAGCTTAAACACTGTCACGCACATTACTAATCTAATGAAAGTTCTCATCGACATAACAAGGAAAAAACTGTCTAGTCTGCTGAACATTCTGAATGCTGGCAATTTCTCAAACATCTGCTAAAGGTCAGATTTCCACTGCATGGAACCAATCAATGAAGCTACACAACACTCCCAGCGCCATTGGAAGTGCCAAACAAAGACCACTGTTTTACATAAGCAAAGAAACTCAGCCTGAAACCTTGCAAACACTACCAGCAAAGTCTTCCGCTCCCGTCGCCACATCGTACTCCTCTACCTTGCAACGGCTCTTAAGATTTATTCTAGTTTTGCTTTTTACAGCTGAAACCAAATTACTTAATGCCACCCCTTTTTCCACACTGTTAGTGTGCAGCCAATATCACATACAGAAAAATGTCAGAGGGAAAAAAAAATGCACTTATATATTTAAGCAAACAAGAGCTTTATTTAAATGCTAATCATCATGAAAACAAAGCTTCTGAAAATGGAATATTCACACTTCTGATGCCTCTGTTTCAATTTAGTGACTTCAAAAAAATCCACCCCTACTGAGCTCTAAAAAACAGATCTTTGAGTTAAAAAAACAGCCCAAAGGCAAAATTCTGCCCTAAAATCCTTGCTAAGCAACCTTAGAAATATAATCCTAATATACTAACAGATTAGGAAATTGCTGGCTCCTGCTAGAAACAACATGCTCCATATTTCAACAGTTTATCACATGCTGCAAAAACAGCACTTCAGCAAGAGTCTACACAGAAGAAATAAGTGATTGATTCCAATGCTGCCGAAAAGATGAGCTGCTTCTATTTTTACAGATAAAACTTTATTTTATATATGGATAATCTGGTACTGATTTATGAGAAAAGCCTTCCGCACACAGAAGGGCCAATAACAAAGCAATCTGATAGAATATGGGGAATTACTGTGGTTTCTTAATTGTGTGTTGCTAAGTGATCTTCAAACTACAATTTTAGGGTTGTTTTATAATTTTTTGTTGTTACTAGAGAAAATAACCAGAAAACTAATTTTCTCTACGTTCAGAGCCAACATGGATAAGAGAAGGGAAGCACAAGTCAGAAGACATTCCAATTAATTCAGCAGAAGTACTCTCCTGCACTCCTTCTAACACAAGAGCTGATAAAGCAACAGCATGGTCGCAAGGCACCAGTAAATGAAGGCAACAATCAATTCTAAAAGTACAGTTATTACTAGGTAATCAAGTTGCCATACAGTTGACAGCTTTGTGCCATAGCGACTGCTGTGCACTGGTGCACTCCTAGCCCCATGACGCTCAGTTTTGCTCCCAGCCCTCAGTCCTCCCTGCCACAGCCGGGACAGGGCAACCAAATGGCCTCTCAACTCCAGTGCCCACAGAGAAGCACACTCCGCTGACAAGTCACACCAGAACGACCATGCCAGAAACCAGGACTATCCATGGGTCAGAAAAGGTATTAACCTGTGTGAAAGGAGAGAACTGTATAGCAGTCTCGTACAATGGAGAAGGAGGACCAGGAGGAAAGAGAAAAGGGAGGCACAGGAGAAGGGACCAGCACTCCCCCAGCAAGACCACCACTGGAAAGTGGTGTTTCATGACAGCAATGGCAAAACAAGAGCAGAGGCCCCTTCTACAAATATCTACCAAAAACTTTTAATAGTATGATAAAACTTGGTATTATCTGACACAAAAATTAAGTTTATGGAATCACAGAATGTGTTGGGCTGGAAGGGACCTTTAAAGGCCATCTAGTCCAACTGCTCTGCAGCGAGCAGGAACAACTTTACATCAGGTTGCTCAGAGCCCCATCAAGCTTGACCTTGAAGGGCTCCAGGACAGGGGTCTCTACCACCTCTCTGGGTAAACTGTGGCACTGTTTCACCACCCTCATTGGAAAGAAATTCTTCCCAATGTCTAATATCTAAATCCAACTTGCTCTAGTTTAAAACCACTGTCCCTCATCCTATCACCACATGCCCTTGTAAACAATCCCTCCCCAGCTTTCCTGTAGCCCCTTTCAGATACCGGAAGGCTGCTCTAAGGTCTCCCCAGAGCCTTCTCTTCTCCAGGCTGAATAATCCCAACTTTCTCAGCTTGTCTTCATGGGAGAGGTGCTCCAACAGGTCCACATTCCTCTTGTGCTGAGGAATCTAGAGCCAGACACAGTACTCCAGGCGAGGTCTCACCAGAGCAGAGTGGTAGAATCACCCCTCTCAATCTGCTGGCCATGCTTCTTTTGATGCAGCCCAGGATGCAATTGGTATTCTGGGCTGTGAGCATACACTGTTGGCTCACGTCCAGTTTTTCATCCACCAGTACTCCCAAGTCCTTTTCTGCAGGACTGTTCACTATCACAAAATCCCCAGCCTGTGTTGATAACGAGGACTCCCCTGACCAAGATGTAGGACCTCGCACTTGGCCTTGTTGAACCTCATGAGGTTCAAATGAGCCCACTTCTCCAGCTTGACCAGGTCCCTCTGGATGACATCCAATTGCTCTGGCATATCGACCGCACCACTCAGCTTGGCATCACCTGCAAGCTTGGTGAGGGCGCACTCAACCCACTGTCTATATCATTGATGAAGACATTAAACAGCACTGGTCCCAGCACAGAACCCAACAGACACCACTTGACACCCATCTCCCTCTGGACACCGAGCCACTGACCACCACCCTCTGGGTGCGACCGTATCAAAGGCCTTGCCCAAGTCCAGACAGATGACATCCACTGCTCTTCCCTTGTCCACTGACATAGTCACTCCATCGTAGAAAGCTGCTAGGTTGGTCAGGCGGGACCTGTCCTTGGTAAAGCCATGCTGGCTGCCTTGAATCACCTCCCTGTCCTCTATGTGTCTTAGCAGAGCTTCTAGGAGTATCTGTTCCATGATCTTTGCAGGCACCGAGGTGAGGCTGACAGGCTGGTAGCTCCTGGGTTCCTCCTTTCTACCCTTTTTAAAAACGGGTGTTGTTTCCCCTTCTTCCAGTCCCTAGAGACTGACTGCCAAGTTTCTGAAACTGAATTTAAGTATGTCTCTAAAAGAAAAGACTCTTTAAAATTTCTTATTTTATTAAAGCTGAACAGAACTGGAGTTGTTTATCCTGGAGAAAAGGAGGTTGAAGGGAGACCTTATTGCTCTCTGCAGCTACCTTAAAGGAGGCTGTAGAGACATGGAGATCAGTCTTTTCAAACAAGTAACAAACAATAGGACAAGAGGAAATGGCCTCAGAAGCTGCACCAAGGGAGGTTTAGGTTAGATATTAGGAAGCATTTCTTTACTGAAAGACAGGAGAACACATTGCCCAGGGCCACGGTGGAGTTCCCTGGAGGTATTTAAGAGTCATGCACAGTGCTAAGGGATATGGTTTAGTTGAGGACTTGGCAGTGTTAATGACTGGACTCAATGATCTTAAAGGCCTTTTCCAGTCTAAGCGATTCTGTGTGACTATGGGATATTTCAAGGAGACAGTTATTTCTCCATACTAGCTCTACTTCGTTTGTGAAAAAAAAGTGATTGTTCCTCCCTTACCTAGCTTTAAGTGTTTGGGCAGATGCCAATTTTGTGAGACACTTAAGGGTACAGAGTTTTGACAAAGAAACTAGAAGGCAGACCCGGAAAGACTTACGAGTATCCAGCTGTCTCCTAACTTTCAGTCATTCAAACATCTCTCCATTCAAGAGAAGCCAAGAAAATGAACAAATATCTGCATGAGATGCTTCAGAGAAGACTTCAATGACTAGCAAAATGTTCTAAAACACTTTATGTTTCTTCTGGCAGGTTTGTACAACTTGCCATTACAAAGGGGTTTCTTCAAAGTATGTTTAGAAGCAGCATACCATGCATAGGGAAAGAAGCATAAAAACATACACTTCAGTGGCAAAGGATCATGGATTAGTAATACCCTACAACTATGGTGAATTTGGGTGCTTTCATATGCAAACATTACCAACTAGATAAACATATTTGAGTGCAGTTTGTATTTAAACAAATACCATGCTCAAGAAGCAGTCTGGCCAGATGGGTATACAGAATATGTGAGCCCAAATTACTTAAATACACATGTGGGAGAGTACTGGTCTGACATTGCTATTACACTTTCTCAGAAGGGAGGACAAAGACATGCTTAACTCTCTCTCAGCAGTGAAACTGAGTGTCTTTAAGATCAGGTCATATTTATTGATGTATTCCTCTCACTATCCTACTCGATAAATGGTGGTGGTGAATTAAATCTATGTTTTTCTCCCCAAGTGTCTCCGGTTCTTCATCTGTCCTCTTAAATGGTAGATTACCCTCCCTATCCTTCATCTCAACCCTTGAGCCTTTTTAGTTGAATTTTCTTCCCCAACACTACTATGGAAATGGGAGTGGGGGGGAGGAGTGAGCTGGAGACCACATAGCTTGGGTTTTTCTATTCCTGGTTAAGGCAGTTGGCTCTGAACCACGACACCCACAAAGCAGTAAGCTACGACAGCAAGTGCCTGTAATGCCCGATAAACGTGAACTGCACACACAGCGTACATGTACACTATTATTGATTTAGTGTACAGCTTGGATATTAAACAACAAATGAGGAAGAGATATGTTAGAACTGAGCTAGAAGATCTGTAAAGACCAGTTTTATGAGCACAGGCCAATTGCCAAAGCATTTACTTTGAACTGCATGTTACTGTAGCTGTGACAGCTTAAACCCAGCTCAAGTACATCTGCTCCACACTGCAGGGCACATCCAGAGCAACTCGCTCTGCTTTACTCTTCAATGCAAGCCACTCACGCTGCTTTCAGGGAATCCACTGTGAAGCAAATTCTTGAAGTCATCAGTAACAACCCCCAGTAACACACCTGAGCCACAATGTCACCTTGTACTAGTGAGTCAACTGCGCTGGAGAAATCACAAATTTACTCATTGAGCAGAAGGAAGAGAGGAAAAAAAGCTGCTTAAATGTTGCTTCCAGAAGAGCTGTACAGTGAATGATTAACCAAAAAAAAGCACAAGTAGGTCACCATTAGATAGTCACTATCCTGGCTTCAAATAGCTAGGAAAAAGTTCAGTACTTAAACCTAAAATTTAAACTTATAGTCATGCATAATTAGAGTTAGCCCCTACAGAATCACAGTACTTATCCACAGTGCAGAATGAGTATTTTATTTTTAAAGAACTCTCAAAAGTTCACTAGTTCAGAAGATGCAAAATGTTCTTTAAATATGTGCTACCAGAATTGCCTCCCAATTCTTGTATATTTAAGATTAATAGAGTGTATTTAGCGAAATGGAGAGGCTATGAGAAGAAACTTAGATTTAGCAGCAATCTTCTCCCATGTCTCTTCACAGAATCAAAAATAACGTTCTCCAGAGCACCTCTAAAAACCATCAGGGTTTTTTCACAACAGCTGTCATTTATTTACGCTCTCAGAGTACAGGATGCCATAGGCTGCCTCTCAAAGAATAACCGTTACCTCGCTTTCATCCTTTCTCAGTCATCATCTATATCCCAACAGATAGGAAGCCACTTTGTCCCCTAGGGGCAATTGGCTTCATTCCCAGAAGCAAAAACAGAAGGCAAGTAGTGGCCATCTTTGTTCAGGCAGTTGTGGTTTCAACCAGACTGAAAAAAGAGAAGTTACAGGCACAATGGAGGGAAACACGCTTTTAGGTTCTTTTCCCTAAAAATGAATCTCAATCTTAAACATCCTCAAACCTGCTGCATTTGAATTAGCCAGCGGGATGGATACATGGAAGGAGGAAATAGATACGTATTTGAAGCATGAAAAAAGAGGAAATGAGAAAATTCAGGAGTTCACAAAACTTCAAGAATGAAAATAAACCGTAGCTCCAGAATGCATAAAACAGCTATGATATGCCAGTCAATCCAACCCTTTGAATAGTTCAAAGTCTACTTTATTTAACAGAAATTCACTCCTGGGAGATTTTCTTTTGTATGAACTGGGTAAGAATATTGCCTACATGGAGTGTAAAAGATGGGTCAAGCCACAGAAAGTGTCAGAAGAGCCCTACATAAAGGCAGAATCAAGTCACTAATTTAAAATCAAAGGAAGCATTTTACTGGGGACAGACAGGATATGGACAAGACAACACAGACTCACAAAACCATCTTTCTAAGTTTAAAATATGTTATTAATTACACTTACAGTAACTGACCACAAATAATGGTAAATTCAGGTTTTAACAGCAGGCACTGCCAATTACATTTTCCTTGAGATTTTCTGTTAAAAATTGCTATGCCCTAGTCTGTTTAAAATAGTATTATGAAGCTTATGGTTTTACTACTCCAGTTATTTAGGTGATGATTACATTCTTTCCCCATCCTAAATGATGAATCAAATTCTCTACCTAACTTAGTAGTCCTTAAGATTCTGCTGCAATGCACTGAAACTACAAAGTGTGCCAGGAAGAATCCAGAAAGCAGAACATGCGTTTGCACTGTTAATTCCAACAGGTACAGCCAAACCTGCCATCACATGGTGCCTCTTACTTCACTGGAGGTACATGTAGCATCTGCTTACGCAGATCAAGAAATTACCACCTAGTACAGTACACATGGTACAAAGACTGTATTCCCGTAACAGATGCACAAAGGCAACAAACCTGTGAAATGCAAGGAGACGGTTTTACCATGCCCAGGCTCACAAATGCCAGAGGTCATCACTGCTCTGGCATCATTATCTGACCAATAATTCACGGACCCTGCAGAGCCAATACCTCATGCAGGTGTCACATTATCAACTTCTGAGAGGTTGAACATAGATCCCATGTTCCAGCAATGGCTAGAGTATAACTGAAGAAAGTTACCTTTAAAACATTTCTTGAATGAATATAATCGTTAATATTCATTAGACCAAATTATACTCACAACCTGTTAGTCATCAACTCTGAGTTTTTGAGATCAACCCCTTGGAACACAATGGTTGAATGGACTTAAGCAATATCAAGCCCAGACTCTCACAGACTAATAAAGCAAATTTCCAGATGGCAAGAGCTACCTACTTTTACAGCTATATACATCCTTCCACTCCAGCACTTTATCACTAGAAAATGCAGGGGAAACACTCCCAAATCCTAAAACAGCCTGTTTTGTGGTTGCCTGGGGGTTTTTTCTTTCCTTTTTTTTTTTTTTAAAGTATGTAGAAGTTCTTGATTCACTGCTGTTCATCCGATAGTGGTGAAGCATCCCACCACTTTTAGTGCTGTCACCGTTCCCTTATCCTAGAAATGTAAGCATATTCAGGATTGCCTGACAGACAGGCAAGAGTACTGCAGTTACCAAATCTGCCAAGTACGCTCGCTCACTTTATTCTTACCTCCCAGAACTAGTGTCTTACTATATTTTATTACATACCCAGGCAGCATTCAATTATTTCTCAGAGTAGCATTGCACAAACCTACAAACTCTAAAACATCAACTTTTTAATTCATCTATTAGCTGGTCTGCCAGTAGAATTTCACAGAAGAAATGAGCTAGGACAAAACAGCACCATATGGTCAGATAAGTCTGAATGTGTGGAGGGAAAAAGAAGTAAGAAGTAGCAAATACAAAAATTATTACTTTGAGACTTTTTCTAAGGAGCTTTACTCTGAGGTTTCAAAGTCTACACTTTTTTTTTTTTCTATTTTTAGCATTCAACACTTTACAGAAGCAAAGGTTTGGATGAAAATACTAAGGTATACCATACACAAGAACGAATGCCACCTTGGCAGGTCTGCCATGCTTGCATTTGTGCATATCTCAAGCACAAAAAGCAGTATGGACATATTCCAAGTCATTAGTTCTTACAGAAATCCAGTGAAATATTTCACTTTTCCTTTCATCTGCAAGAGAAAGCATCAGACTTAACAAAACAAATACTCTATATAGGGGAGGCTGTGCTGATTTAATAATTGTTTAGTGTTTTGTTTCAGTTTATGATGCTATAATTTGAAAGATGATTTAGTCATCACCTGACAGCTGAGACTTCATGAAGGATGAACAGATTTTGCCAAGACTGCAGTTCTGATTTGTTCTTACACAGCTTGAAATCTCTCTCATGACACTTCAACAGTAAAACCTGGGTTTCTATGACATTTTCATGCCAGTATAAAGAAAATGCATGGTAGTGCAGTTTTGAACCATATTACCTGCATGACGGTTTTAAAAATAAATTCTCAGTTACATTCTCCATATCACATACACTGCTTTAGATCTCGCTTCATCGTTGGTACTGATTAAACTGAAAAAGAGTTGTCTCTAGTTATCACAGTTTTATGCACCATATATTTCACTGAAAATGGTCAAGAGATTCAAATATCGGTGAGAGGGGACAGACAAGACAAAAGCACGGAAACGAATAAGCTTCTCCACGACTGTCCTTATTTTCTTTGCATCTGTCCTAACAACAGGCTGGAAGAAAACAAAAACAAACAAACAACAAAAAAACCACAACACCATGAAATAAATGTAAGGAGACAAACTGCTGGAGAGCTTTACCCTTGAAGGACATAGCGAGATGTGCCCACCAGTAGAGTCCTCCAAAACTGCTGAAGAAGCTGGTCAAGCTGAAGGAGAAGGGGCAAAGTGAGTCTAAATGTTAAGAGGAAATTTTTACCTAGCAAGACAGATGTGTATAGCAAATAAGGTTCTTCAAGTAGGTATGTTTTTTCCTTTTCAATGAAGTCTAGAAATTCCCCCAAATTTCTAGTTTAGTCAGAGAGATGGAGTGGTTGTTAATCAAGTTAATAGACCTAAAGGAGCAACATCAGACTAAGCACTTGTAGGTATTCAGTATCCACTACACTAAACAGTCTTTGCTTCAAACCACGCTACTACAGATTGAAAGTTTGTAAAAACTGATAAAAAGAAAAGTAGAAAATCTCAATATAATAGGTCTAAATCCTTTCTTCTAATATATAACCATTTTCCAGGACAGTGTATCTACCACGTAGTAACTGCCTCCCACCACGTTAACATTCATAGAACAGGAAAGAACAGAGTTTCTTTGCATTCTTGACAACTCTTGGCCAGACACCCAAATACTTTCAGAGAGCAAACTTCTAAACTTATGTTTCTGCCAACTGAAGAGTTAAAAAAAAGCCCAACACCTTTTCTTCTCATGAAGAGTGTGTATGTGGTTCGTATAATTAATCATTTTAAGAGGGATGTCTAATCAGCAATAACACAAGAAAACACGTTTGAAAAACAGAACCAGAAGCTCCTGAGTGGGTGATTAGACTTGGCAGGAGAGGCACAAACCCACTTTAAATGCTCAAGACATAATAAACACATAATCAAACCACTGCAAATATCAAAACCTATACATAGGCACACACACAAGCAGTATTTAGAACATCTTTCCCAATCTCTCACAGGTTCCTTTAACCAGTAAAATTCAAGTATGATGTTTCAAGAAGGCAAAATGGCTTGTGAGCCAACAGCAATGGTGATCCCACCCTAGAATGTGAGCAACACACCAGTGCTAGGAGAGACAGCGTGTTGAGCTGACAGCAGCTGAGGATCACCTGGAATCACCAGCCCGTGTATTGCACTGTCACTGACACGGAGATAGAGAGTAAAAGGCATTTCTGAAGTGGTCACAGTCAGTTGTTCTGACATACAGCCAAGAAAAAATATGGGGCACAATGGAAGTAATGATTCTAAAACTCACTCAAAAAACCCCACAACCAAACGTATGAAAAATGATAGAACAAAACTCGAATTTCTGCAACTAGAGTGTCTTTTACAGGCTTTCAGAAAAAAAGACATCTTGTAGCATTTAAAACACACTGCCTCTTGCCAAAAACATAAAACAGCTCGCTGCTACCATGCCACCTCACACATGCACACACACAAGTCACTTCCCTCTTCATACACAGCAGTCTAAAACATTTTTGAAATGGGTTAGGATGTTGTCTAAGCCAGAAACTCAGGAGGTAAGAAAAAACAGTAAGCCTGGTAGCAGCCTGCCAAGCTTCCTTCTGAAGATTAGGGGTTCTTTACCTAGGAATACTGTACCTTGCCCAGAAGTACTAGATCCAAAAATAGAGCAGTTGCTTGTTGGTTCATCTGTGCAGAGAGATATTTTCATAGATCTAGCAAGTCAGGACTTACAGAGTAATTTAGCCCTTTTGTGAGATGGCCATTTTGGCAAGAGCCAGGCACCAGACTTCTTCCAGTAATTAAATGGGTCTTTGACTAAACCATATCCCTAAGCACTGTCTCCGTGATTGTTAAATACCTCTAGCTACGGGGACTCCTCCACTGCCCTGGGCAACCCGTTCCAAGGCCTAGTAACCCTTTCAGTAAAGAAATTCTTCCTAATATCCAATTTAAACTTCCCTTGGCACAACTTGGACCATTTCCTCTTGTCCTATCACTTCTTACTTGGTTGAACAAACCAATCCTCATGTCTCTACAACCTCCTTTAGGGTAGCTGTAGAGAGTGATAAGGTCTCCTTTTGAAATGGATTGGGATGTTGTCTAAGCCAGGAACTCAGGAGCTAAGGAAAAACAGCAAGGCCTCTTTGTCCCCAGGATAAACTACCCAAGTTTTCTCAGCCACTTCTCATACAACATGTGCTCCAGATCCTTCACCAGCTCTCTTGCCCTTCTCTGGACATGTTCTAGCATTTCAATATCCTTCTTGTAGTGATATATCCATAACAGCAATAGGTTTATGATGGAGAAATGGAATTTATCACTAGGTGAAGCTAGCACTGTATAGTTAGATCACCTCTGTGAGCCACCTTACTTGAGAGTTGAAAGCAAAGCCTACAAAATGTCTCCTGATAGTCTGATTTTCTTGCAGTTAGGAATGAACAAAGGCATGCAACAGCAGTCAACAGGAACAAAATACATGCCTCCACGACTAGGAAAATGCCTATGAATTCTCTGAAGTGGAAAGAAATGTTTTGGAAAGCCCATGCTAGAAGACGGCGTAAGCAAGCAATAAACGCATGTAGGTTTGGCATATGAAAGGCAAGAATCATTTTAAATTAGTAAAACAAGTTAGAATCACTCCACTTGAATGACATATTCCTGTAACACCATAGATCCAAATGCAACTGGAAGGAACTGGACAATGCAGACTTAATCAAAAAAGGACTCAATATAGCATTTTTCATTTGATAATGCTTGCTAACATTGAGAAGGTGGGGAAATGGAGGTCTGAAAGTGAACAGCAATAAAAAGAACTATAGTTTAAGGTCAGTCCTGCAAGAGAAGTAACACATCCAGCTGAGCCAGGATCCACAACCAGCACTGGGCCTTCTTCTCCTGTCAGAATACAGATCTCTATAATCTCTCAAGTAGAACCACTGCTTCTACTTATATGAGAGGCACCAGGCTCAAAACAGACTATCTTACAGACTATTTTATGAACTAGAGGTTCTACCACAAGGAAGGTCAGCTCATTCGTTCATCTCTCTACAGCTATGAAATGCTTCAGATTTACAGTCAAACATTCCCACAACTGCACTGCTTTGGACAAGTTATTTAATTCCTCATACATGTAACACTGACCTGCTCCACCACTCCTCACATCTCCATTTTCCAGACAGAAGTATCTGCATGTTTGCTCACATGACGTTTAATAACCACTGACTGACTGACTAGCAGACAATGAAAGAACGAATACATTTCCAAGACAATTTTTTTTCTCGTGTTGTTCACCATTAAGCACACTTACGCTTTTTGAAAAAAGTAATGATGCATCAATGCAACCCGTGTAAGTACCATCACATATGTACAAGTTTGAATGCATGCAACGACATCTATTTATTGCTGGTTGTGGGTGGCTTGTATGCTTAACAACAAATAGCTCTGCATTTGAAACGCATCTTGATGAAAATCTTTCACACGCTGGAATTCAAAGGTGACTGTAGAAAACTGCACAGACTTTGACAAGATTTGACCTTTTAACACTGACCTGCAGGTCTGGGGGGGGAAATCACAAATGACTGTTCTGAAGAGGAATGATTCAGGCATCTTCATGTCAAGGGATAACTACACCTACAGACTTTGCTACCAACAGATAGCTCAAAGTTTTCCGAGTCTTTAAACCAAATTGAAGCTTTGCCTGTTTTTGTACTATATGAAAATTTGTTTCCCTAGTATCTCTTGGGGAATACCAAAATACTGTTAGTCAGGAATCTATCTTTGTAATAATACCAGTATCTGCTACACCAAGAAACCAAAGTCTTTCTCAGACAACTGTTACCCAGAAAAATCTGGCAAAGTTTGCTATCAAGCTCTCTGTTGGTTTGCAAGAGGAATCAGCAATTGTTTCCCCAGGGAATTTTGATAACACAGCTTATTAATAAACTCTTCTGCCTGGAAAATAAGAAAGTAAAAAGACAAGGAAAAAAAACAAAAAAAAAACTATTGACATCCATCTACCTACAATATCAAACTTTTTTTTTTTGCATCATTGTTTTAATTTCTAATTGTCACGACTGCTAAAAAGAATCGCAGAGTACTGTAAAGATACTCAATCTCCTTGGAAGGTATCCAATTTATGTGGTTAGCATGGTGTGACAATGTGGTTCACAGATCTTGGGCAGGTTTTAAAATAACATCTTCCATAGTAAAACTATTTGAAGCAGCTGATTGAAAGGTACTAATAGGGCATTTGGGTTGATGTCTATTGGTGTGGAGATGACACTGTTTCCAAGAGAGGCATAAAAATACCTGCTCTGGTAGCTACAGACAGAAATCTCGTTTAAGATCTGTTTAAAGAAAATTTAAAAAAAAAAAAAAAAAAGTGGCATTTAACAGATCGTCCACTCCTGAAGGAGCATCAACGAAAAGAAACATCTCAAGCAAGATACACTCTAAGCTGAGTCACTCATCTGCACAGTTCTTACTTGAATATTGTGATGAGGCACAGCACAGCACCCTTAGAAGTTAGTGGCTTTTTTCTCCCTTTTCATTAATCTGTCTTCAGTGCAGAACCAAAGTTTCCTTCCTGTCTCATCCCTTACGTCCTAAATGCATGAATATTAACCTTCCCATACTTTCTACTGCCATAAGTTCCACCAGTCACACATCGTCAGTCTGCTAAGACCACTAGCCTCACACTCTGCTATACCTGAAAGTTAACAAAAGCACAACTACAGGTAGAGTCAAAGCCAGAAAAGCAAACTACTTTTTTGCCACATGTCAAAATTTGCAGTATTGAGAGCTGTGGTACCAACTGAAAGCTGCTCAAAGTAAAAAGCAGTTGCATGTCCTGTTGCTGAATGAAGTTGGTTTAAATTAGGAGATACTACAAGTTAATGTAAGCGGTAAGCACTTTCTTGCTGGCAATTCCAAATACACAGTGACTGCAATACTGATGTCTGCAAGAGCAAAGCACATGCAAACACTCATGACGGGATCAGGTTTTCTTTATCTTGGGCAACAGCAAGATGCAAACTGCAGTGAGTTTGTCCTTGAACAAAATTCAAAACATTGAAGACGCTCTGTCTCTCCTTAAAACAAACAGAATCATTGATTATAAAAAACTGATCACGAATGGCATCCATTAAACCCATCTAATCACCAGTCACGGCACCCTTTCTACAGAACATCCTGAAGCTTCTGAAAGTCCCTCTGACCCACTCAGCTGGAATGAACGTGATGGTTACAGATACTTGGGTACAATTTAAACAGGCTTTCCATGACTGTCTGAATGTGCATTTTTTCATTTCCATTCCTCTTTGATGTACCTTCCCTACACAAGGCTCCCTTGACCTCCGCATATGTTCCCTCAGAAATCCACCTCTAAACGCCCACTGTCCTAAAACGGACATGGAGTCCTGCTCAGTAAGAGAAACTGTCTATATAAAAAAATCTCACTGAGGAAACCAGCTACGCCTAATTATTTATCATCTATTTTAAGTGGCTTCCAAATGTTCTGGACTATTGGCAGCATTCAGTATGTCTTCCACAAAATACTTGCAATTATTCTTCCAATAGAGAGGCAATGAAGTCCTGCAGACATGTTGCTGCTTTCTCGGGGCTCACCATTGACACACAGATCTCTTCTCTAAAGCAATCACACTGAAAGAGCACAGTGCCACAGTCTAAGCGGCTATTTCTTTCTAGTTGTTCATATGAAACTATATGAAGAAACTCACTGTAGCCACACCATTCACAGGAACAGGCCTTCCCAATACGAGGCAAAACGAGTGCATTCCAACTCCCTGCACAAGCATTCTAGAACATACTGGTAAAATATCCTTATGTCCTTGTGAACAGCCCAGTGATACGAAGATTCTACATACAATCCTTCACATCTGTTGTTGGAAAAATTGTGTCAAACTTTTCACGCAATGGGCTCTTGATTTCAACTAACTGCCTGGTTAATTTAGTAATAGCAAAGACAATTTAACTTTTGAATTGCTTCTATGTAGAATTAGTTTTCAAAATGCAAATAAGGAATTACACAAGACATCTGAACACTAATGTGAAAGTTATGACCAACTGGTTCCAAATAAAGTTTTGCCTAGTTTTTTCTTCACTTTTTTTTTTTCCTTCACATCTTTTATTAGCAGAAAAATGTATCTGAAAATACAAATGAAACTTGTAGGACTGTTGCTGTAACTGAAAACACAATGACTTTTTTCATTAATATCTATTTGCAGGACAAATTAAGAATAGTAATTTCCAAAGACTTATTGATGGCTCAATTACAGAATATGTTGTCATGCATTTGGAATGACAATACCATTCATCCACTGCTCTGTAAAGAGTGGACATCTTCTCTGCACACAGGCCTTAAAAGAGACCACTTAGCAAAGATAAAGTAAATTGAAACTGAAGAGGTTATCAGGCAAGCACAGCGGTAAAGAAAAAGAATGTATTGGCCAAGCAGTTCTGGTGATATTTCTGAATCAGCAAAAAAGAAAAACCTGCAGCAAAATAAAGCATTTTGCACTGCTCCTGTTCAGGGTTCTGTCACCTTGCTTATTTTGTTTCTAAAGTACAGTTAAAATTGTCCCTTTTTTTCAGGGATGTAGTTCTCTCCTTAAATTATTTTTACAACAAAACCAGATCAAGTTCACAGTGTTCCTTTTATCAAGGAAAAAAAAAAAAATCAATAAACAAAAGGTAGTCTCAAATTTTGTTTTATGATTTACAAGTCTGAGAAAAGGAATACACTAGAAATTCAGGTTTCTTCCCTAAAACAGTCCTTCCAAAGACTTCAAGTTACACAAATTTATTTTTCTTCTGAGCCCTCTCTTCCCAGCTCCATCTCTTGAGAAATGCCTGAAGGCAAATAAAACTGGAACCTTGCACTCGCTGCGTACATGTCACGAACAAGAACATAATCCTGGGTCATCTGCAGGCGAAAGCCAGCACGCTGCCCTGCCATGCAAGATGATCAGTGTTAGGGAGATAACTGTGCCTACAGGCCAACATCCCAGCCAAGGCAAACCTAACAGACCTGAGAGAGGGCAGCCTGCATTGTTCTCTAGCAAAATCCATACAGACCATGTACAAACCAGCTCTGGAGGCATTTGTACCCATTCCCCCCTGCCAGTTAAGAGGACAAAACCTAAGTCTTAAGGATGGGGGGGGAGGAAGGGTTGAAAGCAAGGATCTGCTTACAGAGAGAGAAGAATATCATTAACTATTAATAACAAAAAGGCTGCAATGCAGACAGCTTGAAATCTGGTACAGTTTACTAAATCACAACTGCATGAAACCATTATACTACAGTATACCAGTAATTGCTCCACAGCTGAGAATTCTTACCTTGAAATCTCACTTTCAGTAGTAAATCCATACATTTACATGAAGACCACACAGTACATCTTTCCAGCGATACAGCACTCATTATGTCTGAGAATACAAAAGTATTTCTTCTAGTTAAGCATTCATTTTAAAAGTAGGTCCTTCTGAAACAGGATGTTTTACGCCAAATAATTTACAGACAATATTCAATAAAGCATAAGTGCAGATCCCTTTCAGTCTGCAGTAACATTGGTGAGGGGGAGGAAATGCAAGTCATGCATACCTAACAAAGTTTCTTCACTAGGAAGAAATGATTAATAAGTTTCCTCTGGAAAGAGCCCTGTGAAAGCCAGCCTCTAACGCCAAGACAGTGGTTCCAACTTGTTTTCACCTCACACATTGCCAAGAAACCAGCAATCACTAAGTAGTTAATACTGTATTAATAAGGAAGTCATGGCAGAAAATTTTGCCAAGGGCCAAATGGCCAAGTGGGTGGTTTGTTTTATTGTTTGGTTGGTTGGCTGGGGTTTTTTTATGTTCAGTATACTCACAGCCTAGGTGGAGCCCTCTATTCACATATAAGGAAATTAGTATAGCTGATCCCATTTTCTTCCCATTCCCTGGACAGACATTTTAAAATAGTATTGATCTGCCCTCTCAGGTGCACTCTTCCTTGGTGAAATACAGAGTAACTGCTCATTTCCAGAATGACAGGAGCACAAAGGGCTAAAGGAAAGCAGAGGAGAGCGTCTGCAGGGAGAAGGGCTGGATCACACTGGCACTATTGTCAAAATATAGAATGGGCAATGCCAGGCACCTCCAAGCAGTGAGGTAAGTAAAGAGTAAAATCGGGATGAAAACGCCAGCGCTGAAGCAGAGCAGGGATGCTACGGGAAGGAGAGCTGCAGTCGTTTCAGTGCTGCAGTCATCCCAATGTCCTCACCATGTCCTTGCTGCAGCTGGTTCAGAGCTGGTGCATTCCTGTTCCCCTGCTGTCATCCCACTCACAGACTCCACAGAGCAAAAAGCAGCTAAAGAGTCCAGCTCTGGTGCTGGGCCTCACCAATTACATGCCCACCTTTCTCAAGCAAGCTGCATCTCAGTTTGGAATGTATTTTAAAAGAAGGGCAGACATGATCACGGCTGGCCCTGGTCCATCAAGCATCTCAAAGAGTGAAGAAGGCTGTCCACGCAAATAGGTGTTGCAAAAAGACAGAAAACACCAGGGTAAATAACTATTAACAGATTTTTAGTGACACCCCTAAGTTCAAAAGTAATTTAGAAATTGACAACAAAGTTTCAAAGTTTACTGTACAAGAAACAAGTTGGAAATACAAAAAAAAAAAACCACATGCAAGTGTCCTGGAGCCACACAAAAAATTTCAGGATGGAATTTGGAACAGTTTTACCACAAAAAACCATGGTCCACTTTCTTGTTCCACATCTGATTTAATAAAATAATAAATCTGGAATCACAACATCATCAAAAAAACACTGCATGTGCTTAAGTGTTAAATTGCTTCTTTCTAGTGATTAATTTTATTTCGGGATTAGAATGTTGCAATTCACTATATGGGGAAGTAAAAATTTTGGAAAAAAACTTAAATGTTAATAAATCTAGAAAAACAAACACACAAAAAATAAGCCAGCAAACAAATCCCAATAGCAGCAAAAAAAAAAACCAAAACAACCAAACAACCCACAACCTTCTTCCTCAGGCCTGAGAAACCAGCACAGCTCACTATTTGACTACTTTTTCTAGATTAGAAGCTGGCAACTTCTCAAAGTGGGATAAGTACCATTTTTTTCCCCTTGCACTTCAAGTTAAGCATGCCTCCCCATTCCCATTGAGTTTGCAACTTGTCAGGAGCTCAAAGCCCAACTTCCACAAACACAGGACATCGAAAGACATCAATGATTTACAGTACCTTGCCAAAGCGAAAGACAGCGGATATCTAACTCTTGCTCTGAGCTCTGCAGGTCTGGAGCTCAGCAGAAGTCAGGCAGCAGCTTTTTGCCCTTGCAGTCGACTAACAGACACATCAAGAGAGGCTCAGCCCAAATCAGGACACAAGAGCTATTTTCCCCAAAAGATATGACCCACTGCTCACAAGTCAATGTTCACTGAAACACTGAATTTGCCCTGTTGGATCTTGCAGGATTCCTCCAGGAGGATCAGATTTGATGTTTGGCCCTTGCACTCAGGGACTGTTTGTTAAAATTCACACACACAGTCGAGAAGTTCACTTGTGCATCTAAACACAAGAAAGGTTATGTTCAGAGTACAGAAGATCATTACGGAAAAACACAAACAGGCAAAATGTAATGTTGGGAGTGCATAAATGGTTTATGATCATGAACAGCAACAACCGTGAGCTATATCTAAACAGGGCAGCACTCCTCTTAGTAATGAAAAAGCAAATTAACGACATTTTGGGGAACATCAGAAACAGAGAACAGCAAACCCGTTTTAAGACTGAAGCTAAAGTACAGCGTCCATCTCCAATATCCACATTTTTAAAAACATGTTAAAAACAGAGGAGGATGCAGAAGAGTGCTGAAAAGTTACTGAAAATAGGCAGGAAAATACATTTCGTGCCATATACTCAGATTACTAACAGAGAACATGACTAACTTGCAAATATTACCAAGAAATACTTCACAGGAAAACACCAGATGGGGTTCCTTCAATTTTTTTCATTTATTTCTTTCTTTTTACTCATCTTTATTCTCTGCCTAAAACCACAAGTAAGCTTTATTTCTTATCAATATGCCTGCACAGTCAGTAGACCCCAGGTTATATATACACATATATACACACCACCACCTCCCGCATTTCATAAAAAAATGGTATGCGATTCTCTTCTTTGCTGTTTGTGAAGGTAAGGTCTCTTTGCATGATCCAAACAAATAATCTGCTGAGAAGTAGAGTGATAAAGCTGTCTGAGCTGCCAAGATCTGAGACTTTTTCCAAAGAGCATCTTTGCGTGACAAAAACCTAATGCTACATCAGGCAACTTTTCATTAGCAGAATGTTAATCAACTGGTATCCTCAAGTAATTAATTACAAAGACTCTGGGCAACAGAAAGTCTCACAGCAAACACGTACATCCAATTTTCATGAAGATGTTTTGTCCCAGTATGAGCTCCAGTTTGGGGAAGACGGTGCCAGATGAGCTGAGGAACTGAGTTTCTTTCTAAGGTGCTGCAAATCTGTTCCATTAGCTCTCAGCTGCACTAAAGCACAGCTGACCTTGGAAACCAAGCCAAGCACTAGGAATGATCATTGATGCTTTGTTTCTTTCAAAACACACTGTACCTTAACAACAGATCACTCACTTGAAAATCCAGCTACATGTGTTTTGTACTGAAAGCCTGCCTCCGGACAGCACTGGAGGATCCCAAGATCTCATGGACTTTTCATTCCGTAAATCCCATGGCTTTTGCTCAAGTACTAAAAAAGACTGAGAATAACATTAGACAGAGACTCCATAGCAGGAAGCAGAGCAGTGAGAGGGGAATCACTGGACTTGAAATTCACCCTGTTGTGCTTCTCAGCAGGAAATACAACAGTATTTTAACAACAGTGATTAATCACTAACGAAGATGGAGTCACTACTCAGAACCTTCAAACCAAGCCTAAATGTCTTTCCTGGAAAATATGCTTGTGCTAAAAGTATTCTGAAATCCCAGCAAGAGAACCTACAGTAAAGCTTCATTGCCTCAATTATTCAAGAGATCAATATTACTAGATCATCTAAATGTATTACTTTTATTTCTAACAGTGCTGAACACTAGTTACAGCTCAGGATTTCACTGTGCTGTATACTTCATTGACAAGTAAATTTTCTTATTGGAAATAGGCATTTCTAACATAAGAAACCTAGATTTTCCTTTTCATGATTAGTTTCATCAATAAACCAGAAGAGAATATACCAGCAAGCGCTAATTACCCAGGATCTGCAGCTGCCTTACATCTGCAGTGTAGCAGTTCATTTGCCTAAGTAAATTCAAGGGTTTTTATACTTAACAGGCAAGAGATTAATTAGCCCAGAGTGTCACATTTTGTAAAACTAACCCTGGAAGAAAGGTAGGACCAGCTACGAAAACATGAGAAAGGAGTAACAGAGTGATCCATTTACATGAATACAAGCAGCACATGAGCATTCAAATCCACAAGTTACAGTAACCCATGGTTTGTAAAAATTCTCAGCCAACGCATGACAAATTGTTGAAGTGTGAGCACGACTGATGGTGAAAGATTACTTGTACTGAGATTACTTCACAGAATCACAGGATGGTTGAGGCTGGAAAAGACCTCTGAGATCATCAAGTCCAGCCTATGACTCAACAGCCTATGACTCAACTTAGCACATGAGATCATAAATTGGTTTACAGTTTTGTTTTAGAGGGGTCTCTTTCACACAAAGTACTAAGCTGGCTCCTGCCCCAACATTTAGCAGCTACATTAGCACCAGACAATGACTTGCCAGCACATCTAATGCCACCACAGTAAACACATTCTGCAACAGAAACATCAAAATCCTGGGATCCTGCATCTGCGCTATCCAAAACGTACCACTCCTCATGAAATGCACTATGTGCCTAATGGAAGCTAAGCAGTCACTCTAATAGTGGAGCTCATTAAAAAGATGTTTACAAAGAACAGAAATATCCAGCTGCCAGAGTGGGCATCACTTAGGAAATAATCCTCTCTGTGCTCTCTGCCCCGATCCACAAGAGAAACCTAAAAAACACATTCCAAAAAACCATGAGCTCAACAGATATAAAGTACCATAAACCTAGTAAGTTTACTCCCTCCATTCTCCTCCTCATGTTCCAAACTACATTATTTTTCTTTCCTTGAAAGATAAGTTTATTTCAACACTTTTTTCACTCCCTCTTCCCATTCCCTCATCCTCATTGCTTCTATTTCCAAGACTTTGATGCTGAAAAGCTTGTCTAGTTTTCACATCCAACTACCTCAAAACATCTAATAATAGTTTCTTTACTTTTGAAACTTGATTTGCCTACACTCTCATAGAGTCACACAATAATGTCCATCTTTCAAGGGCTCCTATTCTTTTTTTCACATCTGCCAAATCTAGATGATGGCTCTTCTCAGTTGCCCTTTTCATTGACAATCCCCCCATAAACAGGGGATACAAAAGCTGCCATCAATCCAGGTCATAAAGGCTTTGCTTTACAAAGGTGGATTCCCTCCCACCATAGCAGAGTAAGGCAGAAAAACTCCACTGATTCTGAGCAGCAAGCTGAAGAAAAATAGCATTTGGATTTAGTTACAGAAGTAGCTTTTGCTCCCACTCGTGGTTCAGCACATCCACCTCCAGGGACCCAGACACTACAACAGAACGTATCCAAGCACCCAATTCCTCTCTGATCACGCTCTTTGACAAAACCCTGTGATAACCATCACTAGTGCTCTTTATCACCTAGTGGGTCTACCTTGTTTACTGACTTGCGTGATCTTTTGAAGAACTTGTGACCAAACTAGTTTCCTATTTTTATTTAAGCACGGAGAAGAGAGAAAGATTGCGAAATAAGTCTAAAGAATGTCTTGACTTTTTCAGGCACACCCATTTTCAGGACTCCTACATCTCAGTCTGAATTCTTAAATTATTACAACCTAGACTTGCGCGGGGGACTTGACAACACAAAAAACCACAAACCTCCCCAAATACACAAAAAAAACAATCTTGTTTTATATATCCAGTCCTGTAGGTTTAATCAGAAACAAAGAAGCCAAAAAAAAAGCAAAGAAAAAAAACATGAGATGACAGAGTCACTGGCTTAACAGCACTCAAATTCTCTGCCAAAACACAAAAATTCTTTCTGTTCCTGTCTATTTTCCCCAGACACCTCCACCTCCTCTTCGCATTAAACTAAACCAATATGTTCACATAGTTAAGCATTCCAATAACTTGGTCAATAAAAAAGATTCACAGTAGCTCCAAATCTATCAAATTAGGATAATTATTCCCTCCCAATCCAAGAGGCATAAAACCTCAGAGGACTGAAAGCACACCAATGCTCTTGCCTCCCCTTGCAACTCCTTGAGGTTGTCCTCCTGTGAAAGAATTAAAATGGCATTTAGTGATAGCCCAGTCCAGACTTCATCATGTTTTACCACTCGGACAGGTTGGAGATGTTAAAACAAGAAGGTGTCACAAACAGTACTTAACGCCTAAAATTTTGTTAGGCAAAAATGAAGAATACAAATCAGAACACACAGAGTATTTCTTCTGTCTTTCTTGATGCAACCCACAGAATGTATTAGCTTCGTTTGTGACTAATTTGCCATCTTGACAAATTGGTCAGTTCAATTATCACATGTTTAGGCAATCCAGGTTAATTTGATTATTGCATAACTCCTCTGTCATTCCCAACTATTCAAACTTCTACAATAAAGCAAACTTCAATAATAAAGCAAAAACCAAGAGGGTTTTTTGCCACATTCATAAGGTCGCATCACAAGTGATACATGAAAAAGCCTGCTGGCAACTCAGGTTGCCACCAACCCCTCTCATCAAGATATCAGTGACCGTGGGCCTACTAAATCATCAGAAAAACATTCAGATAAAGCAATTCTAAAGGCTTTCAGACTAAAAAGCTATTGTTAGCACTCAAACTTTGAGATCAGTATTCACTTTAACTTATGCTAGAAATACTATAAAGGTACTCTGGTCCACTTACCACTCAAGTTTAATAGACCACAAACAGTCTCTACACAGTCCCAAAGTCACCAGTGTAATCCATTTCAAAAACTATTTCCCAAGTTAATGCCACAGAAACAGACATGCAATGGAAATTAAAAATACATTCTCTGTGCTGGGGGAAAAAAAAATCCAAGTAGTACTTAAATTAGGAGATGAATTGGACTATTTAGTACAATCCTATGGTTAGGGTCACAAAAACATTTCAAATGACTCACTGACACCCACTTGCATAGTTTGCATTCTCAAGTACAACGTGGCTAATAGAGTTTTCCGTGTTTATCTCAGTGTTGTTTCTATCAACTTCTCCAAGGTCCTTAACTCAAACCTATATTTACAAAATCACAGAATGGTCAGATTTGGAAGGGACCTCTAGAGATCATCTAGTCCAAACCCTGCTGCTAAAGCAGGATGGCCTGGAGCACGTTACACAGGGTTGCATCCAGGCAGGTTTTGGAAGTCTCCAAAGATGGAGACTCCACAACCGGCCTGGGCAGCCTGTTCCCGTGCTCTGTCACCCTCACAGCAAAGAAAGTTCTTCTTCACCTTTAGAGGAAACTCCCTGTGTTCCAGCTCGTGCCTACTGCCTCTTGTCCTGTCACTGGGCACTACTGAAAAGAGTCTGGCTCCATCCTCTCTGCACCCACCCTTTAGGTATTTACAGACATTTATAAGGTCTCTTCTCAGCCTTCTCTTCTCCAGGCTAAACAGTCTCAGCTCTCTCAACCTTTCCTTGTAAGAGAGATGCTCCAGTCCCTCAGCCATCTTTGTTGCCCTCCGCTGGACTCTCTCCAGTAGCTCCCTGTCTCTCTTGAACTGGGGAGCCCAGCACTGGACACAGTATTCCAGATGTGGCCTCACCAGGTCAGAATAGTTGGGGAGGATGACTTCCCTCGGCCTACTGGCCACACTCTTCTTAATGCAGCCCAGGATACCATTGGCCTTCTTGGCAAAAAGGGCACATTGCAGGCTCACGGTTAACTTACTGTCTACCAGGACTCCAAGATCCTTCTCCTCAGGGCTGCTTTCCAGCACACCTACCCCTAACCTATATCAGTGCACGGTGGTGTTCCTCCCCAGGTGCAGGGCCCTACATTTGACCTTGTTCAACCTCATTAGGTTCCTCTCTGCCCAGCATTTCAGCCTGTCCAGGTCATGCCAGAGGGCTGTATCACCAGTAAACTTGCTGAGGATATGTTCTGTCCCCTCATCCAGGTCATCAATGAATATGTTGAATAAGATAGGACCTAGTACTGACCCCTGGGGAACACCGCTGGCTACCAGCCTCCAACTCAACCCTGCACCACTGATCATGACCCTCTGAGCTCTGTCACTCAACCAGCTCTCAATCCACCTCACTGTCCACTCACTTAAACCACGCTTTTATGAGTTTCCTAATGAGGATTTTATAGGAGACTGTATCAAAAGCCTTGCTGAAGTAAAGGTAGATGACATCCACCACTCTCCCCTCATCTAACCAGCCAGTTATGGCATCACAGAAGGTTATCAGATTGGTCAAGCATGATTTCCCCTTGGCGAATCCATGCTGACCTCTCCCAATAACTTTCTTTTCTTCCACATGTTTGGAGGTGACATCCAGAACAAAATCCAGGACAATTTGTTCCATCACCTTTCCAGGGACAGAGGTGAGGCTAACTGGTCTGTAGTTCCCTGGGTCATCCTTTTTGTCCTTTTTGAAGACTGGAGTAACACTGGCCTGCCTCCAGTCCTCAGGCACCTCTCCTGTTCTCCATGATCTTTTAGAGATGATGGAGAGTGGCACAGCAATAACATCTACCAGCTCTCTCAGCACTCATGGGTGCATCCCATCAGGACCCATGATTTATGGATATTCAGTTTGGCTAAATGGTCCCTAACCTGATCCTCCTCTTCTGAGAGGAGAGTCTTCCTCTCTCCAGACGTTTTCTCCTACCTGCAGAGTCCAGGATTCGGGACAGCTGGCTTTAGCAGTGAAGACCAAAGCAAAGAAGGCAGTCAATAACTCCACCTTCTCCGTGTCTTCTGTCACTAGGATGCCCACCTCATTCATCAGTGGGCCTGCATTTTCCCTGGTCTTCTTTTTTTTTTTTTCTATTGATATACTGAAAAACACCCTTCCTGTTGTCTTTGATGCCTCTTGCCAGATTCAATTCCAGGTGGGCCTTAGCTTTCCTCACCGCATCCCTGCATTCTCTGACAACATTCCTACATTCCTCCCAAGTGGCCAGTCTTGTTTTCCACATTCTGTAAGTTTCCTTCTTCCATTTGAGTTATTTTTAGAAGACTCTTACTCATCTATAGAGGTATCCTGCCCCCTCTGATTTCTTACTAATAGGGATGCACCGATCTTGAGCTTGGAGGAAGTAGCGTTTGAATATCGACCAATTCTTAAGGACACCCGTAGCTTCTAGAGCCCTGACTCATGGTATTCCACTGAGTAGATGTTTGAAGAGGCTGCACTTAGCTCTTCTGAAGTCCAGGCCCATGACTCTAATTTTTCCTTTACTTTTTCCACACTGGACTCCATCTTACAGTTACTACAGCCAAGGTTGCCCCCAACCTTCACATCCCCAACAAGTCCTTCTTTGTTTATTAATACAAGGTCCAGCAGTGCACCTCTCCTAGTAGGTTCTTCTATCGCTTGTATCAGGAAGTTATCCTCAACGCTCTGCAGGAATCTCCTGAACTGAGTGTGTCTAGCTGTATTGTCTTCCCAGCAAATATCAGGGTGGTTGAAGTCCCCCATGAGTACCAGGGCCTGTGATCATGAGGATGTCTCAGAGATATCCTCACCCTGATCAGGTGGCATGTAGGCCATATTTAAATCTTACCTATGCTCTTACCTCATTTACTATATCATTTTTTTCCTTTGAAATTCAAAGCTCTATGAGAAGAAAGCAAAAGAGATGAAGAGCAGAGAGGGAGAAATAACAAGAAGAAAGAGAGGAAGCAAGGGAAGAATAAAGAGGGGAGGGAAATACTGTCACCTTTGGGTTCCACCCCTGGCAATCCTTTATGTTTGACAGACATAACCAAGAAACACCACAAGAGCTATTTTGTTAGCCTGTCTATCCTCTTTCACAGAATTTCCCAAAGGTTAGGCTGCTGTACAGAACCAACACATCATTATAACCTCATTGCAGCTCCTAGTCCTTCTGCATTTCACAACCTCTGAGGCACAGACAATTTTAGCTCTGTGTTTGCACAGCACCTGCCACAGTGAGGTCTTGGTCAAAGAGTAGCCTACAAAGTAAACAGAGTTGCATGAACACTGAAACAGTAATCTCAGCAATTCCAGCACTCAGACTTGGCAGAAGTTTATCACGCAATTCACAGTCTATTTACCCTAGAAAATCTCCGTTATTACCTTCAGACAAGTAAAATCAGATACACACAAATCCATTTTTTAACTTAACCCCTGCTCCAATCTTCCAATTCACCTTCACATCACTACTAAATATTTGCTCTATTTGTTCTACAGAACCAGTCAGTCAACAGACGCCTATAACCATCTGCTACAGAAGTAGCCTTGATCTTTTTTTTTAAAAAAAAAGCAATCAACACATTCAGTAAGTTTGAACTGCACATTAAAAACTGAAGTTATTAGTTAGCTAGCAATATCCTACTGTCTGACAGAAGGGAGGTTTACTGTAAGTCTCCCAACTGCAAGGGCAAGACAAGATATTTACAAGGAGTCTGAAGTACTCCGACTATAGAAATATGCAACAGATGTAATCTAAGGAGAAATTCAAATGTATTTCATCAGTGGGGTAGGTAAGGAACAGGAAATGCAAGAAGACTACAACATAAGATGGACTGTTTTGCACAGGATGAGGAAAGATTAAAAGCAGTGTCAATAATTTTGACTTGTATCCAGAAAGAAGGCAGTCTAATCTTCTATTTATATTTATGACAGTAAGAGTGCATAACACTCACCGTTGCCAATTTTTTCATGCTGGCTACCCGGGTGGTGTGATATTTCTAACATTAGAAGGTAAGAAAAAACAGAACATGCAGCAAGGAACAAGGTTATATTATTTTACAGCACTCATTGAAAAGCACCTTCACAATGCCTTTCAGGTAGAATGGCCATGATATTAACTGCTCTGTGAAAATGTTTATCAAGATTTTTGTAATTTATTTTTATATATTACAACCTGTAGAAAAGAATTTGTTCTATCTTTTTCCCCAGGTGTGCATTTCCCACAATGCAGAGATAGTTTAAATTATAAAACACTGCAAGTTTGACCCAATGTCACAGGCTAACCACCATTCAAACTGTTAACCCGTTTGGCACGACTCTGCTAAAACAGGCCTTCATTTTCTTCCAGATTGGTAGTAAAATTTTTCATTAGTGTATACGAGCAAGTATTTTCCATTTTAAGTAATGCTAATACAATGCTGGAAAACAGTTAAAAGGACTATACAGAAGCAATCAATACAGAAATTAAAAAAATACTACAAAGCACAATTTAACAGCACATACTGCCCCTAGTCCATCTTTACTGCCCACTATAACAGCCTTCACCACTACTGCAAGTGCTGTACACCACATAATCCACAGCCCTAGCTCTCCTCTCCCAACCAACAAAAACAACAAAACATAAGATGTAAAAGTCCTGCATACTCCACAGCACAAATAATGCAGCAGCAATCTTCAAGTTCTGCAGCAAAGCAGATAAATTAATTTTCTTATGAAATACCTCTGGTTTTTATCACCATAAATGCCAATACTAGTAGGCAATAACTCATTACCACACAATTTTTTGATTACTCTCTACTACTGTTTCTAGCTATACATTTTTTCAAGCATGTTTTCCAGTCAAGGTTTCCCTACTAACTTTAGACTACTGCCAAATTTCAGATGATCTGGAAGTTTCTGTCCACACACGAACTTCTTATGAGAGGCTTGCAGAACAAGTGACTTGTAAATCCATACACTTTACTGATGGTGAGCCAGCTGCTTGGCTAATCAGCATGCCTGCTGTTCCAAACCTTCTGCTGCCACTGCCCAGCTGACAGGCCCAATAAAGAAAGGTATGAGATGTGGGCAAAGCCAATAGTGATGCAGCAACAAAAGCACCTGGTATTAAAAGTAGCTTTCAGTAATACACATATTTAAGTTAGACACCATTGTCTTCTAAGCTCTGAAAGGAAAAGAAAAAAAATCAACTATTCCACACTGAAGGAAAAGGTTAATTCTGTAGCTCCATTGGTTCAGACAATGAGATCACATTTGTAGAGAGAGCTTGAACAGCCTGAGGGTGGATAAAGCTGCAGTCAGAGTTTGCACTTTACTAGGTATCTGATAAGCTAATTCTCATCAAGGCTACCTGCCTGTTTGAGCTCTCATAACTAACAATTTAACAGCAGGTTTAGTTAAAAATCAGCTGAAAGGGCAGCAAATCAAGCAGCACAAACCTGGACAGGGACACCTTCCACTACACCAGGTTGCTCAAAGCACTATCCAACCTGGTCTTAAACACTTCCCGGGGTGGGGCATCAGCAAGTTCCCTGGGCAACCTGTCCAGTGCCTCACCACCCTCACAGTAAATCATTTCCTCCTAATAGCTAAACTAGATCTACCCGCTTTCAGTCTTAAACCATTACTCCTCACCCTATCACTATATGCCCTTGTAAAAAGTCCCTGTCCAGCTTTCCTGTAACCCCCCCTTTAAGTACCGGAAAGCTCCTCAGAGCCTTTTCTTCTCCAGGCTGAACAGCCCCAACCCTCTCAGCCTGTTCTCACAGCAGAGGTGGTTGAGCCCCCTGATCAACTTCATGGCCTTCTCCTCTGGACCTGCTCAAGTAGATCCATGCATTTTTTATGCTGGGCACCCCACTGCAGGTGGGGCCTCACCAGAGCACTCCACGGTACTTAAGATATCTAGATATCTATCTGAGCTACCATGCTATTAAATGGGGTTTGAGTTCAGGTCCTGGTCTGTACATGCAGTCCCATGAAGAACAGCACATGCCTGCAACATTGCAATTGAGTCTCCCTTACAGCGAAAATCTGACAAGTAGCAAGTAGATTCAGCTAAGTCCTCCAAAGAGAAAGAAACAAAGCAATTACAAAAAGCCACCAAAAAGTGAGTTCTAAAGCTGCCCTGAGAAATGCCAAACTGACAACTTTAGGAAAAAGAACTGCACATGGCCCAAGCTTTGATTAATGAAACAGCAATACCAGATTAATGAAACAAATACCAGTTTCATCTCTGCTTTCTGACTTTAAATAATCAATGCTTTCCGGGTTATTAAATTTTTTTTTGGAGTTTACGGAACCATTAGCTTTGAGTACTACTGTGAGCTTAAGTACTGAACTTTAACGTTTTTTTTTTTTCCTTTACAAATTTCTTAAGATGTCCTTGTGTTAGAATGGACCCATTGCTTCAGGAGCCAGAAGCCTCCCAAGAAGTAAGGCTAGTTTTTTTGTGCAGACACAAGAATCCTTCCTTTTGTCAATTTACATCTGACTACATATGGGCTTCTGCATCTAAACCATCATGGTCAGCTCTGCTTTCCTTGCCTGCTTTGCTGATTGACTCATACACTCTATGTGTCTGCCCAAAAGAAGCACTCAAAGAATGCTCAAAAACTGATCAAAAGGGTTTTGGAAAAAAAAGATGTTAAAATTTTCTTTTCCAATCTTTCCCCCCACAAATACTGACCAACTCAGTTTTAAGATCCCTAAAGGGCATTCTACACATCCTTACATCATCCTCTTCTCAACTGAAGT
This sequence comes from Trogon surrucura, assembly GCA_020746105.1. NCBI lineage: Eukaryota > Metazoa > Chordata > Aves > Trogoniformes > Trogonidae > Trogon > Trogon surrucura. The sequence continues at coordinate 34,013,061 of CM036621.1, forward strand.
CATACTTCTTATAAAGTGTAGGCATGCTCAACTCCAGACCATATTGCTCATTTCCACTGGAGCACTAAACTTACTACACCAATAAACACCCAGGAACTCTTAAGTTCTAGGTACCTGGAAATTGGGTAGACTACCATAACATAGAACACATCTTAGGAGAAAAAACAAACAAAACCCATAAAAGAGTATTGAATGCTATCCTCTTAGCTCAGCCAACAAACCTAAGAGCTCCATGGAGATACAGACTTCATTCACTTCAAAGGTACCAACTGAAGAGCCCTGTTAAGTTCTGCCATTACTTAGCTCTTTATCACTCATTATTTTAGCAGAAAATTAACACAGGAGAAAACTTATGACGTATACTGTTTATCACATTTGAAAACAGTCAGTAAGCAGCGATCAACTTTGTCACATTGTTAAAACACAAATGATGCTCAAAGGCATCTCAAAGTTAAAATATTTTTTAAAAATAATCAAAATTAGATAACAGGAAGTCAAGTCAATATCAAAAAAAATAGTGGAAAAAATATGCTGAAGTGTATACAAACATCTCTATCTGGACAATGCACTATTACAGAACTCAAAAAAAAATTAAGCACTGTCAGCAAGCCATTTTTTCAAGTATCAACAGAAAAAACAGTCTTTCCATTTTAAATTACAAAAATGTCTACAATGCTTTATGAAAGTACTACATTCAGTTTCAAAAGAAACTATCTGATGGAATTAGAAAGTAAGTTAGTCAATGAATAATTTATCAAATGAGATTTTTCATTTTATATAGTCTGAGGCCTAAGTTGAAATTTTTTAGAAAACTACAGATAACAAAAGGAATAGATTAAACTAGAAATTTCTAAAGAAAAAATATAACACAAAGTAACAAGACATTCGAAATTTTCTGTTTATACAAAGATATTGACATTTCTTTCAGTAAGTCAAAACTGATTCTCTCTTACAAGATCACATAGAAGGAGCTAAGTACCCCATTATACACAAAAGCTACCCATCAAATTAAGTGGTCGTAACATTGTCTAAAAATACATTATATTCTGGCCTATACATAACTGTTAAAACATGAGCACAGACAGAAAGATGAAGTATATCTAGGAGAGCCCACCTGGACAAATAGTTAAAGACGGAAGTATTTCTTTACCATGTCTCACTTTAAAAAAAAATAAAAAGAAAAGTTTTACTCACTATTTAACTATTATCAGATAGATCACCACCAAGGTTTGACAACACCTTGGTATCCTAACCAAAAATGGCCCTGCAACAGACAATTTGTCTCCCATAACTGAAAAAAAATAAAAAATCATCCACATACAAGAGCTGGTGAAGGGTCTGGAGAACAAGTCTTACAAGGAACAGATGACGGAGCTCTGGTTGTTTAGCCTGGAGAAAAAGAGGCTGAGGGGAGACCTTATTGCTCTCTACAACTACCTGAAAGGAGGTTGTAGTGAAGCAGGGGTTGGTCTCTTCTCCCAAGTAACAGGACAAGAAGAAATGGCCCCAAGTCACACTCAGGGAGGTTTAGATTGGATATTAGGAAAAATTCTATTACTGAAAGAATGAGAGGCATTGGAATAGACTGCCCAGGGAGGTGGTGAATACACCACCCATGGAGGTGTTCAAAAAACACATAGACGTGGCACTTCGCAACATGGTTTAGCGGTCACGGTAGTGTTGGATTGACAGTTGGACTTGATTACTTTAGAATCCTTAGGGTTGGAAAAGACACCTATGATTCTACTCCAATGGAAAAATAAACTTTTACAATCTAAAATTAATTTAAAATGTTACTTCATTTCCTCAAAAAAAACCAACAACTCAACAGTACTAAATTAAATCTAATCACATGGCTTCCTTAGCGCAGATTGTTTTGAAGATACGCATCTTAGCGTAAAAAGCCATTTAACAAATGCAAACAAACAGCACTCTTTGGAATAACCTGGTTGAAACAGACATTTATTTGGACAGGGTTGGTAGGGACTGACAGACAGAACAGATAGCTCTAAGCCTCTCGGGTTAAGAAAAATTGCCACATTTATATGCTCCAAGAGAGGGGTATGAAGTAATAAAGCAGAGCTAATAAAAACACAAGTGGCATACAAATGGCAAACAAGGTGACTGTTGACTTGTACTTCACAACACAGGAACCAAAGCACGTCTGAAACAACAGCAAGCAATCCCAAGTACACTGTGTAGCTAAAGCCCGACCCTTCTTTGTCACAGGATGTTGAAAAGTTCACAGGGATTCAAAAAGGTTTCCTGCAAATTCTGAAAGTGTTGAAGGTCAGGTTGGACAGGGCTTTGAGCAATCTGGTCTATGGGGAGGTGTCTCTGCCCACAGCAGGACAGTTGGAACTAGATTATCCTTAAGGTCCCTTCCAACTCAAGCCATTCTATCATCTTATGACCCTATGAAATTCATTTAGGAAAAATCCAGCAAGGACTACAAAACCCAAAGAACTCTGGCCAGAAAAAGTCCCTCAGCTCCAAGTGACAGTAAGGAAACACTGAGGAAGTGCAGTTATGTGCCATAATGTTAGAGGTATGGATACCTAAGATCTCACAACAACAGCTCTTAAGACCACAGGATCTTGTTCAAATTCAGTCTTTGACTACATCAGATTCTGTATTTTTGACTGAAATATGGTCACTAGACCACTGCTAGCCTCCAATTCTTTAAAAATCACTGTGGGTCTATAGCCCAAAAGTCATTAACCTCTTCCCTAGGAACTGCTCACACATATCCACTCCTGCCTTTGATGATGACCAAGGTTGTGAAACCAGTGTCTTAAGAGTTTGATTTTGGGAAGAATTAGGATGCAAGAAAAAAAACCCCACAGATTAACAACACACTCCAGTCTAAGAGTTCAGTATTAATTTCCTGTCACTCTTTCTCCAAGATTTCTATACTAACTGAACAGTTTAAATCATGTATTTCCTATGATGATTACAACTAGTTTCTTCATTTGATTCCAGCTTTCGGGTTGTTTTGTTTGTTTTTGAAAGGCAGTAAATTTACATTCTGCATTTCAGGAAAGAAAAAACTCAAGAGCATTAAAAAAATATGGATTTCATCTGGGAAACTGTTTCAAAACAGTTTTTGCCAAACTCTCCTCCAAAATACAGTTTTCCAGTCCTTCCTTGCCAGACATGCAGGTCTAAAGAGATTTGACTTGGGCCACCTGGCAATGACTCAGCAAGTGCTCTCTCTTTCACAGAGCAATCATACTCCAGATTTTAAACTAGCAATTTATTGAAGAGCCCTGTTGCCTCAGCAAAAAAGTAAAACCCTGATGAGTCAGCAGTATCTACTTGAGTTGTCACACATAACAGTGTTACTTGCAGTAAAGTCTAACTGCAATCACTTCAACATCTACATTAATTATAGTGCTGATCAGAACACTCAAAAAATCATGTTTATACAGAAACATTATATACAATATTTTACTGAGGCATCAGAGGTGTATGCATTTCAACATATAGATGCTTAAGCTTCCCTTAAAGCATACGATTTCACATCTTTTGTTCCAAAACTTGCCTTTGCACATAAATATAGCATGAAAAGACATCAAATGATCATGATGTGGGTTATTTTGAACATGTATTTCCTTATTCAAGTGAAAGAATAAATTATTCATACTGAGTGAATACATACCATTAATTCAACTGCAATACAAAATCGCTGCATTACAGATGAGCAGGTTAGGACACATTTATTAGTTACAGTGACTGCAATTCTCATTTAAGCTAGTTTTCAATTACTTCATTCAGGCCATGGTCCAGAGACATTTCTCCTGGAAATGGTAACAGTTAAAGCTGCTCCTACCCTCATCCATTCACCTCTGATTGATCCCATACCACCTTCCCAGCCTCAGTACAACTGCTTTAAGTGTCATATGGTGAACAGATCAGTAAATTGCTCAGGGTTAAAAAAATTAAGCCAGCAGTGCCACCAAGAGCAATGTCTGTGGAACCACAGTCTCCAAAACTTGTCAAAATGTTGCGGTGGAATGGCCAAGTTAAAAGCATTTAGGTCTACCGTGCATCTTTCATGCACATGAAGTTCTGAACAGAGCACATGAATTAGCTCAAATCCATTTTCTGTATGTACACAGAGACAACTTGTTCATGAGCAGACTAAATTTCTCCATTTAATTCTAAAACGTGGTAACAACTGTTTAAAGTAAATTAATAACAGTATTTTTAAAAAAATTACACTAGGAAGCAAAACACAGCAAATTCCCCAAGGTTCTTCCGGTTCCCCTGGTCTGTTTTACAACATGAAAGTTCGTGGTATATGGGAGTAATATTATCTAACGCCAGTAACTTTCTGGATGAATCAACATAATGAACCAACCTGGCATTAGGTTAGCTTAGAATTCCCCACCAGCTTCAAACAACAAGCTGGGAACAAGCAGAGCAGTCCTCTGTCACTATGTAGCAGGGAAACCATCCCTGCAACAACACTGAATGTCAGTGCCCAAAGCACAAAAGTGGGCAGTAACATGTTGTAGTGTTGTCTCTTCTGAGACAACCACCTTGTTGCCAACTTCAGGTGAACTTCTCGGACAATCTTCACTTACTTTCTTCCAGCTAAAGCAGAAACATCTTACTGAATCCTACTGAAAGGGAAAGTGATGCCTGATCTCAGTAGAGATTCAAGATTACCGATACAAATAAGCACCTCTACGATTCACTTACAGTAAGATCAGAACATGGCTGAGCTTATTTTTGATGATTTTTTAAGAGTACCACCTTTAAAATTTGCTCTATTTGACATTAAATTTGACATAAATAAAAATTAGACATTTGCTCAATTTGAGATCTTAGTATGGGCACAGAAAGAATGGCTTCTTATAAAACGACTAGTCATTCTTTAAAACTCTTTACCACGTCTAGGCCTTATTTTTTAGGCGCATCTGAAGATTCACACCAAGTTCTGCAACAGGAAAAATTTGATAAAATGCAAATGGGAAATAACACATTATTTGTTTGCACAGCATATAAGAGAAAAAAGTGGATGCCTTCTTGATTAACACCTGATATATCTCTTACAAAGCTTCCTGAAAGATTTAAGTATGGAAGTAGGAAGGTTTGATCTTATATCTCGTTCACTGTTGTATACTTCACAGCTATGCAGCAAGTTACAAAACTGATTAATCCCTAGCTCAGGACACCTAAATTCTGTCTGCAGTCTTGGCACTAAAATAGTTTCCTCCAAATCCATCACTCTTAAGTGTATTTACTTGTTGATCTACATAATTTTCAGGTTTCTATTAGTACAAAAGCAAAGAGGATTGAATCCTTGCAGTCAATTTCACAGGAACACTCCTGTGTTTGATCTTTTTGTCGAACTACTATGAGAGAGACACTCTTTCCTGAACACTAACTGAAGTAACTCTGGAAGACAGATGAGATGACATTCACAGGCAGAGGATGACAAGTTCAATCTTATTAGAAACACAGAAAGCAAATAAGAAGCTTTCTTTACTGCTGAGCCAAGAAAAGATTGCCCAGCTGATAAGCACCAAAATTTACAGGACTGTTGGCTTCAGTACTGATGCAGAACAGTACAAAAAACTGAAAAATGGTCTAAATCCCTGCTGCATTTTGAGCTTCTGCCGCTCCTTTCAAACCTACTTCAGATCACGCACAAAATGCATCCTACAACACCATTCCTTGTCTGGATCCAGAGGTAGCAGTGAAATGATGGACTCTAGCACATTTTTAGCATCATCTCCAACAGCTGGAGTAAAAAACATGACTCCTCACCAACAACTTGCTCTTCATCTTTAACCCAGATGCTGGTACAGAAATATGTACTATTTTTAAATTCCATTAACCACCAACAAGCTATGTACAACTAGTTTAAAGCATATTTCTGCTTCTCCCAGTTTCAGAGTTAACAAACAAAAGCTACAGAGCATGTACTTCTAAAATAAGGAAAGAAAAAAAATCTATTTCATTTTTAAATTAAATGTATTCAAAAACTGATACAATCACTTTCTCCTTAAATCACAGAATCACAGAATGTTAGAGGTTGGAAGGGACCTTAAAGATCATCTAGTCCAACCCCCCTGCCAGAGCAGGACCACCTACACTAGAGCGCACAGGAACGCGTCCAGGCGGGTTTTGAATGTCTCAAGAGAAGGAGATTCCACAACCTCCCTGGGCAGCCTGTTCCAGTGCTCGGTCACCCTCACAGTAAAAAAGTTTTTCCTCATATTTTTCTGGAACCTCCTGTGTTCCAGCTTCCACCCATTGCCCCTTGTCCTGTCAGTGGATGCCGCTGAAAAGAGCCTGGCTCCATCCTCCTGACATTCCCCCTTGACATATTTATAAACATTGATGAGGTCACCCCTCAGCCTCCTCTTCTCCAAGCTAAAGAGATCCAGCTCCTTCAGCCTTTCCTCATAAGGGAGATGCTCCACTCCCTTCACCATCTTTGTGGCTCTACGCTGGACTCTCTCAAGCAGCTCCCTGTCCTTCTTGAACTGAGGGGCCCAGAACTGGACACAATATTCCAGATGTGGCCTCACCAGGGCAGAGTAGAGGGGCAGGAGGACCTCTCTTGACCTACTTGCTACTCCCCTTCTAATACACCCCAGGATGCTTAGAAGAAAAACATAACACAATGCAAAACACTGCACTAAAAACTAATATATGGCAGAAATGTAGCCTACAGAAGTGCAATTCTGTGCCTGCATGACAAAGCCAAAGTTCGGGAATGCAGAAGCTGGAAAATTAAAACAATTACAGGTCGTAAAAAGACTGTTAGAAGCAGCTCCAAACAGAGCAAAGGCAAATTTAACTTCATCTTTTAGAGATAAACTCTCAGCACATGGAGTAGTTTGCTAAAATATCTTCTTTTGTTTTCAAATTATCATAGCATCATAGAATGTGTTGAGCTGGAAGGGACCTTTAAAGGCCCCTGCAGCGAGCAGGGACATCTTTAACTACATCAGGTTGCTCAGAGCACCATGAAGCCTGATCTTGAATGGCTCCAGGGATGGAGCCTTCACCACCTCCCTGGGCAACCTGTGCCGGTGTTCCACCACCTCACCCGAGCAGAGGGACAGAATCACCCCTCTTGATCTGCTGGCCATGCTTCTCTTGATGCAGCCTGGGATACAACTGGCCTTCTGGGCAGCAAGCACACATTGTTGGCTCATGTCCAGCTTTTTGTCTACCAATACCCCCAAGTCCCCTTCCACAGGGCTGCTGGTTATCACATCATTCCCCAGCCTGTGTTGATAAGGAGAACTGCCCCGACTCAGGTGCAGGACCTTGCACGTGGCCTTGTTGAACGCCATGAGGTTCACATGGGCCCACTTCTCCAACAGATCAGCAATTATCTTTAGTCATATCTGTAATACAGGACTGATAAGTTTCCATCACATTGTGTGAACTTCCATTTTACTGTTACATGAGGGCAAATTCAGTTGAAAGACACACAAAGTCTTCCACTGTTCTCTTCAAATGACTTTACTAGACACAGTGAATTTTTAACAATTCCTTGTTTACAACTTACCAAAGACAAGACACTAAAAAAATACAATTTACCAAAACTATTTATATATTATTTCCACCATCGTATCTTACAAATTTTACTGTAAAAAAAATAAATATCAGACTGCTTCAAACTGTCACTAATATTTAGGGTTTTATGAAGGTTATCTAACACAGCAATTTATTGCCACAGTATATTTCCTTGTGCACAATTAATGAATGTTGCATCTGTCTATCATAAGACATTAAAGACTACCAAAGTTCTCAATTCGTGATTATGTATTTCATTCCATTGACATCGTGGCAGAAAAATCCACAAATGAATAAATACGCAACTACAAGTCACTAATTTAAAGCCATACTTTTTATATACGTGTTGCACATTACGTGTTTAAAAGCTTATTTCCGTTTTCTCCTTCATGTAGAGAAAATATATACAGTCAAACACATGACTATATTCAACATACAACTGCAGTACCAGAAAAATTCACTGAACTCTGAAGCACTTCCATTAAGCAAAATAATTTTAACAATTTGATTTGTATTTTAAAAATAAGTACTCTTCTAAATAATCACTTTTTAAGCACAATATAGGAAAACACCTCTGCCATCACCATGTCAAATCTTGGCAGTAGTGATTAAATACATTTTGCATTCTGTTGCCCAGAAAGCAATTCTTATGTGACAGCAGAGTCCAGGGAGATCACACAATGTTCACTCCATCTCTTTCTTCCTGGCTCTTTCTTTATTTGCCCAGAGTTATCACTGCAATCAGAGCAGCACACAGGCTTTTCCAGGTAGTTAGCAGTAAGCAAAAATGGAGTTCCCAGCTTCCTCTAATAATACTTGCTGTTACTTAAGTGGAAAATTAGGTACAAATTCTCTCAATTACTAGTGACACACATACACACAAATATATAAATGTATATGTACATGAAACTTTTTTTTGCTTGTATTTCTTGTATTTGTATTTTTATTTTTGAATAGATGTCTTCCATGCAACAGGAATGTTCAAGAATGAAATATCAAGAGGTCTAACTACCAAGTTGTGACTCAGACCATGAAAATCATTAAGAAAACTCCTGTATACTTTGTACCTGTATAGCACGTACATCTGTAAATATCACAGGATGACTGAGAAAGAAGTACCGGTTTCAAATCCTGGCAAGGAGGTTCTACGTGTAACAGCAAGAGCATTTATCTTCCAGAAGACCAAAGGTACTTGGAACCAATCAGAGCAGTGCTAGTTGGTCTCATCAGACTCCTCACTAGTGGTAAGTTATAGGAAAGCTGGATACCATCCTCTTTCCTTGTTAAAAAAAAAAAAAATCTATTTTAACAGAAAACAAAGACTCTGTATCAGATACCTTGCACTCACGAAAATTTAAGGAAAGAGTCATCTAACATACTTTCATGATGTAGGATAGACCTATCAGAAGGAAGGTACTGCATAACTGAGTTCTCTTCTTGATTTTCTTATCAAGACAGTAATTTCAATTATGAAAATATTCATTGAGTTGTGAAAATACAATCATGAAACAAACTTAGCAGCATATGAAAATCAAATTCTTCATTTGCCTGCTCACCAGCAGAGAGCAGCTAGCCCAGCCTTCAGGTCTCGAGGTCCTGATTTGTAGTTCTGTTTACAGCAGAACTAATGAAGCTTAGTTTCCCGCTGATTTGCTCCTTGTGGCCTTGTTGCCACTTAACACTAATTATGTCAGATCCCTCTAAACTTGCCCATGTCTCCACAAGACCCTTCATCTCACGAAACTCTCCTTCTGTCCGTATATTTCCACATCCAAACACTCATGCTTTTGTCAAAGCTCAGCTCCTTCTTGTGCCCTTAAACCCACTCTCACATACCAATGGCTCCACTCCTCATCACCTGCCTATATCTGTACAGTGCTAAGCAAGAGGCAGCATACATAGTACCTGGTTTGAAGCTCAGTGCATGCTGGCTGGCCAGCTGAAGAACTCCTCTTCACTTCCACGAGGAAGACAGAAAATGTCACAACTTCCTGTGCCTTTATGGGCTGTTGTTTTTTTTGAGAGCAGGGCGCTCTCATCCCCTCAGATGTCAGTTTTCAGACAGGGTGAAAGTAATCTTTCCCAGATCTCTCCCGGGTCTTAAATTGCTTGAAACTGGCTGCAATGTTCACACTTATTAAGGAAGAAAAGCTACAAAGCCAACATAGATGATACTTCCTGCCAAAGCTAGGATTAAAAAGTAACACAGTTCTGGTTGGTTGCAAAGCATCCTGAAAAGGCCCACTGCTGCCCTTCTCCCTTCCTGTAGCTGACAGCATCCTCTGTATTTCTGCAATGTCCACCCCACTCAGAGGGTTCAGGAATACACAGAACTGACAAAAAGTCAATTTCAACATTTTTATGCTGCACCCTGTGGGCAGCAATGAAACTGTCAACAAGAATTACCATTTCACTCCACTGACGAGTAGCAGAAGGGTCTGGAGCTCCTCAAAGGGATGGCCACCTCAAAACAAAAGCCATGGAAGGATAAGATCAGCACTCCGTCTAGAATCATACATGTGGAACCAGGACTAAGCAAAATGCTCTTGTCCTTCACTGGGGGCAGGGGAAGAGGATACTCATGTTAGCAAATATCAACTAACAAGAGCTTAATGTTAATTACAAATGCAAAAGGAGATCCTAACCCACAGAAAGTACTTGTTGCTAACAGAAACCTTATCATTTCTTCCTCTACGCACTCCCTTTGTGATTTGTCCCTTTGGAACAATGCTCCAACAGTTAAGAACTAGTCTGACACTTGTTAGACCTAAACAGTGTTTCCAAAACCTTCTCAAGCTCGTAGCCCTCCTAGATGACGAGGAGTATATCTACACAGCATAATGCAGTGTTGTGTAGCTAGCTTGAATGCCACAAGGAATATGGCCACACTAGCACTGCACTTCACCCAGGCTGAAGTGCAGGCTGGAACATCCATTCTGCTTCTCGGGTAGTTTGGATCTATCCTAATGGAGCTCCACTACAACACACACACATACCCTTAGTCATCCTGCCTCAGAAACCAGGTGTAACATGACAGTTCCTCCTTACATCTGAAGATTATCTGAAGCGAAAAACACTCGGATGCCAAAGCTAGGAAGAGGAGCAAGTACTTACAATAGGCAGCACACATTATCCACTCAACATAACAGATACAATGCCTGAAATGCCTCGTTTTAGCACCCTTTCTCTTTTTATGTCAGCTCTGCCCCTGGAGTTTACAAATTACGGCTCAGACTTGTAAATGTTAGTAAACATCCTTAAACATTACTCAGTGTTTCCATAATAGTATGTAGATTCTAGAGAATACTAGCCTACAAGAATAACAATCAAAGTACATTCTAAAAAATAAAGCTTTCTAGATGACTCTCATACACAACCTAAGATTTAAAACACAGACTATTTCATAAAAAAAAGCATGAACTGCATGCTACGTAAATTATAGTTGAAGAGTGGGGGAAAAAAAACCCACCACAATACAGTAATAAAGTAGCCTTTCAAGTATCACATTCTGTTTATAAAACAAAGTTTAAAAGCCTGGGACATGTGAGAAAAAAGGAATTTTTCATTTTGTGAATCACACTTACTGCACCAAGCACTCAATCTCTAAACCCCAGTAACTGTTTTCTTGATGAGTTTGTGAAAAAGGCAACATTCCACCCTTACAAGCCACAGCATCGATTGCCCAGTGCAGTTCTGTGATTGCTTTTTTCAGCCTACGTAATGCCCATTTACATAGTCATGATATTTTTAAGTGTGCTTTCGGAAGCACCAAACAACACAAAAACATGGAAGGAGACAACTGTAGCAGTAACACAGCACTCATTTGACCACAGAATTCACAACTAAAATAACAATGAAGTCCACAGAGCACAATAAAACTACATTTTACAGATTATGCATGCAAAACACAAAGCCATCAAAATCCTGGTCGTGTTTCCTCCCCCCAGTGAGAGTCTCTGAGCACAACAAGGCATATCCTTGGCCCCCTCGCTAACCTCCACGCACATTCCTACACCCCTTAGGAAAACAGTGACAGCTGACATAAAAGCAAGGGAAACAATGACATTCTTTTAACAACTACGTTTGCTCCCGCGTCCAGTACGTGAGACCCAGCCGGTCAGCGCTGCGTGACGACAGCCCCTGCATTCCCCTGGGGCAGGGGCGTTCGCTCCCAGCCCGAGCTCCGCTGCCCCAAGAGCAGACCGTGTCTCCCTCGGCGGCCAGGCCAGGCACTCGCCCTCTCTTACCGCCACTGCAACCGGAGGCAGCCGCACGGCCAGGGGCCGTATCCGTGCCTTCCGAGGGGCACCAAGGGGGCCGGCGGCGCCGCCGCCTCCGTTCCGCCACACGGCGGCCGCACGCGCCGAGGGGGAACGCACCCCGACCCGGCCTCGACCCCCAGCAGCTGCGGTGCGGGCTCCACGTCAGCCATCCCCGCCGCCAAGGCGCTGACACGCACTTCCCCCCGCCCCGCGTCCGCCGCCCCCCCAGGCGAAGGGCTGTGTCACGCCGGGCCCGCCCGGGGCGCTCCGCTGCCCCCCGCCGCCGCAGGCCCCGCGCTGCCGCCTTGGGCCCGCCGCAGGCCCCCCCACCCCCGGCCCGGGACGCGGCTCTTACCGCCAGGTCGGGGCTGTGGGAGTCCCGCTGGGAGACGGCGCGGATGACCCCGGCCCGCCAGCGCCCGCTCTCCGGCGGCTCCTCGCCGCTGCCGCCGACGCACAGGAACCGCTTCCCCACCAGCTCCGGCCGCATCTCCACCGCCACCGCCATGGCCGCCACCGTCGCCGCGCAGGCACCGCACCAGCCGCCGAGCCCGCTCCTCTACGGGCCGCCCATGGCGGGAGCGGCGCGGAGCAGGGGCAGGCGCGGGGGTCTTCGCCTCAGCGGCGGGGCTGGGTCGGCGCCCCTCGGCCGGGCCGGCGCCGCGGGGCCGCTCTGCCGACCGCCGCCGCCAGCAGCCTGACACAAACACCGAGGGGCGGGGGAGGGCCGGGGGCGCGCGCTCCCTCCTTCCCTCGCGCGCTCGCTCACCGCCGCGCTGCGGCCCCGACCACTCCGCCCACGCAGCCCACTGCCATGGAGACCGGCACCACGCGCCGTCTTCCTCCGCCAGGCAGCGCGCGGGGAGGGGGCGCGAGCGGACGCTGCCTGCGCCCGGCAAAGAGTCCGGCTGCGGCACCCCGGGCTTGGGGCGGCGCTGGGACCCCGCGGGGGGGGCTCTTTCTGCTGACGGCACGGCGGACCGGGCACCCCGGGCCTGGCCGGGGGCGCCGGTGCTTCGGCAAGACTGTTCCCCCCGAAGTCGCCTTCCACCGGGGTAGCCCCGGGCCGCTGCCCGCTGGCCGGCCCCGCGGCGGGAGAGCGCGGCCCTCAACCTGCTGGGCGGGGCTCCCGCGGCGCCGCCGTTCGCGAGAGGCGCAGGGAGAGCGGGTCGGCGGTGACCGGGGGCCTCCCGCCCCCTCCCCGCGTCCTAACCCCGGTCCTGCGGCGCGGCGGGAGGTGCGGCCGCTCCCTCCCACCTCTTGCTGACGGTGCCCGGGGGCGAGAGCCGGGGCCAGCGGCACAACTGCCGGAGCCGGCAGCCCCGGTGATCCCAGCGCCCCACAGGTCAGGGTCTGCAGCGCCTTGTCCCCACAGGTCAGCTCCGTGTCAGCTCAGCAAAAACAAGCGCCTGTCTTTGCCTGCGCAGCTCTAGGGGAGCGCAGGTTTTTAGTCCATCGTCAGCTTCCACGGGCACAGCGCTGCGGACCCACAGGCCACTGTCCGAGCACGAGTGAGCGAAGGGTGTCGCGGTCAGACACACGCACACGCCTCACCCCAGAGCTTGGGTTGGGACACACACAGCCATGTTCCACAGCAGTTGCTACCCGGTTAGTGGTTTTTTTTTCCACGAAGCTTGCAGTCATGCTGTAGCAATGACATGTTTGCATTTTCAGAGTTTTTCCTTCATGTAGAGGTGTAGCTTTCATGAGCTTCTGCCTTTCTGTACTGGTGCGTTTGCTCTCAAGGGAGCGAGTTAATGATCTTTCATCTAGCACTAGAAAGCAAATTTGAAGAGTGTATTTTTGAAAAATAGATCATCAGGCAATAAATCGAGAGCAGCAGCTTAGCACATGCTCATACATTTCAGTGGAGCAAATAACTTCTGGTACCAGAGAAATTAATTAACAAAGAAAAAAAAATATATTTAAAAAATAGAAAAATTAATCATTCACCACGACAAGTTTGTTCACAGTGTTAGAGTAACTTAGAAGATATAACATTTATACAAGAGTCTGTAGCTGCCTGGCATCCTATTGGCAGTAGACTAGGGGTCCATGGAGGCATACTCCTTAGAAAATGTAAAAGGAACTACAGTGCGTTTGAGCTAAACGATCTTCATCCACATTTTCAAGATAATACCACCACCAACAAAATGACCTGCAATCTTGTAGCATAAGCAAAAAGTATCCAACTACAAAGCAGTTATGAATAAAGAGTATAAAAAGAAATTACAAGGACAACTAAATATTAATCATATAAAACCCCTTTATAGTTTTATTAGATTCCCTCTTGTTTTGCTAAAGAGTAATTTGAGATTATTACCAAATTATACACTTAAATAGATTGCACTCGTGTGCAACAAACTATAAAATATGCCAAAAAAAGCCAAGTTACACGATTCTCTTGGACTGAACTTGGGTATTTATCACAGAACACCGAAAAGATCAGGAATCAAGTATTTTTAGTTTGTTCCAAAAATGCACATCAAAATGCTGACATCAGAATTATGTTTCAGTATTTAGAATTCACTAAAGGTTATTGTTCAATGGTGTACCATTTTATAGCTGTTATCACCTGAAAATATCAGTAAGATCAACTAACATTATTTAGGTGGAAATTCCAATGGTCAGCTGTCAGTTCCCAGATGCCAAGTGAGAAGGCAGGACCTTTGCCCAGCTGCCCACCACACCACTGAGCACTGTGCTGCTCAAACAGCTTTTCATGTAGACTGGGAGAACACAGCTGAATGGAGAGCCTTGGCATATCATCAGCTTCACTCCCCAGTCACCCCACATCTCAGCTCTTTTCTCTCACAGTTATTCAGCTTTGAACCGCTTTTATTACCCACATGTTCTTTAGGAAGGTCAAAATGATTACGTTCAGGTGGATCAGCATACAGGAGACCCATAGGTTGCTGAACACATTTTCCACCTTTGGCGACTTATTTTCTTGGCTTCTGTTCACTTATCCGCTTCTTCCTTGCTTCCTCCTTCTCTCAAAGTGCTGGAAACTGGGGGAGCACTAAATGCTCAGAATGTGAGTAAGTCAACTCAGAGCTACCAGCTGCAACAGAACATAAAGTAATGGTGCTGTGGCCCACAGCCTGAAGATAACCTAGAGACTAACTTTTAGTCACTCTGTGCTACACTTCAGTAGCCCTTCTTCCTTCCTCGGAAGCCTTCGTAGGTGTCAAACCAATACATTAATTCTCCTTTCAAAGCAACACCTCCTCTATTTCCTTGACAATGATTATGTAACACTTGAACTGAAAATTCAAAGCGCCAAAATCCACAGGACTGAAAGGATTAGAGATGGCACAAATTGATGCATCTTCTGAAGAAATTGGCATAAGAAAGCCTCTTCTCATAGATTACTCTGGGAAAGCCAAAGGAATTGTCCTCTTGGAGCTCAGGAGCAACACTTAGAGCTTGGTGCCCAGGACAAGAACAAAATAGAGCTGACACTTTCGGGCTGGAGAAGTCAAAAAAAAACCAACAACCAAAATCCCTTACGACTGAGCCCCAAGTTCAAGGAAGAAATCGATAAGTGAACAGAGTCCAAGAGGCTCTTCTTGAGAAGCAGACTGTGGGCAAAATCCACCCTTGCGCATGGCCTCAGTGCACCTTTGGCAGTAAACACAGTGATCAATTCAGTCACCAAGATTTACAGACAAAGTAAAAAATTTCAGCCACCCCAGTAAAGGAAAAAACACCACTAACACTAGATGTGACCTGCTGAGTCCCTCGTCTCTCTCTCACCCAAACTGCACATCAACCCTACATTAACCATTTGAGCCCACCTGAAAGAGACAACCAGGTCCTGCCACAAAGGCATGGGAATATGAAAATGGGGGAAACAAGGCTCCATTTTCTATCCCTTCGAGCATCAGGAAAAGCTATTTCCACAGTTTCAAAAGTCACTGCATCTTCCATCTTTCGCTATAATTGAAAAAATATTGATGGTGCTGTTTACATCTTCAGCAAATGGTTCATCTGGCTAGACACCCCACTTCAGCTGGACACTGAATCACCTGAAAAGGCTGTCATGCCTACAGGGTATTAAAAGTATACTTTAAATGGCATAGATTGCTAAATAAATTACTTTTCCCCAAATATTTTCAGTCCCACTTCCCTGAAAATGTATATGTTGGTCAGTTGCAAAATTAAGATTTTTACTGAGAGCTATTCCTAACTTCAAGGTTTAAATGCAGCACAGACTGTATTGGCAGTAATTGCACCTTCTCCATACAGATAAATACTGCATTTAGAAATTGTTATTTCCATTTTGCAGGAAGAGAAATTGAGAGAGGAAGGCAAAATGATTTGTCAATGTCACGACTCTTCAGCAGAATGAATATTGAACTAGGTCTTCTTAAAATTCCGTGCTGTATACTTTTAAATCTATTTTACCTTTCCTTGGGAGATGGCAAACACCAGTTTCCTCTGAATTCATAATTCCTCAGAAAACTGGAAAAACGCGTTTAATATTTTCCAGCATTCAGCATTAGAAAATTAAGAATCTGTATTTAATAGAAACTTGCATAATTTGGTTTAAAAGTTTGCTAACCTGACAGTTCATAGACAACAGAAAACTATTTTTCCCTCAAACAGCAGTTATTTCTACTACAAAGCTAACTTTTGATTTTCAGCTGTCTTACCTTGTCTTCTGTATAGAGTCCAAGGGTTTTTCTTAATGCATCCTACCAAAAATATCTTCCTTGAAAACATAACTTTCTGAGTGGTAAGGCAGTTTTTGAGCACTGAAAGGGATACAGGGTCAGTACGAAAACATGATTATTTAAAAGACACCTATTTAATGCAGGTGCAAAGGCTGCATTAAACACCTGGGGGTGTAAAAGCGCATGACAGCAAGAGTTGTCATTCATGGGATTACCTCCCCAGCTCTACCACTAACATCCCATATGGTAATTTACTGCTACTTGCATCACTGACTGTCTACAGCCACAACTCCGTCTGGGGCTGTCAGCTGGCCCCTCCTGATCTTTTCCTGTATCTTGGCTTTCTCACTTGTAAAAAGGCTGCAAATTTACTGCTGTATTCATGCTGCAGGTGACTTCAGCACCCCACAGTGCCCAGGTATTGTCTTCAGGACTTCCTTAATACCATCCTGGATGTTGCTACAGCACACAAAGGAGGAAGATTTAAGTTTATTGCATTTGTGAATCACTCCAGCCATATCTGCTCTAGAAAACATTGTCATTCACAGGGTGAATGACTCCACCAATGCTGACAACAGTACGGAACTTCCATGTGCTGTTTCACAGTCAATTCATAGCTAGAACAGTACCCTCTGATTCTGATATTTCTTTTTGTCCAGTCAATGAGGTATCACCAAATATGGCTGAACAAATTAAATAAATACAGCCTTCAATACATCTCCTTACTCAGAAGCTTGCTGACATCTTCAGGTATTAACCCAGCCATATTCCTCCCTTCCTTCTTATCACCCTCAAAACACTTCACCATTGCCTTATACTTGAGCTAGCAAAACGGAGCTTGTAAGCATTCCACATCTATTTTAAATACGCAATCAGCCAGCTCAGACCCATAAAGCTGCAGGAGCAGGCAAGGTTGAGCTCTGGGACTTCTACCCTGAAAGTGCTGAGATGAACTCATGCCTTGTTCCCCTGCCACAAAGCTATCTACCTCCCTCCATATGGCGATGGCACCACCTCTAACAGCTACTACCGCTTTATGCAGTAAGTATTTAACTGCAGCTGGAAGGCAGGGCATTATTAGTCTAGCAATGCATCTCAGTATCAAACAGCCTCTCCTACTCCTGATGAGTTTACAGCCTAGAGATGTAAAAAGCAGAGAGTGGGGGAATAGAGGTATCAAGGCCATCAGTTAGTCTCTGCCTTTCCCTGAATACCTCCAGGCTTAATTTTTCATGTGACAGTTCAGGGCCCTGCTTTGGCTTCATCAGATAATGTCTCCATCTAAAACAACCTCTTTGAATTTGCTTGGAGAGAAGTCTTCTCGATTTCTCTGAGCCACGGATAGAAGATGCCATTTCCTAGCTGGCTAATGGTCACTCAGCGCAGGTGCAAGCATTGAGAGCAAGGATAATTCATAGACTGCAGCAGCGTAATGTTTTTGTGGCTATTTTGTGGCCACCTTAGTAATGTTAGCTCTCCATTATAGTTTTCTACCTACCTTTCAGTGAGCTGCTGATGTCAGCTTGAGGTTTTGGTGCTTCTTAGGAGTCAGACTGAGCTTTAGGTGCATCTGTCAGCAGGGTTCTTCTGGGACAACGCATGCTGTAAAGGTAAGAAGAAAGTGCTAGAACTGATAACAAATTCTTATTTAGCTGAGAGGATCTGCCTGCAGAACAAAACTCCACTAGAGATCAGGCGTATTCAGAGCCTGAGCAGCCTCAGCTATGCTGATGTTCCTACTGAAAAGGCCTGCCTTTTGCCAGGCTGCTCCCAGCAACAATGATGCTTTCTCCTGTCAATCACTCACACAAGAAGTGAAACCAATCATCCTTAAAAATTAACTAATCACCTTTCAAGGAACCCTCACCTCCAGTAGGTCTTCTTTCTATTCGCACCTAAGCTATATAAAGGCTAGTAAGTGGGTTGCTATGGCTGGTAGAGCATTGGGTGGTAGTTTAACAACTGTATAGAAATGCCCTCTTCTCTCACCAAAGTTCCTGGAGCACCAACGCTGTTAACCAGTGCATGAGTATTTTATTTTTAGTTAGCTAGATGTTTGGCTATTGCTATCTGTGTGTTTTTACAATTAGTAGGTTTCTAAGATTAGCAGGTGGACAGTAGCAAAACAGAATAAAAACATATGTGCAAACATAAACAACCCAGTCAAGGCAATTATGTTCTATGGTAGACTTTTGTATCAGTTTTAAGATATGCTAAAGTCTTTCCGTGTTGGATGAAAGGTGTTTGAGTACATCACTTTATGAGTAGATACTGATGAAAATAATAGGTTATATTTAACAATTAAATAAATGTATAAATCTTCCAGGCTCAAGACTGGTGCACTCCTATGGGTATGAAATCAGGTAGAGGAGGCAAGAGACCTCCATGGACAAGAAAGGGTCTTCTGAAAAAAAATACATGGATGAAGAAAATCTACAGAATGTGGAAAACAAGACTGGCCACTGGGGAGGAATATAGGAATGTTGTCAGGGAATGCAAGGATGCAATGAGGAAAGCTAAGGCCCACCTGGAATCGAATCTGGCAAGGGGCATCAAAGACAACAAGAAGGGGTTTTTTTCAGTATTATCAATAGAAAAAGAAAGATCAGGGAAAACACAGGCCCACTGACGAATGAGGTGGGCATCCTAAGACACAGAGAAGGTTGGAGTTATTGACTGCCTTCTTTGCTTTGGTCTTCACTGCTAAAGCCAGCTGTCCCGAATCCTGGACTCTGCAGGTAGGAGAAAACGTCTGGAGAGAGGAAGACTCTCCTCTCAGAAGAGGAGGATCAGGTTAGGGACCATTTAGCCAAACTGAATATCCATAAATCATGGGTCCTGATGGGATGCACCCATGAGTGCTGAGAGAGCTGGCAGATGTTATTGCTATGCCATGTGCTCCAGGCAATCCTGCTTTAGCAGCTGGGGCTGGAGTAGATGATCTCTAGAGGCCCCTTGTAACTCTGATCATTCTGTGATTCTGTAAATTTACTGGGATCTGGAACGGGATTCTTATCCTCACTGGAGATTACTGGTATATTGTACAGTAAAGATAAAAAAGGGAAAATGGGCAACTAGAGGTGTCTGGAACCTTCTATTTCAAATGCTTCAATCCACTGTGTGTGGGGTGCTATGAGCACCTTTAACAAATCTAATTTGGGAGGCAGAAGTCTTATAATTGGATTAGTATCCTGCACATCATTTTCTCAACATTTATCTCAGGCTTCTTATACACCTTTAAAAAACTGCTATTAAAGACTGTATTGGTGCTGTTGTCCAGGTAATTTCCTATCTACTGAACATCCAGCTTCTGTGTATGTTGGGGTTGTGACCCCTTCAGAAGCAGGAGCTCTTGCTGACAGCAGCTTTAGACTGAAAAGTCTTGGATGTTGGTGTTACTTATCCTGACAAAACTAAACCAGCTGCTGGTTATGGTAAGGAAATGGCTTAGCATGCTGCTACATGAGGCACAATAAAAAGCTAATGGGATGCTTTGAGGTCCAGGAAAGCTCTAAAGTTGAGGTGAGAAATAGCTAAGTTAAGCTATTCTTAAACTACACACTAGGTAGGGAAAGAGATTTGACAATGTTATGTATGGCTATTTCCTTGTCTGGAAAAAAACCAAGAAAACAAAGAAAGATAGCTGTGTCTTTCTGAAACTGAAGCAGAAAGAAAAGCTCACAGACAATCACTTAGAGATTTTTTTAGCTAGTTTTTTTTTGTGAGGTTTTGTGATATCCTTTCTCCTCAATTACTTCTGTATCTTACCATCACTCTCTTACTACTCTGCCATCCAAATTCCTTTGCATTTTCTTAATGTAACTGTAGTATATTTCTTGTATGTATACATCACTAAGCATAATTGTTTGATGTCAGCTTTGTCTCAATCAATAGTGATCACATGTGGTAACTACTCTTTAACAAGCTTTTCTGATTACTATTTTTGCATGATGCTAGCTCTTATTTTATTATTATTTCTGCCAGCAAATTGGCTCCAAATTGGATTAAAACCAATACATAGGTTTCTTTTCGTATTCCAGCTGCCTATCTTGTTGAGTTTCTATGTCACGAGAGGCTCTCAGATTAGTGTTAATTATGTCCTGCAATTCAGTAATAGCTGCTATTTAAGATGATTTACCTTGTTGGTAAGGATTGTCTTAATATTTCATAGTGTTGTGTGGCACAGAGTGTAGACAAATGATGTTACTGGTTCTGTGCTGATCAAGTCACAGGACTTTCTTATTTTTCTTGGCACTGTTATTCCAATTAAAGCTATCACAAGTTTTCTACTGAGACTGTAACTTCTTTGATTAATTTATTATTCTCATTAGGAGTGATCCAGAGCCCATCTGCCACATTTGTTCAGGCTATACTCAAAATTGGCCCTGGAAGGGGAAATTGATTTAAGTCTGCCCTTGCTGCAAGAACTGTAATGAAACATTACATCTTACAATGACAATCTGAAAAGGCACAGACCTACATAAGGAGAGATATGAGAAGAGACTTGCTGATCTTCTTGGACTTAAGAGCAGAAGATTATGTTTGGCTGTCGCTGTGTCATTTAATTGAATGAAGATAACTGTCTCAGAATCACAGACTAGTTGAGGTTGGAAGGGACCGCTGGAGATTGTCTAGTCTGATCCTCCAGCTCAGAGCAGAGTCACCTACAGCAGGTTTCTCAGGGACACGTCGAGCCAAGTTTTGGGTATCTCCAAGGCTGGAGACTTCACAGTCTCTCTGGACAAGCTGTTCCAGTGTTGAACATCACAGTAGAAAAAGTACTTTCTTAAGCTTAAATGGGATTTTCTGTATTTCAGTTTGTGCTCGTTGCATCTTGTCCTTTTATTGGGCACTGCTGAGAAGAAACTGACTGCTCCCTTACTCCATCTTCAGAAAAGATTCCAGCAACCATCCTTATCTGTATTAATAACACCCTGATTATTACCAACTCTGTTATACATTCATTATTGATTTTTGTGGTGCCTAAAGCATGCAATTCTCTGTCCGGATCCAGCTCCCTGTTATCTTCCTGTCCCAGCAGGGCTACCTGCTTACTATGTCTGCATAGTGTTTGTGACCCTAGATTGGAAAAGGTACAAGTGGAAACTGGCTCTCCTTGACTAGTTTGCTGAAGTTCAGCCAGCAGATAGCTCTTGTCTTCGATAGGTCAGCTCTGTGGAAGCAAGCGCACACCAGCTGCCGTCTTGTACAAACCATGGAGTTATCTCTGTCCCTGAGGTAAGTCCTAAATACAGATTAAAGTCTAAAACTTAGAAAAGCACATACTCTGTAGCTGAAGTGTCACTGACAGTAAACATGACTGAATTGGGAAAAACATTTTTGGAACGAAGGGTTAGGGGGAAAAGAGGTGCTCAGCCCTCAGTAGTTGCAGGTATCTGCGTTATTGCTGTTCCCAGTGTAACTGATAGTCACACTTTTCTTGTATCATTATTTTCCAGTTGCATATGACTTCTAGACCTGAAGTTTCTATTAATTCTAAGAAATTAATTTCTTCACTTTTTTTTAATCTATGCAGGGGATTATCTGGTCTTGTCCCATATTATTTAGTAGGATCATATGCAGGAATCCTAGAGAACAATCTGCTTTAGGATGTGCAGATTTGTAATATTCAAAACCGCACTTAATAGAACATCTGCTGAAAAATATTTAGTAAGATGTTTACAGGTGGTTGCATGCAGGACACAGACCTGAACACCGACTGGACAGTTCTGCAATGAACTCCTTTCAGTGAATGATCTGAAGGTGAGCTTGCTCTCACGAGTTTTAAATCCAAGAACCAAATGAGTGCCAGAGCAAGTACTGTGCTCCCTTTTCTAGTTGTATATACCAACCATGCTTTAAGAGTAATAGGCCAAAATACATGTTAGCTCCAACATTAGAAGTAGCTGAAGGGAGGCAAAAGGAAAAATAGCAATTTTAGATCAGCCGTTGTGTCTTGGTCCTCTATTTTTCCCCCACCCCATCATCTTTTCTGTTTTAATCAAAATGGTGTTTCTGGAAAAGTTTGCTCTGGTATTACTGAGTTGCAGTAGCTACTACATGGGAATAATCATTATCTGATTGCATCTAAATAAAGATAACCCCAAATCATAAAATATTGAGTGGCAATAGTAACTGCAATGGGAGAATAACAGTGTGCAGAACATTCTCCAGCACAATCTGGTCTGTATCTAAAAGCACTACGTGTAACCTGGGCTTCAGGAAAAGGCCAGTGAGTCACTTCTGCTGGCTTTGTAATCCCAGTGATGTTACTGACCTGAAGCAGGCTTTAGATGACTACACTGAGTTCTATTTGAAATGATTCAGAAAGGTCAAGGTCCAAGGTGGGTGGTGAGCCAGCCTGTGTGGCTGTGCTGGTGTCCTGGGCTCGGAATGATGTTCCCTTTACAGGAAGACTCCTTGAATGGCTCTTATTAAACCAGCAATTTGGGACTCTATTATGCCCAAATGTAATGCAAATCTGCTGTCCGTCTTGTTTGAAATTACTGACAACAGATGGATGGAATGGAAGTTCAAGGAAATGGTTATAGTAAGCACCACCTCAGAGCCTCATGCTGACTTCTATTTTCTTACATCTTAGCCTGCTTTGAACCCTCTAAGTTATGTCTCAGCAATTTAACACTTTTGTTTCATGTTAAGTGACCTTTTTCTATCAAAAAAAAGTCTGAAAGCACAGATTTGGTAACTACTAATCCAACTGAAGACTCAAGTAATTGATACAAGAGATTTTAATGGTGGTTACAGTTGCAATGCACCTCATCCGCAGGGAAATCAAGTAAGGGAAGATATTATCGTCTTCCTTATAGTGTTTGCATTAGCTGCAAGAGTTGTTCTGTGCCAAGGATAATGGAACTTGGGTACTTGATTTGTGTCTGAGAACCCAGTGGGTCAATTACATAAACTTTACAACCACTCAGAACCATAAAGGTGACTTCCCATTTTTTAATTCAGCTGATCAACACACTTAATTGTTGAGCATCTATCATTTGTGGAATTAGTGGTCCTAAGCACTTCAGAGATCACCTGCCAGGGTTCCTGAGTTTTGGGTTGCACTTTGGTATTGATTTTCTTCCCGTGTGTTACTTCTGATTTCATGTACCTTGGTGGATAGCTTTTCAAAACAGGGGGGAGAGGACGAAAAAAAGAGCGTGGGGAAGAGCTATGTCCTTATAGGAATATGGTGGGAAAGGAACCCACTGCTGATTCCCATCTTTGACTTGATGGATGGTGTCTCTCAGTGTCAATTTTTGATGGGTAACAGTTCTTTCTAGCAACTTCTGGGAGGCAAAGGGTATGCAGAAAAGGGTAAGCCTCTGTGGGAAGAAGTTTTGATTTGTCTAGACAGAACTTCCTTGACATAATGTAGATAATTGTTCCCTAGCTTCCCGCAGACTACCAGCTCGGAGCAGCTACAACAGCACTATATTTATGCCTGTTAAACCAGAAGTTCTGCCTATTGTTTTTCCTGCCTTCATCACTTTCCACTGCTTTAGTCCAGCTATGTTACACCAGGACATTAAATATTCAGCATTCAGAATGTCTAGACAGGCTGTGCTCGTTTTTTTCAGAGTCAACTTTCCTAAGAACTAAAAGACTACTTGGAAAGGGAAGGTGGCAGAGTTCCTAGTAAGAGGTGCATCTTCAGTCTGCATTCTGAAGTGAGTACAGAGTAATGCACTCTCATAGAGTTTTCTGGCAGTGCACGAAATTCCTGTGCAAGCCTCCTCCTGCTCCCTAGAGAGGCTTCAAGCCTCTGACAATAATTGTTAATGTTTTAAACAGCTTGCACTTGTATTCTTAGACTGCAAGACTACATGAGAATGTACCTTGTTAGCTGATAATGTTGCATTTAAATAACGGATGAAAGGACTAAATGGTGACTTCCTTGCCACAGAAGATGAGAAAGATCTTCCTGAGGCAGAAACCAGTGTTTTCCACTTAAAGAATGGGACCTGTGGACCAAGAGACATATTTTGTTGTGTGTATCTTCAGGGTCCTACACTTTGGCCACAATAACCCCCAGCTGCTGCAGCTGGGGAGTAGCCCGACAGAGAGGGACCAGGGAGTACTGGTTGACAACTGGTTGAACATGAGCCGGCAGTGTGCCCAGGTGGCCAAGAAGGCCAATGGCATCCTGGCTTGCATCCGGAATAGTGTGGCCAGCAGGAGCAGGGATTTAATTCTGCCCCTGTACTCAGCACTGGTGAGGCCTCTCCTCGAGTCCTGTGTGCAGTTCTGGGCCCCTCACTGCAAGAAAGATCTTGAGGTGCTGGAGCGGGTCCAGAGGAGAGCAAGGAGGCTGGAGAAGGGATTAGAGGGAAAGTCCTATGAGGAGAGGCTGAGGGAGCTGGGGATGTTTAGCCTGGAGGAGACTCAGGGGGGACCTTATCACTCTCTACAACTCCCTGAAGGGAGGGTGCAGTCAGATGGGGGTCGGGCTCTTCTCCCGGGCAACCGGTGACAGAATGAGAGGGCACGGCCTGAAACTGCATCAGGGGAGGTTTAGGTTGGATCTCAGGAAGCACTTCCTCACAGAGAGGGTGCTCAGGCATTGGAATGCACTGCCCAGGGAAGTGGTGGAGTCATCATCCATGGAGTCGTTTAAGGAGAGGCTGGATGTGGCACTTAGTGCCATGGTCTAGCTGATGTGGTGGTGTTGGGTCAAAGGCTGGACTTGATGTCAGAGGTCTTTTCCAGCCTCAATAAGTCTGTGATTCTGTTTAGCAATGCTAAACAAGTAAGCAAACAAAAAAGCCAAACTTGTTTTACATATAATTTTCCATATACCCTTTGTAATTTTTTCATTGCTGACCTTAGTCACTCTCTATATAGGAAGAAGCAAGTACTTGGTTCCTGCAGAGAGGAAATGAATGTTGTGTCTAGAAGCTTTGTGAACTAGAGGTTAGATAAAATATAAAGGCTGACAATCCTGTTGCTGTTAATCTACCTGCATGCTCTGTATGATTTCATTATGTATCATAGAAAACTTAAGCTCTAATTTCAGACTCCAGGAAAAGCCTGGAAGTCTTTGTCTGAGACGGTGAGGAAGGGAGGGGCAGTCAGCCTGCACAGCATCAGCTGCTGAACTGTTATACTGCTCGCAGGAGCGAGAACCCAAGGGTGCTCCTATACAACCATGTCTTTGAGGTCCCTCCCAGCTTCCCCTTCCCTGGGTGGCTGAAAATTCATGGGAAGCCTCGTGCTAACCCCATTAACTTCCAATGAGAGAGGACAGCATCCTTGTGTAAGTGCTTAATAACCTGGGCTCTTTTTAAAGTAAAGTAAGTCTTGCTCTATTAAAGATGAGCCCTTCCAGAACAGAATATCAACAAAGCTTTCAGAACAGTAGCCAGGGTACTGTGAAGCAGCATGCAAGAAAGATACCTGAATCAAAGAAGACAATCAACTGAATGTAAGCACCCAACAAGATGGAGTGGCTAAATGGAAAACATTAAGTTATTTCTGTTAACGAGAATAAAACTTAGGTGGCAGATTTATTACCTTATTCCATTCACAGTCATATAGATTCAACAGAAATCTGGTTACAGTGTTCAGTGTATGAAAGTGCTGGAAAAATTTAGGGTTAGAGGTAGAAATCTACCATAAAGCATTTGGCAACTGAAAAAAAATAATTTCAAGAAACTTGTAGTTTAATTTCTCAAGAGATTAAAAGGTGACTTAAGCATGCATACATCCTTGTGGAGAGATAGTGAGTGTGAAAGAGCTCTTTAATCTGTCCCTTAGAGCATAGCAAGAACAAATGACTTTTCCAATCATTGGAAAAAGCAAAGTTTAAAAGCATGTGCCTAGTTTCCTATAGGTGAAAAAAATTTACTGATAAAATTTAAAAAAAAAAATCAATCCATGTTCTGATGCCTTCGAATTAATATATTTGTTAGCAGCACTGCTTCTAGAAAACGGAGGTTATCTGACGCAACACATGAATGAACGATTTTTATGTTTTGGATTTAAGTTATATTAAATCATTTGATACTCCCAATTTTAATATAAAGAGACCTCTTCCTTAATTCAGGAGAGAATGCAGAGAGAGGACAGTTCTTGGGAGAAAAAAACCTAAGCAATGAAGAGACAGAAAGCATTGCTCCAAGAAAAAAGTGATCAGGATATTGTATAATAAAACAGCTTCTTCAAATGTGTTTGGTCAGTAGTTTTGACTGGACCTTTCTTAGGATGAACAAGGAAGGCACAGTGAAGTCAGCTGGCTGAAGACAAACTTTTGGTTGTGTGCAGGAATTGCTATCCTAGTTCACAGCAGTGGTTCCCTCCAAGTAGCTCTCCCAGCTAATTGTGCTGTGCTGCTCTGGAAGGGTGGGAGAGGGAGAAGGAAAGGGAAATCCAGCAGCCCAGTGTCTTTTGGCAGCCTTTTGACTTCTGGGTAATGTATGATGCAGTCCTTTCAGCTCCAGTACTGACTAGGCTCCTCTGGAGCTGTGTGTGTGGGTTTGGGCTCTGCATTCCAATAGAGAGTTTGAAGTAATAAAGGGAACCTACAAGTCTAGAAAATGTACCATAAGGAATGGGGTCATTTCTTCAAGAAAAGATGGAAGAGCTCAGGTGCTGGTTTCAGTTTTTAAAGTTGCTGCAAAAGGAAATTAACACTCTTCATGCTTTGGGGAGACAGGATAAAAACTCCTAAATAACCCTCGACTCAGCTTAGCTTTGATGTAAGTGAAGGCTTCCCAGTAGGATAATGAAGGACCAGTAAACTTAGTTAAGAAAAGGTGTGTAATCTCCGAAAGGATTTGGGAATAGGTAGGACAAGACATCTGTCCAAATGACATACGGTGATCCTGGGTTTGTTATGCAGCAGATAAATTTGGGGCCCTTTCGGTATCTAAGATTTATTTATTTTCTGCCTCTTTTGGGCTGATGGCCATGGGTTGGTGCGCTGTTTAGCTGGAGGCTATGACTTTCTGCAAATAGATAATGTGCCGAACAAGGTTCTAAGTGTTGCCAAAGAATGGATATCTCCTCTTCATTTTAAGTAAAATCTATCAGCCAGTTCAAAAGGCAAACAGTGTTCCCTGATAAAATGCAGCTGGTGTGCATATGAGCTTAGTCAGCAGACCGTAAAATAGCAGAAGCTTTCCAGAATGATCAGAAACATCAAAAGCAGAAAGTGTATTCTAAAAAAAATCTCCAACAGATTGCTATAATTATTAAATGTGATGCATCACAAGTGGTGATGGACTATAGCTGAGATGATGTTACCCAGACAGGAAGAAACAATATGGCTTTAGTTTCTGTACACAGATTTCAAAACCCAGAGATAGGGTAGATCATCAGATACCGGAGTACGTGTAGCTCATCATATAAAATGGCTTTTCTCTCGTGAGAGAGGCATATATTTACTGTAATATTCAGCTGCAGCTTTTGAACAAGTTAACAGCTTTAATGCCTCTCTACTTGGGAACAGAGGAAAAACAAGCTATATAAATCTGTCCAGTGGACTACCCTACTGAGATGCACTGGTGTTATAACCCTGGTGTGTGGTTACACTTATCTACAGAGTGCTCTTTGCAGTTCCATGTGCAAAATACCTCAAACTTTCTGTCTATCTTATTAATACAGAAGTAGGGGAGCAGCTGCTTTGTGAGAGTCTCTCAGGTACTTCGGAAGATCTGGAAGTCAGCTCCTCTGTTGCCTCTTCTTGCCATTGTGGAGCTGCATCTCATATGCTTTCAAGTGCAAATGGAAGCAATAAGGTACGATGGACATACAACTGCTGCCAGGAGAACAAGTCTCACATGGAGACATTCTGAACTTTCCCCTTCCTCTTTAGATCACATTTCCCTTAATAAAAAAAAAAAATCCTAAGGGGTGTTCCTATGTTTCTGCAAAGAAACAAGAACCAAAGGCATTTAACCCATTGCAAACAGTCTTTAAAGATCGATAAAACCAATCAACAGTTGTGTGAATAAGCCTTTTCATAGCACAGTGAATTTTCTTTTTAAAAAAAGTAAGCATAGTACCCTCTCAGTATTTGCACTCTTAATCAGATTAATTGGATTATGTCTGAATTGCCTGGTTGTATTTTATTATGCTGCTGTCAAAACAGGATAGTGCTGGAGTGATGAAAATGCTCTGGCTTTATATTGATGGGGCTGTTCTGGATTTATTTCAGTGCTCTGTCTTGGCCTTATCTGCCTTCCCTGACACACAGCTCACTGAATTAACAGTGCTAGACTTCATTCTTTTGTAGCCTTGGAGGTAGGAAAAGCAAATGCAAGAACAGGCCCAGAGATATACATTTTTTTTTAACTTTTCTGCTTGCAGAGATTTCCCTCTACTATGATGTTCATTCACCCTCCAAACCCAGCTAGATGCCTTTTAACTCCAGTTTTTTGCATTGTTCAAAATTTATTACTAACTGAAATTGTCAGGGGCCCAAATTTCAGAAAACTGACTTTGAGAAACCCTGCCAAACCATTAACATCATGTTCCTGCTGCTGTTTAAGTTTTCAGGCTTTGCGTTTGCAGGTATATCTGCTAACATGAAGAAACTATTCAAAACTGAAGGATTTTACTTACTAATACAGAAGCAAGAGCTTTAAAAGGAACGTCAGACTGCGTGTAATAAAACTGAGAACAACCGTGGTTAAGCCTATCAGATAAAAAATTGCAGAAATACCGATTTTAAACTTCTTTCTTTTCCTTTTTTCATTAATTTGGATGCTTCACATTCCTAAATTCAAATGTGAATAAATTTTGCACAAGCATCTTCTTGAAAAAATAAACTTATGACCTCTTGGCACACTGTATGTCTCTTAATTAGAAAAAAAAATCACTGAAGACACATCTGTGTTAGACACTAAAACTGGCTTTGCCTTGTTCCCCAGTGAGATGCTGCACAGGGATGCTAGAAAATGCATGTGAGCAAGAAGTGGACTGTCCAGAATTTTGTACAGATTGTTGTCAGCTAATTTGGTTTCATAAAACATCCACAGTATTGCCCAACAATTGCTCTCAGACGAAATCCCATTAAGGCAGTAGGACCACTGGACTATTTATCTCATGATCAGAGCCCACCTTTGCTGTGAAGGAAAGATACATGAAGAGTTAAATATCTGAAGGTAGCATAAGCCATTTTCAATTATATAAATTAATAATCAGTTATGGGAATCACACCAGCTTAGAGTATTCTGAGAAAGCAATCTTCACCCATTCTATATTTTCTTGTTTCAACAAATAAACTGGTATCATCTGTTTCATATTCTGGCTCCAAATTACAAAGGTCTCTGGCATGATTCAGTAATGGAAAGAATTCTGTAACTTTTTCAAATTTCAGATTGTTCTACATTTGAGTCATTTAGAATATATTCATATCAACCAGCAAAGTTAAGAAAAAAACAGCGCCATGGTTAACATTCATGCAGCTCCCCAAAATGCACGAAAGTGGTGCTGTCTTTGGAGAGCTCATCTTCCTAGTGCAGGGGATCAAACCACACACTCAGCAACAAAAATTTTTTCAAACTAGCTAGCATTGTCATAAATATTGCTTGCTGTTTTCATTTCTGCAAAGTAGGAAGTTTGTTTACCTTAACGGAGGTGCAAGTTAAACTTTAATGTTACATAGAGCGTACTACACCAAAGAAGTTAAAAGAAAATGGAGACCAGCTGATCTTTACAAGTGATTACACTGTTAACACTATTTAAAGCAACTTTTAACTGTATTAAGTGGCGCCTTTTTTGGAGGGGAGGTATGTTAAAAATATCCTATAATGAGATAGCTGTAAGTCTCTTCCTTACATAAAAATAGACAGACGTATGAGTAAGACACCCCAGGTCTGACTAAGTACACGGCACGGATTTAACCGCCATGCCGCTCCCTGTGTTTCTGCTGTGCAGGAGCATGGATGATCGTTCTGTGTCAACTGGAATACAGGGAAGTCCGCGTGGGATACTTGTGCCTGTCTGCCGGGGGTCCAGCAAACAGCACCCAGCTTCTTGTGCTGAATTAAGTCTCAAAACAGTCTATGAAATAAAGTGTAATCTTCTTAGCAAGATAAATTAGTCTTAGGAGCCATCTGCCTTTACCTTTTGAAAATGCCTTTTAAAATCTAAATTTACCTTTCCACTAGAGACAGTATTGCCATGGCAACAAACACAAGAAAGATAATTATACAAAACAGTGTTTTTTTTCTTAAACATATTCCATATGAAATAATATGCAGCTATAGAATTAATGTATACGTTATCTTGGATAGTAGAATAGAATATCAGTCTTCTGATTCTCTGAGGCAGTATCAAATGCACAATTGCTTGCAGTAAAGAAATCTATTGTCTACTTATTTAATATGCTATGAACTAGGCTCTCCTCTTGCTCTAGATGGACTGGAATGCTGCAAACTTCAGCAGAGTGTTATGCAGGCAGCAAGATCTGCCTCTGTGTGGGAGCTTACAGAACTGGAGTCTAAAATATAATCTCTCCCAAATAATTTATATTTCAAATACTTTGCAGTGCAAGTGTGCTTGTAAAGTCTACCACTGGAGAGGTTTGTTATTCAAGTGGCATGCATATAAGTAGTGGTTCAGATTTTCCCTTTCATTGACTGCAATAAAGAACGCATTCAGGTCAGGCCTGTTTCAAAAATAAGATTGATGAGTGATGTACTTTACCTACAAATTCCTCTCTACCTCTTTCTGCACTGGTTACCCCCTACAGAGGTCAAGGCAAGGAGACAGCCAAGATGACCAGTATCATTAATTTCAAGACTCAAATCCCTTCATGGTGAAAATTAAGTTTATTTTTGTATTATTGTATACTTTCCCATTTAAAGCTTCAGATTTCACAGTATACAACTATAGTGACAGTTTTCAAACACTGTCATGGTTGAAATGTTCTATGTTTGTTTGCTTATTCTCTTCTTTCTTTCTTTCTCCAGTCACTTTCAGCCTTTTGACCACATATGTTGAGTTTGAAGGCTCCAGAGGAGTGAAAATGCATGTGGCTTTATCTAGGAGATGAGAAATTCTGGCACTTGCTTGTGGAATGGAAACCATACTGCACTCACCTGGCACTTTGCACCTGAATAAGACAATAGCTTACAAAGATTAAGCTATTTCTTCTCACTGTATGACAGGCATGAAAACTACAGATATACTGTAGATATACTGAAGAATAAAGAGATAGACTGTAAGTACACTGAAGAGCGAATTTCTGCTACAGATTGTGACACTGACCTTGACATATCTGTTAGAGTCAGCAGAAACAGTGTTGAAAACAGTAACCTCTTGCTCTACCTTAACTGCTGAGTGGCATGTTTAGTAGCAGTGGCATCTATCACTTCAGGTATCAGTCTATTACCTTTGCTGGTATCAGAAAAGCTGAATGTTTCCAGACATGGCAGGGACAGAACTCTGTACAACTGTCTCTTCTGAAAAAGACAAAGCAGTCAGTTTCAGCAGACAGTTCTGTGTGAAGCTGGTATGCAGAGAAGGATTCCAATAGATAAGCTAAAGTATTGGGGAGTAGTCAGCTTCTGCATGTCTCAACCTGCCAGACCGTGAGCTCATCAAGAGCATCTGGACTGGGCCATGCTGTAGGCCACATTGCCTCGTGTCCTGCCTTGGGCAGTGGCTGATAACAAGGTGTCTAGGGAACGAAGAAAGGCAAGAGGACACACAGACACTAATCCTTCCCTCCTGCCTGCCAAGTTACCTCAAGTTTTGCATCAACTGCACATAGCAATCTGTGAGGCCCATGTAGTTCTTAGACCGCCTTTGCAATTGAGTGCTTGTAAACAAGTATGGAGAAGCACCTTCCTGTGGTGGTTGGGATGGCTGCTGGAGCCCTGGGGAGCTCTGAAGGGAGGGCTTTGGACTGTGTGAGCTGGGCAGGGTACTGGGGCCTCACCTAAATGCTCCAGCACACACGCGTGCCTTGGCCTGCTCTGTCCCACAGCACGTGAGTAACCTCCAAATCAGCAAGGGCAACATTAGGTGACCTGAGCGTGTGAAATAAGTATTTTAATAGCACCTACAGCAAACAGGATGTGATCACATGGGGAACACGGGGAGAAGGTGAAGGGCAGGGATCCCAGCCTGCCTTTCTAGCTGGAGCTGGTTGCTGTAACTCTAAAGGAAAAGGGGAGATAGGGAGAAAGGGCGCCTCACTGCACTCCTTATTAACTTACATCTCTTTCCATCTCCTTCGTGCACCGGCCTGACAGCTGCTGAGCGGGGGCTGCCTTCCTGTCAGCCTCACAGCAGGCGACCCACCTGCAGGCCTGACCCAGCCGCGCAGGCAGGGGCGCCCAGCTGCGACCCTGGGCTGGGCCAGGAGCCGGCAGCTGCGGGCAGCAGACGCGGCCCGCGCCGTACGCCAGGGCTGCCCTGCTCCTGGGGCTGCCAGGCACCGGTGCCTGCCCTTAAGGGCGCCCAGCGGCACGATGATCACCCGCCGCCCGCCTCAATGCCCCCTCTCAGTGCTCCGGTCAGGGCCCGCCCCGCGCCAGGGCGCCTGCGCGCAGCCGCCGAGCCAATGGGGCGGGCGAGGGCGGGGCCGCGGCCATTCCGGCCCGGCTGGCGGAGGGGTCGCTCAGCGGCCGCCGCGATGGTCTCCTGGATGATCTCGCGCGCCGTCGTGTGAGTGCCGGCCCTGGCGGGGACGGGGGGCGGCTGGGCGCGGCGGTGGGCCCGGGCCCGGGGCCGAGCCGAACCGAGCCGGGCTGGGGCGGCGGCGGCTCTTTCCTCCTTCCCCCACCCACCCCTCGGCAGGACGGCCTGCGCGGCTGTTGAGCCGCCGGTGGGCCGGGGGCGGCCGGGCTCGCCTTGCCCGGTGCAGGTGAGGGGAGGAGTGTGTGGGCCCAAGTGCCGCGGTGCTGCATCATCTGACGGCTTAGAGGGACTGTGTTAAAAGAAACCGCTCCGCCTTTACGTATTTATTTAGTTCAGGCGGCTTTCCCTTCGCTTGAAAGGAGTGAAGTTGGGTTGTGCCTGAGGGGGAGGCCCGCCTGGCCGCGGTGAGCCCTCTGGAGCCTCAGAGGGCCCCAGCAGCGCCCCGCTCCCGGGGGCACAGGCTGCCTGTCCCGGCCGCACCGTGTGTCTCCTGCTGGAAGTACGTGTTTCCTAGGGCTGCAGAGCCAGGAAGCTGAGGTCGCTGGTGCTTTTCACGTAAATGGTGAGCGGTGCTTGTAAATTGATCCAAATTAACCTATCAAATCTGCTTGATATCTCTTCCTTTTTAACGTGGGGCAAAGCTGAAAGGGCTGGGAGAACACTTGTGAGTGTGGGCATAGCTCATCTGCTGATGAACAGGTAGACTGGCAGCCTTGTGGTGTACTGGCCTTTGTAAAGTTGAGTTTTTGGCAACTTTCGTAGGTGAAAAGTGTCATCTTACGTGTATTTGAGAAAGAGTAAACTCCACTGCAGCCTTTGGTCTTTTTCTTAGGCATTGTACTGTTCTTTCGTGAAGCTGATGGATTATTTTGCTGTTGGAATAGTGTTCCCTAACAAATGTTGAGTAACATTTGAGCAGCTGAGTCTTTCTCTTGTGCTCTTTGCTGAGTAGCTCTGTGG
Organism: Trogon surrucura; assembly: GCA_020746105.1. Lineage (NCBI taxonomy): Eukaryota > Metazoa > Chordata > Aves > Trogoniformes > Trogonidae > Trogon > Trogon surrucura. The sequence goes on from CM036621.1 coordinate 34,047,109, forward strand.
CTGTGTGGGGTCCCAGTGTTTATTGGGTTACTTGAGCTGAGATTTGCTGTGTGTTACTTTTTGCCAGGCAAATTAAGTGAATCTGCTCAGAAAGCAGTCCAACAAATATCTGAACTAGTGCAAAGGATGTAGCAGGACAGTATGGCCCAAAGCAGGGCATAATAGGATTTCCCTGTTTGTTGGTGACAAACATCCCCCTTAAGCTATCTGGTGTAATTTAATCTGAAAATTTTACTTCTTGTCAGGAAGCCTTCTCATGCTGCCATGTACGTTTTCCTGCTGTGACCTAGTCACCTAGAAAAGTAGCAGTCCTCCTTCCTCTCCCTGAGACTTTTGTCAGATAATTGAAACTTGCAAAAGAAACAGAGCATTATGTTCCGGGACTGGCAGAGGACAACAAGAGAGAGACTGTGGGAAGAATTGCTGTTCCTGCACTGTCTCGATGCAGTCTTCCCGTGGGCAATACACAGCACTAGAGGCAAGAGGCATGCACTTATTTTATGTACATTAAATGTAGCTGTTGAACCTGTTTTTACTTTGTGACATAAAAACACCAACCAGAAAAGTTCTATTTTAATAACAACTTAGACTGTGTTGGTTGCAAGGGTATTATCAGTGGTGCTGGACACCTCAAGTTCTCATGACCAGATTCTTGTGGAGCTAATTATTTTTGCCTGAAATGGGTTGCTATGGGTTGTATTTTGAGGATTAAGTCCTCTATAGGCCTAACGAGTAGCACAGGAAATGGAGAGAATGCTATCCACAGACTTACTGCAAGAGGCGGTAAAGGACAATGTGTTGTCGCAGTTCTGCGTAATTTGGTTTTCTAGTTGCTGTTCTAGTTGCTGTTGATCACTCATTTGTGTGCCCTAATTATTTTTGCTAAAAAGTGTCGTTAGTATTATTTATAAATCCTCTCCACCTTCTTGTGTCCTTGTTTCCTAGCAGTGGGACTTAACTAGTTTGCCAGTGTTAAGCTTCCCAGGAAGGGGGAAGTGTTCAGTGAGAACTTGGACAGCTTTCAGGCTATTGTTTAACTTTGCTTAATAGAGCAAAATTCACATGGAAAGGGAAGATAGGAAGTAGCACAGAAGTAGATGTCGTGTGACGTAAGTCTTAATTTCAGTAGTCTTGAGACTGTCCTCCTTGTCCTCTTTTCTCAATGTTCGTTATGCTGTGTTCCTCCAATTGGTCTGTTCTCCTTCCTGGTCTCTTTTTCAGACATACATGTTCCAGTGGCTTCGTTGCTCTGACTTTTGTGTCGTAAGTTTGGAAAGTGTGTTCTGCCTTTTCCTTAGGTGCCATAAGAAAAATGGAAATACCTTTAACCACGATGTAGCTGTGGTTCTTCTCTCTTACTTATGTAGTGGTTTAATTTTGGTGTGGTGACTTTCTGTTGTATATGAGAGCTATGGATGTTTTATGCTGTCCGTAACAAGTCCAAGAAGCTCTTTTGTCATGTGTGGGCAGCAATCAGGAATACCTGTTGGCTTGACTGGTGACTGGAAGGAGCAGCAGCTGCTCTGGCTGCAGCAGAATTCTCTCCTAACTGATCTGGTGTTTTTCAGAGCCAAAAGAGCAGCTATTTCATTTTTGTAGGCGTGTCATAGCGCCCTCTGCTGACTTTTACTTGGAGGACTTGGTCTGACACGCATGTCCTAAACAGACTTCTGATTCAGTGCGAGAGTATGAAATTTGGGGTTAATCAACTACAGTAATATAGTTTGGTTAAAGCTTTAAGGAACCAGGGAATAGAGCTGGTAGAGAATTAAAATTCGTAATTGTGTGTGAATTGTCTCAGAGTCATGCACAGGAAACAGGGAGTGGTTCAAATTCACTGCTCCACATAATAATTTTTGGCAAAACTTCATTTTAGTGAAATATTTTCCTTTTGTTCTAGAAATGCTATTATACTGAGGCATCTGAATATGTAAAATACTTTGTACTAAATGCATTTCTTCGTTCTGTGAAGAAGCAGAAGACTTGAAGCACATAATTAAAATGTTCTTTTATTTTGAAGTTGTGTCTATGGCGTGCTGCTGTAGCAAGTACAGGTAGTTATTAATTCTAAAACACTGGCTATTGCAACAATTTTCAGAATGGTTGCTACAGGGGTTTTCCTTTTTTCCTTCTAAAACCAAGCAGATAGTAATTTCTTTGAGTCTGAGAAAACTTCTCGAAGTGGCACACCTTGTCAGACTGTAAGTCTTTAATGGGGGAAGTAGCTTTTTAAATTTGTGGTTGCCCATCCTGTTAACTTCTAATAGAACCTGCACCTGACTTTCAGTCTGCTTTGATTGCTCATTTTCATTTGCAAGGTGTGAACAATTGTGTGCACATTAGTTGCAGGAGACAGTGTTTAGTAGTAAAACACTGAGTGCTTGTCAGTCAGAGCCTGGTATGGATGGGAGAAGATTATCCTCTTGTGCTGAGCAAAGATGTGAAGCACCTTAAATACAAATGAGATGGCCATTTTTGTTCTTGCAATCTGTTTAAACAGACTGCTGTAATCTGTTAACTTTTTTCCCCTCTCCTCACTTCAGAATGAAAATTCTCCTATCTGTGCTGCTTTGCAACTCTCTCTACCCTCGTGTTTTGTTTTCATGAAGTTGCTCAGCAGTTGAGACTGTTGGATGAGAGAGTTGTAGTCCACAGGAGGAGGTAGCTGCCTTGGGTACTAGCTGTTACTTTTCCATCTGCTTATGCTTGTAATGCTTGCCTCCCCTATGCCTATTTTAGAGCCTTGCAGGGAGCAAAAGGTGTACTAGTAAAAGATTCAGCAAGCATTGCTTGGTTCTGATATTAGATGATAACTGTAACTATATCAAGCTGGACAAAGACTGGGGCACACAGGCAGTCACCTGAAGGTAAGCAGATAGTATTAGTTACTTTCAGCTTTTGTTGTTTCACAAAGTGGACCTGTTTCTTTCATGGACTTTTCCAAGGCATTCTCTTACTCTGCTTCTAATACTTTTGTTGTTCAACATCTCCAGACATTCAGCTGCCTGTATAACTACTGGACTAGGATGGCTGGCTGAACTCATGGCTTCTGTGTTGGTTGTGCTGCTGTCAGGAATATCTGGTTTAGCATGGTGATGATGTTTTATGGAATCATGTGTGCTTTCTTTGTAAACCTGGATTGCATCTTGCTCTTTGCAATACAATTTTTTTTTGATTAAAAGTGAAGAAATATTTACCCTCCTGTTTGCTTATCAACATCCTGTCTTGAAACAATCATAATTCATGAGATGGAATTAAGTAACAATACCACCAGATGCTGTGTGGAAGGAATAGCTGTGTATGGTCTAATCTTCAAGTCAGAAGGGCCATTTGTGGGAGAGTTTCTTCAGCTGTTTGTAGCCGGCTCTTCTCTTGGCTGAATGGTTCCAGCTGAAGCATGAAGGATTTTGAGTGTGCTGCTGGATGCTGAATGCCTTCTAGTATCCTTCCAGTTTAAAGGCCTATGAACTGCTGCTGCACCTGTGGGGGGGAAAAAAGGAGTTGCTGTCATAGTATGAGCAACAGAGATGGAGAGGTGTGCTGAAATGCCCGTCTCAACACAGAACTGCAAAGATTCCGTCAGCATGTGTCAGTTATCCTTGGCGCTTGATGCTGTGCTTAAACAGATCTCCCTGCTCTGTTGCTGGAAGGGGCCATCCTGCCCTTCATGTGGCCACGGAGTGAGCCTGGTTGTTTTGTCAACCCAGCTAAAAATTAGCATGCTGGAAAGAGGTTAATCTTTGGTAATTGCAGTAAACTGCACCAGCTCCTGCTGCTGTCCAGTAGTTGCTAGGTAAGTGCTGTTGAGAACGGAAAGTTGCGAGACAAAACCAGCATTGTTTTTGGCATCAGCGTATTTGCCAGGCTGGTTGAAATGTACTCTGAAACTACTTTCTTCGCTTGCACATTGCTGCTCATTCTTTCCTGCAGTGAAACTAGCTCCAGTAGTAACAATGCAGCTGTTCTAATCAAATAAGGTGTCAGTTTTTTAAAGGGTCTTACATTTTATAGATATGTACTTATATACGTTTTTATAGAGAGAAATCTGTAAGCATATGTAAAGCTAGTCTGTGTGAAAGATTAAAATAATTTACATAGTTGAGCAATGAAATCATCAGAGCACTAGCTCAGCTTCTCAGGCAATCCTAATATGTACAGCAAAAAGTGTCTGCTCGCTAAACTTAACTTGTTATACCTATTGTGTATAAGTTAGCGCAATGTGAGATGACTAGCTCTGACAGTTTGTTAGAAATAAATCTCCCCACTGCCTGCCTGGCACACCTTTCCTTAAATCAGTATGTGCTACACAGTCCAGCTGCTCTTTTCTCTCCTGTGTTTGTGGGATTGTGTAGATGCTGAGCATGTGTAGTCAGCCCACTATGGCAGATGGGTGGACTAAAGCTTGCTCAAAACAGATGGAGCACGGCTAGAGGCCTGCTGTGGAATCTGATGTTCTCACTTAATGATTTTCACATGTGCTCTGTTACAAAACGTGCAAAATCCACATCAATGTCCTATATGTTGTAGATAAAGAAACGCTAAGAACTGCATGGTCTGGCACAAAAGGGTGTTTCTAATTAAAACAAACAACTTCTACTCTTGCATATTCCACAAACCAGTGTCTGCTTTGACTGAGCATATTTTAGGCTCTTGAGCATTTGAACAGCTTAGATGGAATAGCTTGTCTTTCCTGGTTATTTTGTATGTAGAGCCAATGCCTGATATATTCATGTAAGGCTGAGGAAGATCTCAAGCCAAGTTCTGATATGTAATTAAAAAAAAGTTGCTTTGGCTCAATACTGTCTCAGTACTACAGTTTTCAACCATATGATCTCTCTGTTGCGAATCTTATGAATTTTAAAGACCTGTCAAACTAGGTTGTAACAAGTTACTACTGCACAAATTAGATGAGGTGTGCAGAGTCTAGGTAGGAAGGATTTGTTTGCGGTTTATTTGCTGACCAGTCTGACTTTTACTGGCCTTGGTGGCACCGAGTAACCAATCTTATGAGATGTGTTTAGACATGGGGGAAATTAAACACCTTGTAGTGGCTAACTCTGTATCGAGCCTCTTGTCAGACATCACTGCTACTTTCCAGTTCAGTTTATCACTGACAAAATAATAGGGTGTTACTTCTGTTTGTATTTTATAGCTAGTCTGCAAGCATCAACATGGAAATGGATTTAACTAGATGAATGATTTCCCTGTGTTTATCATCTTTGAAATATTGCTCATATATCCTTATGGCAGTTGAAGCTTGCATTTGATGTTGAAAACTAAGTGCAATTGCTTTCAAAAGCCTTTAACCCAGCATTTAAACGCAAGGATTCACAAAGCAGAGTTTTTCCTGAATAGTCTGACAACGCTTCGCTTTACTTTTGCTAATAAAGCTGTTGGAACTTGCAGCACTTGAAGGGGGAAATCAGAAAACAGTCTTTGCTTGTGCTTTCCTACCACTGTCTGGTTTTGTTATTTCCTCCCCACACCCCAACTCATTGATCAAAACCATGGAAAGGAGAGCAAGGGAAATAAGCACTGGCTTAGAGATGTCTTGATTAGTTTTGATAGTGCAGTAACATTATCTTAAACTGCAATGTTAAAAAAAAAAAAAAAGTTGATTCTTGGCTTCATTCTCTTACTATTCACTGTTGTCTGCTAATCTTTTTTTCCCCTGACTAGGACTTTGCTCTAGATCACGTGATTTTCCTTATGTCTAAAAACAATATCAGGTGCTACTCAAAGTGCATTTGCTGTTGGAATATTAGAAAACGGAGAAGAATCAGACCTATTCACGTTTTTCAGCAGCAAACAGCTTTGTTTCCTTGGAAGATAGATTCACAGAAACATAAAATACATGTTTTAAATGACTGCTTTGGTAGTCATTACTTTGCCATAGATAGAATATAAGCAGTGTTGGTTTTACTGTTCTATGTATAGAACTTTGGGTGGTAGCTTTTCTTGAATAAAAGTTACCCTTAAATGCTTGAGACAAGATGGAATTTATGCTTATATAAAGAGGATAATGTAACAGGCAAATTACCTTTCATTGGCATTTGGCAAATGACATTTCTGAGAAGGCACACTTGCGTTCCCTCTCTCTTTAGTTTCTTAGCCTGTTTGCATATTACCAATCAAGCATATTTGTGTTAACAGAATTCTTGTCTCAAAAATGAACTGTTGGTTAATTAACATATGAACGATCTGTTTTTAAGAACAAAACCTACCCACCCTTCGAACTGTTAATGCTTGAGTCTCTAAAAAAAACACAAGTTGTTTGGGTTCAGAAGGGAGCAAATGAAGGTATCTTTTAGCATGGTATTTTTGACATTAAGGTTAAGTTACTAATGCAAGTATGGAAATAAGTTTGGTTGAGGTTCTGCATGTTGTTAGTTCTTGACTGTGATACACAGACAGCAAGAGTTCTCTAAATACCAGTTACAACTGAGAAAACACGTATACTTTGAAATGACAAATCCAGATGCTATCTCAACAGTAGCTGCCAATTACAAACTCCATGGAAGAAGCCTTTTCCTCTGTGTGATGGGAAGTTTGGTTTTTGAATGCTCTGAGAAACTTCAGAAATAATTTTCTGGGTCATTAATATTAACAGAATTGTTTGGACATCAGGGACCCTAAGGCAAAAATTGAGTTGTGTGTCTTCTAATGATCAAAAGCAGGAAACTCAGCTGTCTGGGGAAGAGCTAAATCAGGGTAGTTTTTACTTCAGGAGTTGGTATTATGCCTTGCCCTGGGAGAGGCAGGACCTTGAGCCTGGTCTGCAACAACACCCTTAGGTTCTAGGATTGAAATTAAGTAGCTGGTTTCTGGGCCATTTGACTATGAACTTCACTTTTCTCTCTAAAACCAGCCAGTCAGATTAATATTCCACATGGTGTGGCCTCTAGCAGTGTTGGATACGTTTTTTTATCTAAATAAAAATTGAAACCCATATGATGAATGTTTGATTACGTGCAGTGTGGTTTGTCTTTCAGTTGCAAGTGGTTCAGTGGGATTTTCCTTGAAACAAGGAAAAGCAATTCTTAACTGGGACCACTTCTATTACTAACATTGGTTTCCTATGGCCAGTTATTTTGCTGCTCACGGTGCTCCAAAAATGTTAAGAGAAGATACTTTCTAAAAGCAGCAAGCAAAGGCATGATTTTGGATTTGTGAGATTCTCCAAAGTCTCTGGCAGACCAATGCAAGGTGAAAAAGCAAAGTTGACAAGGTAAGAATCCAAGTGAAAATCCGTTTTTGTTAACCATGTGGCATTCTGGGATATTAAAGGGAATGAGTCTAGACTGTGACGACTGAGGCCAGGATGGGGAAATTCCAGTGCAATGGCTAGCTTTAAAGCCCCTTTCTGAAGCTGAAGAAAGCTTTAGATTCCAAAAACGGTTGAGAATGAGCGTGACTGTAGTCTTCTCTTGAGAGAATATAAGCTTTTTTCCTCTAATACTGAAAATAATATTAGAAGTACTAGATTACTGAACTTCCATAGTTTGAGTGTTGGATATGTCAGGTTACTTTTTCCTTCTGCAGCTGCTTGAACACTTGAATACAGTGAATTTTCCCCATCTCATGTAGTTGAGACTTGCATGTCTATATTGTGCAATTATGCATGGGGTTCCCATCATGACTTGAATGACTGAAGGTAATATAACTTAGGGTAAATATGTGCCAACAAACTAAAAGCTGGTCTTGGATCCTTTCAGACAACTAAAAAATGTATTTTTCCTGTCACTGGGAGAGATTGCTGTCACTGAATATTGAGTTATCTTGCTTTGGGAGCTAGATACATTAATTAGTGAGGCTACTTTAACATTAAGTACAGTTGCTGTAAGAATGTGTTCTGTTGGGGTTTTTTTTTGGTGTTATTGTAGAGATGTGGTGTTCATTTATCTTTGACAGCATTTGTTTCTACAAACTGCAAAACTTTTGTAACTTAATTAGTATTGCTGACCTTCAGCCATGTTATCTTGTTGCAGTATGCTACTGATAAAAGATCATATGTAAATCTGATTCTTACCTGGTCATATCACCAGGTTAGGGATCTTTGAGATCTCCAAGAGCAGAAACTTGAAGACTGTTTAAAAATGTGTAGGAGTTGGCAGTACTGAGGTGCTAGTATTTGCTGTATTCTTTTATGCTAGCTTTGGCTCCCCAAACATCCATCCATGTCTGCAGTTCATCTGCATTAAGCTAGCAGTGTCTTTTAGGAGCTCGTCAGAACAATCACCTAAAATATAGTTTATGCTGTGCTACAGTTTCTCTGAACATCCATGTAGGTATCAGCTTTCGTCTTTAAACTTAAAAAATAGTTGTGATCTTGTGTTTTTGCTCACCTGCTCCATGGAGTAAGCTTATCCATGTATGTACTAAATAAAAATAGAAAGTATCTGTTGAAAACTAGAGTTGGTTTGGCCTTTTTTTTTAAAAAAAAGTAACAAGTTAGTCAGTTGGTCTCTTGTAATTGACATCTTTAATCCAACCGTCAGTCCTTGCTGATCATTAGAAGAAAAGCAGAGTTCAGTGCAAGGACACGTCTTTCTCTTTGAACAAAGTCATGTCAGGCTCTCTTTAGAGCTGTGTGAGAAGTAGGTGCAGTCATTGACAGCAGGTGAAATCGGGGACTATTTAAGGTAGATTTGAAGGAAGGTAACTTATTTGAGGTTTAAGTAAATGTGAGCACCTTCAGAAATTAATATTTCTCCAGCAAGGATGTAATTCTGCTGTTGAGCTTGAAGTAAGAGCGAGGTGAAAAATTCTCTGCTAAGATTACTCTGTAGCGAAGGCCTTCCGGCTTTGCTCTTTTGCACCTGGCAGTGTTTTAGTTACACCTTGTTTCAGTGCCTTGGTGTGGGTGCATGGAAGTTATGAGCTCACCTGGTAGCTGTGGCTGAGCTCAGTAAGTCTGTAAACAGGAAATAGAGGGATAGTCAGGATGCTGTTACAGACAGTGGCTGACACGGGTGTTAAAGCAATAGATAGGTGAGCACTCAGAGAGGTGACTAAGAGTGTTATTACAATTTCTATTCCCACTACGTTTTCTGTTTTGCTTTCCAGTACTAGCTTTCTGGAATTTTCTGTACTTCTGGATTTGTTGGGCCTTTTGACAACCTAGTCATGAACAGGATTCTTCTAATGAGATTGATATGTGGTAGCTTCTCCCCAAGTGCTTCTGCCGCTGCATGTGATGTACACGTGAACAGGATGTGAGTTGTTTTACAGGGTTTCTGTACCAGTAATGCCCTGCCAGCTCTGGGAGAGCTGCGTTGTTAGAACACTGATGCAACTTGTCCACGTGAGAGACTGTCCAGGCTGACTCCTATGGGTAGCCTGGATTTTGCCCCGGGAGTTGTTTTTTTAGCAGTGCCTTGTTCCAGACTGCCCCAGGCCCTGGAGAGAGAGCTGTTGTGACCCATGTGCTGTAGGTTTGTCGCTGCAAGACTGGGACTCAAGGGTCTTGTGTTTGGGCTGTGTTGCTGGCTGACTGAGTGGGCTGCCAGCTGGATGGAGGCTGTGAGATGGAAGCTTAAGATTAATTCCTGTTGAAGGAGGTAGCACATCTAATGTGTATTCAGGGATCAAGTTAGTTGTTAATTAAGACAACTCTCTAATCTTTATGTTATGTAGAGTTTTACTGTAGTAAGTAGATTAAGTAACAGGTAAGCTAGAAAATATTATGCAAGTTTCCAGTGCTTTCAACACTTTGGAGTGTATAGACAAAACAAATTCCTAGGAGGATGCATTTATAGGTGAATTTTGTTTAGGGTGATGACAGGAAAGGAAAATGGTCATTTTGGACTCAAAATTTCTTTTTAGAGAAAATGAGCTAAAGGGTTGAATGTTCAAATGGCATGTAAATCGTGTTTTTTTCTGAGACAAACCTGGTGAGTGTATGCAAATAAATGATCAATCTTACTGATGTAACTTCCTTGTAAGTATGTCAGTACTTCCACATAGATTCCAGTACAGAACGTCTCTACAGAAGATAAAGTTTTTCTAATTTTTTTGGTGTGCTCTTTTATAGACTTCTTTCAAGGTTCAGGCAAGGCTATTTCCGTGTAGAGAGATCTCGAATGTCTGGCAACAGGTTCCCTATTTTGGGGTAAGCCAATAAAGTGATATTCTATAAACATGAGTGGGTAGGATACACGTAATGGAGACTGGGGCTCCGTGATGGAAGACGACAGAATTCACCCCCTAATTTAGGAACGTGAGCTGCTTTAGACCATCATGAGACAGGTCAGTTCTACCCTCCTTGATGGAAGAAAGGCTTGTCTCCTACCAGACTGCTTGCGGTTCCTTAGGATTTCTTAAGTAACTGTTCCTGACATAGGAAGGTCCCATTTTCTAGGGGAATTGGTAGGGAGGTCACTTTTCCCTTGAGACTATAAGATGATTTTTGACTACTTTAATAATTGCATTACATTTGGTTATGTTGTACTTTGAAAGAATCTTGCAGTTGCTTTGGAGAATTCCAGCTTCCTAAGCTGAAAGGTAAACAGCCTTCTGTCTCTGTTCAAGAATGTGCTTTATTCAGGTGTCAGTGCTTCTGGGTATATCCTTTAACTATTAAGATGTATTTTTTCTATGACTTTTGGGGCTGTTCTCTATATAAGAATGCTATGAAGATTTTTAACAGACCTGTGTCTGAACACATTCCTGCCTTTTGATAACTGTAATCTGCTAAAGGAGTTGCCGAGTTTAATGTTTGCTACTGTTAGCAGAGATGTTCCTTTAATAGCATTTATGTGATTTAGGTGAGGTTTGGATGAAAAAGGGTAGAGTTTGATGTTAGATTGAAGAGCTCATGCTTCTGTCCCTGTAACAGACTAGCATTTTGGTCCAAGTGTTATTTTTTCTGATTACTTCAGTACACGGCCTTTTAATGTAGATTGTTGTGGTAGTGTTGTTTATCTGAATGTTGTCCAGCAGTAAAACGCAACTGAATTTTGTCAGGTGCTGGAGGTTCAATGTAGTGCCTTTCAGAAACATTCAGGACAAAAGTGCTAGGGTGAGCTTTTGTTTGGACATGTGAAAACCGATGAGGTAGCTGGCTTTGTCTAGAACTTACTACCCAGTTGTAATCCTCAGGCAGTGTTGGTGGGCATGACTGAGGGTCTTGCTTCTTCTGAATTGCAGTTGTTTGTTTTTTTTTCCTGAATAGAATTCTTACAGATACTTCTTATGCCTTATTTTGAACATGAGAGTACCACAAAGAGATGTGTAGCAGTTATAATAGTGCATACCTGATTAGCCTTACCACTTTATAGCCAAAAAAAGGAGAGAGGAGAAAAAAATATAAACTGCTTGTCTTTTATGGGAGTGGCTTATAAGCATATGAGTAGCCTAAGCAAAGCTGTGCTTTTCCAGTGTGTGTTGATTGAAACTTCAGCAGACACATTGTTCAGGAGTATGGCCAGATGTGCTTTTTTAAAGCCAAGAGACAGGCAGCCAAAGACTTGAGCATTGCTCTTCGCACTAGATTTCTTTCTCCTATTTAATTTCCATTAGGAAACTGCTTTTCAGAAGAGATCTTGCTTAAACTAAACTTGCTAACCATAACATAGAATAGTAGTTATACTTCATATAGAAACAAAGTAGTACTGACAACATCAGACTTAGTTTCTGCATAGATACTGCAGTACAGTTAATGCTTTCATAGCACACACAGAGCTGGGAGTCATCTGTGTTACTTCTGGTAATGGCATCATCTCTAAAGTATCTCTTAGCAAATGAATTTTCTCAGTGGTTTTTATTGTTAGGGAACTCTTGTGGCCCTTGTCTTTCCAAATTTCAGAGGAACAAAATAATAAGTGCCAAACACTATTCCTTTGGGCAATTCTTTGGCGATGTGAACAGACTGAAGTCTTAAATTCACTGTTGGTTTAATGGCTTAGTGTTTTCGAAGTCTGCATGCAAGTAGTTGGGTTTTTTTTGAGAGTTGCTCAGTGGCTTTGATTTGTCTTTATTTGTTTGATATTTGCCTTTAGAGTTGTTTATTATCCAGGTTAAATGTGCTTAGTGCCAGAGGAATGTGTGTAGAGGTGACTGATTCTTTAGTTATCAGTCAAATGCTAACTTGATTGCTTTGGTTCACAAGTGAATTTTTCATAGTTGTGCACTTTAAAGCTATTTAAACACTAAGACTGTAGGTTACATGGTGATACAGGCAGTGAGTTTGTTTTAATACAGCTAAATGGGTACACAGATACATTGGTTTATTCAGATGTCATAGAAGACTTTTTGAAACTTCTTTTTTTTGCATTATCTTTTGGTTTTAATCTCCTAGTATACTTAAGTAACATTTCTCTTTAAAGGAGCCAAATGTCTGTGAGGAAGCGGCTGTACCAAAAAAGGAATGCTACGTTAGTTGCTGAGCACAGCTGAAAAACTGAAATAGCTAGGTGTACAACTGGCAGTGAAACGAAACTGGTAAGCAGGATTATCCGTATATCTACGAGTAAAACAAAGAAAATGACATCACGCTCAGCTGAAATCCATTTCTATCTGTGGAAACTGGCTTTATTTTTGTGCACTCCATTAGTGCAGTTTGCTGTTACCCATCATGCAATGCAAACTCACTTTTAAAAAGAACACTTAAGATATTAAATTTGAAAAGCCTTGGAATAACTGGGCACATCTCTTATGTTGTACAGTTACTATAGAAATACCAGAGGGATGTGCTTGTAATGCAGTAGGTGTTGCGAATAACTTGGAGATGTAGGGGGTATCAATGCAAACAGCAAAACTACTAGACAGCCACAACAGCCGAGGATTTTCTATGACAATGGTACTGATTGTGCCGGGGCTCCCTGCTGCTCCGGTTCTACATGTTTCTGTTTTGGTCAGCTGAAGTGATCTCTCTTTTGCCTGTATACTGATCTATCATGTATAGATGGAGGATGAAGGTGGATTTGCTGACCTTCAACTATGCTCACTGGTGGCAGGTTGGTTTTTCTACTGTTAAACTGCCTGGTAGCTTTAAGTAAGGTTAGATGACTTTGCCTGTGTGAAGAAGGTAGTGATGTCTTTAGGGATGGGAAGGGAGAAAATCCAACTAAAGAGCCTCAAGGGTTGAAATTAGGACAGGGAGGATTCATTCACCACTTGTGGTCTTGGGCAAAAAACAGAGTAGACTTAGGGAGAAAACTTAATATCCCACCACCCGTTGTTGACTAGATAAGAGTATGGTAGTGAGAAGAATACATAAATACAACCTGATCTTAAATACACTTTCCCTCCCACTGCTCCTTTCTTCAAGGCTGCTTCCTCACTGCCATGGGTGCAGGTTGGGGCAGGGGGTGAGGGATGTGGTCTATCTGGCCATTACTCATTGCACATGGCAATCCTTCCTCCTCAGGGAAAAAAGAGCTCCTTGCAGTCTTCCCCTGCTGCCACGTGGTGTCCATCTCATGGGAGGCAACTCCCTCCATGTGAGTTCTTCCCACCAGTGTGGGGTTGACCTCGGAGTCGTGGGTTGCTTTGGGTGTGTCCTTCACTCTTGTGTGATCTTTCTCCCTCCGGCATGGGTCCTCCACGTGCTGCTGCATCTTGGACGTTTCACCGCTGTGGGTCTCCTCAGTTTGCAGGCAATCATCTCCCTGCCATGTCACTCACCACCAGACTCATTCCAGGGAAACACTCTGCTTTGGGGCCCTCCCACCCTTTCCTCACCTACCATTCGTTTGCTTTCCTCTTACCTCCCCCTCTTCCAAACAGAAAAAGAAAAAAATTTTCCCAACAGAAAAGGTGGGACACCAAGGCACAGATAAGAGAGAGACAAAGAGAGTGCCCAGCAGGTTTCCTGGCTTAAATACAGTGATTGAAGAGATGCTGACTGGCCTAGCCTTGGTCAGAGGTGGGTCTGACTTTTACCTGCAGCTGGAGGATGCTCTGGAAGTTTTACAAGGAGCCATCCCCCACAACCCTCCACTGCTACCAAGAACCAGACTCAAACCCATGGCATAGAATCATGACTGGTTTGGGTTGGAAGGAACCTTAAAGATAATCTAGTTCCAAACCCCCTGCCATGGACAGGGAGACCTTCCACTAGACCAGGTTGCTCAGATGCTCATCTGCCCTGACCTTGAATACTTCCAGGGATGGGGCTTCTGCAGCTTCTCTCGGCAACCTGCTCCAGTACCTCAGCATTCTCACAATAAAGAATTTCTTCCTAATATCTAATCTAAATCTACCTTCTTCCAGTCTGAAACTGTTACTTTTTGTCGTATCACTGCAACCCCTGCTGAAGAGTACCTCGCTGTCATTCCTGTAGCCCCCTTCAGGTACTGGCAGGCCACTACAAGGTCTCCCCAGAACCTTCTGTTCTCCAAGCCGAACAGACCCAGCTCTCCCAGCCTGCCCTCATATGGGAAGTAACTCAGCCCCCTGATCATCTTTGTGGCCTCCTCTGGACTTGCTCCAATGGGTCCATATCCTTCTTGTGTTGGGGGCTCCAGAGCTGGACACAGCACTCGAGGTGGGATCTTGTGAGAGCAGAGCAGAGGGGCGGAATCACCTCCCTTGGCCTGCTGGCCATGCTGGTTTTAAGGCAGCCCAGGATGCAGTTGGCCTTCCGGGCTGTGAGTGCACATAGCTGGCTCATACTGAGTTTTTCATCTACCAACACCACGAGTCCTAACCCTCAGGGCTGCTTTCAGTCCACTCATTGCCCAGCCCATATTTGTGCTTGGCGTTGCCCCAACCTGGGTGCGGGATCTTGCACATGACACATCCAGACAGCAGCGTTACGTCACAGTTATGACTGCCAAGTCAGTCAAGAGTGACAGTTGTCATAAACATCTGGTTCTGACTGGGTATGACTAAAACTCTGCTCTAGGAGGCTCATTAAGCGTTGGAACAGGTTGCTCAGAGGGGATATGTAATCTTTCTTTGGAAACCTCCAAGACCTGCCTGGCTGAAGCCCTAAGTAGGCTGGTCCAAATCTGATGTCGGCTTTGGTTTGAGCAGGAGATTGGACTAGATGACTTCACAAAGCCCTTTCAGACATGAAGGGTTCTGCAATTATGCTTCCATAATTTTATCCTTCCTTCTCCCGTGCGGCATTTATAGCTTAACATTAGTACCTCTGCCGGTATCCCTCTGCCCCTTCCTTGCATGGGTTATGATGTTTGTCTTACCATAAACAGATGGTTACTCCATCTTCAGTGCATCTGTGATGTTGAAGAAAGCATCCCACCTTTGCTGTTAACAATTCTATTTTTTTTTCCACTCATTTACTATGTGTTAACTGTTGGAGATGACTTCTCTAAATTGTCTTCTTACCAAGCAGAAGACTTCAGCCTATGTATCCGAGTAGTGTTTGGAAGATGGTGTATATTAAACTGATTGACTTCATTCTTAGGTTGATGTCTTATACCAGGAAAGTTCTGTGGTAGTCTTTGCAAATGATATCTTGTAGAATATGAAGTCTCTTGGAGTAATTGCTTATAAAAAATGTAAATTGGGCTACTAGTTCTTAGAATTCTTTTCTAACAGTAAAGTAAAGCTTGTTCACGTCATACAGCGGTCTTCTGCAGTATCTCTGTAGGTAGAACCGTTTATTTAAAGCTACCTGACACAACTGTAAACCCTTAAGTGTTAGTTGGTTATTTACTTTGGAAAACTTCATCCATCTGAGTTCTTATCTTTCATGCCAGATCTGGCCCAGGTAGACTTTTCTTAAAAGAAAAAACACATGATGCATCTTCCTTCACTTACCTATAAGAAGTTAAATTACTTAAGAGTTCTGGACTTTCTTACAAGATCTCTGGATATGCCTACAAGTGTGATTTTTTTTTTTTTCTAATTTTTTTTTCCCCCTACATAATTATTGTGAGCAAGTTGTAGGTCATGCTTCAGAGATGTAGCCAGACTTTTCTGTAATTGCTGATTTAGGTCGGCTGGAACTAAGAACAGGCAGTTGCTTGAGTTAAAAATGTAACAAGCTGGTGAAATCAAGTATGGAGAGATTACATTTGTCAAGGAGATGATGACTACTGCTGTTCAGTTTCTCATGAAGAACTGTTCTAGTCTGTGACCAAGTCTCTTACTTGTAACCAAGTTGTGTTAGAGCAGATTTTTTTTCTGATCCTGCTCTCAGCCTGGATAGCTTGCTATCCTCTCACCCTGCTCTGTACCTTACTTTTGGTGGATTTTAGCAGAAATTGTGTATCTGAGTAAAACTGGATTAACTCCCACTTGTCTCTGTTACCATGTGTTGCTGTTACAGAGTTAGGACAAGGAGATAGAATTATGTAACTCACCTTGTCGTCTTAAAATTGCTTTTGAAGAATCTGTTGGTTAATCTGATAAAGGTGGATGATTCTGATTACCTACTAATAGTTGATAGAGACTCTTTTCAGTGTGGTAGCACTGTCAATGCAGAAACAGTCTTTTGGTACGGGCGGACTGCAGGACTGGTTTTACTTGTAGCTGAACCAGACGAGCTACTAGTTTTACATTATCTGTTAGAGTCAGTCTTAGGAAATCGTTTGTTGTCTTCAGGGCGTACAGCCTTTTCCATTCATGTTGCTTTATTTCCGTGTATTGCTAAACTTCCTCCAAGCAACCTATAACATTGTGATTTTATTTTTTCCAAGCTAGAGAACAGATTTTTTTTTTATTATTAAGTTGACTGAATTGCTCTAATGATGCGTCATCAGTGTTTTGTCATATGCCGTGTTAACAGATTCTGAAAGCTCTTTTTATTTTCCAATAGGCTGGTGTTTGGAATGCTGTATCCTGCATATTACTCATACAAAGCTGTGAAGACAAAAAATGTGAAGGAATATGTAAGTTGCATAATTGCTTAATTAATTAAATGCCGCTGCTGACATACAACCATGAAATTTGCATTATGCAGTGCAAGTAATCAGATGAAAGCTTGATTCTACTATCTCAGTATTAGATACGACTCCTATGTGAATCTAGTGGTAATCCTGTGGTTTTGTTTGGAGAGCTAAAGTTAAGGTTTCTCAGACTTGACAGACTTGGCAGAAATGTGTCCAACGCTATGGTATGTATGGATATTTTTAGGGTGATTTCTTTTTCTAACATAAACCTTAGTGTTAACTGCATTTCAGTGAATTCCCACTTTTGGGCAGGGGATAGAAGAAAGGTTTCCTAATTCTGCCAGTGCCTGTAGTATAAACAATGACAAATGGATTCTCGGTGACCACTTGAACAGCAGTTTAATTGTCACTGTATGGAGCTCAACGAGGGATTCAAAATCTGCCTGAGAAAAGGGTAGCTCTGGTTAATTTATTTTTCCTCAAAGAGGAGGAAAAAATGTAAGAGGGAAGGAAAAGATTTGGTTAAGGTGGAGGAAAGAAGCAGAACAGACTGAAAAGTAAGATGGAGAAAAGCATGATTACTGCAGTTTAAGCTGTAAAATTTTTTTTACTTCTTGGTGTGAGCAATGATGATTGCTACAAGCATGCTACCCAGTTACAGTCACAGAGTTACTTCCCTGTTTTAAGAGGCAGCCTAACCTGATTTTTGGCTGAACCTTGTTCTTAACTTGGCTTTCTGACTCAGGATAGGGTCAGTGCCATCAGTTACTTGAACTCGTCAGCCCTAACTGTGACATAATGCTGCTGGCTGGATGTGTGATGTTTCTGTGTTGTACTTGGTTGTAGCAGTAAAATGCAGTAGCTCTTTTTTCTCCCCTTGCATGTCTTAGATTTGGTATGATCACTCCATCAAGGCTTCAAAGTGGACATCATATTCATACTTATTCCGGTTTCTGTGTACAACCCAGTTAGAGCTTATTTGTGCACAAAGAGCTGGTACCTGCCATAGCCAAGCTTCTGGAAGAAAAAGTCATCAAAAAGAATTTTCTCTGTCTCAGGCTTACTTTACCCTGCCAGGAAAGTGTATTATGCAAAGAATTTGTCATCTGCTTTTCCTCCCTGTTCCGTTACAAGTGGTCCACAGGCTAAGTAGAGGATAGCAGTTTTAAACTCTAACACAAGAAATCACTTTCACTTAAGAGGTTACCATTGCCTCTTGCAATATGTTTTCTAGAAAAAGAAAAGTAGTGTTTGTAGGATGCTGAGATTTTTACTTTCATCTCAGTTGTCCACTTAGCTATGACTTAACTGTCTTTCCTGGACATCTTTTATAAAAGCTGCCTGTCATTTACACGAGATCTTCAGTAGAGCCTGGAACCATATTTCTTGAACTGTGAGTTTTCATTTAGTGTGAAGACACTCCAGTCACACATGGTCTTTGAACTTGCAGTTGCATACAAAAATGTTCACAGGGCTGGAATGAGTGAGACTCATCATAGTAACTTTTGCATGGACAAGGAATGACATGGATTCATGAGTGAATTACCACTCCATTGCTGGTCGGTTTAGTGTTCACATAGATCTTAGGGAGGATCTGTGGCTTTCATCCTCCCAGCTGGATCATTTTCTTTTGTGGAGAGGGTGTGGGTTTAACTGTAGCCTTCCAAATGGCACACCTCTGCTGCCATATTGTGGCCCCAGGGTTACCTGTGGCTCAGAAGCTATCTGTTTGTGTTTGCTGGATTGCAAGAGCTTGCTAATGAATCCTTTTGCTAGTGAATCCTTTTTTTTTTTTTTTTTATTTAGCCACTGCTTTCACCAGTAAAAAAACAAACAGGCAAAACATACAGACATGGACTTGCTGTCTAGGTCATGATGCAGCAAATTGTTCAAAGATTATTTCTGGAAAAAAAAACAGGTGTTGCTGCTGGTTTTGGCAATTTAAAAGGCTTCGGACTTTAGTTCTAGAAATTAGGATATGTGCCTTTCAGGAGATTTGTTCTTGTAATTAACCTGATTTAATTGAGTTGACTAAGATCTTTGAGGAGTTTTTTTACTGTGCTACACCAAAGTGCTTGTAATAAGCATCTGAAAAGTAGTTTAAGAGTCTGAACGAGGAGTATTCCCATGTCCTGGCTTCAAAATGCTGACTTGAAAGGATGTACTTCAGTCAAAGCAAACAAAGATGAACTTAACACGTGAATGATAGAAAAAAGCTCAACAAAAGAAATCTGTAATCACAATTTTAACATAAAAAGCAAAACTCAAAACTTCTGTAACTTCAAGAGTTAAGTAGATCGTAGTCTTCTGGGCAGCGTCAAATATGACCTCCCGCTTTTCCCGGTTGTGCCTGCCGTGAAAGGCACTGTAAGTCACTTGGGTTTGTTTGTTAAGGATACTTTTGGCACCTAATACATTGGTTGTACTAGAATAAGATTTCACTTGCATTTTTGAGAATCTTTATCCAGACCTTAGCAGGACTCCTGGCAGATCTCCTGTGCCCTTCTGCAGAGCATATCGTACTGTTCCCAGCAGCCCAAGAAAAATTCCACTTGTACTGTTGTTCCTGATTGGATGGATAGATATTTATTACAGAATGAAGAGCCTGGATAAAACATACCGAGGGATAAAAAGGCAGTCTTGCATGGCATCTTAAAGATTGCACTGAATCATGCCTAGGTTGATGGAGCAGGGGTCGATGTTAATTTTATTTTTATTCAGGTGTTGAGTCTGGTTCATGAAAGGGTCACCAGTCTAAATGTCACATGGGCTGTCAGTGGTGACTTCAGCTGTTTGTCTGGGTTTATTCAAGCTTGAAATATCTAAATCCTCTGAGAGATTGAAGTGAAAAATGTCATCACATGATTGAGTTTCTTTTCGAATCAAAAGGCAGAAAAGCATTTAAGATAAAGGGGTCTCAAGTTGTGACAAATGAAATGGTTTTAAAGCATAATCCACAGCTATGAAATAGGCAGCAGCACAGCATTAGGTTTTGAGTACATAATTTAAGTCCACTTCAAAAAAAGATGGCTTTAAAAGTGAAGATTAAATCTGAGCCACGTCCTCTGTAGTAAAGCATATATGTTCCTCCATTTGAAAGAGGGTACCATGAATTTAGGACTCCAACTAGTGTCTAGTAAATGTGGTGTTTAATGCTTTGTGGGTTTACAAGACGAGTTTGTATATCACAAATGAAATGAGGTTACCACATCTGTTTGCAGTTGATGCTTTTCTTCTCTTTCCTTTATGTTAAACTGTTTTATTTTTTTCTAGCGCAGATAGTGTTGGAATTTAAAGAATGTGTGGGTGTTCAGTTAGTATGAGTAACCAACCAGTGGTGGCTTGCCCTGACCTCTTTTGGAAATACATTGCGTTTGGCCACTGATATCTTAGAGAAGACGAATGTCTGGAACTACCTCTATAAAATTTATTCTGGAAGATGTAATTAGTTTAGACAACCAAATTTGAGCAAATGTTCAAGAAAAATGGGCAATTTAGTTAACTATTAGAAAACAGACCTAAACCTTGTGTTTTAAGAGCATTGTCTGATTACAACATGATGTATGGAGTAAATCTTAAAAACATGAAAGTGTATAGATGTAAACCATGTAAGCATTAGAATGCTTACATGTGAGCTTTTTATTAACAGGAGTTTTGTGGTTCTTGGCATACAGATAGAACGGAATTTCATGACAATGCTTTTTTCCTGCTTTGCCCCATTGTTAACACCATGGTGCTAAGCACACATATATAACTTGGGTGCACAGTGTAACTGAATGGTGCATGTTGTGAAAGGAGCACAAGGGCTGCCTGATGCAGGCTTGTGTGTGTGGTACAAACCTATGGGTGAGTGGAGGTGGGAGAAAATATCCTTTAATGCAATGCTGTAGTGGGAATTGCACTGCATACTTACGATAATCTGCTGACTCTTTGCAGGTTTTTTTTTTTTTTTTTCTTATCACTAAAGCTTTCTAGAGGCAGAATCCAATCTATGAAGCCAGGCTAGGTAAGGTTGTCACTCTGACCCAACCATTTCACTTAGCTTGTTGCAGCTGCCGTCATTTCTACATAAGAACAGAAAACCTTTTGGACCTTCATATATTTTCACTTGAAACCCAGTTGATGCAGACTGAGATGCTGTTGAATGTCTTGCTTCGAAAGCTCTGAACTGATTGTACACTGTATTCTGTGTGCAGGTGAAATCAAAATTCTTACTGAAGATGATGTTTTCATTTTCAGGTTCGCTGGATGATGTATTGGATTGTGTTTGCTCTTTATACTGTTACTGAAACAATAACTGACCTAACAGTCTCTTGGTAAGAGCCTGCTTTCTATGAAGTCCAGATGAAACTCTATTTGTTTCTGATGTTCTTTGATCTATAATGATTGAATTCTGATAAAGAAATTGTGCCTGTAGATAGCCCCTTTTTTTTCAGGAAAAGATTTCAGTGTCTATGAAGAGTAATGTTTGTTTTCAAGTACACTGTAACTTGAAGTAGGGACTAGAAAACTTCCACTTTAGCCATAGAAAATAATAAGGGAGTGACACCCTTAAAAAGATGGGCTATAACTTATCTCTGCAGGAATTTATAATGCAAAGCACATACATGGACTGTTTCCATTTCTTAAGTGACACAGTATAGTCAATTAAAAAAATAAATCCATATGTCTATATATAACTTGTATGTGAAAAATCCTATACGCTAATATGTAATTGTTTTTTATATGATATCTTCGTGATGATTAATTACTGTATTTTCTTACTGCAGTTGATTTCATGCAACCTTTAAATTGTTTGTAGGTTTCCACTGTACTATGAACTGAAGATAGCATTTGTTATTTGGCTCCTTTCCCCCTATACTAGAGGAGCAAGTTTAATCTACAGAAAATTTCTCCACCCACTTCTTTCTTCTAAAGAAAGGGTAAGAAATAACTTTTCATATTTTTAATGCCTAATATGGAAGTATCATATGCTGAAATGCTAACTGTTGCTAGATACATGATAAAAGCGGATCAGTTTGTTACTGGTTTGCCAGGCAACGTGAACTTGGACTGGCAGAGGCAAGTGCGTAGGACTGTCCATGTATATGTGTGTGTGTGTGTATATATATATGCTTCTGTTTAACTTGCATGAGCAGACAATGTACTGCTTGGTACTGACATGAGAGCTTGTTTTTCTCTGCTCTACTTAGTGCACTTTGGGGGGCCCAGTTGAGTGGAAGTGATACAGGTTGATGTTCTACTCATGCGCACTACTCTCTGTGCAGAAGCGTGAGTGCAGTTTAGTACTAGCTCTTCACGTTACCACTTTTTCTAGCATAACATCATAATAAAATGAATGACAGGAGGAATGATATCAGTGACGTTTTGGTGTGCAGACTGACAGGGTAAGAGGAGAGACTTTCTACTGAGGTTTAAGTCTGCAACAGAAGGTACCCAAACAGAATAATAGCTAAAGGATTTTTAGCTTTAGTCAAGGTATGACAGGGCCGCAGATCTGCTTAGCTCTTTTTCAGTATCCAGTTTGGATGTGTGGAAAGAGTCAGTAGCAAAGATGTGAAGTCTACCATGGAAAAACCTCACAGTACAGAAAATACCATTCATAAAGGTCAGTGCTGGACTTGCCTTTATTAGGCAAAACGGGTA
The DNA here is from genome assembly GCA_020746105.1 of Trogon surrucura. Lineage (NCBI taxonomy): Eukaryota > Metazoa > Chordata > Aves > Trogoniformes > Trogonidae > Trogon > Trogon surrucura. The sequence continues at coordinate 34,069,557 of CM036621.1, forward strand.
GCTGACATGATTGCCATTGATAGGAACAGTAAGGCCATCTTGACCTGAAGGTTGAACTATAAACCATTTGCAACTTCATAAGCTTGCAGGGGTTTCTGCCCGTAGTGTGCTACCTGTTGTGAAGTACCTTGAAGCCTTCATCTCCAACTGCAGACACTTAGCACAGCTGGGGATTAATGTCATGAGTGTGTTGTCCTTGGTACTTAACTATGTCAAAGCTCTGGCTTCAGAAGTTCTTTATGAGCCTACTCTACCTTTCTGGGGAGCTCTTGGATTTCATCTGAAGTGTGTTTTCTTGAACAACTTCTGTCTGATAAGTTAAGCTTACTCTCTGTGAGGAGCTTGCTATGTGGCTGCAATGTTTCTGAGCTGGACAACAGTGGTGTATTGTGTCTTCTTGTTTGACCAGACATAATCCTTTTTAAAATGAGATAGTGTGAATGAAACATCAGTATACAAAGGGAAGAGCAATTGTCTCTTCAAATATTTTCCTAAGGATTTCTTCTATCTTCCTTTATTGATGGAAAAATAATACTGCGGGGTGATGTGACTCTCTTGTACAGAACCCTTTAAAATTTCAGTATGTTTTGCTTTTAGGAGATTGATGAGTACATTGTACAAGCCAAAGAAAGAGGCTATGAGACCATGGTGAATTTTGGAAGGCAAGGATTGAATTTGGCGGCAACTGCTGCAGTGACAGCAGCTGTAAAGGTAACTTCCTGCTTGCTTTGATTGCTTTTGTCCTAGCTATAGAACAACATAATTGTACTGAGGATTTGCCATTCCTAAATAGAAAGATGAATTCTGAAAATTCATTTAAAACCTGGTATACAATTTAAGGGTTGCAACCCTCTAGTCCTCCTCATCTACTATGTTTGTTTGTTTACGATGGCTTGTAGTTATTTCTTGGATCATGGGCATCGGTTTACTGTAATTCAAAAGATACCTAAGCTTTTGATAAAGATGACCATTGTTTCTTTTCTGTCTCTGTTGTGCTTTCTTGTTGGTAAACAAACTATTTAAAGGATTTCTGGCTTTTCTGCTGTTTTTCTCCAATCAACTTGAGGTAACTTTGTGTATGAAGTAAGGCATGAAAGATTACTACCATGGATAAAAGTTATCTTGACACAATAACTTGTTTGCGACTTGTTGATTGAATTATTAATACACTAAGCGTAAGCTTGTATATTCCTGTTTAGCATACTCTTGCTTTGTCACGTAATTCCATTAAATCATGAAGTAACCTGTGGTTGTTCCTGAATTATGTTCTTGCAAAACTCATAACCTTCAGTTGAATTTCAGAGGGTTCTAGGTCTAGGAAAACAAAATACAAGCTTCTAAGTAAGAGTCTAAGCAACTTGTGGCCTACCAGAAGGAGCATAACTTTAGGCAATGTGTATACTACCTTATAGTCGTTTAAACCAAACACGAAGTACAAAAAGGTGTGTATGTCCTAGTTAAATGATAATTTTAACGTGATCAGGATTAATTTCTTTCTGGGAGTAAATGAAACTGCTGTGTTCATAGTAACAGGACTGAAAACATGAATGCTGTTAGTAGATATTAGAAAGTGATGTAGAGATCTCTGGCTGTCAAAGTTAGTAGGTACAGCTAGCATTTAACTTAAATTTCTCTGCTTGTATGTGAACTTCTTGCTTTATGAATTAAAGATATTTCTAGAACCTACATTTTCAAATGCTTTCTCAAAAAGGTTTGTGAAAATAGTCATGCGTATCTTCTTTGTTTACTTTATCTCTTTTTAAAGATGTGGGTGGTGTAAAAAAATACCGCTTTTAAGTTTAAAATATGGATATGATGAGCCTATAATACTGAGAATGTGATTCAATTTGTTTGCTGGTTCTTTTTGTTATTAAAATTCTTAGTATTGCCTTGAGGCATGAAATAATTAAGAATGAAGTAGAATACACCTCTAAAGGAATGAAAGTATCCAGAGTGGAAATAGGTTATTTAAAAAGCACCCCAAAATTGCAACAAGCAAAACCTCAAAGTACTCTACTGGGGAAAAAGTTTAAGAACTATGCTAAATGTTAAAATGCAAATTCTTTGACAAACGGCAAATCTCAATTTATTGCAATGTGCCCCTGGAATCGTACTTACACTCTGCGTGTTTTCTTTGTATCTGCCTGTCTGACCAAGGTTGGATATGTCCATGTTAATCCTTATGGTGTTACAGAAGCATTGTAAACTAAATAACACAAATATCTCCTCCCACTTTCTTCTGATACAATGAATAACGTTTTCCTGACTGTTTAGATTTCACTGCTATTCAGCTGTGACTGACAAGATGCCTGCTCTGTTTGTTAAGCATGCTTAAGGATATTTGTACAGAATTAGTTCAGTACAGATGAGATGCTTGGGCAAAACAACCACCACAATACCAAAGACCTAAAATAGACATTATTTTTAAACAGTATCATAGAGGAGACTCTCTCTGAAAGTTTTTTATTTTAGCATGTTAAACCTCTCTTGAGTTTATCGTTCCAGAAAGCTAAGCATGACTACTCCATGCAGACAGTGCATGTGTTCTTGATTTTGTGCCCTGTTTTTTCAAGAGTTGTCTGCTGCCTCCAGCAGGTGGAGAGATTAGTCCTTCAGCGTGAGCTGGTGGAGCGTGCTATAGGATTTCACAAATGGAATCCTGTTAGTGGGATCAGTTTTGATGGGAAGGAGACACACTTTCATCTTTTTTTTTTTTTTTTAAAGAAGCATGCATATTTATTCTGACATATCAGATCTCAAATTAGGAGCTGAGAATGTGGGAGGTTAGAAGAGGAGGTCCAGAGAAAGCGTCTGTTCACTCAAGTGTCCAAGCAAAAGATGCTGTGATGTCTGCTTATGCTGGCCTTGAGAGGGTGGTAAAATTGCTTGGTAATTCTCTGGAATATTTGCAAGATAAGTGTGGAAAAGAGTGGTTTTCTCCAAGGGCTGTGAAAGGAATAGGGGGTTAGTGTTAAAAAGCTAGTTGGCTCTGTAGGGGAGGCTGGAGTGGCCAACCAGCCAGGTCAGTCTCCTGAAATTTGACATTAATTTAAACCTGCTCTGCTGTACTTTAGTTGCAATATAATTGGCAGGAGTCATGACTTATGGCTTACATTCCTATTCTGGTATTTTTATCTGGTACTAGTTAGCCACTGTTCAAATAAAATCAAATAAAAACCTGCTAAATGGAATCTATTAGCAAAATATATTGTCTTGCTCAAATTCACGTGACAGAAAACAAATCTTTGTAAACTCCTGGTTTTGGGAGCCTTAGAGTTGAAATATGGTCTAGACTGGCTGTTGTAGTTTACTAGTAAAAATTTTCTTTGGGATATAAAAGAATCAGCAACAAGATGCCCTTAATGATAGGAAGGTCGTTGGAGCTCTTTCAGTTCTATAATACATGGATTTGTGCTGTGAAATGCACTGTCTTTCTTTCTGAGGTCACACATGCAGTGTTCATTTGAGAAGTATTACTTGGTGGTAAAAATACGTTTCTGAAGCCTGTGTTTGTGCATGTCTTTTGGTTATCCCCAAATCTGCTGTCTGTATGCTAGTTGAATATTATTCTAGTGGCCTTGCTCAGACTTACCTCCTTCCTCTGCCATGCCCTGAGGGGGAAGAAGGGGATCTGGCCGCCAGCTGTGGCATGCAGCCAGTGTCACTGTGAGCAGCTCTCTCGCCAGCAGTATTGCTTTCATCCCTCCTCCCCGCGGGGACTGCCTGGCACGCTGCAGAGGTCATTCACGGGACAGCAGTCCCTCTCCAGGTTGAGAGGGAACAGAACAGAATCGTTCCCTGTCAGCCCACATCGGGTCAGGGAGAGAACAGCTGGGAATGTGGGTGCTCTGCGGCCACACAGCTCCAAGCAGCTCTGTGAACGCAGAGTCCATTGAGATCTTGTCCAATGAAGGCAAGCAGCTTTATTCAGCGATGCCGACCGCTGAGGGAGGCGTGCAAGTCCAATTTAAACAAAAAAAAAAACCTCCTCGATGCAGATACACTGTGTGGTGTTTGTTTACAGCAGCTTCCATGGGTTAAGTGTATAGACTATAAAATACATGCTCGATAACAGAATAGAGAACGGCATTTCATGTATGAGGGTCAGCTGATGAAATGGCATACTCAGAGCGCTTGCTAGAGTTTGAGTAGTCTCAGAAGTCCCTTAAGTAGGCTATATTTATCAAAACCTGGATTTAGAAACCTATTACGGCTTTAATCAGTGTTTTCACATTGGTCACTGGTAATGAATGTGGTCTCTGAAAAGCATTTGATACGTTTTAGAAACTACAGTTGGAAAAAAGAGCAAACTCATTCTTCAAGTCTTGCACTTCAAAGCAACACAGAATTCACAGTTCATCTCTCTTCAACATTTAGACAGAAATTTGAGCACTGAAGTTGTTCTGTGCTTTTCTACCTGCATTGTTCTTGTAAACGTGTGTGTCTCGGTCTTCCATAGTGTAATTTTTAGTTGGCAGCCTCTGTGCTGGATCCAGCCCGGGCATGGCTGGGGAGAGGGCATGGCTGCTGCCATACCCATGGCATGGGTGTCGAAGCAAGAGATCGCCCCTTCAGCTCCGCCTGTAAGTGGATTGCAGGCAAGCTTCTTTCTTCCAAGCTGTGACTAGTAACTCTCTGAACTTTCAAACATGATATCAAAGCTCATAATTAATCAGTATTCTAAATGTGAATATTACTCTCATATTTCCTGCAGTAGGAGGGTATCTAATCTCACATCTCCTGCAGTAGGAGAGTATTTAATACTTTTCAGACAGACTTTCTGAACTGGTAGTGATTTAGATCCTCATGGAATGCTTTGTTTCGGCAGAAAGCAATTGTCTGCTGCTTTTGGGCGTGAAGGAGTGAAAAAATCTTCCTCAATCTTGGTGCTGTATGAGCACAGTGGTGTGGATTGGTTTGTTTTATAATTGAAAAAAACCCACACCCACACAAAAAAACCTTTGAGATTTGTCCTCCAATTAATCTGTGCGGTGGTGTGAACTAGAAAACAGTCTTGATTTGCCTAGGTTGGATCTTCCTTGGAGAGCAATAGAGGCTGCATTCAGGGAGGAGGCTGGGGGGACTGTAGGGAGTGCCTGCATGGGATTAGTATGACCATGGCTGTGCAGTGCAGCAGTGGTTGTGTGGCCCTCGTCCTGCTGTGACTCTCAGGCATGTGTGCTTCATCTCTTATTTGTGTATGTAACTATTCAAACTTCTTAATATTTGCTGTGCAAAATTTTCCATCTTGGTAAGTCATTTTGGAATGAAGGGACTGTTGTATGAACTCCACAGGAGCTCCAGCCTCGTCAAGCACGCAGTTTGGTTAAGGGCATAGTATTATTTTATGGCACATAGTTGACTTTTTTCCTTCTTTGAAAAACAAAGTTCTTTATCAAAAAAACTGCATTGAAAAATGAATGTTCCCAGCTTGGGTCTAGTCCTGTATGTCTACAGTGGAATAGAAAATACAGGCTTGTAATGTGAATTCTTCTTAGCATGTTAGTTATTATAATCTTGATTACATTATCTTGGTATAATTTCCAAATGTCTCTTTGTAGTATATCACATGGTGAATGAACTCATTATAGAACTGTTACACAAGCCTGTCTTTCTATGCTTTTGCTTCTGGCCAAATCCAGCTTCTGTCACTATTTCATAGGAGATTATGTCCACACTTACTGAGTGGAGTTGTGATAAATAATAAATAAGCCATTTTAAGGAATAAAACTAACTTCAGAATTTCTGCAGTAGTTTGTACACAGACTGTACAGTGTCCATAGTGCATTTTAACTCAAGGGCAAGCTGTAGTTGTATTCCTGAGAACTGTAAGTCATCCTGCATGTAGGTAGGAACAACTAGGAAAGTAAAGGCTTCTACTTGTCCCGTAAGAAACCCTTTCTTCATTATCGTTCAGCAACAATGTATGAAGGGTGGGGTAAGAATAAAAATGTGTTCTTGCCTGCGTAGCACATTTTCTGAGTTTCGCAGCCACTTCACCCCCCACCCTTTGGTAGCCTTGCAAGCCTAAGGGGTATCACTCTACTGTCTCTTCACTTTACATTGCTATTTTTAACAGGGATTAATTTAGTGTGCTTGTCTACCATCTGCAAACAGTTGTTGCTGTGAGAGTGAGAACAAATGGCAATGGCCAGTGATGCAAGAACTGTCTTTTGCTAGTGCTGGCGCAGAGAAGGTTATGTGAAATTGTACCCAGATTTCTGCTAGCTAATATAATGCTTGAATGAGGAATTTTACTCAAATTCATTTGTAAGAATGAAATAAAAAAATCTTGCTTGAAGTGGGATTCATGCACAGGTTTGTCAGTCTTCCTTTGAAACAGTTATTTTCGCGTTCTATGCCAGAGAGGGAAGAATTAAATATTATTTTAACATGACATTGAATAGTTTGCTTGTTCTTTTAGCTTTTTATACAGCAGATTAATCTTCAGTGCTCTGGTAATAACATCATCTGATGTAAGATGAAAGAATTGCTTGACGACCCTTCTTTCCAAAGGGGAACTTCCGATATGTCCCATGTAGAAAAGATGTAAAGACAATCAGAGAAGGAATACAAATATTCAAATGTGATCAACTGTGCTTTTATGTAGCGTTGGATTTGGGTTGATATTATGTCAGTAGAGCTACGTTAGTAAGAGAATCTGCTGGCCTGTAGTCCGGCCAGGACTTCTTTGGTTTGTGGTTTCAAGTTTCTGTCAGCTAGAGCTTTTGAAATGCTGCCAGTTTCTCAGTTACTGGAGTTAGTGTTACAGAGTATATTTTTAACACTTTTTTTTCCTTTCTTATGCATATTCAAATTTGTGAAGGGTAAAATATGAAATAAAGGAAATCTTTGTTTATCTTCATGCTTTTTAAAATGGAAGTGTTAAACCCACTGTCACGCTGCGTAGCACTGCTAGAGAAATAACCATGTTTGAAGTCAATTGAGCATTTCTGATGTGTTGGGTTTTTTTGGGTTTTTTTGTTTCTTTCCAACACTTCCCCTTACCCAAAAATCCTTTATTTGCTCAGATTAAAAGAGTGAAAGGAGATATTCATAATGAAATCGCTAGGTTATATGTAATTTTTCCATCTAGGAGCAATATACAGTTAAACTTGGGTAAAAGCAATATTTAAAGCAGGTGTAAATCTACCGCATGCCTCTGTTAGTGAATTTCGTAGTGCAACAAGGAAGCATGGGCTTAAACATCTTAACCCAACTGCAACACCAAAGTTAAACCTGTGCTTTGTTTTCAAAGATACTATTGTATTTCAGAGTCAAGGTGCGATAACTGAGAAACTGAGAAGTTTCAGTATGCATGATCTGACTACTATCCAAGGAGATGAGCCTGTAGGACAGAGACCCTATCAGACATTACCAGAAGCAAAAAAGAAAACCAGAGCCTCTGGAAGTGAATCTTCAGGTAAGCATCTATCTGTTTTTTTCTTAGCTAAAAGAACAATTCACCGAAGACAAAAGTAGGAAAGCAGAAATACGTTTACCCCATTTAGAAATGGAAAAGACCTCACAAACTTGGAGTACACTTGAACAAAGTTGAGCAAGATATGACAGCTGAGAAATCCTCCCCGAATTATTTTCTTCTCATGGCCGCCAACAGTGTAGTCGTTATAATTACTTCTATTTTTACCAATTAGCAATGAGAATTCCTTACCAAAGTAAAGCCTCATTGGAAGTAAAAAAAATTAGCTGAGGTACAGTTTATACCATCTAAGTAACCACTGATTGTGAGATTCAGTCTCACATGTCAAAATGCTTTCTTAGATCTAGTTTAACTTAATTGTTTCTGCTCCTGGACCCAGATCTACTGTACTCCTCTTCTGATTCCTTTGAATTTTCTTCATCATTAGAGATTTAAGAAAGAACCAACTGCAGACAGTTAAGAACACTGCATAGCAGTATTGCATTGCACTTAGCAGAGTGTTATTTTTTTGTGGTCTGGGCTTGGAGTTCCTGTGCAAATTAGTTGAAAAAAAGCATAGTTATGGGAAGATGTTGATGATCAGCCTGACTGAGCTGCCAGTATGCTTACTGTGAAAAAGGCAAATGTGATTTTGATGCATCAGAAGAGATATTACAGATAGAGGTGTAAGGAAGTATTGCTGTCACTGCAAACATCTGTAGTGAGAAACTATATGAATAACGGATGGGATTCAAATCTTCCATATTGAAAAAGAGGAATTGTAACTGTATTGGCGGCAGAGGCATGTTGCTTCGAGAATGGCAGAAGAGGCAAGTCTCCCTTAAGTAGCTCTTGAGTAAGTGAGCATGATTCTAATTTCAGGAAGAAACTGAAATGATGAAAGGGAAAGAACCTAATTATGTCTAAATAAAATACTGGCTTAAAATGAAGCGTGTATTGATCATGAATAAAGTTGGGTTTGGAGTATAGGTGTCCCTGAGTGCTACAGCTTGTAGGTTCTGCAGTGCCCTTAGGAAAGGAGAGCTTGGTGTTGGGAAAGAACCAGATTATGGTTGCTGGCTTTATGAAATGTCCATGATGGGGGTTCAGGCTCTTGGACCCCAAGTTGTTTTTCAGGTCGTGTTTGTAAGCAGTTTGCGCCCTCTAGTGAAGGTCTTTGGTAATCAATTTGGTTCCGGTTTAGCAGGATGAGTAGTACTTAGACATCATATCAATCTGTGAGGAGCTTTTGTATTAAATTTGCAGAGGAGTTTGCGAGTATGAAGCAAGATCCTATGAATCACAGAATCATAGGATGATTTAGGTTGGAACGGACCTTTAAAGATCACCTGCTCTAACACACATACAGAAATAGCGTCCAAAAAGCTTAAGTCCGTTTCGAGGTGACCACTGAGGATTTTGCAGTTCAGTGTAAAGCAGAAGAGTGTAGCAGACTGGTGGCTTAGTTTTTGGCAATTGAGGAAGCACTGCACTATGTACCTACAGAACAAAAGCTGCTTGTTACTTACAAATGTCAGAATTATAAGTAACAAGCTCCTGCCAGACTAGATAGATGGCTGTTTTTAAACAGCTGGCAGGCTGACCATATCTTCTGAAAGAGTCATGGGCGTGTGTTAGAGATTAAACTCACGGCTTTCTTAGAAATCCAAAAGTTACAGCTACTTTGTATTAGACTTTTTTTATAAAACTGTATTTTAAAGGTTTCAAAGCTCCACTGGAAAAAAATCCTGGAGATGATAAAACAGATGAAGAGATGGAGGGGACACATTCAGAGGATGAGATGCTTGCTCAGAGAAGCCTTCGAAGAACTCAGAGCATGAAATCCGCGAAAACTATTAAAGGCCGTAAAGAGGCAAGTATACTCTTAGTCAAGTATTGAGTTTGTTTTTAACAGTATACCTTGGCATTTTTAATAATGCAGACTTTTTTTCTATCTTAGAAGGGTTATCATTGATAACTGGGTTGTAGAATGCTAAATAGAGAAAGAAATATGATGATGTCTCAACTTTTGTACTTTGGGGTGTTTAAGGGAAATACATTAATTAAATGAACTAATTGAGGATAAAGGGAGAGGAGATGAAATAGTTTCTCTGCTTGTAATGCGAATTCTGACACCATTCCAGAAGCCCAAATTCCAGGACTTCAAGAAGGGTGTAGATAGCGCTGTTGACATCTGCGTTTACGTGTTTTGGTTGTGCACACTTAAACACCTGCGGTTTAATAGATTAAAGAAGACTCAAAATTTTTTAGCTCCCAGACGTGTGAAGGGGGATGGGGTTATAGCTGGGATTGCAGCGGGGCAGCGCTCTAGAAATTATGAGGACCGGGTGGCCTCCCATCCCCCTGGGGTGAGATCAGTGTGCTCAGCTTGCTCCCTGAAATGCTTATACACCAATGCACGCAGCATAGGGAATAAGCAGGAGGAGCTAGAAACCTGGGTTCGGGCAGGAGATTATGGTTTGGTGGCAATTACAGAGACGTGGTGGGACAGCTCACATGACTGGAATGTGGTCGTGGGTGGCTATGTCCTTTTCAGGAAAGACAGGCCAGCCAGGCGAGGTGGTGGAGTCGCTCTTTACGTGAAAGAGCAACTACAATGTCTTGAATACCATCCAGGCATGGATGAGGAGCAAGTTGAGAGTGTATGGGTTAGAATTAAGGGGCAGGCTGGCAGGAGAGATACTGTTGTGGGTGTCTATTACAGGCCACCAGATCAGGGTGAGGAAGTTGATGGGGCCTTCTACAGGCAGCTGAGAGCGGTCTCACAATCACAGGCCCTGGCTGTCGTGGGGGATCTTAACTTCCCTGATATTTGCTGGAAGGACAACTCAGCCAGCCAGCCACAGTCCAGGAGGTTCCTCCAGTGCATCGATGATAATTTCCTGATGCAAATGGTGGAGGAGCCGACTAGGAGAGGAGCACTGCTGGACCTCATCCCCACTAACAAGGAGGATCTGGTTGAAGCAGTAAAGGTTGAGGGCTGCCTTGGCTGCAGTGACCATGAAATGGTGGAGTTCAGGATCTCCTGTAGCAGAAACAAAATAGCAAGCAGAATTGCAACCCTGGACTTTGCCAAGGCAAACTTTGGATTTTTCAAGCAATTACTAGAGAAAATCCCATGGGCAAGGCTGTTTGAAGGTAAAGGGGCCCAAGACAGTTGGTTAGCGTTCAGGGACTGCTTCTACTGTGCTCAAGATCAGAGCATCCTGACACGTAGGAAGTCAAGGAAGGGAGCCAGGAGACCTGCATGGCTAAACAGGGATCTGCTGGGTAAGCTCAAGGGCAAGAGGAGAATTTACAGATCTTGGAAGGCGGGGCTGGCCACTTGGGAAGAGTATAAGGCTGTTGTCCGAGGATGTAGCGAGGCAACTAGGAAAGCAAAGGCCTCCCTAGAATTGAACCTGGCGAGAGGGGTCAAGGACAACAGGAAGAGCTTTTTCAAATACGTGGCAGATAAAACTAACACCAGAGGCAATGTAGGCCCACTGAGGAATGAGGTGGGTGCCTTGGTGACACATGATACAGAGAAGGCATGATACAGAGAAGGCAGAGTTACTGAATGCCTTCTTTGTCTCTGTCTACTCTGCCGGAGGCTGTCCTGAGGAGCCCCATTCCCCTGAGGCCCCAGAGGAAGTCAGGGCAGTGGAGGAGTTTGCTTTAGTCGATGAGGACTGGGTTAGGGACCAATTAAGCAATCTGGACATCCATAAATCCATGGGTCCAGACGGGATGCATCCACGGGTGCTGAGGGAGCTGGCTGATGTCATTGCTAGACCACTCTCCATCATCTTTGCCAAGTCTTGGGAGATGGGAGAGGTGCCTGAGGACTGGAGGGAAGCAAATGTCACTCCAGCCTTCAAAAAGGGCAAGAAGGAGGAACCGGGAAACTATAGACCGGTCAGCCTCACCTCCATCCCTGGGAAAGTGATGGAACGACTTATCCCTGGTGCCATCTCAAGGCATATCAGGGATTAGAGGGTCATTAGAGACAGTCAACATGGCTTCACCAAGGGGAAGTCGTGCTTGACTAACCTCATAGCCTTTTACGAGGATATAACAAGGTGGATAGATGATGGCCGAGCGGTGGATGTGGTCTACCTTGACTTCAGTAAAGCATTTGACACAGTCTCCCACAGCATCCTTGCTGCTAAACTGAGGAAGTGTGGTCTAGACTCTCGGGTAGTGAGGTGGACTGTGAACTGGCTGAGGGGAAGAAGCCAAAGAGTCGTGGTCAATGGGGCGGAGTCTGGTTGGAGACCTGTATCCAGTGGAGTCCCTCAAGGGTCGGTACTGGGACCAGTATTATTCAATATATTCATCGATGACTTGGATGAGGGACTAGAGAGTACTGTCAGCAAGTTTGCTGATGACACCAAGCTGGGAGGAGTGGCTGACACACCAGAAGGCTGTGCTGCCATCCAGCGAGACCTGGACAGGCTGGAGGGTTGGGCGGGGAAAAATTTAATGAAATATAACAAGGGTACATGTAGAGTCTTGCATCTGGGTAGGAACAACCCCAGGTTCCAGTATAAGTTGGGGAATGACTTCTTAGAGAGCAGTGTAGGGGAAAGGGACCTGGGAGTCTTGGTGGACAGCAGGATGACCATGAGCCAGCCCTGTGCCCTTGTGGCCAGGAAGGCCAATGGCATCCTGGGGTGTATTAGAAGGGGGGTGGTTAGTAGGTCGAGAGAGGGTCTCCTTCCCCTCTACTCTGCCCTGGTGAGACCCCATCTGGAATACTGTGTCCAGTTCTGGGCCCCTCAGTTCAAGAAAGACAGGGAACTGCTGGAGAGAGTCCAGCACAGGGCAACTAGGATGATTAAGGGAGTGGAGCATCTCCCTTATGAGGAAAGACTGAGGGAGCTGGGGCTCTTTAGTTTGGAGAAGAGGAGACTGAGGGGTGACCTCATTAATGTTTACGAATATATCAAGGGTGAGTGTCACGAGGATGGAGCCAGGCTCTTCTCGGTGACAACCACTGATAGGACAAGGGGTAATGGGCTGAAACTGGAACATAAGAGGTTCCGCTTAAACTCGAGAAGAAACTTCTTCTCAGTGAGGGTGACGGAGCCCTGGAACAGGCTGCCCAGAGAGGTTGTGGAGTCTCCTTCTCTGGAGACATTCAAGACCTGCCTGGACACGTTCCTGTGTGGCATAGTCTAGGCATTCCTGCTCTGGCAGGGGGATTGGACTTGATGATCTTTCGAGGTCCCTTCCAATCCCTAACATTCTATGATTCTATGACCTGCTTTGACTTGTAGCACGTGAATGCTACATAGGATCTTCTCTTTATGTGTTTTATATTTATATGCGCCACGATATTTAAAGGACAAGGCACTTTGGGATAAATTTGCATGGAATTTCATAAGAGTTTTTGGGTAATTCTGGGAGAACAATTGAGACTTGCTGTTGAAACTGTCATGTTCAGTCATAGGCAGATTCTCTTACGTAAAGTGTGGAGTATCCAAAGGACATTTCAAGGTGCTTACTAGACTGCATTAATGAAAAGGTAGATAATATTTCTGTCTGAAGGTCATCTCAACTCCTTGTTGTTTTCTTTCCCCCTCAGATACGCTATGGATCACTGAAATACAGAGTGAAGAAGAGACCTGCTGTATACTTCTAAGTGTATTGCACAACGCCTGCAAGACAAACTGCTGTATTATAATAACTTGAATTCAGTGTGTCAAGTGTTCAAGATCTGTATATGATTCATAATGAGTATGTATGAATAGGTAGGGTAGGACTTGGGTTTATGAACCTAAATGAATGGATAAAGTGTTACTCTGCTTTTCTGTAACTGCTCATTTTTAGACTTAAATCCAGACAAGTTAGAGTATGAATTTCAGTACTCTTTAAATGGGAGTTAAATGAATAACAGGAAACAGCCTTTTCCATGCAGGGTTACTGAACAGACCAAATTAATTACAACTCCAGTTGAATTAGCAGAAGTTTTAAGTGTTTGGAACATGTGAAATTTGAACCCAGTGTCCCTGAGTTTACACCGGATAGATAGGCATACTTGAAATACTTTTCTGAACTTGCCCTTTATGAAAAGGCCTTTGTGTAATTTAAAAATGTACAGTTTAAAGGACAATGGACGATGGTGGTGAGGGACAAGGAAAGACGAGGTAGATAAGGTACATCCTTAAGATCATCTTCTTGCGTCGTATTGCCAAGCTTAACAAACTTATACTAATAAGTGCAAATTGAGGGTACGTTTAGCACTTTATGCGAAACTGCATAGTTTTGCACACCCACTGATTTACAGCCGCACATGTCATTTTAGTGATTTCTTAAGTAGTTTAGACTTATCCTTTGAATGCCAGCAGATTTTTTTTTTTTTAACTTAAGTACACTTAGGATGCTGTAGATAATTGCTACTAATGCTCAGCAATATTATCAGGTGCCTTTCTATGTATTACAAGGCTGTGTGGTCATTTTCTTGTTGTTTTGTTTTGTTGTTGTCTTGTGTCTTTCTTCCTTCACCTAGAGAAATGCAACATGGTTTAAATCAGTTTTTGGTTAAAATTGTGGTAAGTAAAACTTGTAGCAATTCCAGTGATAGACCTCAGGGATCTGATCAGCCCATCAGCTGTGTATGCTGACATGTACGCTGTCATGCTGACATGTGTGATAGTTTATTCAGGCCCTGGTTTGGTTTTGCTCAGCGTTGCTTTAGGAATGAATATGTGAACATATATGTGCGTATATTTCATATCATATGTAGATTCTAAAATTGGTATATAGTACATTTATTGCTAAATTTATTAGTAAAATACTGACATACAAATAGTTTTTTTCTAAAGGTCTAGCTGATCTAGTGAGATACTTTATAACGTGGAGTCCCATGGTCTAACTGTTTATGCATAGAGATTAATTTTGGAATGTAACTCAAGGCCGGGACTTGTCAGAATGGCTTTTTGAGGTCCCCTTTGGTTTTATTTTCTGCAATTCTGAGAATTAGGCTGACCTTAGTTTTCTGTGTGACTGTATTTCTACTGTGGATTCAGGGAGAAAACACACGCTTTTTATAGATAGTGTTTTATTACTTTGCATGGGGAGAGATGGTGTTACTTTTTTTGAAAATGTTACCTATTTTATCCTTGGCTCTCGGCCACCAGTCCTTAGACCTTCCATCAGCTGTGACTGTCATCTGCAAGTCTGCTGCAGCACTTTTAAACATACTCTTAAGGCTTGGGCCTGCTGTAGTTATTTTTCTTTGTATTACAGCTATAGCAGCTTCACTGCTGGTGGGCACTTAATGGCCTGTTAATGTATACTGGCGTTTGAAATAGTCTTCTGAAGACTTTGGGCTGGCGTTTGAGCTGTACGGATGAAAATGCAGCTGGTCTGTATTGGCGTTCTGTTACTCGCTTGCTCTTGTAGGCGGTTGCAAGCCAAGTGCAAAGCCTTTGACAAATATAGGAATACTGATGGCTCGGTGCTTTTAGCATCTCCGAGGAAGTGAAATGCTTTAGTAAGAAGTTGCAACAGTCTGTATGTGATTAAAAGGACAAAGCTTGTGTTACTTGAAGACACAGTTTCGTACCACAAGACAGGAAGGCACTTCTCTCCTAAATGAGTATAGTGCAAAAATCCCACCCTCTAGCCAAAACTGCAACTTGTGATCTAGCTTTTATGAGGAGCTGTTGCCTCTGCAGTGATCAGAAAGGCACCTTCCCTGGGGTGTGGACTCATCACTTGTGTCCCAGGAATGTTTGTGCTGCTTCTCACCTGGTTCCCTGAATGTAGGGAAAGACTGTCTGTGTGTTAAGCTACGTAAGACATCAGAAGAACCTGAGGCTTTTATATTTGCATCCTGCCCCTCTTTGAAAATTAGACTCATCTGGGCCTTGGGTGAAATCTCTGAACTATTAGTGCCCTGTTGAGTGTCTTCGTTGAACGCTTGCTGCCACATCTTGCTTTACCTCACCATGGTTTTTTTGCTGGCAAGCGTGACAATAAAATTGTCACCTTTCTAGAAATCGGGAAGGAACAGTGTAAGCCCTTTTTTCAGATTTAGAGTTCCTGTCACAGGTTCCTGTAGATCCTGTTTTGGGGGTTGTGTTCTTTTCCAGTTTCCAGGGCTTGAGTATTTAAGGCTTTCTCACACTTCTGGACAGCAAGTTTCTTTACGTGTCTTATGTGCTTCAGGCTGTAACTTCTGACAGACTTAAATTCCTAATTAAGTAGTGACAAAGGTGAAGTAAACTCTCCTTTTTCTGAACTATGCGTGGAACTGGGACAGTTGGCAATATTATTCATTACTGTTTGCATATAAATGTACTTATGTCATCTCAGATGCTGTCTTAAGTGATAAAACTTCCAGTGTTCTCCTAGCTGGATTTTCAGTATCCTACTGAAAGTTCTACTGTAAAATTCCTTTAAAAGTTATCCTACTGTAAAATTCATTTATTGACAGTTTGATTTTGCTCTTTGAATTCATCCTGAAACTGGTTTGCTCTACCTTAATTTTTTTTTTTCCCTTGATGTTCATTGTCAGCTGATGCTTGGCAGGGCACAATGGCATGACTAGCTTTCATCCCGATGATAGGTGTTTTTCTCTGCTTGTTGAACTTAGTTTAGTTTGGTTTTGAAATGTTATGCAATTTTTTAAACTTTGTGAATTTTCCAAGTTTTTTGCCTTAGCAACTGCAAAAGTGATCTGTCTAGCTCTTGCCAGTAAACTTCTTGGGAGAACGTTAAAAATCAAAATTTAACGTTCTTTTTTGTTTTGGAATGTAAAATGTAGTTCATGTCAGATTATATAATCTTATAAACAAAGCATTTCCTGCGAATTGCCTGATTGCCACCAACAGGACTACTAATACAGGTAAAGAAAAACTTACGTTGAGCTTAAAGGTATTTTAAAAGAGAGTAAGTATTTGTTAAATTATATAAAAGTTTCAAGTTTTCCCAAAATATATCTGAACTGGCTCAGATTTCTTAGCAAGAACCTACTGTGCATGTTGAAATACATAGTTTGAGATATAAGGTTTAAATCAGTGGCTTCGGTTGCAAATAAGCTTAGGCCAGACTGATTACAAGGTAATTGCCAATATTAGCTGCCTAGTGCTAATTGCTTTGCAGTGTGCAAGTAACTGAATATTATCCAAGATACTTTTTGCAAACTGTAATGAATTTTGAAATGAACAGAAGATAATTTGGTTAAACAGAATGATAGATGCATTTAATACACTGTTAGTGACAAAAGATGCATTTTATTTTTGGTGTTGCTTTTACTAATGGGAAGTTGGTGTTTTAAAGTATTTTTCTACAAAACTGTGTATATGCAAAGGCAATACTTTAACATTTTTCAAGAACTTGTATTTGTAAATGCTACAGACCAGAGACTGTCTATATTGAGACTGAAGTTAGTAGCTTTAAAAAAATGCAATGTAAGCTTTAATTTTTATATTGTAATAATAACTTGCTGTCAACTTGTTTACATATTTGTAGGAGGGAAAGCATTATGCATTGACTTATCTTGATACTGTCTTTAATAAAAGATGCTTTGAGCAGGATGGATATTTGGATATTTTATCACCTGGGTTATAGTTAACAAATGAGTCGCTATGTAACCTGTATTCTCTGTTATAATGATTCCAGTACTGAAACAATCTATTTGAGTTTTGAAGAGACTTTTAAAAATGTTCAAAGTGGAGTCCGATGCTGATTTAGGCTTGGATGAAACTTACCCTGTTAAAGGTGAATTAAAAATGCTGTACTGTTACCTATTTTGATTAGATATTCAGTTTGGGGTAAACTCAAAATGAGATGCTTGGTCTTGCAAAAGAGTCTGGCTTTCTGGGAAACTTGTTTTGGGGTTGTTTTTTTTTCAGTTTAATTAACTAACTTGTAATGCTAGACTGTTTTTATTGATGCGACTTGACTCTTGTTTGTGCCAACAAACAGATTTTGATTTTTATTTCCTAGTCAGAGAAGTTTTAGTAACCCAGAGGAGAAGATGCATAGGTAAATGGGCTTTTTGTTTTTCAAACCTCACTTCAGGTAAGTTGTTAAAAACCCTAGCAAAACCCAAGCAAAAAACTCAATAAACATTTTCTAGATCTTTTTTGCAAGGCTTCCTGACTTACCACCTCCAAGGAATTAATGTCTTGATATGGTTAGTTGAGGAGAAGGACTTAACTATTATTTATTGGTACTGTCTCCCAAACATTACGAAAATACATCTCAGAGGCACAGCCTGAATGTAAGGGATGTTGCAGTGATTTAATTCCTAATGCCCAAATGGTTCATACAGTACAAAACTCCTACCTACTGAAGAAATTGTGGATTTTGAAAAACAATGCTGACTTTTTTTCCCCCCTTTATTTGTTCAGCTAATGTTCAGCAAGTAGCAGAACATTAATGAATATGTGCTAAAAGCTGTATGCCTGCTATTTAACATGATGCTGCTGAGACCTGCTCAGGGAATGATTATCTGGCGTTTCTAAAATAATGCTAGGATGTATGTCTCAGGCTAAAATGTTCAAGAGTAAGCAGATGCAACAATGGTACAGATTTTGGTGGCTTGCTCTATTTATGTACGTATCTATGTATTTAGTTACTTATGAGACCTTAAGTATACTGTATTTTCCACACTAATGTAGGAAAACAGAGGATTGAATATGAGAGGGGACGTTAATAGGTCTTGTAAAATCAGTAGACTTCCAAAATTATTTTCATCCATTCTGTAGATGTGTTCAGGAGCAGAATGGGAGCCTGTCTTGTTCATGTCTGCTTGCCTTTGCTGAGGTTCAACAACAGCTTGCTCTGTTTGAATTGGAGTAGAAATCATGAAAGCAGCTGGAGCAGAGACTGGAAGCACTTCAAGTAAAACCTAGGATTTCACTACCGTCTGCTAATGGACGGTGATTATATGGATGAGGAAGTTCAGAAATTATTTAGGAAGTCCCATGCTGTCTCAGTTCCAAGGTAAGCAGCACTTTGACCCTCACTTAGCCCTACCTGGGCAACATACCCACTGTAGTGAGCTCACCATGCCATCCAATCTTTACGCTAATTTTAGTTCTCATAAGCTGACCATCCTTAATTATTACCTCAGAGGAACGAATGTCTTGATGGCTGAGGAGAAAGAGACTTAAAAACCCCGACATAGGCAAACCTCCTCTACAAGGCTGGTGTAATAGTAAAGCTGCATCTTCAAACTTACTGCTAGGAAAACTGCAAGTGTGGACTCCGTTATAGTCTTGAAGGAATTGCGCAAAGATGTCAATCACCACGCTCTTGTCAAACCCATTTTCCCAGGTCTAATTAATAGTAGTTAATGCCTTTACTTTTAATACTAGAATTGCCAGCCTAACTGGAGTTCATGTTGTCCACAGGGTGTGGAACTTCTAGGTGGCACTCTGCAAACTGAGTGAGAGTCACAGGGTATTTATGGTAGTTTAATTTGCTTTATTAGAATAAAGAATAAATAGACTCGTTCTGTAGGTGTCCAGTTACCAGATCTGGCCCGAGACAGGCGGCTACAGAGCAAAATTAACCTTGGGTATTAGCCTGCAGTTGTCTAGACTGGATTAAATTATAGAATCATAGAACAGTTCAGGCTGGAAAAGATCCTTGGGATCGAGTGCAACCATTAACCCTACACTACAAGTTCACCCCTAAACCATATCACCCAACACCACATCTAAGCGACACTTAAACACATCCCAGGATGGCAGCTCAGCCACCTCCCTAGGCAGTCTGTTCCAGTATCTGACCGCTCTTTCTGTGAAGAATTTCTTCCTAATGCCCAGATGAAAAGTCTTGTTTCTCTTAAAACTGAGGTCATTGAAGAGGTGAAGGCTTTCCTCTCACCCCAACTGTGCCTGACTTCCCCATGGCTGCTGCTGTCCCCGAGAGTGAAGGTGGGTGGTGGGACCGGGAGGAGGCCCTGCAGGCAGCGGCGCCTCCCTGGTGCTGCTGCAGGTGAACTGGATGCCCCATGGTTCACCGCTGTCGTGAGGTTCTGTTTGGCTCTATGTGTGGCTTCTTGGTGGTTTTTTTTTGTTACTTTTTTGGGGTTTTTTTTTTGGGGGGGGGGAGGAGGAGGTGCTGGTGGTGGTGGGGTTTGTATTTTTTTTTTTTTCTTCTTGTGTTTGGGATTGGTTTGGTGCGTTTCTCTTTCCCTCCCCCAGCTACCAGAGCCCGGGCAGCATGCCGGGCAGGATGGGCAGAGCCCGGGGCTGCTACCAGGCGGACACGGCCGCCTTCCGCCTGTTTGCCGGGATGCCCCTTCGGGACCCGCATCCCGCACCCACCGGAGCTCTGCAGGCGCACCCGATGTCCTTCTAAGAAAGGGTGTCAGGGTGAAAGCCACTCTGCCCCGGGCTCCAGGCCGGAGGCAAGGCCAGGGCTCCTGCGCTCCAGCTCCTGCGCCTCCCGGCACATTCCCCCCAGCTGGTGCCGGCAGCTTTGCCGTGTCCTAGCGCTGTGCTGGAGCTTCGGGTAGTGACTGCAGTGACTGCCACAGGGGGTGGCTTCCAAGTAACCCTCCCCACGCACGTCTGTGGCAAACATGACCCCTGCTCTGTTTCGTGGGTGTTTCGAAGAGGATTTAGTAGGTTTTGTTGCTTTTGCAAGTTGCTCTTTCAAACCTTTTTCATGCCTCAGTGCTGTCTTATGTGGTTTACTTTTCAAAGTAAGTATGGACCCATATTCATGAGTAAATACTTTTGTAAGAGTTTCTTTATAAAAATCTTTTTTTATTCCTGTCTTTACAAATGAGAGAGTTGCAGTATGCAGCTTGTAAGGATAAAGAGGAGGTAAGGGGTTAGCTCTGGACATGGTGTTACCAATGAAGCAGCAAAACCAAGGACAGTCTAAACTTGTGAGCTTTGAGAAAGAGTGCACAGGCTTAATAAGCCTGTGAATGTTAACTTCTCTGCCCTGGACAGCATAAAGTTTAGAGAAAATGAAACATGCGATGTATGTTATTAAGGGGGAGCATGTAATATGCAGATTGGGAAGTCTGTACCTCAGCCAGTGGGGAAAGGGAGAGGGTCCCATGAGGCCAGGAAATTAGGATAAAAGGAGGCTGCATCCTCCAGCAATCTGAGAGACCGCACGGGGAAATGCCTGGTGGATCCTCCCTTTTTTTGGATAAAGTAGGACTCCTCTGCTTTGTGAATGCTGACCTCTGGTGACATGATTTTCCATACACTGCACATTCTGGTTTTCTTAACAATCAGGCTAAGGTTTCAGTCTCTGTGATGGAAAGAACTGGCAGAGGCTTAAAAAATAGAATCCTAGACTTCTATGGTTTTTTTTACCTGTCACTACAGATTGTATTCTTGGAGTATAGTAAGTACTTTTTAAAAATAATGATAATAATCTTGGCCTAAGTGTTGTATCTCAGCTATGAAATGATAATGAAGTTCTTAATATCCCTTTCCTGTGCCCACTTACAAAACTGCAGGAACAAACTGAACAACTTAACAACAGGAAGGAGGGCATCAGGATGGAAGCCTCTGCTGAAAGTGCACCACTATTTCTGCAGTGGTACCCAAGGCTCCCAGCTGCCTCGATGATCGCATCTGAGGATTCAAACACAGTAGACTGACTGCATTTTGTTTGTGATGCTGGGTAAAGGGAAATTGTTAATTGTTAGTTTAATGAAATGCTCACAATATTCCATCGGATCTCCTTGAAATTGTTTAGGGTAAATGATTGTGTCTTGATCTAAGGTATTTGTGGCTTGTCAGCAGATGCTTATTGTGCTCATGGGAGCTGTGCCCAAGTATCGTATAGACTAAGAAGGAATTCCAGCAAGCAGAGCTGAGCTTGCCAAGCATAGTCATTTTGCAGACAACTTCACATCTGTAGTAACTGAGGCAAGTACGTTCGTCACGCCTGACCATTCCTTCTGCTGGGATTTGTGCCACTAATGCTGGATGTGGTGCTTGTAAAAGCTGAGCAGGACTTCACGTCATGTTTTGCTTATGCTATTAAAAATTATGGGATTCCACCCATCTGGCTCTTTTATTGCTATTTTTAAATCTGATAGTGTATGACTAAATTATTATTTTAGCTTTCCTAAAGTAAATGTAGTACTTATATACAGAAAGTTTAGCCTAAATTAATACTATTTTTGTTTTGAGTTTTCTTTACCTTCAGATGTTTTAGAAAGTCATTACTAATGAAGAATGATCATTTAACCACTCTTTATAAAACTGGAATTTGGGATGAGCTCCTAATGTCTGTTCTCTACAAAGAAAAGGTTCGACTTGTCATGTCTGCACAATCTACTGTGCATGTAAGCTTTACTGTGAGTTACATTCGTTTCTCACAGAAGATACATATTGAGATTAAAACTAGTATGAAAATGGAATGCATGCACCACATGGCTGGTTGTTTTAATGTGTGGTGAGAGTGGGAGATGGAACAGATTGAAGTTTGAGTGGCACAGAAGCTTGACCCTTCTTTCTCACATGTTGTGAACTCTGTGCAGGAGGCTGCGTTTGCTTTTTTTACTACTCCCTGGGCTATAATCACACAGGCAAACACGAGTGACCTGAGCATCGCTGCCTGTGCCAGAAAATGGGCTACATGGGTGGCTTGGCTTATAGCTTGATCTGTTAGAGTTCTGCTGATTGACTTCTTGGAATGTTTGTTAGTAAGACAGGCTAGAGCTTGGTGTAGGTGGTGCCAGATTTTGACTTTCTTCCCATTATCACGAATGTGACTGTGTAGTGTTTATCTTTGAAAAAAGGTAGCTGAGTAGTCATGAGAACGATGCAATATTGGGTCATGTCCTCTGTCAGAAGCGGATTATTTTATTAGCTTGGTTTTCGAGATCACTCTCTCAGCAGGATGCTTGATATGTGTTACAATCAGAAAGCAGCAAATTTTAACTCATACTGTGTTTTTAAATGTAGAAGTCAGTGCCCCTATTTAATTCTCAAGCCTCATCAAAACAAGTTCCTATTAATTTCAGTAACCTTATTGTAAGATTATTTTTTTAAATTATATTGTTAATAGTCTTGTCATGGAATCCTTAGATGCTGGCCAGTGTTTTGCTGGATGCTAGCAGTCCAGGAACTAAATCAAACTGCCGTGTGGGTTTAAAGAGGATGTCCATTTCGGTTATAGCAAAATTGGCAGTGTTTTTGTTGGCAAGCTACAAGTTAATTTTGACAAATGCTTATTGACAAGTTTCTTTTTTGCAAATGAAGTAGATGCATTCTTTTAAAACCAGTTATATTCTTCACAGATTGTTATATCAGACTTGTTAAAATATGAGCATCTTCTAGTGACACACTAAGCACAAGTAACAGTTTGCAAAAGCAGCGTTTCTCTCTTGTTCTGTCCTAAGAGGAAGCTGCTTTTATAAAGTTTGTTTTATTTTGGTGATGGAGCTTAAGCAGTCAGTATTTTCAGTTCTGTTCTGGTTTGGCAGGGTCACTGTTGTTCTCTGGAGTTCAGCAAAACTCCAGAGCAGCTCTTCAGTTCTGCTTCAAGAACTAATCATCATAACTACGACGTGGGTATCAGTAGCTCAGGCTTGGTTCATGGAAAATACAGTTGTTAAAATTGCTTCTTGGTCTGGCATCAGTTTGGTCCCCTGCTTGAACAAGTGATGATCTAAAGGAACGTGAATTCAGGAATATCTTATGCTTGGTGTAGAAATGGCCCTTTACCTTTGAGAAGTTGATGTTTACAACCATATCCAGGAGCATGAAGTTGTTTTGTCTTATATCAGCCTGTAACACTCTGCAGATGAAAACTAGGAGTTTGGAATTTGTGTGCTGTAAGAGTGCTAGTGTGGAGAAGAGGACTTAGGCCATCAGGGCTCTGTGCCTTGGAGAGCATATGCTGTGATATTTTTATACCTGAAGTTTCTTGATGATTCGTGACCAGGAATATTTCATTGGTGAAACCTCTTCAGAAAGTTAAGAAACCATATATATTAGGTCTACATCTTTATCCAATGTGATAGAGTAGAATCTGCTACCCAGCAAGGTGCAGTAGAAACTAGCTGCAGATTCTGCTGCACAGGAGTTTTACCTTCCCAGAGTATCCGAAAGTCCCCTGAAACTCTGAAGAACTGGGATACTGGGTACATTGGACAAAAGAAGGTGTCCTGTGAACACATGAATTTAGTCCTTCTCCTGCGTCTTGCAGGCTGCTGCATGGGTAGAGCACAGGTAGCTGGTAGGTTACAGAGTGAATGAAGCTGTATCTTCTCTGTACATTCCAACTGTGTAATTTCTGATTGAATAAAAATGTATGTTTCTTGAGATTGCTGTAATAAAAAAAATCAGTAAATTCCTAATGTTCTTTGGGGATCTGTATTAATTCAGGGCAGACATTGAGGGCTGGGGTCATAGAATGCTGTGTTGGATCTGGTCATGGGCCTCTTCCTCCTAGGCGTTTTTTTAAAAAAACCCACCCCTCTACTTCTTAAAAAAAGGAAAATAGCAAATGAGATTAGAGTCTTTCTTCCTTTCCCCAAAGGACATACTGCACATGTCATTTTAAAAGGCAGCATAATGATCATCCACTTTTTAAAAAATAAACTAAGAATTACATTGTATATGAATATTATTCTCAAATAGTGATTTAATATTTATCTGGGTAAAGCTTTGCGTTGAATTAGCTAAATTACTTTCCTGCAAAATCAGTTAGGATTGTCTGATTGTCACTCTTTCTTTCCCAAGTTCATTATGTCAGCCTTGCCCTGTCAGGAAATAGTGTTTCATTCTGATTTCAACCTACTGCCACTCCATCTTTTTTTCCTTTTCGGACATATTTTGATTACGCTCCCTCAGTTTAGCTTTTAGATGAGGCAGGAAGTACATTTTATAAAGAAACTCATCATTTGTTTTCAACTTTTGATTAAAAATACATGTGCACAATAAGATACCAAAACATCAATGAGTGGTTCTAAAGTTTTTATAAAACAAGGACATCTTTCTATAATATCTTCCTGTTTCTCTTCAACAATTCAACACATATATGATGAAGGGCACCAGAGATTACTTATGGTTCCGGAAGCGTAGCTGCCCAGCATTAGTTCTCTAAGTACTGCAGTAGTGAATGTGCGTTATTCTTGCTAATGAGTATTTTCTTTATTTCCTGTTCATTGAAATAGCTAAGCTTGTTCAATGCTCAGGTGGCTAAGCTGTTAACAGTTCAGCCTTTTCCTTGTTTTAATAACTTAAGTTGTCTTGCCAAAGCTTGGGAATTAATTGAAATGCAACTAATTATGCTTACCAAGTTGAAAACTTACAATCGTGAAATTTCTTGGGGGAGAGAAAGTAGAGGTGTGAGAGTCTGTCAAGGATGAAAAAATGTGACTCCTGTTGGCTTACTTATCGAACTTTGAACAAAACTTTAACTGAATATAAACCAAGAAGTGGGTCTTTCAAAGAATATTGCTTCAAGGATGGGAAGAGCTGATGAAGGACACAGCAAGTAGATTGTTGTTTAGAAAGTTTTAATGAGCTCTTCACCCTTGGGGGTGTGTGGAACCGGACCTAAGTGGGGCTTTTGTAGTCAAACCCCTTGTTATGGAGATTAGAGGGTTCCAAAACATCAGAAATGGTTTAAGAAAGACTGAAAGTCAGCCAAAACTACATGTGGCAGTGAGAGATCGCAACCACTAACTGAATTCAGAGTGCTGAAAACTCGCCCCGCTCGCCTGCAAGGAGCACATGTGCTGATTTACATGAGGCAAAGCTAATTGTAATACACTGATCCAGTGGTGGATGTGACCATTATCACTAACTGGTAATTCTAGAATTAGTGGCAAGCTAGGCATGTTTATACTAGTAAATTGCAAAATAAATGTTGCAGCTCTTCAGCGTGGCGTGCTACTTTCATCCAGCATCCACGCTTGGCCAACTTTGCTCATAAACCAGTGTTGGCTTTCTAAACTGTCATTTGGTTTAGAGTTCTTTTCGTTGCTGCTTTTGGCAAGAGATTGAGCTAAACAGACCCAACTGTTCAGTGATTTTACTTCCCAGCTCAGTCTCTTCTGCGAGGCGGCACTTTCTGAAGCCAGCAGCGCGCTGGTGCGGCCGGTGCCGGCTGCTGGCAGTGATAACGCCCCGTGTTTGCAGTGACTGCCAGGGCTGGGGATGCAAAAGGCTCTGGCTGACACTTGGTCCTGTAGTGACCGAGGTCACAGCTGGATCTTGTGTGCCACGCTGGGGGTGCTGGGAAGTAAAAGGGGTCACAAGGAAGTGGAAGCTGCACCTCTGGTGAGGAACTGACAGGACAAGTGACCAACAAGAGTATTTCATTCCATATATGTCATATTCACTATAAAGCTGAAGGATCGCAGGAGGTAAGGCTCTTCTTCAATGGCCAGTGTCTGAGGAGGACTCTGTCTGATCTTCTGCCTTTGATCCCAATCTTGAGTTCCCAGATCCAGCTCCCCTATCTGGTTCCCATCTGCTGCTGAGCCTGGGGCTGCCCTGGTGCCACTGGCTCTGCAGCACCTGTGGGCATTGGTATCGGGGGGAGTTGGGTTCAATATTGTTTTCGTACGTATATGCATACAGTTATTGTTTTATTAAAGCTGTTTAGTTTTCTTTTCCAGTCCTAAGTCTCTCTGTCTTAGTCACTTTCCCTCCTTATTCCCTCCTTTGGGGAAGGGCTAGAGAGCATCTGTCCATGTTCAGTGGCCAGCTCAGCCTTAACCCTTGACAGGAGGCATTGGAATTACATTTTTTTTTTGACAAATACTAATTTGATCTTTGTGTGTATGCACTCATAGGACCCTTTGGGTGATGGTGCTTATTGCCCTTGCTCACTACGAAGAAGAATGTCTGTGGTTTCTTGTTGCTGAAGTAGATGGGGTCTTCTCAAGACTACAAACTCAATAGCTTAAAAGTTGGAACCTGGCTTGGAATAGGAAAGCTTTTGTGGGAGGACTTGGGCACATGGAACTAGGAAATAATTGCGAAATTTGAAACACTTACCAGGGTACAATAGATGAAGAACTGTTATTAATGCTGCTCTGTACTTTAGTTGGTATTTTGCAGACAAAAGCCACTGAAGGTGGGCTTTTCTTTTCGTTGTTTGGTTTTTGTTTGGTTGGGTTTTTTTTGCACCTGAGTGCTCCTTTCATTCTAGGTCTGGAAGATGCAGAACTGTTTTCTGATATTTGCAGGATTTGCCTGTATGTTTGCCATGTTTTTACCAAGAGATACTGGTAGGTCTGTACTGCTGCTAAAGTCAATGTTTGTTAATTGGGATGAAAGCTGATGAACCAACTTAATGGGTGTTTCATGACCAAGTTTATTCAGGCCTAAAGCCCTGTCCATTTCTATTTCTCCTTCCAGGGCTGGTCAGGGAGCTAGAGTTTTGTCTGTATTGCTTTTGGCTTCTTACAGGTGTAATTTGACTTTGTTAATTGACTAAATTTGTCTGACTGCAAGCCTTTGGCTCTCTGATGGTCAGCCCAGGCCATCATGTTCTGTCTCAAATGCTGACACTGAATCATTCATTTATCACTATGATGTGCAGTGTAGTGTTGGTCTTACTGGATCCTGACAGTGTGCAATGTCAAGCTCAATTTTACACTTGTTTTGGTGGCATGTAATAGTTATAGAAATAGGAACTGAGGTTTTCCTGAAATAGCTTAGTTCGTCATTTAAAAAACCAAAACAAAGCCACCCCACAACACAACCCCAAAACACACGTGCAGCCAAATGGCTGAGAGCGACTTGGGAAGGCAAAGGAGAGGGTAAATAAACATTTCAGCCATGACAGTGTTTCAGAGCTGTCACTGCATTGAAAGAGTAAGTTCCAGCGCAATCAAAGATGTGTGTGAACTTAATGCCTGGCATGGCATTGAACTGGGAGCTCCCGTCTCTCCCACCAGACGGTGACCCAAAGCCGCGACATCGGTGGCCTCGGCACAAACCGAAAGGACCTTCCCGCCCCATTTCCCGGCCGCTCGCTCCGGGCCGGAGCCCGCTGCGGAAGGGCGGCTGCTGCCGCCGCCTGGCGGCCGGAGCGCGCAACTGCAGCCCGGCGCACCCGAGCCGCCGCTGGCCCTGCCGGCGCCTGCGCTGTCCGTGTGCGGCGCCTGCGCGGTGCGGGAGCAGCATGGCGGCGCGCAGCGCGACGCAGCCCCGAGGCGGCCAGTGGGGCCGGGGAGTCCTGCGGCCGGAGGGGGCTGCCCCTGCCCCCCCGGGGGGCTCCCAGGTGCCCGCTGCGGCGGCGCCCGGGTCCGCGAGCAGGGTCGGGGCAGCCCCAGGGGGTTACGCGGGAGGGGCGGGAGGCGGGCACCGGCCCCTCCCCGAGCTCCCCCCGAGCCTCGCCCGGCCCCGGCAGCTCCCCTGAAGCTCGTCCCGCGCCCCCCAGCGCCGTCGCCGTGACGGCAGCTCCTGCTCGGCGTGTCCTCAGGAAGCGCTGTGGAGGGAGGGCGTTGGGCCGGCGGCGAGCTCGGGTGGTAACAGCCGCTGCTGGTTGTTCCCCTGCGCAGAGGCCGCGCTCCGGGTGCCCATGTCCATTCCGCCCCCGGGGATGCCGGTGACCGCAGGCGCCCCCAGCTGGCGGGGGTTGTTTCTGCCTGGCCTCGCACTGCTCGTGTTGTCGGGGCAGAGTGTTCGCTGGCTGCCGGCAGGAGCTGCTGTGGCTGAAGCTGGAGAGGCCAGAGAGAGGTGAAGAAGAAACTGAGGCCCAGCCGAGCAGCAGCTGCGTCCCGCTGAGGGTAAGAACGAACCTGCCTGTCTGGGTGGGCAGGTAGGATCCCTCTGCGCTGTCCGTGGCAGGCCAGGCCTCGCGTGTGCCCCGCGGGCTCCGGGTGTGGGACCCAAGGCTCGGCATGGCCACGTAGGGAGTGTGTGAGCAAGGCTCCATGTGTTGGAAGCCTCATCTCGTACGAGGTGTGAGACAGCCCTGTGTCCTCTTAGGCGGAGGAGAGCCAAGAGGCTGCAGGTCCAGAAGAGGAAGAGAGGAGAGAAGGAGCAAGAGGCTTCTGACCTGTCACATTCTCCCGGTAGCGCTGAGAACGAGAGCTGTGGTGAGTCCTGGTCTCTGTTGCCCCTCTTGTGTGTCCTGGCCCTTCCCTGTCCCTTCTTTGGTCCCCTCGGTTTCCCAAGCTGCAGTGATTTCTTCCTTGTACCTCTCCTCTCTGCCTTTTTGGTCCTGATCCTTCTTACTGTTGCACTTTATCTCTTTTGTTCTCCTTCTCCCTTTTTTTTTTCCTGTGCATTCATTTCCTTCCCTCTTCCTCCTTTTTTCATCCTCTGTTTCAGTCCTACATCCCATCACTTTTTTTTTCCTTTTTCAGTTCTATGTCCTGATCTGACTCCATCTCTTTTCCCCCCACAATTTCTCAGGCCCATTCCCTGGCATGTTTTTCCCCCTCTGTGCCCATATGTGCCCCTCTGTGTCCCTGCCTGCCTATCTTAAAATGTCTTGCCTTCTACTGCAGTAAGAATAAAGCTGGTGCTTGGCCAAAGCAGGCGTGATCAGTGTTAGGAGGAAATTCCACTCCAAGAATGAAGAAAATGAGGCTTCTGGGATGAAATGAGAATTGTTGCATCTCTAGTCTGACTCCCCTGTTATGGAAGAGAATGCTTTCTATGTTTGTCTAAGTCTTCTGAATGCTGGATAAGATCCTTAATTTTATTACAAGGGATTTAAGATTTTAAGGACATATTGGGTGCTTGCCTGTCATGTCTGTAGCCATCACTTGACTTCTGACTCTCCTAAATTGCGAGTGACAGTGTGACCCGGGTAATATCTCCTGTGGAATAAGCTCAGAGCATCTTTGTCATTAAGGATGTGTACTGAATTTGAGACTGAAAATCTGTTACTGGGTAGGGTAAAATGGGTATATCCCTCAACGTCCTCTTTCCTTGTTGCTTAGAACTTATTGATTAATTGGTGTATCAGGTTGCGTAAAAAAAAAAGAATTAAAAACCAGACTATTTCTGCTTACAGCTTGCTTTCTCGTTCCTGAAAGGTCTGCTCCTCCGTGCCACTTTTTCAGCTTTGTGTGGAAACATGATGGTCAGTGCTGCTTTCAACACCATTTATATCTGTACATCTGAACTATACCCAACAGTACTGAGGTAATTTAACAGAGCTTCTGGGTGAGTACCTTCCATGTGCAGAGTTACTGACTGGTGGTGTGCTTCTCTGTAATTATTTCGATGTAAAATATCAGTATGAGTTCCTTCTGTACTGAACGCAGCTTGCCAGGGCTTAAAGAGGCTTCTCATGTTAGCCACAGGCTTTGCACCAGTGCACGTTCCCGGGCTCTTTGTGGCAACTTCCTCTAGGTCTGAATCCACAATAAAATTAGGAAGACCAGCTTGTTGCATTTTAATGTTGGGTGCTGTATTTCTCATTTGTGCTATCGTTTTTGGGGAGTAAAAATTACAGGGTGCAAACCCGAGTGTAATGATGCGATGAAAGTGGATGTTACCTTAATCATAAATATAGGTTATGCAGTGAGGAGTGTTTACAGCCCCTCTGTATACTGGTATCTCCCACACAATTATGTTGTTTTCCTTCTGGAAAAACAAGGGCTTTGCTTTATTTAATTAAAATTCATATTGCAACTCATTTTAATAGTTTCTGTATAAAACAGACTTGTTCTTCTTACCCTCATCTTGGTTCCACGTGATTTTCTGAATGGTACTCTAAATATGTGTCCAGAATTTAAGCCATATTGCACTAATTGCTCAAGAATAGCAACTATGAAACTGCTGCGAAAATTGAGCCCTCTTTAGAGCGGGAAGGCATCCTGGCTGGTAGATGTGTCCTGTAGCACCACAGGGGTCGTTAAGATGGTGATGTAAATCACTTAATTCCTGGACAGTGAGGGCTTTGAGGGGCAACAACTTAAAATGTGGCTAACTTTGGATTGGCTTCTTTTTTTTCTTTTGAGGTTCACAAATTGCCTTATGTTATGGAGGCTTAAAAGCTTAAGTGTGAATGCAGTTTTTGCAATAAAACTTGAGGATGGGGGTGGATTGACTTTCTAGATACCGAGCTTGTGATTCTTGGCACAGATTTAGGTTTAATAGACAAGTCCCAAGCACTTTGACTGAAATGGGATGTGGGCGGTTGTTTAAGTTCTTGTCCAAACTTCTGTATTCTTGAGGGCTTTGCTTTTTTTTTAAAGTGGGTGGTTTTTCACTTTTTGTTTTCTTGTCCCCTCTGCTTTTCTGGAGTTGAGAATCAAGAGATTTAGATCTCAAAACATTTTCATTTCTCAGCTTCTGCTTGTTTGACTCTTTTCATGTTATGCTGTTGTCCTAAGTTCCATTGATGTTCGGTGCCAAGTATGTTACAGCTTATACCTAGCAGTAATTACAGGAGTGTCTCTGTGTCTTTGAAGCCAAGTGTTTGTGATTAGGAAGATTAAAAAAATAAAATCAAAGTGCTGTTTCATTTGAGAATCTCTACTAATATTCTGGCAAAGAACTTTATGTATGAAAGATACAGACCACCAGTGGAGAAAATGCAAGACTAAAGATGGCTTTAAAAATCAGTGACTTTGTTAGACCACTTGTGTTTAATAACATGATGAATGGTTATGTGAAACCATATGAAAATTCCTCACACATCACAATTTATATGTTTAAAGTTTATATCTCTGGTACTTTAATTGCAAATATTTCAGTTTATGCTAGAAAAGCATAAACTTGTGTGTCTTCCTGTGTTTGGAGGAGGAAAAGGAAACAGGGTGAGCAGGGGCAGCTCAACTCAGCAGTGTGACTGAGGAGGACAGGGAATGAGAGGAAGCAACTGAGACACGTAGGGAGAAGAAACAGGTACCATGGGCCCGTTCTTGCCATCTCACTGTTGACTCGTGCCAATGTCAGTCTCTGAAGGAGCCGTTAAATACCTTATTTAGGAGCGATACAGAGATGGAAGGTTTTTGCATTTGATCAGGAACTGAAAAACTTGAAAGAATTTTTGCAACTTTCTTTGAAGAGCATCTTTGAAGAGGATCCTGCTGTTCTAAGCCATGCTTTAATTAGCACAGGCTAAATGAGATTGCTTTAAAATTGTCTGAAAATTGAAGGAAGTTCAGCTGCCCCTCTAATAACCCATCTGGCCAGATGTTTTCAAACTTCATGCTGGCAAATAGTTATTTTCTGTTTGGAGATGTGTGCTTCCATTGCATCTGTTTAAAAATACCTAGTACTTGATCCTTTTCAGAAATAATCTAATATTTGGTGTTAGTGAAATGATTTTTTATGTAATGGATTCAATATTAAGCCTCGCTCAGTATCTGAGTTCTACTAGGCATGTAAAAAAAGTTTCCATATGAAGCTGTTCCTGTGCAGTGGCACTTACTGGGCTTCTCTGTTCTACCATGGTGTAGGTAATGGCACAGATTGCTGGAGTGAACAGTTGCAGTCTTTTGGTTTTGACTGCAGTTCATATGGGTCATATTTTAAGAGGAGGAAACAATGCTAGGTTCTTACTATCGATTTTTTTTGTTTGTTTGTTTTGTTTTTCATTTTAGAAATCTTATCCTTCTGTACTGTTTGTGGTGTTTGGAATCAATGGACTGTCAGCAGAATTCTAAAGTCTCTTGCTGCCAGAAACACTGAATAAGCACTGAAGAGCTCCAGAGCCCCAAATAGCAAGTGCTCAAAAACCAAGAGGCAGAGTGACTTTTTTTTTAACTATAGCTTTGCATTATTTTCCTCTTTATCTTATGCGAACCATGATTTAGTGCATATTGCTTAGCTTGTGCTTGAATGAACATATGCATGAAGTTTTTAAAGCCATCCTGTATTCAGCGGAGACGAAATTTATTCTTTATTTGACTCTTACAAGACAAAAAGGCTAACAGCTTTTGCCTGTATGTATTAAATTATATATAAATTAATGCTGTTTTGTTTCCTTAAAGGAAAACAAATTTTTGAAAGGCAGTCTAAAATAATTAGGGACAATGCATTCAGTAACATTGCTGTGCTTTTATAGTAAAACAAGTAGACATATATTTACTATATTGCATTGTGCCTTTTCGTCATCTTTGGTAGTGGAACATAGTCTAAGATTACTACGTATCTGAGGAAGTGTTTTATCCTTCATTAGTCTCCTGGGTTAGAGCCACTTCAGGTGTTTTCCTGGTTTTGATATGCACTGAATAAAACTTTTTGGAGTATGAAATGAAAGCTTTGTTTGTTTCAACCCATACTAGAATAGAAAATGTGAAATATATGCCCAAAGTTTGAGAGTGGCTTCCTGGAAGAGTTAATTTTAAAAGAGGAGGAGGAATAAGGTTCATGTAAGAAAGGAATTGTTAGCTTAGAACTAAGCAAGCTTAGTGTAGATATGAAAAAAATGTGTTTTTCTTAGGGCTTTTCTTGATGGGCTAGCTTATTAATTATCTAGTAACTGTACTTTATCAGTTTAATCAGACTATACATGCTGTTATGCTTTCTTTTTATGCCTAATACATAGTAGTACTCCATCCAGCTGAAATGGAGAAAAACATATTTTTGAGCTTTAAGAATACAATTTAACTTTTTTTTTTTTTAAATCAGTGCATTCTGGTTTTCACATGTAATACTTGCCTGTAAAACAGAACAAGAAATATGACATGTAAACTGTTTTTCAACAATTATTTTTCTTCTGTCTGACAGACAAACCAGTTAGAAGAAAACACCCAAGTGTTTCAGAAGGCCAGTCTGTGGAAAATCAAGCCTCCATTGCGAAGGTGCTGTAACAGTGCTCTACGTGTGTGACGGGAAATGTTGGAGGACTCTGTATAAGGCTGTTTGAAGCATGTGAAACAGTTTTATGTGGAGGCAAATTGAGAACATGGAAGAAATCGATCAGAGCTTCTGCAAAAAGAGATGACAAATACGTGCATTAGTTTAAATGACTTAACAAGAGCATACTTGGACGTTTGGACTTCTCTACAGCTCCTTAAAGTGAAGTATTAATTTGTTTTACAAAACATATACTGTTGTAATTGAAGTGATGTGTGTAGGTTAGAATTTAGATGGCCTCTAAATATTAAGGTAACTGTAAGCATGAAAAGTAACAGCATCCTGTATGCGCTAATTTTCTCTACAGTTTTATTTTGCCACTAAATTACAATATACTTCAC
This sequence comes from Trogon surrucura, assembly GCA_020746105.1. Taxonomy (NCBI): domain Eukaryota; kingdom Metazoa; phylum Chordata; class Aves; order Trogoniformes; family Trogonidae; genus Trogon; species Trogon surrucura. The sequence goes on from CM036621.1 coordinate 34,103,054, forward strand.
AGCGTGACGAGACCAAAGGCTTTTATGTGTTCTCTTAGTATATCTAACATAACAAACCTGAACAGAAGATCTGAAAGGACAAGAAATGAATTTTATTGTATGAGTAAGTTTTTAATACAGTTGTACCTAAAAGGATATGTGAAGTTAAAAAATAATATTGAAAACATTGTCAGGCCTGTAAGAGGTGTGTTTAAAGGAGAGGATGAGTAACCTTTCAGACAAAGGTTATTAAGTTCTAGCTGTACATGTGGAACTAGAAGTTACTGAATGAGTAATATATTGTGTAATGTGTGTAATCCAGTACATTTCGCATATGAATTAGAAATTCTTCTTGTGGGGGTGTGTGTGTTTGGTTTACAGTTAATATTTGCATTGGAATAGATGCATCACAAATCTTACAGTTCTTTGGCCAACGTAGTTTTGTAATTAAAAAGGAAATTATTTAAGATCTCTTATGTGTGCTGCTTTATCCAGAACGTTCATCCAGGCTTTTTGAAGTATACCTTTATCTTCTTGATTTTGGCTCTTTATCTAATGCACCTCATAGGAAAAGGCTACTGAAAGACCTGTGTATTTTGAACAAATTCCAAAGTTCAGTAATAGTTCTGCAAATGAACGTACACATGTAAGCACACGCAGGTTGCTCTGCCTGCATGTGTTTACTTAACCTCTGTGGCTGAACCTTGGTGACAAACAGTGTTATCTTTTGATTAGTTATTTATTCATTATTTTTCTAATGTTTCGCTTTTTCCTCATGATTAGAATTGAGTTTGTGAGGCTTTTTTCCTGAATAATATTAATGCCTTCTGTTGCATTAACATTTATAACCATAGTGACTAATTATATCTCTTCAAAGGATAGTTGGATCAGTCAGGATATAGTAAAGACCAAGTTTTGTTATGGTTGACTTCAAATTATTTTTTTTTTTTACAAGAAATAAAATTTAATACTAAATACAATGACAAAGTTGTATTCCCAAAGCAAAGACAAGCGTGTGGAACAGGAGAATCGTAAAGGTACCTTCATGTTGTGGGAGTCTTGCTTCTCTCTTCTGCCAGGTGTATCAAGCTGTATCAGTCCATTTTTCCTGTGCCTTTTATTCTACATTATGTGCAAAACAGAAAACAAAAATCATTTGCCTTTTGAAAATGCTTATTTGTGCTTTATTTGACCTAGAATTAATGAACTCTTTGCCTAGGGTGGCTTGTATGAATTTGGTGGATTGATGACCAGAAAGCCACGTGTCCTGAGAAGTTAATGATCTTTTCAGCAGCCCTGACATGATACCTGGTATTTGCAGCCTTTTTTTTTTTCTTTTTTATGAGCATAGGCCAGTGTGGAAGTTGGTTTGGTACTTGGTCTCCAGAAGAGAATATGGACAGAATCACTGACTTGCATTTTTGCTTCTTGTCTTTCCAATTCAGTTTAACACCTTGTTTGACTTTTTAGGCATTTTGCTATTGCTGGACAAAACCCATGCTATTTGGAAAAAGGAAGTGTTTTTCCAGTTACATGTTTAGAAGGAAGGAAATTATTTGCAGCTTTATTAGAGGTATTTTCAGTTGGACTAATGTAATCAATGCATTGTATCTTATGAGGTTCTAAAGGTAAGAAACCAACTGTGTCATTCCTTGCTGTATATGCCCCAGCAAATCAGAAAAGGCAGCATTTTTGGCCAAGTAACTGCTGTTTTGGTGTATATATCTTCCCTCAAAGCTTTTGACTTTATGGAACTAGAAAATCTTCACTTAGAGAAACTCTTTCCCATTACTTTTAATGAAGACAAAGCAGTTTTGAGGAGGAATGCCCTAATAAATTCTTTACTCAGTGTGGAACTATTGTAAAAAGAACAAAGGGAGCGAAGTTAATTTAAGGGGCTTAATTATACACACTGGGTCACAATCACCATCCTTAAGTATCACTTCTGGCTCTTCCCCTGTGCTTTATTTGTGTGTGGAAATTTGATTATAATGTTGCATCTGCACTGTTCATCTGTTTCTGTGTTAGAACAATGTCTTTGGTACTTTAGTGCTTGGTTCTGAAATTGCCTTTATTTCTTTATCTGTTTTTAAACCTGTTTGAAGTCCTTTTACTTCAGCACTTGAGAAAAACTAAGCTGCATTCTGAAATTTCAGCTGCAAGTCTCAAGGTTGGTTTTTTTTTTTTAAAAAAAAGGGGGGGGTGGGGAATTAGTTGTCTGCTTTCCACTGTTCTGAAAGACATCTGTGATACTCACAGGTTGTCCCAGAAAGGAACTCGGCCCTGATTTCACTTGTTTCACTCCTTTGTGTTTCACCTTTAATCCTACTGTATTTTTCCCTAAGGAACCCTGGTTTTTAGTTTGTCTTAGCTGTAAAGACTGCTGAGCAGAGGTGAAGCTTGAACATTGATTTATACTGCCTACATTTTAATGCCATTTCCTTGTCATTAGGCAATATTTATCTTTTAATTCTTGGTTATGTTTTCTTAAGCCCCAGTCTTCCCCTTGCCAGAGGAAGAATATCAACTGTAAATATTGAAAAAAATCTTTTAATTGCTCCTTCAGTTCATGCTTTTGTCTTTTATTGCATGTTTTATTGCATGTCTTTTGTCTTTTATTACATGTTTTGTAGTTCCGCAGCCTTCCTGGTGAACCAGCTCGACATGGGGAAGTAATATGGATTCAGCTGCATCTACGTTTTCCTGGCTGGCATGTATCCTCTGCTTAATTTTCTCATCAGCCAGTGATATGCAACAACCCCCTCTGTTAAAAATCCGGGTCAGGTATAAAGGCAGGATTTGAGCTCCTTTTTCCAGAAAGTAAACTTTGCCCAACATTCATGTCAAGCTCATCTCAGTGGAGGTCTTCAATATCTCATTTGATGTTACATCAAAGCTGTTTCCTCCTTTGTTTTGGAGCACTCTATGTTACTGCCTGAAGTGCAGGCTATGGATTCTCTTTTAGAATTTATCCTTTTAAATCTGAGCAGAGTGAAGTACAAATAATCCTTTGCTTTGTTGACTAATACTCTTGCAGCCAAGCAGCAGAGAAGGGGGGAGATGAACTTTTCACACTACCATCTGTAACCAGCTGGTTCTGCCATTCAGTTTTTAGTTTGCTTGAGGCAAGTAACCGTATTGTGTATTGCAGTATGCAGGAGATGTGGGTTTTTTTCCATGCAGTGAGTTACCAGCAGTTCATTTGAAAGGTTATCTTTTGTTGTATCACTTGCTACAGGAGATGTGAAATTTCCTAGTGATGATTTTTGATAGATACAATCCTTCCATCAGTTTGTGAAAATAGTGGACAGATGCACAGCCACAGGCAAACTATATGTAAATCTGGGATGATCTTTTCTTTTAGTGACGGAATTTCTTTTTATCAAGACTTCTGAATCTATGAAGCAATGTGTGGCCTGTCATGTGCAGTGGGAGTGCTGTTTGTGCCCAAAAAACACGTGGTAGACCACAGTGGCTGGAGATGTTTGTGAGGGAAGGGCCATGTGACTGAAAAGTAGCAGACGAGATTTGGGAGTTAAATGCTTCCAGTCCTGCATGCTTGTGACATGACCCTGAGTTATGGCAGGCTCCTTTTAACTGTATATTAAATAGCTACCGTACTTCTTGCGCTGGATATACTCTTGTTCCTCCGAGTAGTCTCCCAGTTTAGGAAACAAGCTAGTATCGGGATGAATAAATCAGAAAACAAACACTTTGCAGCAATTTCGATACATCATGAAAACAGTATGGCTCTGCCTGAACTGGTTTGACAGTGTGGGCTTGTACAGTGATCAGAGATCTGAAGCTGTGCAGGCCGATGGCTTCTCACCTAGGCAAGGTGTGTGAAACACTGCTTAAATGACCTCTTCCATGTGACAGCAGCCTTGTCATGCTAATGACAGGCAATGGTGAATAGACTGGCTGACTAGAATTTTCCATGATTTGAGTCACTTGGGCTGAAAGTTTTTATACTGGGCTTTCATCTGCCAGGTAGCAGTACTGCCAACATTTAGTTGGCTGTATTTAAATGTTCTTGTCATAAAAGGCTCCAGGAAAAACTAGTGATTGCTTGTCTTTAACTCTTTGTCCTGGGTTTAGCTAAAAACCCAGTCCTGTTTAGTGATTTTTACTTTCCAGTTTAGTGTCTTCTCAAAGGCTGCACGTTCTGAAGTCAGCAGCATGTTTTTGCAGACAGTGTGTGCTACTGGCAGTGATAACACCTGATGTTTACAGTTACTGCCTGGGACTGGGATGCAGAAAGGCTCTTGCTGATACTTATTCCTATAGTGACCAAGGCCACTGCTGGCTCTTGTGTGCCACGCTGGGGGTGCTGGGTAGTAAGAGGGGGGCACAAGGAAGTAAAAGGTGGCACCTCCGGGGGGTAATAGACAGGACAGGTGACCAACGAGAGTATTCCATCCCATATACGTCATAGTTAGTATAAATTGAGTGATTATGAGAGTTTCGGCCCTTTTTCGGCCTTTTTTTTTCTTGGTTTCACTTCTTCTGCAATGGCCGGTGTCCAGAGAGGACTCCATCTGACCTCCTGATTTTGATCCGGATCCTGAGTTCCCGAATCCAGCTCCCGCCGCCGCTGAGCCTGGGGTTTCCCCAGTGCCTCCTGCTCTGCAGCACCAGTGGTGATTTCTATCGGGGGAGGGAGTCGGGTTTGGTATCGGGCTACTATCTATAGTTGTATATAGTTCTTTACTTTTATCTTTTTACCATTATTCCTATTATTTTCATTAAAGCTGTTCTAGTTTTTTTCTCCTCTAACATGTAAGTCTCTCTGCCTCATTCCCTTTTCTCTTCCTGTTTGAGGGGGGGGAAGAGGGAGTTAGAGAGCGTCTGCCCGCGTTAGTGGCCGGCCCAGCCCTAACCTGCGACACTCTTTTTCAAATAGATTCTGCATCTGCAACGCCTCATTTCTTGTTTGTCACTGCCTCACATAATTTTCTACTTTCCTCGGCACTTTTTTCCCCTACTACCCACAGTGATTCAGGACCTTGATTGAGTATTCATCTCTGTACCAATGTGCAAAGGAAAAGAGAGACTGCAGTATATTGCTGGAACACCTGAGGAAACTAGAATCTGTGTACCTGAAATGGAATTTCTCCAGATGTGTCCAGGTTGAAAGAAATTGCTGTTTCTTTTCACCATCCGATATCTCACGGTTGGTCAGCTTTATAAATGTTGGTGCCAACATGCAGTGGGAGCTGGCTCTGAACATTGCAGCAAGAAGCCCAGCAGCAGCGACGTGACTCCCAGCTCCCTCACCAGGTTTCTGCTGCAGCTCCAGAGGCATTTCATCTGTTTCAAACCATTATTAAATCTTTATCATTGGTGTATACTGTTGCTTACACAGATGTCCAGTCTTTTTTTTTTTTTAGGCCTCCTGAACTCTTGATGTTAAGGCTATGATAAGACAGTTGATGTCAAGGCTATGATAAGACAGTTCAGCAGTCTGTTACTGCATTTTTATTTATTTCCTTTGTGTTTGTTTGTATTTATTTGTTTGTTGTACATTTGCTGCTTCTTGGTTCCACTGGAGGTGACAATGGGAATAATGACAGCAAATAGGAATGCTTTACCTAAAGACAGACCCAGTGGTTTGTTTATATCTTGTGTTGTGTGGTTTTTTGTCTTTTGAAAATGTTTCAGTTATTTTTGTGAATGGTTGTTTTTCCAGGGCCTCTCATTTTTTTTCTTTTGTGTGCCTTGAAATGGGTAAGCAAACAGCTCGAAATACTTGTGTAAAGAAACTCCCTCAGCATGTGCTCAGTTTGCCTTGTGCCAAGACCTGATGATAAACCAGCAGCTGCAGCCTCTGTGAGGAGTCGCATTTGCTCCTACTGAGCAAATTTTGGTGTTTAGCTCCAGAGGAAGTTAGTTCTGCTGCCATTTACAGAGTTTGTCCCAGCTGTTGTAGCATCCTTTGACTGTAGAAATGGAAATATTCTTGCTGGAGCCATGTGTGCCCTGGGCTGGGCTGCCTCGAAGGCCTTGGGGGTATGGGTAGGTGCAAGGCCTGCTCAAAAACATCTTGGCACTGGCAGCTTCCCTGCCTTGGCAGAGGTGGCTGCAGGAGGTGATCGTTTCTTCCTGCTCCTCACCTGGAGGCAACTTTTTACATTTGATGTGGTAGATATTAAAAAAAGCAAACCCAAAAAACAAAAAACCCAAAGCGAAAGGCACCAAAGTACCACAAACCCGACACAGGTAGAAATGAGTTTTGGAAGTGAAAACGCAAGGAAAAGCAGTGACTTGTGGAGCTCCCGGTTCTCCCTGTTGAGGACTGTGTCACGGAACGGCGGAACTGCCAGCGGGAGGGCTCCTGCAGTTGTGGGGCTCACACATGGCTGTGGATCCCGTTTGGCTGTTTATCATCTTTAATCCCGGTGGCCCACCAGGGAAGAAGGAAAATGATGACCGATGCCAGGTTTTTAGTTCCAGTTCCCTTTGCTGCCGCTGGAGCTGACGCCGCCTTCCCGCTGCGGGTCCGTTTGGCGACACCCCGCGCCGCCGTCACACGCCCCAATCACACCGCGCCTCACGACACGTGCGGGCCCCGCGGCAGCGCGCGCTCGGGCCCCTGCGGCCGGGACCCGGCGGCCCCGCGGGAGGAGCCTGAGGCGGAGGCGCGCGCGCGCCCAGCCTTCCCGCCGCCGCTCACAAGATGGCGCTCGCGGCCGCCTCAAGGGAGGAGGCGGCGGCAGGTAAGGGTAAGGGTGAGGGTGAGGGTGAGGGGTGAGGCGTGAGGGCGCGCCGCTGGGGCCTTCTGCTGCGGCCGTGCCGGGCCCTTGTGGCCGAACCTCACAAACTCGCCCTAGGGTTTAAGCCTTTGGTGCCTGGGGGGTTTGGTTTTGCGGCCAGGCCTCGGTCGCCCGCTCAGCGTGCGGGAGCTTCGTCGGGCGTGAAGTCTCCACGACGCCCTTTTACCTGAGGTTCGATTCCTGTCCCGATGGACGCGCGTGGGTCACTTAATTGCAGGCAGTACTTGTGTTCGGAAGGCTGAGTGCTGCGCTGTGCTGGTAATAAGGGTTATTTTAGTCTGGTTTGAAGCGAGGTGAGAGGTGCCCGGTGGGGAGGTTCCGTGTCCCTCTGTGAGGGAGGAGGCCCCGTGGGGCCCGCGGGAGCCGGCCCGGGCTGTGAGGGACGCCTTGTCCCCGAGCGCCACTGTTCTCCGTCCCCGTCTGATGACGGGTGGCTTTAGTGTTGCAGGGCTTCCCGTAACACTACCTACTGAATAAATAAAGCGGTCTTAATTTTGTGTTCTGAAATGGAAAACATTCAAGCAAATGCAGACTGTAGATGAATCTTTTAGAGAGAGTTGTATCAGGGCAGCTTTCGGTGTGACCCGGTGGTTTGCACTTCGGAGAAAGGAAATCTTTCCTGCCTAAACATCTGTATTTGCAATGATAATGTGCACGCAGTTATCACCGGTTCTGTCCTGATGAATTTGCTCGGCACTGAGAGTACAGATTTCTTGGTAAACTTTTTTCATTCTTGCACGTCGGAGTGTTCATGGGAGCGTAGTGCTCACCAGAGGACATGTTCTGCAGGTGTCATTGGTACCTGTATGAATATACTGGGGTGTGTTCAGTCCTTCCTTTTGCATACAATTTCCTAGCCATGCAATTGGAAGCCTATAGCAGTGTTAGGCAACAACTGGAAATTCACAGTAATATCGGTCAACTCAGGTAAGAATCATGCCTTTCCTAGTCCTCAGTGTGCATTAGCCTAATTGTTAGTAATGAAATAAAAAAAACTCAATAAATACTTCTAAATAACTTTATATTATTTTTGTTTGTATTTTGAGTCTAATTTATCCTGCTGACTGAGATGGAGCTGATTTTCCCCATAGCAGTTCTCACAGTGCTGTGTTTTGGGTTTCGTTTTTTTTTTTTTGGTAGTGGTAGCCAGAAGGGTGTTGATAGCACCCCAGTGTTTTGGCTACTGCTGAGCAGTGCTCACACCCCAGCGTTTTGGCTGCTGCTGAGCAGTGCTCACACAGCACCAAGGCTGTGGTTTTCCAACATGCCCCCAAAAGTAGGCTGGGGGTGGTGGGCAACATCTTGTGAGGGGACACAGCTGGGCCAGCTAACCCAAACTGACCAAAGGGGGATTCCACACCATATGACATCAACTCAGATATAAAAGTGAGAAGGCAGAGGGAAGTGGGGAAACATCTGTGGATTGCGTTTGTCCTCCGGAGCAACCAGTACATGTACTGGAGCCCTGCTTCCTGGGAAAGTGGCTGGACATCACCCACTGATGGGAAGTAGAGAATAATCTTTGGCTTTGCTTCCACATGTGGTCTTTGCTTTTGCTGTATTAAACTGCTTTTATCTTGACCTACAGGCCTCTTGTTATATCTTCCCTCTCCCCTATCCATCTAAGAAGGGGGAGTGATAGAGTGGCTTTGGTGAGGTCCTGGCCTCCGATCAGGGCCAAGCCACCACACCTGACACAAGTGTTTTCTTTTGTTCTGTGTGTGCACAAGTGTATGTTGTAGAATCTTAGGATGGCTTAGGTGGGAAGGCACCTTAGAGATCATCTAACCCAACCTCCCTGCCATGCCCTTAACTAGACCATGTTGCGCAAGGCCTCATCCAACCTGGCCTTGAACATCTCCAGGGAGGGGGCATCCACAACCTCTCTGGGTGAGAGGAGTTCCTTCTCCATACCAGAAAGAGAGAGGAATTCCTGCTCTAACTGAAATATATCTTTGTGCACACATCTAGTGCCAGTAGGATATACTGGAAATAATAAAACTACAATGGGCTTATGACTGTCATGGGTTTTCCTAAACCCAGAGAACGCTGTTTGAAGTGAGTTTGCCTTAATTATCCCGTCTGACATTAAAACTGAATTTTGCATTGAATTTTCCTGTCCTGCTCCCGACAATCACCTGGTCTGTCAAACACAGCACTGGGGACCAGTGTGGCTGTGCCAGGTGAGTGTCCAGCCTGGCAAGGCCACTCGTTTGGAGAGAAAAGACCTTTCCTCCCATGTTGCGAATAGCCTGGAGCTGGCCCTTGGGTGATGAGGGCTTTACTCTTGCCCCTTGGCCTTGCTGGGCTCATGCCCATTTCCCTAACAGTTGCTAGAGAAAACGTTTCTGTTCAAGTGTCTTATTGCGGGGATAGTTAGTTGCTCCAAGAAGCTAACAATGCATATGGCAGCAGCTGGTTGATCAGAGTATCAGGATGGGTCCTGTGCCAGCGTGGAATTGGTGCTGTTATGGGAGGAAGTGGGAAAAATGGGAAGAGGGTGGTTAGTGCTCCCCTTGCACCTTTATATTATTGTTAGTGAAAACCCTAAAGAAACAAACAAAGTAACAGCCCTGGGGGCAGCCACATACTCTGAGTTTCCTGCCTGTTCCTGAAAGTCTGTCTGACTCAGGCTGAGTGACCCTGAGCTCCAGGTAGTCCCAGCAGGCTTGGTCCGCCTGGGTGCAGGAGGAATGGGTGGGGGATGGTCAGTGGCCGTGACGCCTGCAGTTTGTGCAACGGTGCCCAGGGAATCGCACTGCGCACAAACCACCGTGACTTCTCTGGTGCCTGCTGGTGTGCTCCTGAACCAATACGTTGCTCCTGGCAGCCCCGTGCTTTTTGCTGTATTAGCCATGGAGGTTTGGAAATAGTGTTAAAATGTTTAATCTTTATTTCTTTGTCTTTCCATGAGCAACAAATTACAATGAAATAGAGAGGATGAAAATAAAATTTTATGCTGTGCCTTTTAGGCAGCTTTATACTTCTCTCTGACTAGAAGGCTAAAAGAGCAAAATAATATTGACTAAGTGTCTGGTCTTTACGTAAGTGCTCTTGAAAGTTAATCAATCCACTTGTGTCCTTAACAATGTTAGCCTTTCATTTCAGAGGGGCTGGGGAAGAATTCACCTGGCTTTTCTGAATTTAAGAGGATGACAAGGCTGGAAGCAAACTATGACGAGCTTGTTTGCCTATGCCTTGATGGTATTAAGATGGGATGCTGTACTGTCACTCAGATGATATTTTCTGTATATTTAATTAACTATCGCAGCTTGTGAACAGCCCATTAGCTAATGTATTTATGATTCGGGAGGCTAGTGCTGACTCGTGGTGGTCTCTTTGTCTTGCATTCGTCATGTAAAAACTTAAGGTAATTTGAATGAGTTGGAGGGAAGAATAGCAAAAAGGCAAAAAGGTGGGTTTTCTCTTTGTGCTTGTTAATACGGATCTATAATTCGGATGCTTTGTTGAAGAGCATTAAAATGCATAGACTTTTGATGGTGCTGCAAGGGAAAACAAAATAAATTGCTATGATTTAATCTATCACTGAAACTTGGTTCTTGAAAAATGAAAAGGAATGTAAAAGTTGTGCTGAACTTCGTGCCACTCCTGGTGCTGTAGCCAACCTCTGACCACATTAAAGCAGGACTAGGCAGGGAGAAGGGTGGCCTCTGGCTTTAGGACAGGTGTGGGGAAATTTGAATGGCTTTGAAAAAAGAACCTGGTGACTTCTGCTTCTCCGGCAGCAATATGGGTGAGCCTGGAGCCTGCGTGTGAGCCATGACCATTTATATTGCTACACTGAGGTGTAATAAGGATGGTTGTTTTGATTTAGCTGTAGATGTCAGCAATACTGAGGTTCTTTATTAATACACGTATCAGTGGGCATACGCTAGCGGGTTTAGATGGTTTCTATTTGAAGTTTGTGGGTTTTTTCTGTGCTAAAAATCCCACAAATACACTTCCCCAGCCAGCCATATTCTTCTGCATTATGCTGTCAAATCCATCCAGAGGGACTGTTTATCCAGTCTGGTATAAATTGCCTACTCTGAATAGAGGGGACCTTTCTCTCTGGCCTCTGTGGTCCCCATGATCTGCTGGTCCTGTCCCATCAGGACAGCAGCCTGGCTGTGCCAGCAGTGGTGCCTTGCCTCTGCTCAGGAGGAGACCCCACTACTGCCTTCGCAGGTGAGGGCTGCAGTTATTTGGTATTATAATTAATAAATCTTCCTAGTGGCTTTAGGCTCTATTTTCCACTATACTATAATTATGTTATACGCAGTGAAACTGTGAAACGACCATACGAGGGAATAGGGAAAGAAATCAAGACAAGGTCTCAAAATGTGTCTTTTGAAGAGACACCTGGTAGCACAGGCTTGATCAGGATTTTGTTTTACTGCTTTCACAACTAAATCCTTGCTCTTGCCTCACTTGAGTTTGCTCTCTCTCCCCAAAGGGCTTGTGGCTTTACCTGTGGCTTCACCTGACAGAGGCGACGTACAGCAATGACAACTTGCAGATGCCTTTGTGTGTGACAGCTGAATTGTTGCTTTTACTCCTCATTTACAGTGTGCAATCCCCTTTTCTTTGTGCCTCCTGAGGAAGCTTCATCCTAATTTTGGCGAGATTTGGTGATGAGGTGCAGATGCTGGTGCTTGCTGTTGTCTTCTGGGTGAGATCTTTGCCTTCAGGTTCCTGGGAGCAGCTTAGTAGTGGAGCAAGTGCAAGGTTATGCTTGCCTAAAGCCTGTTAAAAGGATGGGGAGGAAAAAAAAAGAAGAATAAAATGCATGAAAATCTTGAAGAAACTGCAGTGAAGCCACTTAATGACTGAGGAAAGGGGTAAGCAAAAGGTGAAAGAAAATGACTTGAGAATACAAAGTAAATTACCATGAAACGGGCGTTTATACACAAGCAGGTTTGTGAAGCCTTGCTCTCTGCTTCGAGTACACAGTTAATGAACAAAACCTAGAGACAGTTGTTCAGTTGTGATTACTGCCAGATTTCTCTGTGCAGTGAGAGATGAGAGAAAAAAAAAAAAGGCGGCTGACTGGCTGACTGTAGCAGGTGGTGAAGGTGAGCAGGAGTGGGTGCACGGCAGTTTGGCCTTGTCCTTCTGCACCAAACTCAAGGGTGATTTTGCCCTTGATCATAGAATCATAGAGTGGCTTAGGCTGGAAGGGACCTTAGAGATCATCTAATCCAACCTCCCTGTCACGGGCAGGGACACCTTTCAACTGGATCAGGCTACTCAAGGCTCTGTCCAACCTGGCTTTGAACACCTCCAGGGAGGGGGCAGCCACAACATCTCTGGGCAATTTATTCCAAAGTCTTGCCACCCTCCTACTGAAGAATTTATTCCTAAGATCTAATCTAAATCTATTCTCCTTCAACTTAAACCCATTTCCCCTTGTCCTATCAGTGGACGCTCTTGTAAAAAGTCCCTCCCCAGCGTTCCTGTAGGATCCCTTCAGGTATTGGAAGGCAGATATTAGGTCCCCCCGAAGTCTTCTCTTTTCAAGACTGAACAATCCCAGCTCCCGCAGCCTGTCCTTGTAGCAGAGGTGCTCCAGCCCCTGGATCATCTTTGTGGCCCTCCTCTGAACACACTCCAACAGATCTATGTCCCTCTTGTGATGGGGGCACCAGAACTGGACGCAGTATTCGGAGTGGGGTCTCACAAGAGCAGAGTAAAGGGGGAGAATCGTCTCTCTTGACCTGCTGGCTACGCTTCTCTTGATACATCCCAGGATGCAGTTGGCCGCTCGGGCTGCATGAGCGCACTGCCGGCTCATGTTGAGCTTCTCGTTTGTCAACACTCCCAAATCCTTCGCTTCAGGGCTACTCTCAACCCACTCTGTGTCCAATTTGTATCTGTGCCCAGTTTGTATTTGATGTCTCAGAGGGGGTTATGCCGGCGATACATGTAAGCAATGCTGCTTCATAATTACTCCTAAAATAATGATATGTGTGATCATGTGCCCAGGAGAGCATCTGGAGACTGTATGCCTGTGCTTTACTCTATTTTTTTCTTTTGGGAATGCATGGGATGCTTGCACCTGGAGGTGGCACCAGATTTGAGGGGTCTCTGTGAGGAGAGGCTGGGGCTGCCTGGGTTTTGGCAGCTCCATGGCTGGGCCCCACTGAGCCCTGCAGCTCCACGTGTGGCACCTCCGGGATGGAAGTGGGAGGGGAGGCAATGCTGCCAGGAGTGGGGAGAGGTGAAGGAGTTGGGAGTGAAGGAGAGAGGGTGAGGTGGGGAAAAGGGGCAAAGAGAGAGTGATTTGTCTTTGTTTCTCACTGTTTAAGCCTTGTTCAATTGGTAAGAAATTAATTTTCCGCAAGTTGAATCTGTTTCACTTGTGGTGGTAATTGGTGAGGGATCTGTTTGTCTGTATCTATATTTGTCAGTGTTTTGATTCATGAGCCTTTTCACTGTGTTTTTTCCCTTGCCTGACTGAGGAGGGGAAGTGAGAGAGTGGCTGAGTGGGCATCTGGTAGCCAGCCATGGTCAACCTGCCCCAGAGAAATACTTAATTCACCTCTAAACCATGACTGTGGTGAGGTTTAGGAGAAGAGGTTCTGGTACTGACTGCTGCTGGGATGTCTTGTGCTCTCCAGCATGAGTGTAGTCACAGGGAGCTGCCCTCTGAGGCACCATTCTCCAAGTGTGTCAGGAATCAAAATGTAAATTGTAACATACAGGAGTGTGTACACACACTTAAATATTAAATTGTCTCCCCTGAAGCAATGACTAGATTACTTATATATTAGTGATTTTTTAAAAGTACTTTTGGTTATTTTTATGTATTTTTTTGCAACAGGTAGTTTTAGGCCAGCGTTGCATTGGCTCTGGCAGGTGACAACCGTAAGGAACATGATACAGCTCCCGAGGGTGCAGCAGAAGAGATAATGGCCCTGCCAAAATTCATGCCAGACTGGTAAGGCCAGGGGAAGAAATCAAGAAGTGTGCAGATACTGTTTGCCATCAGGGTCTGCATACTTGAATGTGCACAGTTCGTGTAGACAAGAAGCAGCAAATGCTGCAAGGCCAGAGCTGTAACCTGGCAGATTGTTAGGCTGCCTCGCTGCTGAGTTTGGTAGCATTTTCATGGATTTTGAGTGTGTCTGTGTGTGAGAGCAGGATGCATCCCATTCTCATACAACAAGCACAAAGCAATTAAATATCAGTTGTGGAAAGGGTGATCCTTACTGTTCCTGGCTTGAGATGGCACCCCTGTTTTGTACCTAGGGGTATGCGTCGGCTTCTGCTTGGAAATGGAAATGCTTCATCAGAAAGTGATTTTTATGGGAACTGCAGGTGGCAGTAGGGGCTAAGTTTTACAGAAAAAAAATGTATTAAATTTCCTTTCTCCACAGTAGCTTGGCATATGGCTAAAATCTGAATCTCTGCAAGAAGCCTTCTCTTAAAGCCAGTGCTCCATGATTTTAAGGACTTGTCAGATCTTTTCCCTCTCCATTTGGGCTGCCCTGCACTGCTTTCCCTTGGGGTGGGTTTCTGCTGGTTGTTCTGCAGCATTGGCACTGGTCTATAAATGCTCTTTGAATTATGCTTTTATTTGCTGTCTTTCAACTGGGTAAGTAATGTAAGTGGTATATTACTTAGGTTTATCACAATCAAAATCATACCCGTTTGAATTTAAGCAGCAAGTGAATTGCTGTACGTTAACCGTAGGACTTTAAAGTTCTGTGTATTAGGCATATAAACCTTGAGCAGATCTTAATGAACTTAAATATGGAGATCTTATCAATTTCAGTTTCATTTCTAGTCATCGAGAAGGCCTTAATTCAAGGATTAGCAAGGAAATAATGAACAGACTGTTGTCCCCCTTGCTCTATGCATTTTGGCTTAGAAGTTATCTGTCATCTAGTGCTTTCCCATATGGGATACATACATTTATTTGTCTGATTCAGGTAGAATAAAGATGTACTTATGTTTATTGCATGCCTTGGGGAACTTGACAATGTGCTGAAATAGAGGTGGACTTGTGTGGTTCAGGCAGCTCATTGTATAAACTGATGCATGCACATGTGCTGTTTATACGCTGTATGTGTTTTTTAAGTTACATTGCACTGGATAATGATTAAGCTGGTAAAATTTCCCAAAACACCTAAGGCTACTATTTCTGAGCTCTGAGGTGAGGCTGAGAACAGAAGAAGCGGTTTCTAAAAGGTGCTAGTTGTTGTTACTGATAAAGCTGTACCATAGTAAGTGAAAATCCCAGAGAGACTCATTCTGATATTGGCAGGGTCAGTTCAAATCTGCAGTCAAGGTTCTTTGTAGCATGTTTTCCAATTAAAAAGCAATAGCAAAGTATTTAAATGTTTTGCTGGGAATTAAATACTTCTCTAGAGCTAATTGCTTTGGTTGGTAGTTGTTCAAATGTACACTAGAAAGACGACAGATAGCTTGGACTGCAAAGGACTCATCTGTGTTTTAAAAGCCTTCCCTGGCACAAAGTACTTGAGCGTTGTTTTCCCCTTGTGCTTCCTCCCTGGCACCAAGTGCCGGTTACAAGCCGCGTATCCGCGTGCTTGCTCCTGCTCAGAGCAGGAGCGTCAGAGAGTCCCTGTATGGGAGCCAGCGCTGTTAGAGAGCACGTCCCAGCCTCCCAATGGGCAATACTAACATACAGTAGGTTGTAGAACTGTATTACCTATTAAAAAGCAATTATTTAGGGCATGTAGAAAAGAGAGCGTATTATAAATTAAACAAAGAACACGATGCATTTTAATAACTGTTCCTGAGCATTGGGAAATCTAAGACTGTGCATATAGGGTTTTACTGTATGTCTGTATGCTGCTGTTGGGGAGCATCCTGGAGACAGGGCTCAGGAGGGAGAGAGGTGTTCTGTTCACGTATTCAATCACAGTTTAAAGAGAATTAGCTCAAACTGCACTCGTAAACCCTTCCTATTCCCTCATCGCAAACATTTGTCTGAATTTATTTGGCTGAATGTCTGATGAAAACAAATGTCAAGGTTGTGTTGCCTGCCCTGCGTGCCAAATTTGGCTTGCGTGCAGGAGTGTGCCTACTTGTCCAATCCAGGGAGAGCTGAAGGGCCTTGTGATTTACCTTAACAATTATAATCAAAGCCACAGAGCTCTAATTATAAATGTTTGATCTTCAGAGCTTATAATCAACACAGAGAAGAAACACCCTGGAAGCTATTTTATTGAATACATTTAAATGCATTAATTTTAGAAAATAATCACATATGAGCAAATGGCTGAGTTAATCAAAGTATTAATTTGTTCAGCTGTTAGGGGTATATAAAAACTTAAATAATGTGTAAATATCACATTTGGCGTGTGCATACTTACCACAGAATGAGTTAGATGTAGTGCACACATAGCCTAATAGAGACTATGGAAATGAGTTTTAATGATGCTTAATGTGGGACTGATACGCATTGAGTTTGGAAGTGGTATAGGAAGTTGCACAATTCCAGTTCTGGTGCACAGGTTAGTGCGTGTTTCCGTCATGAGCAAGCTCTTAGTGGAGAATCCCCATCAATGTCACACATGGAGATGTACTGGTAACATGCAGCCTTGTGACAAAACTTCTTGATTATAGTGAATAAAATTCAAAGTGTGTCTGTATTTATGAAGTATCTCAAACTATGCAAGTCAGCTGGAAGAAGAGAGAAATTGGAGAGGTGTCATTGCTGCACAAGATGTCGCCGCAGCTGGTGCTGCAGGCAATAAGAGGTGATTTGCTCCTCCGCTGCCCCCAGGCTCAGCAGCAGGGAGCAGGACTTGGAGCTGCACTCTTCTTTCTGAGAGTGGTCTAGGAAGTTATGGGCCTCACTTATGGTGGTTCTGTGCATGTGGCATCTGTTGGCAGATGTCGAGGGCTGGTAGCAATCTGTGGTAGCCTTCACTGTGGTTTGGCCACCCCTTACAGCCCATCGGCTTTGTGCCATTTCTGCGTCTGTACTGAGCAAATGATGGCTGTGGCAGGGAGTGAAGATACCATGTCAGCACAAATGGTAGCACAGAAAGCGGATGTTTAAAATTGAAGTTAATGTGTGTCTAGTCCTACTGTGCCTCCTTTGTGTATGTGATATATTCGTGGGGAAAAGTACTGTGTTCTTTCCGAGATTGACAGGACATTTTCATTTCTTACAATGTATCAGTCTTGATCTGATTTAGCTCTTTCTATCCTGGCATGTGGCAGTGGTGTGGTATATTAACAGTCTTGCAGCAGTCTTCAGTGGGCTCAGTAAAATTAATGTATTAGTCAGATACTGGCTGACAATTTTCTTAGGCTGGCCTCTGACAAGAGTTGTGGTTGGGAAAATTTAATTTTCTTCCGTTATTTCATTTCACTTAATATTGATGTGTGGAACGATATATCTGGTGGTTATTTTTTTTAAATAGGCTCCTTATACCAACTCAGTCAGGGACTGGAGACCGATATTTGTATTAAATATTGTATCAAGTGATTTGCAGTAGCTGTGGGGTTTAGTGGGATGAGAGCTGTTTGTTTTTACGCAGAAACCTGTGGTTCCTTTTGTTAGGGCTTTGGATTGCTTTTATGCTCTGTTCTCACAGGAGAAATGCAAATGCTACTGAAAAATTATATTTTGATTACAGACACAGATAGTGAAGAAGCATTACAGAAGAGGTTAGGTTTGTGTGCTTCTTGCCTGATTTTTTTTTTTTCTTGAAGTATGGAAATTGTATTCCACAGCCTTCCTGCAGAGAAAATAGCGTGCAGAAGCTTGAATGAGAAAAACAACACTGCAGCTGCTGTTGGTTTGGGCTTTAGTGGTCCTCCTCTGGGCATCAGGGACAGCAAGCTCTTAGGGGGTTTTTGGGAGTGATGTGGGAAATCCGGAGTGTGAATGGGCCAAACGTGGAGAAGCCAGCATGTGGTTTTTTGAATCCAGGCTAGCAGAGATTTCTGCAGCAGCTCACTCAACAGGAGGGCTGTGTCTGAGCGGGATGAAGAGGGAAGTGGCCAAGATGCTCGTCCAGGGGCTGTTTTGCCCTTTTCATGCTCACACCTTCCAAAGCTGCCTGAGGCTTTCCCTTTTCATTTTATCGATGCCTGCCCACCTCTACAGTGGGGAAGAAGCTCCCTGTGGGCTCATCGTGCTTATCTGTTTCTCCTTTTTTTTTTTTTTTTTCTCTCTCGTTAAGGTAAATGTATGGATTTATTGTGTTCCCCCCCAGGAGGGCACTTGGGCAAGACTGTGCTCTCTGGCTGCATGTGACACTGTCTGGATGTGATGCTGGCTACTTCACTGGCGTGCCTGGCTTTCTTCATCCATGGAGGCTTCTGAAATATGTGTCATTTGGATTTTACTGTCACCAGGTAATCTGATCAATATAGTGGATGGCTGCCAAAATTCAAGTGAGCCCTTGAAGCTGATATGCATATTACATTACGAACTGACCTGTTGCACCTTAGGTTATTTCCTTGCTCATGCGGAACAGATGTTTTATTCTGTCCTTCAGCAGCTCCTGAAGAAGAGCAGGGAGGAGTAATCAGAGCACTTTGTGGAGGAAAAAGGGCATTTCCAGCCAGTTGAAAGACACACAAACTCCATTTCATCTTGGCTTATAAATCAGCACTAGACAAGTGTTATAGTTCTGCTTTTCATGTTATCTAGTACATTAAGAACAGAAAGCAGTGTATTTAGTGTTATGTAGTTAAATGCATTGGCATTTATCTATTCGGCCATGTTCACTAGAGGAATTACAAGTCAGATTGGGTGTGATGCTTGTTGACCTTTAAGGAAGGCACCAAAACACAAGGTAAAACAATTCTTACAAATGTTAGCCAGAACAAAACCCTCAACAAATTGCCAAGATCTAATTATATATTCTTGTAAGGAAAGTAAAAGACTTGATATAGACAAAAGATGTTCTGATAGGTCCTGGTAAAAATTTCAGATAAGGTGACTTTAAAAGACAAAAAGAACCCAACACAATTTTCTTCTGTAATAACTAGGGGGGAAAAAATGTCGCAATCCTCCAGTTAAAATTTTTGAAAATACAGAATAATTGTTGCTAGCAGCAGAAATAGGATTCTCCTGATATTTTTCATTTGTCTCAGCTGTTGAACCCTGATTAGCTTAAACACAAGTTTGTTATTTAAATGTGAAAATAATTTATGGTAGCACAAGTTAGAAATTGGAATTCAGAATATTAATGTTAGATATATATCCACTGGTTGCCTCCTGTGCAAGCCATTAATTTGAGCTCTCAGGTATTTTTGTGCATTCTGTGGGATGCTTTAATGTAGTTTGCATAGAGAAATTGCTTATTTCCAAATTACATCTCATACACTGAAGAAATTTCTCCGAAGTGACATTGCTGTTGAAGTTGCACATGGCGAGCCTGCATTCCTGTCCTGCCTGGCACAAGCAGAAATCTGCTTCCCATCACGTGGATTTGTGAAGTATAAGGGAAGTACCTGGGGGCTCCTTCAGTCCCAGTTTGGGGAAGCTTGTGCTCTAAAGGCAGTATGCTTTGCCCGTGGGTGAATGTGAAACCCAGGCCTTTCGGGCAACTGGAGGACCTGCTGGTGCTTTTCAGTAGCGCTGAGACTGGGTGCTGCAGCAATAGGATGGCAGTGCCCCTTTGAGGATGGATATTTGCCTTTGGCAGCTTTGAGATGGCTCTCTTTGGGAACAAAAAGATTGCCCAGATGCCAGCGTTGCCATGGGTGATCCGCTGAGTTTTTCCTCATCAGCTGATTTGGTCATTGTTGTGAAGACAGTGGAGAAGAGCGCTCCCATGTTTCTAAAGATGACAAATTCACGCACGTGCCTAAAATAAATTTAGTAATAAACAGAAGCGCCTCCAAAATTAAAGGTTCGGGTATCAATTGGAAAAGAGTTAACTACACTACACCCACCCTAACCAAAGAATAATGATCCGGATCCCAATACACTCACCTTATAAAAGATGAGGAGTCTCAATCTCAAGAATGTTACACTCACCTTACACAGATGAGGAGTCTCAACCCCAGGGACAAAAGTCCTTAGGCGGCGTCCCACCTAAGGGGGGAGCTTGAGTACCCCTGCCTGCAGAGCCAGCTGCCACGAGGGAACTCCCGCAAGATGGCTGCCAGCACCCCATTTTAAAGTCTCAGTCGAGCTGACTGTGGTCAATCAAGCCATATTGGCCTTTTATTGGCTGCCAGCCAACTTCCTGGGAGTGCCCCTCAGGGTGATGGGTCATTTCCGAGCCAGCCCAGGTTTCCAGAAAATTCTCTGAAATCTGCCTAGCAACTGCTGACTCACAGAGGGGGGGCACTCCCGACCAATGGGGGAAGGATGCACCTGGCACAGTCATGGAGATTTGCTTGGTTCTGTCTCCCCTGAGCATCCATATGTATGAGAGAGATTTTATTAGTTTTCCTCCATCAAATGCAGAATCCTCTCAGCACAGTTCCTGTGCATGTGTGTCCCCATTTGAATTGATTTAATAACATAGTGACAAAAGCAAAAAATTATCATATCTATTTTAACCTTAATATTACTTTCAGAATATTTTTACCACACTGTGTGTGGTGGATTGTAATTACTTCTTACCTTTTACCAAGAGCACTTGGAACTGCTCTGTCACTAATTACACTGGTGTCAATTCTTTCCCAAAGGAAAAACTAAGGCCAATTCTCCTTTACATTAGGGTCAGCTTCCATCACACCCATGGCTGTGCAAAGCTGTATGGGCTCACGCTGGGGTTTTGCAGACTCTCATCTGTGTCTGGTTGCATTTCCATGATGCTGTCGGTTACCTTCCCAGGCCACTGCCTGTTTTGCTTTTCCAGGGGACAGAACAAGTGTTCACCCCTGATGTTCCTGTTGAGGCTTAGTTGAGGAAGGACAGTGAACTGTGGGAGAGCATGCTGACAGCAGTAGCCCTGTATCTCTGTCAGAGGTCTTAGGGTCTCTTCCTTTTTGCCAAGCATGTTCTCAAAAACCGTAAAAAATTACTTAGGATTGATTGAGCATTACACTTCCTGAAATACCATTTGACAAAAAAGGGGGTTCAGTGATGCCCGCTGTTAGCCTACAATACATTTTGAAAACCAGCTCTGTAATGTACCTCTTGCTTGGGTTTTCTTTTGTTTTGTTGCTTATTCTGGGTATACTGGTTTGTCTAAACACCCACATCTCGGGATTATGGACATTGCGGTAGCAAAGCCTAGCAGTTATATCCCCTTTTCTGTGCCAGCCTGGAGGCTAATCCCTGTGTCCCTTTGTTTTTCTTCCTTTGTTTCCCGGTTGAAAGGAAAATGCCCCTGGCCTGTCGCCTTGGCTTTATGTTTGCGAAGTTTTGTGGTTTTTTTCTAAAGACGAACAGAATTTTCCATAGAGGACAGGCACCACATCATGTCTGCAGGACCTCTGTCCTGAAGCAGTTGCTAAATTAATGTATTTCACATGAACGCAAGGCACAGGCGGAGAGGGAGAGCAGATCAATGTTTAATTATGCAAATAGTCTTCTAGGCTTTAATATCAAACTGAAATAAACCTGTCATTACAGCTACGTTGGGGCCAGGCAGTGAGCGAGCAGCTGTGCCCGGGTGCTGCGTTAGCAGAGGAGACAGGATGGGTGCGAGTGCAGGGGGCTCAGGGTCTGGCTGGCAGCTTCCGGCACCGCTGGAGAATTGTACTGGGGGTGAGCTGCACCTGGCTTCTGCTCACAAAGAAAGAGATTAAGTTTATGGGTAAAAACTCAGTGTAGCAGGGATCTGGCTGTAGGATAGCTCTGTATGGTGTCTCAGTGTTAATTTGGGTGATCTTGGCTCACCTGATGTGAACATTTGAGGACAGTTGTCTCTAGGGCTCTCCTGCGCACTGTGGCTGTGGTGACTTGCTCGATGAGGGCTGTCAAGTGAGAAGTCCTGCACTCCGACAGCCTGTGTTCTGTAGGGCTTTTGTAGTGAAGAGCCCGTTTAGTTGTGCTAGACTTGATGAGCTTGTGCAGGAATCCAAATACGAAATTTCTTCATCGTGAGTGCTTCTCTAGGAGGGTGGGAGTTAGCTCTCTTCCTTGTGGTTTGTGAGCAGTGTCTGTGGAGCAACGAAGTCTGCTGAAGGATTCATATACGTGTGCATGATGATGGATCAAAACTGCACCCATTTGCAAAACGTGATATGCTTTAAAACATTGTTGCTCTTAGCTCTTTAGTATGGCACCTTTTCAGTTTTAATTCAAGCCTTCATAGTGACTTTTGCATTTCTGCTCATGTTATCCATCTGTTTCAGCACCCCTGTGTCTCACCAAGTTGCTGGTGAGCCACAGGGAGTGAGGAGATGTGGCACACAGGCAGTGTGTGCCTCCTGGCAGGAATGAGGCTGTTTGACCATTTAAGCATGTTCAAATCTGGAGGAGAAGTAAAAGCTATGTACTGCAAAGAAGTTTTAAGGCAACATATATATACACACATATAAAAAAAAATATTTTTTTAATCTTTAATCTCTTTTTCCCTTTTTCACAGGAGAGAGTATGCCCTGCCATTGGCGCTTCTGTCCAGTGCGGTGGCAGGGCATACAGTTAACATGGCTGGTGTGTTTCTCTTAATGAGAGTGGTGTGTTTCTCTTAATGAGACTGCTGATTTTGGGGATCTTTCCTGCTTCTGTCTTTTTCCCTTAATCTTTTTTATACCCTGCTGGATCCTCACATGGGTGAGCAGAAGTGTTGAGCTCTGAAATTCTCTGGGGGAGATGGTAGGGAGGGCACGTTTCTTCTGATAACCTGCTTGCTGGTAGTTGCGTTCAGCATGACTCTTACCTTGCATAGTTAAGATAATGGAGAGGGAAGAGGAATATTGCCTGCTGTTGTGTTAGATTAGGTAATGATTTTCTAGCTCTCACAAGCTATATCAGGTTTGTCTCGGTGCCCACACAGTGCCTTGATTTGCTATCAAAAGAGAGTCTTGAATTATGCAAAGAGTAAGGTATAAGCAGCAGAGCTACTGCTGAGCATGGGTTTACATTGTCTCTGTTGAATATTCATGGAAATCAAAGATCACACAACTTTGTTTTCTGGAGTTAAAATATTTTTTGATAGCTTAGACAACTCCACTGTGCACAATAGGTATTGATACAAGTATCAAATAGCTGTTACCTCCTCTAAAGCAATGTTTTTTAGGCAGTACACAGAGGTACTGAAAACATGAATCACGGTAATATTTTGGGTATATCTGACAAAACCGCGCACTTCAAAATGTTTATTTTTATTCTTTGCCAGTGCTTAATTCAAAAGTCTTTCTCTAAAACGATTCAAAGCCAAAAGATAAGCAAAGGCATTACTTTCCGCAGACTGAGCTAATGGAGTCTAATTGCCATCTACCGTGTTTCTGAGTTAGTTATTAGGAGGAGAGCTGCCATGGGGTGCATGGTATGGTGGGGAGGCAGAGGAAGAGAAGAGTTGTCACTGCAGATTTTTAGAACTATCTCATGCTTTAACACTTGCTTAGGGAAGGGAATGCTCATCATGTAACAAATGCACAGAAAATGTGTCTAGGTGTGAAGGAGGATGGTTAGGAGTGAAATAGGGTCAGTATTTGTCTGTATGCTTTTATGGTATGCCAAGAGCCTCTCTTTTTCCTTTGGGGTCTGCATATTTCATTAGCAGGGTTTTGTGGCAGGGAGAAAAGGTGAGTAATTGAATACGTTTTGGACTGTGAGAACGAGCTCTTTGCTCTGACAGAATCATGTTTTGCAGTTTTCACTCTCAGCTTGCAGAGAAGATGATAAAAGGTAGCATGGTGTGTGTGCCTTGTTAAATAGGCGCTTTATTTCCATGTGTAGGTAATTTAAAAAGTGCTCTGCTGGAGCAAGGCAATGAGAGGACAGAGCTATGCAACTTTAACATGCTGCTACAGAGAGAGGCATTGCTTTTTAATCAGGGAGTGGTTTAGGAGTTAGGCAGGATGTGAGAGCTGGATTTCTGGGAGTCCCCTCCTGTTTGACCTCAGATGTGGGACAGTCTTAGGGGCTTTTGAAGCTGCCAGTGATGTGCCCATGAGGGGTTACATTTTCTTTCTGATGCTTGGTGGTAGCTGAAAGCTTAGACTGCCACTCCATTGCATCAGCAGATGGACATGTGTGAAGGTGAGGAAGAGCATAGATGTTGGTGCTGCAAGCATATAGAGAGAACAGGGACAGGGAAGGGATGGACAGGTAGGAGACGGAAAAATAGGGAGCAAGGTGGAAGGGGAGGAAAAGCCCTTCTGCCAGATGCATCCCCATTTCCATGCCTGGGAGAGGCTCTTCCCCAGCAAGGAGCTCGGATACCTGCAGATGGCAGCTGAGACACAGGAGATGGAGTTTGCTGGGTCTCTGGCAGCAAAATAAAACCCAGTATGAATCAAAAGGGAGAAGACAGCCACATTTCTCAGTCTGCAGTCTGTGTCTGTTTGTGCTGCTGGTTCCCTGTTGCAAAAGGGCTTCCAGACAGAAGACCTGATGGGCAGACCAGGGGCCATGTGGCTGCTGGGGACTTTGTGATGCCCCTCTGTCAGGGTTTAATAGTGCCAGGAAGGAACCACCACTACATCCTCATAATCCACTTAGTTAAAACAGCTGAAAAAAGCAGAGGGGGAGTATCAAGTGCTGATTCCCAGCTGGCTGATGGCTGTAACGTGGAGAATGAGACCTTCATTCAGAGCTACAAGTGCTTAAAGGAAAGTCCCTGCAGGGTTTTGCAGTTCAAAACTAAATCCTTCCAGTCTGCCACTGGGTACAAGCATAGCTCTGCTGTAGATGGTGCAGTGCTGGGCCCAGGCAATGAAACATCCGTGCTAGCTTGAAAAAAGCCAAAGGGGAAAAAAAATGTTAAAAACCCGAATGGACAGTGGAAAGGGCTGTTAACTGAAAAAATCAGCAAATGATATGAGAAGTGAAGAATGACCTGGCAAACCCTCTCATCCCACCAGCATCTCTCTCTCTCATTGTTCCTCTCTACTGCTCTGCTTTTATGTTCCCTTTGGGATCACGCAGACATCAGGCACGGATTTGCAGGAAAGATTGGGAGTAAGTGTATTTATATATTTATTTCTTGTAGTGTAATAGAACAATGCCAATGCATTTTTTTTAAGAGGTATCTCAATGCTTGTTGCTTTTTCTGTGGATCGCTGAGGATAAAAGTGATCTGGTTGCTGCAGTTTTTGTAAGATGAATTCAAATATATTTAAACACGTTCTGACATTGCAAATTCATGATAAAAGGCTAGGAACTACTAAAAGAAGGTTGGTTGGGGAAACATTTTGTTTTTTGCAAGCTGCTTGCAGGTGAAGCAAGGAAATGTGCTTAATGTAGTCTTGGTGGCATGGAGGGAGGATCACTGCTCTGCTCTTTGCACATCCGTGTCTGTGTTGGACTCCATGCTCTGGCTTGTGGTGAAGTGGCTGCTGTGTTTCCTCTATTTCTGTGATTGTCTGGTGTATGTGCTTAGTTCTAAGCAGCCCACACTGCACGTGGTTGCTCTGCCTCATGTTGTATGTGATGTGCATGCTCAGTGCTGGAGTCACAGGAGGGTTTTGAGGAACACATGAAGTATCTGCAGCCAACCACAAACTCCTCTGTCCATTCAGATTAAGTTTGAACCCCAGGGCATGTTTTGGGCCATTTTAAGCTTGAATATTGGTGAATTAAATCTGGAACAGATGAACAGGTCCCTGTGCCATCTCTACACCGTAGGGCTGAATGCTCCTAAACTCAGCTGCTCTATTTGGTTGCTCATGTAACAGCTTTGAAAGCACAGCAAGAACAAACACTGCTCTCCAGCCATCCCTTCCATTTCTAAGAGCAGTAAGTCAGACAACTGCTGCCTTTTCAATTTCCAATTATTAGAAATACCATGTGCATCATTGTATCATGAGGAAGTTAACAGTAAAAGTTTATCTGGTGTTTTCTGGTTTCATTGTGGTACCTGAGCAAAATAAGTTTCGGAAGACCTTCAGTAAGCTGCTTTACATTTTCCTGTATGGCTACATTTTCGTGTATGACTCTTAATGTCAGAGAGGAGCAGAGTTCAGCTTTGCTACTTGAAAGCTCCAGTGCCTTAGGTAAACCTGAAATTATAGCTATTTGGGAAGGGTACAGCAGAGCAGAGCAAGTTGGGGAACCTCTGCTGGAGACAGAAATTTGACTTCAAGTAGTAGGCACAGCTCTTGCTGTGGTTGCTAAGCAAGGAGCTC
The DNA here is from genome assembly GCA_020746105.1 of Trogon surrucura. NCBI lineage: Eukaryota > Metazoa > Chordata > Aves > Trogoniformes > Trogonidae > Trogon > Trogon surrucura. Next base: position 34,128,997 of record CM036621.1, read on the forward strand.
ACAGCCTCTATGATTTGATGGCTAGAGGAATCTTGCAGCTGTTCAAACTTACAGCAGTTTATGAAGAATGCAACAGAATGGAACAAATTGTTTGTAGGGTGGTATGAGCCCATGCGAACCTGTACTCTGTGTCCTGGATGAGCAGATGTGACCCTGTGGGGTTTGTCCTTTCCATCTACCAGCAGCTGAGCTCGTCCCAGCAGTCCTGAGCTGCAGGGTTAGGATTTGGGCAGTGAACAATGTGATGGTAAAAACCATAGCTTTGGAAAACAAGGAAGCAGAAACCCAATCAAAAATGCTCTTCTCCAAAGGAAAGATGTGCTGAGGAACAGTTCTTGCTTGAAATATCAGCCCTGAGGAGCTCTTACCTAGGGCTGCAGATGTAGCTGTCAAGTGAAATGAGTGTGGCTGGGTCTGAGATGGTCTCCTTGCTGCAGGTGTGTGCGCAAGTCCCTCAAGAGTCAGCACGTGTCCATTGGGCATGGCAGGTAACAGCTGGCAGCTTACGCAAGTATGGAGGATGAGCTTAGCTAGGGCATCTCGGAAGAAAAAACATGATGTAAGAGCAGACCTTAACCGAGATCTTAATTCCCTGGACTGACCATAGTGGAAGTGGCTTTAAAGGTAGGACATAGGGATTGATTTTCTGTTGGGAACACAGTTCTCTGCCAGCACACCAGGCAAAAATGCAGGGTCTTGGCTTTCCGTCCTGTGCTTTATACTGCTCAGAATGAAATTGAGGTGCTCTGTGCAGTACTTCAGCTTAAACCTTTCCAAACATACAGCAATGCTTAAAAAAAACACCCACAAAAAACCAAACAGAAATGAACAAGAAAAAACCCACACAGTAATACAGAGTTTTTTTCAATGTGCTTTGAGAACCGGCAAGCACATTTTCTCAGTATTTTCAAGCCCTTTATGGATCAGAGGTTTCAGAGATGTATCTAGTCTTAAATGAGACTGAGATTGTCTTTTGTGTATGTGGCCTAAGAAACTTGAATTTAAAGCACTGCAGCACCACAGTGAATTTATGAGATCTGGAAACACCTCCAGGGTGCATCATTCTCCCACCACTTCCCTGTACAAAATGCTCCTGGAAGGGGAGAAATGTGAAACCTTCTGCAGTAACCCTGGTTCATTCTCTGCATGAAAAAGAGAGTTCAGGGTGCAACAAAAAGCTAATTTCAGGGATCTCCACTGTTTATCAGTTGTGCTACCTCTTATGACTTTACTGGCATTGTGGCTTTGATGCTAATACCACAGCTCCTGGGGAAATCTGAGTGTGTGTCACAGCATTAACATCTCTTAGGCTTGTGATCCTATGTTAAAGGGGAAAGCTAAAAAGAGAGAGCTGCCAGTTAAAGAAGCAACAGTCAGAGAGGAGGAAAAATATGTTCCCCCCCAAACATTTTTGACATTTATGCACTTGGTTTGAGAACTCCATTTTGATTACGGACTTTGTAATAAGTCAAAAAAGGTTCGTCTTTGTTTTCCTAGAGATTTTGATTTGGATGCAGTTAGTGATCTGCTGTAACCCTAAATCAATCCTGTCATCTCACCAGTCATTCTCTGTTTTGTCTCGACTACTGAGTTCATCTTCTTTTCTCAAGCATGGTATAAAATCTGTATGTACTTCCTGAAAATTGAAAGATGTAACAGTGCTTTCTGGACTGCTGTTCTGTTGATGTGCACGTGGCATACAGGAATTTAAGGGTAAAAGTTCTTTTAGAGGTGCTGAGGGTTACAGTCCTGCTGAAAGATAAGTGAGAAATTCAACTACACATTTGTCAGAATGCATAAAACTTGCCAAGACTACAAATAACGCAGTGTCTGGTCTTTGGTGTTCACTAAGCACAGTGCAAATACAGGTGCACGCAAAAGCCAGAAAACAAGAGGTTAGATATTAAAAAAAAACCCAAACCAAAACTCAAGATGGTGGAAGAAAGAAAAATATCCTGCCAGAAGTAGCCCTTTAATTATTCACTGGCTGAAAAAACGACTTTCGGAAGAGATCGTTTTCCCAGATGCAACCATGAGAAGAAACATGATTACTGAACCAAAATCCTGCACATATTGTAGGATGATAGTAATCTATTGAGTATAAAATATATCAAAAGTCAAAAGAAGCCATACTGTTACTGCCTTCAGATTGTCAATTGCCTCTCTTCTGCAGATACTGGACATTTATCTGCCCGGTACTACTGACACTTAAATATATTTCCTGTTTGTAAATGAAGTATTTGAATTGTAGGTAAAGGTTCAGAATTATGAACCTTTTCACTGCCAACAAAATGCCTAAGTGTTGAAGGAGCTGACTGCTTGCAGATAAAGCATTGCCTGACTCTTCATCGTCTCAGCGTTGCGCTGAATATCAGTAGCGGACAGGGAAGGGGCTTCTTGGGTCCTTGTCTGAGATGTAAAATTTTGATTTCTGCTCTCTGTGTACTGTGTCTGTGCCTGTGCAGGCAGGCACAGAAAAGCGGAAAGCGACTCTCTAGGGTTTGCAGAGAATCATGTTTTCCACAGCCTTGTTTTCAGCTTTGGGCATGTCTGGCTTCATTTTTCGGGGGAGCCAAGAAGGCTTTCCTGCTAGGAAGTTATTGCACTGATGTTTCCTTTTGCTGATGTCCTGTGGTCACTGAGTGTCTCTAGTTGTGAGTGAAGGACTCTTGGTGGGATGGAGATGTGCTGCTTTTTACCCCTTCTGCCCCTCCTCTGAAAATCTGATAGAAGAGATGCCTTTGAGAAACGGTTTTTGAGCTGCCTCAGTGCAGTAATGGATTACTGAGAAGCAGCAGTACCAGCAAGTATGAATGCAATTTTCTCTTGCATGATTTGGCTGAAGATCAGAAATGTGCTTCAGTGAATAGGAACATCATTGATTAAAATGGCATGACTGTTGATGCTGTATTACAGCACTATCTTGCAGTGTCCGTAGCTCAAATCTGTCTTTTCTTGTTAACTTAAAGTTTAAACTCTGCAAACACTGTAGGAATTCAAAAAAATCACCCCCTGCAACCTCTGAAGACCTTGAGTTATGAGCCAGTGTTGTGGGTTTGCGTCTGTTGGGTTTCTTTGTGAAAAAAAGTGGAGGTAGACTCATGTGAAACTTTGAGAGCCTCCCCCACCCCCAGGTAGAGTTGGACCTGCCTCTGGCTAGGGCCAGGCTGATCAGCGCCTCTTCGATCAAGGTATTGAAGAGGCGACCCCATTGTTCTTTCTTTCTCTTTTCCTTTCGTCTTGTATTGAGCTGTCCTGTCTTTAATCTTGGGGAGGTTTTCTGTTGGAGGAAGGAGAGGTGAGAGGAGAACAAAGGAACATCACCCTGAGGAGAAAGAGGGGAAAGAGTCCCTGAGGAGAAGGAGAAGGCTGCCGGAGCAGGACCTTTCCCTGGAGCCCTGTGGTGGCGGAGTTGATGATTGCCTGCCAGCTGAGGGGACTGACAGCAGTGAGTGTGTCCAGCACGCGTCAGTAGGTGCAGAGCCCCGTGCCAGAGGGAAGGGAGACCGAGCATCAGCGTGGGATGCGCCCGAAGCGACCTGTGGCTCTTGCGAGGGACTCACAAGGAGGAAGAGGATTGCCTCCTGTGAGGTGGACGCCACACGGCAGGAAGGAGAGACTGCGAAGAGCCCTCTTTCTCAAGGAGGAGCTGCCATGGACAATGAGGAGTGGCCAGATAGACTGCCCCCCCCGCCCCACTTGCATAGATAGTGGGTAGGAGATAGCCAGGAAGATGGGAGGGGTGGGGGGGTGAAGGGTATTTAAGATCGAGTCCTATTTATTGATGTATTCCTCTTACTTTCCTACCTCGTAAATGGTGGTCGTGAATTAAATCCATGTTTTTCCCCTCAAGTTGCTCTGGTTCTTTACCTGTCATCTTAAATGGTAGATCATTACCCTCCCTATCCTTAATCTGAAACCCCTGAGCCTTTGTTAGTTGAGATTGTCTCCCTCCACATCACTGTGGAAATGGGGAGCTGGAGACCTTGTGATTGTTTTGTCCCAGTTGGGCTTGAACCATGACAGCCAGACTGAGAGATAAGCTAAGAAAATGGATATTTGCTTTTCATTCATGCTTTTTTTTTAATCTAGCTGAAAGAGTTCTCCACAGCTTTAAATGCTGTTGCATCTCCTTGTTAGTTGAATATAAGGTGATGGTAATACATTAGGTGTCGGATACCTCGTGAGGGCAGCTGCCTGGTAACGACATATTAACAGTAGTTAAATGTTTGCACTTGTTCCAGAACATGAAGTGGAGTTGTATCTGTTTTCAACTGGAGTTTCTGAGCTGTCTAATTGGAACTTAGTAGTGGAGAGATCTTAAAATAAATAGTTTTTCTTCTGGTTCATCATTAGGGTATGATGGTTGGGGCATTGGCAAATCAGAGGAGTTGAAAGCTCACCCCTCAGCTAATTGGGATGGCTTTTGTTTGTTTTCAGGGTTTGTTTCATTTCTTCAGAAAAAGCTGAGGATTAAAATCTCTCTGTATGTACCTATGCACCCCTTCTCCCTGGTTGATGGTATTTACATAAATGTAATCCATTACATTTTATAGGCGTTATTGCTTTGGAAAATGGTGCTTTCTGCCAGTCAGCCATGTTTGAGCTGAGAGCTTAGCTGGGAGGAGGCCAAGGAAGGGTGTAAGCAGCTGCTGCAGAAATCCAGACGAGCCATTCAAGTATGTAGGAGGGATCAGTCTAAAGGATCTACAGAGGGATGTGCTTGGCTGATGACTGCTCCCTCCCCACCCCAGTGGGACATAAGAGCCAAGGGATTGTCATCCCCTTGTGTGTGGGGACCTCTTGTACATACACCCTGTCTGCGGGGGGACCCCAAATAGTGAAGTGTTTTGGGCTTGTTTTTCTTCCTTGCATCATGGGGATGGACCATGGCAGCACGATGTCCTTACAGTGTCACTTGGTGGGGAGACTTGGACTTGTCCTTTCTAGGCTGGACATTAACTGGGCTGCCAGATAACCTCCTGACTGCAGTGAAGAAATGTGGTGTCATGCTAAGGAGGGAACAGAGCTGGATGTCTGCCTCCCAGAAGCTCTAGCAAAAGAGAAGAATGAGAAAAATGGGGGATAGTTAGAGACTGGTATGCATTTATGACAAGGAGTTTAAATTGCCTGGTATGAAAAGAGCAATGAGACAATGTTAATTGGTTCTGACAGTGGTGTCTTTTAAAACTGAAACTTTATTTTCTTCAGAATTTTTCTGGAAGTTTTTGGTGATGTTGGGCTCTCCAGTGCAGAATGATCTGAACACAGCTGCCGTGTCCTGATGACAGGACCTTTCCAAGCACTCAGCTTTAGTAACAGTGTAGTAACAGTCTATGGAGGGATGTCCATGTCCTGGGCACCAGATAAAAGAAAACCAACTAGTTTTGAAATTCCTCCTTCTTAACCAGAGCAATAATTCTTCATGGCACTTGAATCATGCTCAAAAATGTTGAATCTCTTCCCCTTAAGTCTGAAAAATGGAAGGAAGATTTGAAAATAAACATGGAAGAACACCTGGTTTGCAAGAAACTTTTCATGGGAAAAAAAGTTATCAAAAGCAAAGCAGCTTGCTGATGCAAATTATTATTTTTTTTTTTTGCTATTGCCACTTAGGTCAGAGGAACCAATTTGTATGATTTTCTAAAAAATGCTTTCATGTGTGCAGTTTAGATCTTGTAAATCAAGACTCAAACAAGACAATATTAAGGATGGACATGTTTTATTTACTTGCATACTGGGGATGGATCTTTTACCAGAGCCTGTTGTGATAGGGCAATGGGTAGTGCTTTTAAACTAAAAGGAAGTAGGTTCAGACTAGATACAAGGAAGATTTTTTTTTTTTTGACTTCTTTTTATAGTGAGGGTGACATTAGCACAGGGTGCCCAGAGGGGTGATGGATGCCCCATCCCTGGAAACATTCAAAGTCAAGTTGGACGATGCTCTGATTAAGCTGGTGTAGCTAAAGATGTCCCTGCTTATTGCGAGGGGTTTGGACTAGATGAGCTTTAAAGATTCCTTCCAATCCAAACCATTCCGTGATTCTGTGTTTAGTTGGGAACAATGTCATCCAGTTCTGGGCAAAGCAGAAATGAGTAGAGTTAGAGTGCTACTTGTTTTATTAAACATTTTGTTAGAATAATGTTCATTTGAATCTTTCTTTTCTTACTGTAGTTTTGTGCAGGCATTCATCTGCTTCTTCCAGTGTTTAATATTCACATGCTGGAAGAGTAATTTCAATAGGTAGTAGATACAGAGTGTAGCCATTAAATCATCTTCATAACAGTGCAAACTATTGGATGGCAACAGTTGCGAATGTATGTCTGGCTTTGCAGGATGCCAACACGTTGGCTTGGGACACAGCTCACCTTAAGTGACAATAAACATTTTATATTTGGATCTTCATTGCTGAGCTAGATGAACACAAAGAACTGCAGCATTAATTTTTTTTTCCTTTTTGTTTTGTGTAGAGGTCTTAGGCAGACTGATGGCAGTCCTGGAGGGAGATCCAGCCTCGCTCAAGTGGGATACACATGCAGCTTTTAATCAGAAACGACAGCTGTAAGCAGCGCTGTGGGCAGTACCTGTGAGACCTGTGCCCTTGTTGGTGCTCGCCTTGCCTGGAGGAGGAGGTGAGCAAGATACCAAGCAATAAGGGAATGGTAATATTTGAAATTTCTTGAAGAAATGCAGGCATTTATGTTTAAAAAGGATTGTTTCTGTCTATATTTTTCTTCATTACTGTCTTTTCTGTTCCTTCTGGTAAGCAATGTGGTTATGTTGTCAGAAGGATAAGCTGTGAAGTGGGTTAAATGAGAAGGTTTTCCTCCGAGGGGAAAAAATGGAAGTGGTTTGGACCCGTACTTTGTACTTTAATGGACTATAGCTGTAAAAACATGCTGTAGCTAGATGATGAGTAAGGCTGGGTCACAGACTGGAGAAACTGTGAGTAATTGAGGGAAAACTGGATGATTTTTTTGTCTATATATTTTTTTAAGAGCTTCTGGAGAGCTGCATAGCTTCAAGAGTAACATCAAATTGTTTTGGGGTCAAAAAAGAAACGCTGCCTTGCTGCAGGAGGAATATATGGGCTTTGCTCTGTTGGGAATAGCTTGTTGAGCATTCCTGGAGGTGCCGTGTTGTGGGCACACCCCCAGAGGTGCAGAGCTGTGGGCAGTGGGGTGAAGGTGTACTTGCATTGCTTCTTAATTCTCATATTGTTTTACCGTTACCGTATTTCAGTCTGTCTTCCAACAATGGATTGACTATGCTTCAAAGCAGGTCTCTGCCTTTTTGAAGTGCTAAACTGAAAATTGTGACCGAGTCATGTGTACAATAATACTTGGCTTTGGAAAATCATTGGAATGATTCAGGTGCCCACTTTAGTGCTCATCCATTGGGGGGGAGGGTGTTCATGCGTGCTGTGCCTTGGGGAATAAGTGTGCATTTATTTCTTCATTTAACCAGATTTTTGTTTGAATGAGATTCTTAATATTATTGTGTCACAAGCTTTACTGGTCTGCCATAGAAATCTTCCCCAGAAGAGTTAATGGCTATTTCTAAACAAGATCCTACATGCTAGACACATCCTGAACAGTTGAGATGACCTGGGAAGTGGTCGTAGCATCCGGTGGAGTTGATTTTAAAATCACAATAGCTCAGCTATCATATTATCGAATTCTCCAGGTCCCTGAATTGCTGATCTCACTTCTAAGCTTTCTGTAAGTGGAGCTTCTGAGTTCCTGATGTAAGAAAAGCCTCAGCAGCTTTTCATTGTCTTTTTTGCACTTTCCATTAAAACTTCTGATTAAAGTCCACAGCTTCCAGCTGCCTACTGGCTTTAGGGAGCTGAGCGAGCACTAATGCCCAGCCCCCTTAGGTTCAGCACCCACCCCTGTACTGTGCTGGCTGTTGTGATGCTGGTGGTGCTTTTGGTGCAGGAACGGAGCCTTCCCAGAAACACAAAAGCAAGGCCTGCGTCAACTGGCATGCCCAGCTCATACTGCTCTAAATAATTTCAAGTTTTCTGAAGGCAGGCCCCAAAGTGGCAGCCTTTTTGTTGCCACAGGAACGTGAAAGTCAATAGTAAAGGTTGTGAAATTAAGTAAAACCCCATATTAAAGATTTCATCCATGTGAAGCCCCCAAAGAGCAACCCATATGAGGAGTACCTGCTCTAGCCTGAAGTTACTGAAGAGAGAAAATGTGTTAGTTAGCATTTAGAGGGTAACAATTTTCTGATCTATATTGATTGCATGAGCTAAAACCAAGAAGTATTGAATGCTTATCTGGGAAGTACAGCAGAAAATTGAACTTAAAGGGGATTTGGAGAGTGTCTGTTGGAAGAAAAAAGTTCTGGTTTATCTATGCAGTTTTCTGAAAATAAATGCACCCACACTCTGTATTCCTTAATCTTTTATTCCCTTTTTCATTTCTACTAGTTGTGAAAACTGTAAAACAGAAACTCATTTGTTATCCTTGTTTAGCCAAAAGGGCTTCCTGGAGGAAAGAAATGTTAAGAAATGTCTAATGTGCAAAACCAACAGGATTTATTTCAAAGAAATTGGTCATAGCATAGGCCTGGCCATTTCACCTCCCGGGGTTTGACAAAGGGCTGAGATTTACCTGAACTTCATCTGAAGTTGAATCAGGAGAACCGGATTTGCCTCAAGCCAGGAAACAATGTATGTAGTTGTCTCAATAGATAGAGTGTGATATAGCACAGGGGAGATGGAAAACACAGCAGTAGTTAGTGCTAATGTTATGTGGAAGGAAGAAGAAAAGCAAGCTGAGAGAAAACCTGCCAGATGATGGAAATATCCAGTCACGATCTTGCTGTTTGCAGTAGGGTAAACGGCAGCTACTCAGAACAAACGTAAATGTCAGAAACCTGTGGGAGCGATGATATCACCCAACTGTTAGGTACAAAATCAGAGCAGCTTCAGTGTGTTGAATTAAGTGGTCCTCATCGTGAACGCTAAAGCATTTCCCTTCTGTCAGTTCAGTGCTAAACAAAAGCTGTAAAACCAAAGGGTGAAGTGAGTCAGAGCAGTGGATATTTGGCTGCTTGTTGCTGACAACTAGCCCTGGCAAAGGCTGAAATGGTTTCATGCGTACCAGCAGGCTGCTGCATTCCTACAGTATTTGCAGTTAATGAGATTATTGGGTTGTTGTACGATGTATAGAAAAAGCTAATATCGTATCTACGATACCAAGATGTCTGAGCAAGTCAGAGATGTGGAAAGATAAGATTAGAGTGAAGGTATAGGACTCATAGGGATGTGTTATTTCAGAGATTTTTGTCCATTTACTCTATTTGCTTGCCAAGAATAGAGATGATTTATTACAGAGTCCAAAAATGCCATTAGTATGCTACATTTGAAATGCATACCCTAATCTTATTTACCATTGTCCCGTGTGAGGAATTTTAATTATTCTCTAATGTTTAAAGGAAAAATACTGCCTGGAAAGAAAAAAAAGGAATAATGCTGCAATAAACTGGCTTTCTCAGACATAAGCTTTCAGCAGTAAGAAAAGAGAAAATGTGAAAAGGAGTGAGCGACATTCATTTTTTACTGCAATACCTTGTGGAAGCAGGCTAGTAGAGCTATTAATATTTTATTACAGAGATCTGTAACTATGTTTGCAGTTGACTGATCTGACTATGATAAGAATTAAGCTGACAAACAGGCATTTCTCAAGTACAGGCCAGGCTTTTTTGTTTGCTTGTCTTCATGGCCAGTTGTTAAACTGTATCCAACCAAGCCACTATATTGTTGTGCAGGGTTTTCCCTTTCACACTGTGTGTTTTTGCACACACATTGAGTGTGATGAGGTGCTCAGAATAGAGAGAAATTTCCAGCCAAACACAGATGACCTTCTCTGCTGGCAGCCCTCTCAGAAGCAACAGCATATACATGCCGTACTCTAACTGAATACATAGTGACTTGGTTGGTGTGTTTTGTTTTGTGGGTTTTTTGTTTGGTTCCCCCTCCTCCATTTGCTTGAGTTTTTTGCAGTCATACTTTGTAGGCCTGATCCAGCTGAAAATCCGTATTCATCATGCAGTGTTCACAAACTTCACCCACACCACAAAATCCTGACACCAAAAGGCACGTAATGGTTTGACCCTGACTGGAGGCCAGGTGCCCACTAAAGCTGCTCTATCATTCCCCCTTCTTAGATGGACAGGGGATGGGAAAATATAACAAGAGGCTTGTGGGTCAAGATAAGGACAGTTAATAAAGCAAAATCTAAGACTGTGCTTAGAAGCAAACGCGAAGAAAAAGGTTATTCTCTTCTTCCCATCAGCAGGTGTTGTCCAGCCACTTCATAGAATCATAGACTGGCCTAGGCTGGAGCGGACCTTAGAGATCATTTTAATCCAACCTCCCTGTCATGGGCAGGGACGCCTCTCAACTAGATCAGGCAACACATGGGAATGGAACGGGAATTGAACTCACGATCTTTGGCATTTCAGCACCACACTCAACCAAGTGAGCTAAACCGGCCTCCTGGGAAGCAGAGCTTCAGTACATGTAACACTTGCTCTGGAGGACAAATACAAATAATGCCCCCCCTTCTTCATTCTTCCTCTTAGCTTCTACAGCTGAGCTGATGTCATATGGCATGGAATAGCCCTGTGGTCAGTTTGGGTCAGCTGGCCCAGCTGTGTTCCCTCCCAAATTCTTGCCCAACCACAGCCTCCTGCTGGGGGAATGTTGAAGACAGCCTTGGTGCTGTGAGCCCTGCTCAGCAGCGGCCAAAAGACCAGGGTGTTATCAGCACCCTTCCAGCTACCACTGCAAGGCACAGCACTGTGAGAGGCGCTGTGGGGAAAATTAACTCCACCTCAGCCAAGCCCAATACAACCTCCACCCCTTATGCTGTACCGTTTGCATCATGCTCGAGTCCCACATAATTTAATACATCCCAGCAAGGCTGGGAGCGAAGCTGTTTCTGGGGCAGCTAGGGGGAGCATGGGGGCAGAGATGCTCTGCTCTGGCTCTGTGATCCTGCAGATGGAGGGTGGGTCTCTGGGTTGGTTTTTTTAGTTTCTTTGTTTTTCCAAAATTATGTGGGTTTAAGATAGATAAATAAATTCGTGTGAGTAGCTATATTCAAGTTGGAGCAAGAAGAGCTCTTTTGGTGAGACTAGAGCTGGTACTTGCTAAGAACAGGTACGGTGGTGTAATTATGAAATTTTATTGTTAACTAAGTGCACCATATACACATTTTCATTTTTATTATGTTAATAATTTTCACTGTTTTAAGCTATCTTCTATGCAGTTGTCAGGGTATAAAAATTGCCCCAAACAAGCCTTTAATAAATTTCACTGCTGCCTTTTTGATTCTTTATATAGGAAGAACTGCAGTAATTTATTTTTTTTTTAGCATTCAATCTTAAGCCCTTGGGAAGCAGTTAATTTCTCTGGCTCTGTATCTCTACTTCTACAAGGATGAAAGTACTAGATAGCTCATTTGAAAAACAGCAACCGACAACTACCCTTAGCTTCAGATGGCATTAAACTTTTGTTCCACATTTATTTGAGTCGGTTGATGATGCAGTTGATATGGAAGACCTAATTCTGGTATGATCCCATTCTTGTAAGGTTTAGGCTGTGCTGATGTGGAGGCTTTGTCACATACATAAGAAGTTATTCTGATAATAATGGAAGAAAATTACCTCATAAGAAATGCCACATGTACGTGCTTAGAAATACTTGTATTAAATTGAGGCCAATTGTTACAAGTTTCAAATGTCAGAGGAAATATCACAGGCTCAGCAAAACAAGATATATGCGTATTTTCTGTGGGGCCAAATAGGACCATCATGAAAACTTTGGAACAGTTTTCTGTGTGGATACCTTTCTCTTGTGGTGCCTTCTCTCAGTTAATGTTGGGCCACTCTTCTCATAGCTGAAGTTCACTGTGGTGAGAAGGTTGAGAGCACTCTGCTCTTATAAAGCCCCTAATGAGTCCTAATAGTATGATAATACTGCTCTGAGCACAGAGGTGAATTCTGATGTGAAGTTGGATTCATCTAGTTGTCTTGGAATACCGAGGATGTGGAGACGAATGTCTATCACAAGGTGGGAATATTCACATAAGAGTAACATGTACAAGAGAACTTGATCCTGGACTTAAGAGTCCAGATAAATTCCCTCTACCTGGTCCAGCTAAGGGGGAAGGGAGTCACTTGCATGTATGAGGGTGTCAGAAAGTCTCTGATTTGCCTTAAAACTTGCTGCCTTGTCTGTAGGCTCACAGAGAAAAGAACAGATAGGGTCTGAGAAAAGACAGCAGGAACCCATCGTGCCCAGTGTGACCTTGTAAAGCAACTTAGGTGCAAATGTGAGAAGAGTTTAAATGGGGATTAGACGCAAATAGATGCGTTGCGGCTACAATAGTTCTGTGCCTCACTTCTTCATCTCTAAAATGGGGCAAGCAGTACTATCTTAGTTGTATTTCCACCCTTCCTGAGAGTAGAGAGGTTAAAAACATGAGAAGTTGTGAAGTGCTTGAATGCTAGAAAACATGGCTTCTCTGGGTACTGTGGATGTGTTTCTAACACCACAGTTGCTGTTAACAGGAATTTGTTTTTTTCCTGGCCTATGCCTCTTGCTTCTCAGGTTCTTCTCAGAAGCTGGTACTTATCGTTGGTTAAGGTTACTGTAATTTGATTGAAACAGGCAGGAACCACGACTGCACTGAGACAGAGAGAAGGCAACTGCTGGTGACACGCTTCAAGGACACCAAGTGCATCTTGTTGAAATGTAATCTAATGCTGTGACACTGCTTTCCTTCAGGCTGTATTAAATGATGGAGGACAACAGCCTTTGGCTGTCCACTTTTTCACCGTTAGAGAAATGCTATTTTCTTGTATTTCATCTTCATATTTTACAATGTATGTTCTGCTGTTCAATGTAGAAAATTATCAAAAGTGTGTACAAGAGCCTGTATTAATATCTGGACAGGAGATGGGTGTTTATGGGCTTTCAGACCTCTCTAGGAGTAACTTGGAGCACTGAGGGCAGGCAGGGAGATGGGTTTGTATTTTTCAGTGACTGCTTCTGCTTGCATGGGAGGATGTTCCCTGAGTGCGGTTCTGGTGCTGAGCAGAGGCTGGGGGAGCCGAGGGCCTCTCCTTGGAGTTGGACTTCTCCCAGGACTAGCCCTGGGCTGCTACCAGCTCTGGTTTGGGCACTGGAGAGATGAGAAGCGGGCACCTGAACTAGATTGTGGGTGCGCAGAACCTCAGTGGCATCCCCCAGGGTTTTGTGCTGGCAAGCAAGGGTGGCACCTCCCGATGCTGCTGCGGTTGGGGTTGCACATGCATGCCGCTGCCGCCCAGGCAGTCGGGCTGCTGTGGGGCACCCCGCCTCATCCGCTGCAACCTCCAGCCAGAGGAACACCAGATGTGCAACTTGGTTTACGTGAGGTTCAAACTGTGTTGTGTGCAGTACTTTAGGATTGTTTCTTTTTTGCACTTGCAGCAGTATATTGTGCAGGTGAGTTACCAAAATACCCTGGAGGCCACCCACAACTTCAGCTAAGAATGGATTGTTTTCATCAATTTTTCTTTTCTTTTTTTTTTTTTTTTTCTTTTTTCATCCCACAGAGTCTACTCCTCCACAATTTAGTGAAGTAGGGATGTATCCTCCTCCCCTGCTATAATGCACCATGGCTCAGGAATATAGAACCAATTTGTCTGTGTGACAGTATGAAAACTTGATGGAATTATAAAAATAGGTTTATTAGTTTTTTTTTCCCTGTGCAGGTGTGTATTATACTTTTCTCCCCATCTGGATAAATAAAACTCATGTAAATGACCCCCAACATAAAGTGAGAGTTGGTTCCTTTAGGCATGGAATTATTCCTTTTTAGCTTGATACCACTGCATCAAATTGCACGCAGTTTGAGGATTGATAAGGTATTTGTTTTTCTTTTAGACTGTAAATGAAACCAAGTTTTCAGACATTATTAACTCCTTTAAAAAACAATTCTCGGTGAGTTTTGTGCTTTTGAATCATGCCAGAAAATTTATTCTCAAAACAGATACTATGAAATACTTGCTCATAGAAGTCAAGTGACATATTGGGACGCTATAATAACGATTACAACACACAAAGGTAGGACTTAGTATTTTTCTAGTCTCTTCAGCTACCAGTGATGAGGACAAACAACTCTTCTTCATCTTGGGAGTACAATTTGTCATGACATTATGACACCATTTTTCTTACGGGCTACCACAGAGAAAGAAATTGTGTCACCTGATGAAGGTGCTTCAGAACTTCTCCAAATCCAAGTACTGTCCAGGAACAGGTTTTATTCTGTTATCTCCCTTTCTCCTTGGCCACCTTCAATCCTTACTGTGCTTGTGCATGAATTGCGTCCAGTTTGCAAAGATAATGACTCGTACAGAGTAGCTCTAGTTAGTAAGTAGAACCAGCAGGCCAGAGAGAACTGGGATTTCTCTCCTACTTCTCTTTAGCGTTGATAAGTTATTGATTCCAATTCCAGCTGTATAAGGTGATTTTCTCTGGGTGTTTTTCATGCATCAGTCTGAGCTCAGGTCCCGAGGCCAATAATTTCCTGCTTTGCCATCTGTCAGTGTCAGTAACCATAAAGATACAGTTTTGGGGGCAGCTATTCACAGGGGCCATCGTAGCAGATGTGAGGGGCCCTGCTGCATCCCCTAGGGTGGTTCATTCCCTCTGCTTGGGTAGTTACAGCTGCAAAGGCTGTTCCTCTCTGCTGCCTGCAAATGCTATCTGACCTTGCCCGCGGGATGTCTGCAACTAGTTTGAGTTTGAGTCTTTTTAAGTGGTCCTTTGAAGTGCCCAGTATGTCACTTTTTATACTGGCAGGCTGCTGCATGCTCCTGTACTGCCTCTCTCTGTTATGGTGACTTCTCAGGATTTGACCCAGAGCCTGCGTATTTATTCTTGACATCTCCTGTTCAAATTCGGTGAAGCAGAGCTTGCTGCTCATCATCAGGGCAATGCAGGGGAAGACTTGCCACAGAAACCCTTTTGGTGCGAGGCCAGCAGAGGTGGGTGTCCTTTCCTGCCATCTCTTGGCTTGCCGCTGCTTCTGGCATTGCAAAAGGGCAAGTCCCCTTTGTGCTCCCATGTGCTTCCATGTCCCAGCCTGGGCACTGAGCCGCTTTCCAATAGTTGGCTCCTCCTCAAAGAGATTTACGCAGCCTTCCACTTGCCTCGCTGCTGGGAGCAGTACGTGTGTTGCCAGGTAAAAACCTCTTTGCTATTTCACAGTTCTGGAGCCCCCTGTAAGGCCTAAGTTCAGGAGGACCCCACGTGTGGCAATGTGGGTGTATGAAGGTGGGACAGACCCTCCTGTAGCCTCCTAAAGATACAGCAAAATATCCCAAGCAGCAGAGCTGCGCTTTTGTATCAGCTGTTGGGAAAGCTGTTGCCTGCAAAGGTTGTAACTGTAGTGCATGGTAGGGTTGTGTGTTCCGTGGTGTATGGATAACGCCTGGGAGCCGTCCCTGCAGTGAGTATGGAAGTGTGCAGCACACACCTTGGTCTCTCAGCTGAGCTGCTGAATTTTTAGTCGAGCAGCTGGCAGCAATAGTAAAAATGGTAGGTACATGCCATTGACAATGGTAGTGATTTCTCATACCTTGGATTCAATAAAAACCTGACGCTTCCTTCACTGCTGTAGTTAATATTTTCTCAATCGCACATCAGCCTGGGTGTGATCAGAATGTGGCCCCTCTGAATTAGAAACTCGGCTGTGCCAGCAGCAAATTTTGCTAGGCAGCCATCCGGTTGACCTGGAGCATTTTTAGCATAGTAATTTAGAGCCAAAAGGCACTGCTGTGTACTTTGCTATATGCTGAATCATCTGTGCTTGCTCTCCTCATAGTTGCACCATGTCATTTTAGTAGAAGTACTGCAGCTGAAGCATTTACACTGAACTCCAAAAGCTCTTTGAATATTCTTATTAGGAAAGGTTGGTTTATAGGAAAATAGAGCACAAATTATTACCAGCTGACATGGAGATTTGGCATTCCAGCTATAGTACTTCCTTTCAAGAGTTATATCTATAATCTTTGCCCTGTTCCTGAGGAAGGGACAGTCTCTGTTGTCCGTCTCAAGCACACTTGTCAGACGTGATAAAGGCAAAGGAATATATACAGTGTGCGTTGGCTGATTGCACATTGTCTGGGGCTGTAGAATTTTCCTACACTGTTATTGCTTTCAGGTGATTTATTTGTGCAATTTCTTGGGGAAAGTAATCTACAGGTTTCAAAATGCATAGTGTTATGATCTTAGGGATTTATTCTCACTGTGTAAGTGGGGACTATCAGTGTCATCTGTGAAACTGCACTAAGATAGTACAGAGAAATAATCAAGACCACTTTTAGAACAGGGGCCTTAGCAAAATGACTGCAAGTTTATATTAACATGCCTGGTGTATAGTAATGTGACTGCAGAGCGGTTGATAGTCTATATAAGAAGAATTACTACCTTTGGATAAAAATTATTGAACATTAGGGGCGATGAACAGAAGGTTTTAGAAGTGTAGTGTGTAGAATTTCCCACAGCTCTTGAAAATAAATATCTTATTTTCATGCTAAGTACTGTCTTTTCCATCCTCTACAGGAAATACTTCAACTCTCATGGAAGTAAGTAGGGAAGATAATTAGTTTCTTTCTCATCTTTGCCCCCAGAGGGAGGAGACCAACTTTTCTTTTAAGACTCTTCCTACTCTAATTGGACCAGGGTAATTACTATGCAAACAATACCTACTTTTCTCATAGCTACGGGAAATCTGCAATCCCATTATTTGTTTGCTTGTTTGTTTTCTACTGCCTGCAAATCAGTGGTTAGATAAAGTAAAGATTAGCCCAGTGAACCTGTCGATAGTTTGGATGATACATTCCATGTGCAGAGTAGAGAGGTCCTGGCTGCAAGAAAGCCTGAGCAGTTTAAGATGCCACCTTGTTGCTGTCTGATCATTTGTTACTCCTTGGCTGTAAGAAATGAGCACCTTTCCGGCTGTTGTGGTGGAACAGGCCTTGTAGCTGAAGCTCACTGCTGTTGGCTGGACGAAACCATAAAGTATTTGCTGTGTTTATCTGCTTTTTCTTTACGATGAAATTCCGTGCACTGGTGCTGAAATCTTTCCTTAACCAAAACTGATAGTGACTTGTTCAGCTTTTGGGACTGTAAAGTAGACTCGTCTCTGGGCTGTGAGACAGGAAGCATTTCTTGATATAAAACTGTAGCGCTTAGTGGGTGTGTGGGGGGAAAATCCTTCCCTTTGGAGGTCATATTCAGAGGTAAAGACAGTAAACATGGACACATCAGAAAAGGTTAATTCTTTTCTCTTTCACTCATAGAGCAAAAATATGGTACTGTGATATGAGGAAGCAACTTCTTGTAGTTTTCTGAAATAGTGGTTTGAATTTTCTTTCTCTCCCACGTGTGCAGCTGCAAGCTCTGCCCTTGAGCTGTCCCAAGGCTGTGGTGGAGAGCAGCGCCTTGGCTCGCCAGACCCTGGCTGTTTTGGGACCAGCTCCTAAGGAACAAACTCCACATTAAATGTGCTGCAGCTGCGGCAGATGACCTTCCCTCACAGCTACCTTTCTTTTAAGATGGACAACATTGCCAGAGTGCTTTTTTTCCAGCTGACACAGCATGTTTTATTTACTGCAGGAAGCAGAAATATCGGTGTCACTTTTGGTCTGACTACCTCAAATCACGTTTCCCTCCTCTTTTATCGGCTTGTTCGTCATGGAAGTGCAACTTCCTACTGTTCTGTCTTTGTTGCTCTATAAATTACTGAATATTGCCACATTTCATGGGTTCAGAGCCAGGCAGTTGTTGCAGTTGTAGCAAGCAGGTGTTCAGCGCTTTTATATCCTTTACTTTCGACATAGAGATTGTATTTTCTGCTAATCATAAAAAGAACAGGAGCACATGTGATGCTGTGGATGCTGAATACATGGCTGTTTTGGTCCAGGTAGTGAATTCAAATGGAAGTGTTCTGTTTATAAAGGAATTGACTGCTGAAGGTACCGGCACTAAAGCTCAGTTTGGGGTCATAGTAAAACT
The DNA here is from genome assembly GCA_020746105.1 of Trogon surrucura. Lineage (NCBI taxonomy): Eukaryota > Metazoa > Chordata > Aves > Trogoniformes > Trogonidae > Trogon > Trogon surrucura. Next base: position 34,147,086 of record CM036621.1, read on the forward strand.
GTAGAAATGGAGCCCCCAGGAGAGCTCTGTCACTTACGGTCAAATACCTGTAAGTAAATGAAGTCCAAATAACTAGCATTTAAGATTACTTATTATTTCTCTTATTCAGATCTGGCAGTATCTTTTCTAGTCTCACAGGTTTCTGAAATGCTATTAAGAAATTGAGAAGAAGAATAACTTCATAAAACCTGAAGGTGTCAATGTCCTTTAGTTTTGCACTACTAGATACACAAGCTCTTTCTGCTCCTTGGTGTCTCCACAGATACTTTTTCAGCTGGCGCCCTCTCATTAACACCCTAGAAAGGTGAGGCTTTGAAACTCATGCTTCACTGTCCGGAGCAACCTGGTGTCTTTCCAGTAATGGGGGAAACGCACTGTGTCCTCTTGAAGTATCTGCTCGTGTTGAGCATGTGCGTGTGAGCTCAGCTTGGCTATGAGGGAGGTGTCCTTCAGCTCCTTACCTCCATGTGTTCTCTGTCACTGTATGTTTTCTGCACCTAAACATCCCCCCTTGTTTCCCCAAGGTGAGAAATTGTTTGTTCTTACACGCTCCCGAGCGTGCTGATCCCTAGCTCGGCTTGTCTGTAGTGGAGTGTCTCTTTGTGAGAGACAAAGCAAATGCTGACCCCTATTCCATATGAACTAAAGAGAGAGAGAAAGAAGCAATATCTCTATATTACTCTGTATTAACTCAAACCACAGCCTTCATGACCAGTTCAAGTCCCATCTCAAATGAGGAGCGGACAACTTATAAACTGTCTGCATCAAACTTACTCTGTGGTTCATTTCTTCCATAGGAGCTTTGACTGAGTTACAAAGTTTCAGTCTACTTGTAACATCAGAAACTTCTATCCTCTTTAGCAACTCTAGGCTTACTTTTCAAGTGACTTAAAAAATTCACTTTATCACATTTTATATGCTCCCCAGACCCTCAGGCTTCTCAGTTAACAATTCTTTCCAGACCCTTTTTCTCAACCAGTATAATTTTGCAGACTCTTCCACAGAAAATGTGATGTCACAGTAATCTCCTATACCTTAAAATAGACCAGCCACCTTTCAGTCCATCTCCCTCTCTCTATTCTGTCTTCTTTCACCTTAAAGCTTAATGAACTGCTTTCTGGTGTCTTATTTTAGATACTTTCCAGTTTATTCGTATTTCTGAACTGAAACATCTTCTGCAGTGACGTACCTTTGCTTGAGATCTAACTGTGTTTTCCTTTTTTCCTGTGATGTGCTGTCTCTGTAAATCTCCTATGTGGACTCGGATTCAGGGATCTCTGCACATTTAGCAAATGCAAGCTAAGGTTGTAGCATTTTGGACAACTCTTTGTGGAAATTCAGTTACCAAAATCTAGTCTTCTGCCCTTTCCTTGCTAAATGTCACTTTCTCTCTCTCCTTTTTTTTTCCCCCACGGCTTTTCCAGGCACTGCAGACAAGACCACTCAGTGTCTTTGTCGAGACCCAGCCTGCACAGTGGGTGTTGTTTCAGTGTGTCCCTCATCCTCACATGCGACTTCCAGGACGTCTGTACTTTACTGTTCTGTGCAGAAGCATCTCTGTGTCTGTACAACTGAAATTCTGACTTGGGTTTCCTCACCTCATGTTTGGAGTCACCTGGGGGAACACTCACATTCCATTTATGTTTGTTGAAAATGTTGCTACTGAGATTGTTTTCTTGCCTTGTTAATTTAAGCACTCCATCACTCTTCTTGCATCTCTGCCCTGGCTTGCTTTCACTCCCTATGTACACTGTCATCCTTCACTTTTGAAGACCCTGTTAACTCTTGGTTCTGCCCTGCAGACGGTGCCAGTCTTTCTTGCCCTCCTGCTTCACCTGTTCTTATGTTCTTATAAGGGGTTGGCAAGGTTCCTTGTCACCCCAGCACAGCAGCTCCGTTGGCTTCTTCCTAGACTGGCCTTGAAATTCCCCTTAGCAGTAGTGCGGTGGAACAGCAGGTGCCCCAGTGCGTTGCCTTGTTCTGCCTCCTGTCTGTGCCCTGGTGCTGCTGCCTTCTAGGAAGAGGTTTGAGGGGACAACCCACCTTGCTTTTATCACCCCAAAATGAAGCCTTGCTAGCAGTGCATTGGTAGCAATGCACTGCGCTGATGTGATCGATGCAGTTTGCTCCTTATGGAGAATTCTGAGTTATGTATATGCATGAGCTCCTCCTGTATGGATTGTTTAGTCTGGAAGTATATACATTTTATAAATGTAATTCTATAAATCAAATTGTTTTCACAGATCACACTTCCCTTTTATTGCTCTCTGTTATTTGAGGGCATATGGTAGCTTTCTGTAAAATGTTGCCATAATTGCCTTCTGGATATACCCTATAAATCCTGACAAATGCTTTTAAAAGCAAAACAAAGGCATATTTTTCTTCTATCAGAGCTTGCTCAACAAACGGCCTGTACCTTTTCCATGGGGCTTTGCAAAATGGTGTTATGTCAGGAAGAGTAACGCTGTTTAATTTATGAACCATTAATAGTTATTGCACATGCACTCGCTGGCATTTTGTGTGTGAGAGCTGGGCAACAGCTAATAAAATTGGGGAGATGTTATATATTTACCAGAGCTACCCAGATAATTCATATGGGATCATTTTTGATTAATTTATTTCTTTGTGTTGACAAATTTCTTGGCCAGTGAGTTTATTTTTTAAAACTTATTTGCTAGCTCATAATGAATTGCTCAATAATTGCTACAAATAATTCAACTTCTTTATTATTAGTGATTTCTGAGTGGTTTGAGGCAGAGTTGCTTATACCTCTACACAATTAAGCAATCAGATCTCTGAGTTGTTATCTCTGAGCTGAGACCTGCTTATTTCGCATGAAGGGGGACTTCTTAAAGACTGGAGACTCCTTAAAAGTGTATTTTGTAGAAGTGTATCCAGAGACCTCAGTGTATGAGGCTGTTGCCCCAAACTGCGCATCCAGATCTGCAGTGTGAGGAATTGGTATTGCGAAAACCTGGAGCAGTGCTTAGCTTGGCAGTGAGTCCCCCTGCAAAGTGTGTGTGTGATACTGGCCCAAGAGAGGGCTTTCTGCTGCAGCATCATCTTTTGAAAACCATAGGATTAATTCTGGGGCATAAATTAGATATATCTGAGGGTCTTTGTGGAACAGGTTGCCTGAAAATAGCTTGTAACAAGGTTTTAAAATTCAGGTTGTGTTGGTTTCTACTGGTAGGTCTGCTGTTTTCAGTTCCTGATGGAGAGTAATATTTCCTTGAATCGGGTTCTGGATGTAATGTAAGTTTTATTTCCCCAGATAGTGTATGTGGCTTACTTTAGAATTAGCTGCTTCTAAGAAGGTTCCAGCCAATGGAGTCACAGTTAGCAGTGTGCTTGTCGGAACTGAAGTGCTGCAGTGATACAGTCCTGGCTGACAGTAAGAACACAGAGATAACAGAAGCTTTCACTATGTGCCTGGGTTATACCAAGATATTAATTGTGATTGGATCTAGCATGTAATTTTGATTAATTACTCCCCATAAGTTATTCACTGAACCAAAGGTACTTCAAGACTGGTGAAGCACAACAATCCTCTTAGCAGGTTTGAGAAGATCTGGTTTAGTTTTGCCTTCTAAATTCAGTCCTTGGAGTGTATGAGGGTGAAAATGGCTACTGAGGCAGGTGAGAAGGTAGCAAGCAGCCCTGTTGGGAAGAGGGGAGCCACACGCACGTGTCCTGTTACCCGAGGCTCTTGCGCAATGGGCGGCAGGAACAGGTGGCTGAGCACATGTAGGGGAAGCCAGTGAGTACAAGCAAGGGAGCACATTGTAACCGCTTCTTGAACTCCAAATATATGATCTTAAATAAAACTCTTCTTACGTGCATTGGGAATTTTGCCTGAATGAGGCCAACCAGAAGGAGTCTCTTGCAGTTTTTCTTTCAGCACACTGGAGCTGGAGAAGCTTCAGGGAAAACCTGGCATTCAAGTACATGTGGCAGGGGGTCCCTCACTCGCATTCTGAAATTGCGCTGAAATGACCGTAGTTACAAACTCTTGCATAGTGCCTTTCTCCATGGCAGAAATCAGAGCTTTTAAATAGAAAATGAAGAAAAAATAAGAAGTATGTTGTCTTTTAACTCCTGAAAGACACATCAGTTCTTTTGTGGAGCTGGTAGGGATTGGTTAATCAAGTTTGAATAGGGACAGGGATGTGATGCGGTTACGGGGAGCTTCGACACTGTTTTAATGAGCTGATTTTTCTGATGTGGACAAGCAGAAGCAGCAGCATTTTGTTTGTTACTGTAAGGGTTCATCAGAAGCACAAAGCTGTGCTTTTGAATTATGAGGGAGGCTCAACATTAATAAACAGGCAGGTCAAGAAACCCCACAATACAAAGGGTTTTGTTATTTCTTCAACATTTGTCACCAGATGCTAGCCCTCCAATAAATCTTGCTTTGAGAAATAGTTTTTAAGTCTTGCTTACATCTGACAGCAGTAAAAGTCCCTTGTGAACTCTGAAAAGGCAATCTCAATCCAACTGCTGGTGTTTAGGGCTACAAAAGATGAAAAGTGCTGTAAATGACAGAATCTATCTTATAATAGATTTGACAAATGCAAGGGCTGAACCTGTGAACGATGGGAGCTTTTTTGTTGGCTTGCTGAGAGCAAAAGCTTTTCTAACTTACTCACCTGAAATAAACAGTAAAAACGTGCAGTGGTACAAGTTGCTGTGTAATCATGTATCCTTCCAGTAAGCGGTAAATAGTTTTTTGCTAACTAAATACTATGTTCAAGAAAAAAATGTAGGGAAGACACAATAAACTTCAGAATAAATCTGCCTCCTGGGTATTCAGCACCAGGCTGCAGATACTGTGTGACTTTTTAGCTAGACTGTCCAACTTAGGCTCCTCAGTTTCCTCATCTGAACAGGTGGTTCATAAGATCCTTCAGATCACTGGATGAGGGATTATCGCTCATGTTGGCATATTTTTAGGAACTTGCAGTCTTGACATGATGATATTTCCACTTGCTCACTAAAAGCATTAGTCCACTTTTTCTGCAAAGCCTAAGTAGAAGACAAGTTCTTGTCATCCAGCACTAGTAGTTTTGCTGTAGTATGGGTGTGTGTGTATATATATATATTCTTTTTTACTTTCCCAAAAGAAACAGTCCTTTTAAACAGTGTTTTAAGAACAGTGTTACCTAGGTAGTATAATTTATTACTGTAGTCACCAACAGATCAGGTTCTTGGAGGAGCAACCCTCACTGGGTTTATCAGTGTGAAATCTATTGAAAATGGAAATTCTAACCTCAGCTGAATTTCCTCAGGGACCCCTGATAGCAGGGAGGAATACTGCGGGGCCGTAGCACACGCCACAGCTCCCAGGCAGGCTGCGTTGCTTGGTGGTGGTTGGGTGAGCATGACCTGGGTGGAATCTGGGCTCCCACGCAGCTGGTGTGCAGCTGCACTGGCTGTGCTACAGACCGAGTGCCGCAAGCCCTCGCGCCGACTGTGGCGAGTGGACTTAAGAAGCAGTGGTGTGACAGCAATGCCCCCAGCTGAGGAATGTAAAATTTCCTCTGGCAAACATTAATCTTTCAAGGGCACACACTCTACTGGTAACCAAGCACAGAAATTCACCCTTCTCTAGCAAAATAAGTTCACTTCCAGTAACTAAAATCTGCGCTTAATAACGCAATCCGTGGTATTTTTTGAAAAAAAGGTTGCTTCCACACATACTCTTTTATCTAAAATTGAGGCACTGAAAAGATTAAATCTCATCATTCTGCAAATCTCTAAATACATTGCCTGTCTCCAATACGTTGTCATTAGGTCAGCGTACTGAAAACAACCCAGCCAGCACGACCCTCTTTGGCAGATGCCCATGGCTGCTGATCAGACAAAATGATCTGAATCACCGATGGGTGCATTTAAGTCCAGCCAAAGCCCAAACTGCCGAGCGCCTTCCCCCGGGCAAGGTCCCAGCAATGTATAATCTTAGTAATGAGTCCCTGCCCTTGACTCGGTGCAATAATTTTTTTCTTAATATTTTTTTTCCCCTGCTAAAAGCTTGGGTGTAAAATGCTAGCTGCACAAGTGTAACTCCTGTTCATTTCCCCCATGCTTTTTCTCTTAATTCTCCCTGGTTGTGCAACAATTCTTCTTTATTCTTTCTCCCTGCCAGTTTATGATTTTGCAGCAGCAGAGACTTTATTGCAGTGATTTGGAAGAATATTTTTCATACAGATATTACTGAACATAATGGCATTATACAAGTGGCACTTCATTTCTGATGTGACCTAGATGTTTTCTGGTCTTCCCGCTCAATAGTTGATTTGGAAGTCTGCAGCAGTGAGCTGGAGGAAATGGACAGTATGTTAAATTTAGCAGAGGATAAAGTGCTGTAGCTTGCTCTGCTCTGGGAGATAAAAGCCATTGCCCAATTGCAGTAGTGTGAGTAAGGAAGGTGTGACCATCCCCCAGGCAGAAGGAGTAACCCTTCAGCACATGACTGTCTCGACACACTCAGCTGTGACAGTGCATTTTGGTCCCAGGACCAATTCTGCTGGACTGGCAGGGCTGTCCCGGCTGGTTGCGAGTTCCGGGCTGAGCTTTGGAACCGGGGCTGCAGCTGGTGTGCAAATGGCACGCTCTGCTCGGGCTACAGTCAGTCCTGTGTGTCTTGTGGCTCCTAATCCCGAGGGAGAAGGAAATAGTTGACGTTGCTGAGCCCGGAAGGAAGAGTGTGGGGAGCGTGTGTGGGTAAGCGTCTGAATTTAGGTCCCACCCACAGAGGCCACTCTAGCGGTCTTGTGCTCTGCCTTCTCTTTCTCAGGTTGCAACCCACGTAGTGTGGGGGTGTACATATGCCAACAAAAAGGTGTGAGAGAGGACAAGGGATACACAGAGTTCTTCCCATGGTTATTATAAATCCTATCATAGAATGATTTGAGTTGAAAGGGAGCTTAAAGACCGTCTTATTCCAATCTCCTGCCATAGGCTGGGACACCTCCCATTAGACCAAGTTGCTCCAAGCCCTGTCCAGCCTGGCCTGGAACACTTCCAGGGATGGGGATGCCACAGCTTCTCTGGACAACTTGTCCCAGTGTCTCCCCATCCTCACGGTGAAGATTTTCTTCTTAATCTACAATCTAAATCTGCTCTCTTTCAGTTTGAAATGGTTACCCCTTGTCCTGTCACTATGCTCTCTGATTGAGAGTTCCTCCCCAACTTTCCTGTAGCCCCCTTCAGGTACTGGAAGGCTGCTATAATGTTTCCCCAAAGCCTTCTCTTCTCCAGGCTGAACAGCCCCAACTCTCTCAGCCTGTCCTCACAGGAGACGTGCTCCAGCCCTTTGATCATCTTTGTCGCCTCCTCTGGACCTGCTTGAGCAGGTCCATGTCCTTCTTACGTTGGGGCCCCAGGACTGAATGTGATACTCCAGGTGGCACTAAGTAAAAAAGTGAAAAGAATGATTATTTATTAATTCTGCTTTACTATAGGTATGTGACCACAGACTTGGAAAAGACATTAAATTTGCAAAGTCAGGCTCTCAGGATACTTGTGCAATCTTGATGTCACCCTCTGTGTGCTTGCGGTTAGGAAATGGCCTTTAACTACACGACCACAAACTGGAGGGGAAGAATGAGTAGTGAATGTGAGTTGCAGATAATGCAGATAATGAAAAAAAAAAGATGAATGAGGGTGCAGTCAAAAGAGTGAAACAAGGGCATGTTGGGTGGACCGGCGGTCTAGGTTGTGCGTAGCTGGAGAGTGCAAGGCACAAGACGATGCCTTCCCTGTGAGGGCTCACGTGAAAGATGCACCAGAGAGCTGGGTTTGCTCAGTGCTTTTGTCAGTGTATTCTTTTGGAACGAGCTGTGTGAGCTAAGCACTTTTCTCGTGATTGCTTTTGTGGTCTTTTTCCAAGATGCATCATTATGGAGCCTGGGGTCTGATGCACAGAAGTGCTGACTCGCAGCTGCAGATCAAGTCAGTGGTAGATGTGCTTTGAACCGATAACCACGAAGTTGCATTAGCTGGTTCAAAAAGTCAGGTGTGAGGCTTCTCATTTGGGCACACAGAATTCCTGCTCAATGTTGGCATGATTTTCTCTTCATCTCATTTCTGAGCCTGGAAGTGTCCATGGGGAGGAAGTCCCCCCTGCTGAAACAAATGGCATTTATTCCACAACACCTCTAACATTTATTAAGAGCTATTATTATCCCCACAGGTGCTATAAAAAGCCCTAAGGAAATGAATAATTCTGTCTTTAGAGCAAACTTTGAACAGTAAATGTATCTTGGTGGGCAAGGACTATAGGGCTAAAGTGGGGATACAAATAAAAGTTGGGCCAAGGTGGACTTCGCAAAGTTGTTAAAGCAAAAGGCTGTAAAGTTTAGGCTTAATCATACAAAAAAAGAACTGGGTTGCTATGGAGAAAGAACAGGGTAAGCAGTATGCTGCTTGATGTATGGTCCCAGGTTAAATGGGTCCTTCACCTTAATTTTTCAGTTAAGAGGATGATTATGAAGGAGGAGAAAAGGCCGGGTGAGTTGTGGAAGTGAACACGTGGAGATGTGAAAAACAGACCAGATGCAGAAGCCATAAACAAGAGAAATTTGGCACATTTTAACCACAGTACTCTGTGCGCCAGGCTCCTAACTTAAATTTCTGTTCCTGGAACAAGTACTGCAGAGTGAGCAAGGTGGATCAGGTGCTACATGGTGGCAAAACGGTAAGTAAACTATTGGAAAGTGGAGGGAGAGGGAAGGGAGAATGTAGCCAGCTGTGTGGAAACATGCTGGGCGAGTGACCTGGTACTGGGCACCATCAGCACTTGGGCATCAAGGGCAGTGCCGAGACCCTGGAGTTACTCGCTGTAGCAATTCCCTGTGGCCGTGCTCTTGGCTTAGGTTCAGGAAGGCAAACTGGTGTTTTGCTGATCCTCTCTGGACGACAGGGTGGCCTTTGCTTCTGGCTCTTACCTACAGAGATGCCTGATCCTCTCTGCTGGGCGTTCTCCCTTACTACTAACTGTTGGCAACGTCTTACAAAAGTCCGTGCACTGTGTTTTTAAAATGAGAAGAATGTGTAGTTTTTTATTGTTTAGAGATGTGCCTTTTGGTTTTGTTGTTTGCTCACCTGCTTTGCATCACAGGAGGATTAACTGGAGCACTTGGCTTAACTACTTTGTGCTGTGCACTCATTTGTATCCTTCCAGCACATCCCCTCTGGTTTGTGTTGTCACTAGAATAAGCAGTCCCAGTTGTTCCTCTTTTCTGGCACTTTCACTGGATGAGCCATGGTCCTTTGTCAAACTCCTGGGATTGTTCAGATAAATAGTAATTTTCTTTATGTGCAGATCACTTTCTGGGATGTTAGTTATGTTTAATTTTCTTTTGTGGAATAGGTTTTATTAATAGGTCTAGTTTCACAAAGTTGTCAATTAAAGGTTTCAGGTGAAAAAAAATGAGGAAAAATGGACTGACCTGGAGAAATTCAGGAGCAGTTAGCCCAGCTTGGGCCCCAGGAAAGCTTCTGGGACAAATTACTAAACAGTCAATTTATCAGCTACTGAAGATGATGAAGTGATTAAAAGAACCATATGGGTTTGGAAAGAACAAATCATGTCAAACTAACCTGATTTCTTTCTTGGGGAGGATAATAGCCACAGTACATAGGGGAGATGTATAAATTGACTTCTATTAAACTTCTGACTTTTTTCTCGTGGTATCTTTTTATATTACACAGGGAAATATGTGCATGAAAACACTGCACACGATAGAGTGGAAACTACTCAAAACTAGTTGTAGTTCACTGCCATAGTGAGAGGGCACTTAAAGCAGGGCTGAACCAGCCTCCTTCTATTCAGTATTTCCATTAAGGTCTCGCGTAAAGAAATGGAGGTTACATTGGTCAAATGCACGGAGGACATCAAGGTGTTACACTGTAAGAATGGTGGAAGATAAAACTGAAATTCTAAAGGGCCGTGTTGATTTGAAAGAAAGTACTAAATCAGCAAGACCAGTTTCAGCTTTTCAAAGTCCTGTACCTTGGGAATGTAGGGGGCAAGCCGGAGGGAAAGCTGGAGAATAGTAACTGCCCAGGCAGTGTGAGCGGCAGGAGAAGATCTTGGAGTGAGCAACAGCTGAATAGAAGTCAGCAGTGTGGTGTTCGTGCAAAAACACATAGTTCATTTTTAATAAGGATATGAACAAATTGGAGGTAACTCAGAGGAGGGTTTAGACAGCATAGAGTGTAAGTTGAAAGAACTGGTTACATTTAATGAAAAGAAAATAGGATAACGATGTCTTGATTTGCAACAAGCTTTGTACAGAGGGTGGCAACTAACAGTTCTGGTTTTTCACTTGGGACAGAACAGTAAAACGCCTGAATTCTTCAGGTGGAAGAAAGAAATTCAGGGTGAAGGTTAGGAAAATGTGGTATAAAATGGGAATAAATTCCTCAGAAGGTCTCTAGACTCCTCCTCTGGAGGTGAGGAGAAGGTTGGCCAGATGTTTCTTAGGAATGAGAGTTGGGATGTACCCAACCCCTCCATTAGTACACAGGACTGAAAAGTAGAGGGTCTTGAGCACCAATTTGGCCCTGCTTTTCTATGACCATTCTTCTCCACCTCCTCTTTTTTTTTACCTTTTAAATAAAATAACAAGAGTGAACCTGCTATCTGAATTTGTTCTCTCCATGTTAGTGTCTTCCTTTCCAGAACTGTTATTCTTGTACTGCTCTGATAGCTTTTCCTATATTCTGTCTGAAATCTTGCTCATTTAAGATCTCTTATCTGTGGGATGGCTGTCCCAGCTAGAAGGCTGAGAATGTGCTCCAGGTAATTACAATTTTTAACTTACAAGCTTCTAGTTCCAACCAACAAAGAACTAGAAAAACTGAAATTCTTTCCACCTTGTAAAGGACTGTAATGGAGGAACACAAAGCTCAGACAGTACTAAGTTGTCTAACTCTTGGTGTTTATAATTTACTTTCTTCTAATGGAAGGAAGCATAGTTTTAAATTGGAAGAAACACATTGCTCTCATTGATCAGGGTTCATTGGCACTGTCTTCAATACCACAATTCAGGTATTTTTAGGTAAGTTTAGCTAGAGCTCCAGTTCTGCTGCTCAGTATTTTACAACTACTTTCTTGAGGACGGATCACCTTGTAACAACAGCTTTTCTTCTACCGTGAGCTACAATGTTTTCATTGTTCAGATGTCGGGTTTTCTGACTCTGCTTATGTATTGTTTTGCACCTTGCAGGACGGAGTCAAAACTGATGCAGTGTTTTGAGAAGGTGATTTTAAAACTACTGTTGTGTTGGAAGGACCACAGAGCCATCTGAAGAGCATCTGTGCCCCACATAATCTTCCAAGCATTTCCTGAGTGAGGGTAAGATACTTGTTTTGTAGCAAAGGGTGAAAGGAAATCAAATATGTTTTCTATGGTAGTAACACCTAGATGGAGAACAAGTCCTGATGTTAGTAAAGTGTTTGCTCTGCTCTTTCAGAAATAGCAAAGGGAATAAAAAGAAGAAAAAGCTGACCTTTTAGCAATGATAATGCATTCCTGGGTCTGTTTGTACAGCTCAATATGCAATGCGTTTATGAAATTCTTTCATATGAGTGACACATGTCAGATTAAGCTCTTAAGGGATATCTGGCATCATATATACAACAATTACATGTTTGATTGCCCAGAATATAGTATCAAACGATGCCAGCACTTCCTGTTAATGTCAAAAGATAAAATGAAGCCCAACTCCCAAGCATATTTGACAGGCTTTCTAGAGCTGTCATTCTAGAGCTGTGGTATCCCCAGTCTTTGTCTTTGCTGCCTTTTCTCTGTAATATAAGTGTTTCTTCTAGCTTTAGTTCTTGGATGTGCATTTTCAAGTTGTATAGTCAATGTGATATGAAGTTGTAAAGCTCTGTAGGTAGGTCCCATATGGTCAGTAAAATCTCAGGCTGCTGTTTGTGACTTACAGTTACTCCTGTTCCTATAATGACAATTATTAGTATGCAAGAAATGATTTTGGAACTAGAATTTGATTAAAGAACACACATGCTTTCAAAAATACGGTAGGGACTTACTGCTTCTTGATATTAGGGGGAAAGGTGTGTGCTTGTATTTATGCATTCATGTCAGAAGATAAACAAACCCCTACAGAGAGTTGCTTATATTTGCTTTCTATTTTGTGTCTTCGGCAGAAACATTTGTCATGTTCCAGTGTGTGTGAAATACAACTAATCGCCACCAGGCAAGAAGGAGATAGAGCATTGTGCTGGTCTGAGGAGGTGCGTGAAGTCCTTTGGCTGGAAAAACCTAGAAAAGGCAGAATATCCAGGTACTACATTTGAGAAACCAGACCCAATACTGTATTTTCCATTACTGGTTTTTAACCTTGTTGTTTAGTATCAGGGTCTAGATAGTGATGTTTTCTTTCTTCTTTCCAATGCTTAGAGAATTTGATGTGCCCCACCCTTGAAGGAAGGCTTTTAAAACCAACTCTGTTATTCCACAAAATGTTTTCTTGGGATCTCTGGTCGTTGCTTTTTCCAGCAGTGAAGTTTCTGTTCAGTCCTCATTCATGGCAAGCACCCAGACAACCTGTCTCCTGTCCTTTTTGTTTTGTAGCAGTCTGACAGCTGTATCTGCTTCCAAGACTTCAGTTGGATTGACATTTGTGAGCAGGAGGTATGCATTTCACCTTCAGGATGCCCTCCCCACAATCAGCATGATGTTATGCCATATACATAATTTATCACTTATCCCGTGACAGTAAAGCTACACGAGGATGTCTTTAACATTATCCAGGGTGACAGGACAATGACTTTTTCTGTGTCACCAATTCCATCACACTGCTCTTCACCATGCAGACACATAGTCCATGAAAATCACCCAACCTCTTCGACAACTTCTGTCAGAGCATTGACCAAATACCAATTTAAAGGATGTTTTAGGGCCTACTTTTCTGCCATCCCTCATCTGAGCTTGCTAATAACTTCAGCGTAACAAATGGCAGACAACCACGTGGACAAAAAGGTGTTGGGGTGGTATTCACTGCTCACGGGTAGCACGTTGTCTGTTTTAAAAGCTGAGCCAGGGAGCTTAGTGTGTGCCCTGTTCATTCATTCGTTTGCAGCTCTGCTGTGATTGCCGACAGGGCCGAACGCACTCATCATGTTTTGGTACCTGTGTCTCCTTTCTGCCACACCACAGCGCCTGTGTAGGGCTTTGCAGTTCAGTTTTTCAGAGAAGGGAGAATCAGTGATGCCAGTTTGGTGGGCAAGGGTAATTTGTTTTACTTAAACATATATACCAGTCCTGGAAGAGATAGGGATGGAAACAGCAGTTCTGTCTTCCATGCTTCGTAGTCGGAACTCACAAACCGATTTCTGTTTCCCAGGGAACTGCTGGGTCACAATAATTACTTAATTATTTCTAGATAGAGATAGTAAATAGGAGTGTGGAACTCCTGGGCTCTGCCTCAGTCCTTTAAAAGGGGCTATCATATGAGAAGCAAAAATAAACGTATTCCATGAAAGACTTGTATCTTTTAAACACAGCTTTTGAATAAGATTTTTTTTAAAAAAACAGGTAATAAACACCCTGAAGAGAGTTCAGTCTGAAATAGCTTCCTTTGATTTTTTCTACTAAAATAAGATTGGAGAAAATATGTAATTTTTGATAAAATATTCTTTATTTCAATTTTGTAGTAATGAAAACATAACTACGTGGTAAGTTTATGTAAAACAAAAATTGAAATATGTTTCCAAAAGTACAGTTTCTGAAATTATTATTCATACTTTCTTTTTTTTTCTATATTACCTTTTTCCTCCCTTTTTTTCCTATGCTAAGTGAAATGGCTTGACAAATTCATGTTCTTTTTTATGACCAAAATATGTAATTTTAATTGAAGGAAAATGTATAGGGTTTTTCCCTGCACACTGCTCTCTGCATGATTGAATTGAGTGTTGCTTTGCAATGGTAGTTGTTCAAGGAATATTTTAAAAACTGCTTCCTGTGACAGTGTCTCATGTTTGGATGCCTATTAGATTTCTTCATTATTATGTCACGTTGGAAATTGCTGTTTCACTGTAGGAGTATGAAAAGCCAACTTTTTTTTTGTAGCTGCCAAAGGTGATCAGTTTTAAGGAAGTTCAAGTAGAGTTGTTCAGAGGTAAGAAATTTGCACTTAACTGTGAAGTAATTAAAAAAAATATAATGCAGTGATTATTGAGAATGCTTTGCTCAGATTGAGTCAATTATTATTAGCCAATTACCAGAGAGGGTTTTGCAAATTGAGCTACATTAAATAATTGTACTATGATTTTGTAAACCACAGTTGTAGCACCATCCCAGTGTAGCAAATTACACCACCGGGAAAGTAAATGTACGGTTATGCCTCGGTGACTGTGAAGTGTCTCTGTGCTCTGACTGAGAAAGTCCCATTTAAGAGCAAGAATCTTCGTATTTTGGAGTTCCCATAGTTTGCCTGTATTGTCTGTGATGGAGAGGAGAAAATGTCCCTAAGGTCACTTTCATTTTGTTGTATTAAGGTAAAGGCCTCTGAAAATGGATTAAGACTTGTACTTAAATTGCAAAAGCATCACTGTAAAGTCTATTGCAAGTGAAAATGGCTTTTTGTTCATATTCCAGTTATTGTGCCCATTAAACACTATATTGGTTAAAAAGAAAAAAAAGGCCACCAGTGAATTGTGTTGGATACATATTGAATCACTTCTTATTATCTTTCCTATTGCATTATGTATCATTCTACTTGGAGCATAGCATTAGCATTATTTTCTTGAAAACAGCACTTTCTTCAATTCTGTGACATTTTAATCAAGAAATGAAAACATATTATTTGTACTTATGCCGAAAAATATAGGTTTATTTCTTCGTATTAACTTCTTTAACCTAATGTAAGTACGAATACTTTTTATGAAATTCACCAGCAGCAGTATCAAATGTGTACAAAGCCAAAATGAAGATTTATGGGGAAAATTTTCAATGGCATATGTCAGTTAGCTTTTCCTTCTGGAAACCTCCGCTACCTTATTGCAGTAGAATGACCCATTTTAAATTAATCCATAGTTATTCTATTTAGTAAAGCCCTCTGAACATTATGAGCTGAGCAAACTGGAAAACCAGAGTGGTTCTGATTTTGTGTTTGATTGGTTGGGTTTGGTTTTTTGTGGTTTGTTTTCTTTCCCACTGAGGTGTGCTGGAGGCTCAGCAGCACAGAGACAACTGGAACGCGGCTTAGGAACCAGCGCTGCCCCGGGCAGAGAGCAGTTGTGGTGCCCACACCTCCCGCGAGCCAGTGCCCCTGTCCGTGTGTCTCTCGCAAGCAGTATCGGGTGGAAAGTTTTGATTATACCCAGGGGAAAAGAATTGCCCTTCAACTCGAAACTTAAATGTAAAGGGTAAATCAGCACCATGCATCACTTGGTCCAAAGTGTTGGGCATGAGACAGAGCTGCTCTTTTAACAGTAGTAGGAACTGTATTAATGTGAAGGATCATTTTTTACTTGTTATTAATTATTTAATAAGGACTGGTGGAACGAACAAAAAAGATTGAGTGCAGTAAGTGTAGAACTTACAGATTTCCTTGAAAGTGCTTTAATATTTGATGCAGAGATTGTTCTTATGGGCAAATGTATATTTGCAGCAGGTATTAACTAAAATGGCCTGAGAAGGAACGGCATTTTTCCTGCCTCCCCTCTTCCCCCATCCTCAGCCTGCGAGGTGCTCCATGAAGTGCCTGTGGAAATCTACAGCACAGCTCCCCCTGTCCTCCACCTTCTGGGTGTGGGTTGCATTTCTCTGTGATTGTTGCAGCAATGGATTTAGCCTCTGGGAACGGAATTTACCTCCACGATTTATTTATTTTAAATTCCACAGTGCAAACTTCCTGAGGGTGATTCCTGAGCAGGCTGCCTTGCTGTGAGCTCGCTGGTGATGGACGCCTGAAGATGGTCAGGAGGAAGGGGAGGAAACTGCCCCTAGAGCTGGGAACAGGATGGACATCCCACACATCGGGGAGACCTGCCACCCCTTTTGCCCCAAATAAACCCCAGCCCACAAAGCTGCTTCGGAGAGGTCATGCTGGTCACTTGTGGACAGCATGTCTGTGGAGCAGAGGCAGGAGGGGTGAGCCTGGAGCTAGCCTCGTGGCCATCTTACATACCATGGACAGAAACCTGTAAAAGGGCTTCAGGTGGGAATGCAGGCAAGAATATCAACTTCTGTAACTGTGGCTGGCACCCTGGAGGGGGC
Organism: Trogon surrucura; assembly: GCA_020746105.1. Classification (NCBI taxonomy): domain Eukaryota; kingdom Metazoa; phylum Chordata; class Aves; order Trogoniformes; family Trogonidae; genus Trogon; species Trogon surrucura. The sequence goes on from CM036621.1 coordinate 34,163,342, forward strand.
AATTGTTGTATGGGCTCCTTGACAATCAAGGACTGTCAGCTGTGTCATCGAGGACTATCAACTGTGCCTGGTACCCTGGAGGAATGCATAGATTAGCAGAGACCAGCAAAAGCCAGTTGAGAAGGAGCATTTAGCTGAGGTAGATGTTAGCCTGAGGCTCCTCACAGATGGTGACCGTTTGCCCCAGACTTTGCCGAAGGCACCCCTTGTGTGATAGCCACGAGGTGGCTGTTTGCCTGAGGTGCCCACGTGCAGTGGCCATTTTCCTTGAGGTGGCTGTTGTGCTGGTTTTAGTCCCTGGGGGGACGGTCTGTGACTTGGGGATGGTGAGCGGGTAACAGTGCTGCTAACATCTGAGACCAGGAATTGGTGGCAGCCAGGAGGCAAGCGAGCCAGCGAAGGGCAGCTCCGTGCTGCTTCCTGACCCGTCGTACATGCAAGCAGAAAGCAACTGTTGGGAAGCACAGGCCCAGAGTAACTGGTCTTGTATTGTCTCGGGGAAAGTGAAGCTTCATGAAGGAGGGCTGGGTTGGCAGCTCTTCTTGGACCTCAAGGTCTGTCTCTGCAAAAAGCCCAAGGTTTTGTTGGTCTAGTCCAGTTCAGCTGCAAGCAGGAGTCATCTGAGCTACTCAATGCTGTGCAGGCAAGTAGTCCTATTTGCTGAGTAATACAATCAGGGATGTTTCTCCTCAGAGACTTCTTGGCCAGGCTGTCTTTGTACTGGAAAGTCTCCTTGATGTAAAAATTCTGGCACGGTTTTGCTCGATTAGTGAACAGGAATGCAGTGTGGAGACAAGGAAGTCTAGAGAGGCAACTGGTAAAGCCTGGCTGGCAGAGAAAAATAATGCACAGGAGAACTTCTGGGAAAAAAAAAAATTTCCTGTAAAATGTATATTTTTATTTCAAGGCATGATTGAGCTAAGCACCCAAAAAATACAGGAAATGAGAGACTTTTTTTTTTTCCTTTTTCCTCAAGGGAAAGGAATGAACTACTCTAAAGCAATTTTGTGTTTTTCTAACAGGCTTAATTTGACAAGTTAGACTTGAATCAAATGATTCCCAGAGTGAGAAAGGAGTGAGGACTACCTCATAATAGTAAAATAATGACAATATTTTAAAAGGAAAGTGAAGCAATTTGGAATAAAAGACATCAAATTAAACACAAATTAAAAACCCCTGACACTGAGCTATGCTTTGGAAGTACTGCATTTTACATATAAATCTTATGTTTCTTGTTTCCTGAAGATAAACAGGTGTTTTGTTGAATAGAGATGCTGTTACTTTTGCCTGTAGTTTAATCTAAATTTCAATCACACAAAGAGTTGAAATAAATAAGGGTGCAACCTTATTTTTGATCTTTTAAAGGGATCAGGCAGCGTGAAAACCTTTTGAACGCACGGGAGTGAAGAAATCCCCGACGAGAGCAGAGAGAATGAAGTCTGACTGCAGAGAGAGGAGAAGGAAAGTCGTGTGTCCAGAAGGCCCCTGAAAGGCTGGAAAACGGTGATCAGAGGAGGATGGGAATGGGTAGAAGAGAGACAGTGAGCAGACAAGAAATGGGTGAAGAAAAGGTCAGGTGAGGAATGGCACCGAGCAGAGCAGTGAGACTCACAGGAGAGTCAAACTCTCTCATGGTGTGTGGGAGAGGTGAATGTGGGTGCACTGTGCTTGTGGCTCCTTGAATACTCCCCAAAAGACAAGTGCAACGTCAAGCACAATGCTTTCACTTCTTTGCTTGGCACCTTATTTGTAATTGGTTGGTTGTAGGGTTTGTCTCTGTTCGCCAAGACCGCTTCCCCCCTGTGACTGGTCTAGTCTGGATGTGCTTGTATGTGGGGCTGCCCTTGAAGACTTTTCCCAAGCAGATGCAAGATGTAACTGCTGCTTGATTATCCTGCGTGCCCAGCACTGAGAGTGCCAGCTCCCCGGGCTGTGTGCTTTAGCTGTACTTGCTACTGTGAGCAACGTGAAAAAAATAAGCAATCTGGACAGCGTAACATTCTTATGCTTGCCTGGCGTGAAGTCTGGTTGGTAGCACAGAGCTCTTCGCAGCATGAGAGCTGCCTCGCTACCATTTTGCAAGAGAGAGAGAGGTATCAAGACGCTGCGATGGGGGCAGATGATGCCCTCCTGCTCCCTCCCTCCTCTCAGCTGGCAGTGTGCTTGCACTTGCTGTGGGACCTGCTTCCTCCAGCTCCCAGGGAGAAGTCTGAAATGCAGTCACTGCATGCAGAATCTCAGTAAGTAATGTGAGCTGAAAAACAGACAGGAAATAAACTCATCTTTTACTCTTTGAGAGACATGGCCTTGTCTAATACCTGGGCAGTTTCACCTGAACTTGGGTGAGATTTTTCAGAAAACTACGTAGTCAGCTACTGTTTCTGTGCATCTGGGCAATTTCTCTCTCTTGACGCCTTTGGGAGGGCAAAGAAATCCTTTTAAAACGCGATAGTCACAATCATACAATTGAACTTTCTTTTATACAGTAATTGCTGCAAATGCTGTGTTAAAAAGAGTAATTTCTTTCACTACAATAAGCTCACAAGTGCTGTTATCCAAGTTCTTAACAGTATTTAAGTCTGCTTTATTGATGTGCATTTGTGGGGAAAAAATAAGGCAGAACAGTAAGAATTCTGTGATGATTGACTGGTTTGGTCCTGACCATCATAAAAGGAACTACTAAGAGTGGGAATGTGCAACCTGACATTTGTTTATCATTAAAGAAAATTGGGGGTATTGAGATGCTTCTGCAGTATAAGCCAGAGTATATTGTAATAGTCTGATGATTATTTTTTCAAGAAGTTCGTAGAAGACTTTACCTACGCTGCACCTTTTGAAGAAGCTTAATGTGAGCTCACTGTGTCAGACCAGCAGATGAGTTTCCTGAGTAGAGCTGCCTGTGGGCTGGTGGTTCGCAGAGTGCACTGACAAACTCTGTGCCAGTGGAGTTTGGAGAGGGAGAGATTTTTACTTAGTTCAAACTCCAATTTCAGGTGGCAGTTCTTCCTACTGCACACAGCATCAGTTGTAGAGATGACATGAATGAAGTTTGCGTTGCGGACTGTGAGCTGCTGAGATCGCCTCTTGTGTCAGGGTCCATAGTTAGATCCATTTTCCAACCTCCTGGGAGTACGGCCATGGGCTTGCCTAGTGGTCCTTCAGCATGGTTGAGAAAAGCGTTCTTAACAGAAAGGCATCCGATCGTTTGCAGATATTGGGAACAGGGAACCTGTCAGTTCTTATTTCAGTAATTTATGGTTTTTACTATTAAAAGCTTTATTTAATTTTGATTTTCCTCTTTTTTTTTTTGTCATTGGGTCTTATTAGACTTATTCTAGAGGATTTAAGAGCTGTGATAATGATACTTTCTCATTTTTAAAAAAGTGTAAAATCAAAGCAGCTTTTTATGTTTTATTCTTTGTTGCTTGTTTTGATTCTTAAAACCTCTTCTGTGCATCCTTCTCAATTTTTTCAATGCTGTTAGAACATGAGAAATCCATGTGCGGTAGTTTGTTATGGGTCTCGATGGTGCTTCAAAGGTGGGCAGAACCACTTCTTCATCTCTTGTTACTTCTCCTTTGTGCAACCAAAGATCACACTGGAACTTGGCGCTTTCTTAAGAGTTGCTGCTGTGCAAAGACAGGATCCCCCACTCTGTAGGTGTGGATGACAATTTCAGTCATAGGCTTATAAGTTTCAACTCCAGTGCACAACCCTGGGTTTTTTTTGTGTAGACTCAACAAGCAGCAGGGTCTATTCTGAATGAATACCCTCTCCTCTTTGTTGCTCATCGTTCTGATTGTGGTTGCTACTAGTTCTATTTGCAGGGACGCAGTATTTACCTCTGTAAACACTGCATTGTGAGTGGAACTGACTTCTGTTGAGTCATGAATACCTCTAACAAATGGAGTTTTTTTTCCATTCTTCTATTCTTGTTTTCAACTCTTAAGTCATTTAGCCAGTTTTTAATCCAATAGCCATATACTCTAGGGCTTTAAGAACCATGCAGAATTCTGATTGCACTTCTGCTCTTGTCTTTATCAGCCAACTTGCAAACCCATCAAAGAATGAAGCACGTTTGCCTCTACGGGAACTGCACCTGGAAAATGGGCTACAGAGATAGGTGGCGCAGCTGTTTTGTTTGAAAATTGAAATGTCGTGGAATATTGTAAGTAAAAAATGCTTTAAACTTTTTAATTCCTTTAGTGTTTTCAGCTATCCATGCAAGTTAATGTTGGTATCTTTTCTACGTGTACTGTACATGCAGTTTATGGAAATTTGTGTGACATTTTTGCAAACTTTACAGGACTGGCCCTTTTGGTCAAATTTTCATTCAAACCTTGAGGATAAGAGCAGTATGTGACACCAGCTTGACCCATTTCCAGTAAATTCAGAAAACCTGACAAGGCGTTGCTGTTTCATTCCTCACAATGCTGAAAAATTAGAATTTAAATTTGTTTTTCTTTGCCCCTGAGGGCTCAAACTGAATTGAATTTGCACTTTCTCACTTTTTTTTTTTTTTCCATTCTTGTAAGTCTTTTCTTCACAGGTAAGGAAAAAATTGAGGGCCTGTTTTATGAAATAGGTTAATTGGTTGCAGGTCTGTAATAAATCTACATATATAAAAAACACACCAACCAAACAAAAAACCTGCTTACTGTATTATTTAACACAAAGGAATTCAAGGATGGGAGACTGATAGCATGGTCATAAGGTAGCTTTTCTCTTGCCTGCATGTTTATTTGATGTTAAGGCAAAATAACATGAATTCTTTCAAGGTCTCTTGTTCCTTTTATTCCCTCAGCAATTAGTGGAGACTTCAGGCTTCAGAAAAAAATTGTGTATGAAAAATAAGTGTGTACAGACAGTACAAGGGCAATGTCAGAGTAGTAATGACTTTGTTTCCTTTTCATGCCTTTGTTCTTGTGATTTATTAACTGTGATTTGTTTATCACTTGTGGCTTTTTTCCCTATTTGCATTGGGCGTATTTTTGTGCAGTGGTAAGTAGCTAGAATGCTGCCCTTGGTAGTTCTGTTGCCTACTGAATACTTTCTTTATTCTGAGATGCAAGTGTGCTTCAGCTGTGCCCCTGTCAGGAACTGCGTGACCTCATCCTCATTGTGCGGAGGAGGACATCTATTTCAGTTTCTTCTTTCCATGTCTATCCAGGGCGTGGCTAGCTTCTATTAGATTGTTCATAGGGGTATTACAGCTTCAACATCAGTATAGCGAAAAGAGAAAAAAAAATGGGAAAAGGAATTAGCATGTAAGTTGATCACCTCTGGTGTTTCAGAATGGAATAGTTTTTACTGCTCCTGGTCTTCTGCCAGAAAACCAAAATCATACTGAGAATATGCACTAATTATGTCATTGGCAAAAAGTTTTCAGCCTATGAAACTCGAAATAAGGTAAAGAGATGAGCACTTCCAAGCCCTATAAAATTGTGATACATAGGAGCAAATACTTAGTCTTAAATATAACTATATGCATTTCTGATGTATCAGAAGTGAATGAGAGTAGAACAAGACAATCAGGTAAACACTACTAGCATTTACTGTAGCACAAAATCAGCCACAGAAGATTTACACATAATCCTTCATTCTGCAGAGCTCACTGCTGTTTCTTACCCAGTACAGCACTTAAGCACATACTTACCTCAAAGCATTTGCATAGTTGTGCTGGGATTCATGAGGAATATTTATGAAATTACAGGCAGAGCAATTACGGAAATGCTTTGCTAATTCAAGGATAGAATGCTTTTATCTTTGCAAGATCAAGCCTTTCTTCTTTTTTGTGCCTTTTTAAAATTATTTTTTCTATTTAGCTATTATAATGCCGACTTTGCTGATCTCTCATGGGGCTCTATTTTTATGTGTATGTTTTATTGGATTAAAACAAAAAAAGAGATGATTTTCCTTTCTAGACAAAAAGTATCACTTGTCACATGTATTGTTACACTGACTTTTCAGGCAGAGAGGAGCACCAGGGGAATTGTTCGTGTGCACATTAACTTTAAAACCTGCTTGCAACCACTGAATTTTTTAACACATTTCAGTCTAATCCTGCTGTGCTCTTATTGACCACACTTTATGTACAGTCGTATCTCAGCGACTGCCTGACATTGCACATTGAAGCCTCTGGCACAGACCAGCTAAACTGTTTTCCTTTTAGTACTAACGTAGCAGCTGTAGACATATTGCACTGGATGTGGTGGGACTGTCGTTAGTAGTGAGCGTGGTGGGTGGCAGAGCGATGGTGTGCCCGGTGATATCTCAGCCTGGCACCTTAGCTTTGTGTGCCATATTCACACACGTTGCTTCTGGCAGCCAAGCAAGCTCGCTCGGAGTCCTTTTGATGCAATGCTGCTGCATACATACACACCAAGAAAAAAGTCCTGAGGTTAACATGTTAGCCAGAAGCTGGGTAGCATTACCTCATGAGATCTTTCTGTAGTGGGGTTTTGGTTTTTTTCACCTGTGCAGTGTCACAACGAAAGAGGGCAGTGGAACCTGGGGAAAGAAGGGCTGATCTTCCTGTTTCACAGGATGAGGTGCAGAAAAGTGAGCCCAAGGCTAGTAATGTCTATTGTAGATCTGAGAATCGAAGACTTGAGTCAAAAGTTGTCATCTGGGCCACTGCCTTGACTGTTGTCAGGAGTATGTGCCTCTTCTGTCACACAGCTGGAAGGGGTTTAACTGAAACAACTTGTGCGCACAGGTCTGCATCTTCCTCAGCTCCAGTGAGACACTGCACTTAACTGCTACGTTGTAAAGTCCTGGTAGGTTAGACTGCAGAAGAATTTCATGTGACAAGGATAAGTGGTGTAAAAATGACTTTTAGTCTACAGGATGGCACAGGAGGCAAATGTTTTCCACAAAGTAGTTCTGAGTTTCCATATTAAAGTTGGGAAAAGTATGCCTCTTGCTGTACTGGTTTCAAATAGTCCAAAAATCTGCAAAATATAGCACTCTCTCTTAATCCCTGTGGCTTTTTCCATAAAGATTTCATTTCTTGACTGCTTTATAGGTATGGTGAACAATGTGAAAATTGGAGACTGGGCAGATCTGAGAATATACTGTCTTTAAACGGTAGCTCTTGAAATCTATGGGAAAACAGGATAGGGGAGACTGTGTCTCAGAATGGATAGGGAAGTAAATTCACAGTTTGCACTGGTTTAGAGTCCAGTACTGACTATGGAGATGGTCTGACCATTCTGCTTTCAGTTCTGTTTCATAACAAATGGGCACAAAGAAATTTGCTCACATAAAACAAACATCTGTGTTAATAGCGTGCAATTCAGTTTGACAAATGTACTCTGGAAGTGAAGCAATAAAAGATTTCAAGGTTTGGACCAAGCAATTACTCTGGGACTTGCAGAGTGTAATTCACACTGATGTATACTTCAGTATGCTCTATCTGTTTCAGAAATTACAGTGTCAACGTTTTATAATGCTGATTCTTATCAGTATAAAAGAGACCCATCAGCGTAGGGAATCCTTGTATTGCTTTATGTACGGGATTTCAGAAGGCTTGTGAAATGTTACAGGGTGAAATTTGGAAAACGTTTTGAGTCATGAGTTCAAAGGCTTGTTTTGACCTCTGTAATAAACACATGTTATTTCAGGTAAGATGAATTAAGCTGGAGAAAAGGGAACCAAGAGATCGGAACACACGGCGAGCTGTCTTACATGGGTGCTTGTTCTGCGTAGCTCCCGGTCAGTGTGGGTCTATCAGCTGAAGGCCGCTGGAGCCAGCAAAAGAATAGATACCCCTGTGGATCCAGGCTTGTACTTGGACGTGGGGAGCTTACTCTTTATGATCAGTTGTTTTGCCTTTGAACTTCTTTAAAATTCAGGATGTTTTATGATTATCTGACATGAATATTTTAAAGCAATTCTAAAAAGAAACACAAAGTCATGACTGATGTCACAGCATGAGCGTAACTTAGCATATGGTTTATGTTTCCTTGAGGTTTATTAGCTCATGAAGGAAGGTAGTGATACTTCTGTGCATATACAATTCAGAGAGTTTAAATTCTGTCTGTTCTGTCTTTTTTGAAGTCAAAGTATAGAATAGTGTGGTTAGCAGTCTTTTGCTGTAGGGTTGGCAGGCCTGCTCTTCTTCAGTTTTTTGGGGGGTCTTTTTCCTTCAACAAGTCAGTGGAAATTGAAATAGACTGTAGTGAGCCAAACCATGAAACATGTATGGACATTTATTGATAGCAGTCCCGGGGCTCTACTCAGTCACAAAGATAATAGAAATGCTTCACAATATAACCTGAAGATTTTTTCCTGACCCTTTGCCATTTAGGAATTGCCCAGCCTCTGTGGTAGGTGTTCATTTATCTTTCTCATTTCTCTGTAGGTTTTGTATTACGTTTTTTTTTTATTTTTTCTCTTTTGGTACATAACATAGTACCCTTTATGTGTATAATGGTGATTTTTGACAGTTTCTTGTATATTGAAACCTCTCCATGGGGAAATGATTTAGTATAATAGGTTTTATGTTGTTAGGATCAAAATTGAGCATATACTTTTGATCTACTTTGTAACCAGCCCCATGAAAAGAATTCTTTACAAAATGTCAAAACCCTGTGTTGTAAGTGCTATATTTTCTTACTTCTTTCATTTTCACCACAGATTTTTCACTGGAAGGGAGAGCTAAAGAATTCTATTACTTACAGCATCTTTGTGGTGGATGACATTTAGCTTTGTCTAAAGCTAAGATGTACCAAATAGGGAGAGTAAATAGAGGAAGGAAACTCCAGGCGGGTGAAGGTGTTGTTACCCAAGGCTGTGACACGGTGAGCTGGCTTTGCGACTCTGGCGGTCTGGGTTGTGCAGCAAGAACACCACGAACGCAGCGTCATGTCTGGTGAGGGTCTGACTGACCTCACTGGACCACACGTAGCTTATAAGGTCCTGCTGCTCTTCAGGCAAGATCAGAGCATAGCGTCAAAAAAAGCTTTTTTTTTCTGCAAACTGTTACCACAGGTGCTTTCACTTTGTGCTCTTACTTTCTGCTACATTACCTGAGATCCAGAAGGAAACGAAGGAAATTCCTGAGGATGTCCAGAGTAGTATTACACTAGTGGAATGGGGGGAAAAAAAAAAAGGCTTGATTTTGCCACTGTGGGTTGACTACTTGCTGGATTTGAAGTTTGCGAAAGGTCTAACATGCCTGACTGTATGGGGTTTTGTTGTGCCTCACCAGAATAAATAAAAGTTCTTGTTGTACTTTACAAAGTGACCCTGTAAGGATCAAGGACCGATTTCAGCAAGTCAATGACAGAATAAGTTGGATGAAAAACCAGTCTGTGTTTTCTTTTTTCAGTTTTTTCCATTGGTCTTCAGGGAATGAAGCAGTTGCTGAGGAGGAGTGTCTGGTGAAACAAGGGGTTTTTTTGGTTGGCTTCACCTCTGCAGTCCTGTCTCTGCAGATCTAGGTGTTACTTCTCCACCTGAGGTCTTTCAGCTTCCTAGAAGCAATGAGATGTGCTTGTTGGTTTTACCACTTAGCTGCTTTATTTCAGGCTAAAAAAATGCGAATAGCTTATTTAGCCCTTTCCAGGCAGCTGCTGCTGAAGATGCCGAGTCTTTTATTGCTATTGCTGGAGCCCAGAGTAAAGGAGAATTGCACCAGGATTTGTGCATAATTAGAGATCTGTGGAGGAACAGGGCCTTGAGGAACCTGGGGACGGTGATGCCTTGTTGCCCTAATGGAGAGAGTTAGCTCTGCCCTTGTACCTGAGACTGACTAACTGCAGAGTGGCTGAAGCACGTTCTTAGTGGCAGCACGAAGAAAATGCTGCAGTGAAATAAACTCGGAGCAGAAGCAAATGGGCTGACAGCAGTGTGCAAGTCTGCTGTGGCTTTTTAAATGTGCATCTAACACTTGAAAGTGGTTGATTGTAAGTGCAGGAGTATGCTCTGTTTGGGGTTTAAACTGTGATGTGCCTCCCCCTCCCCAGCGTGCCAGCTGTGGTTCTGCAGCCATGTGCCTCTGCCGAGCCCTGCACTGGGAGCAGCGTCCCCCTCTGCCAGCTGGGGACAGGGGGCGAGGGGGGCAGCAGACTGATAGAGAGAACGGGGGAGTGGAGCACTTCGTAGCAGTGATTCAGCAAAGGGACATGAGCCCCTTCTGGCAGTGCTTTCCGTGCCTATAAGCATCATCGAGGCTTTTGTAATGGAGGTGAGTTTAAAACTGGGTCATCTTCCTCCATCTGACTCTCTTCTTTGTCTTTTAAACTGTATTCCCAGTCTCTGACACTTGTCACTGTGTGACTAGTCAAAACACCGTCATTGGACATGAGTGATTTTAACCGCGAGAAAGAAGTGGTTATTTTAGAATTGTTCAAGAGACAAATTCTGCCATTGAAATTTAGTGGCCCTAAGAACTGATAAATAACTGTTTTAGAGGAGTGGTAAGTTTCAGAAACTAAACCAACAGATCTTTATGGACCATGGCACACAAAGTGTAGTACCAACAGCCTTGGTTGATGTAAGCACCTTGAACACCTAGGAGCTGATTTGAGCAAACACCACCCCCCTAAAAAAAAACAACACCCTCACACAAAAACCAAACAAAAAAGCCATCGCGTGAACAAACTGGGTGACAAAGTAATATTGTATAAAGATATTCTTGGCCCCTGAGATGTCCTAAAAATTTTACTTGTTTTAATGCTTTGTGCTTAGCAATGTGGATGTGCCAGAAAAATATATCTAAGACATGCTATATTGCCACATTGGCTTTTTGTACTTTGCCTTTTTATTTATCTTTTTCCCCCCCAAGGTGAGATAGCTGTACTGCCCAATCTTGTCAGTGCTTAAATATATATTTAATTCTGTGCACAGATCTAATCGCATGCCTAACTGTTTGCAGTACCAGAGCTTTAATGACTGTCAGTTTTCTCATGCACTGATTCTACCTGCAGTGCTTTGCAGAGTTAAAGGCGTCCTATGGTGAGTTAATCTCTTTCTGCCTTAGCTCTTAGTTCCTAGAAGTAGAAGATGAAAGAGATTTGTTGGACTGAGATTAAAAGACCGAAAGACATCATGAGAGAGAGAGAAAGAAAAGCACAAAAGGTATTTCAGGCAGTAGAAACACTGTACAATGGGTCACACTCACCATCATAGAAAAGACGCCTGTGAAAAATTCGAGGTTTTATGGTCAGGCAGAGAATTGGGAGGGGCAAGACAATGTGACAGGGGGAGAAAAGAAAGGAACATCCAGCACTGGAGATACAGGGGAGAATTATGAAATACTAATCCACTGATAGTCTGATGTGTGAATCTGGTCTAGATTTCTGTCCTTAAAATAAAAGTGATCTTGGTGCTTGTTTGTTTGGTATGATAAAGGAGTAAGCTTAACATACAAAGGGAAATCTCTCTCATTGCCCACTTTTCCTCCTGAAGTACTGGTATATCAGCATGAGCTCAGTATGCTTTTGGGTTTCCCTTGGGGCTCTTTGTTTTACATACCGTAACCTGAGGAACAGTTTACTTGCCATATGTGGTATGTAGTAAAATGCGGTGCTATGTAAACACTTAGACCTTAAATTTTGTTGCAATACATTAGCAAGCTAGAAATTATCCAGTGAAAAACAGTGGATTGGGTTGAGCTTAGAGATATTGCAGAAGAATTCTTAACCATGAGGTTGGTTGTTTCTGCTGGGGAACTCGACTGAAGATGAGGTATACCTTTTCTTTTCAAGTGACAAGGACTTGGGGTTCTGTCTCTAAAAGTCAATCTAGATCAGAGGATGTGACCCAAAAACTTGTCAGACTTGCTTGTAATGGTAACAGAATTCCATTTCATGTGGTTGACTTGTCATTACTCTTTGTCACAAAAATTCTTCACTTCAAATCTCCCATGTTCTTGAGCTGAATTAAATCAGTGGAATTCTGGTTTGATGTAGTATTTGCTCCCGGTTTGCTAGGTGGATGTTAACTGTTGTCATCTTTTATCCTCTGAAGGAAGTTAAAGCAGAAAAATAAATGAATGTGCTTTTTGATTATGAGAGGGAGGAAAGTGTGCGTCACATGACAACAGAAAGCAATTGCAGGAAAGAGCAATTTCTCCCCACTTCAAGAAAGAAACCTCAAAAAAATAAGACTGTTTTCATTAAAGGGAGAATCCTCCTTTGCCTGTTGTCTTCCACTGCAGAACTGTCATCAGTAGCTTTCCTCATGCTCTCTTATTTTAAAAACAAGAACTAACATATAATAAATTAATAACGTGTTATTGTACATTGAAATACATTGTTGGGTCAGCCACTCAGATATAAACACTGCCTGGCTTTGAGGAAAATATTGTTCAGTTACTTCTCTTGGAAGATAATGACCAAAGAACCAGTCTGTTGGTCAGCGTGTTTGGGATGTCTCAGTAGGACACTCTCACTTCACTAAGGCTGACAAATTAATCCTGACATGCTGGGAGATGGTTCAAACTCAGCGACAGCTGGGAGGTGATAAGAAGTTTAGAGAACCTGACTTATGAAGAAAGGCTTGAAGAATGAGGTTTGTTTCTGCTGAAGAGGTCTGTAGGATGAGGGGGACTGAGAGGGCAGGGGTTAAGTTTATCAGTACATAAGCAATTATTGAAATAATAATTGCTGTGTTACTGCTGGGCTAAGGAGCAATGCGTTGGACTCGTGCTACTGTTTGGTTTGTTTCGGTTATAAAATAGACAAAATGCCATAATTTTAATGGTAGATTTGAAAAGGTGAGAGATCCCTTTGGAAGTTGTATGAGCCCTTAGGGGTTTCTAGGAGCGTGTCAGACAAACGTGTTGATGTCAACTTATTTGATGCTGCACCAGTGATGGAGTCTCCAGAAGTCATTTTCCACGCACATTTCTATGATTGAGATTATATGCGCAACACAACGGGCAGAAAAGTATGAAATTGTATGAAAAACAATTCTGACTCTTGGGAGGACTGTGATTTAATGTCCTCCTCTCTCTCCATTGTATGAGAGCCCGTGACTATCTTTAATGGGAGCCTTTCTACTAATATTATGGAAGAAATCCACTCAAATGAAAGTTGCTCTCGAGGATTTTCTGTTTCTGCCTTCCTTTAGCCCTTCATGTTCTTAAGCAGGAGGACTCTTTAAATGGAGAAATTTGGACTATCTTGAGCTGTACCTCTTCTCTCTTCAAGATGATGAAGGAGCGAAAGAAAACCTTCTGCAGGTGCCACACCCAAGCAAAAATTTGCCATGTTTTGGCTGACAAGTATATGCTAAACCTGCCTTTTTATTCTCCTCATTCAGAAATCATTTGCCCCTTAGTGGTTTAGTGACTAGCTGTGAAGTCATGAAAATCTTTTTTTTCTGATTAAAAAAGTAGGACACATTCACCAAGCCTTCTTCTGAAGTCTAAGGGGGTAGCTGAGACTTCCAAGTAAGTGTACCAAGACACAGAAAGTTCCCTGCTTCTCTGAGAAGTTAGACTTCTCTGACTTTAAATATTTAAGTCCACCTTCATGGTCATGACTTTGGTCTTAAATTTTTCCTTCTAGTCTTTAGAAGAACATTTTTCCATTTCCCTGAAAGACAGAACCTGTCTTATGAGATTTCCATGTAGAACTTCAAGCAATTTACATAGAAATGTCAAGGTAAAGCTTGCAATTGCATTACCTTGGGGGCTCACATATGGTAAACAAAATAGAATAGGAGGGTGGTAAAATACAAGTCTTGATGAGCACAAATATGGATTTTCTATCTCACTAGTAAAAGTAAAAAGCTTTGTTTAAATGAGTAATTTTATTAATTATTACCTGGCATAAAATGGCAGCTGTAGACTGCACTGAGAATTGAAGATAACTTAGTTGGCCTGTTGTAAAGCAAATTAATATTAACAATCTAACTGTTTTTCCGTGTAATTAAGCAATAATGATCAAAGCTCAATGCTTTTCTTGGAGATTAATGATGACTTTCAAAATTAATGGTGTGAGGTGAAAGCAAGGACCGTTAGCCATAGCAAATCGTTAAGAATCCAGAAAACACACTGGGCTGAGTCTTTCAATTTGGCTCATCATTATTTAAATACTGCTTTTTCTTCTGTTTATTAGAAAACAAATTGGTATTCATACATGCTAAAGAGTGCAAGATTTAACATTTGCATAGTAAACAGGCACAAAAAGAGTAGGCTCAGGTTCCAGCCAGGGTCGGCTCTGAGAACACGCATAATAACGGGTTTTGGCACCAGTTTGGCAATTCTCTCCTTCTCACTCTTTTCACCCCATGGATTCCAGGATTCATTACTGGCAGATAGTCATGTTTATCTCGCTCATGAAATTGCTCTCCTACTAGGCGATTAAAGCAAAACTCGCATGTGGTGTTTGGAGGATCAAGTCCCGTGTGTTGCTGCCTTAGCGCCTCATAAAGGAAACGTATCAGCACTTCCGCTCTACTTGTGCACAGTGGGAGAGTCGTTTCTGAGATAATTTTTTTCTCTGTAAGAGTTGCCCTTTGTTGTTAATGTTTTTAGATCCAATAGTGGACAGCAAAGAAAATTCTGCAAAAACTGGCCACCTGGCTGTGATAGAATTTACTAGATCTTCTAAAAATTGTGTTTTTCAGGCTCTGAGTTGAATGGCACTCACTGCAGTCAACAGCATAACTGCTATTGAGTTTTCTGGTGCAAAATCAAGATGAAAGCTCTTCCTTTCTCTCTTTTTTCTTTCTTACAATAGCACAAATCAGAAGTAATTCAGTTGAAATCAGTGAAATTACATCTTTGAGAAGTGTAAGAGGTGACTCAAATCTCAGCTATTGCCAGTTCATGCTATGCTTATTCTACCACACTTCACCATGTGAATGCCTCTGTTTCAATTAGGCATCCTATGAGAGAAACCTTTTTCACTAAGATTTTCAAAGTGGAAATAGTTAACTGAGATTTTAAAACTGCTTCCAAATTACTTAGGTTTTAACTGTGGGAGGTGGTCAAACACCCTTTGCTGCTTAGTTTGTTGCCTACGTAGTAACTGGACACCAGTACTTGACAACATTTGCGCTGACCTCCTCTTTTCGATATTCCTTTGCACTGACTGCAAGAGTCTGCTTTTGTAACTCGGTGATAGCCAGAAAAGGCAATGTCTGCAGACAGCTGTAGTGTGAAAGACACAACTATCTCTAATACGAAAAGGTCTGGTTTTCACCTAACTAAGCTGAACTCTTACATGTCCTGCTTATCTCTCCTGTGTGTAGGCAGATTTGTTTGTACATGTTTGAGAAATTAAAGAGAAGCCTGTCTAATCCATTTACTTAATACTATGATTCTCTTTGAAGACAGGAATAAATCGATAAACTCAATCAGAATGGTTTCCTGCATAGCACAGCCAAGCATGTTGCAAACTCACATGGATGGGGGCGGGAGCGAGTTGGGTGCATTTATTTGTCTTTCTCCCTGAGTGATTTTTCATTGCAAGTTCTGTTTCTTTATATTTTGGTTTGAGATCAGGACAATGGAAGCAATTTGTAACTTATTGAAAACCAGCCAGCAAATGAATCCCCTCATTATTTCGGTAAATGTTACCTTTGTTCTAATCTTTAACTGTATCAGTGGAACAGAACTGGCTTTGGCAGTACTAAAAGCAAGACAGTACAAAACCCATGTCTTCCTGCAGCAGATTGCATTATGTAGAGTAGGATCTAGCAGACATTTACAAAGATGAAGAGTTGCATGTGAAAATGCGAGGAGGCTTGAAACAAAGGCCATCCTCCTCTTTGATCACCGTGTGCATATCAAGTCTCATTATTAATTGCTTCAAATTATATCCCTGTGTTCTTTATTTTGTTGTACAGCTTTTGAATTTATTCATTTTTGCACATAGTCTTTTGTGGCAGTCAATCCTGACAATGTCCCATAAAGAAGTTCAACCCGATGATCTTGAAGGTCTTTTCCAATCGAAACTGTTCTATGATTCTAAGATTTAATTTATATTCCTTGTGGCTTTTTAATGCAGCATACAGCACCTGCTGAGAGGTTTAACAAGTGGGTGCTGGACCCATCTGGAATCACAGAAGTAAGCAGTAGCATTTTATTGCAGGTGCACAGTCCATTTGTGAAAAAGCCTGCACGTTGTCATCCTGCACTTTGTGCCAGTGAAGTGCTGAGCCAAATCGGCAGCTGCTTTGTGGTGCTGGTAAGGCAGAAGTGAAAAGTTTGGGGAAGTCTGCACGGTCCTGAGTCAGGTGCCACCGTAATGTGTTCTGGAGTAAACTGAACAGCCTCTGCTTCCCAGTGTAGTGATGCACAGTCTTGCTGCTTTGCTTGCTGTAGGAATTGCTAGTATGGTAAAAGTCCACTGAAGCAACACGTGGCAAAATAAATAGTCTACAGGAAAGCAAACCTCAGTCTGATGTCTGTGTGGAACTCCTGCGTGGCGTGTGCTGCGCTCTTCTGGGGCGTGAGAGTGCCGAACAGAGGTGCAAATGTTTGCCCAGTTGTTTGTGACTGGGCAAATGCGGTGCTGTGGAACAGCAGGCTTCGCTGAGCGCAAGAAGCTTCCTTCTCTCTAGCCCGGAATAACACTGGGAGAGCCTGGACAGTGCTCAATTCTGAGGTCTCTGACAAGAAAATCTGTCACCTCTCTGCTTAGTGTTTCCCTTCATCTTAACTGCTGTACCACTTGGACCCTGCCAGGGGTGGTGGCTGTGGTGACTAAGAAAGCTGTTACACAGCTTCCCAAGAAGGCAGTTGTTTTATGCTCACTCTTTTCTCTGGGTTACCCCACATCTATTCTGTGTGTAATGTGGCTCAGAGAAAACATAGTTTCTGAAAAAAAGGGAACATGCAGACTTCACTGTTTTGTCTGAGTCACTAAATTCAATGAAATGATTAAAAGGGCAGGTTAATGCAACTGCTTTTGCATGTAACGTGTAGAGAAACTTTGGCTGTCTTCCTACAGCGTCCCGTGTCACGCGGAGGAAAAGTGCAGCAGAAGCAGAGCGGTGCTGCTGTCAGCTTTGTAGAGGCACTAACCCCCGTCCCTGCTCCCACCTGTCCCCTGACAAAGGAGTGCCCCTACTACTGCTGGAGAAACACGCTCACAGGGAACGCCACAGAGACTGCTCTGTCTGCCTTATAAATGGAGATAAAATGACTCTTGCACTAGAGACACAAGCTGTGGAAGACAGGCCTGAGCAGCAGTGGTGCAGCTGCCTGCTAGCCTGGTGGAAAAATGTGAAGTTTATTAAGTGAGTCCTGGCACCGTCTGTCCTTCTGGGTCCTGTGAGGTGTAACTTGACTTTTCAGACCCCTCGACTGACTGCATTTTAAGTACAGT
This sequence comes from Trogon surrucura, assembly GCA_020746105.1. NCBI lineage: Eukaryota > Metazoa > Chordata > Aves > Trogoniformes > Trogonidae > Trogon > Trogon surrucura. The sequence goes on from CM036621.1 coordinate 34,180,633, forward strand.
TAATTAGGCTGTTGTGTCACTCTCGGGCATAACTGCTAGGTCCAAAGCCATGTTGTGTTTTTCTGTCACTGGAGCTTTCTGTAGTAACAGCTCCAGAGAACGTTATGCCACAGAAATGCTCATCTTCACTTCCCTTCACCACCACAGCTGTCATTTCACAGCCTTCCTTGGAGTCAAATGAGAGATTCCTGCTCCTCCCATAAAACACCATGACATGTTCCCTTTTAGACTCTTAACAGCTTGGTAGAAAAGCACCACAAGTGCTGCCGTGCCCCTAACCCACTCGTCTGCATTTGTTCAACAGTGAGCCAAGAGAAGGAACTGGTGTTTGGTTCTCAGAAGCTTTGGTATGTATGGAGCTCATTTCAGAGAATGAATAGTGTATCAGTGAAATCTGTGATTTAAGCACAGTTGAGATGATGATTTCACTGCTGTGGTATCCACTCTGTTTTGTGATGGTAAGACACATTTCATTTTGGAATTTGTAATTTTCTAGTGCTGTCAGTAATAGGGCTGCTCACCGTGACATTCACTATGCTGGGAAAGAGAGAAATGTGCTTCATTCCTCATTCATTATCTTGCTATGAAATATAAAGATTAATTTATCCAGCTACTTCAAACAAAATTGTTCTCTCTTGTTGAGTCTCACAAAATTCTTTTCCCACTGTTAAGTTTTACTGCAGCAGTTTCCACACCAGGAACTTAATGTAAGTTATTAAGCAGTTCTATTTTATCTAATTTAAAGAAAAAAATTAAAAAATGTGACTAATCCTTCTCTCATTACAATAAGTGAAATGAATGTTAGATGACAGTATTACTACTGGTGTGAGGGTCTAGGCTGTTAGAAAGCTCTGTGGTTATTTTAACACCTACTAAAGCTATAGAAACACCTATTAAAACTATAAAATAAAAATACCAGAAAATGAGCAGCATATCTACACTACGTGTAGCAGTTGTTCTTTGTTGGAGCCTGCTACCTTTTCTGCATTGAAACAGAAATTTGCCAGAAAAACAGTTTTCAGGGCTTGTCTCTGATTGCTGCTCCTGCGGAACTGCTGTAGGGGTGTTGGCAAATGCACTGCTGGACGCAGACTGCGTGAGTTTTATTAGTTGAAAGGACTACTTGGCATTTATTTTTTATTTCTATTGATGATGAGCCCTTCCAACTTTCTTCTCAGGATTAAGGGAAGAATAGAATTGAAATTTTTTTTTTTTTTTCTGATGAGGAGTGGTAAAGGTCTTTCTAAAAGCTTCATTAAGCTTAAGGGAAATGTTTGAAAGTTCTGTCGATTAATGTTACAGAAGCTGATATTTTTGCGTTAGTTTGAAAATTAAGGTGCTGTCTCAGGCCATTATGTAAGTTTGAAAATTAAGGCAATTCCTTTTTCATTTCGTCCTTTCCCAGATGTGTCCTCTTGCTGTTAAGTCAATGGCTACAGCAAAACCTCTTTTCACAGAATCACAGAATGTTAGAGGTTGGAAGGGACCTTAAAGATCATCTAGTCCAACCCCCCTGCCGGAGCAGGATCACCTACAGTAGAGCGCACAGGAACGCGTCCAGGCGGGTTTTGAATGTCTCCAGAGAAGGAGACTCCACAACCTCCCTGGGCAGCCTGTTCCAGTGCTCGGTCACCCTCACAGTAAAAAAGTTTTTCCTCATATTTTTATGGAACCTCCTGTGTTCCAGCGTACATCCATTGCCCCTTGTCTTGTCAGTGGACGCCGCTGAAAAGAGCCTGACTCCATCTTCCTGACATTCCCCCTTGACATAGTTATAAACATTAATGAGGTCACCCCTCAGCCTCCTCTTCTCCAAGCTAAAGAGACCCAGCTCCTTCAGCCTTTCCTCATAAGGGAGATGCTCCACTCCCTTCACCATCTTTGTGGCTCTACGCTGGACTCTCTCCAGCAGTTCCCTGTCTTTCTTGAACTGAGGGGCCCAGAACTGGACACAATATTCCAGATGTGGCCTCACCAGGGCAGAGTAGAGGGGCAGGAGGACCTCTCTTGACCTACTTGCTACTCCCCTTCTAATACACCCCAGGATGCCATTGGCCTTCCTGGCCACGAGGGCACATTGCTGGCTCATGGTCATCCTGCTGTCCACTAGAACCCCCAGGTCCCTTTCCCCTGCGCTGCTCTCCAGCAGGGCAGTCCCCAACCTATATTGGCACATGGGGTTATTTTTTCCCAAGTGCAAAACTCTACACTTGCCCTTATTAAACTTCATCAGATTTCTCCCCGCCCAGCCCTCCAGCCTGTCTAGGTCTCTCTGAATGGCTGCACAGCCTTCTGGTGTGTCAACCACTCCTCCCAATTTCGTATCATCAGCAAACTTGCTGACAACATTCTCTGATCCCTCATCCAGATCATTGATGAATATATTAAACAGCACCGGCCCAAGCACTGACCCCTGAGGGACCCCACTAGACACAGGCATCCAGCCAGACTCAGCCCCATTGACCACAACCCTCTGGCTTCTTCCCTTCAACCAGTTCTCGACCCACCTCACTACTTGGTCATCCAGACCACACTTCCTCAGTTTTCCTATGAGGATGCTGTGGGAGACGGTGTCAAAGGCCTTGCTGATGTCCAGGTAGACCACGTCCACTGCATGGCCACCATCCATCCACCTGGTTATGTCTTCGTAAAAGGCTATCAGGTTGGTCAAACATGACTTCCCCTTGGCAAAGCCATGCTGACTGCTCCTAATAACCTTCTTATCCTTGATATGCCTAGAGACAGCGTCAAGGATAAGATGTTCCATCACCTTTCCAGGGATGGAGGTGAGGCTGACCGGTCTGTAGTTACTCGGGTCATCCTTCCTGCCCTACTTATAGACTGGAGTGACATTCGCTTTCCTCCAGTCTTCAGGCACCTCACCTGTTACCCATGACTTACCAAAGATGATGGAGAGTGGCCTAGCAATGACTCCCGCCAGCTCCCTCAGCACCCGTGGGTGCATCCCATCAGGGCCCATGGATTTATGAATGTCCAAGTGTTCAAACTGATCCTTAACCCACTCCTCATCAATCAGGGCAGACTCCTCCTTTGTCATGACTTCCTCTGGGGCCTCAGGGGACTGAGGCTCCTGAGGACGGTCTCCAACAGTGTAGACAGAGGCAAAGAAGGCATTCAGCAACTCTGCCTTCTTTCTGTCCTCTGTCTCCAGGACACCCACCTCATTCAACAGAGGGCCTACATGGCCTCTAGTGTTAGTTTTGTCAGCCATGTATTTGAAGAAGCCCTTTCTGTTGTCTTTGACCTCCCTTGCAAGTTTTAACTCCAAGGAGGCCTTAGCTTTTCTGATTGCCTCCCTGCACTCCCCGACAGCTGCCCTGTACTCCACCCAAGTGGCCAGCCCTTCCTTCCACAATTTATACACCCTCCCTTTCCACCTGAGTCTGCCCAGCAGATCCCTGGTTAACCAAGCAGGTCTCCTGGATCTCTTCCTTGATTTCCTACCTGATGGGATGCACTGATCCTGAGCCTCGAAGAAGTGGTCTTTGAATGCCAACCAACTCTCTTAGGCCCCTTTACCTTTCAGCTCCCTGTCCCAAGGGGTATCCCCCAGCAATTGCTTGAAGAGGCCAAAGTTGACCCTTCTGAAGTCCAGAGTTGCGATCCTGCTTGGTATTCTGTTTTTACCGCACAGGATCCTGAACTCCACTATCTCATGGTCGCTGCAGCCAAGATTGCCCTCAACCTTCACTGCTTCAACCAGACCTTCCTTGTTGGTGAACACAAGGTCCAGCAGCGCTCCTCTCCTGGTTGGCTCATCCACCATTTGCATCAAAAAGTTATCATCGATGCGCTGGAGGAACCTCCTAGACCGAGGATGGCTGGCTGTGTGGGACTTCCAGCAAACATCTGGGTAGTTGAAATCCCCCATGAGAACCAGGGCCTGGGATTGAGAGGCTGCTGTCATCTGCCTGTAAAAGGCCTCATCAACTTCCTCCTCCTGATCAGGTGGTCTATAGTAGACAGCCACCACAGTATCACCTAAGCTAGCCTGCCCCTTAATTCTTACCCATAATTGCTCCTCATCTGCCCCTGGATGGATCTCAATACACTCCAGTTGCTCTCTCATGTACAGAGCAACTCCCCCACCTCGCCTCATCGGCCTGTCGTTCCTAAAAAGAACATAACCATCAAGGCCCACATTCCAGTTATGTGAACTGTCCCACCACGTCTCTGTAATTGCAATAAGATCATAGTTCTCCAGCTGCACATAGACTTCTAATTCTCCCTGCTTATTCCCCATGGTTCTTGCATTGGTATACAGACACTTCAGAGATTTAATGGAGAAGCATCTGTTACCGTTGCTTGTGCCTTTTACGCCTAACCCTGGGATACTTCCCTTGGCTCATGTGTAGAGACTCGGGTTTTATCCCCTTCCCCCTTCCAACTTAGTTTAAAACCCTATCTATTAATCCCGCCAACTCTCCAGCAAGTATTCTCCTCCCTCTCTTAGACAGCTCTACACCATCTATATCTCTCATGCCCAGTACTGCATAAACTTCCCCGTGATCATAATACCCAAAACGTTGCTGGAGGCACCAGTCTTTGAGCCATGCATTAACTGCATGTACTTTTCTTTTCCTTTCATTACTCCTGTCGCCTACTAAAGGGATAGATGAGAAAACTACCTGTGCCCCCGATCCTTTGATCACCTGGCCTAACAACTTAAAGTCGTTTTTAATTCTCTGAGTACTTCTATGATTCACTTGAGTCAAGATCAGCCTTCTGTCCAGGAATGTCAGGCTCCCAAACTTCGGGAAGGAAGCTGTTTGTATCAGTTACTCAGTTATGTTGTTACGTCGGGTATTAGCAAACACTCTGATTGTATTAGAAGTCAGCATTTTTCCTTTACCCTTCCGTGGGGAATTGTGTGCAGTGCGTACAGCTTTGAGTCACCTGGGCTGTTTCAGTGTTGCTAATCTGGCAGGAGCTCACTTGTCAACATTTGACTCCAGCTTCCCTGGCTGGAACCTGAACAGCTTTAAAGGGAAAAAGTAGATGCTGGAAATAAAATGTGCCAGTCATGGGCATTTGTTTTAGATGGTTCTGAGCTTGGGAGAGGCTTTGGCTGGTGGCCAGGTCCCCGCCACTGGGGATGCCGCCTGTGGAGGGAGAGGCGCTGGCTGTCTGGCTCTGATGCCGTGTGCTCAGGTTTGCATCATCTGATTGTTGCAGAGCACTATGGAGTGTAACTCTCAGCTTTGCTGTCTGGAATAACACATCAGCCTCGCTGTCTCTCCAGAATTTTAAACCTAACTTCTGAATGTTAATTGAAATATTAATTCTTTGTGATTGGAAGGTGCTTTGCCATCCCTTCTGACCCCTTTTTCCGCAGCAGTAAAATACAGCATTTGCCTCACTGGAGTTGTTAGTTAACGATTGCGTATTTATAAATGGTCTGTGTGCTACAGTGAAGCTAAAACTGAGTTTGCTGAACAGTCCATTGCCACGAACTTAAAGAAATGAGGTCAAGTCTGGGAGAATGCCATGGCAATCAACGTGTTACCCAGGGAGAAATATCAGACAGATTTATCACTACATTGGAGAAAAAACTTGAGGGAATGCTATAGACAAGGCAAAAGATAGTTTGCAAGTGGTCTTGTGTGGCAGGAACTCTGCATTTCTGGCAGAAATGGCCTCATCAGTGAGTACTGCTACAGAGTTGCCAGGGCAAAGAGGGAGCTGATTCCTTCTCCCTCCACACGCAAGATTGTCACCCAGCGCACAACCTCTTGGGCACTGGAAGCAGCTGCTGGGGTCAGCGCTGTTGGCCGTGGCAGCTTTGCTCTGTCCAAGCAGCATGTTCACTCCTGAGCCCTGCTGGGCGTGTGCGGCCCCTGGGGCTGCTGATGTGTTTGAAGAAATGGTTGCTACATGGGATGTTCGTGTAAGAGTTGATGATGTGGGAAAAGATGGCTTTGCAAAGGCCTTGGAAGTGAAAACAACTAGCATATGTTTGTGCTAGAGAAGTGGGAACAAGTGGAGAAAAAGCGTGATGTGAGTCAGTGAGTGACAGGTGAGGAAAAGAGGCTTTGTGTGTATCAAACAAGGGAGAGCACGTCTCCAACACACGGGTGAATATTGAATGAGAGCTTGGTTGAGGATTTTGCCTATGTGATCTTGCAAGTTGGTATCTTAGGGATGTTGTGGAGGAAGAATTTGCAACGTTTAGATCTAGTCTGAGTGCAGAGATGAATTCAAGCTCACCATGAGAGCTCTATCTTTAAAACCTCTTCAAATAACCCCCCACAAAGCTGACCTGGTGTGGCTTTGGCTGAAAACTGAATTACCCTCTTCTGCTGCCCTGCAGGGTTCCTTTGACACTGCTACCGACTGTTACGTGGTATCACTGTGTTCTGCTCTCGGGGCTCCAACTGAAGAGCTAAATCAACTCTAAATGAGTTTCCCTTACTCTTAAGGAGAATCAAGGTTTATAGCAGAGAACTATAGCTGGGCGTGTCATTTTTCTCTATAAACAGCCCAGCACATGTTGGCTGTCTGATGTAAAAGGGGTATGTATCTTTGGTCAGAGTATTCAGGACTCTTTGCAAATGCCCTGGGAGACCACAATGCAGAATTTTTGCTGCTGAAATCCATACTCTTGTTTTCAAAAGCAGCACGTGCTTCACCTGTGTCCTTTGTTCCTTTTTCCAGGAGAGGAGGAGGAGGAGTATGGATCGATTGATCATGAGCAGACCGCAAGATATTTCTTAAGTGTGAAGGGCCACCATATGTCCCAATTGTCTGTCACGCCCCACACTTCAATTAACTCTTACCTCAAGATAGGTGTTTTAGTCCATTATCACCCCTTCTGAACAGTGGTAAGGCAAAAGGAAGAAACTGAGGCATCCAGGAAGTGATCACAGAAGTATTAAAGATTTCGTCATGGGTGATGGCCAGCTTTTAAGTTCCAGTGACTGGCAAGAGCATAATGATAGTGTTCATTTTCTGCAGCGAGGAGGTCACCTACGGGAGGGGAAGGAGCATGTAGATGTGTATTGACATGGCTTCACCAAGGGGAAGTCATGCTTGACTAACCTCATAGCCTTTTACAAGGATATAACAAGGTGGATAGGTGATGGCAGAGCGGTGGATGTGGTCTACCTTGACCTCAGTAAAGCATTTGATGCAGTCTCCCACAGCATCCTTGCTGCTAAACTGAGGAAGTGTGGTCTAGACTCTCGGGTAGTGAGGTGGACTGTGAACTGGCTAAGGGGAAGAAGCCAAAGAGTCGTGGTCAATGGGGCGGAGTCTGGTTGGAGGCCTGTATCCAGTGGAGTGCCTCAAGGGTCGGTACTGGGACCAGTATTATTCAATATATTCATTGATGACTTGGATGAGGGACTAGAGAGTACTATCAGCAAGTTTGCTGATGACACCAAGCTGGGAGGAGTGGCTGACACACCAGAAGGCTGTGCTGCCATCAAGCGAGACCTGGACAGGCTGGAGGGTTGGGCGGGGAAAAATTTAATGAAATATAACAAGGGTAAATGTAGGGTCTTGCGTCTGGGTAGGAACAACCCCAGGTTCCAGTATAAGTTGGGGAATGACTTATTAGAGAGCAGTGTAGGGGAAAGGGACCTGGGAGTCTTGGTGGACAGCAGGATGACCATGAGCCAGCACTGTGCCCTTGTGGCCAGGAAGGCCAATGGCATCCTGGGGTGTATTAGAAGGGGGGTGGTTAGTAGGTCGAGAGAGGTTCTCCTTCCCCTCTACTCTGCCCTGGTGAGGCCCCATCTGGAATATTGTGTCCAGTTCTGGGCCCCTCAGTTCAAGAAAGACAGGGAACTGCTGGAGAGAGTCCAGCACAGGGCAACTAGGATGATGAAGGGAGTGGAGCATCTCCCTTATGAGAAAAGGCTGAGGGAGCTGGGGCTCTTTAGTTTGGAGAAGAGGAGACTGAGGGGTGACCTCATTAATGTTTACAAATATATCAAGGGTGAGTGTCACGAGGATGGAGCCAGGCTCTTCTCGGTGACAACCACTGATAGGACAAGGGGTAATGGGCTGAAACTGGAACATAAGAGGTTCCGCTTAAACTCGAGAAGAAACTTCTTCTCAGTGAGGGTGACGGAGCCCTGGAACAGGCTGCCCAGAGAGGCTGTGGAGTCTCCTTCTCTGGAGACATTCAAGACCTGCCTGGACACGTTCCTGTGTAGCATAATCTAGGCATTCCTGCTCTGGCAGGGGGATTGGACTTGATGATCTTTCAAGGTCCCTTCTGGTCCCTAACATTCTGTGATGCTGCTCTTAATGTCCGTGTTACCAGTGCAGCAGTTTAAATCAGCTGAGGATCTGATACACTAGGCTGGACGTACGGAGTTTGGCGAAAATATTCTGCTACCCATTTAGACACCTTTTAGCATAGATTCTTACTGCATGAATTCTGCTGTTGTAAATTGTGTATTCATGTTTAAGAGCGACTGAAATGACTGGTGTTTTTTTTTTTTTTTTTTTCTGAATGCAGGAGAAGGGCGTACTGGTAACTGTTTGCTTTATTAGCTAAATTAAACTTCTTTCCTGGCTACCTGACTACGTCCAGTAGGGTTTGCAAAGTGTATTTTCAGTAGCTGTTCATTATCTGCTTTTGTCCACAAGAGACATTCTCTATAGGAAGGGGAAGAATTGATTCCTCAGGCTGTTTTCATTCTGATTCAGTTTCTCTGCCAAATTTTGTTTTGGGTTCTACACAAACAAGTTCTTGATGGCAGAGAAGATAAATGGGACATAGGTGTCCAGAAGTAGGAAGTCTTTGGCAGTCATGCTTCAGTGTCAATGGGTGATAATAATATTCGGGGCAGAAATGAGCAACTCTTGGCTTTTCACTGAATGGAGCGTGAGCTGAAATTCTGCAGACCATGTCAGCACCTGCTCTTCTTTCTATTTGAGTGTATTCCTTTTCATCTTGTGAAGTGGGGCTGCCTGTAACTACTGATCTTTCCTTGAATTTTACTTTTTTTTTAATTGGGAGTTTTCTTCTGTTTGCCTTATTTTCAAGACCATATACTTTCAGAAAGTTTTCTTCAATGAATTAAATTTTGTGAGCTGTAGGTATTGTTGACATAGAAGTCTACTAATGTGTGAAATTTATTGTGATCTCTGACTGTGAACTTTGTCTGAATAGTGTTCATCAGGTGAGAAATCACTAAGCGTATTGAATCTACCTTAAAGTAATAAAGACTCTTAAGTAGAAACCTTTCTTAATAATCAGGAGGTGCAAGCGTGACACATAGCCGCCTTTATTGTGACTGTGAATCTAAACTGATCAGCAGCTGAAATGAGACCCTTGTTCCCTTATATTGAAAGCTTCAATCGATTCTATACACTGGGCTTTTTACTGCCAGCTTTGTAATTTCCCCAGTTATTTATCTCTCTTCTCAGGTGATTCTTTTTTTCCTTCTTCTTTTTCTCCCCTTTCCCACTGTGTCCATGTCTCACAACACCAGAGGCTACAAGCTCAAGGGAGACATTGAGGCAAATATTGATGTGTATCTGGAAGTGCAGGACGCAGTTCTGGACCTTTTCACCCTCTTCTTGCTTGGATAACTCTTCAATTAATTTTCTGAAGTTATTTAACTCAAGGTGTAGTACTGAAGCATTACAGCATGAAGTCATTGGTCATGAGCAGAATTCTGACATCCTTCTCTCATGCTGCAGACACTAAAGCTCTTCTTGCTTAGGGAGCTGGAAGCTGCACTGACGCTGTCAAGAACGGACTGGTGTTTGTGCAACAAGAGGCACTGTACCATTTCTTTATTCCTCTCAAGTGCCCCAAAAAACTGGTAAGACCCTTCTGTGGTGCTTATCTCTGCTGTATTAGAAACGGAAAGGAGAGATTTGGTAATTTTTGTCGCTCTGGAATGCTGCCAAAGCATATTGCAGATGCTCTTCTGAACAAAACATGTCTGAGTGTCTTAATGTTGCCTCTGAAATGCAGAGTGGTGCAGGGGTCGCCCTGGCCCTGCTAACGTGCTGATACAGAATGTCTCTCAGGAGCAGTGGCAGCCCGTGTCGTGGAGGAGCCGGCTCGAGTGCAGAGACCCCACACAGGCACCTGTGCTGTGCAAACCTGGGGCTGTAGTGCACAGGCCAGGTGCTGAGGAGGGCACTCTTACTGCTCCAGCACACTCTGTGGTGTACCTTAAAGCCTTCTTGAGCCGCTTTCTCTCCTTGCTGCTTTTTTGCATTTTGATTTTTCTTTCCTTCCCTGTGTGGATCTTGGAAATGCTTACATCACACAGGGCTCCTGTGGTTTGTAAGTGCTTTGGCTTTCTGCTATTGTCCCCTGTTCCCAAGGCTGGCTTCTGTGGCCACTGCCATGCTGTATCACAAGACAGATGGGTACATTTTGAGAATCTGTTTAGCAAACTGAGGCTCCTTTTCCTATATAGATAATCAATATGTTTGCCTTTTTTTTGGAAGTGGTAGTTACAAATGTATTACCCTTAGGTGTGCTACAGTTATTACTTTATTTCCTGCTGAAGTACTGTAATGAAGAATAGAGTTGTTATAATGCTTATTTTGAAGAACTAGAAAAATGGTAGATGTAAATTAATGATGTCTGGCACTGATTCCTTTTCTCCCCAGAGCCTTTATAATGGCCTAATAGCATAGAGTAACTTTAGAAAGGGCGGAAGCTGCTTGAGGCTGCCAGAGCACTGTAAGAAAGATGTGAAAAGACTTGAGAATTAGTTTACTATATGCTTTTCTTATATAATCCCGTCTTGACCCCCTTTTCCTTACATCAATTTAGTCCATGTCCAGACAAGTGCGGTGTTTCTGAAGTGCAAGCCTCAGTTGCTAAATAAGGTAAGAACGGGGAATTGTAGGCATCCAGGCTGAAAGCAAAGTATTGCTTTTATGATGTTGCTAGTGAAAAGCATGTGAGAGGGAGACTGAGAGACAGGAGTTAATGTTGAACACTGACTTCTCACCTGAAGCTGATGTTCCCTTGGGTTAGCGGCTACATTTTTTTTTTTTTTTGGTTTAAGTCAGAAGTTGCAAGTAGTCCAACAGGGTTTCTGGTCTTTAATGTTTCTTTTAAAAGCAAGATAAGTAGCTGAAACTACAACCAAATAGTCTTCCCCTAAAATATTATTATGTGCTTCTTTTTCCAGTAGCAGCAAAATAAATGCTTGACAAGAGGCAGGGGCTGCATCCAGGACTTTAAGAGTGAGGAGGTGGGGAGTGCCAGAAATCACAGAGCTGATGGCTTTGCCATTGCTTCAAGTCACAATCTGCAGTTATGAAACAGCCACTTTGAGCTCGATTATGGAATCACTGGTAAATCCACAAAAGCTTATTTTTAATAGCCTAAAGGTGGAAGTTAAACACCTAAAGTCATAGCATGGTAGTGGTTCTTTAATCACTGCTGTCCGCTGTCTTCTCTTCTGCATAAAATACCCTGGCTGAGGAGAGAAATACACGAGCATTTTACATGTGATACCTCTCCAGCTTGACCCTGCGCTCGCAGTTCACTGACATTTTGTGATGAATTAGTAATATGCAGATTGATTCCTGTATGTTCCACTGGAATTTAAACATGTGCTAGGTACATCACAGATATCTCATAAAATTTGGTCGTTTAGATGTTAGAAATTGAAAAAGCTCTCATGCCAGATAGGTGCTAAGTGAGATTTTTGAAATCACATTGGATGTAACTCCTGTTTGAAAATAGTTCTGAAAATCCTGTTAGTGCTTTCCTGTCTCTTTCACACCTACTCACTGTTTAAAGTGTGCCCTAGGGGCTGTCGTTCATACTTGGAAATTGCCTGGCCGTACATCTGCAGGGTTAGCACTGTAGGGTGAGAGCAGATGAATTTGCAGAGGGCTGCAAATATCCAATAATTTTTAATTACAGGTGATACAGAGATTATCAGAGGTTTTGTGAAATTGTGTTATAGTAGAGGATTTAATTTTTCATTACTTTGTTACTCCATAGTTAAGAACCTCTGAAGAAGAATGACTCCTGATGTAAGATTAATTGCTGTGGTGCTTCATGATTTCTTCTACTTCTGTGCCTTTAGAAGCATGAAGGGAAGAAACCTTCAATGGAACCAGAGTTTAATCCTTGCTACTTTCTGATTAAGCCCAGTAAGAACATCCTTGGTAGCTACCGTATGCTGTTGCAGTCTCTGACGTTTATTCATCCAAGAACATCAGAGCTTTGATAATAGAAAACTAAGCTTTAATTTTCAATTCTGATCCTTTAAATTATGCTGATACATCATCTTCTGGGAGTGTTTTTGTGGTGTAATTTAATCATGATATTTTTTTCCACCTATGGATTATACAGTAGGTAAATTAAAATTGAGGCGTTGATGTGAAGTTGTCTTTTGCTATAATTAACTGAAATGATTGTGCAGTGTTTATAATTATTTTTCCCCTCCACGTAATGCTGATGGTATCTAGAGCTTTGTTTGTCAATTTCAGTTCTGTATTATTCATACACTGAGAGAGATGCATAATTTAATAATGTATTCTCTCATGCTCTGTTTTCCAATTTCCTGACTTAATCCCTGTGAAACCCTATTAGTTGTGCTCTCAATGAATGCTTGTCTTGCATTCACTTTATTTTGACCTTTGTCCTAGGGACAAAGGTTCCTCTTAGTAGCATATGTAAAACCAGGGTATGACGAATGGAGTGCCACATCTTTTGCTTAGATACCTGCAGTTAAAATACCAACTCCGTAGCTGGTGTAGCAAGATCAGATCTGCATTTCTGTAGCAGTGCAAAAGTGCTCATGAAGTCACAAGCGATCAGATGTTTCTGCAAAAGGACTGTAGCAATCTCCACTGAAGAGTCACAGATGTCACTAGATTAATGAAAACTGAGCCTGGAATTAATGTTGATCATCAAATCCGGATTTTCACCACTCGTGAAAATCAAGCCATCTCCTGCTCCTGCTTTCTGTACGTATGGGACCACAGGATTACGGCTTTAAGATTTAAGGAGATATGAAGTCACCAGGGGAGGTTTAGGTTGGATATTAGGAGAAGTTTCTTCACTGAAAGGGTTGTCAGGCACTGGAATGGGCTGCCCAGGGAAGTGGTGGAGTCACCATCCCCGCAGGTATTTAAAAGCTGAGTAGATGTGGTGGTGCTCAGGGACACAGTTTAGTGGTGGGCTTGGCAGCACGAAGTTGGCAGTTGGATTTGGTAATCTTAAAGGTCTTTTCCAACCTAAACAATCGTACGAACCTCTGAAAAGAAGCCTGAAATAATGTAACTTGTCATTTTTTCTTGGCCATGTTTCTTGGTGTCCTGTGTTCTTGGAGCCATCTGTACTCTTCCCAAGTGTGCTCTTTTGGGAGATTCTGAGTGTGACAGGTGCATTCATGGAGAAAGTGTTTTGAAGGCATGTGACATTCTGAGAATTTTTAAGTACTTTTGAAGAAAAGCTGGATCTGGAATTGCTGTTGTCTAAAGCGAGTGCTGGTTTCTCCAGAATCTTTCCTAAGCCTTCCGCCATGCACCACAGAGATTGTGGGTAATGGCATCTGTTGCTTCTGCAGCTGTTAACGCACCTGTTTGTTTTGTGATGCAAAATGTAGATGGAAAATGTCAGGGTTGGAGTGTGAAAGGTCTTTGGCTTTGGTTTCTGCAGTATGAACACACAGTGTCTCCCGAATACTGTTAGTGCACAGAATCATGTTTGAAAATGCTTCAGTGCTCTCCCTGAATCGGTAATATGAAAGGAATAAGGTACAAAACTGTCGTTTTCTGTCTGTATGGAGTCAGAGACTGTGAGCTCACTTGGATGTCTCGTAGGGATGGATGTAACAAAGTGCTGTGTTTTTCAGTCTTCCCAGCCCTTAATACAGTCCCGTGGCCATTGCCGCAGTGTGATTTCTTTTGAAAAGAAAACTGATTTATTTCTTCAAAGGCTGTAGCATTTACCTCAGGGCAAGGGTTACTTTATGGACTTCTACGAACTTTGCATATTTTTTTTTGTTTACATTCTTTGATTTTCTATGGTGCGGAGATGCAAAACATACAGTGTACGAATTATGCGTAGTAGTTTGAAAATTTGGTCCCTGAACTCACACTCTTTGTCCTCTGTCCTCTTTTCCTACTGCACCAAAATACGCCTGAGCTGGAGCACTAACCCCGCCCTTTGAAAAGGAGAGTAGGAAAAATCTGAGCCAAGATGCTGCTGAGAGCAGTTACGGAGTCAGCTGCACACGGGTTCGCTTTCAGAAATCCCTCCTGACAGGGAGCTGGACAGGACGATGCCAGCAGCTCCGGGGTTCAAACATGGCAGTTCTTTTGCTCGGGCTCTGCGGCCTGTCTCTTGCCTGACATAAAGGGAATATGTTTTTAAACAAGATTCTGGGAGTCCATTGTCTTTAGTTGAGAATGAAGGTGATAAATGCCTTCCTTCCTTATTTCAGTTTTATTGCACAGAAAAAGGTTTTATGCTTGAGTTTCTTGGCACCAGTTCCTATGGCTTTCGAGAAAAGGTCATAACTCATTCTAGAGCTTATTTAATGCTGATGAAACTGCTGGATTTTAAAGAAATTTCCTATCATCAGGTTGTTCCATGATTGTCTGGTGTAGGGTGGTGCACTGATCTGAGGGACACGGGCTGCTCTTGGCTACAGGTGTTTGAATTAAATTCTGTGTTGTCCTGGAGTAATAGTAGGTGTAAAGCTGATCGTCCATTCCAGAACAATAAACTGGGGCTGAGATCTTGGATCTCTTGAAATGAATTTGTGACTTGGCATTAACTTCACTGAGGATGTGGTTTCTTCACTGTACCCAGGGTTGTTTGGCATAGTCACATTGTTAAAGTGCAAAACAAAGTTTAATGTAGTTAAAGTATCTTGGAATGCTAAGATCTCCATAGCGAGATGGCTCCTTCTGTCATAGGGTGGTACAAAGTGGATTTCTGTTGTTTCAAGCTAAGAAAGTGCCTTTTTGGCTAAGTAAGTACTTTGGGACTTTATGAGAGTATTTGAATACTTCTGTGGGGCTTGCTCTGAGTTTGCTGTGACTATGGATTCTTCTCATCTTCAGTGCTAACTGGTGTAAAAATGGGTATTATTTTATTGTGCCTATCTGCATCGTCTAAGGAAATGGCTGACAACATTTAACAAAGATACGTGGTTTTTTTGTCTTTATGAATATTTTAAATTCCCTAATCAAGGCACTGGGTTTTTTTTTCCTGAGGCAGGTAAATCAACTCCTCGAGGAGGAATGGTACCACTTGTGTACCATGCCATCATTAAAGTGTTCTTCAGTCCTGCCATTTCAATTTGGAAGGAAATCCATGCCCTAAAGGAATTGAAAGGGCAGGATTAGTGGCCAAAAAGTCAGGGTGAATTAGTCACCAGAAAAATCTTTTATTCATGGAATTAATAAATAAGGAAGAACTGCAAAAGACGTGCTGCTGGGTTTTGTCACAAAAATGAAATAAAAGGGATTGCAGAGCTGGCTTCTTGACAAAACGTCACTTCCAGTTTAAACAATGTGTATTTTAAAATCAAATGCAAAAACTGCTAATCAGTTTTGTCCTCTTTTGAGTTTGTTTGTGTCTCCTGTGGGTATTTCTAGACCTGAAGGCTTCATTTATCAGAATATCCCTGGAGAACTGTGCTCGGCACAGAAGTTTGGCCTGCGTAGCCCTTTCCTTCGAAGTGAGTCTCGTGCCCCCTTCCCTGGCTCGCTGGAGCCGCTGCTGGAGCAGTGGGGCCCCAGGCAAATAGGGATTTGGGCAGGGGGTATCCTCAGAGACTCCAGCAGCCTCGCTCTTCCCTCTCTTTTATGAAATACTGCTCGAAGTGGTGAAATTTGTGCCTTTTAGCTGGACTGTCGGAAGAGAAGTCTATGGGTTTAGACTAACCTCAGCCTTGAAAGTGACGGTTTGCTTTTTGCTGGTTCATTTTTTGTCTTTACCTAAAAGACATTTCTCTAGCTATTGCACATTTTTAATCCCTGTGGCCTGATCAAATTTGTTCTGAGAGATAGCTCAAGAGAAAAATAACAAAAGAATCTTTTCTTTCTGTATGGAAACACATAGAAAAAGCACTCCTTTTTTATTTCCTTTTTCCTGTTTAAAAAGCCCCACAACTTTAACCATTAAAGTCAGCAAAGGTTTTGTTCTAAGAGTGCTTTTAAAGCAGTTCACTAAGATGGGAGACTTCTAGGAGCCTGTGAAGTGTCACTTTTAGACTGAGATGCACAGGGGCTCGAAACAAGAAGAACGATCACTTTCACTTGCAGATAGGATGAAAATGGGGACAATTTGTTCCCCTGCCACTTGAGGAGAACACTCTGAGAGGATCAGAGGATCTGGTAGCGTTCACTCAAGTGTCCAAACTCTGACTTCCCTTTCATGTGAGACAGAAGTAACTCTGTTACCTAATTCTTGTCATGTAAAGTCATTTTCAGCAAAAAGGGAATCAGACCTAGAGTCTATAAAACATGAAAGATCTCTAGGTTCAAAGACTTGTACTGGAAGGATGGTCTAATACTTTCAGTAACGTCCCTAACCCTCTTTATTTTTTGTTACACCACAGTACAGTTCTTGGTTGTTTTTTTTCTTAGAGTACATATACCATGTTTTTTAGTGTACAAGTAGTTTAGAAATGTCATACATGGTAAGCATAATGATAAATTAATATTCGTTCTGTGCTTCCAATCTCACTTTTAAGGATTTGACATGAGAAAAACTAAATTTAACAATTACAGTTTTATCCACTAGACAGTGGCACCAGCATGGCGTATGACCTCCTGACTGTATTACCCTGAATCAGCTTCAGTTGAATTTAACATTATGATCTGCTGTTGTTTTGTAAATACAACAGGCAGTGAGTCTGCTGTGGTCTGTGCTTGCTGAGCATCTACCCAGGCTCCAGCCTGTACTCGTAATGGCTTGGTTTTCTCCTTGTCTCAATTGAAGCTGATATAATTACAGTGCCTTCAAAAGACTGTCTCCTCATTTTATGTGAACAGGACATGAATTAGACCTAAAAATACCATTTAGGATAGATAGAATCCAAATTCAGTACCACTGTGTAATTAACATATCTTTGTATTCCGGCAGAAAGGATTCTGTTCAGATTGAATTTCTATTATCTTGCTGTTATCACAGCAATCAAGGTGAAATGCACCTGCGTAACCCATTGCAGCGCGGAATAGACAAGCTGCATTTTGTTGTCACATCCTGGATCAGTTTTGCTGTATGAAAAGGCATTGATCTTCTGCAAGGAAGTTCTGCCACTGGTATCTTGCTCTGGCAGGTACCACTGCTCCAGGTGGGAACTGACCACGCGGCCAGTGTCCCCGCACTCAGCTGATGCATCTGACGGCCTTTCAGCTCTGAGAGCTGCCACTATGGGTTCTTTGACTATAGGACCAGCAGCTTAGGTTTATACAGGAGCTCTCGTTTTTACTTCACACAACGTGTGGTATCAAACACTGGAAGCGGAGTTAAGCAAAGATTTGGCTCTTTTTGTTTTTTTTTTTTCCTCTTCCCATTCTGTTTTCCCCTTACAGAGCCCAGAGAAGTTTCAGGTTTGTGGGAAAGGGCATGGCCCTTTTTTGATCTTCCTCTCTTCTTAGACCTCTTGTGTAATGGCTCTGAAGACAAGAGCTCCCCCACCTGTGTTTCCTTCTGTCAAGTCCTCCCCTTACCAAGGACGGGGTGGCTTACTGTGGTTTGGAAGAGCACCACTTGATTAGCTGGAGTTGTGGAGCTTTTCCCTTCAGGGTGACGTGACTAGAACAGGCCTGTGTAGCTCTGTCTTCCTTACGGTCCCTATTTGTTTGATTTACAAATATTACAACAGATACAGATTTTTGATAGGAAGGCATCTGCAACTTCAGCAGCAGTGGAAATCTCCTTCTCTGGAGACATTCAGAACTCATCTGACACATTCCTGTGCGCTCTACTGTAGGTGATCCTGCTCTGGCAGGGGGTTGGACTAGATGATCTTTCGAGGTCCCTTCCAACCCCTGACATTCTGTGATTTCGTGAGTCTGTGATTTCGTGATTCTGTGAAATGTTATGGCTGACCATAAATGCAGAATGACATTCATTTTGAGAGGTACCATTCCAGTTAACCTCCACTGCTACTGGTTTTCTACAGATCTGTGCTTCCAAAGTGGTGAAGCAGAGCTCTGATTTCTCCACTGTAAATCACCTCATCCATGTGTAATTAAGATGAAAAATCAGTATAATAAAGTGAATGTAATGACTGAGTTTGAGCTTTATTTTAGCTGGGAAAGTTACTGAGATTCTTTCTTCTACATTTGCATATAAGAGTCATTGTCTGAAGAACATAAGTCTGTTTTCAGACTTAAAAGTCCTAATTTGATTAAACTGGGCTTCATGCCATATTTCTCCAATTATTATTTCAGACAGAAGATAAAACTTGAGAAATGTTCCTGCTGAAATTTTTAAGTTTCTCGCTTTAAATTCTGGAAAGAGCACTTGATTGAAAATATTTTTTCAAAATTTTAAGTTAACGTATTCATTACTTTAATAGGCAGTTGAACTTGGTTAGCTTTTTGGTTGGTGTATATCCCACCTGGAGTGTTCCCTTGAGTGTTTGGCCCACTGACATGGGCTCAGCTGGGTAAAGAAGAGTCATTTTAATTAATTTTCCCAGAGGCTGTGGCTTTGTGTTTGCTTATCACTGATTTATTAGTACTCTCAGTGGTTTGATGGCAGCAGCTGCAAGGAGGGTGCACGGAGGGAGATAGGACCTGCTTCACCCCTCCAGGTTCTGGAGTAAAGTGGCTGTTTTTCACAGCAGAGAGCGAACAGCGGCAGAGAAGGAGTGTTGAAGAGGACAAAGTTTTCTGCCCAACTAAGCCTGCCACTGTGCCTGACCTGCTGGACACAGTATTAGCTTGTATGTGTGAGAGATACTAACAGCTGCTCTGGAAAGCCATTTTCTGTGTGTAAATCAGAATAACCAAAACTGACTCATATTGTAGTTCCAGAGAAAATTTTCAATAGGAAAACCTCTGTTAGAAATGCAGTTTCAGGAGCTGATTCCTTGAATTTCTTTTCAATGCAAATGCCAGGTCACTTAAAAGATTGAGGAAAAATTCAGCCATCATGTTTTGCTCATTAGTTTCATATAGATCTAGTAACTATTTAACCCTGTAAGTAGCACAACAGCATAAAAACTGTTCAGCAACTAAATTAGAAATGGTAGTTCATCTGAAATTATCCAGTAAGAATGTACTCAGGTTTAATCACTCTACTGTTTTACCAGTTCATATTGTGAGCATGTTTGGAAATGCTGTAGAATTATTAGCCTGTTGTGGAAGTGTTCATAGACGTTCAGGTTGGTTGGGAAAGCAAAAAAAAAAGTACAATCCAAATATTAAGAAAGACTGGGGCTTGCTCAGTAAACCATAAAACCAAATGCACATTTACTTCTGCAGAACTGCCCTCCTCTGCTATTAAATGCCCCATTTTCCAATCCAAGGCTGGGAAGTGCAAGAATTAGGAAAACACAACATGTCTTTGTTTTCATGTCACTGCATCTTGCGATTCAGATCTTCAAAGTCCAGTGTCGTTGCTTACAAGGCGGCCTTTTCAGCAGCAAAGGAAATGTCATCGAATACCATCACCGAAGCCTGCAGAAGTGCAGAAACACTTTAATGAAAGCAAATACTTTGTATGTGCCATTTCCTTTTTGCCCAAACCTAAATTAAGTGTGCTTTTGAGGTTGTTGGTACTTCACGCGTCTCAAGTTATTATGTAGAAGTGGAAGCTAAGTTAGGCTATTACAATGATTCATATTCTGTCTGAGGAACACGAACATTTTCTGATAGGGCTGGGGACTGAAACATATTAATGCAGTTGAAATTTTCCACCTCCCAAAATAGACAGAAAAAACAGTTACAAGGAATAAAACTAGAATAGCTAGTATTACTATCTGTACAAGTACAGTAAAAAGGCAAGTGGTCTGCATCTGTGTTGCCTGGCGCTGTGTTCTGCCTGGCTTTTAGCGCTGGGCTGCGCGAAGCGCGTGGGAGCAAAAGGTGCTGGCTCTGAGCGGGGAGCTCCTGCAGCCGGGCTGGTTCCTGCTGGCAGCAACGGGGGTGTCGTGTCAGTCGTGCTGCCCGCTGAACGCAGAGCAGAAGTGAAATTTTCAATTCCTGAGGTAATTAGAAAATCCTCTCGCACCTTTGTGAGGATTAACAGAAAGTGATGATGACGTTTGAGGTGTGTTTCGGGAATATATTCACTCAGAAAAGAGAAGTGGGTAGGGGAAATTCAGGTCTGTCTAGCAGCTCGTCTGCCAATGTGGGCTGTCCCGTACCACGCTTGGCTGCCGCGGCTGCACGGCCCTCTTCTCATCACATCAGGCCTCTGCCCACCCCAAGTGTTTTAATTACATTTCCTCTTTTAATAGCAGCAATTAGTTAAGGTATACCTAGGAGGCTCAGAGGAACACAGTCGAGCATTTTTTCTGTGTGCCATTGCTTATTTTTCCTGAGTCTGCATGTGCCTAGTGAAAAGGCTCTTGCAGTGCATCAGGGAGACAGATGTATTTCATTTGCGATTTCGGTGATTTCCATATATGAGAGGATGCTTAGAGATGTCTGTGCATGAAATGAATGCAGCTGCTCAGGTTGTTGTCTAAAAGAACAAGCATACGGAAATTAAATACGCCGCTAAGATGCTCTCATTTTCTGCCTGTTCTCATTGATGCAAGCCTCCATCTGTCTGCCCAGCCCTGAACCCTTGCTCTCATTTACCACAAATACCTCTCCTCCACCTTCAGCCCAGTACTTGCTCCGCGTCCTGACAAATCACTATGGACTGCAGGCTATCGGTAAGGAAACCCCGAACCTCTGCTCCCTCCATCAGCAGCCTGTAGCTTAGTTCCCTGCTTGGCAGGACGGCCAGGTGTGAGGGTGAGGAACCAAAGGCAAGTGAAGAAGGTAAGTCGCCTTGGGCAACATGCTGGTTTCTGCTTCTCTCCACTGCATGGGCTGTCCCAGATCAAAGCTTAAGATTTCAGGCTGCTGTATAAAGATACCCCAAGTTTTTTCTGTACCCTTGATGGTGGGATGTTGAAGCTCTATGACTGGTTAGTATGAATCCCTGGGAAAAGAACTCCTCCTTTTTGCCATGTTCCTGCTGTCTCTTTCAGTGCCACTGCCTCAGACGTCTAGAGAAGAGTAGAAGTGGATCACTGCAGGAAGTACAAGTATCCTGGTGGCTTGAACCATGGCCAGGAGGTTTCTGCTGGCAAATCTGATATATTTTTCTGAAGTGACCCTCAGGCTTAAGAAATGCTCTGTATTTTTTTGTGAAGTACTCTGCCTTGAATCGTCAAAGTGTGTCTGAAATCACCCCAAAGACAACAGGAGCTCAAGCAGTGACTTTCATCTGTGTGCTCCTGTTTCCTAACATCTGTTCTTGGGTTGGACTGTGCCTCATCCAAGCAGGTACACAGGCGTCATTTCGTGGGTGGTGAAAGAGCTGAAAATTTCTGTTCGTGCTGGTGTGCCCTGCATGTTGCTGCTAACATGTGGGCATAGCTGGATTTGCTACTCTGAGAAAGGAGGGCGCAGTGCTGGAAGGCCATAGCAAGGATCCCTTTAGTTCTCTGCCTGTCTGTCCCTCTCTTCCCGTGTGCTCTGTCGGATTTGCTGGGGTGCAGGGTGGACAACCCCCTGTTGCTGTGTCACAGAGCCCCGCAAATGTTTCTGCAGTGCAGCCAGCGGCTCCGGGCGGGGCTGAGTGCCGTAGTGCTAACGCAGACGATGTCATAACCAGAGTCACAGTGCAGGTGTGCGTTGCAGCAAGTGCTGTCACTGAAACGTGTGAAATCTGTGTATCTGCAAGAATTGTATGCCTTCTTTTTGTACATCTGGCTGCTGGCGAGCGGCTGGCGGCTTGGCGTGGGCTGTGGCGTGTCTCAGAGCAGCAGTCCCCCCTTTGTTCTTTAGCAGAGGCAGCTCCAGTGGTACTAAAACATCCGTCAGTTTTGGATCCCTGCGCTAGATTTTGCCTGTGTATGCCCTTCTTATGCAGCTAGGAATTCGTTATGATTTAACCTTGAACCTGAAAACTTTTTTCTAGCTCGAAGGCTCGAATACTTCTAACTGAAAAACCTGTCACTTTCAATTCATCTGAGAAAGAGCTAAAGCAATCCTGCAAGTTCACTTTTCTTTGCTAAATACTGAGTGGAAGTCAGTTAACGGAGACGGGTTTCTCTCAGCGAGGGACAGCAATGCTCTAGAGGGCAGGCTTTGCTTGGATTATAAAGAAGCGTTTACAGCTAAAGCCCAAATTCAGTCAGCCCAAATAACATTTCAACTACTTAGCTTTCTTTTTATTCATAAATCAGACAAATCAATACTTGGTTAAAATGTGAGTGCTTTAATTTGCTGGCGTTACATGAGAAGTAAAGGCAGCATTAAATTAAAGACGCTACTGTGGTGAGGCCATGATGTCTCTGCATGTGCAAGTCACCTTTTCAGTGGTATGGGCTTGTCCTTCCCATTGGTATTAAGTAGGTTTTGTGTTGAAAATTAGAAAAGGTCAGCATCTAGAAATCTGGTTATTTTAAAGTTCCTTGCTGAGGTGGTTGCAGTTTCAGAAAATACAACATTTTAAGAGTACGTGTTGCTTTTCATAAAAACACTTGTAAAGAATTTGCTGGGAGGTCTCTGATCATCCACTTAGCAGTTGTCTTTGTCACCTGGTCTTGTCTTACTTGGTGGTGAAAAATTCTGAGATGAATTTGTGAGGGTCTTATCCCACGAGGTCTAGGCTAGTCTTTGTATGGCTGTACACTTACAGATGGACAGAAGGGCATGAGGATTAAAAAAAAAAAAATCTTTGATGATTGATGTTTGTATTGAAAGTACCGATGTAGTGTGAAATGGTGTAACTGCTCGGTGACTGGTGCCTTGACACGATCTCCCTTTCCTGCAGATCTGCCCAGAGCTGCTGTGGGCGCACGCCTGGTGTCACAGCGCGGGTGGGAGATGCGAGTGGACTCGCCAGCCTGTGGGACTAGCAGCGCCTTGGTGCGGTGCGGTACAGCGTTCCTCCTCCTTGCTTTTGAGGGGGGTGATCCACTGCTGGCCAGCTCTGCGCTCACCTGAGATGTACCAACACGCACTCGGTGCCAAAAGTGAGCGTCTCGAGTGAGGGACTCTGGTGAAAGGAGCTGCAAGAAGGCATTATTCAGTGTTTTGTGATTCTGTTTATTTTTACTTCCTATATATAAAAGCTAAGGGAAGAAAACTAGGGTAGAAAAGATAAAAGCTCTGGATTGTTGAATAAAATCCTCTCTTTGTTTTCTTTGCTTCTGGGCTGGTCGGTAAGGGTGGAGAAATAATCAGTCTTGTATTGCGGCTGTGTTTCAACTGAGTGAGGAGGCTGAGATCTGTTTAAAGAAGGTGAGAGACAGTATATAATTTAAATATCAGTTTGAAATGTCTGCCTCCTAATTATTGTGCATTTATATAGCAATTTTGTCTTTCTCTTTCTCTCTCCATTTTTTTTCCACAGACCTTTACAGCTCACCTTTTAAAGGCATTCGCAGTCTTTGGACATGGGGTGAAATGATTAATAGCCTGCATTGATTTTTTAAAATGAGGAGATACAGTAGCATGAAGCAGGGAACAGCAGACTTAAATTTTCCATTATATTTTCAGTCCTGGAGACAGTGCTTGAAAATGACTATTTTTATTGGAATGTCAGTGAGTTTCTGAATATTAACAATCTTGTGTTTCTTTTAAGGCTGATAAATGCTTCCATTTCATTTTTTGCTTCTTCCAAATTCTTGATTCTTTTAGAAAGCGATCATCTTAAATGGGATTTTAAAACAAAGTGTCAGAAGAAATAGATTAGTTGTCTGTCTGTCTGCACGTGATTACCAAATGAACTGTACATTGAAACAGTGGAACAATGGGACATGCAGACAGAAAAGATCATTTTTAAGGGATCTGTGGAATTTAGAAAGCAAATTACTTTTCTACCAATGGGGAATTTTTCACTAAACATGTCCTAGTAAAAGTTTAAATGCCTATTAATTACTGTTTAACTGGTTCGTAATGGCAGCGAGGTCTAGTGACAGTATGACTTCCTCATGAAAATTAGTCTGACGCTGGCTCTATGGAACAGGGAGATACATCACTCTTAATACGGTAGCCCATTTATTACCCTGGTGTCTTAATTCAGCCGCACTGAAGGGCAGTGAAGTGAGAATATCATAATCAGTTTGGGTAGGAATTTAAATTAGAGACATGCCAACATGGTGGCTGTGCCTGAAGGTCGGGGAGAAAGGCAAGAAGAGCTTCAGGAGATGGGAGCCGTGGGAGGCCACTGACTCCGGCCGCTCCCAGCGCCGAGCTACCTGGAGCTAACCCTGACCCTGGGCCAGGGAGACGCCTCTCGCTTCAGCAGGTGCCGTAGTCGCTGGGGCATATGTGAGACACCTAAAAGACCTTCCACTGGAGCCTCTTTGACAGTTCTACACCGAGCAGTGGTGTTCTCGTCTGCTGCCTGCATTCAAGTTCTTGCCGCGAGACTGCAGGAGCAGCCATGAGCCAAAGCTCATCTCCAGCAGCCACGTCTTCCTAAGGCGTAGGATGCAAACGGAGGGGGCCGAGCAGTGCACGCAGGTGATTGTGAAGATGATATGTCTGGTCAGTATGAACTGACTTCTCCAGTGCTGCGGTGACTTGTAGGACAGTTTCTGCCCTTTGATTCAGAAAGGAGTTTAGTCAGGACAGTGTTTTAGAAACAAACTGTGAGATAAGCTGGACTGTTGGTTTTTCTTGCCTTGGATATTTTAACTTATAACTCTAGCATGTTATTTCAGAGGTACTGATGGCCTGGCATTCTGGCCTAGTCAGAATGTTTTTTCACTCCTGACCTCACATCTCTATAATTTTCAGTTATTTTTATTTTTAAGCTGCTGAGATAAGAAAAGGACTTGAAAGAAACTCTTCCTCTCCACAGGTATAGGTGGGAGGAGAGCACTAAAACCTCCAAATAATCACCTCCTTGCAAAATCCTCTCCTATTCTGCTGTAGTCTTGAAATACCTGCAGAGCTGAGAATCTTAAAGGCAATTCAGATTTGCCCTCGCAAAGCACCATCCTTGTAGCTGTCCCTGAGCCTGTTCCGTCTTGCTTGCGGGGAACAAGAAGTCACCACCTTCCTTTTACAGCAGCCTGCCTGGCCTGGGCACAGGTAGGCGTAGGAATGGAGCAGAAGCCACAGCCAGAGGGGAGACTTGCAAATGCCCATGTTTGTTTCTGCTAGGAAGGCTCTGAAGATTTCAGAACAATGCAGAAACATAAATACAGCTTTTCCTTTCTTGACTTGGAACTGACTGCCCTGCTCCGCTGTCCACAGTGGGTTTTGAGCCAAAGGCTCTGAAACTCTGAAAAGGGTGTGCGAGCTCCTGGGGGGTCTCAGTGCTGTGCCTGCGTGTTCCACCTGGTGCCATAGTTACACTTGCTTCATGTGGCTTTAGCGGCTTGCAGTTTGAGAGGTGAAGCTGGGATTCTGTGTGGAACTTCGTCCGTTAGCATAAACTAGGACCTTGCATGTTTCATGTTTCCAGTCTTCATTCTGGTCTCTTCTCCATTTCTCTTAATCATCCTCTGTTCATCTGGTATGAAGAAGAAACCTACACCAGTAAGTCACCATACTGCTTCCCTTCTTAGAAATGTGCATGGTAACTCCATCCATAGATCGTCTGTCAAAAACAGTCAACAGTAAGAGTCATTTCAGGCTTCCTCTCCTTTTTTCATGTGGGCTCTGATTGTTGAATAACAGTATGAGAATGAGTGCCACTGTATGAAACTGAACTTGACCGCAAAAGATGAATTGTTCATGTAAATGACTGTAGAACTGTATTGAGCACCTTTGATTCAAAATACTACGCATGGATGCTTGAAATACGACCAGTAATTAATGCAGTGAAAGAGAAAGTTGAGGGTTTCACTATTACTGGGGTAGTGTTCTGGAAAAGATGTTCAGAAGATGAAGCTTAACAGCCTGTGAAATCTTTTTCTTTTAACTTTTAGAAAGGTTGCCCTTAAAGCTTTACTTCTGAGATAGGCAAAATAGTTTAGATTGAATTAAGATGGACCAAATTTTCCACTCCAAAACATGAAATAAACACAATCTAGCTTCTTCCTTGCTGTTATTTTTTCCCCGTATCATTATAGTAGGCCTGCTAGGCTTGGCCTGATGGGAGGCATTTCAGTTTGATTAATTTACCTTTATTCAGTGTTGCCAAAGAGAAAATGTTCAGAATTCAAAAGCCAGTCCTCAATAAATGTAATAGGGTCTACAAACTGAAATTTAAAGTACAGTGAATAGTAAGTTTGTGTTCCCCGTCATTGTACTTGTGATATTTTAGAGTGTATTTTGCATGTGTAGAACGTGCAAATTTCAGTAAAAGCTCAAATCCTCATGCACTGTCTTAACTCCAGTACTGCAGCTTTATCATGGACTTCACTATACTTAATTTTTCAAGCTTGAAAAAAGTATTTCCGCTGTTAATTTATGAAACATCCTGGCTCTCTGGGTCCACATGCATGTGAGAAGTATGTTCTCATTAGAGTTTGTCTTGTCTGGAAAAGGAAAAGAGGAAATCACAGGAAGCAATAGAGAGAAGGAGTTCAGTTTTCAGATGGAGGGAATGAACAGAAACAGTGGTAAGTGTTGGGCAAGAAGCAGTTTGTTTCAACATGTCTTGGCACAGATCTCTCACACCTCAGTAGCTGGGGAGGGAGAGTAATGGGCAGGTTCTGGTCTAGATGCTTTGGGCCATTTGTGAGGCATAATAATGAGTGTCGTCCTGTAAGTGATTGGCTACAACAACAGGGTGTCTCCTTTGCTCTGCTTGAGCTGCTCTATGCATCGGTGTCTTCAGAGAAGGAAACAGTGAACATTAAAGGCTGGTTTAATCTCACAAGGAAGGTGTAATAAGGTGAGTGACTGGACGCTGAAGTCAAGTCCGGGCTGGGAGGCCGTGGGGCTGCGGGCGTGCCCGGACCCTCCTGCCTGTAGGGTGTGACTGCAGGTCAGCCTGAACCAACAGGCCTGCTCTCATCTTGGTCAGCTGAAGAGTGGCCTATAATTAACTGCAGTGAAGATGTGTGGACCAGTTTAGAAAGAAGGGTGAAATTATTGGAAATCTCATCTAATTGGATTATATCTTGCCGTTTAAGACTCATAGGAAATATTATTCTGTACAGCTAAAATTAAGCTCCTTTTCAGCCCTGTCACGGACTGCATTAATATAATATCACAAGTACGCTGGAGCTGAGTTCTAGGATATTCAGTCTAGCTGTAATGTAAAGCCATCCACTGCGGTGCTTATAGAAATGGCAAGTCTCTGGTATTTTGACGGTTATTATTAACAAATACCAGAATGGAAATTGATGATCAGTCTTAATAAAAGAACTGATTGTGCAATTTACATCAAGGCAGTTTTAATAAAATACCTAATCCTTAAATGTGCATAATTAGATTTACATATTCACATCACTGCAGTTAGAAGTTGGTATTTAAAGGGCGCGCTTCCTGCTTCACATGCTTTTAATCGCTCTTCTCAAGTTTGCTTTTTCAAATTGCAGAGTTAAGGTAAACAGGCTCGTTTGTTTTATTCCCCCCAGGCATGTAGTATTTTTTCCTCTGGAATGAAATTTATCTATTTAGTTTGGCTTATGCTAATCTGTAAAATGGATAAATAAATAAAGAGATAATCCCATCCAGCACTGAAGACTTTCAAACCTTTAAAACAGTGCAGGGGTAAACAATTTTTTCTTTTCAAGTGTTGGAGTGTTCTGGCAACAGCAACACTGAATACAGCTTAAGCTTCCTCTCTTCGCAGCCATGTGTCTCTGCTCCCTAAAGTGAAAACTGTGGTAGAATCTCGAACAGATGAAGGTCATGGACTGGACTGCGAATCGTCGGCTTCTGACCCTGCACAGACTTCCACAGCCCCTTTGCTCAAACTTGCAGGAGTGGGTCTGTGAAAGGCATTTGCAAAGTCAGTGGGAATTACTTCCCAAATCAGAGAGAAGCATGCCTGTGCTTTTTTTAAATCCAGGCCCTGCAGTGGCAGATGCAGTTGCAGTCTGTACAGCCCGGTGAGCTGTGCTGTGGTGCTGTGTCCCCGCAGGCGGTGGGGCTGTCAGAGCAGCCTTGGCCTGGCTGTGGTGCACAAACCCACGGGTTTGAAGGAAGGTTCCCCTGACAAAGCAGGTGCCTCTATCTGCCTTCTGCAAGGAGACTGTATCCGCCCGTTGCCCTTGGTGTGTGACACTTCCCTCTGCCGCCCCAGAATACACTGTATGTCTTCCTGTAGGAACGTGTCTGCAGTTCTGCTGGTGCTGAATTTGGCAGAAGTTTATATTGCGCTTAAGTAGCCTACAATCATAGATATGCTTAGGAAGGTTGCTGCTTTGGGGCCCTGAACTTTTTTAGATTATATGAAGACTCAACCTTATATAAAGACTTAAAAAAAAAAAAAAAGTTTAACTATTGACTAGGATGAGATTAATAATTCAGAACATTGAAATGAAAATCAGACAGGCAATGAGTATGTTTCTGCTGACCATACACGTTTCGGTGGGCAATGCTTTCTCATCAACTGGCAAAAATACTAGTGGTTATAGTACTCCTGTAGTACACCTGTGCCTCTTTGACTCAGGCAAACACTGAGGACAGGTTTATCTGTCTTTTTAGGAACATATAGAAAATAGTATTTGTTTTGCATATGGCAGTAGAAATAAACTGAATTGTATTTATTAGTTAGTGTTTCATTCTGGTTCTGCCTTCTGAATTCCTGAGTTAACCTCTGGTTGAGGATGTTTAAAAGGATGCTGGGCATTTTGTTGCTCTTTCCCTCTCTTCCTTTCCTCCTTCTCTGTTATACTTCCTAAGCCTGGAGGGGAAACAAAGCAGAGAGGGTTCAATAACATGTAACTGGTATCTCCGGTATCGCATTTTGCAAATTTCCTTTCTTGACCTGGGCAATATATGATGAGTCCAATCAGATTAAGTGCGGTGAATTTGATGTGCCTAATTCAAATGATAATGGACTTCATTCTACATCGTGATATGAAAAACTTGATGCATTTGGCAGCCTTCTACTTACAGAAGGTTTCCACGGTGGAACAAGCAGAGCACAGCCTCAGAAACAGAAATGCCCTGACTAGCAGTTGGCTTTTCCTCTAATGAGACATGACTATGTGCTTTTGGACCAGT
This sequence comes from Trogon surrucura, assembly GCA_020746105.1. Lineage (NCBI taxonomy): Eukaryota > Metazoa > Chordata > Aves > Trogoniformes > Trogonidae > Trogon > Trogon surrucura. The sequence goes on from CM036621.1 coordinate 34,209,877, forward strand.
AAACTAGCAAAGAGTTAACATCGGTAACTGAACTTTCTTGTAACCACTGACAATCTGGCTAGCTGATTTATTCCTAGTGATTTTTGTCACTGCAAAGCATCTTTTGCATGTAGCTTTACCCGCCTGGCTTTGCTGCTGATGGGTGGAAGCCTGTCTCCCTTATTTCTCCACACTGGCTTGGTGTCAGGCTGATCAGGACCTTGGAAGTGGTATCACCACTTCAGAGGAATGCCAGAATGCAAGGACAGGAGATATCGGTCATCATCACAAGGCAAATTCATTAAAGAGGAGGAACTGTTTTAAGTAAAGACTTTCGTGCCAAAAGGGCAATAACAGGTAAAAGTGTTAATGTAATTTATTCAAAGAATTTTGTGATAACTGTCAAGTTATTCAACAGTTCTCTCTCATTATCATTTATTTCATGTACCTTGACTTGGCAAAGCCTTTAGGAAGACATTTAATCAGAAGTGTGCAAACGGTGCTGCTAGCTTCAACAGGAAATCGACACTTAGGAATAGCAAATCTGTAATATTTGCTTAAATGTTGAGACATATTGGTACTAGTTATATATGATGAGTTATGCAATCAGGTTTTTTTTTTTCCTGCAAGTTTTCAAATATTCCCTAAGCAGGGCTGTGTAAATAATTCTAGGGAAGCTGCTGCTGAGTGACCTGAACAAAAAGATGTTTCTGGTTCCATGCCAAAACATAAATCCTAGGGAGTGATGAAAGAAAGATATTTTGATTGAACTAAACCTTTTATTCGTCACTAAATATTTTTTTAAAAAATTGAATATGCTAAACCTGGTCCCAAAATAACACTTCAAATTAAAAATCAAAGCATTTCACCTAGAAAATGTCATAACACGTATTTTGTATGACATACCTATTGCATGATGCAAGTTTGTAAAGGTTTCGGTTTCTCTAAATTGCCTTCCACAGGGAACGAAATATCTATAAGGAAGAAGAATTTGGCTTTCCTTCTGTCATGATTTCCTCGACAGAGTTGGTCAAATACTGCAAGTACTTAGCAAGTGCTACATGCTGGCTTTGTTTTCTGTTCATCATGATGCAAAGAGGGCTTTTCTTCAAGCAGGGTATACAAAGTTGGCAACCTAACCCCAGTCCTGGATACTGCCAGTAGTATGTGACTCATACTGGGTTCTTTCTTTCCATAAATGGAAGGTTTTGCAAAAGAGACTAAAGATTTATATTCAGAGAGCCTCATTTCTACCTCAGTTTTTGTACATTGTGTCTCCTGCTGGCTGGCTGTGAGCCTTCCGACATGTTTGAGAGGAAAAATGTTTTACAAGGGAATTCAGGGGAAAATCATACAATCTGCATCTGGGCTTAGAGTGTCTTTATCTCCGCATTACAAACAGCTTAGCTAAAGCACAGGTAATAGAACAACTGCCCACAGTCAGGCTCTAAGAGAGGTGGAGAAGTGCAGAGGAGAAGCTGTTTCCCTGGTGCAGGGTTATACCTGCAGTTGATGCAGCAAGCTGGGGAAGCACCGTCAGCCTGCTCTGTTTGCTTGCGCCTCTTTCTTTGTCTTTACCCGAGGGCAGCGTGTGGACCTTGGAAGCTGCAAATGCTTCAGTCTGTTTCGTTTCAGATATTGATTGCAGTGATCGTGTTTTTCATGGTGGAACTGTGGTAATACTTTGAACTCATACGTGTGCCTCATCTTTCTTTATAAGCATCTAGGTTCAGGACACTCAGAGACAAATGGTCTGGAAAAAGGCCTCCGTGACACAGGTCCCTGCTGGCACTGACGGTACAACTAGAACGACACCTAGACAGAAGGTAAGAAAAGCCTCTTTTAATTTTTTAACTTCACTCATGTAAAGCCTAATGAGGTGATTTTAATTTATTTGGCTACCAGCAATGGTATTTAAATGAAGCACATAATTTGTTAAAAACTAACAAATATGCTTCAGACTGTAAAGCTAATGTAATTTTTTGCTTCGCTGATAGCCTTGGAGGCATTTGATTTCCCCTTGCCCAAATTTCAATTTCGTGTAAGCAGGCCATACCAGCAAATCTGATCAAGCTTTTTTGTCTGTCATGTTTCGAAACATGGCATTTAAATTTCCTCTTTAGCCTACCAGACCCTTCCAAAGCCCTTCCTGCCTGTCCACCTGCCATTTCAAACGTGTGACCGTACAAGAATGCTGAATGAGACGTGCTGTCTGCTCAGCCCCGGGTTGTCACTCGTACACGCTGCTGCTGCTCGGTTCGTTTCCCACTTTGCGTTTGGCTTATGCAGTGGAGGACTCTGAAAAACTGATCACTGAAACCTCCTCTAGCCATTTTGTCAAGCAGAAGGTTAGAGATTTTAGGACCTTATCACAGCTATCACTGTGACTACTAACATGCCTCCTGAGTCTAAATTTTCCTCATCTTTTCTTGGCCTTGACGCTATAATTCGTAAGACAGAGCAGGCAACATGGAGTCTTCTGGAAGCATCACGAGCTCCATGCTCGTGCTATGTCATGCTCACTACCTTGCTCACGGAAGAACACGCGATGTTTGAATACATAATGTATTATTTCAGAGTATTTTACCAAAGTTGTGTAGTTATTCTGGGGGAGGGAGGAAAGGGAGTATAGTTTGGTTATTTTCCAGACAGAATGATATATGAAGTTCTAGAGAGCTATTTTTAACCATCTGATATGTGTAAAAACTTGAGTTAAGAGGTAGTTTGAGTGACAGATTGGTTTTCTTCTTGGTGAGAATTCTTTTGACATGAAGCAATGCAGATATTGGGGTCTTATTTTTAATGACTGTAGTTGCAGAGGTTTTGATGGACATTTTTAATACATCAAAGCAAATTGCTATTAGAGGGGAAAAAGGAAATGCTTCCCAGCTATAGAACACTGACACGAGCCTGCATCTGTGGAGATACTAGGAATGGTTGTTAGGGAGCAAGACCAGTCTTATAAGACCAAAGAAATGTTGATTGTAATGACTTGTGTTCGGTAAAAAATAAAAACCCAACACACTACAAATTTTCAAGTAGTATACAGAGTTAATACAATGTTCTCGCAGCAACATTTTGCCAGGAAAAAGGGGAAATATTGTTTTATTCTGGATACTGAGAGGAAAAGCATTATTTGACTCACAAATCTTTTGGAAGAACACTTATGTTCTCTGTCAAATATATGCAAATTAAAGCATATTTTAAGTCTTTTTTACGGAGTCCTGCTGGATGGAATGTGTCTCAAGGGCAATCCAAGGAAGGGGAACATTTGATAAACACACATAGCTCCAGGCAAAGCTCTGTGCGCCCCACAGAGCCGGGATGCCAGGGAGCTTTCTGTCATGCGACACAGTTTTTCCTCCTCCTCCAGGCTCTGAATCAAATCCATTTGAAATCAATGGGGCTCTGTCTGTAGACTTCAGAGGGCTCTGGATCAAGAACTGTGGAGGAAGTGCAGGTCAGGAAGTAGTGATCTGAGCTTCATTTCCTTTTGCTTTCCTTTTTTCCCTTACTTGCCTTAATTTCAGAAAAGAACATGCTCTGTTCCATCTGTTCTCAAACAGTCCTGGGCCATGTGCCACCAGAGCCTGGCACCGAGTCCTTGGGCTGTCAGAAAAGGAAAGAGCACAGTTGTTGTTCTCTTCTCCTGGTTCCCTTAGTGGCTGGCTCCTTCCACCAGATCTTCTTTTACTTTCTCATTATACGATGCAGTGGAAGGAAGTGTCTTGCATCTTAGTAATATCAGTTTTCTGATAATCCAGTTTTCAGCTGTGAGATGCTTACATGGTCTCTCTACCCACACCCAATGTGTGTTTGTGTATGCATATAAGTTTGTACTATACTATTACTGTTACAAACTTTTTTAAGAACTTAAAAATGACAGTGAGTGGGTAGTTACATGAGAGAGGCAGAAATAGATGATGAATCCATCCTGCTGTGTGATAATTGCTGTAGTTTAGTTCTTTTTGTATCTAATGGGAAGGACAAAAGACTGCCTGGAATCATGTTGCTGAAAACCAAATCCATTTTGAAGGCAAAATAATCCACATAGAATTCTTCCCTCTGCATGTGAAAGTGTGCGTTTCTGGGCTGGCCCAGACAAGGCTATGGTCACGTGAAAACCAGGGCAAAAATATTCTACCCTCTTCACTCCCTGCTGCTGTCCTTCTCGGTGTCCAGCTTCCCCCCTTTCCCCTCCTTTCCTTCCCCTTAGTTTGCTGGTAACTGAGCGTGGCAGACCCTTAACAGTGCTTGCCCGTGGTGGGGGCGGGCTGCAGAGCTGCGCTTTGGGGGTCAGGTACTCCCATGACGGGGAGCTGGAGGCATCGCCAGCCTCTTCCAAAAACCAAAGTAGTGAGCTTGGATTTCACTTGTCAAAACAAGCAACAGTGCTCTTCTGGAAACAGCCTCTTCCTCTCTTCTAGCAAAACCTCTCTTTTGCTGGCTTTCAGTGCCTATGTTTGTGATGACTTTCCTGTAGCACAGGAATTCTGCTTCAGGCAGTTTTTTTGCAGAACAAAACTATTGTAATCCTCTCCTCTGGCAGAGGAAAGTGTGTTTTGGAGTGCAATATTTTCTGGAGATGGAGTCTCAGACACTCCTGCCCCCTCTTTTCCTTCACACCAAAAAGATGATTGCTAAGTGACACGAGAAGATGCATTTTGCAAAGCAAGTTTACAGTAGTTTAGTTTATTGAGTAGTGAGGTATCTTTGTGAGATAAGCAGTATCACTGAAAAGATAACTCCCCCCTCCCGTTTCTTTACCCCAAAGAAAAAGAAACAAAAGCCCACCTTGGACAAAGCACTCAAAGCCTCTATATAGCAAGCAGTGAATGTAGTCTGAAGTTTGAAAGAAGATAAGCCAGGGAAATTTCATGCTGATCATGTAAAACTCCATTATTCGTGGGTCATTTTCCCTGCTTGCTCCTACTCTTAGTGCTATTTCCTGATACTTGAGCCCTGGCCGCTACCCAGAGGGGAGCTGTGGGCTCAGGTAAAAATGTCAGCAGGTGTTTTCCAGCCCTGCGGTTCTATAGCTCCTTGAACTAGAGGAGTTTGCTCACAAATTGCATCTTGAGCTAGAGGCTGTGAAACTTGAAAAACAGATCATCCACCCAAGGAACTTCCTGCTCCCATCCAGAGATCTGGAGAGGATAGAGGGTAAAGCAGAGCTGTTGCACGAATTTTGTGCCAAAGGAGTTCTTCTCTGAGGACTGATCTAACAGGAACGTGGCATTTTTGTGCACCAAGTTCTTTGCACATTACCTGTACTCGTTGTGGTTCCTCTCTGTACCCATATTCATTGTGGTTCCAGCAAGACTCTGGAAACACTGGTGAAAATAATATTTTTACAGCAGATCCATCTTAACATGAAAACCGCTTGTTAGGAAAGAGGACACTAGGCAAAAATTGTAGGCACAGATGTATTTATTTTTTGTCTGGTATGAGCAGAGCAAAAATAGTATTTTTCAAATATGATGTATTGAAATCCCTGGGGGAAAACCAGAAAGAGTCATTGATTAATCATGCAATTGCAGGGAAGGAAGCAAGTATACAGAATCCCTGGGTATATTTAATTTCATAAACAGGGTTATGTTCTTCTATGGAACTCTAATTCAAAGTTTTTGGAGCACCCATATTAGAAGACACTGGCCTGGAGTAATAATGTGATTGATAAGATGAAAGAAAACTGGAGGAACTGGTATTTTCTCTTTTCAAAAAGAAAAATTACATTAGAGTTCTCAATAGGATTACAAGCCAGAAATAGGTACAGAAAGCTTATGAGCCTGATTCTGCTGCCTGCATCTGGTGTTCCTCCAGGTTCAAATGAGGAACCCCCTTGCCAATCGCGTTTTATTCCTGCACTGTCTTAAATTAAAATGTGAGTAAAACTTATAAAGCAATGGGCTATGAAGAGAAGCAAATACAACAGATTTACGACTCAATGCAGATTCAGTATCCTAATTCAGAGTCTCGGTCGTCCAGCCCCCGTGGGACTGAAGGCCACTTGACCGAAGGTGGGGTCCTCAGCACCTGCTTGTAGAGAAACTTGGTTGTGGTGCGATGGAACTGCAGGTGGCCTCGCTGCCACGGTCAAAGCCAGCCTTCTCCCAGTGCCAGCTCATACCAGACCTGACTTCTTACTGGGATTAAAACATTTCAGGAATGTCACTGTTACGTGTTTGCGGGCAGAATGTTACACTTATAGGCTTAACTACATATATATTCAGTTTGAATTACCTTTTATCACACCCTTTTAAGCTATCTACCAGTAGGTAGCTTAGGACATGGATACAATAAAATAATCAAAGAAAAGTGTAGCATGCTGAATTTAAATAGAAACTTCTGCACAAAAGTATAGGATTTGCATTATGAGCTACATGTAGAACTGCATGTCATTTCGTAAATAAAATGATATATTTTTCCTGTGAATTTTCACAGTTGGCCTGGTACTGGCAAGGGGAACAGCAGTGTAGGAGACTCTAATAACATTAGGGCTTACTTTTCCCCTGGCCATGGAGTCCATTATCCTCCAAGTGCATTCCCTTTGTCTGCCCTTCTCTGCTCCCCCTTATGCTTGTCTTGCTGCTGGAACAAGACCCAAAGTGCTATAGAGATTAATAGACCAAAACTTTTTTTAATCTATTTTTTTAAAGAGCCATCATGTAAAAATGTTTGTACCTCTGTCAGCTTTCTTCACAAACAATATAATACGGTTTATTTTCATTCTCTTAGCTGATGTGAGCTGTCAGGTATGTTAAGACTTTTAGTAAATCAACTTTAATATTTAATACTTTACTATCTGCAAGCAAAAGGTCTTGCTTTTATTTTCATGTCAATATATCTGGTTTTTACAGGCCTTATACATGATTCACAGCAGATCTAACAAGCCTGTTGAACGGAAAATAATAATAATAAAAACCAAACCCAGTTTTCATGGATGGAGATTACCAGCTGTTTTCAGTGAAAATGATGAAATAATGAAGAGCTATGAAAGATACAAACCAAAAGGATTACTTAATTATCTGTATGCCTATGAAATTGTGCCATCACATTTGCAAATGAAGCACACAAAACTGCCATTTTCTGCTCATGTGGAGTTACGTGGGCATTGCAATTCACCTTCTATTATTTTAGCAGGGGCTGAATTGGAGCCATCTGCGGTTCTACCAAGAGAGATTGTGAGAGCTATATTTTCATGTCCCTTTGATACAATAATGGAATTCTGTGATAGAAAAAAATAAGAAAAAATGAATGATTCTGAGAGAAAAGAGAAGATTGATTGGGGAATTCAGTCAACACTTGGATAAGCAATTTTAAATTCTGGATTTTCGGCAATAGGTAGGACCACTCAGAGCTTGAGAAAACCCATCTCAGCTGAGGTTTTTGATCAAAAGGTTTGAGAAAAACCCACAAAACAAATTGTGAGGAGGTATCTGCAATAGAAGGAGAGGGAATGGAAGGGCCAAATATCTCACCTGAAAACTAGATTATGCATCAGTATTGATTAATTCCGTGAAGAAACCCTGCCATTTTTTAACTTGCACTGAGCATTTAAATGGGTGAAGGAGCATGAATTAAGTTAGGTTTTAAACCTCACTGTGTGAGCTTTAGATGCAGTTGTACCGTTCAAAGAAACTCGATGGTTTAATTTTAATTCTCAGATTGTGGAGTTTAATGTTTGGGAAAGACAATATAATTCTGAGCGTAAGAATGAGATGGCTGTGATGCAGATAGTTTTTTGAACCAGTTTTCTTTGGGTTTTTTGTTGGTTTGTTTTTTTTTTCTTTAAAAAAAAAATTGAAATAAGGAATTTTCTGAGCTAGTAAGACACAAGGAGTAAATCCTGCACAGCGGAGGTGTTAGCCGCTAGAAAAGGTGCATGTGCCAGAGCCCGGACCCCGACGTTCAGCCCTTGCTTTGTTCCCTCCCTCGAGAGAGTGGAGATCAGGCCCTGCAGGCAGGTCTTGCTCTGAGGGGTGTATCTGATCCCCCTGCCTGGAGTCAGTGACAGACAGAAGGCGTCTACGTCCTGTTTGCCATAGCTGGTTCTCCCAGCAGCAGGCAGCTTAGCTACAGTGTGGTGACAACCTTTTGCAGGACCAGGTTGAGGGATAGCATGAGAAGCAAAACAAGAAACCTGCGTAATCAGAGGTGTTGATGGAAGCTAGCCGGACTCGCTGGTACGCTTCCTTCTGTGTAGGATGTGATGAAACTGCAATTTCAAATCGGCGAAATTTTCTTATGTAATAAATGTCCACGGTTTTCCTTCTCCCGCAGTTTAGCTCTGTTATTCCAGATGATCTCAGAAAAGACACCTGCCAGAATTTATTCTAGGAGATAGGGGGTTGTCATGACATACACCGAGTTTAACTGGGAATAATTCAGAAGAGAATATGTCCCAGTGCATTCCTGTGTGTGATGGGCTGTTTGTCATTTTCTGTTTTAATGCAGATGCCAGCAGAGTACAGACCTGGAGATAAGTGTTTTAAATTGGGCATCTGATAGGTCTGAACCAAAGAATTTCATAAATATTCAAGCAGACCTCTGCCTACCTTGAAGCCTGTGGTTAAATCTGCCAAACCCTGTGGCTCTGACGGAACAGTACAGTTGGGCTCAGTGCGAACCATGTGATTTTAGGTCTTCAGATCATCTACTGCCATTTTGTAAAATGTGCAAATTAAGGACTATTTTAATAACAAAACATAACAATCTGTGAAGAAAATATGATTGAATTGTGAATTGGCTGTATTAGTCCATATTTCGTCAGGCCAGAGGGAAAATAAAAATGTTTTTAGGAGAGGAAGAGAAGGAAGAATAGAGAAAGAGGTAGAAGAGGCGCACGCCAGACCTGCAGATATTTAAATGGCTACAGAAGAATTAAAAGGAATTACTTGTCCATTTCTGAGGTGAATATAGGAAGAAATTATATTCTTAAGTTTGAGCAAAGATGATTTACATTAGCTGTTAGGAAGAATTTTCAAACTGCAAATTTGTAAAATCCATCACTGTTTCATTCCTGTCCCAGGGAGAGGAGAGTGGGGAGAAATGTCTGCCAAGAACCATCTTTGTGTTTGTGTGATCTCCTTGTCTGTTATTCTCCTACTGTGGGATTTTTCCTTGGAAGGAAGGGATATGACTCATCAAGGGAATGTTCAGTGAGAATGAGGAAGTTCACCTGATCTCTAAAACATCTGCAGTCTTTTTCCTTGCTGTTGTTTCCTTTACTCAGTGGAAGAGCTGCACCCTAATTTCCTGTTGCTCTATAAATATGGTTGAGAAACAGTTTTGTTGACACATTTAAATAAGGTAAGCAGCAGAAGAAATTCAGCTTGCAGCACACTGCCACAGGGAGCAGCTAACTCAGACTTTCGTAAGGAAATATGACTGAACTGATGCGGCTTCCTGCTGTTCTTCTGGAAACGTGTGAAAATAGAAGGCGGGGGGGGGGAAGGGAGAAACAAAATAGATGGAGTATTCAGACTGGAGAACTATTTCCGGTATTTGAGCTCAAATTCTCTTCAAGTGCAGAGTATTGAGCCTCCATCCGTGGATTTTTTAACTTTAGTAGTAAATCATCTCTGAATGTGCCAGTCAAGACAAGGACTTGTAGGAGTTGCAGCGTTAGCATAAGCTCTTGTCTGGCAGAGAACTGTGTGTGCTGAACTGCCTGTGTGCGCGGGCAGCTCTTGCAGAGCGTGGTGCTTATCACCAGGGATAGTCAGATGGGGACATATGAGGTCTTAAGACTCTCCTATGTGAAAGTATTCATGAAGCCAAGTGAAAACCTGACTATAGTATCTATTCAGAAAAACCCAGCAAATCAGCAAGACTAATGGTTTCTATCACCACCATTTTATTCTTAATATACTGATGCATAGGACCCTCTAGACCAGACTTAAGTATTTTAAAAAAAATATTTCTTAAAAAAACTTTTCTTTTTGACAATGAAAATGCAAGAGGAGGAGCAAGTTGAGAGTGTATGGGTTAGAATTAAGGGGCAGGCTGGCAGGAGAGATACTGTTGTGGGTGTCTATTACAGGCCACCAGATCAGGGTGAGGAAGTTGATGAGGCCTTCTACAGGCAGCTGAGAGCGGTCTCACAATCACAGGCCCTGGTTGTCGTGGGGGATTTTAACTTCCCTGATATTTGCTGGAAGGACAACTCAGCCAGCCAGCCACAGTCCAGGAGGTTCCTCCAGTGCATCGATGATAATTTTCTGATGCAAATGGTGGAGGAGCCGACTAGGAGAGGAGCACTGCTGGACCTCATCCTCGCTAACAAGGAGGATCTGGTTGAAGCAGTAAAGGTTGAGGGCTGCCTTGGCTGCAGTGACCATGAAATGGTGGAGTTCAGGATCTCCTGTAGCAGAAACAAAATAGCAAGCAGAATTGCAACCCTGGACTTTGCCAAGGCAAACTCTGGATTTTTCAAACAATTACTAGAGAAAATCCCATGGGCAAGGCTGTTTGAAGGTAAAGGGGCCCAAGATAGTTGGTTAGCGTTCAGGGACTGCTTCTACCGTGCTCAAGATCAGAGCATCCCGACACGTAGCAAGTCAAGGAAGGGAGCCAGGAGACCTGCGTGGCTAAACAGGGATCTGCTGGGTAAGCTCAAGGGCAAGAGGAGAATTCACAGATCTTGGAAGGCAGGGCTGGCCACTTGGGAAGAATATAAGGCTGTTGTCCGAGGATGTAGGGAGGCAACTAGGAAAGCAAAGGCCTCCCTAGAATTGAACCTGGCGAGAGGGGTCAAGGACAACAGGAAGAGCTTTTTCAAATACGTGGCAGATAAAACTAACACCAGAGGCAATGTAGGCCCACTGATGAATGAGGTGGGTGCCTTGGTGACAGAAGATACAGAGAAGGCAGAGTTACTGAATGCCTTCTTTGCCTCTCGTCTACTCTGCCGGAGGCTGTCCTGAGGAGCCCCGTTCCCCTGAGGCCCCAGAGGAAGTCAGGGCAGTGGAGGAGTTTGCTTTAGTCGATGAGGACTGGGTTAGGGACCAATTAAGCAATCTGGACACCCATAAATCCATGGGTCCAGACGGGATGCATCCACAGGTGCTGAGGGAGCTGGCTGATGTCATTGCTAGACCACTCTCCATCATCTTTGCCAAGTCTTGGGAGACGGGAGAGGTGCCTGAGGACTGGAGGGAAGCAAATGTCACTCCAGTCTTCAAAAAGGGCAAGAAGGAGGACCCGGGTAACTATAGACCGGTCAGCCTCACCTCCATCCCTGGGAAAGTGATGGAACGACTTATCCTTGGTGCCATCTCAAGGCATATCAGGGATTAGAGGGTCATTAGAGACAGTCAACATGGCTTCACCAAGGGGAAGTCGTGCTTGACTAACCTCATAGCCTTTTACGAGGATATAACAAGGTGGATAGATGATGGCAGAGCGGTGGATGTGGTCTACCTTGACTTCAGTAAAGCATTTGACACAGTCTCCCACAGCATCCTTGCTGCTAAACTGAGGAAGTGTGGTCTAGACTCTCGGGTAGTGAGGTGGACTGTGAACTGGCTAAGGGGAAGAAGCCAAAGAGTCGTGGTCAATGGGGCGGAGTCTGGTTGGAGGCCTGTATCCAGTGGAGTGCCTCAAGGGTCGGTACTGGGACCAGTATTATTCAATATATTCATCGATGACTTGGATGAGGGACTAGAGAGTACGATCAGCAAGTTTGCTGATGACACCAAGCTGGGAGGAGTGGCTGACACACCAGAAGGCTGTGCTGCCATCCAGCGAGACCTGGACAGGCTGGAGGGTTGGGCGGGGAAAAATTTAATGAAGTATAACAAGGGTAAATGTAGAGTCTTGCATCTGAGTAGGAACAACCCCAGGTTCCAGTATAAGTTGGGGAATGACTTATTAGAGAGCAGTGTAGGGGAAAGGGACCTGGGAGTCTTGGTGGACAGCAGGATGACCATGAGCCAGCACTGTGCCCTTGTGGCCAGGAAGGCCAATGGCATCCTGGGGTGTATTAGAAGGGGGGTGGTTAGTAGGTCGAGAGAGGTTCTCCTTCCCCTCTACTCTGCCCTGGTGAGACCCCATCTGGAATATTGTGTCCAGTTCTGGGCCCCTCAGTTCAAGAAAGACAGGGAACTGCTGGAGAGAGTCCAGCACAGGGCAACTAGGATGATGAAGGGAGTGGAGCATCTCCCTTATGAGAAAAGGCTGAGGGAGCTGGGGCTCTTTAGTTTGGAGAAGAGGAGACTGAGGGGTGACCTCATTAATGTTTACAAATATCTAAAGGGTGAGTGTCACGAGGATGGAGCCAGGCTCTTCTCGGTGACAACCACTGATAGGACAAGGGGTAATGGGCTGAAACTGGAACATAAGAGGTTCCGCTTAAACTCAAGAAGAAACTTCTTCTCAGTGAGGGTGACGGAGCCCTGGAACAGGCTGCCCAGGGAGGTTGTGGAGTCTCCTTCTCTGGAGACATACAAGACCTGCCTGGACACGTTCCTGTGTAGCATAATCTAGGCATTCCTGCTCTGGCAGGGGGATTGGACTTGATGGTCTTTCGAGGTCCCTTCCAATCCCTAACATTCTATGATTCTATGATTCTATCAAGAGCAAGTCTATACACCAAGAATACACTTAAGCTAGTGGAAAGGAAATGGGGTGCAGATATTTTAGACTTGTCTACATGTAAACCCCGTTTTTCTTAACTGACTTAAGAAAACGGCATAGCTCTGTGTTCAGGCTTTCTGTCAAAGGAAGCTGATTCATAGGCATTTCCAAGGTGTCTAGGTTGTCTTTTATTTTCTATTTTTTACCTCTACCTTTCGAAGTTATGCTACAATTGAACTTGCTTCCTCTATTTGAGGAGTGTTATGTTTGCTAGTTCATAACCATTCACAGAAATTACTGAGAAATATTTTCATATTTGTATGTGATTATACAAATACTAATTGTTTTCACAAAACTGCAATGTCAGGCATTATTGTTAAATATTGAGTGCTGACAGCTCTGTAAAAGGTGAGTGGTTTGCAGTTATGACTTCTACCTACATTGGAATTTCTTTTCTGTACATTATCATAAACGTAAAACTCTTGAAAGTTTAAGGGTTGTTCTGACAGGGGGACAGCAAGGAAGTGGAGATGGTCGTATCTGTGATTACAAAAGGACTCAAGCAAATAAATTCTGGTAACAGATTCTGAAGTAACTCATGGAAAGCATCAACTAAGAAAAGCCCAATCTAGTCGAGTAACCCCTTCGAGCTGTTGTACCCCCAGTGTTGCCTTTATGGCTACACTGGTGCGAGAGCCCCAGGACAGAAGTTCTGTGGGGCTCCTGGCCCAGGGGGCAACTCAGGGGCAGGGAGGCAGCTATGCCCGTGGGGAGGAGGGCATGGCTCAGGTGACCCAAAGGGACCCATCGCAGCGCTCCTTCCCGTGTGCTCGCTGTACGAGCGCCCCTGAGAAGAGCCCTGGGACCTTTAGTGCTGCTGTGCTGGGGGGGATTGACATCGGCTGTTCCTCATGGCTCCCTGTGCTGCTGGTGTTCCTCTCTCCTGTTCCTGCACTGCAGAAGAGCACCGTGTGTCGGGACAGGTTGTCTAGTTCAACATCTTCATTGTTACTCTCAGTGTTATTTTCTTCTTCATTAGACTGGTTCAAGATTTTTTCAACCTCAAAGTCTCTTTCCCTGGTTCCTCTGTTGTCTTCCCTTGGGAGCGTGCTGGGGGCGGATCACAGGGAGTGTCTATTTGAGTTTCGTGGCTGGCCCAGCCGTAAACTTTGACACTGTCTCTCTGATGTAGTATTTATTTGATATCATTTGCTTTGCTTATTGCCCACCCTTTTGGAGTGTAGAATCTCTCTGAGACTGAAGACTAATTATAAATTGCCAAGTTGTTCATATCAACAACAAACACAGCAAGAAATAAACACAAGGCACCACAAAGCATTCTCTCTCTTTTTCTTTTTTTTAATCCAGTAATGTGGCTAAAATAATTTATGATGTACAATGCCACTGTTTTCCCTGATGAACACTAATAATCAATTCCAGTCCTTTCTTAGGCTCTGAGCTCCAGGGCCTCGAGCTCTTCTTTACTCTTACGACTTTCAGCACAAGATTTCCTCACATACATGTTTCCCTCACAGAGCTTGGTGTGACCAAGGATTGGTTCTGTAAATAGCTTTACATGCTAGGACACAGAAGGGACTCTTTTTTTTTTTATGAAAGCAGATCCTTTGCTTGGTGATGAGCAACACCACAACCTGATGGAAGGAAATCAGGGTGATTAGCACCACACTGCAAGCTACAGAGTATCTCTTTACCCCACAGCTCGTCCCATATTTGCGTTGTGGCAGTGCAGCTCCTCCAGCCAACCCCAGCTCCCCTCCCTGAGCACCAGCGGCTCCTGAGGACGCCTGACAGGAGTGATCAGGTGAGCCCACGCCGGGCTGTGTCAGACTCCCCGGCCCAACGCCAGCGGGACCATGTGGGTGAGTGCGAAGTCCTGCCTGTGCAGCAGCTGGAAAGGGGCTTCAGTGGGACCGGGTAATCCCTTGGGCTACCTGAGCCCCACCTGTGGGGCTGGACTCGGGTTTTCCTGCGGTGATTCTAGCTTGCTTCTGAGGCAGAAAGATATTTCTGCAGCCAGATAATAATTTATATGTGGATGGAATACATTAATCATGCCGGTTTTAGTATTGTGTGCGTGGGAAGATAATTCCTGAGAATGTTAGAAGGAAGTGCTAGTTAAAACATTGAAGCCTATTTCTTTTTGTCCTGGTTGCATCTCTTCCAAGTGTTTCTGTGAGAGAGCCAGATTGTCTGAGGGTGCATGACCCTTTCGTGGGGCTGTGTGTTTGTTTCTTTGTGTGATGCCTAGACTCTGGATCCTGCAGAGAGATCCATACTGAGCCTTCTACCACATGATTAGGCCACTTAGAAGGTAAACTTTTATAAAGGTTTTTTTAAATGCTTTGACCTGAGAAACTATTGTGGTGTATATTGAAAGCAAGTTACCAAATAGATGTCTTCATATGATACACCTTACAGCAGGCGAGGTAGCCCCGGTAAAGACAGTCAGTTAAATCTGAAATTGGTCTTGGGCTGTGTCTGCTGCAGATGTTGAGGCTGGCGGTCAGTAGCGCTTCAGACCATGGTAACGCTCTCAAATTGTATGTCCCTGACTCGTGTTTGTTAAATGACATGTGCAATGCACTTGGAAGCTACACCAAACTTAATTGCCTTTTATACTTGCAACACATCCACAGTAGTAAACCAATTGATTCTCTTGTCCGGGTTAATGTCCTAGTTTATAGAAAAAACAGGTAAGTTATCCCTGGAGGTATTTAAAAGCCATGTAGATGTGGTGCTCACAGACATGGGTTAGTGGTGGGCCTGGCAGTTGCACTCGGTGATCCTATGGGTCTTTTCTAACCTAAATGATTCTGTGATTCTATGATCTTTAACAACAAAAAAAGAACTAAGCAAATTTTGAAGAACATTCAGTATCAGGTGAATAAATATGCAATCTGTCCAAACTATTTTAAAGTGCTTAAGTAGAAGAAAAATACCTAATCCATAAGAAAACAAAAAATGTGGAAAACATTTGAAAGTAGAGAGAGTATTAAAGATGCAAATGGAAATGTTGATTTTGTGTGATACAAATTTAACCACAAATGCAAGGGCGGACCAACCTAGGCAGGTAGTAACGTTCATTTCCACACAGTTACTTAGGGACCTCAGCTGAAGAGTGGGCACTGCTTAATGCAAAGGCTGCTGGGGCTGTTATTAGATCATTTTTGTTCAATTAAAGAACATGATTATTTTCTTGTGATCATGAGGAAAAAAAAAGTGGATTTCACATTTCTGACTGACACTATATATGCTCTTGGACATATTCCAGCCTGAAATTTTAAACGCTTTACAGAGAAGTTGGATTGTTTGGAAGCTGTTGGGAAAGTGAAGGCATACGGTTATGTCTAGCTGAATTCTAGCTCCTTTTAAAAGCAGTAAAGAATATGGTCTGAAAATATGATTTATTTTACCGTGACATCAGGAGATTTCTGGCAGATAAAATGGCTATTTCAGATAATAAGACAGGGCTAGATAAAATGTGTTGAAAATCATGCTGATAGTGTAAGAAGTCCCTTACAGGAAATAAAGCTATTTGTTTCCCTGAAGCGTTTTTCACTAGATGTTTTCAAATCCGAGACCTTCCAAAATACATAAGAACAAGTAGGAGAAAACAGACATACTTTGGAAAGTTTGGGGGAGATAGGATTTGAAGTCGCAAAATTTGGGAAGTGCTGTTATTGTTCATGGATGGTAGCTCAGCTACCTGTAGATGATTGTGATCAGCTCCTGGTAAGTATCACAGTGATCCAGGCGTGTAAATGAAGATGAAGGTTTGAGGAGAGACTGAGCTTTCTATTGAGTAGATCAGTCAGCAGCCTCTTTGCCCTGAGATTTTAGCTACCAGATCTGCCTACAACGTACCAAATAGGTAGGATGCCCTTATTGCTGTTACCACACTTCCATGTGCTTTGTGCCACACGGAAAAGACTTCAAAGTTCTGTATCCATTTATATAATCTTAGTGAGAAGTTTGTAATAAATAGGAAATCTTCAGGGGAGTCTTTTGAGTTTTTACTGTAATGGTTACGGATAGAGGTACTCAATCGCGTAAAATTGCGAAAGGTACATTTTTAAAGCTCTATTTGTTTTCAAAGCTATGAAATCTTGCTCCATGAGTGTTAAGATGAAGGGATGAAGAATTTTAGAAACTGTCGGAAGAGGTTGACATCTGTCCTGAGTTTTTTTAGTGAATCAAAGCTGTTACTAATGTCTGAATTGACATCAGGCCAGGGCATATGAGGAAGGTAATTGCAAAACTTCCTTCTCCCCCTAGGAAGCATGGAATTGGTTCAGTGTATTGTGACATTTCAGTGAAATTTGGCAGTAGTTTGCTTTCCACTCCTCGTTTAGACACGTTTCAAACTGTTAGATCTTGATTTTCAGTTCTTTGTGGCTGATTGAAAGCTCTCAAACGTGCAGTAGCGCTGCCTTAACTCCAGGAGAACACAGAGCTCTGCAGTCATCTCATGAGAGAGGGAAGAGCAGTTCTCAAATGTGTTTTGCATATTTTGAAAAAATTCTTCTTTGGCAGCAGATTTGCAAATTAATCTGTCATAAATGACATCTTATTTGTTTATCTGAAAACATGATTAGCTAATTACGGTATTTAATATATTATTGTTGAAACATTGCACTGTAACTCCTGTTCTGTACTAGAAGCAGCACTCTAAATCTATAAGTAGGTTATTCCTTGATGATTGAGTATTTCAAGTTAATTAATCTGATAAACTATCAACAAATTAACTTTTCTTCTGTGTCCTTTTTTTACATGTGTTTTTTTACATGAGATAAAGACACATATCTTCCTGAAATAAAAACTGTACTTACAAGAGTATGGCTTGAAGGTGAATGGATGGAAACAATGCAGAAACCATTTGTTGATGTCAAATTGGTTTTCAGTTGCATCTTGAGAAAAAATATAATGCATTGTTTAATCTTGAAGTACTAATATATTTTAAGTGACACACATTTCGTTTTTGGCCAAACAATCAAATAGCCAATGCAAGGTCAAATTCTGACCTTGGATTTTCATGTGAGCAAGTTTTGATAGTTTCTCATAGGAGAAGTGACTTGGAGACTAAATGAAGAAATGCAGGTGGACAAACACAGAAGCAACTACTCCCAGATATACCTGACAAGGTAGGAAAAGAATCAATAATCACCAGCTAGCCTGTTTGAAGAGGCACCTGATCTCTGCCTCAGTGTTCACTGGATTATTTGCTCTGGGCAGTCTAACATAAGCAGTATCTTCCTCTTTTTGCAGAAGATTGTCAAAATTGTCAAAACCCAATTCATTTATTTCAGTAAGAACTTGAGCCACTGTATTCCATGTGTTTGTCATCTCTACAATTCACTTTTGTAATTCATTCACCCTGCCCAGGCTTACTTAAGCTCAGAATGTAAGCCATAATTCACAAGTAGTGTGGTAAACCACATCCTCGAGCAGCGGCAGTGTAGGAAGCCCATTACACAGGTGCTTTGTCACCTCTGCTGTGCTGAGTTCTGAGAGCTAAAAACAATGCCTGTGACAGATTAAGTCTATTCCAATAAGGGCTTCATAAATCAGTGCTACCAAAAGCAGGAGGGGCTCTCAAAGTCTGCCCAGATCCAGGAGAAGCTGTGGTCTGGCAGATAATTTACAAAGAAAGAGAAATGCGCTTAATGGAACTGAGAGAAGAGACCGATGCAGCATAGGGAAGTGGCTCTAGTAACCTCTCGTTGCTGCAGGATTCACCTGCTCTTTCCTTCATCGTGCTGTTCCTCCCAGCAGCAGAAGCCGTGGGAAGGCCACAGCATGCTCAGAGAAGGAGCCTGGGATTCTGCTGACTTTGAGGAGAAGTCTCAAATCACTGAGAACCAGTTAAAGGCCCTTAGGAGGAGGGGATGTGATAAATTTTGTTAGGCAATTATTAGAGTCTTTTTGACCTTGGGGATGAGATTTTGATGAAGGTTTAGCAGTATTATTCCTTTATTGGAATATTTCTATGAATAAGTGTGTCTCTCAACTCCTACCTGCAGCAGGAAGGATGTGCCTCCCTACTCTTTATTATTTAAGTGCAAAAAATTGTAACTGAGTGTGTGAATGACACAGTAACTTTTCAGACAAGGTTAGTGGTAGATTATCTGCCAAGATCCTGACAAGTAAGCAACTTCCAGTAGGACAGGTAAATCAATCTTCCAGAAGGTTATGGTGATATAAGACCTATGCATGAGTGAGAACAGGAACATCAGAGAGGAACGAGGGTGTGCTGAGTTCTTGGGGGAGGGGGTGTGTACCACTCATGTCTTGGTTCTGAGTACCACCTTCTCCTAGGCCTGGCCCACTTTTTTGAATGCCCTGGCTGTGTTTAGAATTAGAAGATGTAACAGGGGAGTCTGAGGAATTCTCTGTCCTCTGGGACAGGTTTTGCTATTTTAACTCTACTGACTGATTTCCTTTCAGTAAGAAAGAAATATATATGCTGCGCTGTCAACACATACTTTCATCTAAAGCGTGTATGTGTTAGATAATATTGTAGGAGTAACCCTTTGGATTTTCTGTGCATTAATCAGTAGTGGATAGATGAACTTTCTTGGCTTTATTTGGCAGAGTAAACATAAAGCTGACAAATAACTTAAAGGTGAGAAAATCAGATAATGCTGGATTATGTGAACTGAAACCTATGGCAAAGACGCTTCTGTGCCCCATCAGCAGTTACAGTCCTAATCCCAGACAGCCGTGATTTGAAGTGGTCATTTATTTCCACTGTTTTTTTTCTGGCCAGAGAGATGCTGGTGAGTTCTGATGTCCCCTATCACAAGTGCTCCATTGGCGTTTTGCTCCTCAGTTCCTGGCTCATGTAGGATGGAGTGCACAGCGCGTGCGGCTGTAACACATAGGTGACCTGTGAAGAAGTGATGTGTAAATCGGTGGCCAAAAGTCCTTGTGGAGGCTGGTCATGAGCGGTGCATCCCCAGGGTTGATGGTGGCATCAATCATGTGTACCGTCTTTAGTAATAACGTAGGAGCTGGGATGGAGTCCACACTGAGCGGGTGTGCAGACAGTGACTGGGAGTAGTGTGTGATGCAGCAGCTGGGGCTGTGGGGTCTCCAGTCTTGGAGGAATTAGAATTGCAAGTGGACATAGCCCTGAACAACGTGCTGTCCAGGTCACCTTGCTCTCAGTGGGGTGCAGGCATCCAACTCAATGACTCCCAGAAATCTCTTAGAGTCTCAAGAATTCTGAGACCTGGATATAATCAGAAAAGTCACGATTTTTTCTGGAATAACCCATGTACTCAGTTGCTTCTTCACAGAATGAATCCCAGTGAAAGTTTTGCTGATCACAGGGAGCAACTGAGCTGTTCTGTCTGTGAGTAGTCCTGTTGCTCTCACAGTGGTGCTACCAGGCAAGGTAGCTCTAACCTAGTTTCCTGAGGTGTATTGCTCCCCCTACTTGGTAACCATGGACAGGTTATTCATAATTCATGGGATGTCTTTAAAGAACTTGATGACCTGTCAGATTTGCCCCCTGAGATGGTAGCTATCTTACATTCTCTGTCTCTCCTAAAAACTCTCTTGGAAAGGAGTTACAATGCACCATCACACAATTCTGAGATTTACCAAAATCACGGGGAATGACCAGTGAATGTGGATTTAAATTTGGCGTTTGTTGCTTGCTGCACAGTTGATCTATTAACACCTTCATTATTACAAAATGCACCCCTCTCCACCACTTACTTATCTGTAGAGTTTATTGACATTTATATAAAAGTCTTTTAAAAAAAATTAAGAGTCTTCCCTTCCTTCTGGCTCTACTTAGTAAGTGCCACTCCTCTGCTCCTGTGTCCTGTGTTAATGTGGACTAACACACCTAGATGTTCCTCCTTTTCTCCGGGATACCTATCTATTAGATGCTCTGGTGAGTAGCTTACAAATCTGGTTTGATACTGCTATCTCCTTTCTTGAGTATGATTTTGTGCATGAAGTTGTAGATGAGAACTTGGCTGAGGCTTCAGAAGCAGGGCTTTGAATCCTGAGGTGCAAGAACACCTCAGAGGACCTTGTTCAAAACTCCTTGCTCATGGGTGCCCAGGATGTGTGAGCTCTAGTATACTCTGCTGGTTTTTCCAAGGCAAATTTTGGGGAAGCTGTAGTATAAAATACCATTGGCGCAAACTGGAATCTGTGTGGCCATTCAGCTTCTACTTCCAGTAAAGCAAGCAGATTATCATTAGTAACAAGTGTATCTGGTTTTTTTTTTTTAAAAAAAAAACACCACCTGACTCCAGAACTATGGTGGAAGGCTGGCATGGTTATTATTAATTTTCAATCAGTTCTTATTCAGACTCGGATAACATTTCGAATGTTGAGCTGGGAGATAAAGCTCAAAGTTTTGCTGTCTCAGCTGCAGTTAGTGCTGCCTGCCTGCAGGAAGAGCACTCGCTCTGCTGGAGCAGAAGGCAGCTGCACATTACTTGGTTTCTCTGGAGTATCTATCTTGTATGCTGGTGGCACGCTAGGATAAATTGATCTGGTTCATGCACAGATTTACTTCTTAATGAAAAAAAGTTTAATTAAGAAGATCAGCGTTAATTTAAAGTCATTAAAAACCCCTTAACATATTGTTGTAGATTTATTAGAGCTAAAAAGCTCGTTACATGTTCAAGCCTGCCAACGTGAGTTGTGACGTATGAACCTATGTTATGTCTGCTTGTAGTGTTCTCTGCTGACATCAGGAACGTGTAAGAGCCATGAAACCTGGCACACTTGTATTTTGATGGAGTTAGCCTCTATGCTTGTTGTTTCTTTGCTGTTTTATTAACTGCAAGTGTTAGCCCTGTGCAGGTACAGCACAGCTTCAGTCTTTGTTGTTTGCATTATTTCTAGTGGCTGCTTTCCCAGTTTTTTCCTCTTAAAGGACACTGCCACATCATCAGTTGAGGATTTCCTTTGTTACATTTAGTACTTTCAGGCTCTCATACACCGTGTAGAGAAATAATATTTATAAAGTAGACATGAGGAAAAACCTTTTAGTGACAGATAGCTTGGGGGAACTTTGAAGTCTCCAAGGAGGGATTCCTGGGGGAACAGGTTAGACAGCACCTGTGTGGGTGCCTTTCCATTCCGTCACTCCTGGCCTGGGTGGTGTCAGGTACCAGGTGACCTGATGCTCCCTCCCAGCCCTTTTTTCCTCTTGTTTGACATGTTATGCATTTAGTGTACTAATGAGCTCCAGGAGTCACCCAAAATTTCATCTTTCTGGCAGTGGGGATTAGTGTATTTTTTAACAGTGCAGCCATTACTTCACTCATGTTTAAAATGTTGTTCAAGTTTTTAATGGAGGTGGATAACTAAAAAAGAAAAAATTAACCACATTCGTAACAACTGTAAATTTGCTTTGCTCCACTGAAGTCTACGCAGTCAGCCCAATTTTACTCCATCTAAGGATGTGAACCAGTATTTCATGTGCACCCAAGCATTGACTAGACCGTGATGAAGGCAACAGGCTCTTCAAGTGCATCAGTTGTAGAGACGGGCATTTCTGGAGCCTGACAGTGGGATAGACACAAACCCATTTGCCTGTGATCTTTAATGTGCTATCAGATGGGGTGCACATAGATATTTGAACTTTCTGAAGTGACAAATTACAGCATCCTTAGAAATTAAATGTGATGTTTAAGAAAGCTACTGAGTGTTAATGGATTTCTTCATTTGTTCTTTGTATACCAGATCTCATTCTAAAGCAATTCAGGAAAACAACAGAGGAAGCTATAAACATTTTGTGAATATTAAGATGAAGTTCCAGAAGAACTAATGAGTATGTAATTGGAAACACAAATTTGCATACAAATTCGAACATGATATTTCAAAGCTTGCAAACATCAAAGTGTATTAAAATGACAAGCTACCCATGCCAATGTACAGTTTTTATTTCAAATGGGTAGAAGAATAAAATACAAAGGTTTTACTTGTTAGATGGCTAATTACATCAAGTTGCTTTAGGCAAAAGGCAACATGAAGTCATCGTGACATGCATTTGCTTCGATTTTTTCCTGTTATTGTATGCAATTTGTGTGTACCTTGGGGGTCAGGGAAGTGAAACGTATGTCAGGTGTATTAAGATAATAGAGCATCACAGCCTTCTACGTAGCAAATTATAGAGGCGCATCTTACATCTCCTTTGAACTCAGTGCAAATGCACACGTAGGAGTCGTCTTTGTTTCATTCATGGGGCATAGTAGAAACTAGCCTGTGCCTGCTTTGCTAACTTGAAACTCTATAAGCTGCCTTAGCTGTGAGTGACAAAGTCTGCAAGTCCCCGAGGGGAGCAGTGCCGTGCTGAAGGGCACCCAGGGGTGGCTGTCACCTCGCGAATGACAGGGAAGCGCGTGCCGATGGTGGTGTATCTAGTCGAGTGTATCTAGTTTCTGACTTTCTCCTGAATGTGCGGAGTAGTCACCTGTGTAGCTGGCAAGAGGTTAAAAAAAAGAGCACTTGTGCAGAAAAGCAAAGAACAAAATAGTGATGGGGTTTTAAGGGCAGGGAAGAATGTCAGACAGATTCCTTCTGTCTGGCGAGGACAGCAGGTTGTGCCAAGCATTCTTAATAATTCTTAAATTTTTGCAGTCTTTAAATGCAGCTGCACCCAAGAGTTCAGCGGGTTTAGTGGTATAATGCATGGTGGCAATTTAGCAGAACCGTAAGAAAAGCATGGATTGGTGCTCCTCTCTTGACTTGAATTCCAAAGAGAAATATATCAGAGACATTCAATACTAATGGAGCAGGATTCTTACATTATTGACTTTGTCTGCTTAGTGACCTTTGGCACTGAGGCTTTGTGAGAGAGGAGATTATATATATACACAAACACACACACACACACACACACACACACACACATATGTCTCTGAGGTGGCAGACAGCGCTGAAGAGCAGTCTGACCATGCAGGGTACACAAGGCCAGCTCTTTTCTGCATCTCTCTAATAAGAAGCCATAGGACAAAAGTGAGCTGATAGCATAAACAGCTGCCACAAAACAACCTGTGCCAGCAAGATGCACCGAGGGGACACAGGGTAAGTGGGTGCTGGCTCAAAATTACATTGGCAAATAAGACTTTGCCTTCATAGAAAGGTTGTTGAATTTGAACTGTCTCCATTCCCGTCAGTGACGGGTGGGGATTTGCTGGAGTAGCAGGTAGTTCCCAGCTGTTCTGCTCTAGCAGTCTTGTCTCCAGCTTTTAAGCCTCAAAGGACTTTGGGAAGCAAAACGCCAAGTACAAGGTTAAGCTAATATGTTAAGCTCATGTGTCTAATTGCATCGCATAACTAGAGTGACTCTAAGTATGTGTTTAGAGTTCAGTCCAGGTGAGGATGGCTACTCAAGTCGAATCATGCTGTTTGTCCTTGAATTAGATGAAATCAGTAGCTGGAATCATGCAGTAGTTTTTGCAGGGTAGGAGTGATTGTCCTTCAGAGCTCTTCAGAGGGCTATACATAAACTAGCAATTTTGTATACTTTTTATTAATGCTTAGTTTCAAACAACAAAAAGCTTCCATAAAGATGAAAATTAACATATGATTTATTGAGTCACAAAATTGCTGAGTGCCAGCATTAGGTACAAGAAAGCAGCTGCTGTTATTCACTGATCATGCACACTGTGTTTCTCTTTATTCGGCTTCTATGCTAAACATGGGGACTGCTCTCTTGTCATCTTCATCAAACTGTGCCCATCGGGGCTCTCCAGTGCAGTGGAGAGTAATATTGTGAGTAATTTATAGACAGAAGCAATAAAGCTTGCGTTACTGGTTTTTTGGTTTTTTTTTAAATAAAAGGCAAAATGACATTTAGCGTGTAGAGCAGGAACCTTTGCCAGATTTATCTCCCCAAGTTCTCTTGGCATGTTGCTCTCGGTAACCAGAGGCCGCTGGATGGCTCTAGAGGAGTGAGAGGTTTCCTCAGGGTGCTGCACTCTCCGTGGAAGGGCAGTTGGCACCGGAAAAGTGAGTACTTGCCACACAACTGCAGAGGTCTTCAAGATGCTGTCATCCATCCCTTGCACTGGTGTAGCATCCCCGGTGTCCGTGGCACAGAGCTAAAATGAATGTTTTTCTGCCGTGAGCTGTAGCGCAAAATGGCTGAGATGGAGAAGAGTGTACATTTAAGCTGAACATCACAAAGCAGTCTCTGCCAATGAAATATGTTGAGGAACCTGTTTGAAAGGAAGTACTAAAGGAATTTAAACAAGACTTGATAAAATACTGCAAAATATATAGGGGGGAGAAATGTTGTCCTGTCAAGGTGACAGAGATCACCAAATGTGTTTCTTTCATCTCCAGACTTGTGGGGCGTACGCTGTTGTTTTCTGTATTTAGTATGTTGTAGGCTATCAAAGCCACACTGTTTTTTCTCTGGTGAGAGAGAAGCTCAGAACTTCCCCTGAGCCTCGGATAGGGTGTGGTAGGAATTCTTTTTAGTAGCTGGTGCTGAATGTTTTCACCAGAGTGTTCCATAGGATCAAAGTGGAGGTCTTCTTTTGCTTGAACTGTGCGTATAAATTGACCAGTTTCCCCTTGGAGGCCTGTGAGTCCACTAGAGAAGAGCAGCTGCCTCCTGTTGCTGGTCTCTCGGACTCCACTCAACTGGAAACAAAGAGTTCTAAGTTCACGCCTGACTTGTCATGGCCAAGTCCTGAGAGGAACAACCTAGATCTTTCTTGCTTTGTCACTTTAAAATACATGCCGTGACAAGTCTCCATTCATTTTCCAGGAAGATACTTATCCTTGTCTGTGGAGAATGGAACTGGGAATTTAAGTCTTAATTGGAATTCTGGAAGGTGAAAATGAACGAAGTGTTTTAAAAATGACACCTTCCAAGCGACAGCCCTTTCTGACCCCATGACTCTCTGGTGCCAATATTAATATTTTTTGCTAGGAAAGTGAAAATGATAGCCTGGCTTTTTGTTTTGAAAGTGCTAGGAAATTATTGCTGTCGTTTGAGGAAGAAATAGAAATCTGTTCTGTGGGTAAGGGAAATAGGCCTATTAAAATATTCTTTTTCCTCAGTTGCCAGTTATTCCCAAGAACATTATTTTGATAAACATCTTGAAATAATTTTGTTTAATCCTGGGATCCTTCTGATTATTTAAGTCTTTTTCACATGCCATTTACAGTATGTAATTCGAAAACCAGTTTCAGCCCAAATGGGTATGCTGGTTTCCACAGGGAGACATTGCTTCTTGTGCATAAAAGCTGAGCGTTTCCCGTAGTGAGGACTGCAGATTTTAGCCCCAGCTCTGATTGTTAACACAATCCTGGTGTAGTGTACCGTAGTTTTTACTTGCAGTGAAAACTGAGTGCTGTAAAAGTAATATTTTTTGAATTAAAGTAAAACACCACCTGGTTTAAATGACTCGTGGTGGCTTATTTAGAGTGGATTATCATCTTACCTTTTACCTTTGTATCATCTTAGTGTTATTGCTGTCCTAGGCAGTGTAATAAGCTACTCATTTAAATAAGCTTATTGCTTGAATATTGGAAATAAAATTAAGTAAAAAGTAATTTTAAAAAGTCGAGTGTAGAGCATCTTAGATTTCCTTTCATAAGTATCTGGCCTGAGCTAATAAAACTGGGTTCTCAGAAATTGCATGCTGGTGAGAAAGAGGAGGGCCACTGGTTTCCAAAAGATTCTTACAACTGGTGCAAATGTGGCACTGGTACTCTGTAAGCTCCAGACTGACAGTTCTAAGTAGTTCTGTTTGATCTAAACGTAAATGTGATCTGCTAGAGATTGTTCTGCCGGACAGGAGTATGAGAGTGTCTGTAAGGTCAAGGAGAAAAATGGGAAGACAAAAAAGAGGAGCCAGGGAGATGTGGCTATAGCGACTGCCATTGTTATGGGGAAATGAAGAATGGGATTGTGATGAAGGGATAAAAAGACATTAGCAGCATTCAGGCATGTGCAGCATGAGGAGAGAGCAAGCCACCCTGGAAAATAGAGCTGTTAGAGTCACGGAATAATTTGTGTTGCAAGTGGCATCATCTGGTCCAACCATCTGATCACAGCAGGGCCAACTTCCAAGGCAAGGTCCATCTGTCTTGTACTTGGGTGCCTGAATTGAGTGGAGCACTGCAGCTCTGGTCTCGTCCGTCTCAAGTAGGAGGAATAACCATTTCCCAAGCTCTTGCTCCAAATAATGCAAGCCAGAATCTTAACTTAGTTCCTGCAGCTTGCAGTATCTCCAAAGGCCCAGGAGGACCTGGAGCCTCTGGGAAAAGAGGTTTGTTGTGACTCATGGGATGAGAGCTTGCCTGGACCGGCAGCGAGCCTGAGCAAGACTACAGGTCAGAAGATTTCAGTATTAGGATCTATGAGTTACCTGCATGCTGTAACTTAGGCCTTAAGCTTCTGGTGACACGATTTCTCTCATTTGTCTTTCTTTTCTTTTTTTCTTATTCATTTTTTTCTCCTTAAAAATGCATTGAGTTTTCATCAGGACACCTTGACCAGTATTCACTGGTTCCTTGCTAAGGCTCTGGCAACGCAAAGCAATCTTGAGCCACCCTAACTCACAAGTTACGATAAGGTCAGGATGGCTTCAGTCAGTGCGGTGCTGCAGAGGACATGGAGGACTGCAGCGACTCCTGATCATAGTCTTTCAGAGTTCACCCTGAGGCAGTTGCTCAGAGATTCATTCTGATCTTGTTTGCGCCCTGGTAAGTCAGGAGTAACTTCAAGACAGTACATTGAATTATGTTGTGGGTGGGGGCAAGAGGCCAGAACTACATTTAATTTTTTTTTCCCCCCTAGGCATTTACTTTTTAAAATGATTTAATTTAGGAGGGGATTAGAATTCTTCTTTGAGCTACTTTTCTACCCCTCTTTATTATTTGCTTTTCATTTTTTTGCTGCCAATACATGATGTTTTCCTTTTTAATCACTCACTAGCATGATAATTTTTCTTAAAATGTATTCAGATCACAACAATTTTCTGGCAGAGAAAAGCATGAAATTCACTGCCCTTGAAATCTGCATCCATATGGAGGAAAATACATATTTCACTGTCAGAAAAGAGTAGTAGCCATGGAGTTATACTGAGGTATTGAACCTTGGAATATTCAAAAGAGGAGTGAAATTATATGTAAAGGATGCTGATTTTTCTTTCACTGATGCGTCATGCGAATTATTTAACTGACAGTGTTCAGATATTAGTTTGTTATAAGAACTTCTGTGTGTTTTCAGAGTAATGTAGGAGGATGACGCTGAGCAGGCTGTCATTGCTGCCCATCTGGCTGTGGTCTCAGACTCCCTGACAGAGTCTTCTAGTCCGTTAGAAGGCTGGAGGAAAAGCTGTTGAGGTTTCCAAGTCCATCTCGCTTTCTTTGTCCAGAATGTTAATTCTGGTTTATGGTGGAAAACAACTTGAAATATTGCATAAATACAAATGGTTAGTGCACGCTTCGTACTTCTGTTCTTCAAGCTGTTCTTTTCACACATTACACAGAGAGAAAGTCAGGAATTCAGAAATTATGTGGGCATTGCACTTGTGAAGGCAAGCTGTAGATCCTGTGGATAAGGCAGTTATTATTTAATTTACCTACCAGGGAACAGCAGCGTGTTGCTCAGGACTTGTTGATTTGTGTGAATAAGACCTAGAAGTTTTCTCTACTGTCTCGTGACTTTGAGAACATAAACCTAGTATGAAGTGGAGAACAACTGTTCCTGACGGAAAACTGACTGGGAGCTGAATCTGGTGACTTCTATAAATGAGCTTTCTGAATGTCAAGTCTTTCTCTTCTTATTTAGTGTTATGAAATGGGTTATAGGTGTGTTAGTGTACTATTTATCAGCAGAGTTATAATGTCAAGAAGAAATATTGCAGCCAGTTTCCTCATTCATAAATGACAGAATTCAGGAAGTTTTCTCATATGTTTTGTAACCGGTGAACTTTTCAGTGCCTTCCCAAAAATAAAATTGCCCCAATCCCTGGTTTTATTTCTCTTTACCTAGCAAGGCTACAGTGACATCCTTATTTCTTTTTAACTCTG
This sequence comes from Trogon surrucura, assembly GCA_020746105.1. Classification (NCBI taxonomy): domain Eukaryota; kingdom Metazoa; phylum Chordata; class Aves; order Trogoniformes; family Trogonidae; genus Trogon; species Trogon surrucura. The sequence continues at coordinate 34,238,485 of CM036621.1, forward strand.
TTTTAGCCTGTCATCCACATTCTTTACAGTAAGATTGTAACGGAGATGTTTTTCTTTCATAGAAATGCTTCCCCATTCAAAAGAGGTTCCCTGGGAGATGTACCAGGATATACCGCGGCTAACTGGATCCAGTGAATACTTACGTGGAGGACAGAGGAAAGACAAGGCTTTGTCAAATATTTACTATTTCGCTTTTGCCATAGTCACTCCCAAACATCCTCTCTGTCCTAGTTTGTAATTCAGCATTGCCTGAGCAGCCTTTTAGCTGCCTCTGAAAGCCAAGAAGTTCCCAGTTCTTCTTCTTCATCCGAATATTAGGGATCTAGAGGAAAATCCCTTTGGCCTAAGTAGTGTATGCAACACAGGAGTTCTTTGCTCTGCAGATGGACTCCAGCAGCACCGTGAAGCTCCCTGAGCAGAAAAGCATGCACACTTTCCCCTGATATAAAACTTAAAATATACAGTATCCAGTTAAGCAAGATATTGGAACCTTATCATCCACCATTGGACAACTACTGTTAAGTATACGTTTTCCTCACTTTTTTTCTCTTTAAATACTTAACTAGGTGATTATTTGATTAGCATTAACCTGTTAGGGCAGCTGTTCTCACTGTCTCATTACTGACACCTCTAGGAAAACTGGAAGTTCTTAAAGAGCGTGTACACGATGTCTATGTCATCTCTAACTCTGTGATTTTGTTTCAGCTCAGATGAACCTCTCTTCTTTTTCCAAACACACCCATTTTCTTTACTTTGTAAGCATCCGGTCCTGCTTCATACCAGTGACAGAGGAAGTGGTGGTACCAGCCTTCTTTTGCTCTTCCTTTCATGATGACCGTGTAGACCCAGGGTGACCGTACTGCTCTATTACGTGTCTCTGAGGCCAAAAAATATTCTTTCTGTGGACACTGCCAGTCCTCAGATTGTCACTCAGCACTGGTTGGTACCTATACGTCAGTAGTATGCAGGGGTATGCAGTGAAGATTTGGGCCTGCTTGGTGTGGAGAGACACTCAGTCCTGGATAGCTTCTGGCTTGGCTACTTCTTGCCTTGTGCCTGCATTTCAGCCCCTAGTGAGAGGCCTCAAGCATGCCTGCTTGACTCTTCCCCTTCTTTGTCCTTGTGCCTGAGCACCTGATTGATCTAAGTAGCATGTAACACGTGGTGGATGTTCCTTTCCTGTCAGAGAGAGAACCTGAAAAAATTGTCAACTTTTTTGAAAATAGGGCTGGAAGCCAGTTCCCTGGCCAAAATTTATCAAAGTGTATTTCATTTCTCTTTACACCAGGTACTCCTGTGGACCCCAAGCTTTAATGGTTGTGGCCGGCACATTCACTGTATTATTTCAGAGTAAATGACAAGACAACAGTCTTTGGACTTGCCTTATCTTTCTTTAAAAAGAATAATCACCATTTATATGCAGAAAGCCTTTGAGCCAGCCGTGTGTCCATTGGCTGTGCAAGCAGCTGCCCAGATAACCTGTTTGCCTCCCCTCTCTGATGTAAAGCAGCCTCAGCACGATAGGGAAAAAAAAGCTGAGAGGCCTCAGGTTTTGCTTTGACTGTGGTGTTAGTTCTATTGTACTGGGGTGTTGCACAATGGAAAAATGCTGAAAATGCAGAAAAGTACTTGATTTGTTACAATATTTTAGGCAGAGAAGTCAGTCCTGCTTTAGATAAGTAGTAAATCTAGTTGGCTGCATTCACGGAAAATGGAGCTGTATCACAGGAAATATAATCTGTATATTTGACTCTTTTTTTCTTTTTAAATGTTTCAGTATTTCACTGACAAAGGCATAGGTTTCAATAGCGGTCTTCTTGATTTTTGTCGCTTTAGATAAGTGTGCCTGGAAAGTAGCGTAAATAGAGCATTTTGCTTGAGGTATTTTTACAGGGAGTTTCATTAAATGTGTACAGCCAGAGGGTAAAATTAATCCAAAATTAATAATGTAGAGCACTGCAAGAGGACTAACAAGTGTGCTACAAAAATGGAATCTGAGTATGTCACCCAACTAAATTTTTAACATTGTGCTCGGAAAGAGTGAGCAAAGATTATATATTCAAGGAATGTTTGCCAAGTCTGCTGCAAGAAGTGCAGACAGCTAAAAGATGTCAACAGGGAATATTGTCATAACACTAAGAATAATGTGTTATCTAGTGCTTAACACTGAACACCGTGTAAACAATTAATCATAGAATAGAAGCTACTGAAAACAAGCAGTGTGTCTGAGTTGCACTCCAAGCCTTACAGTAATCAAGGAAGCTGTGTTTATTGCTTGCGATGGATAAATCTTAAACTTTTTGACATGTTATGTCAGCATCTTAAACACCTGCATCCTTGTGATATTTGCAACATCTTATTCTGGAGAGAGAGTGAATACAAATGTTTATTTTTCTGCAGTGAGATGAACCTTGTGAAGAGACAGGAGTAATGAGATACGCGATTGCTAAACTTCAGGATGCAGTGAGATTCTTCATAATATATAGTCTCATGTGCCGCACATGTATAAAATAGCTGAAACGCAGAGGCAGCCTTTTTGTTTGACAACTTTGTCACCATCCATTATGCTCAGTTGCTGCGTGACACGCACTGAAGTTCCAGGTAGTTCGTAAAATGCCAAGGCAGTATTGTTTTAGTTATGGTGCAAGAAGTGGTGGGAGGTTTCAGTGCCCCAGTGTAATTTGTGCATGAAGCAGGCTCCTCAGTGTCACATCTTACAAACCTTGTGTATTTTACACCATCCCTATGTTTTGCCAGTTAGGGAATGTTCTTTCTTGATGAGAAGGATGGTATTTTTGTTCAGGAGGCTGGTCTTGACTCGAGTGGAGAGGCAATCTGACCGGAGGTCTCCCTGGGGGTGACATCGGTGAGCCCAGGGGCTGTGAGCAGCACCGGCGCAGCCAAAGCAGGTCTTGGACTGAGAAGCAAGTCTGAGTGTTCTCTGAAGGTCCCACCTGAAATTATTATAAGCTTTGTTACCAAAACTTTATCTTCCTACTGGTGTTAAATGGCTTAACAGTAAAGTGTTGTCTTTTCATTCTGAGCAAAAGTTGTGTCCATGTTGCTAGATGTCTCATCACAAAAGTTAGTATGTAAGCTACTTGATCTCATTCACATTTGGAACTCAAGGGGAAGTTAAACCTATCTTCCTTTTTGTCCAAAAAGTTCTCAAAGGCATGAAAGATTAATCTCTTATTAACATTTGCCTACAGCCGTTTCTAAAATGTATTAGTTGGTTTCTGGGAAGTTAATTAATCCTAAGGGAATGATCAGGCGTTCTTAGCTTTGTGGATTTTGTACAGGACTAAGCCTTTACCAAAAGGGACAGTATTTCAACTGCAAAGCATTACGGGGTTAGGTTCAGAGCAATGCAACTTGACCTTTTTAGCTTCCCGGTCCTGTAGAACTCCTGTAAGACTCATTCTCCAAAGTCACGAAGTGAGTATTACACCACAAAGAGCAGCTGTAAATGTGCTGATATTTCAGGTATTTAAACTGGAGTCTCATATTAAAAAGATCCGCTTAGAAAGACACTGAAGTTCATACAATAACTGAATATCAAGGGAGTCGGGCCAGTCTGCAGGACCCTTTTGTGCATATTCTATTTCCCTGCTCCCTAGTCGGGCATGTCTGTCATTGATTTTTCTGCCAAAGACAAGGTGCTGAGTTTTTAATGCATTTCTGTTGAGACCTCACCCTTAAGATCTCTTCAGAATTACACCTACTGCTTTACAGACACTGAAGTCTCTAGCCCAATTTGTATTGTAAATTCCTTCTCACGGTGTTAAAGTTGTTATAAGTCACTGTCTGTAGCATTTCTATTATGCCTGACAGGACAACTTCACTAACGCTGCTGTCGCTCCATAACAGGTATCATTAGCAAAGCCTGTGGGGAGGACAGGGACAGGCTGTTGCTGACTGTGCTGTGCTGCCCTTTGCAGACACTGGACTCTCTCTGGTAAGTGTGGATTAAAGACCTGCAAAAATGGATGTGAGTGCTAACACTGAAAGGATGAATGTCATCACTCACTGCACAGGGGTGTGACATGAGGCATGAAACATAAGGGAGGAATGGAAGAAGCGTGTGAAAAAAACCTGAGAACTTGCAAAATGGGTGAAAAAGATTGGCTGCACTGTAATAGGATACACACAAACAAGTTTCAGTACTTAAATGCAACAACCGATCGTTGTTGCAACAACCTGAAGGTATTAATGGCTCATGAACTGAATGTGAGTCAGCAATGTCATGTTGTCAAGAATAAGGCAAGCGTCCCAGTGAGGATGTTACAAGCAAGACGAGAGTCTGCAAAAGGAGATGTAGGAGACTTCTGCTTTACTTCACACTGCCCAGGCCTTGATCAAGCAGAGAGCAGTGCCTGGCTATGGGCACGTGTGGTGAGGAAGATGTGGGATAGTTTTCAGAGATCCCGGAAGACAGCAGCAAGAACTGCTAAGGGTATCAAAACCATGACATATAAGGACAGCACTGAGGAGCAGGGCTCTAGCTAGAGAAGGAGAGCATAGAGAGGAGACATGCAATTATTTTTAAGCTGTCTGTGAGGTAGCTGCAGAAGAGGAAGTGAATATTCCTCTTCTCTACTACTTTTTGGGATAAAACATACTGGGCTTAGCAGGCGAGATACGGGATTAGAAGCCAGGAAAACTGGCTGATGACTGGAGTAATTAACTGCTGGAACAGATCACTGGATTTTGGGGATGTTACAGAGTTGCTGCTAGTGGTCTTCAAGCCAGTGGGACAGACCATCAGAAATGGCTTTAGGAGTAGTTGATCCTACCTTTTGGCAGGAGGGTATCTGAGATGACCTCCTAAGGTTCATTCCAGCAGTACTCTCTAGAGTATTATTAACTATGCAGGGATGAGGAGGATCCAGTCTACCCTATCAGCTCCGAGTTAGCGGAAAAAGATGGGTAGGTGTGTATCTGGGTTTTTTCAGTCATTAGAGCTGCAGGAAGTTTCCCATTGATTGTTGCCTACCTTTCTGCTTGGGTAAGGTCCTTTGGTCACTCACTGAAAGCTGGAGCAGGATTTCTGTACAGCCAGCCTCTGACGTGGCTGTTACATTAAAAAACATGGACTTTGCCTGACGTGCAGCTAATACCGAGCAGCAAGGCAGGCTTTTACCTCCTCTGTTAATTACTTGTGCTCTTCCAGGATCTGTGATGTGAAGCTAATTTCATGGTTTACACTGTATAGGCTCTGTAGCAGGACCAAACTTTTGTTCTGTGTTTGCACAGCATCTGGTGAAATGGAGCTTCACAGTAGCACTACAAAAAACAGCAGCAGAAATGGCATGGAGGCAGTTGTTCCAACACTGAGGAGGGTTTTTTTTTTCTGTAGCTTTTCTGTGGCTTCATACATCTCACATGCAGTAATAGCACAGAGAAAGAGCAATCCTGAAGCAAGCCTGTCAAACTGACAGCTTCTTACTCCTATTCACTGCAGAGCAGTCACATGCCTGGTATTAAAAAGAGTGCTTTAAAAATACCAAAATGAACAATAACATCTGTAAGGCACCAACAGCGAAGGCAGTAAACAAAGCAAAATGAAGTAGATGACACTAAGGGTGGCAGTTTTTTAGTGTTTGTTCCCCTTAAGGTATAAATAATTTCTTAGGTGATTGACACATAGGATTGAATTAATCTGAAAAGCTTACTTATTTGCATCCTTTGAAAACTGTTGGCCATACATAAGCCTGGGGAAGTTACATAACTGTCTTCCAGAGTTGTGCATTCAAGTATTTGTCAAATAAGTTCAGCAAAATGATGTTTCTTTTGTAAAAAATGATGTTGCTTTTGTAAGAAGTACTTCATGATTCTACAAGAGGATAACAAGCCTATTATTTGTATAGATTTGTGAGAACATAGATGTTTACCTCTAAGGTCTAAATGCAGCAACCTGTTATGGTTCATTTGTGCTTCCATTTTTTAAACATTTTGATCTTCAAATTGTTTCTTTAATCTTGAAGGTGGAGTTTTCTTGTCCAAGAAAGTGCAGTCTAGTTGTGCAAGTGTAAAAGGCTCAAGCTTAAAAGCATCACTATCGTTTTTCTTTATTTTGAGCTTTTGCCCAAGGCTCCCAGTTTCAGCTACAAGTTGTACAAAAAGGGGAGTTAAATACCTGCGACTTTGCTCTTTTGAACATCCATTTGTGTGTGATGTTACAAACCACTACTTCTTGCCACCAGCTTGGAATCCAGAAGGGGGAATCCTGCCCTAAATACGTGTTCAAAAGCTCAGTGTTGACATGAGGCTGGTAATAAATGTCAAGCAAGGGAGGCAACTTAACTGGCATCTCCTGACAAATGACTCACTGGAGTAGGAGCCCCTTTAATGGTAGTTCAAGAAACAAAAATCAAGACAGTTTCATCCACTGTAAGCAACTGTGGCATCTGTCCTGCTGTTGTCTGGGTCAAATCTGTGTCTGGGGCAGGAGCAGAGAGCAGCAGTGTTGGTGGCTGCTTTGGGAGGTTCTGTCCCAGCAATTGCTTCTGCTGCCATTGCTCTCCATGCGCTCAGTTATCCGATGTGGATAATATTTACATTTATTATGGAAAGTGAGGACAGCGAATGTGGCATCACTCAAACACTACTGCTTTTATTCCCTGGATGAAACTGGCTCCACAGCCACCAGCAGCAGAAGCTGGGGAGGATTTTGCGTGTGCCTGTGCGTGTCGTACTCGCGTGGTGGCTTGGAAACAAAGGCTTCTTGGTTTGTTTTGCTTCTCTTCCAGCAGCTGTGGTGGATAGGCCTGCAATTTCCACATTCACTGCTGTTTCTTTTAATTGTTTTTTTTTCACGTGCTCAGCAGGGGTGTGGGGAGAACAGGTGTGTACTTGATAGACTACTGATAGTTAAGTGGTGATCTGGGAAGTGTTAGGTTTATGTTTTCTCCTTTTTCTTACGAGCAGTCTTTTTCTCCCTCTCCTCTACTGCCTTTTATTTCATTTTTAATACCAGCTTGTTTCAATTTCTTCATGCATCTGTTGCTTAATTTCAGTTAATTTCAACTTCTTCCCCTGATGTAGGTTACTCATCTCTGTATATACTAGGCATCTAAGACTGAACACTTTTAATGAGTGTTTGGCTTCTCTTTGCTAGAACATCAGCACTTCTGTGTTTGTGTAACCCTCAGGCTCCACCTCAGTGATGTGTAGAGTGCGGGCTCGGAGAGTAGCCTCTGGCAGCAAGCCTGGGATTCATAAATCTGTCACCCACTCCCTCGCTCCCTCTTGAGTCTTTTGGCCTGTTAAATTACTCAACAGTAGCCCTTTAATTGAAAAAAATTAACAAATTTGACAGATTTTACTTGCTTTACACGTGTGTTATTCTTCACAGAAGAAAAAGGAGTAGGGTGGGACCCACTGGGACAGTGGTGGTGATGAGATAAGGGAGATCCACTGAGTGCGGTTGGGGGAACAGGCTTGTGGAATGGCCGGGTGTTGGAAGCAAAGAGCGCGTATCTCCTGCATAAAGACTACAGGACTGCCAGGAGAGGCCCCGATCAGCCAGGCAGATCTCCTACAAGCAACTAAAGAGCTCTGGTGACTGAGCATGCTACTACTTGAAAAGGTACCAAGTTGATTAAAAGCAAAGGCACACAGTTCCTTTGAGCTTTCTCTGTTTTAAAGGAAACATTCCAGGTTTTATTCAGACAAAAGCAGACTTTTTTTTTTTATTTACAAGTTTTTGAGTTGTTTTGGTGGAGTATCCTCTGGAGGAGGTGTGTAGATGGATCTACCTCGGAGCACTGCCCAGCTTTTTCTCTCTCTCTGTCAAGTCTCATGCTCATTATGGTACTCTACTTCCACACAAGCAGGCGTTTCTTCGATGTGCCACACTGGTCTGTGTGGTTTGCTTCCCTGATAAAGCCATTTGTCATTTTCATCCCAGATAAAGCCATTTATTGTTTGCCTCTGGGAATTTCTACTGTATTGCCACCATGCTAGCAGTCTGTAGGGCATCTTCTGTCTCCTCCTGTCTGGAAGCTCTGCGGGTGATGAGCTGCTGGGTTTTGATGGATCTCTGTAGTCCTTAATCTCTTGATCAAGCCCACTTAAGTGAAACACATTGTCATTGCTTCTAGACATACCATAGGTTTGTTAAAAATCCCATGCTGTTCACATGTTGTTTCTTGTCCCTCAAAACGTGTAGCAGAACTCCTTCCTCACTGCAAACACTGTGGGCAGTCCAGAGCAATAACATGGTGTTACAGATGTTTCCCCTCAGCCAACAGATGGGTTGTGTGTTTTGCATCAGAAGAAAGTTGTAAATCCAGGCTTACACTAAATAACAAGTTGATGATATTTAGCAGAGTTGCTGTTGCTGGTTTAGACGCTTTGCTGAATCCAAGCCCAAAGGAAATTAAATCCTTGTAACAGTAAAACGGGGCTGAAGATTGAGAATTTATGGATCTAAGTCTGCGTGTTGTTCTGGGCTTTGCTTGTTTTATTTTCAGGACTTGTTTACTTCTAGAAGATGAATGCTGGGTAAATTTTCTGATGGGGAAAATTTACTGTTTCAAGTAAGCAACAGAAGACAGGAAACCTTCAAACTAGCTTGTCAAGTTTCAGCTAAACAGTTTAACATTTCTTGAATCTAAGAACTTTGCATTGTATAAGCAGGGTTCCTGAAGAGCAGAGACAGGCAATTTGGAAAATCTATTGTGTGCAAAATACAGTTTGTGTGACTAAGGCAAGAAATACACTTTAATGTAATAATATCTTTCTGTATAAAGACCAATTCCAGAACTTTCATTTGTAGTTAGTTATATCAAAGTATAGGAAAATGTTTATTTAAAGTTCATCTATTTTCTTGTTATCTTGTGTCTGCTCTGGTATAATGAAAGTACGAGTGAAGTAAGTTTTAAGTGCAGGGAGTAATTTTAATAGCAGTTGAGTTAAAAAGTAGTGGAAAGAAACTAAGTTGTATGTGAAGCCTCTGCATATCTTGATTTAATAATATTGAAAATCCTGTAGGTCACATTTACTTTGTAAAATTACCATGCCAGAACATCAGTAGGCAAAATACAGTATGCATAATTGAAGCAAGTTAAATGATATGAAGCATCCCTTGAACAAATAGCTATGAGGGACATGTACTTATACATAACCATTAGTGTAACTCTGTAAGTCTACTTAATTAGACTTAATTACAGTACTGCAGAAGTCAACACAGAAACCGTGAGATGTGAAAAGAGACAGTTTTACATATTGCTGCAGGGATCATTGTATTTAAGCTAGACACTGACATGGCTTTGCTCTGAAGGCCTAATTGAAACAATTGGGTTTGACTACGCTCACAATATGGAAACAGAGCAAGCAAAGCAATGCCAAGTACCGTAGGACTGCTCAGGAATCAGAGCTGTCATCTGCTCTGATTTGCACATGTCATATCAAAAGCATTCTAATGCCTCACTCAAAACTTTTTATTCAGAGAAATGCCAAATCTCATCAGAATATTTTAATTTCACTATGAATAAAACACTGCAGAATGCTGTCAACATGCCTGGAAAAAAAGCAATGATGGAGCCAGGCTCTTCTCAGTGATGTCCAATGACAGGACAAGGGGCAGCAGGTGCAAGCTGGACCACAGGAGGTTCCACAAAAACATTAAGAAAAACTTTTTCACTGTGAGGGTGACAGAGCACTGGAGTTGTGGAGTCTCCTTCTCCGGAGACATTCAAAACCTGCCTGGACGCATTCCTGTGTGACCTACTGTGGGTGTTCCTGCTCTGGCAGGGGGGCTGGACTAGATGATCTTTCGAGGTCCCTTCCAACCCCCAACGTTCTGTGATTCTGTGAAACTTGCTACCTGGAGTCACCCAGTTGGCAAAGGGTTAGAGCTTGACATTGATATCACTGATGTTGACATAAGTCTTAGACATTTTGTGATGGTTAGTGGTGTTATTCCAGTGAAGAGCTGTTCTGATACCAAAATGAAGTCCACAGTTTATCAAACCCACTAAAGGCAGAGTGGGATTGCAAATACTGGAATGAAAAGAACGTTTTGTAAAGTTAACTGTGAAACATTAAGAATTCTCATTGTGCCAGATTTTCCCAAACACCATAATCACTAAATGCAGTAATTTTCTCAAGACAAGGCTGGAGCATCTGTCCCGTAAGGTGAGGCTAAGGAAATGGGGCTTGTTGCCTGGAGTTGGGAAGGTTTTGGAGGCACCTAACAGCAGCCTGCTGAAACCCAGGAGTAGGTTGCAAAGCTGCTCTCACAGTGGTGTCTAGTGGGAGGACGAGAGGCAATGGGCATAAACTGGAGCCACAGAGGTTCAACCTGGCTCAGAGGAAAACTAGTCTAGCAGGGAAACAGATTGCCCAGAGAGCTTGTGCGGTGTCTGTCCTCGAAAGTTTCCGTAACGCAACTAGATAAAGCCCTGAGCAACCTGGCCTGACCCCACAGCTGACCCTACCTCGAGCAGGAGGTCAGCCTAGAGCTCTTACAAGGTCTCTTCCAACTCAGTTGTTTTGTGGTTCTATGATTTCATGATAATTTGTAAAACTAGATTTCCAGAGTATTTCCGTAGCGATAACTTTCAGGAGTTTATTCAGGGAATTAATACAGAGGATAACAGTGGAGCAGATCAAGACTGTCAACAGAAATTTGAGAGCAACCAGAATTTCTGGAACAGTTTGGGTTTTTTTTAATAAAAAAATTAGAGCCAGAATTTGGGGAGGCGCAAGATGGACATGATAGAATCATATAATGACAGAATCAGATAGTGACCCAGGAGAGTCATGCAGAGATGCAGAAGGAAGCCGTGCTGTCTCTGAACTGTAAAATCCCTCTCCCCTCCTGCTGTTTACCTCACTTCTCCCAGCCCTGGACGTGAACCTTCTCCAAGGGAAGAGTTATGAGGTGTGGTGGATCTGGGGAAGGGAGAGGATTAGGGGGATCCTGATTTACTAAGACAAAGAATACTTTACAGATCCAATACTTCTTAGAGCTAATTAATGCAGCTAAGGGGATAGAAGACATAAATTTCTCTAGAATTGCTATTCTCAGAAAGGATAACATCTAATTAAAAAAAAAATGATAAAGAGTTCTTCTGTGCTGAAAGGTTTAAGTGAATCATTTTAGAAGCATCTTTAACTCAAAGTAATTGTAAATTTAAGACTTGGGCCAGTTCTTCAGGTGGTATGAAGTAGCATGGATCCATTGACTTCTGTAGAGTAAATCCAGTTCATACCGATGGAGCATGAAGACATAAACTCGCTTCTAGGCAGAAGGAGCAGTCAGATGTTTCTACATGTGGAGAAAAAGCTTAGAGACCTGTCTCATTAAAAAAAGCAGTAGATTCAGAAGTCGCTTTCAGGGCTGAGGAAGAGAAAAAAGAAGTTTGTTGTTTTTTTTCCTCACATCAGAAAGAAACACATCAATGAGATAAAGACAACATCTGGCTCCTGGACTCTCAAAATGTGAGAGCTCCTGAGGCTAAAGTGTCTTCTTTAGGAAAGAGTGTTCAGCCTACCTGTCACTCAGTGATAGAAAAATATGTTAAACAATGAAATTTATTAGGGCAGAAGAACCAGCTGAAAATCTGAAGTCGAGAGGGATGAGATAAACTGGCTTTGGACAAGTTGATAAGGCGCCCCAAGAAGATGAAGAGCACATTTCATGGAAAAAACAACTGCCAACAATTATCACTACATTGAGCTGTCAATTGGTATTGAAGTAGATACCAGTTCTTATGGACAGGGGAAAAAACATTCAGTCTTTTTTTCCCCGTGCAATGCCATAGGAATTCTGATTTAGCAGTCTCAAGAAGTATTATCTGGAAGGAAACCATTCTGGGGGGTGCACTAAGAGTATACTGTTGTGTCTAAAAGCTATGATCAAGTTTTCTTAATCTAGAGACAGCAACAGACAAAGAAGAAAAAAGCCCACTGTATTGGACAACCACATCTGGTATGTTCTAAAAGATGTTTTTAACTGATGTTCTCCAGTGTTACCTATAAATCCTCTGTCTGGGTAGACTGGAAAGTCTTCGTGTGATTGCTAGACTGGAAAATAATATGAATAATGCCAAGGCATTAAGTGGTGTTAAATTTTAATCATAAAACAATATCAGCACTCTAATAAATTTTGGGAGGATGGTATTGGATTTCTGTATGTTATGTCATTGTACTAATACAAGAAATGATGTTATTTAATGATAACTTCATGAAGCGCATTAATTCAGCGATGTAAGCCCTATAGTACTAGGATTGGATTAGTGAAGATCACAGCAGCAGGTAGATGTCCTTTCTACAGTCAAGGCCAGTTTTTGTGGAGGGCTTCTCCTGAGTCGAGTCCATGCCCCAAAGAGCTCTGTCGGGGAGAGTAAATCTGACAGAGGTAGTGAAGTGTATTGCTAACAAATGATAGTGTCAAACGTGATTTCTGCATGCACGTACCGTGTGCACACTGTGTACTAATATCCTGGGGTTTCTGACTGGAGAATTTTAACTGCTCCTGTTTTTTGGCAGCACTTGTAATGTTGCCAAGGTTGAATGCTTAATCTTTCTATGTAGTTTTAAGACCTTCCCAGTGTTAATTCGTGTTGTTATTCTGCCAGATGAATTTTTGGGAAGCATGTTGGGTGCTTGTAGAGTTTTTAAAAAGTTTTCCAAGGATCATTTACGCAATGAAGTGTAAGTTTCCTAGGTGCCTTAATGGGATTTCATATATGTGTTTGCAGTTCGGGAGGCTGTAGGTGGCAAGTGGGAAGTCCTGGCTACTGTTAGTTTCTTTCTGGCTAGAGGAACCAAATTCACTCAGGAGTAGGTTCCATGGATTTTAGGAGGCTTAGAAAAGCAATTAACGTGGTCTGGTTTATTTATTATACTTGTCAGGCATTTATGCAATGTGAAATCAGATCAGCGTGGCATACGTCAGATCAGGTTTGCACGCTCTAGTTACACCCTTTATTTGCTCTACTGTCCTGGTTTTGCATCTAGCCAGAGCATGCAGGACGCCCCGTACTGTAGGGGAAGGCAGTCTTGCTCTATAAAAAAGGGTATTCCCTAGCTGCAAATAAAATCATATTTCAAGGCAAGGTACACATCCAGCTTTTTATGGCAACTCTAAATTTTGCACCTCCGCTCTGGTCGTTGCACTGATCCGCAGAGGCTTCCCCAGTGGTGCTCAGTATATCAGACTCTGCTCACCAGAACCTGCTGGAACTGGAAATTTGCTGTCTCATGGGGCTACTGCTTCCTCAGGAATGGATTTGCTGGAAGCACTTGAGCCTTTCCCATTGTTCAGGGGGAAGTAATGTACAGATATATGGAACAAGGGCAAACTAGGGCTCTTTTTCAATCTTTCTTGGTTCTGACCATGGAAGGTTGTTTTGTCAAGGGTTGAAAGTCAAGCTCTTCTATTTTAAAAGGAATAATTTATGTATATATTTATGATTGTTTTTCAGAAAGCTTAGATTTATTTTTCCAGATAACAGCTTACTGGGAATGCATGAATAGAGATTTTCATCAGAATGTTGTCTATAAAGACTCAGCCCATTTAGCTATAAACCACTCCTCCGAAAATATGTAATTGGTCTTTTATACTGAAGATAAAAGATGTTTTTTGCTCATAGCTGCATTGAAGATCATCAGTGACTAATGCTACAGAGGTTCAATTAAGATGTAAATTTACAGTGTCAGTAGTAAACTTCAGAAACCAGTCCTTTATGGGACACATCAATATTTCATATTTTTAAAACAATACTTTAGAACATGAGTCACTGAGCTTATCCTGAAGCCTCATCCTGCTTAGTAAACCAAGATACTTAAACCCAACTGGCCACAGCCGCGAGCAACCTGCTCAAGTTGACCCTGCTTTTGAGCGGAGTGGCTAGATTCGTCAGTCTCCTGAGGTGCCTGCCAATGTCAACTGTCCTTTGATTCTGCAAATTCTTGAAACTCTCCCTTCTGGTGACATTCTTTCCTTGTAAGAAAGCTCTTATGACAAGCTACTATATAAATTTGAATTACAAGAAAGCCTCTACTTCACCTTTTTTCAGCAAATGACTTGAACTGAATTTCAAGTTTGTCTTGGAAGATGTGCTATTGTTACATATGTAGTGTTCTTGTTAATTAAAGCAAATAATCTTTCATGAAGGTTCTTGAACTGCAGTTATCTTAAAGGGAATATTACATGTGCAGTAGCATCTGGGTGTTCTTGCCAAGCTAGGCAGCAATTTCTCTTCCCTCATGAGAACAAGGAGACCAGTTCTGCACTGTTCTGTACCTGGCAGAACTCCATTGACTTCATTACGTGGATTTATCCTGACAGTCGTAGATTTTCAGGTGTTACAGGAATATGACATAAAAAGGCATCGAGATTGGAAAAAAAATTAAAGCATAAAATGCTACTAGCTCTGGCCTCCTAAAAAACAAAGTGATAATGCTGGGGATATATGTTGCAGATGTAGGAGGCTGAACTTGATAAATTAACCCCAAGCTTAGATTAGGATAGTAAGACATTCAAAATGGTTTTGGAGCTACAGTAATTTTGAAATGACTTGGAAGAATGGTATTTAATGGCATTTTGAGCAAGTTTAGTATTCCTCTTATCAATAGGGAAACTAATTTGTTGTAGTTTCATTCAATTTCTCAGTAGAGACAAAAATAAACCAGGGAAAAGTCAGGATAGAAAGTCTAAACTACTTTCTTGACGTTTCCAGAATAGCACTCTGGACTGGCCAGATCTGTATTGCCTCAGTGCCACATGGATACTAGTGAGCACTGCTTGACAGGTTGTCAGCGTCTTCACTAGGACAATGTTCTTTTGAAAATTCCAGCACTTGTCTGCTGGGCACTGATGCCAGCAGTCAGCCCTGGGGATGAGCTGAAGTGCTCGGTTTTGTGTGATGTCTGTCGCAATGTGATATATGCCTGTAGGTCTCCAAACTAATGATGCTCAGATGTCCTTCCTGCCACTTTGATCAAGAGAAAAGAGACAATGAGTAGAAATGAAAAGAGGGAAGAACAGACTGAGAGGAAAGAATAGCAGATGCAGAAAAGAAAGTAGGGAGAAAAGGTCAAATGGTCATCCAAAGAGTGAAACAGAAAGTTAGGAAGAGCCTGAGCAAAAGGGGCCTGCAAAGAAATTTTTCTTCAGGATATTTTTACAGGTTTATTATTAGTCTGATTTTTCCCGTGGAGAAGCAGCGTATCTTCTCACATGGTGTGTAAGTGTCCCCTCTCCCCTTAAGAATTGTTGAACTACTTGACCAGTGTCACAAGCCGATCCAAGACCAGTGCAAGGTTCTGCTCGTATTCTTGGAAACAGACTTAAGACTGAAAACAGAGTCAAGTGCCAATGAGCTTTATTTGCCTTGGAACTGGTGTGCGAGTGTGAAAGAGGGAGAAAGGAAGGAAAACAAAAAGCAGTTAGTTGTTATAGCTACCACCGTGGAGCTGAGGTGTTCTGGCAGTCTGATCCGTCTGCGGAGCGACGAAGGTGAAAGAGCTGAGGATGAGAAGGGTTGAGCTGGAGAAGAGCTGAGCAGAAGAGCCCAGAGTAGTCCTTTCTTTCACTTTTATTGTGTCATCTTATTCCATATGTTTCTTCTGAGAATTTTTTAGCATATTCCAAGAGCTGATTTTCTTAACTCCATGTCCCACTGGTGGTGGTACGCATGCCCAATATTGTCACTGGGGGGGTCTCAAGAAGGTGCCTCAGAGTCTGGGCGCATGTGTGGAGGCTAGGTTGAGTTTCCCAGAATCCACTTTATGTTCAATTTCTCAGAATTTGCTTCGTGTTCAGGTCTGTACAGTGACAGGAAACCTCTACTCTTGCAGTTGCTCTGTTGTTATGGCAGTGGTGTCTTTAGTGGTTTTATTTCAGCAATGTCAAGGCAAAAGACCAACACAGTCACTTAGAACCACTTTAAATCAAAATATGTAGAAGCGTGATCCCTGTAGGTTTCAAGAGCGTGAATGACAGTGCAGGAGAGGAAGAAAATCTTTTCTGCTTTGGGAGTGGAGGGGAAGCTGTAGCAACAACACATGCTGTTACCTGGAGAATCCACACTGGAAAGAAAGGTAATGAATACCTAAACTGAAGAAAAGCTTCAGGAAGAGCTTATACACTAGCCTATCAACTATGAATCCTAAGCAAATAGGAAACATGGTTTTGCTAGTTCAGAAACTTCTGGATTTCCCTAGGTGTTTTATTTCAGAGAAGAATTGACTAGAGTGGGAACGATTGTAAAAACTAGTTCACTAGCTAGAAGCTACTTACAATTAACTTTAGCTTTGTTAAACTTAGAATTGGGCTTCCAAATGGCTTTCCGGTGGGGTGAACACAAGAGTTGTGATCAATAGAAAGCTGGAGAACTGAGCCTTCTCTCTGAGAAAATTTGGCAAAATTTCAGGACTAGTTATGTAAGGAAACACTGCCGTTCCTCATCAGGAAGTAGGTCTGGTGTAAGATAATAATCAAAGAAGTCAGTCAAAACGGATGCATTAAAGGAGAACGACACCTACAGCAAAAGGGAGTCAGCCCAGGTGCCAGCCTGCGACCTGGGTGTCCCTTGGTCACTGAGAGCTGCCACCTGCAGTTGCTGGGGCCCTGTGTACTCCTCACAGTGCGCAGCTGCTCTGAGACAGCGCAGCCAGCACGGAATCCAGCATCTGCCAAACACAGAGAGCAAATAAGAAGAGCTTCATGGATGCTGGTGCTGTGCTTTGTTTATTCACTAGAGGCTGCTACAAGGATTCACGCTGTGTACTCGAGGCAGGTAACTTACCTGAGACTAACATCTCAAAAGTGAGATGCTTTGGCTATGAATGCCATCATTAAAAAAGATACAGGTGTCTTCCCAAAGGTGATTCAAAACTTCAAGTATCTGAAATAACTTCCAATGTTGCCCAAGTTAGTAAGAAAAAACCCAAACAATTCTTACTGATGGTTACTGACAAGTTTCACTAGCTCGGTAAGCCTTATCTGAAAGAAGATGCCTTAGGGTAGAAAACAGCTTCAGAAAATGGACCTTTTTAAGCAAACATAGAAAGGTAAATTTAAGTTCGTTCAAAGGAGAGAAAAAAGAACTAAAAAATAAGGCTCTTTAGCTAGCCTGGGGTACATGCGTGAATAAGTGCAACTTCGTTGGAGACTGAAAATTTACTGGCTTATTCACCTTACACCAAGGATTTTTTCAGCTTACAGTTGCAGTTTCTGCTGGAAAACCTGATGGTTTGAAGTGAAGCTTTCAAATATTCCTTGTGTGAACACCTAAGACGTTTTGTGAATGTAGCCCCTATTCTCTAGTTAAATGGAATTGCTTTGTGAAAATAGCATGTTCCTTCCCTAGCCAAGGAACCTGAAATTATTTTTAGCTTTTAAGTCCTACAGACGGTGAGCCTTACAGGAATGATCAATGAACATCAGCTCCTACTATTTTCTATAATTTTTTTTTCAATTTAACATAATTTTGATTGCCATATTTCTTCCAGTGTCAAAGCTCACATAATCGTGTATTCGTTATCTTATATTTGATGGAAAGTGGTGCAGAGAGACAACATCTGGGATAAATACCATTCCTGTTGTATTTTTGTCACAGACTCCAGTTGTCCTTGGCTTGTTTATATTGGCATAGCCACGCTGCCTTCAGTAGAACTGAATATATTCAGCAAAAGTGGAAGTCTAGTCCGTGAAGTCTTCTTTTTCTTTCTCTGTGTAGCTATGCAAATGATTTCTGTTATTATAGCACACTCATTTTTCTTCTGTGGAATTTAAAAGACTCAAGCATCCTATCTTAAGATTTTTAATATCAAGTGGACTTTTTAGAAAAATACATTCAACTTTCAAGCTTATTAGATAAAGATAAGGAATAAATACCATTATCTAAGAGCTTCCTTTATTCTTGTAACAAACACATTCTACTTTGCTAGGCTATTTGAACCACTTGACAAAGTGCATATAACCACTGTGGATGGCCACCGTAATTTTATGGACTGTTCTTGTTAAGACTCAATCATGTGATTGCAAACATGACTGGTGGGGAATTTACAAAATATAACACAGCAACTTAAAATAGAAAATAGAAAAACAGTGTGAAATTTTTTATATCCTGCTATGTAAGATTTTGTGTAGAAAGCTTGACTAAAAATAATTTGGAATTCACTGTAAAAACAATTTTTTCCCCACAGTACTCATCATTACAAAACCAAATATACTGCATTTACAGAAGCTTACAATATATTTTATTTTGCTTCTTGCATCATTAGCAAAATTGTCGGTTCATTTCTCCACATTGTGGGTGCTAAGGGTAATAATAAAAGGAGAGAGTTTTAGACATTATGTGGTGAGTGCAAGCCCAAAGGTTAGAAAAATTATGTTTTGACTGGTATCCCGAGTATTGTTGATATCTACTCCATTAAGAAAACATCAAAATTTTTTTTCAGAGGTATTTTAGCAAGGCAGCAACAACTTAAAAAGAGGTTAATTTAGATGATCATAAAACTCTGTGTTTCTTCCTCAGCAATCTTAAATTCTGACCCTGTGCATGATTTAAGTCAAATGGTGGTGTTGAAGAGGGATGATGTAGGGTAGAGACCATAAACTGTGTTTTATAACTATTGCAGCACAGGAAAGTAGATATAATCCCTGTGCACTACAGCAGATCCTTAGAACATCATAGTACCTTGACTCTATGCTTTAAAATAATGCCTATAAAAGGAGAACAATTACAACGCAGAACATTTCACAAGACATAAAAAACAGTTGAAAGACTATTTTTTTCACTTAATACGAGTATGTCTGGCATTTCAAGTGACTGGAAAAATTGTCTGAATGTAATTTATTATCTTTACACACTTTCTGTAAAACACAGCTGTAGTGCTTCATTTCGGAAACTGAGATTAATACCAACATTAAAGGCAGGCTCTCACTTTGATTAAACCATATTTTTCTTAATGCAAACTTTAGATATGTGATAGTTAAGGCTGAACTGATTTCAACTTTGTACACTTTATGTTGCTGTTCATTGTTGTATTTTGCTAGTTTTGGACTGGGGCTTTCAAACTGACCTGAAGGAGTTAAGTGTCTGACTGAAATTTAGGAGCAAATGGATATTTAGTTACTTTGGGCCCGTTAGAAATTTCAAGCTAGAAACCTCTCAGCTTTTATAATACATAAATATCGGTGATATATGTTGATTTTTAAGAGAGAATAAGGGTAGGTCAGTGCCCTCCTCCCACGCAGGAGCATAAAACAGCAGGGTCAAATCAGGCATGGAGCAGCTGTAACCTTCAGCTGGGAGCATGTGGGCAGAGGGTTCTGCCTGTGCTGAGCCACCCGAGTGATTGCGCTCCCTGGTGTAAGGAAGGTCAGGGCATATTCTGAGATACTCTGACTACACCTGATCATTCTTGCAACCTAATGGGATGCGAGCAGCCGAGAAGTTCCCCTTGCTGAAGAACAAAGTCGTGAATGTGTGTCTGCAGGAGCTGACGCTGCCAAGCCAGGGGAGAAGGTGCTTTGAGGACCAGGCCCTCAGGACAATGTGCTGACATGATTATTTACAGGCTTTTGTGGTAGTGTTTTCTCATGTCTATGATGTGCTGGTATTGGTCTTCTCTCCTGCTTATTAGTTTTCAAATGAGAATCAGATCAAAATTGCAATCATAAATGTCAAAGGCTGAGCTACCCGCTATAGAAACAAAGCGCCCAGAACAGCATTAATTCTGGAAGCCTGATTTCCTGGTCCTTGAAATGAATGTAAACGTATAAATGGTTGATAAGCTCTATTTAATTTTCAGAGCGTTTGGTAGACTGAACTCAGTGTGTTTAAGAATACCTTGTTAATTAGCTAGTACTAATAGGGAGTCTCAGTTTGCATGCTGGTAAATTAGCCCTCTCGGAAACCTGAAGTGTTTTCATGGTTTTGAAGTGATAACTTAGATGTTTTCATGTGGTTTTCTGGCTACATCAATCTGTTCTCCCCCAGGAATCCCACTTGTCCAGGTCCTCAGAATCCCAGCAGGTTCCCTACTTTGTTTCCAGGCTATTTTCTGAGATATGATTGAGGGTGTGGATTATGTGAGGATTTATTTTCTTATTCTGATAGTTTTTCGTGGTCTGTGTTGGAAGTGTGGAGTAATCAGATGAAAAGATGTTGCCTAACTTTGTAATTATTGGCTCATAAGTTTAAAAAAATGTTCTTGTGAATATTACAAATTTTTTTTTTTTCCCAGATGATGATGACATTTCAAAATTACACAATCCAGTGACATTAGTGAGACAAGGCCTCCGGTGTCTCCAGTTTTTAGGCATTGTGATGCCGTTGTGTCAGGGTGCATCCCTCACACCCTGGCCACGCACAGCAGCGTGGCTGACAGGACTGGAGGAGCGCACAGCAGACCCAGACGTTGTCTTTCTAAATAAGATGTATTCAAAAAGATGTGAACACACATCTTTTTAAATTAGGTGCATCCCCCCACACCTTCACAACATCCTCAGCTCCTTCACGAAGGCACAGGGGCTGGCTGCTGTCAATCTTATCCCTCCCACTTTAGGTTCCTGCAGCTGACAACCCCTGCTATCACTTGGAGCGTCCAGCCAAGGTATCCCAACCCAGCTGGGGAGATAGAGAAAGCCACTCTACGCTTTCCTCTGTGCTACAGCCAGGGCGGCTTTGCTTTCCGCTCTCCCGGTCAGTGATACTTTGGGAGGCAGTTGTGCTCCAGCTCCATACTGGGAAAGGGGCTCCCCTGACTTCACTCGCTGGGATGGGCTGCTCCTCACTTTCCCAGCCTTCAGCTGGAGAAGAGAGGTCCTGAAAAAACAGCGTAGGCTGGTAGCCCCACGGGCCTGCTTTCCTCAGGACCAAAGGCGTCGAGCCGCCCCTCTCCGTGCCAGGCGGCCGCCCTTTCCCTCGCGTTCCTGAGGGAAGCGGCACGAGGCGCTGGCGCTTGGGGCTCCCGCTCTGTCGCCGCTCTGTAACCGGCCACTCCATTGGCCCCGCCCCGCGCGCGGCCGCCTTGGGCGGGAAAGTGCGGCCCCAGCGCGAGGGCGGGCAGTGGCCGCGGCCGCCGTGAGGTAAAAACACGCAGGACAAGGGGTTCAGCAGCAGGTTTTCCGCTGTGAGGTGTGGCTCTGCAGGTTTGTTTCCGTGGGGGAAGGTAGTGGGGCTGGGCTGGGCTCTGCGGCCGGGCCCTCTCTCACCTCGACCTGTGGTAGATTCTGGAAAGCAGGCAGAGGAATGGCAAGAGGGTTCTGTTGTGGGGTATTTTTTTTTTCCTTCCCCCAGTGTAATAAGAAAGCTCGGAAAGGCCAAATATGGCGGTGATTCAGAGAGAGGGAAGGACTGTGCACCTCCTCACCCCAGGGTGGGCGGTGTGAGGGAAGGGAGGGCACCTGCCTGCCCGAGGCCTCCCCGGTGCTATGTGGGGAGCCGGGGCTGCCAGGCCCACCAGCGGTACGGAAGGAAGGAGAGGGGTACCTGGGACTGGCCTCAGCACCTGCAAAACCTGCATGGGGCTAGTGCGAGTTGTCCAAAATACCTGGGCTTGTATCTCAGGTTTGTATTCAAAAAGGGTGTTTGCTTCGCTTGAAAGCAGGTTGTCTGGAAAACTGTTATTAGGTGTCAAGAATTTGAGCTCATTCCTTTAACTTCTCAATTTCTGTAAAGGGGTTTCTCCCCCCGCTTCCCCCTGCCATGGAGCTTTAAAGGTTGGGATTCTGTGAGCAAATGCAAATCCATTAAAATACCCTGAGTTTAAGCGATATTCAAATGGATTCTCTGGGCTTTCTGTTAAGGCTGAATTTGAAGAAGGGAGATATAAGAAAACCAAGTGTGTGTACTCAGGCTAGTGGCATTATTTGGAGTGGGAGAATAAGGCTGATTTCTGAATTGAGTTTGTTGATTGAAATACAGCTGCAGGGATTTGTATCCACTGAGGACTTGGCCTGATATAGTGAAAGGTAAAACACAGGCTTAACCTCTTGAAATCCTTCAGAAATATTGTCTCTTTCCTATTCAGTTTGCTTCCAACCAGCTTTTTTTTTTTTTCCATGAAAATCAACTCATTTGTGAAAAGCTCTCTTCTGACACACTACTTTCTATGCCATAAGTGTTAAATAATATCCTGACAACTTTATGTTGTATAGTATCTCAGAGACCAAATGAACAGCAGCCAAGAAGAAAAAATATGAATGAGCGTATTACTTGCAGCTAATGAAACTTCTTTGGAGTGCCTGATCAATGGTATATCAGCAGAAGTTGTTGAGAGCAGAAGTGGAATTCAGATTTCGTGCTTCACTGGAATGGGAAGGGAAAACACTGTTTAAATTCCATTTTGCTTTACTGTCTTGTCATTTGCTTAACAGCGTGGAAGATATTTGGTTGGGATGAATGACATTTGTCGGTTGAATTTTTCATCTAGACACTTTAAATTAAGTTGGTGTTCAGGGTTTTGAGTCATAATTTGCACGTCTTATGAAATACTGTCACTCATACAACCTATAATGAAAAAATCTCATAGTCTTATAATTGTTCTCTGCTTAATCTGACCATTAACCTTTTATGCTTTTTACAAAACAATGATGAAATGACAGTGTTTCTTCTTGATTATAGATGAGAATAAATAATTGAATGCTGTGTAGCAGTCATGTAACATACTGAGATTTGGATTTTGTTGGCATCCCCACACTGCTAGCTCTCCAGATCCCATCCTAGATTCTTCCGCTAAAACCCTGGGGTGCATATAAAATACAAGTCCAGGGCTGGTCTGGAGAGCTGGCAACTAAGTGTGCTGTTTAGGCACTCTGTAAGGTACAATTAAAGAATCATAAGACCCACTTCATCAAATTGCTTTGGCATTTGGTTAAATTGTGCTCTGACTGGAATGGTTCAAAACCAGGTTAAAGCCAATAGTGCTTTTAAGTGCTAATTCAGTGAAACTTCAGCATGTCCTTAAACTTGGGTAGACCTCATTGTGAACAGAGCAGTTTTTCTGAGTTCTGTGTGAATTAAGATGCAACAGGGAAAGAATCCTGTTGTGAATGATGACCCAAAATTCAGAGTCTGGGTAAGTGATACAAGCCAAGTGTTTATCTTGTGAAATCTTCTTTTTTTTTTTTTTTTGAGGAGTAAGTACTGAGTAAAAATGACAGCAGGAAATCTAAATTCTTATATCGTGGCTGTTGTTTTTGCAGTGTGTTGGTGGCCTTGGTGAAACCCTCTCCTTCACTCTATGATAACAGCATGACTGACTTTGCCGTCTTCCAAGTGTTTTTTATCTCTGTTGTACCCATGATTGTACTTAGTCCCCTTGCTCAGGAAATGCTCGTTATGTGAATGAACTCTGCTCCTGATTTGTTTTCTTTTCAGGTGAGGAGAGAGCTCTGTTCTCCCTGTACTTGGAGTGTGAGTCCTGTCCTGTCATCTGGAGATGTCATAAGCATAGCCACCAGCTCCTAAAGGTACTTGGCAATTATCTGTAGAAGTAATCTACTTAACAACGACTGCTAAGATACAAAGAAATCTGCCTGTGCATGTTGACAGGTAGTATGTAGACACCATTTCGTACCTCAGCAGTCAGCAAATAACAACTGATTTTCCTTTCGTATAAGGAGGGGGTCGCATCACAATGTGCTGTCTGTATAGATACAGGCTTTAGCTTATCACAGCCTGGGGGAAATTGTGAAGAACTAGGTCACTTTTGTATAAAACAGTAAGGGAAGTCTGGATTGGAAATGTAGTCCTGTACTGGGGCAGAGACTCATGAATTAACAAATTTGACAGATGCAACTCTTCTGTAATTGTCAGGAACAATTTATCTCCTTTATGAAGAATTACGATTTCCGTTCCTCAAATTCAAGCTACATATGAGGGTTTTTTTGCAAAGATGAGTGATTTTTATTTTTTTTTAACCCTGTAAAATATCTAGTGTGTATATAGAATCCTGGTGGAGGTGAAGAAAGAGCTCATGAGGTAAATTGCTTGTAGGAAATACAAGCAACAGTCTCATCTATGTATGCTGGAGTAAGAACGGTGTATACTCAGTCTCTGACGAGACTGTTGCTGGGAATTGGCTTTACCCTTCCAGGACTGAGTGGTGAATGCGAAGCCGTACTTTTGAGACTCTTTTTTTTCATGCCCTGTGGGGATGTGGTTGCTTGTACAGAGGCAGCTGAGGGAGCACTAACAAACACTTGGTCCCAGAAGCGATAGAGCTTCCACATTCAGAATCTATATCCGCATTGCGATCAACTCTACTGTGCTTTGGGTATTCTCCAAGTTGTCGTTATCTGCTCAGAACTCCCACTGCATCACAAGGGTATAACATGTTATGAGCAGGGATGTTGGGTTTCTGTCATCAAAAGCAAAAATGAAATGAGATTGTGTAGGTGGAGGTTGTCATGATCTATTTCTTGTACATGATGCAAAAACATCAACATGCTTGAAAAAACACCAAATGAAGTAATCTTTTTTTTTTTCTTGCCTCTGCAGTGGATTTCTAAAGGATGCATTTGTGTCCTTATATTTTACTTTAGGGCTTGACCCTGCAAATATTTTTACTTGTTGAATAACTGCCTATGTAGGTAATTTCAGTTGAAAAATTCCTCTTTGATCCCTGAGTATTCTTTTAGAAATCTCTCTCTTGCATACCTCACAGTTTAAGGCTTTGTGATGCGAAGAAGACCAGTCTGGTTTTGTAATCTTTATCTCAGAAATAATTAACTGTAGCTAATTCAGTTCTATATTTACCCCCAAAGTAAATGATTGTTTTCAGTATGAATGACAAAAAATCTTCAAACCTAACTTCTACCTCAGGAAATGGAGAACTTATGAAATAGTAGTTTTGAATTTTCTGGGTATATTTTCCTTCTTGCTTCTTCCATGCTGTTAGCAAAACCCTCATTTTTACTGGCCTTGACAGTATTTTTTATTGGTTTGTTTAAAAATCAATAAAAATCTGTATATGGGAAAAACAAGGTGATGTTATATTGGAGGCAGAAAGGAAATATATAGAAATATGAATTAGTTTGATTCTTCTCTACTTGAGAGTTTTAAGATAAAAGAAAACAATTTAAAGATCATTCATGCATGGATATTTAAAACCTGAAGTTTTTAGACAGAAATGAAGGAGACTGAAATGATGGCGTAGCTTGCAAGGGGTTCCTTAGCTTTTGTTAATTGGAAGCTTTGAAAGTGGGGAACTACAGGAAGTGTAAGAGGGAATAAATTTTTGTTTTGGTTTGGTTTGATTATTTTCTGGAATGTATTTGTGAATCTAGTCAGTTTTTTGAAACTTTTTATTGCTATTGTTTAAAAGTTTTGAGGGCCAGAGCTGTCACTGGACAGTCCCTGCACAATTTCAGTTACAGTACTTTCTAGGTATGCCTGTAGAATTGTCTGAATAAAGTGACAGTGGCATATGAGAAGTTCTTGACTGCTTGCAGCCCTAGCTTCTGTCCTCTTTCTTTCACACTGGGACTAATTGCAGATGAGGACCAGAAAATACCTACCAAGTTGCTGAGGCATTTCACACAGTCTGTCCTCAGATTATTTTCTCATTCACCTGCTGACTTTGTGTCTCTGCAAGCAGCTTATTCCATACTTGGCTGTCGAAATGCAGTTTTCTTTGTCCTGTGCCCACTTGCACCAGTACATAAGTCACTTAGAAACAGACCAGCTGAGGTTGGAAACTCTTCTAGGAGCTTGGAGGCAGTACCCAGGACCAGAGTCCTGGTGCTCCTTTTTACATCTTTGCAGCACAGAGTATCACCAGGACTGAACAGAGATGCCTGTAATTTCATGTTCAAATGAAAGCTAGTCACAGAAGTGTGACTCTAGTGATGAACAGTGTCTTGTTGTTTGTTCTTAATAAACGACACATATAAATCTACCTGGTGTCACTAGGGAACCATGCATCTCTCTGTCCTCATAGACTTCTTAGATTGTCTGCTCAGCTAATGTCTAGGCTGTCTGCAAGGTACCAGTCATCTGTAAGAACGTGGCAGAAAACCGTCACATGTAACAAGGTATGAGAAAACAACATACTTTATATGGATTTAGTAAATGTAAATCCTGAAAATCAATTTCTTAAAGAGGCTGGGGAAGCTGATAGAGCAGAATAGTTGTGAGAACCTTTTCATGCTGCTGGCTGCAGATAGCATTGATTTAAGAGGGGCTCAGGTCAGCAGCGTTTGTGCCGGTAGGAGTTAAAGTTGTCGCTGTTAGAAAATCACCTGCTCTGTCAGCCAGGCTTTGTACCCAAATTGTATGGAAATCTTTGTTTGGGAAACAAAAGCAAGCTCCTGAGCTGGGGTAGAAGGGAGAAGGAGGGTTGTCAAGGCTCTGTGTCTGCAGATTGTCTCAAAGAACAAAAGGGTACTATCACATACAACTCTCAACTGTTTGAATAGGCAGAGGAAATGGCATACTGGGTAATCCCTATTTCATTTACTATTCTGATGTTACTTACTGCCTCAGAGAGACATGCTTTGTTTACAACTTAATTCTTATAATGTTAATATTTATCCAGTGTTAGAAGACTTATCTGCTCTATTTCGTTCATTAAAACCCCACCTCAGGCAGGCTCTATATGTCGAAGGAATAGTTTCTATCATCTTCCTATTATTGGTAATTTCACTGCAAGGGATGTAGCTGCCAAACAGCTGCCTGAGCTGGCAGCCTGCAGGGAGTTTGGCAAGTGCCAGAGGGCTGGCGGGCTGCTTTCAGCAGAGGCGGCTGCTCCTGCCTCCTGCCCAGCCAGGCCTCCTGGGAGGGCACTCAGGAGACCTGCGTGTCTGTGGGTGTTGGTGTGCTTGTGCATCTTCTGCAGCTGTGCTGGCTGGACTAGTTCTGCAGGAGCAATCTGCCTGAACTGTGTTTTCTCTTGCTAGGCGGAAGGAAAAAAGGAAGAGCCCAGCCTGCCTCAAGAGACACAGAGATGAGAATAGGGGCTGTTGTTCGATGGTAGGGACAGGTGGCTGCCTGGAGGAAAGGGGAAATAGTCCAAGAGAACCTCTGGATGTGGAGGAAAAGGCAGGAGTCCCCTGCCTTAGGTGAGAGGGGAAGGAGCTGTGGAAGAAGTAGCAAACTTTGTCGCCACCTTCATGAAAATTCCCATTGGTCTCTTGTAGAGTCCCTTTCCCATCAAATTTATGGATTTGCTCTCTTGAAAACATGATGATGTGTTTCAGGTTTCTTGTTTTCTTCCTTTCGGGCATTTCCTTCTTCTTCACTCCCAGAAGTTTCTCTCCAGCCACCTCTCCAAGTCTGTATATTGCCTACATTTCTGAAAGGTCTTGCTCAGGCTCTACCTTTTCTTTTCCAAATAGTCCAGGAGTATGAGGACAGTACCAAGAGTACCCAGGAAAACTATTTGAAAGCTCGGTTTCTCCTCTAATTCCTTCGTATTGAAGAAAATGAAAAGTATGCTGAGATAATCTATCAAGGAATTTGTTTTTAATAGGTCTACAAAGAGTTAGCTAGCTATTATTTTTTTAACCTCATAAATTCTAACTGGAGTGTATATTCTAAGACATAAAAGTTTAAAAAAATCTGCAAAATGAGTTTGTCTCTGTAATTTCAAAACTGGTTTATCTCTTACTGATCTAGAGAGAGGATCATGACTTGGAGTGGCAAATAGCTCTGAGAGACAGGAGCTGTGCTGCTCCCAAGTCAGCTGTGCTCAGGGTAGAGTCCTGATCCTTGGACTCTACAGACAGTCCTTCTGTGACTGTGACAAGAAAGATTATCTTGACACTTCCTAACCTAATGAGAGCTTAGCTGTCAGGAAAGCATTTCTGACTAACCGAGCACTTTTCAATAGGAAACCAGTTTCTTCCAAAGCCAGAGTCTGACCCTAAATATCTTGGAAATATCTCTTACCCAGAATCTCAGAGGAAACATATGGTGATCCTAGGTCTGCTAGCCTGCAGGAGGTCAGGGGATGCTTTTTAAACAGCACCTACAGATCTGATGGTGGAGGATGTAGTCAGTGAAGCATGGAAATAGCTGCTGTGGGATTCCTTTCTGAGAGACCACAACCTACCAGAGATACTCTGTCTTCAGTATGTTCTTAAATGAGAGGGTTGGTAAACGTCTACTTGTTATTTCTGCAGTTGCTACTAAAGGGAAAGATTACAACTAATAGTCATTGGCCTTCCTGGTGGTCCAGGAAGAAGCAGCAGCATTGGGAAGACTGGGGGGGAGATTTTGTATTTCTGGAGTGTGATGTGACTTACCCTGCTGGTTTATCTGAAAAAAAGAACATATTGATATTCAGAAAGTAGTTTACTTTTTTACCTGAAGGAATTTTTATTGGAAACAAAAGCTGCCTGAATGTATTTATACGTGCATGTGTCTGTTTTTAGGTGGAGAAGTGCCTTGCCTCCCACATACCTGTGACTACAAAAATTCTTTTTTTCCCCTTGATATGAAGCACAAGTGCTTTAAGAAAAAGGGAGGATGGGAGGGAGAGGTCTGACAGACTGTATCTAAAGTCCAGAAAGGTCCTCCATTGTTAAGATCTGTTGAAACGCCTTGATGGTAACAAGTGGCAAAATATTTCTTATTCTCTTTAAATGTATTTGAGGGAACTATGCTCATGCCTTTCTACTACCGAGCGCCTGTTTAGATTAAAATTAGAATTGCTAAGATACCATGATGAATCTTATTCTAGCAAAAACATTTTTAACTGGACAAAAAGTGCATTGTAGTCACAGCACTATTTTTCAAACTCAGATGATAAAATCCTGGCCTTGCTCTGGAAGTTCAGAGAGTTCAGCCATGCTTCAAATCTTTTGTTCCACAGAATCTTCACCTGATTTTAGTAAATTCCATTATTGTGCTGATTCTGTATATGGTGTTATCTTCTGCACGTAGGAAAAATGACATTTTTTCAAAAGAAATGTGCTTAGCTTTTTGTGCACATAATAATCACCAAAGTATTAATTTTACTCATGACAGAGTAATGCCAGGATCAGAAAACAGGGTTTTAGTTCAGTCATGGAGAGCTACGGAAGACTTAAACAATCTCTGTCTTGGTATTTTGTTAACCTTGTTTCTATAGTTCTAACTGGGTCACCATAGACAATTGGTGGGGGGCTTATTAAACTTTCAAAGTTGCTGGCTAGTGATTTGGCTGATTAAATATGGATTAGATTCAGAATAAGCTGATAGAAAGATATTTTATTTTGTGACATGTTTAAGTTTATGAAGACATTATGTCATATTGTATCTTATCACATTATGTTAATTTAGCACTGTGTAGGCTTTTGATGTGATGTGCTTTAGCTTATTATAATGTTTTCCAAGTTTAGAAAAGTTTGTTACCAAGAGGCACAAGACTTGACTCATTCGACAGAGCTATTACAGCCTAACGGAGTGGCAAAATTTTAAAAGTACCCAGATAAAATACCTTGTATATATACACACGTAGGTGTGCCTTAGTTTTAAAACTAGTTGCAGGAATGGACTTCACAGAGACAAATAAGAAGGGTCAATGGCTATTCTTTCAAGATGGGACCTTAGAAAGGCTAGTCTATATTGCCAGACTTCTGCAGAGGTCAAGTAAGGTGTCTGAAGTGGAAAAGTCAGCTGTTTCTTTTTTCAAGGCTAAGGTAGTGTATTCTTTTCTCGTGTCCTCAGTGTACATATGTTTTGAGTCATTGGCAAACAGAATTATTTAATATGAAATTGACAGACATCCTGCAGGAAAGGCCTTTGGCACCAATCATTGTTTAGGTAGTTTTAGATAATACCCGAGTAAAGAAACAACAATAATAATTCAAGTGACAGAAAAAGAGAATTAATTCACAGCATGAAGCAAGAACAGTCCTTTCTTGTGATTGCAGTTTTAGTGTTTGAGTCTGAATCCACTATGCCCTGGGTCATTCTCTTTTTTCGTGCTGTCAGATATCTTGAGGTGAAATTCGTCTCTGTTCTTGTTATGGTATTGGCAGAAAGCAGAGATAGGAGAAAGGTGTTGTACTGAAAAGGAATTATTCTATCTTAAGCCCTCTTCTCCCCTTCTTCCTCCATAAAAACCCTCTCTCCTGTGTTTTCCATTGTCATGTTCTTTTCTACCTGTAATCCCTGTTGCAGCTCAACCAGGTTCTTGGCAGCTGTGTTCCCACACACAGCAGTCTCTTTGGAGATGCATGGATTAGATACGTACTGCAGAAAAGAAGAAAGTCTTCCTATAAAATAGCAGATTTTGGGAGGTAGTACTCCGAAACAAGTTTATTTTGTCATGTGCTGGTGGAGGTGGGCAACACCATAGCATGAATCCGGGTAAGATTAGGTCCTGCCCTGAGAAGCCGATGCTCTGAAACTGCAGTGCTGTAGCACAGAGGCTGCCTGCTACCTTCCGAGTGCATCCTTCAGGACACTGAAAAGGCCTTTAATTGCACTTAACTGAAAAGGAACCAGGTGACTCCATGGAAGAGGCTTAATTCTAAAGCAGTGTCAGCAGAGCTTGGTTTGGGCTGACATTCTGAAAGACTTACAGAGTAAAACCTGTAAAAATGGATATTGCTTGTGTTTTGACATTTGTGATCAACTAATATGAAAAAAGCCCATGTTTTCGTCGTCTTGCATGCAGGACATGGAATTATTGGGAGGGAAATGTTATGCAAATTGCAAAGAGCATTTGGAAGCTTACAGATGAACAGGACTGTAGCAAAAGGATAAAATGTTTTGCCCAGAAAATTGACCTGAGTGTGCAATCAGCAGAGGTTCCCTTTTTGTCAGATTTAAGCACTTCAGCCAACTGACAAGAGCATGTGTGTCTTCTCTGCCAACAGCAGAACTCTTCATCCAGTGATCTGTGCGTGGCTGCATGTTAAAATGAGTGTTGTGTGGGATGCGCAACCGGGTTGGGCAGCATTAGGGTTGAGCTGAGGGAAATAACCGAACTGAATCCAGCCAGACAGGGAAGACCCGAGGATGTGCAAGTATGTGTTCTTTGAGATCTGTATGCTTTCTGAAAGTAATGTCTGATATAGTCATGGTTTTAATGGAACGCTTCCCAAAAAGGCTGCAATAGTATCACAAGAAAATATAAGCCTTTTGCTAAAAAACTAATATAAAATAAATGTTAGAATTGTTTTTAAATCAGTGTTTTCCACTATTACCACAGACATGGATCATGTGAACACTGAGAACAGGATCAATTCTAGACCTCTTCCCTCCTTCTCCCTGCTCTGTTAGCTTCATACCCATCCTTTTGCTGATTCCCTCACCTCTCAGAGAAAATTACCGTAGAAACTATTTTGCTGGCTTTTTAATTCTGTTTGGCAGTCCTTTTCACTATTTTCATATCATTAATTTCTCCTTAACTTGATCTCTGTGAGACAGCTCTACTCGGAGAATACTCAAAGTGCATGATTAATCACAAATTATCTGTCGACATAGGTGAGATCAGAGTCAATAGTAACTAGGGAAAAAAGAAACTGAAAATCTACATGTAAACAGAAGTTATTTAGTGCTCAATTGCTGGTCAATGCCAAGAGCAGTCATTAAAAAGTGACATGAAAATGGTTGATTTAAAAAAAAAACCCTCCTAAATTAATTCATATCATTTATGGTGGGAAAATGGGAAGCCCTAACAACAATTTTCCGTGTGAATTAGTAATTGTTGTTCTTTCAGGATATGAAAACTTGAACCTTGAAAACTTTGTGCGTATGTTTTTGAGGTAGCAATAAGTAATAAAAATAAAATTTGAGGTAGATTTATAGTTCCTCATGAAACATGCCATTTGAAGCATATAACTCTAGAGGTGTAAGTTTGCCTTCCTATTTTATGACCTTGCATTCTGTCATGATCCTTACAGTATCTTATACTTGATGCTTCCATTGTGAGCCAGAAATCTGTGCTAAAAAGAAAGTGATGCTGAGACAGTGAGAAGTTTCTTTTCTTTTACAGGATGCTTTATATGGTTTCTTTCCCTGCTTTTGTCACAATACATTTATTCTTGTGGGTTTTGTGCCAAAATAACTAAGTTGTTGCACTTTCGCTACAACTAATTCCTGTCTTACCAAGTTTTGGTTTTTATTGCTTCGTGTATTCTGTCCTTTTAAGTAAATGTATTTTCAGCCTTTTTGCAAAGGGCAGGACTGGTCTTTTCTTCCAGCTCGGGACTGACCTCTAAGGAAGCTGTGCCCTGGATAGAGGTTCTTTCTACTCTCCACACTTTGAAGTCTTTCACGCCTGAGGAGCTCATTTCTAAGATGTTTTGAAGCCAGAAACCAGGCCACCAAATGCCTTAAAGATAAAGATTGAGCCTACTCTAATGTAAGCCAAAGTAGAGAGCAGGAATATGTCGCTCCTTCTGGAGTTTTCAAAGGGCTGAAGGATGCATGCCAGAAGTGTTGGATTCCTGAATAAAAGAAACCAAGAGGTTGTAGCTGTGGCGAGATTGTTATGCACCAAGAAGATGTTTCCTATTAGTGCAAGCAGCACTGTCAATATTGGTTTTCAGTGTTACTGTTTTGCGAGAGCTTGATTTCAGCAGTAAATCCAAGAGCTCCTTTTCTCAACAAATTTGTGTCATTGAAACAAATGCATTATTGATGTGATTTTTTTTTTTCCTGTTCTTTGGTACAGCATTCTTTTTTCACTTGGATTCAGATCTGTAAGCTTGCCCGTGCTGTTAAGTGTCTTATTAGTGTATGATCATATAGGGCATTTCTCACTGATGAGTTTACAGACATTCTGGGATTCATCCCTGACTCCTGTGAACCTTTTAGAGTGGGCAGCAGCCCTGCTTGATTAACAGTGTCCAAAGGTCTGGAAGGGTGAGAGCAGTGCTTGCTTGTCATCCGTTGACACTAGGAGACCATCTGCTAACGCTGTGTCTGCCCGGAGCCTGGCCTCAA
This sequence comes from Trogon surrucura, assembly GCA_020746105.1. Classification (NCBI taxonomy): domain Eukaryota; kingdom Metazoa; phylum Chordata; class Aves; order Trogoniformes; family Trogonidae; genus Trogon; species Trogon surrucura. The sequence continues at coordinate 34,271,340 of CM036621.1, forward strand.
TCCAGGCCGCAGTGAGTACAGCATGCTGGGCTCAACTGCAAGCGCTTCGTGAGCTTTTATCTAGTTTTCCTCTGACCTTTAATCAAAATGATATTGAGTAGTATTTTGTCTGTAATCCGTGTATTCTTGTTGCTTTTTATAATGGAAAACAACCCCACTTTTTGGAAACGTGTGTTTTAAAGGATGAAAGGAAGATTTCTTCTCCAAGTCAGACATGGGCAGTTGTGAGCAGCTAGAAGCAGAACGGATAAAGGTAACATCTTTCTTAGGTGCGCTCTCTGAGTGCCCAGGGCTGTGGGCTTGGCACCTTCCTGAGACTAAGGTGCCATCTTTGAATTTTCCACTGTGCGTTTTTACATTTGCTTTTTGAACCACTGTACCTCTACAAACACTTCCATGGTAGAACTAGATATTCTGGGAATAACTCTGTTCCTGCTAATTTTACATGACTCTTTGCTCTTGTTTTAGAGCAGAGAGTGAAAAATCATTTCCTTTCACTTTCTGGTCATTACTCAACTTTTCAGTCTGTGAATTCAAGATTTGTTTACAGTTGTCTCTAAAGTTGTGTATTGATGGAGAATAATTAGTGTCTCCCATAACGCGCACCATTTACATTTCATATTTTAAGAGAAAGGCAATGTTACTTCTTATTTTTGGTGTCTGCCTAGGCCCGTGATAGGTTAAAAACTCCACTGGCAGAATGAAACATCTTAGCAGGTGTTTTTGATGTCACATCTTAAAAATGTCTTTGGCTTTGTTATATTCCATATCTCTTTAGAAAAACTACTTGTCTTAGCCATGGCAGTTGATGTTTTTCCTGCATTCCAAAAGTCCATAGTCGCATGGAACTGGTTCAGCTTGACCCAGCTGCCTGATAGTGGACGCTGCTGTAGCAGGTCTTCCATGTAGAACTGGGAAGATACCTGCATTTGTGTGTCCAGAATTACAGAAATGTAGAAGAGATGAATGTTCTCTTTCAGAAGTGAGAGGGGAAATGCTGGAATTTTCTGAAAAAAAGGTTTCTAAAAAATTGCGGTATTTAAACTTTGTATTCTTTCACCAACTTCTTCATAATGTCCCATCTACTCACTTCTTTTTCAAGAGTACAAATATGTAAGCACTGAATTTTCCTGAAGATCTACCAGCAAAAGCAAGCTCTAAACCCAAGCTCTGTTTTGTTTTTCATACAGACTGGAGATTGCTACAGTTTTCCCAGTGAACTCATCTCTTTACATACAGGACTCCAACTTGTCATGCCCTGGTACCAAACAGTCATCCCTTGTGCTGTAGCTATCCTGTGAGTTTAGATCAAGAGGTTAGCTTTTGCAACTGGAAGCGGACATACAAAAGACTCCGCACAAGAAATTTAGAGCCCCAGAAACCTGCAGTGCCCTTGCTGTTCCGAAATGTGGGGGTAGATGAGAATTACAGTGTGAGAGAAAATGATGATTTACAGATCTTGGAAGGCAGGGCTGGCCACTTGGGAAGAATATAAGGCTGTTGTCCGAGGGTGTAGGGAGGCAACTAGGAAAGCAAAGGCCACCCTAGAATTGAACCTGGCGAGAGGGGTCAAGGACAACAGGAAGAGCTTTTTCAAATACGTGGCAGATAAAACTAACACCAGAGGCAATGTAGGCCCACTGATGAATGAGGTGGGTGCCTTGGTGACACATGATACAGAGAAGGCAGAGTTACTGAATGCCTTCTTTGCCTCTGTCTACTCTGCCGGAGGCTGTCCTGAGGAGCCCCATTCCCCTGAGGCCCCAGAGGAAGTCAGGGCAGTGGAGGAGTATGCTTTAGTCGATGAGGACTGGATTAGGGACCAATTAAGCAATCTGGACATCCATAAATCCATGGGTCCAGACGGGATGCATCCACGGGTGCTGAGGGAGCTGGCTGATGTCATTGCTAGACCACTCTCCATCATCTTTGCCAAGTCTTGGGAGACGGGAGAGGTGCCTGAGGACTGGAGGGAAGCAAATGTCACTCCAGTCTTCAAAAAGGGCAAGAAGGAGGACCCGGGTAACTATAGACCGGTCAGCCTCACCACCATCCCTGGGAAAGTGATGGAACGACTTATCCTTGGTGCCATCTCAAGGCATATCAGGGATAAGAGGGTCATTAGAGACAGTCAACATGGCTTCACCAAGGGGAAGTCGTGCTTGACTAACCTCATAGCCTTTTACGAGGATATAACAAGGTGGATAGATGATGGCCGAGCGGTGGATGTGGTCTACCTTGACTTCAGTAAAGCATTTGACACAGTCTCCCACAGCATCCTTGCTGCTAAACTGAGGAAGTGTGGTCTAGACTCTCGGGTAGTGAGGTGGACTGTGAACTGGCTGAGGGGAAGAAGCCAAAGAGTTGTGGTCAATGGGGCAGAGTCTGGTTGGAGACCTCTATCCAGTGGAGTGCCTCAAGGGTCGGTACTGGGACCAGTATTATTCAATATATTCATCAATGACTTGGATGAGGGACTAGAGAGTACTATCAGCAAATTTGCTGATGACACCAAGCTGGGAGGAGTGGCTGACACACCAGAAGGCTGTGCTGCCATTCAGCGAGACCTGGACAGGCTGGAGGGTTGGGCGGGGAAAAATTTAATGAAATACAACAAGGGTAAATGTAGGGTCTTGCATCTGGGTAGGAACAACCCCAGGTTCCAGTATAAGTTGGGGAATGACTTATTAGAGAGCAGTGTAGGGGAAAGGGACCTGGGAGTCTTGGTGGACAGCAGGATGACCATGAGCCAGCACTGTGCCCTTGTGGCCAGGAAGGCCAATGGCATCCTGGGGTGTATTAGAAGGGGGGTGGTTAGTAGGTCGAGAGAGGTTCTCCTTCCCCTCTACTCTGCCCTGGTGAGACCCCATCTGGAATACTGTGTCCAGTTCTGGGCCCCTCAGTTCAAGAAAGACAGGGAACTGCTGGAGAGAGTCCAGCACAGGGCAACTAGGATGATGAAGGGAGTGGAGCATCTCCCTTATGAGAAAAGACTGAGGGAGCTGGGGCTCTTTAGTTTGGAGAAGAGGAGGCTGAGGGGTGACCTCATTAATGTTTACAAATATATCAAGGGGGAGTGTCACGAGGATGGAGCCAGGCTCTTCTCGGTGACAACCACTGATAGGACAAGGGGTAATGGGCTGAAACTGGAACATAAGAGGTTCCGCTTAAACTCGAGAAGAAACTTCTTCTCAGTGAGGGTGATGGAGCCCTGGAACAGGCTGCCCAGAGAGGTTGTGGAGTCTCCTTCTCTGGAGACATTCAAGACCTGCCTGGACACGTTCCTGTGTGGCATAGTCTAGGCATTCCTGCTCTGGCAGGGGGATTGGACTTGATGATCTTTCGAGGTCCCTTCCAATCCCTAACATTCTATGATTCTATGATTCTATGATGAAACAGGAACCTTGTCTCTGCTTTGCTTAAGTAGTAAATGCCAGGTACCTGGTTGTGAAGAGGTGGAATTAAGGCTTCTGTGAGCAGTAGTGGAGTACTTAAAGTCTGCTTATTTTCATTTTTTAAGTGACTGTTGTAATGCCTTTCAAATGTCTTTTATCTTACTACAAAAATGGTTTACTACGCTGGTTGGATACACTGCTTCTAAAGTGGCAGAACTGTACTTCAGAAGCTGTTTCTGGAAGTGTTTTCTTAAAAATCTGTGCTTGTGACACCAGTAAGATGTTGGAGCTGTCTTTCGAAACCATGGCAAAGGAGGTACATGTCAACTGGCAGCAAAATCAGCTTGTACACAAATGTGAAGTGATAGCAGGGTAAAGTTACCTTAATCATGACAAATAATTTGTAATTTATAGATACATGAAATGCCACCACAGCTAAATTTCTTCCTCTGATTGCAGGTAAGACAGATGTGCCTTTATACTATTCAAATTTATTCATAAAGAGTAGGCGGGTGAAATTAGTGGGAGGGTGTAGATTTTTGCTATGTTTTTGTAATGATCAGCTTCCCTTTAACATAATCTTTTTCTTTTTTAAATTCATATGTAAAGATTGAAACAGAGCATTTAGAACGTAATATTTATTTAGGAAACTAATTATTGTGGTATTATAGAGAAGCTGTTTATTTAGCTGAAGATAGTGACAACTTCTGCTGTAACAGAACGATTGCTTTACATACTGTGTTAAAGCCCTGTAGTATTTGATGCCAGAGATCTTGTAGTGTAAGATCAGTTTTCCAGAATTTTAGAAAGGAACAACGTAGTTTGCTTGCTTACTTCTGAGATGTAGTTACTGAATACCTTTGCAGTTTAAACAACTAAATTTGGCAAGTCCTGGTATTTTGCACTCTGCTTCCTCTGTTTTGTTCTCAATGGAAACAGCAAGGGAAGAATTGAAGCAAAGCAATTGAGGATGACCAATTTTAGCCTTTTTGTAATGTGCAAGTTGTGAAAATGCCGTTTTGCTTGATACGGTATGATTTTTACTTTCTCTTCCTCTATACACTGGGAAAAAATGTAAAGAAAAAAAAGGAAGAATATTGGGGTGAGAATATTTCCTTTCTTTTCTGAAGCTTCAGAAGGAGGAAGACAATCAATACGTGAGAAATATTTTGCAAGTTGTATTTTCACTTCAAACTCTCCAGTGCAAATTTAGCTGGCAATGGAAGTGACTTTTTTTTTTTGCAGGCATTTGTGTTAGAGTTGAATTTGTTACAGTTTCTGAAAATCGTAAATGAATACACTGTGATGAAACCCCTTATTTAAGAGACTCTGAGTTTGCCAAGACAGTTTTATTTCAGATTTAAAATTATTCGTGGATCTCTCTAAAACTGATTTAGATGGAATAAAAACTTGGTTTAACAAAGCATATCAGATTATTGAAACCTATTGGAAATCTGAGTGTTCCAGAAACCCTCTGAATTAGTTAAATCACTACGTTAAAGATTATGAATTTAAATTCACTTTCGATGTTCTATTTTGTCTTATTAACTCTGCTTAGCAGTACCCTTTGAAAAATTCATTTTTCTGTAAATACAGCAAAAACGTGTAAGATGCAATGTGAGATCATTTATCTCTGTCACCATCTTTGCAAAGAAGGAAACCTGAGCCAAGCTGGCCGATGGAGGAGTGCTTTCTGTTGAACTGTGCAGTCTCCTGTGAGGAGAAGGTCGTGTTTCCCAGATGGGAATAGCGATCGCGTATGCTCTGAGTGTGCGGGTCACCTGTGCAGCCTCCTGCCCTCCCACGATAATTACCGCCTGGCTGGGATTTGCCTTGGCAAGCCTGGTACCGGCTGGGCTCTTGTGAACTTCCCGGGGATGGTATGAACAGTGTCCGTGCGGTCCGAAGCGCTTCCTCTTGCCCTGACAACTCTGGGAGGGCTTTTGCCTTTCATCGCAAGTGTGTGTGAGCAGCTCTGTGCCCTCCGTGTGCCGGGGAGCTGGGCAGGGAGGTGGGGCAGAGCTCTGCGGGAGTTGGCCTGGCCCTGGCACGTCTGATGAGCTGTGGCTCAGGGCTGTCACTGCCAAACCCGGGCTGATGATCCATCTGCCCTGCTGATCTCAGGATATGTGCCATCTGCTGTTTTCTTTCCCAGAGCATTTTCGCTCCCATCATATTGGGTAATGGCTTAATGGTTGTACTGGGGAGTATTGGCTGTTATAGATACAAAAATATAGGTTATGTTTTTGTAAAGCCGATTGTTTTTACTGGCAATAGCATGCCTTTGTACAAAGGAGATGAAACACTAGGGAAATAGATGATGCTTTATTTCTTTTTTTTTGCTTGCTCTTTTTGCCTTACCTTTACTAGCTGAGAAGCCAGAAATGCACTAAAATTATGGGCACATGAGAGTATCTGCTGCGCTTATTCGAGAATTAAGATTTCAGCTGGAACAAAATTTAAGGGAAAAGGAGAGTTTGTTTTTCAGTGTGAGGTCAAGTGATCCCTGTCTGGTGCAGACAGTGATCCTTTCAGTCTGTGCTTCATGTACTCCAGGTATTGCAGATGAAACTCTAGAGATGATGGAAAACCTTATCTGAACTCATGTTGAGTCATCCACCTTTCAGCTCTTATTCTATGTGACCTGTTTTTTTACTTCACTTTTTTTCTTGCTGCCTCCCTGCACTGCTCCCCGCCCTCTTTTTGGAACATTTCATACTTTTAAAAGTTTAGTTACTCAAAGCTTTTGGAAAAAAAAAAGCCAAATAGAGTTTGAAAAGCCAGCAAGGGCTAGATCATGTTTAATTCATTTTAAACAACAGACAAAAGGAGAAAAACTCCCCTTTTTCTACATTGGAGTTGCTCTGTGTCCCTGTGGTTTCTACCTTGTTATACAAGCTACAATAATTTTTTGGATATTTTTAATGACAAAGGAAAAATAATTCTTTGTGACAGGGATGCAGTAGACATATTAAAAAGCAAGCATAAAACTTTTTGTCAGGGCAAGCTGCTTTTAATACTCTGAAGTTTTGTTTGTTGCACTCCAGAGAGACTTACAAATTACTACCTTTTTTTTAATATGAACAGGTGTTCTTGGAAGGATCACCATTACATTTCAGGCAAAGGAAATGGGTATTTACACGGTGTGTGCGATGTTACCAGCAACTGTGTTGTGTTTTGCCAGAGTTTTGATGTGCCCAGCCACACAGCTCTTGCCATTAATGTTTCACAGGAAAAGCAGCAGGACCCAGCACATCAGTCAGTGCTCCAGCATGGCAGAATGACTTTGGAAACTGCACTATGATTGCTAGCAAATTTTTTTCCAAATATCTGGTTAATAACTGTTAATAAATAGGTGCTGAGAAGGCACCTGACAGTTGTATCAAACAAGCACTTGGCAGTTGTAGGATAATGAAGTATTATTTGACTATATATGTTTATGGAAGGAGCAATTGTGCAGTCCTAGTCAAACACTTTTGCAAAACAACAGGAGGTGGAATCCTCTTTCTGCAGAAATGGCTCCTTTATGCAATTGTGTTCTGTCTTGATGTGTGTCTGTGTCTGTGTCTGTGTGTGTCTGTGTGTGTCTGTGTGTGTCTGTGTGTGTCTGTGTGTGTCTGTGTGTGTCTGTGTGTGTCTGTGTGTGTGTGTGTTAAAGTGCTGCTAATTTAGCTCAAGTTTTTGATGCCCTAGAGATTGCATTTTGGTTTATAGTACCAGTATTGTTCCCCTGCTTAATGCTGTGACTTTGAATGCAGCTCGCTGTCCCTGATCACCTGAATCTGTCAGTAGTGATGAGAAGTGGTGTGTATGGGCAAGGCCACTGAAGTGGGGAGAGCTGCTTTTCCAAGGTGAGCTGGTAAATTAGCTGCTATTATTCAAGGCAACAAAACTTGAGTCAGGCTGTTTTATCAGATTAGTATAGTAATGTCTTTTAATATATAACAGTCTTTCCATGAGCATGGATTTTTCCCAAGATGGTCGCTAAAATACACATTCAATGCAGTAATGTCAGTTTGCTTGGTTTGCTGCTATCACTGCTTTTAATGATGTGGGGAAGAAGGATTGTTATGCAGTTTACCATACTTAATTTCATTTTTTGGTAGGCTGAGCCGTTTTGTGACTTGAATTCTCTACTCTTCTCTGTTACTGCTGCTGTGCCCTTCAGAAGTCTAATACCTTCCAGATGTTTTGGGCTTTTTGCTTGTGGTGATTGTTTTGGTTTTTCTTATATGTCCGATGCATCATTTTCAATGAGATTGAATCCGTGGGACTGCACTCACATTCAACTTTTTGACAGCATGTGAAACTGCAGTATGACTGCTGATTTGGGCAACTCTTAAGAGTTGTAACCCATTGATTTTGTGTCCTGAAGTGAGACTAGATTTGAGCCTGAATCTTCTCAAGTTTGAATTATTCATGTTTCTATGCTTGTTTAGGTGGTAGCCCACTGGCTTCATACGTCATGGGCAATAGTAAAATGTAAACAGGATCTGTCTAGGTAGAGAGAGTGTGCGCATAGACTCGGCACCACTGAAACCATCCCAAAACCTGTCTGCATTGTAAATGAAATCAGTCTTGTGTAGAAATACATAATGTCAGCAAAACATTTGAAGGGCTTTTGAAGTGGATGTGGTCTGCAGTGTTCCGTGAATTGATGGCGGAATTGAATTTGTCAGATTTCAGTAAAACATGCTGAGGTGCAGTGGATGCATCCAACAAAAGCATTCATTTTAAAGATACAGCTGTGAGTCACAAATTCCAACAGTGACAGGGGATAGTATCTGGCACAAACCAGACGTCATCAATTCTTAGCCTAAGAAGAGAGAGAAATACAGAAAGCAAGCTAAATGTGCTGTATGGTTAAATTTCTGTACAATTCATGATGCATTCCCCTTTGTGACTACTATGGGGAAGTACAGTATCTCAAATTATCTTGCATAAAAGCAGATGTATTATTCTGTATTTACTGCATTCATCAAACAGTTATTCAAACTACTAACAATTGTTGCCAAAGATACAGGTATTCTTGTATTTTGGCTTGAGCTTAATAATTCTGGGTTTTGTCCAGTCTGTCAAATGGGAGCCGACACTTATACAAGGAATTAAGTTTCTACAAGCCTAAGAACTCTGTACAATTTCTAAAATTTAGTGAAATTTCAGACTGTAAGGAAACAAGGGTTGTCTTTATGCACCTAATGGCACTACAGCTGAAGGTGGCAAATGTCATCAGTTCCTCTCCTAAAATTGGTGGCATCGGCTCAGCCTGTTTCCATGTGCAAATAACTGAACATGAGCTGGGAGACCACCCCCACAAAGTGTACCTTGGAGCTTGTGAAACGCATCTGTCGGTTCTTGCTGAGTAAGTGCTTCTGTGTGCTTTCATACCGGCTGCAAGTGCACAGATACATATGTTTAATCTGCCATCTTACTGATCCTAAGATTCCCCACAAAAAGTAGGCTGCTGTGCAAGATCATCTCAAAGAAAACCTGAGCAAGAGAACTGTATGTTTTAAATGTCAATACTTTTCAGTGCTTTACTATTATCCTATGGCACAACTAATTATTCTCAGAAAATATCGTTTATTTAAACAATGATGCTGTAGTTGCCTGTGTTCAGAATATTCTGAAGGGGATCAGATGATTCCTTATAATATGAATCAGTAAGTAGAAAGAAATCATCCTCAGGAACATAATTATTGGTACTGCAGCTAGCATGTACCAGAAGTTATTGTAAGGTCTATTGATACATAAAGATATAGATGTCTTCAGAAGACATCATTAAAATTGGCCATTTCAGCATATAAAGCTGATATTTATGATCTAGGTGTAGTGACATGGAACTGAAAGCAGTGAAATCACTGAGCAACTTGCATCTCACCCATGAATTTATGAATCACAGCTCCCTAGCTCACCAAAGGCATGGAAAAGCCCCAAATGTTGTCTGTTTTTCTGTTCAACCAAAAAAACAACTAACTGATGAAGAGTTGCAGTATTCCAGACCATCTCCAGAGGTCTTGATGTGCTAAGTGAAAGGAAAGGGACAAGGAATAGAGAGAATTTGTTCTTGCTTCAGTCAGTTCTGCCCTGTACATGAGTGATGTCAGGTTTGGAGGGAGGCCTTTGAAAGGGAAACCCCTGCTCAGGCCTTCTGCATGAGCAGAAAGGGCAGGTATTTCCTGCTTTCCCACTCCAATCGTCACCTTAAGTGCTAATAATTCTGCTTTTCAGAGCAGTAACTAAAACAGTTTATTGCCTCCCTATTTTAGTAAGGTTAGTAAATCATATCCAGCATGATCTTTAGTGGAAAGTTCCACAATTTTTGCTGGTGCTTACAAGCCCGATGAGCTCTGGGATATCTGTGCTCTAATTACAGCACAAGGGAGCTTTCCTTAGCAGTATAAAAAGTGGTCCAGACAATAACAGCTGTGTTTTGGTTTTATAACACCTCAGCATGTATCACTTCACAGTGACAAATATAAATCCCAGTTCTGATTTTGGATTCCTAGCCAAAAGCTGTAGTAAGTTTTGTTTTTTTCGTGCAGTTTGGTATATCTCTGTTGAGATCCATATTCCAGTAAGATGCCAGGTGCCTTGTGTGCGAGGCAAGTTCTAGAGGCACTTCAGCACAGCACTGAAAGCTGTAACAGCTGAGGGGTCCTTATTTGCAGTTCAACTTCCATTTTCAATGGCATCGTGGTCTTCAGTGCTTTAGTTGTTTCTTTATCCTTGGCTCCCATGGAGAAGGCAACACTTCATTGTTTGCTTTTGATGCTAAAACTTGGGAAAGGATGTTGTTTCTTAGAGAATTTATGTTGAGCTTCTCAAGTTGTTCACTATACAGTACAGTTTTTTTGTCTAGCTTGCTCGTCAACTTTCATCTTCAAGAGTGTACATAAATACAGTACTTAGTGAGGGTTTTGAACTGTGTTGATGATTATAATCTCTTGGTTGGGTCCTGAAACTGCTCACATGTGCCCATAGTAGGGTATGCATTTTCCCAGTTAAGGCAAAAAGCAGTTTTAAAGGATATCGTGAATTGTTCTTGCTCAGTATTAAACCTTTATGTTTTTTAGTAGGGAGACAAGGCTCTAGCTACACCAAGCTTGATGTAGAAATTGCTGCATAGTTTTATGACCTGTATTGTTCAGCAAGCCAGACAAGGTGATACTAATGCTCTCTTCTCATCATAAATTCTGTAAGATGCTTAGATACCATGGGGCTACGGTGTTGGCATAAATATGCTGATTGATATAGACGTAATTAAGTTTTAGACATTTCTTGTAATTATTCCAGTGATACATGTCTAAATCTGTCCATAACGTATTAGAGAAAATGTCCCACTGTATTACTGCTGCTTGTAAAATTTGATGGCTGCAGGGCCTGAGGTTGTAGTTCTGCTGTTGCCTTTTTGTTCTACAGATGTACTTGTGGTTCCGCTAAAATTATGACCTGAACCGCACACTAAAGCGTGGAGTTAGCTCCTGGTAATCACGGCGCAGGAGTGCTCGAGGAGGCCTCTCAGGCTGAGAGGAGGGGCTGATAGAGCCATAGAGCTTGGGTGTGAAGTGCCCCAGGTAGGTACACTGGAAGAGTGAAGATGCTGACATTCAGATTTGAGGCTGAGCAGTATTTCCTGAAGGCCTGTTCCTGGATTTTGGGATGGTACGCAGCTTCTCCTGGACATGCTGAGAGGTTTGTGCTGCTCTTCTGCAGGAGGTTTTAACTTCCAGCACATCCCGGTAGTTTTCAAAGAAGGGGATGGTGACCTTATGATAAGCGAGTGTTAGCCTATTTTTTCTTTTTCAGTTGAAAGTAACTATGATGTTTATCTTTTATTAAATTTGTTTTGTTGCCAAAAACTACCTCTGGACATATCTCTGGAGATGCAAGAAGTAAAATGGTCAGCTTACACATTTTTATTTTGCTGTAGCTCTTGTCAAAAGCAGAGATATAATCAGGGCAAGATCACTTCAGTTTGCTCTTCAATTACTTTGATATTCTTTGTTAGTACCAACAGCTTTTAAAAAGAAGTATTGTTTCAGCTAGGGAGTTGGAAAACTCAGTAGGCCTCTGTATGTAGCCTATGGATTCCTACCAAGTAGTGCTGTGGTATCTGAGAAAGGAATTGAGGAAATAAGTTAATGGTGGTTTACTTTGTCTATGTGTGGATACAACTGAACCGTGTACAATTTAAACTACTGCTAGACTAAATGGATGAAGTTCACACAATGAGTGTAAACAGTGTCCTTTTATGTTTTTGCAGGAAATATAGCTATGAAAAGAATCGGCCATCTGCCAGCCTTTGACCCATGGTGGGCTTTTTATCTTGTGTATTTTGGCAGTCTGACATTCATTCAGTCTCTTTGATTGCTGCATGAATTAAATATTTTCAGTTTTTAAACATGGAAAAGATCTGAATATTCTGGGAAGGAGCTTTGCCTAATTATTACTGTTTCTTTAGCAAAGCAGGCATCAGTCACATTTATGGTGGCCATAAAAGAGTAACTATATTTGAAGTCAAGAATGTTTCACTATTTCAGATAACATTTTAATAGTCTAATAATTCAAATTGTTAGTCTAGTTACAATATACACTCATAATCCAAGTTAACATAGAAAAGCTTCAATAATCATATTTGGTTTCCTACAGGGGGTAGAGATCTCTAAACTGAGAGTGTGATTTGGAGTTTGGAGGCTGAGTGCCAGCATGTGCTGGAACTCCGTGGCCTGAATGTGTGCTGAGTGCTTCTCGGTCATGCTGTTTGTGAGCAGTGCCCTCTGAAATGGTGAGGTCTGGCTACAAACAAAAAGCCTTTTGAGCTTCAAAGGCAGGTGAGCATTTGCTGCGTGGCACAAATGAGGAAGGATAAGGGGCCGCTTTAGGAATGAAGCTGCACAAGTTGACTGAGAGCGATACAGGTTGTTCACAGTGTCTTGAGTTTTGCAAAGCCAACAAGTGTGTGCTTTCAAGGGAGGATGCAAGGCTACTACACCCCCTGTGCCTTGGCCAGCGGGAAGGTCGTGTCTCAGTCCCAGGTCCCAGCACCTCAGGTGAAGGCTGATGCGCTGTGTCCAGGCTGGGGAGGCGCTGGCTTCATTCTCTCCCTTAGCTGATGGGAAACAGACAGCAATTAGTGGGTGGGCTAAAGCCTCATTTGCCTTCCTTGAAAATACATGCTGAAATATTTTCTTTTTCTTTTTTTTTTTTATTAGCTGTAAAAGCAGGTTCTCTTTCTCTTCCCTCTGTCCTCTAGTCCCAAATGCATCCTTCTCCTGGAGGAGATACAGGAAAACTTCAGACCCTCAAGCTGCTTCTTCAATTTTAATGCGCTAACCTGGTTTTGTGTCAATAGGAGCCTCCAACTATGTGCTTTTGTACATGTTTTTTTAATACATTGACTTGAGTCACTTAAATATTCTTGCTGTGAGCAGCTTCTCATGTAAAAAACATGTAAATTTGCAACGAGTTTTTCCTTAGGGTGATGATAACCCCTGAGAAAGTCTTTAGTTAGTAAAAGAAGTAAACAGTCTGTGTAAACTCAGTAGTCTAAATCATGGAGGCAAGAGATTTTAATTAGGGTGGCTGTGTGAGGATGCAGGTGGTGAGCAGCTGTCTGCAGTGTGGAGCCTTGCTCTGCCACAGCTCACTGTGCATTACTGGTGTTTCATGGCAAGCACCTTTGGTTTGCTGCTGAAGCAGACACTGATACATAGTCCATGTGACCTGGGATCTGTTTGCTTTCTGTTCTTCTTCTCTTCACCCAAAAGGACTTGAAATCTTTTAATTTTTCATGGAAACTTCAATACTGAAGCATCAAGTAGCTGGATAGTCACAAAACAGTGTGAGGAAACTGTGTACTCCAGTGTGCGATCTTTTTGTCAGAGCTCTCTTTGTCAGTAAAATGCAGTTTCCAAAGATGCACTTGCTTAGAATTTGGAAAGCAAATGCTGATTGTGCATTGGAACAAGTGGTAAGCCTTAGAGAAAAGCACTTGCCCATCTTTCTTGCTGATACTTGCCTCCATAGGATGTGTATTTATATCCTTACTGTTCTAATAAACAACTAGCCCTTAAGATAACTGAACTGTGACTTTTGCTGCCATTTATCCTTCTTGCTGAAAGGGATTAAATAATACAAATTAAATATTAGTGGAAGCATCACCTTCAGTTCTCGGTACTATTAAGTGCATGCTTTAGAAGGCTCTCTTTGCATTTGTTTGTTCAAAATGCTTCTGTAGGAGGAAAAGTATTACTTGGGATCTGTATGTTATTCAGTGGATGTTGTGCTGATAGAAGTAGGATACAATGAGTGTCAGAAGAACCAGATGTAGGAGATGGGTAACAATAACCTGTGCACAAGTTTAGGTCCACATGCGATGTAGTACTAAGTGAGACTGGGAGTTTTAAATGACCTGAGGACTGGAGAGGAAGCCTAAACTCATTGACAATCAGTAACTATCTCTGTAACTGCTTTGGACAAGAGAACATTCAGAAAATTGTAGTGTTTTCTTGGCAAACACCATAATTTATAGCCCGCTCTATTTTGTTATCTGTTGGTTCCCCAGGGCTGGCTGTACTCTCTGTCCAGTGCAGCTGTGCTGAAGGTGACCTAAAGTGTTGCCTGAGGCAGGCTACTCCATTGTTTCTCAAAAGTTTTGATGGGTGGCAAACTTTGGTGTCTCTGGGTTGCCCAAGCACTTGGCTTCTGGAACTGCAGCTGGTCCTCCTCCCTTTTAGACCATCCCTAAAGTTAATAACAGGACCCATCTGGTGGGGAATCAGGTCAGGAATCTGAGCACTGTCTCCAGAGCCAAGAAGACAGCCTCTATCCCCTTCCACCACTCCTAGGTGGAAGGCTTTTCAAACCTAGCAGGGGTCTCTATACTTTGTTGTTTGTAACAAGTAAATAAACAAATAAACCAAAGATTTCATTTGGTTGGGGTTTTTGTTTGTTTGGGGTTTTTTTTTGTTTTTTTTTTTTTTAGCTTAGCTGCTGACCTTAACGTAGATATCTATGTAATAGTGGAGATGAGGTTGCATGTAAACTATCATAAAAAGGCAGATAGCACTGGAACCTTAAAAATCTGTCTTAATCAGATTCTGTTTTAATTATCTATTTGAATGATTTTCTGTTATTGCAAAATAAACTGCAGAGGGCATTCATGGATCTACGGGTACAGATAAATGCAGTGTATCGTGTTGTGGTCCAGAGACTTCCTATATGAATTCACTGCCTTTGTATCACTTTGGTTTTAGATTTACTGTGAAACCTGACTGAGGCCTGACAGGGAGTAAAATTATACACTGTGAAATGCTGATCAGTGCAAACTGCATAGCTGTATTTCCTAAGCAATTTATATTGTCTATTTATTAGAAGTTCAGAAATGCAATATGAGCTTACGTCTTTGCAATTATCTAGTAATGTAGAAGAAAATAAACAAGTATGTCATGGAACCATAAAGTAATAATTCCGGGTTTTTACTAATTTCAGAATGTGTTTGAAGTACGGTGCAGTAGAAATACAATTGAACATCCTACAATAACCCTCAACTGATTCAAAACCAAGCCCAGACCATTTCTTGCGTGCTGCTCTGATCAGCAAGCTGGAGATGTCTCTAATACATGTCCAGCGTGTTCGAATGCTGTTCAATGTGTGAAGTGTGCGCTTGGAATCCCGTGTTGGAGTGGAAGTAGTAGGGAAGTGCCTCAATTGTGACTGGAGGCAGCGGGTTTGTGTTGGTGTGCGTGGAGGAGGCCGGGCAGCGTGCTCGCTGTGTGCTCCCCGGGGCCTTGGAATGCTGGTCTGTGGCCTGAGCATCCTCTGCAGAGTCAGAAAGAGAGAGGCTTGAGCTTCTGCCCTCTAAGCTGAGCTCTCCTATTTCACGCCAGTGTTTATCTAAGGGGAGCAGTAGTGTACAGGAAGGAGGATTGCCTGACAGGGGAACAGTCAGTTGCTGTATAGAGAAGATTTGGGATTTCTGTGGCTTTTGACCCGAGTAAAGAGAGAAAAGCTTATTTTTCATGTGCTGATCTCCTTGCTTGAGCTGCAGGGATTAAAATTGTGGCTCTCAACTTGGGAAAGAAAGAAAAGGAATTTTTAAGTAATCGTGTCACCAGTTCTGGATATATTTGTGAAGTCTCACAAGTTACAGGGCTGTCAAAATGATTCTATGAAAAGCCCAACCAAACAAAGCCTTGTAGTGCTGTACAGCAGTGCACAGCTGTGGATAGGCTTCCTGCTTTTTTTTAGACAAAAAAGTTTCCAAGTTAAGATTTGATAAAATCTGAATAAAAAATACTGATGTGACTGTCTATAATACATCTTCTTTCACCAGAAACAGTTTTCACTGCTTGGTCACAAAGGTAATTCTGGCTTTGAAGTTCCCTTTTGGTTCTTCTCCATGGTCTTCATGAAGCTGTCCCAGATCCTGCACAGGCTGGTGGATCCCGAGCTGGCAAAGGCCTCAGTGTCCCGGTGCGGAGGCTGAGGGGTGGCGCTGGTCACTGGCCCTGTCGGAGCTGCTGCCTGCTTGTCCCTGATTCCCTCAGCTCCGTGAGGTGGGGACTGTGAGCTCTGCAGGGGGAATTCAAGCAGTCCATAGACTAAGCAAAATTCCCCTGCCTTAAAGGGCAAAAAGTTGACACATTTGGAAACTTCAGATTGTTCCAAGAGAAGAAGTATTTGTCTGTTGGTAATTGTATTAATAGAGAAATTGTTCCAGGTATCAGACACTAGCTCTCTGCTTCCGAGTCAGGATATCTGTGTAGTGGAATGGCGTGTAATATATCAGATTAACTCCATATGACCTCAGTGTCATCTTTTCAAAGTCTGCAGTAATTACATACAGTGCAAATCAAGGGAGGATGCCTGCATCTAGAGCTTTAGAAAAGAGTCTGTGGTCATTTATTATCTTGGTCGCTAAACAAGAAACAGAAAATTTCTCAAGAATACTTAAAAAACATTTTCAAATAAGATTTCCTTTCATATGATCTCGGAGTGCTTTTTTTAAAAAAAACCAAACAAACAACAACCCAGAAGCAGTCAACACGTGGAAACCCAAGTTGCATGAAAATAACGTGTGAACAGCAGCAGAGAATCATAGAATCATAGAATCATAGAATGTTAGGGATTGGAAGGGACCTCGAAAGATCATCAAGTCCAATCCCCCTGCCAGAGCAGGAATGCCTAGATTATGCTACACAGGAACGTGTCCAGGCAGGTCTTGAATGTCTCCAGAGAAGGAGACTCCACAGCCTCTCTGGGCAGCCTGTTCCAGGGCTCCGTCACCCTCACTGAGAAGAAGTTTCTTCTCGAGTTTAAGCGGAACCTCTTGTGTTCCAGTTTCAGCCCATTACCCCTTGTCCTATCAGTGGTTGTCACCGAGAAGAGCCTGGCTCCATCCTTGTGACACTCCCCCTTGATATATTTGTAAACATTAATGAGGTCACCCCTCAGCCTCCTCTTCTCCAAACTAAAGAGCCCCAGCTCCTTCAGTCTTTTCTCATAAGGGAGATGCTCCACTCCCTTAATCATCCTAGTTGCCCTGTGCTGGACTCTCTCCAGCAGTTCCCTGTCTTTCTTGAACTGAGGGGCCCAGAACTGGACACAGTATTCCAGATGGGGTCTCACCAGGGCAGAGTAGAGGGGAAGGAGAACCTCTCTCGACCTACTAACCACCCCCCCTCTAATACACCCCAGGATGCCATTGGCCTTCCTGGCCACAAGGGCACAGTGCTGGCTCATGGTCATCCTGCTGTCCACCAAGACTCCCAGGTCCCTTTCCCCTACACTACTCTCTAATAAGTCATTCCCCAACTTATACTGGAACCTGGGGTTGTTCCTACCCAGATGCAAGACCCTACATTTACCCTTGTTGTATTTCATTAAATTTTTCCCCGCCCAACCCTCCAGCCTGTCCAGGTCTCGCTGAATGGCAGCACAGCCTTCTGGTGTGTCAGCCACTCCTCCCAGCTTGGTGCCATCAGCAAACTTGCTGATCGTACTCTCTAGTCCCTCATCCAAGTCATCGATGAATATATTGAATAATACTGGTCCCAGTACCGACCCTTGAGGCACTCCACTGGATACAGGTCTCCAACCAGACTCCGCCCCATTGACCACAACTCTTTGTCTTCTTCCCCTCAGCCAGTTCGCAGTCCACCTCACTACCCGAGAGTCTAGACCACACTTCCTCAGTTTAGCAGCAAGGATGCTGTGGGAGACTGTGTCAAATGCTTTACTGAAGTCAAGGTAGACCACATCCACCGCTCTGCCATCATCTATCCACCTTGTTATATCCTCATAAAAGGCTATGAGGTTAGTCAAGCACGACTTCCCTTTGGTGAAGCCATGTTGACTGTCTCTAATGACCCTCTTATCCCTGATATGCCTTGAGATGGCACCAAGGATAAGTCGTTCCATCACTTTCCCAGGGATGGAGGTGAGGCTGACCGGTCTATAGTTACCCGGCTCCTCCTTCTTGCCCTTTTTGAAGACTGGAGTGACATTTGCTTCCCTCCAGTCCTCAGGCACCTCTCCCGTCTCCCAAGACTTGGCAAAGATGATGGAGAGTGGTCTAGCAATGACATCAGCCAGCTCCCTCAGCACCCGTGGATGCATCCCGTCTGGACCCACGGATTTATGGGTGTCCAGATTGCTTAATTGGTCCCTAACCCGGTCCTCATAGAAGCTTGATAGTTTCTTAGGCAACTAAAATGCTGTTAAAATCATATTTCTGGACTATTTGTCTATGGTAAAGATTAAACATAGGCCAAATGGGTGTAGAGCATCCTTTCAGTTTGTAACAAAAGACAATTTTTTTTCCCACCATTTGGCTTATTTTGGCTATGGGCATTGTTACATTAATTTGCATGATACAGGGTGTTTTCAGTCTATTGTCAGTAAATGATTAATTCTGTTTGTCCGAAAGTAAAAGTGTGGAGGTTTTTTTTTATGGAGTGTAATGTTGAAATAGTATGTTTTCTAAATTTTGCAAAGAAAGTTTTAGCCAAGGATTTGTTCGTATAATTATGAACTTGAGCAGCACATATTTTTGGGAAGCATATTCTGTATGCACATGCACAGCTGTTCTTAAATATGAAATGAGTGGGAACTTACAAGCCATGGGCTTACAGCGTTCCAAAAATTGTTTCAGTGCGTCCAGTGCTTGAACCTCCTTGATTCACTGTTAGTCTGGGATTTCTTTTGTTTTACTTAGAAGTTGTAACTTGGGAAGCAATTACACAATTCTTCCCTTTCATCCCTACTCTGTGTTGCCAATGAGTAATTCCCTACATTTTTAAATTGGAGATGTAGTTTTCCCCATCCCTGGGCTTAAATATTTCATTTGCTTGTTCAAGTGAAGTTTTGCAAAAGGTCATGTGCGTAATTCTGGGTTAAAGAGCAAAATAGCTAATAGTTTGTCAAGTGGTAATTTTTCAGATAATATCCTAACAGTGATTTTGTCTACTCCTTAGATGGGGGTGCCATGGGCTCCTAAACTATTTTGACTAAAAGATCCGTGTTTGGATAGTGTTCATATTTGCTTATTTTCCTTATGTACTTTCTGTGATTTTTATTTGCTTTTTGAAGAGGCAGAAAACAAATCTGTTGTCTATATCCACACTAATTATCCATTACATAAAATATAGACTCAATAATGTAGTTTGAGCAAATGGTTTTTTATCCCTTTAACACTTTTTGATAGCTTTAAACTGTATTTCAGTTAAAATACAAATTTGTTGTCTTTCAGTAAAAAAGAACTGAAATGCATATCCTGTTGTGTGAGGAAGGAGATAGGGAAGGGAAAGAAATGTCCAAAGCAATAAAATCCGTTCCTCATTAAGACCATTCTCTGCCTTAATGCAATCATGTTCAAGTCCAGACATCGTATAATCAATGCAGTCTGGACAGAAACCACAGCAGCTCTTTAGAAAGTCCAGAGAACAGCGGTGTCAGTAGTCCCACTCAGGGACAGGCTTAAACCTGCATCGGAAAGCAATGAAACCAGGAGAAGAGGGAGCTCTGAACTGTGTCTCTGGTGACACAAGTAATATGCTTTGGATCGTGATTCTTTCATAGTTGACTGTACATTTTGCATCAATGAAGGCAGAATAACCAGAATAAAAAGTACTTGCTGCAAAAGCTGTTATTTTTAGGGGGGAACTTACTATTTAATGGAGGGGCCTTTAGGTGTTTCTAAGTAGCTTTGATTAGAAACCAACAGTTTTAACATTCCAGCAAAAGAAAAGTTCTTTTTTCTTTGTTTTTTTTTTCTCCTTCCAATTTCAATATTTATTTAACATGGTTTTCTTCTGGCCAGACAGGTTGTTGTTTGGTCTGAAGTGTGATCCCTGGCCCCATGAGTAAACCAAGAAAAGCAGTCATGGTGGGAACTGGAAGGTATGAGAAGGGGTCTGGGACTTGCTCAAACTCAGTTAGGTTTTCCTCACTGCCTCTGGTCCTTACACAATATTGCCTGAGAAGGCAAACAATCAAGACCATTTAGGTACCAGTAAATACCTTCCACCTACGTGTAGCTACTGAAAGAAACTGGAGGAGCTGTGTTGAGAGTGTTGAGGGATCAGGAGACTGGGGTTTAAGTGTGCATGTTTTTTTAAAATGTATGAATGAAAGAGCTTACAAAAGGGCCAAGACACATTAGAGTGTTATAAATGGTATTGTTGCACTTAACTTTGGGATTGCCCGCTTGATCCACTCTTCTGGGACACATGAGGGAAATGGGAGCTTGCCCAGCATGTGAGTTAACGACTGCCTCCCAGGAGATGCTGCAGTGTTTGGGCTTAGGTCTAGGTTGGTGGTTGTTTTTTTTTTAAGTCAGGAATTAGGCCAGTTGCGCTCAAGAGGACAAGTAGGCTTCTGCAAGTACGAGAAATCTCATTCATGTGCAACTCTGAGGGTAATGACCTGCAAGGGGAATCCTTAAAGGATAGGACAGATCCCCGAGAGAGCTGCGGGCGTTCAGGAAAGGATCTCATTAACACAGCCCCAAAATTAAGTAGTTTATTTGGAAGAAGTAGAACTAAAATAATGCAGAAGGGACTCTCTTCCAGGTCACAGCACAGCTATAGCAAGCTGTTGGCTTATGACTCCTTCCTGCCAGGTCCCTGAGGGGAGCATGGGACTCCCATCCTTGCACTGCTCATGTCGGACGTCTCTGAAAAGCCAGACGAAGCCGTTATTCCCACTTCTGCTGGTGGATGGTAGGAGCTTTTAAAATAATGAATATGAAATTAGAATTGTTAATACAGGTGCTATCTTGTGTGTCCAGCTGTCTTAACACTGCTCCTGCAAATTCTGTTCCTGTAGAGTAGGATCAGTACTTAGGTATGCATTTCTAATCACAGTAATGAGACTAGTCACATTCAGAAACCTGCAGGGTTACAGTCAAAGCTCTGAATATGTTGCATCTGAAGTGCTGGTGAGACTGCCTTGTGCAGTTACTTATGCTTGGCTTTCCAGGACTCACCAAGGCAGAAAATAGCTATAGAGCAGCTATTACTTCAGCTTTTCCCTTTCTTCTTGCTATCACTTACATTTGATCTCTTCCTTTATCAACAGGATTGATTGGGAGCCTGTTGTTGTATAGAGGATATTCCCAGGAGACTCTCTGTGACCCCATTACAGTTTGTGCCTCTGGAGCCTTCTGAAAGAGTAACTTTTTGAAGTAGAATTCTTAGTTAGAATGAAAGAAGATTTTAGGTTTCTTGAAAAGAATGAACAGGTTCATCTGTGTCCTTGTAGACCCAAGGGAGTCAACAACTACTTTCCACCTATGAAAAATTCTATGCAATGTTAGAGTGGAGGTCTTGTGAAATAGATACCCTTCCTGTTTGTGCAAGGCTTGCCTCTTGTCCTGACACCAGTGGTGACAAGAGGAAGAACTTTTTGACCTGTCTTATGTTTTATTCTGTACGTTGGTGATAATTCTACTGGACTGAAGGTCCTCTGTGAGAGAGTGGCAAGAGAGAAGAATGTCTGTCATTTCCCTCTACTGAGTATTTCTGCCTTGCTCTCTGAATCATTTTTTTCCTCCATTTCCAGATGTAGATCCTGACAACGATTTTTCTCACATTTAAGCTAGAGAAAGAGTTGAACATGACCATGGCAATAGCTGCGGAAGATAGCATACACCTCTTGTGCTCTGATATTTAAATGATCTCTCAGTGCTGTTGCTGCTGTGCAGGTTTACTGCCTGCCTTGTGAGAAGTCATTCCTGCCTGGTTCTTCCCTAAGCTCTGACTCAGTATGATTGCCGCTGCTCGGCTTGATCCTTTGGATCCATTTTCTTTTCTGTGCCTGACATGTGATGTGTTCAGGGCAGAAGAGAAACTGGCTTCATGAAGCAGGAGTTGCACTGTGAATTTCAATAGCTTATCTTCTGGCACTTTCTGACTGTAAAAGGATGATAAAAACATAGCCCCAAGAAGTCTCTACCGCTGACTCCTCTGCATGTCTTCTGGAAGAAGTTCAGGCTTTTTGCTCATTTTTTTGTCCCCGCGGAAAGGCAGTGAGCTTGACCAAATTTAAAAGTACGGGACTGCTAGATCAGCAAGGGCAAAGAAGTTAATGTAGGTTTTCTGTTATTAGCGTTTCCAACACGGCTTAACCAGAAGAACGTAGGTAGTACACTGTGTTTTGTGAATTTACTGAAGTGCACAGGGTTGATGTTTAATTATGCCTTTGTGATTACAGACACTGGCCTCAAGCACAAACAAAACTGCAGCTGTTTGGGCTGATGCAGGTTGTGCAGTCTCTGCTGCATAGACCGTACACCCTGCCAGAGGGGAATCACGGAATGAAGGGGAGAAAACAAATCACTGCCAGAGCACGATGTACCTTGCATGGACCAAGGGAGGAACACGGTTCGCTTCCACAGCTTTTGTTTTCGTGCTTTGTGACATCCAAGTTTGGAAGGGTCCGCACAGGAAAATGAGATGTAGCCAGTGAACTCCTTGCTTTTTGCTATTTGGATGTTAGTTTGTGTGGTGTTCTGCTTTTGTAATTGCTTTTTCTTCTTGTCTGCTAAGTTATTTAGGAAGCAGCCTACCTGTTAGATGCATCCCAGAAGTGTTTTAGCCCTCTCTCTAGACAGATCAGTGTGAGCATGTGACTTGATAGCCTAGACTTTTAATGGGTTTCAAGAGTTTAGGATGAGAGGAAATAAACTGGAAGAGATCAAGGGCATCTTGTGACAGAGAGGAAGCAGACTGGACAAAGGAATCTAAAATACCAACCCAGTGCAAATATTAAAAACTGGGAGTAACAAATGGAGTTTGAGACTCATTTGGTAAGAAGAGTAGGATTAAAAGGGTAAGCTGAAATGGCTGCCTTAGTGATACCAATACAAAGGCACTGATGTATTTCCCTGTAACAGTCTCTTTCTAGGCAGTAATTTTTGTCTTTATTCAAAGTAAATATTGACTTTTACTATGTAAACAGAGGATGTTTATGACAAGTTGGAAAATTATCTTGATAAAGTTCTCTACCTTCTGAATTCACGTACAAAATTGAAAAAGCATTAGTATCACTAGTACACAACAGTCAAATCTGGTAAGTAAGCTGAAGGAAGGCTAGAGGTTGGATTATTGGTTAGTGTGTATGGCTACAAACTGGGATTTTGGAGGTTTTTCTGTTGTTTTATTTACTTTGATGCAAGATTGGTAACTTGCTTAGCCACCCCATTTATCTACTTAATGAAAGGAAGATTGATGCTTTAAAAAGCCAAAAAAGGTTCTGAAAATCACGGATGTGTGTTTTAATTTCCGATGTTTTCATATCACAAACTTCTGTTTCAATTGGGGATGTATCTTCAAATTAGTTGCATTAGACAAATTGCTTTATCAACTTTAAAGATATTTAAAACAGTAACATTTGAAATCCTGGGATTTGTGTCTTTAATCTGTTAGGGTTGCCTACTTTCCTTTTAAATCTCTCAGTAAGCAGTGATAGATTTCTGTGCATCAGTTATAAAATAGTGCTCCAGAAATCTGCATTCTCTTCTGTTTTGTCACAGAGATGGTGTTTACTTTGAGCAAGTTGCTTCTGCCCCTCTGTGATACAGGATGAAGTATTTTTCTTCAGGACAATGGTGTCTTTAAAACTACTGAGAGACATTCAAGGAATAGAAAATGGAAAGACTGGTAGAATGCAAGGAATAATATTTTTGTGTGTGGCTTTTTTCCAACTTTTCAAACAAAGTAAAGTATTTCTTAGAAACATTCTATGATGAAGCATCCCCTAAATGCTTTTATATGTATCAATACTTGTTTCAATATTTGTTTCCACTTGCTGCAACAACTTGGAAAGCAACTGAGAACATCCATGTTTGTTTGTGCCTGAATGTGAAAACCTGTATCATTTAGTTGTGCTTCTTCTAATTTTTACATATGTTCCGGCACACAGATCATGTCTTTTATTAGAGTAAAACATTAAAACATGATGTGTAGCTATGCTTTAGCAGTAAACCTCCACATAAACCACAAAGCAATACATCTTTAGTGTGGTTTCATCATTCCTTATTAATACCATAAATGAAGACTATAAATTTATCTTTTCTACAACATATATAATAAAATGCTTAATGGATTGTGAATGACATGTTATAAAACTTGGCATTAGGTACTGCAATTTATATTTAAATGCATCTCAGACATAAATAAATGCTCTATAAATAATAATCTATCTGAATTCAGAGTACATATAACCACTCATTTAGGTGTAGAAACTTGGATGATGAAATCATTAGATAGTAATTTATTTCTGCAAAAACATGCAGTTGTATTCTGAAAGAAACCTCCTCAACTGCCCTGAATAAACACTCTTAAATAGAGAAATATTTTTATGAAAGCTAGAGGTATTGTGTACATTCCTAGCAGGATTTTGGTAACCTCTGAACAGAATCCATAATTTCAAAAGCACCAAACCAGAGTAACTGCTGTCAGTTAAAATAATAATCTTGGGGAGCAGAAGCAGGGGTGTGAGGCAGCAGATGTGACACGTTCACCCAAACCACCAATTATTCAGATTCCAACCCCTCAGTGCCTTTCTCTTGGTGGTAACAACGTAATAGCAGTTTATAACTGATAGAACACCCATTGCCTGAGCTGCCACTGCTAGCCGTGACGCATCCTCATGGTAGCAGTCAAGTATAATGCAGTGATGGAGTAAGAGGGAAATAGCAAGCTTTAATGGGGACGTTAAGCAAAAGACAAAAGAATTGGTCTTCCAGATGGAACCAGAGGAATTGAAGTAAGAGCAGTTTGGCAAATCTTGGTGAAGGCTGGTGACCAGTCTGTTAAACTGTGCATTCAGCGTGAAGTGAGCCAAGGGGTCTAAAGGATGAGTTTGGCTGAAAGTGCAGACATGCAAAGGAACAAGGCAGGTCTTGGGAAAAAAACCCCTAGGTGAGTCCAGTCCAGGTTGTTCCCTTCAGGATTTTCAAGGTTCAGAGCTGATCTCTTAGTTCTTCCTCTGTTGAGAGATGCTGGTAGCCATACCCCCAAGACAAACCATGGAAAATATCTGCTGCGTAGCTCAGACATGAAAAAATGAAATAATTTACTTGCCTTACTGCTCTCGCTCTCTGCCTGCCTGTCCCTGCCAGCTACAGTCTGGAGCCGAATCCTGCTACCTCTTCTGCAAAGGGCAGAAACCAGGGCTTGTAAATTACTGTTGCTTTGGGGGCCAGTGGCTGGGCTTGTACCAATATGTGGAGAAAGGTTTTTTTCACCCTGTTTTATTTTTCACTCTTCCATTTCCTTGTGATTCTAGCAGAAAGTGGAGAATCACCAAGGAGCTGCTGTGGAGTCTGGGGTCAAGGCTTGAGGTGTCATATCTGTGTGTAAAACAGGACATCACTATTTCATAACAAGCCCACTGTGTTTCTGTCTCTGTGTCACTGTGGCATTCCTGCTGAGGTGGCAAAGACAAAAAGGTGTTTCTCCTTCTGTCTCTGTCTTGAGGGGGAAACTTGGAGGAAAGGTAATTTATCTGGGCTGTGGCTCTAACTGTTCATAATATAAACCTGCTATGTAATTTTAGCCAGCAATACCTGGAAACACTAAATCTACTGATATGGACTCTGCCACTGCAAAGGTGTTGAAAGAAGGTCTGAAGGGCTTGCATGCTTTCATTTCCATCAGATTGCAAGTACTTCTCTTGAGTGTGAGTAATAGCTAAATGTCGTTTTGGAAGTGCTGTCAAGAGGGAGAAAGTTAGTCTTCTGTGAATTTTCACTTTGGTATATTATAGAGCTCTTTTTCTTTGTTACAATTACTTCAACTTGAATAAATTCAGGATTTCTTTTTGAGTTCAAGATCTCTCTTGAGCACAGGGATTAATTTTAAGGCTTTGATGTCCGAGGCACTCCCAGTAAAAGTTATGTCCCCTTACATTACTAGATAGAATCCTCTGTATTTCTCCACAAAAGGTGGAACCTGTATGGCACTCGATACTCTTGTGGTACCACGTCTGTGGTGTATCTCATGGTCCTTTATTTTCCAGACCTTCATTATCAGGAGCATCACGAGATGTCACTCAGTACCCAGCAATACCTAGGTGGAGGTATCTGGCTGCATCAGTACCCTTATACTCAAATGGACCATGAGTAATTTAAGCTAGGTCTATTAAAGTTTCAAATGTTTCTTACAGGACTCAGCCACTGTATTTGATAGAAGGAATTGAGCTGGTGTGACTTGGTCCAAAGGTGTCACACTGCCTGCCTCTAAGAAAGCAAAGGTAAAACTAACTGTGAGATTTTGGTGTAAAGGTCTATCCTGGTAGCACCCTGAGCAGGATTTCGGTAACATTTCCTCCGCTGGAGAAAGCTAGAAGCAAGATGTTTAACTGGTGTAGGTATACTTGAAGGGAGAAGGTTGCTTCCCTTCCTATTTGCCTTTTTTCCCAGATGCTCTTTTTATGTTCGCCCTGGTTCTGTTGGGCTGTAGGGCTCACACTTAGAGTTATTGATGAGATGGTCTTACTGGCTGTAAGGTAACTGAGTTGGCTGCCTTCCCTTTCCTTTAGGGGAAAGGAGTGCAGCCAAGTAGGCACTCCTGGCACTACCCTTCACAGCTCAAGAGGCACGCAAGCACCAGAATTGAATTAATGTGAGACAGCCCCTCTTAGGGCCAAAACAAAGACTTGCCAAAACAAAACAAAAGGCAAGCAGATTTCCTTTCATTAATGCTGCATGTCCTCTGCTTGGAACTGGTTCATTAAACTGAAAATTGCTCAAAACAGGCATCTCTGTACAGAATGCCTGAAGCAAAATTAGTTAGTTTTGCTAGGTTAGTAATGTACCTTGCTTGGGCTGAAATTGAAATTATTTTTCGCAATAAAGCCACGCCACTTTTTATCAGAATTGTCATTAATTGTAGGAAATAGAAGTATGATGGAAGAATTTGTCGTGTTTAATTTATTCATACAGTGACCCTTAAAATTATTGATTTGCCTCATGAGATGCAGCAGGATTTAAAGTAACAACTGAACATCATCTCCCCAGTGCTGATGTCTGTATCTATTCTTAGGAATTTCCAAGCTGTCCTTTCATATTGTTAAGCGCTAGATGGGTAGATTGTGTCTATGGGTATTCATAAGATACTGAAAAAAATTATTTAATCTGACCACGTTCATATTTTCTGTTCCATTTTGTATAAAGATTCATGCCCTTTTTAGGTTGCAGTACAGTTTGGAGAAGAGCCTTATTTTGTATGAGCAGTGTTTGTGTGTGATGATGCGCTGAGAAACTAGCATGGCCTCACAAAGCTTTACCTGGTTTTAATTCTGTAGTGGTTTCTCTGATACTTTAAATGGCTGTTTTTCGTACTTTGTTTTGCTATGGCAAAATGCAACTGCAGAGTCATATGAGTAAATCTTAAAGAATTTTTTTTCATTGATCCTACAGTGGATGCTCTCAGAAAACTGTAGCTTCCACAAAATTGCCCATCACAGAAACCAGGTTGCAGGCAGCTCATGGTGAGAACATCCAGCGAGGTGGTGAAAGTTGTGCCTGAGTGTCTTGATGGACACACTGAGAATTTTGGCTGGAAATTCCAAGTAGGTTCACATAATGGTCATCAGTGCTTGCTTCTGGTAGCAGGCCTAAGTATTTTTTGGAAATGAAGAATGAGCATATATAGATCATATGATGCGTGATCACATCACTTTTATCTCACCCCATGAGGAGATGGACAAATTTCTAAGGGTGACTACAGCTCAGCCCTACCCTGGTATTCTGGTGCCCTCTGGCAATAATTGAAATGCTGTTGCAGTTTCGACATAAACAGCATGGTTTGGTTTTTGTGGGGAGGCGTTATTTCTGTCATTCTTAGAGACAACGTTTTAAGATTCCTTCCAACCAACAGTTCTTTTGTCTCTCACGGCATCCTTACTGTGGCTTTTTGGTCTGTTTCTACTCCCCACCCACTGCCTTCTTTTTTTTAACTCCTCCTAATATGTAAATCTTGATGCCAAATATGCTTTTCTTGCATGGCATTCTGCCAAGCACATAAATACAGGAATAATAGGGACAATAAGTATAAGAAGTTTTTATCACTCTGGAGATTTTTATTCTTCCGGCTAGAGTCCCTAATTTCTTTTTTTTTTTTTTTTCCTTCTCACTGCTAATCTCTCTGTGTTGATTGATACATTCATTATACTGTGGTGAGGTTCTTCCCCTCTTTTTTTTCCTCTTGTGTAAAGAACATTTCTGCCGCAATACCTTATTTTTATGCTGCTGATCAGCTCAATATCTCTCAATACTAATGTATTTTTAACATATTTTATTAACTTTCATGGTACCAAATCCATGAGGAGGAATAGGCATCGGTTCCCCAGCCCTATCGATTATCATACCTTAGAAATGATTCAGCAGGCCCTGTAGCAAGTGTCAGATTCCTTAACTTAAAGATCACATTCTGTGTGTAGATGTAGGTGTAACATCAGTCTGACGGGATCTTTCTCTTCTTGGGCTACTTGTTGAGACCAAAGTTAGAGCCTGAGCCATATCTGCACAACATGGGCTTTGTGGGAAACGTGTTTTCCCCGTATTTCCCTTCCATAGAAGTGGAAGAATTACCTTCCAGAATTGCCTGTGTACATCTCTAATCACACAGTAACTGATGTGGTTACAAGTGATATCATAACAGTCAATACAGAAATACTCAAAAGATTTTTCCTGGTGATTTCTGTTCCCTTCGCTCCCTCTGGCTTGCCAGAACTGCATGTGTGAAATCAAACACTTGTTTTTGCACGGTAGGAGACCTAGCACAGGATTTTATCTCTTACGTTAAAAGCGAGAGCGTGAAGCCTGCCATCAGAGCGTATGATACAACAGGGTGAACAGTTTTTTCAGGATTAGAGTACTGATTTTGTGAATGATGGATTTGGGAGTGGGGCATACTTTAGATGAGCTGAGTCATTTCTGATTTCCAGACTTTGAAAAGTCTATTTTCTCATTTAAATGAAAACAAAGTAATAGGATGCAACAGTTTTAGTCTTTTTGGTTTTGTTGGCAGAAGTATTTACTGCCTCTGAGATCAATTTTGAATCATTTTTTTTTTTCCTGAAATGGAATGTGATTCAGTGGTCCTGAATATATGTGGCCAAGACTCTGCTCCGTCTCTATAGTTACTTCTAGTTTTCTCTGAGCGTTTTACAACTGCATTCTCAGGCCTGTAGTGCCAGCACCCTGCCTTGTGGTGCTTTGATATGGCAGATCATGATTTCGGCTTGCTCCAACTTCACACTCCAGGCTGTGACAGCCCTGCTCGCTCTTTGTCACTGCAGGCTCCCTGCTTGTCTCTTGCTTGATTTACTCGTTTAATTAATGGCTTTGGGAGCGTGTTTTGGGTCCACGGAGGATGATAGGAAATAGTTTGCGGGGGCGATACCGTGTGGGTGCTCCTTTGTTGTTGTCCCATTTGCCGTCTGTTGCTGATTGTTGCTGATTTGGAAAGAGAATACATCCACTTAGCAAATGCCAGCTCTTGGAAATCTTGCTGCAGAATAACAAGAATAGTAATTCTGAGACAAATCTCTATATTTACTTGACACAAACTGCCTTCATGAGAATTTCCTTAATACGTTCTCTTCAGCAAATGGCTTTTTGTTTGTTTAATAGTATTTTGTCTTTGAATGGCTTACTGTTTTGCGTATTGTGTTTAGAACGGTTTAACAGAGGTTGATCCTGGAGGAAAACGTCAGTTTCTGTGAATTGAGGGGTGTTAGAAATGAGAAAGGAATTAAAGGTCTTTAAAAAGAAGACATAAGCTAAAAGAAATAGTCTGAAATAAGCAGCTGTATTAATTAGGGAAAACTGGCAGAGATTATGATCCTTTTTA
Source organism: Trogon surrucura (assembly GCA_020746105.1). NCBI lineage: Eukaryota > Metazoa > Chordata > Aves > Trogoniformes > Trogonidae > Trogon > Trogon surrucura. The sequence continues at coordinate 34,301,101 of CM036621.1, forward strand.
TTATATGGGTCACAAATATAGGACATTTTTGTCAGATCAAATGTAACAATATTAAACTTTCCGGTGTTGCTTTGATAATGAAGGTTAATTGATTGTTTATGACTTGTTACTCACTTGCTAGGGAGTTTACCAAGTGTGGGAAAATTCTTTAAGTTAGGTGGTGAATGAGGGGATTGTTGAAAATTTGTCATGGTGGAGACAACTGACCCCCTTCAAAAACTGCAACTTTGAAATGGACTTTTGCACTGGGAATATTACACGTGGAATTCACACTTACACCTGATAAAATGTAACTGACGTATAACATGTAAAGCACGTGTTGCAATATCGAATGAGTAATAGCAGGACAAAAGTTACCACAACTAACTAGCCAAGACCTGTGTGTGAGAGAGGAGCAGTAAAAAAATTAGGAAACAACTGGAAATGCAGTTTTGCATTCACAAAGGGAACTGAGCAGCATTGCTTGACAACTGGTGAGATTCCAGCTGTTCCTATTAGGTAAAGACTTGGATGTAAACTAGCAAAACTCCTTGCTATCAATATGTAATTCCAAATTTCTGGTCTGACTTGCCGCTACTGCCAGTTCCTATAGCCAGGGGCATATCATGCATTCAACATTCATTGCTCACAAATTGTATTTAGACCCTTCAAAGTGATAATGAAACCGAGTGACATTTTAAAGTGTGTTCAAGAGCACGGAAAAGCGGGTGGTGGTAAGTAAAAGTAAATGCAGAGACTGGCATTTTTACAGCATCCAGAAAAGCACATTTTTGTGATCTACCAATGCGTTGGTGGACATAAATAGCTTTGAGAATCTGTTGAGGTGTTTGTTTACAATAAATAAGTATATATCTGTGTTCTGTTTAACCTTGGCAGGTATAGTTTAAGCACATGATAACTTATTGTGTAGTTCTTACCATGTATCATCTTAGAAGGTCAGCAGAAAAGCTCAGCATTTCTCAGGAAGGAAAGTGGGAAAGTATATGGAAACATCTCAGCTCTATCAGGTGTGACTTGCTCTTTGTTGTAGGCATCCTCCTCACAAACCCTCCCCTGCACTGTTTCTTTTAGACTTCTCCATGCAGCGAGGTTTCTGTGTAGCAGCACACGCTGAACTAGTCAACAGTTTTCCTTATGATGCTGAGCAGACATGCTGGGTACTGTCAAATTACAGGACACTGATTAGCTTGGCTTTGAATTCCCTTTGACATGAAGAGGACTCCTTTACACCAGTGTTCTGCGTTGATTGTTGTGGCAGCCGAAGTGCCATGGAAAATGACTGTTTATGCTGGTATCTGTCAGATAACAGGTAGGAAAAAGAAAATACACACCAACGTTACCGTGCTATTCAGTATTCCTCTGTAGTGCTGCCTACCTGTAATCTCTGAAGAGATGCAGACAGGAATGTCATTTTACTGTGTGTGTGGGTGGTAGTTAAAGTCAAGAACCAAATATTGAATAAGGTTTTAATTACAGTAGTTGTTTAAACATTTCTGGGAAGCAATATTTTAATTAATTACAATTATTAATTGTGGGGCTTAATGCTTGTCCTTGATAGCTCTGTGTTGCTGAGGTCTCCAGCCCTTTCCTGTCAGCCTGTGAGTCCTGTCTGCCTGGCAGTGCAGGAGCCTCACTGCTGCAAAGGCAGCCTTCGGTGGGAGGCCTTGGATGTCCTCAGCCTGAGCATGAACGGAGCAGTACCTTGTGGAAGCCTTTTACTAGTCCTGCTGTGGTTTCACAGTTGTTTTCTGACAGCAGGTGACCTGCTTTGTGATGTCCCAAACTTGGGATTCATTTATTCACTAGTGGAGGTCTACAGTGCTGTACTGTGATCCTTACAAACACACCAGTGATGTTTTGTAAAAGCCATTCCTATTGTGTTTCATAGAGAAGTAATTCTGATTGACAATTTTAAGAAGGTCACATTCATTTAATTAGGAGTTGTATTCAGGTCTTCTCACGTTTTTTGTGCACTTTAAATTTTTCAGTTTTCTGTAGGCAGAAAACTTAAGATATAGCAAAAAGACAGAACCAATTATATATCAAGCACTTGCATAATCCTAAAATATACCTCTCTGTAAGTATATAATGACAGTGTGCACTTTAAAATCAATTCTTCTGGCGGTAACAAAGCTGGGGATTTGGGAAGTCTCACAGGCCAATTTCAGCTGAGCAAAAAGAGACAATTTGTCACAGTCAGGTGATCTTAGGACCTGCTGTCTCTTTTTTTTTTTAAAAAATAAGAAGTATAAAAATTTAATGCTGTAATTTTATGGAGATGTTCCTAACTCAATTCGTAGGGATTTAAATACAATAAAGTAGCAGTGTATAATCGTTTTGGTGAAAAAAGTTTTTGAAGTCAGCCCACCTATAGAGAGATAACTGCCAGTCCTCAGAAGTTAGGAGGAAATGTAGAGATAAGTGCATGAAAAGAAATCTCCAGTTATTCTGTACTTCTGAGCTCAAGGTTCCTGGTTTAGTTTTTTCTTGCCTCTGGAAGGTGGACTCAGGGTTGCAGAGGGTAGACTCTAGTTGGTGTGGAAAACCCCATTAGGACCTAGCTGGGCTGCTTTGACTGTTCCTCGTTATCACACATTTACCTTATATACAATAGTGAGCATAGAGGGGCAATTTTTGGAATGTTTTTTGGAATGATTTAGCATTACTGTATAATACTGTGCAGTATCTTTAATTGCTTGGAGTAAGTGAATAGTAGCTCGAGAGAAGCTTCCAGATTTCATATTGTAGAAAAATGTCAACAATTGTAATGCAGTGTATCCAAATGTCGTTTGTTTGACATAATTGTACTGAACTGATGACTTGCTTATTGCCTGCTGCTACTTACAGCTGAAGGAGAAAGAACTCATAATGTCTTTTTGTTGCATAATGAGAGAAAAGGTGAATCTAATGTCGGGCTGTTGACTTTGCTCAAAGAAATTAGGAGCGCGGAAGTCCAGCTTGAGCTGATGAAGGACAAAATAGTCTGTAGGAGAAAAAAAATGAAAGTAATCAGACAAGTGTACGTAGCTGTCCTTAAATTGGGTAAAATTGAAGAAGATAGGTCAGTGCTGATTTATTTACCTTCTTTTAAAAAAAACAAATAAGCTGTCTCTCCAGTCCCTACAACAGCACAGCAGTAATGCTCCAGTAAGTAGTTTGTTACAGCTTTTTTGGTGTCCACGTTCTACTGCTGTTATGTAGTCTCTGCTATTGCAGTTTATGAAGAAAATGAATTACCATGGGAATCAGAAAGGGATAATTAGTATCAAGAACCAAATGCAATTATACTTGCAAAATTATTTGGTGAAGGCTGTTTTTCTTTTAAGTGATGAAATAATTTCAGCTAGAAGAGGGCTACAAAATGTGGATGCAAATCTCATGTTAGTTATCCTTTTCTCTTAGTGCCCAGAGCTATTGATGCTAGCTGCAAAATTTAGATAGAGACTTTGAATTCTTGCCAAGCTGAGCCAGGTCTGCATCTAGAAATTAAACAAGACTCCATTTCTGTGTTAAAAGATTGACCAAGTGTGGAAAGGAATTCATGCCAGATTTTTGGTTTATTAGTTCTTTTTTTTTCCCCAGTGTCATCATTCTTGAAAGTTTTCCAGTGTCATCATTCTTGAAAGCTTTCTCTACTCCTTATTACTCTGATGTTTTTAAATATAGCAACGTTTCTACTTATATATTGTCCTTTGAAGAGAAAATGGGAATTTGAGTGGGTAAACAAGGAAAACAATCTAAAACATATTTACGTATTTTTGAGAAACTGCTGGAATATCTCAATCTGATAAACTGTTGAAGATGCTGGATTTTTTTTTGCCTTGCTCTGGGATGTTCTACAGACTGATGTAATACTGTCTGAGAGCTGGAGTCACTGTGGCTTCTTCTGAATGCAGCACTAACAGTAAAGATGCCAGCAAGTCATCCTGTAAGCAGTGCTGATCTTGGAGCGTGCAGCCTGCATCCCTGGTTCCCAAAGCAGGAGTTGCTGGCTGCCTGCCTGCCCGATACTGGCTCTTCGGGTGAATCTTTTGAGCTGGAAATCTCGGTTTTAGAAGAGGGTGGACAAGTGTGCTGCAGGGGTGGCTGTTGCTCTTACTGCTGTGTGTGCAGTTCACCTCTGCTGCAGCGCTCGGAGACATTCCTAGCAGAGGAATTTGTACCAAAAAAGCAATCCAGAGGAAGGGCTGCTGTAGAAGTAGAAGGACCTTTCCCCTGTGCCCTGGAATGGGGGAAGGGGGCAAAACTGAGAATTTTGGTAATGGGAGGGAGGGAAGACCATGTCTTGAATCAGATGGGAGGGCAAGGAGTGCTCCGGGTTTGTATACCAGGTACCTTCCACTCCTGTGTGATATCTCCCTGTGTTTGCGTTACTGCCGTTGTCCAAATCATGAATGGAAATACTAAATAGCACTGGATGCAGATGGGGCTGCACCTGAACTGTGCTCGATTAACACTTGCAGGGGGTGGTCTTCCAATTGGTCATGCAGCTGTGTTCTCATGGTGACACTGCTAACATCCTGGTGTTTTTTATGAGAACATCGTGTTTGAATAGCACTGAGGAGCAGCAGGTCCTGCAGGCTGCTTATCGTGCAACTGAGAGCTCCTCCCAGGGAAGAAATAAGATTGATTTGGTGTTACACAGCTGTTACAGAGGTTGGAGTTGCCCTAAAGCGGTGTGCAGATGCCTGCAGCTTCTTAGTTGAGACTTGAAAGTATTCTGGAATAAAGTTAAGCTAACTTATTTTAGGAGGGGTGGCAGAGTTAGCACAGTGAAGATGCAGAGTAAGTTTCATCTAACTTTTTGTATGATGTACGGTGGCTTAGATCAGGACCATCAAGTGACTTGGACAAAATTTACTTGCCTAAATATGCTTAGGTTGGTTCTTCCTGTGCAGATGAGTAAAGCAAAATAACCAGGCCCTGCCCTTGCATGAGTCTGAGTGTCTTTGTCTGTGATCCAGCGTCACGTTTTGGCTGTCTATCCCTCTGAAGCTAGAGGAGCTTTATCCTGCCAGAGGTGTCTGCGGGGCTGGGTGCAGTTCTTGGACTTTGCTACCGGAGTCCTAGGACTGTGGAAGGTCTTATGCTTAACAACAAAATCCTTGCTTTAGCTAGTGTAGAGGCAGCTGTGCCCTAAGGGTGAATCCCTGTTTTGGAAGGCCAGGCAATGTTTATTTTATGATTTCCTGGGGAGTTACCTGGGAATGTCTCTTTAATCTACATCAGTGGCTTCAGAGGAGCCCTGTTATTAGATGCCGCCTGGGACTGTGCCCTGCGGGCTGAAATGGATGCTGCTGCTTGAGAAGGCTGCCAGATCGCTTTAAATATTTAGGGCAGAAATGATAAAACTCTTTGGAATGTCTCGTGTATTTAAATATCATTAAATAATTTGAGTTGCAAAACCGGAAGAGGAAAACAAGACAGGTTTTACCTTCAGCTGCGTAGTTTGCTGAAAGCATCCTGAGTGCATGGGTTTAGTAGTCTTGAGTGAATCTAGTGGTGATGTGTGATGGAAAAGCTGTTACTCTTCCCCTTGCTCAAAACTGACTTTGGTCTGTGAGTGCCGAGTGATGGGGAAACTCAAAGAAGCCAAAATAATTGACTCCTAGTAATGGCTCCGACTCATGGGAATGGAGTCCTGAGAACATCATCCTTGCTTTGTGGTTTCTGCATCTTCCTCTTGTTAGTGATCAAATCAAACTATCAATGTTTGCTGTTCTCATGTTTCTACAGATCATTGCATTTAACAGCTTTTATTTAAGTCTTGAGGAAGAACTTCATTGTACTTGAATAATTTTTCTCTCCTATTTGTATGAGACCGATCAGACAGACAGAACTGTGCTTTCATTTTTTCCCTTTCTAATTTATCTTCTCTATTTTTATCTTTTCCACCAGTTTCAATTAATTTCTTTCTTGGCTAGAGAGAACTGTGATGAGCTTTTAGTGAAAAGTCTGAAATGGAAGACAGCATTTAATCAAAACATTTGTGTATTGACCTTAATTTCCCTGATTTGATTTATTTCTTTAGATACCTGATATAGGAGTTTAAGTGATGAGGCTTAATTGTAAAAACTAATGCTCACAGGGATAGTTCTGCTGGTTTCTGTAGCTCTCATCTTGGGTTAACAATATTTCATTAATTTCATCTGAGATCCTGTGTGACAGCATAATTACAATATAATAAGACTTAGCTAGGTGGCATAAAATTATCTACTGGTAAAGCCTCAAAGACAAGGTCACACAGAGTACAAGTAGTCTTCAAAATGATCTTTCTGGAAGCAAGTGTTCCATCTGCAGAAAAATAAAACAACTAATGTTTTAAGTTTTGACACTACTTCTAGTGGCTGTAAAGCAGTTCACCCAAATGATTTCTGTAAAGCACTTAAAAGAGATGTTAATTTAGAGTTCATTTTTGTTTATGCAGGGCTATATTAAAAAAACAGGTTTGTGGATATGAAGCTGAGACTTCAAGTAGTAGACGGTTCTTCAGTCATCTACTGCATTTGCTACGGCAGCTTTAAAGTTGCTGTTTCTGAAAAACGGAGCTGGATGGGCTGATTCTTTTTGTGGCACCCTTATACAGAGCTGCTCAGCACAGTTGCCTGTAGATAATCGCGTAACTTATGTAGGCTTTGCTGTTTCTAGATTGTTCCCTACTTATTCCTCATAGCTGCTTCCGCGTGGGGCCATCCTGTCAATCCCTATATTAAGAGAACTCCTAACATAAACACCAGGTTTTTATTCATCACAATTATACAGAAGAGAAGAAAGTGCCCCGCAGGACTTCATGACCATCAGATGCATTTGGCAAGACAGCCAGTAAAACCATTAGGATATTTGACATGTATTTCATTTATATGCCAAGTCGTGTAGCAAGATGATGGCTCTTGTGACTGAAGCCGACCCAGAACCCGGAATTTCGTCACATTAAAGAGGTTGCTTAAACCACACCCTCCCCTGTGAACCCACCTGGGCTCCACAGAGCTCCTGAGCAGCCGTTCCTGGCCACGATGCATGTCGCTGGGGCTAATGAAAGTCTGCTGTGTGCCTTCCTCGGTAGCAATTGCCTTCTCTGTTAAACAAGAGCCTGCTTTACCGCCCGTGTCGAGGGGTTAATCAGCTGTGCAGTTTTATGAAGTTCCTGGATACCCCAGGATGTATTCTGTGGCATTGCAAGGGATTTGCTGTTGAACCTTCTAGAAAATAAAATTAATATTAAAACCTCCTTTTTTTTTAATTGCAACTTCAAGAGTTTTTAAATCAAAAAGAATGTTTTTGCCTGTTTTCTGCCACTGACATGTACGTTCTTGAATCTCCTGCCTTAGAATCACAGAATTATAGAATGTTAGGGGTTGGAGGGGGACTCGAAAGATCATCTAGTCCAAAACTCCTGCAAGAGCAGGATCACCCAGAGTAAGTCAGGTAGGAATGCCTCCAGGAGGGTTTTGAATGTCTCCAGAGAAGGAGACTCCACAACCTCTCTGGGCAGCCTGTGCCTGGGCTCAAGATGTTGACATTCAGTTTTGAGGCTGAGTGGTATTTCCTGAAGGCCTGTTCCTGTATTTTGGGATGGTACACGGCTTCTCTTGGACACACTGAGAGGTTTGTGCTGCTCTTCTGCAGGAGGTTTTAACTTCCAGCACGTCCCAGTAGTTTTCAAAGGGGATGGTGACTTGATGATAAGTGAGTGCTCTCCCTTCATCTACCCATCTGGTCACACTATCATAGAAGGATATGAATAATTCTGATAAAATCTCCTTAGATTGCTTTGCATATATGTTTGAGTTTACATCTCTGTGTATGTATGCATATGCATTTATTGTAGGGTTTATAACATCAACTGAGCTAACTCTGGAGCTAGGTGATTTCCAAGTTGTTTGTTTTTAGCTTTTTTGTTACTGCTTTAAAAGCAATCCTAGTCAATGTTGTATAGTGATAGCATGTTCTGCTTTCCTTTGCTGTTTTTTGCCTCTTCTTTCAAAATTTAACTGACTTTAGTTTCTATATAGTCTTTGCACATTGATACTTCCCATGTGAAACTACACTTTTTGTTTCTGCTCCTGCCTTATTTGGAACAGAAGGTAAAGAAGTGTAGCAGAGGTAACTCAAAGTGTTCTGCTCATGGGGAAGGACTAACTTTTGACAGTTAATTTAGCCGACTCTTCGTCGAGTTGTTCAGCCCAGTCAACAGTGATTATTTCTCTGGTGTGATGTGGCAGAACATCTTCACTGTGTGATCTGTTTCACAAGATCAAGTTCATGACCTGGGAGAAAGCCATCAGAGCACCAGTGCAACAGGTGGTTCTTTACCTAGGAGAAGGAGGCAACTGTTTCTGCTTTTGAGCTTTCTGATTTTTAATTTATTTTTATTTTTTGGTCTTGAGCTTGACTTTGCACTTCACCTTCAAAGGAACTTTAAAATTAACTGTGTCTTAAATATTTACTTCTAGTAAATAGTCAAGAATTCAAGGCAAGGAGACAATCTCCTTTCTACTCAGCACCAGAGCAGTGAGTAATGCTTGTCCCTTGCCCTGTAATTCCTTATTCCTAACCCTTAACCGGCAGTAATTTTGTGTGGCGATAGAAAATTTTAGTTGATGGGGACCATTCAGTGCAACCATAGTTAATAGTGTCACCCTGGAAAGGCAAAATTGTTCCATAAAATGGGACCTGGTTTGCTTTGATGCCTAGTTTTGATTTAGTTCCACAAATGGCTATTCTGGCAGAAGGTCTGGGACATAAACATATTTGTAAGTATGCCGATTGCCTGGAGTTGACACAGAAAAGTGGAGCATTTCGGTTACAAACCCCGTCCCCCTAAGCTGTGCCCCCCAGACCCCCCCAAACAGCCCCCCCTCAACGAGCTGTCCAGGCAGTGTAAGACCCAGTCTATTGAAGGAGAGAGGGTGTGATTTCTCATTAACATCATGGGAGCAGTGAGCTGATTTTCTCAGCTTTGTTTCTGTAGTTTATGGCCAGTTCTGTGTACAGTTATTATTTGCTTAAATTTTTATTAATAGAGTCTTCCTAAATAACTAGCAAATACTAGTAGTACAGAGAAACGGTTTATTTGTGCTTGTGATCTTCTTTGTATTTTAATTGGAATGATGATGTCCTTTCTAATTGTGAATACTAGTTTAATGATCTTATATAGCTTTTCCATATTTGCATCCAAATTGCATTCTACCAAGTAGCCGGGTTTTCACACTCTGCATTTTAAAATGAAAGTTATTTTATTATTATCTGGTATAGACTCCTCCCACCTTCTGATACATACCAAGATGATTAAAGCAAGTGGGCTGCCTACATAGCAGATTTTCTACTTCACTGAATACCTTTCGGTATTAGTGGCTCTCGTAATTTTGTCCATGTCCCCTACATCTGATCCTGCAGTTGCTTCAATTCCAGACAGATTTCTCCAGTTTCTTCTGTAGTGAACATTAATGCAAAGGAATTGATCAGCTTCCCTGTGGCATCCCTGTCCTTTGAATGCTCTTGGTGCCCCAGGCCCTGGGTGGCCTTTGCGAGACTGCAGTGCTGTTGCTGAAGCAGGATTTCATGTTAGTTTGGGTTTCTTCTTGCTTGGCTGAGTTTTTGCCTGTCTCACTGTGGTTTTGCATTTAATGTACCATTAAATGGTACCATGTATCAATGTTTTCTTCATTTGGAGACAATTTTAGCTTTTTATGTCACATAGTTTCTAAGTCCTCACTGTGCGATTCAGCTGCTCTGGCTTCCTTCTGCTTGTTCTCCACATCCTCGCGTGGGCAGGCTGCATCGGCCCAGGGACTCCAGCGAGGTGCCCTTCAGCAGTATTTACCACTGTCCCTCGGCGTTTGAATCTCTGAAATGCCTTTTTTAGCTACTTTTTAATAAGTTTCCTAATTTTTATGTAATCTGTCTTCCTGAAACCGAGTGTCACTAAAGGATTTTTTTTTTTTGGCTTTTAATTTTTTTCCCCTTTTTTCATTTTTGTTACTCTTCCAGGATGCTGTGGTTAGTGTAGCCACTCCGTCGAGCTGAAAGGTCATACAGACCCAGTCCTGTAGTGCTTTGCTTTAGGCAGCACATTTCAAGGCACGTGGATTCTGTGTTACTTGCTGGGATGTTAGTATGTTAATTTGGTTTGACTCTGACTTCTCCTTAGGATGCAGTGCTACAGTACAGGTCACTTATTTTCCTCTATTTTCTGGTTTGGGGCGGGTTTTTATCCCCCGCCCTCCCCCCCCCCCCCCCGGTATTAAACTGTCTTAGTCACTGTCTTCCCCCAAGTTTCTCATATGCTTTGTATGCCAGTGCCTTCACTTAGCACTAGCCATTGCAGTTCCTCCTTTGCATGTTGTTGGAGTTTAAGTTAGGAGAAACTTTATTATAACAAAGTGGAAATTCGGTTAAGCAACTCAGAGTGAATGCGTTTGTTATGAATTGCTTTTGCTGTGCATTGAAAAAAATTGTGCTGCTTCTGAACAGGCTCAGAAGTTGGGTCTGTGCCCTGTGGAACTCCATAGCACTTCACAGCACTGCTGTCTGGCTTTTCCACACTTGGGCTCTGTTTACCCCCTCTAGCTTTGCACACAGGCTTTCACATGTGTAAAAGATTTTTGAAAAATTTTTTAGACCCCTTTAAATGTTCAGAATAGTGTATTTGAATCTGATTGATCTATGGAAATCTAAAACCTCTGACCAGACCCAGGGGATTTCAAGCTTGACTCTAAAATCTGTAGACACGTTGAAAATATCGGCAGTTGCCCATTGACTGGCTCTCCACAGTCAGTGCACTGCTTCTGGGAAGAAGGGCCAGACAAATATGAATACAGCTGCTCTCCATATAGTTTCTGCTCTTACCCTGCCCTCTTTTCTGCAGGGAGTATGTTTATATCTAATGTCACAAGGTGCAAAGGAGGTAGATTAATGCTGGTGATAATTTAGCAAAATCTCGAGCACATACTTTAATTTATTGTATCTGCTACCTCTTAATTCCAGTAAAGGTTATATATGGAGAAACTCTCTTATGCTAATCTGTTCCTGCAGTTCTTCATATCTTGGTACAAATACATTTTAAATTACAGAATGTGATGGTACTTGCCATCAGTAAAATTCCAAAGTCCGTATACATGGGTACCACTGGTGGCTGTTGAAGGGTTTGTCACGTCACTGCCTTTCAGCACTATCAGTGCTACTATTTAATGGGTTATCTTCCAAACACATTCCTGGTTTAAAGCTTAACTGTTGTCTTTCCGTTCTTTATAACTGAATGGAAAGTAATTTTGTATCCAGAGATTTAGGTTATGGTCTGTACTAATGGAACTGTCTTTTTTTTTCAATTTAGCAAAATACCATTAAGAATTAATTTATGACCCAGCTACATTACTGATTCATAGAGGTACGTAGGAATGTTACAGTCTGGGTATCCTTTCCAAGAAAGTTCTAAAGATAATTTTTAAAGTACAGACACTTTCCTCCTTCACTGCACTGTAACTCATATGGATAAATGTGATTTAGGGAACACGTTTTTACTAGAGATGCTGAGGTAGCAAAATGTACAATTACAGATAACACTCAACAATGTGACACTGTGTATTGGATGCAATTCTGCATTGCATAAGCAGCAAATGGAACAAGGGATGGTTACTTAAAAGTGAAATAAGTAAGATCCAACCATCCCTTAGTATGGATGTCAAATCCTGGGAGGTAGGTCAGCTTGACTAAAGATTAAAAATAAGTGAAGGGGGCCTGAACAAACATATAAGGTCCATATGGTACACTGATGGACTGTGATGATGAAATTTCTTTTGTGAAGGAGAAAGTTTTTTTTTAGTAGTGTCACATTTATTTAAGTTTCTTATTTTTCTAATAGTTCATCAGCAAATACATTTGTTCAGAGGTTTCTGACAGGCCTGGGGGATGTAGCAAGACAAAAAAACAAACAAAAAGTAAGCCCCACCCCAAGGCCCCCAAATGACCCACCAACAAACCGCCACAAAATGCAAAAGAACCCTTCCTATCCCCCTGCCCCCAAGCCACCCAAAGCCCCCAGAAAACACCTCAGGACTGGGAGAATAAGCAAGACCTTGAAGCCAAAGTATTTGTGAGTATTTTTCAGTGAGGCAGTACATTGACGTAGCTCCACCAGCATGAAGTGGCAGCATGGAGAGTTGAGAAAAGGGAAAACCTTGTCACCTCCCACCATTCAGCAATAAGGGATTTCCGTCACGTTGTTCATATGAACCGCTATTGCGCTGTAGGCGGTTTTATGTAGGACTTATCCAAGGGACTTGATCCCGACGAGTCAGGCTAGGACAATGGTATACATTAGGACCAGGTGAGGTAAGTTTCAGTCATCTTTTTTTGGTTGGATAATCGGATTATTTTATGACCTTGAAAAAAATTTAAAAAGCTCCTTTCACCACATGGTAGGGGTGTGTGGAAGTGGAAGAGGGACAAAATCATAAAGGTACAAATGTTGGACCTGAAAATGAAAAAATGAGGAAATTAATATGATTAGGGAAATACGTGTTCTTAAGCTTTTTTTGCAAGCTGAAGTGTTGGGCATAAAGGAGGAGGAAATTACCACAAAGCTGCTGTGTTCAGCTCCTTCCAGTTACTCGTTTTGTGTAATAAATGTGAACTGGGAGCTCCTGCAGGAGTTCCAGCAGGTAACTGGGAAGCCGAGGCGGCAGCAGGGCAGGGGCAACACCTCCCCACTCTGCACTATGCTCTTGTGTTGCTTTGTAAAAGGGAAGGCCTGGAGCCTCTCTGCCTTCACATTCTCTGTTGTGTGTGAAGCTACCTTGCTCTTCTCAGGCCGAGGAGGTGTTCCCTGGAGTGTTTGTCCATACTGAAAGATTAATCTGTAACCTGTAAATCTCTGTTCTATTCTTCAATTTCCCTGTGACTTTTGTAATCTCATGCGTGCAAGGTATCTGTAAAACTGCGTTGTGGAAGAAGCAGTGCTTTCCTTAGACGTGTGAGCGGCTCCTTGCGTGTCAGGCAGTGGCGCACGCTGTGTTTAACTCAGGAGTCAGTTACTGATGGCAGGATTTCTGCCTAGTACGTATTGGCTCCTGAGGCCCAAGAAGCTGAGCTGATTTATGTTCAGGACCTGGCCCCTTGCTGCTGTTTCAAATCCTTTTTGCTGTGGATTGTGATCTGGATGTTAATTTATCAAAGTTGGGATTCACAGGTCGCAATGTTACAGCCAAGCTAAAAGAGTCTCACAAAGAAGGGTACATTCATCTTGTGCCGGCATGTAAATATTCGGAGTTCCTATAGCTTTAGCTGAATGACTGTATTATCTCATTAATCATTTTGTGAGGACTTCTGTGTTGTTGTTGTCTCTTCTCAAGGATAGACAGACATTTACCACTTCTGTGATCAATACATGAGTTATTGGAAGCTATAGTGCTTATAAAGTGAAGTAGCAGTGTTGCTGTCTGCTGCTTTTGTTGGCTGGCTTCCGCAAGATAGTCTACAGGTGAAAAGAAAAGGCCAGGGTCTGAGAGCTGGCCAAAATGCAGACTTGCTGGATTTGAGAAATCTCATTTCAAAAATAAATTGAGTTTGGACCTAATGTCTTACTGGCTCTGAGCAGTGATTTTTCTATCCTTCCTTTTAACCTCTCAGGGAATCGATTCTTTGCAGTGCCATATTTAACACGTGCTGTGCGGGGGCAGCCGGCTGTGAGCCGTGCGGAGCTGCCCGGGCAGCATGTGGGCTCTGCGGGAGCAGGGCTGCAGGAGGCAGGGGTGGGCGCCTCTTCTCATGGGTCTCTTCTGGCTTTGGGGGCTTGTGGAGAGAGCGGCTCGGGGAGAGACTGGACACTACGGGATTATCCGCAGGGAAAGAAGCTGAGCAAAATACTTCTCCGCTCACCGGTGGAGCTGATAAGTTACAGCACTTTTAAAATCACAGGATAGCTGCTCCTTCCTCCCTGCGTACAAAGAGGCCATCCGAGTAGAATAAAACCAGGACTTCAATCCTTAGGCACACTGGCAGTATATAAACGTGTGTGTACATATACGTATTTTAAAACTACTTCCCCCCGCCCCCGCCATAAAGCCCTGGAGAGCTACCAAAATGTGACCAGGCAGCTGCCATTGTGCCTGGTTTCTCACACAGCCATAACAGCCCTGGTTTTATTCTTCTTTGCTACCCTCTGCATGCTGGGAAGAAGGACTGCAACTATTTTTTTCCCCCAAGTACCTGGTTTCCTATCCTTTATTTCATTCTTTTCTTCTAAAGGAAGCCCTGTTTAACAACCTTATCCATGCTTTATAATTAACCAAGTTAAGTGAAAGTTTGTATACCGCAGTTTAATTTTCCTCAGGTGAGATCTTCTTTTGCTTACAGTGCTGCCTGCTTGATTTTAACCAGATGTCTTTTCACATCTGTCATCTCTCTCCTTACCATTTTTAAAGAAAACACAAACTAGCAAAATGACCTTACAGTTCTCAGAATATGTTAATTAAATTTTTCTCATAAAAAAGAACTTTTTATGAGGTGTATCCTCATAAAGATATCAATGTCCTCAAAGGAGAAAGAATGCTTTTATTGGAAAGGGAAAAATACTACAGTCAAGTTTGAATAAACTGATACACAGTGAATATGGACAAAAATTTTGGGAAATGCCTGAGAAATTAGAACATACCGTAGCTCCTGTTCTCTAATGTAGGTTTAAAATGTTTCTGACGTAAATGGGTTTTCTACTGAAAATCTAGTGTTCCGAGACAATGATTTTTGGTAATGCTAGTGGATGTTTGGTGTAGCTGTTCAAAATTTACAATCTGTTCTGTATTTGTTGAGCTGAAGCAATGTGCTTTGTTTTGTTGATTTGTATTTATTTTTAAAGTGTTAAGGAAAGCCTGTATTATCTGTCGAATTTAAAAAAAGATAAAAGTTGTCTGTGTTCTTCAAGCTGAGGGGTTTTGGTGGTTTGGGGGATTTTTTTCTTTGTGGGTTGGGTTTTTTTGCATGTGGCTGTTTCCCCCCCCCCCCCGCCCCAGCAGTTTATATAAATCAGTTCAGAAGGGTGAGATACTGGAGAAGATGGTCCATTTGGTTAATTAAATCCACACGAAATAAAACTTGGAGGATAATTGCTTTGTGTTTGTAGGACACCCATTTATGGCCACCGAAGTATTTCTAGTCTGAAATCAAGTCACTGGGCTGTAACCAAAGCTGACTGAAAAAGGACAGTACTTCTCTCTTCAGTCATTTCTGGGCACTGAGATGACTCCTACTTGTACAGCTGCTCAGGTGCAAATGGTGACCTCCAGTTTCTTCCTAAGCTGTGACAGTCATGGGCGTGTGTTACAGCACACGTGGGCATGGAGAGACTCTGCCTTCTCTCGTCCACCTCACTGCTGCTGGACTGTGTGAAATAACACCTGGCTCCGAGACACCCTCGTTGTGTGTGAGCCCCTCGTTGAATTTGGAGAGCAGCAGTAAGGACTGTAGCCAGCCCCCACGTGTAGCTTTACTCCAGGGCACACTCTCCCTTGGCCCGATTCATCAGCCAAGTGATTAATCCTAATCGTCACACGTATCAGAGCTAGAATACGTGATGGTGCGTGCGCAAGCACGTGAAAGAAAGCGGTGTCAGATGTGAAGCGCGTTGTCGCTGGGCAGCTGTCTGCCTTCCTGAGCGGGAAGGAGCTGCCTCGCTGCGGGTTGGCAGCTCCTCAGCTGGGAGAGGGCTGTGTGCCCCAGGCTGGCACTGCCTCAACCTGGAGACCCCAGGAGCCAAGGGGGCCCAGGGATAAATCTGTGGTGAGGTAACAGCCCGCGGTGGCAGCTTTAGGGGCTGCACTTCCTTTTCCTTCATTTTGGAAGCCTGTTTTGATGTATTTCTCCTGGGTTGTTGTCTTGAAAAATGTGTACTCGCACTGTGGGTCCTCGTGGTTTGTTGCCTGCAAGGCAGGGGGCCAAGGGCAGTTTGGTGGGTTGGTCACTTTCTGCGTGATGTTTTTATGAATAGCTTTCAGATTTATCAAATACCTTTTTTCCCCACGTACTTGCGATTTGACATTTAAAGGCCACATTGTGTGAATTAGGGAAATCGCTGGGTGCTAGAATGAGAAATGAGCTGAAAGAGAAATTGATCACTAATTAGGAAAGCTAATCCACTCATGGTGGTGAGCCTGAGATTTGTCCTGATGTGCTGCCATTCGGCTAGTGGAGATACAAATAAAGCAAGTTGAAAGAAAGTCTCAGGAGTCCTAGCTACGGGGACTTGGGTTGGAATCATTAAGCTTCTCAACAGCAAAGAGACTTTTAGCAAAATATCGGGTTTATTCGTTATATAAATTCTCCAATTTTACTTCATTCTTACTTGTCAACTACTGAACATCTATTGGAGCTGTACTCAAATCTTTCCACCATAACCCTACAAGAAAAACCTTTTAAAGAGCTAAAAGTAGGAGAGCAGAGAATACTTCAAATATCCACCTTCCCTTTGCCTTGTCAAGGAACTATTGCCTTTGCAGAGACTGGATTTCAAGCAGAAATGCAGGCTTAGGTTTTTTTCTGTAATTTTTTTTCTACAGTTTGCAGTGGTAAATATAAATGTAGAGATGCATTATGACAAGAATACTTCTCATAAATATGGCAGAAGTGTATGGTTCTGCATCTAAAATTAAAGTAGCCTTTGGCAAACTGTCTGCACGGTTGTGATAAGGGAACATGCTGAAATCCTAGCTGGGTTTACACAGAGAGGATGGTCAGCTGTACACGAGGACTCTACTGTCCACAGGTTGTTATCTCGTGGTATTTCTCACTCTCTTACTGCTGGTCATTTATTATAAAGGCAAAAATAAGATCAAGTAGATGAGAAAGGCACTGCAAGTAGTTGATTTTATCCCATTAGGTGAGCGTGTCATTAGCAGTATACCTACGCTGCAAAACCAAGCCACAGGCACTGCCTCTGGCTGTTCCCCTGTCACCACCCTCCCAGCTGCCCTCCTTGTTTGACCAGGACATTCTTGGTTCAGAAATAACTTTTTTTATTCTGGGCCAGAAACTGTTATGAGATTTCTGTCCCATTTTTTCCACTTGCTTTGTACCACATTTTATCTCCAGCTAGTTTTGTGCAAACTTTACGTTTAGTTGGTAACAGAGCATTAAATGTAATTTGGAAAATGCTGATAAACATAAGTTGGAAAATTATTATAAACTTAAGTACTTATTGGAGGAAATTGGTCTCTTGGCATTGTCAAACCTTATAGGTGGAGAGAAGTGAAAAAGGGAGGGAGAGAAGGAGACAAAGCAAAAAAAAAAGCATCTTGAACTTGACCAGAAGTCCTTGGCCTGCAGGTGGGTTTTACCTCCTCATACATACTTTACTAAGTAAGTTTAATTCCTCCTTTCAGGTATTTTAGAAATATTTTTGGGTTTCCTTTCAGTTATTTTTTCCTAATATCTAGATTAGCCATAATTCAGTGTATATCATTTCATGACGATCCCTTTGCAGCTCCTGAAGGACATAATAGAATGAACTGTCCCGACTGAAGGCCAGAGTAACGCATGTCCTTAACAATTTCATTTTACTTGTGCGTAAACAAAACCATAACCCACAGTCAGAGCTGGTGTAACACAGCACTTTGTGTAGCCCAGGTTCCATGGAGAAGCGGTGAAAACTGGGGCAGTTACTGTGAGTGCTCCTCAGGTACAGCGTGGCAGAGGACAGTCAGGGGTGGCCCTGCAGCTTCACTCCTGGAATGAGGGCAGCTAGGCAGAGCTCTCTGGGGGTGAGGCTTTTCACAAACCCACCAGGAAAGAAGGGCAGGATGCCCAGGGGTGGCTGCCTACTTACCAGCCCCTTGTGGGTTTTATGGGTATGCGGTTGGGTGACTTTTATCTGTAATGGTCTAGGCAGGGAAGAGAGCTGGAAGGAGCATGAAGAAGATCAGTATGGACACAATGATTAGCAGACTAGTAAGTGGGGAATAAAGGAGCTATAAGAAGATGTATCTGTACCTGGAAAAAACCACACCGCAGAAACAGTAGATATTCTTAAAGGTGACAGATCAGCACCTATGGGGAATAGAGAGTTTGCCAAATAATGTTGTGGTGGTTTGGCCTGACTGGAGGCCAGGAGCTCACCAAAGCCAATCTATCACTCCCCCTTTTTTTTTAGATGGACGGGGAGAGGAAAGGTATAACAAGAGGCCCGTAGGTTAAGATAGAAGCAGTTTAATATGGCAAAAGCAAAGGCTGCACGCGGAAGCAAAGCCAAACAAAGATTATTCTCTACTTCCCATCAGCAGGCGATGTCCAGCCACTTTCACAGGAAGCAGGGCTCCAGTATGCTTAGCGGTTGCTCTGGAGGACAAAGACAAACAGCAAATGCCCCCTTACTTCCCTCTTCCTTCTCGCTTTTATATCTGAGCTGACGTCATATGGTGTGGAATCCCCCTTGTTTGTCAGTTTGGGTCAGCTGGCCTGGCTGTGTCCCCTCCCAAGATGTCGCCCTCCCCCAGCCTACTGTTGAGGGGACGTTGGAAAACCACAGCCTTGGTGCTGTGTGAGCACTGCTCGGCAGTAGCCAAAACGCTGGGGTGCTGTCAACACCCTTCTAGCTACCACTCCAAAAACACAGCACCGAGAGAGCTGCTGTGGGAAGATTAACTCCATCTCAGCCTGACCCAGTACAAATGTGGAGGGAGGAAGGACTTGCCAGGGCCCAAATTGCTAAAGGGACAGCGTCACCTGGCAGTCACATCTGTAGCTGATGCCTGGGATGTGAGTAACTGTGAAGGAGACTCTTGAGTACAAAATCTCTTTTTACCATAGGCTGAATTAGTCCTCTCAGTGCAAATGGCTGAAGTCTAAAGTAGAATAACTATTTGCAGAAGGATGCACAGTTTTCCCGTGGAGACAGATAAAAGGACAGACCTTCAGGTGGAACAGACTGCAGGGGAAACTGTGGAGCATCAAAGGGGAGACTGCTGCAGCTCCACAGGCTTCAGGAGGCAGGAGGCCGTGCTACACAAGGACAGTGCTGGCAAAGCATCGTGTGAGGTGTGTGAGCCCGTGGAGCAAAAGTGTAAAAGAAAAACAAGAAAGCAATCTTCAGCAGTGTCATTTTAGTGACTATACACACTTAAGGTAAGCCTGTAATGCCTTCTCTCATCTTTGTCAGAAGCGTTTAAATTTTAATGGAATGGTATTGTTGTTCTCAATTAGATTTGTTATTTGCGTACTGCAGAGTCTGCAAGTGATGTCACCGTGATGGAAGAAATGGACTAAAACTGGTATCAGGAGGGAAAAACCTGCAGTTTTTTGTCACTTGGGAATCCTTAAAGGAGGTGGAGAGAAAGCAAGGCAACAGGATGAGAAATCTTCAGACAAGACGTTTACACCAAAGTGAAGAATTCTGAATGATTCATTCGTTTATCTCACAGACACCAAAGCAAGACAGAAAATACAAAAATAAAGGATTGTCCTAGCAGCAAAACCTGGCCATTTGTGGAAACCTTAGACCTTGATTTGTTGGTATCATCACTCTCTCTTTATAGACGTGAAGCCTATGGTAGAAGCCATGGAGAGTTCAAGCCCTTAAATTCCAAATGAGACTGAGTCAGGAGCAGGAAGACGAAGAAAGGTCTCAAGAATTCCCTCCTTAACCGGTTCAAAAGACTTCTGTTTGCAGGGCAGGCATTAATCTTGCACAGTAGATTAGCTTTTTGGATTTGCATTAAAGTCTGGTGTAAATACAGCGTAAGACAAATGTGAATTTTAAATGCAGCAAAGAAAAGGGAGAGAAGCTTATGGCACTTGACATACTAGAGGAATATTACAAGAGACTAATTTTCTTTTTGAAGCTTAAGGAAGAGAAAAACTCGACCTTTCCTCCCTTCACCCTCACCCAGTGCTGGTGTTTGTGGTGGAGGAATTGACTGAGCCCAGGCAAACCCTGGGCAGGAGTAGCACAGCTTTGGGCTTGGCCTCTGGCTGCATCTTTGGAGTGGGGAGCGAGTGTGTGTGGGCACACTGGCACCTTTTCCAAAATTTAGTGGCTTGATGTGTGATGAATATTTTTTATATATATATATATATATATATATATATATATATTTGATATGTGATAAATATAATTTGTTACTTTTTAGCTGGACCGCTGCCAGAAAGTTTCCCCAAACCGAAAGGGAAAGGGAATAAGGCAGAGAGACTTAATGGGTTGGAAAAGAAAACTAAAACAGCTTTGAAAAGCAATGATAGTACTATTAAGAAAATAATGGAACTAATGAAATACATGCACATACGTACAAAACCAATATTGAACTGAACACTCCCCGATACCAATGCCCACAGGTGCTGCGGAGCCGGTGGCACTGGGGCAGCCCCAGGCTCAGCAGCAGAGGGGAACCGGGCGCAAGAGCTGGATTCGAGAACTCAGGATTGGGATCAAAAGGCAGAAGATCAGGCAGAGTTGTCCTCGGACACTGGCCATTAGAGTAAGAGACCTTAAGGCCTGAGATCACTCAGCTTTGTACTGAATACGATATATGTGCGCTGGAATATTCTTGGTGGTCACCTCTCCTGTCTGTTCTTCCCCAGAGATTTGACCTTTCACTTTCCAGCACCCCCAGTGTGGCACACAAAATCCGGCTGTGACCTCAGTCGCTATAGAAGCAAGTGTCAGGCAGAGCCTTTTGCCGCCCCAGCCCTTGCAGTCACTGTAAACATCAGTGCAGGATAATTTCTTAGCTTCTTGTGGGCAGGGGAAGGAAAAAGAAGTTTGGAAATGATGAAAGCCAGTGTTTTCAAGGAAAATATTTCCCCCAGACATGCTACTCCTTGGTGAAATTGATGCTGTCTGTGTTTTGGGAACACGAGTTTGTGGAACACAGGAGGTTTCAAAAGAAATCCATCAGCCTAGGAAAGGCAGCATTTTGGACCCGCTTGGCTTGGGACGTCTCGCCACAAAGTCTCTGTGAAAGCAGCGAGTGCTGCAGCCTCTGGGAAGTACCGCTTCGCCCCTCTGCTGAGGAGTGTCTGCGATTGCCACTAGCTGGCCTTCGTCCTGCAAAGGTAATTTATAATGAATTCTGCATAGCTGAATGATAATGAACCTGGTTACTGTATCAAAATGACAATAATGGGCATTTTTCCTGTACTAGGAAAAAATGGAAAAAGCTGGAACTGCAGTGAACTGTCACTGTGACGAAATTGGTTTATAACAGTAGCTGCATATAACTGAAAAATGGATTTTTCTTTAACTGCTCCCTTTCAAAGAACATTATAAATTATTATTTCTTTTTTGGTCAGAATTGTGCTAGCATGCTATAAAGTTGAATGCAAGAATGACTGGAACAGTTATGACAAAAGCAGTTTACTTGATCATAACCCCAGTGGTTAAAAGCCAGAAAGGGCATCGTTGGCTTAGAAAATTGGCATTATGATGTTGTTAATCCTTCACTTATAGACAGTGCATTCTGACAGAAAACACACTTGAGAAACTCCCATTTTGGGCTCTGCCCATGGCCTGCTTGTTATCTCTGTCTCATTTCTGCCTTCTTTAGTCAGAGAAAAATTTCTTCATGTCATCCCAACAAGCAGAAACAATTTGATTGGATTCAAACTAGTTGAAAAAAAGATGTTTTGGTCTTGGTTTCTCAAAAAAATTCACATTAACAAAACTAATATTTTCCTGGAACTCTTTTTCATATAGAAATGGATTCTGCAGTTGCAAAAAAAATTTAAAGGACACAGTACAGCCTTGCTATTTGCCTGCCTTCTCCTCCTGTGTGCTAGTTCTCCAGATGTTTTAGTCTTACCTCCAATTGTGTAAAGGTAGTTTAATTAGCAGCAAGGGCTTCTTCTATCTAGGAAAACTCCATGCAATTTTGTTAAGAGGAAAAATGGAAACGGATAAAGATCAGGACCATCGTTTTTAATTCAGTATTATTCTCTCCAGTGTCTCATTATCCTCCTTGTAAATGATTCATGGCCAATAATTGTCTGTGAAGAACAAATGAATCCCCTGTTCCCAAATCTCCCACACTTATCCTTGAGATACTTTTATTTTGGATTAAGACTTTCCCCTACCAGGTTCGTACAGATGTCTCTTTCCCCTTAGCCTTCACCAGGTAGCAGAGGCAGACTGGCTGAGAAGTGGTTTGTGGGTGGTGTGCCCGGCTCTGGCAGCGGGTTGCTCTGTGTCCTGGATAACTTCTCTGACACTTCCGACCTCACCAGCGAGGTGCCGGGCAGGAGGTTGGTGCACAGAAGATGCCTCGCGCAGGCACCTCTCGTGGTGGGGCTGCAAACGAGGACACCTGCCCTCACTCCAGGAACGGTGTTTGTCAGGGGAAGCAGTGGAGGCTGCTCCACTTGTTACAAACCCCTGTGGGCGTGAGCTGCTGTTCACAGCTCACCTGGCACAGCTTCTCTGGCAGGTGAATGCTGAAATGAGGAGGATGTGGATGTGTCTTCAGTAAAACACTGCAGGTAATGGGGTGGTGTGAGGAGCTCCCTACTATTAAAATAGCTTTGTAAAGTGTTAGTGTGTGGAAAGGGAGCTTTAGCCACTCTGCAGTGCTACTCTCCTATCTTAAGGCTTAATACATGCTTTTTGGTCCTCTCACACACTCCCACCCTCTGTGACGAGTTTGCTGTGTGTTAAATTGCACACCATGAGTATTTCTTGTAGTTTGCCGTCTCACTGAAAACTCTTTCTTGCATGCGTTCTTTTCCACATGGATGTCAGTTCTTCCTAACCCTAATGCTCGTTTCATGAAACTTTTAGTCTCGTGAGAAACTGTTTTCCCTACAGTTTTATCCTATATATATATATTTTATATCATAATTATATTTTCTCATTGTATATTTCTTTGGAATAATAAACAAGTGTTATCCATGTGTGGACATCTGACTCCATGGAATGAGGAAACACATGTGATAAGGAAGCTGCTTTGCTGTCTCAACAGTCTGTTGAACACGAAGACAAGTATCTGCGGGATGATCCATGCATTGTGTTGTTATAGCGAGTCTTTGCCTGAGTCCCACATGGGCTAATAGCTCATCAGAGCTCTCCACTTAGCTCAGTTAATGTGCCACTCAAAACACAGCAAAGATGAGGTCCAGGAGTAGAATGACCTTAATTATCCGATGAAGGGTGTAGCAGTGCTAAGGCCTTCCTGGCTTTGCAACTGGAATTAATCTGAAAATCAAAAATTTGCATCCTATAATTGCTAACCCAAACGTCATTCTGTAATTGGTGATGCAACTCGCTCTTCAAGATGATTTCTGCCACTGCCTCTCGCTGAGCACTCCTCTGTGTCACCTCCCTCCCCAGCACTGGTGAGCCCAGAGATCTGCAGCTGCAGCTCCAGTATTTCAGAAGCAGCTCAGAACAAGCGGCCTGGCAGCAGCCTTGGCCTTTGCACTCACTGACACAACTTTTGTTTCTGCCCAGTGTGTGGTTTTTCATTTCAAACACATTGGATGCGTTGCCAAACGAAGCAGGAACCTTTTTTTCAAAAAGAAATACTAACTTTAGGAGGCAACGATAAAAATCTGATGCAAACTGGTTTATCAGGGAGTACTAAAATCATTGGATCTCAATTTTATATGCTAGTATTTCTTTAATTTTAGATAATCAAATCGTGATTATAGAGTGTTCACATTTGTCAGATGTGATGAGTTTTCACTGTGCCTCACAAAATATTTTTTGTTGTATTATAAGAGTTGACCTGAAAACACAAGTTGTAATTTGTAGATGTTTGGAGCTAGATATTGCATTAATAGCAACATCCTAACTAAGAATGTGCTTCATTGCAAGTGAAAGCAATATAAAAAACTATGTGCATTAAAAGAATGACATTTGACATGAGGTCAAGCACCTAAAAATCTGGAACATGCTGCCACTAAACCATTTGTGTAAATTACATTTCCCCTTCTTTAGACAGGAGGGAGAAGGTAAAGAGGAGGAAGCTTCCTGAGACAGTGTTTAAGGTTGCAGCAGTGTCCACAGTTGCCAAAGAATCTGTGGGTTATTTGTTGTACAGCGCACAGTTAATGGAGGAAGGAAGAATGTATGTTAAACAAAGCCGTCGTTTAAATTTGAAATAAGGTGTTTGCCTTGTTTATTGCAGACAGCAGAAGGCGGATGCTGAGCAACAAGATGCAGGAGGAGGCAGGGTGAGCACTCAGCCGGGTGGATGCTGCACAAGGCAACGGCTTCACTGCCTGCCATTCACTGCTGGGTTCCTCAGTCATGGTGAGTTCAGTCACTTAACTCGAATTTCTCATAAACCTTTGCTAAACCAGTCTCATTTTCTGGACACTTCCAGTTGTGGCATAAATTGGGGCCATGTTGTCTACAAAATAGGAGGTTTTTAGCGATAGGGACCCTAGAAAGTGATTGTAGGTGCCTCAGATTATTCCCATGCTTGAGACTGCTGGTGTGAAGGTGGAGAGATTTGAGAAGCAGCTGAAGTAGAAAGCTTGAGTGCAGCTGGCATGGAATATGATGCAAGTCCAGTTTAGGAACAGCTGCAGTGTACTTAAGATACTGCCTTTATTTCCCTTATTTCTGCATCAGCTCACCTTCCATATGCTGAAAGCTGTGTCATCTCATCCTAGTGAAGTGGATCATGCAGTGATCTTTTCTTCTTCGTTTCAAAGTCAGCTAAGTCACAGAATCACAGAATGTTAGGGATTGGAAGTCAAACAGCCTTCAGTTTAAACAGCCACAGATTAACCCAGATGACTTTGTACTGAAGCTGGTGAAGAGTAGTTGCACTGAGGAGTACTTTCTGTGAAAATTATGTTGGGTGCTTGTCTTAAGTCTTACTGTGAAAAGCACCCAGAAGAAGCTCAGACTAATAGAGCAGATTTAAATTGTACAGAATGCATAAGCAAAATTAAAGCAGATAATTGAATAAGTATTCGTTAGTTGAATCTACTTTAGCCTATTTAGAGGATGAAATCGACTTTCATGAAAATCAGGATGGTGCAACTGTGTCTGTCAAGACTACATCATAAATATATCCTACCTTTGTTAGAGGACCAGACTAGCGTTACATGCCTGCATCCTGTTCTTTCCTGAAGTATTTTGGTTTGCACCTTTATGTTCTTTTGAAACAGCTGATAACCTGCATCAGGAAGTTGTTAGTTTTAATGAAAGGGACATTAAAATTTCAGGCTTTCAGTCTTCAAGAAGTCTAGTGGTGTGGAGAGCAGGTTGTGCCTTACGTCCAGGTCTAACACAGTCTCCGGATGTGTCTGGAGTGTTGCCAGGGACGTGATTTTAGGCTTTGGTCTGGCCGAGACTGGAAAATTGTTACAGCTCTGCTTCTTGTGGGGCTCTGAGGTAAAGGCTTGTGCTTCTCCAGTGAAAACACTGTAGTGTCTTGGAGATTTTGATTCTGCTATTCTCTCATGCAAACAGCCATTTCAGCAGGTGAATACTGCACGGATTTCAGTCATTTTAAGGTGAGTGCATGAAGGCGTGGCACAGTATTGGTGATTTACAGGGAATGCTCAAGATCTCTCCCGGAGCATGGCAGCCTTACTAGGTCTCGTGGGGGCTGGCAGCTTGATTCTT
The DNA here is from genome assembly GCA_020746105.1 of Trogon surrucura. Lineage (NCBI taxonomy): Eukaryota > Metazoa > Chordata > Aves > Trogoniformes > Trogonidae > Trogon > Trogon surrucura. The sequence continues at coordinate 34,326,653 of CM036621.1, forward strand.
TTTTACTTGGTGTCACACAGGGAAGTAGATACTCGCTTGCTAAGGTGCATTTGTTCCCTCATTAAACAGTACTCAAGTATGAAAATCACTTTTAAGCCAGTAACAAGAAAACCCTTTTAGGCTTTCAGATGCTTTTGCATTTGAAAAATAGTTATTCTGATAAAGCAGTGTGAAACTGTGGTTTGGAGAGTTTTTTATAACCTTTTCAAGTGGGTATACACTGAATGCATCACAGGGGAAAAAAAAAAAGTATGTACAATTTCTTGTCTGCTGCAATTTTCAGACATTTATCTCTTTCTCTTGTTACCAAGGTGTTGCATGTGAAGTACGTGGCCATTTTATATTTTAGTTTTGGAAAAATTTTATTGTAGAGATGAGATTCCTGCTGTGGTTACTGCTATATGCACAAAGACATGTGAATTTATAGTTGCCCTCCATTCCTGTGGCTACAATAAATCGAAATGGGAGGGAGAACTCTCACTGTGCCAGTGAAACAATAGAAATATGTGAGAAGGGAAAATGAAGTGTAAGCAAGTTGGAGAGCCCAAGGCAAAAAAAAAGTTCCCTCTTGCTTTTTGAGGAGCAGGAAGAGCTTTCCTTGGATCTCTGCTCAGCTGCTGTGGTCTCGTGCAATGGTGCCGTGCTTATCCTCATCAAATGGCATTCACACACAGTCGCCCTCTGCCACTGGGCATTTTTAAAGATTATCTAATCAAAGGGATTCTCTTGAATAAGTCACATTTGTTAGAAATTTATTTATGTCTTCTTGGTTCAGTTGAGTTCGGTGTGGTGGGAAAAATAAAAACCTGCTGTATATTTTTCAGACACCATTTTTTTTAAATGCTTTTTTTCCCAACCCACCTGTGAATGTTGTTTAATTGAAGGACTGTGTGACCTGACAATGTTTGTGCTGAAGTAAACCTACTGGAACCAAAGCTCCCTGTAATCAACTGGTGGTGGTTCCTTCGTGGGCAGTGCTGGGGGGAACCTGGCTCTGTGGATTGTGGGTGTCCTGGTGTGGGGTCGGTGGGGAGGTTCAGAGAGCTTCGTCACGAGTTGAAGTCTAACGTCCCAGGAGACTGTGACCTACCCGACTGTAACAGCTTCCAGAGGAAATGCAGAGCGTGCTCACTCTCATCTTTTTCTTCAGTGCCACGACAGGTAAAGCTAACCAACATCAAAGACCCATTCCAGTTAAGCTCTGATGTAAATTTCTCATTAACCACCTCTTAGGAATATTACACCTGCTACAAAGGCTTCTTTAATGTGTGAAATAATTGGGTCAGGGTTTTTTAAGGCTATGTGTTTGATTCAAGATAAATAAGTGAAATGAAAGCTAGTTAATTGAACTTAAACCTTTTCATAGCTTTTAAGTTGAAAGAGAGCAACCCCAGCCAACATCGGAGCAGCCGATGGGCGGAGTGGCAAAGTGACCTGTGGGGAGGTGGGGCACCAGTGGGCCAAAGTGCTGCTGCTTCCTGGAGTGCAGGCGTCGGTCGGCTTTCCTCTGTTTCGGGAAGCAGACCCAGCCTCCAGGCTACTTCTCTCTTTCTCTGCAGAAACTGTGTGTAAACAAAAATGTGAGTGTTTATACATAATGGAACAGTTCCAGGAGGAAAAGATGGATGAATCAGAACATCTGAATTTTTACAAGTAAATGTCCTGACGGTGGTTTGTTGGAGGCAATTAGTGTGCCTGTTCAAAATGAACTCTGTTACGCATACCTCCTCCTTGGAAGGTGGAAGGTAGAGGGCCCTCCTCAAGCTGAGGTTTGCCTCCTAAACCATACTTAGACAGCATGTTTTCTGTCTTTATTAGTCTCATTTAAAAAAAAAAATACTCATGGCAGTAAGCACAGCTTACAGTGAACAACTTTTGCTTAGATGCTTTGTTGAACAAGAAGCTGCGTAATTATTTGCTTGTGGAGGAACATCCATACGTGTTCTGTTGAATCACTTCTCGGGCTGGTGATGGGTGCAGGTTCATGCCCTTAGTTGCCTCTTTGAATACTGATTGAATAGGAAAGTATGTACCAGAAACAAAACCCTACATCGTTTTTGGAAATTTATTGTATCAAGGGTTGGCTGTGGAAAAAAAAAAGACAAAAGGCAGTTTAAGAATTACTGCATTATGCTTTTTATGAAAGGATGGATGAAAGCATTCAAGTTAAAAATCATTAAAGATTAATAAAGAGGCAACAGGAATCATTTTAATTTCCTTTGTTACCATATATAATGATAGCCTTAGGGCAGAATGATAAAAATGTAGAATATGAATAGAAATTCATCTATTAGGGCTATACTATTTTTGCTTCCCTTGACATGAATACATCGCTAACAAAAATACTGTTACAGCCCAGGTGCTCACTTTGTAAATAATTTAGCTCTTGGCTGTCCTAATGTACAAACCACAAAATGTCTGCTGGAGGGATTCTCTGTCCTCAACATGCGGAGGAGTTCTGGCTGCTTGAACGTGGTGAAATCCACTGAGCAAGTGGAGAGTAGCGCTCTAGGGGCACTGGTGAGGACTGGTGCTACGCTGAGCTCTCTCTTCACTCACAGCCATCTCTGATGTCTCTTTGGTTTTGTGCATATTCACCATGAAAATTTCTCTTTTCTTGATTAGGACTTGTGCTGCATTTGCTGTAAAGGTGCTCACTTCCAGTAGGGTTGAAAGTCGTTAGTGTTTGTGACACCGAGTAGCTGTAATGCTCTCGGGTCCGTGCTTGTGACTGCTTGTACATGTATTTCCTAGCCCGTGTCATAATGTATCCGGGTTTCTGGTAGCTAATGAACACAGAAGGCCAATTTGCAAAGCAGAGCAGATGGACACATAATCAGTCTAATGACTTAATGTCACAAATGAGATGACCTTGCAGTTACCTATAATTCATTTCTGCCAAGACTGTTTCAGAAAACCTAAGACAGACTCTTAAGGCTGCTGGGCCTCTGCTAACATCAAATGCTGCAGCTTTACCTCCCTGCTCACAGCGGGGTGTGCCCGCGTCCCTGCTGTACCGCCAGGTGATGGGCTTTGCCTAAGAAAGCTGCTGCTGCACTGTGCCTGCCTGCTGGCTCGTGGTGTTGGTGTGCCACACAGATAGATCATCACTTCCTTGAAATCTTAAAACCTTGCTATCATGTATTCTCTTTGACGGGTGTGCCGTATGTTTTTGCATTTGTTGTTTGATTCAGTGTCTTTACTCTTCCTCCTCCTTGTGAAGTGTGTCACATCTTGTTGTGTGACCTTATTCACCCAAATCATTGATGTATTTTCCCTTTCCCCTTTAATATAGAAAAACACTTAGACCTGTAACTGAGTCCTCAGTCAGTAGCACTTGGAGAGAAGTTTAGTTTTGATGTTGTGTTGGGACTCAGAAGCCACCATGACCTTGCTCATTCCCTGTCAACTACCCAGTTTTTCAAGTTTTTATCCCCCAAAGCATCTCATTATTAAAAAAACCAAAGGGGGTGTTGTGTCCTTCGTAGTTAATTTTGTATAGCTTTTTGAAACCAGCATACTCGAGTGTGTCTGTGGGGTTGCAGGGAGAAGAGAGGTCCCAGTTCCTGTCATGCTCTCCAGTGGACTTGTAAGAATGCGCTGAAGTGCCTCCCTCTTTCTGGCCTCCGATGTGATTGTTGGTGGCTTTGAAAATGAATGGGTTTTTCAGCTCATAGTCTCAGACCTATGAGTTTCTGCCATTTCGGTACTCCAAAAATTTTCCTATTTTCCCTGTTGAAAAGGGTCAATCATCACCAGAGGTAATTGCTCATTAGTGCAGAGGCGAGAGGGGTAATAATGTGGCATCAATTATTTAACATGCTGCTGATCTATTAATGGTGTTCGTAGTAGGTGCATTACTGAAAGAAAAGACACAAGGCACTTAAATTCCATTCTAGGTCTCTATTTTATCTCTGCAGTTTTTCAGAAAGTTATAAATTATGTTGTTAACTAACTGATTTATGGGATATACTTATTCTGCCAGTAATTTTCTGCATCAGTTGTAAATTGCCTTCTTTTATTTTGCCATCTGCATAATTATATTTTACCCTTTTGCCTCTGTGCATAGTTTGTTACCCTGACAACCTTTATCATTCTAACATTTTTGTGAGTTTTGTCAATTTTTCTCATGTGAACTGGATACTGGAAGATATACATGTATATCCCATTGATACGAAATTTTAAGTGACGGCACTATCTAAGGCTACAATTAATTAACATGCCTGAATAGAATAAATAGACAAAATGTTTTGTAACAGCACAAAACTACATATGAAGCAGCCTTTTCATAAACTAGAGTTAACATGGAAAAGCAACACTAGTTGATTGTATTTTGTTTACAGATTTACACAGTTGGATTAGTTTGACTTAGGGAAGTGTGAGATGCGGGCGACTGTAGTCATTGTGGCATTGGCTCGTTGAGTAACAGTATTCCCATTGATCGCCACTTTTGAATGTAAAAATATCTCTGTGCTAGAGGTTGGTTTTTCGAATTAAGTTAAAGGACATCAGTTCACATTGCCCTTAAGCAGCTACTTTGTGCACAACTATATATAGTCTGCTGTAGGGCTGGAAGGATAGAAATTTCTCTCTTTTGTTTACCTATAGATTTCTCTCTCTAGATATGTCTATATGTAGTGAGATAGTAACCCGAATGGGAGTGTGTCTCTTTTCCAGTGTCAGAGTAGATGATACAACTGGTATTAATTTTAAGTTACATGTAAGGTGCTTTATCTGTAATTTATTTAGTATTTAAAGAGCCCGTGTACAGTACTGGATTTTTAGATCTTGTTTAATAGAGGTTCAGAGATGGAATAGGAAATGAAGAAGCAAGGTTCACTTAAGAAAATAACTTTTGTGAAGCAAAACCTTATAAATATTGTCTGCTGGTGATTTTGGTGAGTAGTTGCAGCAATGTTGCCAGGATGTGAGAATTCACTTGCTAGAGGTGAAGCTGAAACGATTTTGAAATACAAAGAAAAAAAACAGCAAGCACAATTAATCTGCATTTCATTCACCTCCTGAAAAGTTGGTATGAGTTGTCTTGCATTTATCTTTTTTTTTAAGTGGTTTTTATTATAATAATTTCAGTGATCTATTAGCTGACTATCCTAGTGGTCGTATTATTAAATAAAGAGTATACATCTGGCTGTATAGTTTTACTTGTCAGCTCAAGAACAAAAAATAAAACCCTTTCAGTTTAGAAAGTGTTTGAATTTGTTAGGTTTACTGTTTGGGGTGAATGCCATAGATTTTTGTAGCATTGAGGGCTATAAAAGATTTTTCCTAGAAATGCAATAACTTCACTTCTGAGGAACAACCTGGTCTTCCTTACAAGAACCGTGAGATTTCAACTTCAGTTTCTGTGAGAGGCTGTGTGGTGTTTCTTACCAAGATTTTACTTACCACACTCAACGTTCTCTTTAAAGAACATACTATATACATGAAGTAGTGCAGCGTTCTCAAAAAATAGTGAAATTTTTATTATTGTTGTACCTGCAGTTATAAAATATAATGGAACGTGGGTGATCCTAAAAGCTTAGCTGCACCAAAGTATTTGATCACAAATCTATGAAAAATGCCTGTTGCTTAATGGAGAGATGATGTGTGAGTACTGGATTTTCAAAGTAACTGTAAAAGTGGTGGGGGCTGCCAGAATTATACACGGGAAAGATTTAAACGTATCTGGGCTTTAAACATTGTGGTAATTATTGCTAATGTGGATAAATGTAAGATGAGTGCGTGTGGTGTGTGGTTTGAAGGAGTACTTGCATTTTCAAGGTCCAGGACCAAGGGGAGCTGACTGCGTTTGTAATGCATTTTGTGCAATGCACATAAATGTCATGTAAAGCTAATAGAGTGCTGTTTGTCAAATCATCAATATATTTTTCATCATGGTAGTTTCATGATCTTCCATTGATCTGTACTGTTTAGGTATGATCCTGACATGAGTGACAAGATCCTCTTTGAGTGAGAGTTTCTTACTCTTCAGAGAGCTCTTAGATATACAGCTTAACATTTCCATTTAATGCTACAGCTAGCAGATTTTAGCGTCAGCAAATTATTTAAAAGAATATATGTTGCTTCACACACAAAATGATCCTGGTGTTGATAGGTAATAAAGAACCAGACTCAATAAAGATAGATACTGATGTGCACAAACTGGAGGTAGTTTCAGAAGCTGTTAAAGTTTTGATGCAAATGGGCACTCTTGGACAAACAGGCTTGTTTGCTTGTAGATAATGTGGAAAGGACTCTGGACCATGTTCTCCTTCGTCAGAGTAACAGCTTTCGGTAAATGTTAGTGATTTACATATAGATAAATGAACTTTCAGGTTTCTGCTAGTAAGTATAATACTGCTGGAAGTTGAGGGTGCCATAGCAAAGAACAAAGTAACAGCTACCAGAGACCTCACATTTGGGTAACACAGCATCAGTTGTAATTGTAATGACCCAGGTCATTAGAAAGAAGCAATCCCTCTCTTCCTAAAGGAATCCGTGGCTTCCAATTAGGCTGTCTGGTTTGATGACTGCAGCATGACACTTCTTGCTTACCCTGGGCAAATTCTGTACTTGTGTCTGTGTTCTGTACGTGGGAAACCAATGTAAAGTGGCTCGATTACAGCTCGGGGATGAGGTGCTCTCCCTAGCCCCGAGGGGAGGGTGTCGGGTGTGTTACAGTAATTTGGACCAGTAAGCAAACCTCCTCTGTGCAGATTCACTCTCGTGCCAAGTGTCAGTGTCTTTGTAGCACCACACTTTGTGCCACTGCAGTTTTATCGTATTTTCTTGCCCACCGGTCACACAGCTACTGAGAAGTTACTCACCTGTAAAGTGTTGGCAGTGTGGTCATCCTTGCTACCAACTTTTAGAGATGGCCAGAGGGAGCTCGATGTGTGTGTGCATGAACTTCTCAAGATCTGTCTGGTGAGGGCTAAAATTGCCTCCTGGTGTATTGGAGCTGATGGTCCTTAAGCAAAGAGTACTCATCTGCTGAAAGACTCCCATTTGATATAAGTGGACTCTAGATCAGGTTTCATGTCATTAAACAGCTATATATCCTGGTTCTTGGAGGTGAATGCACTGGATTCTTGCAAGGATGTTTGAATTAAGCATTATAAGCCTGATGTAGGACTTAATGGGTGATATCCTGTAATGTAAGTTTTAAGGGAAATTGGAGTAGAAGATGGTAATGGTTCCACAGGGCTCAGTGCTTCATGGTCTTGTCATCCCTCTTCCCTCTGTCACCTCCTGGAGTCAGAAACTGGGGTGAAGGCAGAGACCACAATACTGGTGACAAATACCAAACCAGCTTGCCTGACTCAAGCCTGCTGAGGCTTTGTGAAAGGTAGCCAACTGTTCCCTGTCAGCAGCATGCAATTAGACACGTATTTATGGGGAAAACCAGCAACGACAGCAAAAATCTTGAAGTCTTAAAGTCTGATATGAAAGAATTTTGAAAAATGCTTAGACAAAAAAAAAAAAGCCAACGTCTTATACAAAAGGATTACAAGAGCTTGTTGTAGCTGTTGAAATATAAGAGTTTTCTCGTAAGAATGAAATCATGTTGAAGAAGTCTTTAGATGCAAAAATCTCTTTTCATGATAGATTGAGGAAGGTTGTGTTCTCTTATGAATTTCATAGTTCCAAATATTAAATTTGAAGAAAAAAAATAGACATTTCAGGTAGCACTTGAACTGCATAGAATTCCTTGGAAAGACGCCTGCTTTTACTTCTCTTTCTTATTTCTCATAAAACCCCCAAACATCTGATGACCCAAGTGACTAGGTCTGGAGCAGTGCTAAGGGACAGTGCGCTGGATTTTCACTGACTTGTCTTCTGCCTGAGTAAAGGTTGAAGCTGCTCTGATGCCTTCTTATATTTAAGTGTTGTAGCAAATTGAATGCCCCAGAGATCTCAGCTGCCCACAGTTGTGGATGGGTGCAACTATATAATTTAATAATAACTAATAATGAGTAACTCTCTTGGAGAGAGGAGGAAGAGAATTGAGGACAGAGTGTACTAAGTCCAAGTAGCTATCTTTTCCATGTAGTGTCTCCTTCCATTTTTTTCCTCTGCAGGTTTATCCTGGGCAGTCTATTCAACAGCAGAGAAGAGGCAGAAGCCAGAGAGAAATCTGACTGATTTTCAAAACAGAAGTGCAAGCAATAAATTTTTCAGATCCAGGTTATTTTTTATGTCTCTCCTAATTTTTCACAGTCGTAGCCCTAAAACAAGTACATCTCAAAAAAGGTTAATCTTGTCAGTTAACTCGATGGCACAAACTCTTATCTTGCATTCTGAGCATGAATAACAAAGGCTGTAGTACAGAGAAAATTAGAGGTGAACTCGTTTTTCTTTATTCTTGATTATAGAGTTCAGTGCTTGCACTGCTCCCTTCACTGGAAGAGCACTATAATCACCTTCTGCAGTTCCTTTTTATGCTCTCCCACTACTCAATTAAGAACTCATTAAACTGCACACCTGCACTGTCTTTACCCTGAACCATAGTCTTTAACCCCCTACTAATACATAATTATAAAACAGCCTGTGGATTGCTTGATTTCAGCCAAGTAAAAATTACAATAAAACTTATTTATGAAAATAAAACTTCTGTATTGTTTAAAGCCAGTTCATAAACAAGAAGTGAAAGGGTTTCTTTTGGTGAGCGCTGAGGACTGGAAATTTTATTTACTATAACTTTCTGAGTAGATGGGACAGAGCTCTAACTGGTGAATTGCTATAGTATATAGTGAGTAACTAGAGTGTAGTGATGCTCCCAGTTGAGTGGGGATGGTGGAGCGGAGACTTGGGGAGTTATCTTGGATGTAACTGGTGAGATGGCCCTTTTTTTGACTTTTTCTGAGCGTCCCCCTCTTGGCCTATGAGCTTTGTTAAGTCTTGGAGGAAATGTTTTGATTCTGGTTTGTTTTGGAGGCTCTGTTGCAAGTAGCACGAGTTTAGGGCTTTCTGATGGTGTTGGGCAGGTGTTCCCTGCAGAGGGCACCGCCTGTGCGCTCTTAGTGCTCGGCTGTGCTGCAGGAGTAGCGGGAAGATGTAGAATTCCCTGGGGAAACAGCCAAACTTCATCTCTCGTTTTTTTGCTCCAGCCACAGAGTTCCATAACTTGCTAACGATGGCTGATGATTTGCTAGTACGGCAAGAGAGGCAGCAAGAGTAGCAAACCTACGGATTTGAACAATGGAACCCTCGGTGCTGAGTGATGTTTGCATATGAGCTCTGGGACTTGAGGTACTTTTTTCTTAAATACTTCCTTCAATTTATTTCCTTCCAAGTCTAGCATTTAACATAGCAAGATTTTCTCATGCTTCTGTTTCTAAACTCTTTACTAGCTGTCATTGTGAGATCCCAGTGGCAAAGGAGCTGCAAGAAATAATGGTTTAGCATCCTAAGAATTATTTTTACTTTACAGTGTACTTTATGCGCTTTTTCTGGCTACACGGAATAAATTTGCTGTGGCACTGCCAGAGAGTCATTTGAGCATGTCCTCCTCTGAAGTTCTGTATGACAGCAAAATGAGGAATGGCAGGAGGGCAGAAAGGGAGAGGAGGTGGTTGCAAGTTCTAATGATTTAATATGAGACAACAGAGGTAGTTTGGAAGCAGGGGAAAGATGAGGATCCCAGGAGGGAGCACACAGGTGCTTCAGAAACACGAGAAAGATGAAGGAGAAAGGAAGAGCTGGTAGCAGCAGCCCAGAAGACTAAGTGGGGAAGTTCAGCCACTCATGACACTGAATGTTGCCCCAGTTTTCCCATGGGAGATTTAGCTACAGCAGGCGGATATCCCTGTAGCAGATGAGATGTGGGAACTCCTGAGGACTGCCAGATGTCCCCCAAGTGTCCTGGTGATACTCCTCCTAACAGCAATAATAATGTGTATGTTCAAAAAAGCCCAGGGACAGTGTCCCCTGCCGGTAGCTAAGTACTGCCTGTTGCTGACAGGCAGTGATGCTTGACTCTGGGCCTTAGGTGGTTCTCCTGCACCAGACACCTGTACTGCAGATAAACCCAGTGTGGAGCAGTAATCACCTCTCCCACTACAAAAACCTGTCTGGACTCTAGAATCTTCACGGGGCATAGTGGTTAACAGGTAGATCCCCTCTGAGAACTGGTGTGTTTGCAAAGGTACCGAACTTGCCAGGAGCTCTGAAACCTGGTTATTGCCTGTGTTTTGTCGCAGGATGGGGGAAGCCTTCATGTGTAACTGAAAACTGTATGTAGGAAGGCAGCAGGGAGAAAAGAAACCAACCTGATGTTGTAGCTGAATGAGCTTTTATCAAGGACATGAGCAAACACATAATTGTCAGTTTAATTGCAGTTCACAGCCAGAAAAATTTGTACGCTTGCTGGGCTCCATCAGGAACACCCGTTAGCGGGAAGGATTCCTCTGACAAAGCTGAAAACTCCTCCGCAGAAGGATTATTTTTTCAGACGATCGTTAAGTGTTTGCCTGAGCTGTTGCTGGAGCTTGCGAACTCCAGTGCCTCGGAGGGATTCCCAGCAAATGGGAGCAGAGGTGCCCAGCGTAGTGCTCAGGTGTGGTGCTGTGCGGGAAGGGCGTGTGGGCAAAGCGTGGGACACCGTCCCGCCCTGCACATGAGGTGGGAGAGAAGAGGTTGTGTGAAACCAAGGTGGGAGTAGAAAGGTAGTTTTTTTGCATTGTACACCCCAGAGAGTGATTTGGGGCCTTGATGACAGGGTGTAAAGGTAGATGTAGCTGACGTGTGTTTTCTGCATATTTATAGTGTGTTTACACCTACATGATATTATTACTGCACACATTGCAGGGTAGGTACTATTAGTGGCATGAATTTGGGAAGGGTCACAGGGCATGTGGCTGTGAATGAGTTATGCACATTCTCCTAAATGAAGGGCTATAAATGATGTTGAATTTTCTAACCGTGTAAAATTTACCAACAGTTGGTACAAGTGCTTGAACATTACTTTTCTGTTGTTAATAATTTATGTGAAATTGTTCTCTCTTGTCCCTTTGGCTATTCATTTCACTGGCTCAGTTAAGTATTTGTTGAAATAAAGCCCTCCTGGGGTGGCGCAGTTGCTCTGTAGCAGGGACAGCGTGGAGCAGAGTGTATGTAACTGCCACAAATAACACTGCAGGCTGCCCATCGACTGTAACAGATAAGTGACCTGCACAGAAATTTGAAGGCACTCCAAGAGTCACTTAAGCCAGTCTGCTCTGCCTGCTCTAAATGCTAAAGCTTTTAAATATGTTACCTTTGGATCCTTCTAATGTAGAGTGTGTATTTCCAGTTTCTTCTGCATTGTGGGGACATTGTTCATCTTAGCTCAGGCTCTAGGGTGTAGAGTGAGAGAGAGAGAGAGAAGATGAAGAATTGCAAGTGGCGTGACTGCGCCACGTGGTAGCACAACAGTTTAGCAGTCAGAAGTTTATGGACACTTTTCATTATGGACACAGTTTCATAATGCTGCTTCTTTGCAAATCTGTCACGCTAAGGAATTACACAAACTCATGAAAGTTTTTATTGAGAATGTCTTACTTTTTTTTTCTTTTTCAATCAATAGTGAAGAGACTGTCTTCCCTGGGAAACCTAGGAGTAATCGAGTAGGTTTTTTATACCAATAATAAAGATGTTTTTATTCATTAAAATGTTTGTGATACAGTAAACTTAGGTTTACTTGGAACAAGGCGAAGGAGCAGAAGCTGTAAGCCAGGTAACTAAGATGCTGGCATCCAGGAGGGGTTTTTATTGTGCAACAAAAATAACAATTGAAATACATTTTCCTAATGGTGTCTGAGTTACAACTCATCAGATTTACATCTTTATGTAAGTGTTTTGGTCAAATCGAGCAATATTTATGCCTTGGTACAACAGCAGTGTTCATTGGCACGCTCTGACTGTGGGCTTGGGTGGCTGTGATTGTTCTTTGCTTGACTTTCTCCTTAGTGGATGATGCTATTTATCCTCGTACTAAAAATTCAAGTTGGCTTTGTATCTTTTGCTGTGACGTTTTGATATTTTCTCTTGAATTGTGACTAATGATGAAATAATTCAGGAGAAGCAAAATCCAGGATGTTGCTTGGTAAACAGGATGTGCTCGGAAATGCCAAGTGAAGACTGCCTGTGATTTCTGTACTGTGCCCCTTCGTGCGGCAGGGTCCTGCATGTCATTCCTGCACAACTGCTGCCCTCCTCACTGTTCATGCTGAGCAGCAGTTACAGGGATTCTTCCGTGTTTTTGTTCGGTTGGGAAGGAGTTCTTACCTTCTTCACATTACACCTGTGCTGAGAAATAAATCAGGTATTGTCCTCCACAAGATAGTGCCAATTTTAATTGTCTGTCTCTCTGATGACAGGCACATTCAGCAGGCACAGGTGTTTACACTGATCCCAGCAGAACCTGGTCAGAATTGGTTTGCAGAACAAATCTATAATCGGTGCAAAAAAAAAAAAAAAAGACCGAATGCATATTGAATTTATGCATAGTACACAATTGTAACACATCATTCTTGACAATGTAGAAAAGAAATCTAGATACTACAGTGCTAAATTTCCTGTTGGAAGTACCTTGTCCTTGAATAGCTTGCCAAGGGCTGTCTCCCACAGAGACTGAGTAATACTCACTTTAAAAAAGGATTAGCACATGTGGTGTTTCATGGAATGAGGCCTAATCCTGACTATGACATTAAGGTTCCACCAAAGTACAAATGCTAAATAAGATGGGAAGAAAGTTAGAAATCTCCTGAGGTAACGACAAAATTGTTGTAGTAAGAGAAATATTTTGAGAAGACAAATAAAGCAGGGGAGTACTGAACTAAGCTTTTCATTCTAATATGACAAACTTTAATTGTGCTCCTAAAAAGTGTGGTGCAACAAATGAGTTGTTAAGGTCCCAGAAGCAGCAGTCACCTGTGAGCAATCAGTTTCTAACTGCCAGTTACAGTCTTGTTTCCAGGACTGACTTGTGGCTTTTAGAACCCCAGGCAACATGGAACCTTTGGAGGGTCTTTGCCAAAGCTGCATACTCCTGTTTTCAGTTCAGCTCCTGTATGTAGCTGCTCCATAGGAGATGTACCTTCTTCACCTTACCTGCAAGACACCCAAACATGGCTTTACAGTTGTTCAAGCTTACCTCTCACTGTTGCGGCATTTTCTGAGGTTCTTCCCACGTCCTTTGAGAAATAACTGTGTCACCACCCACTGCCTTCTCGGAAAGATCTCGGAAAGTTGCAAGGCCAGTGTGTAATCCCAGCGAGTGCTGCTGGGCGAAGTGTTCCTGCTGCTCTTCTGTGGAGCTCTGGAGGGGCTGGGACACAGAAAAGCCAATGGAATGATCCACCTTCTTTAAAAGCAAAAATTCTCCATCTGACAAAGTTCTGAAAAATAAGAGACGGAAGAAACAAATTCACTGCTGGTGTGAGCAGGTGCAGCTGCAGCAGGAGTAGAGGCTGGTTAGGAGTTTAATTCTGTGTATTTGTGCACACAGAGCATATACTTTAAAAGGAAACACATACTGCATTTGTGTTGAACGCAGAGTACATCACATGAATTCCACTGGTTTTTTTCATATTTTCAAATATGGCAGAAATCTTATCTGAAAAATGAGATCAAAGGTAAAATTCAGATGTTTTGCATCAGTGCAGTGTTCAGAAAGACTGCACATATATTGTCAAGAGCCAATCTTATTCCTGTATTTTTACATTTTGATCTTCTGTCTATATTGAAAACAATTTTCTGTAGTGTAAAAGTTTATTATTGCATTTCAAAGAAAAAAATTATCATAATACTGCAAAAATGACTGACGCTTTTGAGGTTCAGCCCTTCCTTGTGAAAAGCTTTTGCAGCTTACTTAAGTCAAAGTTCAAATGCTACTTTGGTCTGAGTGCCTATTTTTGGATTTGTATAAGCACAAGTAAATAGAGAACCTTTTTCCTTAAAACGTTTTTTTTCTCTTTTTTTTTTCATCTGAGAACACCTTCTTTCAAGGAAGTCTTTAGAAAACTTGCATCAAAATCCTTGTTCTGATCGTAGGCAAAAGTTCTAATATTACAATGGAATCTAATAAAGTTAAATCCAGTGTCTAGTGATTATTTTTTCCCTCTTCTTGTGGATTTACAATGATTTCCTATATGATTAGTAGCTAAATATTTAGGAAGCCAGATCCATATGCTTTTACCTTCCCTAAGAAACTTATCCTGACTCAAGCAAGAAGGGACAGCCAAGCAGAAATGGTTGTGCCTAGCCAATACGCCATCCTTAACCTCACAGCCCAAATCTGCCTCTGGAAGGAGAGGACATCTCATTTCATCCCTCAGCTCTACAATTCTAGTGTCTCATTTTTTCCCCAACACTTACTAGCCATCTCCCTTTTATTCTAAATAATAGTTGCTTAGCTGTATCCCCTCCCTGTGGGGAAGGGATACCTGTGGTCTGTATCTGGCAGTGACATAGCCCTCGCGTTTTTGAACAGATTCATGACAATGTCTGTTCTGCCTACCCGTAGCTACTCGGCGGCCGAGTGATCAAACCAGCTCCGTCCAAGGGCCCCTCACTAAGCAAGAGACCCAGTGCTTGACTGGCCAGGCTGTAGCTTTCTCGCGTGGTGTCTGTTACCAAGTCTCTAAGCCCTGTGGTGTTAACAGCTATTTGGGACATAACCCAGAACCATAAGCTGAGGGGTTTTCTTTGAACAGGTCCTGAACTGGCAGTGGGATGAGAGGGCTGTGTCTCTCCTCCAGGCTGGAGTTGAGGAGCCCCTTGGTGCACGAGCTCCCCTGCCCCGGCAGAGCAAGCAGGGCCAGCGTCAAGGTCAGGGGCTCAAACCAGGACAGCCACGGTGGCTGATTTTTTAAAAAATTAAAATATATTGTACAGTGTCACAGATAGTCAACACCTAAGTAGGTCCTTCACTTCACAATGCAAATTATGAGGGTAACTAATACATGTGTTAAAATTCTATCTGAATGCTGCTATCACAGGTATCTTATGACTTATTTCCGTACGTGTGTGCTACCTGACCATGACCTAAACTGACTCTTCAAATTCCACATAATTAATGAAGTTGAAATTACTTAAGTACAAAGTCAAGTCATATTACTGAAATGGTGTGTGTTGTTATTAGCATCTTATCTCATTTGCATAATGAAATCAGATGGCTTTAGAATGTTTAAGCTTTTTTATTTTAGATGTAATTGTCATTGTGTCTTTCATTATTAACTAAAAAAAGTTACAAGAGTAATGTGTATGAACTTTCGGAAGGATTGATTTAAAACTAAAAGCCAGAGCAAATTAAGTGCTTTATACTGATGTGATCTGGCACCAGTGAAGGACAGTAGTGGTTTTAAGACTCATTTATTTAGCCTTAGGCTTATTTCTAGATCTGATGTTAAAGTAAGACTAAGAGCTTAAGCTCTAAGATAGACATGCCTTATGTAAGGCTGCAGAATTTCCCTGCGTACAGACATTTGAGTCATTTTGGAAACAACATAGGTAAGAATTGGACTTATTCTGACAATACAGTAATCAATGAACATTCAGCTGTTTGTGTAAGTGTTATTGAAGAAGCAGGTAATTAACAATATGTAGCTATATTCAATCTCCAAGTGAAGTGCACATGTATTTTTGCACGTGTAACTCCTGTGGTTTATAGTGTCACCTCCTGAGTGTGATGTCTTTCAAAAATGTCTTCTAGTCCTGGGTGGACTGTAGGAGATCTGTGCTTGCCTCTCAATAAGTTGCTAATAATTTAGAAGCAGAATTGTTCTGCCTTTTTTCTGGAGCGTTTTCTAAAACGCACTGGAAGAACACAGCTGCAAACCTAGGGCTGGAGAAAATCCACTTCTTACTCAGCCTTTTGTAGGCTCAGCTCCTCAGGCGGCACTGACTTAAAGGAACTGCAGAGTTTATGACCAAGCATCTTCCAATGCTGTGAAAACTGCCTTAAGTGAACAGGTCCCAGGAAATTGGGAGAGCAGCAGAGGTCAAAGCCTCTGCAGTCACTTGTTCTTATCTGAGGGCTGAACTAGGCTATCACAAGTAGATATTAAATAGCACCTATCTACTATTTTTATCAAATTAAATTGATGGCTTGTAAGGAAATTGGTGTGTTAGAATTCGGCATCTGATTTGCCTTCAGCAGCCTACGTGTCTGTTTTCCTCTCCTGATGGAAGTTACAATTTTACAATTAATCCCAAAGTTTGCAAGTTACAGTTGGATGATATTGCTTGCTTATCTCTAGTGTAGTCTATGGACTGAAGAAAGCATCAATACAAATTTCAAGAGAGTTCTTTAAAATTAGCTTATAGGGAAAAAGATTCAACCTAAAATGTCGAAGTGTACCTTGGTCTTGATGGCCAACGCTTTACCTTTCCTAAGAATTATTCAGAGTCCAGGTGAGGCATTGTAATTCCATTTTCAAGAGCAGAAAGGTTTAAAAATTAGAATGAAATGTTTAAACAGGTATTACCATTATGAAGATGAAGAAAATATCTGCAGCATCAGACAGAAGTAACTTTTCTTCTACCCATAATTTCTATAAAATTTGGTAAAGTTGAACAAATGTTTTGACTTGCAGATCTCGCTAAACAAAAATCCCAGTTCCACAAACTCTCTGTGACTTTTAAGATCAGACAGTGGTCCAAAACATCAGTTGTGGCATTAGAGAGGAAAACTGAAGGTCTTGGACGGCTCCTGAACTCTAGGAGATACTAAATCCGGAGTGAAACTTCCCTGACAAACGGGTAATCCCTTGTGGCACAGCCAGTGCTGCGTGTGTCCTGTGCAGGAGCCCTAAGCCAGGGATGCTCTGAATCAGCTGAGGTGAAGCTGGTTTGGCGGATCGTGGTGCTCCTGGGTCAGCGTGTGTCTCGGAGGTGTGGAACAGACATTGCGTGGGATACGCTGCCAGGTCACGTCTCCTTCGCTTTGCTACCTGGTGTCACGGGACTTCTTACATGCTCTGTTTCCTAAAATTGCACAGAACCCCATATTCCTCTTTTCCTTCGAGCAAATATTGGGCTGCCTCTAGACAAGTTTTAGGATGCAGCCCTTGCTAAAGGAGGGAAGCTTTTGGTGTGCGTGGAGTGACAGGCAGAAGAGGTTCAGGAAGGAATGACTTCTAGCAGCCTTGTGAGAACGTGCCACTTGTGCTGGGAAACTTGAGAAGCTGCTGAGGTGAGCAGGGAGCAGACCCAGCTAAACCTCAGAGGTGCTGAAGAGAAAAACTTCCTAGGGACCACAGGATAGAAGAGAGTGTGGTTTGCTGCAAGCCAGAAAGCCGGGGCTGATTAAACCTCCGCCTGGGAGCACGAACCTCTCCTCAGCAGCCCTGGGGTGAGGTGTAACGCTCTCTTCCCTGGGCCAGGTACGTGGCACAGAGTGAGCCTGTGCTCTGAGTGGACGCATGCAAAGTTTTTATCCGATCTGGAGCTGAGAGATCTTTGTCAGTGAAAGATTCTTATTAAAATTGGTAACTTTCCTTAAAGATCAGACCTCAGTAGAAAAGTGCTTAGATAAACTGGTGAATTTGCAAAGAAAAATCTTTCAAGAAAAGTTCTCGTTCAGCTGTGGTTTTGTTCCATGTAGCGTAGGAGGATGTTTTTTTAAGATCGGCATTTTTATATTCTAAGCTGGTGAAAGTAATAGTTCTTTGACTGTTGTACCTTAAGGTTTGTTCTGCACTTACAGGTAACTATTTTAAAAGCTTGAAATCCATTGAATATGGAAGGAACAGCTGCTATAGCAAATGTACCCCTTGATGTAAGCAGCATAAAATGCGAGGGGGTCCGGAAACTGAGAAGTTGTTTTTCGTTGAGGTGTTTTAGCCCCAGTGGGAAAACCCCAAGCAGGTCCCATTAACAACCTGTTCAGAAAAAAACAGACTGTAAAGAGAATGCTTTTGAAAAGATTCAAGCATATGTTTTCCAATAAATTAGAAAGAGACATTGAATGTTGCATTTGCTTTTCGTGGAGGAAAGAAGGAAAAACTATTATTAGCAGAGGTCTGAGCTGAGACTGGAACTTAATCCTCTCGGATGCGTTCTCCTCCTTAGCTGAGCTGAGAAAGCCGGTAGTCCCAGGGTGTGAGACGCACCGTGTTAGGAATGGTCCCTTTCTCCACTCAGCATCTATTACTGGAGTTGAGGACAATTAAGTATAACCAATGTGCAGAAACAATCGGGATGCAAACTGCCTATCTTTAATATTCACTTGTATGAACAGGGATGTTACTTCTGAGTCTAACAGTTTTTGCAATAAAGCCTAACTGCAATTTTGTTTTTCTGTTGGCTTCAGAAAATGCTGCGTGTCTCAACGTCACTTGCGTTTTGCTTAAAGGAAAAACATAAACCTTGCCCCTCTGCATTAGCTTATAAATTGCAACAGCTTCTAACCAGACTTCTCCTTGACTTCAGCAGGAATCTCAGATGGGGAAAAGATCTGCTTCTGTGTCTTCTGGAAGCAGTTGCGCAGGACCTGAGTCCTGCACGGGAACGTTTTTGTGTTCTATTCTAAATGAGAGATTCCGGTATTTTGGTGCACTTTGGGCAGTTGTAGCATGCAGACAACTAAGCATCCATGCATGTGTTTAGAAAGTCATTTCTACTACATTTTGTAAAATATACCGGATGCTTAGCTTCAGTGTTGTTGACTGATGCTCCCGTATGAAGTATTTAAACGGGGTCCAGAGAAGGTTCCTTCCCCACCTCAGACTGCAGTAAGCTGTTAGGACCTGGCAAAGTGAGAGACTGACAGCGGCAGTGCTGATTTAAATGAAAGTTTGCGGAATCATCTAACTAATGCAAGAGAGATGGAGATGACCATTGTCCCAGAATCCTTGTTTTGTTTTAAGGGACATTATATATAAATGCCTCTGCATTTGTTAAACAAGCAATCAAACACCACTACCACCCATGCGCACACAAAAATAACCATTTATTTACAGAATTATAAGGAAACAGGAAAAAAACTTAATGAAAGTCATGGAAGGGTTGCTGTGGAAACAAGAAAAGGAACAGTGAAAAACATCTTTGAGGAGATAGGTAAAGAAACTTAGAATGGGAATCAGATATGTTTAATTATAACGAGAGAAATCTTCGGGGAGGATTTTTATCTTCGTTTACTGCGGGAAAGATTGAGAACAAATAAAGTATCTTCTGTATTAAATGCATACACTTTCTGTAAATCTGTAGATGAGTTTATGCCAAGGAAGCAAAATTGATGAACGGAACAATTCTGTAATTGGGAAAAAAATAGTGAAAAGAAGTTACAGTTGCAAGGATGTGCCATAATGAAGAAAACGCTCTGTGTTCTTACTGCTCCCAGCATGTGCTCTGTAAAGAGATATTGATTTACATGGTCAAGTACGCCAGTGGCTGTGCGAGCAGTGCCTTTCTGAAAAAATGCTTTCTGTGCAGGTAGATCTGCTCTCTGCGGTTTGGTGGCTGGGGTGTCTGGTAGCAGGAAGATGGCGTTGTGGCTCAGTTAGGATCTAGCAACGCTGAGGCCTGTATTGAGATTTGCATCAGGATACATCATGCAGTCATTTTTTTTTATACCCTGGTTGATGCGCCATTACAAGAACACTAATAAGAATGGCAGAAGAAAAAAAATCTGGCTATTTGTCATGCCACAGCTCGAGCAGTGCCACCTGAGAGCTGCCGGCACGGGTGCTGCCGTGACAGGTTTTATGAGTTCTTAGCTGCGCTGTTATTATTTTGTGCCTTTTTTTTGCAGAGTGCAGTGGACATAAATTGGCTCAAAGCATCCAGAGCTTATTGCTGAACCTGCTGTCAAGTTTTAATTTTGGATCATGGTCATGTTGTTTTCTAGTGTTGTCAAAGACTTCTTGGAGGAGCAAGGGATGTAACAGGGATTTCCGGTGGGAAAGCAAGTGCCTGTGAAGGCCAGCATGGTGGCATAAAGGAAGAGACCGCTTCTCTTACCCACACACCATCTTCCTTAATCAGTTGTGTTGTGCCCGTGTCTATGGGCAGAGAAGCCTGACATATAATCAACGCTGGTTTAGGTGCCCTGGATTAAAAACACCACCCAAACCCAATGTGAGGTAGATGGCACAGCCGACCGGGTTCTCTGAAGGAGTGATATTCTTGGTACTGCTCCCCGGGGCGTGCTCCTAAAGACCTGTGAATAAACGATGGCTCCAGGCAGTCCGGTAGCTTTCCTCAAACGCAGTGGGCAAAATACAAGTGAAACCAGAAAGGATTTAACTTTATTTCACAATATTTTGTTTTCTGTTTCACAATTAGGAGGAGTGATATTTAGAAAGAAGTGTTAAGGGGCATTCACAGTTTTGGGCTGGACTTTCTGCAGGCAGTTTGAAATGCCTGCACACAAACTCCTCTGCCCGCAGTCCATTGTGCCGGGCTCTGTTGCAGAACAGACGTCATTTTGGTAACAAGATGAGACTTATTATGAGACTGAAATTAATTTCTTTGTTAAATTTATCTGTGTAGAGCAGTTATAAAATTGCTTACAGCAATCAAGATCCTGGTAGTTTGCCAGCTTTATAACAGATAAGCAGTTCTGAAATAATTATTTTCCAATAGTGTCATTGAAGTTGAGAACATTTTTGTTCCTCCTACTCTTTCAGCTTTCTTTTTAATTAAGGGGAGGGGGGCACATTTGTAGAAATGTGTAACGAACAGGCTGTGAATGCCAAGTGTGAATGTTGTGCTGCTTTCTCCTTTCAAGTGTTCCCATGAGACACTGCAATGCTTTGGCAGTCCCACTTCTTCACGGTTCTGTTCTATTTTTAGTGACACTTAAGGTATGTTGTAACCCATATCTATAGTGCTGTTAAGTAAATCTCTCCATGTGTTATATGAAGATACTTAAATGTGTCTTGGTATTTAGCTGGGAAAGACCATTTATGCTCTGAAGTTATGGAAAACCTAAAATTATGGAAACCTAATTAATGGACATGGTGTTTGCAAAACACACTGTGGGAAGAGAAGGGGATGTAAGGAACAGATTTACCTCTTTCTGGGCTTATCCTGCTTTTAAAGCAGACATCCCACCCCCGTTGCTGTGGGGCGATGTGTGGTCACTCCGAGGCACTGGGAGGGCTGAGGAGGAGACGGAGGGATTGGTTTCACCCAGGCAGACTCGATAAAGGCCGGGCGGTGTCAACCTCGGTCTCCCCTCAGGGGAGGGAGGGAGAGGAGGGATGCTGTGGGAGCCGGGGGCTGGAACGTGTCACTGGTGGGGAAAGCCGTGCCCCACAGGTGGGCAGCACCTGGCTGCCTGCACGGCAGGAGTGGGGCAGAGATCGAGAGTTTGCTCCTCTGCGGGAAAAAAAGGGGCAAAAAAAAAAGAAAAAAAAAAGGCTGCTTAGAAATTTAAGACATTGTATGCCAGAATATCTGTGGTATGTGTTTTCCTGGCCTGCAGGAGTTGTGATCCGACTGCAAATTGCTTGTTTAGAATGATGAGAGTGTGTCACTGCAAATGAAAATGTTGCTCAGATCTGCAGGCTGTTATTTCTCAAGTTCAGTTACACACCTACTGTATTTTTTTACTTTTATTCCTCTGTGTGAACAAAAGATTATTGATAAGTTAGAAAAATTACGCGGGCAGCCTGTCATTTTCTGTACTTACTAACTTTTTAAAGTATTTCTCCAAAGTCATGAAAAAAAGGTTTTTTAGAAAACATTTTTATGAGAGAAACAGAATTGCAGGTAAGCTGTAATATTGATTGATGAAACTGGATGGGGAACACAGCAAATGAAATTAATTTGCTATCTTTGTTCTCTTTTTCTCTTAGTTAAGAATGCTGTGCATTATTTGCAGTGCAATAGCTTTCAGAAGCAATGACAAAGTGTGGTAGTTAACAAGATATTAATACAGAGAAGAGTAATTTAGAAATTTTGTTACTGATGCAGATGTAGAAAAGCACCTGATTTGAGCGTTTACGCTTCATGGGCAGAGACAGCAAGGACAGGCTTCTTTACCTCGTGCCCCTAGAATTAACTGCTGTGGGCTTGCTTCAGAAGAAGTTTGACGGAAGAGAGATTTCTATGTGAAACTTTACAATTGAAAATCAGCCTTACTTTTCAAATTAGACATCTGTGAAGGTGCAGGTGGGCCAAATATACAAAATGGCCCAGAGCCGAAGCTGGAGTAGGCAGCAGCAAGGGTGATGTGGTTTTGACACCCGTGCTGGCTCTGGCTGGGCCAGAACTCCCACAGCAGCTGGCGGGGCTGTGGTTTGGGTTTGCACTGGTCCTGATGTTGGTAACCGAGGGAGGTTTCGTTTCCCTGAGCTCCTTGAGGGCTTTTCTGCTCCTCAGCACCCCCAGCAGCAAGGGGCCGGGGCACTGGCTCTAGCTCAGCCCACGAGATTTCTCACTGTTACCTTCCCGATTCTCTGCCCTGTACTGCCGGTGGGGAGCGTGCTTAGTTGCTGGCTGGGGTTAAACCCTGACACCACTGTAGTTGGTAAATTTCTTGATATTCTCCATTTCTGGATTCAATCCAGGAGCACCCGTGGGTTCCTGAGGTACCCGAGAGTGCATCTTCTTCCGCCTCAGTGCTCCTTTAGCTAAGAATCGGATCTAGGTTACGTTCTTCTTAAAGCACCCTTAACCCAAATTAGAAACTCCAGAGCACAGAATTAGAAACTTCAAAGTAATCCCTGGTTTGTTTTTTTTTCTGCATTCGGTTGACATTTCCCCCTTGCATAGCTGCCATTTCAAAACAGGCACATAACCCTTCTTTCCAGAGGAATCACCTGCACTGAAACGATCCTGACACTTCCTAATGTGGTCAGATGACAAACACATCTTTCCAATTAGCACTCTTCAGTCCCTCCGTTGCTCGTCTCAGTGGGTACATACTACATACTACTGTAGAGAATAAAGTGTACAGTGATCTAAAGTGTTTAGTTTATAGAGGTGCTTTTTTTTTTTTTTTTTGCAGGGCATGAAGTTCTGGCCTCCTTGCTGTGCATGCTCGGGGCTTCATGGTGGAAAGTGTGGCGTGAAAAAGGGCACTTGTGCACTTTGCCTGGATATTAGTAGATTGTAACTGATAACCCATAAAAAATTAGTAGTTAGTGATAAGTTTTTAAATGGAATAAAAAATTATCCCAGTAATGAAAAAGCTGACATTTTAAGGACTGATAAGGCAACAGAATAATCAGAGAAGTGTGTTAACAGAATAATCAGAGAAGTGTGTTAGCAGAATGGGCATGTATACTCTTGGATACGTAACAGACCTGCCGTCAGAAGATGGCAAATGTTAGAGCATGAGGCCAACCAAAAATTGGGGGTAACCAAAAATCCAGGAAATTGAAACTGAGGTATGTGAATATGTAAGAGATTGAAGAAAAAAGTGTCATCTAAAAAATGCTTGAAAGCTGGTGCTTTGGCAGAGTTGCGTTCCCTGATGCTCCTTGTCTGGTCATTGACTTGCATGATACTATGTAAAATCATCTCACCACGGGGTTGCATGGTCAGAGCAGAGATCTGAGCCTGTAGAGGAATTTCTTGTGGAGCAGAGGTGCGGTATAACTTTAAAAGTGTGGACAACCCAGCGTAGGCCTAAACAGAGGCTCTGTCCTTGAAGCTGCCTTGGAACACAGGGAGGAGGAGGTTTTATCTGTTTTGTGAGAGCTTTGCGAGATGCTTGGGGGGAGGTGCTGGCCCCGGGGGGAGAAGAGGGGGTGATAGCCGCTTGCATAGTGGAATGGCACTGCCCAATAAAACGCTGGCGTGTGTAAACCTGTAACCGACCAACTCTGTGAAGGGGCAGGCGCGGGGACACTGCTGAACTGTATATATTGAGCTGTCCGGAGCAATAAAGGAGGACGATCTGTAGCCATATTGGTGTGATGGTTGTTGACTTGGCCGGCTCTCCGAAGGGACCCCTCTTCTTCTGGCGCCCGAACAGGGACCCTCTATGGACACTTAAATGCGGATTGCTTAAATGTGGGAAGACTCCGAAGCATCGGACGTGAGCCGATTTGGGAGCCGGAGAGCTGGAGGCAGGAGAGTTCCGAGTGTGACCAAAAGGGCACCGGAGACCAGAGCTTGAGCAGCCGATCAAGCCCCTGCCAAGGTAAGACCGCGATGGAAACGGACGCGGCAACTCGCCTCCTTGGTATACTCTCTAAGAGAGGAGGAAAAGTAAAGGAGCGAGATGTATTAGCCCCATGGGCTCGGAAACGGGAGAAAATGAACGACCCACCATTAATCTTTAGTTCCACGGAATGGCGTGAAGTAGGAGACTTTTTGTGGGACTGTACTCTAGAGGGAGGAAAAGAAGGAAAAGAAGCGAAAGAACTAGGAACAGTTTGGAAAATCGTAATACGCACTCTAGAAATCACGCAAGCAGAAAAGAAAGTTACTGTGGCAGCGATCGAAGCGTTGGGGGGAGGGCAGGAAAGGAAAAAGGCAAAGGAAGAAACTCCCTGCTCGTCCCGACTGGGTGGAAGAAAAAAAAAAAAAAAAAGGAAAAAAAAAAAAAAAAAAGAAAAAGGAGAAACTGCACTGCATTGCAGAATTAAGACTTTCGTCCTTGAGCTGAGCTCTTTTCTAAACAAGTGCATAACTCTTGCTTGCTAATTACGAAAAGAGACCCTGACCAGCCAGGTACAGCTCATGTTGAGAGCTTGACCGTGAGAATGAAGATAAGACGCTTCTTGTACACCAGATGTGCATGGGAGTGAACGGGAGAGTATGATCAAAACAGACCTGGGAAATTCTGCTCTCCCTGTGTGATAACAGCGTGATTGAAGTAATACTTGAGCTAATAAGAAAAAAAAAAAAAAAAAAAAAAAGGAGGGGGGAAGAAGGAAGATCAGGATGAACCCCTGGAAGAGATGCTGAACAAACTCGCTGAATTATCAACTGGACAGCAAGAAATAGAAGAAACCCTTAAACCAGTTCAGTTCCCCCGTTACCACCAGCTCCCTCACTCAAGCCTGATTTTCAAGCTTGAACCATAAAGGATCCTTTGCAACAGCGATGGAGCGGTGTCATCAGAGACACTATAATAGAGGGAGATTGGGAAGCAGCCAGTTCGATTGCGTGTCCTGTTATTATTAATAACGGACAAGGGACCTGGGAACCGCATGATCCTGCATGATGGGGCTGTGCAGCATCCTGTCACTTCAGCAGCGCAGCAGCAACATGACTGTGCACTGGGACTGCCTGTTGAACCCCTTGTTTCGCCCAGTGACGTGATGGGACCCTGAGGTACTGATTACCAACGACGATATGGATTGGACTGGCAGAAGATGCTTACGGCTGATGGCAGAGCAATTATGGGAAAATGTGACTGTTCTCAATGTTACCTGTTGTATTAATATGTATCCTCTGTGTGCGACTAACAATGAAGCTTATATTGGTTGTGTAATCAAAGCCACATAGTAGGTGTTAAGGTTTATGTACTAACCAGCAGAGTGATCTTTCTTTAGCTAAAAGCAAGGCAGGGAAACCAGCTGCCTTTTGCTTTGTTAGAAGTGTGTGATTAAGGATCAAAGTACAATTTAGGGTGATGGGTGTGAGAACTTTGACAGGATGAATTAAGAGTTTAGTTAAGACATTTTTGGTTATTGCAGTTTTAATTGTTATAGGCTTAGTTATGTTTAGTTGTTTGATAAATATAATCAAGAAAATGATAAGCAAGCTAGCGGATGAAGCCTGGGTTGTCCAAAAAGAAAAAGGGGGATATGTAGAGGAATTTCTTGTGGAGCAGAGGTGCGGTATAACTTTAAAAGTGTGGACAACCCAGCGTAGGCCTAAACAGAGGCTCTGTCCTTGAAGCTGCCTTGGAACACAGGGAGGAGGAGGTTTTATCTGTTTTGTGAGAGCTTTGCGAGATGCTTGGGGGGAGGTGCTGGCCCCGGGGGGAGAAGAGGGGGTGATAGCCGCTTGCATAGTGGAATGGCACTGCCCAATAAAACGCTGGCGTGTGTAAACCTGTAACCGACCAACTCTGTGAAGGGGCAGGCGCGGGGACACTGCTGAACTGTATATATTGAGCTGTCCGGAGCAATAAAGGAGGACGATCTGTAGCCATATTGGTGTGATGGTCGTTGACTTGGCCGGCTCTCCGAAGGGACCCCTCTTCTTGAGCCTGTGCTGTTTTATTGAGTTTTGCTCTTTAATGTGTTTAATTGGCCCTTTTCCATTCTAGTTAGATAGTATTTTTATAAACCTCTGAGTCATTTCATTTTCATGATTTCCATTTTCCTCTGCCCTGCAGGAGGGGTGTAACCACGACAGAAGGAATCGAAGGGGAAGTCAAACAACGCGCAGCCTAATCGATATTGGTAAGCGAATGTCATTGAGTAATTGATCTGCCTTCTCCGTGGGATTTCTCATTGGGGCCTGTTACCATAACGAGTGGTCAGCAGAGCAGAACTGGTTTAGACAGAAGGTAAAGGCCTCTGGTGCAAATGAACCTTTTTCAAATGTAAATTCAGAAAATACTGGAACAGGGGGCTAATTTTTTTTTTTAAATAAGATGCCACTTTCTTTTTAAGTCAGTACTAGTGCTTCCTTAAATTAAGAAATGCAGAAAACACTGGAATTATTAATGACATTGTATAACTAAATCACGGATAGTTATCTATATCCCCCTTTGTTATTTTTAAGGACCTGTTTAATACATTCAACAGTAAAGTCCCATTAATAATTAAATACCTAATTTTCTTTAGAGAGAAAAAATAAGATAAACATGCTATTTTCTTAGGTAATTCATGGTTATGAATTGAATGACTTGCTTAAAATCAATGTTAATAAATAATGTATAGGATTGCCTTTCATCCACCCCATAAATACTAAGTTGGTTGAAGCAAACAGAGCGTACTAATGGAAATACGTCTTTAGGCAGTGATAAGAATTTTTGTGTAGGTTCCAGTTTCTATGAAATTGATTTTGCACTTCCATGGGTGACTGAAGCCTTGTATCAATGAGCTGAACACACACCCAGGCAGGTGAGCACTTGAATATAACTTTTCTCTTGCTTACTTGATGCTCAGGGCCCCATTGTCAGGGTCTGCCTGACGCTCCTTTGCCGTGCACTCAGTCCCCCGCAGCTTTGCAGGACTGGGACCCACGTTTCACACCTGTTACTTCAAGGGGCTCCTTCTGCACCGTGTATGTCCCATTGAGTTCTCTTCTGTTGCGCGGAACCTGGTCAAGTCACTTCATAGTCCCTGAAGTGTTCTTACCATCATGGTTATTAAGGCTGAAACTCTCAGCTGAAGAGGATCAGGACAGATCAATTACAATTTAACGGTTCATAATTTTGCCCGTAGGTGACCCAAGTAACTTTTGTGTGTTACACTGAGCATAAAAGCTGGTGTGAATCTGGTCAGGAGGTTCTTTTGTCTTCATTCTGTGTTCCCGTCCTCACCCCCCCAAAAATGAAGTAGTAATATGTATAAGGAATAAACTGAATAGGCGGTTGAGTAAGTAGGTTTTGGTCAGCCATATATGTACAGATGCTGCTAACATGCCCGATTCTGTGAGTTGCATCGGGATAAAACTAAATGCAAGGAAAATGATTCCTACCTGGCCCTGTTGAGAAGCAAATGCAATCCGTGAACAGCCCGTGCTCTCAGAGAAGGCGAGAGTCACATGTGACAGCCTTGTACCTGGGTACAGCTCATCTGGAACATGCAGCACCTTTCCTCAGAGAAAATAAAGCAAATGCGTTCTTTTCTTAGGTAATTTATAGTTACAGTTGAAGATGTGTGATGTTGCCAATAGAGGCAATAAGGTGAAGGGTTTTTTTTATTTTTCTTCCGTGAAAGAAGTAAAAGCTAGAGAGAAAACGTGAATCCTTTGACGTGGGAACCATGGTGCTGTTTTTCAGCTGCAGTGATCCTGAAGCTCTGGGAAGGAGGTGAAGTGTTAAAACGGGGTCTGAAACCAGCAATAGTACTGAGAGCTGCTAAACAATGCAGTGTTCAAGGGAGGCAGTAAATCGTATAAGGTAATGAACAGATTTACAGACTGGGAAAGTGGTGAAGAAGAAAAATGCATTTAGGTTAAAAGCAAGCAATGAGTTTCTGGACAGGTATGAACATACATCCTGAACAAGGGAGAATGAGGTTGAGAACGCTGTGGGAGTGCCTGCTATAAAACCAATCTCTCTGACTTGGAAACCTTCTGGAAGTGACATCAGGCTTAATTATGTGAATACTCTGGCTGTTTTATTAAAAAGTTTCAGCACCGTCTGTGAAACACTCACTCCAGAAATCACTTCGGACATGAAGTGCCCCGAACTCTCATCAGGCTGTGAATTGTGAATGTGCCGGGCAGTGCTGAGCGCGCCCCTTGGGCAAGCACAGGGACCCTGGCTTGAAAGGAGAGCTGTGCAATGAAAAAAATGTGTAGAGAAAGTACACTGAAAACCGGTGGACTTGATAGTCAGAATATGCTTGTAAAAGGAAATGTGGTAGATTCACGCCCGTGACAGTGCTATGGTGATAAACTCCCTTGCTGCCCTGCTCTGATTTTTTCCTTGCCTGTTTTATATTAAAAGGCATCTTGAGAAAGTGGCCATGATGAAGGTGGACAGCCTTATGCCTTTATTAGTTACTGAGAAGATAATGTCAGTCTTCTAAGGAGCAACAGCACACGGTATAAAACAATGAAAGAGCAGTTCCAAAAAGGCTTGGGAGTCACTGAAAGTAGGTAAAGTGGATGGAGGAGAGCTACAGAGCAGTTGCAGATGGGAGTCCATGAGTAGCTCAAGCTGTAAAAAGTCAATGGAAGGACCAGAGGAGTAGGATTAGGGTTATGAAAACCAAAGATGATGATCTCTGTTGGATATTGGCTTTAATGAGTATTCACTTTGTGAACTGCAGCAGTGCCTGCTAGAGCAAGAGACAGTCGAGGGAGGCTTTGGGATGTGAGGTTTTGGAGGTGGGAAACTGAGGTCACCTGGAGACAGTATCATGAGAATGTGATGTTATCTCAGTACATTTGCAGTGGCAAAGAAGTTTTGTTAGAACTAACAGTATGTTATATATAGTTTCCAAATGTGATACAGGTGTTTTCTCCTCAGGAAGTTGCTTATCAGTTGATACTGGCTCCTTTATTTCTTGGCCCAGGATGTTCTCCAGCGTTACTCTTATCTTTTGCTCTTGTCTTTTCTGACAGTGGAATTACAGTTAGGACCTCGGGCATGCCTGTCTCTTTCCATATGTAAAAGCAGATCCCATTTCTCTTCCAAAGTATCGTGTTACTGGTTTGAATCATTTTTACTGCAATCTCTATCCAGTCTTAAATTGAAAGCTCTCAAGGACAAGTGGTTTTCTTAAGTATGAACTATTTTATGATTCTTAATCATTATTACAAATTACATCCTTTTCAAGCATGACATTTCTCAGCACCTCCGTGCAGAAGTCGGTAGGAGGGTTACAATGTGATTGCTCTCTGAAGTGCCATCTCTGTATCTTCTGTATTCAAAGCATAAAATGAAGCTAACCCAAAAGTTAGATCTTTATTTTCTGGCATTGCACTTCTTTCACTTCAGTGTTCTCCTTTGCATGTGACAGCTGTGGTCCCTGACTGCGCGCATCTTGTCTTAGTGACTCAGCCTTTTATTTTACTTGTTCACCTCTCTTACATCGGTTTGATGACCTGTGTTTCTCTGAAGGGGAAAAAAACATGCACTGTTACCAAATACAGCAGAGAGAGAAAATCACAGAGGAATGCAAAGTGAAATTTTCAGAGAAGCAGAAGGCAGGCATCCCTGTCCTTTAGGTGGCTAAAAGATCAACTTTGTATTTTATAAAGAGTTATATCACCAGCTACCTCTTCATAACAAGGTTATTACAATGAGATAAAGTTATGGTATGAGTCATCTCCTCTCAAGAGGAGAAATGAGGAGGAAGGACATTTTTATATCAGCTTTCCTGTAGGTAAAACAGAAAATAAGCTGTCATGAAATTTGTCTTTTATAGAGACAGGAGGCAGACTACGTATATGCATATTGCATTGTGGCAGCGGTTTATGGCAGAACAGTATTTTTGTGTATGGGATAATGCAGTTCTGCAGGACTTCCTGAGTTGCGCTGACAAATCACTGAGAAGTGTAAATCTCTCCCTCCTTAAGGACATTCTAGAGCAAAGCCATTTTTCCAGGGAGAATGAGGCTTCAGCCTTTATCTCCTTAAGCATGCTTTTTACTAACATGATTTTTATTTCCCTCTGGTCTCAGACAAACAAGGCGTTATGTGTCCGTGCAGGGAAACCACGGGATGATTCCCACCCCGTACACTGTATTTTCCGAGCGCTCCTCTGCAGCAGTGAGGTGTCATAGCGAGCTGACAGCGGGGAAGGATGAGCGATGTCACCCCTGGCAGAACTTCCTGTTCCCTTTGTTAGTAAAACATAAGGACAATCAGCAGCAATCAGGGCTACCTCAGCCCCTGATGTTCTGGGTGGCAGAGGAGTTTTGGTGGCCGTGTCAGCAGCCTTGGGAGTCTGCTCGAGCCAGCAGGCGCTGCCCCTGGCCTGCCAGCAGCCAGCTCTGCAGCGCCAGCTCCTCGCCAAGAGATGGTGGGACCAAAGGCCAAACCGTGCTCTCCCCTCTCCCTCAAGCGCACAGTGTCACTTAATGTATAAGGTATGTGAGCAGCTTAGAAAAACTACCAGCAGGGGAAATGCTGCCTGTACAGCTGCATGAAATCTCCACGTTTGGCATGCTTCAAAACAAGTAAACAGTTGAAGACGGCAATGAGAGTCGAGTGATAATTTTGCCAATTGCTGTTTAAAGAAGGGCAGGAGCAGTGCGGTGCTGGGTAACACCCCTTCCCTCTCCAGTGTTCTGTGGCATTGAAATCTTGTTACCTGCTTGTTCATTTAGTGCTGCTTGATTTCTCATAATTCCTTAATAAAATAAGCATTAAAAAAGCTACAAAATGCCCACTAGCTGGTTCCCAGTGTGTTTGGCAATACTGATTTGGCTGTGGAAAGCAGAAAGGGCTTTGTGTGCCCTGAGCAGCGTGGTGAACCCCACATCTGACCTGAGGTGGGACCAGAGGTCCCTTGCCAGCTGCAGGTACCCCGGGGTGCGGTGAGACTTGCATTAACATTGGCATGAGACAGTTTGTTCGAGTGCTCTGGAGATGCTGATACCTGCCTTTGGAATGCTGAATGAGCCTTTCATTTTGAGACCTGAAAAACTTAGTTATTTGAAACGAAAGTGACATAAAAGGTAATGCATTAAGATAGGTTTCCTTTTGTAGCACCTGCCATTAGGTGATATTAAAACACCCCAAGAAATAATCCTATCTGAAAATTTTAGTAAAACTTATTCCAAAACTTAATAGCACTTCTGTGTAATACTTTTGAATTGGAAAAAACATCATGGGTTAATGGTATTCAAGGGTGCCATCCTTGCTTTAAATTAATGTCTGATAAAGTCGTGAGAAGCGATTCTTAAATTGGACTTGCCTTGTGTATTAATTAGGATTTGCTTTCAACTGTTCTCATAATGCTTACGATGAAACAAATCGTTTCTCCAGGCCAGATGGTGCCTTTTGTCAGGTTAGCTAAAACATCATGCCTGCTATATTGGAACAGTTATGTAAATAATTAATTTGTCACTTGTTTGACCAAGCTAAGAAAAGCAAACAAAAAACATCTACCAGAGCTCTGCCCAAAACTTAAAAAATGCTTTATGGAGCTGCTGGATTGAATTCAAATCCTCTTGCTCTTGTTGGTTCATACCTTACTGTCGAGACTTTTCTGCCTTCAGTGGCATCACTTGTGGAGCAGTGTGACATTGTGAAGCGTAGGAGGAATGCAAGTGCAAATGTGACCACAGGTGGAGCATTGGCAGTGGCCAGCCTTGCTGTAGCCAGCAGTGGTTTTAGCTTTTGTGTCTTTGCTTGGAGACTAATACAATATCATTGTGCTTTCCGTCACCCTTGCTAGGAGAGAACTCAGCAGTCACAGCGTGAGCACCTGCGACTGGAAACATTTTTAATAACAGCTACAAGGAGGTGAATTTCCTCTCTGAGCGTGATGTGCACAGTGCTAGTGCAAAGCAACAGGTACTTGTGCGTGGTGAGACTTCCCCAGGTTGATGTGATTCTGCAGACATAGCGCTGTGAGATGGTGTTCAAAAAAAGGCAATTGATGCATTAAAATTTACTTTCCATTTCATCCCTTTGGAAGCCTTAAGTACCATAATTTGTTATCAGTATTTCAAGGGAGAAGCTGTGAAGCTAATGAAGAAAATATGGGGGGAGTTTGACATTTCTTTTATCTCTACAAAGATTATAAAACCCCTACAAAACCCTAGCTCTGGTTCCACCAAGACAGTTACCTCATGCATGCTTAAGTTGTGGTTTTAACCTTTGAAGGATATTGTTCTGTTAATCACAGCTCTTTCAGGGCAACTGGATATGTCCTTTGTAACTGTTCAAGAAATAGGTTAATTTTCATAATCCCAGCTTTTTATTGTCATTAT
Organism: Trogon surrucura; assembly: GCA_020746105.1. NCBI lineage: Eukaryota > Metazoa > Chordata > Aves > Trogoniformes > Trogonidae > Trogon > Trogon surrucura. The sequence goes on from CM036621.1 coordinate 34,359,113, forward strand.
GGTGGCATTAAAACCAGCCGTATTTGTCTGGAGATGACACTTGTAGCACATTTGCCTTACATTTCTGTTGAAACCACCTCCTTCCTTCCTCTCAATTCCTGAGCGAATACTGTGCTCATAGTGCTAGACGTAACCTGCCGAGGAAAGCTGTTTCATTTCACTGCTACAACAGAAAATTTTCCGAGAAGTTCAAGGTGGCAAATTTTTGAGGCGTTTAGTTTCTTCATTCAACTGCAGGTTGGTCATGGATCCCGGTGCTTTGTTAAGAGGCATTAACTTGTCATTTTCTGTTTCCTACACATTAAATTTCTAGTAATACTTCTCAGAGAGATACCTCCCTCTTAATTTGCACTCCTAAAGGTTAAGAGTAAGATGTTTACACACTTTGTGGATCCTCAGGACAAAGAACAAAAGCAGTGCTTTTGGCTAACAGGAGCTGAATTAGCCTTTCCGTGCTTTCTGGGAAACACACGGGCCAGGTGTGGCACAGGAGATGGGAGGACAAGTGATCTGGGCTGTTGTATGAACAGTCTTTTAACTTTTTGATTAAGTTTCTCTGTAGCCCCAAGACTGAGACATAATTAGCATGAAACAATCAAGTTAAGAAGTTTGAAATACTCCTAACAGAAGCTCGGGCTCTCATTCAGGATATTGGTGTGCACTCGGGGATGACACTTGTTCGCTGAAGGTCTGGTGTACAACTATCTGGTAGGAGAAAAACCTGCTTAGAGTAGCTTGATAACTCGCTGCACCAGCGATTAACACAAGATGGTGTATCTCATGAGCTGCACTCCCCTTTTTACATCTAATGAATAATGGAAGTGGTGGTTTTTATTGCTGCTTACTGTTCAATGAATGGCAGAATGATGTGTGACCTGAATAAATATTTAAGTGTATTAGTGTCTGTGAAATTTTCCCTTTGCTGTAAAATGCATTTAGGAATATGTTAGGCGGTTCAGAAAGGTAAAAGCAGTGAACTGGGATTGTCCCAGATTATATGGCAGAAAACTTATTTGTAGTTTACTCAGCCTCTTCTTTAATGTAGAGGCTAAACAAGTTTCTGATGAATAATGACATCTTCATACATTTTGAATTGCAGCTGATTTTGTTAAATGTCAGCTAGGCCATATAAAACAATGCTGAAAGCAGTAAAATAGCGTGTGCCATTATGCCGGGCGATCTGGATGCACAAGATTAAAGAAAGCTGCAATGGGAACAGGTTTAACATGACAAACAATAAATTTGTTCAGTTAATGCCAAGAGAAGGGTGGCGAATGGGCTCTTTTCAAAACGAGATGCTGAGGATTAAAACTAACAGAGTTTTGTTTGAGGTGGGATGTTTCTGGCAGCGATTTGGTCTGTGCTAAACCTAAAGCTGCATTTATCTCAGACCCACTGAGCTTCGGTGCTGGTACTCGTTTGGCTTTGATGCTTTTGCCATGAGAAACGTTTGCCTCTGTGTTTTATAGGTTGTGTGAGACACTTGTGATAAATTGACATGAAGGCTGTTGCTGTGGGTCTTTTATCAACAGATGGTTAATGCATTGTCTTCCAAAACCCTCTTCCCCCATGCTCATTCTTCACACAGGACGGCGGAAAGTGAAAGATGACTGTGCTAAATGTTTTCCCTATATTGCTTTCGCTGATTATCTTTTTCCAGTGCATCACATTCAGTTTGTTAAAACTTCAGATTTTCTGAATAGTACTCAAAATAGCAGAAATTCTTTGCTCTAAAGGGATTTTTTTGCCTTGTGCAATTCTTAATGTTGTTTTTACTCAGTCTTAATGCCCATTTTTGCATGGATTTTATGGGTTTGAGATGCACAGTGAAAGCACAGCTGCTAATTCGTTCTGGCAATTTGGCTGGGAACTGCCAGGTACTGAGCATTCCCAGACGTTTTAATGGAAGTTTCAGCTGGACTGTCTCAAGGGTATGCTTATTTTGTTTAAACTGGTTCAGTAGTTTCTCATCATTGCAGAAGCTCCTGGCCTTTTACCTTTTCAAGTGTAGATGCAAAACCACATCCGTGCCTTAGTATTTGTGTCAATAAATATTCAAGAAATTGTCTGTTTCTAAAGTACAGTAAGGCTATTTGCAATTGGTGATATCTTTAAGCAGCAGGAAAAACCAAGCTGAGATTTGTTTTGTTATTATACTACATTTCAGTTTGTGGGTTTTGTCTCCTAGTTCATCATGGGGGAGGAGTGAGTAGCTTGGTGGTAGCCATAAGGAAGAGATCCAGCGAGCTGTCTTCTGCAGGTGCTCTCCATTGTCAGTGCTCCCTGTGCACAGCTCTGCATTGTCGGGGTGTCTGTCTGGAAAACCAACAGGCAGTGGGTGAAACCCTGTCTGCTCGGGGGGCCAATGGTCACCCTATCACACTTGGTAGTTAGGTCGGGACGTTGAATTGGCCCACACCAAAATGGTATTTTGGTTTCTTATGAAGTGCATTGGCCAGCCTGCCAGTGAGAGATTTCCCCTCTCCTTCTTGGTAAGTACAGGGAAACAGTGGCTAAAAAGGCCAAGGTTTTCAAAGTTACCAGAAGGATTGAAAGTGCCCTGAAAACATGAATTGTGGGCGTTTGTTTCCCTTGGGCAGCTCTTGCAGTCTGAATTCTATGTTAATGGAAAACTGTGATGAAATATTAAAGACCCTCAGAGTCAGGACATGTGAAATTCACTGAATGTGGGTTGCTGAACTGGCCATTCACCAAGGGCCAGCCCTCGTCTGTCAGGGCACAAAGTTTCAATTCTAGGGCATGAGACTTGCAGCATGCCTGAGAGTGCTGTTTTCCTGGCAAAAAGAATATTTGAGTTGCAGAATTACCAGATGGAAACAAAAAATGTAAAGAAGAAATTCCAAGAGGTACTCTTGGGCTTGCCATCACTAAGTCAGGCTGCCGAAGAACAGAGCTGAAAAAAAGTTCAAATAAACTGTGTAGAATAATGAAGTTCTTTTTTTCACACATGTATGCTTTTTGATCTTTCCAACAGAAAAGCAAGTAACATTCTTAGTTAATGAAGTGTCAGATTAGCATCATGGCACAGCCTAATTAGACACCGGTCATGTGAATATGCCAGTAGTAACTACTGAAAATAGTGCGCTTTTTTCCCTCTCCCTTCATTGTAAATCATGTTTTGGTGTTACAGGGCAACACTTCTTTTGAAGCAACGTAGGTTTTGTTGAAGAATTTGGTGGATATACAGGACAGGACTGAGCTCACCTATGGGCTCTAAGATTATGCTTGAGATTATGAAGTACCTTAAAGCTGCATATGTTCTTTAGGTTGTTAAGGCAGGGTTTTAATTTGCAAAACAAAAGTAGTAACAATCTGAACAAAGAAATCTAGAAAAACTTTGTTGGATATGGGGTGTTGCTTTAAATGGAACTAGTTACAATTACAGAAGATGATAAAATGGCGAAATCTGGAGTGTTGTTGCTAACAGGCCTTGAACTTGCTGATTTCTTCGATGTCTTAGGTGTTGTGAGACTGGCAAGTGAGGTAGATAAACTTGGATCTCTGGAATGACGAACAGCTTATATCCTTCCAATCCGTATTACAAATAGAGGATAACTGCTTTCTGTATATCTTGAAAATAGGTTTTAAAAAATTTAATTGACATGGAGGCCAGCTACTGAACAAGGACATTTTATTCCTCCAAAGAGGGAGGGTTAAGGATAAGTAAACAGAAGCACTGCCAGTGTTTCCCTTGGTTTTTGCACTTGTTATTTCCCTCTTTGTTTTCAGGTAACCTAAGACCTGAAACTAAGAGAGCGAGGGGCCGGAGAGAATAATAAGCTAATCAGAGCAGAGGTTAAATTAGCATAACCAGCATCACGAAGAGAGCCACATGAAAATTCACATCTGCCAGAGAATTTCCTGCTGCCAGAGGGGGACAGTCATGTTGACAGTCAGTTTCTGGCTGCTCTTCATGGGTTTGGGAAAGTGAATGTTTTACTGAGTCGTGGTTGCGAGGCTCCATCACTGAACTCGCTGAAAACTTTGTGCTGCGTCCAGGTGGGGGAACTCCACAGGTGCGGCAAAAAGTAAAGGCTCCTGTTCAGTTAACCAAGGCATGATCGTTTTAAAATATTGAAGGCTGATCTTCACGTTGCAAGTTTTAACTGTGGTGTTACTGACAATTAACTTTTTGCCGTAGCATGGTCATGCTATGATCAAAAGAAGGGGATTTTTGTCACGCAGGCTGTGCTAAGAGTACTCAAAAAGGGGAAGTTGAGATGCCTAGAACTTACTGGAAGATTGACGTCACACGTAAAGGTGTGATAGCGGGTCTGTATGTTGTTAATATGTCGTTTATGTAGTTTTAAGTTAACTTGACAAGCTAGAGAGTTTTGTCACTTGGAGGGCTGCACAACCCAGAGTGGTACAGCACATTCTCAGGGGATTCACAAGAGCAGCAGTTTGGTTTGAAAGCAGTTGTTGTGTTTCTCTACCAGAAAATGTCTCTGCTTTTCTTAAATACATCTGACATAGTGCATAGCCTTTATTTTTCTGCCAAATTCATGAGGCAGCTTCTCTTTTCACCCCGACGTCCCTAATGTTATTTTATCCAGGGATGAGCCTCCAGCCAGGCTGTCTGGGCCCAGGTGAGCCACGGTAGGGCATCGGGCTGTCCTGGTGCATCTTCCCCAAGCCAGGACAATTCCTCAGTTGCAGCTCCTCTGTTTTCTGGGGTACCTTGCATGTGCATTAAACTTACATGGCACATCTGCTCAAGTAGAAGTTTACTTTGCATATGTAGAAGAAATAATAATTAAAAAAAAATTTAAGGAGGATTTATGTATAGGAAGAACATTCTTCGCTTCATGGGTGTAGAATTAATGGAGAGTTAAATTAAATCTCTGATTGTTTTTATGAATATATTCGAGATTAGGAGTATGTTTGAGAAACACCGTGTTTTTTCATAAACATCCCTTTTTTTAGGAATGAGGAGTGTTAGGATTTTATTCCTCATTGTTTTTTACTATTTTATCTCTTCCACAAATATACTCCCATTTGTTATTGCTTCATCAATCAGTGAATAAGAAACTGCCAGAATAAATAGTGCCATGTTGTTCATTTAGATCAAAGTAGAAAAGTTAAAAAACATTGGATCAGTTAATGAAAGAAAAATCCATCAATGGCTGTTGAAGCACAGACATGTCCTTGGAGCCAGGAAGGCTCTGAGCTTATGAGCGTTTGAAGCTCAGCAGAGGTTGGGGACTTGTCACTTCAGGCTTGTGCCAATGGCTTCTGCATTTTCTTGGGCAATTGCTATTGGCCACAGCTGGAGAGAAGATGCTTCACCGAACCTGGTTTTACTTGGTGCTGGTGACTCATATATCCCTCTTAATATCAATTTCTTCATAAGATTGCTGAGGTATTAGGTCTGGAGCAACTTCCTCCACACCTGCTTCTCCCCTGCTCCATCTCTCTGCTGCCATCTACACTATTGCTCTTTGCTGAATAAGGAAGTAGGAAAGTAAAGGTAAATTCACTTAATCTGTGTAGTAATTACACTATATTTACTGTTCTAGAGCATGTCACAGCGTGTTAACAATGTCTTTTGATTTGCAGAATTTATACAAAAGTATAAGAAAATAGTCTAAAGCTGGGAAAATACTGCTGAGGACAATCTTCTGATGAGTTTTCACTTCCTCTAATTTTTTTTTTTTTTTTAAAGTTGAAATGGGGAGTTCCTTAATATAGTGCCTAGTGAGTTTGGAGAGCAGCTGCAGTAAAGAGGAGGGATATGAGCGGGAGCAGTCCACCAGTCTGCAGGCAGCTATAGAGCAATAAACATTCTTTTCATTATTTTTGCTGTCATCCTTCTCAGCTTTTTTACTCCTTCCAGTTAATGGAAGATAGATCTGAAGTGCACAAGGGAAATAAAAAGAAGGACAATGATAGAAATAACAGACAATTTTTGATAATAATGGGGCATTGAAGATACAGCGGTGTGTTTGATTTGTTGTGGTGTCTTATAGTAAACATTGAAAAAAAATGCTGCTCCTTTTTTTTTCCTATCGTAATTTAAAACTGAAATGAAAGATAATGAGCAAGAAAATTCTGTTATCACAAGAAAATTCTTTTATCTGCAATGTTATCCCCATATTTTAACATCCTAGGTTATGGAAGCAGGAAGCTGATTACATAATTTTTTGCTTGTTGCTCTGTTTTGGCCTTCATGAACGTTTTCATTTTGTAAAGAAACTGTTCCCTATTTTTTTTTCAGTGCTAAAAGTGTTCCCTCTTTCTTTTCCTTTTTTCTTTTTTCTTTTTAAGACTGTGAAATGCTCTAAGAGTGCTCTCCCCGTTGCCACACCCCAAATCTCTTATTAAAAAGTGCTGATGTTCAGTGTATGCCAGGAATTCAGGCAGAGACCTCATTTTCATGGGGTGCCTCTCGGGGGGTGTCAGTGACCCCACCTCAGGCAACAAGTGGGAGTGTCAGTTTAGCAAGATCTTGGTTATGGATATGGCCACTGGGGCAGAAAAAGGTTTAAAGAGGCGAGATGACCAATAGGTTAATAGTCAGCAAGTAATTTACTGTCTGGTTTTATTTTCATGTTATCTACAATACCACAATTTATTTTTAAGCACTGCCTTGTTACACAGAATTTTTCCTGCCGCCAGTTTAGCACCTTGTGAAGTATGCCTTTTGTTCTCATGTCTCTTCTCTTCTGAAGAAGTGTCCTCTGGGGAAACGTTTGTCTTCTTCTGGCACGTCAAGTGATGAGGTAACACACATTCAAAGCACAATTCAGTACCTTTGAACTACTTCATATTTTAAGATTTCCAATATAAGATCACTGCTACATGTAAACTACTTTCATCTGTCCTTGTATCTGAAATCAATGTGTATGTGCATTGGATCACCACTGGACCCCTCCACAAGTTTTCTAATTTGTTTCAGAGTACATTCTACTGCTTACATGATTATTTGGTGACTTTTGACTCTTGTAAAATATTTAAGCGACTAATTTTATAAGATGCTGAGTGCCCCCGTGCATTATGTCCAAATGGCACAACTCAGGCTTAGATTGGTAATGTAACCTTATACCTGCAGGGTTTCTATTCTGGGCTTCCCTCCAAAACGACCTGTTCTTGTGGAGGTCACCAGATCAGAGCGGCTCTGTGGCTGTGTGGTGGCCTGAGGATGGAGTTGGTGTGCTCATGGTTTGTGGTTAGACACAGCACAAGAGTGTGCTGCCATTATCAAAAAAACAACAGTCTTTTCAACCAGTATTTTCAAAGTTGATTACTGTTACCTATAACTGTTTAGAGTAATTCAAAAACATCTGAATGAGCATAGTTTGGGCACTCAAACTGCATTAACAATACCCCGCAGTGACTCTGTACACTAGCCATATGGCTCTAATTAAGGCATCTTAGTATTTGTGCTTGCACACTAGAGAAAAAGAAATGGATATGTCTTGGATGATAATTTAATCCTCCTCTTCACTGAGCCATTTTATGCCATAATTAAGGATATATACACATCCTAACTGTGCAGTTCTCTTCTGGTATCTATGGATTTCTTTTCAGTAGGAGCTCAAATCCAGCGTTTGATGTTTGAAATGGGTATAATTAGCACAGTTAGGTAAGGCACTTCACGGGGCAATTCCTAACCAGACCCCTGTCGTCAGCCACCTTCCTGCCAGGAAGCTCCCGTGATCTGGCTTTGTTTAGTGTCAGGTGAGAATTTCAGCATACCATTGTGTGGTAACCAAAGGTAGATTTTAAAAATATTTCTCAAACCAAAGCTTTTGAGAAAAGTCTCTTGTTTTGCATGCTTTCAATAAAGTCTGCTACTTGATAGTAGTACTTGATAGATAGATACTAGAAGTCTCTACTTGATTGAAGAGTGTCCCTTCGGAGAGCCGGCCAAGTAACAACCATCCCACCGATATGGCTACAAGTCGTCCTCCCTTTATTGCTCCAGACAGCTCAATATATAAAGTGAAGCAGCGTCCCCGCGCCTGCCCCTTAACAGAGTTGGTCAGTTACAGGTTTACACGCACCAGCGTTTTACTGGATAGTGCCGTTCAACTATGCAGGCGGCTCTCGCTCCCCCCAGGGCCAACACATCCAGCCAAGCATCTGCAAGGCTCTCACAAAACAGATAAATCTCCTCCTCCTCCTGCCCCAAGGTGAGTCCAAGGACAGAGCCTTTATTTAGGCCTAAGCTCGGTTGTCCAAACCTTTTAAAGGGATACCGCGCCCCTGCTCCACAAGAAATTCCTCTACACTTGATAAGCAAGAGCAATGAGAGGCAGTTTATTTAGTAAATCAGTGCAGCTTTGATTTACAAACTTGAAAGCCCAGCTTGTTTGAAACACGTGTTTTTAAGAATTGTGAATAGCTTGTTCGGGTCTCTGTACCCTTTTTTAGAACTAACTTCCTTGGCTCAGTGAACTCTTCAGTTTTACTGATTTTGAAGTATTTCCGATTAGGTGTTTTCTTCACTGGCTGGTAACTCCAGCCATTGGCTACTGCTTATTACATTTATGAATAAAGTGAAATGGTTTTTAACTCTACTACTCCATTAATACGTGGAAAGAAACTTCTATAAAATAGGTGCGCATTATTGTGAAAATCTATAGTGTTGAAAAACATAATTTCACAATAACTTGCTCATGATCCTTAGATTTTCTGTGTCTTACATTTTGACATGAATAGTATATTTGCTCTTATATTAATGAAAATACCCTCTCTTTATATGCAGTTCTGTGTGAAAAGTTTCTTCTCTACAGCTTCATAGGCTTAACTTAGTGTTCAGTACTCACATTTACTAGAGATTGCTTCACACAGCTCTGACATGAAGATGCTGCTTAAGAAAATATGATAATTGTTAGTGCATACTTGAAAATTACATTGGAAGGCAGGAATTAAGGGAACTGCTGGGGAAACTTACAAATGAAAAAACTATTGGTGATTTGCAGTAAATACTCAGAACTTTTGTTAGGACTAAAATGTAAAACTGTACTCTAAAACTATAATAGTTTATATATGTATATTTTTATATAGATAAATAGGGGCCTACTTCCTATCTATCTAAGTTCTGAGACGACACTGAGCTTTGTAGGGGGATGAAATCTCAGGGTCAGGGTCCTGGGGCTGGGATGTCCCCACTGTGACTGGCAGCCAGGTCACACAGTGCTTCAGGTGCTGTTGGAGGTTGCTCTGAGCAATGTCTGGCTGAGTGTTGGTAGAAACGATGCAGGATGGGTGAAATTTGCAGGTGTTTGCTGCCTTCTCCTGCTGTTCAACAAGAGCTGAGCCCAGACTTGAACTCCAGCCCTAATTCTGCCTCATGCTTGAAGTTATACTAGATCGAATTTTTCTTTTCCTAAATGTACCTTTCTTGGTGATGGTATTTGAAGGAAACAAGCTCTGTTGTACAGAAACCCACACAAGCTGTGCTCTCACTAGAGCTGTGGCCTTGTACGTGAAACTAGAAGTGTTTACCTTCCCTGTTGCATTTCTGCTCACTCTTGTTCAGATCTTCCTTCTGCATGTGGCAGAGGATCTTCTCAGTCAAAACACCAGCGTAGTATCCTTACAACTAAAACTAGATTAAGCAAAGCAGGTAAATGCCTGACTGCAGTTTCTGCATTTTTGATTGCACAAAATGTCCCAAAATGTTAAAATGCCACTATGGAACCAGCTTTCAAAGCACTGTTGCTGCTGCTACCGGTGGTGAATTACCACTGCTGAGGAAGTCAATACTGGCATATGATTTTCCGGCATGCAGGTGTCTGGCTGATCCACTGCTTAAACAAAGACATAGGTCTAACCTCAAGTCAGTAATAGCAAGAAATGTCAGCTGATGTATTTCAGGATCACAAAAGAAAATTAGATTCCTTTGAAAGTTGGGGGCAGCATGCCACATTTTTTTCCCATTCCCCAAAATGCTGCTGTGAGCAAATGAATGCCTTTCTCGTGTTTATACCCCGTACGACCCCTTGCCTTGAGGAACTTACCTCTTGTTGTGGTCAGAAAAATATCCCAGACCTGAACTGGAAACCGAGGATTGCTGAGCAAGAGAAGCAGTAATGCAGCGCCGAGGTGGAGATTTTTGGTCCTGGGTCACAGGAGTGTTTCAGTTGTTCATGTTAGAGGGGACATCGGATAAGATGCTTGGAAGGAGGACTAAGAAGCTCCTTGTTTTGTCTTTACTTTCTTGCTGGAGAGAGAAGGGGTCTGGGGGAAAAGGGAACAACAGTCTGGGCCGAAACTGAACCTACCACCAGGGCTTATTGTTCAACCAACAGTAACCAGCAAAACCTCCTGAACTGAAGAAGAAAAGATTACTTCTCCCTTTAAAGGATTCGGAATGTGTTGCAGTGTAAAAAAGGTAAATGCACTGTAGCAGAAATTTGAATTCTGAGGAAGCAATGCAGTTGGGCACATTCTGCAAATATACGTTAATGGTGCAGGCTACGTGTGCTGTATGGCCTGCAGACTATAAAAATATTTAATTTCTAATTCAGCGTATTATAATTTTGTTGACTGTGAGCTAAATTTGCTGTCCTGGTGACAGACCTCCTTGCTACCCAGCGTCTCTTGAACAGCTGCTAAAACACGTATTTCACTGTATTTGCAGAGCGCAGATACCACGTGTGCAGGGGGAGTCAGAACAAGTTGGAACCTTCTCCCCTTAGAAACGGTCAGAGGAGTAATTCTGAGTAGTGAATTAATTTGTGAATACATTAAAAAAATAACCGTCTGTAACTAGAACCAGATGTGAAATTTGTCACAGGAACTGCACGACTCGTACCTGAGCAGCCGCGGGCAGCCAGAAGGGCCTGGGCCGGGCCGGGCCCTGCGGCCGATCCGCCTGATTGGCCTGAGGGGCCTCAGCTGGGCCCGGGCCGGGCAGGGCCTCACTCCCGCCTGGCTGCGCCTCGGAGAGGTTCTGGCCGCTTGCTGGCTGCAGCTCGAGTAAGGGACGGGCCGGGAGGGGAGCTTGTTTTTTTCTCTTTGTATGGTGGGTGGTTGGTTGCTGTTGTTGAATTTGGCCCTCCTGCTGGCGGGGTGCCCGCGGTACAGCGACAGAAGGACGTTCCGGTTCCTCGCCCCTGCTGTGTGGGCTTGGGCGGGGAAGCCGTTTCTCCTGGCCTGCTTGGCCTGGCACACCGCCGCTGTCCAGCCCGAATAGCCTTGTAGCTGTTTGCTCAGGTAACTTGCAGCTCTTAGGAGGTGTAAAAGTGTCACTGCCGCTGGCAGTGTGCCCTGGGGCCTCGCTGTGCTCAGGGGCTGGGGACCAGAGCGGGACTTGTTCCTTCCCGCCTCGCCTGGAGTCACCCTGCGCCGGCGGCAGGGAAGGTTTGGCGACAGGCTCCTCCAGCCCCTCTGCCTTTTGACTCTAGTGACTTACTTCAACTGTCTGAGGACTTGTAAAAGGCAGGGAGGTCTGCACCAGAAAGCCTCTTTTTAAAAATTCTTCTATCTGCTCCTTCATCCACTGGCTTTCCCCCCGACCTCCTGAGACAGGTTAAAGAGAGTTAAACAACTTTTTATGCTGTGAGGGAGATGTTACACGCATTTGAGCTGGTTATTTCTGTGGCAGTTTATCCATAGATTTACACCGTGGGCATGCCTGGGTTTCTGAAAAATGATTATCCGAAACATTTATTTGGGACAGGGAATGGTGTCCTTGTATGTTTAAAAACTGAGCTACTGTAAATAAGAAGTAACTTTGGTTGGTTTTGTTGTTTTATACAGAGCAGTGAATAAACATTAAAAGAATAAGTAGCAGCGGGATGGGAAAAATGGAAGAACATAGAGGAGATTGCTTTAATTAAAATCTGTGAGAGCCTCTGATTTCTTTGACATTTTAAATTGCATTGAGCTGCAATGTAATTTAATTTTGGAGGCATTTAAGAAGTCCATTCTTGAGTATTGACTGATTATCTTTTGCTCCATACACCAAATTTGAATAACCATTTATCTTATTGTTGGAAGAGTGAGCACTGCAGCATAGCTTCTGCTTTTCAAAAACATTTTCAATCAGTAATCAAGCCAACATCAGTTACTGTGAATGAATGGAATAAAATTCTAATGGCTGCAGTAGGTTAATAGAATTACAGTTAAACCTTGCACCTAAACTAAGTCTTATGTGAGCTGTTACAGCACACCAGGAAGATGTTCCACAGTCCCACATAAAGTTGTAGGTTCTTGGTGATTTTTAATTTATTTTTAATTAGTTTGGATTTGTTGTGCTACTTTGCACCTAGGTGAGCACATGTGGTACTTCTGAGTGTAGCGGGAGCTTTTGGGAAGCTGTATTATTTCAACATAGATAATTTGCCATGTTTCAAACTGAAATGTGGAGCTCTGAAACTTGTTTTTTTTCATGTACAAAGTAATGATCGTTCTTCCACTTCTGAGTCTTACCTATCAGAATTAATAATTGCCCTGGGAAATTCTCTGTTTCTGCAGTAGAAAAAAAAATTGTAAAAGCGAGCTGGCTTTCAGGTTATTAATCACTTAGATCAGGTGCTGAAGATTTGCAGCACCTACCTGTTCTCCTTTTTTTTTTTGTGGTCCAGCTGTGTGTGTTTCTGGCTGAATTAGACATACCTGTCTGTGTGATTTCAAAGTGACGGATAGAATCATAGAATGGTTTTGGGTCAACTTTGGGAAACAGTAATTTTTTTCTTCCTGATTTGTACCCTTGTAGATGTTCACACTAAGGTTTCCCATTATTTGAATGCTTCCTTGCCTGTATTATGGTTGCTACCCCTTTACTGTGATTTTTGTAGGTTATCTGCTGTATCTACTTTAGTCAAATGAATCTATTTTACAGCTGGAGCTGTTGCTCAATAAATATAGTTAGCTTTTTTTTTTTTTTTTTAAATACCAGATTAATTGAATCTGCAATCTAACCTCTCAAGTATTTTAAATTTTTATTGTGCAGTGTCTCAGGGAATTTCCTGTTTATGTGGAGCTAATTAGGTATTTGAATTAATTCTAAGTGTGACTTTTGACATGTTCAGAACATTTTTGTATATTCTAGAAATGAACATCCCAGAAAAGAACTTAATGTTTTGAATGTAATCATCTTAATGGATGATTCCCAGTCTATAAGAACATAAGAGGAAGTTGTGTTAAGCATTAAAAAAGCCACGCAGTATCTTGCTGTGGAAATAATATCAGAAGCTTTAAACATTGATCATTTTGGTATAAAGAACAGCTTGAGCTGATGCAAAGTCTGTTTAGTTTGATGAGGCTAGTGTGCTTGCAAAGTATGAGAAATTCTTTACCTACTTGGAAGAAAAATAGATCCAGTAATATGTTTTATCCCAAGCTTTATGTGTGGGGTTTTTTGTGTGTGTGGAGGGGGGGGTTGTTGGTTTTTGGGTTTTGGTTTTTTTGTTTGGTTTTGTTTGTGATTTTTTTTTTCCAAGATTCAATAACAAAAAGTATTCTTGAAGGTACTTATAGAAGACTGTACTGCAGCAGTTCTGTGAGAACTGATACACCTTAATTTTCATGTCATTTTCTTTTTGATCGCAGCAGTGGCTATATATTGTGCTTTTGAAAGGAATATCTGTGGTGTTACTTTATTGAGCATCTAATATATTCTGGTCTTTGATTCACAAGATGAATGTTGAAGTGAAGTACTCACATGGAAGAGGATCCTTTAATCTATTCCTAACCTTCAAATTCATTTCTGTCTTGAAATAGGCTGAAAATGAACAAATGGCAGGGGATTGGTTTGAAGTTGTGGTTCGTGCAGCTGCACCTCTTGTTGCTCCAAAGCAGGTGGGCCCTGGGGGGTACCCGCTGGGAGATTTTGTGGAAAGGTGAGCAAGTCTGGGTGAGGGAGGTGGTCTTTTCCAGCAGATTTAGAGCTCGTGTTCTGAAGAAACACAGAACTAATTACTGTGCTGTGTTAACGTGAATTAGGAGAAGAATGGCATCACGGGAAAATAAGTTGATGGGCATTCTGGCCTTGGAAGGAAGTTTGTTTGGATCAGTTTTTGACACAGGTGTGCACCAGGGAGAGAAAAGGGGTGAGAGAGAAGTCTCGTGCCAGGCAGAGGTGATGTTCTGGGCGGTGGCTGCCACATGGGTGATGCAGGTCAGGAGTGAGCGTGCGTGGCCCTTGGCCTCGAGGACGGGGATGGACATGGGCAGACCCGTTGACCACTATCACTTGGGCATGTGAGCAGCCCCATCTTCACCTTTTGGGAGCCTTAGTTTGTAGTTGAGTTTCCAGAATTGCAGTGACTCATGCCACACTTCGGTCTGTTCTGGCATTCCTCACAGGTTCAGTTTTAAACGTGATCGTAGAGCTTGTCGAGGTAAAACCCTGCTGCACTGCCATCAGTCACTTTCTTAACTACCCTGTAGTTGCCGATCTGTCCATCGAGACTGTGTCAGCTCCGTGACTCCCCTGTGTTTTCTGTTTCCAGGGTAAAATCTCCCATCTGTAAGGAAGAATCAATCATTTAACCTGTATTTATGATCCTGCCACTGTTTCCCCTCATCTGTCCCTTTGCAGCTCTTCCCTGTCACCAGCAGAATGTAGGGGCAGTCAAGGCTGTTTCTGCTTTTTCTACTATGCTTCCCTGCCCTGAAGTGTTGCCTGTCTGCCCTTTCAAGTTGTGTGCACAGGTGTCCTTCAGCTTCTTTCTGCTCGTACTTACGTGATTCCCGGTGCTCAGGGCCTCTGGTTTCCTCTCAGCAGACTCACCAAGAACCTGCTTGGGGTGGGAAACCTTGGAAAAGTGAGATTTTTCTTCACTTCCAATTCCACCAGGTTAAAACGAGTTTCTCTCAGTCTAAGACTTCTGACGCAGTGATGCATTGATAAACACCTGGGCTTAAGGTGCTTCATTGAGCCTTTAATTATTTGAGGTTCATTTTTTCTCTAGTTGTAGCTGTTCTCACAGAACATATGCTTATACTCTAGGAGCTTTCAAATTCAGCAGTTTGCCTTTATCTGAACTACTTCAACTTAGTGTATTTTCCTGTTTTGCTTTTATGAGTCACAGCATCTAATTCTCTAAAGCATTATCTTGGTCTTTTATCTTTTTGTAAAGTGCTAGGTGATACCTTGTACGCAGGATGTTTTATTAAATTGAATTTGTTTGCTTTGTATCATACTGCAAATCCTTTAGTCTCTGTAAATCTTATCCTAGGTAGGTCTGCCCTTCTTCCCTTCCTATCCCCTCACTCCCCTATCTTTTTAATCCAGATGTGTCTCAGCTGGGAGGCGTTGCACTTCCACAGCTATTTTAAGTAGAGATCAGACATCCTTGACTTTGTGATATTTTCCCCAGTGAACACACTTGTGCCTTTTTGTAGCTTTCATAGAATCATAGAATGTTAGGGATTGGAAGGGACCTTGAAAGATCATCAAGTCCAATCCCCCTGCCAGAGCAGGAATGCCTAGATTATGCTACACAGGAACGTGTCCAGGCAGGTCTTGAATGTCTCCAGAGAAGGAGACTCCACAACCTCCCCGGGCAGCCTGTTCCAGTGTTCCGTCACCCTCACTGAGAAGAAGTTTCTTCTCGAGTTTAAGCGGAACCTCTTATGTTCCAGTTTCAGCCCATTACCCCTTGTCCTATCACTGGTTGTCACCGAGAAGAGCCTGGCTCCATCCTCGTGACACTCACCCTTGATATATTTGTAAACATTAATGAGGTCACCCCTCAGTCTTCTCTTCTCCAAACTAAAGAGCCTCAGCTCCCTCAGTCTTTTCTCATAAGGGAGATGCTCCACTCCCTTCATCATCCTAGTTGCCCTGTGCTGGACTCTCTCCAGCAGTTCCCTGTCTTTCTTGAACTGAGGGGCCCAGAACTGGACACAATATTCCAGATGGGGCCTCACCAGGGCAGAGTAGAGGGGAAGGAGAACCTCTCTTGACCTACTAACCACTCCCCTTCTAATACACCCCAGGATGCCATTGGCCTTCCTGGCCACAAGGGCACAGGGCTGGCTCATGGTCATCCTGCTGTCCACCAAGACTCCCAGGTCCCTTTCCCCTACACTACTCTCTAATAAGTCATTCCCCAACTTATACTGGAACCTGGGGTTGTTCCTACCCAGATGCAAGACTCTACACTTACCCTTGTTATATTTCATTAAATTTTTCCCCGCCCAACCCTCCAGCCTGTCCAGGTCTCGCTGAATGGCAGCACAGCCTTCTGGCGTGTCAGCCACTCCTCCCAGCTTGGGGTCATCAGCAAACTTGCTGATAGTACTCTCTAGTCCCTCATCCAAGTCATCGATGAATATATTGAATAATACTGGTCCCAGTACCGACCCTTGAGGGACTCCACTGGATACAGGCCTCCAACCAGACTCCGCCCCATTGACCACGACTCTTTGGCTTCTTCCCCTTAGCCAGTTCACAGTCCACCTCACTACCCGAGAGTCTAGACCACACTTCCTCAGTTTAGCAGCAAGGATGCTGTGGGAGACTGTGTCAAATGCTTTACTGAGGTCAAGGTAGACCACATCCACCGCTCGGCCATCACCTATCCACCTTGTTATATCCTCGTAAAAGGCTATGAGGTTAGTCAAGCACGACTTCCCCTTGGTGAAGCCATGTTGACTGTCTCTAATGACCCTCTTATCCCTGATATGCCTTGAGATGGCACCAAGGATAAGTCGTTCCATCACTTTCCCAGGGATGGAGGTGAGGCTGACCGGTCTATAGTTACCCGGGTCCTCCTTCTTGCCCTTTTTGAAGACTGGAGTGACATTTGCTTGCCTTCAGTCCTCAGGCACCTCTCCCGTCTCCCAAGACTTGGCAAAGATGATGGAGAGTGGTCTAGCAATGACATCAGCCAGCTCCCTCAGCACGCGTGGATGCATCCCGTCTGGACCCATGGATTTATGGATGTCCAGATTGCTTAACTGGTCCCTAACCCAGTCCTCATCGACTAAAGCAGAGATACTTTACAGAGTGGAAAATTCTTGAGCGTAGGTTAGAGATAGTGGTGGAGGCAGCAGAGAAAAGTCATACAGATGAAGAGAGATGAGATCTTGAAAAAAAATGGAGGAACCAGAAAAGATCAGTAGTTATGAACTTCTATTGTGGAAGAGGCCTTGGAAGAAATGGCTGCTGCAACCTTCCTGGGGCAGACAGAACCTGAAGGCAGGTGGTTTATTTACCAACCAAACATATTCTTCAAAAAGTTAGCCTTGCTGTTTTCTTATTATTCTTCCAGAACAGATCAAGGTAGACCATATCTTTCTTCGCTCTTCTCTTAAGCCTTTTATTTCTCAGCAGCATTAGGTGTAAGATGGTGTAATATTTGTTCAGTATTGTTAAGAACTGCTTGAGCTTGAAAATAAAATAAACCCAGCTGTGCTGAGTTAATGAGTCCAAAATGTTCTCTATTTGGGAACAGAGCAGTTGTGCTTTGTGCCCTATAAATATGAAGCTCTGATGTGCTCATACAGCGAAGTTGTTCAAAATGTCCATCCACTTCTTTCCCTTTAAATGAAGTGGACAGAACCACAAAAATATTTTCATATATGCAGTACTTCTGCTGTCTAGATATCAACTGCCTGATCAAACAGTTTGCATTCACATCTTTTGTGCCCTTTTTGAAAGCAGCTCTGTATTTCACTTGTTAAATGGAAATCAATCCTAACTTAATTTAAATCTGGAATTGCTTGCATATCAGAACAGCCTGGTGTCCTTCAGTCATTTTATTATGAAGTACCAATTAGGGACATAATTTAACTTGTGAAATACGCAAATCATATGGAATTCCCATGCACCGTATAAAGAAAACCACCTGTGAATACTGTAAGGTTTAAGCTAAATTGCCTGTCATCGTACTCCAGCCCCACTGTGCACTTGTCTCATTCTAATTGGCTTGTGAGGAATACAAAAAGGAATTAAAACTGTAAACATTTGTATTAAAAAGGAAAAGTGAATTTGCTGGGCTTTTGTTCTGCTTATGCTGCAAAGATCTTCACGCAGTTGTGCCCAGGACATAAATAGGTACTGATTTTCAAAGTGTAAAAGTGACCTTTTTGGTTCCAGGCCAAGCTTAAGCTGTTAAGACCTGATGCCCCAAATGCAGGACATGGCAGGAAGTTTTGGGTTGTAGTAATTTTATTGAGATTTCTATTCTCTCTCCCTGAACCCCTCTTTTTTGTTTATTAAACTTGTTTTTGTGTCACACTGATGTAAAAAGTGGCCAAAGGAATAGTCTGCCGCTTTTTGGCCAAAGGAGTGGTCTGCCTTTGTGTGGCAGGCATCGCCTTGGCCACTCTCTTGGGGACTTAGGTGGGGAGACGAGTGCTCAAAACTTCAGTCTGAGTTGAAAAGCTGAGGTTTCTGAATAAGTCTCTAACAGACTTATATTTCTGTAGAGGCTTTTGTAATGTATTTAAGCACTATGTAGTACTTCAATGAGTACTAAAATCTGAATAAGGAATAACTTTTTTGGTAACAGCTGATCTCTGTCATGGTGAAGTGCCCTTAGAAATGAGTTATTATTCCGTCTATATACTTCCATACAAGCTACTACGTATTACTTCATCTCTACCCTCTAATTTATATTACCTTTAAAACACAGATTTAATTATAACAATTTTACTCTCAAGATTAAATATATACTTGCCCAGAGAACAAAAAATAATAGAATAAAAATCAGTTAAGCAAGATCTAAATTTAATTCAAGCTATATTGAAGCTGAATGCAATTCAAATAACGATCACAAAGGAAAGAAGCTAAGTACTTTGCTTATTAGATTGGAAGAGAAATAAATACAGTCGGCAACAGACAACTTTTGTACCTACAGTAAGATTTTGACTAAATTAGCATTTTAATTATTCTATGAAGAAGACAGTTTATCAGGGGAATTTGCCTACCTGAAGCAAAACTAAGTCTGCTGTGGAATGCCTTGGCACTGCTGCTGCTGAGCCCTGCGGAGCCGGCTGCTGGGGCAGCTGCCTCTGGTGCCTCTGAGGGAGAAAAGGGCCCGCGCTAACCCAGATGTGTTTTTCTGCTACATGGATCACAAGGCTCGTGGACAGCAGTGCCGTTGCATCAGCACGCACTCCGAGTTTGGTTACGTACTGGTTTAGGGCCGCCTGTCCCAAGACTGACCAGTGGTTCTGTCTGGCAGTGACTGTGTAGCAGGTGTCTCAGGAAACGGAAAATGAGTAGGAGTGATGTTTCAGAAAACTGCCATTTCCTGGAATGGATCAAAGCTGTCCTCAAGCAGAGATGATGGCACATTTGCACTTAGGGCTAAATGAATTTAAAGAAAAATAAAAATCAATTCATCTAGCTGATTGCTTATTGACCTGGCTGGATGGGGCTCTGAGCAGTCTGATCTAGTGGGAGATGTCTCTGCCCATGGCAGGGGGGTTGGAACTAGGTGATCTTTAAGGTCCCTTCCAACCCTGACAGTTCTATGATTCTGTGACCCCATTTAAATGCTCACATCTGCAGCAACCAGAGCGATGAGTTCCCTGGCCCAGTCACTTTTGTGAAATCTTTCTATTTCCTTGGTTTGACTCTACCATCAGATGACCTCATCTGGTGTCCCCTATCCCGTAGATTTGGTGTGAGACAGCTAATAGTCATTCCTTACTCATCTTCCCACTCCATTGCTGAGCAGACAGACCTGGTCAGTGCGCTTTTGTCATGATTGTTTCTCATGACAGCTTTAACCTGCATAGTTGTTTCTCTGATCACCCACTCTAACGTTCTGCGTTCTTAAATACACAGTACCCTTATTTTCAGAGAGAGAGGCTGGATCTATGCACAGGACTTGAAAGGAGGGCTGAGCTGAGTGGTGACTTGTTCGTTTGTGGTGTTTTCTGTTCCTCTTGTAACCCCCTCACAGGGTTTTTTTTTTGTTTGGTTGTTTTTTATCACTGTTCTTTGACCATCACTGAGAGTTGAACCAATGTTTGCAGCCTTTCGAGCGTGCATGACAGTGACTCATTGGATTATATCCTCAGGGTGACATTTTTGGAGGCCTTAAATGGGAACCTGACACATGGGATAGGGTATTGCAGATCTGTGGTGCTTTCATAACAGAAACAAGACAAAGGGAATTGTGTTTGGCTTTGTTGTAAGCACCAAACATGCTGAACCATAGCTCTTGAAATTCAGAGGGTGAGAGGTTGTGTCTCAAACTTTGTTTGCTTCAGGGTAATGGGGTATCTTCTGGAGGCCTAATACTTCAGAAAAAGGGATTGAAAGGAGTCCTTCCAAAGCTGTTCCATTTACACTCCAGCAGGTGCCTGGAGTTTGATAGCTATCAAAGTAGACTTAATTGCCAGGGCTATGTGAAAGCAGACGGATAATGGATTAGGACGGGAGCTGATCTGTGCTGGAAGGTTAATGAGCTTCTTGTAAAGAAATGTCCTGAGGTGTGGGGAAGGATGAAGTTCTCCTGCAACCCCTTGTCTTTATGGGAGAGAACCTTCCATTACAACTGGGATCCCAGCTTTCTGTTGCATGGGTGATTGGAGACAGTAAAGGCAATGCAAAAAGCTGTCGGAGCCCAGGAAGAGTTGGGAGAAGTTACACCAAAACAGGAAACTACTTTTTGCTGTCATTACTAATTTATGAGCCTGCTAAGCCAGTCTTCATACAGGTGTTTTACTTCAGCTTGTAATGTGGTATGGTACTCAAAATATTCTAGTTCACATCTGCCAGGAAGAGTCACCAAAAACAGAGAGAATATGTGATGATATAGGGCTTTTTCTTCTTTCATTATCGTTTTGATATCATTTTGATATCATTACCCTTTTGATACAGTCAGCAGTTACAAATACAGTTTGTTATTGTACAACTGCAGTGTGATTTAAAACAAGATTAATATTTTTTAAGACCTAATGTGGAGTGCAAGAAAACATATTTCATTAACTGAAAAGAAAAAAATCCTAAAAAAACTTCCTGCCTTCTAGTAGTACTTCTCTGCTAGTAGTTTTCACACTTTGCAAAAACAAACAAACAAACAAAAACATTGGGCAGGATTCACACAATTAATTCAGTCCTGCCCATCTGCTAGTTGCCTTTTTGGCTAATACATTAAAAATTTACTTATGTGTGATTCCTTTTAGGCTGCTATTTATTAATGGATTAAGAATAGTCTTTTGAAGTAAGCAGCATGAACACAGCGAACCATTTTGTTCAATTTAAATGAAAAAGAATGAAAGTAGCGCTGTTTAGCCTGGTTCTTTGAAGATTTTAGAATTCAAATGTTCAGTTTGAAATATTGCTGTACTCTTCCCCCCTCCCCCACCCCCCAGTAACATGCCATGGAAACAAATTCTGAGGTTTTTTTTTACTTTTTCATGGAGAGGGCCTCTCCTTCAAAGACAAGCCTAGCTGAAGGATAGGTAGTGCTTGCTGTGCACCGGCTCTGCAGCAACAGCTCTGCTGTTTCTTAGCTTCAGCATGTTGTGAGGAGTTTCATGGCTTGTTGCAAGAAGACAAGTAATGTGTCAGAGAACCAGTAGTGTCCTGGACTTGTTTGCCTGACAGATGTATAAATTAAGTAGATCCAAATAAACCATTAGAGTAGTAGTAGTAAACCCCCCCATATGTGCACTGAGACCAAGAGCTACCATCTGGCTGTTTCTAAGGGTCACCATTCCCAAATGATTCTTAATACTCCTCCTAGTGCCTACGAGGTGATGTTGGTGACTGGAAGCATGACAAAGAAATCAGAATAGAAACAGCAACAGCAGGAGGAAAGGCAGTTCAGCGGAGCTTGATTTTGCTTCCAGATTTCTATTAACAGGCTATATTGCATTCTTGGCAGAGGCACTCTTGGTGCAATGAACAGCATCAAAATACAGCAGAAGTAATAATAAAAAAAGATTTCGTATGAATGGAAGCTTCCTTCTGATAATGAAATACTACATGTGGGATTTTTGTGCACCGGCTTGAAGAAGAGCACAAGAAAGCTATAGGAAGGACTGCAGGACAGTGATCCTCTTCCAGGTCTCTGTTTGCTCAGTCAGTCTGCTGGAGCAACTGTGGCTTGAGGAGACCCTCTATGCTTGCATCTCCTTGCTTCCAGTGAGCAAACAATTCTGCACCCGTCTTTGTACAACTTCTGCATTGTGCAGATCTGCAGTCCTGGTAATAACCAAAGAGTTCACCCAGCAAGTAAAGCTCTTGCGTAGGTGATAGTTTGCCATTAGCTGCCAGAACAGATATAAGAGCATTTACACCAGCACTTCAAAGCCACGATGAAAGAGCTCTGCTCCCAATTCAGACACGAGGCACGTGGGCTTCTTATATTTGCTCAGTATTCCCAATTCAGCATTAGACTGTGGCTGCTCTGTGCAATCTGTTTTGATCTTCTCCCATCTGCTCCAATCTGATGTTTTTTTCTGAAAAATGAAGCTGGCGGTGTGTGATTGTTGCAAAGGCAATCAATTACTGAAGCTGTAAAAGTGTTCTGCCTGGTAGAGATGGAGCGTGCTCTTCCCAGGCTGCTGCATTTCTTCCCCTCCTTAACGCTGCACAGGTAACTGCGCCGCAGGCCGCTGGCACAGGCTGAAGCTGTCAGCGACAGAGGCAGCTCCAGCTGATTTGCTGTTGTACTTCAGGACAAATCAGAAGCTTCCTGCTGTATTTCATGTTTTGTAAGGGGGCCATATTAGTAAGAACAGCTACTGGTGGTGTGCAAGTAGCTGGAAAACTGTATTTGGGGAGTAGCTGAAAGTGGTTGGCTGTGAGAGAGGACAGGTGTCCTCCCTGGAGGTCCTCAGCCCGTCGTCCTGACACTGGTACTGCTCAGTCTTGGGGTTTGTTGCGTAGTGTTTTGGTTTGGACGTTGGTGTATGTAACTTTTTTTTTTTTTAATGAAAAAATGGAGCGTATACATAACGAATTACCACATAATGCCAAACTTGAAATAGAAATCCAAATTAATTGGATGAATCAGAGAAAGCATGTTCCCCCTCTAACACGCGACAGGTAGAAGTGTGAGAACAGCATCCATGTGCGTGTGGGATACGGAAGAGAATGCTGGGAGTTGCTATCCTGCATTCACTTGAACTTCAATCCCAGCAGCATCAAAGTTTTGCCACAAATATTAACACTGCTAGGGTGTATGAGGGAGATGGACTTTTCTGCAAGAAGAGAGTCAACCTCCCACTTTGCTTGTTACGCTGCTGGGTGTCGCCAGGGGTTTTGCAGCTAGCTCAGGCTCCAGCCTTACAGCAGGTTGCAAACCAGGCAAAAGTGGGCTGGAGGAAAGCAAAGAGTGATCAGAGGTGGATGAAATGTGATCTTTGAGGGCTTGGAAGAGCCATGTTTGCATAGGCTTATGAAGATAAAATTAAAGGGGGGGGTTTGGTGTGTTTTGTGTGGAGGTTTTTTTTTGTTGTTTGAGTTGTGGCATGGCTTTTTTTTCTGAGTTTGTGTTTTGTTTGGGGTTTTTTGGTGTGAGGTGTTTTTTGTTTTTTTTTTTTCTCTTCATGAATCATGCTTTGAACACTGTGCCAAAAATCATAGCATCATCACAGAACAGCCCAGATTGGAAGGACTCTTGAGAGATTACCTGCTCCAAGGTTTCATGGGAAGGGGAGCCTGGGTGAGGTTTTTTAGCCCCTTGTCAAGTTGTGTCTTGAAAACTGCTGGTGATGGTGTGTCCGCCACCTCCCTGTGGAGGCTGTTCCAGTGAGTCTGTGAGTTCCAGTGAGGCTGTTCTGACTCTAAAAAAACTTCCTTATGTCATGGTGAAAATCATAATGTAAGTCTCTAATATTATGGACTTTTGACTTATCTAACTCTACCTCTGATACAGCAAAAAACTGTCTTCGTGTATGAAAAGAAGAAAGTATTTTCTGGTTTGGGAAGGGAAATCAGATTTTTATAAAATATATCTTGTGTTGTAGGGACTGAAGTTGTTTGCCTTTGCTGCTGTCTGGCAGAACAAACTTTGCTACAAGCTAATGTATGACAAAGCCGTTACATATGGCATTGGAGGGAAAGTATCCAAAGGTTAACACATTGGGCTTCAGATTTAACTTTTATAGACCCTGAATGTTTCCATCTACTTCAGCAGTAGTTTAGATTTTCAACAGGTGTGTTTGAGAATACCAACACCTTTTACCAGATGATGCAAATAAATACTGCTGACTTCTACCTTTCACATCTGCATATTAATAACTACTGCATTCCCTTGGGTTGAAAATATACATCGTTGCTCTGACATAGCAGTTGCAGTTTGTATGATGTATGTGAATCTTCATTTATTATTGTCCAGCTTTAGGCTGTGTAAAAATTAATGTTTTGGAAAGCTGCTTATATAAACCATTCTTTTAATGAAGCTGGCCCAATGAGAAGCTAGCAGTGAAAAGCAATTAAATAACGCTGCTAGGTGGAGATGACAAAGATGGATCAAATGGTTCTGATAAGAATGCTGATTAATAGCGCCATTTAGTTATAAACTTGTTGAAGTTTAGATGTTGCTCTTGTAATCTTCGTGGGACAGGTGTCTTAACTTTCTGGGAATGATTAAGTGCTACAACATGCGGGCTGCTGTGTGAATCGTAATCTTCAGACTAATGTGCACCTAAATTAGTAATTTACTAAGTTATGAATATGGGAAATAATTTGCCATGATTCTGAATAATTAATGCAGAGCTGTATTGGCAACATCCACCCAGTAATTCATCCTTATTGCTTTGTGACAGAATGTTTCAGGCTGCCTCTGGGAGGGGATTTGAAGAGCAGAATGACAAAACACACAGCCGTAAGGAGGTCCTTGGACTGACGATGGCTTTCAAACAGGCTCTTGGTTAATTGAGTGGGGCAGCTGTGTGTGGAAGCTGGAGGTCTTTTTACCCTGAGGGGAGGCGTGCCATCCTGAGGGCTCTCAGGGCTGCAGATTGAATGGTTATTGCTTTGAGGGAAGATGGAAAAGCAAATGTGTCTGTGCTTTGAACACTGAGGTGCCTGAAGCTCAATTCTAACCAGTGTCAAATAGAACGGGCAGTGCCCGTGCGTCTTCTCGGGTCTGCCTTACCTGCTGCATCAGCAGTGGCCAGTATTCAGGTTCACAGCTTCCATTAACCACCTGCAAAGAATTATGATGTCCTTCAGGTGGTAACTGAGCAAGACCTCGGGTGTTTGCTTTGTCCTTCACAGCTGTTTTGGCAGGGAGGGCTGCCGAAGGCAGAAGAGAGGCAGGTCGTGCAGGAGATGGAAATCAGGTTCTGCGTGAGATGGAATTGGAGCATCTCTGTGTGATTTCCCGGCGCGCGTCTCAAGGGCTGTCTGGAGCCAGTCGGGCCGAGAGCGGCGTGTGCTGGCCCAAATCGCTGTCCTGCAGAGCTTTACTGCTTCCTGTGGTTTTATTGCTGAGGTTTTGTTAAGTCTACATGATACGAGCCAGACTAGCATTTCTAATAAAAAAGTTAGAAGTTTTGCAGCAAGGTGTCAGACCTTGATGAAGCAGAGGCCAGGATGGAGTCCTGCCGGCCCTCCCTCTGCCCTTTTCTTGTTTTCCAGGCCCTTGGCCACCAGCCTCAGCTACGCTGTGCACGTGTCAGCACTGTGCTGGTGACTGCTCGTTTGTACTCTTTAGTCTCCCATTTGTCACAAACTGCTTCTTATCCTCATGCAGGGGCAGGTCACGGAGGCTCCCTTGGCGTGTTCGCGTCGGCAGAGCTCCCTCACAGAATGCACAGGGAGGATTTTCTGCCAGTGCCGTTCTGCACCACGAGCAGAACGATGCGCTCTTGCCGTAGTGTGATTAAGAATGCTAACCTGACCCCCATAAAAGTACAGAAATGAAGTAGCTCCCATTTTAAGAACCTACCTGAAGTGAGGGAGGAAATATTAATGAATGCTGCTGCCATCTTCTCTGACCTCAAGAATGCTACGGGCAGGATTGTTCCAGAGGGTTCCCAAACATCCCCACGTACAATGTAAAATCAATTAAAAGACACATAAATCTGTTTAAAAATCAAGATGCCTATCTGATTCTTAAGAATAATTCTCAAATTGAGTTGTACTGGGAACTGAATTTGTTTTCTTGAAGTAAGAACTGAAGAAAAATAAGGCATTTAGAGTTGGTTGTTTATTCTCTATGTGTGAAGCTTGTACAAAGAGTTCATGCTTTGCTTGGATGATTCCCAACTTCCTTGTGAGCAATACTTGAAAAATATTTTTCAAAGTTCAAAGCTCATGAAGGCTCAGTTCACAGAAATAATTTGAATCATGATTTGTGGTTTATTTCCCCTCCCTCCCCACCAAGACTTACCCTTTTCCTCTTTGACAAGACCATGCTTGCTTATTTTACTTTCTTAATCCCTCTCAGCTTCCAGTATTTGTGTTTTGCTCGTTCTGACATATTGGACTCCGTTTGCAGCAGCTGCATTGGAGGTTTTTTTAAGCCTTCTGCTCCTTTTTTCAGGATTGCCTATCTTCCTCTCTCGATCTTCTGCATATTGAATTAGACAAACTATGAATTTCTTCCTGACGGGGAATATCCAAGATTTCAGAGGCACCAGATGGTGGCACTGGTCTTTCATGTCTGACAGGTTTGGTTCATGCGGTGAAACGTAAGAAGCTCCATGCAAGCCGTACTGCATGCCAGCTGCATTTTTCCTCTTTCAAGCTGCGTAGTTGGAATGAGGAAGGTGACATATTTTTATGCTTATCTTCAGAGAGCGCTTGGAGAAGGTGAGATGTGTTTCTAAGGAAGTAGAAAGGATAAGCCTCAGCAAGATCTGAGCATTGCTCATACTGTTTTTTTCTGTATTTGTATTGTGCCATTACATTTCATTGTGTTTCAGAAGTTGATGTGTAGAGTAGCTTGGATGCTAGCTGAGCTGTGCCACTGTATGCTGGATGAGGCTGTAGTCCTAAACCTTAAAATCACGTGTATACCTTATATTCTCAGTCTTTACTGAATCTTGTTGCTTGTGTAGTTTTCAGCAGCTACTTTCTTTCTAAATGTGAAAGATACTAGCTCTATAATGACGCCACAATTATTTGCTTTATGTTCCTGACATCATCTCTTTGGTGTTTTCAGAGCAGGGTTCTGTTCCTCTGCTTTTAGGAGGAAAGGCTGGAGAAAGCTCTAATTGAAAGAGAGAATGAAGTCTTGACTTCCATGTGAAATATTTTGCTGGAAAAATATCAAAGAAGGGAAAAAAACCCACATTACTTGCTTCTGGAGATAAACCTTGCAGTCTGTGCTGTGATTCTTTCGTGCCTTGGGACACACTGTGCCAGGGAAAAGAGGGCACCTTCAGCTCTGAAAGGATGGATGCAAAATGAGAATGTTGGTAAAGGCTGGTTATGAGCAACAGACGTAGAAACAACTAAATTCTTTAGTGAAATTGTACTGTGTGAAAATGAGTCGATATATCAGCATGACCCGTTACCGTGCTGAGGCTCACGCAGCAGCTGCAGCAGAAGCTGTAACTGGTGTTACATGCGAGCAGGGCAACAGAGCGTTTGCTGTGACCACCTGTGCTCCCCCGTCACGCGCAGAGCAAACCTTGGTGCTGGGAAATGTCCTGGCGGGACGTGGGACTGCGGCCTTGGGCTCTGTCCCCAAAGGGAAGCAGGCACTGAAGGCTTGGGGTGTGTTTCTGCCAACACGGTTAGTCTTGAGGCATCTGAAGTCCTGATGACTTGAGTGAAGATGAAGTGGATTGCAGAGGTTCAGACATAGTGCCCTGTTTGAGTTCGGAAGTGCCTTCCAAAGGCACTTGTGAGCAGGGTTGGGTTTTGCTGGTTTTTTTTGTTTTGTTTTGTTCTTATGTTTTGAATAACGCAATGGTGAATGTTCTACAGTCGCCATAGTCTCTACACTGTAATACATTCTTTGATAAATGAAAGACAAAAGTTGAAATGCAGTTGGCTTCACATAGCATGCAGTGTTCATGTGTCTTTGGGGAATTTAGGCTTCCTCCCTATGCGGAGTTTAGGCTACATCTGATCTGTCACCGCTGCAGTGCGTAGTTCAGTTTTATAATAACACTTTGGCCTGCATTCTGAAATTAGTTAGAGATTTTGCACTGAATTGCTGGACTGAGGTTTTGCCTTTCTCCGTTGTGTTAAGTCAAGCTATTTTTTTCTAGTCTAAAAGCCTAGAAAAGCTCCCAGTTGTCCCAATTGTCATGTACATATTGATGACTGTAAAGGAAATCAGCAAAAACTAAATTGATGAAACAACCTATGAATATGTTATTTTTCTGTTAGAAGTGACTGTTGACTGTGTGCTAGGAAAGACTGGTGACTTTTTTTTTTTAACTGAAATGTGTTTTGAATTTTCAGTCTGAAGAAAGTAGAGACCATGAATCAAAATAAACCCTGGAAGTTGCGATGTGAAATTACAGGATGTCTGTGTAAACTGTGTACCTTTCAATTGACAGAATTTAGTAGCAGGGTTTATACATTTTCTGCTTTCTTAGCAGCACCTGACATTTTGTAGAGTCAGGCCTTTATCAGACACTTGAAAAACAGTTTTTCCACTTTTACCATATTTTCACAACTTGCTCTCCTTTTGTCCTTTAACGTGACCTCAGCTGTTAGCAGTTGGGAGAAGGAATAGTCATTTGTGGTTGGGTTTACATGGCCTGTTTGCAAGCTGGGTTCCTGACAGCTGGCACTGGTTTGCGATATATATGATATTAATGCTGAATTGAACTGTTGGGCCTAAAGGAAGACATAACGACTTCTTTTTAACTGTTTTGGTTGTTTTTCCGTGCAGGAAGTGCAGCCATCCTGATGATGTGCTAGGAGCTGCACCTCTGATTTCAATTAAGGAACTTTTATCATCAGAAAACTGTAAAAGTAAGATCTATATTTACTGTTTTCCATCTTAGTTGAGGTCATTAAACTGTTCTGTCAAGTCACAGGTATTGCACGTTTTTATTACACTTGTGTGGGATACGTAGGGATCGAAGTGAGTATAAATGAAACAAAGGAACTTGTGGTTTACTACTGTTGCAATCAAATTTCCTAGGACTTTATTACAGGAAAACTAGGGGCAGTTACTTCAGTAAAGCTTTTGATATCCCGTGTAAGACTCTCCAAAACTGGCAGTGGCAAGCTGGAAATACTCATGAAGTACAGCTATATACATCTTTAGCTGAAGAGCAGTAAAGCTTTTGGTGTATGACCCAGCTGGCAGGTCTACAGAGTGGCAGAACATATGGCTTGAGAGGGTCACCAGTGAGAAAAAATGTCCAGAGAGATGAAGACAGAAGGTGGTGGAGTGGGTGGATGGGAAGAGGATGCCCAAGATGGATGTTGAAAGCAGAACAGCCTCACCGGTTCCACCTATATGTAGTGGTTAGAACAAAATGATAAAAGGCCAGATTTCAGCAAGGAAGATGCAGGGTAGGGGTTGGGAGCTTCTGAGCAGTAAGGCAGCACAAGGCAAGAGTTCCATGGCGAGGTGTGGGCTCCCCACTGCCAGAAATCTTCAAAGTCAGATAAAAACCTGTCAGTAAGGACATCTCTGCCAGCTCAGTTTTGGCGATATGAGACAGAGAGGTTGTACTCTGCCTTACAGGGAAATCCCAAGTACAGCAGAAAACAACGGTTTGGGAGTCTTTTTCTCATTTGTTTAAAGGCAAAGTTTGTAGTTACTTAAATAATAACAGAGTAAGATGATTGCAAAAGAGAAATTGGAACAGCCTGCAGTTTAGTCTCTATCTTGAAAAGAAAATGTTTGTGAACTTGAACTGCTTTAAACAAATCCCTGAAGCAAATGAATGTTTGGAAATGGTCTCTACTTAAAACCAGATCACAGAATAATTCTGTGAGAGTATTCTGTTACTACTTATGTGGGGTTTTTTTTATTTTTTACAAGAACAAAGCAATTTGTAGATAAAAGGATTCCTCAAATAAGACATTTTTATACATTTTATTCCTGGAAGGCATTGGTTATATTCCCTGTAAGGTGTTTGTGGTTCTACTTGTTCTCTTAGATACCCTTACTATTACCAGTATGTTGTCCCTTATTCAAAATTTAGTCCAAAGAAAGGCATGTAATACTCGAGCTTGTCAGGTGTCCTGTTTTAGAAATGCTTGCACGTATGATAACTTTCTTGTGCAGGTTCCTGGCATGATCAGTTTTGCATCAGATTGTAAGTAAATTGATGAGAAAACCAGCATTTTTTTTACGCTACCACTGATTTTTGGCTGCCTGGTTTATGTAGGGAGTTATTTGAGCAAGAAGATAGTAATAACAGCAGCAGCTTTAATGCCTGCCGTCTGAGCAACCTCATTTTCACTGGTGAGTGCTTGTTTATCCCATACAGGTGTGCTTCATTATGTTGGGCATAGTTTAAAAATGGCAAGTAAGTCAGTGTATTGTCGTTGCTTGGACTGACAGAAAGTACTGCAAGGCTTATAAAAGAAAGAGGGAGAGCATTTCTACCTCTTCTGATAGTGACAGGTTACTGCTGAGGATGCTCTGACCTGCAACTCCTTGGGAGAGGATGTCAGGGAAGTTGTCTGTGTTTTGACCTCACTCAGAGCAGTCTGAGTATAGCAGAGGCAGCATGGTATTTTGGTTTTCTCTTGTGCTTTAACTGCTTTTTTTTGGCTCAAATGTTAAACTTCAGCTCAATTATTTCATGAGTTGCTGCCTAAAAGTGTTGGAGGTGGTGCCTGCTGTTAGTACCAAGAGGTGATCAAGAGGGTGAGGACTTCTTGCAGGGGCCCCAGGAGACGAGCATTTCTCTGCAGGGCCTGTAGATACATTCAGTGAGTTTCGGCCTCATTTATGGTTGCGAGAAGTGTCAGCTGGGATCATTTTGATCAGCATATATTTAATGTGGAGTAAAAAAGCCACTGTTGTGTCATATAAGAAAAAAGCAAGTGAATATAGGATAACGTGTTTTGATTTCCAGGTGGAAAGCTTGAGTTTGTGTAAAGTTGAACCTATCTAGTTGGTTTGCCTTCCTCCATTTAAAGCACTAGCAAATGGGTTGTACTCTCTGCCAGACATGACCACGTTAAGTCTATTTGTTTTACGAACGCTTGATGTCATTTTAAGATTCTAAGAAAATGCATCCAAAAAGCTATCATATGAAAATCAATAGTTCTTTTCTATGTCATCTTGTTTATGAGCTAGAAGCAGAAAAAGGGTTCACTGGAGCAGGGTAGGATCAATAGCTCTGTGAATTCTAATTGGACCTGCTTTTACTTCTAGCTGAGTACTGGCTGCTTTTAACCCTGTAAAAGTAAAATACAGGACCCTTTGGCATCTAGTGACTTCTCTATCCTTCAGTCCTGTTGAAGCCACTTACGGACTATCTTAAACAGAAAGTGGAAAGAAGGGAATTGAAGAGAAACTTAATTCTTACTGCTGTCATGTAATTTCATTAGAAATAGCTTTCCCACCATTTTGTTTTCCTGTTTAAGCTTGGTTAATATATTCCTCTTTTTACTGTCATTTTATCTTTTCACATTGTCCTTCTTTCCAGTCTAAGTGAGCTTCCGATATTTGTTTTTCCCCACTTTACACATGTGTTCTTGGTCTCACCTTACTTTGCAATATAATTCATACAGGATACCCTTGACAGCTTATACACCTTCTCTAGGTCACTTACTCTGTTCCGCCAAAGGTCCTGTGTTTACTATACGTAGATTTCATCGTCTGTGGACCAGTGTTAGGAAGTCTGGCTATTCTTTCCTTTGCCTGCACACCTGAAACCAGACCTAATCTGAGGTGACCGTTCCCCAAGAGTCACTGCCAGAGGAGCAGTGTGGAGTTACCTGCTCTCTCTGTACCCTGCAGGATTCCACCAGAGAGGGACTTTTACCCCCGACACAATTTTTATGAGCAAGGCTGGTGTGAGATTGCATTTTTACGGTGTCTTCTAAATAACGGACGGATCGCTATTTCTTCAAGGATATCTTGCTATGAAGTCGTGATGGGATTTGTCAGTGTGGTTTTTCATTTTGTTTTAGGGGTTCGTTTGGTGGATGGTGCTGTTCCTGTTCTTTGTGGTAACTTTTAAGAAGGATTACAAAACCCTAAAGTTGCTTTCCCAAACGAGTTGGAGCATGATTAAAACTCTGATTCAGGATGCTTGGATTCAACTACTTGGGCTTGTTAGTGGCAGTTCTTTAAAAAACCTGAAGTGGTCTATTTTTTATATTTATTTGTTTCCATCAGATCTCTTTGCAACTCATATGTAATCTTCCATCCACTATCACTCTGAGACTACTTTTGACATCGCTGCTTTTCAATTCAAGGCATCTCATTGACTCCACATTTCAGATTATTTTCATTGGATGTATTTATCAAGTTTCAGGCCAGAGGCTCTCAGAGAGTTGTAAGCCCCTTAAAGGAGGGAAAGTGCTGACATAACCTTAAATTGTAGTATGGCAAATGTTACACTATAATTACCTTTATCTATCATCAAACTCCCTTTCAGGGCCCTGGCTGTGTGCCATGGGCCTCCTGATGGAATGGCCCATTACACTGAGGTTTTTCATGGGGAGAAAACACTCTGAAGCAAAACAGGATAAAGTACTTTTATAAGAGTAGTCTCGGTAGCACTGACAGGGTGGCAAGAAGGAAAGAGATGGTGGTGAGTTGCAGGAGGAAATATTTTGTAGCATCAGTGGCAAATCTGTATTAGTGCAATTTTTTTTTCCCTACTTCTGTGTCTCAACCGCATTACTCCTTGTCTTCCAGATGCTTCGAGTAGTCAATGTTTATCATGAGCTGTGAAATTTAAGCAAATAGTACTTTTACTCTGTGCTGAAGTGTTGGAGAAGGATGTACAAGTTGGCAGACGCTGGGCTGGCTGCGGAGCAGAAAGCAATATAACAGCGTCAGTGGGCTACTGCGCGTGAGCTGAGGCACCTGGCACAACAGGGCTCGCTCATGAGGCAGCGTTGAAGCTGCTTTGCTGATTTCATGACTGATCTGGAGTTCATCTCCTGTATGGTGTCCTCGGATCTGTGCTTGTTTGATGGTCCTGTCAGCTGGCCTACACTCTGTGAATTGTGGCTTTCGTTTGTCAGCTTCATGGCCTTAAAACAGAGGTAAAGGAAAGGAAGCACAGCATTGGAAAAGACTGGCAAGGGTGAAATTCAGACCATGCATGGAGGGCTACGTGCTTTCGTAATGCAGAGATTTTTGAGTACAGGAAGAGAAAGCAGGTTTGTGTGGCAACACAGACAGTATCGTCTCGGTAGGTGATACATAACAACACGCCCTCATTTGTCGTTTTTTTTTAATTTATTTTAACCATGCAGAGCTATTAGTCATGTAAAGCACAAATGAAAGGAACGCTTAAGGACAACACTGAAAACCCATTTTGGAGATCTGTGTGTGTCATATAAATATATATACACCGACACACTTTTTTTGGATTAAGTAACATATTTGTACTTGCTACTTGTCTTCAGTGACTTCAGTGACTCTTCTACAGCTGCTCTCTGTTGTTAAACTAGTGAGGATGTGGTGTGTCCCTCAGAGAAGTGTAGCCACAGTTAATGTCTGAAGTGCATGGGAGCGCTTCATGGGCAGATGCTGTGTAAATAGATGGAGAAGGAAAAGAAGGATTTGTGTGTTGGAAAATATTAACGTTTGGGGTGTGGTGGCTACTGAGATACATTAGATTCCCATAGACAGCTAAAGGGAAATGGTTTTCTGTGCTTAGGTCTCTAGAGCTGATTTGGAGTATCAGACTGTGTAACTGCCATTTGCGTAGTGTCATGTTTTCTGCTCAGTACTTCGTTTTGGTGGCAAATAAAATTCAGTCTCTTCTAATACAGTTGTTTTCTGTTTAGGGTATAACAAAGTAGTGGTGTTTTTTAAAAAAAAAAGAAAAAGTGAACAAAGTATGTTATAATTTCATCTCTCTTGCTCTGTGTGTTCAGTCATTTGTCTCACTAGAGAGAATGTGAAATATTCCAGTCATGTGTTTGATTTATTCTCCATTAGAAATAAATAAAGACCAGCGCATTGAGAATCAAGACAGTGGTTTCTATTCCATTCTGCTGTTACAAAATAGCGAGTGTACTAAACCGACAAGATAAGATAAACTTTCATCGGGCAGGAGCCAAGCAAATTCAACTACTGTGTTACAAGCTGATGGAGACAAGTAAGAGGAGTAGTTGGTATGTTTAAGCCCGGCTCCTCTTCCAGTGCGGAGCTGCTGTGCCAAAGAGAAGCTGAGCGCTCCTGTGGGTTGGATGACTTGAGATGTGCCCAGCAAGGTGTGAGGAGGGGAGGGTGGGGGTTGACAGGGGGGATTTTGCAGTTGAATTTCTTGTCCAAAAGGAAAGGAGTCAAAAGGTCTTGAAATATGGCATGAGGCAGCTTGTTGTGCCTTAGGACGCTCCTGTGGCGAGTTATGCCAGGTCACCCTGAGGAGGGCTGGCGAGGGACTGTTGGTAACGGGGTTGGTGGGTTTGCTCCCATGTGCACCTCTCTGCCCCCAGAAGCTGTAGGCAGTTTGTCCGCAGTGGGACACTGTGCATTAAGAAAGGAAGAGAACAAACAAAAAAGCTCAAACCATTTAGTTTTAACACAGTGTGTGCTGAATCTACTGCCGGTGAGGTTTGAAGTGATGACATCTTGAACTCCCTTTGTCCGTACTGAGTGTGGGCGCTGTGGCCTTTGTCCAGGGAGAAGGGGGAACTGAAGGATAATGGCTTGTGAGTTGCACATCCCGTAGTGTGGTTGGGTTGAAAGATAAGAGTCTTATCAAACTTCTGCAGCAACCAGGTGGTGATTATGTACTAAAAACTGTAAATTGTAATTCTACTGATTTAACCTTCAAGCACCTATGGCAGTTCTAAAAGAACTTAACTATTGCACCTCAGACAAATTAAGTCAAATTTAGCAATCTTGAGACCGGGGCTTGCAGATATGTTGCAGACTGTAATATGGTTCTGTGAATGTTAATAGACCAGAATAATGAGTTTTCTCTTTAAATATAACTTTGTATGATGGCGGTGACATTTGTTTATCTCAAACTAAAGTTTTGGGTTATCATTTTGGTTGTATTGCAGTCTGACTCTCACACACAAGCTGCAGTTCAAAGAATGTTGTGTAGTGTGAAGTCTTAAACTGATCTGTAGCCTAGCTTGCTTTCTGTTTTAGTGCAGTAACTAGAACTTCTCAGCAGCAAAATCCAGGATTTTGCTCCTAAAATTAGGGCTACTATGTGAATGAAGATGTACGATATTATAGCTTCTGTATCACAAGATAGATGATAAATTTATTCAGACATGGCCTTCTGCTATGGACACAATCATGGCTGCAAGCCCTCTGTTCCAGCAGCACCTTGGCCATCGGTGCTGGATTGCTCAGAGGATTGTGTCTACATAGGTTGTAAGAAGATTTGCCCGCGGTTCTTGCCTTACACTCTTCAGTCAGAATCCGGAAAGCTGTTTTTCTCCACACGACAAAGAAATTTCAATATGAGCAAATACAACTTATGTTTTGTTACACTTTTGTAGTCTTCAGAAGAAACAATAGAATCCAATGGGGATGGATACTTGGTTTGCTTATACAGGCCTAACGTAGGAGTTTCAGTAGATCTTACTCTGCAGGTTTTGGCTTTTCTTCGGTTAGTAAAATGAGAACTTAACTTCCATTTCAGGAATACCAAATGAAAAATGCTATTTAAGAACTTCAGTTATAAAAAGACTGATTTCTCATCTGTAGAAGTTGTTTAAACTTTTTTTTTCCTGAAAGCACTTGGCTCTGTTGTAATGTCTTTATTGTTTATTTAAAATGCTGTGTATAAATACACTGTGCAAACATAAGGAAAGTTCCGTATGTTTTTAAGTGCAAGTAGAGTTTCTGACTGATATTTATCAAATGTGAAATACGAAGGCAACTGAGATCTGTTGAGCACATCTGGTACTTATTAAAACACAAGTCTTAGGAGTTGTGGTCTTGGAGCTCTCGGGAGAATGTTGGTGTGCTTGAATGCATTAAAATTGTCTCTCCTAGAGCAGTTAGTTCGAGTGTGTGGGGATCCAAGTGATGTTCTCCTGCATTGAGAGGTGTGCTGAGCTGCATGCTGGGACTGAGGGTGACAGAACACCCAGGGCTGAGCTTCAGTTCTTCCCTTGAAGAAGAATCATCAGTCAAAAGAGCCAAATAGTTTTCTCACTCTTATGACCTGATAAAATAACACAGATTTTCTGACATGATTCCCTCCACTCCTTCCAGGATATAGACTTGTGTATTTCTGATTTTACTCTGCATTCAAAAAAGGATGGGATAATATGATACAGTAAGCATCTCATTTTCTCTTACGATGTAGGAGAAAATGCAAGGAATCTATTGGATTGGGATCTTTTAGCTTTACAGTTTCTTCCTCAGAGCTCTGAAAGTTGGTGTGGAGATTAGGGCTTGCTAGGAATTAACCAAGTACCTATTTGTTGAGGGAATATGCTTGTTTTCCTTTGCATTCAAGCTCCAAGTCTATTTATAATAAGGATCAGTATATGTTTAGTTTTATTTACATGTATTAGCTGCTCTGCTCTCAGTAGGCATTAAAAAAAAAAGATAACATCACTGTCATCATTCTAAAAAGGCTTTCTTGTCTCAGCAGGGTAGCCATGAAACAAGGCATGTTAATATGGGCTAAATTGTGGGAACCTTCAATGATAATTTAAAGTATTTACTTGTGGCAAGATGGAGGCTTTTGGAGTGACCAAAAATTGATACTTTTTACTCTGAACCTCAAATAAGTACTGGTGGATCTGTATCCATTGCCAGCTTTCATATGAGTGTGTTTGCTGATGGACTCGTAACCGACATCTGATTTTGTGGTTTGGTTTGTGGGGTTTTGAGTGCGTGCGTTTGGGCTATTTTTTTACTCCCTTGGCATATGCTAACTTACTCTTCATTCAGGATGCCAATGAGAGAGGAGTCGCTTTGTTAGCCGTTTACCCTGACTACAGCGACTTGTTATAGAAATGGGTTGAGCAGCTGTTGTGCCAGTGTTATGGCAGCAGGAACAAAATGAGCAAGAGAGGCTGCCGTCAGAACAAAAATAGAAGTGCCCAGCTGTAAAGCTAAAACTAGTTCTCAAGACTGCATCAGCTGTAGAGCTATGAGAATGACTGTTACACAGCAACATTCAGAAACAGAAAGGGGAAGGGGGGGAAGTAACAGGAAGGAACAGGAAGAAACAGAGGAACAATGTAGCACAGCACTGGCTTTCTTCCCTTGTGAAGGAATCACCTCGTGGGTTCCCCTGACTCCAGGTTGATGGAATAGAATGTATCGCATAGCAACCGTACGACTTTCCCTGTGCCTCGTCTCCATTTGCACGTGCACATATTGTTAAAAAGGACCAATAAATTCTGGAATAGTCTTTGAACTTTTGTGGGCAAGTAAGTGAGCATAGAAGTAGTGCGTGTGTGAAATTTCGTGCCTTGATTTAGCCTTATAGTTGGAGAGGCCTCAGAGGAGAGATGAAGGAAAGCAGCAGAGAACAGACAGATTGCCAGAATTCAGAAAAGCAGAGAGTAAAAGCAGGATCAGGAATTTACAGGAAAGAAAAGGTCTTCAAAGATGGCAACACAGGAATGTTAATGATGCTCTCTGGAAGTCCATGGGGCTGCAGCTGGTGCAGGCTGCGATGGGGGAGCAGGACTGCACTTAAGAGCACTGACTTTCCATTACAGTTGGGAGGAATCATAGAATGTTGGGGGTTGGAAGGGACCTCAAAAGATCATCTAGTCCAACCCCCCTGCCAGAGCAGGATCCCCTGGGGCAGCCACACAGGAACGTGTCCCGGCGAGTTTTGAAAGTCTCCAGAGAAGGAGACTCCACACCCTCTCTGGGCAGCCTGTGCCAGGGCTCCGTCACCCTCACAGTAAAGAAATTTCTCCTCATGTTGAGGTGGAACTTCCTATGTTCTAACTTAAACCCATTATTTCTTGTTCTATTACTGGGCACCACTGAGAAGAAATTGTCTCGTTCCTTGACACCCACCCCTCAGATATTTGTATATGTTAATAAGGTCCCCTCTCAGCTGTCTCCTTTCAAGGCTAAACAGCCCCAGTTTTCTCAGTCTC
The DNA here is from genome assembly GCA_020746105.1 of Trogon surrucura. Classification (NCBI taxonomy): domain Eukaryota; kingdom Metazoa; phylum Chordata; class Aves; order Trogoniformes; family Trogonidae; genus Trogon; species Trogon surrucura. The sequence continues at coordinate 34,397,118 of CM036621.1, forward strand.
TCTTCATAGGAGAGATGTTCAAGTCCTCTCTGTTGGACTCTCTCCAAGTAGGTCCCTGTCTCTCTTGAGTTGGGGAGCCCCAAACTGGACAGAGTATTCGAGGTGAGGTCTCTCCAGGGCAGAGTAGAGGGGGAGGAGAACCCCCCAAGACCTGCTGGACCCACTTTTCTTAATGCACCCCAGGATCCCATCGGTCCTCTTGGCCACAGGGGCACATTGCTGTCCCATGGACAACTTACTGTCCACTAGGAAGGTTACGCCTGATTTAATCAGGTCTCAACCCTAAGCAAAGCCATGACAAATGACTTATGTTGACCTCTGACTAGTGTAGACTTGGCATTCCAGGGGTGCTTGCTGATCAGGGACTCTGCTACTTGGAAGAGAAGGAGGTGGAATTCCTGAAACCTTGGGCAATACCCGTGAAAGTCCAGACAAAGAGTCTTACCGTGATTTAGCGACACGGTTTGTCAGTATGCAAATTTCCAATTGGAAATTGTACGAACAGGCCTGGCGTCAACATGCAAGTTGTAATTTTGGTTGTTCCTCTGAACTTTAATATGAGTAATAATTTGTTCTATGTTACCTTGGATGACTTTAAACCATTTCAACTCTAGTGCGAACTTGTATATCAGCTTGTTCTTGAACATGTGCAACTTCTTTGAAGCACTCTAGTTGTGCGTCTGAGCGTGTTTTGTTCTCTTATGCTCCTCAGCTGCCTCTGCCACTGGCTGCTGCTACGCTACTGACAGGAGAGCGGTGTCAGCAGGGAGAGGTAGTTACTTTTCTCACTCGGTTAACTCTAGGTATCCCAAGTATATTTTCAGCATTCTTATGTCTTTTAATTCCCTTAAAACAAGTGACTGACTCTAGATACGTTCTGTGCTCTCAGTATTGTCTAGTAACATCACTTTTTTCTCCCTTGTGTATGTGTATGGAAATGCAATTTGGAGCCAGACAACTACAAATACATCTTGTGCGCAGGGAATTTCTCGCATAGGACGTGTTTTTCCCACACTTTCTTTTATGTGCAACTGTTTTGATTAAACATTAAGCAATGAAAAAACCTTAAACAATTAAATTAACAAGGGTTACATATTTCTTAGTGTAGTTAGCAAAGTTAGAGCAAATACTTAATGAATCGCTTCAAATTGAGACGTTTCCTGGGCCCCACAGAACTTTGTTCTATTCTTGCATTGGTGTTTGGAGGAGGCTGGTAAGGCGTGGAAGGCTGTTAGGACCCAGTTATGACATTAGATTTTTCTTTTTGGTAGACTGGACCATGAGAAGTTGTTCTTGCCTTTTTAAAATTTTTTTTTAAACATCTCTGCAGTGGAGAGATAAGTTAATATTGAAATTCTGTGTACTTTGTACTTATCTATATCTAATATTGTTAAAGGGATTTATTTAGAAGTAAGAATAAACATCCTACCCAACTGTGCAGAGGCTTACAGAAGTGGTTTTGTTTATGTACAGCCTCCAGCTGGAACTGCAAACATAAGCAATAGTTTAATATCTCACAGGCCATCTGGGAATGAGATTTGTTTAAGGGGAAGCGTAACACCATAGATCACACGTATGTATTTCTCTCCATATTGAACATCTTTGCCAAATACTCTTCTTGTCTGTGCCTCCTGCAGATGGAAGCAGCTGCAGTCCTGAAGTGACCATTTGCTCACCATTTTAGAGGCGGCATCTTTCCTTCTGTCTATTTTTCTCTTATTTTCCTCCTGAGAAGCTGCAAGCCTAAGGGAAGCTTTTAGAAAAGATGACAGCAAGCCTCTTTGCAGCCCTGTCTGCTAATTGGTTTTATCAGTCATCTTTCCTTTTTTCCCCAAAGCAGAAAAATACCACATTCAGTTGTGAAGTACCATAACATTGCTGGTAGAAATGGTGCATTATTGCATTTATTTCCATATAGACATAAGAATACACAATAAAATATATTATTCTATTCCTAATCTATTAAAGAGTTAAGTGGAGTAAATGCAGTCACTACCTCTCAAATATGTGAAGATGACAACGCAGTTACTCAGTCTTGCCGATGTAGTGCGTTACAGTGAGCTAACATTTGTCGAAACGGAGTAAAAAATCCTTCATCCTAGATGTTAAACCAATGGATGAAATAATCTTTGAACTGGATTAACTTGGTTTTTCAGTGTATATCTGCTAAAGGGTAAAAAGATAATTTCTGTGATCTAGATCCATTTCCAATGAAAAAAAAAGCCTAAGCTTTGGGACTTAAAAGTAGTACAAAAATTACTTAGATTGGACTGAGCAAAGAAGTGCGCTGGGGGAAAATGGGGGTGGGAAGAGACATCCAAAAATGCTATCTTATGGGCAGCAGGTAACTGCTTCCCACCGCCAGTGTAGTTTGTGCTTCCGACAGATTGAAAAACTGAAATGAAATCTACCTCTTTGCATTGGTGTTGCTCAATCTCTTTAGCAGGGTGTTGATGTGGTGGTGCCCCACAGGCTGGCTGCCATGTGGAGCAAATGGGCCTTCAGGTGTCCTGCAGAGCAGGCCAAAGCTGGAACGGGATTTGCAAGTGCAGTAACAGAGTCCCAGTGATGTGCCTGTGTGGCAGGCTGTGACTCGGGAGTGTGCGCGTGCTTGTGTCCTGTGCTGAAATGCAGGATGCAGAGCCTGCACTTCTCTGTTCAGCTTTGACATGAGAAAAGCTGTATGTGCAGAAAAAGCATGTGTTGGGTAAGAAGCCGTGGGTGGGGGAGCTAAGGGAGGAGGAGGAGAGAGAGAGGTAAAAATTCAAGTGCAACAGTAAATCTCATAATTGCAACAAAAATTGATGGTAAAATCTTTTCTCAGTCTGCTTTCTCCTAGTTAAATACAATTGCACTAATGTGTTTCATATTCTGTTTTAGAAGAGCAGCAGCTGGTTTATGTTGATCAGGTGCTTTAGCTGTGAACTTCGTTGTTTTTGATTTTATGGAGAAATGGTGCTCTGTATTTGAAGTAATTTGCAGCACAGAGCATCCTGCGATATCGGTGAAAGTCTGTTCTGAATAAAGTAAAATACGTGTCTTCGTTTTTTATTCTAAAAAAAAAAAAAAAGCCTGCGCAAACGTGCTGTGGAACTTGAGAAGTGCAGTCGCTTCTAAGAGACTGAGCGGAAAAGTAAAATCACTGAACGGAATTGGTTCTGTTTAGCTCAAACCAGAATAGCCTCTAATCTGTGATGCTGTTTTGATTCAGTTCACTGTTTTTCCTTAAGCTTTGTTTCCAGAAATAGGTTGCCGACTTGTAACTGAATCCAGTTGTGATATATAGCAATTGTTTGGTTTATGTTGTCAAGTACGAAAATGAAAAGGAAGGGTTGCTTTACAGCAAGGAAGAGTCTGATTTCTACCACTGGGCTGATTATGTGACTTCTGAATAAAGGCAGGTGAGAGACAGGGACCAGTTTGTGACAAGGCAGGCGGGGCTGTGCCCCTGTGTAGGGCGTCGTGTTGTAGCAGTCCTGAGCAGGAGATCACAACCTCCCTTTCATCCCTGTACGTCAAGGGGTTCTGTTAAGAGACAACTTCTTCCTTCTGTTTTTTCCTCCTTTTTTTTTTTTTGTTGGTTTTTTTTTTTTTTAGTAATGAAAGAGCAGACTCATAAATCACTGTATGTCCTCTCAGTATACAGCAGATGAGTATCTTTTGCAACTTTAGGTTGTGAATTAGGCGTTAATTTAGCCAGCTGCAGAGAACAAGGAACTAGGTGCAAGCGATTCCTTGCGCGGTGGACTCAAAAAGCTGTTGTTTGCTTGATCTCAAAGATATAAGACATGGTGACAGCAAAATATCCTTTGCAGGCAGAACTTAGAACTGGTCATAGACAAATGAGGAAAGGCAAAGGCAAAATAACAGGTAATTTAGTTCAGTAAAAGTCGAATCTAGGACTATTATGGCTTTTACATAACAGTAGGACCCAATTCGTTTTCCAGAAATATGGTCACTATAATTTTTGTTGGCCATCCTTTAAAATAATATCGTTATTTATCACAGAGTAAAATTAACGCTTGATTAAAAAGCACTCCAAGCTGAAATCATAAGCAGTTTGGTGTAACTGGAAGATCAAATCTCTGGATCGCTACCAACCTTTTTTTTTATATTGTGTGGGGAGAAGGCTTCTATTTTAAAATGATGGAACTGGGCAAAAGGAAATTTATGATCTGAACTAGCTGCAAATCATTTGTATTGATCTGTTTTGTTTCCATTCTGCTGAAGCTAATGGAAATCATTTGTCACCTGACTTGTCCCAGTTGATTTGGAAAACCACCATACATTTATCAGGCCGTTGAAGGTCTGAGCAAGCGTGCTTATGTCTGCAATCACGAAGATATATTTAACTTCTGGCAAAGTAAAAAGCATCAAGCCAGAGGGTTGTTTCTTATTCTAATATGGGCCTGAATATCTGTCTATATGTTCAGGTGAGTATCTTACTGAAATTGAGTAATTATAAACCTGATGTGGGGACATGATGGACCCTGTCTTGTGTGTGATTTTCTCTTGTAAGGTCAATAACAGGTCATTGGTTCCTGTAAATCAGCATCTTTCTACTCATTTAAGCAAGTAAGTAACTGTCAGGAGCAGCACTGGCACGAGCCCTGTGTTACATTCATGTCCTGCTGTACGTGAAGAGCAGTTGCTAGTAGTGGGTGCTACAAAACTAAATTAAGTCTGCTTTTTTGCATCTCTAAGAGAATTTTTTTTTAAATTTTTTTTTCAGTTGGGTACTCTTTTAGCTGTAGCAATCTCTTGCTATTCCCCCAGACTCTTAACACTGGCTCTGTCTTTTTCACCTTAAGAAATGGTTTGTAAAAATGATGCCTTTCTCAACCCGACTTACAGATGTGCACGCTGGTTACCAAAGCCTGATCGGTACAAATCATGGTTCAGCAACAGTGATTTCCAGTTGAGCAACATCACATGTATGCCCAAGACTTTGTGGATGATAGTTTGCTTGGGCTTTTTGTACTGGTTGGTGCTTCGTGATCGATGTGACTTTGAAAATGGAAACTGGGTTTTGCTGTTCACTGGAACAGCCTAAATACCAGATTTCATAAAGATATGGGTTAAAACAATCTGAACATAGTATGATTTATAGAGTATTGGAAGAAGATGTGAACCCTACAAAAATAATTTAATTCCCATTTTATAACACAAGTCTAACCATAGTTTGGGTTCATTTTAACGCCAGGGCCTAAAAACATTTTGGTTTTAAATTCATCACCTGTAATTCATTATAGGCAAAAGCTGCAGATGCCCAGCTGTCTGATCTGTGAGGTCGGGAACTGACATCTTCTCACCATGTGTGAAAAACTGCTTTAATCTGAGAAGCATCTTAAACTGTTCTGTAGGTACCTGGTTGTTCCCTCTAAAAACAAAGATGTTTGAAAAGCCAGATATTCGATTTGAAACTCTGATGTATCTTCTAAGTTTTAAAATGTCCTGAACTTTTTAATGTTGTAAAATAATAGAACAGTTTAACAATGTAACGTTGTTTACTAAAACAATACAAACTGGCTCATCCCAAGTCTCACGAAGGTTTGCGGGTGTGGTTTGTTCTCATAAACAACCCAAGTGATAGGGTCCACGAATGGAAGAACTTGATTCAGACGTCCAAGTGCAGAAGCTGGCTGACCAACTGGCTCTAGGCTCTTCTTCAGAGGTTGGTCTTGACATTTCCTCCCTTTTAGACCTCTTCAGGAAATCAGCAGTTAGGCCACGAGCTGTGCTTGCCAAAGGTATGCTACCAAAATCAAAGCAGCTTGTAAAACTGCAAGAAAAAGAGACAGTAACTTTGCAGGGTGGTGTTTTGTTTTCACTGTGGAAATAAATGTGCTTCAGTGATCAAGTGTGTTCCATTTACTGGTTTTCACTGACAGAGTATTTCCTTTGGAGTCCAATCTTTCCTGGGCCTCTGTCCATGCATAGTTTCTCATTATTGTCTCCAGGATAGTTATAAGTTATAATGTAGGCTTTTAGTACTCATTAATATGCAACACACACATTGCATAAATTGTTTTTAACGTTTACTTATGGCACAGTTGGGGGCTTTCTGATCAGCTGTCAGCTATGCAGAGCCACTGTTCCTAAAGAGCAGCAAAACTTTCTTTGCTTTCCACGTGTGAGATGCTTTTTTTGTATCATCAAATGCTGATTGTGTCCAACAATTTAAGGTGTTTGGGATTTTTTTCCTGCAGAATAGTTGAGTCACTCTGCTGTGATTTATCAACCAGTCATCACAGAGGGTTTTCCTACTGCTTAATTAAGAATAACTTCTGTCCATGGGATTTGATGTGCCGCCGTAGTAGTATTTCAAAAGCCAGCAATACAATCTCTTGTGTGGGAAAAGTTCTCCAAAATGTGGTGTTCAACAGGGTCCGTGTAATTGGGGTTGGACTAGATGATCTGGGGGTTGGACTAGATGATCTTCTGAGGTCCCTTTCAACCCCTAACATTCTGTGATTCTGTGATTTCTGTTTTCTAACTAGTTAGAATCATATCATAGAATGTTAGGGATTGGAAGGGGACCTCGAAAGATCATCAAGTCCAATCCCCCTGCCAGAGCAGAATGCCTAGACTATGCCACACAGGAACGTGTCCAGCAGGTCTTGAATGTCTCCAGAGAAGGAGACTCCACAGCCTCTCTGGGCAGCCTGTTCCAGGGCTCCATCACCCTCACTGAGAAGAAGTTTCTTCTCGAGTTTAAGCGGAACCTCTTATGTCCAGTTTCAGCCCATTACCCCTTGTCCTATCAGGGTCCCGAGTCTTAAATATTTTTCATAAGTGCATGTGAATATGTGACTGGCAGCATCGGTCTGATGTGAGAGACATTTTTAAGTAAATGAACTCTACCCTGAGTTTTTTCTCTCTGGGCATAGCATTTATAATTGAGAAGCTTCTTCCAGAATCCTTTTCAGATTAATTTTTTTTCAAATCGGGCAACTAAATCCAGGCTCCAAAATCTATACTTGGTTACCTGGAAAGTTGTGAGATGTTCTTGCAAGTTGTAGGTTGCTCTGAAGTTGGTATGATCTGCAGTTTATAGAAAACATGCAATATTCTAGTGAGATCGAAGGGACAAGGTTTAATTAGCATCGTAATATGTATAATTTTCGCAGCTTGTTTTGTCTCTCCGCCACTCTTTTAAAGCCACATAAGGCAGTCTAGACTCATTTGCTCTGTCTATTTTTAGTTCAGTCTTTTACATGCTCTGCCTCACTGAGTTTGAACAATAGCGATCTGCAAGCAGTGAAGGGAAGACTGGGATCTGGAGAGACTCATTTTGGAGGGCTGAAACAGACAAAATACTTTTAAAGGGATTTATGCAGAGCTGGTGAGCGGGGAGATGAAGGGGTGAATGGATCTCCAGGCTCTTACTAACATCAGCAACGACTGCGTGCAGTCACCAAAGCAGAACCCAAGGCAGGATCTTTGCGTTGCGCTGAGCACCTCAAACAAATGTGAGAAGCTTGGATTTGGGGTTCCCTGAGGTGGAGAGTTGGATGGTGGGAATGGGAGCATGTGCTGGCCCTCACCAGAGCTTTTGCTGGGTGTCCTGCGAGATGGTGCCACTGGCAGGAGAAAGAAGCTGTCCGTTTTCTTACCATCCAGATCTGCGCTGGGGAACCTGTGTTCAGATAGATATGTGTTTCTCCTTTTTCTCTCGCATTTCTCTATGTGATGTTACAGCAATGAAAAATCACTTCTTAGTTAAGGTTTGCGTGGTGATATCCCCCCCTTCTTGTGTTGAATTTTCATGTAGGTGACATGTGTGACCATGTTTTGAGATGTGTGATATGTTCACAGAGTGCACTGGCTCTAGCACCTACAAGATTGGTGAGGAAAGCAGACTGTTTTCTCTGAGCTGCTCAGTCACACTCGTTCAACTTGGGTCGGGAGGTATGGCACAAGCTGGAACAGCTGTGGCTTAGACAATGGAACTATGCAAATGCTCCCCTGAAAATTCTGACGGAATAACTGCCCAGTAGAAGACACAAAAAACGGTTGGAAATGCAAATACTTGCTTCTAAGAGGAAGTTGCTGTTAAAATAAGATGTGCATGTAATTCAGTGGATTATATATTTTTTCCTTCTTTTTTTAAGAGCATGCAGATCGGTAATGATGAGATAGTAGCGAGACGGCCAGAAGCAATCAAAAGGGACTTTAGGGCACTGGGGGCGGATGCTAGAAGGATCAGGCGCACAGGTTGTGTTTGCCTCTATTCCTTCAATTGTGAGGTAATATACTGGTAGGTTTGACAAAGTGCAGCACATTATTACTTGGCTAAAGGGGTGGTGCCAGCGGTCTAGCTTTGGATTTTTTAACCAGGGGAGATCTACAGGGCACCTGGTCTACTGAAACAAGCTGGGGGTTCAAATGACACAAAGGGAAAAAAGGATCCTTGGTCACGAGCTGGCGGGACTCATAGAGCGTTCTTTAAACTAGATATGAAGGGGATGGGGTTATAGCTGGGATTGCAGCGGGGGCAGTGCTCTGGAAATTATGAGGACCGGGTGGCCTCCCAGCCCCCTAGGGTGAGATCAGTGTGCTCAGCTTGCTCCCTGAAATGCTATACACCAATGCACGCAGCATGGGGAATAAGCAGAGGAGCTAGAAACCTGGGTTCGGGCAGGAGATTATGATCTGGTGGCAATTACAGAGACATGGTGGGACAGCTCACATGACTGGAATGTGGTCAGGGGTGGCTATGTCCTTTTCAGGAAAAGACAGGCCAGCCAGGCGAGGTGGTGGAGTCGCTCTTTACGTGAAAGAGCAACTACAGTGTCTTGAACACCATCCAGGCATGGATGAGGAGGAGCAAGTTGAGAGTGTATGGGGTTAGAATTAAGGGGCAGGCTGGCAGAGAGATACTGTTGTGGGTGTCTATTACAGGCCACCAGATCAGGGGTGAGGAAGTTGATGAGACCTTCTACAAGCAGCTGAGAGCGGTCTCACAATCACAGGCCCTGGTTGTCGTGGGGGATTTTAACTTCCCTGATATTTGCTGAAGGACAACTCAGCCAGCCAGCCACAGTCCAGGAGGTTCCTCCAGTGCATCGATGATAATTTTCTGATGCAAATGGTGGAGAGCCGACTAGGAGAGGAGCACTGCTGGACCTCATCCTCGCTAACAAGGAGGATCTGGTTGAAGCAGTAAAGGTTGAGGGCTGCCTTGGGCTGCAGTGACCATGACATGGTGGAGTTCAGGATCTCATGTAGCAGAAACAAAATAGCAAGCAGAATTGCAACCCTGGACTTTGCCAAGGCAAACTTTGGATTTTTCAAGCAATTACTCGAGAAAATCCCATGGGCAAGGCGGTTTGAAGGTAAAGGGGCCCAAGATAGTTGGGTAGCGTTCAGGGACTGCTTCTACCGTGCTCAAGATCAGAGCATCCCGACACGTAGGAAGTCAAGGAAGGGAGCCAGGAGACCTGCGTGGCTAAACAGGGATCTGCTGGTAAGCTCAGGGCAAGAGGAGAATTTACAGATCTTGGGAAGGCAGGGCTGGCCACTTGGAAGAATATAAGGCTGTTGTCCGAGGATGTAGGGAGGCAACTAGGAAAGCAGAGGCCTCCCTAGAATTGAACCTGGCGAGAGGGGTCAAGGACAACAGGAAGAGCTTTTTCAAATATGTGGCAGATAAAACTAACACCAGAGGCAATGTAGGGCCCACTGATGAATGAGGTGGGTGCCTTGGTGACAGAAGATACAGAGAAGGCAGAGTTACTGAATGCCTTCTTTGCCCTCTGTCTACTCTGCCGGAGGCTGTCCTGAGGAGCCCCGTTCCCCTGAGGCCCCAGAGGAAGTCAGGGGCAGTGGAGGAGTTTGCTTTAGTCGATGAGGACTGGGTTAGGGACCAATTAGCAATCTGGACATCCATAAATCCATGGGTCCAGATGGGATGCATCCACGGGGTGCTGAGGGAGCTGGCTGATGTCATTGCTAGGCCACTCTCCATCATCTTTGCCCAGTCTTGGGAGACGGGAGAGGTGCCTGAGACTGGAGGGAAGCAAATGTCACTCCAGTCTTCAAAAAGGGGCAAGAAGGAGGACCCGGGTAACTATAGACCGGTCAGCCTCACCGCCATCCCTGGGAAAGTGATGGAACGACTTATCCTGGTGCCATCTCAAGGCATATCAGGGATAGGAGGGTCATTAGAGACAGTCAACATGGCTTCACCAAAGGGAAGTCGTGCTGACTAACCTCATAGCCTTTCACGAGGATATAACAAGGTGGATAGATGATGGCAGAGCGGTGGATGTGGTCTACCTTGACTTCAGTAAAGCATTTGACACAGTCTCCCACAGCATCCTTGCTGCTAAACTGAGGAAGTGTGGTCTAGACTCTCGGGTAGTGAGGTGGACTGTGAACTGGCTAAGGGGAAGAAGCCAAAGAGTCGTGGTCAATGGGGCGGAGTCTGGTTGGAGCCTGTATCCAGTGGAGTCCCCTCAAGGGTCGGTACTGGGACCAGTATTATTCAATATAGTCATCGATGACTTGGATGAGGGACTAGAGGTACTATCAGCAAGTTTGCGATGACACCAAGCTGGGAGGAGTGGCTTGACACGCCAGAAGGCTGTGCTGCCATCCAGCGAGACCTGGACAGGCTGGAGGGTTGGGCGGGGAAAAATTTAATGAAATATAACAAGGGTAAATGGAGGGTCTTGCATCTGGGTAGGAACAACCCAGGTTCCAGTATAAGTTGGGGAATGACTTATTAGAGAGCAGTGTAGGGGGAAAGGGACCTGGGAGTCTTGGTGGACAGCAGGATGACCATGAGCCAGCACTGTGCCCTTGTGGCCAGGAAGGCCAATGGCATCCTGGGTGTATTAGAAGAGGGGTGGTTAGTAGGTCAAGAGAGGTCTCCTTCCCCTCTACTCTGCCCTGGTGAGACCCCATCTGGAATATTGTGTCCAGTTCTGGGCCCCTCAGTTCAAGAAAGACAGGGAACTGCTGGAGAGAGTCCAGCACAGGGCACTAGGATGATGAAGGGAGTGGAGCATCTCCCTTATGAGAAAGACTGAGGGAGCTGGGGGCTCTTTAGTTTGGAGAAGAGGAGACTGAGGGATGACCTCATTAATGTTTACAAATATCTAAAGGGTGAGTGTCACGAGGATGGAGCCAGGCTCTTCTCGGTGACAACCACTGATAGGACAAGGGGTAATGGGCTGAAACTGGAACATAAGAGGTTCCGCTTAAACTCGAGAAGAAACTTCTTCTCAGTGAGGGTGACGGAGCCCTGGAACAGGCTGCCAAGGGAGGCTGTGGAGTCTCCTTCTCTGGAGACATTCAAGACCTGCCTGGACACGTTCCTGTGTAGCATAATCTAGGCGTTCGTGCTCTGGCAAGGGGATTGGACTTGATGATCTTTCGAGGTCCCTTCCAATCCCTAACATTCTGTGATTCTGTGATTCTGTGAATGAGAATTGGAATTTCACATGTGCTGTGGTTGGTAAGACCCGTAGATACGACTGCATCCTATTTTTCTTTTCCACAGTGGATGGGTTTTGCTTTTCCCTGACCTGACAAAGTGTGCCATTCCCACATGGGCAATTGCTTTGGCTGTTCCCCTGTAATAGAGATTGAGTGGAATAGCCATGTTCCTTATATGTGGTAGACAGCCTCTGTTAATGTGGTGCTTAGTTCTTCATAGTCATGAAGCACTTGGAATCTCTTCATCTACAGTATTTAACTCACCCCCTCATCATCTTATTGACGTACACGTCACAAAGCAATATTTCTGCTGTCTTTAGGAAGGCCAGGCAATTCACATGGGTTGTCTGTGTTGAACTTTTTAATGGAAAGCTTAGCTGAAATTTCCCTTGCTAGAAAAAGAAACTATATAGTTACAAAAGAAAACCGTTTGGTTGAAAATGGAAGATTCAGAGAGGAGCTATTTAAAAACTTGTGGATCTTCTGCCTTTTGCTGGGTATGTTTATCTGTGGACAGCTTAAGGGTTTGAAAATGTCAAAATCACTACAGGAAAACCAGGACAGAGCTGCGGGATGAAGAGATATTCTTGCCTTGTGCATCAGGAATGGGCTCAAGAGGGAGCACAGGTATCCTATGGATACTGCTGCTGCTACATGTGAAAAGCTTTTGCTTCTGTAGTTGTAAAAACTACTGTTTATAGAGAAATATTGAGGAGTATTGTATAAAAAGTTGAGAGCTCAGTGGCTATGAGAGTGTGCTACCTTCCCCTGCTAAATTACGTTTTCCCAGAATGATGTGGAAAACATTGATTAAAATACATCGGTAAGTAATATTTAAATGCTCACTCTATCAGGTTTATATTTATCTTTGTTAGGTAGCTGAGCTCGCTTTGGGAACAATACAATTGGTTCCTGCTCTCATACCCTCCAGGTTACTGTTAATAATTACCTACCGCTCTGCTGGCGTTTCATCGAACAGGAGACGTGTGAGAACTGTCGTGAAAGCCTGTGGCCGTGGGCTTTTTAAGAGTTTTGTTACAGTTGTACCTTTACAAGCCAGGGTTGGTAGTTCGAGCTAGGGAATGGGGCCTGCAGTTTGGTCTTTGGTCCTGAGGTGGTTTTGAGGAGCTTCATTTGGTCACGGAACAATGTGTTGGTGTGAGGGAGAGCACGCTGCCAACTGGGGAGGTGTCGGAGCGACTCCGTCCTTCTGCTGCTCTCATCCGCAGCTGCTGCCCCTGCAGTGGGGGCTCAGCCCTAGAGGTTGCTGCGAGCAGAGTCTCCTGCTTCCTTGGAGGAGTAAGTCAAGTGATGCTTGCAAGGAGGGCTGTGGGTTTTGTTTTGGTTTTATTTAAAAAACAACAACACTTGGAAAAAAACAAACTGACAAAAAAAAGCTCCCTGGGTTCCCAGTTCCCAGTAACAATTTATGTTGGATTAAAAAATACTCTTCTTCACAATTAATTAAAAATTATAAAAGTAGCTGTATTTTAAATAATCAAACATACTTAGAAACTCTGGTATATGTGTTTGAAATTTTTGCCTGGATGCTTACCCAGTTACTGCTGTGTCAGATAGTTCAACTAGTTGCATAGATTTGACATTTTGCATCTATTTGCAGGAAGATTTAACTCCCAAGTACAGATTTGTAATTATTTGCAATTATAATCATACCTAAATTCAAATACTCTGCTCACTGTATTTAATTAAAAGTATAATAATCTCTAATTTCAAGGAAATACAAGATTTCCATAAGATGAAAATAGATTTATTACTATTTTCAAGTCATAAATGGCAGGAAGTCCTGCAATGCTGTGCGTTTTTTCTTGCTGGTGCATTAGTTGGTAGACCAGATAGGTGCTTTGACAGACTGACATTGCATGAATATTTCAATTTTATTACCAATTTATGTTGTCTGTATATTTTTTGTGCAGTACTGTCTTTTGATCTGGTTCTCTGCTTGTATTGTCTCCTGTTAAACAGGAGTTAAGGGCATATCAGGAGGGTTTCAGTGCCTTGCTGTCTATGGGCCGCAGTTGGTAGTATTTTATCTGAGGTACCATGGCTTGCTTTTTACCTCCTTGCTAGTGACGCTGTTGATCTTGTAATTCTGATTGGTCTCTCTGCCAGCTGTTCTAGTTCTTTGTCCCTGTGGAATATGCTCTAGGATTCTGGTGGGCATTCCTGCCTCACTTGAAAGAGAATGAAAAGTTAAGGTCTGGGGCTGGTTTTCCTCAACTTTCCTCCCCCTTGTTTTTGCTTCCAGCTACAGCATTCCCCTGCCTCTGCGGTGGGTGTGCTGAAGACCTCGCATTGCCCAGTCTGTGGAGCTGAGCTGTAGCAAACTGCAAAATAGCAAACTAGAAAAGCCTAACAGTATAATCTTGGAGAATTCAGATTGTCTGGAGGAGGAAGGTGAATTAAAACGATGTGGAAATCAATCCATCTGTTCCTGTTATTTCTTTATAGAGTGGGTCCTCTGCATTTTAATCTGTGGTTGCTGTGTCTGAAGAGGCAGCGCAAACACCCGCTGCCTCCAAGCACAGGGCGGCTGCCTCCTTCCCTCCCCTGTGCACCTTGCTACAGGTCTCTGCTGCTTCCTCTGTCTTAAGCACTCATGCTTCTGGTCCCATGCAGTGGTTCATTGAAAAAGTAATCCTTTGAAGAAGAAAAAAAAAAAAAAGCCACTTAGCAGCTTGGTTCCTGGGCAATATAGTTATATGGAAGCAAAAAGGGTCTGTAGGTATATTAAGATGTTTAACAACTTCACCATCTGATTCGTGAAATCACAAGATTTCCCGGTTTTCTCTGTATGTACATATGAAAAGCTGCCTCCCTGCCCTTGCCAAACGTGGTCACATTTGTGCTGTGAGGTTCCTAACCAACAAAAAGAGCAGGTAGAACTTTGCTTGGGTAGCCAGTGAGGACATTTATTGTGTATTGGGGTTTGAGTTTGTTTTGGTTCATTTGTTGTTTTAATCCTAAACCACAGTTCATTACTGAATAAGTGTTTGCAGTCAAAGTGTGGTTGGACAAAGAAAATATTCTTTAATGTAAAAGAGTTTGTGGTACATAATTTGAAGATCCATACTGCTACACAAATGAATCGAATAGCGCTGGTTACCAGTGGACTGCGGAGTAGAAGGATTGACACTTCTTACTGGTGGTGTGGAGGAAGTGCATGGTGTTTATGTAAATCAGCTTGCCAAGAAGTAATTATAGTGATTGGGTAGTAATTGAACTGCAAGCCAACATTTTAGTGTTTCACATCCTTATGTGGAGCAAATTGTCTCGCTGAAGACTGCGTCTGAACAGCAATGGCTGCTGCAGCCTGAGATGTGACTTGAAAGTAGGCACAGATTGCAATTCAGAATAGTGTTGTGTGAACATGGGATTATTATTCATTGCGTTTTCCTATTTTGAACTCAATGGGGGAATGTCAAGCATCTATGAATATAAACATGGAAAAGTTCGGTAACATCTGCTACTAATTTCTGCCAGATGAAAATTGTAACTATGATGAATATTTTTGTTGTTGATGCTGTTACATTGGCCTAAAAAAATTCACTTGCAGACTGTGAATGTGCAATAGAAAATACATGATTGTATCACCAAATTGTTGACTTGGTGCTCACTTAAATTTTTAGTTGTTTTATTTTGCTAGAGTTTACTATTTCAGTGAAAACAAAATGCTGCAATGAAGTTGGGCAGTAAATGAAGGAAACAGTTAGACCACCTGTTTGTTGGCTAGATTTTAGAATTGGGTTCTATTGCTTGTTAAAGAAGTTGTATCCTGTAAACAAAATGGACTTCTCCAAGGCTTTGGCCGTGTCTGATATTGCCATTGCAAGCACCTGCTATTCTCAGCGCTCTTCTCCCGTCTTGCTGTTTGCTCTCTGTTGCGGAGCGCAAGGGCTACCCAGGGAAGAGAAGGACAGGGATGGAGTGACCGGAGCAGCCATTGAATGCCAAGTGGTGGGGCTTGTCAGGCAAAGGATTTCTGTGGAGACAGACCAGCAGTGTGCACACAGAATATGTTTACTTCCTAGATTCTTGAGAATCTGCTACAATTGCAATTTCTTAGGATGTCTGGGATAAGAGACTAAAACATTTAAAACTCTGTACGGCAAAATGGCACTTCACCTTATTGTCGGAGACACGTACCTGTTCTGTCTTCATTTTCTTAGATATGAGTGGGTTTTTTTCCATAACGTGATTCTGGCATTTAGTTCTCCTGTTTGTGCCTCTTGGGATCCTGGTGAGAATCTGGTTTTGTAAGTTAACAGTGCGATGGGCAAGACTTGGCTGGTCTTCGCTATGACTCTGTATTCATGGACGGTTTGTACTCGTTCTCTTGTGCCAGGTTAGCCATCGTGGGAAGCTGCAGGTTTGCAACAGGAGGTGCAGTTGTCGTCACAGTCCAAATCCAAGAGAGCAGGCCAGCAAGTGGCTGTTGTGTATTTATGTATCTTAATCTTGCTTTATTAGGTGTATGGGGAAAGGTGTGGCTGTGTTCTCTGTTCTCTTATGTATATTTACTAACACTGCAACAGCGTAAAATTTTTGAACTCATGGGTACTGGAGTTCAAAAAAACCAGTATGTTCAAAAAAAGCCAGTATGGAAATCAATTAGTGATGACACTTCAGCCAGGATATCAAAGGCAATTAAGGTATCACAGGGATATTAGCTTTTGTTTCAATAGCATGTGAAACAGGAAATTTTAAGAAAATGCCTTGTAACAGACAGAGCAATCTGAATCTTCCTGCCTTTGTGTGACAACTCATTGAGCCTGGAATGGCCTTACAGGACTGTAAATGTAAATTGGCTCCTGTTGTGATAGCATATCTGAGGATACCGCTGTAGATTATTATTTGTGACATTACCTTGTGATACTTGTGTTGCAGAGGTGTATCTCAATATGTGAAGTTTTTGAAGCAGGCATATGAATTTGCACAGTAATCAGATTAGTCTGGAGTATTTTTATTTTAATAAAATGTATTAGCATAGCAATTTTGCATCTTCCTGCAAATAATCGTTATGTTAGTAACAGGTACTTCCACATCGTCAGTATTAATAAAAATGTACATTTTCAGAAGAAAATTAATGGAATATACCGGAACAAGAGTGCAACGTGAAGAAATATTTTGCTATCTGGTGACCACTGGTATCGGAATTTTCATGAAGCAGCCTGTGTACAGCAAAGCTGGTGGGGCGATTTGTTTTACTTGGCCAATTTATTCACACAATGTACTTACAGAAGGTAGACAAGAGAAGAGAAAGGCAAACAGGTCAGGACCTTGGTATAACATTTCTTGTAAGGGCTCCCTCATTATATTTTTTTCAAATGGATGTTAAGCGGGACTTAGTATAAAACCTTCTATATGGAGCCTGCTGTATGTAGAACTGATCTGGTCTAAATCAAAGACCTGGTACTTCCCCCCCACCCCAATATGTATACCCAAAATAATTGGCAGTTTGACAGGGCTTTTTTTTGAGGGAGCTTTGAATAAAATGTCAATGCATTTTTCATTTGTTTGAAATATCATGCCTTTTACTTTCCAATTTCCCCATGTTATCTAGGGGCAATTCCTTGGATGATCTTGTATCTTTATTAAAATGTATGAAATAGTTGTTTACACCAAGAACTGAAACTGTTTCATATTTCATCTAGTCTAGTTTGCAAATGTAAACAGAAATATTGCAGCTTTCTCTTTTCATATTTCATTGTGTTCTTGTTGTGGCATCTCTTTTATTTAGAAAATCAAATAAAATAGCTTTATAAAAATATCTAGGTTCCCACTGCTAGCTGTAAGATAACTGCTTTCCAAGGCAGCTCAGCCAGAGTTAGACTTGATGGGAGCAGTATAAAAGCAAAATGATTTAACAGAAGAGATTCACTTACGTACTTAGTTCGGAGTGGTGTCTAAACCTTTATGTGTTGTAGCCTTCTCACATAGTGGTTAATGTAGCCAAGAGGTTTCGTAGTAGGGTTGCATTTAAAATGAATGGTTGTTGTTGAGACAACTCAGTTGGCCAGACATTTTGAGTGTTATTATTCTTACTGCTTCGCACCGTTCTCGGCTATTTGGGAACTACCACAGAGATCGGACTTTGTTATGCTCTGTTACTTTGAAAAGATCTGGGGTTTCTCCTGGTGAGATGCAAGTGAAAGCAAAGCCTTCCAGGAGTGTGAACTGGAGTTGCAAATCTGAAATTTAAGAGTTAGACGAATGCTAAAACACAAATGGCTGCATTTCTAAGATGCAGGTGGTTTGAACTGTTTTATTGCATAATGAATTGCTGTAGTTTTGAAAATTATAATCCAGAGGTCCCATCTCTAAACTGACAAGCAGTTCAGAGTGTAAGTTTTATTGAAAACAATAGGAACATGGTTATTAAGTACTTGCCACTTTTTTGAAATGAAATTTGGCTCGGGAATTACTTTTTGGTTTTTTTTTTTTCCCTCAACCTTACAAGCCTTTTATTCATAATTCAGAAACCTGATATTTTACTCCTTTGATTTTAAAGCTCTTTGTACATTCTTCTTTAATACATTTAGGAAAGATATAACACTATAGAGACAGTGGCATAACTGTCTTTAATGGCACTTGTAGAGTGGTATGTGACACCAATAAAACATTTACAGTCACATTTTTATCCTTGTGATAGCAGTATATTGATTATATACAACTGCAAAGCCGTAAGAAATGATGAAGATACTGTGAAGTACTTGGTTTATGCTGCCTTCACAGAATACCTGTTTCTCAGGAGCCCTGTTTTGGCAGTTACGTGGCTTCCACTGCAGCAGCTGCCTTCATGCCAGGCCATTTAGGGGAAACTTGGTCAGTGCTGCTGTACCAGAGGAGGAAGAACAACAGTCATACCTGACAGCTGGTCTGTTTGTTTTTATCTCGTTTGCCCTGAGTTGAGCAGTGTGTGCCTGGGTGGGTCGACGTAACTTGGACTGGAGGTCCAGGTGCTTTGGTGCATTCAGTCGGAGGCACTTCACCTGTAAGGGGAAGTCAACAGACATGAAATGGAAAATTATGGAAAACCTTTGCAAAGGAGAGCTGTCATCCTCACTCTTGTTAAAAGGAGGCTGCTTTACAACCTAGAATGTTAGAAATGATCTCTTTTCTGTGGGCAGATGATTTAAAAGTTGTTTCCTCTTCTGACTGTGGGTGTTTTCCTTTTCTGTATGAAAGATCTTTTTTTTGTGGAAGCTTACAAAGCTCTGACAGCTTGAGTTGCTCAATTGAATTTTTGTCTGGACTATGGAGCACCTTAAGGTGATATGCTAGTGTCTAAATTGAAAGGATAATAAAGGGAAGCAAGGGTGGTGAAATATGCAATACTCTCACTAGGGGTAATGTCTAATGATTCTGCTCAGTTTGTCCTAGTGAATTGTAAATGAAAACGAAAATGTAGTCAAGTATACGAGATTAAAAGTAGTGGTTACAAACTCGGAGTTTGAGAAGGCATTTAGAATAAATTTGGTTTTTGGAGCATAAAATGAACACATTGATACCTGCCAGTGAGATGAAAACTGTGGACAACAGGTGTTTTATAGAACTGGTAACGGCAGGTTGTACTGCTTGAAAGAGATTCTTGGAGAACTGAGTTTCCAGCCAGATGCAGACTATGCCAGGTTTTGGGAGACAACAGCTTACGTGTAGGGCACCCACTGATTCCCGAAGCGTTTTAGCATTGCTGAGAAATTTGCCTTGTCATTTCAGCTTTCTGACAAAGCCTTCATTTCATTGGGAGATGCGTGCAAAAGGACGATGTTGCCAGGAGAAGGAAAGATGGCATGCACCACCTTACTGAGTAGGACTACCTGGTGGTTTCTGGAGAGACCACTGACCCAGTTCTGCTGTGTCCCTGCTGCCTCCCCGGCCTCAAGCAGCACCTGGTCAGAGCTGCCAGGTCCATCCTGCTGCTGCGCAGCAAATCCGTAAAAAGCAGCAGAAACCCATGTTGGTTTGCTAGTGTGTGCTAGGTGCTTGTTTGCGCTAGAGGGTCTACTCTGCATTTTGGGGAGATTTTTTTCAGAGCCAAAAAAGAATGGCATGAGCTTAAAAAAAAATCTTTGGAGTTTGTACTGCAGAAGGTGTGTCTTCTGCTTCCTGTCCGGTGGTAGGTGAGATGAGACTTGGAGATAAGGAAAATAACTTAATTTAATATTTTATGTTTACAGGTAACACACACGTATGGTAGACCTGCAATGGAATGGGATAACTAGAGGCTCCTTAGTGAAACTAGAGATAATATTCCAATATTAAGAGTGTTAGGGATTAGAATGAAATGTTGTCTGTTTTATAAGAGGCATTCTTGAGGATAGAGATGGGTGAGGGGGATATTAGAAGCATAGAAATTTGTAAAAAATTAAATTTCTGTTGCTAAGAAACAGGTCAGAACTAAACTACAGCAATGAATACACTTAAATGTTAATTCTCCTGCAAAGATTTTTGCTTCATTCCTAGTTCTTGGTTTATAAAATGTTGTTTGAAACTTTTCTCACACCAATGTAAAATTGTATTGACTCCCAAATACTTACTAATTTGTGTAGATTTATTTGTGTGTTTCGGTCTTTGCAGCCAGGGGATCCTAACTGGTTTTGGTTGCACTGAAATGTATAATGAACTTTCAAAGAATCACAGTGACTTGATTTTTTGCCACAAGTTTAGAGAAAACTGAAACTATAGGAATTACTATGCTTGCAAATAGGCAGAAAGAAATGTTTGCACAAACAAGTAAAAGGCTAATAGAAGCCATCGTGATGACCTGTAACTTCCTAAGGTAAAGCAAAAAGGAGTTCCAGGAGATGTAATGACTAAGCAAGCTCTCAGTTTTATGTTGTGTTCTTCCTATTTTTCACTGTTACTCCATTACTTATGATCAGTAGGGCAAGAGGTACAACAGAGCTTCCTGTCAATAGGGGCCTTTCAGGCAAAAGTTATTCAAATCATGCTTAAAATCACGTCCCACTGTAATAGCAGTAGAAGTTTAAGAAGCTGTGCCTTGTGTTGTGTATTCAGGTGGTTGTGTTGTATTCAGGTTGCTACGATCACCTTCCAAAAATGCAGGAGAACAGTGATGTTTAACCGTAGTTTTCAAGTATCATTTTGCTAGATAGATGTGAATTGCTGCTCTTTGATTTACTTCTCTCCTTTTGACGGACCAAACAAATATTTTTGCTTAGTTTCTGAAAAATGGCATATTTAATTCTATGGGGCAGCAAAATTGAAAGCAATTCTGTTCACAATGATATTTATTATTGCCAGTAATGGAGTATAGATATACTGCCATATGTGTATTGACTTTGCTAGCATGTGGTTAACTGTTCCAAATAATTAGGGCAAGAAAGTTCACTGAACAGGGTTTTTTTGTGTATTCTTGGCTGATATTACTCGTAATATATGCTTCAGAGTGAAAAATCTTAAGGTAGAAAAAAATCTGTTGTCAAAGATTCTTGCAGTTTTGTTTCATGATTCAAATTTCTTATATAAGAGAACTTACTTTGTTTAAAAAACAAAAAAAAAAGCCAACATACAGACAGAACCACACCACACCAGAAACCAAGCAACAAACCAAAACCCACCCAAACAAGCAAAAAAACCTACCACAAAAATAGAGATAATATATTCCAGGAACATATCTGGTTTGCTACAGTCAACTTCTACATGTTTATTAAAGAAAAGAGATCATGAAAGGAGTAAAAGCTTTATTTTGACTTTCTCAAATAGCCCTTCCTCTGGTATTGGAAGACTGACGTGGTAACTTGGACAAGTGTGAAGGCTTCTTGTGTCTTGGTCCTGCTGTGTCTCAGGTAACAAGCTTGATGCAGTTCAGTTCAGAGGTTGAATGTCCAAGTTGCATTGTTACGCTGTTGGCAAAAAGGAAACATGTCTAATATGTAAATCAAGAGAAATTTTCATGGTCTAATTGAAGAACCATTATTAGTCTGCATCCATTTTCTACAGGAAAAATGAAGGAAACCGGTCCCTGGCTGCTTCCTGGGGTTTGTGAGGTGCTGAAGGGCTTCTGTGGGTGGGCGAAGGACAAGGCTCGCGTGCGCCGTTGCCAGATAACGCTTTGGAAGTAAGCTAGTCCCCTCACCCTCATGTGTTTATCAGTATATAGAATTTGTTTATTTATTTCGTACCTTACCTTGAAAACAGGGTATGTGTTTCCCGGGGTGGGGGGGCAGGTGCGAGGTGCGCAGAGGGTGTGAGGGCCCAAAAGGTTCTGGCAGGTTCTGGGCCTCCCTGCCGGGAGGAACGCCCCAGGGTGGGCTGCCTCCCTGTCTGCAGGGATTTACTTACTTCCTTCTGGTGTTTGGTTGTGTTTACTTATTTATTTGCTTTGGACATTTGGTTGTTTGTGTTTTGGGTTTTTCTACTTTATTTATTTATTTGCTTCTAAAGCATTTGGTTGTTCAGAGTTTTGTGCGGTTTTGGCCGCCATCTTAGTTTCCCTCAGACGCTGCCCCGAGCGGTACCGAAACGGAGGGCAGGGCTGGTGGGACGCGCTCTGCAGGAAGGCGTCCTGCCGTGCCTGAACCATGGAGGGGCTGTGCTGAGGCAACAAGGACGACGGCATTTTTGTTGGGGGTGCAGGAGAGCAGGAACCAGAAGAGTCGTGGCAGAGAAAAGGTTGGTCTGGGCAGGGAGTGGGGTGGTGGGAGTGATGGCCCACGGAGGGGGAGTGAGCTCCTTCCTGAGCTCACATCTGACACTCTTGTCAGACAAGTTGGTTTTGGTTAAAATTTAAATTATTCCCTTTTATTGCTGTACAAGATGGGTGCCATGTGGAGAGTATGTGGGATGAGTAGTGACTGTGTAACATAGGAGAAAAGAGGTTTCTTCAGAAGTTGAACACGGTCTTCTAGCTCTTCTCTGTGACCATATGATAAACAATTGTTATTCTAGAACGCACATTAACATGTGCTATGAACTGTCTCAGGGTATGTTAAACATCAAGATGCATCGTTTACTGTGCATACAGTAAACAAAACAAATCAAAAAAAGGACTCAGATTAACTCAGATAAGCAAGAGCTAAAACCACTCAGTACTCCCTG
Source organism: Trogon surrucura (assembly GCA_020746105.1). Lineage (NCBI taxonomy): Eukaryota > Metazoa > Chordata > Aves > Trogoniformes > Trogonidae > Trogon > Trogon surrucura. The sequence goes on from CM036621.1 coordinate 34,419,645, forward strand.
TCTGTAGCAGTGTTCTGCCGGAATGTTTTACCACAGTTGGTGGCAGGATCACTGTTTTCTAATAATCTTGGCGTGAGATTTTTTTTCAGCTGTGTTTTTATTGACTTAAATAACCTGAAGTTAATCAGATTAATTTTCTTCGTGCTTTTAACTGCAAGTTGTCCTCTTTCAGATTGAACATATTTTTTATGTATATATAATATGTAATAGCATAATAAACCAGCCTTGATCTATATATAAATTAGTTGATGAAGAAAAACTGCATAGAGAATATCTAATTAAGTTATAACAGCGTCCATATCTTCAAAGCTAACTATATATGCTTTAATTACAGCAGTTGCTGCCAACTATTACACTATAAAATTAGATGATGTGGCAATATTTTTGGAAAAACTGGAATTTTTGCTGCACCAGAAATCATCGGCTTATCTTTGCGCTCAATTAAATTATGGCAAATGTGGACCAACAAGGAAGACTATAATACAGACAAAAAGCTACATATGCTTTACTGCTTTTTCGTTATGTAGCAGTGCTGCATTGGCACAGGTCACGGTGTGTGATCTCATTTGTAGTGCACCAGGCTCGTACTACCAGGAATGGAAAGTGAGAAAGCCAAAATATATCTCAGATTTAGTGAGAATACGGCTGTAATAGCAATCCTTCTTGAAATGACCTGATAATCCATAAAGTTAATTTGTGTTTGCTTTTTTCTTGTTATGTAGATGCTCATCTCTTGCTGTTATGGGTTCACAGTGTTTTGAAGGTACTGTATCTTTGCAAAACTTTGTTTTGCAATATCAGAAGTGATGGCCAGGTGTTGTAAAGCAGTGCCTCAATTAAAAGAGGTTAAAATGGTTGCACCGTTCATTAGAAGCGTATAAGAAATGCATCAGGGTGCCAGTCAGGGTCAGACCTGTAAGAAGGTTCTACCAACTTTCTACTGAGCAGGCTCAGGAGTGTGGGTTTATCACCAGTAAAATGTCAATGTGTTTGCTTGTTGTTTTAGTAATTACATGCGTTTTAAAAAGTTCTCCAATATTATTAGATGTAGCTTTGATTTGGTGATCTTTATGATCTGAAAAATCTTAGAATTGATAAATGGGGCAGGATTGACTCCATCCCACACTTGCAGTGATTCCCTTAGGCAGTATCCGAATGTCCAGGGATGTAAACGTCAGCATCAAAGAGATTTTTGACAGATTGAGGTGAACTAATTGTGTGGTCTGATAATGAAGGGATTATGTGTCATATAACCGGTGTGCTGCACGGTGACTCCATTTTTTTTGCCACCTTCCATAGCCTTCTGTATATTTGACTTTCTGAAACGTAATTGAAAAATAGGAGCATGCACAGACCCAGGCAGCGGAGCTGCTGTCGGAGATTCAGCGCTGCTGTCCTGGTGTGCTTCCCCCGCTGCTGGCTGGCAAAGAGCAGTTGTTCAGATCTGATCCCCTGGTAAGTAATTCTGTCTGCTCGTTCATCTCTACAGCGTACAGCACATACCGCTTCCTATAGCTTTAGATCTATTTCAGCAATTAATCACTTGGAGCATGTGTGTTTTGAATTTTTATTCATGTAAGGGTCAACGCACCGGAACCATCCCTCAGAAGTATGTAACAGTTACAAGAGTAAGGTTTGAAATCTGAAATTGGGTAGGCAGTTGTGGGTTATTAATATTTACATGGGAAACAGTTACTGATTCTCGGCAAAAAAAAATTCTTTGAAACTTGAGCAACTGATGTCTAGTATTGTCTCCTTTCATTGCTAAGGTCGTCTTCCGTCAAGAAGCTGTTGTGCATAAAACCCATGTGCTGGGTAGCATAAGTTGAGAGCAGACAAGGAAGGTAGAAGTCTGCTCCTTGGAGTGGAAGTAAAAGCATCTTGTCAGCGTATTTTAAAGCAATCATCAAAGTTTTTCTTTATTTTTCTGAAACTTTTTCATTCTGGTAACTGAGGATTTTACACTGAAGAGTTGTGTACCATTATGCCGTGGCACTGTCCAATTAAGCACCAGGGAGCACAGCTCAGAAGGGAGAGCCAGAAGATACATTTCAGCAGCAGCCTGCATTTGTTATCTGGGGGCTGTACCAATATTCTTTGGGAGCAGTGAATCTGTTTTATAGTGCCTGCATGCTCTTTGAAGGAGTATAATTTTTCTTGGTGTCCACGTGTTCATCTAATGTTGACTATGTTTGTGCCTAATGATTTCAGACTGGAAAGTATTTGCTTGTCTGTTTTCCTCTCTTGTCCTCCCCCTCCCACCCTAGTGTCTTTATTCCTTCTTTGTGCCTGGTACATATACATGTAAGATGAGGAGGATGCGATTTCATTCTTTTCTTGTACTCATCTGAAATGGAGCACTCTGCTTCTGAAACTCTTTTTCCAGTAGAACAGCAAATGTTTTGAGCTGTTTTCTATCCGTGTACCTTGACTGAAGGCTTCCTCTTTGGTTGTGTGCTGCTTTTGGTGGTTGCACTCGGTCATCTCCCTGCCCACAGCGGGTAATGCCCTGGCCGTGGGAGAAGCGGTGCGTGTGCAAGCCATTGGTTTCTCAGGTAAAGTGTGCGTAGAACTCGGACTCCCCAGCGATGCGATGTGTCCGGTTTTGACCATTCAGTCTCAGCTCTGGCAGCCCCAGAAAATTCTAGTGCAGATCTTTTTGAGTCAAGCAAGCAGTTTTTTTTTTTTTTTTTTTTTTTGTCATGGCACAACTGTGTTGTACCTGAGCTTTCTTGTGGCCGTGGTTAACATCTCATAGTATCTGGGGTCACTAGGGCTTCTTGTCAGGTAAGTGACATCCTTCTTGCCAAGCAGTCATCTGTGACTGTGAACGTCTGTCAGCAAACACTGCAAATTTGGTTTTCTGTATGGCTGAGCAGCATCAGCTAGCCTTTGTCATTATTCCTGGAACCATTTGCAGGCCTTGGGGCCAGTACTGGCTATATTCCAGTGCTGGCACTGGAACAAGTCCCTGCTATTATACTTCCACAGTCATTCATCCACACAAATGTGCTTTTCTAGCATTGATATTTCAGCCCCGGAAGCACGAAGCAGCGTTCCCTCCCAACGCTGCATTTTCTCTTGTGCAGCAGCATTGTGAGCATTCTTTTCATACTTCTTATGGCAGAAAGAGATCTTGCTGCAGAAATACCAAGGACATGGCATCCTTCAAGTCAGTGCACCTTTGTGTAGCAAAGGGAACAGCAGGTTTCTGAGGCCTGTTCTTAGTCCGTTCTAGCCGGTGTCAGGCACTGGAGGATGGGCCTCACCTTTCAAAGGCAATCACACTGATTCCTGTTGCTGGCGTTCCTTCATCCTTAAACCCTGAATCATCTCCTGAGAGAACAAGGTACTGATGCCCTGGGAAAACCAGGGAAAACCTTTCTGCAGCTTCTGTGAAGCACACAAGAGTATGTGCATGTTTCCCTCTGGAGAGACTGAGTCCTGCCTCTTTAACATCTCATCCTGTCTTGTTCTAGCCCTGGGATTTTGCCACGTCTCATGCTGGGGCTTGTTCAGGTAGTAGGTTCATGTGTTGTGCTTTTGCTTTGTTTTTGACAAATAATATGATAAAGTTGAATGAGAATGAAAAAAAAATATCAGTAGAAATCTTCCCAGTTACTTCAGTGTCAGCTGTATTTCAGAACTGCCATTTCTAGTACTGATCACAAAAAGCAAGCACTATTCCCTCTTTCATAATTTCATTGGCCCATTAGGAGCTTTGACTATTTCAAGAGTTGCATTGCAGTCAAAACTGAATATTAATTTTTGAAAGTATTCTGTTTGCATACCTACACTTCAATTTCAGAAGCTATCAGTTGATCTTACAGGTTGGCATACAATAAAAGTAATTTTATTGTAAAATAAGGTATCTTATGACAAAGACAGTAAGTAACTTTTTTTTTCTTTGACATTTGACAAATGTAGTCTTAAATCCAATAATTTTTGGTGTGATACGTGTCACAGAAAGCATGCAGTAGGGAAAGAAAGCACTGAATAAAATGACACAATTTATTAAAACTCAGAAAACCACCTCTTGCATTTCTCATGAGTGTTATAACACATCCCTAATTAGTTTGGAAGGAGTGTAGGAGCTGTAGCAGGGACTCAAGCAGTCAGACTTCATATAAATTTTAACTGGTAAAATATTGCTGTTTTCTTATGATGCTGATCATGTCTCCTTGCAAAACCAAGGAGTCTTTATGCCAACAATATATGTGGGGTTTTTTTAACACTGTAAACTTAATTGCTGCTTTTCACTTCAAAAGTTAAATTGTTGTATATGGAAAGAAAAGATGTACTGAGTTCTAGCCTTGTGTTCAGGATAATAAACCTCTTACAAAACGGTTGCAGAGACTAAACAGCCCATCTTTATTACCAAATGTTTCTTGTATAGTGGTGTCTTGTGTTCAGTTACATACTGACCAGCACCTAATTCCACCTTTTCCCCAGCAATTAAACTTCATATTGCCAACGGTTTGTAGCTCCAACTTTGGGATGTCGGTATTAGTTTCAAATCTGTTAACTCCTCCTCTTAGAACAGCTTTCTGCCATGAATATTTTATTCCTCTTTGTTTTATTCCTCTTTGTTGCATTCAGCCCAGCAGCATCCTTCATTAATAGAATTAATTCAGACGTGCTTCATATTGGGTCCTGTGGAAGGTCTTAACAATCACAGTCTGGAGAGGTGATGCACAATCACAGCATCAAAAGATGCAGTCGACCAGACGCTGATTTTAAAGTTTGTAATGTGCTGTATATAAAAATGGATCATTTTTGAGCATCTGTCAGATTAGGCTAAGATCAGAACACCCAATTTTCTTTGCCTTTTGCTGAGTTTTCTTCTGACATGTCACCATAAAATTGTTAGAGAAAACCACAGAAGTTTATCACTGTCTGGTTATAACACAGTCAGCAGGGACAACTTATTTTTAAGTTTCATGTAGCAGTAGGAAAATCCTTTTGCTCTTACATGTTTACCAAGCTCTACTCAAACTTTCTTTGGTTAACCAAAAAATACTCTTAATGATCTGAGTGGTCTGCCTTCCAAAAAAACATTGATTTTTTTTCATCCTTAACTGCAAAGGTTACTGTAACCTTCTTGGACAATAGGTTCAATATGTCAGCAGGCTTGGAATGCAACCCGTTTCTTAAGCTTAGCTTTTTAACTTTCTTTACACTACTGAAAAATCTCAGTGGAGTCAGCTATGTGTCTTGCTTATTCAGGGGTGTGTAATAAACAGAAGCTAGGAGGGTGGACTATGTGGAAGTTAATTTTTTTATGCTGCTGTGATTTCTTTAATTGCTTGATAATTTTTGAGTGGTTTTACCAAGTATAAACTGCTTTTTGAAGTATTCTCTCTCTCTTATTTAGTAGGTTAGTTAAAATACTGCTCTGTCTGGAAGTATTTTATTAAACTTTCACATGAGATTTATGATTGTTTTGTTGTGTCTAAACCAGGTACCCATAGCTTTTACTTATCACATGTCAATTCCACAGCAATTTCTAATTGATTTAAACTCTGGCAATTTAAAAATATGTATTAGAACATACCTTGATCTTTGATAGCAGACTTTAAAAATGGACTTCTTACACTTATTTTGCTTTTTGTGTATTTTAAATGGGTTCCACAGTCGTTGAAGACGTTTTTGTAGGAATACATCAATATCTACTTACAGCAATCTGCTGAAATTATTCAAGTATTGAAATTACAGTTTCAAATCATTAGATATTTATCGGGAAAGCACAGGGGGATGGGAAGGAGAATGCTCTTGTAAGCCTGAGGTTTTTATAGCATTTGCAGTCCATTAGTTAGAAGATGCATTATTCATTTTTTCAGTATTGGAAGATTAATATCCTCCAGTTAATTGCTCATACTTGTGATTTTAAAGGCATATGGAGTATTCACTTGAGAGGGAGTATTCACTCTTTAATATATATGTATATGAAAAAAATAGTAAAAAGAAGCTCTACAGAAACTCCAGTATGTGTTCTATGAGGCACATCTAACATGCACATTTGTTGGTTAGAGTGGGGAGTTACGCAGATGGCTCTTCCTTGTGTAATAATATAATATCAACCCCCCCAAAATCTGCAGAATTTACGTCTAGAAGAGTAAGCTCTAAGACCAGAAAGAGGTTCGAGAGGTGTGTTGTTGGGGTTTGATTTTTTGTTTTGTTTTTTCTTTCTTCTGGAACAGTGTCCTGGGTTAGGGCTGGGCCGGCCACTAAAATACTGACAGATACTCTTTAACTACTTCTTCCCCCTCAAAATGAAAAGGAAAAGAGAATGAGACAGAGAGATTTATGGGTTAGAAAGGAAAACTAGAACAGCTTTAATGAAACAATAACAGAAATAATAGTGAAATTATGAAAATCAAGAACTGTATTATACAAGTATATAAGCCCGATATCGAACCCAACTCCCACCGATAGCAATCCCCACTGATGTTGCAGAGGAGGCAGCACTGGGGAAGCCCCAGGCTCAGCGGCGACAGGGAGCTGGGCTTGGGAACTTGGGATCCGAATCAAAAGCAGGAGATTGGGTGGAGTCCTCCCTGGACGCCGGCCACTGAGGAAAGAGACCTAAACTCTTGTGATTACTCAATTTATACTGAATATGACATGTATGGAATCGAATACTCTTGTTGATCACCTGTCCTGTCTATTATTCCTCAGATATGCAACCTTTTACTTCCTTCTGACCCCTCTCACTATTCGACACCCCCAGCGTGGCACACAGGAGCCAGCAGCGGCCTTGGTCACTATAGGAATAAGTATCAGCAGGAGCCTTTCTGCACACCAGTCCCAGGCAGTAGCTGTAAACATCAGGTGTTATCACTGCCAGTAGCACACACTGTCTGCAAAACCACGCTGCTGACTTCAGAATGTGAAGCCTTTAAGAAGAAACTGAACTGGAAAGTAAAAATCACTGAACAGAATTGTTTTTGTTCAGCACAAACCAGGACAGTTACAAGGAGCTGCAAAGCACAGGTCCTGTGTCTGTGTTGTGGCTGTCAGCATTATTATAAATCTGCTAAATAATAAGAAAACATGAGTTAAAAATAGCCTTAAAACATGCAGGATTTAATTTCGGCATTAAAGTGACAGTGCTGCAATGGCGGTAGTTGATAAATCAAAGAACAAAAGTAGGACTTGTACAAATGCAGAATTTGTGTAGGGACAGATAAAGTCAGTCATTCCTTTTTGTGTCAAATGCAAAATGTTGCAGCTGTATGCTGCATTACAAGTTTTTAAATACATTAAAAATATGAAGACTGAGCAGAAAAACCCGTATATTTTGAAGAGCAATTGAATCTGAAGTGAGTCCTGTTTGTGCTTTTCTTCTTCAAAGACAAAGTATAGAAAGTTAGTTACTTTGGAAGTAATTATGCCAAAGTGTGAAGACATGTATTTCACTCTGATTTGCTTTATTTTCTTTCCAGATAGTTGTAGCATTTACGCATTTGCTTTTTCTTCCATCTTACTGTTTCTCCTTCATGGTACCGCAGTTTTTAAAAAGCTCCAACGTAGTATTAAATTGTGGTTTGAGAGTCATGAGATCTGTGGTTCTTGTCTCCATTGACAGCCAAGTTCCACAGGCTTCAAGGAACTGGCCTGCGTTCTGCCCCGGGCTCTCATGCATATCATCTAGGTTTGACACTTCAGATTTTCCAAGGAGGATATTGCCAAAGCAGAATTATTGTATGGAAAAACGTTGGGGAAAAATCCTGGATTTTGTGAAAACTCCTTTGAGTTTGCCGTAGTGCTCAGTATAACTAGCTGTGGGGCACCTTCCCACTGGGGCCTAAGCAGAGAAATACGTGTGCAAAGAAAAACAGGAAAATAAGAGGAAAATTAAAGTCTTCTACAGTGCGGTGGTGACTTTCCTCATGCATTCACCTCTGGAAGCATCTGGTAAACCTTATTTGGTCAATATGTCTTTGGTGTGATTTATCACCACAAATTTCTTCATCTATCCTGAGCAAACCTGATGGTTTGTATATGACAGTCTGTAAGAAAAGATTACTTGTGAAACATCTTTTCAAAAGTCAAGTGTTCAATTAGAAGACCTTTTTCTTATAAAGTAAACCCGTCTGCATAAAATACTATTTTTTTTCTTTTTCTCCCTATGTTTGAAATCAAGTCAAATATTTCAAGATTGTGGTCAGCTCAGTACATAACTTCAGTGAAACTAATTTTCATCTCTTCCTGTCACTTTGGGTGGGTAGGAGTTCCTTCCTTGGCGCTTGCAATGTGCTGGAGAAGGTCTTTTGCCTATATTTCTGTGAAGGTGGGGGTAAACCCCATAGAGCAGGTATTGCACAAAGACAAACCATAGGGGAGCATGGACTTACTCTGTGGACGAGCAGTCTTTCACAAAGCAAAGAATTTTAGCTTCTTTTTCCATATTCTTTTTTTTTTTAAGCTGAGACTTACTTTCTTAAATCAATTCCAGGTCCGTTTAAAACTTAGCATGTAAAATCTAGATCTGATAACTTGCTGTTGTTTTACCAGCACTTCAGACTTGCCTTCGGACTATAAGCTTTAAGCGTAGAAAGTTGCCTTGGGCATCTACTGGTTTGCAAACTGTTTTTGCTGTCATATATACTGATGAACCAACATACAAAATCCTAAATGACAGAACACCCAACTGCTTTTAGCAAGCTTCTGAGGATTTCGAAGGATGTAAAGCCCTGAGAGGGCCTTGAAGACTTCCCTACCTGGAGCTGATTATAATTCTTCAAAGCTGTGTTGTGTGGGTGGGTTGTGCATATGGGCTTTCCCAGAGAAACTCGTTTGGAGTCAGCTTGGCTGAGCTAGTTTCAATAGAAATTTTCCCACTTCTCCCTGGCACAAGGTCTCAGTAAGTTGTTTAAATTATAACTTTTCCCTCCTTTCATGTTTTACCTTTTAAATGCACAGATCTGATTCTGTGCTGTGTCAGCAAATTTCCTGATATGCCTTTTCATATTGCACTGCTGTGCTTCTAGTATGTCATGCTTTCCCGGGGATCAAAATGAGGCGTTTCCATTTTAAATATCTATTAAAATGTCATAACATGAAATGTCAGGACTTGAGAAATAGACTCAATATCTAGACTGGGCAGCCAAAAAAATGTTTAGTATTATAAATTTCAGAGACTTTGCCAGGATATTGTGACCTCTATAAGAGGCTGCTGGTTACTCTTGATTTCACTGGTGTTATTTTTTTGTTGACCGACTGGTTATGCTGTGTTTAATGCACCCCAGGATGCGGTCTGTACCTTAGCATAATTCACGCACACACAAAGAGGGGAAGGTAGGAAGTAAAATGTTTTCCCGAAATAGTTGCCAACAGTATTGCTCAGAAGCTTCCAGTTCTCTTAGCTGTGTGCTATGAAAATATAGTATTTGTTTTCTGTCAAGACTATTCTTAATGCTGACAGCCTGTGGTTCCACCAAATACCCCTTGCGTTGTATTTGCCGAGGTTTGTTTCTGCTCTCGCTGTCTGTGGTGGCTGCTGCTGTGCTGAGGGACTTCGTTCGTCTTCTTGATGAGGCAAAAGAAGTGTAATCGGCACAAGCGCAGCCTTCACGGAAGTTTCAGGGTTGCCGTTGGATGCTGGGCTCCCTTGATGGCAGCCATTAGCACCTTCCAATATGGTATCATTAGGCTGCTCATAATGAGCACAGAACGTGGCCTAAAATGTCATGGGAAGTCATGGGTGAACTGTGTAGATTACAGTTTCTGCTGTCATTATTGTGGTTTGCTGCATTGTTCTTTAGGTGTTTTCGGGAATTGCTTTGTACAAGGCATGTATTCCAGCGCAAAATGCCATGTATCTCTTTACATTATTTAAGTAAGGGATTGATGGATGGCACAGTAGCACGTACCAGAGACTGGAGTCTGGTCAAGAGTGATTATTGCCAGTTGAGCCTGAATTTAGCACAGGAATAAGGAAATGTACTTCGTAGAGTGATGAATTACATCTGATAAGAGTAAATAATCCCCTGTCAGTTTCTCTAGACATACTTTTTGATATGGTGCATCTGTAATAGCCACAGTATTTTATCGTGGTCATTAGTATTATGTATGGAAATGGAAAGGGATACATATATGTGAATGTGGTGTGAGAAACTTACAGAAGCAACATGAATGTATAACGTAGAATTACTTAATCATGCTGGTGCCGGTAAATTCCATCATTCTCCACAGAATAAAGAACTGTATTCCCAAAAGACATTCGTTAAGTTGAAACTCAGAATAGCAAGGAAGCAACAGCAGTAGCATAATCATCTATATGCTCACTCTTTTTAAAAAATAGCATGGTTAATTAAACATATAATTGATGTTTTCACTAATAGATAGCTGGTTAAAATGAAGGAAGGTAGCTCTAATAACTAGTTAGTTTCAAATCTTGGCATCTATAATTCAGAATTACTGTTAGACTGAATGCAATTGTTTCGGTTACCTAAGGGGGGCTCGGTGGGGGAATAATCCTGTGACCATGAAAGAACTTAAGATGAAGGTATCTTTATATTTGTTCAGCTAAGCTTCAAAGGTAAAAATATTGTTTCAGAATTTTAGGAAATAGAGAGTAATTGATAATACAATTTTAATAAGTGTTGTGCTTTGCATTTTCTTAAAAACAATCAAATGCCTATGTGCACCATCAGATTGTGCCTCACTGTATGAATGATGTTTTTAAAGTAGGTCTCTATTTTCAGTCCTGCCGTTATAACTCTGTTTTCGTGTCTTATTTTAGCCTAGTGTTCCCTAAACTGCTTCCAAATGGTGCACACTGGAGAGATATTTAATGCCTTATAAACAGGATTTAAATTTATTTGTGCAGTCATGGGCAGAACACTGGTGTGTCAGGGAGCTTATGGAAAGAATTGTGGAATTCTAGAATTTCTTAGGTTGGAAAAGACCTTTAAGATCATTGAGTCTGACCATAAACCTGATGCTGCTGAGCCCACCACCAACCTGTGTCCCTGAGCACCACATCTACATGGCTCTTAAGTACCTTCAGGGTTGGTGACTCGACTGCTTCCCTGAGCAGCCCATTCCAGTGCTTGGCAACTCTTTCTATGAAGAACTCTTACCTAATGTCCAACGTGAACCTCCCCTGGTGCAACCTGAGCCTGTTCCCTCTCGTCCTATCGCTTGTTAGGCAGAAGAGACGAATCCCAACCTCGCTACAGCCTCCTTCCAGGGACTTCTAGAGAGCCATAAGGGCTCCTCTCACCCTCCTTTTTTCCAGCCTGAACAATCTAGAAGATTCTTTTGTTTAAAATCCTATCTCAAAACTGAAAAAAAATACTTGATGGATTTCTTTGGTTCTGTCTGAGTTCTTCCACCTCACTGCGTGCAGCGTCATCAACCTGTTGGAGAGCACTCGTTCTGAAGAGCAAGAACATGCTCTGAAGAGTAAATTTCCAGTGAAGAGCTCTTAGGTGTTGGTAGCTTGACAGTATTGTCTCTCTCCTACATTAGTGTAATGACAATTTTTTTTTTCTTTAACTAGAAACTGGGATCGAATCTGCTGTCACTCTTCCTTAGCAATAAAGTTAGGTGTAATGGTCTAAACTGCTCTAACAGTTTGTAGCAATGAAAAGGTGCATTTTGCTCATTTCACACATCTTCCTGTGTGTGGCTCCAGTTCTGTTCATCTGACCCCTCAAGGAATTGTTTCAGCTCACTAAGCCAGCAGGAAACCAACACAGTAGTAGGTGTGAATAGTTTTCTGCTGTCTCACTGACTTGAGTCTGCGTATGATGAAGTCAACTAAGAGGCTGTACGGGGCTGTGGAAGGAGATCGGACTCCAGGGCCAGGCACGGAGCAAGTTGAAGAGAGACAAGCAGAAAGGCAGACACTTTGGAGTGCAGTGAGCTCTTCAGGTGAGCTTAGCTGTCCTGCTAAGTGTCTTCAGTGTCCGAGCACAAGGGTCACTGCCTTTGGTAAGTGAATTTGTCATCAACAAAATTTTGTCAGAGGACATTACTGAGCAACTGGTAAGCACCACAGCAGTTAGAAAGATTTAGGTGACATAAGCTTTACTATTAACATGAAGGTTTTTATTTTCTAGTCAGCCTCTTCTACCTCCAGTCCTCTATGTTACTTGTTCTGAATTTCATAGCTGAAGTTTCACAACCCTTTGATCTGTTTTGAAAGTATTCTATATAATATACTTCCTGTTTTTTCCAAGTTGATAAGGCTGCTCTGTGTGTTCTGGCATGAGTGGTTCTCACAAGCAGCTTAACACTATTTTGAGAGACAGAACTGTCCTTATTAGCAAAATCGAATTTTAAGGTAGAACTTGTAGCTCTTGCTTCACAAGATCATGCTTCTCCTGTTATTTGTGTCTTTTTTTGTGCTCTAAATGAGTGCTTGGCAGGATGAGACAGTCAATTCTCACCTGTTTGCAGTTCTCATCTACTGATTCAAACTGTCACACATCTGGCAGTAAATTTTTAGAGTATAATATTCATAATTTATGGAGATGTTTGGAAAAATTTAAATGGTGACATAAGGTGCAGGGCATTAGACAACTACAATATGGATTCTGAAATTTGCCTTTTAAAATTCATCTGCATATTTACTGCTTAGTGTTCTTTTTGCCTATCAGAAAATGAATTATGAGTAAATGTGGCTACTGAATGATGGGCCAAATTTTTTCTCATTCCCTTGACTTCACTGAAGTTGTTCATGATCCACATTGGTGTAACTGTAATACAGGTCAGGTGCTGTTATTCTGCTGGAATATTTTCTCTTTGTGGGATGTAGTTTGTTTGTGACATGGCAGTCATGTATTCCTGCACAGGCAAGAATTATGGCTGAATGTGAAGACAATTTAGAAGGCTTACTGGGTATTTGTTTCTCACTTCTGACAATAATTCACTCATTCTGTCTTCAGTATAAGTTTGTTGCGTAACTTTGGGGTTTTTCCTTCCTTCCTTCTCATTTATTAATGCAGTAATTTAAATGAAAGGAATGCCAAAACCCCTAAAAAATAATTACTTTACTCCTTTTGACCAAGATTTTCCTCTAGATGTTTTTCAGCATTTTAGATTTATTTTTCAGGTAATATTTGTTGTTGATATTGTCTTTGCTTTTTACTAAGTATATAACCATCACACTGCAGAATTTTTACTATTTTGGACATGAATTTTTTAATTTTTTTTTTTTTTTTGCAATACTGTTCTTCCCTAATTGTTTAATCATGTTGGATTGGTCCTAAAGGACAGGATAATGGTAAACATTAGAGGGAAACAAAAATGAGCCGATTGTGTGTTTTTAATTCACTGTGGCATTTACAGTGTGGTTGTGTCTGAGGTGCAGGGGAGTATGTGTGGGCAGATGGATAGTTTAATGGCCTCAGAGTTTCGGAAGTCCATATGGAAACTATATTAACTCGATGTTGCTAGCAGGCACTTTAGCCTCAAGCAGTTAAATTTCAAAGCAGCTGTGAGATAAGAAAAACAAAGAAAAGATGGCTCATGGATAGATTTGTATGACAGTAGCAAGTTTGAATAGATGTATTAAACATTAGCATATTGTAGGTCTCTCATTTTCAAAAGGTTACTCGCAGAGCTCTCATGTTATTTCAGAACGACAGCTTGGTGGAGGTAAGAATGCAGTACTAAATCTACCTGGTGTATTAGGTTTGGATGGGAGGGATGCTAAATTGGACTGATGGTATACTTGCACTTCATCTGGTATGTTCTTCTGAAATTTCAGATGGATTCAGCAGAATCTCTGGAGAGAAATGAGTGGGAAAAATAATTGTGCTAAAAAGCAGAAGTTGAACAATCAGAAAAAAATTAGCAAGTGAATGAATTGGGCTGTTACTTCATCAGGAAGAAAAATACCAGGCAAAGAAAGACAGAAACTAATTTGGTTTTGGTGCAAGTGTAACGAGCCTACAAAGCAAAACTGTAGGACAGGAAATACATTTTATACTTGAAGAGAAATATGGTGTAGTTGGGGTAAATGAAGTGTGGTAAATTCAGTAACAGAGTAGAGTGTTGAAATACAAAGCCAAAGTATTGAGAAAGTAAGAACTTGGAGAATAGGTGACAAAATATTGTCTGCCCTGGATCTCCTACTGTTACCAAGCCAAAAAGGGACTCTGCAGATACTTTGTGGCTTCCCTGATGTGTCTTCAGGAGCACAGGAGGGCAATGTGTTAAGCTGAACTGCAACTTTAATTACATTATAGGAGTGGCAGGAGGTCAATAATATTTGTAATGTGAGCATTTGTGACAAATCAATTGTATAATGAAAGCGATTATAACATCATTAGAAGTCTGATAACCCAATAACTTTGTGGTAATTACTTCTCAGTTACAGGAAATAACTTACTGCAGGAGTTGCTAGAATATTAGACACGAATGCTAATAGCTGTAGTCATATGGGACATGTGTGCTATTTAATATCAAGTTTGAATCCCGTAATTCATTTGAACATTAGAGATTTTTTGACAAGAAAGGGCTTACGACGCCTTTTACTTCCCGGCACCCCCAGCGTGACACACCAGATCCAGCTGTGACCTCGACCACTACAGGAGCAAGTGTCAGCCAGAGCCTTTTGCATCCCCAGCCCTGGCAGTCACTGCAAACACGGGGCGTTATCACTGCCAGCAGCCGGCACCGGCCGCACCAGCGCGCTGCTGGCTTCAGAAAGTGCCGCCTCGCAGAAGAGACTGAGCTGGGAAGTAAAAATCACTGGACAGAATTGGGTCTGTTTAGCTCAGACCAGGACATATTCATAGAAGAATTAAGTAACAGAATTTTGCCATATGGGGGTTTTAGCTATCTTCAACCGATTTATAGGTTTTATCTTTTTTTAAATATAATTTCCCAGCCCTGAGGATCATACTTGTTGAAGAGAAAGTTGCTGGTTGGCACTGATTCAAGCACATTGATTGGAGTGTCACAGTGCAGTGGTGTTTAATTTCATTCCTCACTAAGGTGAGGAACTCTCATGCATTAAAAAAAGTGAATCAAATCTCCATGGCAACATGTTCATCTTTTTTGTCTAAATAGCGTGCTTTCCCCTTGCATGTTTGTTACCCTGAGGAAGAACATCCTATATACATGTGCGTCTAGATAAGCGTGTGCTCACACATATATTTATGTATATTTAGTAACTATTTAAAGTAAAATGTGTTAAAGAACTGAAGTGGATCTTCTGTAAGAAGGCAAAATGCAGCAGACAGGCAAGACCTAAACCTATTAGGGTTCCCACTGCTGTCCTGTGACACAGTAATTCAGAAAGAATCCTTCTCCTGCTTTGTGTGCCAGATTGCTTGCCCATTTTGTGCTGTTAAAGTGCATGTTGTACTGGATTCCACTGGCATTTGTCCTTGTGTATCTATGACATACCCTGGTTCTTTCTTAGATTTTTTTTTCCGTCTTCAAATTTTTACTAGTTATTTTTTCACATCAGGTGGCTAATTGTAAAAAATAAATTATTAAAAGCCTGTAGAGCCTGCAGGAACCCATTAAAAACTCTGCTCCCCTGATGAGGATTTTCTCTTAGACTCGCCAATGAGATTTGTCAGTTAATCAGCTTTTAATTTGATTAGCACATCACATATATTGACTTTCTTTCATCTGAGGTTCTCAGTCAACATTTCAGGAAGGACCAGGTCTAATTTAACCACATACAAGTCTGACTGCGTCAAGTAGTTTTCTTTTTAATACAAACTTGTGATCTCATCAAGTTAGTTGAGATGCTTTTTCCATAAACGTATCACGGTTGGCATTAATTATATTATCATCCTTTAATTCTTTGTTTATGAATATATAACTAGATTGTAGTTTATTTTTGTAAACAATTTCGTAGACTGGAGAAATAATTAAAAAGTTGAGGTTTCTGGAAATAAATCAGTTTCAGTCTGTTTTCAAAGTGATTTAGATTTGTGAATCGAATATGCTAATGCTGAAAGGTAGTAGTGCTGGTGTACTTGGAATGGAGTACTTAGTTTTAAATGAGACTGGCGATAGGCATGAATATCACTTTTTTATTTTGTTTTGGCAAATGCCCTTACTAAACAGGGTAAAATCAATCTCTTCTTATCTCAGTAAATACTTTTGCTTGTTTTACAGATGATAGAAGAATGTTCACAGCTATTGGAGGCCACTGTCAGAACTTGTAGTACCTCAGCTGAGGTAAGAGGCTTGTCTTTCCCTCTGTTTTGTTACTGTAGATGTGAAACGTTTGTTTAGAGAAAAACTAAAGTGTGCTTTCCTTGTGGCAGTACTAAACTGAGAAGTGTTTACTGTTTTTTTCCAAGTTCTGTGACAGGAGGTTTGAAACAGATAAACTGCATTCCTCAATGTTTATCCCTCTCTATAGCACTAAATAAAAATTTACAAATAGCTTCTGATTATCCATACTTTGTCATAATATTATGTAATTTTATATATGTATATATATAAAATATACTATTATAGTATCTTCTTTACTTGGACTATTCTCTAGTCAAACAAAACATTTAGGCAAACAATGCATTTTTTCACACAGTACATTTAGGCAAAGGAATTCCAATATCCTACAGTTTACACTGGATTGCAAGGTAAGAAGGGCTACTCTGCCTCTCGTTTTCAGGGTATACCATTTTGTGTGGGAGATGTGCCCTATTGGGTTGGACAATTGAAAGAAATGCACTGTTGCTGTTTATTCATCCTCACTGTCTAATATACCCTTCTCTTTTTTTCTTAGTAATCATTACATGTTCTTTTTTTATTTTTTTTAAGGTGTAATTTAAAATTGTAGAGCAGTCTGCTGCGCAGTGCAAGTGTTGTGCCGCTCAAACTAAGAAAGCATAACCAAAATAGTACAGAATCTAGGTGTGGAGTTCAAAGGTAATGACAGAAGGTGATGTGATCAGCCTTTCTGTTAAAGGTGTAAGGCATGCATTGTACTTTTGGATGTTTCACTAGAGTTAGTAGAAGGTAGCGAAAGGACGCTCTCTTTGACAAACTGATTTAGGGTAACTGAGTAATGGTCAGCCTCTATTTCAAAAAGATAATTTTAAAAAGGTCAGTGGGAGCTGTATCTAGCACTTTCAGAAATCAGGTCGGTGAACTTCTTTCAATGCAGTAACTTAGTCTAGTTAATGTCAAGGCAACAATTCTGTTTGTTTATCTAGAGCAAGTCCGAGTCATTTGTATGCGTGATCCAGTCTTAAGCGTAAGAGTGATGGACTTCTAGTAGCAGAATTTGCAGTTTTCCCTTATGCTACTAAATTTTGTTACCATGTTTGTAGCAAACTCTGCAAACTCAAAATACTTATGTTGCAAAGAAAATGTTGAAGCTAACCTGAAGGCACAATTTTTTCACATTTCAGGCTTTGAATTGGTGAAATTAAGTCTTTGCTGTGGGCAGGCAGAGACAAAATTAATTACATTGTATCAGTAAAAAAGAACCAATTGTAAATGCATATGGATAAAGAAAGTACCATAGCAACATCCTTGCCTGGCAAGTCTTCATCTTGCCACAGTTTTTAGTATTTCTACTGGAGTAGCGCAGGACTTCTTATCTGGCATATGTTATCATACGTGAACAGCAATCTTGACCTGAGAACTGGAGAATGAATTATTCAAAACTGAGGAGAAGGGGCAGAGAAGAAAGTTTAGCAAAAGAGGAGAGGACATGTGACCTGTTAGGAAGGGAAGAGAAAAGAAGGGTTGTGTTCCTGGCCTGGTCTGTGACCTTGGGCAAGTACCTTTATCTCCAGCTTTCTCCATTATTTCTCCTCTCATTTACCTGTTTTGACTATTTAACATGTGAGCTGTCTGAGGCAAGGATTGTCTTGCTACTAATGTACAGAGCACTGGGGCCCTAAATTAGTTGAGGCTTCTGCATATAAATGCAAAATAGGGAAGAACTAGCACAGTTTGTGTGCATCGTAGTTTTCTTAGAAGAGTAACAAAACCAGCAAACTGAAAATCTGCTTTGTGTGGTTTTGTGAAGAATCTGCATCTTAGTGAAAAAGATAAAATCCTCCCTTTCAGTTAAAGCAGTTAGGAGTAGGTGTCTATGTTTCTGTGGAGGCAAGAACGTGTTAGGGTAGAAGGCAAACATACTTTAATCTACAGACCTTATATTTAAATATCTAACCTTCAGCTAGATGCAGTGATAAATTGGAGAGTCTTAAGTACACTAGTCCACTTCTTTTCATATCCCCCAGAGAAGGAAATTTCTTTTACAGAAGTTTCCTCCCATTTCTGCAGAACTACTGGGTTGATGTTTCTCCTGAGTGAAGAAAATTCATTCATGTAATTCCTTCATACCAGTTCCTACTGCAGAATGATCTCTTACTGCACTCTTTTACATTGCTTCTTGCCAGCTGTGCCAGAAGATAGACTTATCTTAACTGTCTGTTCATACAGCTAATATTATTTTCAGTGTTTGGAAGATAGGGAAGCAAAAAGAGCTGGTAGAAAAGGGCAAGTTTATATAATTTCTATTATGAGATACAGCTGACTTGAAATTTAATTTCTTTGAGGGTGTTTATTCAAACTAATCTTCATACTTTGAAAAAAGATGGATGTGTTACGTGGGAGGAAGGAAGAAGTAGGACCTGTTAGTAATCTAAAACACTGTCAAAAACCTTATTTGAGCTTTAACTATGGTCTTTTTTCAGATGGAATATAGCCTGAAAGCAATTTTAAAAAGCTAGCTTGGGTCAAATCCCTTGGACTTTGTGAAATACAGGTTATAGCAAGAACTTTCAATTACAATATGAGGCTGTAATAAGTATGTCTCTGTGTTGAACCACCAGTTACTACTTAGTGCTGTTTCCAAATCGTTCTTCTCATCCCTCTCTGATAGTATGTACAGATGTGTTTTTAAAGCATACTAGTGAAAAGGGCACTTGTATCTTTTCCTTTCAAAGCTGTTTTCTACATTGGAGTGCAGGGATTTCCATGTGGATTTGAAAATCACTATTTAGAATTGAAAAAAAAATGCTCAGAAGACACAAGAATTCTATTATTCCTCAGGCTTATCAGCCTTCGCTATAGTTGCTTGTTCTAAATATGTGGCATCTGTCCCAGGATCTAAAGTGTGCTAATACTGAACAAAATCACAGAAGTTCTCACGATGCTTACTCCACTGTGGCTTGAGAAGTTACTTTTTCAGGATCAATTTTGTTAAACTACTTCTAGAAACTTTTTTCTGAAAACCAGTTATAGTTTTGTCACTTGTAGCCCAGGAAGAACAGTTTTCAATTATTCTGACAAAGGAATTGGTGTGTCTGTTTGTTGAACTTGACCAGAATGTAAAGATTAGGGCTATTCATCCAGCTAGAAGTAGGAACTTTAAACTCATTTGTCCATGTACACACGAGGAAGATGAATCCATAGTGGTGATCTGGCTCTATTCTGCTTAGCATATGCTAATGCATTCTTTTCAATGTAATCTTTCACTTTACCTAAATAAACTTCTAAAAGCGTATTTCTCTCAAGGTGCTTATAGAAGTTTACGTTAGTCAGCAGCGTGCAGCAATTCCCAGAAAAATAATACCAGGAGAAGGCACTGTAAATTGTGTTGCCGTAAAAGCTGGAATCACTTATTTCCCTTTACAATTTAAAACATTGCCCAAGACTCTCCAGGGCAGAAATAACTTCTCCAGCTGGCCTGATTTGTGCTACTAAAAGTAACACCACCAAGAAAGTATTGCCTTTTATAATTTAAAATTGATTATGTACCTTATTACCAGAGTAGGGGAAATGCCTTCCACTGTGTTTCTCATGGCAGTGTCCATCAGGAGGAAAAGAAGAAGAAGAAAAGAAAAGCCCTGCCTAACCACAGAGCATCCTGGATCATAAACACTTAGTAATGAATATTAGAATTCAGTGAAAATCCACTTGAAATGTTTCAATTAAAAGCAGTTGTTATGGAGGCTGAGCGTATGATGCACTTCTCGAAATTAGCTGTTTAAAGTTCTGTCCATTTTGAAGTTCCGGGTTCACTTTGTGGCTCTTTTGTCTCTCTGAGCAGCTCTAATTGTCTTTCGCCAAAAGACATGAAAACATAAATTGGCCAAAAGTTATATGAATTAAGAAAATGTTCTGCAGATCATGGTGTCTAGATTGGTGGATTTGTGCATGTGCAGAAGCAGCGATGCTTCACATCTATGTGTGAGGAGTGTGTGAAGTAGAGCGCTTGTTGCAGGACTGTGGCCACCTCATTGCATTTCTCTTTATAAATATGAAGTGCAGGGAGCAGCAAATGCTGTAGAGGAGGACACTCTGCACTGCTCCATGGTCTGGCGCTGGGATAGTACCTTTACCGAGGGGTGTGAAATCTTGGGTGCTGTTGTGGGTGAAGGGGTAGAAGTCCATCATCATTTAAATGTCAAAAGTCTCCTTGAGTGAGATCAGACTTAACTCAGCTGGGTAAAAGCTGATGTGAGAGAATCAGAAAGGAATGAATGCTGTTATATGGCAGCATTCTTGAAAGAAGGGAGAGCAGGATCTATGTGCATTGTTTTTGTGACCCTTCCGCGTTGTCACAATGAAGGATGATGACAGATCTTGTGGCTAAGACTGTTACTTCTCATAAGGACTGTGCTATTGCAGCCTTTCATCAGGACTGCTGGTGCCCCTGCAGTGATGGGAGATCTGAGTTGCATTCCAACCTGGATTACCTTAAGATCCTCAGGATTTCGTAACCACTTCAGCAGTAGCTCAGGCACATGAATGTATGTATGCACTGCTTTGAGGCTACAGTTCCTGGCAAGGAGGTGGAGCAGCCAACAGTTCAAACTTCCACAAAGTGGTTTTTTTTTGGTTGTTATGCAAGAGTGAGAAGCCTTCAATTAATTTGCTGCCTTAATTGGTCTGAATTAATCCGTGATGCAACTCCATTAGCTTCAACTGACCCTGCAACATCATTAAAATGATAGAAAGGTATTGATGTTTCCCTAATACAGCCAAGCTGCTGTAAAAGGAGTCACCCTAACTCTTGTATAATGGAACTAAACATCTGCTTATACCTCACTTTGTTTTGTAAATATATTCCCTCAAATAAAACAGTGACTGTTTTAACTTGCAGCAGCAAGTTTCTGTATGGATCATACTCATTGATTCCTTTGCATCTGTTAAGAGCTGAAGGTTTGCTTGAAGCTTGTGTAGGTGAGGAGAAAAGGAAGAAAAATTGAGGGGACAGTATATGCTCTGAGACATGGCTCATACTACTCGTATCAAATTTTTTAAACTGGGAGAGAAGTCTAATGTGCTCACTGAGAATACATTTTCCTTTCTATATCCTGTGATGAAAAACAAGACCACCTGGTTGGTGGTTGTATCTGAACTTCCTTACGTTTATGGATATTACTTTTCTCTTCAAGAAATATTCAGCATCATTAGGTGTAAGTTTTCAATAGTCTTGTGTTTTCGCTAGGGCTTCTTTTTGCTTTAGAGTCTCCTTTCTTTAAAAGATGTTATCCTTAATCTGTACCTAAACTCTTAGTTCTGCTAAAATCACGTGTTCCTTGGAAACTGCTACTTCTCTTTCTGGTATGAAGAAGAGCTTTTATGTCTGGAATATTGTCTGACTTTCTCAGCAGTGCCGGTTGGGTCTACTGAAAGGTAGTACTTCTACCTAAGACTTTCTCTGCCTGTGTGTTTACTCTGTTACAGCTGTTGAAAAATATGCTGCAGCAAAATATTTTGGTGCTGTTACTGCTAGAATCAGTTTACAAACTGGTTGCGTTGTTTTTTTTAAACAATCTGTTTTGCTAAAATGGTCTGCTGTGTGATAAACCTGATTCCTATATCAGGATTCAGAAGGACAAACCTGTATTAGTTTTACTGAGTCCAGACTCAATATTTTTTTAGTAGAAAATATTTGGAGCCATGTTCATTTATTGATCATCCTTTTGGTTTAGTGATAGTTTCCTGACATGATCCTTCCGATCTCTCTTCCCCTGTGAGTATTTGCTTGACTCTGTGACTGCTTACAGCCCTGGAGCTAAGTAAGCTCTGAAAGAAACATAAGAAACAGTTTTTGAAGTGGGTGTTTCCAGAATAAAAGCATAGTTGATGGTAGCTTAGCTGTGTAGGGTTGAACATAGCAAAAGAGATTTTTGCGTGCAGCTAACAGACTTTTTAAGGAGGATCTGGGAGCACACTCAATCACTTTAGGTGGTGATATTAGTGAAATTAAGAGGTCTCCACTAACTGCTGTATGAGCAAGTTTCTTTTGAGCTGTCACAGCCTCAGAGAGTTCCTGTCCACAGTTGGTGAGTTTGCCATAAAATTGTGCTCAACTTCTCAAATTCCAGGATGGATTTTTTTTTTTTCCCTATTTTTTCAACCTTCTTTCTTAAGTTAGAAATATACATGAAGGGAATACCTCACCCTACTGACAGAATTGAGGGAAAAACACCTCACCCTACTGACAGAATTGAGGGAAAACCACCAGGGAACAATTCAGTGTTTAGCTCTAGATTAGCCACCATAAGTTAGAGTCCTCTAGGTCCCTGTGTGCCAAAAGCAACTAGGTAAACTCTGTGTCTGCTTCTTGTTGTGCTCTGCTTCCTGCCTTTGCCGAACTGCTCAGGGTGGGTGCTTCTTCAGGATATCTTGTCCCAGAGGTTGAAATTTGTCCATGTCCTGTCAGTGAATGTGGAGACACTTTTCTTCAGCTGAGTAAGCAACAATTTCTTGCAGAACATGCCCTGCAAGTGGCAAGTGCAGCATATCAGTCTGTAAAAAGACCTTTAAACTGAGTAGGTTACTGATGAGGGGAAAACAGCAGGCTGCTGGGTTGATGGTCATTCATTAATTCCACTTGCAACTGAGAGAGAGGGAACACTGAGTAAAGACCTATCTCACTTTGTTTCCTAAGTGCTTCAATCCAAATAATCATGAAAAAGCAACTATTCTCTTGCTCTCTTCTTCACTTCTACTGTTCTCATTTACAGAAAAATGTTATTTGGTTCAGTATGAATCCATTAGATTTGTCTGAGATCCTTCTCTCATATTTTTCCCCTGCTTAACCGGCAATGGTTAGAAATAGAAGCATAGAAAATGCTTTAGTGGAAAATCAAGACTACTGTTCTTCTTGCCAATCTGTAAATGATGCATGACAAGTGGGCACAGATACTTAGATTTCTAATATATGTCTCTGAATACATCGCTAGTCTAAACTCAGCTTCTCTTTTTCTTCCTGCTTATTATAGATGACACATTTGTTCGCAGAGGCTGTATTCCAACCATTCTGTGAATTCATTTGGTTTTCTGCAAATATTTAATTATGTCAGCAGAGTTGCAGCATCAATCATAGAATCATAGAATGGCCTAGGCTGGAAGGGACCTTAGAGATCATTTAATCCAACCTCCCTGTCATGGGCAGGGACGCCTCTCAACTAGATCAGGCAACACATGGGGACCGAACGGGGATTGAACCCGCGACCTTGGTGTTATCAGCACCACGCTCTAACGGAGCGAGCTAACCGGCTGAATAAAAAGTTGTGTTGTATGTATAAGACTAGAAAGCAAATATACGATAAAAAAGAGAAATAAATTTGAGTTTGTTGCATCATAAGATCATAGCGTAACTCAGGTTGCAAGGAATGTCCCGAGGCCTTTTGTCCAACCTACGGCTAAAAGGCAAATGGAGTCTGCAGGATCTCTCTGAGTAACCTGTTGCAGTGCCTGACTCTTCTTGGGGAGCTGTGGGAAGGAAGTCTGAACCACTCTTTTTCCAACTTCATTGCACTGTAGGAAGTAATAAATTAACTCTTTCTTAAACTTGTTTTTGAAAGTAGCAGCGGGGATGTGTAATGGAAATGTAATGCTGTATTTATTCCTGCTGCATGGGGCTGGAGGTATTTGCCGTATGAAGTGGGTCCACACACAGTTTACAGTCAGTTCACATTGTGATGAAGTGTAAGGCAGGAGAAACTGTTCTGGTGTTTTGTTACTAGTTGTTGTCTACTCTTGCTTCTGGAAAGATCACATAAATTTATGAGTGTGCCTGATAAATTATATCAATGAATGATCCAATTCAAGAATAGGCAAGTATTTCAGTATGATCGGTTTGTTCTGTGGCTAACAACATGAGGATGCGGGCAAAGAGAAGAGGAACTCTAAATTGGCTTTTCTGAAGGGATGGAAGGAACTGTACAGGCTGGAAATTTCTGAAAAGTTGAAGGACAGACAAGATTTGGAAGAAATGTATTGCAGAAGGTAAAACTGTGGCCGAGTGCAGCTCTTCACTTGGAATAGTACAGGGACTGGCTGGCTGACTAAGTTTGGTTGATGTGTCTTCTAGGAATACCCGCATCCTTTCAAAAAGGAACCAACACTGATGGAGTTCTCGTGACCACACTGAGCAGTTTATTCTGAGACTGTGGTGGAGGCAGCACTACCATGAAATTCAGTTTTATTTGCAGATACCTGTTACCACGGAATGAATTTAATTCATGGATCAGATTCTGTTTGTGGATTTCGATGAGTCTTTTGATGAGAAAGAAAAACAAATAAGCTGTAGGTAGTACTGTGGAGTTGAGTTAATAATTTCTGTCCGTTCTCAGAACTTTTATATGAGACCTACCAAGATTTAAATCATGGGGCTTCTAAACAACCTCAGAGCATGAAAAGCTTCAGACTGGGTTCAGACTTTTCATTCTGTTACCACTGAGCTGAATTCCTGTTGAAAGAATTTGTTGCCTTTGTGACTAGAAGTGAATCATTACTGATGAAATGATCTGAGATACGACCTAATCACTTCTGCAGTATGTAAAACTAGCAAGAATGCGTTTCACTTTCTGCTAGGTAGTTATATTGAGATGACATATTGATCCTACAAATCATTTGCTGTGAAGATTTGCACAAAGCAATAACTGCTGTGGTTGAATCTATGTGGCTTGTTAAATGGAATAGAAATTTCATTCTCCAAAAATGGAAAAGAGACCACAGGAAGGCTCTGGCAGGCTACGACAGAGGAGATCTGAATGCTCTCAGTACAGCCTGGCTAATGGCACTCTGAATTACTGGGAATATTTTATCTGAGAAAGACAGGCAGTTCAGTGTTGGTTTAATATTGGTACGTGCTGCTGTGTAGGGTTGTTTGGTGAGTCCCTGTGCATTTCTACAGTAGCGTAATCTCTGTTCACTTCAGTTGAAATGCAAGAGGAAGAATGGTATGGAAATACTTTCAGTAGAGTAACAGATGCTATAATCCTAATGTTGTTTTAGCTGAACAGTATATGATCGTCTCCCTGTTGCTCGTTGCTTTTATTTTGTTTTTTTTCCTCTTTGTATGTCTGATGTCCTAAGAAGTTATAAACAGTTCTCTATTCAGCTTGAGAGTCGAAATTCCCCTTAGTTATCCAGATTGGCTGTGCTGTTCTCTTGTTACTTCTGTGCACAAAGAAATAGAGCACAGGAACTGCTTTTCATTACAGTTCTCAAAGACAGTGCAGTCTTGTAATGACTTAAATTAGAATTAGCTTCTGAAAAAGCCCTTGTACTGTCGTTATGGAATCAGTGCAACATGTGAATTTCTCCATGGCTAATTGCTTCGTTACTAATTTGCAGTGACCATTTTTAGTTTATACTAATAACTGCATCAATGGGCATTTAGAAGTCAGTCATGTGTTACCCTTGTTTAATAATGTAAATTTGACAGATTAAATGTAATAATCAGAAACAAGAATCCGTTTTTAATGCCCTGTGGTATTGGATGTGTCAGTATTTGTGCCTTAGCTGGCCATACCAGAAGTAGGGACTTGCAAACAGAATGAGTGAATTTGCTGTGAAGCAAGATGTAATTTATATTGCATTATACTCCTGATCATGCTTGTGTAATTATAAAAATGAATTTGATGACTCCAGGAGATGGATGGAGACAGAGGCTGCCATGACATGAATGAGGGGATGCTGTCCGGCTGCATTGCACGATGGGCCATGTTGGAGTCACGCAGGCTGATGTGATCAGGGCAGATCCACAGCTCCATGTTTTGCTGAGCGGAGATGCCCATTTCTCAGCTATGAGCGATGTTTCACCTTTTCATCTGCTGTGGGACCTGATGTACAAGACCAACACCTGCATCGCATATATTGTGTTGTGGAGCTGGAGGAAAGCTGCGTTTGGGAATGCATGAGTTAGTGCCAAGGCATAGTGGGAGATGCATGCTAATCAACTGTGCACTCCCACTTTTAATCTGCATCTGATACTGCTCGGTCACACCAGCAGTACAAGCAGGATAGTTGGAAGCTTCCCCTTTACAAATGAGATGTGTCTTCCTGATACTTTAAAGCCAGCAGGAATCATAGTGTGACACAGAAAAACAACTGCAGCACATGTACGGAGCCCACTGTCAATCTAGAGCAGCTGTCCAACAGCCACCCCTGCGTAAAACAACCAATTCGGTTTCACAGAGAAGACTCTAGAATGTGACGTGAAGGTGCAGCAAAGGAATAATACTGCAAAGAGTTGAATACAGAGGAGCGAGTATCCTGAATATCACATGACCATGTCATATCGAGCTGTTAATCAGGTGGACTAAATTGGAATACTGAAGTCATTTACAGAACACTTTGTGTTCTGAGGGGCTGTATAGTCTGACTTTTGACTGCAAAGACTGATCTCAATTGCACTTACCCAGAACATTGTTTATTTCAATACTTACCGCGATGTGAAAGACTTAAGGAAACTGTACCACAGTAAAATTCAAAGTTGCTGTTTTCCTGTTCTCTGGGAAAGCAAGAGAGCAGAGTCTGAGATTGCATCCTCTTCAACTTTCCCTCTCTTCCTTATTCTTGAAGTTAAAGATCATCTTGAGAATAGATCTTAAGTGTAAGACAAGTAGTTGATAAAGACATTATGGTATCTTCCCTTTTGGTTCAGTTTGCAGTATTATAATGCTTTAATCTCTTGGTTCTTTCTTCAAGTGACTGTAGCAGACGTATATGAGGGGGTTTGGGAATGTACTGGGAGCTTGTGCCTGAGCATGTCGAGCTGTAACAGTCACACTTGCTGAATAGTGGGAATCAGGGCTATCCTTTGCAATTGGTAGATCAGGTCGTGGAAGGACACAAGGAAAATAAACATGCTGGTTATGTATTTGCTCAGTAGCAAACATAGGTCCTTAGCCTTTCCTGCCACCGTGACAGTGTTGTATGTGTGGTTTTATAAATTCTTATGTCAGCAAGGGTGTATCAAGCACAGAATATGGCCATGTATATTCACTTAAAAAGAACAAAAGTAGATTATTTTTCTCCTAAATCCCTGGAATGTATTACATCAGTGTGTTATCTGCCTCATCAGAGAGCCTATAAATTGTGACATAGATCATCAAAACACTTTTCCTCTGATGATTCATAATGGAGTATTAGAGGTAATTCATTTTAAAATTGCCATGAGCTGCCAGCGTAATTTATACTAGGTTTTTCTATAGAAAAGAAGGGCAAACCTGCCTAAGTTTTCTAATATATAGAACTTACACCAAAGTTCACCATGTTAATGTGTATTTTTATATTGCAAAACCTGTTCGTGTGTTAAGTACACGTTGTACAAGTGGCGAGTAGTGTAGAACTGCCTCTACTGCAGAACTGTTAGAACAATTTCATTCATCATATTCATTTAGATAGCTACTGCATAGGGATTAAACCAAACATTATGCCTGGGGTTATGCACTTCTTATATGACAGGGAGGAAAATAAACATACTTTGATTACACCATTACCAGTTTGTCCAGTCATGCCATCACAGAATATTGGAAAGAGAAACTGAAAGATTTCCCTCGGCCCCTCTTTTATCTTGTGTTTCATTGCATTGACAATTCTTGCTGAAAATCCCTGTCCTGTGACCAGTTCATTATCTTGCAAGGAAAAAGCTGGGTGCATTCTGCTGACTCACGGAGCCAGCCATTTCTGTGTCTATCCGGGCAAACAGGCTGAGGAAGCTTAGAGCAGAATTGCTTCTTTTGTAGCTGCTTCTGTTTACAGTCATGTTCTGGAAAAAATAAAGTAAGAGTGCTTGCTCTTCCCTTTGAGCGTCTTTGTTCTAAACTGCTGGGGGAAAGGTAGATCTTTCCCCACAAACCAAGCAAGTTCTTTTGCCTACGGTAGCTTTGGTGCAGTTGCTTTGAAGCCTCTCTGAGCATGAGGACTATGTAGATTGGAGGGCTATATCTCTGAAGATTATAAAAAAATTGTAAATTTGGGAATTGGGGTGACCTGAAAAAAGGTCAAGGAAGTTCACTTTGAAGGAGACTGAGATTTCAGCAGAAAGACCATTGCTGGAACACTGGGATTTGGAATGCTAAAAACTCTATAGAATCACTAAAGAATTGCTTCCCAAGATCCAATGTAAACCTATTCTCCTTCAATTTAAATCCATTTCCCCTTGTCCTGTCGCTGGATGTTCTTGTAAAAAATCCCTCTCCGGCCTTCCTGTAAGTTCCTTTCAGGTATTGGAAGGCAGTTACAAGGTCCCCCTGGAGTCTTCTCCTCTCCAGGCTGAACAATCCCGGCTCCCTCAGCCTGTCCTTGTAGCAGAGGTGCTCCAGCCCCTGGTAAGTGCTCTAGCCCTATAGGTTGGTTGTTTTTTCCTTTTCTATACTTGTAACTGGCACCTGGTTATTCAATCATATAAATGCTTCCTTCTATTTTTCCTTCCTACTATGGCAACTTTTTCTGCAGCTTCTTTGGAAAATTATGTCAGCTGAGTCTTAACTATGTGCTTGCCAACTCGCTCAGAAAATTCCCATAAATTTGTGAGGTGTCACTTTCTTTTACGCCATCTACGTTGGCCCGTTCACAATAGAATCATAGAATGGCCTGGGCTGAAAGGGACCTTAGAGATCATTTTAATCCAACCTCCCTGTTGTGGGCAGGGACGCCACCTCTCGACTAGGTCAGGCAACACACGTGAGAACCGAACGGGAATCGAACCCGCGACCTTTGGTGTTTCAAGCACCACGCTCAACCCACTGAGCTAAACCAGCCCTCATTCATCATATCCATCTATGCATTTGCAAATTATTACAGTTTCTACTGGTTCTTCATCTACAGACATCAGATTTACTGGTCTTTCCTTCCTCTGTCCCGGAACAGTGTTTGAAATGGGTACGTTGTGTGTGACCTTCTAGGCTTCTTGTAGTCATGGGCTTTTAAGCAAGAGATGCCACAGCACATTTACCTGCTCAGTTACTTCATTGCAGATTTTGTCCAGAAGATTGTAGGCAAATACCACCTGAGCCCAGTGACTTGTTATTGTTTAGAGTGTTCAGAAAAGTTCTTATAGTGTCTTCTAGCAGCCCTTTGATTTGAGAGGGGAGCGAGAACCGCCTCTGGCTTGCCTTAGACTATGAGGGGATCCAGTAAAAGAATCTATTTAAGCTGCTTTACAGCAAAAATGAAGTAAAAAACAAAAACACACTTAAGGTTATTGCATTAAACAAAAAATTATCTTCCCTGAGCACTCCTTTTATACCTTGAACAGTGCTTCTACATCTTAGACAGATATTCTGCTGCTTACATGTTTGAAAAAGGATGTAAGCTGATCCTAAAACACTTTCTGTGTCCTTTTTCTTTGTCTCTGTTCTTATATCTAGCCTGCCAGAATTTATGATCTCTTCTATTTCCTTTGGACAAACCTTCAGTTTTGTGAAGGATGTAATCTTCTCACTTAGCCACTGTCTGCTTTCGTGTGATGTTTCTAACATCTTTTTGACTTCAAAGGCATGCACTTACCTTGAGCCTCTAAAACAGTCTTTCCTTTTATCCACATGGGGGAAAGTACTTAGGGGTTTTGTGTGTGTGATAGTTTAATTAAAATTGAGAACCAAACCCCAAAGTTTTGATGTTGCAATAATAACCATTTAATGCAACGTGATATTTAGAGTATACTTAGAAAAGAAAAAAAAAAAGAAGGGTTAAATCCAGGATGATATTTACTTGAATAAAGAAATTCTATGTCATTCAAGCCCCACAGAATTAATTAATGTAGCATTGCTTTCCATGGCAGTGGAAATAAGTGAAGAACAAAGCTTCTTGATCCGTGTCCATTCTTAATCTCCCTAGCAGGCCTGCTAAAGATTAGAGGACTAATTCTCAAGTAAGATAAAATAGATGTCTTGTGAAACTTGGCATTTCAGTGTAAAAGCACTGAGCATAACAGTGTTATGAAACAGTGGCTGTGGTCATGGCAAGATATCTCTTCTTTCTTTATTTTTGGGTTAGTCCTGTAGTAAATGTTGAAAAAGTGACATCTGGGGAAAAATATCTCAGCAGATCACCTTGGGAAAGAGTATTGTTGTTATACAATAAGCAATGGAAGAATTAAAAGCAAAAGGTTATGGCATCTATGGAGTGACCCTTGAATGTTTAATGACTTGGCAGGAGAGTCATCTAGTACAGGTGCATTATTTGCATATGTTTTTGAAAAATGCTTGTGGTTTTAAGAGAAATGTGATTTTTATTTTTTTCCTTCCCCATCTGAAGTAGGACAACGAGTTAAAAGTTCGAAGGCTGAAAATTCATGCAATAGCTCTGTTGCCCACGTGGTTTGAATTAATGCATTAATACAATACATTAATTAAGTTCGCTGTGAATTTATCTAATATTCTGGGGCTGGATTTTGTTATGCAAACTGCTTGAGATTATAACGGAGAAATTTTCTTTGGTTTATCATGTTGATTAAGCTTGCACAGAATTTTCCAGTTTTACCGCTGCCATACTGCCTTTGCTTCGTTCAGTCTAGCACTGATGCACATGTAAATTCTTAACGCGCAGTTTAGATTATGGAAAACAAAGTCATGCTGGTTCTGCACGTACCTTGTTGCTGTGTAAGAACCAACTTTGAGAAGCTGTTTGGTGAAATGTCGCTTCAGATTACATGAAGCTGACAGGTGTCTAGAAAGTTGTCCTAGAAGAATGCACATTCCTTCTGTTTCTTCTGTATAGTTGAGAATGATAGAATCACAGAATGGTTTGGGTTAGAAGGGACCTTTAAGATCGTCTCGTTCCAACACCCGGCTGTGGGCAGGGACACCTCCTACCAGACCAGGTTGCTCCAAGCCCCATCCAGCCTGGCCTGAAACACTTCCAGGGGTGGAGCTTCCGCAACTGAGGATCTTGCTCATTCTGCTCTTCCTGCACTGATGCAGTTCAGTGAAAGAGCGCTTGAAAGCACACACTGTACAAAGCTGACCAAGGACGCTGTGAAATGTGCTTCATCCTTTTACTGCCAATGATCTGTTTTATAAATTGTGGCTAATGACAGCACTATTCTGCATCTTCTGTAGAGCTGTTCAATACTGTGATTTGCAGGTGATGTTATTTATGATCTTACATTTAATGATTAGGAATAGATGTAACTGGAAACACATCCACAGGTTCGCTAGTGAAGGAACTCACCAACATGAAGGTAACCCAGTAGTTTGGGAGTTTGTTCCTCAATTACAGGTACTTTTCAGTCACAGTATCAGAGTATGCTAGGGATTGGAAGGGACCTCAAAAGATCTTCTAGTCCAATCCCCCTGCCAGAGCAGGAACACCTAGATGACGTTACACAGGAAGGCGTCCAGGCGGATTTTGAATGTCTCCAGAGAAGGAGACTCCACAACCTCCCTGGGCAGCCTGTGCCAGTGCTCTGTCACCCTCACTGAAAAGAAGTTTCTTCTCAAATTTAAGTGGAACCCCCTGATTTAGATGTTCTTACTTTCATAAAAGGTATTTTTGAACTAGCAATGGTGTTTCTGAGATCTGTTACATCATTTACAAATGCTTTTAAACTTTTATTTAAGCTATTATTGAATATTACAGAATTGGGTGGAAAATCAGTGCAAAACAAATTTGCAACATTGTGTTTTTAAAAATATCACAGTAATCTCTTATGCTCTTTAGCATTAGATGGCACTGTTTTCCAAGCTTACCTTTCATGATTGTGTCTGAGAGCTAAAACAGAAATGCCATCAAGTAATGGAGGTTTTGAATGTTTACCATAGGATAATTTAGTTAAAGCATGACAGTGTGAATTGGAAATACATTGACCACCAGCAGCTGGAAGCACAGAGACTTAAGTTAATGCTGTTACAGTTTCAGATTGATGAAGCAGCTCATCAGTAGGCTTCCTACCACTCTTGCACAGCCTAATATTGGGACCTTTGGATTTACCATACTGTACTTACAGCTGGTAGAGGTGTGACTAGTACTAAACCAGCAAGTAGTTCACCTGTGTGCTTTGTTTGGTGTTGTGTGGGTTTTTTTTGCTTTGTGGCTTTTTTTAATTTCTGGTTTCCTGCCCTTGTGATCCTTAGGGCTCCCATAACAGCTTTGCTTCTTCCAAGTGAAGGTCATGACAACCACTGCATGAGTTGAAGTGGAGAGAGCTTGGCGTGCTTTTATCAGTCAGCACAGCAACAGGAGGCGGAAAGCTGTCCTGTCCTCAAAGCTGTGTGCATCTGAAGGTGCACGTCCAGGGAAGGTCCCTGCTTGCACTTTGGGGGGTGTCCTCTCTCCTTGCTCTTTCCTTTTCTGACTGGGCAAAGCAGGGGTGTTCATCGGCCACCTCTGCCACAGCAGGAGCCGACAACAGTGTGTTCCGGCCAGGCTGGAGCTGGGCTACAAGCTAAGTACATGCTGGGCTCAAAGCTCTTGCGATGGTTTGTTGCGGGCCTTGCTGGCGCTATAACATTGCAGCCTGTGCTTGGGAAAATACTTTAGATTCTTTGATCCTCGAGGTCAGCCTGCCCTTGATGTGCCTCCCTGAAGCAAAACAAGGTTACAAATCTTTCTTGTTTGTCATTGAGAACAAAGACACTAGACATCTGGAGATGCAACGTCCTGACAGTTTAAGTGTAGGCATATTAGATGTAACCGCACCAATCAGTAACTGTTGTAGTAGATAGAATGTAGTAATGACCAATGAGACAATAGAAAGTGTAATGTACTGAGAGTTGAAAAGAGTATAAATGTTTGGTAGAAAAGAATAAAGTTGGATCTGTTTGTTCGCGCTCATATTGAGTCGTTGCCTGCAGTTCCTGTTTCTCCAGCATGAGGCTCCCCGCATGGTTCAAGGAGTGGAGCTGACAAAGTATTTGAGCTTCTCAGCACTGGAGTCTGCTTTGACGGCTTTCTAGATCCAAATTCTGTGTGCTGTCCTTGCTTAGAAGGCATGACCAAACCTAGACACACATGAATGCCAGCAGTGTTTTAGCAGTGCAGTGCTACCTCAGCAGCAGGGAGCTGTTAGCATCAGGAAAGCACGTTCTGCTGTTTGGAGCCAGGATTTCCTGCCTCTGGAATGATTCTGTTCTGATCTCCCAAGGACTAGCTGCTTCTTCATAGTATGTGGATGCATTCTCACATATTGGCCATGCTATTGATATCTTAGCAAACAGAACCTTTTAATGGTTGTTTAGAAGGAGCATTAGGGATACTAATTTCAGTGTGTGGCTTAAGTATTTAAAAATGTCGCGGGTTAGGGCTGGGCCGGCCACTAACACGGACAGACGCTCTCTAACCCCCTCTTCCCCCCCCAAAACAGGAAGAGAAAAGGGAATGAGGCAGAGAGACTTACGGATTAGAGGAGGAAAAAAACTAGAACAGCTTTAATGAAAATAATAGGAATAATGGTAAAAAGATAAAAGTAAAGAACTGTATACAACTATAGATAGTAGCCTGATATCAAACCCGACTCCCTCCCCCGATAGCAATCCCCACTGGTGCTGCAGAGCAGGAGGCACTGGGGAAACCCCAGGCTCAGCAGCAGCGGGAGCTGGATTCGGGAACTCAGGATCCGGATCAAAATCAGGAGGTCAGATGGAGTCCTCTCTGGACACCGGCCATTGCAGAAAGGAAGGGCGAAAAGGCCGAAAAGGGAAAAAAGGGACGAAACTCTCGTGATCACTCAATTTATACTAAATATGACGTATATGGGATGGAATACTCTCGTTGGTCACCTGTCCTGTCTATTACCTCCCGGAGGTGCCACCTTTTACTTCCTTGTGCCCCCCTCTTACTACCCAGCACCCCCGGCGTGGCACACAAGAGCCAGCAGTGGCCTTGGTCACTATAGGAATAAGTATCAGCAAGAGCCTTTCTACATACCAGTCCCAGGCAGTAACTGTAAATATCAGGTGTTATCACTGCCAGTAGCACACACTGTCTGCAAAAACATGCTACTGACTTCAGAAAGTGCAGCCTTTTAGAAGACACTAAACTGGAAAGTAA
Organism: Trogon surrucura; assembly: GCA_020746105.1. NCBI lineage: Eukaryota > Metazoa > Chordata > Aves > Trogoniformes > Trogonidae > Trogon > Trogon surrucura. Next base: position 34,453,833 of record CM036621.1, read on the forward strand.
AAATCACTAAACAGGACTGGGTTTTCAGCTAAACCCAGGACAAAAAAGAATCATTTGAGTGTTTAATGAGTATTCAAGTACTACTGTTTTAAGAACATATTGCTTTAATAGCATGAGTTAGAAAATCGATGATTTCTTTAATTTTATTATTAAAAAAGTTCAAAAACCAGAATGGTAAGAATAACTTCTTCACTCAAAACTCCAGCTTTACCTTTGTGATTATTAGTTTATATAATCTTCCTCCTCTTTTGAGATATCTTTAACTTTCTGATTTAACTCACAAGAAAACTATTTTTATAGTGGCATGTATTGCAAATATCTAGGAAAAAATCCAGAATGCTTGCATTGAGACCTGGATGATTAAAGAGAAATGATCTTGCTGCAGGCAAATCACTCCTTTACTTTTCAAGTGTCAACAGTATTTAATCAATGGAATTACATAGGAGTGTGAATGGTCTCTGACTGTGAGCAGTATCGCAAGGGTGCCTGCAGCACTTAGGACGTGGCTGGAGGTTTAAGGGATTTTCTTTTTTGGGGACGTTGATCTGTATCCCTCTGCTTTCCCACCGTAACTGTCATCTTTGCAGTCCAGTTGTAGCTTTGGTACAAATTTAGTCAGTTTCAAGTTTTGATGTTATCTAGGGATAATCAAGGTGTGGTATTTATTTAGGGCAGCAAGCAATATAAAGAAGACACGAGTCAATAAGCAGTTGACACGTGCTGACTGTTACAGTTGTTCCCACTCCCTGTGCAGCCCTGTCGTGTGGATGTATGTAGATAGTACACTGTGGACAAATAAAAGCTTATTCTGCACCTGGTACAAGTTGAAGAAGAATTGTGACTAACTGAATGACTAGACCCAACGCAGCAGGGAGTATAAGTGACACAGTCCATTGATATTGGTTGGATCATGCATGGTCATGCATGGCCTTCTCCTGTCCTGGAGTATTGACCAGCTTTACTTTTATCTGCTTGCAAAGCCCAAAACTAAGGCATCCTTCCATATTCAAGTTTATCAGTTTGTCCTGTTTTTTGAATCAGTAAGCATCTGTGGCAGGAGTGTCCATTAATTCAGACTGTCTTTTGTGTTTAATTGACTTTCTTTGGTTCAGGGTGTCTGTTTCCCCTTGCAGGGGTAAGAATTCAACGATCCTGTCACTTGCTTCTGTAATTTATATTAATTGGCTTATCCTTTTCCCCTCAGACTTGTTTGCACAAAGAATTAACTTTGAGCACAAGTACAGATGATCCTTGCTATGCTCAATATTAAAAAAATTGAATGGTGTCCAGGGTATCAGAGCTCTCAGTGTATTTTTCATGTGAATGCTCTTAACACTCTGATTTCTGCAATACAATAATTATCTGAGGGTAACAATGCAGTGTTAAATTATCTTTTTTAATACATGCAAGTTTATTCACTGGAGTACATTTCGGTTACTGAATTGTTTCTGTGGTACACCATCCTTTCTGCAACCTGATTTGTGTTATGTATGCTTTTTATTGTATGCCCTGCTCGGTAGAAGACCTCAGAATATGCTGATATGTTGGGAACTATTTTATCATTCAAGAAAGAGTGTTAGTTTTAGCAGTTGGTAGTTAGGTACAAAATAAGATGTGAGGAAATAACGTGTAAGCTACTGTCGCTTGAGTATTGTTAAGAGAGAATGCCGATACAAGAAATTGCCCAAAGACATGGCAAACTGAAAAGCTTTGGAGGGTTTCTCCTAGATGTGCAAGTTGCAGCAGACTACAGGTGCTTTCTGACGTGTTTGGGGTATCCTGAGGAAATGAGACATCTGTAGTCAGTCCTTTACATAAAAGAAAACCATCTATACGTATGTGAGAAGGCTTTGCTTCCATTACAAAAATTAACATTATGTTAGTTTCAAAAAGGTTTTCCTGTCACAGCATGTCAATGCACAGAAGTATGGGGAAAACATTTAGCTGAATCTGCTGAGTAAAAACAAATAGAAACTGCTGGCCCTGAGTTTCATGCTAGCAAAGGCAAGAAGACTGGAGTGTTAAGATACTTGCTTCACAGATGTCAGGAAAGAAGCAAGCTTAAAGTTATCCCTCCATCTACACATGTAATATTTTCTCCCAGTTATCTTAGTTGGTGGCTAAGAGTATAGGTGCTGTGGAAGTTGTGCATGAGGATACTGACAACGTGTGAAAGTTCTGTATCTGCTCATCCTCAAACCTTTTCAAGGTGAAGGATGACTCTGCAATTCTGATTGTACCTGTCTGCTGTTTGCTTTAACAACATTTGTGGAATTAATTTCATACGTGATAGCCAAAAGTTCATCAGTGAAGAAGGCCTTGGGAAGAAATACACTGCCAACTGTCCCCAATCAGAGGAGTTCAGTGGATATCTCAGTAGACAAACATCTTGAGTCATTCAGTTGTGATAACATTTAACCTTTAAAATGACATTATCTTTACTTTCTCCGGCTGGTTTTGTAAATTGAACTGAGCACCAACTATCTTTTAATCTGTTATATGACATGACTGCACACACTCTATAATTAATTATTTGGAGCAACTGAATGTGGGTCAAAAAGCATTTGATACACTCCCCTTGAAAGCCTTCATATATCAAAATAAATAGAGAATCTCAATTTATAGATAGTTCAGAGCATCATAAAAACATCCTGATACAGAGGAAAACAAAAGCATGTTAAGGTGCTTCTATTTTTCTCTTTTGTACAGATTGGTAGCTTCTACTCAACGTGTCTAAAAATGAGTGATAAAGATGTTAGGTTAAAATTTTAGAGCTGTATCTTGCGGAAAAACTAATAATTTCTATGACATGTCTCTTAGGGCTAAATGACTAATCAGGAAGCTTAGATACAGATCTGAACTTCCCTAAAATCTAGATGTTCATGGTTGGGTTTGTTTTTTGTCTGGTTTGGCTTGGGTTTTTTCCTTTCAGAATCAATGACATTGTCATCATCAAAATACAGAATTGCTTGACTCTTAAATGGGAAATTTATAGTAAAAATTGTGAAATTTTATTGTAAAGTGATTCTGTTGTCTCGTTATGTAGAGATGAATTAGAAATGTACAATTTACTTTATTCATGTTTCTGGAGAGTAAGAACAAATGTACATGACTTGGAGATAGTTAACAGTAGAGTCTGGAAAAGTTCTGTAGGGGTATAGTTACTGCTTTGGAAGAAATCCATGCACACGGGGTGAATTGTGCGAATGCCGTCTTGCTTGATGCTTTAACTGTCAGATAAGTCTGCGTTGGTGGGTGTATCACTATGACTTAGTTTAACAGTGTTCAGGAATTTGCAGATTTACAAATCAGTATCAGTAGAACTGAGATCTGATTTTCAGGCTGTGCTGTGGTATTGGTAGTGCTGTGGACCACATTCTAACTTCAGGGAGTCCGAGAAAAACTTACAGCTAAGGGTAAAATTAAACTTTTTGTAAGCACTGTTTTTTTTTTTCTAGTTTTGTCACTTAATATTTCTACATAGATTTAGGCATATTTCTGTTGCAAGTGTTTTGAGAAGGAAAGTTCTACTTTAAGCTATTCAATGTCCTTAGTTTGCAGTGGGGAACTGAGCAGGATCAGAGGTATGTTCATATGTTCAGGGTCCCGGTCCCTACCTGTGGGCTAGGCTGGAAGTTCCAGACTGAGCTGGCTGGGGCTGTGGGGCCGCAGCTGCAGGTGCCTGGGGCTGCAGTTATGGGGCTGTGTTGCTTACACAGAGGGTGACTTTGGACAGAGGAAACTACTGGTCTGCGGAACAAAACCGAGAAACTCTCTGGATTAAAAAATTTGTAGAAATGAGTACCTGATCAGACATTTTATATTTTAGGTGTAAAGGTGAAAGTTCCAATATATAAGTACGCTTTGAAATGAACTGAGTGGGAATCCAAATTCTAGAAGCTTAACAGTTGTTTTTGCAGTTAAGGGATTCCATCTTTCGTTGTGCTGAAATTTTATTGAGCTAGGTAAGGTTAATTCTGCATGAACTGGCTAGGTTTAGAAATGGTATTTTATTAGTTGTGTGCTAGGACTTTGTGGGTAATTCTGAGATGTTACATCAAGCGAGCCTGTGCCTGGTCAGCTCTCCGGAGGGTGGCGGTGGTGGCGGTTGTCTGTTAATGCCATCTGTATCCATTCCAGACAAATGCATTGGAGGAACTTCTGCCAAGATAGTTTTTCCTAAAACTTGTTTCTGAGCTGTGGAGTTCCTTGTGATAGAATGCTCTGATGATAAGATCCCTCATGGTTGCATGAAATGGTTGGGCAAATTCATGTCAAGAAAATTCACCAGGGACTTTAGTATATAAGCACACTGCTTCTGGGTAGGATGTCCCTGAACTGCAAATCCCAACTGCAAAGTTTCCGTTGTTCTTGCACTCTTTCCTAAGTACCAAAGACAAAGTACTGTGATGTGTGAACCTTTATTCTGATCAGATATGTTTTGGTTTTTTTTTATGGACTAGACAGATAACTTCCTGAAAGATACTTATACTGCACTCTTCCAGCACATAGCTCTCCAAGTTCTTCAAGGGAGGTGTGAGATCACTGTGACTAGACAAGAACCACTTTTGCTAAAACAAAGTTCAGCTATTACTGGAGGGGCAAAAAAATTGTCTAGCCCCAACTTTAGCCTACCAAAACCAGCTCCCTTCTGTGACTTGCACAACTTGTGGAGAATTGATTGAAAGCAAATTTTACTTTGCTTTGTTCGTTGTGTGTGTTCTGGTGCTGAAAACAACTAGAGAGAAACTAAACCCATGATGATATGTATGTGGTCAGCCCTTCTCAGAGAAGCTGCTGAACTTTTAACTATCAATGCTAACCTTACACTGGAGCTGACAGAAGGGCACGTCAATGTGCAGTAACATCAGTAGGATTTGAAAAAAGTAAAACTTGATGGGAAGATGTGTGCAGATGTTCTTATTTTCAGTGGTGGAAGGAATTGGTTGAACACAATTGTTTATTAAACAGAATCTACACAAAGTTACCTCTAGCCACACAGATTCTTAAGATATCTGGTTTGGCATCACAGTGTAATCCTAATAGGGTGCGAGATAAGAAAATGAATCATTAAAATCTATATTGTTGTAACAGAGGGAAGAGTAAGAAGGAACATTGGAAATAAACTTGAGAGATGATTAACACAACAGTTCAACTCACTGGTTAGTGAGTTCTCGGTTGTGCCAGATAAAACATGAGTGTATGTAAAGATCTAGAGATACTACATCAGTGTTGTTTTGGTAATTATGTTTAGCTTTCTGGAAAGCAACTGAATTGATCTATATTCTCTTTAGGTATTTAATGAACAATTCAAATTAGTCACTCCTGACAGGTGAAAATGATGATTTGTAGACTAATGGGAGATAGAAACTAGTGTTTAGTCGAGATTTTAAAACTCGTCTTGAATAAACTAATAAAAACGTACCCTAAGCATGTTAGAAATCATATTAGCCTCATGAAAAATTGAATTATTGTATAGCATACTAAAAATGTGGATCTGCTTTAGTTTTAAAAAAAACTCTCTTGAAACAGTGTTTTGTTCTCATTGATGCTATGATTTATTTCAGTAACAATGTTGTCATTCATTTTAATAATTTATGTAATCAAAGCTTTATGCTGTTAATGATATCTCATTTCAAAGCACGAATGATCTTAACTGTAAGATCACATCTCAGTGGAAAAACGTTTTTTTAATGTTCCTTTTTTTAAAATTTGGAAGTAAGCCTGAGGATTTCTCAGCCGCATTTAGCTGTACCAGAATTTTCTTTTAGGTGAAACAATGCATCTCCCCCCCGCCCGGCCCTTATTTGTGTTTTTTCTCACAAGACTGTTGCTTGAGGTTTCTTACAGATAAGAACTGTCACTGGTGCATATAGAAAACGTATAAGTGGTACATATGCATAATTGAAAATACTGTTGCCTTTGATTGAAGTATTAAATAACATAATTTGGGATAAACACTTATATTTGCCACTAGAGAGTTTTGGTGCTATTCTACCTTAAGTGGGAACAAATTCAAAGCTTAACAGCTTGATTCATATTTGTTGTTCTTTGTTCCTCCTGTACACGAGCTCAGTCTCTTGAATACCAAGTGGTTCCGTGACCGAATGCTTTTAGCTGCAAAGCGGTCCAGCATCCTGCATTGATGTTTCTGTCCAATAGCTTAACCTGCTTCTTTTCACGCGCTCCAAAGATAGCCAGATGGTTCCGTAATGCACATCGATAGTGGGGCATAAAGCGCACTTCAGTAGCGCTCTGCAGTTTCACGCTGGCAGATCCCCATGCAGTGTTTTCAGAATAGTGATTACTTCAAAGGAAGCCAGTTTGACAGAATGTGTTTCATGAAGGTGTTTATAACTGTGTTGATGGATATACATAAAAGTGTAAGGCTGTTTTCCTCTTCTTTTTGTATGAGTAAACAGGTCAGTTAGCTTTCTCAAGAAAAAAACCCAAGCACTCAGAAAGTCCCCTGTTCCCCAAGGGCTTTAGCTGTGATGGTTCTAGTGGTCTGGATTAACCAGATATTGTAGTGATACACAGACACAGAGACAGACGCACAGACACACACGTTTGAAGGGATGGATAATGTGAACTTGGGGTAAAGGTTCCCAACGGATGGCCGTAGTGCAGGGTTGATGTAAAGCTGTCAGTCCTTGGTGTAAGGAAGGTCGCACAAGGGTGGTTGTAATGATGGAGTCATTCAAGTCAGTGCCCGGTTGGAGTGTTACGTAGCAAGCGTGTACAATGTTGTTCATCAAGGGAGACAAGATTTTTCCAAGGAAATCAGCTCCAGGAACATGGTAGGAACACTGGGCATGGAAGTATTTTTTTTGTGAGGGATAACTAATGTTTTTCCTAATCAAATTACTCCTTCGCTCTCCCTTCAATAGAACATTTTCTTCCTGCCCGTAAAAAGTTGATGTTTTAAGCGTGTCAGACACCTTTTGTAGGCAGCTATAAATAGACAATCTGGAAGTACCATTGATATGGCCTAGATGTATTGAGTAACAGCCATTGCAGTATGTTTGCAGCCTGGCTTTTTGAGTTCCTGTGCATCCATCTGCTTATGAAACGGTGAAGATGACGTTTGTAAAATACATCAAAAAAAAGTAAATAAGCTGATTTAGCAAAAACATCCAATGTATTTTTTAAGTTCCTGGAAAGCTGTTTTGTTGTTGTGTGGTGTTTAACTGTAAAGCTTAAATTAAGAAAAAACATCTCTAACTTGTGCTGTGCCCTTGCTGTTCTCATATCAAAGGGAAGCAAACAGGTTAGACTGAAGCAAGTATGTTGGCTTGCCCCTTGTCTGTGGTATTGCTCGTGTCGTCTCTGAGCTTACCCAGCAGAAAACAGAGCCGCAAACAGAGATGTAGTGTGGGCTGCTAATACATTTGCATGAGCCTGTTGCTCCTGGGCTTTATTCAGTCTTCCTTTAGCTTCGCTGCGCATTTGTTGTAAATTCAAAACTTTAGTGATTCTTTTCCAAAGTTGCCTCACATGACTCCTAAATATTGGTCTCTTTGTGAGATTTAAATCAGATTTTTAATCTTTGGAACTTGTAGCATTCTGCAGTCTTCTTTTCCCTTTGCAAGCAGAAGTACATTTCAGGTGTTAGTACAAAACTGGAAAAATCTCTGGATGATAGGTCTTTGTATTTGACATTCCACTAAAATGTGTTATTCCTGAGACTGGACTCTAAATTTGCGCATCAAACAATGTTGTATCCTTTTCCAGTTTCAATTTTCTTTATAGTTTTCTAATTAGGTCACTCATTAAGCTATGCCTCCCTGGATGTTTGCACAGATCTGTCTGTCTTAACAGGGTGAAATAAGTTGAAACCTGAACTGCCTGCTTCACACCTCAGCAGAGGTCAAAAGACCAGACAGCACAAGAATTATGTCGCTGCACTACTTTTTTTTCCCCTAAATACTTATTACAAATTTGACTTGGCACAAATGCATCTATGTTAATATAAATATCGTTGTTTTGGGGAGTATTTTCTATTCTGCTGTAGCACAAGCTCTTTTACACCTTTGTAGTGCTGCAGGTGACAGCACCTGTCACGTGCCCGTGTTGTGTCCTTGCTCCATACTGGAGAATGCTACAGCTTGTGCCTCTTACCTGGATGGAGTGGTGTACAACCGTCCAGATGAGAATGCTATCTATATGTAACAGTTACTTCATTGTTTTCCTAACTTAAAATATAAAAATCCCTGAATAAATTAAATCGCCTTTGCTAAATGAGAGGACATAGACCAGTCACTTCTTTATTCCCTGAACTGAAGCCAAAGCTTGAACTTTGTGAAGAGCACATCTGGGCTGTCACAACCAATGCTGGCGTAAGGGCAGACTGCTCTGTTGCAGTTTCTAATATAGAAAATTCCATCTAGACCCCGGAACACTACAGCTCTGGAATATACTGTAAGTACTTTTTTTTTTTTCCATTATTTTGGTAATGTTTCAGTCTCCTTTCTACTAACAGCACAAATCGTAACTCATTGAGGACTGGGGAGTTCCAGACTGAACCCACATCATTTTTGTCACCCAACTGAACTGCATAATTTAGGAGTAGTGTTGATAGGGTCTCCTACTAGTGTCAGGAGAAAGAAGGAAGTAAACGTGTTTCAGTTCAGTATACTCTTCAGATCAACCTCAAAACCATCTTGCACCTGATTTGATTTTGATAAAGATTGTAATGTTAACTTTTCTGCTACTGAAAATAGGTCTTGTTTTTAATAACAAGACCAGGAATCTTGCTTGAGGTTTTTCTCGTGACAGCATTGTGTTCTGCTGCTAACACCTGGTGAAGATGTTGGTTCAGGAACGTCTTCATTAAATGATCTGTGCTTAGAGGAGGTAGAAGGCAACTGCTTAAAGTGCAGCTCTCCGAGTCTCAAGACAAGGACAGACCATGTTCCGCAGTATTAGGTTTCTGTTTAGCTACGCTGCTTTAACTTAGTGTCATTGTTGAGGCAATTTCTCTGCAAAAAACACGAATCCCTATGAAATACATATCAGGTTTAGCTAATCGAAATGACTCACTTTTCCTAAAATTGTACAGTAAAAGTGCATCTCTGCAAGAGAATACAGAATCTGTTCTTTCAGTATGAGAAGTAAGTAATTAAATTATTCAGATAGTTTTCAAATCCTTAGTTGCACGCTTCGGCATAACCATTCAGCCTTTCTTTACTCTGCTCTTTTTTTTCTGTAATGGAAATGTATTGTTGGTTGTATACGGCTGATTTTATGTGTTATTACGTGCGCATTAGAAATTCTGAAAGGAATATAGTTGGAGTCTTCTAAATGTCTGTAAAGTACTAAGTTCTGATGGAACGAAATGTTGCTTTTAGCAAGACAAACGATTGCTCTCTGCTGTTTAAATGATGGTTATATAGCACTGAAGACTTATTCATATTTATGTACCTGTGCGCCTTTTGTGCTTGTCGCAGTTCTTCTATATTACGGAATAACTAAGAAGCGTAGGGCTTTTCAGTAGTAGTGCTGCACTGTAGTATATTTGAAATTGAATACATGAGTAGGAAAAGCTTTGTAGTTTCTTAAGAAATTATTTTATTCTATTTTGGCATGTTTTAGAAAGGAATGTTGGTTCTGACCGTCTGCTACAAGTGAAAGGCTGCGATATGTGAAAGAGGACTACCTCCCTTGGAAGGACTTCTGTATGTGCCCAGATTTCCTCCGCTCTGTGATATTAATTTCAAATCTTTGTCTTTTAAACTTCACTTAATGAACTTTTATTTGGAGAGTGTTCTTACTGATGTTAAATGAGTTCTAAGAATTTAAATTGGACTGTTTTTATGAGATCTACCAGGACCTGTAGGTTGGCGTGTAGAAGATAAATTTAAGTATCTTTTTTTTCTAGTCAGTGTTGTATAGCACAGTCATAAAAGAAAAATTGTTTAGTATGTACCTATGCAGTATAAGTACACTCCCAAAGCTGTACCTTTCAAACACAGACTGAACCATGTCTTATTTATGCATTTAGTGGCATAGGATGTAAAAGTGCTAGAAGGAAGTAAGCATTCTGATTTCTTTCTGCTCCTCAGTTTTACAGGCTAAGATAATAAGCAAGAGGATCCGTTTTCATTCTGAAACTCTGGAAATGCCGTATGAAAAGCAAGCTTGAATCTCAAATCTTGTCATTTGCAGCATTGTTTCTACTGACATGCAATTAATTTCCAAAGCTTTATTAATTCTTCTAATATTTTGGGAAGTATTAAATGCAGCGTTTGGTGCATTTAATGAAACTTAAGTGATTTCATTCACCTTTAGCAGGCCTCACCTTCCAGTAAGCAAACTAGTTGTTGCGGCATGTAAGACAGCTGAGGGGAATGGGGAGCAAATTCTTACTGTGGTTGGTAATGGAAGTTCCTGAACACATTAAATGATGACTTCTGTCTTATCATGAGGCAGTCAAAGAATATGGCATTTGGTAATACTTTTAATGACTTACGACTACAGAAGTCTGTATGTGTTTCTTGTTAGATAAGCGAGGGCAAAACTACTTATCCTTTGTGTCCCTAAAACTACCCTTGAGATACCTTTTGTATCAGATACGGATATACAATACCAGCAATATCGATAATGAGGCATTAAGAAGAAAAGTAATTTCCCTGTTACTGTGCTATTGCATTATCTCTAATGTTGCATGGAAATTTTTGGAGATGACAGCCAAATAAAATTATAGGGATAAAGATGAACGGTTTCCTACAAGCAGGCCTGATTTTTCATTATAGCTTAGTGAAATGGTAGGCATGACAATGCTGGGTGTGTTGCAATGTAGAATTGTGACTAATACATCATGAGAAGCTAAGATATGAGGTTTTACAGTGCACAAAACTAACAAAGTAGAAATGAGAAGTGGAGCAATTAAGGTAAACAGACGAGGAAGTTGTATTGCCCTTTTCTGTCATTTATAGATACTGAGAAAAACATTTGCATGTTGCAAGCCTCAGAACTTTATTTTTTATTTTTACTGAGTTCCCTCTGTTCTTCAAGGTAGGCAAGCCCTAGATTTGGGTGGAGGGGGAGAGGGAGATATATTCATTTTGTGTGTTGATTTAGGATTAGAATTGTTTCTACAGAGTTGAAACTTGAAATGTGCCACAACCCGGATATTATTTCTAAATATGAATTGTCCAGCTCTTTTCATATACATGTGAATAGATGTTGTCAGGCTGTGCCACAATGCATTTTGTGCCTTCCTCTATATATGGCGTACTATTTAGGACATTTGATCCCCAGGATGATGTGTAGGACTTCAGTATTTAATGTTGGAAACATGGGAGAAGGAGACTGTGTTGTCCCTGATATAAGAACATGAACTACCTCGTGCTTCAGTCACCTCTGTCAGAGTATGGCCCAGATCTCCACAGAGTTTTGTCGTGTGATTTATCTCTGCCCCACCCCTCCTACTCTCTTCGCTACTTGCTTTGTGTTAATGTTCCTGAACTATTTAGAACCAGATTTGTGTAGCTGGAAAATAATCTGTGTGTGAAACAGTAGATTATGTCCACTGGTTAAACCATCCAGCCTTTTCCTTGTCCAGTGATATTTAATCGACTGGGTTTACTGAATTATGCAAAGATAAATCTTCTCTTGAAAACTGAGTAGGCTCCCAATGAAGCGTTATTTCGTGGTCCTTTTAAACTTTTCCTAAGCATGGAATTAAAATGTGATTGCTCACTTTTTTTCTGGTATGCCCCATTCATTCAAACAAAATGTTTAAAAATAATTCATAAACTGCCTTTTGATACATAACTTGTCTTGTCTTTGGGAAGTGGCTAAATATTTCCCCTTATGATATGCTGTAATGGTTAGATGCTTCAATCTTAATCTTCCATAAAAGATTTCTCATCCCTGCTCAGGGCTCTTAGTTGAATTTTCTGAACTAAAACAAAAAATTCATTCACATGGGACATCAACAGGAGCAGCTGTCACTGACTTCTCATTTGCATCTTATAATGACTAAGCTGATTTCCTTATTGGACATCATCTCGGATGTGTATAAAATCCTGAAGTCTCCAGTTCTTAAGTTGTTCTAGAGTCGAATAACAAGTTTGTTTGCATCTATGAGCTGTTTGAGGACTGAGGCAGATAATGAGGGCATCTTGACTGTCTGAGAGCTTTCTCTGCAGCCCAGCTCTAAGTGGACAGACCAGAGGAGCTAGTGCATGTTTTATTTCTTAGCTGTGTAGTGTATCGTGGACAAAAATGCACTTTAAAGAGGAAACTTCTCCAAGTGTCCCCATCATCAATTTCGGTGGAACAGCTGAATGAAGATACAAACCACGCTTTTCATTTGAGCAGGGTTTTTTTCTGATTTATCACCAAAGCACACTGAGCTGTCAGGCCTCAAATAGCAAGCACAGATGGATATCTGGCACTTTAAAGCTGCTTGTTTGTGAATTGTGTTTCTTCCTAAGCACTCAAAATAATTATTTAATGAATAAATGTAATGAAATTAAATGGACTAGGTTAGGTTTTCTTCTGAGAGTGTTTCTCTGAGGGAACCTGCAAGGAATGTTTGAAACCAAAAGGATTACTCAGGCCATCAGGTATTTATATGTGCATGTAATACGTACATACATTTGTGCTTGGACACACCATCTCTCCTTCCCATGCAGTCTCCCAAATCTGTACGCACCATTCTGTGAATGTGACGGAAAGTTCATGGCAAACGTTTCCAAAATGTCGTATATGGAAACTGATGAATCTCTACAAAAGTACTTATATCAACCTTTTTGTAGAGCCAGAATTTTTTAACATGTTCTATATTTCAAACTTTTTTATTCCTTAGTATAGAGTCAGTAAACAGGAGTAGTGTAGGAGTACAGCCTGAATGTGTGTTTGTTTGAATAGTCTCTTAAGAAGACTGTGTGTGAGGATCCCAAAGCACTTAGGTATTCAGCTTGGGTAGGTTGGTTGGAAACCAAGTGTCAATCAACTTGCAAACTAAAACCTGTTTTTGTAAATCTTTGTCAAGAACCTGTGTTATTATAAAAGACTGTTAAATTCTGGAGGATTTTGGGAGATTTAGTTCCTGTACACATCTCTCCTATGAAGCCAAGCTTCTAGTTATGGAGGACAGCTGCAGGTATGACACACTCTTAAAACAGTTACAAGCTTTTTAACTAATTAGGGCAACAACTTGCTCCTAATTGCCTGGATTTCAGTGTCCTATCTTGTCTAATGAGTCGCTCTTTCTTGCAGAGAATCTCTCGTACACATTTAAGGTTCCATGTAGACTAATCAGGCTATTGAAAAAAGCCTCAAAACTCCAGAAACTTATAACATTGGTGATATGTAACACAACTAATGCTGTGCTCATTGTATTAGTTCAGTATGTCTAAGAATACTGTATTTTTTGTTGCACTTCAGGAATTCTAAAGCTAATGTAATACATTACCTGTAGATGCTTGTGGAATGTGGTAGGATATTAAAAATTAACTCTGAATTTTCTCTCTCTTTTGGACACATTGGAGTTTGTCAGACATAGCTGTCATCCTTTGGCACTCTAATTAAACAAAGGCTGCAATTGTGCTGATGGAGTTTGCAAAATCAAAATCTTGGTAGTTTGGTTCCATGCCCATCGCTACCGGAATCAGCAATTTTACAGTAGGGAATGTTTGAATAAAACGATAATGGTGATAGTTATCTTTAAATTAGGCCTGTCGGCAGGTTTTTACTCAGAACTGATTCATGGCAGCTTAGCAGTATTTATAAACAGCAATACCTAACAAAAAATGTCTCTATAATGCAAATCTTAAATTAATAAACATTAAAAAAATCCTCTAGGCGGTATCTGTGTTCTGTGCAGTAGTCATGGTGGTTGGCTTTCTATGAAGTAGAAAGATGGATAAACCAGGACTTGTAAATTAACCGTTTATTATTTCAATTTACTTTATTTAACCTCTCCAATACACATAGATATTTCTGGCATAACTTTGTCAGTACTGTGCCTTTAGATTGGGTGTAGGACACCCCCCAGGTGCAGGTGGGTGAGGCTGTGTAGGGGAGCAGGACTGTCCTGTTTGTCAGACAGATGCAGGTGGATGAGGTGGCCAAGGGCAAACATACCTCGAGGCTCCTAGCTTCGGTCCTCAGCATCGCCTCCAGGCTTCGTGTTCAACAGATGGCAGGCCCACTGAAATGTTTAATATGCAAGTGCTGTGTTTTGTGTGCTCCAAGTAAGAGATGGAGTGGGTGAGCTCCACAAGGGAAGGTTCCTTTGCACCTTATTTTGGCTCTTGCATTCTGAGTTTTGAAGCATCTGTGTGTCTGGGAAGGTGGGATGTGCAGACTGGAAAGGAAGCTTGCAGCTTGACTGGCAGATGCCTGAAAGAAACAAGGAGCCTGTGTGCAGCTGAGAGTTGGACCGAAATTCAATGCTTGGGAAATGGAAGGGTCCTTTTTAGGAACCACAACTGTTGGGGGGAGAAAGTAAAGCTTGAGAGAGGACCTCTTTGCCTCAACTCAGGCTCTGCAGATTGTAGGTTTTGAAATGAAAGACAGGAAGAGGCATGCTGGAGCCACAGATTACATTCAGTGGTGGCTTTTGCTCAGTTCTTCCTTCCCCCTGAACTTAGGGGCTCTGCTCCACTTTGCTGCCCTGGTGGTGTTACTGGAGTTGTGTACCGACGGGGATCAGAGGCTGTTGGAGTGGTTTTTTGTCAATGCAGGGTTACTTCAAACTGAAGTTTATGTGGGTTTTTGGTCACATTCCCCCTTTTAGAAAAGGGAGCCTGGTCTGGGTTATTTCTTGGCCTTTAACATCTTGTGCCAAGTGTCAAACTACCCACGGGTTTTTATGTTTCTTGAGAGCAGTAACTAGAGTAAGTTTTCCCCAAATATTTTTGTTATAGGTATCTGGTGTTTGTTTTTTTATTTTTTTTTGTTGAATGCATTAAGAAAATTACCTGAAATTGTGTTGTGCTTGATGTAGAAGTCTATTCTTTCCAGTACTACCGAATGTACAACTCATTCTGTATTTTGCCCTTCTATAGAATATGATAAGCTGTGCAAAGTGTCATCTGTATTAGGTGGCAAGCTTTGCAATGGCTTTGTAAGGTTATACATACATATCATTTCATTCGCTATTTCATTAAGCTGAGGTCAGCCTGTTGCCATTTAAAATACCTGTCTTAACGATTAACTCTCACTGGCTAATTCAGGATGAGACTGGTACAGGTTTTGAAGATAGTAGCCCTCCTCAACTCAAACCGCTGAGAGTCTGTGATGCTGGCACTGAATTTGGATTTGTGTCTATCCAATTCTTCCAGTTCTTTTGAGGACTAATGAGTGCCTCATTACTGAAAAGAGCAGCTTGACACCTGGCTCCAGTTGTATCGCAGATCTGGCCACCTGAGTCTTATGCATGGGATTTCCTGAGGGCACTGAACAGCAGCATCATTCAAAGTCAGCCACAGCTGATGTTTCTATTCTTCATATAACTGAACTGTCAGCTGGAAGCCTTGTAAGTTCAGGAAGAAGGTTAACTGGAATAGTTAAAACTAGATGTAGACGGCAGTGAACACTTCCATCATCCTGGAAAGCCCTACAAATAATTTTTCTCTGAGTACTGAATGAATTAAATATAGATCTGAATGTTCTCATGGTATGTCGACAGCAAAAAACTCAAAAAGACCTCCCTTGACTTTTCATAATTTTGTTAGCAAGTATTTGTGTTAGATACCAAGTTTTACGCTGTTCATTTCAGATACCTTTAAAGGTTGCTGTAGTGACCCAAGTGAAAATTCAAGTCCTCTGTATATGTTGGCCCTTAACCATCTCTTTATTCTCTTGGAGAAATCATCTTTTTTATAATGAAAATAATTTGGTCTCTCTAATTCAGAATTTTGGTTTCTGATCAGTAAACCAGTTTTGTCAGTGGTTTATAAGGGTGCACCTACTGGCGAGGAGAGCTGTATTTTTGGATAGAAGTAATATATTTGCAAAAGAATTTGTTGGGAGTATTTTTCATTTGTTTATTTCTTACCATGTTTAAAACAAAAATAGATTTTTTTTTTTAAAAATCAAAATATGAACTACATAATAGAAAGCATGGAGGAGTGTGCCTGTGGAATAGACTCTTCTGAAAGTTATTCCTGTAGACTTAAAGAATGGCTTCCTCTATTGATGAAATGTAAACTGTTGTACACAGCTTGTACAAATTGGAACCGATTCTCTGTATGAAAGTTTGGTAACTAATTTCTAGAATCAATTTATTCTTATGTCCAAACCATCCTTCTTATCCTCCATGTCTTCAGTTAATATCTTCTTCCTCAAAGACAAGGGGTGATACAGCCAGCTCAGCTGCTCCTCTGGTTTTGCCCAGTCTCTGGGCTTTCAGAGTTGCTCTCTCTGTTCTTTTTTTTCGAAACGAGATCTAGATTTGGGCAATGTTTAGGATAAGGAAGCTTCTTGACTTAGCACTATGACTTTTCTGTCCTACAGTAATGCGAATAAGGTATAGATTGTTTGCAGACGTTAGCCTGGTCATGAATCAGTTACCTGCAGATAGACGGACTGTTCCCAAAAACGTACAGCTGCGATGTGAGTGCTCCTGGGGCTGGTCTTCGTAACAAAGAGCTGAGTTTAGCTAACAAGTGCCTCGTCTCTCTTTTGGCTTCTACTTCCCCAGCAAGATTGATTATGCAATTAGAAGCTCACTAATGATGATATAAAATCATGCAGATAATCCCAGGTGCGGGATTTGTTCTTTTTCTGTGCAAATAACCACTGACCTCTCAAATACCAACCCTGCTGCTGTTTTTACCTGCTGGCGACTTACAGACTTGGCTTCACGTGCACAGGAACACTGCTGGGAATTTCCATCTAACAATTTGGCATTGAAAAATACTGATTTGAAACGTCAAATGGTTCCCCAGCTGGTTGTTCCAGTGACAAAAGCAACTAAGGATGCTTAGCTTTCTTTTTGTTCTGTTTTCCTTTTTTCATTTACTGTGGGGTTTAAAATATGAAAAATTTACCTTCACTGTAAGGCTAGGGAGCCTGGAAGAAAAAGAAACAGGCAAACTTTCCACTCGCCCCCCCAGGTTTGATTGTTTGCTTAATTTATGTTTATAGCCATATGGAAATTGGGAGGTGAAATTTCTAAGTGATTTCAAGTAAGAAATGGGAAATAATTGAGAACTTGAAACAGTGTTTCACACTTCTTAGTGAAAAGATCCATTTCCTTGGAGAGCTAATTTTGTACTTTCTGTCAATATAATTTTTGTTCAAAAAGATACAAACTGGAGGGGGTTTATGAAAGGGCCTAATAAATTTTGACAAAAAAATCTACCGTTTTAACACAAAAGAGGCAGTACTGAACCAAGTTGAGGATAGATTGTAACTAGGGGGGGAAAGAAATGCCAGCAATGCTCAGTACTGCTGTTATTAAGTATTAGCGTAAACTTTGATTTGGGCTAAAGAAAGTTCACAGATGTGGTGCTACTTACTCTCTGATAAGCTTTTTTCCCAGTCTGTTACTCATGTTCTACATGTTTTTAAAAAAAAAACCCTCAATATCCTCAACATCTGTTTCATAGATGCATGCCCTTTGCATTGGAATCCTGGAAAGTGAAGTAAAAAGTGAGCTACAGAAGTCCCTTCTCGTGGGGGGATGGGGTGAAGGTTTTGGCTTATTTCAGAGATATTCTACAAGTAGATAGTAACTGCAGAATAATTGGGGAAATCCTTCAGGAAAAAAGGAAGGTACATTAAGCGTTCAGTGAAAGACACTGCTGGCTGAGGTAACTTTAGGTTTCTTTAGAGAAGGTGTGGTGTGAGAGGTAGGTGATCAGGGCTAACTAAACGTAACAAATGAACCATAGTAACGGCTGCTGTGGCCTGGCCTTCTCTGCTGTGTCAGAGCGGAGATCATATGTGTCTAAACACTCTCCAGCCAAAACAATATTCTAGTTTTCATTGATAATTCTAAACTGACAAGACAACATAGTAAATAAAATTGGAAAATTAGTTCTGAATTTCATCGTAATTGTTAAAAACTGATTTTTTAGTCATCTGTTTTCCAATTACGTTTGTCTGCATCCTTTAGACCTAGGTTCTGGGCGCTGCAGCACTCAGCCTTCAGGCTCACGCGTTGCGCAGCCCTGTGGTGGGTGGCATCCTGCCACGTGCAGAGAGGAGGTGAGACCTCTGTGCTTTGAGCAGACAGAGTGTTTGGAAAAGAAATGTTATTTTTTTTCTCAGCAAAATGGCATTCTCATTTAAGTTATCAGGAATTTATTAAAGTTTTATATAAAGTATTCAGATTAGGAGTGGTGTGTAAATATGGATAAGATATTTGATGCTTTGGAAATGATTGTGGGTAGGAGTATTTGGAATGTACTTTTTTTTTTTTTTTCCTCTTGTAAAATTTTCAATGTATTGTGACCTTCCAAAAAATAGCTTCAAAACTGTGGCAGAATCTTCAGAAACCATGATGGAAGATGGTGGTGAAATTCCTCTTTGTCCTACAGGCCAAAGCAGGCAAGTTGTGTGACGCCTGAAAAAATTTATGTGTGTGTCAAGTCATTGCATTGCTGTGCAATACCGTTGTGTCTTTATGTTCTGACAGACTGTCGTCATGTATCATCACAGTATGTTAGGTTATGTTATTAGCATAATATGTAGGAGGCTCTTCCTGGCATGTATTCTGTACTTATTCAGGACAGACACATAAAAATAATGAAATACTTCAGAAAGCAGGATGCTTCCAGTCTAAAATAATCAGCCCAAGTAGGTTTTTCTGAATTTTTTGTGTGGGTAGACTGTTACATTTAAAGTCCAGCACTGGCAGCCTGCATTTAACTGGATGAAAAAATAAAGTTGTGACGTGTACTCATCCAGTTTAGACATTTTATTTTTAAAAAATAGTCAGACACCAGCTTTTCATGCTAGTAAGTTTCCAGGTGATACTGGTTGTAAAGATAGAATCATATTCAACATTGCTCTAAAAGTATAATCTAATGAAATACAGAGGCTTAGTGCGTGTGACTGTAACTGGTATAAGAGAAGCAGAATTCAGTTACACCCACAGAAGGCTGTGGTCTAAGGTGGTCTAAAGTGTTCACTTTGCACTTCAGAACTTGACGACCCTAGTCAAATTTACTTGTGTTCCTCAGAACCCAGAATAAGGTGTTCTTGAAGTAAATTAGATCAGTTAAAGTGCATCTACATTTAGATACCGGTTTGCAACACTGTCAGTTTGTCTTAGCTCTATTGTGCAGAATATGGTATCTCTTTTTGGACAATAGTAAAATAGATCTGAATGGACTCTGCAGGTTTTTCATACAGATTTTAAGTGAACCGCCTTGAATAATCAGGGAGAACTGTTGGCCGTGACTTGCAGTGTTCAGTGTCAATAAACACTTAAGTATCGATGCAGGTCATATTTCTTCACTGTTAGTCACGTGGCAAACCCATGATACTCTGTTCTAGTGAAAACCCCGCATAAAATTTCTGTAACTTGTGGATAATGCTTTATCAGCAGCGTAACCTACTTCACGTTTACGCCTTGTTAGTGCTGACGTGCGTTTGAGCATTTTACTTCAGGTGCGTGAGCATCAGGTGCAGTTGGACACGAAGGGGGAATGCTAATCTGTGTAGGGTGTGGGGCAGTGAGCTGAGGCTGAGAGTAAGAAAGGGGCCAGGTTCATATATTTAATGCGGAGTGCTGATCTCCGGTATGGGAAGGTGGCGTGCAGCTTGAATTCCCTTCCACTGCCATTTCCTCTAGAAGAACAGATGAGGATCCTGACTCTTGCTACCACATTTGCTTGTTCTTCAGGCACGAGGGACAAGAGATGACACTTGTCGATCCTTGTACCACACTTTATCAAGAGTTACAAGTAGAATATCTTTACTATTGAGTTAGTTACTCCAGCCCTTGTTCTTTGTCTCTTCTACAGCTTCTGTAGGGATCAGAAGAACTTTTTCTTTCTTGTGAACTCTGAAAATTGTCTGGTTTTATTTGTGGCATGTATACGGCCTCACAGTTTGGAGGTACGTGTGCTGTGGCAGCCAGCAAGCAGCCCTGGCTATTGAACAGTGGAGTAAGATTTTGAAGAACTCCTGGTGCTTCCTGCGGAGCTGTCTTGCCTTCATTGCCTTGTTGTCTCCCTGGAGAGCTCCAGCCCCTCCACGCTCTGGCAGGCAGGAACTTGTTGGGCAGCCAGTCTTCAACAGCAGGGACAGTTTGGAGCTACTGATCCTGCTTCTAGGGAAGCCCAAACAACAGCGTGAGTGATTCTTCCAACAGTGTTTTGTAATGCTAGCTTGAGTTTAAATATAAGGAGCTGAGAGATGTTGTTTGTGAGGACATAGGAAGAATCTAATAAGCAGGTTAGGAGGAAGTCAAAGTTAGGAAGATTTTTATTTTTTTAATTTTTTTTTCCTGTCCAAAAGAAAAGTCTGCTTTCATGTAAGCCTTTTGAAATATAATTAAGAAATCTCACAGGGTATTTAAATTCTATTCAGCTGGATAATTGTTTGGTATGATTTTTCATCTGTAAACTTACAAATGCAAGTCATTACATTCGAGATCTTAACATGAAGAAATAAAACTGTTTGTATGTTTGATGGCACAAATGCTGTCACCCTCTCAGCCCACCTAAACATTGTAGAAGTTAATGAAAAAAGTCCACCCAAGCATATGGGCACCACGTAACAACAAGCAAAATTTTGACCTCAAAGAATGCTAATTAATAGCATGTCAGCTTTACAGGTACAATTAAAAATCACACTTTGGATCACGCTATTGCCAATCTGAAGTGTTAAAAAATCATTACTGGCTTGAAGTAATGAGGGTTTTGTTTTTTGATCTAACATCTGTTTTATTTGGTGTCTCTATGTAGGCATTTTTAGAGTTCACTCAAGTTTTACTTTCTAGCCTTGTGCAATGGAAATTTCACTGTAGTGTCTGTGCTAATTCAGTATTGATTACATAAATGCAAGGATCAGAAATTTAAAAATAAGAAGCTTGAAGTACTGTGTGGTTGCTTGGTTACTAAGATAACTGAGAGTAAAGAATTTAGCATAAACTAGAAAGGAGAGAGAGAGAACCCCAGATATGTGTGCCCCTCTTTGAGAAAGAAGTTGTGGTATTTCTGTAGTGATTCATCATGGTGTCTTAATCTCTGTACTGTGGCAGCTTGCAGACAAGGTATTGTTCTTCATATAATGAAATACTAGCATCTGAACTCAGTTTTACGGTTTGTTTTTTTCTGTGTAGCTTTATGCTGCAGTTACTAAAAGGCATTTAAACTTACGATCATCATAAATTGGGGAAATATCCTTTTAAAAATTTGATGTAATTTTATTTTTTAGTAGTAAATACTTCACGGAGCGGACAGATCTAAGTTTTCAGACATGACTTTATTTTTGTTTGTTTAACCCTGGAAAGGAACAGTTATTGTGTTGCCTGATCTAGTTAAGAGGTGTCCCTGCCCATGACAGGGAGGTTGGATTAAAATGATCTCTAAGGTCCCTTCCAGCCCAGGCCATTCTGTGATTCTGTGATACTGAGATAACCAGCAAAGGGGCCCAGCCCGTTATGCTGGTGCTTTACTTTTAGTATGCTAATGCGCACAGTTACTGTTCTAATCTAAGTACCATTTATCGTCTAATGATAAATGTTGTGGAAATGATCCCATCCCCTGTTGAAAATTTTAGTATCTTAGTGACACACATTGAAACAAATATATTCATTATTTCTTTAGAATTAGTGTGTTGTTGGGTCCTGGTTTGAGTAAACTTTTTTATTTATGTATCTTTATAAACCAATTGCTATTTCTTTCATAGGTGACAAGAATACTTTCGGTATAGTGTGTTGACATTCCTTCACAGTCCAAAAGAATTGCTTTGAGAAGTGTCTTTCATGTGATTCTTAAGCAAATGAAAAGATTGAGCACAAGCAAAGAAATGTATTAAGCTCCTTAATTTAATCCATCCTAAATCATTTAAATGTATGTATATTTGCATGTGAAAGCTGCTGTATTATCATTCCAGTAGAATTGTTGATATAAATAATGCCAGTCACTGTCTAACTTCGATTTTATTTTTAGCTAGAGAAGCCTCTCTAGAGAAATACCAATTCCTATTTAATTGCCTTAGAATTTTACAGATGGAGATGAACCCATTAATGAATCATGCGTTGCTGTGAGCTGATAGGATTGCTGAAATGCCCTATAGTGTAAAATTGCCTTCTTAGAAAACAAAAGATAAACGAGTTTACTGTTTTCAAGAACGGTGGCTATATATATAATTTACTCATTTGTGTTGAAAACCTTTATCTGTTGGAGAACAGCACTGCCACTTGTGTACCATGGCGTTTCCGTGCGTGGCTGTGTGCTGTAACGCGGCTTTTGCCAGTTGGAGGCTGCAGTGATGGGGAAGCTGGTCGTGTTTCAGACATGCCCAAGAGGCGGCGGGACAGCTGTGCCCAGGGAGGTGAAAACTGTGGTTTGCCGCGCTGAGCAAAGGGGCTGTCGTGGTTCAACCCCAGCCAGTGGTTAAGCAGCACCCGTCTGCCCGCTCACTCCTCCTGTGGGATGGGGGAGAGAATTGCAAAAAGAAAGGAAAATGCGTGGGTAGGGATGAAGACAGTTTAATAGGTCAGAAGAGAATAATAGGACTAGAATATACAAAACAATTGATACACGAAACAGTTGCTCAGCACCCGCTGACCAATGCCCAACCAGTTCCTGAGCCATCGTGTCCCTTGGCCAACTCCTCCCAGTCCCTGGACAGGACACTGTGTCATATGGTACAGAAAGCACTTTGGCTCCTTTGGGTCAGCTCTCGGGCCGTGTCCCCTCCTGGCTCCTTGTGCTGCTCCCCCCACCCCCACCCCAGCCTCTGCTGGCAGGGCAGGACGAGAAGCTGTAATGTCCTTGCTTAGTGTAAGTAGTGCTTAGCAACTACTAAACCACCGGTGTGTTACCAACATCACTCTCACCCTAAATGCAAAACACAACACTAGACCGGCTCCTAGGAAGGAAATCAACTTTATTCCGGCTGAAACCAGAACAAGGGAGCATCCAGATACTCCCAAGCAGATACCAAGGAGATGCCGTGAAGCTTCGACTTGACCAGTAGGATGCCAATGGATAGAGAGGCATGAGTTGCTCCCGGAGGGACTGCAACTGCTGAGTGGTTAGAGATAGATCTAGGGAGAGGAGAAAGGCAAGGGCACAGGGCAGCATCTGACTAGAAGGGAGTGAAAAACAATCTTCAAAGAATAATTTCTTTAAGAGGGAAAAACTTGGAAGTGTGAAAATATCCCAATTTTGCAGTACTCTGTTCCTAAATATGGGAAATTGAGAATCCTGTGTAACTTTCAGATCTTGTTTTAAGTCTTCATATACAATGTGTAGACCAGAAAATTAAAATCTTCTGCCTAATAGTTGTGTTCACTACCTTTTTCAGATGCACAGAAGTGCTCTTATTTGTTTTGTAATGTTACATATTGCCAAAAATTATCAATGGTAGAGAACTCAATTCTAGTTACTCATCTTGTTTTCTGTAATCCATTTTGATTTCTTGATTTGCACGTTAAGCAACTGTTAAGAAATTAAGAAGTGTCTTAATGCCTCATTAGTCTGTGTTTGTGTTCGCTGCCAGCTTGAATTGATGAGGGACAGCTTCATTGACTTGCAGCTTACTGAAACCGCAGTTACCATTTGACTATTTTTACCCATTCTGTACATGGGTGGAGCCAAGATAAAGTTTCTCTGTCCCAATACTCAAGATGTCTTCAAGTCATGTTGTAGCAGCGAGTCTCCAGGGAAAGGGCCCTCTTACGTAACATGGGAATTCCAGTTTGGTGAGGTTTGGATGTGATGGCCAGGTTGTAATAATGCTGTACTCTGAAAACTTGATAGTTGTTGTCATGAGTTGAAAGAGCAAAGGTTGCACAATTCTGCAGGAGCCCTGTACCAGCGTTTTACCAACACTGTTATTCCACCACCTCCGTCCCTCCGTCCAGTGAATAAAATAGCTTGGTGTGTCTGTAACTGATGGCTGGTGTGCTCGTATTTTGTACCATCTTGCCTTTGTGAACAGATTGATTTTTTAATACTAAACCGTGGACCATACTATCTACTGAATGTTCAGACATCCCTGAAAAATGCATTGCATTTCCCAGAGGCTGAGGTTTCTAGTATCACAGTGATGTCTGAAAGCCAGTGTTGTGTATGCATTAACTAGGCAATTAGACTTGGAAATATAATCCCTAAAAATATAGCTCTGGTTTTATGGATGAGTATAATTGGAAGAAACAGTTGTTTTGTCTGGAATTTTTTTATGGGCATCTTAGACTGAAGAAGGGATTTAAGACTCTACAGATGGTAAAGTCACTTCTTAAGTCAGGATGGACTATTTGAGGATTATTTTTTTATTTAATTTGAAGAAATAGAGCTTAGAAAAGGCATTGAGAATAAAACACTACATTAATTTCTAGACTGTGTGTATGCTTACATTCCGTCTGCACTTCTATATTTTTGTCTGTATGGTCTTTAGTAACTTTTTTCTTTTTCATCTGGGAAGTTTTCTTTCAACATTTGCATAGTTTTGTATTTTTTCAAAGAAGAACAAGTATCTACTATCCCTTCATTTGCAGCAATGTCAGCAAATCCTTTTGGTAGAAGTCTGTATGAAGCCAAGAAGCCACCAAAGCATTCAGAAATCATAATTTCTCAGTCTCCTGGTCAGTTTCTAACATGCTGTTAGAAAAATTTCAGTGTTCCTTTTATGTCATATTTTGACTTGAAAATAAAAATGTTTGTATTTTTATAATTAAAGTTGTTGGATTGTTTCAGGTCACAAATAATTAGTGCAGGGAATTATTATAACACAGACATTTAAAATGTGTTCGTGTACCTGCGGAATGATTTTTTTATTGCACGTTCTCTTTGTATGTATAATTTTATTTTCCAGTCATTTGCATGTTCCGAGTAGGGTGAATGTAAAGAAATCTTCAGTGTCAATCAGTAGATCTGCAATGTCTCTATTTCCTTGATATGATCAGTCAGAAACTCACTTCGATTATGATCAGTGTTCCTGGTGTCTTGAAACGTGTCTGCTTCACCTAAAATACATGACTGCACTGTTGAGAGGGTGCTACTGTAACGACTTGGCAAAAAAACCCCAACCCCCCCCCCAAAGTAGCTTAAGCTACTGCAGATCGGTCGTTACAAGAGTTTCCGATGGGATGTCTGTGCCAGTTCCATTTTTCATTCTTTCTTTCAGGCTCCCTGTCATTCAGTGAGAGGAAAAAAAATCAACCAATCGCGCTCAAGACAAAGGTAGGGCTGTTTTATTTCCGTGATATTTGTTTGTTTTGTAGCCTTGAAAATCTTTTTTTTGTTGCCATTTGTGTTTTTAGAGATTAGCTGTTGCACACGGATCTGCAGAGTGCCTCCGTATCTGTGCTTTATCTGTCCAGATTTCAATCAACAGAATTCTTTTTGATGTGCAATTGTTAGTACTTTCTACAGAGAGGATAAATATCAGGGCCCACAGTTAAGTTGTGTGCATTGCATTTCCTTTTTGCTAAAGTTAGCGTTGTGTTTTTTGAGAGCAGTCTCTCTAGATGGAGCAAAATATTCTTAAATATTTGAATAAGCGTTTAGTTTTGACAAATTATATTTTGTGTTTCCAACCTATGTATGTCCATCATTTCTTTGGTGATGGTTGAACTAGTTTAGTAATTGCTTCCCTTTCCATTGAGTAGTTGAGCAATTAGTAGAGTAATCATTAAAGTAATTACTTCTTTGTTGACTAAGAGCAATCTTGATAGTGAAAATCCATACACATTAGCAAATCAAAATGCGAGAGCTTTTCTGGTACAGAACTGGTTCACCAGACAAAATTAAAGGGGTTATATGATGATGCGAATCTGTGCTGTAAATAGATTGGGTATTTCTGTGTCCCCAAATGCATTTTGAAGCTGTGTGTTTCAAACTGCACGTTGTGTTACTTATTTGTATTGAAGTTAGGGGTAAGAGTTGAAGCATCTGTTCTTTAAAGGAGAAACATGAATGAATACTGCAATAATAAAGCTCTTCTTCACATTTGGTAGCATCTCATCCTCTCTACATTTCTTAAAAATGGAGCATGTGTGAAATCTAAAATTGGGAAAGGCTCAACACTATTTTCATACTTTATATATATTAGATGTGTAGGTATTATGTGTGTGGGAAGTCTCATGCCCTAAAGAAGGCCTGATTCATCAGTGGAACTCACTGCACACACGTATGGGGGCTTTGCTTGTTCGTTGTGGACCCCAGCAATGGGGGCTTCAGTTACTTCTCAGAATATTGTTTGTCTCAGGTCAGTTGTAAAGAAAAGGCAAACTCCTGGAGCTGGGCAGCCTAGGAATTTACTGTAATGAGAAGCTCTTACGCCGTAGGTATTGGATTGTTCTTTTTAGAGTAAGATATCGCAAGTGGTGAAAGTGATGAGCCTGTGAAGCTCGTGCAGTGTTTCACGCAGACTTATCCCCATAGGTTTCTGTGAGAGAATTGTTCATAAATGAGTACGTGACAACTACTAATAATCAAAACCCACACACTTGATTTGGTAGAGCTCTTTAGCGCAAACTTAAGTGATTCACTGAATGGGGGCTTTGGTTCAGAAGGTTTTGCGGTGCTGTCAGTGGAGTCGGGCTTTCACATCGCTGTGATGGTGCTTTTTTATCCCTGTGTTTGAATTGTGGTGGAAGGAGAATCAAAGCCCTGCTTTTTGGCTTTCAAGTGTACTTAAACAGCAAAATTTCGCTACAGACATTCCCCACCCTACAACCTGTGTTCATGATCTCATTGAGGGTGTGGCCCTCAGTGTGATACAGCAGAGTTGTCTTTGCAAAGCCTTCAGGTGGTCACGAAGTGCAAATGCTGTCTAGGTTTCCCCATAGTTCCTTCGGAGAAAACTTTGGTTTATCCTATTAAATATTTTAAAAATCGCTCAACTTGCCTCTGTAGGCATCTCAGGCACTGCATGTTTGAAGGCTTACTCAGGGGTGGGCTTTGAAAAATGCTATAGCTAATCTAACAAACCCTGACATTCTGCGATTCTGGCGCATCACAGAACATCACAGGAGCATGGTTGCGGTAGTATGAGGAGTTCCCAGTACTGAAACAATTCTTGGAAAGAAATCTTGCCTTGTAAAAGTTCTTTTGTGACTTACTGTGATAGCCTGACTTTTTACGATCTTTACATTGACTTTCTGCCATTAGCATAGTATCACATATAATGTCCCCACAGTTTACATTTTCTTTTTAAACCTATATTTAAAATGCAAACATTTCACATGTGAAGGACTACAACCTCTCCGATACCAATGGATGTTGGAAACATAAGTGTGTTATCGTAGTAACTGACAGTCTGCCGCAAAGGATGCAGAAATCCTCCCAGATGCGGGCTGGAGTTCTTTGCAGAGTCAAGGATTTGTGTCAAGCGTTTGCATGTACAGTAAATCTGGCTAATAAGAGTTATCTGGACGTTGCTGATTAGTTTGGTCTTTTTATAAAGGATCCTAGTGCTACAGACAGCATCCAAAAAACATTTAGAAAAATCAGGTTGCTCAACATCGGTGTCTGACTGATGTGAACTGTACTGGGCATTTGCAATTCTTTCAGGCCTCCTGAAGAAACTCTCTGCCTGTTTTCTTGCAGCATTTTTCCTGAACACGACACAACTCTGTTTCTTTTTTATGGTTAATTGGAGTGGTTGAAGGTCAGCCAGTCTGACCAAAGAGCTGCAGCCAGGCCGTTTTGTAATCCTGAGGTATTAATGCTGAAGATTCTCTGTACATTATTCTAATTGCCCACGTTGGCAGTCGGGGAAAGGATGGGGCAGCCTGGGGCAGCTGGATAGTAGCGGAGGTAAAAATCCAGCAGGAGGGTTGCTGTGGGGAGTTGTGGCCCTGCAGCTAGCCTTGCCTGGGAGTTAGGGAAGGGGCTGTCCTTCGGGGAGTTAGGGAGAAAGGAGCCCCAGGTACCAAAATATCATAGCTAGAGTTAGCTGTATAATTTCACAGTGCTAGAGAATATTTCAGTAAAAGGCTTGTAGTTACACCTTAGTATTAAATTTATAATGAAGTTTCATGCTTAATTGCAGCCCTTTTAGAAAATGAAGCTACTAATTACAACTAGTGGTTTTGACTTGATTTAATTTTAAGAGAATACTGAAAAAAAAAATTATGAAGAAAAATAGAAAACCGCCAGAGGTTAAAAAAGTGTTTCTGGTTATAATGTGTTTTAAATCTTCCGTGGCAAATAAGATCATATAATTCTTTTTTCAAGATGCTCTGAAAGTTGGTTTCATAGTTGTTCTACTGCATATTTTCCCTGGTTCGTTGACACCGATCTCAGAATTTTTTATTGTAACTAAAGTTAGATCAGTGTGTAAAAATAGTGACGACTGAGAAATGCCATTAAAGATAAATCACGGTACATCTAAATAGGGTTATTCGTAGAAAAAATGCTGTAATCAGAGCACTTAGTGTTATGAATAAGTTTGTGATGAACAGCAGTACACAATTGCAACAACAGACAGATTTTAATAAAAAAGTATGAAGTAGCTTTCTATATAAATTTAATTTTCCAGGGCCTGTAACTGCTACCATGATTAAAAGGCCGGCCCTGCCCAAAATATCAATTTACTGCATAAATACTAGTAATAGTTTTCTCTGAAACCTTGTGTTCTCTCAACAGAGAACTATAAAATGGCACAGTAATGTGAGCCAGGTTACCTTCCTGCCAGTGGCAATAAATGGTATTCTAGAAAACCTAGTAAAGTTGATGATAATGAGAATGTAGACAACAAAAATACTAGTAATTTTTTTTGTTGTTGTTTAAAGTACACCTTTTAGGGGGCAGGAAAATTGGCAAGAGAAGAGGAGTTTATGAACATGAAGTTTAGTCTTTTCAAGAAAATGTTGTCATGTGGGGAAAGAAGACATGTCAGTGCTTTCCTGTATGTAACCCATCAGGGTTACCTGATGTAACTCATCAGGTTGTTCTCTGGCTTAAAGGCACTTCCACATTCCCATTGGGCATTTCTGTTATAAAACCAGTACTAGCCCTTTGGAAACCAAACAGAACAGTAAAACGGTGTTTCTTGAGGTTGCTGCATTCTAGGTTGCTGCATTCTTATGCTCTCTGCATCTCAAGTATGTGTTCTGATTTGGTCAGTCCCACGTCAGCTCAGTTATCTCTTATTCAAGGATACCAAATTTTCTTAACATACACCGCATCAGAATATGACAGTTATTTCCTTCGGAAAACCAATGCTCTGTTAAAGAGGAAAATTTCCCTGCATCCGATAGGCATAAGGCTGATGCGTGGAACCTGGACAAACCCTTTATTCTGGGTATATCTAGTCCCTGGTCTCCTCGAGTCAAAAGCTCAACTAATTTCCTCGATCTCCCAAGGGGGACTGTTCCCAGGTGTGTGAGCCCCTTCCTGTTCTCTGTATGCAGGTGGTAAGGTACCTCAGCTGTTTGCAGGCATCACCTGCTTTTAAACCATTCAGCCAGGTAAATAAGGGTGAGGTACATATAGAAGTCTTTTAGGATACAGAAAGAGGGGACGTGGGGAGAGGCGCAGAAAGATCAGTTGCTTGATCAAAGCAGGGGCAGGATTTGCAACATTTGGATCCTTGTTTGTTGCCCAGGCATGGCATGTGTGCTGTTGGACGTAAGGTAGACTCCACGTAATAAAAAGGTAAATGTTTTAGAATATGATCAGTGTTTGTCATACCTATATTTCACATCTGTATTCCCTGGCTTGTATTTCTTTAAATTTAAAATATTTGTTACACTTTGTTTTACTTGTGCAATATAAGATCAGACGGTCACAAAATAGTTCCTCATGTGCAGTGGACTCTGACAAGTCTCTCAGACTCGTGTCTGCCAGGATGGCACAGCTACTCAGGGTGAGCACTTTTGGCTTCTGAGTAGGGTCAAGCTCAGCATAATGCTTGAAGTCCTCCATTAAACCTCAGCTCAATTTTATTGTACAGTTTGTTCAAGATGAAGCATGAAAGTGAGTAGGAGTATCGTCTGTGTTGTGTTCTCCAGCAGTTCACGGAAATTGCAGCCTATGATTGATGGCTTTGGTTTTCAAAGCACCTGTCTTGGTGGGGGAGTTTCTGAAACTTCTCTAGCCATTTACCTGTGCTAAGTCTTGTGATGGCATATTTGACTTCTGTAGACCTGCTTTTTGGTTTCTCCTCATCCCTTCATGTATCAATATTCGTTCACTTTTGCAGTCTCTAGTTGGAACCATGTGGATTTTTTATCTTCTTTAAAGTTAACAAAGTTTTTTACAATTACTAATCTACTGGAAAAGTTTTTAGTGATCTACTTTACTAGAGATCATTCAAGTGGTAATTCAGTCTTCAGATTTCATGAAACATAAGGTAACAGGTCCCTGGATGTAAATAATGAACTCTGTATCCCAGAGCTTTTGTCAAGCTATTCAAAAAAGGATTTGTCTATGCTTTGTTGAGTAGGAGGCAACGAGAGTCTTCTCTTCAACTTTTTTTTTTTAGTGTAAACAACTGGCAAAATATCAAAATCTAATGTTTCTATGCTTCATTGGGTAGGAGGCAACGAGACTCTTCAACATTTTTTTTAGTTTAAACAACTAGCAAAATATCAAGATCTGATTTTTCTGTGCTTCATTGGGTAGGAGGCAATGAGAGTCTTATCTTCTTAAACATTTTTTTTCTAATTTGAACAACTGGTAAAATATCAAAATCTGATTTTTCTTAATTTTACCTGTGAGCAAAGTAAGTGAGAAGGTCTAAATACCACAAAACAAGGGATATTAAAATCTGCCTGTGGGATTCAAGAGCACAAATCTTGCAGAGAGTTGGTCCCAAATTACGTGGTATTTTAGAAAACTCTCTCAGAAGATGTGGGCATTGACTTGTCACGTACATATTGAGTCTCCTAAAAAGAGAGTCACTTCTTTATTCTAACCCTGCAACTGTCACCAGGCAGCGTCACAAATTCCTTGTTCCTAGATCAAAAAATCACAGTAATTGTGTCTAATACTCCACAAATTTTATAGTAAAATCTATAAATCTAAATCTGGAAATCACACAATTTTAATGTCACATAAAGAAACAGGTTAGTATTTGAAAAGCAGTGAAATTAGAAGAACAACAAAAAAGAAACAAAAAAAAAGTTTTTAACTGAATCAAAATCCTAAGGAAAAAAAAATAATCTTCAGACAGATTTCAATAATTTCTTCCATTTCCTTAATCCTTATGTTGTTGTTTTTCTCCTAACTTTCCTGACAGGCTTTTAGCTCATCTGTAAGACAGAGGAAAGATCCCAACTTCTTCAAATTGAGATTTAGAGGACAAAATTTTTTTTAACCACTCTCTTTTTGTAATAGTGCAGAATCATTTGAATATTTGATGTTATATTCTGTGATTAGACTTCTGATTGTAGACAGTTTTAGCTTTTCTTATGAAATTTTAGAGTCTTGCTTTGAACTTTTCCCTGCCTGGAAGTCCTGCTCAGGGCTGGAAACGGTATTCTTTTGTGTTGCATTATGAATGGAGCTGACTTTTAGCAACATCTTGTGGAGGGGTCGTTTATATTTAATTCAAATGAGCATGTGTGTACAAAGAATTAAGGAATAGTGGAAGAATCAATATAGTCCTTTCACTAAAAAGCATTAAAGATTACATATAATATGAGATTTTGGAATACTGGGGAGCTGACCACAAAGGCACACTGGAGATTTCGGGCCAGAGGCTTTTTTTTTGTGGTTCAGGATGCCCCCGAGAAAAAGACTGACATCTAAAATATAATTATTTTGAAACTCTTGTTTGTTTGGAGATTTTACTAAAAGTTAATGGAGACTTCTGATAAAGAGAAAATACTCACTTGGCACCTCTTTGTCTGTGGAGCAGCCTTCCTTGTTTGGAAGGGACGAACTTGAGTTCACCGATGTATTTTCACTTAGTTGGAAACTTCTCAGAGTTTGACAGCACAACCAGAAGGAGAGCGGGGCTTGGCTGCTGTTCGTAGTGTTGGGCTGTGGTGCGGCTGTGCCAGGCTCTCTGTGTCAGCCAGAACAAATACTATTTTGTAAATGCTTCCCTGATGCGTGTTCAGGTCTGTCTCCTGTACCGGCCGTTCTTGGAGAGGACAGAGCTGCGTGGGCTGTCCCACTGCCTTGCTGTTCAGAGTCGTTGGGGCTGGAAGGGACCTCAGGATCGAGTCCAGCCACCCTACTCAAGCAGGGGAGGTTAGAGCATGTTACTCAGGGCTGCATCCGCTCAGGTTGTGATTATCCCTAAGAAAAGGGACCCCACATCTGTCTCTGGGCAACCTGTTGCAGAGTTCAATCAGCCTTACAATAAAGCAGCTTTCCCCCCCCCCCCCCCCCCCCGACTTAAATGTGTATGGAAATTGGATCTTGTCCTGTGAGAAGAGAGTGGCCTTGCAGTGATTTCAGCCAGCTCCTTCAGCACTAATGAATGCAGAAAATAAGAGGCAAGAGTGGTGAAATGAATGGATTGGGTTTTCTGACAGCAAAATAGCAAATAAATATTCTGTGAGTGAATTTATGCATGAAGGCATTCAGGGAAATACTTGGTGTCCACCTGGCTGGATAGGAATTCTTCCTGTCTTTTAACTGTATATAGGAGAAAAGTTACATTAATTTTGTTTTACAAAGAGAAAGGCTGAACATATGCAAACTCATTGAGACAGATTATTCTCAAGGTTAATTGAGATATATGTTTACACTGGCTTTCTCTCTCACAATTTTCTGCCTGACTACCAGTACAAAATGGCCAAATACATGCACCTTTATTCAGTGCAATTTCTCTAAGGTTAGATATTCCAAGCAAGATGGATTTAGGAGGCTTGATTCAAGGTTGAGGTAATTAATAAAACTGTAGGACAAGTTAGTTATAGGCTCATGGAAAGCTAACTGGGAAGGGAGGTTGAGCATGGCTCCCTGCGCTCCTGTGACTTGGTTGTCCTCCGTGTGGAGGCACTTCTGATGGGCTTCCCCCTGCTGCACAAACTCAAATTTTCTCTTGGAAGGAATCTGGAATTTAAACATGGGAAGGTTAAATTTACCATCTCACCTGTAGATTGCTTCTGTCTGTGGCATCATGGTTTGGTCTTAGGAAAATGAAAGATTACTTCTTCTGAGACTCATTCTGGAACTGCTAGCTCTTCAAGTATAGGCTAGAGAAGATTACTCTGCACCCGGGAGCTCTTTTTCTGTGTTTACTTGGTGCCATTTCTAAGTATCTAATTTCAGGGGTAAGGACTTGAGCTTGATGAACTGAGCATCTCTTTCTCACTACAAGTGTCTGTTTCCACTTGAAACCAATTTGAATATCATATTCACAGCAGCTTCAAACTCCCTGATGTCCATTATTGCATTTTTGGTGTGGACCAGGAACACTGGATATCATTAAAAACCAGTAATTAAGGGCCTTCTGAAAGAAGTGCACAGGAGAAAATGGGGTATTTAATAAGAGTATTTGTCGTTATTTTAAAAACCCCATGCTTTCAGCTGGCAGACTGCTTGTTAGCTGCATTGTCTGTGTTTCTAGAGTTGGTCATAAAGGTTTCTGTGTCTGTCTGTACCCTGATGGGTTAAGAGAACGGAAGATTCAGGATAATGAGTAGCAGATAATAACGAGCGTAGTTTTAGTACCAAATTACTTAATTTTGCAAAATTATCAGTTGGTGTGCGTTTCTACCAATCTGTAATACAAATATTTTAAAATAATTAGTATTAAGATCTTTATATATGACTGCAGACCAAGCACGTCATTTTAGACATGGAAATGTGAGTGAATTATGAATTGTTGTTTGTTCAACCAGTTCTAACAGTAAAGCGAAACGAGAGAATAACACATGGTAGCCTGGCAGAGGACAGGCTCCAGTAACAAATGAAGGCTGAATTGTGCAATTAGGCAGGAAATCAAAATGGGAATTCACTCTAAGGCAGCACATGGCACAGGATGCAGAGCAGGTCTAGAAACAACTGGAGGAACTGGCAGAGCATTGTCAGCACCTGGTAGTGGCATCTCTAGCCAAAATCCTGCGCCGGGGCCTCTAGGGTGGCCCGAACCTTTATCTTGGCTCTTTTGAACATTTTGTCGTGGTTTAACCCCACCCAGCAACTCAGCCCTCCGCAGCCACTCGCTCACTCCTCAGTGGATGGGGGAGAGAATCGGGAGGGTAACAGTGAGAAATCTCGTGGGCTGAGCTAGAGCCAGTGCCCCGGCCCCTTGCTGCTGGGGGTGCTGAGGAGCAGAAAAGCCTTCGAGGCGCTCAGGGAAACAAAACCTCCCTCAGTTACCAACATCAGGATGAGCGCAAAACAAACCACAGCCCCGCCAGCTGCTGTTGGAGAGATTAGTTTTGGCCCAGCCAGAGCCCACACACGTTTTTGAGTGCACCTGCTTGCTCAGAAGTATTTTTTTCTAAAGACAAAAAAAAAAAAAGGAAATTCCAACTGGAAGGGAAAGTGGGATTTGGTTCTTTTAAGTTCGGTGTATGAAAAGGCATTCCTTTTTGTTTCAGTAAGTCTCTGTTATGGGATATAGTTGCTGTGTAGTGAATCAAATAATTTAATTTGAAATACTTTTAATAAGTTTCGTGTGTTTTTATAGGCCAGGATAGTAAAACTCACTGCTGCAATCATAAGCCCAAATGAGTTTGTGAATTTAGGAATCATCACAACCTGTTATCTGTCACTAACAAGTCTCACATTTTTTCAGGTTGGAAGGAAGTGGAACAAATGGATGTATGCAACAAATTTCCAACCATTTTTCTGCCTAACTGTGAATTTGGCTTTCTATACAGACCCTAGGTACTGGTACTTCCCTCCTGGGCCCTCTCTGTGATCTCTCAACCAGATGGTCCTTGCTTTAATGTCAGAATAGAAACTGAGTGGAACAGAGAACCCTGTTCCCAGTCTTCCATGCAGTGCAGAGAGGTACTGTATCTACTTGTGTAATGCCAAAGCTTAAATAGCTCCCGCCTGGACCATGTCATTAATACTTATCTGTCAAAAGCAGCAACATTCGTCCAGAAAATGGATTGAAACTGGGAGGAGGGGATCATTTGCCAGTGTAAAGAATAATTTAAATCTTCCTTAAAGTCATCTGCCTTGTTTTGCAAGCATTTTCTGTATCAGAAAATTCACATAGTGATTTCATTCAGATTTGTACTGTGTTGAAAATGACTTGCATTGCTTTCCCACAGCAAACAACTGAATTTCAGTGTTGATAGCACGCTGGGATTGTTGGGGCATGAATGCCAAGACGTACCACAGGGATGAGACCAGAGTGCTGTGGTATTCCAGCGAGCCCCGCATACCTGTCACCTGTGCATCCTCAGCTGAGCTGTCGGGTGATCACCTTGTGCCGAAGAGCTGCTGCTCTTGCCCAGTTGTGCTGTAGCTGGGAGTGGTACCTAATCCATGTTGCTGGAACATGGTGGTGACCTGTGTCTCAGTGAACCGTTTACGTTCATGTCTTTTCACCCACATGTTAAACACAAAGCGCTAGAGAGGGTTACAGACCACTGAGACTATCTAACAGGTAAGTAAAACCAAATACAGTTCAGAACCTCATTGTTCAGTGCCTGCTGGCAGCCAGCACTGCCTGAGCCTCCCTGGTGCTGAACGTAGCCTTTTCATGGAACGTAAGTCAACAAATGTATGAACTCAGAGGCTGCAGCTCAACATGTGTTGAAAGCATGTGCTTTGATAATATGGCACTTCAAGGATAGGTTAATTAGCATTAGCTTCCTTTACTCACACATATTAGGGAACCTTTCATAAAAAGAATCAAGTCCTAATTATTCGGATCAGCAAGAGTAATTAGGAAACGTTACCTGTATTAACAAAACGTGGGACAGATCTTTACTGCAAGATTAATTCAGGTTGTCTAAATGAGAAGAGTTGCCCATCCATTTTTCAGATTGGCCAGGATCCCTGATTTTTAAGGGAACTGGTACCAATTTGAGGCCTTAGCAACCCCAAATGCTATTAAATATCCTAAAGCATACTCTACCCTCCAGCTTTCAACATTAACTTCAGAAGCAAAGAAATGCCTCACAAAAGTGTGCTGATACAGTTACTTCATGCAACCTGTAAGAAAAGTTCCATGTCTTGCTGTTTCCTAAATGTAATTGAGAAGTGTTCTGTGGGTCTCCTGTCTGCTTTCTGGGATTGCTTCACTTTGGGGCTCACCGCCAAGAGTCCTCTGCCTCCTCGTGTCAGTGCAAATGCAAGAGAGTAAAGCATACAAGTGCTTTGTGCCTCCTAATCAGTTTTATTTGATGACAAACTACATTTTCTTAGGATACAGTTTGTGTAAAACAGTAATAATGACACCCTACTAAGTAAAAGCAGACTGGCTGAAAATAGATGAAACTGCATTGTAAATGGGAACTGAAGGTGTACAGAGTAAGGAGACAAAGGGCAGAATAGCACAGATTACATCTACGTGATCATTTGCCAAGGCAGGAGCTAGAGCCACTTTCTTAACTAGCATAGCCAAGACCAGCGCAGTCAAAACTGAAAATTACAGGAAGAGACTTTCAGATACAAATAACTGCAGAATACTTCTGTGTGAATGTTCATGTATGTCATCCTCTTGGGTGGGTTTAGGTTCATTAAGAGGATCAAGACCGAAGGCAAAGAGTTTTATTTCCCCACAAATAGTAGCTTTAAGTTGAAAGCTGAAACTGTGGCATCTTTGTGTATTCAGTTACTTAATATCTTCATTTTTAATGCCTTTGAGACTCATTCAACAGGTGGTAGAGAAAAGTTAGTAGAATGAAATGTTCTTGGCTGTTTTTTTCATTGGTGCCAAGCTTTTTTTATTATATTCTGGGCTCAATTATTTTACTAGTATTAAGAATATTCACTTGACTCTTGACCTTCTCACTGGTGTGGGTTTTGCTCTGCTGTCTAACCAAAGGAACCTGAAGAACATTCAGGGAAAAATGACCTTTAAATGCCTGCTCATCTCAGCTAAGGAATAATAAGAGTTCACCGGCTCTCAACAGATAGTAGGCTTTTCTTAGGTGTCAGTACAAATTTATTTCAGTGAGAGGAGCATTACCCAAAAGGTATTTCTGTAGAATCCTGATTTTGGTAGCTAGACAGGAATGGACTTGAAGGCCATGCCTTCCCTGGCTTGTAGCTGGTTACCTGCAGTCACACAGAACACAGCTGGCTAAGCCTGGTTTCGCTGTTCCAGTAAAACTGACCTACCCTTCAGCCTCGTCTTATTTTTGAACACAGAATATGTATATATAGTTTATGAAAAACTTGATTTAGATTAGAATAAAAAAAGTAAAACATTGCTCAATTCATCTAAATTCAGTTGTTTCAAGGAGTGATGAAAGCCTATAAAGGTTAAACCAGGTCTTTCCTTTGAGATTAGTGGAATTAGGTCAGTTTCTTACTTTGGTGCATCTGGCCTACAGGCATCAAAACCAGCTGTAGATTCAAACAATTTGTTCGTGTATTCATTTATAGAGGAAGAAAATTTAATTGGAAATATAATGGAGTAAAATCTTTATATTTTCAGTACAGTCCCTGCTAGCTAATCAACCAACCTGGAAGTTGTACTACCTGGATAATTTTGAGGTAGATAAAGAAATTAATTAAAATCAAGCTAGAGATCAAAATCTTTCGAACAGCTCAATCTGCAAACACTGATAAGATGCATTTTGTTCCTGCTCTTCAAACAATAGCTGTAAGCCTTCCAGGGATTTTGTGTTTGCCAACCAGAACAAGCAGTACAATTTTTCCATCCCTGACAAAGCAACTCAATGCCAGGAAAGCCGATGTAGCTAAGTTCCCTCACCTTCAGAGGACAGAGACAGCAAAGGCAGGTCAGTGGCACGTGGGTAACGTCTGACTGAGGCTGGTAGTAGTTTTCTAAATTTGTCTGTCTTGATATGTATGTCTCTGCACGAGAACACGGTGCAAAAGCAGCACTGCTCTGCCGTGTTGCTACAGCAATGCTTTTTGCAGGTGTGCTTTCACCTCCGTGACCTCCTCAGGCTCAGTGTACCACTATCTGGTTTCTCATTGGCTACACAATTTACTTCTGCTCCCTCAGAAGACCCACACTAGGAGAACTTGTAAAAGTGCTTCCCACTTTGAAGAAGATAGCATAGGAGGGGAATCAGGGTCAGTTTCCATGTCCCAGGTTGCCTTAGGGGTCACAGACAAAGAGTTTGTCTTTCTGTTCAAAACCGGTTCAAAGAGTTGTTCCACCTTTCTAGAGGAAGCAAAAAAAAATATGCATGACTCAGACTCCAAACTACACCTTAGCTTCTCACAACGAAGTGTGAGGCCTTTTATAGCTGTTGAGATTCTTTCTGAATAGAAGATAATAAAGGACAATTCAGTGATAAAAGGCAGAGCCTGAACAAAAAGATTTTCATACTCAGCAAGGAGGAGGTACGTGAAGAAAGGCTGGCACAGAAGGGTAAGGTGTACTGAGAAAGAATTGGTGAAGGTAACTTTAAAATGTCCGTTTTCCTTTTGATTGGCTTTTAATTTGTCTAGATATAAGTTAAATCCCATGCTATTGTGAAGTTCTTAATCTTTGTCTTATGTCCATATGAGAGAAATAGTCGAGGGCTTTTCGTAGCCTGTTTGAAATACACCTGAATTAGTAGATGGGGTGATGCAGACGAACACATAGAGAAGTGCCAGAGAATAAGGGAACTAGAGGGAAGGATATCGGTGACCTTGAGGAGGGTCTTGTTTTGGATCCCCTGGGTAATTATGACAGGTGATCAGCTCAGAGCAGTCAGACTGGCATTGAGGACAGTAACCAGTGCACTGGTGACCTGTAAGGCACAGAAAGGATCAAGAAACAGGTGGTAGAAAGGTTAGTGGAGAGGACTCAAAAGTTCCTTGTTCCATAGCTTGAATAATTTCTCATATGCTTGGAGCAGAAGAGTACAACTTGTGCTTCCATCTTAAACACTTTTATTTTTTTCTTTCCTCCATCTCTTCAGTGTTGTCCCTGTTTGCATCCAAGCAGATTTGCTATTGGTACAGTTGGAGTTGCTTCTGCCAGAACCTGAAGGGGCTATGTACAAAGATGATGTTTTGTGGAAAATGTGCCTAAAACTAGGTAGAAAAGAAACGTTTTGTAATTTTGATGAGACAACCTTGAAGCCAAGGTGACAACAGCTGAGTGATCTGTACTGCTTCTACAGAGACAGCTGCAGCTTAAGATGGTAAAAACTAGCAGAAGAGATGGAGAAACCAGTGCTACTTCTACCGCTGCTTTCTCTTAAAGTTTTCTCCAGCCTGCCTCAATTCTGGCTCCGCCGTCAGTCCTCAGAACCACTTCATGAGTGCTGAGGATCAGCAAAGAGCTTAGTCACAGCTGTGAGCAACAGTAATTCTTAAACGTTCATTTGCTGTTGTAACTAGGGAACAGAAACACAAGTTTTATCTGCAGCTCCTGTAGGGTGTGCTGGCTCCCAGTGCCTCCTGTTGAGCTCTGCTGCTCTTCCCAAGAAGGAAATGTTCATCTGCTCTTGCTGAGTTTTGATAGTTTTACTCCAGAAGATAAGGATTCCAAGAAACGGAGAAATGCATATAGCTTGTCACTAAACCTGAGCAGACAATGCTGTTTTCTAGTAGTTTGTTGGGTTGGTGTTGGCAGTGAAAACATCACCAGCTCTGGGGTATTACGTCTGGTATTTAACAGTAGAAGTCCAGAGAGAAGGAAAAAGTGTGCAGTTTCCCTCCATGGCATGAGAAACAGCTCTGAAGTTGCTGGCTGGATAAAATCTTTGCTTCTCTTGTTTTCCTTTTCCTTTGAATAATGAGGCTAACTAGAAATGGATCCAGCCTTGAAAATCTGCAGTCAAATTCTTGTTTTCTAAAGCTCTTCGCTTTTGGCTATGAGGAACAAGTGTGTAGAAGCCTGCCTGTTGCTGGTACTATCACAAAGACGTAATGGGGATGGAGTGACTTCCTTTCAGAGTGCCTGTAATAAAATCTTCATTATCTTACAGCCTGGTTGCCTTCTCTGGATTTTAGATTCACAGAGGATAAGTGTTATAAAAATGTTATCTCATTAAACTAAAACTTCTGCAGAATATCAACTGCTTGTCAAAGTCATGGGATCCTTTGTTCAGGCTTTGCCCAAATCAAACCTATCCAAGACAATTATTGGCCTTCTCTGAGAGCAGCGTGATCCTGCCTGACCGTACTTCTGAACGGCTGCTTCTGTGTCATCACCACTTAGTGCTTGAGCTGAAAATCAAACCTGCGCTTCTTTCAAAAGGCAAGGCAATGTATCAGTGCTAAAAGGCGTCAGTGAAACT
This sequence comes from Trogon surrucura, assembly GCA_020746105.1. NCBI lineage: Eukaryota > Metazoa > Chordata > Aves > Trogoniformes > Trogonidae > Trogon > Trogon surrucura. The sequence continues at coordinate 34,494,229 of CM036621.1, forward strand.
GTTTTAGAATGTGTGATTAAGGCAGTTCTTGCCTTCTCTTTATCAGTCAAAAGGAGAGTAAAACAAACCAACAGATTTTAGAGATGAATGAGCATAACAAAAAGGCTTGGTATGGTTTGATGTGAGATGAAAAGGACAGGTCAAACAACCCACAAGGTATCTGCCTGTTAGTGAAGACCAAGATTTCTAATGAATTATTTTTTACTTAGCATTCTGCTTTTTATTAAGTGTAGCCTGTTCACTGTACTGCAGAAAGAACTAATTTGATTCGCAGTTACTTTATGTTTGAGTAGCTACTTTTTCATTTTGCAGAAACATTTTCATGTTAGGTGTAAGTACGCAGATGTGTATTTGTGCAAGACCTTTGCTAAATGTTGTTTGCCATTGCAGGACTTATTTCTCATAAACTGCATTTCTGAGAAATTTGAAAGTGAACACGATTCATTTATTTTGAATGTGTCTCAAATAGTTTTACTGCTTTGTTTTGCAGGTGAAAGAGTTAAGACTCTGCCTGCAGTAGATTTATGAATGCTTCAGCAGGCAAAAATTAGCTTAGCAGTTTTTGCGGAACAACTCCATCCTTTTTCTTCTGAACTCTACTTTTATCTAGCAGAACTGCAAATTGTGTCGCGATTGAGTAGGTAAACCGAAGGTCAAAGAGAAGTGCAATGTGCTGAATCACATGGCTTCACTTTCATGAAGGTAGGAAGGACTCTAAGAGCAGATCATAAACAAGCTGACAATTGTGGGGGTCGAAACCTTGTAGAAAAAGTAAACAACTTTTTCCCTGCACCATTTTATAGCAGGGTATGTTTGTTTTGCTCTTTTTGTGTGCATTTTTTTGTTGATTTGGTTGTTTGATTTCATCTGTTTTGTTTTAGAAAAGTAAAAAGCATAATAATGTTCTTAGTCAACCTTGTGCCTTGCTGCATTTAGGTAAGTACTTATGAAAATTTCGAGTGGAGTCATCTAGTGTTGGTTCTATCCATGTCACATAACACTTGTGGAAAAGCCCAGATGTTTTCTTTGCCTTTGTAGATGCCGCTCTGAGATCAGGTTGGAGAGGGTTGTAATTTCTTTTGTGCTGCACAAAGCTGTTTGTTCTTTAGTTCTGTATTGAGGTCTAATGCAGGGAAAGCATCAGGAAGGCTTGAACTTCGAATCACAGGTTCATTTAGGTTGGAAAAGACCCTTAAGATAATCCGGTCCAACCATAAACCTTATCGAGGGCACGAAGAGCTGGCTGCTGGATGGAAACCCTCTGTATGTCCCCTTATTAGACTGCAAATATTAGCACTGCTTTTTTTCGTCTAAATCTCTTCTTTCAGTGCCCTCAATATGTTGGAATTGGTTGAAAATTGAATTTTTAGTTATTATGTCTTTATCTCAGTTGGGCTACTTCATCATTTGCTGCTAACTCGGAGCAAAGCAGCGTGATTGCTGACTGATTGGAGCTCTTTTGTCAGTGGGAGTCTTGCAATTGATATTAGCGCTTTTTGAAAAGTTGCCATTGTGTGCAACCTAAATTCCACTGTTGACTGCCTGTGAAACAGCTGATTTATTTAAATACCTTTATTGTCTTTTTAATGGCCTTAGTTCTGCTGTCTCTATTTGTTATTTAAATCCAGTGTCTTGAACCTTGTTTTGACTGGTATCTGATCTCAAATGTCCAATTCTATCAAAAGCATTTTTCAAAAAAAAACCCATACCTTTTCTCTGTAAAAATACTATTAAAATGCCTTCTATTTCTAATTAATCTGTGTAAGTATTTTGAAAAGGCTACTTACAACATATATCAAGTCCTATTTTAAATTAGAACAGTTTCTTCTCTTTTTTGAAGACAAAACACGTTCCAGGTTTTGTGTTGTTCGGTAATACCTGATGATATTGGTAGAAGAACTTGCTATTTCTTGCTCACAGTTTTCTCAACTTGTTTTGTTTTGTTTTGCATTTTAAATGATGGTATGATCTATTGTATTGAAATACTCAAGCTATGTTTCTGTGATGTCTCTTCCTTATTTCTACCAAAATCATTTTACTGAAAGCTTAAGAAGATAATGTGATATATATTTCATAGTAACTTGAATATAATTAAATAGGAAGTACAGTTTGTTCATGTTAAAATTTGTGATTATTAATGACATTTTAATTGAAATTGGAGAAATATCATTATTTTAGATTTTCCTGCAAATGCTTTAATAGCCTAAAACGATAAAGACAAAGTACAACGTTGCGCATTCTGTAGGTGTCAACTAAGAAAGTTTGCTTTTGTGAATTAAACTCATTATAGCTCAAAGTACTGTATGAGTAATCAAACTAAAATAGAATGTAAACTATGAACGTTCACAGGGAAAAAGAGTGGTAACCACTTACATCTTGGTAACCCCTGTAGATGTTTAAAGCAGAGCAGTTAAATGGCCACTCAGACAGTCGATGCAAATCTCTCCTCAGCGTGTGTTTAGGGCCAGGTCTGCTCACCAGCCACGCTCTCGGGGTGCTGCTCCATGTGAAGGTTTTAGAGGAGGTTTAGAGCTCACAGGGGACCTGTAGTTCGAGCTGCAAATAATGATTCTCAGTTAGGTCAGGCAGTGGTGGGTAGCAGCATTCTGCAGCAAATGGAGCTTGAAATGTTTCAGGGGTGGAAGGTGTGTTGGATCTCTCTGTAAGATGCTTTTGCTGAAGTTGAGGGAGGACTAGAGAAACATTACTTTATGCCTGTTTATGTAATCAACCCCATAAAGGACATTTTTTTTGGAAAAAAAAAAAACAAACAAAAGAAACCAAAAATACCTACTTCATTTTGCATTACAAAAACAGTGTGAGCTGTTATAATACTTTGATTCAGTTGTATTGAAGTTATGTTGTGTGCAGCTGCATTAACGTAGTATAAAATATTTGACTGTATATTTTACGAAGCGTTTGCTGCCTTCTCATAATTTTATGTTTTCTTAAGAATTAATAAATTGTGTAGTTTATGCACAGTTTAAGGATTATCGTAAGTATTCCAAAACTAATTTTATTTTCTATGCATATGACAAATGGATTAAGAATCTTAATTAGGAAAAATAGTTATGAGAGGCCAATTATCATTTGGTTCTTAACATCCTCAAATAATAGGATGCTTGTGCAATGAAGGAAGACACATTCCATCTGCAGGAGCTGCATCATTTTTCAGAATTCCTAAGTGGGGGTTTAGTCTTTTCTAGGGCGAAACTTGTAATTTCTCATAACAGATTACATTGATATAGTGCATTTCATCTGAAAGCCTCATTGCTTTTATAAACATCATTATTATTTTTTATATTACGGTAACATCTGGAATCTCCTGCTGGGATCAGTTCCCTTCAGTGCTCGGCACCGTGCAAAACACCGACTGGAAGAACTTCTCCTCGAACGTGCTAATGGCTGAGCTCTCGCTGTGCGTACGTGCTCCGTGCCAAGGAATTCCGCTGAACGCGAACGAGAGTCCCGTGGGAGAGACGTTCCACTGGGGAGCCCGCACACAAGCAGAAAGCGTAAGTCACAAATACAGTAGCCATAAGGCAATGTACTTGGGAAATGTGGGTTTAGAACTTTCTCCACCTAACCCTGAGTGAAACAATGGGCAGACTTACTAAAATGAATTATCCTCATGCAAAATGAGATGGCTGGAAATGGGCTATTTGTATTAATTTTCTTCCCAAGGGAAAAAAAACCAAACAAACCTGAAATTAATTGATACTTTGTGGACTCAAAGGCCCAGGCAGCTGAGAAAGCTGTATATATATATACATATATTAAAAAAAAGTATTTTTTTTTTCTCCCCTCTGAAATGATGTAGAGAGAAATGAAGACGTTTGTCACAAGTTTTTAAAGAAATGCAATGGGCTTCTCTAAAATTGAAGCTTTACTTTTTAAGTCTTCTACATGTATTCGTAAATGTTTTGTCATTTTATTTTGCTGTTATTTATAAACAGTATTTATCCCTCTTTTCCATTGAAAAGACAAAATAATTTAAAAAAAAGGAATATAAGAGAAATTAAAAGAGAAAACTTCAGAAATAAATCGAGGTGTAACACTGTTCAGGTGTGAGGTAGGTGTGAAAAGAGTGAATCCAACTGCTTTCGTTTGGGGACTGCGGGACTTTGTAGTTCCCTGTCTTGAAGATGGCTCCAGTATTTCCACAGTCCTCCCCAAAAGTGAACGTTTGTTCTTGCTCTGCCTGAATTGCCTTGGGGGAGGCAGAGACTGTCCAGCCTGTAGCCAGTTTGGGCAAGACCTGTTCTCGTCCTGCAGCCTCTGCTACAAGCACAGGTCACAAATGTGTGTCCAGCCTTATTTTAAACAAGCCAGCTTCAGTGCCACTGGCCTTGTAGCTATGACAGCCCTTACCCTAGAGGGGCTCCTTGGTCTCAAGCTCTTTTTCTCTTATTTCTTTATTAGTACACCTATTTCCGTGTTGTCTTGGAGAGTTTTTTTTCTTGTACGTATGGCTTGCTTTGTGAATAGTATCCAAGTTGATTAGTTTTAAGCTGTCTTGACGTTCCTTACACGTGCTGAGTGGCCTATTGATACTTTTTACAGCAGTCAGAATGCTGATTTTGGTACATAATGGTAGGAAGCAGCTGGAACATCTTAGGGTTGAAAACAATATTCGATTGTCTCACATTTCTAAAACACATTCAGTATTTGTATATTCAAATATCTGAAGATAGTAACAGGCAGGGAGATAACCATCTGTGTTCTTTTTCCTTAAGGTATTCACAGAGCTTTAAAACTATTGACTGGAATAGTAGCGTGGTGCATTCATGATATGTTGGTTTTCTGCTGTACATTGACCAAGTGCCGTGACTGCTTCATGCAATTACCAAATATTAGTGAGTGGCAGATTGGAGAGAAACCTACTCTCTTTATATTAGTTTCTTTCATATAGGGCAAACTTAAAAAGACAGCTAAGCTAAACCTCTGTGATGGTTAATGCCAGTTGGTCTTGGGCCAGATGTTAAGAGGTTTACAAGAAAAATTCCTTCTATGTTTCATTTTTTTTTCCTTGGAGATTTAGCTTTTCCTGTGCTTGTAACTTTACACCGTGAACACCGTTACATGGTTCCTGAGGTTTTCCAAGTAATACATTCTCAGTTTCTTAACTTCCAGCCTGTAGGGCAAAAAGCTTGCTTGATCTCTGTAGAGTTTTGCTTCTCTGTGTTGGTGAGGGCATGTGTGTCTGTGACAATTACAAAGGTTTTTACAATACAGAATCTCAGTTGTGTTGATCAGAGAGTAGGAGCAACTTATGTCTGTTAAAGGATTTGCATGACTGTAGCTTAATGATCTTTGTGAACAGACATAAAGTTGATTTTAAATGTTTGCCAGATTATGGGTTATAGAAGTGAAATTTCTCTATTATTTCTGCAGAGACTAAGAATATTTTTTTTCTGTGGTAATTTTTTATTTTAAACATAGTGTTAACCAAGAAATGTTGGGGAAGCAACCCTTGACACCATGAGAACTAAACCGAAAAAACAGGTTCTTAGAGAAATGTAAGGCCTTTACTTCCTCAAGCTATAACAATGATTTGGCAACTTGCATACCCTAGTGTGAGGTCCTAAGCCTGTATCTAGAAAATGTAAGAAGTGACTTGTCAAACAGCTAATATTTGATGAATCATTAATGATATGTAGTTGAGACTGACCTGTGCAATGTAGAAGAGACTACTGTCAAGAAATGTGGCTGAAGAGACATTCTTGATCTCCGCACGTCCTGTGGCCACTCACCCAAGGAGTTAAAGTTTGGAAAAGATGAGATCTGTGACTGGTTCCCAGTACAGAATGGGGCTCTGGTCCTGCTTTCTGCCTGCTCCTGTGGGCCGTAAATGAGCTGTCGGAGTTGGGGCCTGTCTTGCACCTTGTTATGTGCTTATCAAACATAAAGCACAATGAGACCTTTTATCAGGTGGTTCATGTGGATGCTACTCTAACGGTAATACTGTAATAAATAATATTAAAATCCTGTCTCATCTTCTGAATCCACTTCTCATACATGCTTCTAGAAAATAAGAGCCCTAAAAACCATTCACCTAGAGAAATGAGAGCATAGTGCTAATCATATCAAAATGATCTGAAATCTAGTGTTGCTTTAATTATCCTGAAGTCAGCAATATGCTATCCTCATTGTTCCCTTGTATAATGGAGTTTATTGAGGCTATTCATCCTTCACATGCAGTGCAGAAGTGCACTTTGTAAAGCTGAGAAAGCTGTAGAGTTAATAGTGTAATAATTCAACAAGAAAAACTGATTTGCAAGTGACCTATGTATCAGACTGTCAATGGTGCCTAAAGGTAGTTCATAAATTCTTGACAAAAGAAGTGTGGGCTTTGGGGACCACCCTTTTTTATGAATAAAATAGCCTTGTGAGAGTCAGTCACAGGAGCTTAATGCAGAATGTTATTCTTGGTTGCAATTTACATACCACCAGAGAAGAGGAGAGAAGGAAAACAACATTTCAGGATCAAGAGCTAACACAAACCCCCACTACATCTCCAAGGACCGAGCAGTTTTACTTGAACCTAGACTGTGTCAGAGATGCTGCAATATTCCTTCTACCCCCTCCCAGGTCCCAGGGGATCTCGAGCAACCAGTTTTGCAAGGTCATCATTCTTTAGGTCATACTCGTGCATGTAACTGCCACCTGCATGGACATGAGGCTATGATTTTTGTCTTTCTGTTTCTGAGGACCTTGTGAAAGCTAAAAGCTTTCTCTCTGCCTGCTAATACCACACTCAAATTAAATACGATCTGGAAACTAGAATGTCTGAACCAAAGTTATCTATAAATGCTGATGTTGCTGGGCAGTCTCTAGACACTCCCTCTAAAGCAGGTTCTGCTCCAGCGCTCAGCTTGCTGGGAGAGAAATAAAGGAGAACTTTTTTCCCACCAGCCAGTCTTCAGATGGTGAAAGGATTGGTTTGACGCCCCGTCTTTCTTCTTTGGGATGAGTCTGGCAACAGCTGCTGCCCTTGTATTTCCCTGCTTGGGCAGGCTTTGTCTGTGAGTGTGGAGTGTTGGCTGAGAAGGTGTGAAATCCCTGCTCCCAGCAGCGCCCTGGCCAGGGACCTGCTCACGCACACAGGCCTGGCTGAACACCCGAGGTACCAGTGACTCCGTAGGAGGGGACAACGTTGTTTTGCAGCAGCTGTATGTGCACGATCAGGTGCATCGCATTACAGCTGGTTTCGTACAAGTTAAAGGTAGATGTAGGTTTAAGTTTTTGAGAATTGTTTGACAAAACGATGTTTCTGTGGGTTTATATCCCCCTGTGTATGTGTAGAATGGATACAGCAGTTCAGTAATTGCTGAAGTTGTTTATTAATGTGATAGTCCATTAGTCTAGAATGTCCTGTCAAGTCAATCAGTATCTGATGTGTTTTCAGACAAAAAGTGCTATGTGGTAGGTTTTATACACACTTTAGCAGATTTGGGATGTGTGGTTGGGAGCTTTTTTATTAATTTAAAAGCTGATTTCTATATAATGAAAATATAAATCAGAGGTATTGCACTCCAGCAATCTATTCAGATTACTCAACTGAATTTCTTCATGGGGCACTGAATGATTGCAAATCATGATGATTCCTACTAAGCTTTTTTTATAGAAGCAGAAGCTAATGATCATGGTATAAATGTATGAATTAGATCTCAAAGCCATCCCCAAGAAATTTATTGAAGGGCCCAGTGGAAGAAATTATACCTTGTGACACATAGAAACTCAAATCACATCAGATGTCAGCAGCAGTCATACAGGAGTCCAAGAAATTGATTTTCTTTAAAAGTGTTTTTATAATTGCCCATTAGAAAATGAGTATAATCACAATGCACATGAAATGTATGCCTGCTTAAAACAAACAGAAGGCAATAGGAGAAGGCTCTGTTTTATAATCTATTTTTATCTTCTCCTTATTGTCCACAGCACTGGGGAAGTTAAGGTTCAAAAATTATTCCACCAGACGGTCTCTAGCTGCCAGTACAGTGTTAGCCACTAAAACTTCCTTCTGGGTGCTTTCAAGGATAACAATTAAATGTTTTGCCTTATTTAAAAGTTGACATTGAGGTTTTATGACAAACAGGTGAGCTGCCGCAGTCAGCAGTGTAACCGAAAGTGACTCTTGTGACCACTTGATATATTAGAGAAGAAACTGAAATTTCTATCACCTCTGTTAGCAACGCTAAAGTTCTCTTTTCCCTTTGCTTCGTGCTGGCCGTGCTGCTGGTCCCAGGGAGAGCCTGTGTTTTCACTGCTGACCTTCCAGGCTCACTGAAGGAATGATTAGGGAGCCCTAGGATATTGAAGCTTATTGTATTAATCGAAATTCGGAATCATAGGTGTTACTTAAGTAAGTTTACTTAAAATATGGGGTTTCTTTTGTCTTCAGAAAAAACCCAGTAAGGATGGAAAGCAGCTCATGGAAGTTACAGAGTGAGGCTGTGGCAGGTGCATCCTCCCCGCATTGGTCGGGAATGCCCCCCCTGTGAGTCAGCAGTTGCTAGGCAGATTTCAGAGAATTTTCTGGAAACCTGGGCTGGCTCGGAAATGACCCATCACCCTGAGGGACCCTCCCAGGAAGTTGGCGGCAGCCAATGAGAGGCCGGTATGGCTTGATTGACCACAGGCAACTCGCCTGAGACTTTAAAAGGGGGTGCCCGCAGCCCTCAGGGGCAGTTCCCTCGTGGCAGGCGGCTCTGCAGGTCTGGGCGCTCAGTCTCCCCCTGAGGTGGGACGCCGCCTGAGGACTTTTGTCCCTGGGGTTGAGACTCCTCATCTGTGTAAGGTGAGCGTATATCATTCTCGAGATTGAGACTCCTCATCTTGTATAAGGTGAGCGTATTAGGATCCGGATCGTTATTCTTTGGTCAGGGTGGGTGTGGTGGAGTTAACTCTTCTCCTCAGCTCGTACCCGAACCTTTCATTTTGGAGGCGCTTCCGTTTATTCAATAAATCCAATTTAGGCACATGCGTGCACTGTGCTCAGGTACAGGTGCTGTGTAATTTTTTAGCCACTCTGATTCAGTTCAGACCTTCAGTAAATCTTGGAGCAATTTATTAAGGTAGCTAGTGGGGAAAAAAGTTACCATTGTTGACAGTTACGGAAACTAAATTACAGCATATCGAGTTCCTGCTCAGCGAAATATGCCTGTAAACAAAACAAGAATGTGATTTCCTCCATTTTGTAGAAGGTGTTTTCTACAGGGTCTAGTGCGAGCACGTGGATGATCGTGTATTTCCTGACGTAGGTACCATCTCCCCTTCTGGCGGAATTAGTCTGCTGTGGATGTGTACAGGAGCACAACAAACAGCTACTATTCTTCCGTTTTTATATTCGGTGACCTCCAGCTCTTCGCTCATTTGTTATTTTCCAGAGGAGTTGTATAATGCTGAAGGTGATCATTGTTATGAGATCAGATTATTGATTTAACTTCATAGTTAGATCAGTGGTCTCCAAACTTTTTTGATTGCGTACCATTATTAGTTAAAAAACTGTTTGGACACACACCAGCAGTAAGTTTTTATTTATGTATGTATTAGTACTGTTATAAAACTCATGCAAAAATAGAAATTGAAACCAGACAAAATAATGCTGAAATAAAAAATAATTTATATAACAGTATTTATTTTATTAGCAGTATCAAAAAAAAATTATCTTCCCACACCCCAGTAGATCACCTTGTCCATTCTTTGAGGTGTGCCCATGCTTATAGTGTAAGGAAATGCATATCAGGAGCCAACCGCCCATTTATAGAAGTTGTGTGTGTAGATTGGCAATTTTTTAAGTCAAAGTTTGCAAAAGGGTGCACATGATACATGGTTTAGGTCCTTATGCCATCGAGGCAGTTATAATGAAACTGAAATGTTTATACAGGCCTTCATAGGCGCATTGCCACAGCCCTCTCACAAGCATGATATAAATAGGTTATAGCTTCTAATGAAAACTAAGCATCAATGTCCTGAACTACTAGAAATTTTTCTTGTACTAATTTCAAGGATATATTGCATTTCTCTATCTGTTGAGGACAGCATTGCTCGAAGTGCAGGACAAATGCTAAGCTGACCAGAAAATACAGCCATCCTCTGAGAAAAGAGTTACTTTTTCAATAGCAAATTGACTTGAAAATTGATTATAAATCCAAAAGAAATTACTTAGTTATGAACTCGAGTTAAAGCAGATTGCAATGCAGTTTGACTTTAAATAGGTGGCAATACGTATCCATGACTTTGTTCGATACGCTAATGGCAAACGAGGTCAGAATAATAAAGCATCTAATGAACAAAAAACCTTGAGAAACAGTATCTGATCCATGTTTAGCTTTCTTAATTACAGGATAGCAGTAGTGAAACATGGGCTGTCATCAGGTAATAATTCATTTAGCAGAAAACTGAGAACTGGAACACCTACAGGACTTGGACTTCAGGCCAGAGTTCTGCAGAAGTACAAAGGCTGTAGAAAACCAAATAGTGGATATGAGACTTGAGGTCAGGGGAATTGTACTGTCCTGCAGGGTGTCTGTTGCCGCCGAACTCGGCAATTGCGTCCCCATAGACAGCCCTGCAGGTTTACGAGGTTGACTTACTGGATGAACACGCAGTAATGAAGAGTAATGATACTACCATTTTCCAAGAAGGAGAGGTCAGAGCTATGTAGCTTGTGATGTTCACCCGAAACAGTCACGGGAATGATCCTGGGGGACTGGGACAGTCAGTCTGCACGACGTGATGCTGTCAGAGTGAGCTAGTATGTCATGTGGGTTGTCTCTTGTAGAGATCTCTTGGGTGGCTCAGAGCAAACATCTGTCACCAATCACAAAAGACTTTAGGAAAGTCCAAGGCAAGTCAGCCTAGCCAAGTGACAGGGTAAGTGAGGATGGTAGAAATAAGCTTGCATAAATTAAAGTACCAGAAAACAAAGGATGATAAACTAACATAAGTCCTGCCTTGAGACTAGGCTGAACTATATGATTTGCAGTGGTCCCTTCCTACCTGGAGTTTTTCTTCACTTCTCTGAAATGTAAATACAATGTAGCAGGCAAAAAGCTCAAAATAACCAACCACCATCACCACAATAAAAACAAAAATACAAAAAAAATTTGAAAATGGTATAAAAAAAAGTGTGAGATTTTATTTTTTTTAAAAAAAAAAAAAACATAACAGGAATATGAAGCCTAATGGAGAAACATGGGAGAAAAGCTTTTTTTACAGATCATCTCCGTGGGGAAGCTTGGGCAGATATACTCATGCTGGAAGTGTATTTAAATGAAATCATGTGAGTTCATAGTCGTCAAAAAGATTCTGCTCTGGGAGATTGCCAAACAAATGCTGGAGTATGTGACAAGAAATTACCAGGATTGGATGTTATCACCCAAAATTTCTGAATGATACCTCTGGTAAAGTTGCTGCCTTTGTACCTGATAGTCAGAAGAGTTGTGTGTTCAGTTGCATTTTTAAAAGGGTTCCAAAGGAAAGTGAGATCACCAATGGCATAAGGCCTAATGCCTGTTGGGAGGGGAAGAAACCATAACAAGTAGCATGAATGGACACTGAGACAGAAATGGTATTTTGGGAAGAAGTCAGCACAGTTCCAAAGGCAAGTCAGGCCCCACAAACCCATTACAGTCCTCTGAAGGAGTAGCTAAGCAGGTGGATGAGATAAAACTTCCTGATATATAATCAATTTGGACTTTTGAAAAGGTCCCTCGTCAGTATTTTTTAAAGAAACTTAGCCGCAGTATATTAATTGAAGGAATAAATCACGTCAGGCATCAAAAGAAATGGTCAAGAGATAAACAGCATGATGACAAAGATTACTTATGAGATCAAGTCATTCAAGATAGTGAGGATGACCTGAATGTAAACATGAGATAAAATATCTCATAATGCTGAGTAACTGGGTGATAAAACGTCAAATGAAATTGAAATAGAAATAAAATGCAAAATAATACACATGAGAAAAAAGCAATACCTCAGTAGTGCTCATTTCTGATTTGAACCTAAGCACTAACAAGTAAGTTTGTAATTGATAATTCAGAGAAAATGTCAGAGTTACACTTGGTAGTGATCACAATAAGTGGGAATATTAAGGATTATCTTGGTGGGAATAGAAAACAGAATGAAACAGTGTGATGATGTTGCTGCAGTTATATGGAAATGCATCGAAACCACGTAACAGTAAGCAGTGAGGCCACAGGCAACTGAAATATACTTACATTAGAAGTTTTTTGAATCAGGAACTGCTGTCTCCTACCATGTGCTGTCATTGTACAAAACACATATTCCACGGGGCAAGCTGTAGCTGTGGGGTTTTGGCTACTGAGATGCTATGAAAAAAGTACAGATTTTTGCTGTTCCACTACGTGCTTATGGAGATCTGAATAATACCATCTTTTACAGCATGTAATTAGGGTCAGTCCCTTCTTTCTTTTGGTGATACCATCTCACTTTCAGTGAGGCACAAATGTTGCTTCAGTTTTTCTAAATTGTCTTTGACTTGGAACTCTGTCTTTAAAGATTTGACTTTAAGAGGGGTTTTTTTTGTCTATAAAAGACTCTAAACTAGAGCATTTCTCTCAGAGTGAGGAAATAACTCACTTGTAAGAAGTAGGCAAGTCTGGATCAATGAGGAAAGACAAATGTGAGCAAGTAGGTAATTTCCTGACCTTAAACAGTTTGGTGGATCCTTAGGCCCAGGCATTCTTTTCAGTGTGTTATTTTTACAGGGGGGTGCCCCAAGGAGATATTGCAGTCCTAGGTGTAATCAGTATCCTTACAGACCTTGTTGTTGGACAATCCAGTCTTTGACTGCTGGTAGTGACTTCAATAGTTGCATGATTCTGTTGTTTATGCCCATTTTCTGTTTCGTCTGGTAAGCTACCTTCAACTTCAGAGAGGTTTCAGTTTTCTTTCATGTAATTTGGGTTCTTTATTGAAATTAGTGCAATAATACAGGTGTCAGAATAAGAACTTTATGTAGCAAAAAAGGGGAAGAAGAGATTTAATTATAAAATAATGGAAATTCTGTATGAAAAGAGGAAGATAATTTTTTTGTTCTCCTTCCAAACAGAATGTAGAGAATTTTTGGAAAGTAATAAAGATGATTCATATAGTTGATAAAAATCTGTCACTCAGGATGGTGATACTAAATTTGGATTATAATATTTAGAGCGTATTCAGTTTCAGATCATACCTAAATTTAAAAAAAGTGTTTATCGTATAATTAGAAAATGTAAAATACTTTAAGTTTCCCTCATTAAAATATTTATGTGTAAATAGGCAACTTGAAAATACAATAAGGCTCAAAAAGTGAGTTTTTTGTAAAGAATAAGTATTTCCAAGCAAATCTTAATGTCTTTCATATCCACTTGGAACTAAATTTTCTCTTTTGTAGCATTTTCCCTGAGTCATAAGTGCTAGAAAATAGGTTTAATTATTAGAAAAATTTTGCAAGTTTATATGACATTTTCATAATTTACCAGAAAATTATTCAAGAACTTCAGTTATTTTAAGATCGTTTTGATTGCCTTATTTTTTCAATGATCCTTGTTAGATGCGACTGTCAATTTACTGTCTCCTTTCCCACAAGCAGTAACAAAGAGAAGTTAAGAGCTCTTTTTGCTTGTCAGATGAAGAGGCAAGAGTCTGTTCTTTTCAGCACCAAAAGAATGTTTGAGGGGTTTTTTTCCCTACCACATGTAAAGTATTTGGGTTTTTCCCCTCAGTCTTATGTAACCCTGATAAATCCAAAGAGACTTGGACCGAACTTTTCAGTAAGATTTTGCTACACAACAAATGTCAGCACGGAGAGAGGAGGATTCAGACCGTTACAGTTGTGTGAAAGCTGCGCAAGATTAAGAGCCTCTTGGCACATTGTACTGCTGAAAAGGAATGGCAAAAAGTTTGGCAGGAGTAGTTTTCTTATCTGTATAATAAAAGGTTTGAGGAAGCAGGGTGAAACAGGAGATAAAGAGTGGAGGAAGAGGACTACTAAGAGTTCGGGAGGATTAAGTAAAAGAGAATATTACCATGGACTAAGAGAAGAAAAAAACACTTGCTTTTTATATGCTGAACTTATGCTGCGTGACTTTAAATAGTGTCTTTACAATGAACGTCAATTTAAGTCACAAGGTGGTAACTTAGAAAAAGGACATTTGTACAGATGGAATTAGAAGAATTTTACTCATTGCAGTTTAAAACAAAAAGACAGTTTGCAGTTCCATGTAGCTCATACTTAGAGTCTTGTTTGGGCTTTTTTCCTAAAGTTCTGTGGCAGTATCAAGAGGAGTGTTGGTGGTGTTCTTTTGGCGTGTTCATACAGGGAAGTTTGTTGTTACTGTATCTAGAGTTGTGGTCAATGTTAAGTGTCTTGCTAATACAGCATGGTTTTGATTTCTAAAGCAAATTGTGCCTGTTTAAGACTTTAGATGGACATACCTGTGGACGTGGGCAAAAGACAAGTACTTGGAACAGTTGTCTCCCAAATTCAAAACATTTTTCAGGAATAAAGGAGGGGTAAAGTGGTTTGGTCAGCTTTAATTTTGAGATGTAGAACCATTATCAGAAATGTAGCCTGGTCAGCTCTGCTTGCTCAAAATCTTAACCTGAAGTTTTCTCTCTTCCATGAGTGAAGGCAGCTGAGTATGTTTTTGTTCTCATAGCCTGTCAGTCACCTAGTGAAACACTCTTACAGCTCCATTTTGCAAGAGTCTGCAGGCAGGGACAGGATCACAGCACAGTTTGAGTTCAAGGGACCTCAAGAGGGCTCTAGTGTAGCCTCCTGCTTAAAGCAGTTGGCTCAGGTTGCTCAAGACTTTATTCAGTTCCATCCTGGAACCCTCCAAGGGTGGAGATAGCGCAGTCTCTCTGGGAAACCTGGTGTGCTGCCGGGCTTGCCTCTTGGAGGAGTAAAGGTCTTGTTGGCCGGTTGCCCCAGCCAGTGCAGATTGGTCTTGGTGGTAGGCCTGCCCTCAAGTGTATTGACAGTTGCCCTTGTTTTGGCGTTATCTGCAAATTTGAAATGTCTTCTGTGGCACTGGAAAAAATCTGTTAAATGGAGCAGGTCTCAGGATTGATCCCTGCAATGCTTCATGTGTCACTGGCACCCAGACAGAGCAGTCTGCTTACCATCGCCCTCTGAGCCCAGTCAGCCAGCCATTTCTTTCAGCCCACTCTTCCAGCTTGTAATGACCTAACAAGAATAATGTGGGAGATGATGTTGAAAGCCGGATTTTATTAACTGTATCAGACCAACTTTTGACTGTAAAGGCCAACAGTTTCCTGACTTAAGAAAAGCAGTTATATTTTATTTAACATATTAAAATTTTAGCTGTCTGTACAAAGAATAGAAAGCTTGGGTGCTTTACAAATATGAAAAATGATGTGAGCCTAAGGGTTGCAATGTTTAAAAATAATGAATTATAATTGTATTAGTTACCAGTGAACTGTAACTGAGTTAGTTTCTACAAATTGTGGCTGCAGTTCGGCACCTGTCTGTGTGTGGCGAAGCCCCGTTGAACGTCAAGAGCATGCCTGAACGCTGCAGGGGTGCCGGCAGTGCTTGTCTTGTGTAACAGAAAGGCATTGCTCTTCCAAAACATGGGAGGACAGAGCATTTGGCCCTGCAGCAGGAACATTTCGCAGTAGCAATACGTGTGTGTACTGAAGCAATACTTGCATGTCTGACACAAAGAGCTGCTCTGTAGGCTGGGGATGGCAGAGACGCTGTTGTGAGAGACTGTGCGGTTCTGTGAGTGCCGTTTCCTCTGGATCCCCAAGTCAAATAGTTTTTGGTTTTTCTCAGTAAAACAGATAAAAGCTTGTAGTTTATTGTCAACTTTTCTTTTTAGTTTGGGCAGACTTATAAAGCATCTGTTACTTACACGGTTTTTTACATAGTTGGTATTATTTACATCATTGGTTTGATAATTCGGTTTGAATTTTACTTTGTTTCCTGACACTGAATTATTTACTTAATAACATCAACAGTTTATTGGTGTAGTTTTGGGGAAGTCTTAATAGTCTTGTGCCAAGCATTGTGAAAGCAAAAGAAAAAAAATACATTCTTGTCGTGGGTTGACCCTGGCCAGCCGCCAGGTACCCACACAGCCGCTCACTCACCCCCCTCTTCACTGCTGAACAGGGGGAGAAAATATTTCCAAGGGTTCAGGGTTTGAGATAAGGACAGGGAGATCACTCGCATTTACCGTCCCGGGCAAAACGGACTCAGTTTTGGGGAAATTAGGTACATTTATTAAAAGAACTAATCAGAGAGGAGTAGTGAGAAGTGAGAAAGAGCAAACAGATCTTAAACAGAACACCTTCCCCCCATCCCTCCCTTCTTCCCGGGCTTAACATCAATCCCGGTTTCTCCACCTCCTCCCCCCGAGCGGCGCAGGGGGACAGGGAATGGGGGCTGAGGTCAGTTCATCCGACGTTGGTTCCACCGCTTCTTCACTCCGGGGGAGGACTCTTCACTCTTCCCCAGGGCCACTGTGGGGTCCCTCTCACAGGAGACGAGCTTCACGCTCTCTTTCTCTGCGTGAGTCGTCCCACGAAGGGCAATTCATCACAAACTGCCCAACGTGAGACACCTCACGAGGGGCAGCCCACCCCTCGTGAGTCTGAGGCGCAGTCCTTCGGGGGAAACTGCTCCAGCGTGAGCCACCCGCAACGTCCCAAAAGTCCCACCGGCCAACCTGCTCCAGCGTGGGCATTCCTCTCTTCCACGGGCTACAGGTTCCGGCAGCGACTTGCTCTGATGCGGGCTTCCCACGGGCTACAGTCCCCTTTCAGGCATCCACCCACACGGCGTGGAGTCCTCGGTGGACATCTACGCGGTGATCCTCACGGTGGACATCTGCACCTCGCCCATGGGCTGCAGGGGGACAAGCCGCTTCACCATGGTCTTCACCACAGACCCGGGGGACTCTCTCTGCTCCGACGCCTGGAGCTCATCCTCCCCCCCTCCTTCTTCACTGACCTTGGTGTCTGCACAGATTCTCACTCCTCCACCTCTGTGCCAGCTGTGATGGCGCAGTTCTTTTTCCCGTTCTTAAATATGTTTTTCACAGAGGCGTTCCTCTGCTGTCACCTTACTGATAGGCTCAACCTTGGCCAGCGGCGGGTCCCTCTTTGTAGCCGGCTGGCATTGGCTCTATCAAACTTGGGGAGCTTCTAGCAGCTTCTTACAGAAGCCACCCTGCAGCTCCCCCCCCGCTGCCGATCCGGCCAGGCCAAACCAAAACATGTAGTTACCGTTTTAATAAGGTTATTTCCAGGTTTTAAAACAAATTCCATATATAATGAAAATAGTTGTTTCGGTTTCTTTTTCACCTTCTTGCCTCACTTTTTTATAATTCAGGGCAATTATTTCCTAATGTGTTGTAGGAATTAAGAGTTACTCGTGTGAAAAATTAATATTTACAGAGGGGAGAAAAAAATGTAGCTTTTTGTGGTTGAGGGGGACTAGAGCTTGGCACAGTGAGTTTGTGAAAATTTCTTAGCTGTTCCATTTTAAAATCTGCACTTAATGTGTAGGAGAAGTGATGACAGTGATATATTGTCTGTATTGCAAGACTGATTTCCCATGGTTGTAAATGTGTCCCCAAACTGGGGTAGTAAAGCACCCTGTTCTATCATGCAAGGACATTAGTTTTGAGCTAAGCAAGGGGCAAGAAGAAATTTTTGAAGCATACAATTTTGAAGTGAATTATGAGCTGCATGATTGCAAAAGTTAAGAGTTAAATTGTTAAACAGATGTTCAAAGAGAAACCAGTTCCAGAAGTGGTCGCTTACTGTGTATATGAACTCATCTTGCTAATGTCAGTCTCATGCATAATGAACATTTTTGAGCAAATAATCATAAAGTGAAATGAGTATCTCTAGGTTTCAAAACAGAAGAACATTTTGAAGTTACATTGCTGTGTGTAGGGAAAGATTTTGCTACTTGGGATTCTTCGTTTTGTACACACGATTCTCATTTGGAATTGGATTTCCTAAGAGTAAAAAAATCTGTCCCTGCTGTTTTTAGAGTATACTTAGTGTAAAGTTTTGCTTTGGATATTTGGAAATAAGAGAGATTGTGTGTATAAGAAAGTTATGCATACTGATAGAAATTAAGTAACCTATCTTTTGTGCTCCTGTAATTTTCTTAACCATATGTAATTTCAAATGAAGCAGTGCAGTATTAAGTGTATCCAGCTGATGAGAAATAGAAATTACATTCTATGTAATATGAATTCAGGATAGATGAGTAAATAGAAGAAATAATACCCGTCCTCCTAAATTCTGAGCATGCCAACAGGATAAAATATAGAGTTTGCTCCACAGTATCATTCTGTTATTTTTTCAGCCTCTTGTAACATCAAGCATAGAAATACCAATAATTACAGTGAGGTTGTGCATCTGAGCAAATCAGCCCTGGATTATTGAGGTTGCCCTCGGAGGAGGAGAAATCAGTGAGGAGACAATTCTGATAAGTTCTTACAGCTCAGATACACACCACCATGCCAGGGAGAAGCAGTACTGCATCCCAAAAAGCTCAATGCATCTTTTGTTTTCTGAACCTCAGACATCAGTCAGAATACAGCAGTTTCCAAACAAAGAGTTTTACGGGAAGGTTCATGACCAATCTTGCCTCCTAGAATGGAGGAAACATCAGAAACATCCTAGTTCTGTTTTGTGATCGTGCTGTGATGAGAAAGGAATTTGGTCAACATTTTAGATTCAGAGAGCACGTGCAGTTGCTAAAACAATGTGATAAAACTGATGTGAACTGTGTGAGGGACCTCTCAGGGATACTGGTCACCTGTTTGGTTTTCTTCTGTTTTTCATTTAGTTTTCCAGAAAGGAAATTTTTGTGATGAAATCTCATGCTTGGTAGAGACATTTGAATGAGACTGATGTTACATTCCCTGCTGGTATATCCTCTGGGTATCGATGAGTGCTTTTTTTGCCCTGGATGTATATACTGTAGCATGTGAGACTTTAGAAATGAAGGGAAAAAAAAACAGTGAAGCTTATCACAGAACACAATTACTGTGAAAAAAGCTGAAGAAAGATTAAGGTGAATTCCAGGTCTATAAAACCAGATTACCTTTATAGATGCCCAAAGTATAAAAAAAATAAGCCTTGTACACAAAACTTGAGATGTTAGAATTTTCCTCCAGACTGAAAGGATAATATTCCCTTCTTTCCCTTTCAAATCAAAATTGCCCCTGATTCCTAGTCAGTGAACTAACTGAGTAGATATGTATTTCTTAAGCATGTTTAAGGTAATCTAAACCACTTGGGGGTGCTTAAAGCAGCATATGCGCTTTATTGCCTTTCTGAGACAGACCAGAGCATTTTAAAAATTGCATTTGGCTTAAATACGCATGTTGATTTGAAACCCCTTTCATTCTCCCAGATATTCTTGTGAATAAAATACTTCAAAAAACGTAACATAAAAGTTAATATAAATACTCAACACCAAATAACTTCCTGAATTTGTGGGGTTTTTAGTTACAGTACTGTTTGAGAGCATTTTAGTTGTACTTCTATAGCATGATTCATTACTGTGGTTACAATTATCTGCAATAACTAATGTGCATGGAAGGAATAAATAATTAGGAAGAAAACCTGCATAGCTTAAATATTGTTGATCAAGGGGAATGAATAGTTAAAGAGGAGGCCTTAGCACTCTAGTTGTACATCTGGGTTCTATATGTAGACTATGGATATAAGGTCTTTTGCGTATGTCTTCTGATTTCTCTTTGGTGCTGAGTGACAAGGGTACCACGGCCAGAGACTTCCCTTGTACTTTCAGAAAAATGCTCTCCTCTGAATTCTCCATCTTCGTGTGTCATTTTTCTTCTTTAAAGAATAGTTATGTCAGATTTCCTCTCTACTGCACCTTTTTGCAAACATTTTTTTTTCTGGTGCTTGATGTAGTTGGTAACATATATAAAATTTGTGGTATTGGAGTCGGCAAAATATTCTCCAGTAGGTAAAGGGAAGTTTCCACAACATATACCTGATGAGCTTCAGAGTGAGGATTATGATGAATATGAAATTCCAGCTTGGTACCACCCTTCCTCCCATGGAGAAGGCAGGAGGTCAGTGAGGGATGTCAGAGCACTGCCGTTACAGGGCAGGACAGTTCAGAGTCACTGGTGGTGACAGGCTGTTCCCCTGTGGGCTGTTCCTCCTCAGAAGGGTCCTGCCCTACGTGTGGAAAATAACTCGACTGGAGACCTGCTGTGTGCCAGCCCTCCCTGTGGTGAGTCTGAATTCCCAGGACTGATTAGCTTGCCTGTACCTGAAGAGTGTGCACACATTTTCTGGTTGGTTGAGTTACGTGTGTGCATTATGGCTCCTCAAAGTTACCTGAGAGCACTCTCAAAGATGAGAACAGATGGCATCCAGCAAAGCAAAGAGTTAGGTTATTTTTTAGGAAAAAAAGAGTACACCAGATTCTATTTAGCACAAAATTTCTCTTTAGTTGCCTCCTCTGTTTTTCTGTGCACTCAGGAAACTGATGATTGTAGTCTTCTTTTCCTTCCAGTCTCTCTTGCCACCAGACTTCCCTGAGTCACGTTGTATTCCTTAATTAATACCTTTCTTCTTAACCTTAGGTGTCCTCACTTCAAATCACAATGTTTTGAAGAGTATTTATACCATTTTATGAGTCATGTGTTATAAAAATATGATTGTATTTACCCGCTGAAACATTTGTTCACAGTTTCTCCACGTAGTAGTTCGAAAGATAATAAATTATTAATATAGACAGCAGACTTGATATTTATAGCATTTTTGCAAACCACCCCCTTTTGAATCTAGCGTCTTTATTTTCAGATGCTCATGTTGTCCTACAGGATGCTCTCTAGAATGAATGGCTATACCTGGAGATTGAAACGTGTCTCCTTTGTGTGGTCTTTGTTCCTCAAGCCAAATGGCTAGACTCTCAGCAGATATGTTAGAAAAGTGTAGTTCAGTTAAATCAATATAATTGTGGGCTTTATTAGTTGTAGTTTTGGCCCAAAACACAGATAGAGTAAATGCATGTTTGTCTAGTTTAAAAAACATTAAATCCATTGCTGCAACGGGTCTCTAAGGTTCTAAGGGATTTATATTATCAAAGTGTTTTCTTTTGTGGACATCTTACTTAGTACAATCAGTGTAAATACAAACTTTCTTTCATCATGTTCCAAATTCTTATAGCAGCTCTTGCCTCTTATTGAGACTTCAGTCCTGAGACCGAGATTCTTTTTGCAAGACACACTGCCAGCCTCTCAGAAAGACAGGCTTGGCACCACAGAGTTTGCAAAATTAGGGGCTGCCCTATAGCTCACTTGGTGCTGAATGTCACTATTTGTGGCACAGTGGATTTTATGTTTCTAATCACAGGAATCTTCTTTGCCTTTTTGCTTTCCCTAGACATTTCTTGCCACTTTTGTTCCTCCAGGTTGTGTATGAAAAACTGGCATTGGTAGGGTTTTGTGATCCAGGACTTTAATTAGAGCCATAAACATCATCTGCCATGTACCATCTAGCTTCCTGAGCCCTTTCACAGATTGTGCTGAGAAGGATGATAGCTGGCAAATTTGTTACTGGCACCTAACCTTCTGTCCTTACATGGAAATGACAACTATGTGTAATGCATATTTAAAAAAGAAATCTCTATTTTTATGTATGCAATACAAGTAAACAAGAAGGAAATGAAGGAAGGAAACAGTAGCGTTCATGAAAGACACAAGTGGTAACCTTGGAGACAGAAAATCAAGGGTACAGAGCCATTAATTTATTTTTGAGCCAAAGTGCTATAACCGTCTGTTCATCCTTGCTCTATAAAGCAGACTTCTGCATTTCAGGAGCAATGGAAGCAGTAAGCATACATCCTGCCTGTATAGTTTTAAGCACGTCTCTAGGAGAGAAGAGACTACATGTGATTGTGAAAGATCAGATAGGTTCCTGTGCTCCTTGCCTCCATCAAGTTGTGACTCGGGCTGCTGGTTTTTCTCTCCCTTTATATGTGGATTTAACTTGAGGGTGCGGGCTGGTACCCTACAGTCAAAGGCACGTTTTCAGTGTTGAACACAAAGGAGCTGTGTTGCAGCAGGGAGGAGAGATGCATGCTGTCCTGCTGCCTTCTAAATCCGGGGAGCTACTGCCAACCATTTTTGCACACTATTTGAGAACTATATTTCTGGTGGTATCCAGAAGAGAACAGTTGTACTTTTTTTATATTTACTTCATAACTAAATGCTAATTGCTTTTAGTTGGTTCTTTTGGTGCCTGAGATATTGAGAGCTAAAAGTAGTATTTCTGATGTTTCCATGATAAGAATGGAGCTTTGTACTCTGTGCTCCTGTACTGACTGTAGCCAGTTGTGAGTTATTGATGGCAGTGGTGTCATAGCTAATCTGTAATAAGTTGTATTAAAATTCTTGAAAACAGCAAGAAAAAAAATACTGTGCATTATTTAAAGGAAAAGGCATGTCTTAAGTCTCTTAATGTCTTGCTTATGATATGGAAGCATGTCCTTGATACTTTAGTCCCAGTTTTTTTCTTACTGCATTCAATATATTTCCATTTACTCACATGCTTTCAGCTTTTGCTACGGAGCAGATCTTTGTAAGTACAATGCGTGGACATTGCCGGGGCAAAGAGAGATTTGACAGTTAGACTGGCCTATGATAAATTGTTTCTCAGTAATGCCTGCATAAATACTGCTGAGGCTGTTGAGGATGTCTAGCAAGTTTAAAGAACCGTACCAAAACTGGCAGTCGTTGCTTAGTCTCACCAGGGCAAAAGTATCCCTGAAGCTAATGGGAGTTTCACTCGATTCTTAAATCCAAAGTTCGGTGCGTAACTGATAACACCACTCAGATGTCCCACCCCGTGGCTCTGTATGCCTGTAACCTCCTCTGCCTACATCTGGGCAACTTCATGAGTTACTGTGAATTTACTTACCTTGAGATAAGAATCCGAGACTAAATTTCTATAAATCTTTCACCTGTTGAGAGGGGTACAAGTTTCTTCATTTCATAACGCTGTGTAAATATCTCTGTTCCGTTAGAAACACATCGAGTGTTAAAGCTGGACCTCAAGGTATTCCTGCCTTGAAGATGAATTTCTTCTTGTGGTAATTTTAATGGTAAGACTAACTCTTCCAGTGCTGCCAGAATTAGTTGCACACCTTTCTAATTTGGCTTTGAGCCTACAGCAAAAACAAAAGGAAAAAAAAGGGATCATGCTGGGGGAGGAGGATTTTCTCTTCGTTTAAGTGTTTGAGGATTATAAGGAAGGCCGGAGTCAGATTTTGAAGGGACTTTTAACCGTATAGAGATACAGAGAAACACAGCCTAGCAGTTTAATTTTAATTGATGGCCAAATGGACTGGAAAGTAAATTAGCCCAAAACCTAACAGCGGCAATGTTTCCCTTTCTAAATACTAACACAGGAAATTGAACTCACTATAAAGAACTAGGCTTGTTTACAGTAGAAAGTTCTGCTTTAAAAACAAGCAAGCTTAGTTTTCCCCTGCCTTGTGGTGAGTGTTCTTGGATAGAGAATCTGGAAATATACTCAAGTCAATAGAGAAAATTACCCCAATGCTGATGAGGGCTTTGACTCGCCAGCTTCTCTTCTGCATCTGCTCACAGGGATTTTTATTTGAGGGCACTGCCCTGACCTTCAAGGGCTGTTCCGTGTTGTCCCTTCTCAGTGCACCTCCCTCCCTCAGCCCGGCACTCGAGAGTAAGTTGTCAAGTGGAACGTTTCATCTCTGCATGTTCCTTTTTTACATCGCTACTCTTGAGTTTTAAACCTGGAAAATGTGAAAATCAAAGCTGCAATGTTCTAAAAATGTGCTTGGTGCACACATGTGGGAGCGGCCATGCGGGTGAGGCCTGGGCCGGGCTGCGGGGCCTGCTGGTGCTTGCCTGCGGGGACCTCACCTGGCCTGGTACCATACCGACTCCTTGGCTTAAATAATACCATCAGACTAGCTTCTTGGGTGCTTTAAGGTAATTCAGATTGGCTTTGATTTTGTTTGGGGGTTGTTTGCTTGGAGTCATTGTTTTTATTTCTTATTTCGTCTGTGTTGTCTGCATTCTGATTCACACTCTGAGTTTCTGTCAGGCGTATGGTAAAAACGTGATAGGCACTGGGATAGATCTTCCTCTAAAGGAAGTGGCCCTAAGGTTGTAAGGTTATTGTGTGGCTTTGGTTCATAGAGACAGTTGGTTTATCCCAGAAATGAACATTATGTTGTAATTCTGCCAGAAATTAAAGAATAAATAATTATCTCAGGAGAGATGATGCAAAGGGGAGCATAAATAGTGTGATATCTGTGGGAACTTTGCACCAGCGTGTAACCTTCAGGAAAAGACAGAGGAAAAAAAACGCCGTAGAAAACCCCGTAGAAAGATTTAGACACTTGGTTTAGGCCAGGATCTGGCTGTGATGGAGTCTGGGCCAGGAAAAGAGAGAGAGGGTAGAATTCCGTTCAGCTGTGTTTAGGTGTAATTATTCAAAGACTGGTATGAAATGGGCATCACGGCGTGTTGGAAAGACATGGATACTGCAATGATTTAGCCTTTCTTTTACTTGTCATTCAAGAAAACAAGTAAGTCGTCTCCTACTATGGAAAGAGGGTGTCTCACAGGCTAGTCTGCTCGAGATGTTTGTGAAGCATGCAAGGGAAGAACAGAAAATTATGGATGCAGTTTATATTGTGCTATATTTTAAGCATTTTAGTTTGTTTTCTCTTTGAGGGTTTGTTTTTTTTTGAAGGAGGTTGGCAGTAAAAACTCACCCAAAGAGAAAGCCAAGGCCCATTTCCAGTTGCGATAGAACTAACTTAACTAGCCAGCATTTTTCAACTTTTAGTCAAGACTTCTAAATCATAATTTTAAAAGGTAGTTAGAAATGATAAAACATCATGTATAACCACTGATCATAATCTATGCCTTCCAAGTAATGACAGTTAGAGAACTTTGTTGATAAATATGCAGAATAAGCTATGAAATCTCTTCACAGTATTACAGGTGCAGAATTGTAGCACCAAGATTTTCTTCCCCTGTAAGTATCCTATGCGTATGTTTTACTACTGAGTTACTAAGAAGTAATAGCAAAAAGGCGAAGAGTTGCAGCAGGTAGAAAGGTTAAAGTTCTAGAAGTACCATCTATTGCAGTGTGAGAAGGATGTATTATATGTAAAAATTAATCACATGAAACCAGAAAAATTCAGAGTCGGAACAAAAAAATGCACAAATTTTATAGTACTGTAAATTGTTTTCAGAAATAATGGAATCACTCAAGACCTACAGATATACACAGTAATCATCAAATAACTATTGAGAGTTTTTTCCCAAAAGCTTGATGACAAAAATATGAGATAATAAAATGACATAGATCATAAACGATGTAAAACTCTGAACTCATGACGATGCTGAAAAAAGGTGTCATGTTTGAATTTGCAGTGTTCTGGAGAGGTAGGGTGAAAAATACAAGAAGAGCAGAATGTCGGAAAGGGACCGTGGGATGGTGTAGAGGTAACCAAGTGTAGGTCATTATTATTTGCACTTGAGTCCTAAATGGAATATATTGAATGGGAATTCTTGTACAATAATAGCTATTATTTGAAAATAAATAAATAACAAAATCATCGAAGTAGGGATATCCGGTCAGGGATAGGTTCGGTAAAAATCCCCAAGGAACTCTAAAACAATATGCTCTTAAAAAGCTTATCAAACTTCAAAGGAAATACTGATTCTTAAACAGTGTCTACTTCTGATGTAAAAAGGTGCTGTGAACTGTGCTCAGGAGCTCAAATAAAATTGTCGTAGATGAGTGAAAAAACTGCAGTTCTGTCCATGTTATCAAATATGATTCAGACTCCTATGAGTCTTTTTGAAGACCAAACTGGGTAGTGCATGAAGGGAACCAAAAAAAAAAAGAAATTACGAAAATTTTCTTTTTGCTATATGCGGAGTGATGGTCTAATTTTTTTGGGAAAATGCTCCTATCAATTATAAGGCTATTAGGTTGACCTGAGTGTCTCTCGTGTTGCAGAGAAACTGTGCAGAACTCACAAATGAGCATGCATTAGCTCTTGATACACAATTTAGAAGAGAGGTTACTGAAATAACTCATCCAAATATAAGTATTTCAGAATAGAACAAATGATAGAAAGAGAAGAAACATCTTTCTGGTGACACTCTTCTTGCAGTTATTTGATACTCAAAACTGCAAAAGCATCCGATTTAGTTTAAAATGCCTTTAGACAGAAATTACTTTGCCTACTTATTTTGTCAGGATCTTATTATGGATCTACCCCTTATGTGGATTTGCAGAGGTGTATCAATGTGTAATCATACTTGTAACAGTAATGTTCTGAGCTCTTGTTACAAGTGGTTTGAAAGTTGCTTTAGTTGTGTGAACAGATTCTGAATTGATTATTGCAAAGCTCTGAGGCTCTGGCAGAACCAAACTCCTCTGCAGGTGTGTGTGCCCGTGTGCAATGGGCTGTGTGGGTGGTTGGTCTCCTGGCTGTATGAAGTAGTTCTTGTGAGGGCAAATGGTTTCCTTCATTAACACACAGATTCTAGTGGGGACTGAGAAGCCGGTTTACAGAACAGTACGTAATCTGCTGATTTCACTTCATCATGCTGCTCCTGAAGAGCATGAATCCTGAGGCACTATCTGGAAAGCCCAGGAAAAAAACTTCAAACTGAGCCTTTTTTCTGCAGTTTTATACCTGAAAATGAGATGGACCAATATTTACACATATTTCCAGCTCTGTCCATTTGTAGAGTATGTTTTTGAAAAAATGAAAAGGTGAAGGGATGTTTGAGAAATTAAAATTTGGGAAAATCAGGGCAAACTCTCAAGTCTCATCTTGATGAAGACTATAAGATCTTCAGGTATTTAGTTCAAGAACCAAAAGCAGATTCCGGAAAAGTCTGTTTTTTAAACAAAACTATAGAAAGAAATACTGTAGTGCTGGTGCTGGTCAAGATCAACCTATCTGTAGTTGGCTTTTCTAGGTAAAATTAGAGTAAGGATAGAGCATCTAAAAAACTCTTTATACTTTCAGTAAAAACAAGTAATCAAGATACTTATAATGCCAACACCACCTGTTCCCCCCAAAGAAGTTTGAAGTTGCGCTCATTTCCACATGTAAAATGCACCCAGAAAGTAAAGCCTGTCACATCTCTGGCTGCCTTCAGCAAATTGCCTTGAAATGTGCTTTACTGGTTTAGCAATACTGCGACTTCATCTTTTTTTTGTTAACTGATCTTTCTCTTAAAATCTTTTGATAAGTTTATTATGATATGTAGTATGTCACTGCTGTTTTGGAAGAGTCACGGAAATCGCTTTGTGGTGGTTGTAAGGATGTTTCAACCCCTAAAGGCTCCCACATCAGATGAGGTCAGACCAGCACTTACGGTGCTGATCAAATGCAGTTTCTACAGCTCCATCCACAGCTCAAGTATTGTAGCAGAGGCTGCTTCAAAAGAGCAGCAGGATGGAAGTTCTTTTGCAAAGTTTTGCACTGCATGTCTACAGGACAAAAAAGTCTTTTTAAATCAACATCAGAAATAAAACATGCTAGTCTTTGCTGTGGCTTTTCTATTTTATTATTTTCTCTAGTGAAAACTTCCAACTTATGCTTTCACTGACCTCTTTTAATGTCTTATTTCTGCCTGAGAAGCCTACATATAAGAATAAAATGGAACTGTTGGATGACTAGAAGTCTGAAGTCAGCATGTTCTATTCAGTTTCACTAAATGAGAAGAACTTTAAGTATGGTCTTCCTTCTGCACCCTTTTTGATCATGGTATTGGGATGGGCCTGAAAACCAGCCAGCTTTCCTCTCTTTTGAAGTACAAATCAAAATGTAAATCCAGAATGGAATCTCGTTTTACAGGCCATGTTCCCAAACTTGCTGTCAGCAAGTAACTAGGATGATACAGTTATTGTATTAGTGTTATGACTGCTGTTGTAGATGCAGTACAGGTTCAGAACAAAAAGGGTTTCAGACCTAAAGACTATAAAGGTTCTATGCAAATTACAAAACATTTGTTTGAAAGAGAAAGGAGTGCGGCATGTCCAGTAGACTAAGCAAAATTCAAGTCAAACTGCTACTAGGTAATCATTATAATTTATAAATATATATCCTACAGATGGAGATATTGACTCATTGTGTTGAATAGATACTGCACAGAGCCGGCTTCATTCTTGTCCCACCTTTGTTGTTGAGCAGTAGGACAAGAGGTGCAAGAGATTGGAAGACTCATAGAAAGGTGAAAGAGTTTTATGTTGGCTAAGTGGCATTGATTGCCTTCCTCGTAAGTGCTGTGCTAGCTGCAGTGCCGTTATTTTTGCATTCAAGAGTTGGATTTGCAGCTTGCAGAGAGCCTGGGAATTCCCCTGTGACTATCCCATGTCCTCTTGCTTACACTGAGGAATGGCAAAGCCTCTGTAGGAGCCTTGAATCCAGAAATACTTGGCCCTTGCCATCAGCATACCAGTACCTTTCACTTCTTCCAGGGCTAGAAAATGGTGCAACTTGCTCTCTTCAGTGGAGACATAAAGCATAAAGGAAGAGCATTTGTAGGGCTTCTTGAATTGTTGAACATATTGCCAGTGAGTAGCTTGTCTCTAAACCAGTGGGAGATACACAGTACAAACAGATGGCCGGTCTTCATGCAGCTCTGTGCTGTAGAGCACACAGCACTTTCGTCTCTTTTTCTTTTTATGGCTTTCTCATTTCAATCAGATTATTGATGGGCATATTCATGGCAGTCTGTGACCACCTGGGCACTGCGTGACCATCTTCTGCCAGAAGCACCTGGCCTGCTGCTTTGGCTGCAGAGATTAATTCTAGCCCTCCTTTGCTAGGCTGCACCAGACAGAAAAAGCATCTCCTGCCAATGGTAGAGTGATGGAATTGAGCTTGTGAGGGCAATTCTGAAGGGTGGAGAATGGGCAATTAGGTTACAGCTATTTCTGTTTTTCATTTTGAACACCATCCTCAGGACAGAATTTTGCCTTCCTCATTGCCTTGCAAGAGAGTAGACATGTTTGATCAGGTACTTTGCATTGATGCGCAGGGCCTAACCATGGAGACGCGTTTGTGAGAAAATGTTGAATGCAGTAGTTCTTTGTGAATGCAACCCTGTGTGTACTGCTAAGATTATTGTTCTTTCCCTCATTAAAGAGAACTGAAAGCATTTTATCTTTACTTCTTTCCTTCCCATCCTTCTCTTTCTGGGACCAGCACTGTGGCATTCAGGTTTTAGAAGTTAGCTCTAGTATATCGTACATTATTTATGTGGTAGGTGGACAAGGTCTGTGTATGTGGAATTGAAAACCCATACCAGGTGGTTCACCTTAGAGGCTACAGAGTTCTTTTGGGAAAAGGAGGGGCAAAATCAGCTTTCTACTAGGCTGTTCTCTCAGACAGAATCTTAGTGCCTTTACCATGACACCCTAACAGCTGATTCTATCAGGTATCTATTTTTCAAAACAATCTTTCCATTCCAAGAAAAAAAAAAAACATAAACTTTGAAAACATGTTTACCAAGATTGCCAAAGAAAAAATATTATTTCAGTTGGATGTAGTCCTTTATTTGTTCTAAATAAATCAGATGTTGGCTACATGAACGTGCTGTTTCCTTTCTATTGTTTACAGCCCTGGCTGACAGTTAACCTTTTAAAAACTTTCAATTAAAGCCCAGCTGTAGAAGTCATTGCTTAAACCAGACTGTGAAAATGTCCATTTTTTTTGTTCGGTGGCATAATGTATTGTATACCTCCCTGTGGTCTTTAAATTACCTGGTCATCAAAAAGGCATTTACATTCCTTTTAAAGTAAGTGCACTCAGAGGTGCCAACGAAAAGTTATGCATAAGGATATGATTTGTGTATGCAGGTCGCAATCTAATAAAAAAATCAGTCACTTCACGTTCCTAGGTTTGTGAATATTTATCACCATAAACAAGTAGCAGATAGAGGCTGGGGTGAGGAAATGAGAGGGTGGGGGGATATCATTATAACTAATAGAAGACAAATCTCCTAAGTGAAAGCAGGTTTTTGCAAAATCTCAGGTAACAGCTGTTGACAGTTTCCTTTGTGTTGCTAAGCGGCACTGACCTAAACCAGCCCCATAAATTAGGGTGCTCAAGAACGGTGCATAACAGAACAGACGTTCTGCCAGCTCCTTGCTAGTGCCCAGCAGGATCCCATCATTTTCTATAAAAGCAGTTGGGTGAGCTAATTGTGTGGCTCAGGAAGCATCAGCAGGCTGCAAGAAATCATTAGTCACCTTTGCAATATACCTGGTGAGTTACTGGTACTCGTAAGGAAAGCTGTCTCGCTCAGAACTGTGCTGCAGTCTACAGACAGGTTCAAGGCTCTGTGCATAATCAGCAGATGCGTGTGTGTGGTTAGAAAGGCAACCCTCTCTTCCAGTGTTGGTGCAGAAGAGCTGCAGGAGGGGCTGGAAGCAGCTGTGCTTCCATTATTTTACGGGGCACCCACAGTGTAACACACCAGGCTGATCTGGCGTGTGGCACGTGATCCAGGTCTTTCAAATGACCTGCTATGTGCTGCAGGAAGTCTAAATGGGTTTTAAGTTCTCATGTCAACTGTAGACCAGCAGATGATATCAAGCCAAGCATAATAACACAGTGACAAGGTTGAATGAGGCACTATCTGGGAGAAAATCTGTGGTACAGAGGTAACTGTTCAGGGAAAAAAAAGGGTATTACATTTGAGCCACAGCGTGTATTTATATGGGACTAGTATTTTGATTTACACAGTGCATTGCCTATTTTTCACCTGATGTAGGAGCTCTAAGGCTGGTTCATTTATAGTTTTAAGTCATTGCTTGGGTAAAGTAGATTGAAAAAGTGCTGCTATGTCAAGTGGAGAGGCTTCTGAATTAGCCTTGACTATTGTACGCTAGATAAACTTTTAATATTATTCTTTTCAGCTCCATAAACAACCAGATGAATCCCTACAGAGATAGAAATAACACTTTAGTCACCTTTGCTCACACTGAGCAGTGCCTGACTCCACATGGATTTCCCTGGAAATCTGCAGCTGCCCAAAAGGGTAAGGCAGACTTAATTCAGAGTGAAGAAATCTGCTGGTTAGCTTCAGACAGGGCAGTGAAGGGATATCTGCACTGTGCTGTGATTGATGGGGGGGGAATAAAAAAAAAAAGGTAAAAAAAAAAAAAAAGGTTGTTTTGCACCTGCAAACAGTACCTTTTCCTTTGTTGTGAGTTACCAGGATCCGAGGCCTGACATCAGAGTTCTAATCTTGTCCTGCAATTGATTCAAGAAGGAAAAGGGAATATGAAAGAAGTGAGGAGAAGGGACCAGAGTGGATGGTGGTAGTTCTTGTTTCCTCCTTGTGCCTTGCACGCAGTATGGTAGGAAAGGAGGATTTGGCAAAGATGACATCCTAAGAGCAGTAACACTCACCAACAATCAGAAAAACCATGTTGCTGTTTTTACAGATTCATCCTCTCAGAGACTTCTGTAATATATCATCTTAGGTACAGGTTTATGGTGTCAGACAGGCATCCAGGAATAGCTGTCTGTTTTCAGAGCAATTTCCAAGGCTCGTTACATCCGGTGGCATTTGTCTGGTCCATCAGTCAGGCTGTGGGCAAGGGAGTGGCGTTACAGAGAACAAGCGTATCAATTGTCTGGCTCAGTCCGTCTGGTGATGCCTTGAGTGTGTACAAGCATTCGGTCCTGGTAGAGTATTTGGGGCAATGTGCTGTTGAAATTTAGAAAATCTGAGTAGTAGGTGTATACTCTGGTCATTTGACTGCTCATGAAAACAGTTTTTTACCAGTGACTGGGCCATGCACATGTGTTATTTTTTGAGAGCTCTTACTGCTTTTCATGCTGGGTGCTCTAACGTCCAGGGTGCCCCTGCATAACCTCCTGGGGCAGCTGCTGCTTGACACTGCTCAGTAGTGGCACTCGGTAGCTCCAGCACTGCCTTGTCGTCTCTGGAAATCGAGTGTGATTTATACTGCTTTATTGCGCTTCTGCCACAGTTGGAAGATGCCAGATCAAACAAGCCTTGGTGGAGGCAGGAATTGAAATTTCAAAGCTATGAAGTTGCCTCAGTATTAAGATGGTTTTGTATGGGACTGGTGTGGTCTGCTTCCGTCATATTAAGTACAAATACTAGAGAAGTAGTAAGCACCCAAGTCATACAAATATTTTGACTGCCTTAGTGAGAAATCTGTCAGCCTTTCTAGTTTATTGTATGGAAGCTATATAACAGAAACACTGGAAGTATTCTGCACTTGCACTTAGAATGCAAATATTTTGTGAAAGAGGTATTAAATACTCCAAACAGTCAAATATTATGTGAAAGAGGTATTAAATACTCTAAACAGTCAGCTTTCACTCTAGTTATCCAGTAGTTCTTCTGTACTCATGCAGCTGTGATGGCACAGCCAAAGAAATATTTTAATACGGTGAATTTTACAATTCACATATACACACTGTAATTTGACAAATGAAAAG
Organism: Trogon surrucura; assembly: GCA_020746105.1. NCBI lineage: Eukaryota > Metazoa > Chordata > Aves > Trogoniformes > Trogonidae > Trogon > Trogon surrucura. The sequence continues at coordinate 34,526,786 of CM036621.1, forward strand.
AAGAAGTGACAATGTATAAAGCACTTTAATAAATCTTTTTATTTAATGTTTCATTTAACAGTGAAGTGGTCGTATATATGGTCGCTGTGCTGCCACAGTAAATACTGTTTAATTTTAATCCCTTAATCCTTTGTCCCCTTCTGCCAAAGCTGATGTTCCATCTGTGTGTGAAAGCGTTGCACATTCTAAACTTGCACGGGGCCTCCTACTGGGAGGGGAAATTGGTTTGTGAGCGCAGTAAGCTGGTGGGGAGTGCAGGGCTGAACCCTGCCTGTAATCCAGGTCCTGTGCTGAAGGAGCCATACGCTCTTATTTCGTGGCCTTCGGTAGAAGTGACCTGGAGGCCACACTTGCTCCCGGTCTTCCTGCAGCAGCCTGTTCTGTGCAGCCAGCACGGCTTGGAAGCAGCTGCAACTTGCTTTTGCTGCCTCTGCCCGCTACAGCCAAAGCACAAGGTGAATTTGCAAATGCTCTCTGTTCTGCTTCTCCCGTGTCCTTCATTACAAAGTGGAGGCCCTGGCTGTAGTAGCATCCATGTGTGTCTCCAGTATACAAAAACAGAATTAACATTTTCTCTTCATTTAGAGAGCAAGGAGATTCTTTACAGAAGAATCAGCTTGATTATTTCACTGTTTTTTTATGCACTTGTTTGTTTGCATGGTATGAAGGCTTTTTCTGTGAATGGGTGGAGTGTTTAGCATGATTTTACTGAAATGAAAAGACTTGCCATCTGTATAATTAGCCTTATTTATGTGATTAGAGTTTATCCAGTAATTGCTTGGGTTTTTTTTTGGTTTGCCTTCCCTGGAAGTAGAATATTCATCAAACAGCTCATGTTGGAAAGTCAGAGATTGAACAAGATTGCTGTTTGTCTGGCTTTCATGTCTCTACAAGGAATGCATTTACCACTGAAGCACTGAATTGTGGAACGATTTCTAAACAGTGCTTAATGTCAGCATGTTTTCCTGAGTGACATGATGAAGAAAAAATGTCTTAGTGAAATTTGGTCAAATAAATAATCTAGTTGTGCCAAGAAATCCCATAATGACCTCAAGACTTAACAGCTTGTAAATACACTGCTTAGCATTAGCCACACCTCTTGAAGAGTCAAAATAGCATACAATGAACGCTACGGAAACTGCTTTCTCTGGCATTTAATGTGTCTTTTCTTAACCTGATTCACTCTGTGCAAATGGAGTGTCTTTTATAATAGTAGCATGTATTCATGCTCAACGATGTTCTTGTCTGTCTGTCTGTCTAGCATGATAAGGACTGTGGTGCGTCCTGTGTGTCTTAGAACTTAATTATTCAATTATCCAGTAAAAATAAAAATTAAATTACATGAACATGCTGGTGAGTGAGAGCAGACTCATTTACAGAAGAAGACAGTCCAACCTGAATGTCATCTAGATAATTTACCAGGCTCAAAGTATGAAGAATTTAGTAATGAACCGTGTCATCCTAACAGAGATTTTAAAGATTGTGTATGTTATCTAAGAATAGCAATGGAATTATAATTATTATAAGTAACAGAGTAGGGTAATTTCTTCTTAACCTGTAAGCAATCCAGTCAAGCAAAAATACAAGGGTAGCACAATGGAATCTATTACACTGGTGGCTGTGTTGGTTTCTTCTCTCAGAGAAGCTAGTTCTGTAAGGCTTTGCCGTGTGCCAGCCTCCATCCCTTCCCGTGCTCTGTTACGTGCCCTGCGAGACCTGCGTGGGGAGGGCTAGAGCATTCCGGGAGGAGTAGGCAAACTGGGAAAGGCTGCTAAAAGTGCGCTGCAGCAGTGTGGTACCTGCGTGTCTGATCCTCTGCTTGCCTGCGTGTGGACATGCAGTTTCCAAACATGCCCCGCCAGGAGTGCTTTGAGTAGTTTTGTCCTGCCAGAGAACTTTCTCTATGGGTTGCACGTCAATTTAACCTGTGGGCAGCTGCGATGTATGCAGACTTTTACCAGGCTCTAGAAGTCCCTCAGCAGGTGAAGCTCCCCTCCAAACTCCAGTTTCCAAATGGGGATATCACAGAAATGAGCTAGCATGGCTTCCCTCCACCCAGCACCGCTGTGTTTCGGATGCCTTCAATCTATGGGGTTATAGCCAGCATAGCTCTAGTGAGGGGTATTGATCTACATAACCAATAAATATCTTGTAGACATTTTTCCTTTTTTAATCACTGTTCAATAAACACAGCTGGACATAAATAAATTGACATCATAGTTAAGGCCTCCCAACGGTGTAAGGGGCCTTACTGTAACCTCTAGGATTTTTATAGAGATTAATTTCCCCTAAAAATAATTACATGATAATCTAATTATTTTGTTATAATTGTTCTCATAATTAACTTCACTATGTTTACAACTTCAAGAAAGAAATGAGATAGAACATACTGCTATATTAATCTGAGGAGCATATCTTGTAGTTCTTAAAATTACTTCAAATTTTTATTTTATTTTATTGGTCTTGTTGATATGATTAGTAAACATCTCAGCCACTGCCAAATGAAAATATTTACTTTATTTTTATTGTGCATCAATAAAAACATAGATGATGGATGAATGGCAAGAAGAACCAGACACGTGGTTTTATGCATTTTTAAATGTGAATGTAAATGTGAATGTCTTCCATCTAATTTGCTAATGTGAAATAAATATCGATAGACCTGAAGTCTGTTGTGGAAAAAATGCGTGCTGTAAATTCAGTTTCTTGTCTTAGTTTGTAGACTACATACTTCCTTAGCTATTTCACTTATAGTAAGGCTGAAGTTTTTGATTTCTTTTTTTCCTTTTTTTAATTTCATTGTCATTTCATACAGATACAGAGCTGCTTTGCAGTGGGAGAACTGCATGAAAATCTCTTTGGAATAGGTGTAATTGCATTTATTATTGATCAGTATTTTCTGTGTCATCTTGGAAAGCAACTTCTTTGAAAACAGCACGCGAGCACTTCTGCTTGACTTTGCACAGCTTCGTGTTTCACCACTGATGCACTTGCATAAGTAGAGTTTCAGGCAAGCAGATTCCGTAAGGTATGTGAAATACTGACTAAACGACATCTGCTTTTAATTCTCAGTAAGCCTATTTTCTTAAAATTAATCACATTTTGAGGATCAAAGAACATTTTAAAAATAAGTTACCTGAATACTTAGGATACTTCTACAAATAGCAATAGAGAGATTCCCTCCCTGTACCAGTTCTCAGAATAATGAAAATTGATTTTTGTGGTATTTTGTAGAGCATTTCAAGCGGAGGTCAGAGGGAAATGTGTATCTTTTTGATGTGGATGAAATGTCTTCTTGAAAGGTAACAGAACTTGGTTAATGTCAGTATTCTAAATACTTTAACGTTTTTGTGTAAGCTAGAGGTTTTGAGGTTTTTCTCCTACGATTTTCATAATAGAGAATCTGTCACCTTATGTGGCGAACCCACCCTAGTGTTTCAGATAATTTCTCATGAAATTTCAGTGGAAAAAGCAGCACTCTACCCCAGTTCTTCCTGCTTTTCTCTACTGTACATGGCAGGACACTGAATTTTGCCCGTTCAGGGGTGGAGTGAGGGGGAGATAGAGCCTCCTTCACTCCCCGCTCTGCCAGCTACAAAGATCAGTTTCACAGACGAGGAGAGCCCGTGGAATGACACCAACTGCTCCTCCTCTGTCTGGCCCGGCCCGATGGCAACCTGAGGGCGGCAAAGGCCGTCAGAGTGGGCAGTGTCCATCCGCTACCCACTCCTGCACCTGCTCGGCTTTTGCGCTGGGCATGGCCGGGGGACTGAGGAAAAACAAATCTGTTTGTCTGAAGTCTGGAGGTACCCAAAGCACAGTCTTTTAATTAAGGAGAGGCTAGTTGGAGTGGAGAAGGGATGTGTAGAGGGAGCAAGAAGAATTAAAAAGGGATGCTTCCCTACTTCAGCTAACTTCTCTAAAAGCTGATGGAGGAACTGAAAGGTCATTCAGGACTAAATATAGAGCATCTCTTTGTGGATGGGGTGCCTCTCTTCTTCATTTTAATAAAAGTGCATCGGATAAAATTAAGATCATAGTTGAACTGAATCTTAAACCCACTATTTCTTTAGTATTTCAGGCTCCTCAAAAGGAATCTTTCAAACAGAAAATACTCGAACAGTCTTTAAGGTGGAAAAATGTGTCTCCAAAGTTGGTTTTTTTCACTATTCATCAGGATTTCAATCTTCACCTTTTGTCATAGAAAATCGTTTGATAAATGCCAGCTCCATATACATAGATTTCAGCCTCTAGAGAAGAAAGGGAGCTGTCTGTACAGATGTATTCCTATGCGCTGGGTAGCGAAACGCAGAGGTCAGTCTATCTGGGACCCTGAGGGTGATAAAAGAGAACCATGTCACCCCTCTGTCTCCAGTGCCCTGCTCATCATAGGTGCTTGCCTATTAAATCACATCTGTCACCTTCATCACCTCCTTGTGCTCCAAACATTCATTTCTCATTACTCTTTTTAACCGTTTGTTTAGCCATTTACAGACTTTCTTACTCTATACCAGCTGTTTCTCTAAGATCTTTTGGCTAAGGACTTGTCAGATGCCTTTGAATATATAAATACAGCCTGGATTTCTGTTGCCAGTGTGCCTACTGATCTCCTTAGAAAATATTTTGATAGGTAATGAGGCATGACTTCTTTTACAAAATCTGTTTCTCTCATTGCCAATAAATATATTTGTCTTCAAGGCCACTCATTCTGTTCTTCAAAACAATACCACAGGTTTACCTGACTTTAATGGCCTGCGATTGTTCAGATTTCCTTCAGTATCAAATCGAAGCCACAGTTGAGTAGCACCACTGGTAGTTAAGTCTGAATTCCTTTATGCTGTTGGCAGTTACCGTGGGGTTCTAATGGGTTTTTAGTCCTCATTTGCTCCGTAGAAAACCTTTCTGAGTGTCTTCTGTCATTAATTTTTATTTGAGATAGGCTCTCTCTTATACCACTGTAAAGAAGGATTCTGACCTAGAAGTCTTTCCAGTCTCTTCCAGCAAAAACACATGCAAGAAATGCATTAATTTTTTTCTGCTACGTCTTTATCTTCTTTAAGCACATTTATATCTTCATAATTTTTTGACCCTAAAGATTCTCAGCAGGATTCTTTCTTTCTAAAGTTTTTTGTGTGTCCTGTATATTATACTTGCCAGAGTTTATGATCCTCCCTGGTTTCTTCATCTGGACATGAAACTTCTTACTTTGCTGTTTAACAGTATCAGGTGCTTTTGGTTTATCTTGCAAGTTTTTCATAGGCCCAGGTGGTTGTGAACAAAGTTGTCTTTGAATACCCTTTATACTGCCGTTAAGAATTTTACTTGTCTTTTTAGAAAAAAAAAACAAACACAAAAAAAAAACCTGGTTCAGTGCAGTACTTCCAACTAAGCCAAGAGTTGTTTCTTCCTCTCCGAGTTTCCTGACTGCCCATGAAATAACAATGCCTGGCAACGTGTCCCAGCACATTTACCTCTCTCCACTGGGTGTAAGCGAAGTTTTCGTGTCACCATGTCATGCATAGTTGTTAATATAATGCTCATAGTGTATTTCTCCTCTTTGCCCAAAATATCAGTTCCCTGGGATCACATCTTATTAACCTGGCTAGAGGGTTTGGCTAATCAGTTTTAAACTACTTTTTAATATGTGACACTACTTATTGCTTGGTGCAGCTTACTCCATCTTTTATATGCACTTGAACTTCCATGTTACTGTGGCTCTGATTTGTTTTCTTTACACTAGGTGTCCTGTTTGCTTATTATGCCCATATTTGATACTGTCAGTTGAAAGTGTGTAGGCAGTCTAGTTCCCCATCTTATGGCTTAGATGGCTGCCAAAAAACATACATAATTTGGTTTGTTTCTCTGTGGAACTGTTTCTCCTATGTAGAACTGTTGGTGTTCTTTGCCATTTCCTATTTGATTATCTCTAACCTCTATCCTCTCCTTTGTATAAAATCTTCTAACTTTCCCCAGTGCACTTTTCTGCACCCATCAGCATTATTCCACTTCTCAGTTTCAGCAGCTTTACACAAACCTGGCTGTGTTCCTGGAAGGTGAATTACCCAACACTGTAGCCTGCAACTTGTAACCAAGGTTCACGACCCAGGAGTGTATTTACCTCTTGTGAGGAGGATTTCTCATGAGCATCATTTCTGACTTAGGTTCAGGACCCTCCTTCTACGCAGGAGAGGCTGGCAGCCTCTGCGTGTTCTCTGGCAGGAGGGGTTCTCACTGTGTGGACATAGACACAACACCCCTGAAGAGATGCTGCTTGTTAGACCTGTTGTGCAGTGCAGCATGTTCTTCACACTTTTGTATTGTTTAGCTTTCTAGCTGGCTGGGATGCCTCTCTCAGTTTCTGGTTTTCAGAAGTTTCCTTGGTCTTGATGAGAAACAGAAAAATCCTGCAGAATATATATATGCACACACACACACACAAATATATATATATGTATGTTCTGCATTTATATGTATATATAAATGTTTGTAATCCACCCATTTAATGAGAACAGTTTCCTTAAAATAAAAGTCAAACACAGTATGAATAAATCCAGCAAGCAGCTTAAAAAAATAAAGTCCAACTAGATGCGTAGACAGGCAGTGTTTATGCTTTATTTACTTTAATAGATCTGCAAAGCTAAGTTCTGTGCAGCTGTTTGAAAATTTATGGAATTCATTTCTAAACCAAACCACTCGGATGATAGACGTGGCTGTGCGTTCTGTTGTGGCTGTGCCAGGAGAGCTTTGGGATTGTGCTGCAAACACTCTTTAATAGCAGAGCTTGCGTTTAGCCTTTTGGCTTCTAAAAACAAATTACTCCCTTTTTGATATCCAACCGACTGTGACATAACCTCATGATTTAGCTTTAAGTTGATATTTGTTACTTGATATCCATTCCTTTCAGAAGTGTGCAGCCAGGGCTGGCAGTGGTGTTGTACAGCTGAGCCATATTCTGTTAACGCAGTGTAATGCTCAGCAACTGCACCTCTGCGACGTTGGCCTGTGTGCCTGTGCGATGATACTGTTGATTTTGATTGCTCTGTGGACACAGATGTCCTTTCAAAATGTGCTTGAACTCCTGATAGATTTCCAGATATTTCCAGTTGACAGCCTCCTTACCAATACCCATTTGAGGGGATGTCAGCCAACATTCCCATAATCACATTGGGTCATTCACATAGCCAGTTGGATATAATAAGGAAAAGTGATTGTGCTAAAGCACACGCATTAATTGGAAGCAAATGCTGAAAAGATGTTTTCATAACGGATACATCAATATTTAAGTAGTTTCCTAGCATTTTAATATAAAAAATGTGTTGGAATCTGCCAGGTCAGGTGGTAATCATGGTAGCACTGTTACTCAGCACAGTCCTTGGGATTCTGCACATTTTAGAAGCAGATACTTTCTGCCTTTCAGAACCTTGGCAGCAAGCATCAGAGCGACTGCAGTTTTTGTCAAGGGAGAGTGCTGTACTGTAATTCCAAGGAACAGCAGAGGACACCACTCAGGAGAACAGCGTAAGGCCCTGCAGCATTTTACTGGGCCCTTGACTATGGACCTGTTTACAGCCCAGCGCAGTAAAATCTGCCTGCCCTATAGGATTGCTGTGTAGAGTGGAACTTGTGTTCAGAATGTTTCCAGCATTTACACATTAAAAGCCAAATGTGGAATTTATTGCATGGGGCTTTCACCAGTTTGTTTGCAATCCCCTAGATACTTGTGCCATGGTGCAGCAGCGTCTGAAACACAAAATAAAATGAAGCAGGACTGTGAAACCCACTTCTGTCTGCACATCACAGTTCTAAAGCAGTTAAAAATAAAGCACTAGCTAGTCACTAAGCAGGGCTACTGAGAATCCATTCAGAATTCCCCAAGCCATGTGCAGGGCAATCAGTCAATCAGTGTTTCATTTGCCATTATACTGTTCGCATGACAAGGCAGGGAAGTGTTGCCAGAGTTAATACTCCAGTTCTCTTACTTAAGTGTCTAGAAAGTGGTTCATGTTGACCATGGGAGTCTTTTAGACAGTATTTCCATCTTGTGTTATTGTCCAGTCCTCATTCCTTGGCAGACTGCTGTATCTTATATAGATTTTGATTCTGCAGGATCTTTGCTTTCTCCCAAGACTGTGCACAGTTTGTCTTCCCTGCTTTTCAAGTGGAAAATACTTTGTTTTTCCAAAGAACTTCAGAATATTTCTTTCTCACATTTCTCTGTATGATTGTATAATTTTCCTTCCTTGTGAAAGGAGGTATTTGCTTGGGGAGTTCCCAGAAGCTATGGCTACCATTTAAATTCTGTATTGGTGTCTTTTTTGTTGTGGGAGGTTTTAAAGAGTGTTTGTTGGGAGAAAGGGAGAAGAGTGAAGGAAAACTATTCTTTTTTGGGGCAGGGTTTCTCTGCAAGCATTCAGGGAGATAAATTATTCTCTCTTCAAGCATCCTACCAGGTCCTAACTGACACTATAGGTAAATATGTCATACTAAGGAAACTTGGTCATGCTCCTCTTTGAAACAAAGTTTGTAATCCTTAATAATACAAAGGTGCACTACAGTTTATTTTTCAGTACAAATAACTGTATTTTCTCTGAGATGACCAAAAGAGGTAGCTTTTTTCTATCTCAGACTGTCTTGTGTAGATATATCATGATACTATAGTGTTGTAGCTAATGAAAATTAGGTATAATACATCTTTCCTTAAAATATGTCTGTTTTGAACCTTTAGCTTGCATGCAAGCCTCACGTGCAATTATCCAAGAGAAAATTTGGTGTCTAAACACACAAATAGTTCATGGCCTGGTGTGAGAGGCCCGAGACAGAAGTTCTGTGGGGCTCCTGGCCTGGGGGGGCAGCTGTGCCTGTGGGGAGGGAAGCATGGCTCAGGTGACCCAAAGGGACCCATTGGGGACCGCCAGGGCTGCCGGTGACTCTCCCCCTCGCTCCCTGTGCTCCTACTGGTCCCGACACCCGTTTTCATGCTGCAGAGGAGCCCAGATTGATGGAACAGGTCACCTTCTTGGGCCTTCTCAGGTACAAGGCTGCCTTTTCTGTTTTTTTTGGACTGTTGTTGGGACTCTGGGCTTGGGTGCTCCCATCTGCTGCAGAGTCCACCGTGGGACTTTTCTGCTTGGGGCCTAAATGCCTAAAGGTATTTGAATTTTTAAAAAATTGAAATTAATTCTCTCATTGAAAGCTTTTAGAAGAACTAAAAAGTCGAAGGGTAAAAAGAAGACATACATACAGAATATTAAAAGACATAAAACCAAAAAATAGTTAATTTTCACTGAGGAGGGAGACTACTAGCATATTCTAGAGAAATCTCATCACCTGATTGTAAAGAGTCTCAGGAAATTGTAGCAGTAGAGAGGAAGTATTTTCTGAATGTGACATTATTTGTGATAGTAAAATTGAAGTGACTGTGAAGAGGTATACTGGGATCTCCAAATAAAAAGTGATTAAGGAATCAAATGATAAATGAAGCCTGACGCTGATAAATGCAAAGCACTGTACTTTGGAGAAACCAGTCCTAATCTGTATGGGGAACATGAAGGGCACTGAACTACTGGTTATTACTTCTGAGCTATTTTGGATAATTCTGTGACTGTATCAGTCTGGTGCTCAGTGTATACATCTTGACTTTTAGATACAGTTCTGCCACCTCTTCTCTCTTGGAAGGACAAATGAGGAGCCCAACAAGGCTTACTGCATTTTTGAAGCTGTTCCATATAAGGAATGACAAAGTAGACAAGAAGTTTTCGTCTTGGAGGAGAAATAATAGAAATAGTATGAAATAGGGAGTCAAAAAAATAACACACAGAAAACAGACAGTGAGTGGAGAAGGATTAGTAAATGTTTCTCCCAGTGGGGAGAGTATTTGGTATTGGATTTAAAACCAAAAATAAGTGGTCGTTTTCCCCCCGTCCCATAATTAAACTATGGGACTTGCTGCTCAAAAATGTTGTGGATACCAAAGATTTAGCTGGATTAAATTTGGCATTATAAAGGCAAGTTCATGAAAGAAGATCCTGGAAGAGGCTGTAAAAATGAAGATGCAATGTATGGCTCAAGTGCTTTGAAGGGTGTGCTAGAGGAAAGATAGAACAGGTTTGCTGTGGTTTTGTATTCTTCCCTTAAACTATCATTGTCAGAGGCAGTGTGCTGTACTGTGTGGGCCTTTTTTTCTGATGGAGGACAGCAGAGTGATGTCATCAGTAAATCATCAATACATTACAGCAGTGGCTGAAAACCCAAGCTCTACTGCTGTATTCAGGTGAAAAGAGGAATGGTGTGTGTGCTGTCACCATTCACCCAACTGGCGTATTGGGCTGAGTAGCTGACGAGCAGAGCAGTGCTGTTGTGAATTACCCTGACACTTTTGGTGGCCATATTTCTCTTCAATTATAAGGTGTAAGATTATGGCATTCCCCTTCTCTGCAGAGCAGTAGCCTGTGAACCTGATTACAGTTCAGGTTCCCCTGGAGACCTTTGAAGGCCTTCTGTATAGCGCAACTGTGCTCCTTTCTGTCTTGCATGGAGTGAGTATTCTAACTGTGGAAAACTGGGTGAGCTGTGCTTGGCAGCTTGCACGGGATGGCTAAACAGCTAATGCCTTCACTTGAGCTCCTCTACTTCTGTTTGGAATTGTGGCACTCTACTAGTAGAGATCTTTCGGTTCGTAACAGAAACAGAAGGATTGTCATTCTCCATAGAGCGCATTTTAATTCTGTGGACATACTCCAGTGAGCTTGCTACGATTGCTTACCCTCTTTTTTTCTTTCACAAACACTCTAGCAGATTGTAATGCTCTCACTATTAGGACAGAGACGCTGATTTCGCTGGAGGGCGAGGTACGCAGAAGTGATGTTTCCATGGCCCCGGTTGGTGAGCAGATGGGCTGCGTTCTCTCATACTAATTGGAGTACTTCAGTCAGTCATGGCTTCATTCCCAAGTATTAATCCTCAAAGAGAGGTTTACCATGACCAGGTGGTCTAGGCAAGCGCAGATACCGAGGTGCTGAGTGGATTTTTTTGTTTTCGCATATCTTCCAGTTCGGACTTCCGGTAGCCTCAAAGACTCCATCTGGAGTCCAGAACTCCAAGTCATCCTAATCATCTTGCAGGTGTCCTAGACAGATGGAGATGTCATGCAAGTGATTCTGAAGCACTCCTCTCTATCTAACTACCGTCGTTTGTACCGTCTCAATGTTCTGATGCAGTAGCTGGGCTCCTGCCAGTGCAGCCAGCCAGAGAAGCCTTGGGAAGGCCGGAAGGGAGCATAGTCTGTCGTGGAGAGGGAGCAAACACCTGTGTTTTGATCAGACATTTTCAGTTCGCCTGGAATTCTGCTGTCGTGCCCCTCCCACCCATGAAGGAAACAAATACCCGAATTTTGTAGTCAGGTATTGTGGCATATTAAACTGTCACTATTAGATGCTGATGTGTCTTGGAAGGGCTGTGAAGGATTCTGTTACACTGTACAAAAATACCTTGACTCTAATAAAAGAAGAGCTTAGCTGATACGCAAGGGGCTGCCCTTCTGCCTGTGCTTTAAAACACCTGATCTGTAATGCCTTCTGTAGGTAATGTAATACAATACAGTGCCTTTTTTCTTTCCGTGCCATGAGTCTTTCAAACTTTGGAAATAATCTGAAGTAGTTTGGAAATTTTCCCAGATGTCTTTTTAGCACAAAAAATACCATCCAACCTGATGAAACTATTTTTTTTCAGGATCAGCTATGTCACCAATAGGGCATCGCACTGCAGAGTGCAGAACTGGTGATGCTAGGACTTGAACTGGTGCCATCTTCACCCTGCAAACCTCTCAGCAGTTCAGTTATGAAATGCTGCTGCTTTTATATATATATATACGTCATCATCTTATTGTCTTCTGGAGTGAGACTTCTTAAAAACCTATTTACTCTGTGAAGGATGGGAAAAAACCTCTAACAATTGTTCTACTTTATATGTTAAGTTACAGTTACACTGAATTCCAGTGGAGAAATCAAATCATCAGCCTGTGTTTAAAATTCTGGTTCTATCTTGTATTGAGTGTGGCTGTTATAATATCCTTTCTACTCTCTCACACACATGGCAGGAGCTTTTTACAGTCCGTTTCACTGCAGCATCCTGGAGAAAGCTGACCTCCTGACCTTATTTAAACTCTCTGGTTCAGTAATATTCTGCTCGTTTCGCTGTTTAGATGAAATGGGCAGCAAGCTGCATACACAGCCCACATCCTTATGGAAGAACTAGGATTGTGCCATATCCATGCACAGTCCTGGCAACTTCAGCTGATAAATGTGCAATGACAGGACCGTTTTAGCAACCTTTATTTTATACATTCCCAAAAGATATTGTGGCCATAAGTTTGTGATGAGGAATCCTAATAGAACTGCCCTGTGATGTGAATAACTTTGGACAGCATCCTAGCGGTCAACCCCCAATAACGTGCCACCAAAGGTGACTGCGCAAGCCCAACACTGCAGCGCTGCTGCAACAACTGCAGTGGAGCATTTGACAAGAAACGCGTTTTTGTCATTCATCAGTCATTACGTTCCACGAATATAAATGCTAGCTCGCTTCTCATTACAAATAGATTAATGAAATACAGAATATTAAAAAGAGTAAAAAATTGTCTCGGAGGAATAGGTTTATGGAGTTGTAGTTTGCAGGAGGACAATGAACTTTACTTGTCCTAAAACTATTTACTTTTTTGGATCATGCAAGGAAGGCTGGATACTGCAGTGGTCAGTGTGATTTTCTTCAGATATGCGGATAGTGATGAACACAAACATGGATGTTGCCTCGTCATCACAAAAGGATCTGATTTTCCTGTGCTTCCAACACTCAAATATGTTTAGAAGGCTTTTTATTTATTTTTCTCCAGACTCTGGAAGAAGTAAATATGCTACCTCTCTGCTTTTTTCCTTCTGCCCTCTTTTCTGCGTTGTAGTCTTCACTGCTGTTTGAATTGTTTTTCTGCCCAGACAGAAAAATGAGAGTTTTTGTCTAGACAGGAGATCTTTACTCTTGCTGAAGACAAGTTGTTTAAAGCAGAGTGTTAGAACAACATTTATCAGTGTTATTTGCACTACACACCCAGTCTGGGCACAATCAAAACTCTGTTGTTCTTCAGCCTGCAGTTAGGACCAGAGTAAAATACAACCCCTATCTGTGAGTGCTTATGGTCTGATTTAAAATGTTGTTCTCAGTAATGTCATAAAATATATCTTTCTCTCTTCAGCCTTAGGCTGCTGCCACTGTGCATGGACCTGGCTTCAAAGGCTCCTGATGTAAATTCTCGCCAGTGCATGCAAGCACCGAACCTCTGCCTGGACGTGTGGAAAACCTCACAGGTACAGCAAATGCCAGTCGGAGTCTGAGCACTCTCTCATGGTTAAATCCTGCCAGTGCCTGTAACACAATCATTACAAGATTCTGTTTTGGGACTGGTTTATAAAATAAGTCTGGTTTTTTTGAACATCCACTGGGTGTGGATGCTGGTGTTTCAGAGAAGCTAAGTGAGATGGATGGATGTCTTGAATTTTATAGTCTTTGTATCAGTTGAATTTTATAGTCTTGAATTTTTCTGCTTGCTTCAAAACAAACAAATTGCTCTTAATTATTGTTTTCTTAACGAGGGTAATGCAAGCAAAGTGGCTTAGGTGTGTGTTGTATCAAAGCAGCTGTTGAGAAAGCTCTTCTGTATGAGAGCTTGAGAAGGCAGGATGGCCAACCAGGGTGTTAACCTTTCGATAGCATGAAAATTATTGTAGAGATAAGGGAAAAGGAAGTCTGTTGGGAAACAGTGAATTGTAGTATCACTGTAAAGAATAGAAAAGTGTATTTTCAGATTAAAAAACAGTAAGGAGCTAGGAGAACTTCACCAAAACACAGATACTATCAGAGGGCAAGAGCTGCAGAGTGCAGTTAGTAGGGAAAAGCCATTCTGTTGGCGTGTGATGAGAGACTTGCTTGTGGGTTGATTTACATCCTGTGCAACTTACTGGAGTTGCTGGGAGTCATGGCCTGTAAACTAGACCAAATGCCATCTCCTGATGTTACTGAGACTAATTAATTGGGTTAGAGATTTGAAGGCTTTTACTGTACTTGATGAAAACAGCAATAGGAAAACCAGAGCTGATTGCCTAAGTGTGGGGATAGAGATGATGTGAAGGTGCAGAGGGCTCCTGAGTTGGTAGGACAGAAATACTGCAGTAGAAAAAGCCCAGTGTTGAGAGCTTTTTCCAGGCAAAACAGCAGTTCCTAAAGTCAAGAGTCATTAAAGTGGTAGCCAAAAGAAAAAGAGGAGTCATGAAGTGTCTACTGATAAACTAGAGAAGACTTCAGCTTTCTTTTTTCAGAGGCGTGTTCAGAAGGCAAGTGGAGAGGTTAACATGTTTAGGCCAAATTATCACCTGCTGTAGATTTAACTGAGCCCAACAGAAGGTCACTGCTTCCAAGGAAGTTGTGCAGATTTACACCAGTGCAGGTTTGGGACTCAACCTTTCCTCCATTTATTTTTCTCAAATAAATAGTACATAGTTAGACAACAGACTTGAAAGGATAGTCAGGAAAGCCCACCAGAATACCAACGCCCTTGTAAGAAATTTTGGAGGAAAATGAAGCAAATTATAAAAGCAAAGTAATTACTGTATTAATAAGAAACCAACAACCACACCAAAAGCTGGAGCTAGATACCTGCTAAAAATCAAAGGTGATGTGGAGATGAATCCAAAGCACTGAAAACTACTATGTAAACGTAAGTGTAAATCTTAAGGCCAGTATAGGATGACAGTTTAGTCAATAGCAAGTGAAAAATCAAAATGAAAGTGCTGTGAATGTCATGGTGAGGCAAAATAATAATATACATTTATCTGGCACTTAACATTTCTGAATTGTATGACCATTAAATAATGCAGAAAGTTGCATTGATCTCAGATGTGTGGAAGGAAATAAAGGACATGCTTTATTTCTAGAGAATCTGTAGCTATGAGCCAGCTGTTACAAGACTGGAGGGCTAAGAGAAACACTGTGACTAAGAAGTTATGGGTAATTTAGAAGAAGTGAGAGGGAATGAATGCTTTCTATCTGGATTTAATAAAAAATAACATACATGTAGAGGTTAGATTAAGCAGCCCTTGGAAAACAAAGTGATTGGTATTTGAGGCTGAAATGGAGGTAACTTAAGTATTTCAGAGAGTCAGCTGGCAAGCAGGAGATTATAGTTTTTCTGATGGAAAAATTAACTGTGCTGTTAAAAATTGTTTTCAAGACATTTAAGGAATGAAGCTGGTAAAGAGCAGCCACCACTCTGAGGTACCAGATGTGGGTTTGCACAGCAGCCCCTGCACCCTCTGCCCTGCAGGGGCAGCCCTGCCAGCAGACACAGAGCAAATGCGGAGGTGGAACTTAGGCTTCTCCTCAGCCTTAATGGAAAAGCAGCTGAAAGGTGTGAGTCAAAAAGGCCACTTTTGCAGCCCAGATTGTGCCTTATGTACTCACCTACTGAGCTGAGTGTGAGGAGGGTGGAAAAGAAAAATCTGCACAAAATGGTGGTGATCTCTCCAGGGAAATAGATGAGACTGATCTCCCTGGGGCTCATGCTTTACATCAAGTTAAATGTGTGCCTGGAGGATTTGCTGGAGAGTCAGAAAGTTCATACATTCTGAAACTTGAGAAATAAATTGGTAAAATAGTAATCGAGAGCTCTTAGGTCTGACGGGCTTCCTGACGTTGCCAGCTGTCTTCGTTCCAGGAGCAGGGAGTGAGGCATGGCCCGAGGTCTCAGAAGAGGTACTGTGGACAGAGTGCTGGGTTTGGTGCCGAGTTTGTACATTTGTAGCTGTAGACAAATTTATTTTTGTAGTTGCAATACGTGAGGGCTTTATGTAATTGCCACCTGTAGAATGAAAGGCAATTCAGGCAAAAATGTGCACGGTTGCAAGTAGTAGAAAATACGACTGTTATAAAAACTCAAAAGAACTTTATGCAAATGTTCCATTTGCAGTGGAAGGACCAGATTCTAATATCACGCATGATGCACAGTAACAGATTTTTCTTAGGTATGCTGGGATGCCCATGCTGCATATGAGATTAGAATCTGTCCCAAAAATGGATTGTTGGGATATGAAAGAGCCAATGATGAGGAAAATCAAATTTTCCTGAGGTTTTTTTCCTTGCCATTAGTATGTGAGGTTTGGCTTGCAACATAGTTTTCCATCTTTGTAGTTTATTAGGAAAATTGGCAATAAAAATAATGACAATGTGTGAAGACATTTTTTTTTTGTCCTTAAGAAATTCACTTCAAATGAGGACAGAGAAGTGATTTCTCTACACCCAGGTGCTCTGAACAAGCACATTTTGACCCTGTGAAGCATTACCTAAAGCAAACACCAGTGACTCCACCACCACGGGGATTCCTCTGAGGTGGCGTTACCAGGTACAAGTAGCAGGACAGTTCTGGCACTTTGGAGGTTATGTGCAGGTTCATTTGCTCTGCAGATCGTACTGTCGGGGGGCAGTATCTTCATTTATTGAAATTCCAAACTTTATTCTCCCTGTTTTCCCCCCTATCCCCCATATCTTTTGCTCTTGTCTCTTTGGGGAGGAGGTATATGAAGTTTGGATACCAGCCATAATTATTCAAGGAAAATAAGCCCGTGGCATTGATTTATATGCAAAATCTTGCCCTGTAGCAGCTTGCCAACTACATAAGGCAAAGGCTCCAGAGCTTCTCCACTTCTTAAATGGTGTATTTATGGCCCTTGTCTCTTGTGTTTAACTCACAGTGACCCAGGTTTAGCAAGAGAAGTTGGAATGGCTGTCCCGCTCTCATCCTCTGAGGAACCCAGCACTGGCCAAGTAAGAAACTCCCTTTGGGGAGATAGGGGTGATTTGATTTTCTAACACCATAGGAAGAGGAGGCGTGCAGTGAGCCCAGCTCCTGTGCACCACCCAGGGGCAGAGCTGGAGAAACCCTGGCAACGCTCCACAGTTAGAAAGCGCTTTAGACTTACTCAGTATTAAATGGCAGCTGCTGTGGGGTTTCCATGATTTTGGATTAAGAGAAGTTTCTTGGAATGCTGTTTAGAGTGAAGAAGGGTGGCTGGTGTTTTGAACTGCAGAATGTTCCTAATGACTTCTATGGAAATAACAATTTCAGGTGGTTCTGAAAACAAGGCACCTTCTCTAACAGAGTTGTTATTTTGTTAAGAACGAAGGGCTACTATTGCAGAAAATTCTAATAGCAGATTCAGTATTCTTAGCAAAGGCTAAACAAGCCACAAAAATATTCACTGCAAATGTTTTTCTAATCTGTAGCTTCTCAGTTGTTTCTGAGAGCGGTACCTTTGTGTTAGTGATGCTTCTGAGACCAACTGAGAGAAGCTATAAATCTTTATAACTCGCAAGCGAAAGAATAAAATTTCAATGGCAAAATGTTTCTGTCTTCTGGAAAACGTGAAAAATGTGCCACTGTGTAGGGACAGAGAAGTTCTGCAGGAGATATTCTTTAAGTCTGACATATTCAATGAACACCTGAAAGTCCAGATAGTTTTAAGATATTATCTTCAATCAGTATTTTCTTTTCTGATATTGTTTTAACTAAGCATCTATCTTCAAATATTCTGAAAATAGAAGGATTTGATTCATCACGTGTAAGCTATATAAATGCTAGTTTTCTCAAAAAAAAGATTTGAATGTAAAAATTGTGTATCTGCTTATCTCTGTATAAGAATATAAATTTCAAACTATCTTTTTCTTTTTACAACTATAGTATTTATCAGAAATATCATGGAATGTGTCTGCAGTTGTTGATTTTTAAGCTGCAATGTCAACAAACAAGTCCAGCTATACAGGATACTGCACCAATGAGACTTGCATCACCAAAACGTGTGTTTCACATTTCACTGCCTCCTTTCCAACTGCATTCTAGTTACACACGGACACTGAGACCCTAAAAAAAGTCTTACACATGTAAATAATTAATACACTGCCATGTAACAAGCACTGAGGACAGGAAAGGGTCACTCTGTACTTATACTTTGTTTTCATTCTTTTGCAGTTTCAAACTAGCTGAAAGGTTATTGATATCAAATCTCTAGTTCAAAATCTTTTATTATCTAGGCAGCATCAGTGAGGTTCCAGAACTGTATGACAGTGTCCTGATGCAGCAAAGGATTAGAATGAAAGATCTTGTTTGTATATTATGAACGATAATTGGACTTTGATGGTGGACGTGAGGAGCCCTGTATCTTTGCTTTTTTGTGACCTCTCTGAAGCATTAGACCAGCCTTATTTTGAGAAAGAAGTACTCTTTTTCACTTCAGAGGGGGAAAAAAAAATACCAGCAGGTGAACCCTGAGGACATTAAGTCATTAGTCAGGGAAAAATCCTGTCGAAACCAAACTCTTATGGATTGGCCAAGCAGCAAAGTGTATACACGTATGTGTAGAAAAAATATTTCATGCTAACACATATTTATTGAAAACATCTGCTCCTCTAATTAACATACCGAGTACTTGCCCATCTTTACTTGTTCAAAATGCCAGACTACTTCATTACAACAGGAAGTATTATGATTTAGAAAAATCCAACCAGGACTAAAAAGCAGCTATTGCTATTGATTTTTTAAAAAATAAAATGTTGAATATAAATGTATTTTTGTGGTTTATTGTAACGGTATAAAATAGTAGTACTAGTAGTCAGATGTCATAAACAGCCTCTGCAAGTTGTACATGAAGTACAAATCTACAGTGAAATTTTGATCTAGTAATAAAATTTCAAATGCTTTCCTAGTTGTAAATACCAAAGAAGTATCCATTAGCCCCTCCAGTTCCTCTTTTAATGGGGTATTTTCAAAATGTTTTGTTTCATCCTGAGAGTGTTTTTTACACTGCCTGCAAGATACACATTCCAGAGCCTAGCTAGTCTGTTAATCATCAGAATCAGTTTACCATAAAATAGTGCCACACTAATCTCTGATTGCAGATAAGTACCTTCTCTTGGAGAGTGATCGTTACTAACATAGGCTCAACTAACATTTGTGGCAGCCACAGCGAGAATGTACCTGGCTCAGTCTCTCCTGCTTGTGTCTTTATATTATTCTTTGGAATTGTCTCAAACCCCAGAATCCTTCTCTAAAACCTACCATCCCTGACTTGCAGATAAATCCCATGGCAAGGGAAAGTGGAAAACTGAAGAAAGTGTCAGACTACATTTATTTAACGTTTAACTTCATGTGATTCATGTGAGCTAATGGAAGGAGTGACTGTGCCAGACTGTCCCCTTCCAACAGCGGATTTCTTACTTTTAAAGGTCTCTGTGGAACATGACCGAGCTATGCAGCAGGAGTTTCTAAAAGCCATTAATTAGAGCCGTAATTAACAGATAAGGATACGGGAGGAATCGTCTTCTCAGACGGGATTCAAGTACAGTGCCTCAGCTCGAGTTCCTGTCAGCATTAGGTCCAGCTTTAGCCTCCCTGGTTTGGCCTGCAAGTAGAGCAAATGTTCTATGTAGAATTTGTGTGTGCCTGTGTGGAAGCTTTAAGGGAAGTGCCTGATCAGAGTCGCCTCTGCAGCAGCTACTTCTGCTGTTGGAGGAAAGAGAAGTTCAGGAATTGTGTGGTGGGATCTTATGCGATGGTGAAGAAGGGCCTTTGAAAGCAAGAAAGTTTGCCTTTCGGGGAGAGTAAGGTTTGTAACAGGAGGAAGGTCTCAGTGGAAGTTCAGGGAAAGAAAATCTGGGTGATTTGACATCCTTTAGAGGAGGTAGCCTGTTTCTTGAGCAGCTCCCACACCCTTGAACAAAGTTTTAAGGGAACGAAGGCACTGATTCAAGCCCAAAAGAAGTGGTAGCAGGAGGGCTGCGCACTTAGAGATATGAGCAACACCTTGAAGAGGTGCAGCTCCCAGCACGATGCAATACTTAGATTTGAGTATAATTCTGGGAGAAGGAGATTATGATTCTTAACTGACTGGTAGACAGTCTGCTGACAGATTCAGGTAAGAAATAATAACATGCTGCAGGGGAAAAAAAGATAAAATAAATGAGGCCTTGTGCTGCCTGAGTCTTGGCTAAAGTTCTTCCACTGTAGGAGTAGAAAATAAAAATGGTAGTTAACTTAATCAGTTACTAAAATGTCATTCATATTTTTATACATTGCTTTCTTCTTCTTCACATCTGCAAAAATACCACTATTCTCGAGTTTTAAAAGACGATGAAATATTCACACAATAGCTGCATGATACTGCAAAATAGTCACCTGGTGGATGCATTAGTAAATTCAGTCAAGACAGTGATGAAAGTTTAACAAAGTATTTGTGCAATGTTGGGACAGTTTGACAAAAAGTTGCCTTTGAATCCATGATGATGCTTCCCCTTTGGGTACTAAAACACCAAAGGAATTGCACTGAATGTGCTCACGATACTCAAAGCAAGACCGCAGCCTAGCCGGGCTGGAAGAGGGGAACTTCACAAAGCTTAGTTGAATGGCAGGAAATTTTTCTTTCTGCTGCTGTGGCAAAGATGGTGTTGACTCTGGCGTGCGCTGCCAATGTGCGCGGGAGAGGCAGGGGCTGGCAGCACTCCTGCCACTCAGCAATCACTGTGCCGTGTGGGAGACTGTCACCAGCACGGGGGAGCTATCAGCTGAGATAAATAACCAAGCCCCAATTCCCTCATTTTCAGCAATGAACTGACCCTCATAATGTCTGTTACGGGAGTGCTGCCTTCCTGAATTTTATTTTATTTTCTTATTTCAGTAGGGAAAGCCCTACCTTTGTGGTGGTTCAATTCAGGGAGTGAATGCAGAGATGGTTTGGGAGTTCACAACTGCTACTCTTCTAGGATCAGAGAGTAACCTTCTTATTTTGATACCTCTGATTAGAACATTGCATCTTTCCTTACTGCTGTGTACAGGTTTGAATCAGTGCGTTGCTGGCCATGTAACTATATAATCCTTGCAAGTTCTGGGGCAGGTTTTGTTCTGTTGCATAACATTTTTTTGAATGAAATAGATAATCATTTGTATGTTTTATGGAGACGTGCTGCTGCTGTTGTGTCGATGAACGTTTGCAAATACTGGAGAATGGACAGGTTAAAATATTGCAGTGCTAAGAGCTTCTCATTTTTACAGTTTGAACTGTTACATATAACTTAAAGATTCAAAAGTAAAGTTCCAGAACCTAATACTGCCAATATTGTTGTGCTTGAGTCTAAACTTAAGCTCTACTGCTTCAGTAACTAAACAAAGTATTTCTTAGACTAAAAATACCGTGTTGAACATCAGGAAGTCAAGTTATATCAGCTTAATATTAAACTAATGTTCTTTCATATACATCATTATCTCCTTCCATAAGCTGTGCAGCTGTTCAAGAAATCTGCACCCAGTCTATAGTTTGTGACATATCTTGAAATAGATACATTATCAAAAAAAAATTCGTGTCTAATCTTGTAGTCATCAGTTTAGAATTTCTTACATTTACTTTTTAATAACTGTATATCTTCCTTTAAATATGTATTCTGGCAGTGTTATGCCTTTGTTCTAACAATTAGCCTCATTTAATGCTCCTTCGTGACCTGTACGCATGTAAAGAGCAATGAAAATACACTTGGGACTTGTACATGTCGTGGTCGAGACAAATCTTTCATGATTGAAAGAAGCCGAGCGTGTAAGACAGAAAACAGTGCAATAATTGCTTCTTATTCTGGAAAACTGTTCAGGTTGTATATGCTTGAAATACCCATCCTTTGGTGCTCTGTAACCACATCAGTGGGGAAGTGGTGAGATTTTTCTGTTGTAGGAAGGTGAGCACAGCCCTAGAATTAGTAGCAATCCCTCCTGGAGTCCCCTATGCCTCTGTTTTTTCCAACTTAAATGTGCACTGTTTTTTAAAGTTAAAAGGTTGTCCTTTTGGTAGATTAGTGGATGTGGTTCACAGAATGTCAGGGGTTGGGAGGGACCTCAAAAGATCATCTAGTCCAACCCCCCTGCCAGAGCAGGATCACCCAGAGTAGGTCACACAGGAAGGCGTCCAGGCAGGTTTTGAATGTCTGCAGAGAAGGAGACTCCACCACCTCCCTGGGTAGCCTATGCCAGGGCTCTGTCACCCTCACAGGGAAAAAAATTTTTCTAATGTTTTTGTGGAACCTCCTGTGTTCCTGCTTGCACCCATTGCCCCTTGTCTAGTCATTGGACATCACTAAGAAGAACCTGGCTCCGTCCTCCCGACACTCATCCTTTGCATATTTATAAACATTTATGAAGTCACCCCTCAGCCTCCTCTTCTCCAAGCTATAGAGACCCAGCTCCTTCAGCCTTTCCTCATAAGGGAGATGTTCCACTCCCTTCATCATCTTTGTGGCTCTAGTCTGGACTCTCTCAAGCAGTTCCCTGTCCCTCTTGAACTGAGGGGCCCAGAACTGGACACAATATTCCAGATGAGGCCATCCTTGTAAATGGAATTACTCTTGGCTGAGAACCAGAGAGAGAATGAGTGACAAAGATCAGCTAAATCTAAAAAAAAAACCTAGACATGTGACTTGAAGCTGCACGGTTGGTTCCATACTGAAAAAAAGTGTCTTTGAAAGCTTAAATGAAGGTCAGATATATTCAGGTATGACTTTTGAGTAGGAGATAACCATTTTTTTCCTAGGATGTGAAATCCAACAGGTTTTGAAAAATGATACTGTTCTTTGTCTACAGATGGGTTGCCCTGGAAAAGCATACTTGCAGACTATTTGGAATTCTTGCTCATTGACTGCAAATAGTGGCATTCTCTACCTGTAGTCCCATGCTTTGATCTCTCCAAGAGTAAAAGAAAGGCAGCACTAATTTGGAGAAGTTACTCTTTAGCTGCTTTGTGAATTAACTGCACTACTTAGAAATGAGTTATGAGTTTATTAGTTTCCAAAGTTCCTCACCATTCAAAAGGGTTGTTTCTGGTTTTGACTTGATTTATAGTAGAAGAGTAATGGAATGGAAAGTTCATTTTTGGGGATTGTACTTCCTTGTTCTCTGTGACATGTCGTAATCATGTGACAACTGAGACAGATGTTCTTTTTGTCACTAAATGGGATCGGCAGCAATAGAACTGATAACAAACTGGCGTTGACTCTGGCTCTGGGACTGGAAGGACCATTCTTATGAGAAGGAATGGTCGTGTGTTCAGGGGAGAGCCAGTACCAACTGCAGCCACAGGTTTTTCTACACAGGTGAATGAACTGTGAAGTAAAGGTTCCTTAAGCAAAGAGTATCAAGTATGCAGAAAACTGTAAAAGTTACCAAATGCAATGTAGACAGGTGGGAACTGAAAGGAGCTTAGAAAAGTGATGGCATTGTAGAATTGATAGATGTTCAGACACAAATATTTATCAGAGCTTAAAGAATAGTTTTTAAGTCTCCAAATATTCCTGCAGTGAGATTACTGAAGGGTTGGTAAGTCTGAAGTGTAGCACCAGCCTGGATCCCCAGGCGAGGCCAGTGCCTTTCTGTTGGCAAGACTTGGGCATTTCCGTGGGACCTGCGAGGAAGGGCAGTAACTGATGGGAATAAGGGTGATGGAATTGAGCCCTGAATTAAGGCCTCTTGCAGCCTTGAGCATTTGCGCACATTACTGGCCTGAGCTGTTGCTTCTAGGGGCCTCTTATGTGTATTGAGTACAAAGATGTATTCTAAAGAGATCTCCTCTGATAGCCGTTGTAGATCACTGCTTTAACTTTTAATTATTGTCTAGGCAGCTGATTTTCTAAATTATGTTCAATGTCACAGGTATTTATTTTTTTTTCTTCTCAATTTCAAGAAGTCATGTTTAAATACAAGGTGTCTCGGGTTCACTTGGTCTGAGAAATAAGAAATCTGAGAGGATTTAAGGTAGTTTAACTGATGTTTTAGTGAACGGGTGTCGGAGAGACTAAAATAAGAGAATGAACTAATTCAGGTTGCATATGGACTGATATATGAGCCACAGTTTTATTGTAATTTTTAATACTTTTTTTCCTTCTCTCAAGGGATGTGTTTTTTCAGAAAAAAATAGAATGCTGTAGCGCTTAAAATTAATATTACAGAGTAAAAGCACAAAAGGTTGAATTAGTCTGAATTTTGAGTATATAAATTTGCATATTAAAAGAGTGAAAAATTTGGAGTTTACATGGTTTTTTTTTCCTTAAATCCTTTAAATTCTTCTCTAGTTATTACAAACTAACCTTACATTTAAGTTTTAAAGGTTAACTACTGGGTTTTTTTTAGACGATGAGGAGAATTTGGGGTCTAACACAGACATTAATGAAAGCTTATATGGTATACAGGTACTGAGATATACAGGTTTGGTTTTCTCTCTTTGCTTTTTAAAAATCAAGCTAGACTCAGCTAATAGAGTCTGTTAAAGTACAAAATTTAACAGAAGAGAAGCATCCCTTCCTGGGATAAAAATGTGAATTATGATTTTTAGCTTTTAGCATATGATAATAGTATCTTGGATCAATCTGTATTTGGAGATATCCATGAGATAACATTTCCAGCATTGTGGAGCCACACTCTGTGCCAGCCCAGGGAACACAAACAGTCACTGCAGGCAAAATCGTGGTCTCAGTGGAATGCAGGAGATTCTGTGTTTCGTACATGTGATGCTTGGAAGTTGCCTCCGCGCTGCTGCACACAGAACTTGGTTATGGGCAGGTAGGGAATGTACCTTATATACATGGCAAAGAATGCATTGTAAATCTGAAATAGGAGAGATTAGTGATCAAGATCTACTTACTGTAGAAAAAAGAATAAAGAAAATAAAGGAATGCAATTTCAGGAAAGTGTCCTAATAATGAGATAGTTGCAGCTGTTGCATGCTCCTCAGTACCTCCCTCTTCTCTCCAGGTGCTGTGCCGCCCTTCCCAACTCCTGGATCCTGACTGGGTGCTTGCCTGCCTCAAGCCAGGGAGGTGTTCCCTGGGCATCTGCAGCCCCTGCACTTCAGCAAGAGGAGAATTTTGCCTCTGGGGGTTTCCTCTGCCATTCTTCTGGGTCCACTGAGTTAACTAATGAGGGTAATTTGCTTTTTCGTTCTTTGCGTGTTCAAAATATCGCCTTGAGCCCAATTATCTGTGTATGTATATGTGCTATTTGTTCACATTATTGTCCATAAGCCAGTTCCATGGTCACATTCCATTCTTGGCAGTAATTAACAAGTCGTGAATATATCCCTGGGGCCTCTTGTATCATCCTCTGCCTTTATATGAAGGCCTCTGCCATCATCTCATGACTGTCATTACTTTTGAGAGCAGTTTTTTCATGAGTGACCTGGGGATACGTAATCGTAACTTGGTGTTAAATTTAGGATATGGCTGTAGCATTTAACATATGATTCTTTCCTTTACATTTGGTATTGATCCTACCTTCTGGAGGCTATTCCTTTTTTAACTCTGCCTTTTTTTCTACTGAAATAAGTAATTCTTTTGCCTCTGAAACAAACAAACAAAAAATAATCTAAAACTAATGATATAACACTTTAATCAGGTAGTGCAAAACAGCTGCAAAACTCCCTTATAATTGGTCCTGGCAATTCTCTTTCCTGGAGATTATCTACTCCACACATACCACACGCGTGCCTGTGTCTCCATTCCTACCGCGATTCTTGGCAGGTCTGTTCTTCTCTATATCGAATTAATGGTTTGAGATTTCTTTCATAACGGTTCAGTAATTTCCTCTTACCTGTAGTTTTCATTTCCAATAATTTATTGAATCAATAATCGTATTCAAAACTTCGGATACAATAGAAGCAAAATATTGAATAGCTCATGTTACCTGAATTCCATGTTTACACAAAATAGCAGAAGCTTAGAGTAATTGTCAGTAATCAATTGTCAATAACACAATGAAATCTTTCCTTAATTCAAGGTAGCGAATCAGTTCCTAATGTTTGTTCCTTTTAAGCTAATATGTCAGATATTGGTGGACAGTTTGTAATTGGTGTCTTTCTTACACAGCAGGGAAAAGGTTACAGAAGAAACAGTAAATCTGAGAAAATATTCATAAGCTTTCACATATAAAGGGAGCTGTCATATATAAAATGTCCCTTTTTTTTTTTTTAATGAAATGTCTACTTGGAAAAGCAGTAATTTAAGAAACAAAGTGGAGTATAAAAAAACCCCTCTTAACACTGGGTGTTGGGTTTAGAAAACGCTTGTGTGCCCGTCACAGGGCAGACACTGTTATGAAGCTGTGCTCTCAGGATTCTCTGAACTGCTGAAAGAGAGAATCGTACTCATTTTAAATCCAACTTAAAAAAGCTCACTTCAATAAGATACCGAATTGTGTTGTTAACTGGCGAGTCTTTAAATAAGATATACTGGAATGATACAACCTCTCCTCAAATCTGTCCCTGTAATTTTTATTTCTTGCATCTCTTTGAGGGGGAGATAATTGTTAGATCAGTGGATCTACTTTGCCCCTGTTTGTGGGTACATGTTTTTATTTTAAATGTGCTCCAGGATTTTTCGGTAGCTCTAATCAAAGGCCCACATGACTTACACAGCACTTCTGAAACAGATGTCAGGGAAGCTTTGACCCTTCTGGTCAGTATATTTTAGTGAGTATTGAAGAGAAATTAATTTGAATAAGGTGATCAAATTATGCTGATCATGATACAAAATGTGTAATTTTTCATGGCTCTAAAATGAATGGTATCTATTAATGCAATTATGTCCTGCATAAAAATACTCCCAATGAGAAGTAGCAAGCAATTGTAGTAGATGAAAGAATATAACAGGTACAGCAACAAATTGATGAGGTAACTGATACTTAGAAAATTGATGAGTTGTTTATAAATGAGAAAATTTATTGTTCCTTCCAGTAGTGCTCTCCGTTAAGAAACAAATCAAATACTGAATTCCACTTTCCAGGCACCAGTTAAATTTTAATTTCTTTTAGTTGGATCTCCATAATTATATGGCTTATATAGTGGCAGGAAAGACATTAGAATGGTTGGTTGTTTTCTTGTTGGTTGATGATTCTGTCTTCCTTTTCCTGAAAGTGCTTTTTGAAATCCCTGCATATTCTTATTCCTCGAATCTGTCTTTCTGGCCTGCTGAATGGCAATCAAAGCTAATAGCTCCACTCAGCGAACCATACTTCCCTCTTTAACTTTGCCTCTGGAACAAATAGTCAATTTAAGTTTGTATTAAATGTGAATTTTGGACTGGAATGTGCAGTACTCTGCTAATATGAAAGCTACAACTTCAGAGCCGTCTTTATAAAGCATACCTCCATCACTCATCACATGTTCTCATTTCTCTACATCCTGGGTGTATGTATTCTATAAATCACTTTACCTTTTATAGTCTCTATACATCTCAAAATAAATTGAAACCTAAAATTGAAGTGCGAAAGTAATTTACTCCTGAAAAATCCAGTTGGTATTAGCCACTTGGCGCTTCCCCTTTCTTTCAACTGCTGTCTTCCTTGGTCCGTTTTTCCAGCTTTATATTTATGTGTCATTATTAAAGGGAACAGTTTTCACATAGTTTCCATAGCACTGTCTATGCTCAGAATCTGGAGGAAAGCTGAAAGGACTATTATAGGCAGTAAACCTACTGCTTACTCACAGGGGCTTAGGTTCCACATCGCAGGAAATTGTTCAGATTGTCTTCATGCAGTCAAGGTCACCACAGGTCCTTTATCTTCCACATGTTGGGGAGGTTGGGTTGTGTGTTTTCATTATTGACTATCAGATGGGAAGTTACTGCATTTTGGTGTTTCTGCTGCTCCCAGACTGGGCAGGGACCATGTTTCCAGTAATTGGGATTTTTCTGTTTAGCAGTCCTCTGCCGGCAGGACCCCACTGCTCCTGTAACCACATGTTGTGCTCTGCCTTTCTAAGTTAAACTCCTCTGGGTGGCCAATGGCCCTTTTGCTGTGCTCTGCCTCTTAGTGTTTCTCTCTGTCCAACGGAGAACAGCGGTCTTCTGCAAGCAGTTAGTCCTGATCCAAGACTTGGATCAGCTGGATCCTCTCGTGAGTCACAATCTTTTTCGCATGGTTACAATTTGAGATTCTCTCATTCTTCACGTGGTCTTGCCGATTTACCACGAGCACCTTGTTTCCAGAAGTAGCAGATTTTTGCCAAAGGCCGCCTTTTGAGAATCAGGGTTGATGCTACATGCATTGTGATAAAAAAAAAACAGGGAAAATATGCATATCTTGAAAAGCCTGCATGTTTTATGTCCCATAAGAGTTCATATACCAGCTTCAGATCATTCAAACTAATTTGCATACCAGCTCTATTTCTCGTGACTCATTTGAGAGCATTTTGCTGCCCTGTAAGATGCAAGCTCTTACTCTCTGTGTTTACGAGATCAATGAGTCAGTGAGCATCAGGGCTGCTCGTGCACTGACTGCGGGACTGCTGGTCCCTGGGACTTTGTACCCCACATGCTTCAGACTGATGAGGAGGATCTTGATTGACATTGACTCTTGTCTCTCTGCTGGTAGTTGCTGTTCTGCAGTGCTCATTAGCTCACTGCTGACTGGGTTTTCACCTCCTTGTAATTGCTTTTCAGGAGGATTAGTCATCTGGAAAGTCCATAGTGCATCCTAGCCCAATGCTTTTCTGAAATCAAGCTCATCCACAGACACCAGTTGCAGAAGTCATCAGAAAACCTTCTTGTCAACCTTGGGAGTTGTCTGTTTAGCCTCAGGCACGGGGTTTATTACAATGTCTGTCTCTTCAGAAAGGAGAACAGACATTTTCTCCTTCTGCATTTTGAATCTTCCCAAGAAAAACGAAATACTGGCTCAGGCAAGATATTTCTGAAGTCCTCGTTATATCTTTTGGAATGTTACCATCTGAATCAGCTTCCTCGCTCACTGATGATCTGTATAGCTGTCACTGTGTAGCATAGACCTGTATCAATCTGTTCTGATCCCTGCTTCCTGTACTGAGCCCCGCTGATACACCATCAGGTTCCAGACTCTTTCAGTTTCAGATCAAAGACAGTTTTGCCTTTTCCACTGAGATTTCACCGTTGTTGCTACCCTGTCTAAGCTAGCTTGTAGTTTTCTGGCTGTACATCACTTCTTTGGCTTTTGGCCCACCATCCAGTTTTGCTATGTTTAATCTACAAGATTATCCCTCTTTTCTGAAAGTATCAAGATGTTTTTTTATTTTAGTATAGCGTCTGAGATAGTCCTTCCTACTTACCTGCCTTTTTAATCTGAATGTGTTTCTCAGTTGGAGACTCCCAGGAGTTTCCTGGTGCTGCAGGAGTCTTCTCTCAGCTACTTCACATCTGCTGTGTCCATGTGACTGGCTGAAAATGCCGTCTTTCCTTTGGCCTTCTGCTTTGCACCAATCAGCAGAATAAGTCTTCTGCCATCTGCGCTTCCTAGCAGCCCTCTTGCTCGCCAGTACAAGTCAAACAACCCATTTTTTAATGCTCATGCAATCTATGATTTCAGGAGAATCCTACTTATCTTTCTTATCATAATTCTTTTTAAATTCAGGCTGTTTCAGGACATTGGTAATATCTGGACTTCTGAGCAGGTGAAGTAGAGCTTCTCAGCTGAAGCCTGGGTATTGCAGGCGACACTTGTGTAAGGTGAGCTGCGCGCTTTGCAAAGGCTTGGATGCACAAGTGCTGCAATTCCAGAGAATTTAACAGGACATCATCCTCTGTGGTTTTGTGGATATGATAGGAAACTTGAAGCTATTCCTAGGTCTTTTGATTTGGGCTGGAGCTTCATTCTACATATCTGGAGAATATGGGATCCTGCAAGTGGTACCTGGATTTGTCTAATTTTGTTTTTAATTTTCTAGGAACTATTGCACCTCTGAAAATTTTGCCAACCACTTACTTTTAGCTGGAGATGAAGCACATCTCTCTTCTGTAATTTTCCCCTAGAACCATGAATGCTAGTCACCAGTAAGGGAGGAGAACTGAAACAGATGCCAGAAAATTAAAATCAATTGATTTTATGCATAACATTAACAAGGCATTTTATCTTGGTGACAAACAGTGTAATCTTAAGTAAGCATTCACATGACCTAGTGGCTTTGATATCAGTTGCTATTAATATCCATGTAGCACTCATTAACAAGCCTGCAACTCTCGGGGGTTTAGCTGAATAGTAAGTAAAATTGCATATGAAAATAAACTGATCTGTAAGCAGTCATTTTTTTAGGAAGAAAAAAAAAAGAAGGAAAATATATTGAAGCTAGTCCTAGTCTAACGTTAATAGCTGTAGGTGTTTAATGAATATTGCATTATAAATAGAAACTAATGATGAGCTTCTAAAACTAGAACTTGGCTTAGATGAGATATTTAGAGTAAGTTTACAGAAGTCATGTGGTCATAGGAACAAAATGAATGACCAGCATGAATGCATAAGCAATGTTGTATGCTAAAATGAACTGTGCCAAAGCATCTTTCATAGTTCTCAGAAAATTGAAGGAGAGTCTCTAAAAGCAACTAATTTGCAATACAGAGCTGACAAAAACGTTTGCAAATGTTTCTACTGTGTTGGAGAGCTGAAAGGATACTTATCATTTCCCCTGGATTACAAAGTAGGTATTGATATTATTTCAATGCTTTCCCCATTTCACCAGCTACGTACCCAACCTAAGCACATAAGGTACCTGAACTTCTTCCTCTAAAAGTTACTGCAAAACTCATGTTTGATAGGTTTGTGTGTCAGATTCACAGCTGTATCAGAAGCCTGAGTCAGTATTTATTTATGTAACAGGACCATTCCTTCTTCTTTCAATATCTCTAGTTTTGCCTCTAATTTTTTAAAACTACAGTAAACTTCAAAACTGAATCAGTGCGAGTTTATGTCAAGCAAACCTGCAATTCAACAGGTATCTTCATTCTTTAGCTTATTATTGTGCTGCTAGTTGGACAAGAAAAGTTTTAATCTTTAATGCTGTGGTCGAATCTCGTGGTGCTGGGAGAACCTAGAGCTTTGTTTCTTCTTCCCTTTATGGCGTTCTATATTCAAATAACTCAGCTATCAGACAGGGAATCTGCATTAGAGCTCATTGGAGATCTCTGCAAGAAAACAAAAACATTGATTTATTCTTTTTTGTTGGTCGATTGGGGTTTTTTTTTGAGGAAGTAGCATTAGAGAGGTCAAGATCTAACTATTGATTCACAGTCTAATCCTTTTAATGTATTAACAGTTAGTCTGTGGATAACTTGAACAGAGTTGTCCCAACTTTTATTTAATGAATGGTAAAACAATAATGCATTAAAAATATGTGATTAACTTGACACTTATTCGTGTTGGTGGCATGGTCCTTTCAAAGTAAGTGGCAGACTCCCTTCAGTCTGACGAGGGCAGGATTTTTCTGTGCAAAACAGAAAAAAGACCCTATGCTCTTACAACCAAATTTGATCCAGCTCCATCGAAAGTCCACGTATTTCAAATTCTGTTTAATCTGGTTTCTAATCTGCACGTAGTGTTACGCTGAAATGTCCATTCTAGTGCTCCTTTGGAGTGTACCATGAGCGGTCATTGACATTGGTGGACAGATTTCTCTGCACATTCTCACCAGATAGTAGCTCTCTGAACAAGCTCTCTGCTATGATATGAAATATTAAGCATCAGAGAGGCAAGACTGCTGACAGCACTGTAATATTGAAGACATCTGTCTGTTTCATAAACATATTGGATTTGGTTTCACAAAAACCAGGAAATGTCAGATCATACAAGAATCAATTTAGACTGGAGGAGTTCAGTACAATCTTGACTCCAGGGCATCATTATTTACCTCACTCAGTGACATAAATATGATCTCTGATCACATCTTTGCTTTGAAGAACCTGCATAAGTTGGTTCTTCTCTGCAGAGTACATCTCCAGAGACATACAAACTGAACCCTGCAAAATCTGCTCAAATTACCAGATCCTCTTTCTGTTTAGATTGTAATAATGTTCAGAGTATTTCTGTGGTCTCTGCTTACATTTCTATAGCATTTGTGTATGCACATCTATTATAGCATTTCAGATGATTTAGAAATGTCTGTATCTCTTTTCATGCCTTTATTGGGCAGGCGTTCTTGCCTTTCTTCATTTGAAAGAAACAGCAGAAAGCATAAGACAAATTCGTTCCTGTTTTACTCATTACCGAATGAGTAGAAACAACTGTATAATACATCCCTTTTGGGCCTCTCATCTTTTGTAAGAGCAGCGCTATTTTTCTCCTCAGTGACCATCGTCTCATCATGCAGTTACCTCAAAATAACAAAAAAATATTTCTCCTGACTGGGAATTGTTGAGTATAGGCAGGGCTACAT
This sequence comes from Trogon surrucura, assembly GCA_020746105.1. Classification (NCBI taxonomy): domain Eukaryota; kingdom Metazoa; phylum Chordata; class Aves; order Trogoniformes; family Trogonidae; genus Trogon; species Trogon surrucura. The sequence goes on from CM036621.1 coordinate 34,559,071, forward strand.
ATTTTGGAAATGATTGTTTCTAGACAAACTTAGGTATGTTTTTCAAGGACATGGTAAACAGTCGTAGAGCTCATAGAATAGATCGTCAAAGATGATGGAGTGCAGAATGTAGACCTTTTCAAAAAATAAAGGAATTGAAAATTACTGCATAATCACACGTCAGAATAATTCCAAAATACACTTTTTTGACAATTATGACAGTAGAATTGGTCACTTTTTCCTGATTTTCTGTCAAGAGTGAGGAAAGGAAGGAGGGGAAGAGGCAAGGAAAATTCCTGTATTCTGGTGTGAAGATTTATGCTCTTGGTGCTTTTATGCCAAACTGACTATGAGGAAAAACACAGGGAAACTATCTTTTAATGAAGGCCTTCAATCTGGGGGTTTGTTGTCATTTCAGAGAAAGCTTTCTGAAAGCTCTTTCTCGCCAGGATGGAAGAATTTTAAAATTACCATAAAGGGGATCTGTCATCCTTCAGTCTGCTTTAGGAGTCACTGAGAAAGAAGAGCACTCTGGGAGATTTGTTACCTTATATTCTAGCAGAAGGAGTTAGAAGGAAGTTTGTACAGCTCATTTGTACCCAGTGTAAATACCTGCATGATTGACAGTGCTCTGGTTAGGAGGGAGATTTGTTGGTGATCCTTTTTTAGTAATCCTTCACTTGCTGTGTAGCCACATGGCGTTTTGATGACTTACTTCCTATGTCTTGCAAGTAGCTTCTCTTCTTCAGTTTGTTGTTTAATGAGGTATAAATATCGCTCTGGCATGCTTTCATTATGATAAAATTCTTTTGAATTGCTTGATTTTTTGTGATGTGTTGCATTAGGTTTGTGTGTCCTCTAGAACACTGGGGGTCAGTTAATGTCATGTGATAAGAAAGGCTGATGTTATCACTGCTCCTGCCGAGTCTACTGCGGAATCTGCACCGTGAGCAGAAGAGAGTTTTTGGGGAGATAAAAAGCAGAGTTTCATTGTTAAGGCAGTAGAAGGCCGCCCTAGAGAAACGCTCTCCCTATATACTGAAAAAGCCTGTCTCATAGCATTCTGAACAAGTAACCTGAGCTGTGATTTCCAGATTTTCTGGACTGCATGCTACTGAGCGCTGTCAAAGTCAGGGCTACACTTCTGGGAAGCAGCAAGCAGAGCGTGCATCAGATGGACGGTACAGCCCAGGTCCTGGGGCCAGTGCCATAAAACTCCTTTACTGATGACCTGGATGGGGAGATAGGATGGCCCTTGGCAAGCTTGCGGGAGGTGCAGAACTGGGAGGACTGGGTGTGCAGCCATTCTGGGGGACTAAAACCTGGTGGAGAATGTGAAATCTTGTGAAGTTGAGGAAACAAATCAATAAAGGACAGTGTGTAAAACACTGTCAGTGATGAGCAAACTGCTCCCACTATTTTCAGAAGTGAAATCCGCTGCAACACTGGTGCTTCCTTGAGACTTGTCTGAAAGTTATGTTGCAGTATGTACTCTTGCTCTTGATTTCCCAGGTTTTAGGTTATGTTGTAGCATCCAATACCTATAGGCTTTTTGTTCTATCTTTTCAGGTACATGTATGAATACTGGTCTTCAGTTGATTTCTTTTTACCTTTCATTAGTTATTATTTTGTCAAGATGGACTGGAAAATTTCCCTTTTCAGATTTCCAATACCCATGGCAATAAGCACATGTGAAACACCTGAGAAGGGGAGTTGTAACGATAACAAATTCCTCTCTCTCCTAAGACTTGAAATCTGTAGTAGTGACCTCCAGAAGAGGCACACTACAGAGGTGTTGCAAGTTTTAAAGAATTAATCAAAAAGAACTCCTTGGATATGAGCTCTTTCTAGATTGTTTTATTCTAGAAGTAAAATACCAGTGAGTCAGCCAGGGAAAAGATCTTCCACGTAATCTGAAATCTTTACAGTATTTTTCAGATCTGCTTCTGGGCAAATAGTCCCACAATACTGGAGGAAAATTAATAGAAAATGGCCTATTAGTGTCTTTATTTATAGTTCAGGACTCAACAACTCAGTGATTTATATTTTCAATTTAATCACACCAACTGATGGAAGAAATAACTGGAAATGCAGGTATGACCTTGCTTAAACAGACTATATAAAATTCAATGTAGCAAAGCTTGTATATTGAAAATTGTGCAGTAATAAAATGTCTTTTGCATTGTGAAGCTTGCCAACTATGTCAATACGAGATAATGGTTTAGGCAAATTACGTGACTAAAGAATTAGAAATGTAAGTGAAAAAAAGGAAGCACAGTATTGGGTTTGTGGCAAGAACTCTTTATATGATAAAACTAATTTGTAACTTGATCTTTAAAGCAGAACACAAAAAGAGTACTGAAGCACTTGAAATGAAAGGCCTATTACAGAATAAAGGAAGCATGAAGGCAAAGAAATAGTCTGACAGCAGCCTAGACAAGGGCAAAAGAAACTCTTACTGGGCACAGCTAAATATTGTATTCTTAAGAAAATAATTTGATTATTTGAAATAAAGAACCAATGAAGTTCATGGGAGGGAGAACAAGAAATAGTTTAAGAATACAAAGTTCGGGTTTGGAAATTTAATTTAAATGACTGTATTTTTATGTTCACTTATGTCTTTCTTCATATGTTCAGGCAAGACAGGAAAGTTACTGAACTAGTGGAAGGAAAGAAGTTCATCCCAGGAAATACAATTCCTTATAAAAGAGCTTCTTAAGCTCCATGTGCTTGTGCTGAAAAGAGCATGAGCAGCTTCATGCAGTAGCAGAGGTCAGGCAGGTGGGCCGGGTACTGCCTGCCTTCTGTAGGGGCATGAGGCTGTGTTCTGCCTGTGCCCTTCACCGCGTGAGCGCAGAACAGCTCTGGGCGGGAACTCACACAGGTGAGTGCTTTAGGTACAGCGTTATGATAACCAAGGTTCAGAGCGGGCTTGTGCCGAGGCAGATTATTCTGATTTGCAAAATACTGCATGGACATACCCCCACGCTGCAAGGATATTAGGTGTTTCAGTTGTAATTCCCTCCATTTCCATCCATATGTAGCCTCCTAAAGTATTTGGTAGAATAGCTTGGATTGATGTTTTAGCTCTGTCTGGTGATCATGAAGACTGGTGAAATAGGTGGCGAGCGCTTTCTGATATACCCATCTACTGAATTATCTTTTCTGTCAGTGAACATGTAGCTGCTTTTCACACCGCTTTTTGGCCCAGGATGTTTGTATGAGGCTTTGTCTCTATAGCTTGTGATGAAAGGCCTTCTGGCGGTACATTAAGCATTTTCTGTTAAGTAGAACTGAGCAAAACCTACTCGTTCCCCAGAACACGTGAGGTCTGTAGTTGTATCCACAGAGCTAACTGAAAGGAAATCCTCAGAATAGCCGAATATTTCCACTGATGTTGGATACTCTATTAGAAAATTACCTTAGGGATCAAAGAAAGGTTGATTGCAGTGGTTCAAGGTATTTCTTACTAGCAGCAGTGATTTATTTTATTCTATCAATCTCCCTCGCACACCTCTGTGTTGGAAAGAAGAGAACCTAAGACATTCAGAGCAAACATATAAGGTTGATGTATTTTTTCCAAAAGATAATTCCTCTCCTGGTTTAGCTCTTTCTAAAAAAATTAATTCATTAATTTGTTAAAATACCCTATGGCCTGGCACAAGTGCAAGAGGGTGTGATTATTGCTGAGTTATTAAGAGAAGGATCATTTAGATGCAGAAGTTCATATTGCTTCATTGAAAATCTGTAAAAGGATTGTTGAAATAGGTTTTTGGTCTATTAGACTCCTCACTAATCTTTTGGAGGAACTTATTAACATGTTTGAATGATAAAAGGCACAGGGATAGCTTTCATGAAGTGAAACTATTAGTGGTGCACATCACGCATGAGATGCATTGTAAGTTGTGTTTCTCATGTGAGAAACCTTGTAATAGTATCTGATGCACTGTGTAAATTATTGCATTCTTGGGACATGACAAATGCAGGGAACGTTAGTTGTGGGACAATTCTTAAATAAAAGAAATTAACAGATTGCATCAAAATCCTCCCTGATACTATTTTTTGGCTTTCTGCTTATAAAGTATGAGTGGTGTACTCCCTCCTCTTTTCCCAAACTACAGATATTTAAGTACAAGGTTTGAGTGAAAAGCAGCAATGCTGAAATGCTTTGGACTGTGTCCTTTGAGTCAGGTAGAAATATTTAATCACATGTCAGAAGCAAGCTTTGGGCCATGATTAATGCCACATGTTGAGAATTATCTTTCAAGAAATTGTTCAAGAGAGAACCTGAGTCTTTTGGAAAGAAAATGAGGCAGCTTGCCAGTGAAGAATATTTTAAACATCCTGTTGGTTGAATAGCTACCTGGTGAGAGAACTCAGCTGAATATGTTTGAAAGAATTATTATTCAGTGAATGAAACCCTTTCAGATGGCTGTTATCCCAGTTTGAAATCTGATAATGTATCTTGGAAAGGTGAAGAGCACTCAGGAGTGTTAAAAGTGGCAGGGAATGCAAGACATTACAAATTTCTGTTCAAGCATATATTTTACTTACTATATTTCACTTGTACTTTTGTAATGGGTTGAAAATTTTATCAGATTTCTGCTTGTCGCTATTTATTTGGAATTAAATTACTAAGGAGAAACCTCTAATAGTGGAATTCTCTTTTTTTTTTTTATGCAGGCAAGTATGCCTACAAATGCAGAGCCTTCTCTTATAGCCTTTATTTACAGTTCTTATCAATCTAATGAGTAGTCCATGTGTAAGCTCAGCCATGAAATGTCTTTAGAAGACACATAGGAAGAGATATACACAAGCTGCAGAAAAATATTTTAAAAGATTCAAGGACTTGCAATTGCTTAAACCTCTTTCATCTCAAAGATAAAACTGCTACTAAGTTTTATCAGCAGCATCCCCTGCAATTGGATGTTCAACTCATAATTCTCATCTGATCTTGTGTGTTCATCGATGCATTATCTTACATTGTGGATTTACGTTGCCAAGATTTTGCAAGTGAGAGGTAACATCTAAATGGAAATGTGCTGCTGCTGAAAGTAGGTCAGGCATGCTTTCTAAGTTAGAGTCTAAAGGGACTTTTTGCCTTGAATATAAATTTCCCCTATGTCAGGAATTTTTTTTTTGTACGAATGAAGAGTAATTTTGGTGACTATTGATAACACTGTTCTGAGGAATGATCAAATAAAAACAGGGAATTAGGCTGTATTATCTGTTTGGGGATGATCTTATGAACAGGTGTAAAGGTCTTCATTCCTAGTGAAAAGGCCAAAAAGCAAGTAAACAGTCCAGGAGGAAAGAGGTTTGGGCAGAGTTTACAACGGTTTCAGTTGTTCTGAAACTTTTTCTCATGGGCTAATCAGACAGTTTATTTGAAAGTATTTGTTATACTTACAGATTGTACTGTTCTTTTTAAAACACTTTTGTCCCTCTTCTTCCTCAAGACTCTGATAGTTTTATTCATTGTTTCATTTAATGAAGGGGACAAGATGTTTCTTAATTGCTTGTGATGCAGTCAACTGGTATCTTCTGCTTATGTCGCAGGTAAAACTAAAGAAAAAAAATTATGTATTTTCACAGTGTGGCAAATACTGAAGTTGTTCTGAGCTTGTTTTATAAATGGTGCTACTTAGATTTTTTTTTTAAATGACTTTACAACTTTTTTTTCTAATTTGTCCACTATTTCTGGCCCACCAGGGTGTACTTGAAATGAGTGTGTAAATAAGGTACACCAGTTAATAATGAAACTTACACAACTTTTGCTCCTGATAGTATAAAACTTGCACAGAGGAAACATGGAGCAGATGTTGCCTTCCTCTTTTAGCAGTAGCAAGGTCAAAACTACAGTATAGCCTTTCAACTCTCAAAGTCCATCAAACTGTTTATGGTTTTACATTCCCAAAATAGAAAAGAGGCAAGCAGCAGGGAAGTGGAAAATGACCTCCATCTTCAGTTCAGCACAGATGTAATTTATGGTCTCCTTTAGCACTATTTCAAAAATAGCAAGCAAACCATGTATTTCATTTATGTCAAAACAAAGCCAAGCAACCTTGGTTCAGCATCTCATTTTGTAAATGGGAAAGGACAGAAACTGAAATACCATATCTGAGAATATGGGACCATCAAGGAGTCTGTTTACAGTACCTTCTTCTGACAACTCTTAACACATTTACCATTTTAAATGTACATTTGCTATACCAGCTCGCATCTCATTGCTGTTTTTCTCGTTACCATGTTGCTCTAAAAGCTCCCTAGCATTTTCTCTCTCAGTAGTTTGAAGCAGGAGACACGCTAAATTGAGGGGCAATTGTAGGTAACATATTGCACTTCAGAAATATGAGTGTTGCCCTAATTTCAGGCTCCTCGATCTCTTTTATATTATTAACATTAACTCTCAGAAATATTTTAATAGCCAGGGGGACCAGGTCTTTTGATCTCAAATTCATAAAGCTCCATTTATTCCAAGAATGGCAAATAGAACAAGGAGTACTGTAAATGGTCATACGACTGTTACAAAGGTGAAACGCAAGTTCCAGTCCATCAGTAACATAGAGCAAATTGATGTGAACATTAAAAGATATTATAGATATATTAGTAACAACAACTGCACTATTAAAATTAATTCGCAAAATTTTAAAGATTGGTCCCTGTTTCATATCGATCACTGGATGCATTCCATTCCAAAGTACAAAACTAGGAGGATTTATACTCGCTGGTGTAATAAGGTAAAGCCTTAATGTCTGAGTGAAGTGAGTAAATGCTTTAATTAAAATTAATAAGAAGCAAGCCTTTCTTTGGTATGTTGCATATTTTATATTGTCAGGGTTTTAGAAGTACTTAGGATACTCAGATATTTGTTCAAAGAGAGACGGTCCTTGCCTAAAGAGCATATTTGACTGGGTAGAGGAGAAAAATAATGCTTTTATTGTGCAATGTCACTGGTATGTCCTAGTTCTGACTGAAGTGGTACATTTCAGAACCCTATAGCATGATACAGGTTTGGTTTGAATTTAAAATTTACAGCAGGAGCCAGAAGAAAGAAAACATTTTGAAACAAAGAACCTGAGAGCTCAAAACAAAGCCAAGTATGTGTTATTGGAAACAACAAAATTGTCTTCTAGCAGTTTTGAGTTCAGTTTAATTTTTATGGATTTGTGTTACTTGGCATGCCTGGGAGGCGTTGCCTCGGGCGGGATCAGGTGCAGCTGAGGGGCCCGCACGGAGAATGCTCCAGCCCTGAGCTGCGAGGTGGAACTGTCTCCCCGTAGGACAGGATTCTTGTTCAAGTGAGAAACATGGATTCACATGTAATACCTAAAAAAGTGTGAGTTAAAAAAGGCCACCCAAAGAAGTCCTGCCGGAAGTGGAGGGAGTTTCTGCTACAGCTTGACGAGGTTTTGGCTGAGGAGCTGTGGGGAGGCAGTTTCATTGTCCCAAAGGCCAAACTCGTAGGTACTGGAAGTGGTGGGGAAAGACTACAATTTGTGAGGTAAAAAATATTTTTTTTTTTCCCTTTAATCCTTTTCCTCTCTGGTCTCTGTCTTTTGGTGGAATAAGCAGTGCTCTGCTATTTGCTAGATTAAGGCTGCGGTGATCCACAGCTGTGGCAGGATCCTGGGGAAAAGCTCTGGTAAAGTCAAGTACCTCAGTGTTACCCACTGAAGACTGAGGGACATGGAATCTCTGTTGAAGAGTAATGACAGCAAATAATTCCAGGTATATAGAGAGAAAAGGTAGATCTTTTTCCAAAAGGCTATATGTAAGAGAAGAAAAAAAAAATGTACAGCACTGGTAGTGGAACATCAAAAAATATAGCTATAGATTTGATATTCTATATTGTAACCTGTGCCATCAGTGGCATTATTGCCTAACTGGGAGGTGTATAGTCAAACCCTGGAAGTCTGTAGGCTGCTAGAGGTTAGGAAAATGCAGAAGGCTACAGAATATCTCCCTTAATGTAGAAGAGTACTTAGGTTTCATGCAGAATATGTGCTGATAAAAAGTGATGCATGTGACAGTGTGTTCTGGGAAGGACCTCTTTCATGTTTGCATTGCTCTGTGGGACAATAGCCATTTTATTTTCTGAGTTTCTGAGGTGTTAATGAGACATAAATATTTTGTGCTGCACCTCAGTGATCTTGCCTTTGTTCTATTTCCTTAAAGCTAAAAGAAATCACAGTAGACTGAAGATGGTTTCCCATTGCTTATGGCAATCACAGCTTGAAGAGAAACTTCTTAATCCTCCTCTTGTTAGCGTTTCTGTGTCCAGTACTGAGTGGGGAAAAGAATATATAGGAAAAAATCACAACTATAACCTCAAAAGTGCTTGCAACGAATTTTGTTGGGGCTTTTTTTTTTGGTGTTTGTTTTATTCTAGAATGCTCAAGCCAGTATTATAGTTGGCTAAGACTTTGTCTGACAAGTGTCAGTGGAGTCATGGAGAACAATCCTCTGTCTGTCTGGTTTTCTCTTGGTCTGAATTTCAGGTGTGAATCTGGTTGCTTGGGGTAAGGTTCCTCTATATCCTGATACTAGTTTTTCATAACCTGTGAGATTAGGAGGATCAAGCCTTGTTAGAGCCAAACACTTTCACTTGACTTCAGTACGTTTCAGCTGAGCTCTGAGAGGTATTGGAAAAATCCAGGTTGAGTTTGAAAAAGCAACTTCTGCTGACTTTTGTATAGAGCAACACATGACAAACAGTGGCACTGTACATTTCTTACTTTCAAAAACTCTTTGGGAACACTATCATTTTGATGTTTTTATCTGTGTTGACATAGGCATTTCCCAGTTTTGCCAGGGGAAATAAATTTATTTCATGATTGATATCAAAGGTTCCTCATGTGTTACCTGCCTGAGGCTGACCTGGTATTGTTCTTGGGCAGAGATCTACATGCTGAGGCTTGTAGGGCTCTTCTCTGCAGTTTCCTGACTTAGTGCTTGAAAAATTAATGTACCCTGTGGTATTAGCTGCCTCGCATAGCATGTCACCTTTGTCTTAAAAACCAGAAAAGATCAGACTCGGGAGCAATAGCAGTAGTAATACCACTGCCTGTTAATGTTATCAAGGGGCAACGCACACAGGGTCAAGACATGGTCCTGTAACTTTCTTGCTGTAAGGAGCTACTAAAAGCAACTGCTCATAAAGCTTTAATTAACTTTGCAAACTGAACAAACAAGTCCCAACCTTCAGTGATTCTGTGTAGATGCCTCTTGAAGACTGTTGGAACTGTTGAAGATCTTGTTAAAGAGCAAGTATTTGTTGAAACAGTAAGCAAATACCTGTGCGGTGTGGGCAGTGACCTAGCTGCAGGACCCGTGCAGTTCAGCTTGGACTTGTTGTCAGCATTTGTTCATATGTTCACAGTGAATAGAAGTCAGCCCTTCACTCACAGACTGGAGCTGACACATCCCTGGCCCAAGGCAGCGTTCGTCTAAGACATAACTTAGGTTCCATCTGGACAGTTCTCCGTACTCAGTTCCCACTATTTCACAAAGCTTGGCCAGTGGCCTGAGTCTCTGACCACACTATTACCACTGTGTTGATTTTTTTATTTTTATGCATTTTGACTGTTCAAAAAGTAACGGTTTTAATTGCTCCCTTTAGTCGTTACTTAGTTATCATTCCCCTTCCTTCTGCAAGAGCAGTTAAGCTAAGCCCAACTGTTTGGGCTTTTGATGTGTCTAGGAGCAGACAGGTGGCCAAGTATTACAGCTCACTTGACGCAGTAACGTTTTGCAGCAAGGTATGTATGTTGGTCGTGTTCTGGAGTTTCCTCTGCCAGTAGCACTGTTCTAGGTCTTGCTGCTCTCTGGGCAATGAACAGGTCAGAGGAAGTCGAAAAATCCGCATTTGTGTTGAGCAGTGTCTGACTGCTTCCCCAGACACAAGAACACGCACGTTTTAAAGTGTGAGTGCAATCACTGAAATGGGTAATCCATTTTTAATCTCTTACTCTTCTGCAATGAATTGTCCTACTTAATTTTATGTTGTATTAAAATATCCTGATAATCAGTTTTTAATGTATTTAAATGTAGCCTTGCCTTTTCATTAACTGTATCTTCTTCGTTGTATTATGAGAGAGCACTTGATCTACGTCTCTATAGGCATCAGTCTTCTGGGTTCTTCTGGCATATCCTAAATTAGTTAATCACTAACGTGAACTGCGTTGGTCTGTTTAATTTTTGTTCACATGAGACTCTCGGTTTCCCTGACAGTGCTCATTCTGTTCCTCTAAAACTCCTTCTGTTTCAGCTCTTATGGTTTTGGAAGAATACATCTGGTTTTATAAGATCATTATAATTATCTCTCTGCTCTGTTCTGGCATTTGTCTGCGTTCTGAATATCTTTGCACATGTATTGTTGCTTTTGTAAGATTCTGTTACTAAGAGAGCTGCAAGTAAATCATTTTGCTTCGGTTTTGCTGGGCAGTGTGTACAGTTCTGAATGTTGTCACAACACTGGTGGTTGACTTCTTGTGTTTAGTCTTTGGTTTAGTCTCAAGTTTCCGTAGTCACTTCTTACATCCATTGACCGAACTGGAAGCTGAACTGTGCCTTTCAGTGAAATTATTAGTAAGCATAAAGTAGCTCATACAGGCAGCCTCGTTGAATTTGTATTGTCTTGGTTCATGATTCATAGTCTAGGTTCAGTTGTTTAAATGGATGTTTAAAAATATTTGGAGATATTGACAGAGTTCTGAAAAACAGATCTCTGCACTGATAGAGACTTCTGAAAAGAATGAAATAGTAATTGATTTTAAAATATGGTGCTTTTCGAACTATTGATTAAATATTAAGGGGATCAGTAGAAATTGCAGCCAAGTACTCTCTGTATCCATTTTTGTCTGTGGAATGTGTGGCAGTTCAACCCAAAATACTGTTATTATTTAAAGATTCATTGTTTTTAAAAACCGTTGACCATATGACATTGTATGATAAATTCAGTCTAAATTATCTAAATTCTTGAATATATTAGAATTATAACAGTCCTGTACCAATCTAATAAAAGATAGGAAAGAAGCACAGTGAAAATTATTTTTTAAAAAAAAGTTAAAATATTAAAATCTGTCCCACTGTGATGAGGAGAATTGGGGAAGACAGTAATTCTGTTATAATATGTTAATAAATATGCAAATCGTAGTAATTATTCTGCTGCTGGATACTGTGCTTTTTGATTTTTGGCTATATTAACACACTTTTGTTACAAGTCAGTTAATAAGCAACTAGAATCAGTTTTTCTCTGCTTAAAAGCTGAGTTGGGAAATGGGATGTCCTCTGCATAAACCCCTGGAACACACTGATGGGGAAAGCAGATATAGGTCCCAGACTTCTTTACCACATCCTTGCTTAACCTTCGGATCCTGGTTTCATTTGACCCCAGCAGTTTTGTCTGCAGCAGGAAACGATGTTAAAGTTGTACTCCACAGACATCAGAGAAAATGGGCTTTACTTGCAGCTTACTATTTCTAAATATCTTTGACTGTTTTTCCCTTCTTGTTTACCTGTTTCTGTCTTTCCCTGACAGCACATATGCACTGTTTTCCAGACAGCAATTTTTCTTGGGGTTTTTTTTTTTTTTTCAGTTATAAGTGCTAATTCTTGTTTTTCTCTCACAGTTTTTCTTCACCATATTCTGTAACACTGCATCAACTGAATCTCCTGGACAGAGAAAAAAAACATGTTCCTGTGCCCCCAGAAACATGGCCCTGGGCAGCAAAAAGGTTCATACATCCCCTATGGAGCTTTATTTATTTCTCAGGTGAGAAAGAAGTAATTGATGCAGGATTAGTTTTAAGAGAACTGTTTATATGCGAATATATTGGTAGAAGTCTGTGACTTAAATGTCTGTGGGCTAAGTTGTGGAAAAAGTGTTTCTCAGTTAACAATTCATCATGAAGAACTTTAAAATACATTATGAAATATGTATTAAGGTTGGACCAGATGATCCTTGAGGTCCCTTCCAGTCTGGTATTCTATGAGTTTATGAAGCAAGATCTGGTAGAATAAATCTCAAACTATGGTAAAGCACTTTGAAATATAACACTATATATTCTTCCTTACTAATATAGTTTCTAATTTTAATTATTTATTGATATATATTATGAACTATTTTTTTGTCTTTAGGTCAGTTGTTTCTAGTATTTCTCTCTTTAGCGTTTGCACCAGGTCTTCTGAGGTCTTTTTTTTAAAAAAAATATCCTAAAACTCAAAGGGTATTGCCATGCTTAAGTTCCAGGAGTTTCTACTGGCTTGGCAATGGGTGCGGTGTTTTGACTGCAGTGGCAGGTAGGTTACTTTTCCAGTTCCCTCTTCTGGTCAGATGATTCCTACTGGATCTTATTGATAAACCAAGATTAATATATTGCTGTTATGACGTATGTGGACTCATTATTCAGTAAAGTCAGCCTGAGCTTCTCTTACACAGTGAATATAATAATCATGAAAGATACCTATCTCTTTCAAAAAAGAAAGAATTTTAAATTAATACAAACCAGACAGTGTGCTCCCTTCTAAGAAGCAAGGTGGACTGCAGCTGGAAGATGCTGCTTTGCAGAGAATGAGGTTGTTAACCCTGTTAAGGAGTGAAGCCATGATCCTGGGCTGCTAAGAAGGGGCAGTCCTAGGACTGGTAACATATGTGCTCTTCCTGGGTGGGTAGACCAATAAGAAAATAACTTATAAATCCACTCTTTCTTGAAGGCACAGGGGTGAAGTGGTGGCGGTGGCTTGTGAGCTGTTAGAAGTCTCTAGAGGCACAGAAATTGAGTTTTCTGTTTTGAACATCGGCTACCAGGTCGTAGGGAGAATCTTTTAACAAGGTGATAAAGGCAAATCTCTAAGAAGCAGCATTTTCTTGATTTTGACTTTGCTCTGAAAACAGCTTCTGTTATTTTACTAATTCCTTGGGACTCTTCTATGGTTTCATTAATGAGAATCCATTTTCCCTTGAGAAATAAAACCCACAGAGTTATGCTTCTTTTTAACTCCCTGAGCAAATCTCTGTTTATGGCTGTTTCAATTGCTATTAAAAATGATAAATCTCACTATCTTCTGTCATTTACCATACTTTCTCATTGAACATCTCATTGTAAAAAAATCTATGTCCTGAAGTCTACGTGTTGTGTGCTGTTTTATTGACAGCAAATGTAAAAATGTGGTTCACATATTCTGAATTTGGGTTTCGGTTACAAAGCTCCAGACAGAGGGGAAAAATATTCAATCTGGAAATAAATATACACGATTTTGCAGCTTATTATGTATCCTTAGGTCACCTACTACAAGAAGGATAAGAGTCTAGAACAAAATTTGGCGTATATCTCTCTCTTTGCTATGAAGCTTCTCCACTGACACTGGCATTGCAATGCATTTCTCGTGCTGCTGGTAGACAAGATCCTCTACATACAGTGCAGGGAACAGTGAAACAGTGTCTGGAAGGTGGTGGTCAAGCACAGGCAGTCAAGACCTTGAGCAATGTGGTCTGGTTAAGGGTATCCCTGCCCATGTCAGGGAGCTAGGATTAGATGATCTCTAAGGTCCCTTCCAACCTGGGCCATTCTGTGATTCTGTGATTGATGAACAGCTACACAGAGCACATGACCGTTTCCCTGTTTGTATGCACCTTAGTTCCTTTTCCCTCCCTCATTTATCTCCAACCTGCCTGCAGTTTATCTTTGTTGTTACAATTTAGATAGTTGCTCTTGCTACTGTCTCTTCTTTAATGAGCGTTCTTTCTTTGTCAGCATCTTTCCATTGATACCATCTAGAGCCTTGCTCTACACCATACGTGTGCCTTATACCTGGGCCAATTTCTCTATTCCCAATCTTCTCTACATCTCACAGAAAAGTGAAAATGACTGAGTTTTCTACTCTTCAGATAAACATCCTGAGTTCTTGTTAAGCAGTATCTGCCCCTACCTGAAGCTGCGATGCTTGCAAATCCACTTGGCACATACATGGAGCATGTATGTGTAGCTTTGGTGTAGGGATAACCTCAAACCCCTGTGCGGAGGCAATAGCTTTCATTCAAAAGGGGATGACCAGCAGTGCTCATAGCTCTCAAAATTTGAGAATTATACTGATTAATCTCATGCAACCTCTGCTCCTGCTCTGGGAGTTTGTTTTTGTAGGTTATGATTGCCATCTATTTACACACATGGAGTTGGTTTTGGATTTCTTGCAAATATTTTTAGCAAAATCAGAGCTCTTCTACTTAGACATCTGACTCCAGCATAAACAGACAGTGGTGCAGGATGAGGTCCAAATCATTTAGAGATTAATTGGTGGTGTTATGAACTACAAAAATAGAAGTAATGAGTTAAGCCCCATAAATCAAGGACCTTTCTGAAAATATAAAAATAATGAATGTTTGGTTCTTTATACAGTTTTTTTCTGGTCCTGTAACACAAGGTTATAAATTCATTTTTTAAGAAGATTTGATAGGCAGTTTCAGCAAGATCATTTTGGATGGAAAGTGTGTGAAATCCAACAAGGTCAGCCAGGTGACTGGGGCAAAACAAGGAATACAGAATTTTCCCCAGGAGTGTTGACTGGATTATAATATACCTAGGAAATCGAGATCTTGAAAAATATATGCTTAGTCTTGAGCCATTTCTGTGACTTGGCCTTACAGTATGGTTTGGATAGTGTATTCCAAGCACCTTACTTCTTCCTTTCTTTTTCTGTTTTGAAAAATTATGTTCTCACTCTTACCAGACTCCAGTCTCCAACAGCTAGATCTAAGGAGTAGCATATGTGTCATTATGTTTGAATTGAACACTGAGATTTTATTATTAATACCTTCATGCAGGCATACAGGTGTAATCTTTTGAAAAGTCAAGGCCAGCAAGCATGTTTTCATCCTCATGGATGCTAAAATTGTACATAGTTTAATATCAGTATATGTGTAAGTTAATGGAAGAAAAATTCACTAAAAACAGGTTTATAAAAAAAAGTGCTATTATCTCTGCAAGTTTGCAACTGAAATCTGCCAGAGCAGTCAGAGAGCAGTAGGTTTGTGAGCGCAAAGGCATCCTGCAGCGCCGGCCCGGCCATGCTGCCCAGCTCGCCGTGCCCTCCCCACCTGTTGCCCCAGGTAAGAAAAGCTGCAGGCAGGTGCTGCCAGGCTCCTGCACCCTGCGGGGACTCACCATTCTGCCTCAGCTTACTGAGCACTCAGTTACCAGCTCTGCTTGTGAAAACTGGCGACAGGCAGGCAGTCCGCGTGCATTTTTGGTTTTCCTGTTGAACTAGGTATTTGCTGTGAAGAAATGTGGAGCAGGGAATTCTTTAGGAGCACCCTTTAAAAACATCTCAACCTCAAAAACATTTGAATTGCTAATGTGAAAATAAATACTAAATTACTTGTAAATAATTTCATGCAACACTCTGATCAAAACCTCATCAGTGGATATTAGAAATAAAATGTAATGCAAATGGTGAAAAACTATGTATCTAAAAATCAAGATGAAAATGTGCAGTTAATACAAAGTGCGACACATGGACAAGAATGACTCTGAAGATGATTGCAGTAACTCTGCATATTTTGAAATAATAACCTCTTGGGTAGTACATAAAAAAGAAAGACACATTACCAAATTGTTAGCAACCTCCTACTCACTTGGAAATCAAGAAAAGTATTGAAAATATATTTCAGAAAATTAGCATGATATATCTCTGGTCAAATTCTATCAGCAAAGTAGTGCATAAATTTCTAGTAAGTTTTTGTTCATCATCATCCTGCATAAGGAGGGTACAAGTAGTAATCTCAGTGTCCCTGGCTCCCCCTGACTAGTGATGATGGGTGCGTTTTCTGGATATGGGACGTAGTTCCACTGTTTGTCAGCATCCTTCTAGGTTTCCTCCATGTGTTAACTTGTATGCTTGGTGTCTGCCATTATGAAACAGCATGGTCTGCTTTCCATCCCAAAAGAGTAAGTTTGTGAGGAGGGCCAAGGTAACAAGAGTTGGATGGATGTGTTGTGATGGATGTCATTGTAAATATCACAAAGAGATACCTCTTGGATGGAAGAAGGAAGGAACAGAAAACTGAGATCAGAAAAATTGCAAAACTCCAGGCCCTGAAATCTAAGCAAAGCTAGAAAAGAATGGTGTATTGTCGGGATTTTTGAATGAGTAGAACTATGTGTATGAAATGGTATGTATGCATATAAAGAATTTAGCAGTAGTGGTCTATTAATATACTGGAATAGAACAGGCCTCAGAACAAAAGTAGTTTTACATTAAGGCTATATTTAAATGTGTACCATATTACTAATACACTGTAGTATTAATATAACAATATATTACTATGGAGAATACTGAAAAAGGACAAAAAGGCTGAATACAGTCCAGTATTTCATATGGTGTTCAAGTCTCGTAATATCTGACACTAAGTTGCAAACTTTTGAGTTCATCATCCCTCTATTTCTGGATTAGAATTGTGGATTACTATGGGAAATCTTCCATGAATTAGCATTTAGAAAGACTTCTCTATCCTTATTACTTGTTAGCACTTTGTCAGGGCAAGAGAAGTTAGCTGGGAAGACTGAGCTTAAAAAACAACATCAGAAAGGAAAAAGTGTAAGCGATTGGCTGGTGGGATAGAAGAAGAAATCAAAGCTGTTAGCTTGATCACTGAGAGGTAGCTGGGGCTGGGTAGTGAACAAGGTGGTTAAATATGTTCTAAACACCTTAAGGAAGTGAATGAGACTTCTGAAATCTCATCACTTACCCCTCCAGTTCTTTCCTCATCTACATATTTACACAAATACTGTGTGTACTGGCCATTAACAAAAGTTTCCCTCAGTAAATCTTGACATTGTGTTGCTGCCTTCTCTTGCAGTCAAGCTCAAAGCATTTACTTTCCCCTGGTACTGCTGGAGCAGGAACCCAGCAGTTAATGCCTGCACTGTAAGCAAAGGGTGTCCTGGAGAAGCCACAACCTTTCAGCTTTCTTATTATCCCCTTTTGCACAAGTGGCACACTTGAAGGTTCAGGTCTAAACCTGCATCTGTGGCCTGGATTAGTGTAGCTGCTGGCAAAAGTAAGCAGCTGAAAGACTTGTTTGGTGCAGATCTCTTGTGTTCAGGTTTCTTGCTATTAAGAAAAGGCAAGTCCACATGTGTGGTGAACTGTGAAAAGATAGTTAGAGAGCTTCCAGGGGATGCACAGTGAAGGAAGTATCAAGGGATTAAACTGAGTCTGTGAAGTTGTGAATCTTGGACACTGCCAGCACCAAAACCACTGTCCTTGAGGCTGACTATTTGCTGATGTAAAATCCTGGCAGTGCTTCCCAAGCAAACTGGTGAATCTTTAGATGTTTGCAGCTACAAGAGTCTGAGAAAAGTTAAAGCTTTATGTGTGGGCGCATTTGCATCCCTGTATGCATATGTCTGTAGCATGTGCTTTATTCTGATAGCTCTCAAATTAAAAAGCACTAAAATTTTTAAACAGCTGCCCTTTCTGATAGCTGCTAACTTGGGGCCCATTCCAATGCTCATTGAAAGGCAGTGACAAAGATCCAGTTACCTTTAATCATGCAGGATCAGGGCCTTATATGACATGGTCAATCCTGCTGAGCATTTTTTTCAATAAATATTCACTTGGATTAGAGCATGATTATGCTTTTGACTGTGCTAACTCATTTCTGTATTAGCTTTTCATGAAAATTCTGGTTCAGACATGTTGTTAACCAGGGATGTCCATGGAAACAATAAGCATTAGAACGGCATCTTGAAAACAGGTTTTTAAGTTGCGAGCATGACCGTACAAAAAGTCTGCTGTGGAGATGCTACCTAGCAAATCAAACCCTAGAAGTGGGTCATGCACTTCATGGGGTCAATGATAACCAGATGATAACCAGTCTGAAATTTTAATCCCCAAACAATTCCAAATAATGAACTGCTCACATGCAGGCCACAGACAGAGAATGATCTACTGATAGTCTTTGGAACAAAATAAATTCAGTCAGGCTGTTTCCTTACTTATACTGTCCTGCCCATTGCAACAAACAGAAAAAAATAATATCTACCGTTCTAAAAAATAACATCTTGCTTTCTGACTGTGAACATGTACTTTTGGGGTACAGCCTTCGTCCATGGAGGTGGCAGGGTCCTGCTTTGTCTTAGCTGAGTCTTCTGCCTTTTACTGATTTTGATGTTACCCTTCTTAAACGGCTAGATTTATTCAGACCAAAATGCCTCCACGAAATTTCTATAAACGTCACACACATTATTTTATTTCAGAAATAGGAAAGAAAAGAAAATCCGCAGCAGAATTGCTGCACAAAACAGTTTTTGTTCTTGGCTTTGTTGCCTTATCTCTGCTCCTTCATTGTGGCAGTAGAACGGAATGCAAATGAGAAAAGCAACCCAATCCCAGACACCAGTTTTGCAGGATTTAATTTAGGAATTGAATCTCCAGTTTCAGTTTTTTCTAGGCAATTTGCAAGTCAGATTATTTGAAAAATCCAGGCAACCTAAATTTTTTTGCCTAGGCAGAGGGGATATTTCAGTTTTATCTCATCTGTATTTTTTTGCAGAAGCTGGTGATAAAAGGCCTCTTGCTTTGGGACCGCTTGTGCGGACGTGATATTCTCTCTCCTGCTGCCTCCTTCATGTGCTGTCTCTAGGTTCCAGCAGAATGCCTCAGAGGTCCAGGGACACCTCATTTGCTCTTCTGATAACACGGGCTTTCTCTTGTTTCCCTTCTCTTCCTTCTCTACCTTGGCAGAATCTGCAATACAAATATGTTAGTGCACAGACAAAGGGCATCTTTTGAAATCTGTGCCAATATTTGTACCTTTGTAATTAACTTTAAAAAATAATGCTTTATTTGGGAGAACATTTTTTCACCCTGCGTTGCCAACATTTTACACTTCAATCAAAAAAACCAAAACCCTTTACTGGGAATTACTCTATACTGTTAGCAGTGTTTGATGATTTCTTCAAGGTGCTTCTCTACATGAGCGTGCATATGCATCTGTTTCATCCGAAGGGCCCATTAAAATCTTTGCTCATTTCTCAGTTCTGGGACTGGATGAATTTTTATTCAGATCTGCTGAGCTGGGAAAACTGGGAAGAAGGTGTTTGCATTTTCAGTAACTTTCACCAGTGAAGTTGATAACAGCACTGAGCTCTGAAAAGTATAGAAAAGAGATTATCTTCATTTTGTCTAAGTCATCTCCATGATGCAAGTTGATAGCCACTCTTCTTCATAGCTATTTCTGTGTACTGGAAACTAGTTCCTGGAGTGTGAAAAACCAGGCTTTCTCATCTGTTGTTTTGACGGTAGGCGTGTTCGCAATTTCCATAGCCCTGCTCTAAATTTTCCATGCACTCATTTATTTCTCTGTTTTCATGTAAAACCATAACTTTTCCCTCCAGCACTAATATGAGAACTTATGCTTGATCCACCCCCACTCAGCTTGTAATTTTGTTACAGCGCCCTCCAGTCAATAATTCATGCAAACATATAACGTGCAGATTGGTTTGGTTTAGATTGGAAACCGGTTCTACTCTCCATTAAGTATGAGATTAGAATTATTATGAGGTTCCATGCTAGGAAAAAGGGTTAAATTTTTCAGCAGAGATGAACGAGCAGTGAACCAGCCTGCCTTGAGTTGGATGGGTCCCCTAAAAATACAGATGCATTATTAAAGCATTGTTTTGCTCTGTCAGCAGATGTTAAAGTGCATCCTGTGGGTTTTTTTATTCTTGCTGAATGTTTTTAAGGTTAAATTCTCTGTGATCATTCCTCAGACTTTCTTTGCATGTCCCAGACACCGTGTTTTGCTGTTAAGAGTGTTGTTAGTACATCAGGGGTTTGCACAAAGTCCAGAAATTCAGAGTCTACAAATGGTGTTTTAGCTACTGTCATGATCTCTCTCTGAGCAAAATACAACTTTAGTTTACTTATGTAAATCAGACTGTATGCCTGTGATACAGGCCTAACTGAAAGGAATCTGCCCTTATGGAAACAGAACCTAAACTAATCCATTGAGGAAAGCCCGAGCCAAATTGTTAATATAATAAATACTGAAAGTGGATTATTTTACTCTTTGAATGTATTCCTTCAGTGCTGCACAAAGACTCCTTCTTTGGTTATTAAAAAATTTAGGGCATGGATGAAAGTCAGTAGGAGTCTGTGGAGATAACTCCATTGACTTCAATTGGATTAGTATCAGTTTCTTAGGAAATAATTGTAGGAAATCATAGTGTAGGAATGGATTCTGAAATATGTAATTCATAGAAGTATCAGACCAAAAGGAATAAATACAAGTTCCTTCCTTCTTCCAAGTTCCTTCTTGTCAGAGACAGAGAAGTTAGCTTCCACAAACTACTCAAGAAATAGACATTTTTTTTTAATACACTCATAAAATGTTTCACACATGCAGTGGTTATAAAATGAATGTTAATTTGGAGTTTAGCTATACTGAAATTTCTCTGGATTATGGAGATGTGCTTTCACACAGAAAGCCTCTTGGTTACAGCATTTGAGGAATTCACATAACAATTTGTAGAAACTTCATAGCGTTGTGAGAAACAGGAATTGACGATAGAGTATCAGATGGTTTCCAGATGCATAAGCATACTCTATGCAATCTCTGAGAAGATATCATCCCTCATGTTAGTAGTCCATATCCAAGCACCTGTCAAAGTACTTAATACTTAGATACTCTTTAAAATTTCCCTTCTTTTCAAAGAAAAAAATGATTGATCCAGATGAAACTAGTACTTTTCTTGGAGGAAGAGGGAAGTTAGGTGTTTGAGAGCTGGTGTAATAACTGAATTAAATGTGATTCCGTTGTTTGGTTTTCCATGTTCCATACTTAGACGAATTACATTTATCACCAAAGAATTATATTATCAATTATTTGTCTCACCTGACACATCAGCAAATGCTTATGTCATGTAATTCAGTATGTTGTAGAGTGGTTTCTTCTAATTTTTGATCTCTGGTAGAAATATATAGAATATGTACCCTGAATATGTATATAAAATATATGCAACAAAAGTGTTTCTGCATTATGCTCATTTCCTCCCTACCCCCACTAAACTTAAAAATAGGCACTAGGCAGTCCTCAACAGAGGAAAAGATTAATTTCTTAATAGCTAGAAAACTTTTTTTTTTTATTTTCAACTGCAGAATATAGAGGTAACAATTTTTCAGGGATGTTGCTTAACATTTCCATATAATCAAGTTTTTAAAAGGTTTAAAAAATGTCTCCTGTAATTTTGAAACACTATTGGGAAAAGAACTCATCTAGAACTCATTATAGAAGATGAAATGAAGACTTATCTGTAGCTTTCTTTAGCGATATGGTAACTGTACAATTGGGTGAAATGAATCTTCTGAATGATGGTAGCATTATGCAGAAGAATACATGTCAGAATTCAAGCCATTTTAGATTAATGCATATGTTAAAATAGATTTGCATTTTTAATATATTTTAACTATTCCTTAAGTCATAGTGAGGACTATCATTCTTCCTTCACATGAATGGCAATGAGCAGCTATCAGAAACATGTTGATAATTGTTTGAGGCAAAGCTGGCCACAGAGTAAAAAAGTGGTTTTCAGCCAACTCTCCCTATGTGTTCTCAATGTAAAAAGGAGCTACTATGCTGTTAGCATGATTTCAGACAGTGAGGTGGCTGAGAGGAGAGGAAGTTGTCCAGAGCCTTGGGGAACAAGTCATCATATTTTGTTCTTTCTGTCATTGCTTGCAGTTTGCCTCCCTCCGGACAGATTCTTACATCTCCATTTAGAACCTGGTGGAACAAGGCCTCAAAGAGCGGATTTTCCTCCAGTTTCACAGAACCAGTACCGCATCCTGCAGCATCTTCACCAGCTCGGAGCAAAAGGTGCCTGTATGCTGAAGCATTGTTTCAGTTAAAATCTTTCTCTCCTTATAGTCCTCTGAATCAATATGGAAATTTTTCAGTAGTTTCTTGTGAAGCTCCTGCTTGGAAATAGCTGGAGCTCTGAGAAGGGTTTGTTTCCCTGGGTGTCTCGGAGCAGTGCTGGGTGCCCAGCACTTGCTGAACTTTCGCCAGGGCCTGGTACCAGCCGCGTGCGTGGCAGGAGTTCACTGGTGGCGCAGCCATTCCTGCGCCGCGCGCAGCGTTGCCCACCTTGGGTCAGGCACGAGTGGAGGCCTGGAGCGGTGCAGCTTTGTAACAAGGTAAGCAGCAAGCTGCCTCTGTGATGAGTTCACCTGTGCCATTCAGCACTGGTTTAAAACATCAACAAAGGAGTATAAGGGCTCCTTATGGTTTTTTGATTATTTGTTTTGAGGGTTATGGCTACACATCATTAAGAGGTTAGTTTTCTTCAGGCCATGTTCCATACTGAAAGCAAGGTATAATCAGTAATATAACTCTGCAGAGGTCCCATTGATTGATTCAGCCTTTCAGGTACTCATGAGATGGAGAAATGAAAGGTAAGTTGTTCCCTGGCACATCCAGAGCGGATGGCCCTTCACGTGAACATCTGTCCTCTCCCCTCGGGACTGGGCCCCGGGGTGCTACGTGGTATCAGGGTGTGTTGTGCTGCACAGCGTGAGCCTCGTGAGACAGGCTCTCCCTTCCCCACATCGCCTTCATCCCCAGTCACTGCACCTGTTCCAGGCTCAGTTCCTCAGTATTGAATAGAGAAATCTCTTATCTATATTTAAGTGAGTTTTCTCTGGGTCCTGCACGATGGCCTGATCTTTAGACCAAACATCTCCACAACAAAGTTTTGCAAGGTTTCTACGCGGCTTGTGTACTGGATACTGCTTCCTGTACCAGATAGAAGTCCTGTAAGTTTAACTTGAATTTTTCTACAAGAAACTGAATTTGACTATGCTTATGCAACCAATTTATGCTGAAATATATATGTAAATGCAGTACAGGGAAAAGGACGCTTTTAAAGTGCTTTTGAAGGTACGGATAAACTGGTAAGGCAAACTGCTAGTCTCCATAACTTTGTATAGAAAGAAATGTTGTTAATGGCTATACAATAATTTATTTATAGTATATTATATAATGCTCTTTGAAAACTGGTGACAATTCTGTGTTCCATATATGCGCTAGGATACAACTTCAGTTTGGTGCTTTTAATATTTATTGGGACCGCAGTTATGCTTGCCTCTGCCAATAGTTAAACACTTTCAGAATACTCAGCTACCAATGAAATAACAGAGCTCAATGGATAAAAGTTCCATTTCTACAAAAGTTATGATATTTTTACTCAGAATGTTCCCTTGCATTTTTTTTCTCCTCCATGTGATATTGGTGACTATATTTTTATCTCTGTCAGCCTTAAACTTACTGAATTTTATTTCATATAAGAACAGTGCAAGATAAAAAAAGAAATCAGTGAAGAACCAAGGAAATATGGCTTGCATGCAGAATTTAGGATTGACGACGGCATTTTTATTTTACCATTCTGGATATTTCTGTTCTTATTACTTTTCTGTTCCTTTGAATGACTGCTTGTTTTTTAGTTTAACTTTGTATTAGGTACACTCAGCAATGCATGAAGTATTTGAGAGGTTTCTGAACATACCTTAGGTTTTAATTACTTGATTAGGTTTTCTGCCTAATGTCAGTATGTTTCTATATTCTTGGAGCTTGGTAACTATCTCTGGTGACTAATTTACTGATTGTGGTTTAGGCTTTAAAATACAAGTACTAGAAAATGACATTACAAATAGAAATAGGTGTTGGTGAAGTTAAATCCATTTTTTGGCTAGTCTACATTAAAAATGTTGGCTTTATGAGTCAGCATATCTGCTTGACTGGGTTTTATTTCAAATAAGAGAGCAATGTTTAAACAAAAAAATCTTTTACCAGTGCAGCCCGTTGACGAAACACTAGTCACATTAATGAGAGAATATTTGCAGAAACAGCCCAAATCAGAAATAAGTTAGCCATGAGAATGGTGCATTTCGCAAAGCAAAACTGTGACTACTTTTACTCCTGTCCTGCTGGATTTCTGTCTTGCATGTCTAGAGTTCTGTTTTAGGAAGAGGAGATACAGCTTTTACATTTTGTTCATCTTAACTAGAGAAATACCTCCTCTTTTTGTCCTAAAATGTCCTGATTATGCCTGTGCTTGGCCTTGTTTGCAGAGCAGGTAAGTTCTCCGATTTACCAACGCTGTTCTGGAAAAGGAGGAAATTCAGTGCGATTCCCAAGTGCCGCCAGACACTGCCCACACCAGCACCTGTGGTGGCTGGTTGTAGTGGGTTGGCACGGAGTCCTGAAGAGCTTACTAATATCCTTGAAGTAAAACTCTTCATGGGGGTGAGAAAATAAGAGTTTCTCTCAGAAAGGTACATTTCTAAACGTTTGCTGAGTTATACAGTATCTCATTTACTGACAGAGCTGTGTGTATGTGTCAGAGATCCTCTGCTGTGGCAGAAACCTGAGCTTGTGTTCATTAGGTTCAAAGGTCTGATCGAGGATGACAGTTACTTAGTTGATAGTTTAAGCCCAGAGATGCTTTCTGTCATCTTCCTGGCTATTCATAGAACCTGCAGACATTTTTTCAATACAGCAGCTATTTAATAATTTTTTCCCTCATTGCAATCTCAAATGTCAGCTTCAGATGATCAGATTCTTTTCTAAATTGAATTTTAATGTCTAACTGTTCCTTCTCCTTCTATTTATAATCTCCTATCTCCAGCACAGAGCTAGAGCCTACAGATACCAACTGTTATACAATCCTACTTTTTAATCTGTTTGTGTTTATGTTCGTAGTGTCTGAAAACATTAGGAAACTCTACATGATTTTATAAATACACTTTACATAATAACTAAATATATAAAGTTGTTTCTGGGGCATTTTCAAACCTTTACTTTTTAGAAGCAAAACCCACACCTCCCTCCCCAGCTCCCCAAAGAATACAGAGGTCGATTATTTCAAATTAAGATACAGACAAGACTGTGTACATGTGTAGTATATATATATATATAACAGAGACTTCCTCTTGTCCCAGCATATTCAGGTCCATTTCAGTTTCTTCTAACTTTGTGCAAATTTACTTGGTGGGCTGAAATTTTCTTTTTTGATTGATAGATGATGGTTCTTATAAATATTTAAACCACTTTCACATATTTTTCATAAATCAGATGAAGGAAAAATAACTTTATAAAAAAAAAGAATGACAGCTAAAAGTAGGTTCAAGGTAATTTCCTAAGATTTAATGTTTTCATGGTTTCAAGAAGGCATATGAAGTTTAAAGAGGTTTTGCCATATTGGTGACAATATCTGCCCCGGTATGGCCAAATGATGTTTCTGAAACGCAGAACTTTGCCTGTACCTCAGGGCAGATTGAAAGCTCCGAGGACTCTGCCTTCGCCAATGATGCTCTGTCCGTGCGGTGCTTGTGACACAGGGCAGCCTGTGTGCTCTTCACCCGCCAAGCAGCACAGCAAGTGCCGTCTTCTCATAACTCCTGGGTCTGACTAGATGGCCCATATGCCGTCCCTGTGGAGTAAATCAAACTTTTCTTGTAATTGCTGTCCCCGAGTATGTCTTATGTGCTTTCAGCAACACCCATACTGGTAATCAAGCTGAGCAGGTTTGAAGACAGCGTGCCGAATTTCAATAGAGAATGGCCTGGAGCCAGACCAAGGACCAAAAAGGAATATATTGGAATAACATTGGTGGTGCTAGAACCAAGAGACAGGCAGGAGGGAGAGGAAACAGAGACTAGTTTGGCAACTTGGAGCTGGGGATATACAGTGGCAGGCAGGGAAGTGGAGCTTGTTTCTTGTTAGAGGAACTTGGGATGTGGCAGCAGGGAGACGGTGGCTAATGACAAAATCTGGGAGCCAGTTGTGGGAACACACACATTGAACGTGACAGTGAGAGGCAACTTGAACTTGCTAAGAAATATGTAAAGGCTAGAGGTGCAGAAAACAGCTTAGTGCAGACATGAACTTGAGAGGGACTGTGATAAAGAGTTAAAAAAAAAAAGTCACAGGAATGAGACTGGCATTTCACAGGCAGCCTTCCCCTTCCTCTGCTCTTAGCAACTTCTACAGCTCAGCAGTGTGGTACCTACCCTGGCACCACTCTGGGAGAAGGGCAAAGAAGCTCACTGTTTCAACCAGCCAGGCTTAGTGCTCCTCAGTACTGTGGCTTTGAAGTGATGCATTTTTTCCTTTTTTTTATTTTTTAGACGCCAGTTTGCAGTGCTTGGGTTTAATGGTTTTAGTATAACATTCTGAAGAACAGAAAATCAAATTCAGTCCAAGAAGAGGCGAATCTGTTGAGTAGAAAGCAATGTTAGTTATTTGATGTAATAACTTTGATATATTTGGGTAGTAGCAAAAGATAGCCAGTCAATGCATAATAATTATTTTCCTGTTTGTTTTAGCACAGCCTTGTACTCTCACAGTTGTAATTAATGTCCCTGTTGAGGTGGAATTGTGAGAAGGCTGTGCCAGCCAATTAAAATGGTAATATGACTTCAGGATCTGTTTGTGATCATATTGATCTCTTTAATAGAAAGCTTTTCTGCAACGTTTTCAAAGCATATACTATACTTTTTAGCCTTCTATAGATTAGTCTTGGGAAACACTATTTTAAATTGTCACACACTAGACTTGTAGAATTTTATCAATTGCCTAAAAGGTGATAAAAACTACAGTGATTTTGTGATAAATAGCATTAGAGCACTGCCAGCAGATCACAAAAAGTGCCTCTGAAAGTCTGCTGGGAATCTGCCATGGCAAAATGAAAATTGCAGTAGAGCAATTAGGAAAGGCAAGATGGCTTTTATTAAGACATGGGTATTTGTTGTGGCAGAAAACTTGTTTTAAAAATGCAGTGTAGTGATCAAAGAAAATTTGGGATGTGAACAACTTACCCTTCATGCAGATTGCCTGATTGGATCAATTTCCCGTGCAGAACTGGTGATTTCCCCGTGGCTTATACACAGCTGCACTAAAATTCTGGGTTTTGCAACCGTTGTCTGTGAAAATCTTGGATCTGATGGCTCAGCCCCATTAAAGGTAGTATCAGCGAGTCCTTTCAAAGATGCCCTCACATCCACCACAGAAGACTTTCTGCTTCTACTCCTTTCCACCCTCTGTCTGATCCCAACTGGCTCTGCACACGGCTGACATGCAGTGCCTCCAGGCAGGGCTTCCACACCCTGGCTTTACATCTGCGTGGAAAGCCTCGGGAGAGCCACAGAGCTGCATGTTCTTTTGTGGCAGCTCCCCACCTGGTTGTGCACCCTCCTTGTAGTTCTTTCTACATCAGTGGTCATTAGTGGTGGGCAGTTTAGAGCAGGAATGAAGTACTCCAGAGCATCCTGAGGTGACAACTGGGGCATCTGGTGAGGCATCTTTGACTTGGGGACTCGTTTCTTCTGGAGACACACACCGATGTTCAGCTCACCAGATGCATTTGAAGCTGAAAGAATCTCTAGGTCAACACTACTGTTTTCTTGTATATGCAGCTCCTCACTGAAACTTCGTGGTAACTTTGTGTAGTAGCTGAGGCACAAGTTGGCGAGTCACCAGTCTGGTGAGCCACTCTGTCAGGTAAGTAGAACTCCAGTAAGCTATCGGCTTCTGTTTTGAGCATTTGTATATGAAAACAGATTTTCTCTCCAATATTCACAGGTTTGACAGAGAGCAAAATATTTCCATTTCCCTAAGCAAACAGCTTGTCTTCATGTAATGACAGTTTTCCATCTGCAAGAACTGCCTTTTTGATACCACAAACCACCTGAGGTGAAAATGTAACTGACTTGCTTTTCTGTAAACTTGCCAAAAGTAAAATTATTTTGCCTTTAGCAAGAACTGTTTTCATGCCAGTGTATTCTCCAACTTTGTTAAAAGTTGCAGTCTTCTGATTTTATCAGAACAGAAGAATAACTGCAGTGTATCTCTTGGCAAATTAACCTATTCTATTGTGAATCGGGACGGCAGTTTTATTTATGAGTTCAGGTTTCATATTCACTGAAGAAAGCTGTGGTGCGTCAAATTATGCCTTGTCAGTGCCTAAATCAGAGCTTCCAAATCACAGGTATGTGCCTGACTGAAAAGCAGATCTATTTTTGGAAATAAAGGGAACTGCAAATATGCATTTTCAGCTTCTTTTGAAGTCAAGTTGTTTTTGTTGAGATCTCTATATATGGATTTAAGTGTTGATGTTTATACGTTTGTTTTGAAAATATTTTGACCTGAAGAATCATATGTTAATTACAGATGTTCCAATTAGAGAGAAAGAGAGAGAGAGATTTCCAGAGGAGGGAACGATGACATGGGAGAAGAAACACACTAAATGTTTTGTTTATTTGGTGGAAAAATAAGTCTGCATTGTAACATTTTGGGCACCATAATCTCTGACAGACTCTTAGGCCAATCTCAGCATAATTATTTATTTTAAAATGATACAGTTCCATAACATGGTTAAAATTGACTTCTAACAATGACTTTTTCTTTAGTTCCATTCAGTGTGGTTGTACTTATATTGGAAGACACTTAATCAAAACTATTACTTGCCCTAACCTTGCCAGCATCGCAACAGAATTCTAAACCCATGGTGTGCCTGTGTTAACTCTGGATTGCAAGAGGACCTGCAGACTGGAGTACAAGCCACAGTAACCTGCATGCTCCTTTCTACTACATGACCTACACCAGTGGCACTGCTGGAAGGTTTTCCTTCCCAAGAACTTGCAGGTTTTGGACTATGTTGATGGTAGGCATAGCTGCTTCTCACTGTGCTCCTGTTTACGCAAAAATCCTTCTGCTGTGACTCCTTCACACCAGACAACCCTGCCTTTTTCTCCTGTAGCCCATGACAGCCTCTCAAATGCTTCTGCTTAGCTACGTTATTTCACAGGAGGGTTACTCCCCTTGGAAGGCAAAGAGCAAGGCTTTATATTTTCTGCTGCCACTGCAATCTTGTC
The DNA here is from genome assembly GCA_020746105.1 of Trogon surrucura. Lineage (NCBI taxonomy): Eukaryota > Metazoa > Chordata > Aves > Trogoniformes > Trogonidae > Trogon > Trogon surrucura. The sequence goes on from CM036621.1 coordinate 34,587,985, forward strand.
TGTGCGCTCCTGAAGGATACGGAACCCAGTCGGGTTTGCCATGGGGAAGGTGAGAAGCACATTCTGTAGTTCTGCCTTGGGTAGTCCTCAACCTCCTTCATGATCACAGAGACTTCTTTAATAGGAGGAGTGGACTTAAAAGAATATTTTGCATTTCTTGAGTTTTTTACTGCTGGAAGGATGGAGATTGCTTTGATGAAGTTTTATACAGTGGGAAATATCAAGTGAGGAAAAGATGATTACAGAATGCCCAAGTATTCATTGTAGTTGCTTCCTAGGAGAAGAATGTTTGTCCCAGTGAAATGGATGTCAATAGCAGTGTCTCTGTTAATTTTTGCAGACCTGAGAAAAATTTTGGCATGAAATAATAAGCCTCGGCTGCTTGTTTTGCAGGTTCTGTGTACATTTCATCAAGTAATGGGTATCAGCTACAGCACATTAGAAAAGTCAATCTATTTTCTGATTAGCTGAGGATTCAGTAATTTGACAGCTCTTTAAGTCAACATGATTTTATTTTTTTTTCATCAAAACATCATGAAAAACAGCATGGATTATTATTCCAGCAGCAAATTAATGTAAAAATGTGTAAAAGTGGGACACAGTTAAAAAAATAATGCTGCTGGAAGAGACTCTCTTCAACAACACGCAATAAAGCTTAACATTTTGACAGTCTATAAATTGACAGTTGAATCATCTTAAAATAATACAGTAAGAGCTGTCCAAATGTATTCCATCAACAACTGTTTGATACCAAGAGCCTTAGAAAAAGCATTGCAATAACCCGAGTTATAACAGGCATTCAGAGTTACAAGATAAATCAATGCAGTAGTGTTTACACGATAAACATGTAGACCAATGTTAAATCATGCCTTGACTTCTATTGAACTAGCTGAAATGTTCCCCAAATTAAAGTATTTAGAAGAGAATGTTGTTTCACAAGAAATTAATTTAAAGAGACATATTCCACATATTGATGTGTATTATGTACATGGATCATCTTGAAAGTATTTTGAGTGCTACATTGGATATAAGCAAAGAAACATTGCTTTTTCTGTGTGAAAGAATTATTAGGCTGCAGCTCCAGATGGGGGCTGTGAATTTTTTGATTCTGACAGTAAATCATTTCAACAGAGATAGAATACAAAATGTTTCAAGACAAACCTTTAGGGGAATGTTTAGGCACTGTCATCATATCCTTAAATATCTTCTTACTACCTCATCGTCTCACCTCTTCCCCCTCACCTCCCCACACTCCATTGTCATGAACTTATGCCTCAGCTCATTCCTCCTGCGTTAGCTTGTCTCTTTTTGTGTTTTGTCGTCATGTGCACATGCACATTCTGGCACAGATCGTGTGCTTTTTCTCGACTCGTTCATATTCTGTATTTTGAAGGTGGTGAATCCAGAGCTTAATTAAATTCAGTAAATCCAGAGTCAGTATGTCTTGCAGTGTAGCCTGTATGATCCTCAGTTCATCATCTGGTAGAAGAGATTGTGAGAAGAGAAAGGCACGGTGAAGTCAGACATGAAGCCGCTGCTTTCTCATCCTTTTGCCGGAACCAAGCTTGCTAGCTGGGCTCCATGAATGCAGTTCTATTGACTTCCACTACTCAGGATGTCATTTAGTTTGGATAAAGTCAGGAGAACCTGCCTTGCATCTAGAAGGAAAACTTATTCATGCCATTACAAGCTATTTGAGCTAGTTCACATTTCTTGTGGTAACTGTTACATTTGGCTAAGGGTTAGCTTCTAGGCATGACATGCCGCTTTACTGATCAGTCATGAGACAGGGATGGTTGTATTGCTAATCACTTAAGGAAATCAAATTAATGGGTTAGAGTTAATGAGTGTATCTATCTGCTTGCAAGAGTATTGAGTTTTGCTTTCTTACTTGTTTTTTTTTGCTATAATTAATGTAGACAAATGTTCATTTTAGCAATATTAATAAGTTCATTATCATATAATCAGTCTAACAAATTGTGGGTTTAAAAGTTTAATCTTAAACAGATGAAAAATGGAAGATAATTAGCAATGTAGGGCTACAGCAATCACTGCTTAGTGGTAACTGATTGACCGAAGAAGTGGTAGGAGTTTCCATAAGCTATTTCAAAATGTTTAAGTGGCTATTAGTGTGAAAGCCTGTCAGTGGCCTCAGAGATGTATTAAAGGTTACCTGATGGCTTTTACTGTGTTATTTTCATGTCGATTACAATTGGGATTTCTTTTTAAGATACTAGAGAAATATTTCTGTCTTGCTGTTTTTCTTGTAATTAGCAGATTGCTGTAGAAAGATGTCACTGGGATAGTGTCGTATTTCCCGATGTGCAGGAGGTAATGATTTGATGTGTAATCAGCAAGTTTTTAAAATGGATCTTGGAGCCGTGAGGTGGCAAGATATCAAAGTAAAGCACTTCAGTCATTTCCTGTAGTGCACTTCATGTAGCTCTCCCATATTACAGAATGATTATCCCTTAACCAGATAGTCATTACAAAGGTTGAAACCAAAACAAAACCATGTAGCTTTTCATCAAAGTACATGTTCTTTTTACCTGGCATTGAAAAGTAGGTAAAGTTTTTCCTACATGCAAGTCAACTTAATATCCCAATAAGTAAATTATTTTTATCTTAGTGAGTACGCATCTTACAATTTCTTTATTCGACAAACTGCAAATATTTAGGGCCATCTTCTCAACTGGTAAAAAAAAAAAAAAAAGTATAATTTGGAGGGAGTTCAGATCCATGCATTAGTATGTCTTAGCTAACTGTATCGTCCAGTTCTCCCAGAAGTCTCCACATCCAGATGAAAATACTTCTATTGGTATCAATTTGTGTACATACCAGGAGACTGTCAAAAATTGAGTGATCTATAAAATGCCTGCCTAAATGTTTCAGGGCCAGGTTGAGGAATAATTGCTTCATGGAGAGGCAATTGGAGAAACCTAAGTATTCAATTATGTTCTAATAAGAGCTTTCAAAAAAGGAATGCCACCAGAGATGGAGTGTGTGTGTGGGGCGGGGGGGTGGGGGTGGTGTAACCATAAGTCTTCAGACATTCTATTAAAAGAGCCAAACTCTCTTTTCATGAGGCCTCTTCACCTTGATGTATAGGCAGACCCGGAACCTCCGTGCAGCAGTGTAGCTATCGCTGTAGTACTCAGAGATATCCCAAATGGTTTCGCTTGTATTCATGGGTAAACGAATTTGTTCAGTATCCAAAACTGAACTGGAAATACAGAGTATACTGGAGCACTCAGTTCTTGCTAACAAAATGATGGCAAAAAGACGAAAGGGATGAGGTAAGTCATACCTTTACTGTCATTTCAGAACTTCTCATCCCACAAGCACAAACTGGAAGATATCTAGAGGATTCAAAAAACATATGGTGAGGCTGCAGAGAAGGACAAAGAAGATGCTTTATGACTCTCCTACTGCAAGAAACTGAATACGAGATGAATGAATAAAGGTCCCAAGATAGAAAACTGTACCACTAACAAGAAGAACAGAACAGCAGCTGTCTCGGCCAAGAGAAAAATGAGGTATAAGGAGCAATGGTGATGGTGCTCTGAGACGGAGATGTTCCCAGTCCAAAAACTAGTGAAAACCGGCGAGTGTGGTCTTGAAGTAGAGCCAAAGAACTGTACTGGAGGAATTTGGTGGAAACAGAAGTAGCAGCTGTCATCAGGCAGCAAGGAGAGCTTGATTTACTGGCTAACGAAGAGTTCAGGGAGTGTGTTAATTTGACTTAGAAACTTTAAAAATGCTGACTGAACCAAAACAGACTCTGTAGTTTTAAAGGACATTAAGGTGTATTATGGGGATGTTGGAATCATGTTCAAAGAGAGACTGGTTGGCGCTACCCCAAGAGGGGAGATGCTGCTGGAAAGCTGTTTCTTGAGTTGGGTTCAGTAACCGAAATAGCAGGTGGGACCTAGAAGGCAGCAGTCAGTCAGTGTTCCCCACATATCCCAGTAAGCCATTTCATTGCCATATGAACTAAAGGGATTTCTGATCTTTCATTTAACACCTACATACCTTAGATGAATGGTAATATGTTGGTGGACTTTGGATTGGATATTGGGAAAAAATTCTTTATGGAAAGAGTGGTGAGGCATGTGAAGAGTGGCTCCCCAGAGAAGCAGTGGAGTCATCATCCCTGGAAGTGTTCAAAAACGTGTAGACATGGCACTTGGGGACGTGGTTTAGTGGTCATGGTGGTGTTGGGTTGGCAGTCGGACTCGATGATCTTAGAGGTCTTTTCCAGCCTTTATGATTCTGTGATTCTATGATGTGGTTTCTTGGGGTAGGTAGTGAGCCCCCAAACCAGAAATCGTTTGAGCCATGCATGTATCAGTTTAGAAGAAAAGGAATTGGGGTTCTTTGTATGTTCTACGTCGCACAGTATTTTCTCCTGCATTTTGGCAGTTCACGAAAACAATCGTCCTTTTTGGTATTTTGGCACGTGTCCGTATAGTGCCCTGCAAAGGGATTGAGGCAGTAGGGAAAGAAGCAGTGCTGCAGTTCACGCTGGGGCTTGTGTGTGCTTTCACCCTACTCTTGCTGCAGGGCTCAAATGGACCACAGGAATGTTCAGATTCTGTGAGATCATTTACACTTTCTTTGTTACTTTAAGTGAAAATGGTTTTTGTATCTTGATAGGAGTGATACATTTATGACCATAACAGTTCATGTTTCATGGTGAACGTGGGGGTGATGGCAAGTTCTACTGAGTACAGATTTTCCATAAAAGGTTCAGCCTTCGCTCTTGTCTGTTGAAAGAGGAAAAAACATGTTACAGGAACAGATGGTGTAGCTGTTGATTTTGTTGTTTTTTTTTTTCTTGTTGCTCGAGTGGAAGGTTCAGAAACTATTTCTTTTTTGAAGAACTGTATTTTTTGGTACAGTGCTAGGTGAGCTTGTGTTCTGTGCTTGGTTTTTAGTACGTGATATGGTATTGAAAAAAGGAGCTATTAGGTAAAATGTCAAGTCCTTCAGGAGTCTTTTGTATCTCATCTTTTAAATCTTTTTCTACAAAAAGAGCAAGGAACAACTACTTACGATTGTTTTGTTAAGTATTTAACTGTTTCTCTAAAATATGTTTAGCTTGTTTTAATAAGGATATCAATGTCCTGGACTATTTTTAGTGTAAGTGAATCATTGCTTGCTGCTTATGTTTTCTGGAAGGTGTGACATCACATTGTGGATTAAATCAATAATAGGTGCTGCTTATAGGAATTGGAAGAATCCACGTGAAGCACTAAAAATTAATATTATCAGGACCAGTAGCAGTGTCTTTTGACAGAGAAGAAATTGTGCTTTTTCAGAAATAAAAGTGAAACACCTTGAACAAATCTGTGCGAATCACGGGGCACGTGCTTCCCTGCAGGCGTTGCCTTTGGAGAAGGGGCTGGGGCAAGGGGCGACTGCGGGGCTACAGCTCGGCGTGGACACCGCTCAGGGTTCTGGGCTCTGTGTGGGTGTTGGGGTGCGGTCACTGCACCGCGGGGCTGTTCGGCCTCTTACTGGCTAGACTCAGTGTGCCTTACGAATTGCAGCGTGCTCCACTTTGGGAACGCTTTGGATGCACATTTTAAATCAGTCCTTGTTTAGGAGGTTTAAATCCTGTTCATCTCAGTGAGGATTAAGTGTGTGGTTTAGTATTTGTAAAGCCTGCCGTTGTAAATGTTGGAAATGGTTATTAAAGGAGGTTGCATTCCTTAAGTTAACAGTATTTTGTGATAAAATATAATTATAGTCAAGAGTTGTTAGGAGAAATTATTACGCTTCAGTACTACAAGTGAAAGACATGGGTAATGAGGAGGTGTATTAGCTGAATTTGCAAGAGAAAAATGGTGAGTGGGAACAGCAGAGTATTTTAATTTTGAAATAGTTATTCACAACAAGGTATGTTGCTCTTATACTTCTTTGCTACCTTCGCTTTTAGGAGGGGCATATCTTTAAAAACGGTTTTGTAGAGATAGCTAAAGCAACTAATTTTTTCTTCCAAGATTGACTAGATGGTTTCAAGTACAAAAATTTCATTTCTATCTCAAGTTTTAGAATTTTTCTTTGAAATGAAACTGCTTCAGAGTAAGGTATTATTCTAAGCTAAGAAGCAAAGATTGTTTTCTAAAGTAGTAATAGTAGCATATAAAATATGAGTTAAATCACAGAATCACAGATGAAATAGACATTATTTGATAATTTGCAAAATGCAGTATTCTGTAGTTGTTTGGTTTTCTGGAAAGGCATTTTGGATCTAAGAAGACATTTTCCATGAGAGGGGGGCAGGAGGACTGTTGTGTTGTTTCCTATTATTAACTGAGCAGCAAGGTCCATTTAAACACACAACGAATGCTATTATTTCTCATGCCTAGGTATTAAATCCAGTTGAAAATACGCATGTTTTAAAAAATGCATGCATTAGGAAAATTTTCTCGTATAGACATGCATCCAGGTTTAGGTTCTACTTCTGTCTTTATTGCTTTTAGTGAGTGCTATTCCATGAAAGAAGTGCCAGGCACATTATAATTCGATTATAAATCATTGGTTTGATTTCATGGCTCCAATGTTTCCGTACGCAGCACAATACAGAAGCTTCGTTGTTCTTCCCCAAGGGCACGTGCTGCAGGGCAACAAGGCCGGTTTAGCTCAGTGGGTTGAGCGTGGTGCTTGAAACAAAAAAGGTCGCGGGTTCGATTCCGGTTCGGTTCTCACGTGTTGCCTGACGTAGTCGAGAGGTGGCGTCCCTGCCCACAACAGGGAGGCTGGATTAAAATGGTCTCTAAGGTCCCTTCCAACCCAGGCCATTCTGTGATTCTGTGAAGGCGGTTCCCTGAGCGGGCTGTGCCAGGGCAAGATGTGCTTCCTTGCAAGCTCGTGCAATGGGGTGCTTTCTGCCAAGGTCGCAGTTAAACAGTAAATACGGGGGGTCTCCTTCTATTCTGAGTTGTACTGATTTGGCCCCTGTGTGTAGCACGTACACACGTGCAGTACGGGTCCAGAACAGAAGTAGTGTGTTAACTTTTTTCAACAGTCTACACCTTTATATGGTAATGAACTATTTAAATGATGCCCTTTAACCATACGGATAAAAAGAGGGGCAACTGTCTTTGTATTTCTTATGGCATTTTGGACAAGGAAAGAAACAGTAGGAACGTTTTTCACAGTCCATCCATCTTTTTTGCATATATATAACATGAAAAGTGACACTTCATATTTGAGGGAAAAAATCCCTACTCACATTGCTTCATGTGCAGCAGCCTTTCATGGCGTGTAGTGAACTAAAACAAACGTTTCACAGAAATTTATGTACATGCTTGATTAGGGTCTCTCTGTATGTACATATTGCGGTGCAACTTCCTCACATTTCCCCCAGTAAAAGCACAATTCTGAATCAAAGCTTTTCTGCTATGACGAAGGTAGGCAAGTCCTTTATAGACTGAAAATGTCAAAGTGGAAAAAAACCACATTAATTAACATTTTGGGGACTCTTGACCAGTTATCTTGAAGCTTTGCAGGAAATTTGTCCTTATTCTTCAAGGAAAAGCTAGGGCTTTAGAAATACAAAAGCAGTCTAAACTTAATGCAAGGAGAAAGATTGGAAATTAAAATGTCAGATGCATTTAGCAGTCTCTCCATAAGAAGTCCATTCTCTGATTAAAATCTGAGCAGTCAGAGCTTTGTGTGTTCAACATGCTTTTAGGCCAGATTTATGACACTGAGAAAAGGACCTGCCGAAGAGCCAAACCTAAGATAGTTTTGTTAGCTCTATTTTAATTTGTATTTCTTTCTTGAAAGCCCTAAAATACTGCGAAGTGCTTAAATATTCTCAAGCCACCCTATGTCTGTCAAACTGAGACACTGAAGAGAAAATCAGGGAACCTTTAACGGTCTTTAAAACATTATCTAAATCACAAAGCTCTTAACTGAGTGTGAAATATATTTAAGATGCTCGAAGTCTGACGCTGCTGTTTCAGTAACAAAAGCGAGCGGCAATAACTGTTTCATGAGAGCTCCGGAGCCCTGAGCACTCCACAGTCACTGTGCCCGTGCGTGCAGGGCTGACTGACCTGCAGCGACATTGGGAAGTTCTCTCTCATGATTGCTCAGTATTTACAACCTGGGTTTGGTTTTCCCCGTGATCTTTAATGGACGAGAAATGTGGGTCGTGATGTTAAACAGGCTACATCTGAATAAAGTCTGCTTTCATAAATGCCAGATAAAATCCTGTTCCGTGGTGGCTCCTCAGTCCCGTTTGCTTCATTGGAGTGAACGGTGTATAGTGCAGCATTGGCAGTTTTTGAGCGTAAGTGACAGAACATTGTCAAAAAAAAGACTAAAAGGACTTACAGTTGAGGAAAATCAGAAAGAATGTTTCCATTTGTGAAAGGATTCATAGATTAAATTCCTTTTTTTTTTAACATCTATACCATTGAATTGTGTTTTTACTTTTGCTTAGTTTTTCTTGTATATGCATGACGATTAAATTCGCATATTTCTAGTTGTGAGAAGAAAAAACAAAACAGGTTTTCTAGTGGTATTTTTTTCCACCTGTTCTGTAGAAAGAATGTTTTTCCATGTATACATCTTTCCACACTGCTGTACTTGTAAATAAGTTATGATCACCAAAAGCATATTTCTGTTGTTAATAAGATTAGAAGTACCTCTGCTGTAAGATATAAATTATTCACTGCTTTCATGTCATCTGATCTCAAGCAGAGAAACTTGTGTCTTGTTAATTCTTATAATAGGTAACAAAACTCCCTACATGTGAATTCTTTTCTTTGAAATATTTTCATACACTGTTTAATTTTTTACTTCTGATTTTTGAGCTTCAGGTATTTTTGGGTTTGAGGTGTTGCTGAGTTTTGGGAAGCTTTCTGGGTTTTGTCCTGTTTCGTTTTTAAAGCAGCTGAACTCAGTATATGGTATTACATGTGATACTCCATAGCATCTGATTTGCTATGCCATGTGTAGGAAGGACTACCCTTCCACTATGTGCTTCTGCTGCCCAACAGCACAAGGCCCTGAGACATCGCGAGCTCACAGACATGGTTGCTCTAAAGCCTAATAATAAAAAGTAACAGTGGATCAAATATAAAACAGACATAAAATCACTAGTCTTAAATAACAATGCCTCTTGCTCTAAAATACTACTGAAAGCTTTTCTAAACACCTATATACTGCATTTTCCTTGCATATATGACTAACAACCCATCAATCTGCTGAAAACCGGGGATGGAGTTGGCAAAGGCTGGCCTGTACCCGCCCCATAATGCAGTTACAGGGCTGCTGCACACAGGAGGAAGGGTGTGAGCAGTCATGTGAGCATGCCTTGGAACATAGTGCTAAAGAAGTCAGAAGGGTGCAGCACCTACTCTCAGTATCAGATGTTTGCCACAGTTCCTTGTCATATTTTGCTTTACTACTCTTTTCCTTCCCCTTAAAATACCTTTCCTTTTTCTTCACCTTCTTCATGGAGCTGATTTTCATAATTTTTTGATGATGTACTTCATGATTTTCTTACTGAGAACTTCCACACTCTGAAATTTTTCTCACACTTGTAAGACTTGTGTTTAGTTCTATTTTCTTTCCTTTGTGTTTCAAATATGTGTGTATGCTGTGGAGTATCTGGGTATCAGTTTCTCAATAGTCTCTGGTTCATGGTCATCAGATAACTAATGGCTGGTTTGGTAGACCATTGGGATATCGCAGTTCTTTGAGAGTAGACAACACCTATTCTCCAAATCAATAACCGCTACATAGGTGCAACTGTCGGACAAGTATTTATTGCAGTGGTTTAGATTTAGGCTTTCCTACCTTAAAAACAAACAAACAAACACAAAGTGAAAGCTATTGACAGCACAGATAAGGAGTTATCTTAAAAATCGTACTAGTTTTGATAAACTAATATCGTCTATGATCTGCTTTCAAAACCTTTCTTTTCTGTGATGCTAAAACCAAAACAGAACAGAGACTTACTGGCTTGATCCAAATCTCTTAGAATAGAGCATAAATGTGTTGTGTATCATTCTCCTGTGAAACGGGGTAGAACAAATCTTTTGAGGATTATAACCAAATTCCAAGACTTTATTCCTATAACATGACTAGTAGGCTGAATTATATTTGGTTCCTTATGTTGAAGCTTAAGATTTATTTCATTTTCAACTTCTGGAATAATAGAATTTCTCACTGATGCTACTTGTGTATAAATCTTTACAGCCCCAAAGTTGTAATGGATACAGCTAGTGTTCAGATTCATTCATATTCATTTTTGCAAACACCAGGATAGTATCAGACAGCCTATGCTAAACTAGCATAGGGGAGGGGATTAAGTGATTACTTGGCTTTGGAAAATTGGGCATGTGTGCTTTAAAGGATCACTAGTATTTAGAGGAATGTGTTTTGACTGCAGAATACTTTGCTTCCCACTCTTCCCACTGAGCCTCCTGTAAAATTCAGATATAGCAGCAATAAAGCGTATTGCAATAAGAACACTTCATACTTTTCCCTTTCCGTACACTGACCATGGATCACATTGACCGGATAATTCATTTCAGTGAATAAAAGCTGATCTGTGAAGCCCAAGCAAATAATTCAAAACAGTTATTCCTGCTGTGCAGCAGTTCCAAACTTGATTTCAGTAATACTGCTTTATGCAGCTGCTAATTAATATTCTGAGAATCAAAGGAGATAAGCTTATAGTGTGAAGACACCACAGAGAATCCTTTGAATCCATTTATTAGAATCTTTACAGAAATAAATATAAAAAATTTTGATATGAAATATAGCTAAACCAATATTCTATTGAAGTAAACATTGAGTAGGGATGTGATCATGCCCCTCTACTCAGCTTTGGTGAGGCCTCGCCTTGAGTACTGTGTCCAGTTTTGGGCCCCTCACTACAGGAGGGACATTGAGGTGCTGGAGGGGGTACAGAGTTGGGCTACCGAGCTGGTCAAGGGCTTAGAATGTAAGTCTTATGAGGAAAGGCTGGTGAATCTGGAGCTGTTTAGCCTAGAGAAGAGGAGATTGAGGGGACACCTCAGGGCTCTCTACAGCTACCTGAAGGGAGGTTGTAGAGAGACGAGGGTTGGTCTGTTCTCCCTAGTGGAGAGTGATGGGATGAGGTGTAATGGATCCAAATTGCGCCGAGGAGGTTCAGCTTGGATATTAGGAAGAATTTCTTTATTGAAAGAGTTGTCAGCCATTGGAACAGGCTGCCCAGGGAGGTGGTTGAGTCACTGTCACTGGAGGTGTTTAAGAGACAGATGGATGTTGCATTGGGGGGAATCATTTAGCCAGTTGATAGGGCTGGGACAAAACATGGACTTGGTGATCTTCAAGGTCTCTTCCAGCTGAAACTATTCTATGATTCTATGATTGGTCAAACTAACCTTCTGTGGCAGGCCTTTGATCACTGATAGTCGTAAAAAAGGCTTTGGGAACACACTGTGTGTTGGCTTGCACATTTTTCCCTTTTTTCTCCCAATTACCTTTCTCTGCTTCAGACACTGCTTCTGTCAAGTGCATCCCTTTGTAAGATTTCTGATGTGGCTGTTCTAGCTGTGCCTGTACTGACTAGATCCCCCCAAAATATTCTCTGCAAGTGGATTTCCAAAGGTAGTGCAATTCCCTGTAAGCCAGTTGTTTGTAAATAGATTCTGAATGCTGCAGAGTATCTGCTAGTAACAAATGTTTTCCAGATAGTTTGCACAACCAAAACTGAGGTTGAAGTACGCTGTGGAATGTGGACCTTGTGCCTGGCTTGTGAGAAGTCATCTAAGTCACGTAAGATGTTGAAAAAGCTTCTCTATGAGTTAACCATTTTTTTTACATGATACAAACAGGAACTCTTTCGTGCAGTTTTTCATAACTGATTAGTAAGGCTGGCAAACATGGCTGAATGAAGCACTTACTTAGTGTTTGCTTACTACTTTACACACAAATACAGAAAAACAACAATGTTTATACTGCAAATCAAATACTCGGAAGTTAGAAACTGTGGATACCCTACATTTTAGTTAGCTGTGCTGGCAACACTGCGTTACAGAGTTAAGACTTTCGTCCTTGAGCTCTTTCCTAAACAAGTGCATAACTCTTACTTCCTAATTATGAAAAGAGACCCTGACCAGCCAAGTACAGCTCATGTTGAGAGCTTGCCCGTGAGAATGAACAGATAAGGTGCTTCTTGTACACAAGATGTGCATGGGAGTGAACGGGAGAGTATGATCAAAACAGACCTGGGAAAGTCTGTTTTCCCTGTGTGATAAGAGAGTGATTGAAGGAGTACATGAGCTCATAACAACCCTGGCTGTATAGTCTGATCTCTTGTTTGTAACCCAAAAATAGTGCTTCGTGCTAGTAGGTATAAATATGTGTGCCCGCTTGCAATAAAGTGAATTCCGTTTTCCACCATCTCGGAGTTCGTGCGTGCTTCTCAACAAATGGCAGCCCGAATCGGGACTTAATCATACCCAAGAGAAGTACCCCCCAGTGAGCCGAACGGGATGATGAATTAACTGACGCGTCCATCCTCGCCCTTCAACAGGAAACAGGTACGAGGACTGCGGCGGGCGGACAAAAACGGGGCAAAAAGAGACACGATCGCAACAACTTCATCATGATGTCCTGACATGTATTGCTAAGGAGCGAGAGTATAAGATTAGCCTGCAGAAAGTGACTCTGTTACTTTTATGGATTGGTCATAATTGCCCCTCGTATCCTGAAACAGGATCTTACGAAATTAAGGATTGGAAATGTGTAGGCGAAGAGCTAACTAAAGCACAACATGCTGGTCATGACAGTTCGCCTGATAATATAGAGAGACGGAAAGCGTTGTTTGCGGCGTTGCGCTCACTGAAACCGCGCTGCTGATGCCAGCTCTGAGAGCAGCGTGGCAGGCACCGCAGGTGATTCGGCAGATACTGGTGAATATGCTGTTGCTACTGACCTCGCTAATGATTTAATTGACTTAGCACCTACGCTACAGAAAGAGACTGCAATTCAAACGAAGTGTGTAAACCTTTTGTCTTCTCAAACTGAAACTGCGGTACGGACTCGCCAGATTAATCTCACCAGTTTGCAAGGAGGATTTATGAGTGGCTGTGTGGGAATTGCGCTGAGAACTGGGCATCCGGAGGAGGACGACAGTTCCTTTGATGTTGGTCCTGGCGACCCAGAGACGCAACCCAACCTCTATCCTCCGCTCATGCCGAATAGAGCCATGGTGGCATCTGCACCTACTGCTCCGGACGTTTTTTCGGGACTTTCAGAAAAAGGAAAGGGGCTGTCAAAATCTGTTTCGCAGCTGTGTCAAAATAAGGGTCAGATGAACTCTCTTGTTCCACTCAATTGTCGACCCCCACCCTATGCACCCCCTCCCTTCTCCACAGTTTTGTCCAGCACCGTCTTCCATTACTAGGGTTCAGATTTCCTTGACAGATATTTTAACTGATCGTGATGAGCATGGTTTCCTTAACACTGACTTTTTTCCTGAGGTAGTTAAAGCTATGCCAGTAGTCATTCATACGCGGCTGGACGGGACTCAGGCACCAGACCATCAACAGATTTCTTATAGCATGCTGAAAGAGTTGTGGCGTATGGTTGCTGAATCGGGTATTCAATCATCCGATGCTGAAAATTTAATAGAGACAATGAAAGAGGCTTTTCTTATGGTTCCTCAGGATTGGAAGGTGATATTTAAGTTGATTTTAACACCCAGCCAGTATACAATTTGGTATGTAGAATACAGGGAATTATGTATGTCCCATACTACAGTAGCTCAAAATAATAATGCTCCAATTAACCCGGATCAACTGTTGGGGGAGGTTCAGTTTGCGAATCCACAGCTTCAAGCTCATTTTACTACAGAACTTTTACAGCTCGCTGCACAATTAGCAACAAAAGCTTTTAAAAAGATTCCTGACATGAAAAAATCAAGCAAACCTTTTGGCACTATCAGACAACCTAACCATGAACCCTACCTTCAATTTATTGATAAATTACAATGAGCTATTGAAAGACAGGTAGACGTACCAGCGGCAGCAGATGCATTATTACTGCAGCTTGCTGTGGGGAATGCTAACGCGGACTGTAAAAGAATTCTGGAGATGCTGAGATCTACTAATAAAACAGCTACCGTTCTGTAAATATTGTTGCTGATTCACATTATGTGTATGGCCTTTTGTGCAGAATTGAGTTTGCCTTTTTAAAACATGTTTCTAATCGTGTTCTTTTTATGTTGTTTCAGAAATTATGCTTACTTTGTAGTAATCGGATACACCAATACTTTGTGACACATATTCGTTCTCATTCTAATCTGCCTGGCCCGTTAGTCGAAGGTAATGCTCTGGCCGATTCTTTGGCTGCTATGGCTGCTGTTCCTGATGTATTAGGACAGGCTAGACTTTTGCATGCTTTTTATCATCAAAATAGTAAGGCTTTATCCAAAGAGTTTAACATAACATCTCGACAAGCTCAAGATGTTATTTTGTCATGTCCAGATTGTCAAGCGATCATGCCACTGAACTCTAATATAACAGCAGTCCCTCGTGGTCTTGCTCCCAATGACGTATGGCAAATGGATGTTACACATATAGTTGAATTTGGTAAACTGAAATATGTGCATATTACTGTAGATACCTTCTCATCTTTTATTGTTGCCACAGCGCACAGTGGTGAAAAGTTTAGAGATGTTCGACTGCATTTGCTACGTGCTATTGCCACATTAGGAGTGCCATCACAGATAAAAACGGATAATGGTCCAGCTTATGTTTCTAATAATTGTAAAGTATTTTTGCCGGAATGGGGAATATCCCATGTAACGGGGTTACCTTGTTCACCAACGGGACAGAGCATTGTGGAAAGAGCACATCTCACGCTGAAAAGAATGTTACAGAAACAGAAAAGCACTGTCGTTGGAATGTCTCCACACGAGAAGTTGTCTAATGCAACGTATGTGTTAAATTTTCTGAATATATCCAGTTTTGATATGTTAACTCCTCATCTGAGATCTCAGAAAGAAAAACAGAAAGACTTGCCAAAGCCTAATGTACTGTATAAGGACATTCATACTAATGAATGGAAAGGTCCGGTACCTCTGTTGACATGGGGAAGAGGTTATGGCTGTGTTTCTTTATCCACAGGACCTTATTGGCTGCCAGTGAAACGAATTAAGCCATTTAATGACCATGATTTGGTTCCTATCCCGCATGATGTGGCTGTGCAGCATCCTGTTACTTCAGCAGCGTAGCAGCAACATGACTGTGCACTGGGCCTGCCTGTTGAATCCCTTTGTTTCACCCAGTGACGTGATGGGACCCTGAGGGACTGATTACCAACAATGACATGGATTGGACTGGCAGAAGATGCTTACAGCTGATGGCAGAGCAATTATGGGAAAATGTAACTGTTTTCAATGTTACCTGTTGTATTGATATGTATTCTCTTTGTGTGACTAACAATGAAGCTTAGATCAAAGCCGCATAATAGGTGTTAAGGTTCATGGTACTAACCGGCAGAGTGATCTTTCTTTAGCTAAAAGCAAGGTGGGGAAACTAGCTGCCTTTTGCTTCGTTAGAAGTGTGTGATTAAGGATCAAATTGATAGGGAGACTCCCTTGCATTCTTCCTTCAGCCCTGGCCAAGCTGTGAGAAGAATTCAACGGAGCAAATAACACCAGATGTTCCCGCATTCAATGTTATGTAAGGGTGTTTATTTAATAGTATAAAAGCTGGACCCTCTTGCAGCGACTTCAGAAACCTCACCTGCGGGTGGACGCACTGCGTAGGACTTCCCAATTGTCGGGAGGGTTCTCCAGAAACCTCGCTGCAACAGGGGCTCCCCAGCGACTGCGGGTCTGGATGATTTAGGGTGATTGGTGATGGGAACTGTAGGTACGCTCAAACAACTTGCACCTAAGGTGTCAGAAAACAGACGTCTCACTGGATTACTGCTTGTCCTTGTGTGCTCGACAAGCAGCACACCCACACTGAGATAACAGAGGCCTGGGTTTGATACAGGGGCATCTTTTGCTTTCCTGCCCTGCAAAGCAGTGAATGTGAGTCCTGGGAACTCAGGCAGAGCAGCAAGTAAAACATGACAACACAATGGGATAAATACTACACATTTTTTAACAAGCATATGATTTGGTTAAATCTCAAAACATAATTTTCTGTGTTAAACTTGTGGTTAATAGAATTTGTTGTTGTGGGAAGTGTTTTGTTTTGTTCTTTTTCATTATAGTCAACGATCTCACCTGAAGTGCTGCCCGAGGGGTCCGAAGAACTGAAAAATACATCTTATGACTTTGATGGTGATCCAAAAAACAAAAAAGGGGGAAATGTGGATACCCTACATTTTAGTTAGCTGTGCTGGCAGCACTGCGTTACAGAGTTAAGACTTTCGTCCTTGAGCTCTTTCCTAAACAAGTGCATAACTCTTGCTTCCTAATTATGAAAAGAGACCCTGACCAGCCAAGTACAGCTCATGTTGAGAGCTTGCCCGTGAGAATGAACAGATAAGGTGCTTCTTGTACACAAGATGTGCATGGGAGTGAACGGGAGAGTATGATCAAAACAGACCTGGGAAAGTCTGTTTTCCCTGTGTGATAAGAGAGTGATTGAAGGAGTACATGAGCTCATAACAACCCTGGCTGTATAGTCTGATCTCTTGTTTGTAACCCAAAAATAGTGCTTCATGCTAGTAGGTATAAATATGTGTGCCTGCTTGCAATAAAGTGAATTCCGTTTTCCACCATCTCGGAGTTCGTGCGTGCTTCTCAACACGAAACTTCAGTAATTTTGATAACACCTAATTTATCCCTTTCTCAGCCACATAATCGTACATTGGTATTGCACAAGGCATGTGCCTCATTGCTCAGGGAGATCAGTGCTGTTGGCCATGTTTTATGACAGAGCATGTTGCAGAGATTTAATGATATGTAATCTCCAACAAGTATGTAATCTTACATTGACTGTGCTCCTGTAGTATATAACATACAGGTATTAAAGGCAGCCTTAGTCTAACAGTTCCTACTGAGTTAGTGTTTTATATTGTAACTTTAATAACATTTTGAAACATATTTGATGGATTGCTTATAACGTTCTGAAGGGCAGACTGAAAAAAACCAAAACACCACATCAGAATCAAACTTTCAGACCCTCGGGGTCCCAGCAGTGCACACAGTGAGAACCTTTGGCTCTCCCTTACAGGCCTGTGCTGTCTGTGCCGACGAGATGTCACTGTTGGGGATTACTCTGTGCCCACAGCAGTTCCAGGAGGATGGAGGACACTTTACTCTGGTTTCACAAATAATTCCAGGACAGTAAGCTGGGTTAAATTGCAAGCTGTGAAAAGAATTTGTGCAATGAGTAAAGCACACTCTGCCTGTGTCCTTTGAGCTTTCAGTTCCTCCCGCACCGTCTTTCCATCCTGCCTCACAATGAATCCTTTTTGGCAGACTCCTCATACTAGTCCATTTTTCCTTAGGAGGAATATGCAGGCCAGCCCTGCTAAGGATTTTTACTGACACTTGTACTCTTCTTGTCACTTAAATTGTAGCCTTCAGAGAGTTTTCTGAGCTATTTGTCCAGTCTGTGTATTTGCTCTTTGTTCTGTCCTAACAGGTATGTTGACACTCTCCTGTTCAGGGAGGTGGAAAGAAGGTGGCAGTGACAGAAAAAAGGCTAGGACAGAAAGCTTCTTTCAAGTCTTCATTTGACAAGTTAAGAACAAGAAGGGATTTCCTATAAAGTCAGTGATTTTTTATCTTTGGGATGTGGGGGTGAAGGCACCCATTATTTTTGTCAGCTGTGTTATAAATGCCTGAGTAATTTTGCCGAAGTTTTAAGAAAGTCAGTCTGGAACAGATTTATGACTCGGGAAGGCTTTATGCGAAATCCTTACATTTTTGAGAAATGTTGAATAGTTACAAGTGGATTCTAAATAATACAAACATTGAAGAATTTTAGCATCAGAGGATACCGTTACGTGCCCTGGCCTTACAGTGCTTTTGTAAGAGCTGGAATTCAGTTTGATGGAATACTCTTATATGCATATTCATCGCCTTTTATAATGTATGTCATCTAATGTGTTTGGTGTTTGTTACGCTAAAATTAACACTAATTATACAATAGCATGAATGTAAAACTTCTGTGACATTACAGAATTTCTTCTGATGGCAGCTCCGTCGATGGCCCCTGCCCAGATCACCTGTACAACACCACTGCAGTCCTCAGGTGTATCTTCATTTTCTACGTGTGACCCAGCCATGGTCTGTCTCATGCAGGGAGGTACATGTGGTCATTGATGGGCTGTATTGAGGCACACAATAGAGGAGAGCCCCAGCACAGTGCCACAGCTGGGACACATGCTGTGGGAAGCAAACTTGCTGGTGGTGACACATTACCCTGGCTCCCACTGGGCCAGATCCAGGTCTAACTGGCTTGTCAATCACTGCGGTTTTGTCTTGAATCTAAGTAAAAAATAAAAATATGGTTTGTGGTTAAAATAATAACAAAATAAGTCTTCCTAGCAAAAAAAAAAAAAAAAAAAAAAAAAAAAGAAGAAAAAAAGGCTGTAAGCATTTGCAGAAAATGAAGCCTTGTAGGTGTATTATAATTACTAGTATTTCATTTACTTCAGGGGACATCATTACATTATAGCACAGTTATTTTGAAAGAATGTCTTACAAGCTTTAGTGTGCTTTCAGATCTTACATACAGAGTTTAATTTACTAATAACATTTTTGGCTTTAGTCTAACGTTACTTTAGTTAAATGCATATATGCTTATATAGTGCAGAAAGATTTATTTTTTCCTCAACACTTAGACAGAATTTTCAAATCTGATAGTATACCTTATCATGTTAAAATCTGCAATGTAAAAAAAAAAAAAAAGTGTTTGGCATTGACAATTACAGGACAAGAAGTCAAGCGCACTAGAGAAGGTCCAGGAAAAATAACCTGTGACATCTTTGTCCATTATTAACTGGATAAAAAGCAATGAACTTGAATTTCAGGGGAAAAAAAAACAGCACAAAAAACATTTCAGGTTATTTATTAGAAATTATTTGTAGCAGAAATCATGAAAATAGGTTACCCGGAAAAGCTGTACAAATCTCTAGTATCAGAGATATTGAAGGCATAGATGTGCCAGAATGACTTAAATAAATTCAGGCAGCTGGCAAGGGGATAGAATAAATAACGCCTGTTTTTTGTGACTGGAGTGGTGTTCCTGGGGCGGGAGCCGAACAACAAGCAGCCTACTTTGCACGGCAGCAGCACAGGCTCTCTGTATTTGGGGACTTTGCAGATCTGCGTGCTTTCAAGGCCTTGAAAATTTAAATCACAAAAAGTTTGCAGGAGTTATAAACTGCCACGCAGTCTGTTTAGACGAATGTTGTGATTCATGTCATGTAATCGGAGATGATGATTCGCTGAGCACTTTTAAAATATTAATTCTCACATCCTTCAGACAGTACCCCGGGAATTCAGGAAGCTGTCGTTGCTCAGGTCTGCTGCAGAGCGAGCACATTAGCACTTAAGCACGGTGTTAACGTATGGCTGAGTTCTTTACTTACATTCTAAAATCATCCACAGCAGCTGGTTATTTTATAAATTTTTTAACAGTATCTAACAGTTTATTTTTGAAATTTCAAGACAGGTGGTTTTGTGGTGTTCTTTTTTTACTACCTCACAATGGTTCTTTAATAGAAACACTATGCAAGAAATTGCAACTGAAGTAAGATTTACTTGTTCTTTGGATTGATTTTTCCATCAGGTGTAAAGGTCTGTTGTTCTGTTTACGTGCTGGATTTTGTTCCAAAGAACACTGTCAAGGAGTGTCCGGAGGCCGAGAGTTGAACATGCACGAAGTCGTTTAGTCAGACCCTTCTAAAGTAACCCTGAGAGTAACCCTGGTCTTTGTTTGCGCTGGTGACTGCTCTGGCGGCGCTTCCAGCGGGAGCGGGGACGGTTCCAGCGGGGCCGGGCCGGGCCCGGCGCGCGCACCGCTGCCGGCGGCCGCCGCGGGGTCACGCGGGGTCTCGCGGCCGCCGGGCGCGCGACCCTTCCCCGCCCTGCCCGGCGCGAGAGCGGCCCTCGCGGGCCGGTGTGAGGAGCCCTGAGGGGCGGCGCGCGGAGCCCCCCGGAGCCGCCCTCAGGAACCGCCGGCGCCTCCCGCCAGCGGCTGGTGAGCCCCTGCCCTTTGAAACCGACGTTTCCTTTGTTGCCTTTGGAGGCGAAGCGGTGCGCTCCTTGGAGGCAGCAGGTAAAGGGCGGAGTAAGCCTCTCGGAAGGGACGGTTACCTTCCTGCTTAACTTGTTGTTCTAACTTTGCAGAAAATACCTGAGAGGAACACCGCTGGTGTTGCGGTAGAAAGGTGACACACCTTTCTGTTGGGCTGTTTATCACCATTGGTACCATTTCGAAATCAGGGCTGGTTCTACCTGACTTAGCTCGGTGTGGAAGCAGTGGTTCCGAGGAGTTTCAGAAGGGTGAGGTGGTGTCTGAGGGAACTCGGTTGCTCCTCAGCAGCCCTGCTCCCCCTCGGGGAGAGTGGTCTTTGAAGTACTTGGAGGCAGTGGAAGCAAATGGAAGGGGATTGGATCAATAGATAGAAAAGCATTTACCTTCATATTTCTGCAAAGACATTATTAATGACAAGGAATAAAGGATTTAAGATGTTAATGTCATTTTCAGGGATTTTTTAAATGTTTGTCTTGCATAGAATTGTTTCTCATCCTTCAATATTACATAGCAGTGCTGCCGTGTAGTACGTAGTTTACCTAATAATAGAAATCTTTGTGAATTCCTTCTTCCCTTGTGAATTCCTTGTAACCTGTTCCAGGGTTTCAAGGCACTGGAGCAGGTTGCCCGGGGAAGTTGTGGATGCTCCATCCCTGGCAGTGTTCAAGGCCAGGTTGGATGGAGCCTCGAGCAACCTGATCTAGTGGGAGATATCCCTGCCCATCTTTGAGATCCCTTTCAGCCCAAATTGTTCTGTGATTCTATGGTAATTTAGACCTAAAAAGGGAAGATACTACATATTGTAATTCTAAATTAAGAAAAAGTGTGCGTTATATGGCTTGTATCACTTGGTACTCTTTAACAGAAGTTGGAGTTTGTGCTTTAATTTGAATGATGCATTTCAGGTATTCCTTTGTTCCCCTCACCTTAAAATCTGGTTGCATTATGAGTTGAATATAGTATTGAATACCTTATGTGGAGGCTTCCCTGTTTCAGAGACTGTGAGCTATTGTTATAAAACGAAGAGATTGGATTGTTTATATGAGCTACTATGTTATATAAACACTGTAGTAGGGCATTTTTAATTGTAAATATGAGAAAGTCTGGGAGAAACAATTTCTTTTTTCCTGTTCTGCAGAAAGGTTAACTTTACTTTTCTGATATTGGGCATATGTAAGGAACAGACTTTCTCAATGTTTTTAAAAACTGCATTTCTCTCAAGGAATAGACAGTGATGTTGGGATAATTCAAGTAAGTAGTGATTGCTGTAGTTTGAGTTATGTTTTCTTAACATCAAGCATGTTTTTATGGTGATAAGCATATATTCTCAAACAGAAAAAACAAATCTCAAGACTGGGAGATAAACCAACTTATTACTTGAACAGCGCTGCTAAAGCAGTAAAACACTGCTATTGAAGGTTTACTTAAAGGAACTGCTATTGGAATACTTAAGAAGTAATTCGGATAAATCTGGTTGTATTCGCTGATATAAGTCCTGTATTTTCTTTTAGTTGCAAATACGTACAGCTTTAATAATTTCAAATAAGATTCTTGTCACCCACTGTAATTTCCAACAAAACTGAGTAGGAACATATATGTGACTTTATGTGATTTGTATATGTCTCTGTTGTCATTTTCTGTAGGTAAATGGGTTGTATATGCTCAGACCTCGAGACTGTTTTGAATTGTGCTCTGCAAACTGTTTAACAGAGCAGAAGTAAGGTCCTCTTTTGTACCTACTATATAACAAATTACCTGATCATATAAATCAGAGGCAGACGTGACTCAAGATGTCTTATACTTCATCTGTCTGCCCTGTGAGTGTCAAACCTCAATTAAAATGTCATTGTTGTGTAGTATTTTGTAAATTGCCACAGATTGTAACTTCTGCAGCGAGCACTTAGGCTGCCCAAGCAGTTCTGGTAGGATGGGTATACTCTGCAAGTGCTGAGTCCTTTGGTTGTTTCGAAATTGGCATTTCTGAAAATGTGAAGGAACTGAAGACCTTGTTACTGTTTAACTCTCTCCTTCCAGAGGGCTCTTGACCGGTCAGCCTCACCTCCATCCCTGGGAAAGTGATGGAACGACTTATCCTTGGTGCCATCTCAAGGCATATCAGGGATAAGAGGGTCATTAGAGGCAGTCAACATGGCTTCACCAAAGGGAAGTCGTGCTTGACTAACCTCATAGCCTTTTACGAGGATATAACAAGGTGGATAGATGATGGCAGAGCGGTGGATGTGGTCTACCTTGACTTCAGTAAAGCATTTGACACAGTCTCCCACAGCATCCTTGCTGCTAAACTGAGGAAGTGTGGTCTAGACTCTCGGGTAGTGAGGTGGACTGTGAACTGGCTAAGGGGAAGAAGCCAAAGAGTCGTGGTCAATGGGGCGGAGTCTGGTTGGAGGCCTGTATCCAGTGGAGTCCCTCAAGGGTCGGTACTGGGACCAGTATTATTCAATATATTCATTGATGACTTGGATGAGGGACTAGAGAGTACTATCAGCAAGTTTGCTGATGACACCAAGCTGGGAGGAGTGGCTGACACGCCAGAAGGCTGTGCGAGACCTGGACAGGCTGGAGGGTTGGGCGGGGAAAAATTTAATGAAATATAACAAGGGTAAATGTAGGGTCTTGCATCTGGGTAGGAACAACCCCAGGTTCCAGTATAAGTTGGGGAATGACTTATTAGAGAGTAGTGTAGGGGAAAGGGACCTGGGAGTCTTGGTGGACAGCAGGATGACCATGAGCCAGCACTGTGCCCTTGTGGCCAGGAAGGCCAATGGCGTCCTGGGGTGTATTAGAAGGGGGGTGGTTAGTAGGTCGAGAGAGGTTCTCCTTCCCCTCTACTCTGCCCTGGTGAGACCCCATCTGGAATACTGTGTCCAGTTCTGGGCCCCTCAGTTCAAGAAAGACAGGGAACTGCTGGAGAGAGTCCAGCACAGGGCAACTAGGATGATGAAGGGAGTGGAGCATCTCCCTTATGAGAAAAGACTGAGGGAGCTGGGGCTCTTTAGCTTGGAGAAGAGGAGACTGAGGGGTGACCTCATTAATGTTTACAAATATATCAAGGGTGAGTGTCACAAGGATGGAGCCAGGCTCTTCTCGGTGGCAACCAGTGATAGGACAAGGAGTAATGGGCTGAAACTGGAACATAAGAGGTTCCGCTTAAACTGGAGAAGAAACTTCTTCTCAGTGAGGGTGACGGAACACTGGAACAGGCTGCCCAGAGAGGTTGTGGAGTCTCGTTCTCTGGAGACATTCAAGACCTGCCTGGACACGTTCCTGTGTGGCATAGTCTAGGCATTCCTGCTCTGGCAGGGGGATTGGACTTGATGATCTTTTGAGGTCCCTTCCAATCCCTAACATTCTATGATTCTATGATTCTTGAAAACATGGGTGTCTTAAAAAATCTTGCGACATTAGAATCTTTGATAGTTGAAAAAGTACTGCTAACTTTTCCCCTGCTTCTTGAATACACAGAAAATTCCAGCTGCTGCAGGGTCTCCAGAAGAGGCTGGCAGCAACATACAGTAGCTGAAAGCAGGTGTATAATCTGGATGGTAGTTGTTCAAATGTTCTTGTAAATATTACTAACCTGTTCTTAGTTACCAGTCTTGCCTGGATGAGTACTACAAAGTTATACTTCTAGAAAACCGCTGGCTATGCTGTCTCAATAACTTTTTCAAAAAATTTGCCTAACTTCTGAGCTGTCCTAAAAGTGTGCCTTAAACTGAAAAGAGACTTTTTAACATTCCTAAATTGTTTTCTTAAAATAAGTTCTGGCCTGCCATAGGGGTGAGCCCAAAATCTAATCTGATTTTTCACTAATTAGGAATTGCAGAGTATTTTAGCAGAGTTTGGGTAGATAGTTCACAGACCTCTCATGCAGTTTGCACAGAATCCACCAGTAATTGTTGCAGGATAAATGTGATGAAGTGCATGAATTCCACTCAGCAGCAGCTGAAGAGGCTTAATGTGGAACTTCCAGCTGTGACCAAGCAGTCAGTTAGAAGCAGCTGCTTTGAGAGACAGCATGGGCAGCAGGTAGAGTGGTTGTGTGATGCAGGTGAGAGAAGCTTCAAAAAGAAATATCTAGAGGAAAATAGCTGTGTAGCAGTGGGTAGGAACAGCATGGACAAATGGCAAAGGAAGGAGAAAATGGTCCTTGGTTATTGAACAAGAACAGAGAGGAGTCTCTAGAATTAAAGATTGATTTCTTCTCTTTCACACAGAAGGGGAAATAGGAGCTGCAGAGCTGAGGGGCCAAGGATTCCTGTGTCTAAGACTGCAGAGATGCACTGTGCAGTGCCTCTGTGCAGTGCCACTGTGCAGACCCCTCTGGTCTTTGGATTATGATTTTAATTTTTCACTTCTGGTTTCAGGCGCAACTCTTCTCGATGGGACGATTGGTGATAAAGTGACATCTACACCGGTCTAGCAGTTCTCATACCAAGGATTCTGTTGTGCTTGATGCCTTATCCTTTCTCAGGGGTGTCAGTGCAGAGTGCACCAAGAAGAGCTTTAAATGGGTAAGCGATTCCGAGACGCACAGAATCGTAGAACCATTATGGTTGGAAAAGACCTTTAAAGTCATCAAGTGAAGGTGAGTCAGCCAGTGAAGCTTTGACAAACATTTCAGTTTGGACGGTTGTGTGTAGAGGTTACTGAACTAAATAAGCAGTTGGTCTGACTTAGATCTTGGCATCTTGGAGATGGATGAGATTGCTAAGGAGAAGCTGCTAAACTTCTGATTTTACAAACCTCATCTACTTACCTCAGCAAATAGGAAACATTTGATGCATACTTCCTACGCTCTTTGTTTCTATATGACATGTATTCTTCTCGAAAGTTTTCTTACGCATGGTGTTTGCATTGTTAAAGGTTCCTCTTTGTTGAAAAACAAGTCTGTTATTTATTCAAAGCAAGATGTTGCTGATTTCCAAGGCTGCTGTGCAGTATCATAGGGAGCAAGATTGTGAGCAAAGGTATGCAGACTATAACATCATAAAGTCGTGACACTTTCGTTAAAGCCTGAGGCAAAATAAATTTTAAAAAAGGCACTTGCCTTTATTTTTTTTTCATCCCAAAACTGCTGGTGTCTGGGAATGCAGTTTGTACTGAGTATGCTTTTTGGAAGGACAGATGTGCTGGATCCATCCTATACTATAGAAGAAGTAGTAACAGTTCCTGACTTAGTGAAGAGTACGAAGGGGATGGTATCTAACTCATAGAAAAGATGTGTAAGGAGCTACAATGCTAAAAGATTGGTTTTATCTTTATAGTCTGTTCAGCATTTTGCTGCTTGCTTCGTGGCTACGTTAAGTCCTTATTAAGTATCTTAGTTTAGTGTCATACACACCATCTTTATAATATATGTTTGGATTTCATGTGTGAACTCTGCAGTACACAGTAAGTATGCATAATCACCTAATCATTTCTGTGTAAATAATAAATCACAAAAGGAATGGCTTTAACAGTTTGAAGGAAAATAAAAAACCCACGTAATTTATAAAGGAGATTCTTCATCTGCAGGAGATTATGGACAGGCATAATACAAAACAGAAAGTTTCCTCACGTCTAGATAGGAGGTTTTTGAGCAGCCCCTTCTGCCATAACTGGATTTTCCTCTTCATTCAGGGCAGTGTAGTATGCTGGTACCATACCTGCACTCACATTTCTTTCCACTCTATAACAGGAAGAGTGAAGGGAGGCGTTTTTGAGGAAAATACTTGGGATAAAGGGATGCTAAAGAGCTGACAAATTTGTATGTGTTACCTTTGCCATCATAGACATGCTTTGTAAAGCTCTGAAGTACAGCCAGCAGAATATTAGCAGACTGTTCAGCCTCTGGAAAACTCCATTGCCTTCAGGAGTTATGAGCTTGGATGCAGCAATATGACCCTAAGGTGAACTTCTGAGCACAGACATGAAAATTTCACCATCTTTATCCCGTTGCTTTGGTTCTAAGTGCATGATTGTGACAACAAGAAAACTCAGGGTGAATTAAGGCAATCAAAGCAATCAAACCAGCAAAATTTCCTTTTATTTAACACAATGTTCTTTCATTGTATTTATAAATTCTTTTCTACTTTTTATGTCTAACTAGGCTTAAACTGAAAGATAAGGGGAAAAAATAAAAGGGAGGGAGGAATCAAGTGAGTTTTATCTCACTGAAAGGAATCACAAAGCTCTCATTGACTTCAGTGTTCTCCTGTTGTGCTTTACTTTGAATCAGGAGTGTGCTTTTGAAGCAAACTTGATCATCACCGCTTGCTGTGCTTTGGTTCACATCATGAAGTGATCATAGAGATACAATCTGAGTTCCTTTTGAATTAGACTGAATTTAGGGATGCATTCCAGAAGTGTAACTAGTACTCTTCAGCCTCAGATGAACATTTGGACTTTGGGAGAAATAAAAATGCTGTCAGATGAGTGTAATGTGGATATGAAATTCTATACTGTTCTGTACCACTGCATCATTTTGTAAGTATTTTCCTGCTAGGCCACTTTATTTACAGATATAGATATGAGTGGTAAATCCAGGACTCGTCTTTGTATTCTTTGTTTTGAAAGGCCCTATGCTCTTTGGTGCTTTAGTAGGTGCCTTAAAAATGTTGACTGTTGTGATGGCTTAGAGAAATTGGGAGCAATTCAGTCAAGATTTAATATGAAATTGAAATTATGAGAGGGAAAGAATTATCTGAACTTAATTTGAGACTGTGATTAATCTTCTAAGTTTAAAAATACCTTGGACTATAATTTAGAGGACTCATGGATGTAATTGTTATTACTGAGTACTGTCAATTGCTTGACTGGTTTAAAACCTAAGTGTTTTGGAGAAGATGACATTTTCAGGATGCGTGTCTGTAGAACCAACTTATTGCCATAAATACTCTGTTTAGCATTAAATAGCTAGGCTGTATTTGCATTCTTTCTAATTCTGTAATTGTATCTATTGAAGCTTTATTCGTTTTTGAGGGGGTTTTGAAATGAAAATTTGAAAGGAAAAACTGGGCAGCTCTTTTGTGACAGGAAGCACAAACAGATACATAGTATGTGGATTTGTGCATTAGATTTACTTTGTGCTCTCTTAGAGCACATGACTTTTAAATTTTGACCACTGAAAATATACTACCAGTAATCTTGATTAATTAGAGATAATGTAAAAAAAAAAAAGACATCTCCCATAGCATATGTTTGCTCATTAGATATGACAGTAACTCTGCGGGGGAAATCAATATTGGTATGTGTATTGAAACAGAAGTACACTGGAGAGAAAGAGTCTGAGCGCTGTTCTTTGCCAGCATTAATAATGGGAAAATAAAACAGAAATTAATGTTTACCACAACTTCTAGTACGCTAAGCACGTTCTGCGGTTCAGTAGGTTCCTCCCAGTACCATTTGGTTTCCCTGAGACAGATGGTAATTCCAATAATATTGCTATGCTTCAGGCAAGGAAGACTCTATAACTGAGTCATTTGTTCTAGCTAGCGTTATACAACAAAATTTGTGTGAAAACTTGGAGCCTGTGCTGCAACCTACACAGGCTTTGTGTTGTACCTGAAAGCAGGAGCAGTCAGTATATGTATTAAGCATTACACAGACTTCTTCATTCAGTTTTCTGACTCTATTTGTGGGTAGGCAGATCTGCGTCACTGTTGCCATTCTGTGCTATCTGTTGTCTCTGGTAGCAAGCCAGCAGTTCTTGTTTTTTGGGAGTAGGCAGTGGGCTGTTGTGCAAAGTGTATACTTTGTTTAGTTTTTAACTCTGTGAATTTCGAGCTGTACCAAGATGTATGTTTAAGTTGCGTTTTGAAAGTATTTGCAAACATTTTGACTAGCAGAAGTTTGTCTTCTATCAGTGTAGTTGGGTAAGCGCCTTGGAAAGTGTAAATAAAGCAATCAGCTGAAAATTTCTACAGTGCATGTGAGATACTTAAGCAACATAACCAACTCTGTTACCTGTATCCTCTTTCTAGCAGATTTGAAGGGGCGTGCCTAGTCTTCATAGCAAAACCGTTTGTCACGGCCACAATCCAGTTCAGCAAGTTTCTAACTGGGCGTAACTTACACTGCTGAAATAATAATGGAGTATGTCCTTTGTCATCAAAGGGGTATAGGTCATTGATCTGGCTCAAATTAATTTCACAGAAATAAGAGGAGTACTTAGTGTGAGAAATTTCTGTCATTTCTAGTGGGGTGGAATACTGACTCACTTCAATAACTGCCTTACTAGTGGTAAATTTGAGACCCCTCTGATAACACAATGGAATACTTAGATTTATGTTTTTTAACAGAGGTTACTTTTGTGGTTTATGGGTAAAGGCATGTGGTATTACTCAAATTGATGAGTTATATGAAAATGACCTGTAAGCTCAGAAAGGTCAGGAGGGTCCGTATGAGTGTCGTTTGAGGACAGGCCATACATTTTGTATACTTGGGAAAGGGAGAAAATTATTGAGTGTTTCACTTTCTTCCTGTTCATGTCTTTTTACAAACTACTCTAATGATTCAACTTACGTGTCTGTATATATCCTAATAAACTGGGGGAGGTGCAACTTTGCAAAACAGACTGATATCCTTTTAGCAGAATGGAGAGAAATTAAGGTAAATTTTGTTGTTGCATGTAGCAGAGGAGTTTTCTGTTCTGAGGACTGCTATTGCTGGCTCACACTGTCAGCGTTTGCAGAAGACAGTTCTGTCATTGTCAAAAGAAACCTGGGAACTCTGGGTCGGTGTGGTCATTTTGCTGGCAACCAGAGAAGAAGCTATCGCTTGAGTGTGGAAAGCTGGCTCAGGTCTGAATAGAGGGAAAGGTGTAGAGCCTTTCAGATGTCAGAAGTCATAATTTTTTGTATTCTGTCATTCAGCATCCCAGTGTGTAATATATCTGTAGAAATTTCTCATTGATGATTACTAAGCAGTAGCTAAAGCCTGTGAAGGCAATTAGAATCAGGTTACCTGAAGAATGCGCTGCCTGTGTAGTGTCTGTCAGCTCTGGTACAGCTGCAAGGCCTATTTATTTATTTATTCTATTGATTGTCAGTGTAGAGAGGCCTATGCAGCACTGCCAAAAGTGATCTCAAAGCAAATAGTATGTGCTCTACTTAGATGCTAGTGACCACTCCTTTGCTAGTGTTTAACCTCTAGGAAGCCTGGAATTAACAGAATTGGAGAAAATTAATTTTTTTTTTAGACATCTTGAATTCAGAAGCAAATACCAGTATACAGGTACTTGCTGGAAGTCAAGGAAAGCACTGTTTTTAGTGGTGAAAACTGAATGTGGTTTCCACCTTTGCTAATGTGTGAAAGCATAAATATGACTTTCTTCTTCCATGCAGGAGGATGAGGTATAAATAATTTTGGATGCTGTTCCTAAAATGAATACAAGAGTCTGCAATATTTAATGGAGGTAGTAAATTTAAGGAGGTATTATACGTGATGCATATCAATTGATTAGCATCTAGCTGTAGTATGACTGTGTGCGTTTGACAAAGAACTTTCCTTCTGATTGAGAAAAGACAATGAGTCCCACAGCAGAGGATACATTTATGCTGTATGAGCATTATACTGGTTTTCCAGTTTATGCCAGAACTTTAATTGATAAAATGTACACTTTCAGAAAATAATGCATGTGCAAATCCGTGTAACAAAGGGGAGAAATTGGTTTTACTTGCTGTGCTGTAATTTTCAAATGTTACAAGTTTTTAAATGCAAGTGAAGCTTTGTATTTTTCATTTGATTCCAACGCATGATTCTCAGAGTTTTCTTTATAGGCATGCTGTATATCTTATTGCTAGAGAGTGAGAGCATATACTGTATTTTGCAGTTCAGGTATCACAGACACTTGATTTTAGAGTAGGCAAATATATCCAGAAGTCAATATGGTTAGACTGGTTTTTTTCTAAGGTACCTTCCCGAACCATTTTTTGTTAACTCTAAAAAATGGTTTATGATTTGATATATTGGCCTGTGGTAACCAGTGCCATTCATGTCGAAGGAAATGATAACGAGTGGAGACAAAAACACAGCCCAACATACTGCAGTGCGATTGCTACCTAATTTGTATTCGTAGCAGTAGTGCGGACAAATAAAAACTGTAAGACGGCTATCAAGCAGTAGGTGAGCAATAGCCAAATGATACAATCGAGCAAAAAATAATTGTTTATCTAACAAAGCAATGTGTTCTTCAAAATAATATAGCAGTCAGATGGGGGCAGGGGAAACGTCGGAGTAATAATGGACAAGGTCATTTAAGTTTTTTGATGAAAACTGTAATCACGGGGTCATGAAACTTCCTATTGCGAAAGAACTTTGGTTTAAGTCCCAAGGACCTGATCCAGTCATTATGTGCAAAAAAATCTCTTTTACCTTAATATCAAAGTCCTCTGATAATTTTACTTCCACTTCTGAGAGTGGAGGAGCTTGCTCTTAGGTACAGGTCCTTTTGCCCTGAGGCTCTAGCCTCTGTGTCATTGATCACTGTGGACTTCAAATGGACAAAAGTATAGCTGGATTGCTCTGGTAGAGTTTTCGTCATTTGCCATAGTTTTATTCATTTCAGTAAAATACAAAAGAAAATAGAGCTAATTATGGCAGAATAAATGTGCAGACATAGAAAACAGGTATGTTCCTTTAATTTGAAACATGCTTTTTTTAAAAAAGGAAGGTGAGTACTGGCTAGCTACAGGGTAAATCCTTCCAGGCTCAAGAAAACACCACCTTGGCACAGGTAAGCTTTCAGTTAGGAAGTGTTTATTGCGTAAGTAGTCTGGGCTGTGTGGAAATTGTGGAAGCCTGCACAGTAGTGGGATGCTGAAGGAAAGACTGCTTTGAACATGCTTTATTCCTGCGAATTTCCTGCTTTCTGTTGACTGCCTGGAGTGCTTTGAATCAAAACGTATAGAATCATAGAATCATTAAAGTTGGAAAGGACCTTAAGATCATCAAGTCCAACCTACAGCTCTACACCACCCTAACACCAAACCATCTCTTGAAGTGCCACATCCAACCATTTTTTAAACACGTCCAGAGATGGTGACTCCACCACCTCCTTCGGCAACCCATTCCAATGCTTCACCACCCTTTCAGTGAAGAAGTTTCTCCTAATATCCAGTGTCAACTTCCGCTGGCACAACTTGAACCCATTGCCTCTTGTTCTATCGCTGTTCACTACGGAGAAGAGCCCAACACCTGTCTCACTACAGTTGCCTTTCAGGTAGTTGTAAAGAGCAGTGAAGTCTCTTCTCAGCCTCCTCTTCGACAGGCTGAACAGCCCCAGCTCCCTAAGCCTCTCTTCATAAGACTTACCCTCTAGTCCCCTAACCATTCTGGTTGCCTTTCTCTGTACCTTCTCCAGGACCTCGATGTCCTTCCTGTACTGTGGAGCCTAGAACTGCACACAGTGCTCGAGGTGTGACCTCACCAGTGCTGAGTACGGGGGCAGAATCACTTCCCTGGTCCTACTGGCCACACTATTCCTGATACAAGCCAGAATGCTGTTGGCCTTCCTGGCCACCTGGGCACACTGCTGGCTCATTTTCAGCCAGGTGTCTGTCAAGACCCCCAGGACCCTCTCTGCTGAGCAGCTCTCCATCCACTCTTCCCCAAGCCTGTAGCACTGTTGGGGGTTGTTGTGGCCAAGTTGCAGGACGCAGCATTTGGCTGTATTGAAACTCATGTGACTGGCCTTGGCCCAGCGATCCAGCCTGTCCAAATCTCTCTGAAGATCCTCTCTACCTTCCAGCAGATCGACACTTCCTCCCAGTTTTACGTCATCTGCAAGCTTAGTAAGGGTGCACTCCATCCCCATGCAGGTCAAAGCAGCCCAAGGTTTTTTTAAGTTCCTACGTGACCAAGAAGGCACTCTAATGTATGGATCCGTGATTGCTTTCTACTTTGTTTCAGTCAAGCAGCACTTTTAAGAAGTAAAGCATCTACAACATAATAACTTGTAATGGCATTCTGCCTGGGAATTTACCTCAGCTCTCAGTTACTCAGCTTGAGAAATGTGTCCTGGCTGTATATGTTTCTGTAACATGCTTTGTAAATGAAAATCTCTGAAGAAGAATTGTCAAAGTACAAGTAGACTGCTATTGTGTTGGAAACAATTTTTTAGATCCTGCTCTGTACCAGCAGAGAGCCATCATGATGCGTAAAATGGAGTGTTTTGTTTCCAAGATGTATGTCAAAGCAGAAGCTGCCCTTTCAGAAACGTGCCAGAAGTACCCATTAAAGCTGGGTTGTTGAAAGCCCTTAACCTCAGCCCATTGCTAATGCTCTTTCAGTTCATGGGAACAGGACTAGGCCAACAGTGAACTCTTCTGAAGGGTTATTCACCTTCATATCCCCAGCTTTGTAGCATTATGCTACTCTGAAGAGGAGTGTTAGTCAGCTGTTAGTTCTGATACATCTGAGTTCTTTTTAGAACTTTAATAATAGATAACTGTAATTCACTCTGAACTCTGATGTTGTTTTATAAACCGTTTAAGTTTTGTCTTGCATTTGATACCGTGTCTGCACTCAGTGAATTACAACCTCTATTCAGTTAGCAAGGTGACTGGTAGCTAGTCTTTGTGGTCTGTTTAGTGGAATTTTATGTTTAACAGGGTTTAAGCAGATTTTTTACTAATGGAGGGAAGAAAAATCAGCCCAACGCAAAAATCCAGAAATTCGATTCTCATTTCCATCTCATGTAATGTACTTCGGCCATGTAAGTGGTACTGTAAGTAAGTACTGTGGTAGCAATATTTCATTCTTAGTAGGAGAGAACAAGGAAGAGTGAGAAGAGATTGTTTCTAAAACCTTATTACAGTCTGCAAATCTTACAAGTGAACAACTAAATACCTTTTCTTCTTGAAGGCCAGCTGCCTCTTTCCTAAGCTCTCATATTTTTACATGGTCCTGTAATGAGATACTGTGTAAATGATGCAGAGTCTAGCTCTTACTGTTTTTTTCACTAGGTTCATGTATTGTGTCTTCTTTTTGTTCCATCTGCTTTAACTGATCAGCTACCAGAATGTAAAGAGATGCTGAACAAGAAAAATCCTTCTGGCGCTGTGATCACACCCTCCACCACTCAGCCTACCTTAGTGTCCCACCAGCAGGATGAAACTTATTTTAATATTCCCCTGTTTTTCCTGTGCTCACTGACTTAGGCCATCACACATGCTCTCTCCATCTCTCCCTTTCTGAATTCTGTCTCCCACAGTGTTGTATAAAATCATGAATGCAGTGAGAAGAGTTTAGATACCTGATTAAGCTTCTCTTCCTTTGCACATCCACTTTCTAGGACTCACTGGTTTTCTTTCTACTTTGGCTCAGGTACTGTTTTTTTAATGTTCCAAGCATCCCAGTGAGTTTTATGGAAATTTCCTTGTATAAGGACTAGTTCATTGCCTCTGCTTGTCAGTTTAAATAATTTACACTTTCAGATTTGCAATATTGCCTTTTATTTTTAGTATGCAGAATACCATGCTTTATGAAGGTAAAACTGCAGCTTTTAATTACTTACTATTTGTTTAATTTTCCAGTGATCACTACAGCAAATTCTGATGGATCATAGTGTATTTACTTTCATTTCTTACCTTATTTCCTATGTTTCAATTAGAAATGTATTGTTTTGCCTTTTTCACTGTCATTCTGGGGTTCTCAAACATGGTGATCTTGACAGGATTTTTGAATAAAAAACATTGTCTCTTAAGGAAAATAGACTTGTTTAGTGTTTTGAAATGTTATTGTGACTTCTTAGAAAATAGGTAAAATAATTACATGAAATGAAGTTCTTTGGCAGTTGGCTGTTGGGCAACTGTAACAAATGTGATAATGTGAAAAAATGTGAGATGAGGACCAGCTATGATCAGAGTATATGTAAACTCTACAAAGGACATAGTCTGGGAGCCGGTTTTTCAAATTCTCAGTCAGTCACTGAGTGTGTTTAAAATAGTTCAAGGAAGAGACCTAAAACTCTAGAGCTAAAAAACCCAAACAAACTCCAAATAAATCAACAAACCAACAATAAACAAACCACCCAGAAAAGTGATTGAGGATTTTTTTATTATCTGCTGTCAGATCTTTCTACAGGAAAGCACTGGAAGCATTCATATAGATTGAATTGTCATAATCCCGTTAAAGATATTTGGCACAGTCCTCATGCAACAGTGTAAACAAGATTGTGACTAAATACAGGTGAAAAGTGCATTGCTTGATGGCATACTTTTTAGCCCAGTTGTTTAAGTGGCACCATCGAGTCAAGTCTAGGGCTATACTTAGTCTTCTGATTTGAATAATTTCAAATACCTCTCTCTCCTCAGACTGAATACATGCAACAGTGCCCAAACTTAGGATGGAGTCAAAGACACTTCAGAAAGTGAGTTAAAATGTTAGAAGAATATGGCTAATTACGTTGGTGTTAAAAAATAAAATGGAAGCTGTTTAGGCCTAATATATGAAGAGTTGCAGTTGTTTTACACTAGTCACAGACAGAGTTGCTTGAATAGTGTCCTCAGGATTATTGTGAAATATGTGAAGAGTTTGTAGGAAAAGAGAATTAAAAAACTTACTTTAGTCATAGAGGTAAAATTTTGTTAAGGAAAAAAAATACTTTAGAGAATAAAGCAAAGCAAGAATGTTAGTCTGACTTCATGAGATTTTATGGGCTCTTTATTGGAAGATACTTCAATTAAGCAGCAATCAGGCATGTTAAGTCCGTATTTTTGAACTGTGAGACACAGGGATCTAAAAATGGGATCTGTCAATAAGCTTTTTAAAAACTCTGTGGAATCAGACCAAAAGCTGTAATTAGCAGAAGTCAAGAGGCCATCATTGTTAAAGACAATGACGAAAACTGGAATACCTACCATGGCAGTGGCTGATGCAGTCAGAGGAACCAGCAGTTGTTATTTAAATAAGATCAAGAAAACAAATAAGTATGATCTCCAAGGTATTGATATCTCTTCATGACAAAGATGTATTGCTTGGTGATTGGTGACTATAAACCTTAGTGGTATTCTGTGTTTCCCAGACTATATCCCAGAATATATTCCCAACATAACCTAGAGAAGCATAAGTAATATTTAGTCCGAAACATAGGAAGAAGGGAAGATTGTCCTGAGGGTGAGATACTGTCTGGAAGGGTCTTGGGCAATCCACAGTCATGTAGAACGTGAATCTTAGGGTATGTTGGGATGAAGAAAAAGTCATAGAGCATTAAAAAAATCATTTGTTTGGTGATGACTGTTTGAAGAAAGTAAAATATATTTGGAAAATAGAAAAGATGTTATTATTTTTAACTTCTATTTTATGTTAAGAAGCGTCACGGCAAAGAGAGGCAGCAATTACTGTTGCAAAAAAGGAGCAAATCAATTTGGCAGAAGCGTAACACCCTTGCGGCGTTCCAGCTTGTCCTCAGGTATCAGAGGGGTGGGGGGCAGCTGGGCTTAGGTTCTGAGCGATGCCCAATTCGACGTTAATATAGTAGTGCGATACGTCACTGCACCTTCGATCTGGCAGTGCCCCTGAACTTGCCTGGCCAGCCTTCACGAGAGTGGCAGCATTCCCTTGCGAACTCACACGGCCAAAATCAGTGTGCCAGTGCCAACAGGGACTCACACAGCCAGATCGGACACACAGCCAGATCGGAATCAAATATAGTTTATTGAAGCAACAGATACACAGATTTATTTTGATTGCCAGTGATAGTGACTGTCTGCAAAGCACATGCAAAAGTTACAGTTGTATTCGATTATGAGCAGCTCTATAAAGATTTCGTAAGTATCCCAGGGCAGCACTTGGGGAGACCAAGTGTTGGAATCTTACTCAAAGGCGTCCCTGTGTGGGGGAAGGGAGGCTCAGCCCATCGAGTGGTCCCAGGAGTCAGAGGTGGTCCATGGTGGTGTCTCCTCTGACAATGGTGGAATCTTCCCCAACATTCCCACCTCTCTTGGGCCTTTTTATATTATTCGTTACATTTTAGGTGGAGCTTGAGTGACTCTAGTCGTGCGTATCTTTATTGTGATTGTTATAAATTTTCCTCACTTCACTTTTAAAAGTATACACTATAAAAATTTAGGGTGCAAGCTCAGTGAGGAGTGGTCACACCTCAGAGGTAGGTAGCTTTTGGGATGGAGGTGTGTTTTGGTATTATAGTGATCATAGTTCACCCAAAGGACAGTAGCTATCGAAAGATGACAGATTCTTGGCCCAGGTTAGTAAACATGCAGTTAACTGGCTCCCCGATGTCTCCAGGTTCCTTTGTATGCACAGACACAGCTTGCCCACAGTGTCTCCAGGTGTCTCCACTCTGTTCGACGCTCCGTCTAGTTTTCTCTTGGAGTCAGAGCATCAAGCTCCCTTAATGCTAGTAACCCTTAAGGTTACTGTGGAAACATTTGTGGGGTGAGCTCCCTGCATGCCAGTTGCACATCGTCCTGGAAACATTCTTGATGTTCTGATGTGTGAACAATGCCATGTAGGTAATTAAGTCATTTTGGACAATTATCCCACATGAGGCAATGTGAGAAAGATTAGTTTCCAAGTTTCACTGCTCTTGGCAGTGATTCAGCAAAGATGATTGTCTTGCACTTAGAACTAAAGTCTAGGCAAAAGTGCCTTAATTCCACAAGAAGTTATCCTGAAAATATACAGCGTGTGGTATCCAGTACTTGTTTGGTATCACAGAGCTTATTTGGGAATTTGGCAAGGCAAAATCCCAGTTTTAAGAAATTAACTTGTAACTCTGCGTGGAACTATTAGCACTTTAATATGGGGCTTGAGACATTGCAGCAGTAGGAAACAAAGATCTAAAAGTCCCTTCTAAAACTATTACAAAAAAAGTTAATAATTCAGATTTCTTTCTAGCAGAACACTGCAGAAGCCATTACAGATTACTTAAGAGGAAATGGCTATGTCTGCTTACTTAGGATCAAAAAGGAATCATTTTAGTTTGAAAACACTGTTAATGATAATTAAATTGCATTCCAGTTTTTGAAATTAAAGATACTCTGAGTTGGAGAAGTTGAAGTGATTATAGAAGCAACTTTAGACTTCCTGGGTAATTACAGCTTTCAAAAGCCTGAAGTAGGAAGCAGAAGGCTCCTTTATTTTACTCATTGGCAAAATGGTATTTACCAACTGGGACATAATAGCAAACAGGAACAGCTACCTTCTTTGTTACCAACTATCCCTAATAATTCTTGCTAGAACCAAATTGGTTTTAACTGAATACAGTGCTCTCGGATCTTAATAGCTGCCTCTTTAAATTTAGCTGACAGATAGAAATGTGGCTCAGAGATAACTACTACACTGGTTTGGGCTGTTAATGTCTGTTCATTTACTGAGAGCGGCATTATATTTTTAACAACTTACTGTTTCATTTAATGTTTCAATTCAGAAAATGTAATCGAGGTACTTCTGTTCATTAATGCTGTATGTAGCAAATGTCCTTAGTGTTTGAGATATAGAGGGCAGTAGCTATTGTAGCAGTAATCCAAATTTCACAACTATGGGCTTCAACCACAAACACTAAGGCTGATCTCATAATAGTGTCTGATGACAGAACTGGTAATGTAGTTGTTTCAATCTTAGATGATTATTACAGTGGTGATTAAAACTACTTATTAAAATGTATATTAAAAATAACTAGGAAATATAATAATTACAACACTGATAGAAAAGGTTTATATTGCCCTTCATGTGGACTAAATTTCATGACATTGAGGTTTACTGAAAGGAAAAAATAGAGTGCTCTGTCGAAGTCTTATTTGCTGTGAAGTGTTAAATTCCTTGATAGAAACAGTGCTTTGGAAATCAAAACTCTGTTCCTTGGGGAAGCGGGGCTAAAGCTGCTTTAAACTTGATTTTGCTCCTTTTTGTCTGTGAGCTAAAAGGGGTCCAGCACAGCTTCTGTGCCAGTTGCACCAGCTGCAATGACTGGAAGGCTTGTACCTCGAGGCTTGCTCTGCAGGCCTGCCCTTTGTACTCAGTATGGAACTTACAGGATGCAACTTGGAGTGGAATCTGAGCTTGATGTGAGTTAAGTGAAACCAAATAAAAGGTTTCAGAATAAAAAACTTGAGCTATGGAATTATTTTTTTAGTAGCTTGCATTAGTTCTTAATTACATGATTGATTATTTATAAATTACTCCTTTAATCCCTTTTACTTAAAGATCTGTTTCTTTAATCTTGTTGGAGTTGACTTTGAAATTTATGTGCAAAAGTACAGCTCTAATTCTCTGTTGATTTCTTGGAATTAATGTAATTTTTGTTCTTGCATTTTTTTTTGCAAAGAAATGAGCCTAAAGTAACCTACTGCATTGGGAGAACGAACAATTATGCTTACGAACTCACAAGTTTCATGTCAGTAAGTGGCAGCTCATTCTCATAGTGCTGTTTTCTGTTAATGTCGGTAAGAGGGAGAAAGTATGGAAGCCTATTTTTTCCCCTCCTGCTTTCCCAAAGTCACTTGTTTCTTTTGTGGTTCTAATCCAGTTTTGATATTAGATGGCTAATTATGCAGATGCTTTCTTTTTGTATGAAGTACCATATAAGCAACAAAGTTGAAGTGGATGCAGTGTAGAAATTGTGAACAGAGTATTTACAGGAATCAGCTCAGAATGGGTATGAAAATCTACAAATGTCTTACAGGATTAAATTGTTTATTTAAGAATTGCAGATTGCTAATTGAGCATAAAGCCATGTTTCCAAAGTGTGGGTGATAGAGTACTGATTCCCCTTGTGAATGACTCAGTCGCTCTGAACTGCTTTTGAGGAGAAACTTCCATGTGTACTATTATGAGTGGCTAGATAAAAGAAAATAACATTTGTTCTGTAAATTGGCACATTGTTTCCCAGAAGAAAAAATGGCCTATTGTGTAACTTACTTTCCTCTGAATTTTTTAGTGTTTCTGCAGCTTTCCTGTCTGCAAAGGCAATACCAGATATAATAAAATCTGCATATTACATGATTTGGGTTGGAAGGGACCTTAAAGATCATCTCGTTCCACCTCCCACCAGACCAGAGTGCTCAAAGCTCCTTCCAGCCTGGCCTGGAGCACATCAGTGTAGTACACTTGATTGGCGTGTACCCAGCAAATTCATGATCTGTGCACGTCGAGGTGCCTACATCACTTGCACCTTCCATCAGAGCACTTACTGCACTCACTGCCTGAATGTTCCTCCAGAGTTTCAATTTTTCTGTTAAAAAGAAATAGTATAAAATGCAAGATCTGGATCCCAGACACATTTGTGATAGTTTGTTACATCTGGAGCTTTTTGCATTTAGAGTTTTTCCTACTGTAGGAGTTATCCTTGTTTCTGACTTTGGTTTGAATTCTGAACTTCTCCCCAAACCACAAGTCCTTATGCCTCTCTGTTCTAAAATTCAAGAAATTGCTTTAATTGTGTTTTTAATTGAAGTGATCTTTGCTTACAGGGGTGGGATAGTTACTGGGAGGGATGAAGGGGGAGTACATCACTTGAAATGTTCATGTTCTGTGAAAATTATGAAACTGTTGCTAATTAAGCTAATAAAATCTTACAGTTTCTTCCCTCCCTTTGTCCTTTTAGTCTGTGGCTGTTCTTCATAATGTGTATTCTGTAAATATCCAGAATGTTTATTGATCACCACTGGCAAACTGTTCTAATTAACAGTGAAATTCATTAAATAAGTATATGGGAAACAACTCCATCTGGCTGTAGAAAATGAATATTTGGTAGTTTACAGATTTGTGATTGAAATATAAAATCCACATGAATTGAAAGTGTTTTTAGAAACATTTGCATCTTAGAATCAAAGTGTGGCATTTTTACATATTAAGGTTATCAAAATTTAACTTGAGGAAAATGAATCTTAAAAGTATTTCTTTAGATTGTAAGGTAGGTTAATGTAGAATTACATTGTTGTATAATCAACAAAGAGCAAGCATTCTACCTAGTAGATACAGGCCTAGAAAAGGGAAAAGAGAGGACAATGGATTAAGAATGAAAAACCTTACAAATATTCTGATCCTTGCAGAATCACATAATGTACGGTAGAGAAGTGTAGACAGAGAGCAGGAGAGGCTGATAAGCGTAGAGAGGAGGCAAAAAGTATGTGAAGAGGAATGTTCTTCGAGTGGAGACAGGGGATGGCTGTTGGACAGAGAGGAGCAAAAGCTAGAGCAAAAACAATGATAGAAAATAAAATTTTGCTTTGAAGTCCTGAAATTACTTCTTTTGATAATACTGTATTTCTATTAGAAATATACTACACTTCAGCCCTAAACCCTCCTATTTTAGGAGGGGTGCTCTGTTGCACAGTGCCAGAAATGCAAACTTCGAAGTCCACGGTGTACCTGTAGTTAGCAGAACCTGTGCTAGGTACACAGTTTGGATTCTGAAATGGCTCCTTAGAACATAACACATTTTGTTATGCAGATCAGTAACAGGAATTATCTCTTGCTTTCATTTGTTTACATTTAATTCAAGGCTTCAGTCATAACCTATATTGGGGAGAGAAAGAGATTTTGTATTCTCTGCTTGTCCTGCTTTTGATTAAAAGGAGGATCTATACAAAGCTTGGTGCCTATCATTTGTGTTTCAGTGCAACGTAGGGAATGACAAGAATCCGAGAAAATTATGTCTAGACAAAATAGAAATACAACAGCTACTGACAGGCACAAAAAGGTTTAAGTCCAGTGTAGTTAGTCATTGCCACAGAACTTTTATCTGATATAAGTTTATGTAAATATTCTTATTTTTCTCTTAAGTTGAATTGTTAGAAAATAGTGCACCACAATAAGTGAATAAAGCAAGACTGTCAGTGGTTGGTTAGTTTAAAATTGCTGTTCTAACATACCTGATTCTTGCTCCACTATAATTGAAATTTAGCAGTGTAAGATTTAACAGAAGGGAGATATTTTTTTAATCTGATAAAGAGTTTATTATCTGACAAGATCTCTAGTCAAAAGCAACATATTACATAAATCCTACATAAAGAATGCTAACAAGATATTAAGAGGCAATAGTGAAATGTTTGTAAGATTTCTTTGGCAAATTATTTTCTTTTTCTACAGTTTTCTGGATGTTTTTCTTTAATGTAGAGGACTTCAGCTCCTGGAAAGAGAGTGATAAAGAAACATAGCTGAACTGAAAAATGCTTCCCCTTAAGAACAACTAAGAGGTAGTTGAATGGAATTAAAGAGTTCTTGAGGAGCGAGTCATGTGCTACGTTAGCTTGAGTTAGGATATCTTTTTTGTTAGCATGGATTTTATATTTCAAAGCTGCGTTAACGTTAGTCGTTGAGTTAAAGGTTCAAGCCTAGCCTGGCTGAGGCTAATATAGTGCTTTTAATTTTGTCCCTTGATAAGTTCAGTATCCAGAAGGATTCCTCATTCTGAAGCAGTATTTCCATTGAATTAGTGCTAATGATTGTTGGGATACCTGGTAATTGACACCAGCACTAGTTTCTTCTGTTCTTGACATGCTTACAAGTTTTGTCCTGTTTAGTATTTCTTCTTTTACTTCTTAGTTCCAATATTAGTATTTGTTTCCCCAGTATTGGCTCATTCTTTTGTTTCAGCTTCCTGTGTTCTTCCTGTCTGTCTTCACTCCGTTATTTGTAATCATAACTTGTTTTCTCAGA
The DNA here is from genome assembly GCA_020746105.1 of Trogon surrucura. Taxonomy (NCBI): domain Eukaryota; kingdom Metazoa; phylum Chordata; class Aves; order Trogoniformes; family Trogonidae; genus Trogon; species Trogon surrucura. The sequence continues at coordinate 34,629,858 of CM036621.1, forward strand.
ATCCATAAATTGCTCCAAGGGCAGGCGTTTCTAATAGAGGGCGTTTCAGAAGCTCAGATAAAGTGTTTAGGTGAATGCTGAATTGCCAGGTTGCTGCTCCAGCATTTCACTGCTCTTTCGGAATATAGATTTCAAACACATGGGCCCAATACTTCCAGCAAGATGACTTCATAAGGCCTTTTGATTACTCTATCCATTCCTATTTCTGTAAAGTTACCAAAAAAAATTATTTTTTCAAATTATTTCTGATTCAACTAAGACGTTATTACTTAATGATTATCAATTAATTTAGAAGTCATTGTTTTCAAGAGGTATCTAATTGCACAGTATAACTAGTAAGTGCTATAAACCTATAACGAAATACAAACGCGGAAGAATACAAGACGTTACTGGAAAAAACGGAACTCATGGATTTCAAACAAACATCTGCTAGCTGAGATTTAAAGCATGGTTGTGTTCAGACTTTATACAATTCATTCTGAGAGGTGTGATGACTCCAGTCCTAGGCAGGGGTGTGTGTCATAGCATTTGTTGATAGTGAGAAAGCACTGTGATATCTTCATACATACATGTACCAAGAACATCGCTGTAGCTACTTCTTGAATTCAGCTGCAATTTTTATGTTAAAGTTTTTTACAGGATCCATACTTTTGTAAGATTTACCATGCTTGCGATTCTTTCACACCTTCGTTCTTGAAAAAGTGTTTGACATTTAGTTGGTCAGATAACTTTCTAATGTTGAATGGAAAGTTCTATATCTTGCAATTTGAGAAGTTGCAGATTATTGTCACGCGTATTTATAAGGCTGGAAGTCATTTACCCAGGTGCACAGTTTGAGGGATATTCCTGATGAGAATTCTATGTGTAGATCTTGTGTTCTTCCACATCTTACAGTGTGCTTTGGGCAGTGTTCTGAAGAGGCTGGAAATAAAGTTTAGAGTCTTAAATTTTAAGTGGATTAGAACTTGAGTGTTTTGTGAAGTATGAGAAATTGTAGCTTTGGAAAGCGGGTTAATTGTTCTGTATACACATACTTAAAACAATCTCTCTCGACTGAAATAAGAACTTGTCCCATAAAAATTTTTATTTACCCGTTTTAAATATAACTTTAAAAGAGTGTGTGTTACATGTTCCTGAAAGAGTGTTTCGTCTTCTTGAGGGTCAGAATCATACTTGTCTGGAGGTTGATGCGTCATGTTATAACGAAGTGTTTTCTTGTGAAATACACTTCAAATTTTTTTCTTGTTGCCTTTTATTCTTCTGTGTCCTAATAGTCTATATGTCCATGTAGACTAAGGAGAAAGAGTTATGCTTTGGTAAGCTATTTTTGTAATGACTTGATTCAGTTTCTCATTCTGAAACAACTCACTGTCATCAGTTTCAAAGTCATGTAATGGCTCTACTAGATATAAATCAAAGGTGATGTTCGTATTTTTACTTGGTAGTTGTACAGGTCTTGAGTCAGCATTGGTTGTGGATGAATGCACACATTATATATAGTGGCTTGAACCCCCCTAGGAAACAGTTAACTGTTGTCAGGACAAAGAACAGAAGCTTTGTTTCCCTCTGCTTGCTGGAGGCCAGTGAGGTATCATCATTTAATTGTCACTTGATTTCTGAGTGTATAGTGTTTATTCATCGTAAAAGCATTCAGTGAAACACTTAAACATGAGCCTCTGTGAAGAGGCATGGTAGTATGCTGCTTGTGTTATTCATTGAAAACAGGCTATGGTCAGTAACTTGGGAGAAAAGGGTAAGATTGTGAAAGGAGAAGGCAGTGATATGAAAGGTGAGGAAATAAATAAGGAAAGAAGAAAGAGCAGGTTAGCAGCTAGGGTAACCGGCATTTTCTGTAGTTCTTCAAGGACAGTTGATGGAGTTTTTTAGTCTAAAGAAGAAAGGTGTGAGAAGGTGGGGGGAAAGTAGGAGAAGAACTTAAGTAACTTCAAGTATGTAAAACTGTTTCTAGCTGAGGAGACGCTACCTGTTCCCAAGTAGCTGTAGTGCTTATATCAGTAGCATGAACTTAAATCTGTGGACTAAAGATTCAGGATAGATGCAGATTATCAAGAGAGGGTACAGAAGTGCTCAAATGGATTCACAGGAGGAGGTAGCAGAGTATCTGTGATAGGAGAGGCTTAAACAGCGAAGACAATGTCTGTCAGTAACGACTGGGAACTACCCAACCTGCCTTGAGTTCAGAAGATGGCCTAGCTAGTAGGGTTCCTTCCTACTGTATGACCTGTATCATTTTTATTTTGAAATAGTTTTTCCATGCATTAACTTTGCAGGTTATCTAAAATACTTACCCTTTCTTCATGAGTATCTTTTAGAACCACTGGATATTAGATCATGTAAATATTTCAACACAGAAATAAGTTAGGGTGACTTGTCTTTTTAATGAAGCTGGGATGTTATTCCTGTTAGTCACAGATTGATCTTTGTGTCCTGGAAAATTTTTGCAGGACAGTGCTTTGTCCTGTGATTTCACCTGAATGTGATTTTCTCTGTTATCCTTAAAAACTGTGAACCTAGGACAGATGACCGTCCTGTACTGGAAGACTAATTGCCTTCATTACAGTAGTGATAAGACCAAGACATCATTATTCCATTACAGTCAATGTTCTGTGCTTATTTTTGTTACACATCCCACTCCTACTTCTGTCATAGAACCTAGTGATGTTTAGGTAGGCATCTTAAAAGTATAAGTGCCCATTTGTTGGTATACATCCTTAACCTTTTCTTTTTAAAAGCTCTCTTTTGAGTAATGAGCATGAATATCGCCTATCAAATAGACTTATTGCATAGCTTTCCACACAATGTGGTCCAAGAATCTACTTTTTAACAGTGTGTAATGTAAAGGAAACAAGAAGCCACAGCATCGGTGGTGTGTTACAGGAATAGGGAAAAGGAGATCAAGGATACTGTCAATACGCTAGATCCTGTACTTCTAATAGGGAATATGTGTTTTTACTGTCAGAGCAACAAATCGAATAAACTGTTTTATGCAGATACAGATTGTAACAAGATACTAAAAAAGCCTGCATAAATCAGATGCTGTTAATTTGTTATGGAACACTTGGACATCGAGTTCAAATTTAGGGATGAAAATTCAGCATGTGAAACACAGTTATATGCTGTCAATAAGTAGAGAGCTGCATAATCCCATCTCGTTAGCTGCGAGAGCAGACTTTACAGGAGTGTCAGCTCAGGAAACAGCCCCGCGGTGCAGCAGATTAGGCCATTACAGTACAGACAGGCTGCCTTCTCACAGCAAAAGCCCCCACGGACCTCTGTGTATTATCCACCTGGAAATAAGTTGATTTCTCTCAGAATTAAAAAACTGTGATTCTGGAAGGAATATACTACTTCATTCCCATAGGAGCGGTAGCAAATAGAGTATTTCCAGCAAAAGAGATAAATGACCATCTGAGGATCATTCTGCAAAATCTCAGGGCAATACTTTTTGGGAAGCCGTTGTAAGTTCTATTAAAAGCAAAACAAAACAGAAACCCACACATTACCTTGCCCCTTCTTCCAAATAGAAAATGTTTAAAAAAGCAGAGAGTCCCCAAGTTATCTTGCATAGAAAATTTTGGATGGTTACTTGTTTCCATAAAATATTTTAATAGAGAAGAGTTAGTGAATTGGAATATTGTGTTTATGCAATGAGAAGCCTTTAGACCACAATTCATGGTGACATGGATGTATAGGATTATGTCAGTTTTTATTTAAGGTGGTGTTTGCACAAATGCTTAGTTTTAAATGCTTAGGTTGATTTCACTGGAGTTAGTTAAGCATGTGTTTGCTTTCTGTCCTCTGTGGAAACTGCTGTAGAAACTCTGAAGCGTAGATGTTACGCCACTCATGAAGGGCAACTGCGCACTTAAGAAGTGTGGAAAGTAAGGCATTCACAAAGCAAATTCTGATAGGCAGAACGAACAAAATTATCCCTTTCAAATACTGTTGTGAAGTAACTTTCAAAAAGGGTAGAGGGAAGTTGGTTTCCTAAGATGTATTCTGGGGACTGAACAGTTCACTGCAAACCATTTGCTGCGAATTTTATTTTGTTAGCAAACTGTTTTACAACATACTTCGAGTTTTACAGTTTTGTTCTCCTGAGTTATTCAGCAAATGCTTAATGAGGACAAACTTCATCTTGTGGATTGCTTACTAATTGTGTTTCCCATATGTTTATATGTTCAGCTTTTCTGTTGAGGGATTTTATTGCTTTCATCACATGGTTGAGGACTGTTTGGTTTTTTCCCCCAGAAATGTTTGTGTATGGCATAGTGCTGGGAAAAAATACAGAAGTGCTAAAATCTTTACTTTTTCTAGTATTGAATCTTTGACACCCTGTGTGCTAAGGATTTTCTAAAACTTTGTTTCATATGTATTTTGAAAAATGTGTTTGCAGTAGTTCATTCTAAAAACTGTCGTTATTAGATCTAGCCTGATGGTGTTGTTAGCAGCTTTCATTGTACATGAAGCTTATGCTTTGTCCAATAAAAGCATTTGTTTTCAAGAAATTATAGTCAACTGCTGTGTCCACACACCAGACACTCTTTTATGTTTGTGTTTGCAGCAGTCTTAGAAAAACACATACATAATCCTTGCCCTTTTACCTCCTGAGTTCAGTTCAGTTGCTTTCTTACATACTCAGGTTTGCAATCTTTCTACTCTCGTACTGACTAAAGTTGTCAGAGACCCTCTCAGTATTTTGCCACCCTTCCAGTATTTGCTTAGCCATGGGCGTGGCCTGCCAGGGTTCATGCCTTGGCTTGCTTTCAGGCTCTATGTGCTATGTTGTTTCTTTCTTAATATATTAAATCACCTTCTCACAAACTGGAAATTCTTATCTGCAGTGGCTGCCTGGCTCTTTGAATAGTAATTGTAGAGGGGTGGATGAGGAGACTGACTCAGCATTTCAGGTAGGCAACATGTTGGTGAATATGATTTTTTGCCTATCATTGAAGTGAAATGGGAGTTTGAGACTCTTAAGAGTTTTGGAAACATTGCAGTTTCTGCACTGATGAAATCTGCAATTGCTTTATGAAACCAGTCTTACATGATGTGCGTAGGCAGTGTGAATATTCAAAGAGTAATGCTTATTGGTTTCAAAACACAGCATACATCGTCCGACTCCCACTCTGTATTTATTTCTTTGTAGTTGGGAAGAGAGAGGAAGAGGAACAACAGAACAGGACATGAACCTACCAGTCCGTCACATAACATACGGGCTGTTCTTGCTCAAATGAAGTGAATCACAAAAATCCATTCTCTTCCGTATGAATAGAAATCAGCCTTTCTGGGAAGAGATGTTAAGGGAGGTCTGTCTCATAGAATCTCACCAAAATTGTAAGCACGCATCTTCTAAGTATGCAGTGTACTTCTAAATCAGTATTGCCTGGTCCTCTCTTGCAGTATAAACAATATTCAAAAAAATAGACTCATTTTCAGTTAATGTTGTAACAGTAACAAGTATAGGAAATTATTTTCTAGAATGGAAAAAATATAATTGTCTTGGATGCATCAGGTTTAATGTACTCAAGCTTATTCTGTTCCAAAAATCTGGTAAGATGCTATGAAGCTTCAAGCTAGTTTCGTGTTATCCCAGAATGTTTTTGCACAGGTGGATTTAAAATTTATCTTAGGTTTCTGCATGGAAAGTCTAAGAAAAACTAAGGTCTGTGGGAACTGACTTGCAAAACACCAAAAAAGTCACAAAATAGGCTGCTTTGAACTGTTACCAGTGCATGTCTATTCTTTCTCAGGTGAAGAAGATAGTATACACGTACGTGATACATATATGGGAACTAAGGTTGGGTCTAAACCTGGTTTTAATCGAAGCTTAGGAAAAAAATGCCTTGTTTAGTCAAAGAGCTACCATCTGCTCAAATGTGCCATCGAAATGTCTGCCCAGATTTGATCCATGTAAGTGAACAGAATGCAGTTGAGCTTCCGTAGGGCCCACAGTAGCTCAAGGACTTGAAGGCTGACTATGTGTATTTTATTAGCATCCCTTGGGATCGTGCATCTGACAGAAAGGGCAGCCTCTGGCAAGAGGTCAGCAATTGCATTGCATCCCTTTCTTCCTCTTCTTAATGACAGCCACCCATGCTAAACTTACAGGACCATGGTAGAATTTTAAGGAAGTTTTTTTTTATTAGAAATGTTGTTTAAGATCGCTTTGTCGACTTAGAGAATATTTCAAAATATTGGGGGTTTTTTTGGATGCAGTTTTCAGCACACGGTATTTTTATCATACTAAGTGTTTTTCCAGAATGGTAAACTTGACTTTCAGCTCTTCTTTCTTGTTGCAGCCATGTATAGTCTTTTTTTTATAGGTAGGCTTTTTTCTTTGTATATTCTGTTTCAGATGGAAACTCAGAACTATGCTTCCTAATCATGGATTTCTAGAAGCAAGAGGTTAAAACTCTTACCAGAAACTGTGTATTTGCAGGACCCACATTCTTTGTAATCAGTAGATTTAGGACTGACTGACTTCTGTGGCAATGCAAATGCAAAAAGAAAAAGGAACAGTGCAGCAAATTCATGTAAAAATGCAGATTTTTTTTATTGACCTAAATTATGGAAATGAAGATACAGAGTATAATCTTTACGTAACTTGTTTCATTCCTACATTGTGTTTAGTTTATGCTTTCTTAAATTTTTTATGTGCTTCAGAGTTTTTAGCTGACAGTTATTGCTTTCATATAGAGACTATCTAGTGAGATCTGAGGTTAGGGAGTTTTGTTGAAGAACAGTTCTGAGATTCAGCAGCCCAGCTGTGAGAGCACCTGGGATTGTTGGAAGATGCCACTAAAGGTTAAATATTAAAACTATCACATGTCTGAGTTTAGATGATGAGAAGGAAAGCTCTCCATCTATATCTAAGTTACTGTACAGTATTTAATTTATGTTCTGGCACATGATGTAGCAATAATTTACATGTAATCTATCAAATGTCTACAAATTTGGTGTAGATTTCATATATGTTTAGAAGTATATGTACAAACAAAACATAAATGCACTCACACATGGACATTGATGTTGAACATAATATGCAGCAAATTCTGTGATTAGAGAATCATAGAGTAAGTAGGCTTCTTATGCATATGCAGATGAATAGTTCCAAAGACCTGTGGGAGAATCTCATTTCACTGTCAATAGCAAGCATTCACATGTAAAAGTATTAGCTGCTGTTTATCACTACTTCTTTTTTCCTTATAGATTTATTTAAAAAAAAAAAAAATCTACACTGTGCTAGTGCAGATCTCAGTCAGGATTACAGGTGACATTACTTCGGTACCAGCATGCCAAAAGACATGGTTGTATTATAATTCAGTGACTGGTCTAAGTAGAGGGAGGTGCATTGGTTCAGCAAGGTACCTAAATTAAGTTGTCATCACATTTCATGTAACTTAGCTTCTGTAAGTGCAGTGAATCACATTGTCCCTCAGGTCCCAGTCGGTGGGTCAAATGAAGCAATTTTGTTCAGCGTGTAAGTGCTTTAAGACAGCACCTACTAGGTGCCATGTGTTGATGAGGAATTCAGCCATTGGCTCTGTGGAAATGCTGGATCTCATGACAATGAGGAAGTGACAGTCATCCTCCTCTTTGCTTATATTATGTTTGCTGTGCTTAATAGAGAATTGAAAAAAACCTAGACAAACAACCGATAAGCACAAATGTGCTTCTTGAAAACAGACCTGACAGTAACTTGTGTCCTGTTAAGAGACATCAGGTTTATTTTTGCACCTTGAAGGCACTAAACCCAGTCATGCCACCAGCCATTAGTGGAAGTCACAAGATTAGCCTGTTAATCATAGTCATAATCCTTTTAAGAATAAAGAGGAAAAAAAAATATTGTGCTCTCTGTACTACTATACCAGACGTTCATTTTCCTATCACTTAAACTGTCATGACAGATGATGATGTGCTGGTTGTAAGCAGTTACAACTAGAGTTATTTTTAAGGAAAATATGGCAAAGAAGTGAAGCAAGAGAGTTTACAGCTGGTAAAAACTGACAACGAGGGCTGCCTAGCATGTATTCGTAATTTGTCAAAAAGTGCTTTGGCAAAAGAGAAATTAAGACAAGTGCCTTTAAAATTTCATCTAATAAAAGCAGAAAAGGCAGACAGGATGTCTAAAACCAGGGAGGTTCCATTAAAAGCTGCAGTAGAGCTTCAGGTGGTAAGAAGACCTAAATACAGGAAGGTAAGCTTACACTGATAGCCACAGCAGTTTGCTCACTTTATGGGTCACACAACTGTACTGCAGCCAAATGAACACGTAAACAGAAAAGGGAGGAAATGTACAGTGAGAACTACTTTTCAACGTTTTTCGAAATACAGTCCAGCTCAGAATTCAGTTTCTATCATCATTGAGGGATGGCCATGTCAAAAAAAGCCAATTTCAGTGGTTTCAGTTTTGATCAGCAAACAGAAAAGAGGCAAGCTCTGTGCAATACAACACAGAGTAATGGGTTTGATCTTTGCTGGAAGCTTTATTGTGGCTCAGATGAAACAGCTTCATATTGTTAAGGAAAAACAGGCTAAGTACATCAAGCCATGCTGCAGTGTAGCTTTTCAACGGGCGTCATTAGACTCAGACAAGTAAGAGAAACATGTCACTGATTTTTTTCTGTACCTACTCTTCACAATCTAATCTAACAATGTCAGAAGTATGAAAGCTGCAGGACTGAATTAGCCCAGAGGCTTCGTTTAAGACTGAATGGCAAAATGCAAACCATGAGGCAAAAGATGATAATGATATTTGTCTTTCAAGACATTCTTTTTTTAGGAATGATTTGCAGGAAGAATTCTCTATTAGAATTTATATAAAATATATGGAGAAAAACACTAGCTGATACCCATGGGAGATGAACCAACAGACACACACAGGAAAAATCCAACACAACAGCAAACCGCCATGTGCAACCAAGACAGCTTTATGAATCAAGAAAGTCACTACAGTTGCTGTGGTAAACCATTTTCACAAAAAAAGCCCCCATGCTCATCAGAAGATGCTTCCAGTATAATTACTCTTAGAGAAAATATTTACCATAATGTCTGTGTTACTTGTGCTGATCTTCCTAATGCTTCTTGGCTGTCTTATGATTAAGCCATAGTCAGGTTCAAACCTCAGGTCAAGGAGAGGTTTCTGGACGGGTGGGGTTTGGGTTTTTTGAGAATTGAAGACTGAAACAAGATATTTAATGAAAATTAATTGTGTCTTTCATTTAGCTTCCTAAAATTTAAGAAATTTCACTATTTTTTCTGCATCTATAAACATCGAGGGGAGAAAAAAAGGCAGAATTTCCAAATATTCAGATCATGTTCTGAAAAACAAATAGCATAAGCAGGGTGTGCTTATAACTCAGCTTCATTCTTAGTCCGTGAAAGGTGAATAGCTTCATGAAACAAATGTGTACGTTAAAAAATCAGTGTCCCGTTTTGGCTTTGACAGTGACTTCTTGCTGAAAAATCTGGGGCACTGGCAAATTTTATTAGCCAGTGTTGTCCTTGGCAGCAGGTGCTCCGATAGCTGTGGTTTTGGGTTGGTTCATTTTCTTTTCTCCTGTTCTGGATAAACTGAAGAAAGTGGGCTGACTACTGTAATGGACTGTCTTTTGAGGATTTAGACTTACTTATCGTCAGGTCACTGATGACGTCAGGGTCAGACAAGAACTGGAGCTAGTGCAAGAAATTCAGAAGAGTTAGATGTGCTCCTGGGCATGTGGACTCGTCCCAAAAGTTTTTCTGTCCAACTTGCTGGAAAAGTATTCAGAGATGCAAGACCCAAGAACTCTTCCAACGGTGATATTTTGTAGGCTTACTCAGATAGCTGTGTTCACAGATGCCTAGCTGCTCTTCTAAGTTCACAAAATCTTTAATGACAAGGTAGGATATATGTTCTAATGATGTTGCAATTTCTAAATGCTTTTTCACCTTTGAAGAACTGTACCCCAGCTGATGGACTTTATAGAGCCCTGCAAGCCTGTTAAGATTGAGCGGAATTGCTCATAAAGACTGTTGTAGGTGTAGGTGTGGAGAAGAATGCTAGAGAGGACTTCAAAGAAAGAAACAAAAGATAGAGAAAAGAGTAAGATGAACAGAGAAAGGGAATTGGAAGGGAGCAGATTTGATATTCAACCATATCATAACTAATTGCAGACTAAATTGTGCAGAAGAGACAGAACACGTGTTCACTTCATGGTTGCAGATCTGATGGCAGGGTGATGTACAGATGTTTCCACTGCCTGTTACTGAGGGCAGCCAGGTATTAATTGTCCAGGCAGTCATCTGTATGTGCTCTGTATGCCTTCAGCAGCAAATGGGAACAAAACCAGCGACTCCTGGTTTGTAGTGTTGCCATCACAGGATTACTTGATTTCCTGTACCATTCCAGCACTGAAATGTAGTTTCCTCACAGATTACAGCATTGAAATGTTTCTGTGCAGAAGAACTGAGGTACATGGAAGATGTAAGCTCAGCATGCACATGTTCTCTTAGAGAGTTAGGCTTGCTTTGTGCTGAAGATGACAAGGTAAGGACAGCTACAAGGGTTCCTTAAAAGTGTATTAGATCTTAATAATTTAATAATATAGGAGGAATCATAGCCACGTGTCTTAAAAAAGATATTGAATCCCTGGTGTGTGGCTTTTTCTGCGTTGTTCTCTCCACTAGAGGTCTTTGTGGATGTGTTTTGTTTTCAGTCTTATTTCTGTTATTTGGCCTTTAGGAAAGACATAAGACACAGCATTTTTTATCACAGTTATTTTTTCATCAAGCAGGATTCGGTCTTACTTTAAATCCTTAGAGACGTTGTCCAGGGTGTTTACTTAACACTGATTAACTGTAAACATAACAGAGTTGCTTAGATCTCATAAACTTATGTAGAATATGTGTTAAGACAAATGTGATATTACACAATAATAAAATATTATTACAATACTATAAAATTAGGCGGTTTAGAGCTGATGAACATCTCTAAACATCCAGAGATGTAGTTGGAGATTGCAGTCTGTGCCAAGGGAAAAAAAAATCCATTTGCATTGACCCTAGCAACAGTGGTTTTCAATCTGTACATTCTCTGCTTTCATATATCAATTTCTACTGAAAGCTCATCATAATTCTGTAGTAGAGAAGAAGTTTTAAACCTTTTTAGCTTCCCCTTACGTGATGATGGGTTTTTTGAGTTGTCTGTTACAGCATGTTGATTCCTTTACTAAATAGTATATATATTTCCCTACTAAAATAAGCTCTCATACTCCTCAGAACCCTTTATTTTTACAATAATTTATTTAGTGGAAATTTAACAGCTTGTTCAAGTAAAATTGTATGAGATCGTGCTGAAATGTAGTCTGTGAACTAAATCAAAGTCAGGTATGTAGTTTCTGCTTTGTTTAATTAGACCTTTGGAAATCGCATTAGGCATTACAAAAAAGTGCTACTGGATATATCGGGTCCCTAGAGAAATCTAGGTTGTGTGTCAGGTCTGGTGAGGAATTCTAGTTTAACTAGCTTTATCAGAAATTCTGGTTCGTTAAACCTTAAGCATTGTGTAAGAATACAGCTGTTATAAATGAAAGGTTTCTCAGCTGTTAAGAGGAGAGATGAACTCAGAAGATGTGGTTTTGATGCTCACCTGCCTGCAGACCATTGTTTAAATCCTTGCTCTAATTAATATTCAGCATACACAGTGAAACAGCTTCAACAGGAAAAACTGGGATAAGCCTATCTCAAACTACTTCACAAACTGATTGTGTAATGGTGTTTATTAACATCGTGAGAGCGCCAAATTCAAATCCCTGGTCTGTCAATGAATTAGGTGGCTATGGCATTGCTCTGTGTTACTTATTAGCACTTAGCATTTTTTACCCCTATTCTCAAAAGCCAGGTTTAAGGATTACATTAAAACATAGTGCAGATTGAATGACGTGATTTGCACAGTCAGTTACCAGAAGAGAAAGGAAGAACTCAGCAAGAGAAAGCACCAGAAGAGTGTAAGCTGAAAGGCAGAGCATGGCCTCTTCCCATACTCTCTCATGTATTGTCTCTACAACACCTCACAATTCAGGCCAAGTGTCCTTCCTGCTCCAAGAAATTCCTGCTGCACTTGCTTTGCAGTGCCACTCCCGACAGTGCTGAAAACCCCTCTTTGTGGGACCTGTACAGGTTACATGTGTCAGAGAAGTCACAGATATATGGGTAGGCAGAGCATACTTAATATGTATTTGGTTTAGCCCAATGAGTCCTTGGTCAGCACTTAGGAATTGGCAGAACTGAGCATACGGAGCTGAGAACACTTCATGCCAGCAGTGAGTGGCACTGATATATTGTAGCTAAGGCAATCTTACAATGCAAATAGATGCTCGTTTAGGCACAGTAACTTCATGGCCTCACCAAATTTTGCTCTGCATGGCCAGAGAACAGTTTATCATTGTCGTCTTAATTATGCAGTGCATTATGATAGCCACTCTTGCTCTTGGCCAGATGGCAGTCCTCATCAATATTCAAAGCTGATAAAGCTGCAGACAGTTGAATGCTGAGATAACTTTTGCATCCTAACTTCCTCATTTAATGTAACCACTACTTTATTGAGCCTTTGGAAAAAAAACCCAAACTGTACTGTGTCTTCTGTCATTGAATTACATAGGAACAGAGAGAGAAGGAAAAGGATCTCAAGCAAATGTAGAAATGAGTGCTGTGTGGGGAGTATGGTTTTGTAGCATAGAACTCATTTCCTCATTTGCTTGAGATCCATCATAATCTGGGTTTGAGTTATAAATTCTCCCTTATTAGCACTGTTAAATTCTTAGCCTCGGCTATAATGATCCCTAACCTATGTTTTGAGATGCTTTCAGGTACGCAGGTTAGAGGCACTCTGAACAGCAAGTGTGTCGTTGCTAAGAAGTAGTGACCCTACCAGCAGGTTAGTGTTACTGAAGGCAGATGCTCCGGCCTGGTGAAGGGAGGTGCCAGCAGCCACAGCTTCCTTCCCAAAGGAAAGCGAGGATCCCCCTGGCCCAGCCGTGGTCCCAGCTGAGGAGTAGTGTTCTCTGAGCTAAGAGCAGTGGGCACAGTGACAGTGAGTCAAAGAGCTCAGCAGGCCAAAGTCTGGGACTAAGACAATATGGTAGGTATATCGCCTTTAATAAGCAAAGGTAGTTCAGGTCTGTGTCACCCATGGAGGGAAGACCATCAAAGGATAAATGTCACTTCCCTAAATCTGAAGTGATTTTGTGGCACCTAACAGAATTTAATGAGTACCAACAGCTTTATGCAGTCATAAATGAGTAAAAAAATCTGGCTTAAAATATGAGGGAGAATTGTTCACTGATGAAGATAACAGGGTTGTGTTTTGTTGGGTTTTTTTTTTTAATTAGAGCAGCCATTGGCACTTTTCTTCTAAGTAACTTTCTGTCATGGAGACATTTAGTCATTCAAAGTTTCTTAAAAAAAAGAGTAAGAAATATTTATCTCAAGTTTGACTGTTACTACCGTAAATATTACAAGTAATATTTACATTATGAGATGGTGAAACAACATCGCATGAGCAAAGTTCCCTTTTGCTCTTCTGTATTGTTACATTTCAGTTGAAGTTTCTTAGACATGTTAGTTTAGTTTAAATATTAATTGTTAATAATTACTAAAATCTATCTATGTACTGTCATTCTGTTGGATTATCTGAATTTAAAAAAACAGGACTGATTGTGAGTGTTGGAGTGCACAACGTGTGCCCTTCTGGAGAGTTCCTCCTTTCTTCCGCAGCTGTACTTGTTCTTTTCTAATACCACAGACACTTTTTTCTTTGCCTCGGGCGTATGCTTCAAGCAATTCATCTCAATGTAGTAATACGTCCTAGCAAAGCAGAATTCCCTGGGAGGCAAAAAAGTTTCATTTTCTGGCCAGGACTGACAATTACCGCTCTCTTCCCTGGGACATTCCTCATCAAAATCTCCCCCAACAGTTCTGTCCCACTCCAGCTTGTGTTACAAAGATACAAACTTAGAACAGAGCACATGTGTTGACATCCCTGTTACCTTGTCTTCTATTGAACATAGAAGCTGCCCTGATAGGTCAAACCAGTTGGTGCTGACAGAGATCAGTAATGCATGACTGCAAAGAATGTACTCACTTCCCTAAAGACAGACTGGTGTTAGAGCAGTCAGAATCCTAGAGCCTTTTTTAAATTTATTTTTTGTTTGTTTTTTTTTTTTTTGTAATAAATTAAACTCCTGTAATATTTTTGACTATATTGTAATTAGTTCCAAAGCGGTTGCCTAAAAGAATGACCAGTATTCCACAGAGAATCCATAATGGCCTCTCATGTAACTCTCTGTTTGGGACAGACAAACCTACATGTGAACCTTTTGGCTCACTATGTATTTCTTAGTTCCCTTTGGTCTTAGTGCTTTGGGCTTTCCTGGGATTAATTTTCAGGACTCAAAGTAGAGCAAGAACAGAATTTTACAGACCTCTCCAGAAGGAATGCAGAGAAAGAGTTATAGCGAATGAGTAAAGAAGGTCTCAGGAGGAGAAATATTTCGGAGCAAAGCAGAAGAGGAGCTTGACTCTTGAAAAAGGATATGCATGGGATATGGAATATCCAACTTACTTCTATGGAAGGTAAGTCTAGAGAGAATTTCGATACAAATCTGTCTGAACAGAGTGTTAGGATAATTTCAGTAAAGCAGACTGTAGATGTTAACTTCATTTCAGGCTGTCTACTGGTGCTGCTTATCTGTTGTCTGCCGTGTGGGAGCACAAGTTGTTCTCTGCTGCTTTTCTGTTTCAGCCTCGCACACCTGCGTAGGACTGAAATCAGTCTTGGTGTGACCTGGTGCAACTCCCTCTGAAAGATTATGCCAGTGAGAAATAATAGATGTTGCAGGCTTTCACTGATTTATAAAGAAAAAATTAACCTAAATATTGATTTCAGACCTCCATTAACTGTTGGAATAAGCATTTCTTTGTATGGCACTGGTGCTTCAAGTTATTATAACAGTTTGAGAAAATCTGAAGGCTTGTTTCAGTTGATACTATTTTGTGTTTCTCTACTGTAAACCTGTATGAAATTCAGTTGCTCAGTGAGTGGGTAAAAGCTATAGTCATAGAATCATAGAATCATAGAATGTTAGGGATTGGAAGGGACCTCGAAAGATCATCAAGTCCAATCCCCCTGCCAGAGCAGGAATGCCTAGACTATGCCACACAGGAACGTGTCCAGGCAGGTCTTGAATGTCTCCAGAGAAGGAGACTCCACAACCTCTCTGGGCAGCCTGTTCCAGGGCTCCGTCACCCTCACTGAGAAGAAGTTTCTTCTCGAGTTTAAGCGGAACCTCTTATGTTCCAGTTTCAGCCCATTACCCCTTGTCCTATCAGTGGTTGTCACCGAGAAGAGCCTGGCTCCATCCTCGTGACACTCACCCTTGATATATTTGTAAACATTAATGAGGTCACCCCTCAGCCTCCTCTTCTCCAAACTAAAGAGCCCCAGCTCCTTCAGTCTTTTCTCATAAGGGAGATGCTCCACTCCCTTCATCATCCTAGTTGCCCTGTGCTGGACTCTCTCCAGCAGTTCCCTGTCTTTCTTGAACTGAGGGGCCCAGAACTGGACACAATATTCCAGATGGGGCCTCACCAGGGCAGAGTAGAGGGGAAGGAGAACCTCTCTCGACCTACTAACCACCCCCCTTCTAATACACCCCAGGATACCATTGGCCTTCCTGGCCACAAGGGCACAGTGCTGGCTCATGGTCATCCTGCTGTCCACCAAGACTCCCAGGTCCCTTTCCCCTACACTATTCTCTAATAAGTCATTCCCCAACTTATACTGGAACCTGAGGTTGTTCCTACCCAGATGCAAGACTCTACATTTACCCTTGTTATATTTCATTAAATTTTTCCCCGCCCAACGCTCCAGCCTGTCCAGGTCTTGCTGGATGGCAGCACAGCCTTCTGGTGTGTCAGCCACTCCTCCCAGCTTGGGGTCATCAGCAAACTTGCTGATAGTACTCTCTAGTCCCTCATCCAAGTCATCGATGAATATATTGAATAATACTGGTCCCAGTACCGACCCTTGAGGGACTCCACTGGATACAGGCCTCCAACCAGACTCCGCCCCATTGACCACGACTCTTTGGCTTCTTCCCCTTAGCCAGTTCACAGCCCACCTCACTACCCGAGAGTCTAGACCACACTTCCTCAGTTTAGCAGCAAGGATGCTGTGGGAGACTGTGTCAAATGCTTTACTGAAGTCAAGGTAGACCACATCCACCGCTCGGCCATCATCTATCCACCTTGTTATATCCTCATAAAAGGCTATGAGGTTAGTCAAGCACGACTTCCCTTTCGTGAAGCCATGTTGACTGTCTCTAATGACCCTCTTATCCCTGATATGCCTTGAGATGGCACCAAGGATAAGTCGTTCCATCACTTTCCCAGGGATGGAGGTGAGGCTGACCGGTCTATAGTTACCCGGCTCCTCCTTCTTGCCCTTTTTGAAGACTGGAGTGACATTTGCTTGCCTCCAGTCCTCAGGCACCTCTCCCGTCTC
Organism: Trogon surrucura; assembly: GCA_020746105.1. Taxonomy (NCBI): domain Eukaryota; kingdom Metazoa; phylum Chordata; class Aves; order Trogoniformes; family Trogonidae; genus Trogon; species Trogon surrucura. Next base: position 34,646,425 of record CM036621.1, read on the forward strand.
CCAAGACTTGGCAAAGATGATGGAGAGTGGTCTAGCAATGACATCAGCCAGCTCCCTCAGCACCTGTGGATGCATCCCGTCTGGACCCATGGATTTATGGATGTCCAGATTGCTTAATTGGTCCCTAATCCAGTCCTCATCGACTAAAGCAAACTCCTCCACTCCCCTGACTTCCTCTGGGGCCTCAGGGGAATGGGGCTCCTCAGGACAGCCTCCGGCAGAGTAGACAGAGGCAAAGAAGGCATTCAGTAACTCTGCCTTCTCTGTATCATGTGTCACCAAGGCACCCACGTCATTCCTCAGTGGGCCTACATTGCCTCTGGTGTTAGTTTTATCTGCCACGTATTTGAAAAAGCTCTTCCTGTTGTCCTTGACCCCTCTCGCCAGGTTCAATTCTAGGGAGGCCTTTGCTTTCCTAGTTGCTTCCCTACACCCTCGGACAACAGCCTTATATTCTTCCCAAGTGGCCAGCCCTGCCTTCCAAGATCTGTAAATTCTCCTCTTGCCCTTGAGCTTACCCAGCAGATCCCTGTTTAGCCACGCAGGTCTCCTGGCTCCCTTCCTTGACTTCCTACGTGTCGGGATGCTCTGATCTTGAGCACGGTAGAAGCAGTCCCTGAACGCTAACCAACTATCTTGGGCCCCTTTACCTTCAAACAGCCTTGCCCATGGGATTTTCTCGAGTAATTGCTTGAAAAATCCAAAGTTTGCCTTGGCAAAGTCCAGGGTTGCAATTCTGCTTGCTATTTTGTTTCTGCTACATGAGATCCTGAACTCCACCATTTCATGGTCACTGCAGCCAAGGCAGCCCTCAACCTTTACTGCTTCAACCAGATCCTCCTTGTTAGCGAGGATGAGGTCCAGCAGTGCTCCTCTCCTAGTCATCTCCTCCACCATTTGCATCAGAAAATTATCATCGATGCACTGGAGGAACCTCCTGGACTGTGGCTGGCTGGCTGAGTTGTCCTTCCAGCAAATATCAGGGAAGTTAAAATCCCCCATGACAACCAGGGCCTGTGATTGTGAGACCGCTCCCAGCTGCTTGTAGAAGGCCTCATCAACTTCCTCACCCTGATGTGGTGGCCTGTAATAGACACCCACAACAGTATCTCTCCTGCCAGCCTGCCCCTTAATTCTAACCCATACACTCTCAACTTGCTCCTCATCCGTGCCTGGATGGTATTCAAGACATTGTAGTTGCTCTTTCACGTAAAGAGCGACTCCACCACCTCGCCTGGCTGGCCTGGCTGGCTGGCTGGCCAGTCAAAGCAAGATAAATCAGTTCTTTGTGTAAAAATGCATAACTTATCCCTGGGAAAATCATGACACAAGCTAAATGAGAGTTAAGTAAAATACTCTGTAAAAGCTGAATGCCTTGTCTACTTTGAAATTTCATTCTACTTTTAACTACTTTTTTTTATTTGGTAAATGTCCTCACCAATCATGAAAGTATATGCTTTCAAGCTTTTTTTTCTGATATGCTTGTTCATAGTTAATCAAATGTTGTGGTTGGTCCTGGTTACTATTCTTCATTTTACATTCTTGTCTGAAAGGAAAAAAAAAAAAAAAGAAGGAAAATTACAAGCATTCAGATAACAGTATGACTGACTAAAGACTTTTCTTTCCAGCTCTGATCAAGCTACTGCTTTCTAGTATTAACTACATCAGGAAACTTTAATAGCAAAATAGCAAGGAAGTAATGGCTAAAACTGGAAGCGTTAAGTGCATTTGAACATTTGTATTTAGATTTGTAAATTAAATTACAGGACTTTCAGATGTGATGATTGACACACAAGTACCACTTGCATTAATAGGAATCTCAAGATCCTGGCATCTGTAGCATGTTGCTTATTTTTTCAGTTTCTATTTATTGGCTTCTGTGAGGAGGTACTTGCATAAAATAAAAATTTTATCTGTTTGAATCACAGCCATGAGTAGTGTTTCGTTTGCAGTGGCCTCGGGATAAGCAAACCACTTTCTAGGCCTGCAGACACAGCTGTCTGTCCTGAGATGTTGACCATCTTCGAGGAGGTGGCCAGTGCTTCTTCAACAGGGAGAGATTTTTTCACATACCAAGTAATTCTGGATGATAGGAGGAGGATGCTAAGGACTGCAAAGTACAATTGGTGAGGCCATTGGGTGGCATTTGATGGCCCTCAAAGACCAAATGTATGCTTCTGCATCTTCATGAGGCCTCACAAACTTACGTAATTTGACTCTTCTTTTACAGAAGCATCAGATAGCTATTGATATTCATGTGTTGGTTTTCCACCTTGCACTAGTTCCATTTATGAAGTGATGTACTCTCTGGAACTATTAGTTTTCACTAGAAAATGAAGTATAAAATGATAGGGGTAGTCACTTTGTCCAGAGGCAACCTTGGTTAAATGACAAAGAAGCTCAATCTAATTGTTGACTTAATCTCACAATTTTATATGAAGGATTTTGTGTACATCAGCACTTAAATATATGAACAAAATATTGCTAATTGTTAACCTGAAGATTCCTGTTCTGATTAATTAAAAATTAAATTCTGTTTAGTTAAATTCTGGTTAATTAAAAACTCAAGCCAGTTACTACCTGCAGGAGACAACAGAGTTTTTCAACATATGTGTAACCGTAACTGTATTTATTAATGAGATGCAGCTGAGAAAGAGGAAATTCGGGCTAAGTAGCAGGAAAATGTGTCCAATAGCGATAGGTTTAGAACATCTCAGAGCACTGCCTTGGAAAAAAATGGCTGAATCTCTTTAAAAAAAATCGCTGTTGTAATCAAAAATATGTCGAATGGAATTATTCTGCAGTAGAAGACACCAATAGTTAAATCATATTCATGAACTCTGGCTTTTAAAATTGCATTGGAGACTTGTTCATGTTTCTGCTGGGAGCTTGTACAAATGGGGCAGAGCTCTCTGCAGCCCCAGGAGCCTGCCCAAGGGCCTGGCTGGTTCGGCAGCAAGTGACTTGTGTCCGTGGCACCAGCATAGCCATTTCCCAACTCTGTCTGTGATATGGCCTTCATTAGTTGTGCTTTTAAGCTGTCTTTCTAATCCCCATGAACATTGCAGAGATTCACTTTCTGATCAGTTACATCAGTATAATTTTTCAGTACTGTCGTGGTCTAGGATAAGATGAGAAATCTCCAAAACCCGCTGGCTCATCACTTCACACAGGTACAGGTGTGAGCAGTGCTGAATGCATTTAATTGTGAGTGTCCCTTTACTGCAACTTCTGCTTCTCTTGTATGTAGTCATTTTTTAGCATGCCATAATCATAAGAAGTTATTCCTTTATTTCACGAGTTCTGATAATACACTTTTGTACATAAAGAGCTGACTTGACTTTTCTCAAGAGGCCCACAAATGAGTGTGGGTATCTTTGTAGTGTCTCTTACTTTTTAAAATTGTTTTTAAAATAATTGCCTGCACAAAGTTGATGGTTGGAGAGAGTTTGAAAAACAGACTTTTTCCCTTTTCCAAAATGTTGACTAAGCCTCCAGAAGTAGAAGTTCAGAAGTTTCATTATAGGCAAAGCATGCTTCATTTTCTCCTAACAAAAGACCCTTTTGCTCATTAATATCTCTTCTTCCCTTTGACTGTGTTCTAAAATGTGCAGGAGTGGGGAGTGAGCCTGGATAGCCAGGGACGTGAGTTTGACAGTATGACTTTGTTGCTTCACTGCCTTTGGTAATTTCAGTGTGTAAAGGCAGCAGTGCCAGATAGCAACATTCATAAAGAACTGGCAGAAGAGGTTTCAGAGCTGTTGGCAGTCGTCTTTTGGGCACTCGTTGAGAACATCAGGAAGTAAAGAAGAATAGAAGAGGGCACGTGTCCAACAGACCAATTTGATGCTCTGTTGCATACATGCGGAACGGCAGTCGCAACTGTGTACAGATCATAAAACAAGTAGTAAATAAGACTCCCGTTTTTCAAGGTGGGGAAAAAAGAGATACCTCGTAAGTTACTGATAAACTGGAAATTAAAATGTATTTGAGGACGTGTTGTGTAGCATTTACGTCCCTCTATGATTGAGTATACACTGATTGTGATGTAACTTGCTTGATGAAGTCTGCGTTTGGGCACCCTTACCTATCTGAATGTTTTCGTGTAACAAATTCAGTGAAAATAGGATATCTAATAGATACAGATGTAATGAGTTACATGACTTTAATGAGGTGCTGAAGCAGTGTGTGAATTAGTTAATACGTTTGGTAAGAAGGTTGTCATGAGAAAATAGAGCAAGTGAAGGAAGGAATGAAGATTGCACCAATCATATTTGCTGACAAAAATTAGTCTAGGAGGATTTGCTAACACTTGTGAAGTTGGACATAAAAGGCTGTACAAAGTAGAGCAGATAACAGAGAGGCAGATGTTAGCAGAGTAAGATGTAATCAAGATGAATACAAAGAAGTTCTCACTCGGTATAAAAAGCAACAATGAAAACCATAAAATGTGGGAATGCTGACTAAGAAACAGTGTCAGAGAAGCAGGATCTTGGGAGCATTAAATTGAACATAAGCATGCAGTATGGTGCTGCTGCAAAAATGCAAATATGGGAATATAACAAAAAATGAACTTCTGTTTTCTCTTTCTCTGGACTGAGAAGGGATGATCATTTTCTTAGAGAACATTCTCTGGCTGAAGCAGAATCACCAAAATTGTTACAGAAGCTTGTGCTGGATCACTGTGTCAAACCCACCATAGCCAGTTTCATTAAATAACCTTAGTAGTGCTCACTGGCCCTTTTCAGAACTGCCTTTTCAGAAGGATTGCACTTGTAATCACCACGCTGAGTGTTTAACCAAAATACTAGCCTCAGTTATGGTACTTCCCTACACTTGGCATTAGAAAAGTTGTCCCATATAGCCTGTGTTTCTGTCTTTGTCCTGCTTGTGGAACGTTTGTTTTACAGTACTCCTCTTCTGCAGCTTAACAATGAAAATTGCTGCTGTGGTGTTTGTTCTGTGAAACCTGTTTATCATTGCATTTCTTCATTGAGTTTTCAACTTCCTACTCTTTAAGAGCATCCAAGAACAAGTATCTCCTTGGATGGCTGTTTTTCCATTTTTTTCCCTGTGCGGCTACTGTCTTCATCTGACTTTTTGCACATAGTCTCAGCTTCCTACTCCCTCAGGAATCGAGGTGGGACCTTTTTTTTAAACAAAAGGGTTCGTCATCAGCTTTCCAATTACCACTGAGTTAAAATAAGGTCAGTGATGAAGAGCTGTGTAAATTGGAATTCAAAGGAGAAAGAAGTGGAATGTTTCAGTTTTTATTACAGTGATTTCTACTTCCAACAGCTTTCATCTGGCTCTTGTTTTCTAAATGATCTCTTGCAGAGATCTTTCAGTGGCTTTTTTGCTTAATTTCCTTTTTAGCATTCTGTTGATTTATTTCCTCTGTTGTCATCTGAATCTTACGTTCTATGACTTTTGACAGATGCATCTTTTTCTAACTTGCTGCGAGCTATGGCTATTAGGTTCATGTTGTACATTTACTCTGGTATTCCATATTGTGGATTGCACTTTCATGTTCTTCCTTTTTTGTCTAATACTGCAAAGACATGCATAGTTTTAGCTTCAGTGTTACTAACTAGAGGCATAGAACCCTTCACGCATGTAAACAATTGCTCTGTTGGAAGCAGTGACTGTGAAGTTGCTCTCCTGTAAAGTTGTCTGAATGATAGCATGCCTTCTCATGCTTCCAGAATGAATACCGCGAGTTTCATTGAACACTCTTCTTAGAACTCTTAATGCAGATAATATATGACTTTTGTGATAGACTGATGTTATTGTGCAGAGGAACCAACATTATTCTTTTACTCTCAGTGCCTTGCTAATTTTTATTTTTTCAATGATAGCTGAATGCAATGCCACATACGATTTCACCTCAGTATTGTCTAGGCTGTAGTAAGGTAAGATTTGTTTAGTTACCTGAAGAAAGAATTTAGAAATTCTCAGTTCTTCTGAAGTAATGAAAAATAGGTAGGAGTTTTTTTCCTGTTCAAATCCCTCAGACCTATGTTAGCTTCTGGGATAACAGATGATGTTAGATAAAACTGCTGAGAAAAAAAGGACAGATAAATCAGAAATAACTGCCCTTACTGATAATAGCTGTTGGTGTGGAAATTAAGAAAGCTTTTTAGACTTTGATGCAAGAGGTTCAAGGAGTCTGTCATTGACAACAAATAGTTCTTGAAGAGCTGACAAAGGCACTCCTGCCAGATCACAATTCAGATCAAATATATTTTCCAGGAGCTGTGCAAGTAAATTCCCACTGTAGTGTACCTAGGACTTGATGCTTGAGTTGAGCAAGGGAAAATGGACGAGAGAGGAATCGATAGGTTTACCAAGGGGATGGGACAAGATTTCTACTCGTGTGCAAATTTAATTTCTTTTTTCTATAACAAAATCGTAAGGAATCAATTTCACTGGTCTTTGCAAATGATGTAGATGAAGTGTGTTACAGGAACAATTGATTTTGTTGTTTCCACATGGCACGCATGACTGTACAGAGTTGTAAAGAGGTCATGATGGACAAGGGAAGCCTTTCCTTCTGGCCTTGGCCATATGAGTTACGGGTAGAGCTGCCTCTTCCATTAAACTCTAATTCATGTACTTCTAATCTAGAATCACCAAGAAATAACAGAAAAGCAATAAAGGTGTGATTTGGACACCAGAAAGATACCTAAAAGTCACGTTTGCCGTAGAGATTATCGTAGTTTATAATAACAAGGATATTTCGATCTTCTCATTAAATGATGGCTCAGCAGGGAGAAGTCTGTAATCACAAAGAGGTAACACATTCCAAAATGCTGAAGACACTTAGGCATGAAATGCGTGGCATGCAGCGGTGACTTCCCAGGGACTTCAGGGGAAGTGAAATCCACATTTCTTTAGTGAAACCTGATGAATAGATGTTACACTAATGGTAACAAGATGTCAAAAAGGGCCTTGTTTGTGCTTTGTTTTGGCACTGATATGATCTATGACTTCATGTACTTTTTATTAACCTTGATTTCAGGTTTAGATTGTCAAGTGCTTGGGGCAGGGCTGTTTCCTACTTCGTGTACCTACGGGAGCTTTAAAATGGAGCTTTGATCACATATAAGGCCACGAGGTACAAGCTCACATTGTTAAAAAATGCAGATACACTGAATTGACATCAATGGTATTGCTGCCCTCCTAGGGTCAATCATGATTGCTTCTTACTCTCACTTTCAAGGATGTTTTTAAAAAAAATCTAAAATAACTGAATTTAGTTATTTGTAGTTTTCTTTTCAATTCATTATTCTTTGAACATGTGTTTCTATCCTTGGATAACTCAGCAAAAAAAATTTGTCTAGAAAAAGCAGTGTTAGAAGGTCATCCTGGCAGTTAACTGTTTTTTACAACATAAATTCCATTATAATATACTTTTACTGGATTATACTTAAAAATCATTTACTCTAATGAAAAAAATGTATGTATACCTTGCAGTCTGATGCCTTTTGTTAGTTTATGATTTTAATTCATTCCTTTTCTGTTAATGCAGAAGGCTGCAGAGGTCTTGGAGAGAATAAAAAATTATGTAGTGTGTAATCATTCCATTCAGGGCTGTAATCTTATAAATTGCTATACCGTAGTACATAGAAGGACTATTATTAGACAGGGGTCTTCATTAAAATTGAATCCTGAGGAAGGAGGGTTCAGTGCTTGTTTAAGCATTGTCAGAAAGGCCTAGTGAGAAGGTAACCATGGTAGCTGATGGCATAATAAGTAGTCATCCTAAAAAGTAAGACCTGGACCAAATTTGAAGAGGGTTGATTTGGTATAGTAGCATTTTTGAACACAAGCTAGTAGAGAGAATGTGAGATATAGGGCACAAATAAGAACTATAAAAAAATATCAAGGTTTCAACCATAATTTTAAAACATGGCAAGAGGTAATCAGGAATTGCATGTGGAACATTACTTTGCAAATTAATACTGTATTAGCATGGTTCAGCTCTTAGCAACAAATACTCAGTTGTAGGAGGAGATAACTTAAAAAAATGTAATTTGTCTGGTAGCCCTTTGATGACTTTTTTTTTCCTAACTGCAAATGCATTTTTGAATATGGTTTTGTGGTGTTGATTTGCATTTTTTTAAAGTTTGAAATTTGGAAGCTGTCCTTAAAATTTTTTTGGGGAATTTAATGTCTTGTATTAGACCAACAAATGTAGCTGAGAAAAATGAGGCATGCCTTTAGTGACATAAGGCTTTCTTTGAATCTGAAGAACCTGTATGTTTGTATTGAAGATACTTTTACCCTAGTTTGCATTTTGGTGAGTATAATTAAACAGTTCTTTGAGTACAGAAACTGTCTTGCTTATTGGGGAGAACATACAAATTAAAAATGCTTGCTGAAAGAGCTCACAATTATCTCATATTTTCTTAAGATTAAATTGATGCCATCTAGCAAGATTGACACTAGGAAGAGCTTTCTGGCTTGTTGCTCTGTCCTCCTGCTGCGTCCAGAATTGTCTCTGCTTGTTTGAGCTCTTACTTTCCACTTTGTCTTGTGTAACCATGTTCCCTGTTCTCTATCATTCTGCTGACCTGCTCCGTAATCTGCCGCCTTGCTCAGAAGTGCTCACTTCTGAAGCCCATCCTTTGATCCATAGAAGGTGTAAGATCTCACCCAAGAGCTGCCTGACACTACTCTACCTTTCCTCTTCTAGATCTTTGAGTGTGTCTTCTTTCACTAAGACTGATTATTTTTTTGTCCTCTTTGATCTCTTCTGGCGTTGTTTTTGTTTTCTCTGCTCTAAACAAATTGCCCTAAAGACAAATTTTCCTTCCCGTTCTGCACAATACATTTCCTAACTTTGACACAACCTTCTTTTTTGCTTTTTTCACAACTGTTGCCCTATTACCTTTCCAGCAATATATTTTCTTCTGTGCTACAAATTTACTATATTGGAAATCGTGTGTTAGTGGTAGCTTTGAAAATAATGTGGCCCAAAACAATCTGGAAAAGGTTTCTCTTCTTAGCTCTCTCCTCTTCCTCCTTACGTGCTGTGTGGTGCTTTCTCTGTTTCAATGTCTACCATTGGGCAGGGTACACGAAAAGAAAAGAAAGCTTGCTGCTTTTTTTTTTTAGTGTCTCACTGTGATCTTACGTGTGGCATAATAGCTTAACATTAGCTCCATTGAAAGCTGCAGTCCAAGTTTCAGGTTTACAGTTAGCAAGGGAAATGTACATTTCTGTTGGCTACTTCAGTACATCATCAAATACATACAGGCAGCTCAAGCTATAGTAGAAGGTGACATTAAAGGCAACAATATTTGGATATGGGGAAATTTTCTTTCTTGTGTCCCTTCATGGAGATCTCATGGATGACTGTTGACGACAGGCATGATTGTAATTTGTTCTCCAAAACAATAAACTAGTCTCACTTGTCTTACTGGAATCCATCTGTAAAATAGTCCATTGAACTACTCTGGCAAAATAGATTTCTCTTAATATTTCTTAATGACATAAAGCACCTTTTCTCTTACAGATCATGTATTATAAGCTGCATGCTTTGACAAGTGTGGTGTCAAATAATGTGGTATTTTTTTTAAGTTGCCAGGATACCAGATAATCAGCATAGAGTTTATTCCGTCAAAAGCAATTAGCTGTCATCTACAGAGATGCGGTTCCTTGTCGTTAACATTGATGTGATAACACAGACAAGCTCTGGGAGAGTGAAATCAGAGTGTGTCTTGTTTTCATGAACAATAATTAATGCGTACTCTTTTTTTGGTGTATAACTTCAGTCATGGAGCTTTTAGTAGAAGATACTGTTAAAAACTTCTATGTTTTTAAATATTTTTGGGAAAGTGCAGTCATGGAATCTACATGCTAGCTATGATACTGGAACTACAGGAAGTAACTGCAATACAACATAATGGCAGCATTCTTCGCACTGGTGGCAGGCAGTGCCATGACTCGGACAGGAGTGTGAGATCACTGAGCCATGTTGATGCTCTGAAAAAAAGTTTTGGCAGTAGTTGTTGCATAGCTGAGCAACTCACCTGCAAATTAAAGTTGGAATTTGCATCCTCCTTATCTGGGAGAAGTTTTGCCATCTTTTTAATGTGAACTTACTAGATTTTGGACAGTCCTTTTAAAGTCATATGAAAGGAGTAGGGGAGCTATGACCTTTTCTTATGGCAAACATGAGACAGTTTCTGTTCATCCTGTGAAGATACTGACATGCAGAAATGTAAGCTTCTGCGAATACCCGGGTAGTTTCCATGGAACTACCGGCATGGATTAAAATTGAGACCTTATTTACATCCTCAGCATTGAGCTTGATATGCAACCAAGGTAGTGGTTCTAGGTATCCTAGAGACTGCGTCTGTAAGACTTTTGAAGTTTTCCTAACAGTTTATGTCAAATACAAGAACAGATATTATGAAGCACCTATATATCAAGGTGCTTCTGAGTGATGCATATATGCTGGAACTTTTTTGTAAACTACATTGAGTGATCCATTCCAAAACCATTATTGGATTTAGGCTTTTGTTAAAGCAAACAAACTAAACCCTGTGATACAGATGTGTTGGGAACAGCACCAGAGACAGACTGCAGTGGGCAGGTGAATGCTTCTGAACTGAAATGAATAGTGTAATAAGCAGCTTTGACATGAAGTCCCTTTCTTATTTGTTTTTTTCAGTTATTTTTGCCTGTGTTTCCTGCTCAGTCTGGCTATTGATGAGTGCCTTATGTATATAGTGTCCCTATCTTCTATACAGTATTGCGTTGTATATAGCAATAGCAACAGCAACCTTCTTTTTTCCTGTAGTGTTAAGATTGTAAGTGTTAAATTGTAGTGCCAAGATAACCAAATGGTTTTGTTACAACAGCTCGCTTCTCTTAGGAGGAAAGTTCTGATGCAGTTTTAGGGGTTGGAGTCCGTTTACTGTAGGTGTGGTGAGCAGGTGCAGTTTACTTGAAACGTTAAATGAGTAAAACCAGGCACAAGCCTAACAGGTAACTTGTCCCGAGAATTTTTCAGACACCTCCACTGTATCGTTTAGGGTTGTGAAATTGCATTAATTCACTCGTACTGCAAAATTTAATAAAATAGCAAAAGCTTTTTAGTTTTTATTCCAACTGAGTAATATAGACTCTAAACTGTATCATGAATTATTGAAGACTTTATATTACTACTGTGGAGTATTTCACTGTAGATATTGGACTAACTGCTAGCCAGCATGATAGCAGTTAGATATCTGTGCTCTAATTATTCTACTGAAAATATTTTTACAAAGTTGTAGTTAATTTTAACTTTTTTTGTAAAGTGCTGAAATAATGCAAGGCTGAGAGACCTGGGAAAGTTCACCCAGCATTAACTGTTCTGTCTTTAAACTACTGGTGCGACATCGTGCAGTAAATATTCTGACATGTTACCGTGTCTTATAAAGAACCATATGGATTAAACCACATAATACCTGGTGAGTGCTTAATTGACCCAGTGTTCAGTCTCAGGAGTAACTGAGGCTGGAGTTCTTTGGGAAAAACAGTTGTGGTCATGTAATCAAAGATAATTACAACTCATGCACAAGGGAATGGATTATGTTTGCAGAGATACCAAATGCCAGAACTAAGATTATTTTTGCACCTGTAGCATCTGGTCCTATGAGAAAGCCAGTTAGACTAAATAGACCCTCAATCCTGTACAGTGACTTTCTTATATTCTTAGGAACAGCAGATATGCAATTCTTCTTCCCATGTGAGAAGAGGTGTTTCTTGTGTGGAGCCAATCATTTAAGCATCCAGGCCCACAGAATGCCCATGAAAAGCAAGACTCCGGAAATGTGACTCTAGGATTCTTATGATAGATCTTCAGCCCATCCTTCAAGACATCATCTCAAGATCAGAGTCATCCAGAAATTAATCTCTACCTCAGACAGCAACAAAAAATACCAAATCTTTTCATGCCTACTAAGATTTACATCAGGCTCATGATAAGACCTCCTCCTATCTTAGGGTCAAGGCAGCTTACAAGTTGTCTCACATCTGTCTGCAGTTTTATGCTGTTGCACGCGATGAGGTAGTAGTTTCCAAAGTTGATGCCGTTGCCTTCAGGGCGAAGTACTGTTGGATTGAGACTTCTTCCATGCCACCAAGAACTCTTAGGACTCAGCTGCCTTTGCTCTTGGACTTCGTTTCTCATACCAGGGGAACATGCAGACTCTTCTTATCCCAGCTCTGCGCAATGATTAGCTGTAAACAAGCGACTGGCAACCAGGCATTATTTTCTGTTCTCTTTTAATGTGACGGTGTCCTTAGTGTATTTAAGTTTTAATTAGTTATTAGAAGTAGCAATTGCAGTTATTTCCGTGAAGAAAAGGGAAAACAAATTACTCCCAACTAGCCTATGATCCATTTCAGCACCCTGAAAATGAAGGGTTGCCAGGAGAGCAGGAAGGAGAAACACTGATTGAATGTACAGTATTTTTTTCCCCCAATGTCAATAACAGCTTGTTTAAATTTATTGGCTGGATTTCCACGGCATTAGAAGTTTTTGCACCTGCAGACTGTACTGTGGTTGTTGGTGAAAAATTTACCAGAAGAGGTTCTTATATATACAGCTAGACCTCGGAAATTATAATAGAAGGAGATGGAAGCTACAGGCTGCAATTATGTAATAGAAAAACAGTCCAGAAGCTTGTTGAAATCTCTTCTATTTCTCTCAGGAATAATATCACGGTGAAAGTTGTTTTGTGGCTTAAATGTGACACTGCTGTCTTATAAAACATGGTTTTATTTTTAATACTTTTTGAGTGATTGAGAAGTGAACTATGTTATCCTCGCTATAAAAAGTTACAGATTTTTTTAAATTCCTTTACATAAACAGGTTATGAGCAATAAACTCTTGAAGGCAACTGGTGTTGTATATATTGACAGAGGAGTTTTAGACGATTTATGTTTCTTGTCTGCTCTCTTGAACAGCAGGAGATAGAGCAGGTTTCTTCAGACTTGGGTCATCTTTGTTAGCTCCTGGAGCTGAGGAAGTTAGGACTCTTCTACAACTCAGTAAAAGCTCACCTAGTGGCCTTCTCTGCCATCGTCTTTAGACTAGTTGAATCTCCATATTTTCATATGTCACTCTTTCAAAACATACTCTCCTTCTCATTATCTGCTTCCCTGCTATATTTGAACCTTGCTGTCTTTAAGTTCTCTGGGACTGACCCTTGTGCTTCTGGGTACTTCGTTCCCCTAATAAAAGATTTAGCTGTAGCAGTTAGGAAACATTGGACACAGGAACACAGGTGAAATTTAAGCCATCTGAAAATGCCAACGATGAGTACCTTTGTCCTGATCACGTAGAGTTATTCACTGGAATGTCTTGAAGTGTTCATTTCTTTTGGCTTAGAGAGGTCTTAAAATTTGAGAGATATGTGACCTGTTAAGCATTAACTCTGGACTACCCTGGTGTTCCATGCCATAAATATACCCTTTAAATAAGGGTGATAACTCCTTCCATTTCCTCTTTTGTTGTCTTTTTGCTGTGCAGTCTGAATTTGGGGGTCTGGGACTCTCTTCACTGTGTAAGCTTGATCAACAGGCTGGAATCCTTGCTTACTACTGTTACCCCGATCATAATAACAGATAATAGCTGATCTTAGGTTTTCTGTTCCATGTTAAGAAGGCGATCCTCTTCAAAGCACTTTTAATAAAACCCTACAGATGTTTTTTTGTTACTATACTCATTCTGAAAATCTGTTTCCTATACCTACTACCTTGGGGTTTTATTTGAGTCAAAGTTTGCATTAGCTGACAAGACTTGGTAATTTCTTATGTAAATCAACCTGCCATTACTCACCTAGATTTATTTTCTTCTGAATTATTCTAATCCTTTCCCCTCCTCCGGAAGAGAGAGAGAAGCATGTTTGTGCACTGGCAAATGTGTGACTCTTTCTCAGGGGAATACTTAATGGTGTTAATTTTCCAAACCATAGAAACGAAAGATGCTGAGAGCTCCCATCGTAAAGAGTATACAGAGATGGGGTTGTCATCAGCATGCCTGCAGTCCTTAGGCTGTCAGTTATGGAAGTTCAGGCATAGACAGTAATTTCTGACCTAACCTACTGCTCATTCCTGATTTCTAGCAGACAAGTCATCAGTGAAATATTTAAAGGTACAGAAAGAGTACCTGCATAAAAAACAAAATGAATGCCAGTAGTGTGAAGTGAAAATGATTTGTTTATGGTCTTTCACAGTAAAATATGTTTTAATTTTTTTCAGCTGCATTGCTGCAGTGATTTGAAAGCCCGATCACGTTTACCAGGGGCATTATTACAAAACTGGAAATAAATCTCAGCCTACTCAATCTATCTGTATCATAAAGCAGTCAAAAAAATGCAGATGTCAGTTGAACTATTGATAGTTTATTATGTTTTATAGACTAATGGTATGTAGGTCACCAGTACTTGTGTTAATAATGATTTTATAGTACTGTTTTTAAACAAAGACATTGATTAAAGAATATCTGTTAAAGAATATGTCCAATAGCTGGCCATATTTCTTTTTTTTTTTTTTTTTTTTACATTGAATTCAGAAGCTCATTAAACTGAGATAAGCTCTTTAGTTCTTGAGGAAGAACATGTCTATAAATGTAAATTGGAGAATAGCTAATAAATGTGCATGGATCATTTTCATTCATTCTTGATGGCTTAGCATCAGAATAACACAGTGTTTATGGTCACTCCCTTTCACTCTCTTTGTATTCATACGTGTGCACCCAGGTACATGCTGTGTAGTATGGGTATATCATATTGACTTGGTCTAAATTGTGAGGCTAATTGCTTCGCAGTTAGATGTCACTGATCTGTCATTTTTGGGAATTGCAGGCAAATTAAGAACCCTTTACGTAACAGCCATAGCTAGAAGCTAAATGGTGATGTGGAAGACCACAACACTACACTGGAAATTTTTTATTCCAAGTCTACTATTAGCCCTTTTCTACAAAGGTATAATAAAAAGACAAAGTAATTTTTTATTTCTTTTGAATCTTTTAATTGAACTGTAGAAAAGAACTCTGAACTCTAAATAACATGCTAAGGAATGTATCTAAATGTGATACATACTAGGATTTATTTACTGTTTGTTTTCAGTCTCCTGTAAATTTCAGAGGTAAATGTTGAAGTTTTATATTTTATTTTCAAAAGCATCCAATGCTGCCAGTTTTCTAACTTTGGGGTTTTTTTTTCCATTTGCTATCTTTAAAGCTATGCTTGCAAGCAAACTCGAGACATTGGACAGTTTTCATGATTAGAGGATGTGATACTGTCATCCTGGCGAAATCTACCTGGGCTGATCACTGCGCTTCCTGCGCTGTGTGGTGCTCAGAGGTGCTCTCTAGCTGCGGGAAGCCCATACATTGACAAAGAACCATGTGCGGAAGCCAAATGATGGTCTATGAGGCACAAGTACTTTGCATATTTTTGAGAAGTGGGAAATGTACATTGTAAATGCATCCTAAACAGTTATGGCCATATGGTGGTGTGAAAAAAAAGTTCTGTCATAGCTGTCCTGGTAACTACCCTCCTGCAAGAACAACTGAATGCAGTGGTTTTGTCTGGGGTCATTTTCTCAACCAACCTTTAGGACAAGATCCCAGAGATGCTACGGATCACTCTGTGGGGACAAAGCATTGGCCTGGTCTGACCCCACAGCTCAGCCTGCTCCGAGTAGGATGTTGGACTGGAGCCCTTCTGAGGTCCATCCCAACCTGAGCTATTCCGTATGATACAGGGGTTTTTGGGGGGCAAAAAAAGCTCAAAAGCCCACATTTATGGACATACGGATGCATTTCCATTGGAGCAGTCTTGATGTAGCTGTCTGAGTGTTTTGTCAATTGGTTCTTGAAATGCTGAACACTTGGGACAAGGAGCACTGACAGCAAAGATTGAAATGCAGCTCTTCCCTCACCAAGGGAATTCGGAACACTGGCGAGGTTTCAGTAGTATGGATTATGTGGGATAAATTACTTAAACGATTTCTTGAGGGCATGGTTAGGAAGCCAGATCTCCCATCGTTTGCTTGAGCTGTTAGACTAGTCACGTTTATTCATTTGTTCTCTTTCTGGCTTTACTAAATTTTGGTAAGTCCATGCAAAATGAACAATTTTCATTGGAGAGTTTGCCATCCACCCAAGAATTATTTGTAATGTGAATATTCTTAGGTAACGGAGTAGAACCTGCATTTATTCCACACTGTGTAAGCATAACTTCTCAGAAGATGATGATACTACTGCTTCAGGGACTGTTTGAGTTGAGGCCAGGTCTGGTCATATCTACCAAATCATGGAATAGTAGTCAGAGGACTGCTGAGTTTTTTGATCCTGACAGAACTTAGGACAGAAATAACCAGCAATATCATGTCAGGCAGGTTGGAACCTACCTGAAGACCTTTGCATTATTAAAAATTGCAGTATCTAGAATTTTCAGAAACCATCGAAAAAGACCAAACAGGAGACACATGTCATGGTTGATATCCTGAGTGAGCAGTATGTATCACTGAAGTCCTTTCTGCTGTCTGCCATCTTATTTCTGACTGCTCTCAGTAGAACATTGTTTAGATACTTGTAAGTATGGGCTTATTAATAGTTCATAAGAATTGGTTCTTGTCATTTTACTGACACAAGGGAATTTGTGAGAAGTTGTTAGTACTTTCAGACCTCACACTTGTGGTTGCTGATATAGCTAGGGACTAGATTGTCATTTTTGGCAAACAAACTTTTCGGTAACATATGATTAAGCTTAACTCCAGACATTTGGCACCATATGTCAGTTGTTTTCTTTATCCACTGAAAAACAGTTTTTCGCTATCAAATTTTACTTTCTTTTTCCTGTGTCCACCTTAGAGTTAACTTTATTGTGAAACTTTTTAGTAACGTGACTTTTTTGTATTAATATTCCATTACTAGTGTATGCAGCTTCCAAGCATATTAACCATTCACTTCAAGAAAAGATCTACGTTTGGTACTTCAGAGGAAGTAATAATCCTAAGGATAATATTAGTACCGTCTAGTTAATGCACAGACAGTCAAGCACAGATTTTATCATTTGTAAAGGTGTTATTAGTTTATGTAGTCCTGTACGGTGTTGGCATGGGCTAATTTTACTGATGTAGTGAAACATGAGTGCACCTTGGCATCAAGAGAAGGTGTTTTTATGCAGCAGTAGGCTTCTAAAATTAATCTGAATTTAATATAGGGATAAACATATAGTTCATCAAATTGTAGCATATTTGTCATGGGCAAAGCTGGCTTGATTTGGGGAATTTTGCTTAATTAACTGACAACACAAATCTAATTACTGATTGATATATTGAAGAAAAAAAAAAAAGAATACAAACAATTTAACCTCTAGAGAAATACCCTTCCTGCCCCTTCCCCAGGCTCAGCTTCAGCCAAACACCTTCTCACCCCCCTTCTTGCTGTTGTTTCTGGCCTGTGTTTTACACCATCCCTGCAAGCAAGCAGGGCTGCCGTTGGATGCTGTGAGGCCGAAGCTGCTCTTCTTCGGGCAGAGCATCCCAGTCCCCGTAGTGTCTCCTCACGGGGCAGGAGCTCCAGCCCGGCCATCCTGGCAGCCCCTCTGCTGAGCCGCTCGCAGCTGCTCAGGTGCTTCCACTTGAGGGCTGTTGCAAAGTCATGCTGAAGCCTATACCAGACTTGCTGAGTTTCTTTAAGAATATAAAATTTGTTCTGTTTATCATATTAGCAAATACCTCAGATTCCTCCGTAGTAAATAGGATGGCATCTTCTCTCTGGTGTGACCTGATGTTTACTGCTTCTCATAGTCAATCTTGTGCAGTCAGCCAGAGCGTGTCGCTAGGGCAGAAGGAGCTTGGTATTCCATGCACTGTTCCAGTCTCTGGTGCTGTAAGGATAGGAGTACAGTGGAAGCAAGAAGATGAGAAAAAAAATATCTTTTAAGTGAAATTGACTGTTACTGTACTGAAATAGCTAAGCGTTGTGAAAATCACCGTGTCTGCTTCCCTCTGATAATAGGTACATGTTTTCCCTGTAATTTTGTAACTTGTGGAAGAGGGTTTTTTTCAGTATTTTAAATCCTTGGAGAAAGATTATAAAAGGGGTCAACTTGCAGCTGTACATTGCATAAAGAACAGGCCATTAATTCAAAGCTACGTGAAATGGGAGCATCTATCAAGGGAAGAGACGTCCTCTTCTTCTAACTTAGACATTTTTGATGTTTGCTTCAATCTACATTTGCATTTAGATTCCTAGTCATCATCTCGTGCATAAGTTACAGGTCTGAGAACTGAACCCCAAGTGGCAGAAGATGTCTTAATGTTCTTCTTTCTTTCATGTTGTTCAGAGCTAGAGGAAGTAAATGAAGAATGAAGTTGAGAAGTCAGGCAGCCCCAAGTAACCCAAAGTCCTGATCCATCAAAGATACGGGGTATTTTACTGACTTCCGAAGGATGCCTTAGGAGACTGGTGTTCAGCATGAGACAGAAATCTTGCAGTTGTTCATGATGATAACAGCCTAGATTTCCTCATGCAAATATCTGCAAACTAGGCCTGAACTAACTTCTTTGATATTTTATCATTGATTTGAAATTGATGGAAAGTCAGTCCTGCAAAGTTTTTCTGCGCGTAAGCCTACCACTGAGACCTCCAACCACCACATTTGGTGATTCACAATCTAGAAAGTTTTCACCTTCTCTGTACAAGCTTGCTGGGTGGTTTGGTGCCTCATCACTGTCAGAAACAAAGGTGCCTAAATAGATGTTTCTAGCTCAGTTTTTACCTGCTGGGATATTTAACCAGGTTTTTGTCCCTCACCTTGACCTTCTTAGACGCGGCAGTAACAATTCTCATGAACAGTTGATTTTCTGGAGCCATTCCACTCAATATCCTAGAAAGTTGAGAAAGGCATCTGGGAGAATAGAGACCGCTTCACTTGCAGGAAAGGGTGCTGATAGGAGGTGAAGGGGCCATCTAGGTTGCTGGAGGTAAGTCCAGGTAGAACGTTATAAGGAGTTTGGAGTCTAGTACTTGGAAAACATTTTCCCTTTTTGTTTATGTTTCTAATTGGTTTTACTAGGTTAAGAATATGTTCTCAGCCAGTCTGCATGTGAAACCTACAAAGGTCTTGTTTGTTTTGTTCTCTGTAAATTGTTTCCTAGAATAACTGGATAACATTCCATCACCTTTCATTCCTCCCTCAAGCATTGTATGTTTATTATAAAGTGACTGCACAAGTTCTGGCGTTTTTTTAAGGTTCGGGTTTTTCTGTACTGTGTTTTTATGCTTTTATGTGATTTTTTGCCTTTAGTGTGATCTATGGGCATGAATCAATGAAATGTAGATAACTCAGGGTTGTATATGACTTGAGAGTTAACAGAACATACTTGTGGTTTATTGATGTAATTCACATAATGTACTGAAGATCAGTTTCTTATGGATTGATTTACGTTGGCTAAGTATTTATCCAGCAGTTAATCCCAACAAGTTCAACTCTGCCTTCAGACTTCCTTACTGACAGGTACTTGCTTAAGATGCTTAACCGTAAACCTCAGCTAAAACAGCAGCACTATTAAGCAATATCTTAAGTTGGCATATTAAAGGCAACATGAAAAAAACATGAACCAAAGAAGAAAGATAGAATAAGATACAAAAAAAACAACCTAAAAGTGGTGGAAGTGTATTTAATGAAAGTTAACTGACATCATATTTGTACATTGATTAATGTATAACATCCCATGGATGTGATACATCTCTGAATTTGTATGTGTCAGTTTAAAGGATTTGAGGGTTGTTTTTCTAATAGTGAGGAATGAGACTAGGAAGGCTTTATGGAACAACTATAAAGGCCCTACCTACCTACTTAGATAGGCTGCAAATATAAACTATCCAGCTTAGAGCCAGTAGTCGTGCAAAATTTGGTTTTGTTAACTGTTATCTGTGTGCACTTACTGTCATGTGTATCATCTGATGAAGAATGGCATCTTCTCTGTCATGCTTCTGCTCATTCTTAGGAAAATGATGATCATCATACAGAGCCAGACAGAATTAAGTGCTTTCACTGCAGATATTTCTGCCTAGGAAAGGGCTTTCTGTTCAGAAGACGCTGAGATGTGCTATTGCTTCTTATTCTGATGGGGGAAAATTTCAGAATGAAAAATCTTGCGTTTGTTATAAATGCCTAAATGGGAGAAAATTTTTAAAAACCTAGCCATATGGATAATATGTCATAAAAATGGCAGCACCTGGAGTCAGCAGTGCATCTTTTAGTATTTTAGTTGCTATTTAAGTGTCTGTGATCAAGCAAAAATTGCTGACTTTTACTGTTTCTTATATCCAAAATGCTGCTGGTGAAAGAGGAAGTACTTTGCATGCTTGCATTTTGGTTAGTTTGGAGAAAGGCAGCTTGTGCTCCTCCGGATAATTTCAGTAGTTAGAAATAAGTAAATAAATCAGAAATGTCCAGATACCCCAGAAAATGAGTTTTGGCATTTGCAAGGGACAAGCACCCCTCCAAAGGTCTTTATGTTTGTAAAGATGTTCCTTAGAAGGAGGAAGTGCCTCAAAATTTTTAATCTCCTTTCCTTGCTATTTTTGTAAATACTCTGTTTCTCCTCTTTTTCCTCTCTTTCTTTTTGTCTTGGGTCGTAAAGTCTTATTAAGCAGTGAAATATGATTTCTATAGATTTTGCTAGTGCTATGGGTGCCAAGAGAGTTTCTAGGCCATTATCTCAAACAATTGTGATCAATATATTACTACGCTACGTTCTGGGGTCTTCCAAGCATGTGTAACTGAAGTGAATTACTTCCAAATGCAGTCTGATTCATATCACTCATCTTTATTCAGGATATTTGTTCCAAAGGTGAGAATGCAGGTAAACAAAGTTTTGCAGGGCTGACTTGTATATGTGTATCTTCTTTTGCTAAAAGGAAAACATAGTTCAGAATCCCCAGAGGGGGAAAATGCTATAAACGTTCTTCAGAAAATAATTTAATTAAAGTTGTTTGCTATTTAAAAATAAATAGCTATTTAAAAATAAGTACCCAATCACAAAAGATTGCTATGTAGAGGAGAAAAAAATGTATTTTTTAAAGTAGTAACATATCCCTTTTAGCCACTGAACTTGGCAAACATAGCAGGACACTGTTTTCTTTCTCTTTTTAAATTTATTATATTAAACATCTATTAAATGTAATTAAAATATAATCAAGCTTTCCTGCAGTATTTTCACTTTTATTAGTGTCAGCTTTTGTCACAGAAAGAAGCCAAGAGGTGCAGACCTTCTGTTCTCGTCTGCTAACTAAACTCTGTACTGTCTCCCGCCACTTCCCACTTCATCAGTACTGTTTGTCTAGGCCACTGATTTTCTTTTTTTTAACTTCTACGGCCCCCTTCAAGCCTTACTCCAGCAGGAATGAGAAGGGCCCCCAGCATCAGGCAACACAACCTACAGGCTTCATGGTTACTATTCCAAGTAGCTATGACTCTGAAATCTCAGCAAGAACCACGGCTCCTGCTTGGACAGGATACTTTTACATCCAGATTTCAAGTGATGCACTGCTCCCCCTGAGGGGAAGAACCCATTTTGTTCCCAAAGCGCTTGGAAGTATTGCATGCTGCAAAATGTCATGTACCTGGAGAGAGACCATTAGGAATATTGCAAGTCACTTCTAGGGAAGAATCCTCCCTGCAGCTTTGCTTTCTTGCAAACTATTCTGCTTGTTCTCCCTAGGCCCTTCTTAGCATATGCTCCAGAAATATTCCTGGAGTAAGTTACGGGCTGCTGTCATCAGTCTTCAACATCAAATACCTCAGCAATGAGACAGCTCTGCCAGAGGGCTGAAAGCTGTTAATCCTACACATAGACCCACCACCCACAATTCCAGTCAAATGTCTTCTGGAGGATAGACTGACAGGTATAAATCCTAATGGCAGTCTATACATTCTGCAAAACAGGATTTTAATACCCCAGTCTATAGCTACACTTTCTAATTCTTGAGAATACTTCAGTCCATCCCTTTCCCCCTTCTTCCCCATCCCCTTTCTATGACACCATCACAGGATCTTGAAATCCTATCATAATTTTATCCAGGTGCTATAAAATTGATCCACTCTGTACTCTGATGCAAATAAGATTTTCAGAAACTTCTCTGCAGTTAAAAGAATGAAGACTAGAAAATGTGTTGAATTTTTTGATCAAAAACTCATTTGGAATGGTGCCTCTGTGAGCAGTAATTCTCTGAAGAAGAAAGTAATTTTTATTTCTCAGGCTGTAGGACCTATGCAGCCATATCTGCATGACATCGTTTTATTAGTTCTCACAGGTAAGAACTGGTATCAATCAGTTCAAAGTCCTGCTTTTCATTTTTCCTGTATAAAGATTTTGCTTTCTGTTGGCAGACACCTCAGATAATAGGTGCCATAGGACCTTCTTTAGGTGGACAGTTGCTTTCTAACAAAGCATTGTTTCTGCCTTCAGTGATGAGGTCAGTGTAAGGTTAGATGAAGTGAGATCATTGGACCTCTGCATGAATATGCCAAAGTTAGCTGTAGCGTCTGTAACTTAGAGGAGCATTCACGTGTCGGTGTCTCAAGCACAAATTAAAACTTGTGGATTTTTGGGGAATTAGCGTCCAACACACGTACTGGATGCTACAGGAGATACTACCTAGAATACCCAATTGATCTGCGTGCAGAATATTTCAGGCTGGCATTATGCCCTCAGTGGTGGAAATTTCAAACATTATCTACAAAGGACGCCTTTTCTTTTTTCCTTCTATCCAAACTGTAATCTCAGAAATACTGCTTGGAGGATGGAACACGATGTATGTAGGCTGGAATACTTTGTGCAGAGCCTGGCTGCATCTTCTTGGAAGACCTCCCCCCAGGTTTTGGAGGGGCTTCTGGTAGGTGCCGGGGCACACCGCCGGCTTGTGCCCGGCTGCCTCTCTGACAGGAGGCCTGGGGACTTTCCAGGCAGAGCCACTCTACTGCCAGGCAGCCCCTGGCTCATATGGTTGGGTTGGTGTATTCTCTTCCTTCCCATCTGCAAGAACTGTCTGTGTCCTTCCCAGACTGCAAAAGGTTCCTCTCGGCCTATTACACTGCTTACTACAAGTAGATGAGCCTCCTATAATTTCTGTTTAAAAAAATTACCTTTTTTTAGTGAGTTCGGAAGAACTTGAACACACCTCAGGAGTATTCCAATATAAACCCTACATACTGTTACTCTGTTGTCCCACCTTGCTCTCCTTAAATATATAGTTATAAAATAAAAGGAAACAAAATTAATCTAAAAAGTGATAAACTAAAATAAGGAATTAAAGAGAGTATAGCATTTGCATTTTATTAAATTTAGAAGTTTATATTTTCCTTAATTTAAATTACTTTTCCTTCTCAGATTTAGTCTTGTCTAGCAGTATTGCCAGTGTACCGTTCAACTGCTACTTTTAGCATTTACTCTTGTTCAACCGCATCTAATTCTGCTAAACACTGTGCAAATTAATGACATTTAAAATGTAAAATTGCCAAGAGAAAGCATGGATTTATGTTGGTCCTGATGAATTTCATTACAGAAATGAGAACAAAAAAAAGAGGGAATGGGGGAAGAAATAGGCATTCGCTTCCTCTTCATCATAACCTTAACCAAAGCAAATGCTGAGCTATAAGCGAGAGCCTCGCCCCTATCCTGTGCTTCCCATCAGTACACGTGAACAAGCTCTCCCAGCCAGATTCTCTTTGCTGTCTGCCCTTGCCTTGCTCCAAATTGAGCTACAGGTTTGCTTGTAATTCCAAACCTCACCCTGACTCTGACCCTCATCCTAGTCCTGGCTCATCTTTTGACCTTTCGTTTTTCCAGTTGCGCCAACACTGAAAACATAAGCCTGGGATCTGCTTATCAGCCTCTGTTCTGAAAACTACAGTTAAGGTATTTTGCTCTGAATGCTTCAAAAGGAAAGATTCCTCTATCAAGTTTATGTCTCCAGAAGGTGTATAGGAAGGAAACATAGGGGCACACCCTGCCATGCTCACATCACAAAAGCACCAATTTCGTCCTTCTATCAAGACACAGAGATTTTAGTTAGAATTATCTATGTGAAAAGTCTTAGGGAACAAAGTCTTGGGCAAGTAATTCAATTTATTTCTATGAATATTAGTTTGGATTTTTAAACTAATTAATGTGGTATGCTTAGAAATAATTCTATATTTGCTATTCATGTCTGTCAGGGGAATCAGTTTCTCTCATGTGAATTCTCACAAGTAGCCTGTGCAGGATCCAACGGTGAACTACAAAATGTGTATATCAAAATTCCCACTGCTCGTGTTATCTAAACTACTCAGTGAGGAACAGTATAGCATTTAATTTCACAAGTGATTGTAGAGAAGCTGTTTGTCAAGATAATTTCAGAGTTTCTTAAACAAATTAATCTTGATTAATAAGTCTGTTCAATAATTGTTCACTATGTGTGAATACCATCACATTTATTAAAATGTGCCTTTAAAATTCTAGCATTTCCAGTAAGAGTTGTGAGTATGCCAAGAAAATCTTGCTGCTAAGGCCATGGACTAAAACTTTGACCTCAGTCTTCTCTGTGTAAAATCCGTCTTAGCGCTGCAAGCTTTAGGTCAGGGCCGGACTTCTGTATTTAAGTGCATAGGACAATATCTTAGTCTTCCGCAGAATTCTTGTTGTAACTGAAGAACCATAGTAAATAATACATACTAAAAAATAGATTATTTTTCCAGAACTGGCAAAACCAATATAGTTTATAGTAGATATTTTTCCAAAGCATCTTCGCATTTAAGAATCACAGAATGGTCGGGGTTGGAAGAGACCTCAAAAGATCATCTAGTCCAGCCCCCCTGCCAGAGCAGGATCACCTACAGTAGATCACACAGGAACGCGTCCAGATGGGTTTTGAATGTCTCCAGGGAAGGAGTCTCCACAGCCTCCCTGGGCAGCCTGTGCCAGGGCTCTGTCACCCTCACAGTGAAAAAGTTTCCAGGTAAAGGGGCCCAAGATAGTTGGTTAGCGCTCAGGGACTGCTTCTACCGTGCTCAAGATCAGAGCATCCCGACACGTAGGAAGTCAAGGAAGGGAGCCAGGAGACCTGCGTGGCTAAACAGGGATCTGCTGGGTAAGCTCAAGGGCAAGAGGAGAATTTACAGATCTTGGAAGGCGGGGCTGGCCACTTGGGAAGAGTATAAGGCTGTTGTCCGAGGATGTAGGGAGGCAACTAGGAAAGCAAAGGCCTCCCTAGAATTGAACCTGGCGAGAGGGGTCAAGGACAACAGGAAGAGCTTTTTCAAATACGTGGCAGATAAAACTAACACCAGAGGCAATGTAGGCCCACTGATGAATGAGGTGGGTGCCTTGGTGACACATGATACAGAGAAGGCAGAGTTACTGAATGCCTTCTTTGCCTCTGTCTACTCTGCCGGAGGCTGTCCTGAGGAGCCCTGTTCCCCTGAGGCCCCAGAGGAAGTCAGGGCAGTGGAGGAGTTTGCTTTAGTCGATGAGGACGGGGTTAGGGACCAATTAAGCAATCTGGACATCCATAAATCCATGGGTCCAGATGGGATGCATCCACGGGTGCTGAGGGAGCTGGCTGATGTCATTGATAGACCACTCTCAATCATCTTTGCCAAGTCTTGGGAGACGGGAGAGGTGCCTGAGGACTGGAGGGAAGCAAATGTCACTCCAGTCTTCAAAAAGGGCAAGAAGGAGGAGCCGGGTAACTATAGACCGGTCAGCCTCACCTCCATCCCTGGGAAAGTGATGGAACGACTTATCCTTGGTGCCATCTCAAGGCATATCAGGGATAAGAGGGTCATTAGAGACAGTCAACATGGCTTCACCAAGGGGAAGTCGTGCTTGACTAACCTCATAGCCTTTTACGAGGATATAACAAGGTGGATAGGTGATGGCCGAGCGGTGGATGTGGTCTACCTTGACTTCAGTAAAGCATTTGACACAGTCTCCCACAGCATCCTTGCTGCTAAACTGAGGAAGTGTGGTCTAGACTCTCGGGTAGTGAGGTGGACTGTGAACTGGCTAAGGGGAAGAAGCCAAAGAGTCGTGGTCAATGGGGCGGAGTCTGGTTGGAGGCCTGTATCCAGTGGAGTCCCTCAAGGGTCGGTACTGGGACCAGTATTATTCAATATATTCATTGATGACTTGGATGAGGGACTAGAGAGTACTGTCAGCAAGTTTGCTGATGACCCCAAGCTGGGAGGAGTGGCTGACACGCCAGAAGGCTGTGCTGCCATCCAGCGAGACCTGGACAGGCTGGAGGGTTGGGCGGGGAAAAATTTAATGAAATATAACAAGGGTAAATGTAGGGTCTTGCATCTGGGTAGGAACAACCCCAGGTTCCAGTATAAGTTGGGGAATGACTTATTAGAGAGCAGTGTAGGGGAAAGGGACCTGGGAGTCTTGGTGGACAGCAGGATGACCATGAGCCAGCACTGTGCCCTTGTGGCCAGGAAGGCCAATGGCATCCTGGGGTGTATTAGAAGGGGGGTGGTTAGTAGGTCGAGAGAGGTTCTCCTTCCCCTCTACTCTGCCCTGGTGAGACCCCATCTGGAATATTGTGTCCAGTTCTGGGCCCCTCAGTTCAAGAAAGACAGGGAAGTGCTGGAGAGAGTCCAGCACAGGGCAACTAGGATGATGAAGGGAGTGGAGCATCTCCCTTATGAGAAAAGACTGAGGGAGCTGGGGCTCTTTAGTTTGGAGAAGAGGAGACTGAGGGGTGACCTCATTAATGTTTACAAATATATCAAGGGTGAGTGTCACGAGGATGGAGCCAGGCTCTTCTCGGTGACAACCACTGATAGGACAAGGGGTAATGGGCTGAAACTAGAACATAAGAGGTTCCACTTAAACTCGAGAAGAAACTTCTCAGTGAGGGTGACGGAGCCCTGGAACAGGCTGCCCAGAGAGGTTGTGGAGTCTCCTTCTCTGGAGACATTCAAGACCTCCCTGGACACGTTCCTGTGTAGCATAATCTAGGCATTCCTGCTCTGGCAGGGGGATTGGACTTGATGATCTTTCGAGGTCCCTTCCAATCCCTAACATTCTATGATTCTATGATTCTATGATTCTAATATATTTTTCTAATTAGAAAAAAGAATGACAAATCTGATTAAAAAGTCAATGCGAATTTAGATTACCAAACCTTTCAAAGAATTTAAAATATCCCTTAATATATACTTAGCATTGTTGTATCATTTTAATGAAATAATAATTCTGTAATTATTGTGTATTTGGGCAGTGTTATGCTGAACCACTGTGTTCATTAGCAAAGACTTTGCTTATCTTAAGGAAGTGATCTACAATTAAGCAAAAATACAAAGTGCGTGCTAGTGATCAATTGTTGAAGAAAGCAACCTCAACAGAAAAGGTGGTATTTTTTTGTTCAGGAACCTCCTACATTTGACGTAGAACAGCATGCTTCTATAATTCAAAATTAAATTAATGCTCTCTGCATATTCACTGTAGCAGTAAATTACAAAATTCATTATAATTTGTAGTTAAGAAAACAATTTGCTTTTGAAGTATGGTAGAAGAGAGGCAGTAGTAGTGAAAATAGTGAGTTCATACAACTGCATATGTCTAACATAGGGATAATATTTTAGTGTGTGCCCATTGGTAGAGAGCAAGATATTCATGTGGTAAAAAATAGGGATTTAAGGCCAGATACTATAGTATTTGTGTCAGAGAAATTCTAGTCTTTTTATTAACTTTTTACTCTTCTACTGTCTCATCTCATCATACCAGTTCTGGTTGCATGCAACTTCCTACAGTCACCTCAAGGAGCAATGGTTTGCAGTAACGAAAATTTTCTCATAACTTCCTTTTGGAATTTTCTCTCTATATAGATTTTAGGAACTGTAGCTGAAACAGTGCTGGAATGTGCTGATAGAAACCTGGTGAAATTCAACATGAGCAAATGCAGGGACCTAATAAATGGAAGCAAGTTCAGCAGAGAGCCCCCGAGATGGTCACGGGCTGGAGCACTTGCCCCATGCAGGCGGTGGGACTGGAGCCCTCTTGAGATCCTTCCCAACCTGAGGTATTTTTTGATCCTAAGGCATCCATAGTTTCTGAACTTCAGAGTCTGGTTACAGTTTTGCTGAAGCTGTGTCATTACTTTCCAGACTTCCAGTGCACCAGAATCTCCGAAAATCTCTATGATGCTATTGACAGCAGTTTTTGTAATGTTTAGCTGAGAGTTCTTCTTTCTGTCTCTTTTACATTTTTTACAGAAACATGTTTATTCCATAGTTTCACACTGTGGAGTTTAATACCTCTTTTGCTTTACATCAGCATCAAGAGGTACATTTTTCATATGCAGAAGCTAGGATATGTAAAAAAAGAACAGCATAAACTAACCCTCCAAGTGTATTCCATTCTTTTTCTAACTGGTTAAAAGCACAGCACTAGGAGTTAGATGGCTGATAGGAAGAATATCTGGCAATCATTAAGGAAATTTTCTTAAGGATTTCATGAAGTTAAAGGTGGGGGATTTTTTTTAGATTAGAGTTTACACCTAGAGAAGTCTATAATTTACCTCTTAAATATCAAATCAGAATTGAAAAGGAAATAAAGTTAAAAACATACTCTTAAAAAGTCATTTTTAGAACTTCTAATCTTGCTATGGGTGCATCTATAAGTAGAAAAGGATCATTTCAAAAGACCGATGTTTAAATATAACTAGACTTGTGGAGGCAGTGTGATAAATAGGCTTGTCTGCATGTCAGACTGCCTTATGTTGTGTGCTGTAGAAGCTGCCTCATACAGCCATACTCTTTTCTGCTACAGCAGCTTGCTTTCTTTGTTGTGCTTTCTTTTTTTGTGTGCTCACTTATGTATGTGCCAGTACTTTTCTGTTTATCATTGACGCGCTATTTAGCTTTTAGTCTGGTAGTTGAATATTCATACAGCACTTGGCATTCGGCATTACAGATACAGTTTGTGGCAGTGCCAAGTATGCATTTTTGCTTGTACTCATTGCTTTCGTGAAACATACACTTAGAAAACTTTGGAGTTTTGAGTGTGCCTGAGCTAGATCTCTTATGCAGAATTGCAACATATGTTACGATTTTTGAACGTGTTTTCTGGTGATAATTACTGTTCCCATTCTTTAAATTGAGACTATCCTGGAAAATTTTAATAACCATTGCCGATCATGTTTTTCAACCCAAACATTGCATTTCCAACTTGGTTCCAAGAAATTCCAGTTGTTTGTTTGTTTGTCCTGTCGGGAATGACTGTGTGTGACATGGTACACATGCACTCACCGGCTCTCTGATGTCACTGTTAATGTGGGTCCTGCATATGCTTTCTCTCTCTTCTGTTTGATTTGACTGTTCCAAGGTGCCCTTTGTCGATTTGTTTCAGCATTTTCTTTATCATTGTTATCACACCTACAATGTGTGAAGTTTTCAAGAGCACTCCTGGGATCCCTGGAAGCTCGTTTATGCTAGAAATATGAGTAGAGAGCATTGATCGTTTCCCTCTGTCTTACAGTGTCATTATTTGTTAGTTTTCTTATTTAGTGGTTGTTGTCTTCACATCACCTCAGATACTTACAGCTATAGTGTGTGATGCTTTTGTCAGGGTCTTTTAAATTTATTGCATGTAGAAGATCAGTGGACTTTGGAATACTGCAAGTTTGGTAATATACCCTTGAGAGTGTGCTTCCCGTTACCAAGTAGCAGCCTACTTTCTTCAACTTGTAGCATATATCAAGCAGAGGACTACAGTGAGGAATAATAGCACAGCATCCCTTACCTAGGAAGCACAGTATAAATTGAAATGTGACAAATGACTTGACCAAGGCTGCAGAATGTATCTGTGGCAGGGCAAGGCTTGCATCTGCTTCGCTGTCTTGGTAAGAGCATTATCTTTTTTCTTCCAATGATGTGTGAGATTGTAATCTTAGATTCTTCGTGTCAACTGAACTTGTATTTCATGAATCCGATCTCTACGACCAACCAATTGTACGATGCCAATCCGAGGAGAAGATGAAGCAAATTGAGGACAGACATAGATGGGTAGAATTGTGAATAAAGTGCTTCTTTATGTGTCTGAGCAAACACATAGGATAGTCACATCTCTTCACCAAATGAAGCAAATACAAAGATAATTTGATTAAACAGTTAAACTTCAGGTAGTCCTAATATGACCATACCAGGCATGGTGTGCTTGCCTGTGAAAATGTTAGAATTACCATTTCTTTGTTAGCATCTCTCTTTAATGGCTGTTTTTTTGAAGTACTTTCAGAACACGTACCCACACCTGCCAAACAGACGCTGTTGTACAACATTTAGAGTTATTTCCTCACATTGACTTGGAGGATTATAACTTCTCGTTATGGAGAAGCAACTTCATTTTTACTTGTAATTTTTTAGAAATGCTGTCAGCAATTGCATTTTCTTTAGCTCTGAGATACTGTTGTTATTGTTATCTAATACTGTTAACAAAAAAAGGACGATAGTATTCCTCTGCGTTTTTTAGTAGTGACCAAAATACTGCTTAAAACTGTGTTCATAAATTTTTGAAGAAACACACATTATTCTCAGTAGTATTGTGGAAAACTGGCAAATCAGAGCACACTTTCCTCTGGAGACTAAATGTTCTGTGCCTACAGTATCAAACTGAAGATCATCTGATGCTGTTTCGGGGGCAAGGAGGGGGAAACAGACATGTGACTTGAGCTCCTTTGGAAGTAACCTTCGTTCCTCTTTGGTAACCGTGAGTGAAAAGCAGGAGTCTTGCAGAAGAATCATAAGCCTCTGCTCAACCCAGGTGAAGAGTTTCCTGAGACAAGTGAAGTGAGAACAGCCATGGTAGACAAAAATAATTTATTAAATTGTCAGTATTAACTAAAAGACTGTCACTGGAAACGATTCTTGAGGAAGGTTTACACTACTGCAGATTAGGAAGAATACAGAGTGGTTGTGACAGATAGCTAAAGGTATTCTGTAATTCTGTGATTTTAAGTTTTTTTAGTAGTAGTCTGGATATTAAGTCAGTTACTTAATTTTTATATAACTGTTTTTAATGACATTTAATAGTTTTATTTGGACAGGAATTTAAAAAGCAGAAACATAGCTAATGTTTGTATGGTTCCCCAAAGCAGAAACTTTGAAAGTCTTTCAGTATTGCTCTAAGGCAGAGGGTGGAGCCCCTCTGAGTAGCTCTCTGGTGAACTGCTGTGATCCACCAGCCCTTGGGGCTGCTCCATTACAAGCAGTCCTGGCAAACTGGTGCTGCTGAACTGGGCATTCTTGTCATGACTGTGTGTGGGTATTTCTTCAGCATCGCATTAGGAGTTTCAAGTGGAATGTTTTAGTGCTAAGACACATGCCCCTGCTCAAGCTGAATTGGATGCTGGTGAGGGAGTGTTCTCTCTACTGAACACACAGACATATTCCCACTTGTCACCCAAAATTCCAATTTCCATCTCTTCTTCTTCAGTCTCAGAGGATTTAGTAGGTGAGGCTGGCAGATGGAGGTATCAAAGTAGAGGATACAGAGAGATCTATGCTTCATGAGAGACAAACAAGTGTATTTAAGATCTAGCCCCTGACCGCAGAAATTAAGCACAAAGGCAGACAGGCACCGATCCCATTTCTCCTGCAGGTAGCTTTGTGGGTCAGTTCTCACTTTTTTTGTGTCTAGATTGTGTCAGGTGCTGTTACGTCTCAGGAGTGGGGGTTCTTAAAAGCTTTCTTGTGTAAATAGCAGCATGTAAGGCTTACACATTTAAGTGTCACTAAAGGTAAATTACCCTGAGTTAGCCACATGTACAGTTTGGTCTACAGCCTTTCCAGAGCATATTGGTTACTTAGATACCTAAGACTGCAGTTTTAGTCACACTAACACCAAAAAACGTGCCGTGAGGAAAGCATTACTAGAAACGTACAGATAAAGGCACACGTAAAATTTGAGTTTGTCTCCAATGTTAATTACCAATAAAGAACTGTACTTTGATTATGAAGACTTAGTAAATCATTACTAATGCTACATATTGAAGGCCATACTAGTAATTAATTTGATAAATAGGACACTTATTTGCAATGTGATATCAGTGAGCTTAATAATCTTTGATTCCAAACTAACTGAAAATCATTTTCTGACCATATAAAACAGTAACTACTTAATGTTTCTAATCTTGTTCTCTCTTTTTTTTTTGTAAGGATGCGTTTCATCATTTGGCTAGTGGCCCTAAGAAAATTTTCCTTTTCTTGGATCAGACTTAGAATTAAAGGGTTCCAGAAAAGGATTTTGACTTCTTGTAAGCTTTCCATATCATGTGAGTTTATTGCAGCAATGCATTATTAACCCTTCCTCCATTCAGAATGTCGGAACTCAGCATAGGCAATTTTTTTTGCAGTCATTAAAATGCATCCAAACATTTTATATCTGAACATTCAACAGTTAAAGATAGGTAATGCAATTTATCTGAGTACTTTAGGAACCTTGCGCTTCTTTCTTATGTGCATTCTGTCCAAGCTAGTATCAAAATGTAGAAAGAGTGTATCTAAAAGAGAGTTTTTTCTTTCCATTCTAGTAGATAGTTCCTAGATCTCTCATGCATCAAGGAAAAATGGTCAGTTGTGGTAAAGATGGAGGATAGAAAGTAGCAAGGGTTGCTACGAAAAAATCTTCAATGTCGAATATTTAATAACAGAGGGTTTTTTGGTTATTGAGAATTCTCACTCTTTTCTGGTGTTGATCAATGTTTCCCAAGATCACATGTATTTTACTTTGCCTCTCGGTTTTCAAGTTACTCTCTTTTAGTATGAGTTGTGCCTCAGTCCTAACGCATTAATATTGCCAGTGAAGCAAGCAGATTTCATGTCACCCTCTTGAAGTGCAATTTTAGTAAAGATGGTGCTAGGGAATGTGCAAACGTGGGCTTGGTTCTTTGAGACAGACAGGGGTTTGATTTGATTGTGCTGGCATTTGGGATCACTGTGATACTCACACACTGCAGAGAAGTGGGAAGCTCAGCTCTTGTGACAAAGTCAGTACAACAGAGTATTGTTCCTTACAAAAGAAAATATGTGACAATCACATTCTTGCGTGGTGCTTGATTCTGGAACCACAGAGGCCTCACGGTAGCCTTAGCACTGACCCAGCCCAGACAAATCCTGGCTGGAGGTAAGGTTAGATGGAAGAGAGCTGATTTGTTAGCACTCCCTTGCAGTCTCGTGTTGGTGATACTCCTGTGTCAAGAAGTATCACAAAAGTATTTTGTGTCTAAAATGCTCTGTGCAAGCATACAGGAGAGCTAACAAAACTGGAATCAAAGAGACTATTATATGGGGAATTTGTGCAGCTAATACTCATAATGCAGTAGTGTAAATGCCTGATCTATATAATAGAAATTTGGCAGAAAAGATGATGAGTGTAACCATCTGAGAGAAGTACTGACAATACTAGCAGGTTAGATACCAAAGTTAGAAGTGTGTGGGCACGACAGAAATTAGGAAGAATCTTTAGTCTCTGATGGTTTAAGACAGCTTTCTCAAGAGATCCTTTTGGCTTCTCCAAATTACTTCCTCTCATCAAAGGAGGCAGAGGCTGTTATGAACTAGTTCAACCAGAAGTCACAATTCTGATGCAGGAGCATTGAGTGAAATTCTGTAGATGACCTGCGACGAAGTTCAGGCTGAATATCCAGCCATTGGTTTTGGCAGTCTAGTCTGCCATGTGAAACTATTCATAGTGTTAAGGTTTGGTTACAGATTGGATTGCATGCAATTCCAGTAAGGAGAGAATGGTTATAAACCGTGCTGTAGAAGCCATAGCAGTACAGCGTGTCTGGGACTGAGAACTGTAGAGCTTGATCACTGTAATACAGCTTCGCTTGATCACTGTAATACAGCTTCTTAATCATAAGGTGAGGGGTTTTTTGAGTTATTAGAAACAACAATAAAAAGCCAAGCTGTTTTAATAGATACGTATCATATAAACTGCTCTTGAAAATGATTATTACTCATTCTCTACAGTTAAAATAAATCATGTTGTGATGCATAGCAAACTGCTATACCTACAGTTCTGCAGTCTCGTCATAAGTGAGGACTGTGCAACAGGATACCATAGCCTGTAAAAACAAAGCTCATAGTAAGAACACATCACGTAGAGTTCTTTAGATCCTGGCTGATGCGTTCCGTTGTTTGTTTGATTTTTTTTTCCCTAGGAAAAGTTCTTGAATTGAAATTTCTCAGCGAGTTGCTGACTGTTTTCAACATCCATCCATAACCCAGTTTGCAGTACATGAAAAGGGTTTCCATCAAAGAGTTATCAATAAACAAACTCTGTTAAAGGCTTCTTCAGAGAATTCTGGCAGCCATATTCTCTACCTGTAAAACCTGTCTGGCTCCATTGAAGTTGCTCCAGCTTGCCTCAGCTCCTGACTTGTCTGTGGCATCTCACTTGGCTGCAAGAGAAGGGAAATTACTCTTTACAGAGCTGATGCTAGCCCACATGCAGAGAGCAGAAGTTGCTCTACTTCATCTACAAACAACTGCCTTCTCAGTTGTTTTATATCATGTTTCTGAATGTTAAGAAATGAATATTGAAACAAAACAAGACAAGCCAACATTCCTATTTATTGTAGTGTTGACTTTTTGAAAGCAAATGGCTACATAACAGTATTTGAGATATCAGTTATTTTTGTGCATGCAGCACCTGAGCTACCACTGTGAGTAGCAGACAGTCCTGAGGTGGATGAGCCACCTCCCTCCCTACAGAGCCTCACCTGGCTTCATCATCTCTTCCAACTGTGCCAGAGTAGCAAACAGGAACCAACTGTGTAACGTGCCCAGGTGGGAGCCTGCCCTAGAGAACTCTGGGATAAACTGTGAGAGAGAAACTTGTTCATAAACTTGTTTCTCTCACAGTTTATCCCAGAGTGAGAAAGCACTGAAGTAGCTTGTGCCTTTGGAAAGCTGGTGTAGAGCTGGATGGAGATCCCTGAGTGCAGTGCTTCAAACTGATTCTTGGACTGCCTGTAGCAGAAGTCACTCACAGTGAGGAAGAGGAAGGAGTAGCCCTTGTTGCAAGTGCAGATGTTCTGGACTGGGACCTGGAAGATCAGGCGTAAGCCTTTGGAAAGCGAGGTAAGAGAACCAGAAATAAAGTGATACACGCAAGAATATTGGAGTTGTGTGTTGGGTTTTTTCTAATGTGTTTGAAAATTCCAAGGAGATATGTGGGAGATACTACTTTATGGTTGTAGGGTTATTCCTGATCAGAAGGAAACAAGTCAGAGTGGTAAACCCAGGTATTTTGCTGTTTTATGGTAAGAATTTTTGGTGGTACTGCTATTGCAGCACTTACGACTCATTACACGCCTGACCTGACAAGGTTAGGGAAAACTTTGAGTATTGTTTTAGTAACTGTTGCCACCTGACAAAGGATGGCAAACAACAATACTGTCTTCTAGGGTAAGCTCGCTGTGAGTCAGAATGTGAAATTCTGCTTTCGTTACTGCTCCAGTCACTTCTACACTGCTCTGTCTCCAGAAAATATTCCCCTTAAACTGTCTTGCATTTGTTCCCTGAAAGCCACATTCTGCTGCAGAAAGATTGGGACTTCTTGTGTTTTGGTGTTTTTTTTAAATACAGCTTTGATCACTAGAACTGTGCCTCTACCCAGTGTTTCTGCTGGCACTAAGTGCATCTTCGTTACAGGCTTCTGGCACTGCACTAAAATGCAGGTCTGTGTAAGAGGAAGGAGGATGGAGCCAGAAAGTTATATAACATATAGCAATACCAAACAGTGCCTTGTCTTCTGCTGTGTACTTCTGGCTGTATGTCCAACACATACCACCTGCTTTTCCTTTTGTATGTGCAAGGCCTAGGCTTGCAGATGGACAGTTGAGAGACTCAAAAGAGTGGGGAGAACTACGAAAACAGATGCACAGATTAGTAGTCGGTCTTCACAGTTTGTGGATTGAAATACTAAGTCAGAGTTGTGTTCAAGTAATACTTCAGTGAGAAGCATGTCTTTATTTACAGAAGAAATAGTTATTTGAAAGAACTACTGCACTGTCTCTTGTTAAACTTGAGATTTTCTAGTATTTGTCTTTTTGATGGTTTAGGTATAGGTAGTTTGAAATTTTTGTATTTCCTAAAATGCCACTTAATGTAGAGCTCAAAGGCTAACCAGAATTATCTTAGATTATATTATGGACCTGATACACTTCAGAGTAATTTTCATATAGGTTAGCTCCATTAAAATGACTCTTACACTTTAGAAAGAAATGCCTGTTCTACAATAACCCCTTGTTTCGGTCAGGGTTTAGTTATTTTAGTCAGATAAAGTAAAGAGAGCACTTGTGAAGACATTAATTTATCATAGTTTATATGGCTTTGGTGCATATGACACCTACTAAAATTTGCCAGGCTTGTAATTAATAACGCTGACACTGAGAAAGAGGGAGAGGGAAGTGATCAGTACAGGTAGCATTTTACTCTGTTGAGACTGTGTAAGATTGGTAAGGAGAAAAGCTACTTGAGGAAGAATCATTAAAAAAAATGAGGCAGCATGGAGACATTTTTGTATTTTTCTCAATAAAAGCTGAGAATTGACTCGTTAACAGCTAAGGACATGTCCCAAGAATGCCTGGGCCGGGGGGGGAGGGTTAGAGGAAAGAGGGAGGGAGGGGGATGAAAGACTTAACGGCTTAGAAATCAGTAAGTTGGTCCTTTATACAAACTTCTTTCTTAACCTCAATTGCTTTTATGGGATTAAATCAAGACTTTTTGCCACAAAATGTTTTGTTATTTTATTTTATTTATGATACCCTCTACCTCTGTGTCTCTATATGTAAAAGATATATGAAAGGTTTTACTGGTTTGTGTAATGTAATTTAAGAGATACTACAAAACTAGGAGGGGTGGCTGACACACAGGAGCGCTGTGCTGCCATCCGACAGGATCTGGACAGGCTGGAGAGCTGGGCAAAAGTGAACCTCATGAAGTTCGATAAGGACAAGTGTCAAGTCCTGCATCTGGGGAGGAATAACACCAGGCACCAGCACAGATCAGGGGTTGTCCTGCTGGAAAGCAGTCCTATGGAGAAAGACCTTGGAGTCCTGGTGGACAGTAAGTTGTCCATGGGACAGCAGTGTGCTCTTGTGGCCAAGAGGACCGATGGGATCCCGGGGTGCATTAAGAAAAGTGGGTCCAGCAGGTTTAGGGAGGTTCTCCTCCCCCTCTACTCTGTCCTGGTGGATGCATTCCTGTGTGACCTGCCCTAGAGGATCCTGCTCTGGCAGGGGGTTGGACTAGATGATCTTTCAAGGTCACTTCCAACCTCTAACATTCTATGATTCTATGACATGGACCATCATCATTTTGTACCTTGGTAATAATTTGTGTATATGTATTTTTTATTATAGAGAAAAAGATTATTGGTTTACAGGTGCATTGTTGTTTTGTTAAGTTTTTTTTAAGAAACATTTTTTTCATTAGCCTTCACAGACATTGTATTGCATCCAACTTTCTAGAACAGTGTTGAGAACACTTAGTTCCATTTTAAGCTAGAATTTCTAAAATACATATTACTAGTATAAATATTCTGGATTTATGCTAGACTTTCAGATATTTTGATCTCAAAAAAACATACAAGTTGTCTACAGCTATTTCAATAGTCAGGGCAAAACAGAGCAATCGCCTGAATAGGTTGTCATTTGTCACAGTGTACCATGCCACAATTCCTATTTTCTTTTGTACTTGGGTCGTTTCGGTTATTTTAATCTGTCAGATTTGGGGACTTCCTCTTGGTTCCTGAACGAGAGAAATTTGAAGATTCTGGCCTGTTGCTCATTCCTGCCAAAAAGGCAGATGGAAACCTCAAAGAGAAGTAATAGCTGCAGTAAGGAGCAGTGACTTAAAAACTCATCAATCAGTCTGGACTTCTCATGAGGGAAGGATGACTCCGTGGTGCTGCGAAAGCAATGCCTGTGCCAGGGTTGCAGCGTATGACAAGCAGGAGTCTGTGCTGGCCCTGGGGGCTGCGAGATATTTAAATCCCTGGCACAGTGGTGGCTTATTTCCTTGAAGTACTAGAAAGTAAATTGAATATTCCTTTCTTTGGCTGCGTGAGTTAAATAGTAGGCGGCCATATACTGAGATAACTCGGCAGTGATTTGGTGGAAATAGGTGAAACTAAATGGAGGGAGTAAACTGGGATTGATCGCTCACACTCTTATTTCGGAACTGGAATGAGGTGGATCACAGGAAGGTGGTAAGAACCAGTTTCAAAACAAAAAGAAGGGCAGGGTTCCCTGTACAACAAGTAATAGAGCTGTGGAGCCCCTCAGCAAAGAAGTTGTGGATGCTAAAATTTTGGATGAATTCAGGAATTGAGTTGATGGAAGAGATGTCTGTGAAGGGATGCTAAAATTTATAGAAACATCATCCAGGTCAGGCAGTCCCTAGGCCAAAAAATAACTATTTTTAGTTGACAGAAGAGTTCTACTTTAAAAGTTAAACTATTTAAAAGAGTTTTACCTTAAAAGTGCTCATAGCCACTCTCGGATGTAGGATATTGGCTCTTATGACCTTTGTCTGATACAGTACAGCTGTTTTGATATCAAAATTTTATTTTCAGTTTGCAGTCAGAGAAGTTTGGGTCACTTCTGTAGCCCAGCTGCTGTAAGACGTATTATAAAAGCAAATTCTGTTAGGGGCCCCAGGGCTTGAAATACTTACCTGCCCTGGAAGAGGGAGGGAGCTTGCTGTGACAGTTTTTTGAACAGATGTGTTCTGGTCTGTCTTATTTTCTAACTGTGATTTGTTGGCATCTTGCCACCTTACCCAGTCAACTGACCTGCTAAAATACATGCTGAATTTCTGTCAAACTGAGTGAACTTGGAATATTTTGTCAGCAGTTCTAGAATTTACAGCATCTTCACACAGTTCAGTGCAAATTAAAATCTGGTTGTGCAGTTTTGCTTAGGTGTTGCTCTCATGGCTTTATTTCCTTCCCTGTCCCCATTTTTTAAGAGAGTAAAATAATCGGTGAGGCCAGCAAGTTATTCATAGGTGCTGTGATACCTAGCAGATCTGATTTTTCTTTGTTTTAAGGGTCACCTTGTTTTGGTTTGCATGTTAATGAAAACTAGCCTTGGAAGTTGGAAGGCTTTGGTGCATATTTACTTTGGAGAGTAAGCATTCGGGTTTGGCTTTGCCTTTCATGCCTATACAGAACATTGCGGGGCTGTATAAATATTCGAGAATGTAGCTTGTTCTCTATACAGGATGTTGGAATGCTCTATGTAAAGTTCTCGCTATGAAGTTCTTCTCCCAACACATCTGAGAGTTGAAATTAGCCCTGTTTTTAAGTCCTGAACCAGAGGAGATGTAAGTTAAACAGCTTGCACAGAGTCGCAGGTTAATTCTCTGGCAGATCTAGGAGGCTCTAGCTCCCGAGATCCCTACGGAGCTTTACATTCAGTGCTGAGCAGCTTGTACATAAACGTTAGTGAATGCGGTTAATACTTACCTAAAACTATTTTGATTAAAATTGTAGGTTTCCCAGCCCATAGGGATAAGAATTCTTTAGCTCCAAACTAAAAAAGATTTTTTGCATACTTATTTTCATTTAAAAAATGCTATGAAGGAAAAAGCGTAGATGCTTTCCCTCCAGACTGTTTTACTATCCCTGAACCTTGCAAATATGAGGTGCTGAAGGACTTGGAAGTCCTGTAAAGTTCAATTGGTCATTGTCCTGGCAATCCTAAAAAGCTAGGGCTTAGAATCTGCTTTTATTTGAATAAGTGAATTTAACTTTGCCAACAAACTGTGACAGGTAGGTTTTTTACATAAGCTCCATGCCTCTTACAGGGAGCTGTGCATATCTGGTTGGAGGAGTCCACGCTGTCTGGAGATCGGTAAAGGCATAGTATGTCTGCTTTGCCAACTTAACATTGAGGTGTAGCAGAGAAAAACATTAAAG
Organism: Trogon surrucura; assembly: GCA_020746105.1. Lineage (NCBI taxonomy): Eukaryota > Metazoa > Chordata > Aves > Trogoniformes > Trogonidae > Trogon > Trogon surrucura. The sequence continues at coordinate 34,686,421 of CM036621.1, forward strand.
AACTTGACTCAGTCCAATTAGAACTGCAGAACAGATGATTTTGTGGAGACGTTTAAATAACTCAAGTGTAAATGGGAAGCGCAAGTGATCAGAAATACTGAATTGCCCCAGGCAGAAGTGAAAAAGATGAATGTGTTTGTGGTCTTAACCAGGTCTTAACTTGGATTTTTGCTGATGTCTGCTAAGTGAGTAACAGGAGATCAAGCTTCTTCTTGTGTCATGGGAAGTCATGTTTTTCTGGTTGGTTTTTTTTTTTGCTGTTTTCTTAACACCTGCAGCTCTTTCGGAGTTCAGTGAAACATTCCAGCCGTCATGGAGTTGTAGCTTGGTGCTGAAATCTTTCATGAGAAAGTCTTGGAGTCTCATGGTCCACTTGCTCTTCTTCTGTGGTGAGATGAAGGTGGCTTCTTTTTGGCTGTTGAATCTCTTCAGATTAAAATCATAGCAAGTAACTTTCTTGACTTGTTCTTTTTCTAGTATCCCAAGTTCTTTTCTCAAACTATTGGTCCATTGAATTCATGTCAGAAAAACCCTTTGGCTCACTATATTCCTAAACCTTATGCCATATGAGTTTCAAAAAAATTCATTTACGTAGTATGTGTGGTGGTGCTTTCAATTTCCATCTCTATAGGGTAAAGCTATTATGGGAAAGGCTTAACCTCTCCGTTTCTGTAGCAGAAAGGCTGTTGCCCAGAGTAGGAGAACATCCATGACTTGAATATTCTTCAGAAGAGAGACAAACTTAGAGCATATCTCAATGTCTTTGTTCCCAAGACTTGCCTGAAGCTTTGTAGATACCTTTTCTAAGCAGCGTACTTTGGGGAAACTACCAGGCCTGATACACTTCTGGGAAGTGACTTTCCAGTTACTCTTCTTCTAGGGAATCTTTGTGTTTGTAAGCAACACGAGTTAGGTTTATACTGGTAAGTCACCCAGGTGCATGTGTGTGAGCAATCACTGCAAAAAAGAAAGAAAGGTTACTTTCAATTACCCTGAGTTACTTTTCTGTGTGTGTGTGTCTTTGTATCTTTCTGATTTCCTTTGGAGTTCTACCAGGGTATAATCCAGGGTCTGGGACTGAGCTCCATTAATAAGAGAATGCACTTGTCATCGTAGCTTACGTGCACTGCTCAGGCACTGCTAGGGCTCTGGCTTGTTTTCCTTGTGCCAACTGCAGGGTGAAGGTATTTGATTGCTATAAAACTTTTTGTTGGCATTTTTATTTTTGTTCTAGCACCTACCACTTAGAATACATACCGTGTTTACTGTGTCCTGTGGAATTGTCACACGGAAGTATATAAATACAAAGATAAGGGTCATTTGTCTCGTTAGAATAATTTTTCTTTAAATGTATAACACTTCTGAATTTTCAGAAGCAAGAATGTTTTATTAGGAGAGATGAAGGCAGAATTGCTTAAGAAGAACAGGTAAAAAAATAAACAAGCTAAATATAAACAGTTCATACAGTGTCACTGTCACACATTTTCCCCCTCAATCATTCTAAAAATGTATGATAGTAATCCTTTTCTCTTTACTCAGTTTTGTTGCTTTTTCATTTATAAAACTTCTATTCTTTTAATCATCCTGATGTTTGCTCGTTGTTTCACACCTGCCTTGTCACCTTTCCCCATTTTAATTTTACGAGATGAAGGAACTCTTTTTATAGTCTCCTTGCTTATCAGATTAGCGTCTAGATTGTTGCTGCAGGATAGGTAAGGAATATGGCTTTCATCTAAAGTAATTGGCAGATTGTGCCAGTTCCTTGTTGAGGCCAAAAGTAAGTTTCATGTGCGTATTGCATATAAATTTCTTGTAGTAAAAATCTCTTTGCCTCTATACTTTTTTTTTTTAGATATTTTCCTGTGTTATTCCTGTGGTACAGCTCTTCTTCCTAGAATGTAATTAGGATCCACTTCACTCCCCATTCATGATTTGCTGACATTTTTGAATGTCTTGTATTCAACAGACAATAAAAGCATTCTTAAACTTTTGCAATTTCATAACCTTCTCTGCACTGATTTCTTCACTTACTACTTGTCTCTGGTCCCAAATCAAGAGTGTGTTTAAAATGACTAGTGCAAGAGGAGGCCTGCAGAATTTATTGAGGCTATTAACAAACTTGAATCTAGGTAATTGCTTAAGTACATTCCTGAATGCCAAACTAACAAAATAAAAAGGATTGTATTAGTCGATCATTAAGAAGCAATTAACATGGTTTGTTTTTTTTCTTCTGACTTAGACCTGTGATTGTGACAGAATGCGTTATTAATTCCTTATAGCTTAGGCTGAGACTCTTCCTGGACATGCTCCTTTCACATCATTCCATTCAAACCTGATATTGAAGGTATGATGAAAAATGTTTTCATGCTATACATAGCAATTCAAAAGAAACTGTGAAGTGGCTAACCTTGGCATAGTTTATGGGCAGGTTTCTGGCATATGCTTTATTTTGTTAAAATGGTACACAAAAAGAGTAACTAATTCTGTGTCACTGGTGCTGTTCCAGATACTGATGGAAATGAGGTTAGAGCTTACTTTCCCAGTGCGTGAATAGCCGTGCTAAGTGCGAAGAACAGCTTCTTTAATATCCACTTATAAGATCGTGGCTGAAACTATAGTTACAGCAGCTCTGAAACATGGAGTGGTTGTATTTGATCTAACTAACATTACTACCTCCCTCCCAAGGAAAAAAAAAAAATCTGTCTGCTATTTTTCTGTAAAACAAGTAACATTCAAAATGCAGTATCTCAAGCAGTTCTCCTCGAACTCCAACTCTCATAGGTATGTGTTGCTTTTTAACAAGCTGTTGTCTTCAGGTTTCTGTTTCTCATGCTGATGCCTGTTGTGTTTTTTTCCAGATTGTTGATACATATGTTTCTTTTGGTTCTGTAGTGGTTTCCTTCAAGTATTATTTTTTTGTGGAAATTATTTTGGTTAGCACTTGAGCTTAGATATAAAAACTCTTCAATCCACTGATGTTCTTTCTCCTCTATTAGAACCATAGAATGATCTCTGCTTACAGAGGTTAACTGAGAATCTGCACTCCTCGTATACATCCCCCGTGGCTGTAATCGGCGGATCCTCAGAGCAGCTGGCAGTTAGTGTTGCACAGCCTGTGTAGCTAAAGTCGCAGACCTCCTCTCACGTTTTCTGTGCCATCACTGCTAGAATGCTGGGTAGGGTGTTACAACTCACCTTTTCCCGTACGCCTTTATTGTTGCAGAGCCACTCTTACATTATTCTCCCTTCCTGTACAGCAGACTTATGATTGTGGTAAGTTTTACACAGTAGCTCCTTTTAAGTGTGATAGAAAACCCATTTCAAGCATTATCGGCCACAACCCATCATTTCCCACTAAGTCAAATACCATAGTGAAGTCAGCAAACACGAGGGATGATTACTAAAATACTTGAAGGTTTGATCGTGGTCCTGAGGTCTGTCCCTTGTGCCTCTTCCAAGTGTGTGTCGTAGTAGTTCACATTGATATTCGGAGTTGTTTTTTCAGTCTTTGAATCCTTTCCAGAATAATGACCTTGCTTATATGCAGTATCAATCAGATCCATTTGCAGTTGTGTGTTTCTTCCAGTGCTCGCTTTTAGATCCTGGAATGTACATTGATCTTCTCCAAGAACCTGGCTGCTCTCCAGTTTTCCATAGCCTCAGGAGTATAGAAAGGAACTTCTCTACCACTGCCATTCAAGAAGCTTTGTTGGTGCATCACCCTGTCTTTGAACTCTTCCATTCTTCATTCTTTTGGCAGCATGTAAGGAGAAGGATTGAGGGGAATCTCAGTGATTTTTACTCTGATTTGTTTATCAGGTAAAGTACCTTGGTCTGCCTCAAGGGGAAGTAATTTTCCTTTGCATTGACAGACTTTTTGGAAAGGGTAAGAGCTGGCTTCTACTTCTGTTCTGAAGCCAGGAATTATTTCTCCTATTGACAGGTCTGTTTCGTTTACAGGATTTCTCCTCCAGAGAGAACAGAGGTGGTTTTTCAAATTTTGTAAGCTGTGTTGTAAATGGATAGAATTGTGTATTTTAACTATGATACCATAGTCAAGCTATAGGGTTAATGGACTCAGCAAGATGTACTGCACGCGTTCAGCATGGTACTTCTTTTGATGTCTTCTAGCTCTTATTTTCTCAGTTTAAAGCCAGGATACTCTATGTGTGAGTTACACAAACTGAAGTTTTAAACAGTAGTTTTTTAATAGCAGCAATGACAATAAAATTATGCCTTGAGCATATGAAAATGGAAAATACATTCTAAACATCTCAAATGTCTAAAAAACAGCTGAATGAAATCTCAGACATTCTGAGAGGAAATATTTTTGTTTGAGGCTGTGTATATGAAATACTAAGTTCAAAAGAAAATATTTTCAGACCATCTTGATGCAGAAGGAATTATGAGAAATATTTTAAAGCTGTACTGATAGCTTTGCTTGAATTAGTGTATTTATACAAATAGAGACATTGATTATGTAATCTTTTCTAGACATCATTCTGCAACCTTAGTTATGGGTAGTCCTGTTTTTCTCACAGAAAACATTATTCAATGAAGATAATCATGTTCTCTTGAAACATATTTATTTATCCTCTGGATGTGAGAGATGAAAGGTTTTAAGTACCGGAAATCCAGTCGCGTTTTCATAGATTTTCTATTTCTGAATTTCGACTCCTCTGCGTTAGGATTGTCTTGCCTTCTGAGCAGTAGTGTGCGTGTGACTTTCTCTGGGGCATCTCAGGGGCACAGATGAGGAGAACTGAAGGAGCCCGGAAGAGCGAAGCATCCCCTGTCACTGGGGTTAGCATCACGCATTGCAGCGGGTCACATGAAAAGTGAAATTGTGTGTCCTCAGTGAATAACTGCCATCTGGCTGACTTGGGGTCCAGATGTCACATTTCTTTTTAGCCTGGGCATGCAACAACTGTTTCAAGATTTACTTGGGGGGAAATGCAGCCTGTATAGAGGAGGCAGATGTGAAGTAGACATAAAGATTTTGGAAAGTAATTAGAAAAGATTGGAAATTCTGTTTTATACTCTTCAGGGATTTGTTCCACGTGGTTTACTGCTATTACAAATGTTGGGAATATCCTTGAAGTGTCATATAAGACAAAAATGTTTGTGTTTTTACTGTATGTGCAAAGTGTTTGGATAAAAGCTCTTGAATGCTTTTTTTTCAGTAAATGCAGTAGTATTTCTATAGAACTGAAAAAGCAATAGTTACTAAAACGCGTTTTCTGAAAACGTGCTTTAATTTTAAAAAGTATTTGCAAAATAAATGTTCACTGTGCTTAATGTGACCAGGATATAAAAGACCAAAATTGGTGTTACCCAGTCACCAAGAAATACGTTTCTTTGGTGGGGAAAGAAGCCTCCAGGAAGCCGTGTGATTATGTTGAGTTCATTGCCCACCTGAATGTACTCTGCCTACAACAGAAAATGCCATTATGCCGACACGAAGTGTAGTTTACACTATTTTTTTTTCTGACTCCTTACTAGTGTTGATGATTATGATATATAAATGGGTAATACAAACTTCGAAAAATAATGCTAGTCTGATACCTTCTCTCTCAAGTACACGTACCATGGTGCACCTGATCTCTCTTATGCTGAGAGCTGTGTGACAACAAGGCTGGTGGCAGTAGCTATTGAAATAATGAAGCTTTCCTTCAAGAGAAAGGCCAGAGACTCTGAGAGCTGCAGACAAGTTCACTGTCTTCAGATAGCATTTATCTTGGAGGGTTTGGAATTTTGGACCGGAGTTCAACTTCTGACTTGGCTGGAATCCATGTTCGGTTGGAAAGATGAAGAAATGTTGGTTAAATATTTATTCATTCAATATTTATGTATCACTAACTGATACTTTTTGTCTACTCCATGGTTGTGCATATCTCACAGAAATCAAATTGGTAAAGGTTTAATACCAATTTTTGAAGTCCAGATTACAGTAATTTCAGGAGAAGAGGGCTCATAGTGGCAATTCCGTAGCAGCGTTGCAGTCTAGGCTGAGAGAGTCAGCCTGGGACTAAATCTGGAGATATGCCACTGTCACACTGATTGTTTTCAGAGATTCTCTTTCAAGTTCTGGTTTGTTTGTGTATTGCACTTTGAGAGCATCTATGCAAGAACCACTGATGCATAATCTTTTGTTTCACCTGGATGCACAGCACTGCTTTCTGATCCTTCTCCCACACACAGCATTTGGTCACTACGTGGGCAGAAAACACCACATACTTGGATTTCAGCTGCTCTCTGAGCTGGAGGTTGGCTCTTATTGCTCATTGCAGTTGAATCTAACTTCTGAATTTTGCTTTCAGCCTTTATTTATTTTAAGTCTTCTTTCTGTACCTGCAAGACCCTGTATTAGTGGTCATTATTCCTTTATGGGGCCTAGGCCTTGATTTCTTTTAATATGTGTGCGCTCATGTGTGATAGTAACCTCTCCCAGTCTGTAGGATGTTTGCAGCTGCATGCTCATCGTCTCTTGTATGAGGAAAAAACCGTATTGTTTCTAGATAATTCAGGATCCTGCCTTTAAGGGTCCTGCCTCTTGGTCTGTTCAGTACTTGAGCTAGCTCCAGTTCTGATATGTGAAAGATGACAGGGTTTAAAGACTTTTCCCTAAGTACATAACCGGCTCCTATCAGGTGTGAATTCCTATAACTCCTTATTCCCACAAGACCACGCTGAGGTTGTTGCACAGCCTTTCATTTTGGCTGCTACAATTGATGTAATTGGTGGGAGATTAAGTGGCATTCATGAGTTACAGCTGGTAACTGGTGTGCTGCCTTTTAAAGGAGTGGACGTATTCTTATGAAGTATGGATTTTTGTTCTATTTTGGGTGCTAAACAACATGTGAAAAATCTGTCTGTTTGTTGCAATTACTTGTTGGCTTGTTTTATTACGTAGTTTTCAAAATCTATTTGGTTTGCCCTGTGCCTTCTCTAGTCTCTCTTCTGTTGAATCTTAGAGCATCGCTTTGCTGGAGACTCAGGAGCTGCAATACGTGCTTTGGTAAAAGCATCAACATGTTCTTACGTGCTATCCTGAGATCTGTATGTTAACTTACTTGGGGATATTTTTTGGCCCTATCCTTCAAAAGTATCATATCTAGAAAACTTAAAACTGACTGCAGAATAATATGTACACCAGTCCTTGCAGTGAAGGTATTCGTGATGAAAAATAAAAGAAATGCAGTAGCTTTCTGTTTGGCAGCTCTGGATGCATAACAGGTGGTGTTGCACATACCCACTGAATTGTTTGCCTACATTAATTCTGTGTGCGATGAAGAAACCTAAGTAAAATTATTTGGAGCACTTGACGTAGAGGAGCCTGCAGGTGTGCAAAACCAGCTTATTGGAAGGATACCATATGGTCTCAGTGTGCTTTGACATGTTTCATAAAAAGTTCAAATCCAGATCACATCAAACTAATAAAGCATAAATTTCAAATAAATACTTTCTTAATTTATAAGTACATAACATGGCTTTTGTAGAGTCAAGTATGGATAGCTCCAGCAGGCCTTTCCATATTGAATTGCTAGGAAGAAGAGATTCTGTGTTGATTAGTGCTTTATTTTTATGTTCTCATGTTTTTATGTCTCATGTTTTTATGTTCTCATGACCTAACCCTCCAGAAAATCTAGTCTTCCTGATCTGTTTCACCAGTCATTCCGCTGCCCTGTATCTATCCACAGCTTTACTTACTATTATCACTTCCACATGTGGATATGTATTAGAATTTGCTTTTCAGTTCTATCATCTGTATTAACCTCATGGAGACGCATAATCATGTATTCACTTTTTTTCTGTGGAAGTTCTTCGTATAACTTTGGCCTTTTGGAACTTAGCCAGCATTGAACTATAGTGTGGTAACAACAGTTGCACATCTGTTGAGAGAACATTGAGCTAGAACAGAAGACTTCAATGACTAGGCTTCAGAATCCTGTTCTCTTCTGTGAGCCTTGAAGTGCTGTCTTAGAAACCACTAAAAAATTGGTGAGTTAGAATGTTATACTTCATGTAATCAACAAAAGAGATATCAGACAAACAGAATTGTTTCGTGGTCTGTATTTACTGCTGGATGTTAATTCCAGTGTTGCTTGTTATTTTTTGCCCCCTCACTGGTCTTTCTGGTGTATTTTCTAAAGGCTTTTATAAGATCTGTTTTTATAAAGACTTTTATAAAAGCTACAGGATCATACTTTGGCTTATCTGAGCCTCAGTGATCAGTTTGCGTTTCTATAAAGTTATTGCTGAAGTTCCCGCTCCCTCTCTGGGTAGATGTGATGATAGATAATTACTCAAATATTAGTCCATTGTTACTGGTTTTGTTTACATGAAACCTAGAGATAAACAAGACACTGCAAACAGTATTTTAATGCTGCAGGAAATAAACTAGTAATGTTTTTTCTATTCACACAGCTGCCAGCTTCATATCACTAGTGAGTAATGCTTTAATTATTTGGTATTTTCTTCTTCACTTGATGTGACGTAAAGCAAAATAGCTCCAATGACACAAGCGTGTGGTTTGAGAATTTATGCATATGTATGGTGCATAATGAGCCTTTTATATTTTGCTACAACTGAATGCAGTTATGCCTTGAGAGCAGTAAGTCAGGCCTTCCGTAGTCTCATTGACTCTTCAATTCAAAAAGTCTTGAATGTGTGGTCTGCAGATGACTGATATGCAGTAAAACCAAATCACTTCTTTTTTCAGACGATGATGGCCTACAATTAAAGTATTTATGACCTAGGTGGACTTAGTCTGTGAATTTTCTTACGGCTGTGAAGTTTTCTACCAGACTGTAAACCACTGGAAACATAACCCAAACTGTAGCAGCACTATTAAAACATACACCACTGCTGCAATGTTATACTTATGAATGTCTCAATATAATTAATACTAATGTTAAATATTTGACTTTGGAATACAGGCACAAGGTCTAATCCTTGTAGTTTGGACTGAACAGAGCTTTTATTAAGCTAAGTGAAAACAGTGTTTTCTCCTGTGTTGTGTCAGCAATCAAACAAATAGACCATGTCAGGGAAACTGGAATCTACTGTTGGGACTTAGCAGTGAAAGAAAAAAATGAAGTTGCTTGGTCTGTATTTTCCATGTTATTTTCATTGCGATAGTTTTTTGAACAAATGGTTGAACAAGGGTGTGAACTATCCTCCCTTCTGTCTGTGACTGTCAAAGACACAACTGTAAAAAAGAAAGAGGCACTCGTTAATCTGCTTTGAAAACAGGTCAGAAGTACAGCAGCAAATCCATACACTACAAAATATTTCCTATCTAAGATTTGATTGTGCCAAGTTCCATGGTTCCAGAGTACCATTTTACCAGAGTTCCCTGAAGAGCTTGGCATCATTGACAGCAAGTTAAACTTTCACAGGAGAAAAATTCCCTTGTTGCCTTCTAGAGTAGTGTAAAATCTTAAGGGAAAGTGGTAAACTTCATAACCTCTCAAAGCCCAGCTTCCTTAGGTGGAAGTGTCATGGCATTAAGAAATTTTCTGCATTGGTATTTGACCTGTGTCCCTGCTTCTGGAGCAATGTTGTTTGGAAAGCTCTATGCCAGGAGAATATGGTTTGTAGCTGTAGTTTGTGCTTCCAGGCAAGAAGCCTTGTGAGAGGTCAGTGGTTCAGAAGGAAGTTTCATGTTGTTTCCATTTCATAGCTATTTCCTTTAACTTTTTTTTTTAAATATATAGAACAAGAGAGAGTCCAGCCTTCTCTGGTGTTCAGCTTTACTGCATGAACCTGTTGCTGTGTGCATATGAGCACTAGTACTTGAACAGTGGGAGAATAAGGAAAAAAGTTCCCATTGAGTACGTGTCATAAAAGTTCTCGTTGGGGTATGTCCTGCCACTAAAAGTCACAAAGGTTGTAACATTTTTGCTTTTTAGGGACTCCTTTGAGTATCCTTTTTGCTCCTGCTGGGGGAGGAAGAACGTGAGGCAAGACAGAAAAGACTTATCACAAGAGAGGAGCTGCTTTTGACTGGCGGTGGTTCTGTGTCAAACTGAAATTGATGTTTTCTCCCCCAAGTCTGCTCTGGTGTTTGCCTGAGACCGTAAGTGGTGAGTGAGCCCTCCCTGTCCTTGATCTCGATCCTTGGGCCTTTTGTTGAATTTTTTCCTCCTCATCCTGAAAGGGAAGGGGTTAGGAGTGATTGAGTGGCTGCGTGGGTCTTTGTTGCTGACTGGGTGGGCTTAAACCAGGACGAGCAGCAGCCTGCTGCTTTCTCTTAAAATGCTCAGTGGGTCCAGACCACTTCAAAATCTGCGTAGAAACAGACCTGCCTCCTGGTGACTAGCCTTTGGCTCTTATGCAGGGTAACTCAACATTTTATAAAATAGGAAGAGAGAGCTGAGGAAGCAAAATGGTGTAACTAGCTTTCTCCATGCAGGAAAAAGTCTTGTGAGCAGTGAGTTTTAAGAGTAAACCTAAGACTTTGCTCGGAGGAGGTAAATTTATTAAGATTTAAAAGAACTTGGTATAACTTAGATACGTTGCATGCAATTGCTTTCATGTGCTTTTGCCTAAGCATAACTCTGTGTAATACAATGAGTCCCTTCCTTCTACCCTGGGGAAGAAGAAGACAAATGAATCTGTATAACTGCCAAGAAAAATGCCTTTTACTTGTCTAATTATTTAACATACTCTCACAGCTGCAGTTTTTGACAGCTAGCATCAGCTCTCACTGAAATCTTTGAGCAAATCGGTGTTGTGCGCTGCCTCAGGGACGCGTGACCGGTGTCTGCTTTGCTGAGGTTGGGCGTGGAGGTGACGTTGCAGTGCCACTGGGAGCAGAGCACAGGGGCGTATGAAGAGCTGTGTTACTTTAAGGACATGAAGCGTTACTCCTGATTATCTGAACTTTTTCAGCAGTTGCAATTCCTTCTCAGCGTGCCTTCTGCAGGGAGAGCATAGCCTTGCAGTAGTTGTTAGACGTTACTGTTTTATGATAAAAATCTTCCATATTGAGAGGGTTGTTTGGCTCCCAGCTTGTGAAACTTTGTGGTAGGAAATTCAAAGGGAATTTGTGTAGGAGCAGGGCACGCAGAATGGGATTCTTTGCTGAAAAGTGGAGAGGCATCCCTGAAGAGAGCTAGTTCTCATCCAGAGATTTGCCTACCATTATGTTAGCATCTGTGAGGCAATCCATTCTCCATTAGTATTTCTCCTTTTTAAGCTACTTCTGATTTTAGTTTTTGTGGCAGTAGTTGTGCTGAATAAAAACCCCTTCCTTTTGTTTGTTTTGAACCTGTTACTTGACAAGGTTATAATAAAGTATTTTTATAAACACTGTATCCTAATTTATGCTGTAATAGAAAATTCAAATGGAGACTTTTTTTCCAAAAAAAGTTAGGTATCTGAATTCATCTTTGGAACCCTTTACAAATTACCTTATTTTTTTTAGAAGTGCCCACATTCATTTTGACAAGTAGTAGGTCAAGTGTTCATTCACGTTTCTAAAATTACATGTAACAAAACAAATGTAATTGAGCTTTTTTCAGTGGAAAATTAATTTTCACTTTCTTCCTCATCAAAAAGAAATACTGTTTTTGAGATTGGTTATGCCCGTTTCCTATGCATTAATTTTGAGGGGAAAATGAAGCATTTAATTTAAATGATGCTTCATCTGTTAATGGTATTTCTGCCAGTTCTCAATAACTAATGCGTGTGTTAATGTAACTTGATTTCTGAGCAATTAAGCAACACATTTGATACCAGCAAAATGATTATTTGGGATGTTGGAAAACAGAAATAGTGGCTAACACTGTGTGGGTATGTATAAAATTTAAATGAAATTCAGTAGTTTTAGTAAATTCTCAGGCTGGACACTGACTAGCTCAGGCAATTGATAGTGAAATGTAGCACTTTGGGGTGAAAGCTGTTGTCATAGTGGTTGCTAAAAGCAGCAATGACAGTCATTGCTAGGGAAGAACCCTGGAACATTACCAGGTGTGGAGGTGTGTGTTTTGTTTCCTCATGCTTCTCTTTTGTAACCAAATCTCAGCAGTATGTTCATCAATTTAATCAGTGTATGTCCAGAATCAGTGTATGTTTCCCCACAAAGTTTGTGTCTAGAAATGAGCAAGCCCCGGGTAGGTTTGCTCGGATAGTGTCGCCTGTCTGAAGGTGGTGCCAGCTAGCACCTCTGCTGCAGAGCGATATAGGTCCTTCTTTGTTCCTCTTCTGATGGGAAGAGAAAGAATAATTGTCATTGGAGGTTTATTTGCTTCTCCTGGCAGTAGGGAGACAAACTTTCAGCGTTACATACAGTCAGACTTCGTTGACACTCGGTAAATCCAGTGGAGCAGTACCGTTATAAATGGTGGAGCAGTGACATTATTAACCAGTAGTTGACTAGGTTATTACGAAAGAGAGAAACACAGTCAGCTTTTTTTTTTTTTGTGAGCTGTTCTGGGCGGTACTCCCTTTGCTCATCTTCCACGGCTCTTTCCATCCTCCGTGGGCTTCATGGGCGCTTCGGTCCGTGTCCTGTGCGCAACAAAGCCCGTGCTGGATCCCATGAGCAAACGTAGCAAAGTTCTGTGCGAACTCTTAACAGGGAGTTTGCTCTTGGGGTTTTGTGAGTTGTGTTTTTCACCTCATACCTTTGATGTCCATTTTTATTTCTGGTTAAAATATCTGAGGTACAGTGAATGTACTGTGTTTAGTGGGTGGTGCTTCCAGAATCTGTTGGACTTTTAAAATGCACGGCAGTGCACGCGTGCCCTATTTCTTATGTGTGTTATTTCTAGCTTTCTGGAAGTATATTTCTACATTTCTGCTTTGCTCAGTGGAACCAATTCTTTAATATACTGTGAAATGTTGCAGGAAAACCTTATGCAAGCATTCTGTGACGTCATTGCTAATGTATTAATTTGGAGATATGTTAATCTGTCCTTCTACAAGCACTATGGGCTTTCAGAGGTAATTTGGCTTTCAGATTTAAGTTTTAAACATTTAAAAAAGGAGGGTTTCCCAGTTGACCTGATCTGAATTTACAGTAAGAGGCTCTGATTTATGTACTGCTTTACTGCCTTAAAAGAAATTTAAGTTATACCTGTGGTTATGAAAGTTTACTCTTTCCTACAGATAGTACTAAAAATTCAGCAAAATCTTGATTATCTGCTTTTATAAAGAACCTAGAAATCATCTTTGGTTGGATGTCATAGAGCAGCTGGCCAGTCTGGTTTATATTTACATAGGCTCATCATAGAACATCAACAGTGCTGAAATAGTCTCCTGACGTACTGGTGAAGTTGTTGCTCTGCTAAGCTGCTAAGACTTGCTTTATTAAGGAAAGTAAGTAGTGTATATATAAGGGTCAATATATGTGTGTGTATATATATATATATATATAAAAAAGGGTCATGGAAGTATATAACCAGGAGCAAATTCCATTCTTCAGTAACTCAGTCAAAGGGGTGAGGTTGAAAGTAGGCATTTGACCTGCTGAATTTCTTTCAATTAAGTTTAAAGGGTAGATGAACAGGAAGATATTAAAAAAATCTGGTTTTATTTGGGCTACTTCTTAAGAGATACTGATGAGTTAGCAGTCAGCTCAGCAAGCCACTTAAATACTCACCCCCAGGGAACACGCAGAGCTAGATTAGTCTTGTGTTTTCTGCTGGATACCAGGATGCTTGAGAGTTAGGGTTTTTCATAGACTCGTAGAATGGCTTAGGTTGGAAGAGACCTTAGAGATGATCTAATCCAGCCTCCCTGCCATGGGCAGGGATGCCCTTAACTAGACCAGGTTGCTCAAGGCCTCATCCAGCCTGACCTGGAATGTCTCCAGGGAGGAGGCACCCACAACCTCTCTGGGCAATCTATTGCAGAGTCTTGCCACCCTCATACTGAAGAATTTCTTCCTAAGATGTAGCCTAAACCTATTCTCCTTCAATTTAAATCCATTTCCCCTGGTCTTATCGCTGGACACTCTTGTAAAAAGTCCCTCTCCAGCCTTTCTGTAGGTTCCTTTCAAGTATTAGAAGGCAGTTGTATGGTCCCCCCCAGAGTCTTCTCCTCTCCAGGCTGAACAATCCCAGCTCTCTCAGCCTGTCCTCATAGCAGAGGTGCTCCAGCCCCTGGATCATCTTTGTGGCCTCCTTTGAACTTGTTCCAACAGATCTATGTCCCTCTTATGGTGGGGTCACCACAACTGGACGCAGTATTTGAGGTGGGGTCTCACAAGAGCAGAGTAAAGGGGGAGAATCGCCTCTCTCAACCTGCTGGCCACACTCCTCTTAATGCGGCCCAGGATACAGTTGGCCGCCTGGGCTGCATGAGCACACTGCTGGCTCATGGGTTTTTTTCTTGTGTTTGTTTTTCCTCCCCCCAAATCGGCAGTTACCTTCTTCTATTAATCACTTTCCATTTTGGCAAACTACACTTGTGCTGCCTTTTTTATGTTAGGTCTTTTTCAAAATCAATAAATGATATAAAAAACATTTTGAGTAAAATGTGATCTTTAGCAGAGGGGTGCCTGTAGAATAGTATATACCTTTCTCCTTTAAAAATTTCTGAAGATTAGTCCATTTATAAACCTTGCAAAATTTTCTGTTTTATAATCTATACAATTTATGCTTCCATGGTCTGAGCTTTCTATCTGTTCTGCCTATTTGTTGAAGCTGTTCCACTTTCCAGAGTAAAATGTGTGCATATTCACTGGCTCACAGAGGAAAAGAATTTGAATAAGAGCATATAAGAGCATATCCAGAGATGTAAAGAATCAGTCAAGCCCCTCTTACGGTGTTCTGTTTTGTTGTGTATTTTAACACACTAAGGAACAGCTTTGACGGAACAGAGGAGTGTAGTTGTTGGTCCAAATCAAGCAGGAGAGCGAGCTGTGTCCTGTGTTTTGGAGTGGTGAAGGAAAGCAAACAGATCCCACTATGACTACAACAGCAACAAACCAAGAAAATACCAGTTTTGAACCTTGAGGCTGAAGTATCTTGTGCTTTAGTGCAGTCATGTCATCGGTGACACTGTGTTCCTCAGAGCACTTTATTAGTCATCCAGGGAACCCGTACTGGTAGAAGATGAGGCTTTTGGGAAATTTGTGTATACAGTGGAGACAGCAGCAACACACAAGTTCAGAATATCTGAAGCATGAGATTGTTAGATGTGCCAAACTTTTTATGTATCCAGATCTAAACTTAATTTAGTGCTTTCAGTGACTGATAAATAACACGGGCTCCAGCAGAAATTGTTCTATTGCTTGGATAATGGGTGGGATTCTCTCACCGTTAGTGTAGTTCTTGCTGGGTTAGGTACTGTGCAGACACCCAGTATTAGTGTTACCTGTGGGCAATTCTTTGCTGGAAATAGGGAACTAGATAAATTCTGGAGAAGATCAGCCTGATGTGATTCATACCCATCTGTTACAATTCCCGGTGAGATAAAGAGAAGAGATTTTTCTTTTTTGTAAGACCAACATGAACAGAATTTATAGTGTTGATTACTTGTTTAGATTATTGGTTTATGTTAGATTTCTCATTAAAATTCTATGCTTATCAAGACAGTTTGGAGTTAATTATCTTGCATTCTTCAATGAGTGAAACTGTAAGAAAAAAAGGGTTTAGAATAGTTGCAAATAATACATGTGAAGTTAAAGTAGTCTGTTTTCTTTAGTCACAGCTTCAACATACAAATTACCTCATTACGTATTTCTTATAGACAGTCTTACTAAATTTTGAAGGAGGATTCTTGGCTGTAACTACTTTATCGGTGCAGGAAGAAATAAATAAATACATAAGCATTTCTGTAAAAAAGTAACAGTAGTCTTTTTGCAGAATTCTAAGTCTGCTTTCTGTACTTTCTCTGTCTTCTCTCATATGTACCACCAGAAGTCAGCTTTCTAGGATCTAATGGCATATGGGAGTTTGTAAGACTCCCTTCCAGTGTTTTCTCTCCATAGAGGAGACTGGTATTTGGTGACCTTCTGAACCATCAATTCTGTTTTCTGAAGCAGAAAATTAAGTTCTTTCTTCTTTACTGTGAAGAAGCCAATGTGTGTCTCATATTCACGCTAGACTGTCCTGACATACAAGCAGAAGAAAATGTGAAAATAGCTTGTCTGAGCAGCTTGGACAGCAGAATGCAGTTTTCCAAAAGAAGCCTGTATCAGAAATGTCTCACAGGTTCTGAATCTTATTCATACTGGGATTCCTTTAAATTGCTCCAGGAGTGCAAAGAGCTCTTCCGATGGATGAAAGTGTAATTTGTACTCTTTGCACTGCTAAGATACCGTACTAGAATCAGATTCCATGTCTGTTCTCCCCAAACAATATAGTATCCAGATTTCCAAGGCATCTGAATTTTCAAGAAAGAACAAAGATACTTCAGGTAACAAGATTAAAATTAAATCGGATACTGTTGCTGGCTATTTGTTATGTGCACTGGTGCTTTAGGAAAAGCTGAAAAGGGAGGCAGTGACAAAATTTGTCCTAAAAGGTCAGGTTATGTGTGATCACATATCTGTTGAACAGATGTATTCACTCACATGGAGGTCAGATGTTTGCCAGGCCCTCAGCTTACAAAGGTGTCCTGGCAGGAGCCCTCGGCCCCTGGTGCTGGGGTTCCCACCTGGAGGAAAAGCTTCATCTTCAGAACCCTGACAGTTGGGTTTTCAGGTGATGCTGCTCTGGATGACCTCCTTCATGTTTTGCCACAGTGCAGTTAGTGCTTCTCTAGATCCTGACTGTATGGCCAGATTCAGGGTCATTTACTAAAATAGTGTAAAATACTGGATCGGCCTATAGTGATGTTGGTGTGGAATAGTTTTTCCTGGGGTCCTTCTTGTAGTCGTACTCTAAACTTGCCCAATAATGTCATTTATTTCTCCTGCTGAATGTTACTGTGCTCCTACTGTAATTTAGGTTGGAGTAACAGGAAGAGAATAGTGTATTGGGCCCTGGGATATGGGCTTGCCATGTGGGGTTAGTGCACCAGCCATGTGAAAGACATAAGGGTTACTGGTAAAATTCATTCAAATGCACTGCGTCCCAGTTTGCTTCTCAGTAGGTGGCACAGCCTTTCTTGTGTCTTACTTGGCTGAAGTAAAAAAAAAAAAGAAAAAAAAAGAAAAAAAAGAGAGATTATGCTTAGACTAGGCTCAAATTTTGAAATAATATACATTTCTGTACTTGCTGAAAATAAAAAATACTGAACATGAATGGAAGGAAAGCTAATGAAATGAATGGGAACGGCGCAGAAGCGCACTTCACTTGTATTAGAGATGGATTGAATCTTGTTATTCATGCTCTGGTTTTGGCAGATGACTTAATGTATCAAAATGGACAGGAGCGCGTTACAGACGGCATGGCAGCACAGCTGTGCAACAGAGACAGCTCAGGCAGTGGCTCGGTACAGTTTGGGGAATGACTGAGAAAAGAAAATGACTGTCACACTTAATTAGAAAAGTAAGAGTACACTACAGAGACAGAGCCCGGTGACAAGTGGTGTCCCTGCAGATGAAGCACTGGATGCCTTGTACACTCTGTGCCGTACCTTTTAGCTCCGCAGCCTGCTGAGTGTGCAGGTGATACAACTTCTTACTGATCTGACAGTCATAAAGAGAAAACAGCTCTTTAAGCAAAGATCAGAGAGAGAGAAGACGACCCACACACTGGACAGTTCCCTTAATTTCCTTCCTTTGTAGATAAATATAGGTCTGACTGCTGCTCTTGCCTTCTGGATTTCTTTTTCAGTGCTTAAATAAAAGATCATTTCTTTATTTCTGTGAATAACTGAATAGCAGAACACCCTCCTGAGTCCTTTAAGCACACTTTTGCTTATTTTCAGTGCAAGCAGCATTTTTGACATTTTATAGCTGCTAGGAAAAACAAAAGATTTCTTTTTTCTTCCCCCTCTTTCCTAACTTTCAGACATTAGTTTCTGCTTCTTGGCACTAAGCTTTAATCATATTCAGCAGTGGTTTCTTCCTCTTTAGAGTTCAAGTAAACTAATAGCTCTGAGATGTCAGAGGCACTCTTTCAGGTACCTGAGGTGCAGTGATTATATTAATGGATTTTCTGCGTGCTGTGATCGGGTTTTGGTTCACGCTCAGTACAAAGTGGCTTTGGGCCAGCCAGTGATTCCCCAAGCAGGTGAATTCTCTTGTGCTGGCATCGTTGGTGCGTACACGGTGCCGGTGACCGGGGCGCAGTGCCCAGCCATTTCTGCGCGGGCGGGATCCCGGGGACAGCCCATGGCAGCGCTGGGGCAGGGCTGTGCCTCCCTTCCCAGCTACCAGTGTGCAGCATCTTCTCTGTACCAGCTTCACTTCACAGCCTTCACATACTGTCCTGCGTGTTTTACCTTCTCACTGTAAAGAATCCAACTGTTCCCTTATAAATTGTCTCACACATTTTTTAAATTACCATCAATAAATTATGTGCTGTTCCTGCACTTTGTACTGCAGCAAAACTCGGAAGTGCTTTCACTTGGAACTTAGCTCAAATGAAGCACGTCATCTGCAGTCCAGAGACGTGGAAGTTTGTAACTTCCTAGCAAAGGTTCTTATGGGTGTTTACTACCTCTGTGAGAGTTGCCAAGTCTTTTTTTAAGTAATTTCTTTGTGATATTAATAAACCTGCTTTTTTTTTCTAATCTTAGTTCACTTTTTTCCTATGTTGCAGTGCCTTTTTGATTCTAGCTTTGGTGTTGCTGAATATTTTGTTAGCTAACTGTAGTCGTGAGGGTATGGAATCTTTAAAAAAATGGGGCACTACCTCAGTGTATTTAACAAGCAAATTCAAATCTCTTTCTAAACAGGAATTACTTTGAATTCCTGCCATCTCCCTCTGCTCCTTCTGCCTTGTCAAAACAGGCCAGAGTTTCCTCTTTCTATTGCAGCCTGTTCTTCTATATGGCTCAGAATTTACTCCTCACTTGTTCTCCAGTCATCCGTGAATCGGCAGAGTGCTCAGGCCTTCCATGTCACACTGAGCTTGTCATCTTCTTTTCTGGCATCTTGTGAGGGACTTTCATATAAAGGTTTTGGTTTATACGTTGCTGCTATTAGGCTGAAATAAGTTCTATGTGACTTTCTTTTGCTTGTGTGTGTATGTGAAGCACTGCAAATCGAATAAATTTAATTCAATTATGAGGAGAGCTGGAAAAATTAGCTTGGTGGTGATATGTTACAGCAGCCAACAGTTAAGGCATCCCAGCTGTGGTGGGGCCAGTTCCATGGAGAACTAGGGAGAACAAAACGGTTCCTATACACGGGCAGAAAAAATGAAATTTGCTTTTTAAGGTCATGACATATGGGGTAAAAACAACTGGTAAAAACTGCAATGTCAAAATCAATTGCTGTTCTGCTTTACCCTTTACATTTGATTAGAATTGCTTTGCAGAAGTTAATTACATACATTTATAATTGCATCACTTGTGTTACTTTATAATAACTCTCCGAAAGGCCAAGTGACTTTCCTTAAGGTCACATGTAAGAAACTGAGACAAGAGTCTCAAACTATACATTGTATTCTGGAGGGGAAACAAATGAGCTTCAGTACAAAATCTCTCTAAAAAATAAAATGTATCTAAAATGCATACATATTAAAAATTATCCATAAAATCTACCATAGGTGCAGGTATTCTTTGTACAGCCTTAGGAACTTGAAATTATGTGAATGCAGACAGAACACACACACAAAGACAGTATTAAACAGAATGGGATGAAAAAAATTGCAGGTTTGCTACTGTACAGCCGTGTTAGTACAAAAATCAATTTATCTTGCTCTGGAGGTGCCAGGTGCCTTCTGAATTTTGTACTTGCTGATCCTGCTGAGATAGAGGAAAAAATGTATCTTTAGAAGGGGAAAAAAAAAGTTTTTAATTCATTTCAACTCATTTTACAAATTTCATTATGTCCAATTTTATTACAAAAATCCACTCTCTCAATGGGGCAAATACTTGGAAGAAGAAAGTTCAACTGGGTTTAATAATTCATTTATCTGAGTCTTCCAGTGTTTCCGTTTTTTCCATAAAAATGTAACAAAATTATGGAAGATGATATCAGTCCAGATACAGTCTTGTGCGTAAAGGATTTATCCAAATAATTTGTTCTTGTCTGTTCTTTGTATAAATTAACACTCAACCGATTCACCACCACCACAACACAGCAGTGTTAGCTGTTTGCAGGAGTTCATACCATTACAATACACTTGCAGTCTGACTGTTCTCCTCAGTTCTTCTGCTTGAACAGTGCTACAGAAAGTCGTATAAGCTATTTTCTGTGTGTGCTGCATTAATTCTTGTTTTGCTACTCGTCTGTCAGAACCTTTGGGCATTACAGTGGGCAATTAACACAACTTGCCAAAACAGCCTGCCAAGTCATGGGGTTTTTTACCAAGAAAGCTGGAATCTTACTGCCAGGTTGTGAAACTGTTGTGAAAGATTACAATCAGGTGCTGCCCGTTGCCTCAGCTAACGGGCAGGGCGTGCCCTGCGTCACAGAGCAAGTTGGTGAAAAGAAGTGAACTTTCTTAGGAAGGTCTTCAGTGGTTGCTTCCAAAGTCGTTACTGATAAATGTAGCTGCAAAGAGACAAATAGAACTGTGCATCTGAAATGAGTAATTACATTTTGCATTACAGCAAACTATGTGAGTCTGTCAAAGTATTAAACCAACTAAGAAGTGAGACGTCTACTCCAAGCTATCTGATAATAACTGGCATGATTCCTGGGGTAAGTCTGTATTCATTGTCTGTATCATATTGTATGTTCCTTTCAAGTTCTTCTTAAGTCTGTTTATATGAATACCAATGGTAATAAGATTTACTTAGTTTTTGAAAGAAATGCGAAATTGCAGTCTTGAAGTTTGTAGTGGCTTTTCCAATGCTCCTGAATTAAACTTTGGAACGTTCAAATACTCAGTGGCAAATTCTGTTCCAAAGTCTGAGTATAGCTGGATAACCAGTCTGCTTCAGGTGAAGCCTTATTTAAGGGAAAAAAGATTGGAGTACTCACAAGGTTTCTGGATGGGGAATTGCAATTTGACCAGAAAAGAGGCTCTTCAAAACTTTCAGATTGTAAAATATGGCTGAACGTGTTTTTATTAACAAAAAAGGCACACTGTTACATCTCACAAGTAGCCAACCAAAATTAATTCACAGAAATCCCTTCCTAGAACATGTATCTCTTAAGGCGTATGTTGCTGAGGGGGATGCAGTCTGTGTAATGTGTACCCTAAGCAAAAACACAGGAAGAGCTGCTCATTTTCTCTCAATTCCTTGAAAAATATAGCACATTATTTTAGCACACCCAGACCCTCAGAATTCACTAACAGTGAAAAAGATAAATGCACTGCTGCTTGGGAGCTGAAATACTGTGTTTCTGGAAAACAATATTGTAAGGGCTCTTAACACTTAAACCCGATTTTCTTTGTATTCCTTCTTTTGCTGTGCATTCTCTGATGTGTTATTTTTTGCCATTAGTATTTTAGGAGGTGATGGGAAGGTTGGTTTGTGCATGTGTTTCACTTACACTGGACTCATGTATTATTGGCTGTCAGCTTTGATCCTCAGCTGTTGGGGATGCAGAAAATGAACAGTCTTCATCCCAGGCTTCGGGATAACAGATGCTGGGGCATGTTCAGTGACTCAGTACTCATACTACCACCGACCTCTTTGCCCTTTGGATTGCTGTATTAATAACCTCCATATTTTGGTATGTTAAAGCGGGCCCAAGCACCTCATAATGGCAGTCAGTGATGCATCGCAAACTTCTGGCGTATGAGGGAGCCCTCTCACCTTAGCAAATACAAAAGACATACCAAAGGAGCTATTTAATTGGTCAGCAAGACATCTTGAATAACAAGCGGAGTCTGCGAAAACTGTGACAGGGAAGACAAGTTAGATTCTTAAAAATTCAGTCAAGCCAATTACAGGTACAAACAGATTCAGAAAACTTTTTGTACCCGAACTACTCAGAGGGGCCCTAGCGGTGATCACGGACTAACAGGACCTATCTCATTACATACATTGCAATACAGCACAGCAAGTGCTGTGCCCAGTTTTGGGCCCCTCACTACAGGAGGGACATTGAGGTGCTGGAGAGGGTACAGAGTTGGGCTACAAAGCTGGTAAAGGACTTAGAACATAAGTCTTATGAGGAAAAGCTGAGGGATCTGGGGCTGTTTAGCCTAGAGAAGAGGAGATTGAGGGGAGACCTCATCACTCTCTACAGCTACCTGAAGGGAGGTTGTAGAGAGGCGGGGGTTGATCTGTTAGTGGAGAGTGATAGGATGAGGGGAACTGGATTTAAATTGTGCCACGGGAGGTTCAGGTCACATATTAGAATTTCTTTACTGAAAGGGTTGTCAGCCATTAGAACAGGCTGTCCAGGGAGGGAGCTGAGTCACTGTCCCTGGAGGTGTTTAAGAGATGGGTGGATGTTACATTGTGGGGGGGGAAATCATTTAGTAGATTGATAGGGCTGGGACAGCAGCTGGACTCACTGATCTTCTGGGTGTCTTCCAACTGATACGATTCTGTGATTCTGTGATTTAGCAACTTGCTTAGCAGCAGTCTGGCACTTCACACTGTACCGTCATAAGAGAAGTAATTTAGATCACAACAGTTACCTTCCACAAATCTCATCACTCCTAAGATTCAAGAGATGTGTATGTGTATTTCATGCACTGATGTCAGAATAATGATTTATTTCATATTTGTTCTTTCGTGCAGTGATTAGAAAAGGGTCTTTTTGTTAATAGCTGATTTATCTGAACTTCCAAATGCGAGAGTCAGCAGATTTATTAGATTTTGCAGATCGGAGTAGGAAGCAGAACACAGATGAACGTTAATGTTTCAAAAGGCTTTTAAAGAGCTGTTATTACTGCTATGTTGCAGTCTATGCTTTCTTTTTTAATTGCATTATTCTATCCATGTTGTGAAAACTCTTCTTCAATCTATATAGAAGGGCCCAGACTCTCAGCTTGTGTCAGGCAGTCCAGCTGGTAGGATCACAGTGTAAAGATGCCAGTAAAGGATCTAACCCAATAAACACCAGTTTTAAAAAGCTTATCTCATCAAATCTATGCAGTTCAGTATGGGCCATGTTCAGTATTGGTTCACATTCTGCAAATTAGTGCAGCAGCATTTTAAAATAATTTAAGCAAGTGCTATCTTACAGATCTGGAGAAAAGCAAAACCGTAACATATGTAACTCTTAAGTAAGTGGGGGGAAAGGATGGAAAATCTTCAGCAATTCAGGACAAGCACAAAAAGTGACAGAATATTACATTACTCTGCCTCTGAATTCACTCATAACTTGAACAGGATGGATTCTCTTCTTTGCAGAGCCCTTTCTGACAGCTGCGTAGATTTCTTCTGGCTTCTCTCTTTTAATGAGGGGCTTCTTTTCTGGAGCCTTCATCCTCCACATCACAACAGGGTGTCGTGGGCCAGTAGAACTCTGGATCTTTATAATCTTTGTGGATGCAATATAGGACATCTTCACTGTCTGCACCACAGCGTTCATTAAATTTTTGGCAGCCTGGATTAATGAAGTGACGCTCTCCAGCTGTAATAAGAAACAGAAACATGAGCCCAGGAAGCTGGTCTGCTTTCAGTCAGTGTGCTCAGCAATAAACAGCAGTTAAAAAACAAGACTGCTTTACCAGACACTGTGTTTTCCCTGGGTGGGTTTGGTTCACATTCTGGTGCTCAGGCTTTCAGGACTGCACAGAAATCTGTGCTGGTGCCATATATATACTGTTATACGTGATGTTTGCTGATTTGTTTCTGAAACGTGAATTCATGAAGTGTGTCCATAAAGTATCACTGCAAGGGGTGAAGAGCTGTGACAGTGTGACCCAGGACCACCATGGTGTCAGCACTGGGCTGAGTCTTTGACTGCTCATGTCACCCCCTGGGCTCAGCAGCCAGGATCTCTAAAGGTACGAAATGTAGAATTGTCTTTATTTCTGTAAAAAAAGAAAGGTACTCAGGAATGAAAATCACATTGTCTTTGTTTCTGTGGAGGTGGAGAATGTTCTTCCTCACTCTTCTGAACCAGGAGCTCGCTGTAGGTAGAGGCACAGGCACGCACACCTCTTAGCTGTAAGTAAATGAATCACTACCTTAAAACTCAGAATTATGCTGAGAAATGCTATGTTCTGAGAATTTAAAATAAAAAACTTCCAAGTACAGGTTCACTGCCTTAGGTTATCCCAGGTGGGCAAGTGCAAAGAATAGTGGAGAATAAACCACAAGATGCAGGACAACTCCACTTAAATCAATTCAAGATTCCTTTTGATGACCAATTGATGCCATTTTTTTTTACTTACAGCTGACATGATAAGCTCTCCACCTAAACTCTGGATTTCTGCTTTAACTTGACTGCAGATTTTGAGCTGATGGGAGTACAGCTTGATCTGTTCCAGGTAAGCCAATAAATCCTGTTTGCATGGCTGGTCTGGACACTGGGGACAGAGAAAAGAACAATTAACAGTTGGACTCAAGGATCTTAAAGGTCTTTTCCCACCTAAATGGTCCTGTGACTACGCGAGAACATTCTGGGAGTACAAATTTGGACACAGGGGTGACATGCACCAAAGATGTCTGGATACCCTTGGATACGTTCAGATACAAATGGATATGACTCGAACATATGTACAGATTCACCCAGATTGGTGCAGATTCAGAGAGGTATGCTTGGATACATTCGAATATGATTGAATAAACAAGGATACAGTTGGATATATTTAGATACACTCAGATAAACACTGATACGATGGAATACATTTGGATACAGATACATTCAAATTCACATGGATATGATTGGATCCAGGCAGATACACACAGATGCGATGCGATCGGATACACATGGCTACATAGAGATTCACATGGATACGCTCAGATAGGACGGGATACACAGGCATACAATCATATACAATCGGATACATTCCAATGTGATAGAATACACTCAGATATACACAGATACGATCGGATAAAATCAGATATATTCCGATACAATGGAATACACTCAGACAGACATGAATATGATCAGATACATTCAGATACTCACAGATATGATTGGACACATTCAGAATCACATAGACGATCGGATACATTCAGATACACATGGATGTGATTGGATTCACACAATCAGATACGATTGGATACACCAGGATACGATCACATAGAGATTGGATACACTCGGCTTCCCACAGACGTGATCAGATGCAGATACACATGGATACGACTGGATGCACTCGTACTCAAACAGGTGAGTACGATACACTTGGATTCACACAGATAGGATCACATTCACAAGGATACGCTTGGACACATATGAATGCAATCAGATACATGGATAGGACTGGGTAGTATTCAAAAGGATACATTTGGATTTACATGGATTCACATGGATGCGATTGGCTACCCACTGACACATTCAGATTCACACGAATGCTGTCAGATACACTTGGATGCAGTCGGATACACAGATTCACATGATGCAATCAGATACTTTCAGATACAAATGGATACACTCGAATTCAGAGGGATGCAATCAAACACTTGGATAAGATGGAATACATTTGGATACAGTCGGATGTGATCAGATACAGTCTGATGAAAACATCTGTGTGAATCCCCAAAGTATCTGAATGTATCCAATCACATCCACGTAAATCCGAATGAATCCAAGTGTATCCGATCGCATCCAAATGAATCCAGGGGTATCCAAACGAATCTAAGTGTATCAAATCGCATCTAAATGAATCCCTGTGTATCTGATCACACCATGTGAATCCGAACATATCTGTTTGATTGTATGCAGTCATATGCGAATGCGAATACAGTCAGATGCGATAGGATACACTTGGATATAGACAGGTGATCAGATATATTCGGATGCAATCAAATACACTCAGATAAGAACAGATACACGTGGATGCGATGGGATACACTCAGATTCACATGGATGCAATCGTATATACTGGGATTCATACGGATGCGACCAGATACTCCCAGATAACTTAAAATTCACTTGGACTTACTCCGATGCATTAGGTTATGATCAGATACATTTGGATTCAGATGCAATGGGATACACTCAGAGTCACACAGATGCGATTAGATACATTTGGGTACGATGTGATTGTATACACTCAGATAAGCTCAGACACACTCGGCTACAATTGTATACTCTTGCATTCACACAGATACACTCAGATACACTTGGATACAATCAGATGCACTCCGGCATGCATGTGACTTTGTTCATGGTTTTTTGAGGGGGTGTGTGGCTATGGATGTGTGGGTTGTCTTTGTGTGGGTGTCATTATCTGTATGCGTCTTTCTGTTTGTTAGAAGAACAGCACGTGCTGTCCCAAAGACTTGTGGAGCTACACCCATATACACCCCCGCATATATAGAGACACACACAAACATCCCCCCAACCCAACACTCCCACTAACAGATACCCACTCAAACCCACAGACAAACACCCAGACACAGTCACAAACACACAGACATCCCCACAAATACACACTCGCACTCTCACACACTTAGACACAAGCATCCGCAGCTACACACAGCGCCACAGAAACATCCACAGTCATACGGACACAGATATAGACACGTATACATGTCACACAACCCTAGACACACACACACAGGCACACACGGGTGGACACACACACACACAGACTCACCTCCCCCCCCACACGCAGCCACAGAGAGACCCAGACCCCTGGACACAGCTCCACGCACTGCTGCGTAACTGACCTACCTGATTGGCAATCAGCCGCGCAAGGACATCCATCCTTGATCCTGATTCAGAAATCATTTTTGCTGCATTAATTACATCAGATGTGTTCTTCAGCGGTCCTCTACCCCTTTAAAGGAAGAAAAGAACCCTACTACATTGTTCCAACATTGATAATAAATCCTATCCGTGCACATTACACACAGAGAATCTCAGGTGAATAAAACTAATCCATATAGAAGGAATATTCATTAAATCCTCCCCCAATTGTTTTGTTGTCATGTCCCACTAATTTGTGTGGTTTGGCACTGGGTGGCTGCAGAAGAACCCAAACTGTCACATGCTTTTTTCATACGGGAAGCACCACCTCTGCCAAATCCTGAGTATATGGAGTTGAAGCCATTTGCCATTTGTTTTTCCCGTGGTTACATGAGGTTTATGTTCCTTTCCATTTCAGAAATTTTCTAGTAACTATATTCAAAGTACATTAAGCACTCTGAAACTCATTATAGATATCTGGTTAGAAAAAAAGTTTGGGTGTTTTGTTTTTTTTTTTTTAAAGAAAAATAATTCTTTGTACACCTCCGTACCCAAACCCTTCAACACTTAGATGAGAATGTTTCTAGAACATAAGAAGTAACACATGAACACTTAAGGTGGGTACTGCTGACAGCTGCAGCAATGGGAGATGTTTGTACAGGCAGATGCTGATGTGTACGCATCAAGCACTTCACAGGCAACAACCAAACCCCCCCACCCTGTGGTTGTATGTTTATGTACAGAGCTGAAAACCTAGAAGCAGCAAGATCTTCCCAGGCTTGTGCACCCCGACAGCCACCCTTTCCCTTCACCTCTAAGTCTTTAAGTCCAAATCTTTTCAAAAACATCTGGAGTTTTTTGTGCCAGCCCTGATGAAATGTGTTCATAGAAATGTCCAATTTGTACCCAGTTCAGACCAGCTGCAGGGTGTGTATACATTTAAAAAAAAAAAAAACCCACAACCAACCAACCACCATCTGATTAGGTCAGCATATTCTTATATATAATATTTAATATATTATTTTAAAAAACCCCACTTCATAGTGCTTCACAAAGCTATTTGTCATGACTGAATTATTTTATCGGGGATTTTACACCGGTTTTGGGGAGGAAAAAATATGAAGGGAAAAAAACAAAAAAACGGGAAAAAAAAAGGAATGCAATAAGCCTGTAGTGGCCAGAGAGGAAGCCACCCCCTTGCAGCAGGTCTCAACAGGATATAAAACAGGGCACTTTGATAATACATTTCATCAAAGACTGAAAGAGAAGGCCACAGGTGTCCACCCTTGTACACCAGCCTAAGTATGGAAAGAGCTTGCAGTTGTTAGGATTTCAGCTCTCTACGTGCATGCAGACTTACTTCTGTATTTGGTAGCAGTTCATCTGAGACAAAATGAAAACGAGCAGTAGTTTGTCCAATATAGCACACACCCAGGTAGAGTTGATGCCACCCACAAAGCATTTTCTGTACTTGCTGAGATAATTTAGATACATAGAAACTAGTTGCCCCAATTAGCTTCTTCATAGCCACTGCTTCCCGTGCCTCCAGAAATCTCTCCTCAGATCTCCCTCTGACATGTTTACCATGTCCATACACAAACATTCTTGGTACGACCACAAAGTCACAACTGAGTGAGTCCTGGTATCTAAACCAGGCATCAGCAATTTCTCACCTCTTTTCCTCTCATCTCTTCGCTGTTTCTCCATTTCCTTCTGCTTTCAAATCCAGTTTTTCAAAGGACACTTCGATTTTTTAGTTGCTAAGAAGCTCAGCAGACCTTATCAGCCACGGGTTTTCATTGCTGTTACATAGCTACAGTTACTGTTTTGTTGATTACAGCAGAAGTTTGTTATTTGCCTCGTAAGTCTCCCTTCTCTTATTTCCCCTGTCACAAGCAGAAGTTACCCAGTGACTTGAAGCAATCTCTAATACAAGAAACCATCCAGCAGCCTCACAGAGTGTGTCTCAGTAATTTTAAAAATCCAAGCCTTTCTGTAAGAAACTATTTGGTTACGAACAATTAACATTGAAATTTTATGTACACGTGTTTGCGATGCGACCTGGATCACGCAACACAGCACAAGGTGCCTAGGCTTGTCCTCCACAAACAGGCCAGACGCAGCGGCTGGCAACACTGCCGCAGGTGTCGAGACCTCTCTGCATAAATGCTCAGGGCTCTCCCATGACAGCAGGGAGAGCACACGTCAGGGTTTGGCCCTAGAGAATACATTTCAAACATATGAGCATGGCAGCTCCTCGGAGCACAGAGGTGAAGTGCGGCCAAGGCATAGTCAGCAGGATCTCTAAGGACACCCACTGCAGAGCGACCCATCTGCTTCCCATGCTTGTGGACCATGTGCTGAATTTTCAACAGGAGTTACAGCATGGTCTAGGAAAAGAAAGTCTTAACTGCCTGGAAGCAGAAAAAAAACCATTGGAGGGTTACTAATTAAATAAAATATGAATACAAGCAGTACAGGGCAACATAGAGCAATGCCCCTATGGTAAGTCTATACTGTTGTATGAAATCCTCTTGAGAAGCTGTAACCTTAAAAAAAATGAAAGAAACATTCACTTTGTTCTTCAAAGTTTATCCTTTCAGTTCTCCAAAGAGAGGAAGGAAGTTAATTGTTCTGAAAAATCACGTGTTGCACCTGTTTTGTTAGTCTTTTTTTCTTTAGAAGACTCCACCCACGTGTATTTGCAGACTACTTCCTAACGGCTTCAGAACATGCCTTGTAGCAAGGCCTGCTACAGCAATTAAAACTCGGTGAGTCCCAAGGGCAGAAGTTAAGACTCTAAAGGCAAACCTGAATTGGTTGGTTGATGATCACTATGCTGTGACTTTATGAGTATTTATTTCTAGTTCATTGTGTCATAAAAAAAAAATAAAATTATTGTAACAGCAGACCTTACCTTCTGAAATTTTACAGCAGTGCACACACCCTCATAAATGGAGTGTTGGAACTGAGTTACGGGAGCTTGGTGCAGGGTGACTCTCTTGCGGGACATCATCTCTAAAACAGGACAGCTGCTCTCTGCACTCCCTATCGCAAGGGTCCTCACAACAGCACCCGCCGCTGGATTGCGATGGACTTCCCAAGCCCTTCTTCTGCTGGTCCCTACTCCTACATGACCACTCCAGCCCAGGCACGTCTTGGTGTTTCACTGCAGGCAGCTCACCCAGCACAAGGACTGCCTGTGCACAACCCAGGTGCCCCAACTACAGCCTGCACAGGGTGCTCTGCTGCCACCGACAGAGAACTCCTTGACTAGATCTCCAATCACAGTAACAAAAAAAAAACCCAAACAAAAAAAAAGAAAAACCCAGCCCTCATCCAGATCTCAAAAAGCAGAAGACTGGCCAAAAGACATGCTGCTCAGACTATCTTTCGCTTGTTTTATTTCTAAAGCTTAAAGGCTGCACAGATCTCCAACCTTTTCATCTCTTTAAATCCAGACTAAGGCTCCATGCAACTCAAAACAAAGGCTTCCTTAGCATGGTCAGCTAAAAAAAAAAGGATGAAAAAAATCCAACAGGATGCTCAAACCAATCAACAAACATCTGTAAAATAAACCACTGCTTAACGGTAAACACCAATTCAAAGGTGTTAGTGTGAACAGCCAACTAGCTTCTTAAATTTAATCCTATCTTAAACAGCTTACCTTTGGCTCTAGGAAAAGAGACAGACCCACCTCAGGACAGCAAGAGAATCCGTGACCCCAAGTCATCCTGAGCTGGTGGAAAGCAGAACCTCCATTCCCCTGCATCCTCTCTCTGACACAGCACTCACCAGCTGCGTGTGATCTGTCCCCAAACACCCCGCCCTCCCAGGGCCAAGTGTGCTCCCAAACTCCCTCCCCTCCTCCTTTACAGTTTTGGTCCTATTTTATTTATTTATTATTATGCCTCAAGAGTGTCAAGAATATGGTAGGGTTGAGAAGCAGAACTATTTGCTAACATTTACAAACACAAGGTCTGCAGCACACTGAGAAGCTGAATGCCACTACCACTGCCATTTTAAGGTGAAAGAGTTTTAATCCCCAGGAGCACCAAAGCAGCCACTGCCAAAGGCACTAAATAAAAAAAATGTGTCTCAAAACATGGTGTATAGTGTTGAAGAAAAAAGTGTGAAAATTTCTGACAGGTTGTATGAACCCCAAAAGATCCTGGTTTAATTAAAAAAGGTTGGAACAGACTCCAGTCATTTTTAGGAGAAAATTCAGCAGTTCAGCACTGTTCCCGTTGTTTAGCATGCTCCCAAGGTGAGCGTTTGTGAATAGTTTCTCAGAAGTGTGCATATTCAGAAAACTGAACTAGAAGGACACTAAATAAAATAAATCACACAGAAAATACAGTAAGGCTTTTTGTAGCCATGCAGCTTCTGGGAACAATTACATTTCATTAGATAGCAACTCCATCCTAGCTTGACTTTCACCCATAAAGAAACCAAAGGTTCAACTGAAATTATTTCCTGTGGATTAATGACTCGGACAGAAGCAAGCCTGGCATTTGGTAGGGTCAACAGGGGAAAGAGAAACAATACCGGTGAATTGATTTTACAAAGATGAAGGCCAGATCTCTCTGAAATAACCATGGCTTAATCTGCACAGAGAAGAGTCACTATGGCAAGTGCTACCATGCTGTCAAACAACTGGTTTGTAACCTGCGTTCCGGAAAGAGGGGAAACGAATAGTAAAATAATCCTTCAGGAAAGACTGAAGTTATATACTGAACAGAAAATTCTAACCATACTTCCATATTTCCTCTCCCAACCCTAAAACATACCTCTGGATACAGCAATGACCAAAGCCAGGCACAGAATTTGGAGAGGAAACCTCTGAAGAGTACCTGTAAACTGTGGTGACGAGCACTGCAAAGCCTACACAGCATCAAAAGCTCCTTTTCGCTTTCTGAAAGAACATCCCAGTGATGTGTTTACTTTCTATTTCACTATCTGCAATATCTGCAACTACTATTTGCCTTCTTTTTTTTAAACAGTTACTACTCATGTGTATGTACTCACATGGGGTACTGTCTGCATTAGCCAGTGCACAAGCTCTGCCTTGACAATTGCTCCCATTTTCTATTTCACAAACACCAGCCACAGCAGCAGTGCGGTAACTGCCATACATCTGGGGTTGTTTTTCACCCTTAGACAACAAATAGTCAAGAGAAATGTGGGTGTACATCATACCCTGCATGTGACTGATCTCTTGTAGAAGTAGGCACAACTTTTAGTTGAATCAGCTTTAAATTCACAGGGAAAATGTAACTAATATTTTATATCACATTTCTGGTGATAATGAATTCACTGATTTGCCTACACTTCCAGTGAAGGAACTGATAAATGCAAAAGTTTCCAGTCTTTATTTATCAGAAACCTTCCAAAGGTTTAAGCTTCTAAATTCTGTTAATTCAGGAGGAACCTGAACATATGGTGTTACAGATAAAAATATATAGTATGTACAAAATACAGCAAATAAATTCCATAAAAATAGGCCTAGGTTTAAAAAAAAGAAACTGGGAGAAGTGTTTTGCCTCACCTTGTCCTCTGAGTGCAGCAGCCCCTAAAGTTGAAAGGCACAGGAGATGCAGTCCTGTTTTAATGGCAAGGACTACATGCTGTGATGTGTGCTGTGACTTAGGAGATGATTTATTTCTAGTCCTGGATGGATTTATACTGATGGACAGAGAGATCAGTTTATCTGCCTTATTTGTGAATTGTTATATTTGAGTATGTCTCCATTTTATTAAGTTTTCTTGGCTACGTACGTGATAAATGAACACTAGTTCCTCCTTAATCTGCTTGCCCTACCAACCAGCATCTATTTATCTGTTCACTTTTTTGCCTCAACTTACATGCTAAGGGCTGTGCTAGGTACCCCGAAATAAACATTAGACAATTTTAAGTTTGCTAAAAATGCAAGGAATTCATTGACATCTTGCAGAAAAATAGTGCAGAAGCAATTACTGTTACTTACCTGATTTCTCAAGGACTGATAAAACTAAAATCTGTTTAATGATACTTTTTTATTTCTCTTCTGGTTCCAAGACTTCATTCCACAACGTGGTTTTCCCCTTGAAATATATCGGTGTATAAAATAACTAATATATTTGTGGTTTTTTAATTTTGTTTTCCTGTTAGAGGATGAATGTTTAGCACTTACCTTTTAGAATTATATGGAGGCCACGTGAGTAGTGATTGCTATTTCTGATTAACTATTTGCTAGTATACGTCTTTAGGAATCAGCTGAAACTATTTTTTAAAGCATCCACATATATTATACAAACTATCATATTCTATATAAACATCATTAATAAAGATGTAGTCGTACCACGCATGAAATTCAGACTCCAACTCTTTTGAGATGGGCGGGAGGACAGATAAAAGATTTTTGCCTTCAAAATCCTCACTCACTTGTACGGATTTTAGCAGCTTTGTGACATTCAGGAAGAATGAGCAGTATCAGCTGATTCTGTGTTACAGAACACAATTTAACTTGACACATCTCAAACACTCATCCCAAATCTAAGAGACCGTGTTTCCACTTGAGGGTAACAACTGCCTGAGGCAACTCCATGTAGTGCTGGCAGGACAATCAGTACCGTGCAAGTACTGCAAAATCTTAAATAGCGTTTCCACTACTCCACCTAATGCAGTTCTCCTGCTCATTTTAACCATAAAATTTATCTGCTTAATCTACTGTGTTGTAAAAAATAAATCCTGGTGGTTCTGTTTATCAAAGCACGTATGACAAAGCATATGCAAATACACACATATGACTAAACTGTATTTGCTCCAAAATAAACTTATCTTGAAGAACATCTTATATAATTAACTCTAGTAGAAGTTGCTCTTAAGGTAGAACCTTAAGGAGCTAATTTATTTTTCCAAGTTTGTTAATTCGCCTTACTATTTTTACTAGTTTTCTAATATTAACACTGATCATGATGCCATTTTAGAAACAAATGTCAAGTATTAAAAGCAAGTATGAGACATTTTCTGAACAGTTTGCCAAGAGCTGCGCTTTCAGTTTTTTTTTGTTTTTTTAAGTGTTCACATGACCCCATTTAGAATCTCAACAAGCCCCCAAAACGGGCTGGAGTATAAAAGCCTAGTGATGCTTCATTTGCTGTTCATTCCACGTAAAACTAAAAGGGATGGTCACAGAGACCTCAGCCAGGCCCTGTATGTCCTGACCCCAGAGACCATGTGCCATGAGGACACACGGTGAACAGCCGAGCAGCAGAAGACAGCGACCAGACCTGGTCTCTTCTGGCACATCTTTAAAATCTCCTCAGACACAGCAGCAAAAACTGCAACCAACCAAATGAATGAGAGGACAAAGGGAAAAAAAAAAATTAAGAACAAGCGTAGTTCAAATCCTCTAACCTCCCTTTAGCATTTTGGCACTACTAGCTGGTGTGGCAAAGCTACCAGCTACATTAGGTCTGCCGCTCGGTTTTGTACAGATACTGTCACCCGATGACAAAGCCTCGGTACTTCCTGCCACAGCAATATGGCAGTGGCCTCCACTGTTTATAGGTACCGAAGACCCTTTTTTTGCATGATTACCTTGTGAAGTCAGTCATCTCCATCATAATCACACACATCCTCTTGGCCAAGACGATGATGTCATTGCTGGTATCGTCCCATATTTCAATCTCTGCATCAAGCTTACTCTTGACTTTTTTGAAGTCAGCTACTTGCTCAGCTATCTTTTCCTTTTCAGCCTCTGGCAGTTGAGTCATCTTGGCCTGAAACATAAAATCATTTGATTTACAAAACATCTGTGCCAGTTTTTCTGTTTAAAAAAAAAAAAAAATCACTGGATATTATTAAATATATAGTTCAAACATACTGTGGCCTGCGCCAGCTGTTCCAGCCTGAGCATTTCTGAATTTCAAAATCTATTTGGCCCATCCCAGTGAGAGCATGCAAAGTACCTCAAGTATAATGGGGACAGTGGTGTCCATGAAATCATTAATATTAATGTAGTGAAAGAGGAATATATTCTTCCAAAAAGAATGAAAAATATGAAATATGACTGATTTTCCTTTTTCTTAGGGATGAAGGAGCTTAAGTGTTTTTAAGTATGATATATATTCGAGTTCTAAAATGCAATTTTCTTTCTGGTAGGAAAGAATAAATTAAAAGGTTTAATTGTCCTAAAACTTTCAGTTATTCTTGTCCTCTCTCCTGAGAAGGTTCTACAATATCATTTTAAGAACTCAGACAGACTTAATTTTTCAAATATGCATCTTCGGTCTTTGAAGATTATAAATCAATAGATTAACACTTTAGAAAATAGTATGCAAATAAGGTTACTAAAAAAGTACCTTGAATGCCAACAATACAACACCCAACACCGTAAACCAGAACCAAACAGGGCTCAGCCAGGACACAGCCCCTCTACTGGGCTGCAGCTCCAGCTCTGACTGTTGGTAAATGTTACACCAGCTAAAACTGTTTCAAATAAGGGTTTAGCATAGCTAGAAATGTGTTCTCTGCAACTTCAGACTATGGAATCAGAACTTTCCATCTATACTGAATGCACTGAAGCATTAAATAAGTATAAGTTGGGGAATGACTTATTAGAGAGTAGTGTAGGGGAAAGGGACCTGGGAGTCTTGGTGGACAGCAGGATGACCATGAGCCAGCACTGTGCCCTTGTGGCCAGGAAGGCCAATGGCATCCTGGGGTGTATTAGAAGGGGGTGGTTAGTAGGTCGAGAGAGGGTCTCCTTCCCCTCTACTCTGCCCTGGTGAGACCCCATCTGGAATACTGTGTCCAGTTCTGGGCCCCTCAGTTCAAGAAAGACAGGGAACTGCTGGAGAGAGTCCAGCACAGGGCAACTAGGATGATTAAGGGAGTGGAGCATCTCCCTTATGAGAAAAGACTGAAGGAGCTGGGGCTCTTTAGTTTGGAGAAGAGGAGGCTGAGGGGTGACCTCATTAATGTTTACAAATATATCAAGGGGGAGTGTCACAAGGATGGAGCCAGGCTCTTCTCGGTGACAACCACTGATAGGACAAGGGGTAATGGGCTGAAACTGGCACATAAGAGGTTCCGCTTAAACTCGAGAAGAAACTTCTTCTCAGTGAGGGTGATGGAGCCCTGGAACAGGCTGCCCAGAGAGGTTGTGGAGTCTCCTTCTCTGGAGGCATTCAAGACCTGCCTGGACACGTTCCTGTGTGGCATAGTCTAGGCATTCCTGCTCTGGCAGGGGGATTGGACTTGATGATCTTTCGAGGTCCCTTCCAATCCCTAACATTCTATGATTCTATGATTTGATACGCAGCATGGTGAGACAAATATTCTGTTTACTAGTCTCCCTCACAAGCAAGATCATGATCCTGCTCCAGACAGGGGTCAGATAAATTCCCTGTGCCAGAAGCAGGCAAGGAAGCACACAAGGGCTAGGATACAACATGGTCACAGGGCACTCCTGCCCTTTCATAATCTTCCTGCCGCAGGAAGCGAGGAGACCTCTTACCCTCTCAGCCATGCTGGCTCCACTGCCACGGTGGGTTTTAGCTGGCACCTGCTCTGTGAGGTGGTCCAGGAATTCAGTTACATACTGTATCTATCAATACACTTAATTATGCTGCAGTTGGTAACTACTTTGTGCCTCATTCCTGTTTATAAAACATTATCTATACCCATTAAATGGAAAGTTAAGGCAGTGGCTGAATTACTTATCATTAGTATTATGAGTAAGCAGTTTAATGTGCAGTATGTATGTTTTTCAAGGCATGCCATTTCCAAGATTTTATTTATGCTGGAATCACTCTGTCACAAGACTAATTTTGCCATTTATGTGAATTATTGGAAATTACAGGTCCTGAAATATAGCTATGTTACAATCACAGTCATAGAATTCAAAAGTGTAACTATTTTAGTGAATACTTGTTCTGTTAAGAAAAAAACAAACAAAAAACCAACATAAACCAGATCAAAGAAGACCAAGAAACATTTTCCTCATGGCTCTAAGTCTTAGCTTACTGGGAAGGGTATCAAATGGGCAAAAGAAAGAGTTGGGCTACATAGTCAAGAGAACTGAAACGCCCCGTTTTATAATCTAATATGTAATCGCTCACTGGTGGATGCCTATTGTATTTGCTAGCACCCGGCTTCAGTAGTGCTTTGAGTTCAAGAACACAGACCCAGATCTGAAAACCACAAGAAAGATGACATTTTAATGAGGGAACTGTGACACACAGCATCCTGCTATATGCCAACAATAATGAGCTTCAGGTGGAACCAGACACATTATCCACTAGAACAAAAGGGCAAAGGAAACTACAATTCTGACCTTGACTTTTCTTTCATTTTCCTCATACTGACTTAGAACCATGTACAACAACAAAATAAAACAATTGCATACATAGCCTTTGAAGTGTAGATATGATTTTGTATCAAAATAGACAACATAACGGTAAATGTGAAATAAAAATCTAAATTGAACAAATGCTATTACACAAATGCAGGTTCATTTTGTCCACCAGGAGAAAATGATGTTTTCATTACTTCCAAGACAGCTATTTTTTTTTATTACAGTCACAGGTAACAGGATTAAAGCTAGGTGAAAGACGTTATCTCTTTGCTATTTTTCTTTCTTCTATCAAAAAAAAAAGGTGTTAATTTTTTCTTTAATTTCCTTGAATTACCTCTTCAGAAGGCTATCTATCTGATTGCTGTGAGTCTCCCAACACAGGGGTAATTTGCATTGCCCCATTTGCAACTTCCCTGGTGAGACTGGGGTTTCTTTTCATTTCAGTCCCTTCCAAGTTTCAGACAATTCATTATCACAGATACTTAAATTTTAAGGTCAGAACAAATTGTCCACATAACGGTAAAAATAGAGGACACATAGTGAGTAACTACATGGTGAAGATTTTGCCTCTTGTCTCCCCGATGTGTTACCATCAATAAGATCCTAAGCCAAAGAACGGGTCTTCTGCCCTCACCTTTCTGCCTGGCTGCCCTCTAAGGAATTGACCTTCATATAAAACTTGGGATTCTTCTCTCCAAGTCTTGGACTGATGCGCAGTTTTATTCTTTTCTGATTCCCTTCCATAAATCATTGGCTAGATCTACACCACCACCATCCCTGCCACTTACAGGGAGGCAGGAAGAAAATAAAAGCAGCAGAAAGAAACACAATACAGTCAGGCGACTGTTTGTGTCATCAAAAATTCCTTCTGTCTCTGACAGAGGTAAGACAGATACCCTCTTCGAAGGGAAGAACCCCATTTAACACTTCCTGCTTTGTAAGTTGCAGCATGACATGTAACTATGGAGGAGAGGAAATCTCATTTCTCTTAAGTTTTGCAAGTTACAAAGAAAACAAATCCCACTCTCCTGATGGAGCACATGAAGGAATTTTAGAGCTTTTACACAGAAGAACACAAAATAACATGATCTTTACATACTGTAGTTATAATGGCACAGATCCAAACCCACCTGATTCACGTCCCTGCTTTGCTTTGCCTTACCCAAGAGGTAAGCTTTTCATTCCACCACAGACTGCGCAGACACAAGCCACCATCTCACCGATGGTCCTGCTTCCCTGTGGCAGTTGCCTGAACATTTGGTGGAAATGAACAAAATCCCTCAAAGGACAGCAATTGTATTTCAATCAAACTGTTTTAGAACAGTTCCAATTGTGACCTTTAATCTTTTTTTCTTGAACAAACTTTGTTATGTCAGCTGAGTCCATTTCACCAGGAAGGCAAGATTAAGCCACCTCACAGACCCCACTGTCCAGAGGTGTTTGCAGTGCCATATGCAGGTACATTTCTTGAATACAGCACAGAGTCAAAACTGGATCTGTAAAATGAGTAAAACCTTTTACAAAATGTCCTGAGCAAATAATGTTCAAGTTTGGATAATGAGGTGAAAGAGAGAATGGCGGATATCGTGCGCCTCATGGCAAAGTGAATAGGCAGGATGTTCCCTGCAGTCGGCCGGGGTTGGGTGCGATACTGACACGTGGCAGAACGTGAATTCCTTCTGCCAAGTTTACCACCTGCTGTCTCCAGTTGGTTCCTCCCGATACTACGAACTGTAGCATGCCTGTTGAACTCCTGCAGTCTTTGAGAACAAGTGCAGAGAGAGTGCCTCATTTGTGCTGCCATGACAGTTCCTGTATATTTTTTCATACAGTATGACTGGATAAAAAGGAAAACTTACTGAGAGATAATAGAACAAACTGTTTAATGCCATTTTAGCATCAGCCTTCACTAAAAAGGTTGACCTAGATGAGGCAATTGTGTCATACTAATCTAATTTCTCTTTGTCCCAGGCCTACAGATGGAGAAGCAACACGTCATAAATCTGGCTTTCACGAGGCCTTTGTCACTGGTTCTCATGTCATCCTCATAAATAACCTTGGGAAATATGACCTAGATGTAGATGTAATTGCCACTGGGTGGATGTGATACTGGTTAGAAAATCGCTCACAGAATATGTTTCATTGCAATATATGAGATATTAAAAAAAACACAACCAAACAAACCTGCCTTTCCAATGAAGAATTAATTCCAGTAAAAAGCTGAATAAGAGACAGCAATGCAACTGCTCTCACATACGTACTTGTCAGGAGGAAGTATTATTTATTCTAGTTTGAAACAAACGGTCAGATTTTCTCATTCACAGAAACACACACTTCAGCCCTCAACTGTTGCACAAACATATGCAACAAACCTGTATAAAACAAGCTCTCAGACTTTTTGGCTGTGTATTCATAAAACTGTCTGCAGAACTCCGAGGAAAAAAATGTGGGTGGGTGGTTGCCTGGAAGCATTTTTGCTCTTGTCATCTTTAAGTGGATTACGTAACGAGTTAAAACACTGCCTCTCCTTCATAATGAACATCTTTCCTGTAGCAGTAACTCTGAAATTAATCTAAGCTGTTCCCTCCACTAATTTAGTAACTTAAAACACTTAAAATTTTCTCCTATCATCAGAATGTACACAGTCTTCTAAGTCTGAAAATTAATCAGACAATTTCTTACTTGACCTTCTCTTCAACGCACAATCAGACAATAATAAGCCACTAACTACCTCACTGGAATTACACTGATCATGATGGCATAA
This sequence comes from Trogon surrucura, assembly GCA_020746105.1. Classification (NCBI taxonomy): domain Eukaryota; kingdom Metazoa; phylum Chordata; class Aves; order Trogoniformes; family Trogonidae; genus Trogon; species Trogon surrucura. Next base: position 34,726,312 of record CM036621.1, read on the forward strand.
ATTTCCTCAAGCAAAATTACTGTGTGATAAACTTGCAGAGTAACTACACAAATTAGACACAACCACCAGAGGAAGCTCTTCCAGCTGAAAAAAATGGTGTTAGTCCTAGGATCCACAAGTAGTTACCTGTTTTTATAGTAGCTAAGGATTTGGCACTAAGAATCTTCTTCAAGGATACAAAACCACCCTAGAAATAGTAATGAGTACTGCTATCCAGTTTAATTACAGAGTAATCTCACGGCACACTGCCCAAGTTAACCTGTGGCCCCACGTGGGATGGTGCCATAAGCACATCCATCTTAAGAGATCTGGAATTGCCCGAGGGAATGATCAATCAAGTAACATTTCCAGGATTACCCGGTATACTCACAGAGTCAGGAGCATCAATACAAGGTCAAATACCTGTCCTGTTACCTTACCAATAACCTACACTCTCTCTGCACAGAGACGAGTTCAGAAAAAAGTTATAATTAATCAACTTTTCCTACGTAAGAAAAATTAGATTTGCTAGTTAAGATGTAGCTGTTGTTACAAGTGGCACAGGCATACGGTTTTACATGCTTTCTATGTTCTGCTAAGAACTAAAAATGAGCTTCCACAGGCACTAGTTCACTGTTGGAGTAGTGAGAGATGTGACATAGGAGAAAACGCAACATTCTTGACAAATCAAGAGGAATCAAGTCTGCTGTTATGTAGAATGAGTATCGGAAACAGTTATGTATAAATAAAATAGAAATACTACAGTTAAATTACCCAAGACAAAGAACTTGAGGAGGATAAAAGGTTACTCTGGCACTGCGTCATGCCACTTCTGGAACACAGTGATTCCTGGTGCTGCCACTGCACGTGCAAGAGCCTCACAATAGCACAGAAATCTGCAGAACACAAAAGACAATCCCTGTCTAAACTTTAAAAGCTATCTTCCCTGTACAGATTCTTCATACTGCTAAACAGGTTCTAGGTATAAATCTTCAAATATCAATATCAAATAGCAGTCCAAACAAAGCGGCCTTAAATCATTGTTCGCATTTGCTGCGGCAGCAAATTAATTTGTTCAAACATTTGTTTAAAAAACAAATGTACATGGAAGTTTCTGTCAATATATCAATTTAAGCTCAGAGGGTATGTATCTAATTTAGTCAAAGCTGTAATTTTCTATTAATTTGGGGTGCAATGTGCCATTTATGGTCCTAACAGCATAATCGGAAATCTAGGAAAACTATTCCCAAGTAAAAATACAGGATCAGGCTCTAAGCCATGACTGCGATCTAGATGCCCCAGATGAAGGAACATTTAGAGCACCTGTATTACTTTTGTGGAGAAATGAAAGAAAAATAGAAATGCACACTCTGGACTGCTAAAATACTGGTTTTTTCAGATGCATTAACCACATTTTTCCTATAAATAACAATCTCTTCCATCTCCCCACAGAGCTCATTGACAGTGCAGCTGCTGTACTGTGTGCACAGTACAAGGAAAAGCGTTTCCCAGAGATCCCTCTCGAGGGCAATAACCCCCGCCGCTGTGTCTGGACAGCCATCGCCCCACCTATGACAGCCTTCAGCAGTCACTTCTTCCTTTGGGTAGTCACTTGAAGTATGCAATACTTACGGTTTTCTTTTCAAAAACCATTCCTTTTAAAGTTCATATGAGAACTGCAAGACCTTGTGTGAAAACGGGACTTTTTTAAAGCTTTAACACATTTTCTGTTACTACGTTTTGACAGTAAACATCTACAAACTACTGCTTCTGTTTTCCCATTGAGAGAAAAACTTTAAGCTTGTGGGATCATTCATTATGGGATACTTAGGAAAATATGCAAGCCCATCATTCGTACCTGTTCCAGGCAAACTCACAGCAAGTTACATGGATACCGTATTGCAGGAAAACCTTGCCTTTTTAAACTACAATAGGAACTTTAGCCCGTCATGTGAGGAAAATGTGTCGACATTTACAAAGAGTAATTTAAAATACACTAGCTGCCCTTTTCAATTTAATTGCCAATTATATTTACTGAGTATTAAGGCTGTATGAGATGATCTTTTGAACAGTTGGTTCTTTTTCTCACTAGGTTTTAAGAATCAGCCGATCGTTTATATAATTGATATGCACATACACAACACAAGTGAATAGCACTCATTTTGGTTAGATTTTTTTCATTGGTAGCTCAAGTTTTAATAAAATATTTGTGTGTGTTGAATTAAAAATGCGTTTGTTGAAAATCAGATGTGATTTAAAATGCTGTTTTCTTGACATAATTCTTGTTGTATTGAGAAGGTTTGCTTCTTCCCAACTAGTTCTATCACTTATAATTTCCATTATGAGAATAATACTAGAGTCAATTGAGAGATCTGCTACTGACTCTAGGTATTGAGTAAACAATAGCACTTCTGGTCCCATGGACCTCTGCACTTCAGGAAGTACAGATTTGTCAAAATATTATTTAAAGTAGAAACGTAAAGATGATTAACGCTTGCTAAATACATCAATTTTGTACTAAGGAAACTTGGTATCTCAGAAATATCTTCAGGCTCAAAAATGTCTGAATGTGAACGCTAAACAGAAGCCAGTAATGCAGCGAAGTCTTCAGCTTAAATGACAATACAACAGGAAAAACAAATTTAGAACTTACGGAAACAGAAATTGTCAAATACTGTATTAAGCTTTTCATACTTCCTCAAATACACTAGTTAGGCAATAAACTACAGTACAGGTTTGCACATGGATGCAGCAGGAGAAGCCTAACTCGCACAGCGCAGTGGGCAGCCCTCCAGCTACAGCCCTTGCTTCTCTGTGCATGGGAACTTTCTCCTATGCAGAGGTGGTTTTGGTTAATATACCTGGCAGGCTTCAGTAACACCCAGACACAAAAAATTCCTTGTTAACCTAGCTTCTATTAGACTAAATCACATTTATGAAACTGTAACCTGTTGGAAATTCATTCAGGAAGTGTAAGGTTTTTTTCTGTGTAATTCACATGTTCACCAAGTATTTAGAACTTAATTACACAACTTAAATTACAACTTAATTTCAGGTAGTACCCATCAGTTTTATGCCCTCTGCACTTTCTCAGAAATCTATTAAGAGTTGAACAAGATTTTAATAATTCACTGCAGGACTTTAACTGGCTTCATAGGAACAGTAACACAACAGCATTTTTTCCTCTTGTTATATTGCTTTTTCATTACACTGGTGTAATACATACCCTGTCAGTTTTCCCTTCAGTCTGAATACTTGTACGACTACGTGCATCATGGTCATCTTCAAGGTCAGATACATCTTCTAGCTCCTCAGGTGTCTGGGGGAAAAAAAAGCACAAGTGGGTTATTCTCTTTTACAGTTAGTAACTTTGGTATTAATGTCAAACGTATATTACAATTTGGTCAATGGTAACATCTAACAGACAAAAAAGCAGCCCTGTTCTAGCAGCATGCTGGTTATTAAAAGCTAACTAAAATCAAATTGTGTCACACAGCTTGGAACCAGTTCAGAATGGCCATACTTTAATTAAAGCAGTGACTTTTAAAGTTCACACTTAGAGAGGCTACTCTGTACTTAAATACTGTGCTACTGTTGCTAGCAAAGGGGTCTTAAAAGAAACTTTTCCATGATGAGAATGGATGCCTAGGGTTTTAGAATCAGACGAAGGGTTTCTCCTACTTTTTACAAGTTTTTCTACTACTTCTCTTTGCTGCGCAAAATACTCATATGCTCACATCTTCACAATAGACACAGTAGATGTAGCAAGCTCTCAAAACGGCCAAATATTTTGTCAGTGGGCCTAAAGAAGCTTCCAAGTCCTGCTGGTTTTGTGGCTACGCTGACATTCAGAATGCTCCCAGCCAGCAGGGTGCTCTGGGAGGGGAAGGACACCTCTTGCTCATCTTCAGTGTGTCACTTTTCAATTCTACCAAGCAGCACAAGTTCCTGCACTACAGGAAAAATTAACTGGCCCCTATTTGTATATATGGCATTTTATTACATGCCACCAGCTGTTGCTTCTAGTCACATCAACTGCCAATTAAGCTACACCAGCTTATTTCATGAAAATACAATTTGCGTTACGATAAATAATACTGGTGTTTCCTTAGGGCTCTCTGGTTTCTGCCTGTAGGTGCATAGGAAGGAGTTCTTATAAATGTCAATTACTGATATCAAGCCATGTTCTCAACAAAGGAAAGTTAATCCCAACAGCATTAGGTAAATATATTTGTACTTTATCCAGCATGTAAGCCTTTCACAATCCTTCAACGATTATCCTTTGAACCATTCTATGACTCTATGCCAACAAACACGTCCTTGATAGGGACACGAACTAAAACACTAAAAGCAAGTTTAACCATATTAACAAAATACTGCACAACAAACTTTTGGAATTACAAAATATTTAAAAAATAATATTGGTTCTGCCAATGCATAGTGCACTAAAAAAATTTTCCTTTATCAAGTAGATTCACATTTTAAAGAATCAAAAATGCACAGAAAGAGACTCAATATGTAACTGGTGACAGATCTACTACTAGCTTGACATCTAGAGTTCCAATTAGAGAGAAATCCTGATGCTTATAGTATCGCCAAAGCCTGACATGCCAAGAGAAACATGACAGGAGGAGGAGGACTATCTGATAACTCTACCAAAAGGCAGGAAGAAAAAGCCCTGGTCATTACTTTTTACCCATTTTCAATCATGTCAAATATAATTTTTTTTTAATTCAGAATTGCTTTATGTTCTCACCTTCTTATTTTCACTGTCAAATTATACATAAACAAGATCTGATGAGAGAGACACTGCGGATCCAAGTTTTTGATTTCTGCATCCAGAGCATGGTAACGGCACTGTACCAGACCGAACAAACCCACCTACCTGCATTTGTGTCATTTGGGAAAGCAGCTCTGTGCCCATGGAGAGGTATATAAACCACTGGACTTTGATACCATCCTCAAAACAAGGCTTAAGCAACACATTACTTGAAGAGCACACAAGTTAAAAGTTTCACTCACTGAACAAAATATCAGTAATTTATACGAGGTGAAATTATAAGATAGAACTCAAAGCTGGTGCAAAAGTTGCCAGAAATACAATGCTGGTGGTGAAAAATACACCTGGACTTCCTCAAGAAAACAGGTAATCAATCTGAGGAAGATAATGCGACACTGGTAAAGCAGGAAAAAGGAACATTTTGTTTGCAGGCAAAGATTAACAGCAGGATGAAGTCTCTTGGCTTTAGTCCTGAAATCTGATGTAGTAAGAATTCTACAGTAGCCAAAAGCTGCTACCATGCAAAAGCTGTTTGAAGACCTCCAGTGTGGAAGGAAAATCAGATTTTGTTTTGGGTGAATATCCATGAAATATAAAAAAAACCAAAAACAAGACACTATCACAAACTCACTTTAATTGAAACACTTACAGCCACTCTTATCAGAGGACCAGTAACAGAAAGAGTGTTAAAATGGAGTAGCTTTAGCTCCTTGGGATTACACTGACCAGGGCCCGCAGGCAGAGAATAGCCTTGATTCAGCAAGGGGTTTATAGAAAACAGAAATCACTTTCTTCTTAAAGCTACACGATACTTGGTTACCACATACAGAAATATATTGCAATTCTCGGGTTTCTCAGTCATTCTTTTTCCCAGACTAATACCAAAATGCAGTGCAGGCATTAACAGGAGCTACAGTGCTACAGAGCTACAGTGATGAGTGATGTTTTCATTATATTACCTCAAATACAGCTATTTGTAATATGAAAATACCATGGCAGCAACAGAAATGCTTCTTACACACTCTAGGAGGATCAGAATTTGTCGATTATGTCCTTCACTGAGAACAGAATGGGTTTAAAGAGATTATCTTTTCTACGCTGGACATTCGACTAATGCCCATATTTTGAAAATTTAATCACGTCAAAGAACATGACATTCAGTGTAACAAACTATGGCAAATGTGTCAGAAATGGGCCCTCTGCAAATATTTAGCTCATGTCTGATATTTCTGTGTATTAGTCACAATACCACCGTCACCCCACGCTTGTTCCTGCTAGATGACAGGCTGCCAGAGTTCTGATGCACTAGAGGAAGAAGAAGAAAGTGCAGGCTTTCTAATTTAGTAAGAACCTCATATAATTGTTGCTATGTAAGTTACTTAAAGAAATTTTCAGGTTTTGCTAAAAAAAAAAAAACATTTGGAATGTTATTTTGAAAACAATAAAACCCCACATTGTACACGGCAAATGTTCTTTATCTGTCAATATTGTGACATCTCAATGGTATGGAAAATACTGTCCCTGCTAATTGTCATTAAAAATGATCATACATCTATTCTTGAAATGTGTTCGTGGCACTTGCTTTAAAACTTCTTTTGCATACCACATTTTTTGGGATACTACCATATAAAGTTAACAAATGATTAACTAAACCAGAGATCAGAACTCTATATCTGATAGCAGTACTGTCACCAATTCTGGCAAGGAATTTGTCATCAAGTAACAGTAAAATCCTTACCTTCCATAGCCTGTACACATTACAGAGAGCTCATTTTCAGAGCTAGGTGACAAACAGTTCTTGTTACAAACAGAGAAAAATGTGCAAACGACTTTTTATTTAAGCTGTAATTTCAACTAAGATTAGTGGTGAGAACATAAACCTTGGTGAAGACCAAACAGTTTAATTAATGATGAGAATCAATGATGAACTTTAACACTGAAACATGAAAGTATTTTCCAGTAAAAAATCCTTATTATAAAGGTAAAGAGTTGAGGTTTTAAAAACAGTAACTGCCGTGAATTCCTGGTATGGGGTTTGGATGTAAGATTCTGCTCCAGGAGACGAAGACAAAAAAGGTTAAGATTAATCACCATTAGAAAGAGCTAGACAGATCAATAGCCTGACTCTCTGTGACAGTTCCTGTGTTTTCAGTTCTTACGGAGCATACGTCAGGGCAACAGTCCTCTCAATAAATGGCCTGTGAGATAGGAAGGACATGAGCACAGAAGTGTAACTGAAAAGTCTGAAGTGAAATTTTTGATTACTGCCTTCTGAAAATCCTTTTAAAGTAAAAATTGTGAAGTTGTTATGGCTGAGGAAGTTGGCACAGAGTTTTGGTACTGATTTTCTATCCTAAGTTACATCTCTTTTGCCGGAAATCTGTATGTCAGCCCTGTTTTCCTTCCTCCCTTTCTTGACGTTTGGTTGTACCTCCTGAAGCACTGATGGTACTTTGTAGGTATCCACTTTTGCATAACGCATAGAAAGATTCGAAGGAAGTTTTATTCCTGAAACTACTGACCTAGTTATGCTGCATAAGAGCACTGAACATGTATTTAAATCTAAAAAAGTTGGAGGAAGCTTGAAAGCTGCCTGAAAACCCCAACTTGTAGTAGTATTGTTACAATAATGGCCAAAATATACAAGGAAGATAAGAGGTAAATCCAATTCTGTTAACAAGAGATTTTAAATTATGCTTTGAAAATGTGTTATAGAGCCTGCCTTCTTCAAACTCCCTTTCCCCCCTAAAAGGTTATTTTTCGTAGAGAAAGAGAGTTTATCTCAAAGCCTCACTCCCAAAGCCAAAATTAACAAAAATGTTTCAAGGCAGACTGTCCTATGAAATGCAGGTAAGAAAACTGAAACTTCTTTTAGAAGACATCAATATGTTAATGTTAAAAATACCTCCAAGTACGACTGTCTTAAAAAGACATTTCAGTGCCCAAGAAGGACAAGAAACAAGAGACAAACCAGACAATTCAGAATTCCATAGGAAATGTAGGTTCATCTAATGAAATTATTATCTACAACCTCAAGCTTTATTCAAGTCTCTTCAGTCTCAACTGAGCATCTCCACTGTCTCCACTACCTGATCTGCAAGTAAAATGTATCATCTTAAAAAAATGTACACACAATAAGCCTGGCAATCAAAAACTTGTGCATAATTTTAAAGATACACAACCTAAGGGACAGTCCCCTTCTGAATGCGCAGGTACCACCACTGCCATCATCCTTCCCACACTCAGTTTTAGCAGGTGTTCCCCCCAGACACTAAGATAGTGAAAATAAAACCACCCTAGCTATGAATTCTCTTTCCATTACTTTCATTTATGCTCTTAATTATAAAGGCTTCTGATGACCAGAACATGCATCCACGCACAATTTCTCATTCAAAAACGAGTAACTGTTCACCTGAGTGATCAGGTGGAACTAAATAAGGCATTAAGCACATCACTGTGCAAACCAGCCTTCATGTCACAGATCAACAGCGTGAGTCTGCTTTAACAGGCTGATAGCTTTTATACTAAGTAGTCTCCCCAAGTGAAGTGGAATATAACTTCCTTATCCCCACCCCTCAAAACACCCTATTTCAGGTGTTGTTTCTGAACAAGAATTATTACATGATTTTGCTATAATTTTTACAGGTACTAAGAGAAACCAAGGTTTAAGCCAAATCTATGAGGGGGCTAACTAAGACAGTCATCTGTTGACAAAGCCATTTCAGTGACAGGTAACTGCACCTGTGTGCATCCTCCAGCTGCCACTGCCTCACTCGAGACACTGACTTGCAGCTCTTCACAGCATCACAGAATAATTGAGGCTGGAAAAGACCTCTGAGATCAAGTCCAGCCTACGACCCAACACGACGACGGCTAGACCACGGCACTACTGGACCATGGCACTAAGTGCCACATCCAGCCTCATTCATTCTCAGTACTTCACACGGATATGCTTCGCCGTATCCTAACATGTAAGGTATTACTATTTCTGTATGTGAATGTAAGACTGTAACAAATTTCGGGATACTTTGAGGGCTAATCAGATTGGCACATACGATCATTTCTCATGCACTATTTCATGCTGGGCCATGTTGAGGAAAACAGCAGGCTTGTATTTTCAGAAATAATTCTGGCCTACTTGGTGGAAAACTGCACTTGACTAAGCTTCCAATGAGTGACTGAACTAGAGCTACCTATTTCTTCTGCAAAGTTTTCTTTTCTTGAAAGAGAGGGATGATTTTGTGAACTAAAAACATTAACATATGTGACACAGTCACAATATACTTTAATTCCTAAACTGAGAAGAACTGAAATATAAAGTAGCACATACGTCAAAACTGTTCATGCTCTCTACTTCTGCAGAAAGCATAGCGGCTTGGCTGCCTCAACCTGTACCAGAGCACTGCAGGACTTGGCTGAAATCATTCACTATTTTTGTCTATATATACACCCATAAATGCTTTTATTTTTTCCTTTCTTTTTTAAAAAACAACACAACACAACAACCATCCCATTAGTTGACACTTCATAAACTGGAAACTTAAGGCAGATTGAAGAAAATTACATTTTTAACTGGAAAAAGAATAAAAAGGAGAAGATGGATCATACAGTCATGTGCTGCATGTAAACGAGAAGGCATAAACAGAGTAAACAACAGTGAAAGTATTGTAGTCTAGTAGTTGCATGCAATGCTGCAAGTAGTTTGCTTTTACACAAGATTTAGCACACACTATTGCTCTGTTTGCCCCATCAATTCTCCATTACTGTTTTAACACCTATATATTTATATATATATATAAAACAGACAGTAAATTCAGACTGGGCTTGACAGAACCCTGGATAACTCTCTGCTTTAAACAGGAGGTCAGGTGATTTCCTAAGGTCCCCTCCTTCTACTATCCTCTACACATGTTTCTCTTCTCACTTTTCCCTCACCAACAAGAGTGTGAAACCAGTGAAATTTGTGACAATAAGTAGTTTGGTTCAAAAGACACTGCAGTATTTTTGGTTTAGAAAGGAGGCTCAGTTAACCGTAATACCTTGGACAAAAAGAATAATACTGAATAGTATTAAAAGAGTTTCAAATAATGAAAAGAAATAGCAGATGTTAACATACAGTAACGACAGGCATGAATGTGGTTACTCTACAAGCTGGGAGTTCCTGGCGCTGCTTTTATGTACTTACTTCCAGCCAGTCACATCCAGCCACCTGACTGGCCCATGTGAGCTGCTGCTTTGGAAGGCGGGGAGGGGGGGAATCTTCACCATCAGACCCGGACACAAGATGTAGCCTGACAACATCAAGTGAGTTCTCATACGCTTATACATCCCATTAGAGAACGAGTCTACTCCTCTAACATACATTAGATTAGCATTTAAAAAAATGCCAGCACATTAAATTGAAAGGTATGCAGACTGTGTCCCAAAACTGTTGCGGTACAGAGCATTTTGATGAGACATCTGCAAGGCAGAGTCATACTAATAATGACTGAATTTATTTCACGATATTAATACAGATGTAAATATTAATGAGTAGGAAGTCCTACAACATGAGATCACAAGATAAAACCTGAAAAAGGAGAAGGTGTACAAGTAACGTTAACAGAAAACACGTGCCTCTTCTAGTCTCTTTTTTTTAAGGACATCAGGTATGACACCGTTTTTCAGTCACACGGCATCTCAATGTATCAATCCCTGGCTGACAGGACTGATAGAACAAACACGAAAAGCACATTTGATTAAGGCAGGGCATGGAAACATCTGCTTGGTAACAACCAGTTCAGAGCAAATTTTTTCCCGAATAACAAGGAAAGGAAATTCTTTCCTGGCTGAAAAGAGACGACAACATAACAAGCACTAACTATGTTTATACCAGAAGCCTGGGACATAAGGGAGCACAAATGAAAACACCCAGGAAAGTTCCCGCTTTCTGACAGGGAAGTTGACTAGGAGCTGAAGGGAAGAAAGGTCAGCTCTGACCTGTTTATATCAGAAATGGCAAGAAAGTGATGAGAGGTGCAGGTCCAGCTGCTCTGCTAACTACCACCACCAAAGTTCTCCCTCTTATGCAGTTTACCAAGACTGTAAAAATTGTTCTTCCTCTTTCGTCCCCAGGAGATCTCAGGACTCTCTTGGGAAAACAATTATTAGACTACAGTAAATGTCTTTTTTTCTCAAATGCTTCCCTACTTTGCTTTGTTTTCTCTAGCCTTTAAAGAGAAGTTCAAATTCATGTTTGCTATTGCCTGCACCTGACTGAATTTAATCCAATTCCTACTACAGAAGAAAAAACAGGTAGCAAATGCTGCATGTGTAGGATAATTCTGTCATGAATAAAAGCAAAGGTAGAAGTTAAACTAGATGCTCATTATCTGCCTGAGAAACAGGACGATAAGAAGGTTTTCACCACTTCCTATTTTCCTTTCCATGAAGTCCATGTTGTAAAAATCTCTGCAACTCTGCTGGATACAGGAGATCAAAGTTTGCTGTGATGTCTCTTATTGAGAGAAATCAAGTGGACTGAAGAGCTCCTAAGCTCTGCTATGGATGATACTTCTTTAAAACAGAATGAAAAACTACCCAGCATTCACAACCAAAGGAGCACAATGAAGCCCTTCCCAAAGGTACTCTGAGATAGCCAAAGCATTTTAACAAGGGTCATGCTGCAGAGACCCGAGTGTGTAGCTAAACTGAGCTTCATTTTGCAAAGGAAATTAAAACCCACAGTAAAAGACTATCAGCTAAATAAACAAGAAGATTAGAAATGGAATGGGGATGTGGTGAGGATCTAGATGAAACAGAAGTATCAGGTATGATACAAAACCAAAATACATGCTTTGCTGGAGTTTTCGGGGGGGGCAGGGATGGAGATGATCAGAGAATGCAGGGAACGGTTGCTCAATGGTAGCAAGGGCACAGTCTGCAAAACAAACACTCAAAAAGCTTAACACCATGAACTGTGAGGGAACATGTAGTCTCCATGCCAGAACTGAGACAAGCAGCACACTGAACATGCATTCAGCAGAAAGGATTTTTAAGAGATGCATCAAAACGACTCCTTGTATCAGGTAAGAACCACAATCTCAATCCACATTTTCCACCTCTCATAAAATGAGGGAAGACAGGCTCCTCATTCTCTGCTTCCATGAACACAGAGTAGCAAATGCATTTTGAAGAGAGTATATGAACATTTTGCCCTTTTCTTCCTCTCTGGGAAACTCATAGCCGTTCACCTGTCTATCCTTCAACAAAAACAATGAATTCCATGACACTTTGACATGGTGAATTCTTTTCCACTGTTCTTGGTGTATTTCTGGTTAGGATGATTTTATTAGTTTCAGCTATCTGTAGTTATTAATTTGAAGACATTGCCACTTTCCACTGTGTTTAATACCCTAATGGGATATTAGTAGTTGACACTTAATCCAGCTGTCTCATTCTTCAACAAACTACACTTTAATATAAAAGCTCCTTTTTAAAAAAAAGTTCTTAACATAAGGCAATATTTAACACATATTGTCTCAAAAACTGTCAGTCTGTTTCCTTTGACTTTTCCGTGTATTTCACACAGCAGAATTCCTGTCTTCTGTTATCTACCCTAATCTATTTCTATACCAGTAATACTCTGATTTAAACAATATCCAGAACATGTTCAAATGTTTCTCTACAACATCAAGCTCCCAAAGCCTCTACAATTTAACGCAAATCAGATGTTTGAGGAGTCAAAAAATGACTGAGCAATGTGGAAATATTAATAAGTAGGTGCAGCTATATGCCTTGGATCAAATACCTGACGATCTCAAAACAACAGTTATGACTGGATGAATCAATCCTTGTAAGGGAAACAATGTGAAGCATCTTAAGGTAAGCATCCTGCAGTTCCAGAGGTATTTCTGCTACAGCTCCTCAGTGCAGCACACTTTCCACTATTTAGCTGCTCTCAAGTATTTGTACTATACCTGCCAGACTGGAATCCATGTTTTATGTATCTATGGTTAAGCCTGTTGAAAAGCACACCTGATAATCTGCACTAACAACAGTATTGGCAGCATTTTACAGCTAGGAGCTCTATTTTTAAAAACATTCCCTCTGTGTAATTTAGACACTCAAAATGCTTCCCGAGGAAGTGATCTGGAGAGTTTCTGCTTTTGACTTTGTTGTTGAAAAACTGCCCCCTGTGAAGCAATGTCCTCGTTCATTGACACTTCTCAATCACATTTTGTCAACAGCTGCGTTCCCTGATTTCATCTTGCAGTCCTCTGTAATCAACAACCCGTAGTCCTTTGGCACCATGGCAGTAAGTCCCTAGAAGTTGGCCACAGAACACTTTTGTTTTCTCATCTTGGCTGCCATGGTAAGAGCCGATGTCCAAGCAGGCAATCAGATGCCCGACAGACATCAGAAGTTTTCTGGTGCGAAGCTGACAGAACTTCGAGAGATTAAGAGGATCACCCGAATATATCCTCTGTTCCTACATCCCACTAAATAAGGTTAAGGTGAAAGAGCTACAAGCAGATTTGGGTTTGTAGCCACAAACTGATCACGAACCAAGTGAATGAAGATCCTTAGCAACCAAACATAAATAAATATTTTTAAAGAGTGATATGCATTTTTATGCATCATTCTGATCTGATACTCAAGGCAATTCTAGCTTTCTTAAGTTATAACACCATGTGTGTTCATTGTAATCCAGCTTTCCCAGATCAGTTCAATGTGGATATAAGCTTAGGGGCACTGTTCACATGGTTCTGCGTTCTCCTGAAAAGGCCCTGACGTCGTGCCCTATCTTGGAAATAAATAGTGAATGAACATATAAAAAACTTACCCGAATCATCATGACTGAGCATCTGATGTTATGAATTGTATCATACACCTTCTTAGAAATGTCCACAAACTGGTTATCATCAAATAGATGCACTGTGTTCTTGCTTAAGCTTTCCAAAGCAATGTGTACTTGACTAATGAACTCTGGAATCACTATTTTAAAAAGAAAACACAAGGAATTCAGCAAGCATAAAAATGACAAAACATGATTTTTTAAGTGTTTTTTTTCCCTGGCAAATTACCTCACATTGATCAGAACTTTATTTTTAAAAATCATTATAGCAATAACATGATTAGTTTTAAGTGGGAACACATTTGTAGTTGATATCACAATGGTAAAAATGCACTTTGTGTGCACATAAGCTGTGGAGGGTTTTTTTATGTGACAACAAAGAAGAAAGATTAAAAAGGCAGGTGAGGGAAGCAGTTGTAAAAATTTGCAGTGATTTCAATACTGGTTTTACTCAAAGAATTAGGATGAATAACCTGCCTCAAAAGTCAGACATTCTACTCAACAAACTCTTACTATTTCCGAATCCGCTTTCAGTCTCAATGGACACAAAACTACCAAAAGACTCATGCATATTCTCCAAATTAAGAAGTCCCATCGTTGCAACCTGGACTTACCAAGGAGGTTTGCCTTGTTTGATTCAATCAAACAAATTGTAAACTTTGAGTCAGCTTGATATTAACCTGTGCTTTACCCCAGAATGTCCTGGGAATTTTCTTCTCGTGCTCCGCAGCCTTATTCTGCACGGTGACCTGGTACCACTGTATCTCCCTTGATGCAGCACATCAACTCGAAAGCAAAGGAAAGCCCCCAGAACACAGAGTAAAGAGAGAACGCACCCGGACAATCCATCACACACGTCACAACTACAGACCAAACGCATGTGCGACAGCTCACTTCCTATCACTTAAAGACTGAAGACACAGAAGAAATAGAAAATAAGGGATAAAGCTCAACTTCTGTATTATTCAATATGTGTAACATATGCTTTGTGGAACAGAAGCTTTTTTCAGGTGATGTGTTGGTTTTAAATAGATACAATATGCCTTCCATCCTTTCCTCCACCAGTGCACGCTGTTTAATTTATAAATGCGTATCAAACAAAAGCAAAACTACCAATACCTTAAGTATAATTTTAGGCAAATTTTCAAGTATATAAAAAAAATTTATGCAGACAAATTTCCGCTGAAGTCAACAGCACAATTAGAAAACCTGGCAAATATTAGGAAAAATGCCACAATAATGCCTTAGCCCCTAATTAACTTTGCATAGAGAAACCCACATAATCCTTGGAAACATTCAAATTCACTCTTAAATTACAACTTCTCTGTCTTCAAACTCCACTGTTTCTCTCTAGAGTACAGAACAGTTACTTCACGTGTCAGTTCCCAGAAATAACAACCTTCACTTACTTTCAGTGGTAGTGACAAAGTTCATTTTTCTCTGTAGAATAGGTCTCCACAAGTATGAGACAAGCAGATGCCATGTGATTTGAAAAATACAATATTTAAACTCCTTTCTTCCCTCTTCAGATTATCGCTTGAATTATCCCTACCTTTTGAAAAGGTCAGTGGTCAGAATAGATTTCTTAAATAGTATGGAAAAAAGACAAGGTATGTTTTTCATCACCAGCTAAATGGAGTAAATAGAGAGAGCAAGCACCCATTTATTTACTGCTTTTTGAATGCATATTTTTTAAAAGAAACACAGAAGTACCATTTCAGAATGTTAAATCTTTTCCTTCTGTTAAAGATCTCAGCCACCAGGCTGCCAAAATAATTGCAAGCAGGGCAATTTTGAACTGAACAGTCACTTCATATGCTTACATAAAATTAAACCTCTTTCACTTATTTCACAAAAGGGAGAAAAACCCAAGAAGCATCTTCATCAAAATGAAAAAAGAGATTACTTATTTTTCACCATCCTTATACTCAAGTACTGCAAATAAAGACTGTCTGGAGCTCTGCCAGCTCTGCAGAGGTCACATCCCTGGCGCTTCTGCTGGAATGCTGTAGGCAGGACAGCCAATGCCTTCACATCCTTGAGAGGAGTTGAGAGGCAGGGATGGAGTTGAGAGGCAGAGTGGATTACCAAATGCGCACACACCCAATTTCTATCAAGAAAAAGAATCTGTAGTAGATAACCAACTTTCACCTTCAGTATTTATCTCCGTGTATAAACACTGAGAGCACCTTACCGTATGGTGTAAATAGACTGGAAAAATGTTCAAGAGCTGCCACTAGAATGACGACTGAAAAGCTACTCTTTCAAAAGTAGCTTTGAAATGGAAATGAAAACACAGTACTCGGATGAATGAATGGAGCATTCAGTAACACAGCCAAGCATGTATATAAATGCGTAAAGAATTGATATTTAGAAAATTATGTACTAGATATTGAAATGTACAGTATGTATATTCATTTATAAGTATATGTTTACATATGTATTTATATATATGCTATACTAAATCTATGACAGCAGTTCTGTGGTATTACATCCCTACAGCTAGTAAGGGTAAGATTTCTAAAGAGTTACTTGCCCTGAATCTGAGAAACGATCGATAATAAGTGAGACCTTATTATTGGCAATGTGTATTATTAATCAATGGCAATCCAGTACACACCTGCTTTCACTTGCACCAAGATGATTTAGATACATACAAAGTCTCTGTTGCTCTACGCCAGCAGACTGGACTTTCACCCGGTCAGCCCACCTCACACTGCAGCTGGCAATTAAGGCAGTCCCTGCAACTAAACATTATAGTTCAAGACTCAAGTGGGACTTATAGGGATCCTTCTCCCCTCCACTGCACGGATATCCAGAAAAAACAGAGAGTGGGTTTTGGTTTTGAGAGGGTAGCTGGGTCTCCCTGTGGGAGGTATTAGAGGCAGGCCATAGTATCTGTAAGAGCAGAAAGATACTTCAAAATCATATAAATAATCCACCTCTTTTAACGCTCTCTACCTACTGCATTTTGCTGCCACACTCAAGAACAGTCTGACCATGAGATCACAGATGAAAAAGATATTTCCCCCTCGGTCATACTGGCAAAGAATTTCAGAAATTAGTTTTTGCATTTCTTAGGTGACAGCGTGGACCATGTGGGCCTGTCTTCTCTCTTCAGCTCCCTGCTACTGCAGGGCCTTCAGGTGCTGTGGAAACAGTCACTCCTCCTGAACCCAGTTCTCAAGACACTGGGCTTAATTTAGACGCATCTGCACTAAACAGAATGTCTTGGGATACATATGAACTAAGACTAGTAAATACCCTCAGTCTCTATCTAAAAAAACACATGATTACTTTTTATAAATGAATTTCATGGGGCACACAGAGGCTTCAGGTTACCTTCAGTCCAATTGTGGACTGCCACCAAACCTCCATATCCAGGTCCTCACTTTAAAATCCACGATTATACAGCCGCATGATGACAAAGTCCCACAAACCAAAACCGTTGAAGACTTGAGTTTCTGGTTGCCAGTACAGTTTTGAGGCAGTTCACTATTCTAGTCCCACTTGCTACCAGGGCAAAGAGCTGACGTGCTACTACCGGTACAAGGCAAGTGGCAGGAACAGGTTGATGAGGCAGGCAGACACCACTGCGGTCCATTTATAAAACAGACAGAAATTTGACTGCTGTAAGGCAGATGTCATATCTAATGCATTAAGCTGTTCTAATGGACAAAAAGATTCTTTGGACACTGAAGGAAGGAATGGTTAACCTAGTGTCCAAGGCATAGAAAGTTTATCACAGACAAATGCAACAGGTACAGCACTCGTATCTTAAGTCTCAAAGGAATGCAAAGTAACAGTAGTATCAGAGTTTCTAGGTGGAAAACCATGAGAAAAACATGATGACAACAGTAACGGAAAAACCTGAGTTGTTCTATTTACTATCCTCATTCAGAAAAATGATCTAAGGACAAAAAAGTATCAAAACTAAACTGAGTACTATAAAACTAGTTATTAGCTTATTTATAAATGTATATATATACAATGTATATTTATTTTATATTAAGACTGTGTTTTACTAACTTGTATCTGGAGCAGGGGTGTTCAGGCAGACTATGTGGTTAAGGACCGGAGCCCGTCCGCATGCTCAGAAGCTCTTGCTGCACAGCGCCTGCAGGAAGTCCCCGCTAAGCGCTCTGGCACGAGCACCACGTGACCGAGAGCTTTAAAGCAAGTGTAGCCAAAGGCATCTTAAATCCTACACATGGCTTATTTATCTGGGGGAGAAAAACATTAGGTGACATTTCTTCCTATTTTTCAGAACATTCTTCACATTTGAAGCAAACCTCAGTTTTCAAAGTCAGTATTTTTAACATAGAAAGACTAGAACAGAGCTTTACAGAAAGAAAGCTAGCTGCAAACTTAACTGAACAGAGCTTACTGACTCTGTAGTAGATTAACAACCACAAGAACTAAGGGTTATTGCTTAAATTACAGTCTTACAATCATTATGTAATTATAAACAAAAACTATTTTAGGCTAAGCTTACATACTCAAACCTCACTCCAGTTTTTGTACCAAATATTCTGGAGATAATTTTTTTAAAAATATTTTACAGTGAGAAGATTCAATCCACCAGACTCTGGCCTTCACAAGTCAGCTAAAAACCTCTGCATACTAAATGGACTCAAATCACAAGTTTTATCTGTAAATCTCGATCTGAGGGTAATGAATGAGCAGCAGAAAGTATTTTTTCATTAAAAATACCTGCCTTTTTAAATTAATGGAAGCTTTCAATCTTGCGTGCACCACAGAATTGGTGCAATTCATCCACCTCATTACAGCTACCTCCAAATAAATCATGTAGAATAAAGTCAGTCATACTGGCATCTTTTACAGTACAAGAAGAGGCAAGGAGCTGCAACAGCTGACTCATCCCACCTAATCTAAAGATGCATTTTAGGAAAAGTCAGCAAAGTCTCTGGAGGTACTTCTCCCTTTCCACATTTTGGCTTAGCTGCATGCCAAAGAGGATAAACTAAGTACCAAACGTCAGAGCAGGCAGGAGAAAACGGACAGCATAGCCTTATGTTTCCTCCTTGGCGGGTGTCTTTTCGGCAAGCGAGACTGTAACATTCCTGAACTGGAAAGCACAGACAATCCCAGGGCACAAGACTCTGACAGGGGACAAGGGAAACCATCAGTCATTTCACATCTGCTGCTGCAAACAGCCTCCACACTGGATTTGAAAAAGGCAGAGAAAACATCTAGCAAAAATACTGTGTCATTGGCCTGTGCACGTAAGCACGCAAGAAATGGAAAAGTTAATTAAAAAGCAGAAGATGGAAAGAAGCTCGTATCAGGTAACACTGCCATCTTTTATTGCTGAGATAAATTACCTTTTCCCAGAGAAAAGCAACGCAGTAGGATCTAATCCACCCTACAGAATCATATAATAAGGTACCGTACAGCAAAGCTCTGCTCCAGGTGGAGTAGATCAGTATTAATACAGGGGTGATACAACCGATCACATTGAAAGGGCTATAAAGTGAGAGGAGACTCTGGAGGAGGGCCAGAACAACAATCTTGAGACCAAGAATTAAACAAGAAATAGATTCATTAGTGACACTGGCAAACTGTGATGTTAAAACACGCTGCCAATACAGAAGACAGCTGGGTCAGGAAGAGGAATAAGAGATTTTGGGGACAAAATCATTGGAAAGGACTTAAAACCAAAAAAAAAGTAACTGAAACTTCTGAAGTTTTTCAAGGAAAACACTGAACACAAACCAAATCTCTGCAGAATTTTAATGTGTTTGGCCCACTGAGGCCAAGTGTTTCCAATCCAGGTAAAGGCAGATTTGTTCACATCAACACAAGGACAAAATGTACAAACTGGCCCAGCATACATGCTACAAATTAGAAAAAAATCTTTTAGAAGTAATAACCCTACAACAGCTCTCAAGGGGCTAATGGGCCACAAACTCTCCTTGGTATCCCCTTGCTATATGGAAGAACTACGATTATGTAATACGCAACATAAAGCTCCTCGACCCTCGTCTCTTCGGAGTAAGTCATCAGGAGTGTTTAGAAAGTTTTTCCTTCACTTTGATACATCCAAAAACTTATACTTACCCAGATGATTATTCACTTAATGAAAAACACCTCATACTTTCCCTTCAATTCGCAATTACAAGTAACACTGCTGGTATCACGTCAGAAGCGCAGTAATCTCTAAAACTGTCAGACTTCACTCAATTCAATTACTACACTTCATAGTTTATGACCACAAGTATCACATGAACAACAGTTTAAAAGACTTTCAATGAGGCAAATTTAGGTATATGGTTATTTTTGACTTATGTCCCTCTCACACTGAGAAAGTATTTGGAATTCAGTTATGGACACTGGTTTATAAACATTTTTGAGGCAGAGGAAAATCTCAAATCCATGTTCAGCCTTGTATTTGATACCATCATTCTGTCTCAGAGATTAAACTCTGTCTTAATCCATACTTCAAAGGGAGAGCAGTATTGTGTGTCACACCAGCACCTGTCTCACGACAGCGCCTGCAGCCGACCTTCAATTTTAGAACAGTTAAATTTGGTTTTCATTCCAAATACAACTTCATTACCATTCTTAAATTAAAATTAAGTCCTATATCTATGTGAATTACATAGGGTGATTTGTAATTCTGGTTATAAGAAGCCGTGGATAACTGCTTGCTGTAACTTCATCAGTACTATTAGAATAAAAAATGTGGACTCAAACCTGCAGTGATTCAGAGAAAGATACCTCCACTAGGTTCCTTAATACAGTTAAAATACTTAAAATCTTTGACTCCAACCTTTTCCTTGCTTTTACAAGATCCTTAGATTTAAATAACTAGAGGATTTACATCTCTGTATACATACATCTATATCTATATATGATTACACTTTGACATGGAAGCAAAACTGCATACAGAATTCACAATAAATATAGGCTTTTTATTGTATCAACAGGCATATGTCATAATATAAAATGTTTACTTAAATTTAACTTCTGCATATTTTAGCAGACAGCAAAATAACAACACAGATGTGGGTATTTAAAAATACAGTACAAGGTTACTCTTCCAGTTCTGAAGTGGAAATACCTTACGTTTTTTATAGTGTTTCTAAAGGTTTCATTTTGCTTTCACGCAACAGTACACAAATGCTACCAAAATGAAAGGATCTGTATATTGCTCTCTCATCAAGAGTACCAAACACCAGGAATGACAGAGAGGTACCAGTACCAACATTTTCAGAGTCTTATCCACATCAGTCAGAAGCTCTACAACTTTTGCACTTACAAAATCGAGATAGGAAATGCTGGTTTCAACAACTGTCTGCACAAAGGCTACAGCCCACATAACGGAACACTCCTTCCTCCTGGGATCCACAGAAGTCTCACACGGACCCTGGGGCATGTCCCCAGGCCATGACTCTCAACACTGGCTTCCAGTGCAGGGGTTCAGCTGGAACGCTTTTGCAGCTCTCTCCTACCCACATACCCCTCCCACTGCAAGGCAAGAGCAGGAGGGCACAGAGTATGGTCCCAGCTCCCTGTGTGGAGCCAGGTGCTTCCCACACAAGCCAGGAGCCGGGAAGCGCTCCTCCACTCCACCATCGCCTCATCAACTTACACACTGCCACACAGGAGCTCTGCACAGACAGTGGTGGTTCAAATGAACTACAGGTTCATAGAATGATTTAAAGTTGGAAAAGACCTTTAAGATCACCGAGTCCTGTACATATCCTCAGTACTACATTACGTTCTCTTCCTGCAGTCTTCTGCTTCATTACTTTTCAAATTGATCCTACGGACATCTCCTCTAATATGTGTCCCTGGCATATGTCAAAGCAGGTGCATCCAGTGACAGGAATTAACTGTTTTGTAATATAACTGTGTATGATCACATAAGCACAATGCCATAATGCATAAACACATAGAATGCAAATGAAGGCTGCAAAGAAAACTTTACTTCTGGTATTACCTAACGTCCAAGAGCTCTACTCCACAGCATACATTGTGCTCTTACAAGGCTTTGCTTTTAGTTTGTCCAGGGTTTTTCTTCTTGTTCAGACAAAGGGGCAAAACAGAAGAGCAGCATAACGTAAGCCTGAGAACAGAGACGCTCTGTTGTATGGTGCTGTAGAAATCCAACTGACTGCCACCAGCTTGCATCTAAAGAGGACTGCACAACCTGAGCTAAGAAATCATGCATCAGTTTTAAGTACTCGTATAGCAGCATTACGATATTAATACTGAATAGCTCACTTCATCTCAAATACATACGGTGTCTTCCAGCTGAAGAGACAGATTCAGCAATCTTATGTTCTTTTCTTGAATATACTGTAATGCAGAGAATTTAACCTCTTTTTTTTTCCTTAGGAATTACCTCAACATATCAGCTACAATTTAACTTCTTTTGTTTTAACAAAGAGTAAATGTATCTGCTCTTCTTTATGCACAATTTCTCCATCCTGTTACCTCCTGTTTGCATACTTCCCATTTCTGGATCACATTCCCTCATTCTCATTTTTGATTTCTCTGCAATGTCCATATATCCTATTGTTCTATTTTCACTAACTCCACACTCTGCCTGCAATAATTTCTCTTCAGTAACAGATTACATTTTCACTGTGCATAAAGGATTCACTTCACTGCCCTAAATTACTTGGGTAAGTAAACTTAGGAGCTAATGGCAGCATAAATAGACAGATCTCTCCTAGGGAAGTGTCACCGTGCCATCAGCTGGCTCCTGACAGACCCAGCAACAACAGAATGTTCTGGGTGATGCCTGAGGGCTGCAGCCTACCTGCATTTTCCCCTCTAAACTGAAACAGTTAAAAAAAACAAAAGAAAACCATCAAGCAATCAAAAAGCCTTGCATGAGTTGACATCTGTTCATTGCAGACCATATAAATACAGGTAAGAATGAAAAGTACATGTTTCTTCTTTCCACTCCTATTGAATTATGTAAAAATAGTGGATTCTTAGGTTTGAAGTACTGCGAAAACATCTGAGATGACACCATGCTTGATGTCCCTTTCAGCCAGATTCAGTTTTACATCTTCCCCTATTTTGTAGATAGAGCAGATTTAGGTACATTATATAGTACTGTCAGAACAAGGCAACACAACAGAAATCAGTGTGAACTTCTAATGTGTTTAAACACCATCAGTTTCAAGAAAGAAGGGCTCAGTTTTTACAAGGGAAATAAAACTATGCTTGCCTAGAATTGCTGCTTCCCTTGGTATTTGTCACAGTACTTTCAAGTTATGAAAAAAAGAAAGTCATGTTCAAAGTTACCAGATTTTCTCATCAAAATGTCAGAAAAGAAAATAAAAACAGGCAAGCCTACTTCAAACTGTTCTCGCTATTCTGTCCCTCTTGCCACTTGATCGCAATGCCAGTTCACTCTTGTTCACATGCCATCAGTTCTGCCCCAGCTATCTTGGAACTCAGGAAGAGCGAGCTCAAACAAAATTCTTGTCTTTTGCTTCAGTAAAATAAACGTCAGTCAAATGTAAAGTACTAGAAATTTGCTTAGACTGACAGAGCTAGAAAGTCTAAACAAAGAATTCTAAAGACTTCTCAGTTCGTGAAGCTAAATTCTCTATTTCAGCAACGTACAGGCTTGCCAGAAAATTTTTAATAGCATCTTTTTTAACTGGCCACCTACCAGACTTGCGACCACTGAAAATATGAAATTCCTGGGAGTTCAAGATTTATTTTTTTTAATTATCTTTTTTAGAATTATACACCATGAAAGATTCACTTATATAAACAACAACTGTCATCAGCAGAAACCATTTCTAGAACAGCACAGTTTCACCTCTGCTACCAGTACAGAGATATTCCGGAACAGGATATCCTCTTTTTGAAAAGCGTGAAAAAGTAAATGGATTCTACTAAGCATTTCTGGAAGTTTCAAATTTGCTTAGCAAAACCAAACATATTTGGAGATATTTAACCACTGCTTAACAGTCCTTAAAGCAGTAGTACACGCAATTCACGAACCTGCTTCTCCAAGTTTGTCTTTTACCTGCTCAGATGCAGTGAAGCCAGTACAAGAAAGCGGAAAGCTGCTGCCTTACCAGTTACACGTGTTACTTCCATTTATTTAAGAACTTCAGTAGAAGTCTTCCATAAATTAAAAAAACCTTATATAAATTACGTAATTCAAATGAAATTTTAAGTATTAGTTTTGAACTGCATGGTATCACCATAATTGGAAAGCATGCTCAAAGGAGATTAGAGACTATGTAGTGAATCATTTGTAATTAGTGCATGAGATCAGAGAATCACGGGATTCGCTTTAACTGTGGCATACAAGGGAAAGTTTATACCACTAAAGTAACTGAGGACATGGAGTACAAACCAGACTTACCAGTCTTGGTCAAATACTGAACATGAGTCATTACTCCTTCAGTGTAAGCCCCTGGTTCGTAATTGTCCATCTCACCCGAAACAATATGAGCTACTCTTGAAGCGCGTCCTCGGATTGCACCTGCTGCACGATCCAAATCGTCTGCATTTTGCTCTCGGAGTGCAACGATACACTTGTTTACATCCTCAAGAATATGGCTTTCTGCAAATAAACAACATTTCTTTTAACACAGCACCTCTCACACAGACACGTTTGAGACAGGGAGTTAATGGCATTTTTAATTCCCCCGTTGAAATCTACTGGCCAATATAAGCTTGGATTAAAAAAACCCCAAACAATCTGAAACCTACACTGAACTGTCCTTGAAATTCCTATCACCATGTATTGATTCCTAGAATTTAAAGGTATGGTAAAACTCTCCTACAATCAACAGCAACGATAAAACATTAGGTCAGAAAGTGAAATATGAAAACCACAAAACCCTACATACATATTTTCATAATGAACAAAATTTCAAGGGATTCAAGCTATTATTCTCAAAAACTTCTTAAGGCATTGTTACAAAAGGTTCCATAATAAGATGAATCTCCATCAACAACCTGCCCCAACAACTAAGCTAACTTTGACATCATTATTTTAGTAAGTTCTTGCTAAATCAAACCCTTATGTGAACAGAAATAGCAGTATTTTTGCCTAGTGCTAAAATTACAGTTTTAGTTGTTAAATTATTGTAGTATGCATCTATCACAAAATGTACATTGAGTACACATTTTGCATAAAATTTACATTTCTTCTAATTTACAGTAATATATTTACTGCATTGCTATGTTTATTATTGGTTTATATGCTATCAGTTATGTTTACAGGTATTTGCAGTTTGAGTATTAAATTTCCTCTCCTACACAAACCTACAACCTGCTTTTTCTCTTAGAGAATGTAATACGAGAGCGACACAATACGCAAGATGTGAAGGCAACAGATTTGCTCTATCTTCAGCAGTATCAGTGTGAAATTTCTCTTGCACCAAGCCATGAAGTAATTTAGAGCTTATATGTTTCTTGTTAACTCAAGAATGCCATTCAGTATGTCAGTATTAAATTAATACTTCATGTTATACAATAAATTGGACAACCATTGTAACTCAGACAGACAAAGCACACCAGAAGGTAATCCTGAATTAGTAACTGCATCTGGCATGAGAATCTTCGGATTCTACCTATGCAAAAAATTATGACTTCTGCTTCAGCTTATGAAATAGATACATCACAGAATGTGAATATGAAACATGCCTATCATTTCAGGTCCATGTCTCCTATCTCCAAGACGAGCAGAAAAAGAAAAGCTCAGTAACAGTGACCCTGTTAGCACTGCTGGTTCAGTCTGTGAATATTCTGTGCCCACACCCAGGGACCACCACCTATACGGAAGCAGGGCAGAGAGAGTACCGGCAAGTATTTCAGTACCACCCACACCAAAAGCACCACATCACACTGTAAAAGAAAGGGGTCAATGACAAGAAGTGCAAAGACGTCGCAGGAACTACCCTGTGCTGTACAGGTTAGTATTGCATCTTTCTTTTTTAGGCACCTCTTCCTGCGTGCCTTCCACCGGTGGAGGCTTCCAAGCAGACTCATCTGTGAATGGGCATACCATTGAAAAAGGCTGTAGCGCTGAAGGAGAGGGCTGACAGGCACACAATGCAGGAAAAAGGACTAAAAATCTCTCCTTCTGCTGCCATAGTTATGTCTAAAATGAAGCAATATAGCTTACTATTGTGTTAGGTTTAATATTGTTCAAGTGTTAACAGAGATAATTACAGAAGAGGATTGCACACTCACCACTTTAAGGACCTCAGTGTGAAGAATACGCTGCCTTTTAACTGTTCGGCAAAGACAGTAACTAAAGGGTTTAGTGCCAATTAAACAGAAAGGTTGGGCTTTTCTGCTATCTACCAATTGAAATCTGCATAATGGAAAAACACGGTTAACTGGTTATCTTCTGTGATATCGATCTCAAATTAAAAAAAAAAAAAAGAAAAGAAAAGAAAAATTGGACGCTTCCATTACTGCATAATGGAAATACAACATGAATGAAACATTCTGGAAAGCTCCCAGTTTCCAAACTGTTCTAAGGGTTGCTCAAAACACTTTGATGAAGGAAAAAAAAAAAGAGGCAAACCTGAGGCAAAATGCTCAACGGAAATGCAATTAGACCCATACATTGTGGACCAAGATCCCAATTAGCTGTTTCCTTCCAAATTGGTAAGAATGCTTCTAGGTCATTTTAGAATCAAAGTATCAGAGCCCGTAATAATATCAGGGAATATATTTTACAATGTGACATAAGCTTCAAGTTAACTCTGTTTCAAAGAAGATGAAGATAGAAGCAGAGCTCATTACCCTATATTGTCCAGCCCCTTGTACCAGAAAAGCCGTGCAACAATTCTTCTTACTACATCCCTACGCTGTCACATGCGCGGGGTCAGCTGAGAACTCGACAAAGGCCGGTCTGGTCTGAAAAACTCACCAGCTCTTGTAAGCATCACAGAACACGCCTTCAACAAGCATGAATGAGCTTGTCCTCACACATGGGAACTACATGGCGGTAGCCTTTCTGACCATCTAGAGCCAACACACAGTCTCTTGCAGCATTCTAAATCTCTTCTCAGACAAGGTACTTCACCTTGCTTAACTTAATTTTCCCAAGGAACAGAAAAGCTTATACGTTTGGCTTAGCATACTTAACAGAAAAGGATCAGCATCGATCACAGGCTGAGATTGTTTTAACCTGTATCTTTCTAACAGATGGCTCCTCCCCCTACGCAAAGTGCATGAGATCAACTTTTGATTTTCATCCAAGTACCCTACTTTCCAAAGCAGAAGAGGAAGACCAGGATATAAACCATCTCTTTGTCATGAGCCAGTGTCTAGCGTAAGAGCTGATTGTAACACTGGAGTGATAGATGTTTAAAGAAATTGTCAGACTGCCATGGGCAGCACAGCAATTATCACTAGTGGTGCACTGCACCTTCCGATCTTCCTTGGGGACCTCGGTGTTAGTCATACAGGCCAAAAATCATATCTCGGCTAACTACTGGATAATAAAGCTGTCTTTGACAAAGCCATGACTCAGACTGTCTGTGGACAAAATCAATAGCTCTTCCTTTGCATGTCAGTTGAACAAAAAGACAGGAGATGCCTTTCCACTCCACTTGACACTGATAAGGCCTGAGTTCAAGCACTTTTTACTGAAGTTTCTCCATTCATTTCAAGAAGATTGTGGACCAAATGGAGACATTGCAGGGAAAAAAAGAAAAAAAAATGAAAAAATAACTATTAGAGATCTAAGAAATACAGTATATGAAGAAGCATTAGAAAACTCAACTTCTTTGGTCTCAAGAAGGCAAGATGTAAAATAAAACACACTTTTCTGCAAGCCCTAAACCATAAAATTAGACATAGATATGCATACAGTTTGACCAAAAATGATTTCTATCTTTCACCATCTGTTGGTATGATAAAATGGGAAGGAAAGAAACTCTGTACAAAAAGTAAACTTCCTTTCAGACCACTCCTGTTCCCTGGACACGCCACCTCACAGTGCTACTCAGAAAGGGATTTCAAGTTTTCCAACAATGGCACTACCTTATACAGCAAAAGACAAGCTCCCACAGACTCATAACACTTTAGCGAACCATAAAAATATATGTCAAAGCAAGCATTTATTAATAATATCTATACCTATATTTAGTAATTTCTGGTGCCAAATTAAGACAATAAGACCACTAAGTGGAAGGTACAAGTCCGAGTATACGATTCCTTGTTAGCACTCCTCCTGCATTCTGACAAAAAAAAAAAAGTTTATTTCCCACCATTTTGCTATTAAAGCAAAGTTCAGAGAATACTCAAGGCTAAATCTCCATAAGCAATCTTATGAAACAGATTTTCTTGGCACTTGGGGCTCTTTTTAATAAAATATCTGCAAACTATGAGCATGACAGTGTCTTAGTCGCTATTGAGAGACAAGATCACGGGTAATCACTTAATGTTCAAAGTCCCTGGCAACTTCAGTAGAAGAATTTTTAAAATAATAAAGAAGTGGAGAAAAAAAATTACTCAGAACACGGAAAATGAGCATCCTTTCTTCTCTAATTGCATTAACTAAATACATTTTATCTGCCAAAACTCATGGAAAGGTAAAATCTAAGAGTGTTTGGTATCATGGGACATAGCCACCACATGTTTGTGCTTATCTCAAACAGTGAGCTGGAGGCTGCAAGACAAAATCCACAAGACAACAGCAGAATAGGGATGTAAAATGAAGATTAATGTAGGCAGATAAAAGAGGGGATGACATACAAGGCACACCCCCTAGGCAAGGTACTGAAGGTTCTTCAGGTTCTATGACTATGTGAGCAAGTCCCTATAGACGACTTTTGGAGGAAAAGAAGCAACACTTTAAACTGTGTAATAAATTTGTTTATGTTTTTAGAGACTTCAACCTGGAGTCTGAAACTAACTTCAATTCTGTTTACAGAAAATACTAACTGAAGTATGTATTTCTTTCGGGTTTTACCTTAGGGTGAACAAAGTATTGATGAGTTGGCAGTCTCTCAGAAACATGCATTTTCATTCACATATGCACGAATCATTTCAAAATGTTACAGGAAAGCTAAAAAGAAAAACAACCACCAACCTCCCCAAACCCCCTAATACATCCCCATCAAGAGACTCTCTGAAAATAAGAATGTTTCCTAAAGTGAATGCCTATTAATTACAGAGCTGGAAGCTTTAATTGGCTAATGAAGGTTTCAGATTACAGAAAATTTCTCTCCTTGCAAGAGTGAGAACCTTAGGGTAATACTAATCTTCTCCGGAGTTTGTTTTCTTCCCCTCATTCATTTTAACGTGATTACAATAAGATTTGGTTGGTTTGAGATGCTAAGTGCTTGTGTTTCAATCCTGGGACCTCAACTTCTGGGCACAAAATTCAGCCTACAGACAGGTTCCAGGATTTTCAGCGTCCTCATTCAACATTCAGATGTCTTCCAGGATCTTGGGGGAATTAAGGAAGCAGACTCTTCAACTCTCAGAAGGTTTAAGTCTCTCTCCTTCCCTAGAGCCTTACATGAGCCAAGCTCTAAGATCTCTGGAAAGAGGTACAGTGTAAAAGCATCATCTGCAGAGAAGAAAGGCAGAGCTCATAAGCAGACCAGGAGACGGACACTTAGAAGGGCACGAGAGAAAGGGAAGCCAGGAAAAGCAGAAGCGCACCCAGCTGGGCAGGGGTCACACCTCTCTCTACATACTCCAGTTCTCTCCTGGTCTACAAGATAAAGGAAACATCTTCCTGCAGAAAGCATGCACCTCTTCACTCGTCCCAGTCATCCTCAACATGTCAACTTCTTACACCTACTGAAAGAAATGACACATTTTAGGGACAAGCCTCATCTTTCACATAAATGTGTTTTATTACCTAGGCCTTCAAAGCCCCCATTTCTCTCCTCTGGCTATAAAAAAAACCTGATAATGCTTAGCCCAATTTTTATTCTAAAAATTACAGGATATTGTTCAAACTCCCATGATCCATTATAATGTACACGACAACAAAGAATTCTTTATATATTAATACTTTGCAATATGATGTTGACTTTGTAGAACAAAAAGGGAGAAAAAATTACAGAATGGAAATGGTAGCAGAACACGAAAGAGGAGACAACGAGGGAGACAGACAGAGCACTCCTGTTCAATCCTTGGCAATCATCTTAACTGCAAATCATGCTTGCAATATGCCACCCCTGCTTCTTGACTGCTCACTTCCAGAACGTGCAGAGCAACTTCTACTCAGACCAGCCATGTCACAGCTATGAATTTAGGTAACTAATTATGTTAATAACCGTCATCTCCTAAAAGCATTCTATACCAAAGTAGCTATAACCAAGATACAGCGGAATTTTTCACAGAGTGTGATTTACCTTCCTAAAACATAAATGCAACAACTTTAGCTTCTTGTAGTACAATGAAGTAAACCCCTTCAACTTTAATTTGACCATGCCAACTCCTGGTAACGCTGACAAGGTGGCCATTCAGCCGAGACAAGAAGACTAGGTCGCCCTGAACTAGACAACCTCTTTTTGTCTCAACTCCTGCAGACTGATACTTCAATGTTATATTATTTATATGAGAGTTCTCACGGTACATGCAGATCCCTTTGATCACAAATATGGGGACTGACAAACACTGCCCCATCTCCCCCTTCTGTAGCAAGGAGTACTTCAATAAACCTGCATTATACTCCCAGCTTTGCTAAACTGCTCAAAAAAGTGCCTCCAGGATTTAAATATATTTACACCTAATACAGCGCATGCTTCCAGACAGATCCAAGATGCATGACATAATGAGCCTCCTATACCACTTCTCAGAAATTTTAAGTTTTAGCAAACACAGCATGCACAAAGAACACTGCCAAGTAATCCTAACTCTGCATTTCTTTACTAAGGTGCTAGTCCAGTGAAAGAGACATAACAGACAAGATGAAACAAGAGAGGAACTGAACAGGGGAGAGGCAAAAAAAAAAAAAAAAAAAAAAAAATCGCTGCAAGAATAATGATGTTCACCAGAACATCGATCAGTTGCTCAGAGAGGTGGCAAAATCTCTGTTCTTAGTCTGAACACAGTGTGAGCCCAGCTGTGAGCAGCAGGATGGACTAGACCTTGAGGTCCCTTCCAACCAGAATGATTTCTTGATTCTGTGATATAGAGGGAACTGCCAGCCAGAAAGAGCATGGGCTAAGGCTGACACATCCAGGCTCCACAAATTACTGAAACACACCTTCTCTGCATCAGCCTTTTACAGATTCGGTCATAAAATTCTTCAGAACATTTGCTGCCAACTGTCAGCCTTAAGCTGAGAGGAAAAGTCTAAGTTATCTGAGACGTAATAATTACTTTTCACTCTTCCCCTTAGCTACTGGATAATGGAGAAAAGTCTGCCTTACAAAATCATGTCGTACTTTGCTTAGCATGTGGCATTCAGTTCATCAAATACACAGGAAAACCATTTTCTTTATACTCAGTCTGGGCCTCTTCCCTTCATTGACACAGCAATGCACAACCAAAGTACTTATTACTCTCCTCAGAACGTTCCCTCTCAAAAATTACAGGAGACAGTTTCCCTTTCTGACATCTTTGTAAGTCAGGTAAAAATGTTAGGTGTCTTCTTTTTCCAGTAGATGAAATACAGAAGGGGAGAGACTATTCTTTGGAATTTTTTTCATTTGGGTCTTCATTCCCATCAGCTTTTCAGCAGTCTGTTAGAACTGTCTGGGGGAGGATTTGTAACTACAAGAGAGGATTCTCCTCCAGCATAGGAGTAGAAGAAGGTGTCATACACAAAATGCTCCACAAACCTTTGGTCTGTTGTGCCCTGCTTGCCACAAGAAAAAAAAAATAAAAAGGAAAAAAAACCAAGGAGTTGTATTCCTTGTGCTATGAAAGCAGAGGTTCAATTTTCCATATCATTTCCTCTGTCAAAAGAGAATAGCTGAAGTCCACAGTTTTATTGCCTTAGGTGAAATACGAGTTGGCCCTAAACAGGGCATAAATAAATCTGGTTTCTGCCCTTCTGTGGCTGGGAAATGGAAAATTTATTGTTGCTTTTTAAATTCTGCATTCAAAATCGAAATCTAGCTAAATTATTATCTAACTTCATGAAAATATATCTTAAAAACTCAGAAATGCCCTGATAAATCATAAATCCTTAAGTCTAAAATGCCAAAAGCAATGTTTTCTGAATAACGGATTATCTAAAGGAATTAGTTTATGCCAGGAATTATACAGAGTTTTTCATTGAGCTCCAGTCTTATCTCATTGGAAATGAAAGTCTTTTGAACAATAAAATGACCAGTCAGGTTTCAGGGAAATAGCTATATATAAAAATCAATGCATAGCTGATATCCCAGTTAATTTCAGGGCAGATGCTATAGAATGAAGAGCTGGCAATCTTCCTAGTTTGGATCACATAGCATAAAAGAAATTTGCAATTACTAGGGAATACTCAGTGTCTGAGTTTGGATCAGCTGGAGGATTTGGTCAATTTATCACTTTCAAAATATTTCATTTCCTTGCGGGGGGAAATCAATGAACATGAAAATTTAGCATCTATTTCCTTTTGCTAGATTAGTGGTGTATAACCAGAGACCTTTTGCATTACCTGTTTTACAATGTGTGCAACAAAGCAGATCACATTATGTTAAATGGTACCTATTTCACATTTAGGTCTATAAAATATTGTCAAAAGGTAATAGCCATCTGCCACTCTTTGATAATTGTTCAGGTGAAAAAACTGACTTTATGCAAATATACTCTTGTTGTTACAAGCTATAGTAAACATCTGATGAACACCTAAACATTCTGTCTGACACAAGAGCCAGACCACAGACAGGGCAAATGTTAACGTACAGAAAACGTTCAATGGATAGGAGTTAATTTGAGGTAGGAAACTCCACAGTCTCTCTACAAAAATTTTGAACTGTGATATTTGTAAGTTTTCCTGGTGGAAGCATTATACTCAGCTGGGAATTGCAGTGTCTACCTCTTCAAGTATCAAACCTGCAGAAAGAAAAGCTGCCTTTTCCTTACATCAGTTTTTCCACTGAAGTTTAAGCTGGTAGCATTTTTGTTGTTACTGTTGTTGGCAGGTGTGAGTGTTCTTTTGTTCTGGGCATTCTAGGGGTCTTGGAGGGGTTAAGGTTTGAGGTTTTGTTTTTTATACTACCATGCACCACATTTCTGGAACTAAATTTAAAGTATCTGCTAAACTTATTGGAAACAGATGTTGAGACACTAAGCTGGACTTTGTGCAACCTGTGAATTTGACTAGGCAGGTTCCTTCAATATGCACACTTTATTTCCACACATCCCCCCGCCAATGGGCTGAGACTTTCCAGCCTTGTAGCAAGCAGGCACATGACCTATCTCAGCTACCAGAGGTTCCACAGGGGAGGCTGCCTTCCAATCATCAAGAAAACCTCATTAGTTGCCTACTGCTTATTACCAAGTTCACAAGAGGGGATCTTAAGGGCACATATCAGATTCAACAATCAGCTTTTGTTCATCTTGTGCACGTGTATGTATGCCTGTTTGCTCAAGTTTCATATTAAAGAAAACACGCGTTTGACATGGTGCACATCAGCCTTGCTAACGTCTAGTAGCAAAAGCACGCACTATGAGTTTCAGAACTAAAACACAATTGGAACCTGCTCTCTCAGATAATAATATTGTATTATATTATTTTATATTATATTTTAGTGGCCAGCCTAGCCCTAACCTGCAAAAGTATCATATCTGAGAAATAGGAAGTCTGGCATTCTATACCACAGTAGCAATGTCCCTTTTAAACTCTTCAAGCCACTGATGAAAAATCTTCCCTTATCATTTGGTTGTGCTTATTTAGATACCATTTTTAATAACACTTGTGTATTTTCCA
The DNA here is from genome assembly GCA_020746105.1 of Trogon surrucura. NCBI lineage: Eukaryota > Metazoa > Chordata > Aves > Trogoniformes > Trogonidae > Trogon > Trogon surrucura. The sequence continues at coordinate 34,759,759 of CM036621.1, forward strand.
GTAGGTCTCATTGCAAAAAGCAGGCAAATCAATTCCTGCAAAGCTGCACGGAACCATTAAAAGCTACTGCCACAGCTGCAGCTGAAAAGCTATTACCAACCAAGCCGTTAGGAAATAAACATCAAAAAAAATTAATCCAAATCTGCATCAAACCCATGTATCTTAGACCACGCTCCAAAGGCTGCCAGATCTGAACTCAGCCAGATCAAATACAACGTGAATTCCAAACGTATGAGCCTTCAAAATTCTGGAAGAGGATGCCAGTAGTTTGCAAAGTTTGTGATGAGAAACAAATCTATCTGCAGATAACTAGGTCTCAGCAACAACTTACTGAAATTCAGTGAAAAGTGAGCAAAACTTCAATATGAAATTTCAGTTTGTAGACAGAAATCTTAAATAATCCAGATGACTATGTCCACCGCTGAACTGTACTACCTAGCACCTTCAGATTCTTACATTTCCTCTCTTTCAAAAAGCATGGCACGGCATTTTGCTAATGCAGGTGCCAAAAAGCCAGCATGAAAACACCGAATTTAATCTTAAGTCTTTGAATAGCATCCTTTTCCCCTCATCTTCATAGCTATGCTACGGCTGAATCTATAATTGGCAATTTTGCAATGCATTCAGCTGTAAACATGCTACATAGACCGGAAAAGCTGTAATAAATTGAACCAGAACTTTTAAAACATTGACAGAAAACTAATTATATCAAGAGAAATAATCAACCCTTACTCCTGAGCAAGTACTTACAGTCTCTTTTGCTGTTTACTCTGAGTGATTTCAACTGTCCAGACTGCCATCTTAATGAACATAACTGCCCAAAGTGATTTGAAACATGAGTCTGATCAACATCTAAAATTTATTGCATAAATACTTAGAGACTGAGTCCTTGCCTTATGTTTCATTGTACTGGAGTGCTATTCATCCAGAGCATTTTTTTAACATAATAGAAGATTCATCAAGAATAAAAGGGTGATCTCAGCTTTCTAAATCATCACGAGGGAGCACCTCAGATCTCTTACTCCCACAGTCCTCACCGACTAGAACTTTTCAGTATCCATAAAGAAAAAATAGATGGTGTTAGTGAAGAGGCATTATAGTGTTTTCCTTTGTAATCAAGAAGAGGAATGCTCTGCCACCCACAAATAACGTATCTGGTTTTTGGGTTTTAGGGTGGGGTTTTCAGTTTGTTTTTTAAACTAAAAGCATTTCACAAGAAACTTCAGACTCTTCTTTTGTGTTCTAGAACATGAAAAATGTTCTAGTGTGATTGCACTTTACACAACAGTTCAAAAGGAACCACGACAAGGCCTTCCCCTTCCTCCAGAACAAAAATCCCAAAGCCTATCCATTATGATCCAACTCACATTCACAAAGACATACAGAGGAGGCACTGGACAACGAATTCCACTGCTTACCCATGAACTAGGCACTAAACCCAGGAGCTGAGGCACCACCAACACTCAGGACTCATCTAGGAAGGGGTAGAGGCTACACAGCCTCCTACATCACCCAGCAGCAGAAACCATTAGGGACAAGGTAGATTTTCCATGGCAACAGTATTCAACCAGCCCAAGATCGTGATTCATGCCTACATGTGCACTTAGGAAAACAAAGGAGAACATCTTTGTGCAGGCAATCGACATATAAATATAGTGACAAATTGCACAAGACTTTTAAATAGAACCTGGATGTAGAATTTAAGGCAAGTACACACACGTTCAAACAGGTCATTGGCCACTGCTGGCTCTGGCAAAGGAAAGAAATTCTAGCCAAGTGCTAAATCTCTATGTAACAGTAGAGATGTCTGATGGTCTCCACAGATGGACTTCATTCTACCATGCCACATAGCAGACTACTTTAAACTAAAACCAAAGGTATTCACTTAGGAGATTTGATATGGCATGAAATTATTTTAAATTTTTTTGATCCGATTTTTTAAAAAAACCTACTATTCCGTAAATAGTTTATTTTTATTTTCCTTTAGGGGTTAATAAAAGTGCAATGGCAGTCGACAGAAACAACCTCACCAAAGTTGAGACCTGGGTTCATATAATATCCATCCTCTCAATTATAAGTCACAGGTGAAATCAGACTAAATGAGAGTAACTAGAGGTGAGAGCGTTTCACCCAACTAATTCAATCTCACACACACAAATGCACAAACATGCAGTCAGTCCTATAACTGCAATGATGCATGACTTGAAGTCAACAGCCTTAACAGGATTACTCATGGCTTTAATGAGTTCGTAGTACTTTGCTATAGTACTACGACAGCAAAGTTACTGAAAATATCTGAAGTGGTAAAGTTCGACATGTTCCTCCTCTCCCGACAACACACCTCTTTCCTGGGAGGTACAGGTAGGAAATAAGTAACTTATTCAGTGATGCTCTTTAGAATCTAACGGCTGGTCTCTGTGCAAACTGTTCTGCAATGAAAGAAAGATTTCGCTCACTACACTTGCTCCTACAGCACAGTTGTCACTCACTGACATTTTAAAAAAAATAAACAAACAAGTAAATAAAAAGCATAAGAGAAAGACATAAGTCCAGAGGTAAAAGGCAAAACCCTCAAGACAGCAAAACAAGACAGCAACCTGATTAGCCCAAATCATCTACAACACTTTGTATGTGTTTTGGGCACAACTGTGTATTTTGGCAAAGAACAAGCGACAAAGAATTCTGCCCAGAGAAGTACCTGAACTGCAATAACCTCAGACTAGCACTTTCCCTAATGCAGGCTTAGTGTAGGTGTTCAGCATGATGAAATCACCGAATAAAAACACAACAGACTAAAACGCATCTGGAAAAAAATGCAGAGATGTCATACACTGTTTCCATTTGCAAGTTATCAGATTGCTAAATTAACAGACAAAGCATTAAAGTTTTACAGTCTTGCACACAATGTACTAGAATGTTGCAGAAGTGGGTTTTTTGGTAGGTTGCTGTGTTTTTTTCACATGGCAAGAGAATAACTGGAATACAGGATATCAGGAGATTCTCCCAGTTTACATATATGCATATTGGTATTCACTTCCTTTTCTAGAAGGAGATTTCTTACAGCTGCAGAGAAGAATCTGAAACTTCAGAGTTGAACGTGAGGACAGATAAATATAACCACTGCAACATACCCATTCGGCTTCATGCACCTAGCCTGCTCCGACAACTCCTCAGCTCTACATTCTGCAGAGTAGAAGTACCTGTATCTACTGTGCGAGGACATATTTAACAGAAGTTACACAATCTAATCTTCCATTGGTTTCCTACTGAAATGTTATGAAAAGTTTTCAATGCATATGAAAGAATAATCAGACTCTGAAAATTATCATACCTGATACAGCAAGAAAATCATCGATACTTGTTATATCATCCACAGCTTCAGTAAGAACATGGATGTGATTCTCCCATGTACTCCTATACATCTCCATGTTATTCTTCACAACTTCACTTTTTGGTCTGGCAGCAAGAGCTAAAGCAGCATTAATAACCTGTACCAAAAATAAACACAAAACCCAACATCTAAATAATTGTGTCTTCAGAAAGAAAACTTTATGTTTTACTCAAAATTGCAGAGCAGCATTTCTGTTCTCTAAGCAAAAGCATTGCTCAACTTCTGTTTCTGTTCTCAGCAGCAGTACCAGTCAGACAGTGCTTAGGCTAACTTCCAGTTTAGCCTCATATATTAAGAAGCTGATGGAATAGGATAGTAAAAATCCCAACACTGCATTTTTGTTGGAGAATTTATACTATTCCAGTCTGCAAGATATTAATACAGGAAAGTTTTTACTTACACACCCTTAAGGCATACACATATCAGTACAGCATACATCACTTCAGTTTTGAGGTTAAACTCTTTAAGAACTGTTATCACAGTGTTTATTACGGAGTATCTTCACTGCAAGAGATATTATCAGTCTCTGCCATGTAAGAGTGGAAGGTTTTACTAGGACAACAGGTATCTCTGCTAGGCTCAGTGGCATGGGACATAACACATGTTGTATCTACATGAAAGCAGCAGACTGCTACTTCTTAGATGAGTTAGTCCTGAAACTAGTAAACTATGTTCACATGAAAAGAGTAGATGCCACCTCTCCCAGGCAAGACTAACTGAAGATGAAAATATCAGATCCTAAAGTGATTACTTCTATACATACCTCTTCAATCAGTTTATTAGCTAGAGGGTTTTTTCCCCTAATACGGCTTTTTGTTGGTGTTTATCCATAAACATTATTTAAAGTAATACACATCCCAGAAGCTGACCACTAACCTTACACTACCCTTTTTCCTCCTTCCCAATACTGCTTCTTTATTCAAGAGGAGAATGATTTTAAGATGACAAAACACCACATAATCAAAAAATGGGAAGAATAAAAACAATATACCACACTAATCCCCAGTGCTGACAGTATACATCCATAAAACGTTCTTGTTTATAATGCCAGTGTAATACAGTCACTGCACCAAAGAATAAGAACTAGTAAACTCATCATCCTAAGCCCATCTGATGTGTCTTTACAGCAGTATCAATCCTCCTGACCCTATTCCAATCCTAAACTGAATTTTCGACCAGTTTTGTTTGGTTTGTATTTTTACGTACCACATAAACACCTGGTGAAATAACAACAAACTTACTAATATTTGTGCTCTCACAAGGAAGGAATACATGCAATTAGACTTTCACAAGAACACTGCTGGGACTAATTATTCTGATAAGGAATAACAGACCACACGCTTATGACTTTACCAGGCAGCTGGAGAAGGAGGAAAATACCCAACTACAATGAAAAAAAGGATTTCTTCACCAACTCCACAAGTGATCTAAAAAACCAGAATTCTGTTCTGTAAGTACAAATATGAAAGTATTCTCCAGCAAGGAAAAAAAAATCCCAGAAGGCAAAACAAGTTGTACAGCTTGTTGTAAAAAAAACTGATGATAATAGTAACAACTACAACAAGAAGCAAATCCCTTCATCAGCACCTCAGATAACATGGAATACTCTTTAAAATAGATTAAAATAAACAAACTTCTAAGGCTTCTCAATACCCACCACTGCCAGCTATGGTTTCAGCAGTTTGCCTATGTAATATTTTTTTTTTTAAAATTACAGCTCACAAATTGTAGAGCAATACATACATAACGAAGTATAAAGGTACACTTAAACGAGTTTGTTTTCATGCAACACCCTTAAAACAAAGCCACTGATTTTTTAAAATAGCAGATACCACAAGCAAGTGACAGAACACTGCTCTTAGCCAGGCCTGGTAAGCACTCAGAACTCACTACTCTTGTTCCTTTTCTGGTTATAATTTGGTTTGTGCTAAACACAAGAGTTGTCCCCAGAGTTTTCAGACAATTTTTCAGTATAACCATTACGTGTTATACAATTTTATTTTATCCATACTCCAGATCTACAAAATCTGCAGCAAAAGCATTTATCAGTTGTATCATCTGAGAGCAGATCTGTCTCAATGGTGTATGATCTTTCCCTGCCCCTGCAGGCACACCATTTAAATCTCTTACGTGAAAAACACAATCCAAATTCCCTACTGTCATTTATTGCTTTTGTTAAATGCAATTGTCAGGAAACATATATGGTTAAAATAATGAAAGTGCAGTCTCATATTTGAGTTCATAAATAACATTCCCTCCTCCAATCAAATGTGGAAGAGAATCAGTAACTTCCAGGAAGATTAGAAGAGAAGCTTTCCCAAACGAACAGAGTGCAGCTTGGAGCACTGCTAAAATCACCCATCACTTCTAACACCTGAAAAATAGTAATAATGCAGCAATGCTGACACAGATAAAAAGTTGATCATTTATACCTCAACAGAAAGTGAACGTTAAAAATGAGTCACCAAGGACTTTGAAGCCCTATTCAAAGACACCAACAAAGGTGTTCATCTCCTTGGCATAAGCAAGCTACTGTAATAAACCCTCTGCCTACATTTTCACACATGCTATTCATTTGCAGCACCACTTTGGAAACGCAAGGTCTCTTGCTGCAGGCATTTGTTTATGCCTGGATAGCCAAATAATAGACCACTCAGGCTGCTGAAGGTCTAAACTTCCATTTACATACCCTGCTTCTCCTGAAGGCTCTGCAAATTTTCTTTTTTTTTTAATTTTTTGTTTGTTTGCAAACAGTTAAAGCGGGAAATTCAGGAGCTTACTGGGGTTTATTTTATTAAGTTCTTTCTCTGTTATAGTACCTTTGGCACCAAACACACACTGAATAAATACTTTAAAGTAGGCAATAACATACTATGCTAAAGCCAGTCTCAACTGACTTCCAGTTTCACCAGTAACGCAATTTCTCTCATTTACTAAAAAAAAATATGCTTCAAATGCAACTGTTAGCAGTTTTTGAACTAGGCTTCAGAACTTCCTTTCAGTTTTGTTAACACATTTCTCAGGATTTGTGGTTTTTTACTTTCCATTTGGGGTTTTGGGTTTTTTTCTTAAATATAGCACTTAACTGAAGGGACAGTTAATATGCACAAGAACAGACTGCCTGGAGAGACCCTGAACTCTGCAGAACTCTGCAGAAACTTAAGAGCAGGGTAGTTAAAACATCGACCAGGAATATTTCACATTACTCAATCCTAGCAAAGTTGGTCTTGTACTGATGGAAGAATGACGAGAGGGAAAGTGGAATACACACAACATCAATACGGCATCAGAAGAGAGCTAAAATGAAATGTTTTCCTTACTAGATAACGAATATTTGTTATAGTACATGAGAAAAGCAGAGGTTCTAATACTACCAGGAAGAAAACGTTTCAAGGCTTGCATCAGGCAGGCATCATCCACATAAATTTTACAATTTTTTACGTGGGACATTTTTGAGAGAATTGGGATAATTGATTACAAGCAAGTGTTTTTTCAAATACTAACTGTAAACATTTGAAAATGTTGGAAAGTAAAAAAAAAATACTTGCTATTACTAGCCAAGCCTCAAAATTGAATACTTTCTGGAAAGCACATTTCAAAAAACCAGCACATATTTCTGTAAAATTCATCACGCTTAAGTCACAAACCACACCCAAAAACCAATTCCCCGCCAATCCCTGTAACATGCCAGAGCTTTTACATTAAAGATTTTGAGCTTCTGCCATGTGTTAAACCAGCCCAAGTTTTGTTTCTAAGATATGGACTGCACAGACCTGCAGCAGATAGAAAAATACTACTCAGCTAACACTAAAGAAGAGGATCTGTTTTGCCCTCTGCCGCTCTGATCTCAGAACTGCTTACTAAACCGTGCTGTGCAATGAGCAAACTTGCAAACAGCTTTCAAATGGAGCGTAACTGGGGTGCCTTCTCTCACAGCACCAGTGAGAAACATGCCTGGGCACCCTCTGGGAGCTAGGCTTTGCAGCACAAGGGCTTCTGCACAATTTGCAAGTATTAGCTGCTGCTCTCCAGACACCCTGCGGTCTGCAGCACAAAGCTAGCATGAAAGCATTGAGAGTACCAGCTGTGCACCTATACCAGGGTCTGCTGCCCAGCGGCTGCAGGAGATGGGCTACAACGATGAAGGAAAGTGTGGTCAAGTATCAGCACTCAAATATCCTCAGAGCTGGTTAAACCAAAATAGGATCTGTACAGCCAATCACATCTGCATATTCCACAGTATCTGGTTTCTTTATTCCATCAACAATACCGAAGACACAAGAATCTTCCACGTGCAGTGTAATATATAAAAGCCCATTTCTGTTTGGCTCTACAGCAGCTCCCCCAACACTTTCTTAAAAGTAAGAAATTTGCCAAGAGTTGAAATTTTGCTGGTTTCATTCCTATCACGCTTGATCCAATTCCATAGGATCAGTTTTCTGAGCTTGGGGCTCAGATTTCACCTCAATAATTCTTAGGTCACATTGGTCCTGTTTCTGTTCACCATGTTAACTGAACAGTTTAGGTTTTAAAACGTGTCCATCAAGACTGAAGGTGAGTGTGCAGGGAAAAGAAAATAAATAATTGCTGTGCCTCAACTTTCCAACCGCAGAAGAGACTAGAAAATGCCAAAAATCTTGCTCCTCAGCCGCGGTTCATAGGACATATATACACATACAAGAATGTGGACCACGCAGCTCTGTTCTGTCGATGTTGTCCTTACAAGGAACTTATGTCTACCACATTTGATTCCCTTGGTGCTTGCCAGACTAAGTGTTTCAACCTGTTCCCCACAGTCTACATCGCCAGCTGCCTCCAGCGTGCTGAAGCGCCCATGAGGATCCATATGTTTCCAGTATTCCGGTCAAAAAACATCTCAAAATCAGGTAAAAAGCTTGTACTAGTGATACACCCAATTCCACAGCACAAACTTATGTCAGAGGGAACCATGTATCCCTGATTTTAGCTTCCTGCTTCAACAGGAGGAATGTGTTCCCCTGTGAAACTACCCTATCTATTATTGCATGCTGTAGGTATTTATATTCCCCGCTCTTCACTGCTGACCACTCCTCTTCCATAAACATGCAACTACATCTCTTACCAGTGGTATTGTTTTGCTGTCTTGTAGAACTCTAAGCTTTCCTACTGTACAACAATCCTCCTCCCCAGACTCACTAGATTTTTTTGGTCACAGCCCTCTAATAACAATGCTTTAATGTTTTTGTTTCCTTCCCTGGCATTCTGCTGCAGAACTGTCACCAACAAAATGCAGCATCTCAGGAAAACTTATAAATTCAAGAAAAAGAGGTGAAGTTGAAGAGATAAAAGAGAAATATCTTTCCAGGAAGAATACTTCCAAGGTTTAAAGGCACAGGGAAAAATAAATTGTTTATAAACATTCATAGCATTTCTGCACAGTATTAATCTACTGCAAATACCCTCCAGTTACGTCAAGAAACTCTTCGCGTCTTTTGTCCACTTCCTACATGTGGGGCAAGACAAGAGGGTAATACTGAACAGCTTCTATATTTACACAAGTTGAGGCTACTCAGAGTTGTTATTTTTTGTTTAATATTACAAAGAATTTGTTGAGGATTCTATTCTAACACAACAGATGTTGGAAGATAAAAGTTAAGACTGAAAACCTCAAGGCATTTTGTAGTTAATCATTCTCTCCAAGTACTATCATAAAACAGCCACGCAGTCACAGCCAACATGAGACTCTCAGGGGAATCTAAGAGTCACAGTATTATTTCTTCCCCTTCAAACTGTTTACTGGAGAAGTTCAAGTCAAAGCAAACATCTAGCTAAGTTTATTTGGGTAACAGCATAAACTGTTAGGGCCTTCCAATACATTTTAGTTGCCCACAGCTTTAGGATTCCATAATACCCTAACCAGCTAAAAATGCCACATGCTTTATCTTTTTAAAGCAACAAATGTCAATTTCCACAGAGAAAGGTAACTTCCAGCAACTACTAATGTCAGTAGATGACACCAGAAGATGTGAGAAAGGTTTTCCTCTTTGTATCATTTTCATTCCTTGTCCATTAGCCAGACAGGAAACAGGAGCACCAGTGGTTTCATACATGTTCCTCTCCCACAGACTGCCCATCCCATTAAGACTGCAGTGTTCTGATGGTACAAAACATCACTCATCCTAATCGGATCATATATTACTATGATACTTGAGGACAAGCTGGTAACAACTTTTTCCATCCACTCTCTAGCTGGTAACAACAAGCCGTCTGCTAATAAGAATCCAAACACTAACCTGTAACAGCAAAGCTGTGCCACCATCAGCTCGACCTGGCAGTAGCGAGCACTGCCACCCGGCGCAGTGGCCTGCTCCTCCTTCCCACTCCTCTTCCCTCAAGCCAGGCAGCAGCATTCATATACCCATAGGGCAAACCACAGCAGGCAACTGACCTGCACGAAAACCAGCCTTCTTCCTTGCTTCCCAGGCTAATTCTCAGCAGGATCAGTCTCCTGATCCAGATCAGTGAGTAGCTGCATGGTTGATACTATGAGTCGCAAGGGAAGGAGGCAGGAGCAAGAGCTTGAGGGTAGAGAGGGAGATCAAGTCTCAACCAGCACTGACAACATATGTCAGATTAAACTGCTTGCGGAATGAAAGTGTGAGAGAGAAGGAATTATGCACAGGAATGTTCAAGCAGACTACCATAGCTATCAAATTTAATGACAATTTCATTAACTTCAGCAGCACTGTGTGTGGACTTTGCTAACACCGTGAAAACCTACATGAAAAACACATCACTCCACCAAAGTATCTTTCCCTTAGTTTTAGAAATACTATTACTAAAGCATGATATGTATTTTAATTAATCTCAGTTGAAAGGCTGGAGATGGTACTTAAGAACACATCTGATATGGTTAGGGATATTAACATCTGTTTTGTCTCTTTTAAAACAGATGGTACAGAACTCTTTGATTTACCATGTTCTCCCCTATTACTTCTGCATTTGCACAAGACTGCTGTATTTGAAGAAATTTAGCTGAAAAATCTAACATATCAAATGATGCTGCCTACTTATTAGCTATGGAATCTCATTTTTGTGAATGAGAACTTTCAAGTTTGTTCAATATGGTACTTACTTTTTAGAAAATAACACAGAAGCAAGTGGTATTATCAAGCAGGGTAAAAGACTCATCTCCCTGCCTTAAATAAGCCCTAGCATCCAGATGCACTATGGGCACTTTTTTAGCCAATAGTTCCAACAGCTTGGACACAAAGATAAGCCTCAGGTAGACAGCATTCCCAGTGCCAGTACTGCTATCTGAGCACATATACCTCACAATGGAAGCGACCGTAAATTTAACAGCCTCATCAGCATCCATTTAATAATCATTGAAACAACATCTTCCACATAAAGCATTTTACATCAACAATAGCTAGCTACAAACAAGGCCACTTGTGCCCGTGTGTCTTTGCAAACTTCCTCCAGCAGCTTGGGAACTAGTTCTGAAATACGCTGCAGTATCTGCTGTAGGTTCCGATATATTCCTGGTTAGCTGCAAGTTAAAAAATAAGATGACAACTTATATACATTTAAAATGGCTCAAAATGCACACTTTCTTTTTAAAAGGCTAATTTCCCAAATCTCCATTTTTATATTTAACACAAAGAGCAATTCAATTTCTAATGGATTTCCTGTTACAGTGATTTGCTTCTCACCTAATAGTTTTGTAACTAGATGGTTTCCACCTATCTCAATAGTTAAGAGAAAAACAGAACTCACTAAAATCACTACGATAAGAGTTTCCGGTTACACATGTGTATACCTTGTGTTTTTTAAAATATCAAATAAAAATATCCTGTGGGATTGAATGACCTTTTAAAATTTATCCCCAAATAAAAATTAAGCTAAACCATGAACATCCATGTGTTTTTCCTGCATCTTGCTTCCTTGCATGATACACCAGAACGGACACAGTTCACTGCAGAACTAATCGCCCTGCACCACTTCCGTAACAAGTAGCACGCTCTAAGCAAGATCTCATCTTCTAAGGAAATGACCCTAAAATTTCCTTTTTCAGGTGTAGTTCTTCCAAAACACACCTTAAACTGGTCCTTAAAACTCTCCAGGGATCTTTATGCTAATAAAAGGGCTCTAGCCAGAGCCCTCTGACATGCTGAAGCTCTTTCCAGCTGCTTTCTTGACACTAGCCACTTCTAATCTCCACTTGGAAGCGTGTTCCGGCTTTAGACTCACGGTCATCCTCTGCCTCAAAAATATCAGCTCAGGATCTGTCTGCATTAATGCCCTCAGCACTCCCTGGCTTCCGTTCCATCAGGGAAGTAAACGTCCTTATCTCTCATGATGTGCATCACAGCACCTTCACTATGACAAACCCAAGTTGTAAAGAGAACAAGCACACCGCTGCCTAGCTCCGCTACTGTGCAATCTTGTTTCTTTGCTCTCCACCACTGCTGAATTCTCCCAGTTTAAGTCTCATATCTAAGAATTTCAACTCCATCCGGAATCTGTTCAGTGGCTTCCTTCCCACTTCCTCTCTCCTTCAGAGCCTGTTGCAGAAGACACCCTTATATTCCTCCAGTTTATCCCTCAACAAACCTTCAAAGCCCAGCAAAACCAGATGCCTACACCTTACAGGAGCTAAAGGAAGATGACCAGTGCTAACACAAGAGCCAGGTGAAACAACAGGCTTCATCCTCCGTATGCACAAATACACAGGTTTTTCTGGGTCTTTTCTCCCTTGTTCCTCCTCTTGTCAGCCTAGTGTGCCAGGTATACTTGCTGAACCACCTGAAAGCTTATTAGCCCATAAAAATGAAAAAATCTGTCAAGAATTGAGACACAGAAGCCAGACTCTTATCTGTTAATCTCTGTTTTCCTACATTTAGTTTATTTTTTCCATCTCTGTATTGACAGGTTTACCCTCTATCAGGTATCTTTGTCTATTCCAAAGGAAATATACCACTGAAACATACCACAAGTATAAAGGTAACAAACCCGAGACCTCTATTAGCAAAATAGCTCTGCAGGCTTGTATCTTTGCTGTTCAAAACCACAAGCTTCTTTGGGTTTGAAGGTTATTTTCCTTTTTTTTCCCCCCTCCTTTCTTTTCCATGCACTTGGTAAGTTTGTGCGCTTGTTTGCACACCAGGGAAGTAACATGGACTCCCACAGAGAACACGTGCCACTGTAGACATTACCTACCAGACAACACTCAAGAAAATTCTGCCAGGCAAAAGCTAGCAACACAAACAGAAAGAATTCTTTCTTCATCAAAACATATGCTAGCAGCTGTTTATTTGTTTATTCTATTCATTTAATGGTCTTTAAAATTAATTTCCCATGAAGTATTCATGAAATTTCAGAAGCTACAAGCATTATGGGGTTTGTATTGGTTACAACATACGTGTGCAGCTTCATTTATTGAACAGTCAAAACATTTGCCAATAATCTCCGTTGAGAAGGAAAACATGGTCAGAGTTCAGAATCAACCTTCTACATTTTATACAGCAGTACAGTATAATTAATACAACCTAAGCAAGTCTATGAATTCTAACAATTACAAGGCTTTCCTCCAGGGTTTGCCAATTCTTTACCTTTTTTCCCCAGTGTTATGTGGGAAGTTTTCCTGATCAAATCTGCGGAACTCCCAAGACTGCAAGGCATTTCCTGCAGATGCTGTTCTCATGGCAGGTCTTTGGGGTCTTTTGTTTTTTTTCTGTTTTAATTCAACTATTTCAGATTTCAATCCAAACCATGTGATTCCCTTCAAGAAATCTAATTTTTAGAGCACGTAAAATCCCTTTTTTTTTTTCACTCTGAAGAACATTGAGGAGTTCTACATGCAAATTTCCCCTTTCCAACATCTAATTGATATGCCCTGTAGGGATCTTAAGAGAGAATTATTTTCCCTGTAGAGGATTTTAAAATGATATGGCATAATCTGATTTACTGAAAAATGCAGGAGCCTTATTTTGCCATTTCGTACTTCAGTAATATACCCATTGCTTTTCCAGGGAATGGTCCTTATCTAAGAAAGTAGCAAATCCTGCACAATGAACACGCCATTAACGGTAATATAATCTTCTCATGCACATACCACGTTCTCTGTTACAACAGATCTATAATCATCAACTATTTCACCTGTGGTTTACCTTGAGGTTAAAAAAAAAAAAAAAGGAGTAAGAAAACTAAACAAGAAACTTCCATTTTACTATAGGAAATTAAACACCTAGCAACTTAAATGACTATGGAGAAAATCAATATTTTAGTCAAAAACTAGATTTGAGGCATTTTTGGTATCAGATGCAATACTGAAAGTGTAGGTTTTCAATTAAAAAGCTACATCTGGATGCGTAATAACGTATTGTAACGATGCACTTGTACTGCTGGAGAAAAGAAGCAGCTAAGAGAAGCTATTTGTGAATTCTTATAAGCCAGCAATCTTCTCACAAAACCAGTAACACATTAAACCGAATAGAGTGGCATGTGAAACACAGAATTCTAAATGTTATAAAAATAAGACATTCAGACTGAATGATTCAAGAGAAAACACAGCTCTCTGATATTTTCAGAATATCACATTTCCTTGATAGAAGTTTCTTCTTCCCCAAGTCTGACAATTTATTTGACAGTCATAAAATGGACTTCTCAAGCTTGTAAATTGAACAAATTAGTAATATTTGCTCTTAATCTTCTATTTCAACTACATTTAGCATTCAAAAACACCAAAGGTAAGATTATTTACACTACTGTATAATCTATGGTGCTCTTCAGACAACTAGTGATCTTGAAATTATGCAGCTTCCTAGTAAATCCCCCTGGTTATTACCCCCTTTAAGTATCTCAGGTGGGTAGTGATGAAGTGGGTAGAAGGAGCCCAGTGTCAATTAAAAGATATTTTAGAGCCTTGGGGCAGCTGCTTAAGGGATAAGAAGCGCAAGTTGTGTTCTTCTCTATCCCTTCAGTGGCAGTTATGAATGAGAAAATTAACAGAGACGACAGGTCAACTCCCAGCTCTGGGACACGTACTGTTGGCAGGGCTTCGCATTTTTTGATCATGGGCTACTATACGAGACACCTGGCCTGCTGGTGGCAGGTGAGATGCACCTGCACCAGAAGGGGAAAAGGATTCGGGGACAGGAGTTAGCAGGGTTCATTGACAGAGCATTAAACTAGATATCAAGGGGGAAGGGGAAAAAACTGGGCCTGTCTGGAATAAGCCCAAGGGAAGCATGCCAGGGCTCACAGGACTGTGGACTAGTGAGACTCTTGCTCTGCCATCTCATTTGACACAAGGGATAAACATTTAAAGTGTGGAAGCACCTGAGAAGGCTCTGATAGGAAATGGGGCCCACACTCACAAAAAGGCATTGGGATCAGTAGCTCATGTGAAGTGCATCTATACCAATGCAGGCAGCGTGAGCAACAAGTAAGGGGGAACCTGAAGCCATGATACATCAGAAAAAACTAGGACGTAGTGACTATAACAGAAATGTGGTGGGATGTCTCACATGACTGGAGTGCCACAACTGATGGCTACAAGCTCTTCAGGAGGGATAGACTTGGAAGGAGAGGCGGTGTATGTTAAGGAGTGCTATGAGCTCAGAAATCAAGTATAGCGATGACAGGGTTGGGTGTTTGGATTAGGTTAAGGGTCTATAAAGCTGATACTGCTGTGGGCGTCTCCTATAGACCTCCCAACCAAAGCAGTGAGGTGGATGAAGCTTTCTATAGGCAGCTGGGAGAAATATCACGGTTACTTGCTGTTCTTGCAGGAGACTTCAACCTCCCAGGTATCTGCTGGGAATACAACACAGCAGAGAAGGAACAATCCAGGAGGTTCCTGGAATGTGTGGAGGGTAACTTCCTCACACAGCTGGTAAGTGAACCAACGAGAGAAGGTGCCCTGCTGGACCTCCTCTTTGTGAAGAGAGAAGGTCGTGTGGAGGATGTGGCAGTTGGAGGCCAACTAGGGAACGAAATTATCAAGTTCTCTACTCTTAGAAATGTTAGAAGGGGGGACACCTAAACTGCCACTTGGGACTTTCAAAGGACAGACTTGGATTTCTTTAGGAGGTTACTTGATAGAATCCCTCGGGAGTCAGGTTTGAAGGGTACAGGACTCCAGGAATGATGGTGACTCTTTAAGAAGGAAATCTCAAAGGCACAGGAGCAGGCCATCACCATGTGCTCTAAGACGAGCCAGTGGCATAGAAGACCAGCCTGGCTGAATAAGGACATTTGGCTTGAAATCAGGGAAAAAAGAAAAGTTTATGCCCTCTGGAAGAAAGGGTAGGCCACTCACAGTGAGTTCACAGATACTGTTAGGTCATGCCGGGAGATAATTAGAAGGTCCAAAGCCCAGCTAGAAATTAATTTGGCTTTAGAAGTGAAGGACAGCCAGAAAACTTTCTATAAATACAATAACAAAAGAAAGACCAGGGAGGGTCTCCACCCCTGGCTAGACCCAAGAGGAAATATAGTGACAAAAGATGAGGATAAGGCTGAGGTGCTTAATGCCTTCTTTTCAGTATGAGAAATACCTTTACCAAGGGATGCCAGCCCCCCAAGCCAAGAGACAGGGGCCAGGAGCAAAATGTCCCCCCCCATAATTTGGGAGGATATGGTCAGGGACCTGCTGCTCCACGTTGATGTGTACAAATCTACGGGGCTGGATGGGTTTCATCCTAGAGTTCTGACAGAGCTGGCAGGAGTGCTCGCCAAGCCACTGTCCATCATCTATCAGCAGTTCTACCTGACTGCAAAGGTCCCAGGTGACTGGAAGCCAGTCAATATAACACCCAGCTATAAGAAGGGATGGAAGGATGATCCAGGGAATTATAGGACTGTCAGTGTGACTTCAGTGCCAGGGAAGCTCTTGGAGCAGATGATCCTGAGTTCCATTATGCAGCACATGCAGGACAGCCAGGTGATCAGGCCCAGTCAGCACGGGTTTGTGAAGGGCAGCTCCTGTTTAACAAACCTGATCTCCTTCTGTGACAGGGTGACCTGCTTGTGGGATGAAGAAAAGGCTGCGGATGTTGTCTACCTTGACTTTAATAAGGCATTAGACACTTGTCCACAGCATTCTCCTAGAGAAACTGACTGCTCTTGGCTTGGATGGGCATACATTTAACTGGGTGAAAAACTGTTTGGATGGCTGAGTCCAAAGAGTTGTGGTCAACAGAGTTAAATCCAGTTGGCGGCCGGTCACGAGTGGTATCCCCCAGGGCTCAGTACCGAGGCCACTCCTGTTTAATATTTTCATCAACAACTTGGATGAGGGGATAGAGTGCACCCTTAGTAAGGCTGCAGGATGGAAGTTTGCTGAGTGGAAATGTCGATCTGCTTGAGGGCAGGGAAGCTCTACAGAGGGATCTAGACAGGCTGGAACACTGGGCCAAGGCCAATCCCATGAGTTTCAATAAGGCCAATGCTGGGTGCTGCACTTCAGCCACAACAACCCCCAGTAGCGTTACAGGCTTGGGGAGGAGTGGCTGGAGAGCTGCCAGGCAGAGAGGCACCTGGGGGTGTTGATGGACAGCCGGCTGAACATGAGGAGCCAGCAGTGTGCCCAGGTGGCCAAGAAGGCCAACGGCATTTGGGCCTGGATCAGGAATAGTGCTGCCACCAGGAGCAGGGAGGTGATCATGCCTCTCTACTCAGCACTGGTGAGGCCACACCTTAATGTCCAGTTCTGGGCTCTTCACTACAAGAGGGACATATAGAAGAGGGTACAGAGTTGGGCTACCAAACTAGCAAAGGATTTGGAGCATGTATGGTACATGTTTAGTCTGGAGAAGAGGAGACTGAGAGGAGACCTTATCACTCTCTACAACTACCTGAAAGGAGGATGCAGCAAGGCAGGGATTGGTCTGTTCTCCCTAGTGGTGAGTGATAGGACCAAGGGAAATGGCCTTAAGCTGCACCAGGGGAGGTTCAGGTTGGATATTAGGAAGAATTTCTTTACTGAGAGGGTTGTCAGGCACCGAAACGGGCTGCCCAGGGAGTGGCTGAGTCACCATCCCTGGGGGTGTTTAAGAGATAGGTAGATGTTGCATTGAGGGACGTGGTTTAGTGGTGTTGATAGGGCTAGGAAAAGGTTGGACTCTGATCCTGAAGGTCTCTTCCAGCTGAAAATGTTCTATGACTCTATGATTCAAGGCTGAAACTCAGATCAGTCTCACAAATCAATTAAATCTTTGCTCTAAACAGATGTAACTGCAGAAGCTTTTGTATCTCTAATGAGGAACATGACATAGGGAGCGAACACACTTTTTGAAAGATATTAAGTAACAAAACCTTATCTTTAGCTGTGCTGTTTTTCATTTGCTTAAAAGCTCAAACATTTGAGCTGCTAATAATCAGAATTCCTACTTTAACGTTCAGAGACACAAAAACAAATCAAGTGGTAATATGTATTGCTTTCTAAGAGTAAAAATATTCCGCATTTGCAAATTTTTACAGGTTTTGAGAACTCCCAACCAATAGACTATTAACAATTTCTATATTAAACACATAGAAAAAATAAATTAATTGCATATCTGCCCGTGAGTTATCATTTGATTTCCATTTGCTACATGACGCTGTGTGAATGGAACATCAATGTAGACTGAAGGAGCATGACTAAACATCTATGTTGTGTGACAAACATACAGTAAATGCTCAGGGCTCTGTAATGGGAGTTAATTGAACAAGTCCTACCTGTGGACACAAGGTCTCTATGTGATTAGCTGCTGTTTGGACAATTTTCATTCCATCTTCATTTGTGGACAATGAGCAAGCCAGATTAGCAACCTTAAATAAACAAACAAACAGTTTGGTAAGCAAGTATTCATCCCCAGATGCTCAAACTTGCCAAAAACATCTCTACTAGAAAGCCTGCATTATTTGGGGAAATGACTTTGTCAAAGAACATATTTGCACAAGGAAACACAGCTGGGGTGGGGAGGGAAGGGAGTTGTGGAAAGGGGTGACAGTAACAAGAAATCTCATGATCCCTTCCCGGTTTCAATCCAGCACATAATAGCTGTAGAGTGGTATTCAGATAACATCACGAAATTTCAAAGAAAAATCCTAAGGCTTCAGCTAGATTGTCTGTGATCATGCCTGTTAATTTTTCCAGAGTTGTTCAAACTACGTCCAGCCTTTTTTTTCTTGTTTAAACTTACTTTTAATGCCTTAAGATCAAATAACATTTGCCTTCATTTGTTGTAGCGAAACACAAAATTATTTTTGCCCTAAGCTATCCATAGATCATGATTTTAATTAGTGGTACAATTATCCACTGAAATAGTCTTACCAGTGCAATTTACACTGAAAATGTATAAGGAAACTTGAAAACTGAACAAACAAGTCTATCTTCTGTTTTATTTCACTATACACCATGGAGATACAACTTCCTTTAAAGCCAAAAATCTCTTCCACAATGCCCCACAGTTCCACAAGTTTAAAAAGGCGACGGAAAACAAGCGCTCACTTCAGCTCACTGCAATTCAACAGCAACAGGCTGTAGCAGACAGCCTTGCCAAAGGCACAAGAGGGGTTGTCATACTGGGATCCAATAGATCTTTTCATCCTACTATTGTTACATAATGTCCTTAGGTAAACTACTACACACTTGTTAGCCTTCATAGCCTTTGCTAAAGTAGCTGTATTACACTGCTACCCCTCCAGTATTACCGTAAATTAAGAACTGCCTGAGAAACAGATCTCTGTAGCACTGCCAATACCAACAGGCACAAACACAATATGCATGGTTAATTTGCAATTCTTCAACACTCACGCAATGAGTTCTACAGTCCAGCTGCTGCACTGAACAGTAGTTCAATCATGATCACTAACCAAATGCTTTTATTACCTAACTGATGTAGAGGGTTAAATAAGAAGGCCTAAACCAGGATAAGAATCTTGCTTTGCCACAAGTTTCACACAAGGCAAAGCATCAAAGACCTTCTGCTCAATCAAGCTTTAACCTGGTAACTCCTAAAGAGATGGGCACCAAATACAAGCAGAGGAATCTGCGCATAGGGGGATGGGGACCAGAGGCTATGACAACACAAGCCAACAAATACAATAAAGTAACTCACTGAGGTAGAGATTATAACCAGAGATCGGAAGATATTTGATTTGTTGGAAAGCAACTGAATACTGAGCTGGGGAACAGCGCTTGAATTTCAGCGTTACAACAGTCAACACGGCTTTTGATAGAAATTGGATAGTCTACGTAAATCAATTTTAACCGTGAGTCTGCTGTCCTCCAACGATAAATGAAAAAAAGGTACTTCTATATAGTTTTCTTTGATTCTAATTTTGCGGTGTACTGAACCATCTTCTGCAAGTTTATCACACATTCTTAGCTTCCACCACTACCTTTAATCTTGAAGCCTTTTGAAAGTCTTTTGAAGAAAATCTTTAGAAGAAAATGATTGTTCCTACACAAAAACTCCATGAAAAATCTAGGAAGATCAACAATAAATAATGACTCAACACTTTCTTACGGAAAAGGCTACATTGATGTATGTATGTCTTCTTGGTTTTTTATTTGCGTTTATGATTACCCTGTGCATTTTTATGATACAGACCAGAATATTTGTTCAGAGTGATAACACATACTCCTGTGGACTAAAAACTTAGATCCAGCAGGCAATAAAGTAATATCACAATTTTGCTCATTTTCCAACTCATTTTCTACCATAAAGCTTCATTTCCAGATCAAGTCAGATAGTAATACTGAGCTATTTGAAAACTGCTGCCAGAGTTTATATGTTATTTTTGCATTGTTTATAAAATGCTTTAGGACACTTAATGTCAAAAGTTACACTATTACTTTAACTTTTATTACTCTTCATTTTGTGGCACTGGAGTTAGAGACTATACTAAAGAATACGTTTAACACACTTTACATGGCTTTCCCCATCTCCTAGCTTTTCACCTTCTACTCTTCCAGAAATATTCCCAAATCGACTAATTCAACTCCCGTGAAGCACTACCTATCCGCAAGCCTCTCCACTCATTCTCTGGTTCCTTTTGCACTTCTCTTAATTGCGTATGTCTCCATCTCTTCTGTTTTCTGCAGAACTCAATTACATAGAAGCACCTACCCCATTAATGCCATGATCACTACTGATTCAACAACCTGTACCTTGTGCGCTGGAGGCTTACAGCTGCCCCGTCCAACTGTAACCTTGTTAACATGAAGAAACTCCTCAGGGTATTATGTTATTCTAAATATTTCCTGCAATGTCATTTGTCAAGCATGCTAAAGATTCTATTCCCATAATTAAATAATTAATAAGGGATATCTGAATACCAACAGACTAAATTGGTTTGGAGGATTTTTTGTGGGGTTTTGTTTTTTTTTTTACCAGCAAAAATCTACAACCGCACAGTGCAACCAGTTTATTTCAGGTTCCATGCGTGAAGACAAGTTTTCTCTTACACAAGTTGGCTGGACCAAACGTAATGGCCTGGCACTGATCTGCCAAATATCAGCAGGATTTGATAAAAGCCTACCACCAGTGAAAGCCAGTAATGATCAGGGCGGATGCACCAGTTCTCAAACCAAATAAAACATCTCAATTTTCAAACGTCCCGCATGTTTCCAGGTTTTAAATAAAATACCATGTTATGAGAGGCAAAATTTTGCCTGTTATCCCCATCAACTTATCTTTTATTAATCTTTTTAAGTGTTTCACTGTAGTATTTCCAAATACCTCTTTCCTTCTGCATGAACATTTTTTTCCTTTCCTGTACACATGAAAGCCCCGACCCTCTGCACTTAAATAATAAAGAGGTAAATACAACACATAATAATGAACTCTCCATAAAACAAACATAAGACCCAAGCCTACGCATGAATACATCCTCATTGATTTTCTTATTATTCAAATATTCTATGAAACAATATCCATTATGCTTGTTTTAAGGATTTTTCTGTCAGGCTGAGTAACATACGTATTTGTCACACAAACACTCAAGTGACCTTCGCTCCCCCTAGCCACAAAATCTTAAAGACTCCTCCTGCTGTCAGGATCAAAATCTCGACCTCTTTGCCTCTGACTGGTTAGCTGAGATGAAAATCAATCCCAAGAGATGTGGCATACTTCCTCTGAGGCGCACACATCCTCTATTATTATTTAAACCAGTGTGATCTAAGAAGACTCAGTATGCTAACAAAACCAAACCACACAGCTCACACTTAGCACTTGTTGGAGCAGGAGAGAAAATAAGACTTCTTTCTAGCAGTGTAATCACTTAGTTACAATGCCACAAAGTATTTAATTTCAAAGTAAATGTTTTCAATTCCTTGAAGAAGTTGAAAACCTGACAAATAAAACATCCAGCGATTGTTTCTGAAGGACAAAAAAAAAACCACAGTTCATGTAACAGTTCTTAAGTGTCCAAAAGAGAAGCAGTTCCTTAACAAAATGATGTGTTTATCCTTTTATAAAAACAGTTACACTTTATGTACATTGTATGTAATGCAATACTCGCAGTGGTTATGCATATTACAGATTTACTTTTTTCAAAGATCAATAATACTGATACTGAGAAGTTACAAATAACCACCACTCATAAAGTTAATAAATAAATCACACATACTTACCGAAAGTCATTACTAAGGGAGTGAGGGGTAGGTGGGGAGGGAAATCCACCAACAAATCCACATATCAAAGAAAACGAAAGATCAGTAAGACAAAACACACCTTCAAAATTTAATCCACCTCCTAATAAGCCTTTCACAGAACATTTGCCTCCACAGAAAGTACAGTAATTCCTTCTGTAACCAACAGTAATGTTGCCTGCCTGCTCGCCAATACACAAACTACTCAGCACTGCAGGTTTCTGGAATAAGTATTTTTTTTGCATTGCACTGAGATGTTGTTAATCTATTTTCCAGTTAATTTCTAGCTATCAATAGCAACTGACACAGAATTACAGACGTGTGTGGTACTTGAGCACTTGCAGTCAAATCTAGGATGAGAATAAGAGCGTCAACAATAACATGTTGAGGGTTCGCCACAGCTGAATCAAGTTTGATGTGCAGAACGTTAATGCATGTTACCTAGAAGCAGAAATACTCTTCTGCAACAAAAGAACACTTTTTTCTCCTAAGTTGAAAAGGAAGCAAGCCAGGGAGATACAAGCATACACTTACTCAACAATACAAATTCCATTCACGCATCACCAGAAATGAAGTAGCTCACGTGAGCCATGCAAAGGTTGATATTTGCTTTCACACCTCCACCATTAGCAGCTCCCATTTCATTTCTGCGGGACACACCACTGCACTACAAATTGTATGCATCAAACTACAAAACAGTGAAACTGTTTACCCCCTAAAAATTACTACACAATTCAGGGTGTCTAATTTCTCTTTAAAAAGTAATCTGTTCCTGAGACAACAAACAAAACTTTACCATGATGAGTTCACCTTCTGACGACAGGGCTAAGTTAACCCTGAATTCAACACCCTCTGTATTACCCTGCAAACTACTGAACCCCAGTTCAGCAATATTAGCAATAACCCAAGGAGCACTAAACCACATCAGTGCCTATGACACGATTCTAAGTTTGCTTTACTTGTGAAAATCCCAAACACTATGAATTCAGTTAAGATTTGCACCAAAAGGTATCACTGACTTTCCTGGAGCACGCTTTTTTTTTTTGCCTCCATAGATATTTTATTAAACCAAATCAGTACTTGAAAATAAACGCACAAAACCCTTAAACCAGCATACACAGTTAGTAAACCAGAACACAGTAGCAATGAACGTAGTATATGCCAACTTACCAATAATAGCACAAATTGCTTACTACTATAATGAAAACCCGAATTAAAGCATGAACAGAACTCATACATAACATACAGAACTCATACATAACAAGACCAGAAAATAGCATAAAGTTGCGCATCTTCTTATGCCGCATGACAGGAAGGATTAACCTGAAATTTCTGGCATCATTGTTAATCCTGAGAAGTTTTCTCAACATGGAGAAAAATGTATTGTAAAAGTAATGTTCCTGATCTCCATTTTTTATGCACTCCATGGAAAAGTGTAGCTAGAAATCCTCCTGCCCTCCAGAACAAAACAAAGTATCATCCAACTTTCTCAAGATTCAGCTTGCAATAATATGAGTTCTCACGCTTTAACAGGCTACTCAGGGGAAACACAAGGCCTATTTTGCAATTGGAAAGAGAATGACTAAAGGAAGCATCAGAGCCTGAGGCACCACTCCCGGCTCCTCCTGCCTCACGCAACAAACACACTGGATGGAGTTTTTTAGGTTTTACACGCAAAAAGCCACAGGCTTCAAAAGGACAACGGCACTAAATTCAGCGCTTACAAAAGGAAACACCCTCTCTTAACACAGAAAACTTGATAAAGAAGCACCCCACGGATATCACCACTTTTCACCCGCCTGCACTTCCCCGCACGACCCCGCGGCCCAGCGCCCAGAGCGGCCGCGGCCGGAAGGGCCGGCACGCACCGTGCTCGGGCGCGCCCCCTCCGCCACCTCGCGGCGCCGCCGAACCTTCCAGAAGGCGCGGCCGCACGACGGCGCTGGGACGGGGGGCGGGGCTGCGCAATGGCAGGCGGGGCCACGTGACCGACGGCCCCGCCCGGGGCGTCCCGCGGCGCCGCGACGACACTGACTGTAAGAGCCGGGCAGTGACCGGCTGAGGCGGCAGCTCCCGTGGTGGGTGCGGAGCTCGGCAGCGCCCGGCCCGGCTATAGTAGCGCCTGGAAAGCTTAAACGAGCCTTTTTGTCTTGAAAGAGCAGCTTTGTAAAAAGACACTTCAACCGCGGCCATTTGCTATCGGTTTTGTGCTCTTCTCACTGAGTACTAGCAAACCTTAAAGAGCAGGCAGACGGCCTGGGTATATGCCAACTCTATTCAATAAACTTCCCATACTGAATAGAAATTCTAAATTGAAATTCAAGGCTGTAAACGTGTTTAGGAAGCTCTTTATGAAATCTACCAATTGTATTCACTATAGCTATAAAACAGTCCACTATTCACACACCGTGTATGTGTGTATACATGTATGTATACTAGCTCTCTGTAAAGCAAAGTAAGTGTTACACTGCTCCAGTGGTAAAGATCTGACCTGCATCTGGGGCACATGGTGTATTCTGATGCACTGCATTATGGCATTACTGCATATTCTTACACATTCACTATAGTCTACATTTCAAATATCTTGTAAAAACATAATTAATCCTCTTGTTCATTTTTACCTGTCCTTTATCTTAAAAAACCCAGACATAAAATGTTTCTGTGTCACTGGAAGTCTTTAATTCACGCTAATTGAGTTTAAAGGTTTGTGAAACACTTTATAAGAAATCCTTGACCCATTTTTGCATTGTGATCTCTGGTCTAGGAAAGGTAAAACTGATGACAACGGGAAACAGTTAAAACGGTTTGTAAACCTTGCAACCAAAACTTACTTACAAAATCATCCAGACTTCCAAACTGCAGATGGCAATGCAGCCTGTGGCATCGTGTAGCCTCACCCTTGGGCATGGGGATGGAATTCGAAGAGCAGGAATGTGATCCTACTAAATTCACTCACAAAACTCTTAAGGGGACTTAATCGTGTTTACAGTACATGGGCCTTGAAAAAGGGCAAATGAATTCAGTTCATCACCACGAGGTGATGCACGAGTGAGAAACAATCCTAATGCACAGCAACCATCCATCCAACAGAGAGAGAGACACAAGGGACACTAAAAGCCTGCAAAGGAAACACATCTCTGGGTGAGAAAGTCTGGACTTATAACCTATAAATGACTCCTAATGCAGGGCCGACAGGGTACACATTAATTAAGCACAGTCTCAGAATGGTGATCTGAACTTCAAGTATGTGGGATATGGCTACCACTACTAGTCTCTGTTCTTCAGAACAGGAAAGTTTTAGGAATTTGCCGTGAACTCAGTATTTGGAACACCAGGCCAAGATCGCCCCAGCCCAGGTGCAGGGCCTTGCCTTTGGCCTTCCATTCAATCACATCTATCACAACTTTAAGTATTCTGAGGAACTTCTAAATCTAGTTTCTGCAGTAAAACAAGAAAAAAAGCTGCTGTCTCTGCACTTGTGTCAGCTGTTTTTACACTACCAGCAGAAATGTTAACCGGGTGTATTACCACAAGAAGTCCATGTTGAAGCAAGACAATGTCCCTTTTGGAGCTCACGTAATTCACAGCACACCCAGCCTCGCCGCGCTCAGTGGCTGACATTTCTAGCTCTTGAAATATGCTCCTCAGACATGGAAAGTCTGATAAATCTTTGGGTTGTTTATCTTTTGTTCCCTTGCTTCACACTTATGCAATAAAGGCTGTGATTAAGAGGATTAATGAAAATGTCACCATTTATCACCTGAAGCTCAATCAGCAATAGGAAAGTTGGGCCTTATTTGATTAATTACATAAAGGTGCAAAAAATCTCACATTATGAATTCAGGACTTGCTGCAAGATTCTGGAACTCTGTGAGGCCCAAAATAGCAAGGTTCAAAGTCTTAAAGTTTACATACACTTAGAAGTACCTGCTTGACTTTAAGCTAATTTTATTGAAATAATTTTCTTAATTCACCGTTTTGACCACATAAGCTGTCCATTAAGCACCTATCTATCAGCTCCAATACCTCAAGAACGAGTTATCTGTCTTTAAAGGCCTCCCTCCACCTGCCTGCCACCTCTCAATTACTGTTGTCCAGATTCTTCTAGAATTTAAAGCACTTTTGTATTTAAAGCACTTTTGTATTTAAAGCACGTGCTGCCTTTCATTTTAGAAATAATTCCACACACGCCCCACAGATGCCAGTACTATGTTCAGGCTTCCCTTTTGCATGCTATCTGCAAACGAGCAAACAGCGCAACACCTGACCACAGAGGGTCTGCAGTCCAGTAAGCAACCCAGTAAGGCTGTTTATTGACAGCTGTCATCTTTCACACCTTGACAAGCATGTCAGCTTGCTGAAGGCTCTCGGAGTCTTCAGCACAGAAAGTAATTCTAGCTGAAATGGGACAGCAGAGGCTTAGACCTAACTCCTGGGCTTACTGGCATTAAATTAAGAGTTTTCTTGTAGTATGGTTAAGTTACTGTCAATAAAGCATCATTCTGATTGCCAAATAGTTATTATTATTTCCAGTGTGCTGGCTTTGGCAAACATTTTGATTAATATGCTTAACCCTGAAAACATTTCATTTGTACCATATGTAAGTTCTTTCATACCGTTTGCCGAAATCACATTGTAATAGTGTTAAACGAAAAATAATTTTTATACCTATGTATATCTCAAACCTCAATTTCTTTATAGAAATTGCACAATGATTTTTTTTTTTCCTAAATAGGAGGAGTTAATTCAGCTAAACCCTTACATAGATATTCTTAACTGAATATAATGGTGACCGATTTTGAGTTAGCTACATTCGCTTATCTCCCTTTTATTCCAGGCTCCGTCATTGATCCACATGACAGATTCATTCTCCCTTTCCATCTACTTCTACAGTTTATCTGTCTCATCTGTATTCCCCAATCTAGGGACACGGATAGTTCTTGGAGCCTCCAGAATGCTACTGAAATACAAATGAAACAAATGCTACCTTTGAAGAACTTAATTTCTGTGAAGGATGAGCACTCTCAAGAGTTTGGCTCACATTAGTTCAAACGCATTTTCTGGGTCCAGCTCCTGGGTAAATAGGAAAGGCTATTATTTAAAAGTAAGTAATAAAAGTGCCAATCCTAGAGTGCATTCATTCCACACACAGTAGTGTTAAAGTGGCCAAAAGCTCCAGTGAAGTTGGTTTAAATGAATTTCCCTTCTCCTTATTGTTGTGCTCTGCTACCCAGAAACAGAGACTCTCCCTGGGTGAGGGGCCAAGAGTCCCATGTTAAACAAGGAGCACCAGGACCCAAATCTAAGCTGTTCTCCCAGGACATTCAGGACATTGGTCTCATCTTTTCAAAAGCTTGTTTTAGAAGTAGCTGAAGTAACAAGAGCCAGCAAGTTATTTTATTCAAGACCTTTTTTTTTCATAAAGTTAACTTTAAAATTCTATCAGTATTTGTATAGTCTGTTCCTATGCATCTTATATCGTGTTCAACTAGAAAGTGACAAAACAATTTATTTATATTTTTGTAACTCAAGTTTTTCTCTCCTTTACATCTTTTAACTTCATTTTAAAAGAATGATCTCTTAAGAAGAGTTCACCATAGGTAGCTGTGCTGGATTTTCTGCATTGATAATCTTTGTATTATCTGGCAAACTTGTATTTTAACAACACTCTGTAGGTCCTTCACACCGTCACTGTTTTATAGCAACACAGGACAGCACTGATGCCCTTAACTGTATATGCGCTGTCTGCTACAGTCCGTTGTTCGTTACAGATGCGACCTCAGAAATCCCAATTCCTAGAAGCCAGCACTGTCATACTGGAATACAGTCAAAATTGAAAAACTCAAGGGCAAGAATAGGCGACAGGCTAACCCCTCAAGCTTGTGTACCAGAGTAGTAGAACTAAGTCAGTGTTGTGAGAGCAAACTACAGAGATTATGATATATTCACACACAGAGGAGAGACGAACAACACAAAGCTCACTTCATCATTGCCTCCACTTCTACTAAATCTCTCAGCCGCTGCTTGGTACAGCTGACCTTTAAACACTGCAGTGGGAGATTTGCATCTCTGCCAAAAGAAAAGATAATTAGAGGATTCTTCCCTGCTCCCATCAAATTCCTTTTTTAATCTGAAGTTCACCCAGCCTATCACTCCTCCTCTCAGAAGGCATTTCATCTTTTTGACTGATCAGCTCAGGACAGCAGCCTGTCAGCTTTCCCAAATAGAAATTTCTAGTTACAGAGAACCTGCTTTTTTTTTCCCTGTGTAGATGTGACATCTCAGTCTCCCTTTTTATCTGTCTTTTGTTCACTTCCACATACTTGCTCTCTCAATACCACAATTTGTTTTGGGCTTTGGTAGAAGTGAACCACAGACCAGAAGACTATATTCACTGAAAAGAGGCATGTCTTACAAAGGACTATAGAGTACAACCAGCTTACCTAAGGCTTTTCATTATCATTTTTTCATAGTTTTTATGATTTTAAGTAGTATTTACATTCTGAGTTAATTTTGAAATTTTCTAGAAGACGAGACTGTTTAAAAATGTTTCGATATGATCAGATTTCAATTAGATTTGCAATTTAATCGTAATGTTTTAAATGAAAAGGCATTACAACGCAAAACCTAAATGTGTGAAATCTCAAAGCAATTAATCTTCATTTTTTGAAATATTTTTATCAAAATTCCTGGCATTATAATAAGGAATTCCAATTAATAACAACCATTTTCTAACAGAAATGTATCTTCAGGGAATTTATTTTAGCCAAGGCTCACAAAGACAGAGTACAGACAGAATCTTAACCCAAATCTAGTTGCTTCTTTCATGCTGCAATATATCCTAGTTTTCCAATGTCACAAAATCAATATTCAAACTTGCAAATATTCGTTGCCGTGTATGAATAATAGGCACTGTAGCCTGGAGTAACCTCCATCTGAGGAACACTTAATGCAGCTCATGGTTCTCATAGTGGTCTCACAATCACAGGCCCTGGCTGTCGTGGGGGATTTTAACTTCCCTGATATTTGCTGGAAGGACAGCTCAGCCAGCCAGCCACAGTCCAGGAGGTTCCTCCAGTGCATCGATGATAATTTTCTGATGCAAATGGTGGAGGAGCCGACTAGGAGAGGAGCACTGCTGGACCTCATCCTCGCTAACAAGGAGGATCTGGTTGAAGCAGTAAAGGTTGAGGGCTGCCTTGGCTGCAGTGACCATGAAATGGTGGAGTTCAGGATCTCCTGTAGCAGAAACAAAATAGCAAGCAGAATTGCAACCCTGGACTTTGCCAAGGCAAACTTTGGATTTTTCAAACAATTACTAGGGAAAATCCCATGGGCAAGGCTGTTTGAAGGTAAAGGGGCCCAAGATAGTTGGTTAGTGTTCAGGGACTGCTTCTACCGTGCTCAAGATCAGAGCATCCCGACACGTAGGAAGTCAAGGAAGGGAGCCAGGAGACCTGCGTGGCTAAACAGGGATCTGCTGGGTAAGCTCAGGTGCAAGAGGAGAATTTACAGATCTTGGAAGGCGGGGCTGGCCACTTGGGAAGAATATAAGGCTGTTGTCCGAGGATGTAGCGAGGCAACTAGGAAAGCAAAGGCCTCCCTAGAATTGAACCTGGCGAGAGGGGTCAAGGACAACAGGAAGAGCTTTTTCAAATACCTAATACCTCTAACCCTTCAGAACTCTCAAAGAAAAGATCTGATACGCTCTCAACTGCGCCGGATGGAATTTAAACTATGCAGGCAATATATCAGAGCCCAGTTGTGTCTAAATAGCTGGTAAAATATTCTGAGCCTGATTGGTGTTTGTTTTCTTGCCCCACGTTGGGCGCCAATAAATCTGTCGCGGGTTAGGGCTGGGCCGGCCACTAACGCGGACAGACGCTCTCTAACCCCCTCTTCCCCCCCCCCAAACGGGAAGAGAAAACGGAATGAGGCAGAGAGACTTACGTGTTAGAGAAGAAAAACTAGAACAGTTTTAATGAAATAATAGGAATAATGGTAAAAAGATAAAAGTAAAGAACTATATACAACTATAGATAGGCGGCGGGAGCTGGATACAGGGAGCTGGATTCAGGAACTCAGGATCCGGATCAAAATCAGGAGGTCAGATGGAGTCCTCTCTGGACACCGGCCGTTGCAGAAAAGAAGGCGAAACGAAGAAAAAAGGCCCGAAAAAGGGCAGTAAAAAGGGCCGAAACTCTCGTGATCACTCAATTTGTACTAGATATGACGTATATGGGATGGAATACTCTCGTTGGTCACCTGTCCTGTCTATTACCCCCAGGAGGTGCCACCTTTTACTTCCTTGTGCCCCCCTCTTACTACCCAGCACCCCCAGCGTGGCACACAAGAGCCAGCAGTGGCCTTGGTCACTATAGGAATAAGTATAAGCAAGAGCCTTTCTACATACCAGTCCCAGGCAGTGACTGTAAACATCAGGTGTTATCACTGCCAGTAGCACACACTGTCTGCAAAAACATGCTGCCGACTTCAGAAGGTGCAGCCTTTGAGAAGACACTAAACTGAAAAGTAAAAAATCACTAAACAGGACTGGGTTTTTAGCTAAACCCAGGACATTGGCAGATAAAACTAACACCAAAGGCAATGTAGGCCCACTGAGGAATGAGGTGGGTGCCTTGGTGACAGAAGATACAGAGAAGGCAGAGTTACTGAATGCCTTCTTTGTCTCTGTCTACTCTGCCGGAGGCTGTCCTGAGGAGCCCCATTCCCCTGAGGCCCCAGAGGAAGTCAGGGCAGTGGAGGAGTTTGCTTTAGTCGATGACGACTGGGTTAGGGACCAATTAAGCAATCTGGACACCCATAAATCCATGGGTCCAGATGGGATGCATCCACGGGTGCTGAGGGAGCTGGCTGATGTCATTGCTAGACCACTCTCCATCATCTTTGCCAAGTCTTGGGAGACGGGAGAGGTGCCTGAGGACCGGAGGGAAGCAAATGTCACTCCAGTCTTCAAAAAGGGCAAGAAGGAGGAGCCGGGTAACTATAGACCGGTCAGCCTCACCTCCATCCCTGGGAAAGTGATGGAACGACTTATCCCTGGTGCCATCTCAAGGCATATCAGGGATTAGAGGGTCATTAGAGACAGTCAACATGGCTTCACCAAGGGGAAGTCGTGCTTGACTAACCTCATAGCCTTTCACGAGGATATAACAAGGTGGATAGATGATGGCAGAGCGGTGGATGTGGTCTACCTTGACTTCAGTAAAGCATTTGACACAGTCTCCCACAGCATCCTTGCTGCTAAACTGAGGAAGTGTGGTCTAGACTCTCGGGTAGTGAGGTGGACTGTGAACTGGCTAAGGGGAAGAAGCCAAAGAGTCGTGGTCAATGGGGCGGAGTCTGGTTGGAGGCCTGTATC
This sequence comes from Trogon surrucura, assembly GCA_020746105.1. Lineage (NCBI taxonomy): Eukaryota > Metazoa > Chordata > Aves > Trogoniformes > Trogonidae > Trogon > Trogon surrucura. The sequence goes on from CM036621.1 coordinate 34,791,157, forward strand.
CAGTGGAGCCCCTCAAGGGTCGGTAATGGGACCAGTATTATTCAATATATTCATCAATGACTTGGATGAGGGACTAGAGAGTACTATCAGCAAGTTTGCTGATGACACCAAGCTGGGAGGAGTGGCTGACACGCCAGAAGGCTGTGCTGCCATCCAGCGAGACCTGGACAGGCTGGAGCGTTGGGCGGGGAAAAATTTAATGAAATATAACAAGGGTAAATGTAGGGTCTTGCATCTGGGTAGGAACAACCCCAGGTTCCAGTATAAGTTGGGGAATGACTTATTAGAGAGCAATGTAGGGGAAAGGGACCTGGGAGTCTTGGTGGACAGCAGGATGACCATGAGCCAGCCCTGTGCCCTTGTGGCCAGGAAGGCCAATGGCATCCTGGGGTGTATTAGAAGGGGGGTGGTTAGTAGGTCGAGAGAGGTTCTCCTTCCCCTCTACTCTGCCCTGGTGAGACCCCATCTGGAATCTTGTGTCCAGTTCTGGGCCCCTCAGTTCAAGAAAGACAGGGAACTGCTGGAGAGAGTCTAGCACAGGGCAACTAGGATGATTAAGGGAGTGGAGCATCTCCCTTATGAGGAAAGACTGAGGGAGCTGGGGCTCTTTAGTTTGGAGAAGAGGAGACTGAGGGGTGACCTCAGTAATGTTTACAAATATTTAAAGGGTGAGTGTCACGAGGATGGAGCCAGGCTCTTCTCGGTGACAACCACTGATAGGACAAGGGGTAATGGGCTGAAACTGGAACATAAGAGGTTCCGCTTAAACTCGAGAAGAAACTTCTTCTCAGTGAGGGTGACGGAACACTGGAACAGGCTGCCCAGAGAGGTTGTGGAGTCTCCTTCTCTGGAGACATTCAAGACCTGCCTGGACACGTTCCTATGTAGCATAATCTAGGCATTCCTGCTCTGGCAGGGGGATTGGACTTGATGATCTTTCGAGGTCCCTTCCAATCCCTAACATTCTGTGATTCTGTGATTCATGAAGATGCTTCAGCTGAGGAGTATCCGTCTCGTCTGGGAAGTGCTCACTGTGAGAGCCCAAGTGGGCATGTGAACCTTTCTTTCTCTTTACTGTGTAACTAGAGTGCTCCATATATCTGAAGACACTATTCACGTTTACAACTAAGAGATTCTGCTTTGTGCAATTCTGGGGCATCTATAAAGTGCAAAGACATTAATGTATTTCAAATACTTTGCCCCTGTTTGAGCTTTGTGAATACCAGCACTGTCCACAAAGCACCAGCTCGTATTCCTGTAAGCGTGGCTGACATCCCACGTGTGTGCACTTTGTAACAGAAACTAGAACCTCTGGGGTGAGAGCACACAATGGTTAATTAACTCAGGAGGAAGAAAACATAGGAAAGCAAGGAAGAAGGTATTACCTGTGGTTGCTACTACCTTCGGAAACTTCATCACCTGGTCTGGTGGTCAGTCTTCCATTTCACTGATGTTCTGTACTTCACTGAATTTGTATACATACTTCTGAACTGTATTCTGTTGTTACATCTTAAATCAATTTTTAACAGCAAGACTGTAACTTCCAAATGCTAATTCAGAACAGAGATATTTATAATAGATATTAATCCTCAAACTGATTTACAAAGGTCACTGGCCTACAAGGATACTGTTTCTTTCTTAAATTACAATATGACCAGTGAGTCAATGTAGTGGGTAATTTTGCTTAGCTCTGTTAACATTTCATATTCAAAGAGGAGGGAAAAATATACTCTTTCCTAAGATCTATTGTTTCGATTTAAGAAGATTTCATTTTCAGATTAAAATAGAAACCACATAAAACCTCTCTTGGTATTTCAGCTGGTACTTCTAATTTCCGTATCACATTTACTGTTGGAGAAACCTTTGCAGGAGGATGAACTTTTGTCTTTATAACGTCCATCTCAGTCTATTGTATTTGTACACAAAACAGTATCATAACCTACTAGTAAAATATCCCTAGTCTTTCAAAAACAGGTGCAAAAACTGCACTGAAAACCAGGACACACCCAATTAAAAACTGTTAAACGGGGCATAAGAAAATGCAACATAATGCATGTCTCAAAACAGACCAAAACTCATCCCTCAAGGGACAGCTGATGTCACCTCACTTCAGCTACCTAGAAATCACACATTCAGGCTAAACTAGTCATTTAGTCAAAGAAGAAACAGGCACTTAATGTAAGCTATATAAATCTTCAGGAAATCTTTATTTTGGGTTACTAGTAAATGAGGTAAATAAGGTTTTAAATCGAAAAACAGACCAGCAGACTCAAATCTCAATACCTACCTGACTTTTTCAACTTTAAAAAAAGATAAAACATGTGAAACGACAACTGAAGTGATACTGATGAGGATGGAGGGGGCAGTACTTTTAGTAAATGTTTTCATTTGAATAGACAAATGCCTAAATTGGAAATAACACAGATATCAATGTCTTGTTTTACTTAAAAATGGACTTACATCTTTATCCTTGCAACATCAAAATCATTGCAGTATCTATCACCACAGGATTTGCTGGCTGCAATACTAAGATCAATTTTTATGTGACTGAAGATCTGACTACCCAAACACACCGGTCTTTGTGGACCAAATTCAGAAATTCATTTTGCAGATTTCTACAAGTCAAGTAGAATATCATGAAAGGAAAATTAAACACTGATGGTTTTATCAATATGGCAACCGCAGCATCATTTAAAATTGACAGTGGATCTTAACATTTACAAAGGACGTAGTTGAGTAAGGAATAAAACTATGCTGATTCCAATTAGGGCTCACTGATTGTTTTGAGAATGCAGTATAATCTCTTTATTATGATATGTTGTCCTGTCTCCATTTTTAACTTGGTATTATCAAATCTGTCATTAAGGCAACACTAACATCACCCCCCAGCCCAGTAATGTTGCCTGAAGCCTCCCAGGCAATGGGACATGCTTGGCTGGAACGGCACGTTTCACACGCAGAGCTGAGATGCTGCTTCATGAAGAGGAAACCTACTGAAGTTGAATTCATGACTGGATTCAGGAAAAGCTACATTTTAGAAAATACCATCTCCTTAGTTGGAAGAGGATTAAAGAGAAGTAAACAATAAATACAGCTGATTTTACAGCATGTATCTTTGAGTGCAAAAAGTTACCATTATATGATGAAAAGGAAATAGTCATAAAGATAAAGATAATAAAGATAAATGTCTTTTAGAAGAGCTATGTTAAAATCAGTACATATAGGGAGGTGCTGGAAGAAAGCCCCCCCTGAGGCTGGCTATTAATTGCGCTGGGTGTGCAGTACAGAGATTCAGGCATCTCGATCTTATGAGACCTCCAAGAATTGGGGTGGCTGAGTAACCAGGAATTCTCAGCTGATACACGTAGATCAGCATCGCTTTCTTCAACCTCAGGAAGAAATCAGCAGGAAATTGGGAGAAACACATGAGCTAGAAATTTCCTTGTGGTCACAGTGCCTACATTAACTTGCCATTAATTTTTCTTAATCATCTTTTACCAGGTTATCCAGAGTAGTAAATAAAAGAACTAATGAAGACTTGCAAAAGGACCTCACGGTGCTACATGAGTAGATGATTAGATTAACATAGAAGATGAAATTCAATCTAGAGATGCAAAGAGAGTAATTTTTGAAAAAGTAATAATCCAGTATTACCTATAAATGATGGACTTCAGCAGATTGGTGCTAATCAGGAATCATAACTCTAATTTAGGATCTTTCTAATAAAATACAAAGGTGCCTAACAATTTTCTTGTAAACTCTGGAAATATTGTAGAGGGTTGGACCTTGAATTAACCTGTCATCCATCTCAAAATCCTCCCAATGGCAGACAACACCATGTTACAAAACACATCCCTGGCAAAAGGCTGGGCAGCTGTCCCAAAGCGGACATTAAAGGTTTCACCAAGAAAAAGTTCTGTAATAACAGAAGTAGCAAGGATTCAAAGCAAATTCATCTCTTTCCATCTGTCCAGTCGTTTTTGCAGAATCAGACTCCCTGGTTTGGGAAGCACTTTCAGCCACACCTGATTTCTGTGGAATGTCCATCACGTGCGGCACCACATTCAGCTAGAAACCAATCTCCATATGTATTTGACACTTCTCAGTTTCCAAAGTACGTTTGTATTTCTGCAGTATGTGCAGTTGTGAAAACTAAGATTAATAAGATTTAAGTCCATCTATCTGTTATATCCTTGACAAATCAAAGGAACAGTGCAGTGCTCTACTACTGTTGATTTAAAAATATATATATTCTCAGCTTAACAGGTTTCAGGCCACTAAAAACAGATCTATGCTTCCAGTTTACAGCCCTAATGTGTTTAATGCTATTCCTTTTGTATCAATTGAATTGCTATTACACTTCCCACAGAACAGCTGCCGTAATTCTTTCCCTTGATGCTGCTGCAGGAAATGAGTGATTTTTTTCTTTAAAATCAGATAAATCTGTTTATATTATAAAGCCCCTTTGTGGCCACTTGCTTAGCTGTTAATATTTTTCTTTTTTTTTTTTTGTTTTAAGTCAGACAGGCTAGCAATTGACCATGCAGTACAACTACTATCTAATTAATTTGCTGTAGAGTTTAGCAGTACAGTTTATCGAAAAGCCATCAATCAAGCTCTCGCTTTGAGATACCAGTAAGCATATTAAACCAATATAAGCAACTTTTAAATAAGATACTTCAGTTCTAGTAGATATCCAGAAGATAATTTCAATTTTAGTTTACATTAATTTTCAATAGCAACATACGATATTAGCACCAGTAAAGCAACAATTTGGAACAACTAATTCAACAATACGAGGTGGCACTGCGCACAGGCTCTCTGAAAGCCAGTTAAAACATTTTTAAAAGTACGTTTTCTTCACTGCAGGCAGCATATGAAGTCACAGCATAAATATAAATACATACACACAGATCAATACCGATACACACAGTTACCGATACAGTAAGACCAGTCTACCATGCAATCTCATGCATCAGGAGACTCTGGCTTTTATCCCCTCATACGATTTACTAATTTGCTTGTAAAATAAATATTTGATGTTCTCAGAATAGTACGTATAAATGAACCCCCACTAATATTTACATTCATGAGCTATCCATGTACTTTCCCTCTTAGACTACTCTGCTTAATAGCATTGAAGTAATAAGTTCATTGAAGTAATAAGGGTTCTGAGGTGAATGAAGGCACTCCTCTATATTTTTGAGGCATCACTGTCTAGCTGCCTGGTTAATGCTTTGCAGAAAGAACACTGCGAAATGGACTAGTAATGTCTATGTTGAAAAAGGACATTGGATTTCTTTTTTCTCCTTTCTAGGTAGTAACTATACTGGAATTACCATTTTTTTCTATAGTTATTCCTACATCACTAAGGATAGGTATCTTCTGCACAGTCTTAAGGTCACAGGCGGCTGCAGATTTTTTTCAGGCGGTGTATCTGTACAGGCACGAGCCCCTTTAATCACAAACTTACTCTGATTGCCACTGTTCCTTGTATTTGGAAAACAAATTCAAACCTGTGAAATGAAATTAATATTGGATTTTAAGGTTCACATCTTCTAAATTGAACAATGATGTGGGTATTTCAGCTGACCTGGACTCAATTCCAAATTTAGTGAAGTTATCTGATCTTCAGAGATCACCTATCCTTTCTAAAACTCAAGCCACTTCAGGTTGGTTTAGTTTGAAAACCCTGAAAAACTTCTGAAACCATGGGTTTGTGTTTCAGATTTCATTTGATTTTGCAGCATGGTCAAAATGAGATACTCATGAATTGAATAATAATAACTAGTCTTATTCTGTACCTACACAACCATGAAGAGAAACATAAATGCAATATTCTACTGTAGCTGTTTACCTATTTGTCTTTCATTATCTATCACCCAAGATTAATGAATTCACTCTGTGCCAAATAGTTTCGCAAAGTAAATTTTCAGCCACAGACTGACTTCATTGTTTTTTTCCACTTTTGCGTTAGTGCACACAAAAGCACTAAAAAGCTTAAAAACCTCCCACAGAAATTAGCAATGCATTCCTTACAGGCACTCAGGATAATATTCCTGCAAAATCCTTTACTTCGGTATTCCAACAGTGTTTCAAGCTCCAGGTTGAATGAGTTGAAGTCAGTGAATATTTAGTCCCATTTGCAGGGATGATTGTCAAACAAATGAAAATTTCCCCCCGATTCTACTTGCAAATTTTTAAGTGATGAAGAAGTATCATTTGCAAGTTATAAAAGAAGCATATCCTTTACAAAGGAATACTGAGTATACAATGTCTGTGAGTAAATTTGTTCAGCATATACGCCAATGTGCTTTCCGCCTGCCTGCTAGAGGGTCCATGGCTCTAAGCTGTGTGTCAGAGCACCACAGCCTCTTCAGTATGTCATCACACAGGCTACAAATGGTCCGAGTGAGAAAGCTGGTAAACAGCTAATGCTAATAGAGTTTCTCACGCAGTTTGGGTGGTAGTAATCTGAACGCATTACAACAATACTGCTTAGAATCACACATTTGATCAAGTTCCCACTGAATATCTTTGCGAAGAGGCTTACACTAATTTCTCAGATTAGAATTCCCCACCACCCAATTTCTAGGCAATGAAATACTGTATAAATGCCAATACCACAAAGCCCACTATCCTACTGAATAAGTTATACAGAAAATAGAGTATGTTTGTTATTACCCTAGGCCATTTCTGTATTCTTTCCTGAAGCACCAGGCTTTATTGTTTTATGATATCTGCCAGCCAAGAAAATGTGCAGTGGCAACTCACTTAAAACCATATATTCAAAAAAAGTGCAGCTCCATCAAACAATACCTCCACAAGCCTGCTGGTATGCTCTCGAAATATAGCAGCATATTCCTTTATTTCTTTCTCTCTTCCATTTTTAGCAGCTTCAATGAGAACTAGAAGTGGAACAGTAGTATCCAAGAAGGAGTCTGAGATGTGATCTATAATGGCTTTACGGAGCTGCAAAAGAAAACATTACATTAGTACCTGGTAACTGAACTATTTATTAAAGTCTACAGCAATTATTGTCAATTCGTATTTTGTAACATAAACACGTACACACTGTATTCCCACATCATTTGCAAGATTACATGTCTGGAACATGCTGCAGCTGCAATTTGACTCTATTTAATTTTAGGCACAATTCAATATACCATTACCTAAATATACATAAAATACTTAAAAAGCGTCCTAGTTCTGTTGAAGTCAAAGGAGCCAAATAAACACTCATGTTCTGTGATGGATAGACTACTTAAATGATTCCACACATGAAAAATCATGGTTAGACCAAATCTAATATCTCCTGAGTATTGTCTCTTGAAGCTCAGACTCTAAGGGAGAAAGCTATTTCATTTCAAAGAAAATATTAACTTAATTACATTTTTACTTCTGGAATAGTCTACATCACATGTTTTCCTAATTGCAAAATTACCCAAATATTTTCTACCTTGTTGGAAAACTCTATACATTTTGACTAGAAGAACAGTAGCCTTCATGGTTATTCTGTCAGTGAGATTACTGATTGTGCCACCCAATAATAGATTAACAGAGCAAGAACAACTATAAATGAGTCTGAAGTTCATTTTCTCTTTAAATTAATTGTTCTTGAGCTTCTTACTCAAATTATTAAAGCACTGTAACATCCTGCTACAAATTACCTCACAAGTAAAGACTCCTACAGTTAGAAAATGCAAAAAAATACGATCTTTCTGATGCTGCTACCTTTGAAGCCAGAGTAGTGAACACATACAGTAGAAATAGTAGTAGAGAAATCTGTTGATTATCAAGACAAGATTTGACTATGAATTCCACCACAAGCTTCTGGACAGCCTCATCACCTAAACCCATCTTTCATTGACTCACCAGGCACATGGGGCAGACAAACCTTCCCCCAAAATACTGGGAAGTTTACATGTGGAATGTTTTTTTGCCTTCTAACTTACTGTAGCTCATCACATTACACATACTATCTGGATACATTTGTATGTTCTCAAAAGTAATTTACGAAGACAAAGACTATGGGATTCCAATACAAAACTGGATTTTTAATGTCAGGTTCACATTCTCAGCTTTATGCAGGCTGGAATTTTTAAAAAGAAAAAGAAAGAGATACTAAAAAGCTCCATTACCAGGCACTAAACACGTTGATCCTCCAGTCCTGCCAAGTTACCTGTCAAAATTTCTGTGTTGGAAAAGTCTTACTGAAAAAAACAGCCACACTTGCCTGCCTAAAACTAAGTATGTGAACGTTTCCTCGAGGAATCACAGTTTAAACATCAAGATTTTGCTTTACAATAATCAGCAGCAAAAAGCTGTGCAACTATATCCCTCGCCAATGATTCAACATCTCCAAGAGAATTATTTTTGGGTTCTGCATAGCCCAGACTGTAGGACTTTCAGAGCCTGAATGTATTATTTGAGGACCAGTGACTGCAATGACCTTAGTCACATTCATGGTGAGCTCGAGGCATCTCATTTTCAAACCAGCAGCCTAATTTTATCTCTCAGCATATAATTCTTTGCTGTAGCTTTTTATTGGTTTGCTTGGTTTAATTAACCTTTCACATATAAATTATCATTATTATTTTGTTCTAAGAAATCCTCCATCCTGCAATTAAACAATGTAATGCATTTTCTTCTAAAGAATATCTAAAAAAAAGATAATGCTGTGTCAAACCAACTTTGAAATCATGTTCCTGTTTCAGCTAGCAAAGGAATACATGAAGCAGAGATTTTCAAAAGATGGTCCATGTAGCATTCAAGAATGAAGAAATACAATTTAGAACAACGAAAGGAAGAAGACGGAAGAGAGAAGTATCTGAAGCAATATCTACTTCTCTTCATCCCAATTATAATCGTTTTTCCCACGATTTAGTAGTCTATTTCTGACTCTGGCCACCTCTGGAGCAAAATGCTAAAAGCTAAGCAGCTGTATAGGGAGACATCTAAACAGACAATCAACAGCACCAGTAGTGCCAGCAGGCAATAGCAGGAAAGTTGTGCTATAATTAAAATTCTTCTCACATTTTTAAGTGAGACACCATCAGAAGAGGGAAAGCAGAGGGAGGATGATGTCTGACAAACTGCTTTCTTTTTAAGGTGCAAGGTCTTATTTTTACCCTTTGAGCAGACTGTTACAGAAGTGGAAGCAGGGAGAACTGTTGTTTTGTTATTGCAAAATAACGTAGAAACGTGTTGTTTATAAAACATGGGGCATAAGGCTGTCAAAAACAAACAGTGGAGGTTAGAGAAGAAAATCCCAGCAGCTGTTTGCCACACTATTAAACATCAGTATTCTGATGAGAACAGAAAACTGTGTTTGCCACTGTTTGCCTATTGCCTCACAGACTACACTGGCAAAAGTCCTGGAAGAACTAAAGATTAGTTGTTATCAAGGGATCTTTCTCTCCTGTTTCAAAGGGATGCCAGGAAGGCAATCTTCTTTGTGTAACTACAGACTGGTCAGCCTCACCTCCATCCCTGGAAAGGTGATGGAACATCTTATCCTTGGTGCTGTCTCTAGGCATATCAAGGATAAGAAGGTTATTAGGAGCAGTCAGCATGGCTTTGCCAAGGGGAAGTCATGTTTGACCAACCTGATAGCCTTTTATGAAGACATAACCAGGTGGATGGATGGTGGCCGTGCAGTGGACGTGGTCTACCTGGACATCAGCAAGGCCTTTGACACCGTCTCCCACAGCATCCTCATAGGTAAACTGAGGAAGTGTGGTCTGGATGACCAAGTAGTGAGGTGGGTCGAGAACTGGTTGAAGGGAAGAAGCCAGAGGGTTGTGGTCAATGGGGCTGAGTCTGGCTGGATGCCTGTGTCTAGTGGGGTCCCTCAGGGGTCAGTGCTTGGGCCGGTGCTGTTTAATATATTCATCAATGATCTGGATGAGGGATTAGAGAATGTTGTCAGCAAGTTTGCTGATGATACGAAGTTGGGAGGAGTGGTTGACACACCAGAAGGCTGTGCAGCCATTCAGAGAGACCTAGACAGGCTGGAGGGCTGGGCGGGGAGAAATCTTACGAAGTTTAATAAGGGCAAGTGTAGAGTTTTGCACTTGGGAAAAAATAACCCCATGTGCCAATATAGGTTGGGGACTGCCCTGCTGGAGAGCAGCGCAGGGGAAAGGGACCTGGGGGTTCTAGTGGACAGCAGGATGACCATGAGCCAGCAATGTGCCCTCGTGGCCAAGAAGGCCAATGGCATCCTGGGGTGTATTAGAAGGGGAGTAGCAAGTAGGTCAAGAGAGGTCCTTCTGCCCCTCTACTCTGCCCTGGTGAGGCCACATCTGGAATCTTGTGTCCAGTTCTGGGCCCCTCAGCTCAAGAAGGACAGGGAGCTGCTTGAGAGAGTCCAGCGTAGAGCCACAAAGATGGTGAAGGGAGTGGAGCATCTCCCTTATGAGGAAAGGCTGAAGGAGTTGGATCTCTTTAGCTTGGAGAAGAGGAGGCTGAGGGGTGACCTCATTAATGTTTATAAATATGTCAAGGGGGAATGTCAGGAGGATGGAGACAGGCTCTTTTCAGCGGCGTCCACTGACAAGACAAGGGGCAACGGGTGGAAGCTGGAACACAGGAGGTTCCATAAAAATACGAGGAAAAACTTTTTTACTGTGAGGGTGACCGAGCACTGGAACAGGCTGCCCAGGGAGGTTGTGGAGTCTCCTTCTCTGGAGACATTCAAAACCCACCTGGACGCATTCCTGTGCGCTCTAGTGTAGGTGATCCTGCTCTGGCAGGGGGGGTTGGACTAGATGATCTTTAAGGTCCCTTCCAACCTCTAACGTTCTGTGATTCTGTGTTCAGAAAAAGCTATCCGTGATGAAGCAGTAACATAGAAATAAGAATATCACCAGGACAACATTTATTAAAAAAAAAAAAACCAGCAACAAACAAAACCACAGGACTACAGAACAAGCACCGGAGAGACATCTGTGCTGCAGTCCATTCCCAATACACTGGGAAACAACTGGGATGTAAGAACTGAGTATGGTCATTTCTCAGAAATGAGAATGAATAGGCAATTCCTTCCTAAATATTCCTACAGTTCTACTAGGCAGGGAAGCAGTGATCTAGCTAAAATTGCACACACAGGAACGACATGCAAATCTCCAGCATATTAGAAGTAAAACTCAAAACAAAACAGAACAAAGTACCCACAAGCACTGTCCAAGTTCCTGAAGCAAATAAAAATAATTTCATTTCAAAAGCCACAGACTGGTACAATTTCCAGAACACACCGGTTCTGAGAGAGCTACTTGTGCCTTCAAGTCTTGCCAGATACAAGTCTTCTTTTGCTTTACTTACCACAGTCTACACAGACGTTCTGGGGGCGGCCGTGGCATAATCCACTGTCAGGTGGTGACCAGGCCAGCGCTCAGAGGATGAGCTTGTTTATTGTGCACTACACTGAAGAGTTTACAAACACACCAACATTTCAATACAAAAATGCTTCATGAGGTTTCATCCGCAACCTTTTGCAATCCCAGTAACTGACTGAAAGCAGAGTACATTGTGCACACCACAGCCCCAAATGCACTACGAGTGCCCCATATAATACCAGCTACAGCAAAAGGCATCATTCAAAAAAAAATAAGTATTATAAAAGCTGTAAGAGTAGACCAAATAACAATTGTCATGTTTCTGGTAAAAGTACTGGGAGACAGAATAATGAATGTTCACAACTGAAAGCAAATAAGACTCTGCTGCAATATCTGCAGGTGCAGAACTCACAATTTCATGTTTCCCAGATCAGGAATTAGATAAGCACTAAGCACTTTTTCTAAAACAATTCTTATGCAATCCACATGTATGAGCACAGAATTGGAGGAAGTAGATGAAATATTTCTTGTAAATACCTTCCAGTGGAAAATGTCAAGAAGCCATAGAGCTACTCTGGTTTGAAAAACTACATGAGGCCTGAACATTGTACCACAGTTTATAGAAACACGCAAATTGAATTAGTTAACTGATTTTAAACAGAATCAGCAAACTGTTATAAACTAGAGTTTAATTAACTCCTGGAAGAGATCGTAGGACAGAATGGGAGAGTTCCTAGACACACTGAGCTTGTGATGCAAGGCACCAGGTGTCCAAGGTGAACACATTTTTGATGGAATTTAAGCAGAATTCGTATAGCTAGTTCGTTGTAAACATTATATTTATACTATATTCATCTCATCTTAAAATGCCTTCCCTGGTTGATTATGGGAGACAGGAAGGAATTTGTTTGTCATCTTGAAGCATAGGCTGGCTTGTAAGACTGTACACAAAGTTGGGAGGAATATTCTTCCACCGGAGCTAATAAATAGCCACAGCCAGAGAAGCGTGTGCTCATGTTCTGCATAGCCATAAATTTTCATATAGTTGATTGGGACAGCCTGGCTTTGTAACTCTGCATTCTAAACTGGCAAGTTATATACTTTCAACATAAATTGCAATTTTTCTCAAGGATGTTTCTTGCAGAGAAAGGACGCCAACACAGCTGCTGTCTACTGCTTGCCTTCTGCAGTACAGTGAAGTTGTAGATTTTGGTCCCTTGACTTATATTAGTTTTAAGATCCTGGGCTACAAAAATGGACACATGGACTGTGGGCCAGGTATTCCAAGGACCCTTTTCTGCTGTGTCAGTTCTCACAACCATAAAAAACTAGACATAGTGGCCCAAGGGTCCCATCAAGGTGTCTATTCCAACAATCAATAATAATTTAGGCTTATTTAAAAAGAAACTCAAAACTTGATGTCCATGTTCTATAGCAAATACATGTTTCAACATGTACACATGCAGAGGTTTGCGTACATACATACATATATTCAGTCAACATCATTTGGTAGGGTTTTTTCCCTGTACATGTATGTTCCATGGAAGACTGAAACTATTCTCAGTATTTTTTTAATATAGAAGAAATCTTTATTTTCAAAACGCAGTGCTAAAAAAATTGAAAACAGCTGTTTGAAAAAGCTTTCTTCATGTCTCCTTTTCTACCTTCTCAGTTCCCCAGGTTGCTTACCTGTCTGCGGAGGTCTCTTGTCTTCTTGCACATGCTCTCTATTGCAACATTCAGGGCATTACTTCTCTCTTTCTTGTCAGTCTGTAGTCAATGTGGTAGAAAACACAACAAAGGTTATTTGTGATCTCTTAGCAAGCATATTCTCCGTATCCTCATTCATTGGAGCATCTGGGAAATCATACACGCTTAAGGATTCTTTTGAATTTTAATACATTTCAGGTGCCAATACCACAATATTCACAGAATGCCAGTTTGTGATGTTAAGCATAATCCACCGAAGCAAAACATATGCTTTACTAGCAGTATACAGGAACAAAAGTAAACACTTCTTATCTTGTGAATTGCTGTAATACTCTTCTTATAGTCCAGGGTTACTTACAAAACAACACTAATGCAATTATTATTGATGCCAATTCATTATCACCACAGTCACATGAAAAACCGTGTTATCTCTCTACAAGGAATTCCAACATCCACAACACAGTTCAGTACTGCTTTAGTCTGCAGCAATCATTATTCTACTCCTGTAGAGCAAGATGGGTGAGTTTCAACATATGCCAAGTGTTGCAGTGCAAACACTGCCGATGGAAATGGCCAATCTCTTCATTCCACAGCACATTCATGCTCAGCATTGATAGACTGACTCTTGAGATATTGGAGAGGTCTTAAGAGAAGCAGTTGCATACTTTCTAAACCATCTTAACTTTCTATCTATAAGCAAAGTGCTTATATTATTATTAACTATTTGAAAAGTATAGTTAACACTTTTATTGTACGGCCCAGTTTTTCTTCTATACGATATTACCACACTAGCCCTGTGTCTAATAGTTGTTTTGAATAATCTTTTCTTCATGTGAAGTACAAAAACCATATGGAAATCCAAAATATCTGAAGAATTTTGTTCCCCTAAAGCAATCACTCTTTACTCACTATCCTGGTATAAAGGAAGCCTAAGTGTCTTTACACAGTGTTAAGTCAGTACACTTTGCACTTCTAGGGAAAGGACCAGATTCTCATGAGTGTTAAACAAATAGCTACATGTACTGACCATGTTTGGGCTTCAGTTAGAGCATACTAGGAAGTATTATCATAGAATGGGTTAGGCTGGAAGGGACCTTAAAGATGATTTAATACAACCTCCCTGTCATGGGCAGGGACACCTCTCAACTAGATGAGGCAACACATGAGGAATCGAACTGGCGACCTTTGGTGTTTCAGCACCACACTCAACCGAGTGAGTTAAACCAGTCCTCTAACATGACTGTCTCATTTTGCAAATCATACTAAAATAAATAGTAATGAAAACAAAAGTAGTAGTATCTTAGTAGGTGCCTAGGTGTATAAGCTCGTTGTATAATACTGCAGTCAAAGTTATTGCCTTGCTAAAAAAAAAAACAAACCAAAACCAAACCCGTGATAAAAACATATCTGTGAATGGAGCAATATGCTTAGCATTAAAGCAAAGACTAGAGATGACCGCGAAAGAACTTTAACATTAAATGTGAAGATGCAATGTAATAAATGCCTTAAATGATTGGTACTTTATCAACAGAAAAAAAATGAACTTAATTACCTTAAAAAATTGAGATAAATTCAGGGTGACTCAGACATTTTTCTACTACTTTCTGTTTTTGAAATTGCCTACAGTCTTTGCAGGGCACATATGATCAAATACAGGTCTTGGAGAAAGATCTGAACTTTGAAACCTTCAAGGAATCCCTAAAGGTAAGTACTGACTTCCTATTTCCAAGTAATGTGATCATTACTTGTATCGATGCTTGCATAGGAACCAAAGTAAATAATGACTTGTATCGATGCTTGCATAAGAACCAAAGTAAATAATGATTTCTCTACTAAGTTTTTCAAGCTAGTGTCAGCCTTGACAACAAAAATGACCCCATCTAAATTGCTAGGTAAACAGCACCAGTAACAACATGGGTGATACACCTCAGCTTATGCCTATGCATTTTCAAATGACAATGATGCAGCTCCACATCCGCACATACTTGAAAAGCTTTATATTTAGAGCCTATTTTTCTAGGAAGACAGAATCAATGTAAAATATTGGCTTTTTTTTTTTTAAGTCCTCTAGTAAGCTGTAACTTTGAAAGTGGCAACTAATGATACAACTGGCTCTAAGCAAACCTAAATCTTTGAGGCAACTAATAAGAAATAACCTCATTCAGCAAGTGGCATAAAAATACTGAACAGTGAACAAGTAAAAAAAGACTTTATTTGCAAATTCCTAACATAATTGTCAATAGTCAATGTCTAGAAAGCAAATCTCACTATAACTGAAATTATTCTTCATGTCACATTTTGCCCAAGAACTAAATGCACCGTAAAATACGGCTTCAGACTGCAGAACATGGACAAGTCCAGAACTGCATAACCACATAACCGCACTCTCTTCCTCAAAAAACACATTCCTGTTTGGATAAACCCTTCTTACAAAGATCTAAGTATCTAAAAATTGTGGAGTCTGTGGAAGTCAGGGAGACACCCCACTGCCAATACTGTGGGAGTAGTCTTAAACACCAATGGCCTTGCGCCACGTTGTCCAGCTTCTGCAAGGTGTTGCCCATCGGACCCCAGCACCTTTCAATGCTGAATTACTCCTTTGAGTTTATATTCCACTGCACGCTTCCATCCCAAACATGTACATGAGAGAAACAGTTCAAGATCTACACTAGATGATTACACTTTTTATTCACTGGAAAAATACCAGGTTTAGTATTTGTATACTAGAACAATGCTTTAAGGAAACTAAACATCCTCTGAACACCTCTGCACTACGTTCCACTCTCTAGTAACACAGCTCACATGTTTGCGTTTGCAATAATCTGTGTCTGCCTGTCAATTAACATTCTTCTCATGACTGCCGTACTTCAAAACAAGTCTATCCTGAAATAGCTCATTCTTGTACAGTGTCTGAATTAAGAAAAGAGCTAGGAAAATTACACCCATTAGTCTAGGCCCTGGATTTCAAAAAAAAATCATGCAGCTGATATCACTCCTTCCTCTCAGTTTTACTGCACTCAGGTAAAGTTTTATTCTGTAAAATATATATAGCACAAAGCTATACAGCTCCCTTACGAAGGTATTACAAGCAATATCCTGCTCCTGTTTCAATGCATTCTTAATATATCAAATATTTTACAAGCACTAAGTCACATTGTTATTAATACTCCACTAAGTAAAACCAAGTATTTTTAATTAACACTGCACAGCCTGAAGATAAATGCTGAGCATTGCCAATAATACAGGCCTATCTGTTTCACATGCTGGCAAACAGTATTAGTTGAATGACTCAAAACCCACATGTGCAGAAAATCTCTCCTCTTGGATTTTCATCTAAACCAGTACGTATCTAAGGGTAGATTCTCAGGTGAAACAAATCACTGTGTCTCCACTGTTTTTAATGGAGTTCACGTATATCAGCAGGAGATCGTGACCTTCACAGGCACTACAGATCCTTCTGCACTCCAAGGAATACGGATGCAGACTAATATGTTTGCGTTAGCTAAACAACCTTGAAGGGCTCGAGAATGTCTCCAGTGGAGTCTTTGGTGGGTACATGGCAACAGCTAACAGTATTCACAAAGGCACCAGTAATTCTAAAGTCTTCATACCTTGTTGAGTTGAAGAGATAGCTGAAAAAAAGGAACACAGTTATTTTGATAAGGTTTTTAATTTCACTTTGTTTATTCTTCTGATACACTACAGATATTTACCTAATAGTTGCCCTGTCTCTGCCATCTGAAAACCTGGAGATTATAAAGAAGGCAGAACTACTTAAGTGATCACTTAATCCCTTGAAGTCCTGAGGCTATTAGATATGGGCTAAATTTACCAAAAAAAAAAAATATAAAAGGATACAATCAGCCATAGATACTAAACCAGTAAATATTATTAGTATTCATTATGTGACTCAAAGAACACCCACACTTCAGCCTCAATCAAGAATTCAGTTACTACACAGAGCTAAAGTACTCTCATTAACAGGACTAAATAAACAAAATCTGTCCAAGTGAAATGGACCCCATTTACTCGGATGTGTACCAGTGATAAAGTATTCCCAAGGATTAATTTAAATCTTGCAAGGCTGCACTCCTTGACCTCCCCCTTCTAGACATCAGAGCAAGTAATCACTTATGCATCACCTCTGAAGGTCCTAAGCCTCTACTCACTATAGAGGGTGGCAAGAGCTAGCTTTACAGGCTGCAGTTTTGCCTTGTGAATAGTCCCACAAAATACTTATTTTGTATTGAAAATCTCCACAAACTTTAAAAAGTAAATTGTAATAGGCCTTCATGAAGCACCCTGGATATTCTGGACACATCCACCTGAAATAGGTCTCTAGATTTCAAATACAATGTTGTTTTTCAAAAGAAGCCATGCACATTCAAAGCCACATCTGTAAAACTCCAGCTTTTCAATGTTGTCAAGTAAAAGGGAGCAATATCAAGTTAGCACATCCATGGTGAGCTCAGATGTCTCCTGAATTCTATATGCCAGAACAACTAGAGTCATAGATACAAGCTTAAAAATTATTTTACTTTAGTCCTAAAGGATTCCTTCAAATATTTGTACAGCAACAACATAACCATGAGATTATATCCATGCCGTTTCACCTCAAGATACAACAGCCAAGTTGTCTGCACAGGAGTAAGTATGTGCAGGTACTGAGCAGTATAAGGTTATAAATAGACTACATTGATATAAGTCTAGTTACATCATACACATCTGTGTGTGACACTGGTTACAGAAACTACAAAGCAGCAAGTAATTTACCTTGCTAGGCATCCCGACCTTCTTTCCTTAAACACCGCTGTAAAGAGTTATTTGTAAACACACAAGAAAGGCTTGTGATTCAGAGCATTCCTCATGTTTGAGGATATTCAGATGCAAGTTCATCCTGCACTCCTGGGCTTACATGTGGGTTTGAAATTTTAGAAGTTAAAAAGAAAGCAATGATACAGCTTTATAACTTTAACCCATACTGTACTCAAAGGCTCTCCTGAAAATAGATGTCCATACTTAAAGGCCTGTGCCCAGAAGTTAAGCACATGTTTTGCTTCCTGAAACGTGTCTCTTCCCAAACACTTGTTGTACAATTCTAGGAAGACTGAATAGGAAAAAAAATAAAAAGCCAACCTACTAATGTGATTTTCATTGCTTATCTCCACCAGCTGTACCATGACTCTCATAATAAGTATCTTTTGATTTAGTTCCATGCATCCAAGGAAAACTTTATGAAGACCAGCACATTTACTGAAATCTGTTCTCAAGGGAAAAATACAAAAAAATGGCAAGCTGAAAGGTAAACACCAATCAATACTATGGTAAGTTAATAAATGTCAGAGCTCTACTTAAATGACTGATCATTTCAGACTATGTGTTGACTGACAACAATCCTACACTCAAAATTATAGGACCCTGTACTTTGTACTTTGAAAAACAAAATCGCCCTCACCCAATCTAAATAAGGTATTAAAGTCACAATCCCTATATAGATACAAGGTATTTTTTGGCTGTTGTTACAATTTAGCATTTAATATTTACCACTTAACTTTTTTTGGTATATGATGCCTATAAATGGGTCCTCTTGTGAATTACAAGTTCATTTTGAATTCTAGACAAAATCATAACAGTGATGAACAAAATGTTTAAAAAGCAGTTTCATAATTTATTATGTTGATAAAATGTTGCCATTACTTGAGAAAATTCCACATAAGGATGGGTTGTGCAAAGACAGAATTAAGATCTCTTTTTCGCACCAAGCTCATAGAACCCCCGATATTTCAAATCCCGATATTTTAAACTAAATCAACTTTGTTCCCCATCCTAGAAGCAGAATAACTTTTTGAGTGAAAAAAAAATCTCATTGAAATACTGGAACTAGTTAGATGCATGAACAATTATGTGCACATTTTTATATTTTGTTTTCCCAAAAAATATCTTTAAGGATTCACAGCAGTGCCACCTTATTAACTGCTGCCTGACAAATCTCTTATATGAACATTTTAGAAGTTATTCAAGGAATCCTCTGACAAGACAGTAAAGGTAAAACTTGACATTTTTAACATTTTAAAGAATAAAAACTCCTTTGAAAAGGCAAAAGCTCTCAGGCCTTTTCATACAGCATTTCAAAGCATATTGTTACTGTACATCAAAAGCCTGCAGAACGAAATTCATTTACAAGTATATTTATTACCTTTTTTTATTAATGTAGGAAAACACAAAGAACAAATAACCAACTAGTATTTTAAAGTGAAGATCAATATATTTACTCAGTAACACAGATTCCCAACTGTAATAAACAAAGCCTAGTGCACTTTTGTTAAAGACACTTGATTCAAGAAAACCTGTTTCTCTGAGATACAAGAACGTATTTCAAAAGGGAGGGGAAAGCCAAGGGGAAAGAAAAACAAAACAAAAACAAGGGCATGGAAAATCATATGCAACTGAGCAAATAAGGAACACTTCACATGCATCTGTTTCTCCACAACACCTTCAATATGAGATTGTCATGTTCTTCCTCTTCAAGCCATCAGACAGTGCCCTATGGATCTAACGCTGTGAGATATTAAGTGCCTTGTAATAAATGAGTTACCTGAACCTCTGTTGATATCAACTGTAGTACCAAGGGCTCTCCCCACTGTGTGAATTACCCTTTCTCAACCAATATATTTAGTACATATAATCTTTTAAATAAAAACAAAAAAAAAGCAGAAAATTTCAGATCCTAATTAATCCGAAATGCTCTTTGAAAGAATACGCATAATATTGCGTGTTCTAATCCACCCTCCAAAACGTTGATGTCAGACAACTGAAGTTGGGGAGGGTAGCCAGGGCATTGCAAAGGACAGGGCTGGATCACTGGTTTCTGGTGAGGAAAGGATAAGGATCTCAAATTCTCTTGAAAGTGACTGTGAGCAAGGCAAAGGAAGGAAGGAGGAACTCAAGCCGTTTTGAATTTTTATTATTTCTTTCTGATATATAATCCAAGTATCTCGCTATCAAAGTTTTTTCTCTTCCTTTTTCACATTTGCAATGTTAGAAAAATTCCAGGTGATCCTACAAACACCCCACGTTTTTCTACTACTTCTTTGGGGAAGAGTCAGAGGAAGTGAATGTCACAACCACTTGTTTCAAAGCAAATATAATCATAGCTTACTATTTCTAACGTAAAAACCAGAAGTCATGGTTACTTCACATTTGAAATATGACAGTCTTTACAACTGACAGAGAAATCATAAAGGCCAGCAGTACTTTATTTTGGTTTGTATATTTCAACTTTAAAACTACTGTACAAATTGGCAAAGGGTAAAAGGAAGCTAAACTTCTTTTAATCAGATGCTGCTGTCATTCAGTGATGATGCACGAAGGAAAGGCAAATATAACTAGAAATAGAGCAATATCCATACTATCAAACTGATGACAAGAAGCATGCTTAAGGTTAATCTCTTTTTACTAAGATGCAATTTTCTAAGTTGCTAGTACAAAAGTTTTTAATTGAATATCCATCTACAATTCGTCAAAGTTCTCCAGCAGTTTTAGAGCAGGATAAAAGGAAATTAGTTGGAGAATAGCAGAAGCGTAAGACTTTCCTGTCATGAACTGTCATATAAATTGCTTAGAGATTATATGCTGTTATGAGACAGAGAAAGGGGACGGAGAGGGAAGAAAATTCAAACCAAAATGTAATAGAGTTGCTGAGACAGTCCTTCTCATCCAGATTAAAGGTTTCAGCTGTGTACTAAATCAAAAAGTTATGGTCTTAAACAGGAGTCATCAACAGGGAAAAATGTCCAGCACTATGCTACTTGAATTCTTCTAGGCCTAAGCGTAGGTTGAGTTAGTAAAGTTCCAGATGGGAAAACAAAGGCACACTCCACATTTTTTCCAGAAAACAATGTTACTGTGGGTTTAGATGTGGCATTTTAACGCACTATCTAGATTCCAATAGTCTTAAGAGGAGTGTAACAGCATTCAAATCAATCACCACTATATATATATACACACACACACACAGAGACATGTACACACTTTTTAAACAGATACTGTGATTAAAAAGATATTTATGAAAAAAAGATATCTTTCAAGTCCTTTAGCCACTCCATACCATCCAGCAACATCATGCTTTCTCCTTCTATTCCAGTCATATCAAAGAGTAACATGAAGAGGCAAAGAAGGCAGGAATGGTAAAACTAAAAAGGTAATTTCTTTTTTCATTTTCTGAAGCTCGACATATTATTGTGAGAGAATCTCTATCACCTTATTCATGAACACTTCTAGAACAGACATGCCATGGTATTTTAACCGAAAACCAGCATACTCTTGTGTCATTATGGCTGGGTAATGAAGATTGACTGCTCTGATTTCCTAGATCTGAGATTTCAGCTATGCACATAGCCATCAACAAAGGAAATCCCACTTGTAATGAGCCTAAAAAATACTTGGTTTCACTCACACCTAACTCGTACTCTGTAACATTTCTGTGGATGAGTTGAAGGAAGCCATTTGAGACAAACAGGGGTGGAACTGTGACAGAATTTGGTCCACAGAAGTCTTATGGCAATAGTTACGTGTCAGTGTCTTCAGCTCTAAACTAGGCAAAGTGTGGTTGTTTCAGCTAATGTGGTGTTATGGGTTTGGTTTTGTTCACAGCCATGCTTTTAAATAAAAGTTAAAGAGTGAAACCCCAAACAGACAAAAATTGTAATTCCATGTAATTATGTATCAAATGTATTAGTTAATACCTTTCCAATCCAGAACAATTAATTTAATTTAATACCATGCTGCAATGTAACATGTGAATCTAGGAGGCTGGGAGTCAATTAAGAATGTGCAGTGAATAAAATTCAGCATTTAGGGACAGGACTAAGGCAAGTAGCTTAAGCGTTTAGCTCTCATCAGCATCCTGTACATATGATGAATCCAGATTGAATGATTTCCTTTAAACATGTCTTGTCTATTCAGAGGACCACAAGATAGAAGGTAGCACCATAAGATGTTTGTGGGATTGTCAGAGCAAATAATAGTTGATGAAATCACTTCACCAGGTGGACTCAGTACTATCAGTCACTCCTGAATAAAACACGGTACTATATATAGCAACACAATAAAAGGACCTGTTATTCCCAGAAGCACGTGTCTAAATGTTTCCAATACCGAAATGTTATTTAAAAAAATCACTATTGTTAACTAGAGAAAATCTATTCTACTTCAGATAGTTTCTGCTGTAAGCACTTAGAGTGCAAAGAACATGTAGGAGATTGATAAAAGAGCACTTGAATGATCCTTTTACACTGAGGGCTACCAGGAAGGAGGCCGTTGCATAGCCATTTATTTATCAGATTGATTTGGACAGAGAGAAACGAAAGCATTACTGCGGCTGTTGGATTATAGAGTCATACAAGTTTGAAGATCCTGGGTTTCTATGCTACAAGAGAGAAAGAAAAAGCAATTTGTTAAATGTAGCAGCTAACAAATAGAGCAAGGGAGGCTGTATGTGATGGCATGCAGGGAAGACAAGTGAAAATTACAATCTCCTACAGGGCAGGGATCTGCAGAATCCTGCATAAGATCAAGAAAACCTGCTATTCAGGGCATATTCCTCTGCAGTTCTATGCAGAAATTCTCTGCATTTTTTTTTCCCTATTTATTTTTACACAGAAAAAAAAAAAAAACACCAACTAAATATACCTGTGGAAAAATTCAAACTCGGCATGCAACATTTTTGACATTTTAATGAAGTGATCATACTTCATGTTGGAAGCTCATTTTCTCCAGGACTTTTAGTTCAAGCATTGCAGAGAATTTTTGTCTAAAATAAGATTTTCAAGTCTCGTGCTTAATTTTTTTAACCATTTACAGCCCTAATTAGCCAAAAAACTAATGTATTATAAATTAACCTAAAATCGCATACAATTGTAATCATCTGCATGAAAGAGCATAGCAAAATAAAAGTAGAAATGTACCTAGGATTATACTGAATAAAGCTAGTAACAGAATAAAGATTCATTAAATGTTAAAGAGATGTGTGTTAAGTTAAAATCCCGTGCTGATGCATCATTACTTGTACAGAGTAAGCTTTTAACTGACAGCAGTGAAGATGAAGAAAAAAGTAATGAAAGTTAGCACAGAAAACACTGTTAACAACTGCTATGGAAAGAGAGTTTAGCACATAGTAAAATTGTGAATGAGATGCTGAGGATACTTCTTAGATATATTTATCTTACTTCGGGCTTTCATGAATGAAACAGTTGCTATCGTACTCCGAACAGTACAGCAGAAAGTGGGCTTTCTTCTTCTGCAATCCCTCCCTGCCACTCTAGTTACACGAAAAATATGCCTAAGTCCCTATTCTAAAAATCACAAGGAAAATTACATGCCTATTTGTGGGCAGAAAGAAAGTGGAATCAGTTCAAGTATTAACTGTTTATAGACATATAAAACATACTAAAAAAACTCAGCGCTGAAAGAGTAACTTCAGTTTGGCATATTTCATATGTAAATCAATATATTTAAAAATACACTTGTTCTATTAAATACACTTCAGTGTGCTCTGCTTCCAAACTGCCTCAATGAGCATTGCCTACATCCAAACATCTGTGGGTTATCTCTTTTATCAGACAACTTACGTTTGTCACAGTGAAGGCAGACATTTAAATGTCTGTCTGTCAGGGATATGGTGAGTGCATATGTTCATTTTTAACTAAAGTATGTGTTCCAATGTAGACAAAATACCTCTCTACAATCACATGGCAGTATTATATATTAAAAAAACCTAAATTAATAATTGAACAAAACTACATTAATGGGATCCAAGAAAATATAAGAGCAATTGTACATGAAGAGGCTTTATGTCAGGTTGTGCTGATAGCATAAGAGAAAATGGATGCTTAGTAAACCATATAACATCAAGAGCAAATCTGATGTGACAGTGTGTCTGCAAAGAATGTTAATAAGAACAACATCAAAATCATGAAGAGGAGAATGGGAAAGCTAAGAAGAAAAAGCACAGTAAATATTCCAAGCAAAGTTTGTTCTGTAATTATGAAAGAAATTAATTGATGAATCATGGAAGAGTTGTTGTTTCCTACTCACGAGGCATGAGTGAGTAGGGTACTTGGAACTGAAATGAATTTGCAGAATCAGGGCTTGGTTCTGCTTGTTTAAGACTATCAAACTCAGACTCAATTTTTTTTTTAAATCACTGATACACTTGTTTAATGCTCAACCACAACAACAGCAAATTAAATATACAGGACATTTTTGCTACACTCAGGAAACCTCCAGTGGGAACTGCTACTGCAGATATATGCTGATTAACTCAAGGGTGCTGAGATAGAAAAAAAAACAACATTAACATTTAGGTGACAAAGCTGAAGGTTCTTCTTATCAAAAGACTCCAGTCTTGGTGCTTCATTAAGCTATGCTGAGTGCAAGAACTCAGGTGAGAATGCCCAAATGCTTCCAAGATTATCTCTCTGCTCGCCCATGTTCAGAGAAACATGGATCCTCACTTATCATTTAATGAAACTATGGCAGTCAAAGAAAAACATTTAGAATCATGCCACTGCCAGAAAGTCAATAGATGGAAATAAATGAGATGCCCTGATCCCTGCGTACTACTTCTCCTTGCCTAAAGACATTAAGCCTGTTTAGCAGCGCAGATGCCAACTAAAAGATTTTCCTGCTTTGCGGAATCCCAGTAACCTTCTCAGGGCAGCTGTTTGCACCCACTGAGCGACCAAGAGAAGAGAAGAGAAGTCAAAGCTACAGAACATGGAAGCTATGTCTGATGTACACTACCCTGAGGAGATAATCCAAATCCATTCTAAGAAAAAAAAGTAACTTTGTGTTGTAAATTATTTAGTCACATATTCCATACTGACCATGTTCAAACCCACAAGCTGAGAGCTGTCCAACGTAACAGTCACTTCATTTTTTTTTATTGGTGGTAACTCCATGGCACTTTCAAGAATCTAAAAAACAGCATTCTCTTTCTTAAATTAGTGACATTCGAAGAAAAACAGGTAGACAGAGGATATACAGACTAACAAAAAAGAGCTTTTTGAACATGTCAATTAAATCCACCATAAGCAGTACAACAGCAGCGTGCCCTGGAAAGTCCCTAACGATACCCGGACAACGTGTGCTTGGAGCCTGTGGGTATTTTGATCTGTGTTTCAAAATGTTTAGAGAGGGAAGGAGCAAAAAAACTTAAGAATATGCAGGTTTTGTTTAGAATATGCAAGTAAATAAGCACTCTACAAATGCCCAGAAGATGATGACCATAGCCGTAGTGTTTATAAATATTTAAAGGGTGAGTGTCACGAGGATGGAGCCAGGCTCTTCTCAGTGACAACCACTGATAGGACAAAGGGTAATGGGCTGAAACTGGAACATAAGAGGTTCCGCTTAAACTCGAGAAGAAACTTCTTCTCAGTGAGGGTGACGGAGCCCTGGAACAGGCTGCCCAGAGAGGCTGTGGAGTCTCCTTCTCCGGAGACATTCAAAACCCGCCTGGACACGTTCCTGTGTAACATCATCTAGGTGTTCCTGCTCTGGCAGGGGGATTGGACTAGATGATCTTTCGAGGTCCCTTCCAATCCCTAGCATACAGTGATACTGGCTTTGTTACTGTTTTTGCAGGAAGCAGCCATCACTGCTCAAGTCATAGCAGAAATTATGTGCACAGGGTACATCAAACAGGCTGGAAAATACTCACTTCTCATACAATGAAGACAAAAAGATCCCATGAGATGCAAACCACTTGTTACTGTATATATTAGTTATGAAATTTACTGAGAATGTTGTACTTTAAAATTATTAACTGTTTCAAAAAGTTTGTCAGCCATCGCAATGTTGTGAAACATGCAACGTAGAAATAAGTGCAATGTTTTTAACAAATTTCATCCACTGAAACATGATTCTACCTAATAGCATCCACTATAATTTTGAAAAATAAATGCACGTAAATTTTAATTGTAACCTGAGCCTAAATTTAAACAAGACAACAAATTGGAAAGATTGAATGCATTAGTTGAAAGAGCTGGTAAACCTAAACATACCATAGGCAACTTGGTTGATAAAACTAAAAAAGAAAATAAACAGCTGCTAAGAAGCACAAAACAACGCTTTGCTTTCATTTTCATATATAATTGAAATACCAAAGAGTAGTATACTCAGAGGCTCTAAATGATATATGATGAAAATCAATCAACTGGAATTCAGCATCAATCCTACAGAACATTCAATACAGGGCAGAGAATAACAAGAATTGCCAGTTCTTGCCAACTTTAAATTTCTGAGGTTGTTGCATGCAACACTGCCATCCCTGAATTTATAAAGTACTAATTAAAAAACACATCACCACTTAGAAGCTCCTCCACTTCAAGCATGATATGAAGAGACAGTGCCATAAAATGAAGGCATCGACCGGCTCTGGAGACCGAGGCAGAAAATGAGCAGATTCCCACTTAGGGAATGAGTTCAGTAATGGAAAATGGAAAGTTGAACATGAAAAGCCAGAAGACAGAATGTCATCATGGGAAGGCTAACACAAGGAGGTCTGAAAACAGTAGCTGTAATTTTCAACAGGTTTTACTGTTGCCTTATCAGGCAGCAACTTGACATTGCAAAACAGGACTTTATCAAGCAAATTTTTCTAACCTTTTGAAAGAGAAACTGAAGTTCAAAAAACAAAATCTTTGGTCCAAGTATGTCTCTACTATTAGAGAAACAGTTCAATTAGCATCCGCTCATTCTTACCAATGGCAATACACCTTTCACAAAATATGGGTCACACTCCTTGCAGCATAATGACATGTACAGTTAAAACACTTAAATTGTTAAAGACTGATTCAATTTTTAATCCACGTTTAAATGAGACTGAAGTATGATTCAACTGATTAACAACTGAGCAAATGCCATAAATTTCAGGTGTGCACAACATGCACTAATTTAAAGCATAAACAACACTGATACCACTCTAGGAATTTACATTTAAAAAAATATTTTAAAAATTGCTAAACTGAAAATTGCTTTTAAAAATATTCCCTTTATTAGCATATGTACTGCAAAGTGACAGAAGCCAGCACAGAAGCATCAAACCTGAAGCTCTAAAAGCTGGTGGCTCATAAAAAGCATGGAAGGTACCGTCTGTGACCTCATGAAGAATTTAACCTGCACAAATTTTCAGACCATTCACCATAGTTCTAACACCACACTCCAAAAAATCTTGAGTTTTCGGACATGTGCCAGAACAAAATTAAAGCCCTTCTTATTCAGTTTTGCTAACTGTGGAAATTCATTCACATAAGGCTCAATGATGACAAATCAAAATCCATTTCATGTCTGAACACTGCAAAAAACTATGCAGAAGTTTCTCTTTTTTAACCTTTGAAATAACTAAACCCCACTTACAGTTTAACAACATAAAAGCTATACACATTTTCAAATTCTGCTTCAAAAATCTGTTTAGCTTCTATCCCTCTTGTTATTTATACCTTAAAATAAAATGGGTCGGTCAAAAGCTTTTGAAAACTGCACCTTGCTCTTAATTAATTACTCAGACTCTCTGATAATCTCATATGAGATGGCCCTAGAAGTACAGTGATGCTGTGTCATGTTAGCTAACAACTACTTGCCAAATCCACATAGAGATTAAAGTAACTTTCTCAATAAAGAGAATGTCGAAGAACAGCTACCCCTAGTGATCAGAGAAATGGGAGTTTGAAAGTTCAAAGTCTATGTTTACATTCATTTCTCTTTTTTTTCCTCAATGAGGTTGTGGACAGGCATGGAATAAACAGTAAACAAAGACAGTAACTCAGTGTGTTCACACATACATGGCAAAATCACTGCCAATAATTTTACCAGAAACAGTTTTCTGAATAGGTTTGTGTCACATCTTTACACTCAGGTCAGAAGTGCAGCTTCAAATGCCAGTGTATCTCCATCCGAAGAGTTAAAGCCCAACTGAAACTTCTCTGGTCTGACCCTCTGAAACACGGAACAGCAAACAGATCCTTCTCTGAGTCTCTAGGTAATACAATGCACTTAAGGGCTAACTTAAGAACAGTCTTTTTAAGTGCTCGGATCACCAAGTGAACATTCCTTATGTGGAGAGTCACACATGACACTGGTGCCAACGGCAGATGGAGAGCAAAAGGTAAGAATGCAGGAAAAGGTAAACATGGGGGCAGAAGTCCTCAGTCTGGTAACAGGAATACCCCAAGCCAAATGGTAAGAGGAGACTGATGTGTTCATACTGTGCCTAGCCAAGTCCTGGTGCACAGCAAAAAATCAGATGCTACCACATGAAAAATACAGAATTGTAGAATTATTTAGGTTGGAAAAGACCTTTAAGATCATGAAGTTCCACTACTGACCCAGGCCCACCACTAACCCATGTCCCTGAGCACTACATCCACCCACCTTTTAAATTCCTCCAGGGATGGGGACTCCAGCACTGTCCTGGGCAGCATGTTCCAGTGCCTGAGAGCCCTTTCTGTGAAGAAGTTTTTCCTAATATCCAACCTAAACCTTTCCTGGAGGAACTCGGAGCCATTTGTTCTTGTCCTATCACTTAGTACATAGGAGAAGAGACTGATCCCCACATCACTATAACCTCCTTTCAAGCAGCTGTGGAGAGTGATAAGGTCTCCCCCAAACCCTGAGACTTTCTCCAGGATAAACAACCCTTGTTCCCTCACAAGACTTGCTCTCCAGATCCTTCATCAGCTCCATTGCCCTTCTCTGGACCCATTCCAGCACCTCAGTGTCTTGTCATGATGGGCCCAAAACTGAACACAGAGTGGAAAACTGAACACAGGATTGAAGCTGCAGCCTCACTACTGCTGAGTGCAAGGGGTTCTCCTCACCACACTATTTCTGATACAATCCAGGATGCCATTGGTCTTTTCAGCCACCTGGGCACACTGCTGGCTCATTTTCAGCTGGCTGTCATCCAACATCCCCAGGCCGTTTCCCCCTGGGCAGCTCTCCAGCCACTCTTCCCCAAGCCTGTAGTGTTGCCTTGGGGTTGTTGTGACCCAAGTGCCTTGTTGAACCTCTTGCAATTGGTCTTGGCCCATGTACTCAAGCTGTCCGGGTCCTTCTGTAGAGCCTGTGCAGCAGATCAACACTCCTGCCCAACTTGGTAAGGGTGGTAAACTTACTGAGGGTGCACTCGATCCCCTCATCCAGATCATTGACCAAGATATTAAACAAGACTGGTCCCAATCCTGAGCCCTGGGGAAGACTGCATGACTGGTTGAACTCCATTCACCACCACTCTTTCAGCCCAGCCATTCAGCCAGTTTTTCACCCAGCAAAGGGTACGCCTATTACTGTGGGTGAGAAACAGTTGAAGTCAAGGAATATTACTCTTAGTGCCAGGGGAATGCATCTGCCAGGAAATAAAAGAAAGGTCAAGCCACAGATACAACGTCAAAAAACCTCGCCCAATTCAAATATTAGACTCGAGGTAATTTGGAGGCTGGCACAGGTGAACACAGAACAGACAAGTTGGAGCACAAAAGCAAACCGACAAAGAGCGGACAGTATTAGCCACTTTAACGTGTTATTCAAGGCACACTACTGAGGTGTGTGCACATCTGGCCTCTGAAAGGGCCACCTTATATCCAGGTGGATTTATCATCCTGCTTCAGGCTGCAGGACCACAATCCATCCTTTCCAAAGATTCAGCGCTACTGCAGCAAGAAAATTTGACTGGTAAGTATTATCAAGCCTGATGGACAAAGTGTAGTTGCAGTTTATGTAACAAAGGCAATACTGTATTATTAAGACAGGGTCAGCTGTCATATTAATCATGCTATTAACTTGCTTTCCTAACATTCATCTGTACATATTACAAAATCTGCAAACCCTTCTCATTTTGTTTAGACACAATCAAATACAACGAGGCCCCTGCTAGAAATGAGTAAATGCAATGAAGGTAATAATAATTAACAGTAATGGAGCACTGGTATAAAACTGTTCCATCAACTTTTATTGCACAGTAGTTAACGCTATGAGATTTTCATGATATGTTCGTCTTTAATCCATTGTAAAATATGACTTATAATACTGATCCGGAAATAACAAAGACTAGGCAAGAAAACAACACATCTACAGCCTGCAATATCTTCAAAAAGAATTTCTTAAATGATATGCCAAATATGTTAGAATAATATAATGAATAAGACTGTACCCAGCCTACATTATTATTATAAATACAATAATAGCAGAAGTTTCTTATAACAGTAGATGAGGTTGTGATACAACTATAAATGCATTAATAGGCTTGGTCTCAACACTTTGGTAACACAGGAGTCTCTGCAGGCAAGAGTAAATAGCGATGCGATTTCAAACCACACCACATGACAAAAGACACACTGTCTAGTCATATAAAATATTATGCAGTACATTCAGCTTACCTCTTCAGTGCCTTAAATCCACGTTTACCAGCAAACAAGATTCTCACTAAAACTCTTCAGATAAACATCTCTACTGCCCTGATGCTGTTTATAGTATGGCACTAGAAGTTTCCGTGAAAGATGCTGCAGAAACAGAGAGAGGAGCAGCAGCACTCTAGTACAGAGGCACCCTACAGCATGGTTACACGTCACAGCCAGTAGTTTGCCAATCATCTCTAATAAAAGGAAGAATACAGGGGTTTGAAGATTTATTGCTACTCATTCTGTCGGTTTTTCTGTGACTTCTTTTACCACTGCTTCACGAGGAAGACCTCTGATATCCATTATTAAGGTAGGAGTAAGAATCGTTATCAACCGTTTTCATAATGAACAAGGATGAATTCGAATTCACTGAGCACTCTTGAAAATATTCCAGTCATTCCTGGCCCACCTTACAGACTCTTACCACTTTAGTTAAAACCAAAAAAATTTACATATGTGCACAGAGATGACTCCAGTTTGGATGTGGGCAGCATGATCGTATAAGGGCAAAAACTGTTATTACAATAGCTCCATGTCATATACAAGACCTAACTGTGGCGATTCTTTCACCTGACTAGTGTATTTCTTTTCATCTGATGCGAATTCATTTAAGCGCTACTATTCCCACTTCCACCTTTGCTTCATTCTATTGATATAACCTTTTTTTTTTGAATAAGAATTAAAACAGGTAGATTATGCCAAAAGAATGATGCTGTATCATAGCACTTTTTATCCTAGCTAAAACTTTAGAATATAGTGACATGTAACCTCGAACCACTTAAGAGTTTTTTAAAGCAGTCTTCTGGGTATCTAACTAAAATATAAATCTAGCCAGACAATAAGAAGCAAGAACTATTTTTCACTATAGCTGTAATTATGTACTTCAAAAATTAGAAAGGTTTTATCATATGAATAATTCCACTTTTTTTTCACTAAAGCACATTAAAAATAGATCTTTAAAATGAGCATATGATTTAAGAGCCTGAAACAAAGTAAAGAGGATCCATTTCCATGGATTTCATTGGACAGATAGTAGAAAAGAACTAAAAAAGCCCAATGAAAAGAGGCGAGATTGCCCATGTCAAGCACGTATGTACAATGCACTGCAGAATCAGAATGAATGTCATTATGATTATTTACTCAGTTGCTTTGCACTTTCAGTAAAGTTCACCTCTTTATACATCCATGTAGGTGACCGCATGTGTATACATAACAGTATCCTGCCTAGAAAATGCTTTCCTTGATATATATTTAATGTTAAAAACAATCCATTATTTTGCTGCAAAAAAAATACCCCAAACACCTAAAATCCCCAGGAAGTGGATTTATAATGTATATTCTATGTGAACTCCTTGCATTTCTTAAAGCAATTGCTGATTCCTTGTTAAAGAAGTCAATGCATTTTCAAGTGTATTTCTGTTGTAGACAATTTTGTATCATTAGTTTAGAAGAAAGTCACTTTAAAAAGCAAAACCCAAAAAACCTGAGTAGTTTGATAATCAGGGGCAATTCTATGAATTGCCTGGTTTTGATTTACTATGAGAAAGCAATCTTAAGGATATGGCATGTTACTACTCAAAGAGAAACTCTCTTTAAGATACAAATCCAAACAACATAAGCTTGTTCAGAGATAACAAAAAGTACAGATACCACCTGCTACATACATAATAGCCCCGGATTTAATAGGCACCAAAACTGAAACTTTAAGGTAGCTTAGTCTAATATAAGAGTAGGCAACTTTTACTATGAAGTTTACAATCAAAATAGTAAGCTCAATTGTCCAGCAAGCCATCTCAGTAACACAGGAGGAGGGAAACGCACATACAATTTTAACATTGCTGTCAAAACTCACTCTAGTTAAAGCCTACATAGACACAAAAAAAGAACCACCACACTTAGGCTTTGTATATGACATGGATCTATCATAACAAACACAGTTTTTGTCCTTATGAGACAATTTCAAGCACTCATCATCTGACAGACCTTATAAGCAGTGCCTGGGACTTCTCAGTGAACCTGGAATAGAAAGCTACCAGGCCACAGTTTACAAAATGCATACAGGCACACCTCTGAGACGCTTTCAGCTCAGCCACTGATACGGTATTTTGTTGCTTTATTTTACTCTTCCTGCAGAAGAATTAGATCTATAACCAAAAGGTCTTCTGTGACTTTGGAGACACACATTGACTCATCAGTATTTGTACTTCATTATTATGTCAATAGAATCAATCTAATGTAATGTATCATTCATACTGTAATGAGTATCACTGCAGAACTGTAAAATATAATAGCTATAATTAACTCTTACACTGAGCTTTTCTCAAGCTGTTTTGTAAAGAAAGTAAGTACTCTTCCCTGATTTTCCTCATGAAAAAATTAAGGCATAGAACAAAGTTACTAGGATTTGCCACCTTTAGGCCAATAGCAAAGCCAGGGATAGAAAATAAAACTAAAAAAACCCCAATTTTAGCTTACAGGGGTCACACTTGAAAGCATAACTGAATACATATATGGGGTAACTAAAAGCACATACAAAGGAATACTCTTTGTTTCCTGCCACAAGACTCTCAATACAGGCCAGGAATTCACCATACAAACTCAGTATTCCCTGAAACCAGTTGTTACTGTAACTTATTCCCCTGAAGAAAATGAAATACAGTAACCAATTAAAATCTTCCATTATCCAGCTATCAAGCTTAAACTGAAGAGGCATACATGGGAAACTGAATAGACACCTCAATTTGCTAAAAGCTGAATCATTTTACCTTTGAATCTCCTTGCTTTCAGGTTTGCAAAGTTATGCCTTAATCTTGTAATCATATTTCCCCCTTCATAAAAGCAGACGAGCCCAACTTTTTGTTTCACCAGTCTGACTTGCTCAGTAATGGAGAAGTACCTTCAATCAGCTCAAGACAAGGTTAACAAGACAGAAATCCCAATCTCCATCTAGGGCAATAATAAGTACAAACCTATCATATTTCCTGTGAGCCATCAAAAGTAAAAAACAAAAAAACAAAAAACAACCAAAAAAAACCCAAAACAAAACAAAATAAGAGAATTGTAGAGATATCTTCTTACAGCTTATGGATATCAGGCAAATGGAAAGTAGGAGGAGAACTGTGGTAGAACTGAACTAACCGTTTGCGTACAAAGTAATTTGCAGGTCATGTAAATTAGAAAAAAATAAAAAGCATTTATTCTGCTTAGCCTGGATCTTACTCTGTGTGGCATTAGAACAATAAAATAATTGTCTCACTACTCCTCCTAACAAGGACCCACAAATTAGATATACTTTGCTGAACTAACCCTCATAAATTCCAGAAATGTATTCTGCAAATGTTACGGAGAATCTCAGTTGGCTGGAGTACCGCTGCACGTATCAAATTAAGGCACAAATGAAAGATTACAGCAAAAGTTTAAATTTATCACTTCCAAGAAGAAGGAGTCTCTGCAAGTTGTTCCCATGCCTTTGGAATGATGTATATCACACAAGCTTATGAGCAGTGCCATTGCTGTCTTCATCATCATTAAACAAGCAGTAGTGAAAAGCACTTTGTTACTGTTTTGTTCCATGGATTTGGGGATGGATAAATCTTTAGGTTCTCTAAAGTGACAGTTTAGAGTGTTTTGGATGAGAAGTTCTTTGTTTAGCTATGAAGCTACAGTCAAAAGGCAGGTCAGAGCACAGCAAGCTATCATTCACAATTTCTTCTTCTTTCACATTAGGAAATAACTCACAGAACGGAATTAATTCATTTTACACATCCACACAGTCCTTAGCTTCAGGGTTAAGATTATAAACAAGGATGCCAGTAAATAGAAGTACTACCCTTTGATACACCCTTTTCCAGCAGACAAAACAACTGCTGCATGTTCTGAAGTTTAAGTTTTCCTCATGTTTTCTAAGGACACACAACTCAACCCCAGAAGCTCTTTTCCTCACCAGTCAAATTCTGAGGTGCTGCTGTTCCAGCACTTCTGCAGAGCAGTTGTAAATCTCCATTGCGAAACCATGTGTGTATGCCAAGATCAGCCTCTCCACAAAGACGGAGGATGCATGTTGCTTATCAGAGCACAGCAAAGGACAAACAGTCTCCCTGTCCTTGCAACATCTCCCTCCGCAACGGCGACACCACGGAGGAGGTTTACTATGGGGCGACGCTCCACAGGCCTGCAACCAGCAGGCTGCCCTAGCACCACCCTCCAGCATGTGGGGAACAAGCAGGACTGCGGCACATAGCACTCGCAGGTAACAAACGTGTGGCTAGAGGAAGTGAGCAGAGGTCTCCCGTTAGTCTGTAGGGAAAACAGAATAATGTCATGAGGCTTTAAAGCTCTTCAAGCTCTTACAGGGTTTAGGAATCAAAGGCACCTGTGAAATGCATCATCAATACAAAAGCTGTCTGAGGACAGAAAGAGAATAGTGAGATGCTTTGTGCCTTAGAGCAACTGACAAGAAGTGCTAACTCAAGATGCATTAAGTATAAAATCATTATGAAGTCCAAAAGATGACAGGATGGAAGAGCTAGAAACATCCAGCCTGGGACTGAGGTGGCAGCCACTCATGCATACCTATTAGCTACTACAACAGCTACTCCACCCAGATTTTGACAGATTTACGAATCGATCTTTTGAATAGTCTAAACTATGATCATTGCTGTACGTGGACCAATGTTGAGCCTTCACAGAGCAGGCATTTTTTGGTCAGTGGTAACGCGAGGATTCAAGCTACATCTACAACAAAGCCGAGCAGTAAAAAAATCTATTAACTGTGTGGTCAAGTCAATACCTCCTCTAATAGAAAACATTTCATCAGGTGGGATATTCAGTGCAATGACATCTCCTCTCACACCACAGATCACCCAACAGATAAAAAAGTGCTAATTCATTATGCTGAGACCAAAATTGGGCTTTGCAGCTCCAGTGTACTGTGGCTTATTAAATGTCAGGAGTCATAACAGACCATGTGGATCCAGAAATGGAGTCAAAAGATTGTCATGTTTTCATTTCCCAGTGAAGAGGCTGAATATTGAGACTGCATAACGTGCTGTCACATCAAGACTGTAGAAGAAACATCCACAGTTGCTTAACAGGCCTGACAACAGGAACACCTTTCCTCTTACACGCCTCTCTCAGTTCGCTATTACACATAGTGGCTTTGCCACACAGGAGGACAATCACAAAGATAATAAACCAACTTCTAGTGCATTTAGCCATGATAAATACTCTGGACTAACAGGCTGTTAGCATTATCCAGTTTGTAAAGTGTGCTTTGCAATTGTGCAATGTTTATGATCAGTAAAGCCTTTGTTACTAACTCAGCAGGACAATCCTGTACAATAGCATCTCATATAAAGTGAAAGGCACAGTCCTGATGCTACTCATACTTCGCTTCTGTATTCTTTTTCCGAGACATGCGCATGTTTATTGCCCTTACAGGAACACAATTATTTGCTAAGCACAGAGAAATATCTCTGGACAAGATTTTGACTGGCTTCAGCATGGGGAAAAAAGAAGAAAAAAGAGAAAAAAACTCACCTTCTCTCAGACATGTAGAATAAATTACTTTAGAAGCAAGAGCTATACAAATGAAACACAAATACAAGCACATTCAAGCTGTTCAGATTACCAGGAAATACAGGGCCTAATTTAGTATTGATATTCACCCAATGGGAATTTACTGGTGTGCACGTCAAGGA
The DNA here is from genome assembly GCA_020746105.1 of Trogon surrucura. Classification (NCBI taxonomy): domain Eukaryota; kingdom Metazoa; phylum Chordata; class Aves; order Trogoniformes; family Trogonidae; genus Trogon; species Trogon surrucura. The sequence continues at coordinate 34,827,361 of CM036621.1, forward strand.
GATTTGCTTAAAGTAATTATTAAGAATGAGAAATATTTGCATGGTTTAGTTGCAGTGTCACATGGGACAAGATTTTTTTTTTAAACATCCCTTTTAATGTCTTTTTAATTGTTCCTACAATATTGTTCCTACTTAACATTACAATTGCTTTACACTTCACTATGATACAGTACCTTTATTACAGCCAAATTCCCTTTAATTTTCTCAGCCTTTAGGCCACAAATCTTACAGTACTACATGGTGGTTATTTATTTCTTCTATTTGTTCTGTTTCAAACTTGGTATTCATTTTCCCCCACAGAGTATTTTGAATAGGTTCACAGTCATTCCAATTTGGATGAAGGAAAAAACCTCAAGCTTTTACAGTTTTGCACTTGACCACCACAAAACTTAAATTTGTTTTCTTTTGACTTTAAAATGATTTGTGCAGTGTTTGGGATTTACACCCAAATGGGCCTAGCTGACTGGTATAGTCATAGATCTTAGAAATATCAATTCCCTTTGAATGGCTTAAAAGCCACATAGAATGTAAAACAGAAGTGGAATAAATGCCAGCTAGACAGCTAGCATCACATTCAGAACTGAAAATTCATCTTTCTAAAACAACCTGTTTATTTAAGATAGTCTCAAAGCATTTGACACCTGGTGGGGTGGAGCGCAGAAGTGTATAGAAATTTATACTTCTGATCCTAAATCATACTTACCTTCTGAATTCTAGCGCAATCTCTCATATTTTAATGAAGCTCACTGATCTTTTAAGAGTATAAATTAACAGATTAAAAGTACTAATCCCTTTTCCTAGCTATTGTTAGTCAATATTGTAAAGACCCTAGTGTATCAAGTGCTTGCTACTTTAAATTTCCAGTAATATCTGAGTCTCTTGATTCATCAACACTTCGAAACACAAGAATGAGAGAAGTCATATACTGTAATACAGAAAAACCACCCTTCTTAATCAGTTCATATGATCTGACTTTTTGGTATTTACAGTATTGATAGCTACACCTGACTGAGTTGCTCTGAGCTCTTACTGTGCCAGGGGAGACAGAATCAACACAGACAATGGAATTAAACTCAGACTATATTCCACATTTACACCTGGTTAGACTGTAGGCTTTGCCAACAATACTGACAGCCTCCCAGCGCCGTGACGGCAACTCGGGCGCCTAGGTTAGGTGTATATCACTGCACTGCGGACACAAAAAACTAAGCAACATTGAGTTCCACTCCCATTGTCCAAAAACCAGAGATCGCTTTATTTTCAGTTGGGTTTCATGATGTCATTATAAAAATTCCTTTCATAATTGTAAATTAAAGGCTTCAGTATTTTCTGTATTTTCTTTTTGCAAAGAAACATAAAAGTCAAGCAGAGAATTTACAACTTCCCTAGCTGTTAAAATCAAACCACCTGGACAAAATCATAGAACATACAAAAATTATTTCAGAGACTTGATAGAAAATAGCAGAAGACATACTGCTGCGTGCACTGAAGGCAGCAGGAACACTGCCACTTGCTGAAGTGGAAGCAGAATTGAATATGAACATTTTTTCACAAGAAAGTTTTGAACTATTTTGAAACTGAAACAGCGGTTTTCAAAAAAATACATTTTTAGAAATACATATTCATTTAAATTACATGTTTTTCCTAAGTTTTCTTAATTTTAAAAACCAACATACATTCAAAACAAAAAGAAAATGAAACCTGGGATTTCCTAACTGAACAATTTCCACATGAACTAGGCACTCCTACAGAAGCATCGCCAAAAGATTTCCCTCTGCGACAATTAGACCAACCCGCCACCTTCCAGCAGCTGAAGCCAAACGGGAAGATTTCATTGTACTACAACGGCACGGCGGGTTTTGTTTGAAGTTATCATGCAAAAATTTCTTTGCAGTGTGTTTAATAACGGGAACTTCAGTCGGGGTTCCACGGAGGAGCAGCCCCTCCCCAGGGGACCTCCTGCGCAGGGGCAGGGAGCCCAAGGGCTGGAGGGCCCGAAGCGTTTGCTGCCCTCCTCCCCTCCCTCCTTTCTTCCCTCCTACCTGCAAAGAGAAGCATTTTTCTTCGCTTTCTCAAGGTAAAAAAAAAGAATTCTCTTCCAAACAGAAATGTCAGAGTAAAACACAGGTGTTTCCGTAGCCTTAGTCAACATCTCCTCACTTCAAAGTCCCTTTCCAGAGCAAGAATAACGATTTAAAATTCTTCAGAAGTCTGAAGTCACAAACTTCAAACCAAAACATTTGGCCTGGTGTGTTGTCCGTCACTGCCGGGAAGGGCACTGAGGGGCGGGCCGGGGCTGAAGCCCCTGAGGGCAGTGGCCCAGGCCAGTCCCAGCCGGTCCCGGCGAGGTGGATTCACCATGGGCACAAACACCAGAGAGGAGAGGAATAAGGAAACACCGTGTGAGGAACGGCCCAGCCATCGCCTGGGCGGAGCTGGAGGGTGCTCCAGGAACAACCCGGGCATGGACATGGATTTCCAATATTTCTGCACAAAAACTGCCTCCCAGGTTTACAGATGAAACCTTCCCTTGTGGCAGTATATTCATTAACAGGTGCAGCACGTTATGAAATTTAAGAGGCAATTTAATATAATTAAACTACAGGTACAATCTGTAACACTGGCCAAGGCAGAACATGGCAACTGAAAGCAAATGTTAACTCGGAGAGCAGCAAATAATGTTTCCTGATAAAAAGCCAGAGATGAGTAAACAGGACAGAGGTTGATGCTTTGTATAGCTCTTAAATTCTGCTCACAGAGCTAATTCTAGTTTTATGTTCTACTGTAAATCTATTAGCTTTAAATCTCCCTTACTGCCTGTCGTTAGTTTAGAGAAACATGCATTTTTTTTTTTAGTCCAAGAAAAGCCTGTTATGCACTAGACCAAGTTTAAACAAGAAATTTTAGTGATATGTAGATAGCAATTAGGAGTCTGAATTTTAATAATATTTTGCTGTCATACTTGCAGGAAAATGGGGGAGGTCTGGTATAACAATTCAAAGAATTCAATGCTCGTTCTCTTTTTGTTGTTACAGCTAAACTCTCTACAGTATATCTTATATATCTGATAGTGTTTCCTATAGACATTAACCTGATTAGTGCAGCTTGAGGGCCAGTTTAGCTCACTCAGTTAAGCGTGGTGCTGAAACACCAAAGGTCGCAGGTTAGATTCCTGTTCGGTCCTCATGTGTTGCCTGATCTAGTTGAGAGGTGTCCCTGCCCATGACAGGGAGGTTGGATTAAAATGATTTCTAAGGTCCCTTCCAGCCCAGGCCATTCTATGATTCCATGATTAATGTAGAGCAGCTGGCCTTGATGGTTACATTTAACAGATCAAAAGGATGAGAGAGAGAAATGGTATGCTGTGTGTGCAAACACATTCATATTTTTATCTCCTTGGTTTTCATTGCTCCTTTTGTTATTTTTTCCACTAGAATATGTCAAAGAGCTTGAACTTTAATTACAGTTAAAAACACGGAATTAAATTAAATCATAAAATGATAGCAAATGATTTACCCTACTCCTCAGAATCAGTCTGATCCTATATTCTGCTTTTTAAAAATTAAATTCCTGGTTTAAATTTTTTCTTTGCCTGTCCTAACTTTGGCTCTTCCGCTGTTTCAGATAGGAAGTCTCTGAGACAGAAGGAGGTCCTGCCTGTCCTAGAGATGGACTAGTCTTCTCACAGAGAACAGCTCCGTTTGTGTCTCCCACAGCAGCTGCGAGAATACAGGTGGGAGAAAGAAGTTTCTTCAGAGCTGAGGTGAGGATGCTTGAAGACAGACAGCTCAGTGCTCAGAAAGCAGCACCTGCCAGTCACTGCACACACACACACTCCTGTTTGTACCCAGCAAGATACAGCAATACATTTCCCTGAAGACCTGAGCTAGTTCATTCCAAACCAGCATAAATAACATGTTTTTCTACACAATTAAGTTAATTTTGCTTATTATTCAGAGCAAGAGCCCGGTGTACTCCACAAATCACTCATGTACAGCCCCTCAACTGAACAATCTGTAGGAGGGTGTGCATATTTATGCAGAGAGACTATAAAAATGAGGAGAAGTATATGTGCACAGCCTTTGTTTGCAATACATTTTACATTGATGGATTTCACATAAACTAACTATTGCTTCACCACTCACAGGAATAAAATAAAATGGCACATTACAGAGAAATGCTATCTCAAAACAACAGCTGTATGCATACTTTGGCTATGAATGATCTGGCACACGGTCCCAGCAGCATTGCCTGTTCTGTCAGATCCCCCAGGGAATCAGTGCCTTGTTACATTTTGCATGGCCTCTTCTTTTGCTACCTTCATTTCATCTGCTATGAAATTAGGATTCTCTAGTTTTCATGTCCTTTCCAAGGTTTCTTAGTCCATGAATTCATCTGATCCCCTGTTCGCAGTCCCTGCATATCTTTTATGAACCAGAGCCCACATTGGAGATGAGAAGTGAGTATGCAGGACAGGAAAAATATACACAGATACTTTCTAAATTATGTGCTCCCCACCTATTGGCAATATGCAGCATAACTTCTTGAGCCAGAGGTGGTATCCACCTCTTAGTACAAACCCACAGCTGCAGTGAATAAAAATGTGTCTTACTGCTAGCTATGCATAATTCATTTCTCTTTAGTCACCGAGACTAAAAGTAGAAACAATACTCTGTGACCTAGGTGACCAACTGCATACCACAAACAATAAATTGCAAATAATTCAAGCAAACAGCTTATGCCCATGGGGTGACACTTGTTCACAAAACATTTCAACATCTGTGAATAATATGTGAGTGGAGTGCCTGCTCACAACAACTCACAGACAAAACACATGTATTTTAATCATCTAATAAGGTAAGAAGAGGGAGGATTGACTTCATACTATTCAAGTTAACCAAATAAACTCTGAGATGATAACAGGTCTTAGCTTCTAAATTTGTAGTCACATTACATAAATTGTTTCTAAATCATCTGCACTGCTATGAAAATTTCATATTGAAATATTGGAGATTTTCACAAAAGTCTCCTATTATGAAGGATTAAATGATGATGTAGTATGCCAAAACATACATTTTAAATAAATAGCGCATGGTAAACAAAGCCAGAGAAACTGAATATTTCCAACAAGTGTGCCAGGTACTAAAGAAATTATAAATATATTCCTGTTCTTCCAAGTCTTGTTCACCAAAATAAATTTAGTAGGTTTTCCCCTTTGTTTCACAGTTCATAAAATGCATATGCCATTTCACAGTACCCACTGTATATACCACTACCATTTTCAACTTTTGCCACATGAATTCATATGAAATATGTCAGCAGAAAGCACGTGTTTCTAGATACCACTTAAAATTAAGTATATCCTAGTCCAGTAACAAATATGCTCTCTCACACATCAAAACTCCTCACTGTTTTAAAGGGCAATGAAGACAAAATAAACCAGTGCTAATGATTTTGTCATCAGGCCAATTGTATTATAAGATGCACTCTGAAAGCCACATTTTCCTTAGCCCCATGAGCGCAAATACAAAATGTGTGTGAAACACTTGCCTCAAAAATATGCTTCTTTTTTAATGAGTAAATAGTCCAAATAATTAATTATGAATCCAAATGTTTATGAAAATACAAACATGGGTCACGTGGATATGAGCAGATAGTAGTTGTGCATAAAGCAAAGTCCTTAACACAGTCAATAGTAGCCTTAATAGATATTTACACTCTAATTGAAACCGAGGTCTGGGAATTTTGAGAGGGTGGAAAATAGCCCTGAGCAGGCTGTGAGCAGCAAGGGAAGGACATACCCAGCAGTCTTCTGCTGCCAAGAGCAGAGGAGGAAGGATCAGCACTCAGCTGTCCTGTGGGGCATCGGGCAGTCATCTTCAAGTGTGTGCCTTTCCAAATGCTGATGAAACATTGCCCCAAGTAATCCTTCTACTTCCCGTTCTGTCTCCCAATCCATCCTGCCCTGCAGGCTTCACACTCCCCAATTCTCCTCCCCCAGCATTTGGATCCCTCACGTTTGTGCTTTGACCCCTCGAAGGTTCCCAGCTCACAAATCCACAAGCCCAGATGCTGTCTTTTCACTCCAAAACACTTTACTCTCATTGCCTGCTGGGGGCATCTAGAGGTATAAATGCTTTTGGCTTTTGCTGCTGCCTCTCATAACTAATATTACAAGGATCTGAGTTCACTCAGAAATGTGTTTATATCCGTAAAATTAATTTTAGTTATCATGTGCATACATAGTCTCACACTTACATCTGATTGTGCAAAAATATACAATCAAATAATTGCTAAGTATAATTACTTTTGAAATTCAGAAACCAAAGCCTCCTTACAAAGAACATTTTGAACTTTTACAGCCTGTTTCTGAAGTACAGCATCTCAGCTCAAACTACTAGTAACATTCCTGCAACTTAGATTTCAAGTTTTGATTCTGGGATGATAATTCTGCAGAGTTGCAACATTTGTCTGTTTATTTGCCCATCAAACCTAATGCTAAACACTGAAGCTAATATTTTCATACTTTACACACTGCAATTACAAGTTTATTTCTATAATATATAGTTCAGTTGCTAGACATGTTCCATAAACCCTGTTTTTTTCCCCATAATTTCACTTCCAGCCCCTATGGTGAGAATCAGACATTCAAGGAAATTATCATTTCCACACAACACAGCGATAGAGCTGGATACAGTTAAAACATCTACAAAAATGAATGAGGAATAGTGACTTTAAATGTGGCATCCTAAACCTGATTAAATTCTTCTATAGTGCACAGAACTGCAACTATTTCTCCTAAAAATTTAATTTGGCCCTGAGTGTGGAATAAGCCTTTGAGAGCTGCTGTGGAATGGCTGACTGAAGGATCACAATTAACACCCTCTGGCCTACAGAGGATTTAATGAAACCAGCTCACTGAAGTGACACAGATTTCTCAGATCATCCAAGCTTATAAGGAAGATATAAAATACAAAGTTCCATTTCTCTGGCTTTCAGTGGAAATTGTATAGGCTAGTTATTTAATCAATGGTAATTTGACAAACCAGTAAACCAAAATGCCTTTCTATCAAAGCAGAAAAAACAATAAATATTTTATTTACAGCCTGTCTAAACACAAAGGTATTTAACAGAGAAGTTTGCTCAACACAAACTGTGTAGTTTTGCCTACACTGATATTTACCAGTTGTAGGAAGAGTTGGAATTTTAAAACAATGGAAGAGTGAAGCTCAACGTATCTCCTGCCCCTAATTAGCTTTTTTAATACTCTGAAAATGCAGTATACCTTCAGGGAAAGAGTATTTGTCCAGCCCCATAGGCACACTGTAGATTAAAAATTGTACCTCATCACTGACTTCAGTATGTCACCTCAGCAGCAGCCACAAGCATGCCAGAGGTGATGGCTGTGTTATATTCAGGTCAACCAACCTTAAAAATTCTGCTAGTGCTGGTGGTATTTAAAGCTATAATTTTTTATCATCAGTAGGCCAATATGATTTATACCATCTTCCTTGAAAGAAAAATAAACATCTCAGTAAAGATCCTTTTCCAAAGAACCCTCACTTCTGCATCAAACCATTTGGCTGCCATTAACTGAGTCACATTTACGCAGATGAGGAATTTACCAGTAAAAGCCATCAACATGGTTATCTTGTTCCTCATCTCCAATTTTTAGAATCTAAACAAAACAATAAAACTGCTGATTTCTTTTATTGTTATCAGTCAGTCATATTTTGCAATAATGTTAAGCTGCTTGCAATCTCAGGAAATGTATGCATTCAAGCATTATACATTCGTAAATTCAATGTCATATAGAAGTGCTAATGCAATGAGTATAATAAATTAAGACTATTCTGTATATGCATTAGTTTTTAATAATTCCATGTTTATGAGGCATTAGTTAAATCCAATTCACCAACTGATTTTAAAGTAAATACCTTTCTGTAGTCCCAAGGAACTAATTGCCTTTTGCTGCAGTAGCAAAAGTCTGTAAGTAACATGCTTCTAACAGAACTTTTCTAATTATTTCAATTCAAATAGCTTCCACTGTGGGATATGACTTGGCTGTGGTCCGAGGGTTGCATCACCACAAGCAACCAAAGAAATCGCTCTAATACAAACTCAGAAATGAACAAATAATGTTTCTACAAGGTGTCATTCCCACTGAGACCACAATGGCAGGCAAGTCTCCATGTTCCATTCTTCCACAGGGAAGAATTTTTTGCTATAAAAGTTTTATTCCCATTGAATAATTATAATTTCCCTTAAAGAGAGAAACCTTCTTTTGCTGCAGGAAAAACAGAATTTTAAAGATTCCGTACAGAAGCGTAGCTCATTCTATGCAATGTCCAATTCCTTCTGCCTGACTAAGTTACCTGCCATTCAAACAACGTATCTTGCTCGAGTCTCTGCTCCCTCCCTCCTCTCTTTTTGTTATGTTTAATTACCGCTCTATGCAGAAAGATTCGTCATGCCTTTCTGTACCCTAAGTTATCTTTCCATGTAAGCCTAACTAGTGGGGAAGAAAACAAAAGTGATGTTGAGTAGGACTCTGAAAACGAAGCACTATGGTTCTAACAGCAGCAAAGCTAACATATACACTTTTTATCTGCTGCAATAGGTTCATATCATCAATTGAATAATGGCAGCTTTCAACTTTCCAGTGAAGTCAATGGGTCGATGTCAAACCATCAAGCTGTACAGAAAATCGGTCTATGCACAGTTTGGAAAAGAGCTATCCTATCTTCCAAACTTTTTATTAAAAACACTTGCCATGTTTTTTTTTTCCTCAATGAGATTATAAATGCCTGTGGCCGAAATTAACTCTTCCTGTCCACTGTCATTGCTTCAGCCAATAATTTATCTTTTAAAGACCTTCACAGAATATGTATTTTAATTTAAAACTGTGTTAGCAAGCACTGAATTTTGATAATAATATAGAAGTTTGCTCAACACAAACCATATAGTTCTGCCTACACTGATACTGTAAAACCATTTCCTCCCTGAACACTCCCCATTCAGTGATCCTAAATGCAGAGAGTCGGCTACTCTTGCCTAAAACAGCATTTCATTCTCTCTTTAGTGATCTCGATCCATGGTGAGCAGCCAAGCCTAATACTTAATACCTAGCTGAACAGAGTATTAAGCCAGAGACTTCAAGATCAAGCATTATACTTGACCTTTTGAATTTTGTTTCAATCAATATCTCAAAAATTGATTTTTTTCTTATTCAGTATAACCACATGGTTTCATTAAATTGAAAGATTACATGACCTCCCAAACAAGGAAAGGCCATCAGAACCTATTCTGTAGTCTGTATTATATAAAAATCCTAATCAGCAACCACTGAGTATCTGAGAATATCAAACACATCCATGGCAATCATACTAGCAGTGGTATGAAGTTATGTGCAGAATATTATATTAAGTGTTTTGACTTGGTTAAATGTCTGGTGGCAGAACATGTAACTGCAAGAAAGTACAACTTCAGTCCTTATCAGTTCATTGTAGAGTGTATGTCAGAAAGTTTCCTAATCCAAATGCATTCAGGGACTTTAATACACCAAGTTACTCCCTGTCAAATGACATCTTCCCCCAATGGCACCTAGAATAAATGAGGTAAATCACATTCCTGTTACTGTTGGTCCCAATCAGCTTGTAAATATTTTATGCCTGGATAAAAGTCGTGTCAAGAGTACCCGAAAGGGAGAACAAGCTTTATCACAGAATCATGGAATTGTTTAGGTTGGAAAAGGACCTTTAAGGTCATCAAGTTGCACTGTGAACACAGCACTGCCAGGCCCACCACTAACCCACGTCCCTGAGCACTTCTACACAGCTTTTAAATCTCTCCAGGGATGGGGAGTCCCTCGAGTCTTTAAGGAAGCGTGCAAGACCTGAAAACAGGGTCTTCCTGCCCTCCTAGTAACTGGATTTACATTCTTCCACCCTAATCCCACAATGAATATAATTCAGCACCCCATTTTCACTAGCCGCCCTCCTTTGATCCCTCTTGCAGTACACCTCTTTGAGTGCACCACACTGTTCTTTGCCACAATTAAGCAAATTAAGGTTTGTAGGGTGGGGTTGTTTGGGTGCAGGAATGGGGAAGAAGGAGAATGAAAGAGCAATTTTAAGAAACTCTGCCCAAGAGAGAAAGTATCAAAAAAAAAGGTCTTTCCTGATGAGAGCATAGGGACAAGGAAGTGCTTTGGAACTATGATTTGGATCCTGTGATTCTGTGAACCGAGCAGAGAAGTGCAATCACTGCATAGTAATTTTCCCCAGTATTCATCCAAGCTCAACAGCAAATACATCCATTTGTTTGTTCTCTACAAAGTAAAAAATAAATTAGAACAATAGAAGTAACTTTGCAAGATTTTTTAAACTCGTATTTCTTTAAATAAAATTAAACCTAGAAAATTTGACTCAGGGTTAGCCTGGTGGAAAAGTGGATTTTTTCAAACAGTCCACAGAATATCAACCACAGAAAAATAATAAACAGAAATTGTAAAAGGGCAGTTTAACAAATGTTTAAATCTCAATGAATCACAAATAAAAGGAGGGGAAAAAAGACAACTAAACAAAATCTATTGCATGGCAACACTGAAGAGGTGGGAGTTTTGTCTGGTAGAGAAGAAACAAGGGAAGTAATATTAACCATTCTGTACCGTAAATCAAAGCTTTTTGGTTTGGGTTTTTTCTTCATTCAAAACATGTTTGTCTGATTATAAATCTTTGTAAGATCCTAGACATGAAAATAGATACATAACAATATATACTACTTGTCAGGTTAATCTGCTGTTCCCATCTTAAATAAAGTTATAGCAAAAATTCTTTGGCCATAGATACTCAGATTTAATCTGAAGAGGACATAATATTAGCACAGATAAGACATATCCTATCCTTCCTCAGACTAGATGAGCTGAAATGCCTCCTCAGGATGAGCCGTGACCTTCCTGGTCCAAACTCTACTGCATGCTGCTTCTGAGCACCTCTCCTAACACCAAGATCTGCAACTTTAATCCTCAGCACAACCCTCGGTTTGGCACAGCCCGTCTGGGCCCCCGTGTGACAGCCTGAGCAAATCCCAACCTCAATCGTAACTTTAAAACATATTTTATTGAAAATAGCTGCAAAGAGTCCTTATGCTTTCATGGAACCTGACAAATAGTGGCCTCAGAACCCTTTATTTGGATAAAAGACAAGCATATGTCAGTTTCACACACACACAAAAAAGATACATGAAAAACTGGACAGAAATTAGGCCATGTTGTTAAAGTGGGAATGGCTGTTGCTTTGTGGGGGCTTGTGTTTGTGCAGTAGGGAAAAGCAGGGAAAAACATCACAGAAACTGAGCCACAAAATAATTTAAACTATCTAATCACGTCAGGTCCCAGAGCTACAGTACCCAGATAAAAAGGAGGAGACTATGTTTTTTGGGCTGTGGCCCAGCTGAAAGGGACTTGAAACAGTACTGACAGGGCTTAACTCCAGTGCGGTTTGATTCTTGCTGCGTGCAGGGAAACCAGAGTTAACAACAAAGATAATCTTTGCCTCCAACATTTACCCTTCCTCCTAAGCAAAGTGGTCGGCAGAACAACATTTGTCTACCTCTCACACCTACAGCTGTGACTCTGCTCTGAGGAAACAGATTCTTAACTTTACTTCCCAGTCCACACAGTTTCAAGAACGTCTTGTAAATTTTTATTGTGTGTATGAAGGGAACAACTGATTTGAAAAATGACTTGTAAAAAAACCCTGAAAAATTCAACTTACTTGCTCAAGATAAACAATAAATTACGGTAATTACAATAAATGACAGACACACCTAAAAGAATTTCTAAGGTCAATGCCCAAAGACATTAATTATATAAATTGCCAATGCAAACAGCCTACCTACAAAATCTGCAGGCAGTAATATTACCTCTGAAAACTGGTTTTCGTGTTGGCCTACATTTACCAAACTTTTTTTAGATCAGTTTTATGGCTCTATAATCTTATGGCTCTCTATATACATGCACAATATCAATAAATTAGTAAATTAACTTTTAAATGAATCATACTTGTATTAAAATGCTGGTTAACTTGATCTGAAATGACTTCCGGGAAAACATGAGTCTGCTTATCATTGATAAAATGTGTTGGAGGTTTTAACTCTCTTTATAAGAATCCAAAACCAAATCAGGCCAGTGAGTGAAAATAAAAAACAAAATTTCAAAACAAATTCAATGGCCAACTAGTATTTTGAACACATTATTAATAAAGTCCCTCTTTATCCACATCCATCACATATATTTAAATGAAATACTTCTAAAATATCAGCATACTTCAAATTAGCTGAAAACATTCTGTACTCAATTTGAAAATCATTGCCTCATTAAATAAACCTTGAAACCTTGATTTTTCAATAGAATTTATGCCTTAAAAAAAATAAATTTCAAAAACTAGTAAAAGGTAGGGATAACTTTCCCTGCCAATTTTCAATATATACAACATAAAATCTGATGTCAATCTACTAAAACAACAGCTCTGGGAAAAAAATGTATTTAATTTCCAGACGAGTGCACAACGCCATCTAAACAATCCAGAAACAGGTAAAGAGGGTCACAGCTGGTGCTCCTCTGGGTGAAAAGATCAAAATAAAAAAAGACAGATAGGGAAGACGACACAGATAAATGTAAGGAAATGATTTCTTCTTCAGAGAAGAGTGTTTCTTGGTAATAACCCACTCATTTCACACGTATTCTTGCTGATTTACTTCTTTGACAGTAACAAATGCTAGTGTTGACGACGGGTAAGACAGCACCTCAGCCAGGGAAGACAGCACAGAGAAACTTAACAGACCACTGCCAGGCAATAAGTTCTGATGTCAGAAAGAAAGTAGCAAACTCAGTTTCCAAATTCAGTGACGCTCTCTTTTCCTGAGCTACCGAAGAACTGCTACATGACTGACTGATGCCTTCAAACATAGAAAGTCTGAAGTAGAAGGATGGAAAAACCCAAACCTTTACAAGGCTAAAAATGTAAGGACTGAAAGCAAAGGTTTATACATACTTACTACAGTGTGCTGCCCTTATTTATAATAAGGATTTTCAAGATGTGGGAGAGATTTCAGCATTTTAAGAAAGAGAGGAGAGAAACTTGTAATAATTTTAAATTGGTAAAATGTGTTGCCTGACCAGGGAGAGAGGGAGAAAGATACCGTCTTCTGGAAAGAAAGTTCAAAACATTCCTTCACCTCGTGAGATGGAACCCTGCAGGGTCAGGAGCCAACTAGAAAATCAGGTGGATTTGTTTGTTTCTAATGGATGAAATGAAAATAGCAAGAGTTCTTCATGGTTTGAAAAGGTTTGAATCGGTTAATAAAACTGATACCTTTTTATCTAACTGCTGCATTTATTTGCTGAGCTTCAAGCTCATTTTTCTTTCCATTTGCATTTCCTAATGAAGAAATGGATTTTGAAGAGACTGCAAGAATGCCTAAGAACAATCTTTTTAGCCATTTGGAATTCACAATAGTACTTAAAAATAGACATTTCCTTAACAACCTCTTCTGAACTTCTGGCAAAACGTAATTATATACCATAGACTGAGACAAAACCATTAAAATATGGCAGTAAATATAATGCTTTGCTTTGTTTTATGTAACAATCCCTATTAAACAAGAGGTCTGAGTCACAGGAAATGCGTTACCAAGGAGAATGCCCTGAATTTTCATAAATGTTACATTATTTTGAAAGACTCTTTACGTTAACTTTTTGAACCACGATGCATGTTTCTACAACTTCAGTTCCTTTCCAGCTGTGTGCATAGGAGCTTTACACTTGCGAGCAGCTCAGGAATAGCAACAGAACTTACTTGAAAGTCACACAAAACTCTTTACCTATACAGTGTTAGAAACAACTGAAGAAATGCTGTGAGCACAGATAGCCTGACTGACTGCAGAAGCATTCAATATTGTTTCAGCTATGATTAAATGGAAATGACAAGTATCTTGATAAAAGGATTATCACATTTCCCTTGTAATCTTTTTCCAGAGCAATTATATTTCGCAAAAGTCTTCAGAAAAATTAAAAACATATCCCTTGTCTGCCATAGCAAAATTCCTATGTATAAATGCAAAATGGATGTTTATTTACTTCTTTGTGCATTAGAAGGTGATTCAGATTAGATTTACATATCGATTAAAAGGAGTAGGTGGAGAAAGAAAACACCGCAAGTCACATTAGAACACCACCATCACTAGGCTGTGATGAACCTGGTGGCTGACACCTTTACAAACTGGTACCAGTATGCTCGGATGCACACACAGACTCACAGAAATTAACCCCTTCTATGTAACGTGAATAAATACGCATTTAAACTGACCTTTAATTGCAGATCTAAGGAGGAGCTGAGAACAGCGAAACACGACATCCCATCTTCTCATGTTGCTTAGCAGGTGCAAACCCTGCAAACCGGACTTTTAACCATTGCTGTTAAATACTAATCATGAATAACTGGCACAAAAGCTCCCCTTTAGAATGTCTGGTAAGTTAACTGCTTCAGTTCAAAGTTAATTAAGACTCAAATTGAAGACAGAATGTTACAGCATATCTCCCTAACCCTAAATAAAGGCATTTAACACGGTGAGCGACAGCTACTTATAACACAAGATCATTTTTCATAACGGTGTGTTCAGACTAAATGGTATGTATCTCTTGGGGTAACTAGAGCCAAGCAAGTTCTAACTCTATAGCACTTCCGTGGCTCTTGACTTACGAAGGCAGTCTCCATTTAACAGGCAGATCCATACTGCTTTTTCTTCACATGAAATAATTCCCTTTGTTGGGGAAGTAAAAACAATGGGAAGCCAGTATAGCTGACTGATGAAAGCCAAAACCTGTTCTGTTAAATAAAGGTAATCACAAAATTCAGGAGAGGCAGCAGCACTTTATAGTGAGTTTCCATTTATTCATTTTGTTTAAAACCCTAGCAACAACTCTGATAGATTGTCTTAGGCTCCAAGACAACACAGTAATTCCATTTTGGATTTTATCAGTCTTCTAAAAACATCAGCTACAGCACACACAAGCCATGTCTAACACGTACTCACAAGTTCTATGAGAGTTCTTGATGCTTAAGGTAAAAACGCATAAATGGAATCTTAGTGTAAAACATGATAGATGAAGCACCTAAGCATTAGGAGTACAACTATCCAAACAGTGACTCTCCATAAAAAAATTTACCTCTGACCCTTGTTCTAATCACATAGAATACAAATTAGAGACAAACAGAGGCTGCCATTAATTCCATAGGGACCAGAAATCAGCAAAACATACTCCCAGTAATTGTTTTGTTAAATCATTAAACTCATCACCAAGTTCCTAATAGTGACCTCTGATGGATATATCAGAACACGTGCTGAAGGCCACTGTTTCTCTGGCACACACATTCATACCTGACTCACTGACATGCTTGTTCACTAGCACTTCTGGAAAGTGTTAACGTGTCACTCCATATAAGGATGAGTAAAGCACTCCACAATTTATTTATTTTTTTTTTGCTGAGAACACAAAAACTCCCTAATGATTTCATAAATGGTCTCATATATGTTTTTTACCTTTCTCAAATGACGGCACCGCAAAGAATGGGATCTGAAACAAAGATTCCTTTGCAGGTGCTGCTGACTGCTTTTGCATTAAACTGTGGCAAGTAAAATAAGCCACTACTGGCATACGTGACACTTCCAGCCAGCCTCTGACAAAGAAGTAGCCTAGAGTAGGAAGCAAATTGTGAAGAAAGCAAAAGACAAATGTTAGCAATGGGTGACAGTGGTGGCAAACTTGTAAAGCACCAAAAGCATTTACTCTTTTTCAAATATATTCTAGGCACAGTGGGAGACCCAGAATTTCATACATTTCTGCTGCAAGCAGCCTAAAGTAAAAATATCAGGTAAGTGACAACATAAACAAAGAATACAAACGTATTAGGTAAACACTTGAAAATAAAGGGATATAAAATAGCCACTGAGTACTTCCAGTAGCTGTGAAACAGAACAGCAACAGAAGGTCGGTCACTGGCATGTCAATGAACAATCTATGTTGAACATTTAAGAGGCTAATTTTGCCAGACTTAGAAGGATCAGCAACATGCACCCCCACTCTCCACCTTAATCTTTTGAATGGAACTTGTCGTGTTAGTTCCTGAGATGTTAGGGGAGCAAATATTCAAAAAGAGAGAGAGAGAGTACTAAGCTAAACCCCACCATGTTAGTAACGGGTAACGACAGAAGGAGGCGCACACCATTCTCACTGAAGGTACAATAATCATCACAGGCAGATTTGGACTTTGTGCACAGACATGAGTAACCAAAGCAGTAACTGATACTGCAAGCCTTTTCTAAAATTGGTTTTGGATAAAACTTTCTTTCATCTAAATTTAGGAGCTTTGCAAAATCAAATCTTGTGGTTCGACCGTTGGAGAGCCTGGCATATTCGCTCCTGTGTTCTTCTTGTGTTTCTGTGTGTACAAAAGGGTGGAACGTTAAACCCTGGCCTTTACACGAACATACAAATTATCAACTTCTTGAAAACATTAAAGCATCTGATACAGAAATCCAAATACTATGGTATTTACGTAAGGAGCAAATATATCCAGTAATGTTCTTATAGTTTTCTCTCTGAAGATTCTCGCATACAGTGGCATTGATACAACTACCACACTTTTATCCATTTTCAGATATGTCCATTCTAACAGCATATTTCTACTTCAAATTGCACAGAGAACAACATTGAAATCGCTATGTCAGATAAGAGCACTGGATCTCTTCCAGCTTTCTAAGTGTCAAGTACTAGGTACTTTAAAGGAAACTGCAAAGATCTTCATAGGAGACAGCTCTTATTCCAATAACATGGCCATACAGTACCTTTTTTTTTCCCTTCTTCTTCTAACACCCATTAGTTACTTTCTGGTTTTTAAAGTGAAACATGAGACTTCTGTGTCTTCTACATTTTATTGCACTACATGAATTCTTTATGTACTCAAACAGCACCAAGGCACATCACCTGAGAAAGAATCCCAGAAAGATTGCATTGTGGGGTTCAATGATCATAGTATAAACTAAATGACATAGCTGAAATTGTGCATATTGAAGTTAAAATAAATCAAAGGTATATTTAGCTTTTCCTGAAAAGTCCTTTCCTCTACTTTCCTATGATTTTCAAAATAAGCATTTTGACATCATTCTATTGATGATCGCTCTGTGTCTTAGATTCCTGCATAGTTAACTGAAGATTAGGGTCCTTTTTAGTCTTACACTGATAAAGTACATTCATCTCCCAGGAACTTATCGTCTTACAAAGGAACATGGGAAACTGCTCAACATATAGCAGGAGAAACCCCCACAGGAAGTGTTTTTGTTGTGTTAATTATGTTGGTACATGTCTATTCATGCTCTGGATTTCAATCTGGTCAGTTTGCCCAAATGAGCACATAAATGATGACACAAACACACACTGCAAGATCAAATGAGCAAGCCACATGACTTCCCTATTACACAGAAGATTTTTCTGCCCCATATCTATGACAAAAGAGGTAACTCACACAAGTGGTTGGAGGTACACCTCTTTCCTGTGTGCCTGGAGGCAAAATGTTTGAAATGGAGTTCACATGTCTAAGTTCTTGCTATTTTCTCCCAACTCCTGCTCCCATTTAGGGACACAGAAATGAAGCTGTTGACTCTCCTGAGTCTCCACTATGTGGGCTGACCAGAGCCTGTACTTCATTACCAGTTGGCTCCACTTCTTGCCTTCTAACCTTTTTCTTATGAAATAGTATACGGTCACATAAACCAAAATAAATCTACAGTAACCAAGATTTTTGTTTTTAAATTAATTATATGGAAGTCTGTTGCACTTTTGTAAATCACTTAAATACAGTGGGGCTTGGTTGTATGTTTACTTTTTTTTTTATTTAATCACATTAAATTTAAGACAATTTTCTTCAGTAGACATGGCCTGAAAATATGAGCTAATAAGTCCGTTAATTCACATCTGGTTTCTTCAGAGCTCTGCTTGCCAGACACACCAGTGGGGAAAGAATAAGAAGGGTGACAAATACAGAATGGAGTAGTTAAAACACACCTGCAATCATTCACCTTTTTTGTTGATTGTTTTGTTTTTCTTTTTTTTATTATTTATTTTTAAACCAGAAAGTTCTAGTCCATCATTACTGGGCACAGAGGAGTGACCTCTGTGACTAAGCAGAAGCAGATTGCAGGCCGGTTGACTAACCAAGACTGTCAGTATAATTAAGATTCTGAGATTTCTCAGGAACACCAGCTACCAGAGCTGGAATATCTAAAAACTGCTGTAGCTTGCTTAATTGAAAAAGACTTGACTGAATTATTAAAAGCTACAAAAATCTCAAACTTTTGATGAAAAAGAGAACAAAGATTTTTTTGGTTTTTTTTGCAGAAGGACAGAAAACAGAATTAGGCTGAAGCCAGGGAAGGAAATGACTGAGCATGCAACTGTAGCCATTTGAAATAACTAATTTCCATGCTAGTCACAGTGTGAATAGACATAATTATATGCTTCTTAACTTTGTTCATGTTTTTCTCTTTCAGTTGCAAATCTGCTCAACTGTCACGTTTAGTTTTTTCTTCACAATGGTATTAATGCTGTATAGTAACACATCACCCTGACTGTCTTCGGATTTGAAATCGCCATCTCAGAATTCCACACCTGAGTCCAAGCATGAGTCCCAACAGGTAAGTTAGAATGCTTTTTACCCTGCAGAGTTTTTCATGCAAAAGCAAGGAAAATGAGAAATTGGAAGTTATTTTAGAATATTTCAACAGGTCAAATGAAATCAAGCTATTTTGCCCTCTGTAATTGCTTACACCTGTATGTCTATTTACACTGAAGAGCAATAAGGCTAGGAAGTACAAGAATATTCATCTTATCTACCAATCTAGCTGAAAAATGTTAGCCACCCATCACAATTTCTGTATGGAAAAGTAATAGTCAGCAGACTTTTAGTTTTCAAAATGATACTCCAATAACATCAAAAAAGGTCCTACAGTGAACAGATGTTGACGAGTTCATTAACCAAATATTTGAGATAATTTTACATTTTAGAAAGAAACCTGTCTTCCTGTATTTGGTGACTACGTTGTCCTCATATGGAATTTTACTGTTTGGTCATTCTAGCTCAAAAACAGGGCATCATCATAAATGATAGTCATTGCAAGTATTAAAAATTACAACAGATATGGAATAACTGTTACAAGTTCAAAAAGGGTTAACTGATGGAAAAGCCATAATGTTTGAAAATAACTAGTGTCAGATAAAAAGTGAGGCAAGTGATCTATTATGCTAATCAACTTATAGGATAATTAAACATCACTGTCCCTATCCTCAATGCAGATACTGAGACCCAAAGAAAATGACGAGATGGAAGCATAGGCTGCTTACCTTCAAACAGCTTCAAAATCATAGCACAAAAAGTCAGTCAGGGAACAGCTGAGTGTCCAAAGCCTCTTTAAGGATACAGGAGCTGTGACGTACTGCAGAAAATTGAGCCACTGGAAGCAATGAGCAAAGGTTGTAGGCTTGCAAGCAGCCTTATCTACCCTGGGACAACTTAGAGGCCCCTGTGACCTATCCACAATGCACAGATTTAAACAAAACTGTACAGCTGCAAAAGCTTCATTATTCAACAGCGTGTAACTGTGCGTGAGGAAACCGATAGCCTGTGCTGCCCCGTGAGCCACGGCACTGAGGAAATCCTCTGGGTATACACAATCTGGCAGATGTGTCCCTGATGTCCTCGACAAGCAGTTGGAGGTTACTGACTCCTGGAAAGGGGGCATGGCTCCTATTCAGCTTTGGATCTTCCTTCAGTTTATCACAGAATTTGTAACATGGGACCCTTTCACCCCGCACAGAGGCCAGGGGAGGCCTTCCAAAGCTAATTGTGCCTAGCAGGAGAGCAAGAGAATATCCTCATTTATCCACTTCCCCCATCTACCTCTTACCGTCATGGTTCTTCATGTCAGTACTGACAATCTGCTGGGCTAAGACTCTCCCTACCCTCACAGTCTTCTTTTCCTGTTTCTTCAGAGCATTTCTGTTAGCTCCATTGCTCTTGCCTGCATGGGCCTGAACCTGGCTTTCCCACACTTCCCTCATGCCAGCCTTTGGCAAACTCTGCATCCTGAGTTTCCCTGTCTTCCCACACCCTGCTACTTATGCTGGGAGTTCTACTCCGCCCCAGCTCTAATCTGATCTGTGGAACAGCAGGTGCATTTAATCACTGGCTCAATAACCACAAACACATTTTATTAGACTTATCTACTCTTAATGATACAGTGATAGAACACTACAGTACCATTTAGAACAAGCTACTGTTGCTAAACCAGCTGACTCCTAGTTTCTTTATAGTGAAATAAAGTCAAGAGAAAGACGTAAATTGTCACTTCATAAACCCAGAAAGAACACAGTGCAGCACTTGGTAACTATGGTTCCCCAAAGGGACATGCCATTACACACATAAAAACACTCCTAGACCCAGGAGTTCTATCTGTGAAGAGGAAAATGCCGTACCCAAAAGCCTAAATTCTGAAGTTTGTGCATTAAGAACACAATGCACTGTGGCTAGAAAGAATCGTAATGCTTTTCTGAATGGATTTCTTATGAGAGTAACAGAAATAGAAACTTTTTTTATACTATTTCTTTTCCTCTAACAACATCATTAAACAAGAGTAAGCATGGAATGTCCTCAGAAAGGCTGATGAGAAGCAAGTGACAAAACAAGGGAAAGCTTTTGAGTGCTGATCCCACTAGCACCTGGTAATTGCTGGCTCCATCAGCTCTGGGAAGTATTACATCTCTACTCCGCACTCCTCCATCCTCATTCTACTTGAGCCTGATAATTCTGTCATCCCCCTTTTCAAATGTACTAAGCCAAAAGATGTACCAGGTCATTACAGGTGCCTTCTCATAACCTTGAAAAATTGTAAGATTTGCTGTTTCCCCTTGCCTCTGCAAAATATTTCAACTCCAAACAAGCTCAAGGAGGGGAACAGGGTTTCACAGTGAGTGTCATCTTTTGATTCACCCTTTATTGTCCTAGTTGCAGTTTGTGTTTAGTTTTCCATAGGGAAGTTGCAGCTAGATACAGAGACCACAGTCAGAATGAATGGAAAGATAAAATATACTAGATTTTAACTACATAAGCAAAGCCAAAATCAAATACAAAATTAAATCAAAGCAAATTACTGCAAAACCACATAGTAGTGAAATCCATCTAGAACAATTTCCAGGCAGAAAACCTATTGAAAGTTTAGTACCAAGAGAAAAACATGGGCCATCACTACCTTGAGATAGTGCGTAACTTCCAAACAACTGCGAATTTAATTTGTCATGCTGATGAAGAAAACAATGTGTTCATCACAGGCGCCATTCAACACATCGCTTTTCATGTGTATGAACGTTAAGACATATTTAGCAATTCATTTGTCAATATATTTTCTGATATGTGCCATTTTCCCCCTCAAAAAATCCCCAAAACCAAACTGGAGTGATCACAGAGACACAAAACTCAAAAGGAACAAGCTTCCCAGGTTCTGTGGCATCTCAATTTATGTCTAAGGCTGAAATCCCAAAACACAGACTGTACAAGAGTACACAAATAAGTGAAATACTTATCTTAAGAGCATCTGTCTTTGCAGAACTGCATGAAACACTGTCTTTGCAGACAGAGAAGAATTAACATTGTTCCTGAGCACTAATATTCAGTGGTCATGAAGTCACTGAGACTTAGGTCACTTACAGTTTGTAACCTGCTCCTGACTGGGAACAGCTGTTGCAGGACAGGAGGCACGGCTGCCTAGGGATGGCACAGAGAGGGGAATTTAAAATGCCCCTTGGCTACGGTGACTACCCCCTAGAATGAAAGACACATCAACTCACACAGAGCACGTTAAGTTCACACCGAGCCTTCAGCAAACTCATGGGTCTTAGGCACTCAGAAGTGGTGGTATTAGTTATCATGAACCTCGCTTATTCATAAGAGAAGTTAATCAGTTTGGCCTTGAGTTTTCTTTCCTGGTTATGAGAGTTAAATGGTAATGCAACAGAGTTATATAAAAAGCGTAGTAGATACAAAGCAAAGGTTAAAATATAAAAGGTACCTTCTTATCTAAAAAGCAGCTTTAACTTAATTCTCTATTTTTCATCGTTTGTAATACGGCCAGACTGGTCTGAAATTTCGTATTTCATACTGGGTGCAGTTTTATTTCCACAATTTGAAAAGAACCCATTCAGCTGTATGAAGATACAGAAATGTAATTTTAAAAAACTGTTTATCAGACACTGGCACTTTTCCTGCTTGTGTAATTCAAAAAGGATCTCAGTAAAGAAAATTGAATTTGGCAATCCATTAACATAGATTTGATGCTCTCTCTGTTCATCTCTTGATGTCTCACCCCTTTCAGAAAAATGAAAATAACTCATGGTAAAAGAGCAGCTGTTCTGCCTTATTTGTCCAGTATATTGGCAATTCATAAAACCCTGGAGAAGCTCTGCTGACTCATGGTGGCAGAGAAGTTCCTTGTTAACTCCACAATGAAGATGGAGGAGGGAGAGAAGACAAAAGAGGAAAAGCCAGAGAACAGGCCAGGTTCAGGCAGAAGGCTCCGGCTGAGCTGGCACACTAAGTAGCACCAGCTCTCCAGAAGAAAGAATTGGGATGTTATCTGAAGCTTTACAGGCCATGTTTGAACCAGGTGGAGATTCAAACTGAATTTCATGCCATCTAGGTTTAGGAACCTAACTGAGTCACTTCAGCAAAGAGTTTACTTGTCACGGCCATCTTCTACCACCAACAGCAGATGAGCTGCAGTTCCAAGAGGTGAACTGGCTTACCCGAAGGGCTGAATTGTCTTCTGGAGCTGCCAGTCCTGCTCCATCAAGTGCGAGAGCCCAAGGCAGTGACAGAAAACCCATAACTGGCACGTGACACTCCTGTCAGCAGAATGGCTGCGCAGACTGTCCCTGTGCCCAGCCAGGCTGCAGTCTGTGGCTGGCTCCTCAAGCCTACCGCTCGGATTTAAGAGCCAGAAAGAAGCTGTAGTAGAGAATGAGAGATGGTGACAGTGAGAGATGAATGGAGGAATTAACCCTTTCCCTCTCCACAAATATGACCCAAAGCAAAGAATTTTCACAGGATGTGCCTTTATGCAAGTATGCATTTCTGACACCTAACATGAAAGATGTTCACAGTTTTTAGCCAGGGGCGAGTGTGCTACTAATGTAGGCGCTACAGATAGGTGTGTTAATACTAGTGCAATTCTCTAAGCCTGAAGTCATTCACGAACTAAGTACTATGCAATGCTGGCATTTTAATATGTGAAGAAGTTCAGGTTTCGTCTCATTTATCTGTTCACCTCTGCTCACAGCAGTGAATAATAAGGGAAAAGTCAAAGCACATTATTGCAAGGAGTAAGGATTCTGCTTCAGAAAGGAAAAGCAGTTCTCAGAGCCATCTAGTTGCATTTGAGGGTCTATAATCTGTACCCCTCTTTTAACACGCAGCACACTTCAGGCTCTAGCCTGATCTTGCGTGACAAGGAGCCATGGTTTCACACCTCCCCACCATCATCTCTGTTCACATATTTCATGGTGGTGGAAGACAACCAGCATGGTACATTTGCTGGAATGCCACCTTACCTTTGCTCTGCCCACGTAAGAGCACGTGTCCTTTCTGTACAGCACACTGGAAATAAGAGTAAGGAAAGAGAAAAAGGTCCCCTATGTGATATATAAGGACCACCCAGGCTCACACATATAGAAAACTTCTGCACATAAAATCCTGCCAATGGCGTAAGTTACAGTAAAAACAATTCACCTGATTAAGGCACCACACCAAGATGCTTCGTCCCTATATTGCAAGGGCTACGGAAGCCTGTGTTTGAAGTGTTAGTGTTGTGGAACGAAGTGACAGCAAGCTGGGAAATAAATGAGCACAATACTCTTTTCTAACCTACTGGCACTGTGCCATTTAACAGCGAAGAAAAAAGCAAAAAGGCAAAATGTCAGCTCCAAAACATTTTTCATGTTGTAAAATATAGTGTCCCCACTGAAATGCTTGGTAAGAGACAAAGTGAAGGGGCTGATACTTCACTAAAAAATAATGAGTTACTGTGAAAAGGTCATGTGAACACACGTCTAGTGCAGTAAGAAACAAAACAAATAAAAAATCCAAACCCTTAGGACCGAAAATTTGTATCTATGTCCTACAAATGCCACGTCAGCCCTTCAGACAAAAGTCTCAGCAGTGCCTGCTGAGCTGTTGAGTTCAAGGGTGCAAGCCAGCTTTCCCAAACAGCAAGAGACGACGAGGATTTGTACGTTTCAGCACACCTCGCTAGTTTACATCGAAGCTGACCACTCCGCGCCTATTAGTCACTCCGAACAATCACTCTTTTCCCAGCAGAGCTTACTCATTTGCAAGATAAAAGGAAGACATTTCTGCACATGCCCATAATATCCTTCACCGCTGGGGGCAGCTTTACATAAGACCGCATTCGCGAAACCAAAGCAACAGTCGGACGGAGCCCTCGGAACGACAGTCTGCAGAAGTGAGCAGCGCCTGGTCCTTGCACGGGCTGATGCTGCCTTCTGTGCTACGAAGCATCTTCCCAGCCGGACCGGGCACTGAGGGAGGGAGCTGCTGTGCTATGGAATACAGATGTGTGAATTCAGATAGCTGAACGGTGCTTGGAGGAATCTAACATGCTTTCCTATAAACAGAAATTTTAAAAGCCAGGTTCCTAACTATAAAGATGCAAAAACCTATTATCCATGAAGATCCTATTACCTAGGAAGAATCTGACATTTTGCTGCAAACGTTGTGTCAGGATTGATTTATTCTTGGAGTGTTCTGCATGGCTGGCAAAGAATAATGTTCCGAAATCGGTCCATCTCCCAAGGGGTCCAATTTTTCTTCCTGGGTGTCAGCGAGCCCTGACTCACTACAGTGCAGCTGACAGGGGCTGCCATGCTTGTGGCACACTAAGCAAAAAACAAAAGACCTAAGGACGACCTTTGAACAACACAAAGGATGGGTATGTTTTTCATGTTATTTTTTTAATGTATAGTTTATAGTCACTGCATAGCCTGTGCTTTAATTACTCCCTAGACTTACCTTGATGTGACCTGTTATTACAGTTAAATTGCTCAGAGATTACACCTTTTACCCAAATGTTTTTCAGTATTTATGTAAAGGTATTCTTTAAAAAAAAATAATAATAATCTGAGTAAAGAAAACAATGTGAAAAGTAGTTGAGTCGAACTAGGGATTTTTAAATGACTGTTGAAATGAAAGATTTTAGCATGATTGAAAGAAATGAGTGATGTGTGGGGGGATAACTTTTCTAAGTTGTTTTTATTTCCAGGTTTCAATGTAATTAGGCTACTGAGCGGATCAGCTGTAGCTCTGGTAATAGCCCCTACTGTATTACTGACAATGCTTGCTTCTGCTGAACGAGGATGCCCTAAGGGCTGTAGGTGTGAAGGCAAAATGGTATATTGTGAATCTCAGAAATTGCAGGAGATTCCCTCAAGTATATCTGCTGGTTGTTTAGGTTTGTCCCTTCGATATAACAGCCTCCAAAAACTAAAATACAATCAATTTAAAGGTCTTAATCAACTCACCTGGCTCTATTTAGACCATAACCACATCAGCAATATTGACGAAAATGCTTTCAGTGGAATACGCAGACTAAAAGAGTTGATCTTGAGTTCCAACAGAATCTCCTATTTTCTTAATAATACCTTCAGACCTGTGACAAATCTCCGGAATTTGGATCTGTCATACAATCAGCTGCAGTCTCTGGGATCTGAACAGTTCAGGGGCTTAAGGAAGCTGCTGAGTTTACATTTGCGGTCCAATTCCCTAAGAACCATCCCTGTCCGAATATTTCAAGACTGTAGGAACCTGGAACTGTTGGACCTGGGTTATAATCGCATCCGAAGTTTAGCAAGGAATGTCTTTGCAGGCATGATCAGACTGAAAGAGCTTCATCTGGAGCACAATCAATTTTCTAAGCTCAACCTGGCACTTTTTCCAAGGCTAGTCAGCCTCCAAAACCTTTATTTACAGTGGAATAAAATCAGTGTGATAGGACAGACTATGTCCTGGACCTGGAGCTCATTACAAAGACTTGATTTATCTGGCAATGAAATAGAAGCTTTCAGCGGACCTAGTGTTTTTCAGTGCGTGCCCAATTTACAGCGCCTCAACCTGGATTCAAACAAGCTCACATTTATTGGTCAGGAAATTTTGGATTCTTGGATATCCCTCAATGACATCAGCCTTGCTGGGAATATATGGGAATGCAGCAGAAACATTTGCTCTCTGGTAAACTGGCTTAAAAGTTTTAAAGGGCTGAGGGAAAATACAATTATCTGTGCCAGCCCCAAAGAGCTGCAAGGGGTGAACGTTATTGACGCAGTGAAAAACTACAGCATCTGTGGCAAAAGTACCACGGAGAGGTTTGAATTGGCACGAGCTCTCCCAAAGCCAACGTTTAAACCAAAACTCACCAGGCCTAAACACGACAGCAAGCCCCCTCTGCCCCCAACTGTCGGAGCCACTGAGCCAAGCTCTGAGCCCGAGCACGACACGGAGCACATCTCCTTCCACAAAATCATAGCAGGGAGCGTGGCCCTTTTCTTGTCTGTGCTTGTGATCCTGCTGGTGATCTACGTGTCGTGGAAGCGTTACCCAGCCAGCATGAAGCAGCTGCAGCAGCGCTCGCTCATGCGGAGGCACAGGAAAAAGAAGAGACAGTCGCTGAAGCAGATGACTCCAAGCACACAGGAATTTTACGTAGATTACAAACCCACCAACACTGAAACCAGTGAGATGCTGCTGAATGGAACGGGACCCTGCACATATAACAAATCAGGCTCCAGGGAATGCGAGGTATGAACCATTGTGATAAAAGAGCTTTTAAAAGCTGGGAAATAGTGGTGCTTTATTGAACTCTAGGGACTATAAAGGGAACGTTTTTCTCACTTTTCTGGCACAGCTCTTCCATGTCTCTTTTTTGTACATTCATAATACTGGTCATTTTACTCTCATACGTAATCAACTCATTGAAATTTAAATACCGCAATCAATGTGAAGCCTGAGTTCTGGTTTAATACAATACCTATTGTACAAACCCTCTACTGATGTCATTAAAGTCTTTCTTGGTTTTAAATAGAAAACTTCTTTCATAAGTAATCCACTGCACCTGCAGCGACTGTGCCTCTGTTTAGGGAGAAAAATGACAACAATTAGGGGGCAGAATCAAACTCGGTTCCCCCCCTACCTCACCTTATGCCCCTTAACCCCAAGCTCTGAAACTCAATTTTCAGCCATGAGTAAACCAAAGACCGAGGTACTGTAGCATCATGAATTCTGAGTTGTCTGAGGAGAGAGATGGTGCAGGAACAGCTCTGAAAGAATGCCTGATTTCTGCCCAACACAAGATAAAATAAAAAGCCAGTGAGGAGTTAAAGCACAGTCTTAGGACATGAGGTATCACACCAAAAGCAAAGCAGAGGGAAACCTAAGCTTCATAAAAATTTAAAAATAAAAAGGGACAATAGGATTTCCCATACTGCACTATAATACAGTATTTCTAGGGCTGATAACTATCAATTAAAACCTGTTTATGTGACTTCATATAAAAGGTGCCAGTGTTTATCCCTTACATCCAGTTGCCTTTCAGAAAGAAGTCAAAAGGCATTCATTAGACGAGGAGCAGAAATTCCTTATTGATGCAATTAGAGGAACTCAAATGTGCAGCAGCAAAAGCAAGATCACTTCCTGCACACATTTGTTTCAGTGCTCATTAGAAATTCTCTTTTCAAGACTGTCAAAGACATTAATGTAGCTGAGGAAACCATTAAATCTCATTTTCTTCTATTGCTTTTTATTTGCTGGGCTAGGCTTGTTAAGGTTTTGTGAGATGTGTTTTGCACACTGTCCCTCTAATAAGTAAATAAAGCTTCATCCCCTACAAAGCCAAACAGTGTACATTTTAGAAATACAACTGCAAAGAGCTTTCAGAGAAAATTGGATATTCACTGTTCCGAGAAGGATGCACCCAAAAATCCTTAAAGAAATGTGACAAATTATTTTCTCTCTTAGCAAAACCCTAATGACATTACAAGCATTCACAGATACTCCTTTTTAATGTATAGTCTTACAGCAGTAGTTCTGGACAAAACAGAAATTTGTAGCCCAGCTGCTCATTGCTCTCCCTCTCCCAAAGTACTGTTATTTTTGTTGGCTGCAGAAGGATATAACATCCCCCATGTTTCCAAATAAATCATACCTCCTGTTTTGATTATCAGGAAGGGAAAGTCATTCTTGAAATAATACAGCAGCACCTATACAGAAGCAAGTCATTAATTTAATTATCTATATTTTGTAACTTGATTTGGCTTAGTAAACTGCATATCTTCAATCACCTGGGAGGGAATGTTTCTACAAAGCAGTTTCACTGCAGCAGCTTAAAAAAGCAAAACCTTAGCAGGATGTTCTCCTCAATTTTTACTGGAAAATATCTAATCACAGCCAATCACCTTGAAATATGCTATATACAATGAAAAAAAAAAAAGCTAGAAAGCATCTCCTAAAAAGAACTAATACCTTTAAAAGGGTTTTGGTTTGCTTTGCCTTTTTTTTTTCATATAATGAAACCATTCTCATTTTCAAGGACCGTAGCGAGGAAATATCCGAGAGTAGGAGCTTGAGACTGTACTGAGCCCTGCAACACTGAGACCCCATTTCACTCAGCACACAGAGCATCCCACACAATGAATAATGCAAATGCCTGAGACACTTCAGCAGCACTGAGCAGACTGTGATTTTTAACCTGAGTTGTACCTTGAAAGTTGCTACTAAAAAGTCAATACACATTGAATTATCTTAGCTATTGCAGGATTCAGTCTTCTACCAGCAGGTCTTGGTTATCTCTGTACTAAAGGACCAGACTTTGCCATAAACTTCCTTTCAGGAACTGGCTCTGTACCTCTACAAGCTTTCATGTTTGCAGTGGTGACTAGCGTTAGGCACAGCCAAAATAAAGATTTGGCCCAAACATACATATGTTCATATATACACGCACCTGCATGTATATATAGACATTAAGAAAATTTTGCTGTTTGGTGTTGGGAGTGCTAACTGCAATCAGAAAATATTTCATATTATCAATTTAGAATTTTTGCTATTTGAAAATATTCAATATATTTTCTAAAGCTTCTTGGACTGTGATTGTGAATGAGTTGTATGTAACCGAGTTTGACTTTATAGGCTTCCTTCTATGTTTCTTTAATGCCTGGTTCTAGCCATAATGATACTCAGTCAGAATCAATCCATAGCCTCCTACAGAAAGCAATACCTGTAAAATTATCCCTAGCTCCCTTCGAAAAATATTTAATTACAGGTGTGAAAAATAAAGCCAGTATGTCGTTAATCAGATGGATAACAGAAATCTTAATGAAAATCCAGCATGTCTAGAGTCAAGCACAGGCATGCTTAGATCAACCAACTAATCTACTGCCTGAAAAACTACAGATTCCCTTTTTGGGAATTCCCAAACACAGAAAAACATGCGATTGCTGCTATGGTCACTGATAACAAAACCACTGTCTGATTACACAAAAGAAGATGCCCAGTGTAGCTCTTCGAACCCTCATGCAGAACCTGAGGCCTGCAAGGCAAGTTGCTAAATTCTACTCTAGAGGCTTTGGCTTAGAAAACGTTTTAAACTGGCTTCATGGCAGGAAAAGTACATTACAAACCCCATGTTGTCTTCATGCAAAGATTACATTGACTAAGCTAAATTTAGTCCTGCTGCTGTCCAACTGCGAGTCACCCTTTGAGTGACTTGTTTTGGGTGGCTAGGCCACCAGAATCATGAATTTTAATTTTGTGGGAAACGACCTGGTCTTAGCTGAGTCCCTGGGAAAGGCTGCCCCCTCTCCTGAATACACATGAACTGTTAAGGCCTCCAACATTCCACAAGAGAAACTTCTCCTTTGCTTCCAAGTCTGGCAGCAGGTATCTAAGAATTCTGATCCCACTTCGTCTTAGGTTTGGAGTAGTTTGGTGCCAGCCTCTCACAAAACTATTAGAGCCTTGCTGGGCTGGGGGAGAGGAATCCTGACCAGAGCTGCGCAGCAGCTGGGCTGGCTCTGACAGACCGCTCCGTCCTCGTACCTGCATTTTAGGGGCCACCTTAAGGTGGAGGTGGTGGAGCTCCTCTAATGACCTGGCTCTCCCTTAGCAGGGTGCTGTCCACATATTCCAGCTTCAGGAAAGCAACAGTGCATTTTGAAGGTGTCTGGCATTTGGTTTGTTGTGGTTTTAGTGTTTTGCTTGGTTGTTTGGGGGTTGTTTTTTTTAAAAATTCAATGTCTATTCCTTTTCCCAAGTCATATATGGCATCCTGGGGCTACCAGTGGAAGATCAGGCTTTTCAAGCCACAGACGAAGGGCAGTACCTTTCCACGATCACCTTCAATTTCATTCATTTTGCACTCTACAGTTACTTAAACAATATTGAAACAATATTGAAACAAATGCTAGCTGGAATCACAAAACAAGACTTTTATTTTACCCCAAAAATCTTAAAAGTCATCGGGATTTTATCCACTTTCCAACAATTTCTTACATTAAGCTTTTACAAGAGATGTTGAGAAGACAGACAGGAGATGGCAAATAACATGCCAGATTTGAGGTAATTTGCTTGAGATCACACTCATCAGTTGAGTATTGGGAATATAATCCAGTTTCCTCACACCAAGACATCCTCCTAGCCAGCAGACTACTTGGCCTCTCAACTAAACAACCTAGCTCCTGCAATATTAATAATAAACTACACAGAATGCACATCTTTGGAAAAAGAAAACAACTAATGTACCAAGCAAATTCAAGATGACTGGTAATGTTCATTCAGTGTGTTGAGATTACCTCCAGCAATTGCAGAGTAAGAGAATAATAACAAGAACAAGTGGCTCGAGTATAATGAATGTCAGTTTCTCCACTGGCTGGTAGGTTTTCATTACTTCACTATCTGCACTTACACAGTCATCGCAACTTAGGTTTGTCAAGGCTCTTTTTTGTATCATTATGAAATAGCGACCCTTGATATAGAATGCAATTGCAAAACGTGCAGAAACATACAAAATTCCTACAAACACAACTAGAAATCTTCAGTTTGCTGCAAGCTAATGGTCTTTGTTGTCAGCCATTCAACTCTAGATAAATATTCTCTTAAATGAATTTCTGTGGAACAATAGTGACATCCAGTGGGTAGTGAGCTTAACCACAGCTATCTATTATCTCTATCAATTCACACACTGGTGCGTTTGCCCTTTTATTTTGCATTCTCCTGTATCACATGGTAGTAGCATCAAACCCCTCCAGCATACTAAGTATTCACCTGTATCTCTGTACAGGAGTCAGAACCTGACATAGTAAGTGAAGAAAATAAGAGTAGATGAATGCTAGCAAGAAGTTGTCTATCCCGTGTGAAAGTCTCTACTTTTACTACCATAAAAGGCAAGGAGCACATGCTAAGTAAGCAAGGGCAGGTGCTGTAATAAATTTGTGGCCACTGATTTAGAACTTATATACCAGCAGTAAGTGGCTTTAAGATACTACAAAATAAACTCTGGACTACAAACAACTCATTCAACTTCCTAGCAGCAACAGATTTTTTTTAAAAAAATAAGAAGTTTTGAGTTTATTTTTACCATAATGAGAGAAAGATATTGTTGGACACAGAAAGGAAGGACACTCGCTGCCAGGAACGAGTTGAAAGTAACAGCTTCATCTTGGAGACACAATGTACAAACAAGAGAAGAAGCAAATGCTGAAAGATCTAGTTTACAAGCAGTAACAAAGCCAAACAAGGGGAAACTCATCAGTGACATGAATATGCAGCGTATTTGCTTGGGCAGAGGTTACTTGCAGCAACCTCTGTTATGTTTTGCAGCAAGTACTTTAGGCCTCGCAGTAACTCTATGCCAATGTCATTAGCACTACTTTCAAACCACGGTGAATGACATAAGCCAGGGAAATCAGATTATGGCTCTGTTGGTAACAAATATTTCATTTCCCTTATGAAGATGCTCAAAAATTCATCTCACTCCACACCAAATTACAGTTGTATTTCTAACTTTCTAGGTATTTAGGCGTGTCTGGAGGTTGCCATCAGTCTGTGACACATAGTCTTGACTTTTCTTCCTAGCTGGGCTTTCTGGAGCAGGTGTTAGCACAGTGGTCCAAGCGCAGACTTTTGATGTGAATCTCAGTGGTACAGCCAGACTATTTCTTGGCATAGCAGTGAATGGAATGCAGTTGGGCACAAAACAAGTTCAAAGTGACTGACTTCAACAGCTGTGAACAGATCACCAAAGAGGTGATAAAGTTAAAAAGTTTATTCAAGACACTCCAGGATGGCTGGCTCAGAGTTGATGGCCAACATCATACCTACTAGAGAAATGGCAAATCTCATTCAGAACAAACACAAACATCTTAAAAGCAATAATGAAAAAAAAGATTTGCAAGTAGTAGGCAGTATCTTTTATTTGGTCAACCCACCAGAGAAATCACATCTCCCTACAATTCTTGCCTTGCTCCTAGGGCTAGACTACCAGGACCATAGCATTAACATTCTAATGTAAGAATGAGCATCATTTATTGAGTAAAGACAGCTAAAAGGGCAGCTAATTCCTATTTTTTAATTTTTTCTAAATGGCTAATAAAACTTACTGTTGTTACAACATGAAATACTTTATTTTCATGTGAAAAATCACAAGTTTAAACTCTTTTGCTTGCCAAGAAGAAAGCTAATGACCGGATATGTAATCTTGAAAGAGTTCTCTAACCACTAGAGAGTTCTCAATCACTAGAACCATTCCCTTCCTGTGTGACTAATACATTGACCATGTGTCACACCTTACGCTCTTGACTGAATGTTAAACTTCTATTACTTCAACAGTAGCACTAGCATTGAGATCCTGTAGGACTTCATAATTACAGTTCGACCTTGCAAACTCTCAAAGTGTTTTGTGGCAATCAGACTCTAGTAATACCTTAGGAAAATAAAAGCATTACAAGGTTTATCGGTTCTCTACACCATTAAGGAAATAATCTGCCCAGTTCTGTGAGAAAATTCTTTTCTTCTTCAAACTAACAAAACATTTAACTAGCGGGTTCTCTCAGGAACCTAAGTGCTTGATGTTGAAAGAAAAAAACCTAAACACATTGATACTGGCAGCAGCCCATAGAAGCTGTCTCCACAAACTCAGGCTTTATGAGTTAGTCTCACCTGAAAGCCAGCAGTGCCTCCTATACTTGTTGTGTATTATACCCACACTACAACCCATAGTGCAATGTACCAGCTATATGAAAACTTGGAATTTTTATGGGCACTTCTACTCATGTGCATAGTTATACTGTGAGATGGGCAACAGAAAGGACTCAGCAAAAGAACTACATATGACTTACAGTGATAGGAGGAAGCTAAGGTGGATCACTCAGCTTTTCCAGAAGTTAAATCATCTGGTTTTAGAAGAAATAAAGATCACATTCTAGAGCAAAGCTGGGGTGTTAAATATTTGTGCATTTCTTAAAAGTATTTTAAGCATCTATTTTTTAAAAATTGCTACTAGCTGGTTCTGGGCATCTTTAAACACCAAACAAAAACCTTCTCTAACTTTATTTCACATCTAACTTAATGAGAGGGAAAAAATACTTATAAGACACATCTTTGAAGCTGTGGAATTGCACTGATAAGACAATAATCAAAATATATTTGGTGGTTTCTTGTATAATTATTTTCAACAGCTGTAGGAATTATACGATACTTCTAATTTGTAGCATGTGCATAACTCTGAGTACGTTCTCCTGGCATTTATTTTGTCCTTCATGACAAATCACAGATTCTGTTATTGAGTCTTCCATGTGTCCTTCATGGTCAGGAACAACTTACCAGATGTTTGAATACCAATTCTTTAATGAGCGTCTAAAATAATTCATCCTGTAGAACTCATGGTTCTGATTTTACATGAGGTACTTATACTTTTCACTTCCTTAAAGGCTGAAAAACTCACAAATCAACTTCAAAATAACATAATGAGATTAGCAACCACTTCCTGGTTCAGCTGTAACTCAGGGGAGAATACATGCACAAAACATTCAAAGGTACAAAACAAGATCTCCAGTGATAGCTGAGCACCCTAATTGCCTTTGTAATTCTTCCCTTCATTGCCCTCAAGATTAAAAGTAGCTGTAGATGAAGGAAATGTGAAGACTGAACATGTGTTTTGCTAGAGTGTAGATAATAAGCAATAATAATACATTAGTCATACAACCTCTCAGCCACTGAGAATACAACCACTGTAAATGGATTCCTTAGCATGCACATTGTTTCTTACTTGCTTTTCTTTAGGCTTTTTTTGTTTGTTTTTTAAAACACATTATGCAGAAGCATATATTTGGCTTGTGGTAAACTGTGCAAAAGCCACACATGACAGAAGTATAAAAAAGCAAAGACAGTATACAAAATGTAAACTATAGTCAAACAGAAGAACACTTTAGACTTCATCTTAATTAGTGTTGTTACTGTTCTTCTGATAGATTATCCTTAAAACAAGCTATAGGAGAGATTCTCAAAGCTGCAAATGGGAATTTAAACACCCAGATCCCACCCACTTCTTGCAATATTTGAGCTCTTAACCTTTTTGACAGAACATTCTCTCCTCTTGTCTCCAGAATCTGAAGTTTGAACAAGACCATTTGTAAGGTATATAAAGTGCTCTGACCAGCTTTATGAAGCTGGTCTGAAACATTACCTTCCCAGAGGAAACATTACCTTCACAAGTTTACTGGCAAGTGCTAGAAGGCATTCATAGCTCAATGGTGGCAGATGCATCCTACTAGCAGTAAGGGGATGCATATTGTGAAAAGGGTATACATGCTGGGAAATTGCCATCTCATCTCCTACAAAAAGGACAGCCACTAATTCCTAGCACGCAGTTAAAGTTAACTGACCTCAGAAAAATAATTACCTATGGTTCAATTGAAAAAACAGGTACAGATTCTGAAGTCTGGTTTGTTTGGTTTTTTAACCAGATGAGTTTATGGCCCATATTCCTTACTACTAACAATCATAGTAATCTCATACAAAAATCCTTAGCAAAAGTTTGAGAAAAGGATCATCCTTCCTTCTTCAAAAAAAAACAAACCCAAAAAACATCAAATATTCCAGCATGAGAGTTTTGTTAGCAGTGCCCTATTACTTCTGATATAACACTTTCAAATCACAGAATTTAGCCTTCCTGCTCCCTGCAATATAAGTCATATCCTCAGAACTTCACTCTGCATTGCTTCATACTACCCAGCCTCTCCTAAGTCGCACTGCACTACCCAGCACACATTGGTACTGCACACATTAATTTCATGTGGTATTACACCACTGACTCACAGCGCAATATATACTCTCTATCCACCTTCCAACAAAGGATCACAAGAGATGAGGACTCTTTAGTTGGAATTTTTTTTTCCTAAGGATAACTGTTGCTATCATAAACAGTCTCTCTACTTTTAGGACTAAATGCTTAGTTTTCCCTACTTTCCTTTATCCTTAACAACACTTTCCAGCCTACAAAATATGGGCCTGCAGCAAAAACGAGCGGTATTATCATATGAGCTCAGAAGCTCCAATTACTAGCTAGTAACTTGTCCTTCTTTAAAGAACAGATTTACTTCAAAAAACGTGTGATGCCAGACAGCACATTTCTACTCATTCCTAGTGACAGTGGCAACACAAAAATAGGTTTTCATTTTTCTTAGTGATTAAGTCACAATCACAGAGAATACGGAGGGGAAATCCCCAACACCCTGAACCAGAATCATAGAATCATAGAATGTTAGGGATTGGAAGGGACCTCGAAAGATCATCAAGTCCAATCCCCCTGCCAGAGCAGGAATGCCTAGATTATGCTACACAGGAACGTGTCCAGGCAGGTCTTGAATGTCCCCAGAGAAGGAGACTCCACAACCTCCCTGGGCAGCCTGTTCCAGTGTTCCGTCACCCTCACTGAGAAGAAGTTTCTTCTCGAGTTTAAGCGGAACCTCTTATGTTCCAGTTTCAGCCCATTACCCCTTGTCCTATCAGTGGTTGTCACTGAGAAGAGCCTGGTTCCATCCTCGTGACATTGTAAACATTAATGAGGTCACCCCTCAGTCTCCTCTTCTCCAAACTAAAGAGCCCCAGCTCCTTCAGTCTTTTCTCATAAGGGAGATGCTCCACTCCCTTAATCATCCTAGTTGCCCTGTGCTGGACTCTCTCCAGCAGTTCCCTGTCTTTCTTAAACTGAGGGGCCCAGAACTGGACACAGTATTCCAGATGGGGTCTCACCAGGGCAGAGTAGAGGGGAAGGAGAACCTCTCTCGACCTACTAACCACCCCCCTTCTAATACACCCCAGGATGCCATTGGCCTTCCTGGCCACAAGGGCACAGTGCTGGCTCATGGTCATCCTGCTGTCCACCAAGACTCCCAGGTCCCTTTCCCCTACACTACTCTCTAATAAGTCATTCCCCAACTTATACTGGAACCCGAGGTTGTTCCTACCCAGATGCAAGACCCTACATTTACCCTTGTTATATTTCATTAAATTTTTCCCCGCCCAACGCTCCAGCCTGTCCAGGTCTCGCTGAACCCTATATATTGAATCTGTGTATCTCCCACATTTTGCATAACAGGCTCCCTACTTTTAAAATACATACGTTAAAAATAACTATTTACCACAGGAGAAGCAATAAGCTTTTGGAGGTAGTCTGCACCTAATTGCCAATAACCAAGTGCTTTTCACTGAGAGTTCGAACTTATATCCAGTGTTTATTTTATAGCCTGAGGAATCCTAAAGTACACTGCTATGGCGTCTGAACAGTCTCTGAATTTTTTATTAATTTTTGCATATGAACTTTCTTAGGACAAACTTTGAAACATTTTAAAGAGAGTAGTTATTGCCTATCAAGCTGAGCAGAGAGCGAGAACATTGTCAGGGAAAAGGTGCCCACGAGGGGGTACGCAGTTGCCCTTAGTTTGCAGCAGTGTTCATGGAGTTTCAGTTTTATGAAAACTTTAATTAAGTACAGTAACTTCACCAATGCTGCACAACTCCCCGCTCTCCAAAGGATACAGGTTCATCTGTAGCCATAGCAAACAATGGTAACTTCTAATGTGTAAGAAGTATTCTGTACCAGTATAAAATAGTTTGAAATCATAACACAATAGATTGCATTCTCAAATCTGACAGCATGCTATATTTGGACCGTAACAGTATCATAAATTAAGAATGCCTATATATCAGTAATAATAAGAAAATTTGCTTTCCCCAAGCCACAGAACTACTTATACATATGCTTTGGCTTCATGTATAAACTGACATGGCAAATTCTAAATTTAACAAAGTCAATTTCTCTTAAAGCCTCATCACACTAATTACATCCATCAAATGTGTAAAATACATTTTGTCAGCTAAGAACAGAAGACTTCAATTAAATGCAAATCCTTATTCAGCACTCTAAGCTCTAAATGGCTCAAACTCATTAAGAAGATGATTAAAAGAAAATGCTCCTACATACAGATTCTGTAGTGAGAATTTATTACAAGTACTCATTATTTCCACCTAGTTGATATACTTAAGGAACTGTCCTGTATTTATGTCAATACTCCAATACCAACAAAGATGCCAACATGAGCTTCTGTCTCACCATTACAATACAAGAGCCTGGCTGCTGAGGCCTTAAGTAGGGCAGAGGGAAGTGACAAAAAAGAGGTTTTAGGCTGTCGGGCGTTTTAATTTTTCAGATGAGTACTATGAGCATTAATGGCAGACTGCACAGCATGCCTGGACTTTTAAATGTTTATAATTATTTTGGATAGATCCTCTATTTGAGTCAGTTCTGAAGAGCAGTGGGAAAGTTTACAGAACTACAGGTGAACTAACAGGACAGGGCAGGGGGAGACATGAGTCCCAGATGAATATACATTTCTCTTCTCTGAAACGTGCCCATTTCCTTTCTATTTAGGAACACCAGGATTTAGCAATTTTCACCCTTCTTGTAAGACTGCAGAATTTTTTCTATGTGCTTATAACTTCCAGGAAGGTTATTAAGGATATTTCCCAAATGCAGGACTCCCCTAGATCAGGCTTACTTCTCAGAGAAAGGAGATGCGTTATTTTGATGCCTTTTTCAGATTTCTGTCTCCCTCTCCACTCCCTTTCTTTCCTCCAGTCTGGGCTCCTCTTCTCTTTTGATTTGGCTGTTTCCCAGAGAAAAAAAAAAAAAAAAAAAAGAAAAGAGTCCAAGGGCTACATATAAGTTCACCGGATGCCCTTGAATTTTCTGCCAAGTTCTGCCCTTGCAACACCTTGCTTGGAAACAAACTCAACTCCAACAGCAACCAAGCTTTCAGCAGCAAAGAAACATTAGAGACATTTTTGCAATAGTTTTAAATTATTTCCCCCAGTAGAGAAGACTCACTGATCAAATAACAAGTAAAATGAGATACAGCGAAGTGATTCATGCTCAAGCATTAAGAAAAACATAAATCACTTTTGCATCTTTGTACCTTCTGAAAGGAATCCTACCCTATCAATTTTCAAGTGAAAATTAACATAATGTGCAAAATATTTCTGCGTGAGAAAACAAAAGTTATCTCAAATTATATGCCTTGCTGTATCAGTATGCCAATTATTTACAAAGAACTGATTTTTTTGGTATCAATGCTTTATTGGGGCACTATATCGATATGGCAGACAGGACACGTCCCTACAGTGCAAAAAAGAAGCAGATTTGCAAAGGTTAATTCATACTAGCTTAATTATTAATTAATCTCTCTCTAGTGTATTTTTAAAAATGTACTTTAAAAATATCATTGCAAATAGAAGTCCTCTGTTTTATCGATAGGACTGTTTCAAGGCAGGCAGCTATGCTGCACTATATAGGCAACATTTCTTCAGTTGATCTGGTTAATTAAAATGCATGGTTATAACAGGCTCTCTCAGAGCTGCAGCTGAATAACCCATGATCCCTTTTTTCTCTGTACCACAGAACACTTTGCATCTATTTAATAGAGCTGTTTCAGGATTTAATCAAAGATTTCCAATCTACACTCTGGAACAAGGAGTTTTTCTCTTTTTAAAACGTTTCAGATAAAACACTCATTTTCACAGAGAGCCTTTCTGAGTATCTGCAGCCTGTGGCCCTTACCTGCACCTTCATTTAATGCAATGCTTGTTTTATACCATTTAATATTTCCTCTTCTATTTCTCTCTTTTATCTTTGTGTTGCGGATGCAAACAACACTATCACACATTCCTTCCAGGATAAAACTGCAAGTCCAATTTTGTGGAATGAATTCAGGAGAATGTATTAACAGCTCTGAAGGGGAAGGGAGAACAGCAAGAGCTGATCCAAGACCTGTGCCAGGCAGTAGATGGAGCAGGACTGAAAGTGGAAATCCACCTGCTATGTAGCATTTGCTAACATGTTGCAGTGGTGCTGCATGCTAATGTCAGCAAGAGAAAGAAGAAGGGGATTTGCAAAGGAATATTAACTTTAGAGATGTATTATAGGCATTAAACTGCTCAAAAAACAGCCCAAAATTAAGGAATGCCTCAAAGTCAGCCACTCAGAACTAGCAGATACTTGAAAACACACCTTCTCCCTATTTCTGTTTATACATTATAAAAATTACAGAATCACAGAATGTTAGAGGTTGGAAGGGACCTCAAAGTTCATCTAGTCCAACCCCCCTGCCAGAGCAGGACCACCTACAGCAGAGAAATTGCTGCGATAATTACAAGGTTCATTTAATTAACAATGGTGAAACATGGATACCTGAAAGTTAAATATCTTCAGTTTGGTTTCAGTTCTGACTGTACCTGACTCAGTCCCTTCA
The DNA here is from genome assembly GCA_020746105.1 of Trogon surrucura. Classification (NCBI taxonomy): domain Eukaryota; kingdom Metazoa; phylum Chordata; class Aves; order Trogoniformes; family Trogonidae; genus Trogon; species Trogon surrucura. The sequence goes on from CM036621.1 coordinate 34,867,391, forward strand.
CGCGTTGGACCAGCTGTCCGTTCGTCCAGAGTCAACACCGATCATTTATTTGTTATAGTACCCTGAAATGATCCTATATTTCAAACCTCTAACTCAAGATCTCTAGTCAAACACCTTGACTAGATCAGCCTACGCACCCTTCCCAAGCAGCACTGGAGGTCTCCACTACTGTTGCAAATTGTATATTAGGTCTCACCTGTTTTCCATTCAGCTGTCCAACAAGCCTACCAAAAATGACTGAGAAGCAGTTGTTCCTCAAGATTCCTTTCTAATGGGCAAATTCAAGTAGACCTCCACGGTACAGCCTGCAAAAGGGCCCCTTACTGACAAACCATACAGAGTCAGTGTTCGGGGCAGTCCAAGTACTTTTGCAAATGCCTTCATGCTCATTTTGTCCCACTGGAGCAGCACATCAGTGAGGGATCGCTCCACATCTCTCTTCTGCTGGTTTCATTCTATTTAAGAGTTTGTTTAATGGATAGAATAGTGCACTTCCTAGGGTCTTCAGCAGCAGCATTAGCTTTCTCAGGTTAACTGTCAGATCAAGTGGGTTATTTTTTAGGAAGCGCTGTTTTTCTTGACAGTAGTAACACTGACTATAAGGACAATATATAACAGCAATAGCTTTATGATTTTCTGTTCTATTAATGTTCCAGAAATCAAAGCCTGCAGAGCCTGTGGGAACGAAGCCAATGACCATTAACCTTTGCTTTATTTTAAGCATTTCTAATTTTAAGAGTTTAATTTCAGGCTTGCAGCCTTCAGGCTGCAGAGCTGAGACTCAAGTAAATACAACAAAGCAGCAAACCCGTGGCACAAGTTGAAAAAGCTGTTTTCCTGAGACACCTGTCACCCTCCCAGCCCTACAGCAACATTTATTTCAAGGCACATAACATAGTTTTCCCTACTTGGAGCAAATATGATAGAGCTTTGACTTCAAATGGATCAGGGAGAGAAGTTTTCAAATCTTGACTAGGAATCCTGTGGAATTTCCACCAACTTTGCTCTACAGACACTATCTGGTCTGATAGTGGCCAGGTCATTAAGTTCCCCAAGCTCCACAAGAAGTCATGCTGAGCAGGCAACACCTCTGCCTGACTCCCTTCTAAACCCTGAATTTCTTGTCAGCAGACTAGTGGAATCAGGGCCAGAGAGAGGGTTAGAAGGGATCTTGAAAGATATCTAGTCCAACCCCCCTGCCAGAGTAGGATCACTCAGAGCAGGTCACACAGGAGAAAGACACTCTATAGAAAGACACTCCACAACCTCCCTGAGCAGCCTGTGCCAGTGCTCTGTAATCAACCATACTTGCGCCATCATTCTCTCCTTCCAGATTGGTCCACTGGAACTCAAGAGTTTTCCAAAGGACAACTGTCACACAAAACTCAAAGACAGAGTTCATTAAGACTGCAGTGACGCGAGGACTTTGTGGGTATGGTTACCATAAAGCCACAAGGCTGTTCTGGAAAGTTTAACCTCTATAAGCAATTCATACATCAAAGCATTCCAAAAGGTTAGCTGAATTTTACAGAAGACTGTCGCATACTGCAGGTTGTAAATCAGCAGTATGAAACTAGGACAGTGGTATCATGCTGACAAGAGGCCTTAGCATTTAACAATTTCCTCACTAAATAAGTGTGACTGGCGATGGTTGCAACAAATCCACTCTTCTCAGCATCAGCTTTTCCACACAGCTGCTGAGATGGGAAGGAGGCAGGCAAAAGCTGCCTAGCATGCCGCTTTCCCTCCTCAGCACAACGCGCCCCAGTTTGAGGAAGCCCTTTCCATAGTGTCTGCACGCTCCTGCGCAGCGTGATGCCCAGGCTGGAAAAGCTGAAACCTTTTGCCAGTGTTGCTGAGGAACAGATCCAGATACCATGAATGCCCTATGCCTTATGTGTTACGCTAATGAGACATGCAATGTTACTCCTGTTGAAATTACTGTCTGTTATTAAACTTACGGAATCAGCTGATTTAAGATGTCAAAAATTCCTGACTGAACAAGGTGGAAGAGAAGCCAGAGCTACAGTGAAAAGATGATTTCATCACAAACAGCCCTTTTTGGCATTGTATTTTTCAAAGGTTTAATTGATTAAACAATATTCATTAGCTCCTACTCCACACAAAATCTGTAGGGGAGGGCAAGCAGGCCAGTCTGTTCAGTGGAAAGGAAGATGGCACCAGTGATTTTTCATGAGTCCTAGAAATTTGGGTCAGGGGTTCAGGTCATCTGACCTGCAGAAGAACAGCTATAATGCCCCTTATGTCTTGTCCCAGATCCTCCCCAGGGAGAAGAACCTAGGGCCACCACACACTGTAAAAAGAGTTGTTTTTTGTTTCTGAGTTTTACAGGCTGGTGGCTTTCAGTAATGGACGCTGTAAATCTTTTATATCCCTGTCTTTCCTGTGCTCACTCCTCCAGGCAGGCTGTGCCACTGCAGGGGAGTCAGGATGCTGCCCACGAGCCTGCCATGCCTCCCTAACCAAGTCGGGACACAAAACAAATTATTCTCACTTTTCCAAGCCAAGTCAGCTCCCTAGTGAACCAAATACCTGTTGTGATCTCTGTCTGCTAAACCTCATAGTTTTTGGGAAGTTAGTAAGTAAGCACATACAAAATTTCTTCTAAATTACATCCTCAGCAAGAAGACTACGTGTCCTTTGCTTTGTTTCTTTGCTCAGCATATGCAGAATTAAAACTCTATCTGGCAAGTATTTTTCTTACTCGAAGTTTTAGTATAAAATATTTAAAAAACAGACTTAATTTTCCAGGAATTTCAAACTAAAACTAAACCGCTCATCAAGTCAGGTATCAATTAATAAATTAAAGATTATAACATTCCTCCCCAACTGTTTCACAATAGAATTAATTAGCTGTAATTAGAAATAAACGTCACTCCTTAAAGTAAAGCAATCTTAACAACAAAAATATTGAAGCACTTTTCATTAGAGAGCATTGAAGCACTTTCCGAGACATTGTTAACATCATTTACACAAAAAAAGACAGCCAATTTGGTTTCCTTGCAGGCAGTGGCAGCGGCCGGGAGAGGATGCTCAGCCTCCCACCACCAGTGCGCCTTCAGATCTGTGTGATCCCTACCCCACGAACCTCAGGCCAATGATGTTTCATCAAGCCAGAGTGGATTTCCATTTCTCCTGAGACATTAGAACTGTTATTATTCACATAAACATTACCAGTACAGAAGAGAAGGGCTACTCCTCGCTGCACTTGAAGAACTTACTCAAGCAGTGACCTCTCTGTGAGAGGCAACCCCAGACACTACCCTCTGCATTTAGAAAGGTACAGCATTTCTTTAATTAAGATATAACCTTGATCCCATATTAGCACACTTTCAGAAGTGTTGCTTGAAGATCTATAGCCTGTCAACCCAAAAAATAAAATCACTCATAGCTTGTGCTCACCACAGTGATCACGCAGACCCATTGTGGTTTGGCAGGCTTTCCCCCTGCACTGGCAAATACCAAAGAGATGATGGTGGCCTACAGAACTTTGGGGAAACAATGCTAGACAGCAGAACAACACTGCTTTGGACAATATTGCGTATTTTCCAACAAAATAAACAAAATACACCTAGCAACAGTATCTATTCCAACAATTATGACCACTATAATAAACTCAGGTTTTAGGGTTTTAGTTTCAAAAGACTCATTCCACTTTGTGAATTACGGCTATTCTTTCTGAAGTGACTCCTGAGCTGATTGCTTAGAGACTCCTGTGCAGTCAGACTATTGTAAAATAATTACTGGGAATGTCTGTTCAGATGAATACTTTCTATAAATGGAGAAAATTACTAAGATGAGATTTTGTATTTATCATCTAGTAAAAATAAACTTTTTGATTAAGAAGAATGGAAATAATACCTTTATAGTGCCAGACAAAATGCAGTTCCATTGCTAACCTCTATGTATTCATTTCTACTATTTGCCCTACTCAACACCAGTTAGCAAGAACATGCTGAAGCTGTGGCTGTAATTTTCAAAAGATCCAGATTTACTATGAAAAACCAACCCATTGTGATTCTAGTATATACATTAGTACGAAAAAGTAGAATTGAAACACACCTGTCTGTAACAAACTAATGAAATCCAGCTTAAATAAAGACGAGCAGGGATTTATCCTGCATGGCAACAGCCATGCACCAGTATTACTGTTCCACTGATGCTACATACAGAAACTAAACATGTCCAAAAACTGGACAACCTGAAGGAAATAGTCCTTTTTTTAAAAAAAATTAAGAAATATTATAATTAATGCAGGAAGAGCATTACAAAGGAGTTGGGAATACTAATGAAATTATTGCTCCAGAGAAACTCAGAATCAAACTGAAACAAATATCAACATAAAAATTGTTTTCTTTAATTCCACTGTGACTCTGTTTATAAAGCTCAGATCAGGACAATAAATGATACAATCTACCTTAAATTCAGGCGTGCACTTGCAGAAGCACAGGCAATTGTAATACCTCCTAAGTTGAAGGAATTTATATACAGAGCATTCGATTATTTGTGCTTTCTAATAGTAGAGATGACGTACACAGAGGTCAGACTAAACCTGCCGAGCGGGCTGTGAGGAGCCTGTCTCTAACAGGTAGAAGTACATATTTACCAAACAAAAAAAAAAAAAGGGGGGGCAACCAACCCATGCTAGAATAGCTAGAGAAAAACGTGCTGTCCTAGCCCTTAACATAATGTTCCTTCAGGCATGTGGATCACGTAGCACACTTTTAATTTTAAATAACATACTTGAAAGTGTTCTCATTATACCTTTAGAAATTAAATCTTTTTAAACAGAAATTCTACTGAAACCGTAACATGACCAAGTTCTGGTAGCAAGTTCTACAGATGAATTATGGACTGTGAATGAAAAGATTTTAATAAGCCATTTTGAAATCAATTCCCTATCCCTTGAATCAAATGCTCCTAAACATTTTGCTCAGCAAGCTCCAAACCATTTCTGTTTCAACTAATCTTTCTTGATAATACAGAATTAGAATTGAACATAGACTCAAGAGAAAGGGTGAAATATTTACACAGAGGCATTTATAAATTCTCAGCACTTTCTAGGCTACCACATACATGGCCATTGATGTCACAGCCATACTCTGAACAAGCCTGTTGAGCACCGTGTTCAGAATGACACTGCATATGCTTTCTCCACTGCTAACACTTTGCTTAAATACTAATAACAGATGTTTGTGGTTCAAATTATTACTACCACTGCCAACAGACATTACTACACATTTGCCAATTAATTTTGCTTGGTATGGTAGCACTTATTCATCTAGCTCTGCTGAGTTTTGGAGCATGCCCGTCGCTTTCCTGAGGTTTCACGGACCCAAGCAAATGTACACGAACAGCACATTTTGCCATTTTCCCTTTCACAGAAACTTCAAATTGTACCACAGGAATCTAACCTGAACATTTGAGGGCTCCCTGCGGTCAGCCTTTTGCCCTGTGGAAAACCTCTTTGCTTTTTGTCTCCAGCCAGCTGCTACCCTAGAAGAGTAGTTCCCCTTTCAGCTCAGGAATATTTAAGCTTCCTAAATAGCCTCTTAGGAGGAACCCTTGCAAAAGCTTTCTGAGAGTCCAGATAAATTCTGTCAATGTGCTGCTCTTTACCCTGTCAGACAGTACTGATTAGCTGTTGTGGTAAAGCCCTTCTAGAAAAAAACACATCAAACTATTTTTGGGTTGGTGCTACTTTTAAGCACTTAGGAGAGTTGTAGTTAGCCCCTATTTACCACATCTACCTGACAAAACATTTGGGAGACTGAGAAAAAGCAGCTATGTGCAGTATTTCAAGTATCTACCCTACCATCTCCCAGAAAACATGTAAGAAAGACTTTCCAGCAGTGGCCCTGAATTTTTCTCTTTGCTGAGTTCAAGTCAAGGCCATAACATTATCCTTAATTTAGTTGTTTTCCAATTTAATTATGTTTATTGCTAGTTCCCAACAGGATGTGCTTGTATTAGGGTGGACATACCACAAAGCACTAAGGCTTAACACAGTGTAAAAGTACAGCTGTTACCCTCATTCACGTGCACTGGATTAAATCCAGAAAAGGTTACTACAAAGCTATCATTCTGTAGGGACAATTCAGTCAACAGTTCTTTCAACTTCCCTTTGGAAATCAGTGATACGAGTATAAAAATCAAGACTTATAATTATATGTTAAGAACTACCATTCAGTAATGGGTGTACAATTAAATTTGATTAGAGTCTTATTGACGTACAATGCAAAAGCTTATAAATGACAAAAATTAAAATCTATTTATTATACAGTCAGCAAATAGAAGTGTATGTAATACTAGACACAAATAGCATGCAAGTTTACAAGCACAGCTGATGCTCAGATAACTGTTATTCTAAGAATCCATGCATGAATGCACGCATACTAGAGTAAAAAGAAAAATAACATTACATAAATTATTTCCTTATAAGACATATATATGAGTCACCATGCCTGGAGGGATTTAAAAGCTGGGTAGATGTGGTGCTCGGGGACACAGGTTAGTGGTGGGCCTGGCAGTGCCGAGTTAACAGTTGGACTCAATCTTAAAGGTCTTTTCCAGCCTAAACAGTTCTATGATTCCATGATTCATCTGCCTGCTATTATCAGCTCAAGATTAGATGTATTTGTGCTAGTGTTGTCCTTACAGTCCCCCTAGAATGTTAAATATTCTCTCATTTCTGTAACAAATCAGCCATCCTCTGCTTGCATGTAAAATGTTATGTACTTGTAAACCAGCATCTGGTGGTGAGAGGAAAGAGGGAACGCAATTGTGTTACGAGTCCAAAATCTGCTGTGGTTCAAAAATCTATTTTGCTATATAGCATTATGAATCTTACTGCAAAAATAAGACTAAAGATTTTCTTGCATTATTCTCCCCATGATAAATTACTGCCAATATTTTTTAAGATTATTTCAGGAAATGATTTAGTCAAACTTCTAGAGCAAAGCAGTACAAAAAAACCTTTTAATCCTAATTGCTTGGGGGTTTACTCTTCACTGGCCAGTGTGCATGACACAAACATTCTCTTTTCTCACTAAAAACACTGCAGCTCTCAGTTGTCCTTGTATTGCTCACCTTGTATATCTAAACTGAAGCTGGAATAGTACTGAAAAAATTTATTGAATGCTATACGAACAAACAGCATAGCTCAAGATGTCCTAAGGCCTCCTACAGATTTCAGGGCAAGTCTTGAGTCTCAGCATCTGCAACTATGCTCAAAATCAGTCATGACAAACCTATCACCTAAGGCTGACTCAGAAATGGACCAAAGCAGCTGGCAGAAATTTCATTAATTTGAGTCATCCACCCCCATAAACATAAATCCATAATAAAGCACAGACACTCAGCCCACCTGCAAAATTCATCTGAGTACTGACCCTTCAGAAATGCAGCAGAGAATCCCCAGAGGAAGATAATGTGTGGTGAGACTTTGTGTCTCCTGTCCCCTGTATGGCCGCAGGCACAAGGATAGAAAAGACATCAGCCAAAGTCGAACACAGAACAGTGAGAGCGTTTCCCAAGAGAGGTAGAAGGAAAACAAAACCAAAACAAATGTGTATGCGTTTCTAAACAAATGCTGAGAAGGTTAAAAAAAGAGATGGGTAAACTAAAACACCTACTTGTGAATACGTCTTGAAGTGTGTCAGAGACTTGGGGGAAGAGATCAATTATTGGTACATTAGTACCTGCACATACGGGATAAAGAAAAGATGCAGTAAATCATGTTATCAGAGGAATCATCTTAAGAAATCATATTAACAAGTAGCTTAGAAAGAACTTGGTTTGGTGAAGTGTAGCCATAGACAACACAGAATCCCTAGAAAATTTAAAGTCAGTCCAAATGCAGGAAAAACATGTTATTAAGGACAATCTTATCTTGTCATTTAGCACCAGCAACCCTGTCATGCCCAGAGAAATCAGAATAATTGCTATGACAGTAAAATCAGCGATAATGGTAGCGTTTAATGATTTCAGACATGCTGTAGTGCCACACCTAATCTGATTATACTTTATGAAGTGGCTAGACAGGGTACCCCCTAAAAGAAAGCCAACTTGGGACACAACCATCAGCAATGTTGAGGACCTCACTGAGAATATTACTACCCAGAAAGTCTATGTAGAGGGACTCTGACATATATAAATTCAACATCTCTACATTAGACAAAAGCAAAAAAAAAAAAATCCACTTGATTTTAAATAGATGATCGAACTAAAAACAAAAGCTTATTAAAAAATCCCAAAATGTCAGAATGCCAAGCACACAAAGGCTATGTAAATACAGCCTAGAAGAAGGCAAAACCAAGTGTACTACCATCCATCTCAAAAACACTGCTGAAAGACTAACAAGCAAGCAATCTACTGTGTTTGCTTGAAGGGCGTTAGAAATGGTGTCAAACCCTACCACGGCATACGCAGAGCAGTGTAACAGAAAGGAACAGAAATGACGGCAGGTTAGTTGCAAAAAAACCACAGTATGATGAGTGACAAGAGTTTAAGGCACAAGTTGCAACATTAAGCAACAACTTCTTTGTCATTTCATCAAGAGCAGGAAGGCTGCCAAGGGTCCGTGGGAACATCAACGTAGACTGTCCACAGAAAACACAGTGATTGTACAAAAGCTTCTTCCACATTGAGTGAAGAAGATCTTCTTGAAGGTTTCCAGAAATGTGAGAGGATGATGTGGTTGAAAATTTGACCAAAAAATGAAATGGTATTTCATTGATGAATAAACGGAAACAGTAAACTCTAAGAACTTGTGAGGAACAGCCAGAACTCACCCACAAATTCCAAAGAAACTCAAGGATAAGTAAACTAATCACTGCTGCAAGCCATCTAGTGCTCTGAAGCCACAGCAGTGCCAAAGAAAGACAACACAAGTGACACAGGTTCCTATTAAGACCAGCAGCACACACAACGGCCATCTGAGGCGAAACAGTAGGCAGGAGCAACGAAAAACAACCAAAGTAATGGGCAAATGGACAATTACTGTGCCTTCACAAAGGGTCAAGGCAACTTTTGTAAAGCAAATTTACACCTTGCAAAGCTACTGAAACTTATATAGACTCAAATAATAGCTAGGAGAGCTTTACAACTAGTTCTTCATTAAAAAGTCTAGAAACCTATTAAAATTATATCCATTATCGAGAGATTGACTTGTAAAATGCAAAAATCAAAACTGTCACAGAGAATAAAATCCAGCTTTCTAGACTCTCAATCCCCTATCTCTCAGGTGGGATTTTCAAAGGTTAGCAGAATATGGCACAGATGGGTACTTCTTTCAATATTGAAATTTAACATTTTCTGGTATTGTCCTGTGACAAAGTTAGCTCCAGCCATCCCACTAACACCTTCCTCCAACTCACTCTTGTAATTTCAAGGTAAAATTAATTCCTCAAGCAATGTTATTCTGCTGCTTGAACACCATCATTACACAAATCCCAAGTTGCAAGTTTAAGAGACACACTGCTTTTCTTTTACCATCACTGTTCCCCTGCCTTCAAAACTCTCTCAGCTCTTATTCACCACACTCCAGCATGTATATGATAGCTGACAATAGGACAGACACACAAACACACTTTTCAAGCTTACGAGAGGGACAGCCAGCTGCCAGGCGGAGGTCTAGGAACTAACCCTTTACCAAAGCAAAGGGCAAAGGAGGTGCAAACAGGTGCCCCAAGGAACACCGAAGTAAGAGCTCACTGAAGGAGAGGGCCAGGGGACACCCTGTCAACCCCCCACCCCCAGGAGCTCTGCTTCTCTTTGTCACCACCCCTTTGCCCAATGCACATGGCAGCTCTTTTCCTTTTTCCTTGTGACCTCCCATGGGGCCCAAGGCCTGTGACCTCAAAACAAACTTCCTGCTTTGTACAGCATCTGGTTGTCCATGAGCTTTTAAAGTAGAAGCAAAAGAAAGAGTGTGGGAAGAGGGCTGCAGTAAGAAGGAAAGTAGGCTAATGAAAAGGAAAACTCCAGTACTTTTGGACATAGAAAGGGGTTAAAAAAAGAAAAAAAAAGCCCAGAGAACTGTAGCTCTGCAGTTTAATATAGCAGTGTTAAGTACTGCCCTAGAACACCGGTAGGGTGGCTGTTCTCTGCTTCTACCTTGTAGCAGTTTCCTCTTTGGAAGGGCACTGTGATAATCAAGATCAGGCACAGAAGGCTCAGAGAATCACTGAAGCGCTGCAGTTTTATATGTAAACAACAGTTGTGCACAGTGTGCCACACACGCTTCAAAGAAAAAAAAACCCATGCAAACACAAATTGATCTTTAAACCTGTTCTAAAAGACAAGAGTGAAAAACTCATTTTTTCCAAGACTAACCCTTCATTCACAGCTCCCATCATCACTTGAATCACTATTTCCTTGAAGAGAAAGTTAGGGTAAACAAAGCAAACTGATTTGGGTTCGTTTTGCAGTTACACCTGCAAATATCTAAAAGCTGTGCAGCGTGCTCAAATTTGTAGCAATCCAGCGGCCCAAGCACTCTCTCTGGGCAGCAGCCTGTAGCTCTTCTGACCAGCGTTCTGGGTAGAACATTTTCCCCAGCCAGCTGGCTTGGCTGTGCCAGCCACTCTATCAGGAGTCCACGAGACAGAAGCCTTCAGCCCTCATCCTGGCTATGCCAGCCCCCCACTTCAGCCTGAAACACCGTGCTGGGAGAAACCATCTCCCCATGTTGTGAGGCCAGTCAGGAGATGGAAGGAACCAAAGAACATTCATTTCCTGCCCAGGCATGTTAGGCAGCTCGTAATTAAACCTTCTGCTGGAAAGCTTTTAAATATTTTTCTATTAACTTCTACAAGATATTTTTTTAGCCACTCTACTTATATAGTACCATTGTGAGTTCTCAAAAAAAGTTAATTTAATATGCTATGCTAGTACTTATAGAATCATAGAACACTTCTTCCTTTACAACGGTCAGACAAAATGAAAAGCTTTATAAATACAGAGGAGATTTGGATTTAGCAATTAAACCTTAATTTGTATTTCATCTAGCAGTATGAGACTTTTAATATATCTGCATTAATGCATAGCCCATAACCCACCAGAGCTCTCATTTACTAACTGCTCTAATGCAGCTATGTTGCCAGATCAGCTGGTGCATGGGGAAAAAATTTCCTTGGTGTGATTAGATTCTCCAGTCAGCTTCAATGAAATGAAATGAAGCAGGTCCAAACTTCAGCTTCAGAAAAGCTCTAATATGTTAACTCTTCATGTTAAGCAGAAGTGTATGGTCTTTCAAATAATATACAGTTTCTGTGACTTAACATTGCTGTTCAGAGAAGCAAGGGTAGTACATTAAGCAATTCTTATGTCAGAACAAGTCTTGCAAAACACAACGATGTCTAATTCATCTGTTTATCGTGCTTCAAAAATTATTTGAAGTTTAAAAATATAAAGAGGAATGATGCAGTGTTCCCTTTAAATCAGAAGGAAAGCATGACGGTCCCTATCAGCCCACCATACAGAGAGGCCCCATGTTCAGGGTCTCCGAGCAAGACAAACTATTAAGTAAAAAAAAAAAAAAAGGCAGAATTTTCCTCAGAAAGGCATTCTCAGGAGGTTTATGTTACATCATTATGCTAACATAATTTCAAGGAGGTGCATAATTTAAAGCTCACAGTATGTGTGCCCTGTCAGCTGTACTATAGGAAACATCCTGCTCACAGTGACCCCGTAACAAACCTGCTGTACGGGAGCTCTGTGCCATCTGCACAACTGGTTACGCTTTCCTGGCCTGAGTCACAAACGCATTCTTAGAAAACTTTTTGTGCCTGTATGCAAGTCAAAAGTGGCCGCTGACCCGAGCAGTCAGGAAACTCAAGTTCTCCCATGACTCATCCATCTAACACTAGGAGCAACATCCCTCATTTTATTATTCAGAATATCAGGGAAGAACACTTATATTAATGATCAGCAATACTAGAAAAATAATTTGAATGAAAATTTTATTAATATGACATTAGGATCTGCACCCCAATGTTGCAAGATCAGCAAATCACGTCTAGAGCAAAGGATCTGCCAAGGGCTAATGTCTCCTTTAAACAGGTTATAGGTTGTTATAAAGAAAAAGAACTAAAACTTAAAGACCAGATTGTGATCCCCTTATTTATATTGGCTAATGCTGATCAATGGTGTTTTCACAGACTTGTGTGAGTAACTTATTTCCACAGGAGCTAAGGCCATTATTAACTATCTGAAAACACAGAAAATAAGGAATAGAATAAAAATTAGTCTTTAGGACAACTAAGCTCCTGCAAATTCACAACTCTTCTTCCTGCCTGGAGAGCTGGGATAGCAAACGGGGCTTCATGCAAGAGACCCAAGAAACCCCCAGAAGATTTGCAAAACCTTGGTGCTCTGAAAGGGTTCCCTTGGGTAATCGCTGCTGGTTCATCACCTTCCAGTGAGCACTGCTAAGGATTCATTTCCATAGAGGGAACTAGTAGCAAGATCCAACAAAACACTGGTGAGGCTTTGATGTCATTTTTATTCTACGCAAGGATAAAGACAGACCATTTAGGTATTTTCCCTGTGCTTGGAACTGCTCTAAATGACTCACATGACTGGAGTGCCATAATCAACGGCTACAAGATCTTCCAAAGGAATAGATGGGGAAGGAGAGGTGGTGGGGTGGCCTTGTATGTCAAGGAACGTTATGAAAGCTCTGAATTTGAGCACAGTGATAATGAGGTTGACAGTGTTTGGATTAGGTTAAGAGTCAATGAAGAAGATATTGCTTCAGGGGTCTGCGATAGACCTCCCAACCAGAGCAGTGAGGTAGATGAAACTTTCTATAAGCAATTGGGAGAAATCTCACAGTCACTTGCCGTTGTTCTTGTGGGGGACTTTAACCTCCCAGGTATCTGCGGGGAATACAACACAGCAGAGAAGGAACAATCCAGGAGGTTCCTGGAACGTGGGGAGGATAATTTCCTCACATGGCTGGTAAGTGAACTGACCAGGGAAGGTGCCCTGCTGGACCTCCTGTCTGTGAAGAGAGAAGGTCTTGCGGAAGAAGTGGAAGTTGCAGGTTGCCTATGCAGCAGCGACCACAAAATGATATCAAGTTCTCTGTTACTGGAAACGCTAAGAAGAGTGAGAGCAAAACTTTGGACTTGCAAAGGGCAGACTTTGATTTGTTTGGGAGGTTACTTAATGAAATTCCTTAGGAATTGATTTTGAAGGGTATAGGAGTCCAGGAAGGCTGGACATTACTTAGGGAGGCAATCCTGGAAGGCACAGGAGCAGGCCATCCCTATGTGCCTTAAGACAAGCCGGCAGCGTAGAAGACCAGCCTGGCTGCTTTTACAACACCTCCCCGTGGTTCTGAAGAAGTCCCATCCCCAGCTACTTTACAAACATTTCCATCCTGCTCAAATCAATAAGGTTTGTAGCAGTATGCTACAAGAGAGAAAGCCTCGGTGTGCCTACCAGACTGCAAACAAGCAGCTACAACGTATGCGACATGTAGTGGAGACAGATTTTAGACTTCCAGTAACATGACACAGTTTAGGCGAGGCATCAGGGAAGAACATTTGGCTATGAGATTTCCATAAATAGCCAATTTGTGAAAAAGCTGTTCAAATTCTAGAAATCTGTTACTTTTCTATTTTTGATTCTTTATATCATTATTTTATATAAGTGTTCAGAGCAGACTTCATACTTCCGAAATTTAAAGTGGAAGTCTTTGCAGTTTTTGTCTAGGAGACCACATGCTTCACATATACAAACAGACAAAATTTGCATGATAAACTGAAGGAGTAATCAAATGGCAGCAGCTCCAGTTGTGCAAATCAAGCAGTAATCATTCAAAAATGAAATAAGAATCTCTTTATAAGCACAACTGCCATTTATATTAGTCTGTAAACAATATATTTCCTTCCAGAACCTACTCAGACAAACCATCTTTGAAGCTCCTCCTTGATGTTTCTCAATGGCACTAAAGCAGATGCAAGAATTGTCTTTTTGTAATTCTTTAGGCACTTGTCCTTGTTTAGCTGCTTAAAAGTTGCTCTTTCTGGCTCTTCTGTAGCTTCGTATCTGAAAAACTTTTATTCTAGAGTGTTAGGGGTTTTTTTTTGTTAGGTTTTATTTCCCCCTCTTCCTGCCCTGCTCTCTCTCATTCTAAACAAAAAAAAAGCACAGAGGTACCATGACAAGAACTGCTGAAAGAATCTGGCTTCAGGCACATAAGAGTCATCTGTAAGGCCTTTGAGGAAGAGCATCATAGTTCACTTCACCTGGAAGGATAGAGAAGTAGGATGAAAAAGGAAGCAAAGACATTATATATCAAGGCCTCTTGGCACTGAGACTGCAGAAGTAATTACAAGTCAAAAGACAAATCCAGAAACAGAGTTACTACTGCCAAAAATTAGCATGAAATGTTCTTCATGGAAGCTACGGCTGAGCATACGGGTCTAACGGTAAAATTCTTCCACTGCTGTGCCTCAGAAATATTAATGAAATTGGAGAGGAACAGGACTACTGAAACAGGCAAAGCAAGACCCATGCGAGTCAGGAGTGAGCGTGTAGCTACTGAAAAAATACCCTCTCTAATAGATCTATCCTTAAACCCCTTGTATCTACCTTGACTGTCGCATTAACAGTTTTTAGAAAACTCTTGGCTGAACTTAATCATGAAATTTCACATGTTCGCTTCCAATCCATACACACTCTAAAAATGCTATGGATGTGCAGATGAACACTGAGAGCTCATCCTTGCAGAGAAAGATTTAGGAACTCACTGAAGACCAATTTTGCACAGTTTATCTATTCATGTCCTAAGCCATAGGTCTATGAAAAATATTACCTTACTGGTATTTCCCAGGAACATTGAAGTAGCTGAAAATATTTCATAATTTTCTTGGACTGCTCTTGCCATGAATATGCTCGTACCATTCTTCTCAGTGAGGGTGACGGAGCCCTGGAACAGGCTGCCCAGAGAGGCTGTGGAGTCTCCTCTGGAGACATTCAAGACCTGCCTGGACGCGTTCCTGTGTGGCATAGTCTAGGCATTCCTGCTCTGGCAGGGGGATTGGACTTGATGATCTTCCGAGGTCCCTTCCAATCCCTAACATTCTATGATTCTATGATTCACCTAGTGTAGGTTCCTCAGTACTCTCACAACATACTAGACAGCAAGAGAAAGTACTTTATGCAGTAGGCATGGAACAGCATATAAACCAAACTTTATGAAAGATGATTTTTCACTCTATGAATTCCAGGAGAATTTGTTGTAGGATAGTAAACAATAAATAACAGCACATCTTAACCTCATCCAAACCAGCTTCTTGGGCTTCACTGAGAACACACAAGAAAGCCATGAGAGATCATTCAATGAAATGATTTTTGAGAGTTGACAGTCCCTAACATAGCTGCTTTGCTGAAAAATGGAATCAGATTACCGTTATAGGAACAGAAGACAAAACAATATTCTCCCACATTTCTTAACCACCAAGAATTATCCTTCCCTTTTTTGTTTCATATTAAAATAAAAGTCAAGTTAGTGACACAGAGAAAACTAATGCTGTAAATATTGACCTCCGTAGGTCTGAAATGATGGCTGGTACCACTGAATCCTTGAAACATGGTTGGAAGAAGTAAGTGGAAAAGTTTTGTAAACTACTGTAGAATTTTCTAGTGCTGCGTGCACCTTGTCAAGTCTTAATATTTATCAGGCAGCATAGACAAAAGTGATTTACAACAAGCAAGTTCTATTCAAAGCTAGCTAGTGCTGAAGAGCTGACTGATCTTCATTTAACATGATTAATAAAATAAAAACTCTGCCTTTTCAATGTGAAGCTGAATTTGTTAGAGCGTCTCCTTCATGCTTGATGACAAATGACAAGATAATTTATTTCTCTTTTTCTGTGTAATGCAACCATAAGTAACAGATATTTACTGCAACATTTCATTACCCAGGTTAACCTGCAGTGTGGAATATTCCAGTAGCATGTATATAGAAAATACAAACTTGTAAATATCACTGAGTTGAAAGAGATAATTGGAATAGGATGAGTGATAAATTAATTTGTTCTTTCTCCCTGAAGACAAAACCATTTATTTTTAATTCAATGAAAAATGAAGAGGGAAGCGGGGAATACAACTTTCCAAGGGACAACTTCGCACGTAAACAGGTGTAGAGGCCTGATTTACCAAATTAATGTGCAACAGTTACTATTCCATTCACCTCTGCCAAAAAAGCAGCTTAGATAGGATCCTTATAAAGCTTCAGCTTCACAGAAACCCGGAGCTTCTAAGAAGGCCGGATGAGCAAGCCTGGGCCGCGCGTGAAGCCCCGTGCTCCTGGGGAGCCACGAGCAGCAGCCCCGTGCCCTTGGGAAGGCTGTAACTGCTGGCGCAGCTCCCAGGGGCTCAGAGACCCAACAGAGGAGCAGGATGGAAAATTCTGTGTTCTCATATTTGCTCAGTTAGTGAGTGAGCGCACACTGTCATTTTTCGTACTTAAAGGCAAAACAAAAAGGAGCAGTATCTATTTGTACTGGAAGTCAGGGACGCTCATTGTGCTGCCTGGAATTCACACACAAGTAGCTCTTGCACCTCCACAAGAGAAAGGCAACCACAGTGAACCTCATAAACATGTTTGAAAAGTGTTTAGCATTTATGATAGAAGCCATTTGTTTGTACCAAAAAAGAAGCAGGACTTTTCAATTTAAAAATATTACTAATTTTTAGTGGTACAAAACAGCATAGCATTAAGAAGCGTTTATTGATAACACACCAATTAAGTGTCAGAAAGAAAAAAAAAACAAACTCAAGCACATAATATACTACCAATAAATATAAATGACTCTCAGTGGGAGTCCTGGTAAAAACAAAGAATCAGACCAAAACATAATTTGGGCTGAAAGTCTGGAGAGATAATCCTACTCCTATTTAACGGAGAAAACTGGTCTCACTCTGAAATAACTTTCATGAAAGTTAATGAGGGACTCTCTAGTGGTTTATCATGGGACTTGGAAAGCGCCTTTGCTGTGTTTCAGGGTCAGAGACCATCAGTCCTCTTTGTGATTTCTAATGGGCCAGGAAAGGGTTGTGGGGAAAGAAAGGGATACTAATTCTGATCAGCCAAAGAAAATAACTACCCAAAAAGACGATTCCCATAACAAATACTTCTGAAATCCTACGATTCCCACTAATAACTCACCCAGAAGAATCTTAAAACATTGGAAATACATGCCAGAATAAGGGTTAGTGACATCAAAACTATCTAGTCTATGGTGCATAAGAGCTGTGGATATGGGTCACTAAAACATTTCTGCATAAGACACTAACTTTGTTACCTACCTGCATTTCAGGAGAACTGTGGATGAATGGGAGTCTTTTAAAATTCTGCCTCAGAGTTCTAATTAGCCTAGGACACTAAAATTTAGGAGAAAAAAGATTTTAAACAAAAACTGAAAATAGTGCTGATGGGAAAACTGGGTGAGATAGTATTCCTGAAGAATGATTATATTAAAAAATGGGTTTGGAAAGAACAGATATCAGAGTTGCCTTCAAACAGGATAAGCAATTAATGTTGGCTCCAGGACATTTTATATAAAGCATAGGAATCCTAGCAGAACTATTTCACTTCAATTGACAATGCAACCAGTTGCAAATACTGCATTTTAAATAGGGGAATAAAAAGGTACAATAGTCTAGAGAAAAGAAAATTAGAAAAAATATTTCTAAAATTGCCTCTGATGTGTTTAATTGGTTCAGTTTGAAAAAGATGGAGAGAAACAAGAGAACAATCCTCCACTTGATAGAAATTTGTAGGAGTAAGCAACATTTTCAATAACAAATGGGGAAAAAATGTATGAAAAATATCCAGTAATTTGCAATACAGATTTAGGCTGGGTAACGTAAAGCACTTCTTCAAACTCCATTTGGAGTTTTATCTTCAATAGCATTTTCTGCCTCTATCTTCCCCAGGGCAGAAAACCTGAGCTGTAAGAAGACCCTGTGTGAGAGCACACTGTTGGGCACTGAAGCAAACATAATTCGTAGCTAAGAGCATCTTTCATTTGGTTTCACCCATGCTTCTGTGTTGCCAGATGCTGGCGAATAACACATAAGCTCCTCACAAGCCACAAATAAACACAATTTGTCTGAGGTTCTATGCAACTTCAATACTTCTTATATTAGGCAATCAAAAATATAGTCTTAGGTTAAAGCAGTACAATGGATTACAAATTTGTCAGCCTAAGTAGCAAATCAGGCTTAAAAAAAACCCAAAACAAACAAAAACCCAAAAAACCCCAACAGATTTGCACCTGACAGAACATAACCAGGTAGCTGCATGAACCATAGGGGCAATTGTCACTAGGTTAGCAAGAGAGGTGAATGATGAAGGTCCCAGTATCACAGTATGCTAGGGTTTGGAAGGGACCTTAAAACATCATCTAGTCCAATCCCCCTGCCAGAGCAGGAACACCTAGATGATGTTACACAGGAACGCGTCCAGGCGGGTTTTGAATGTCTCCAGAGAAGGAGACTCCACAACCTCCCTGGGCAGCCTGTGCCAGTGCTCTGTCACCCTCACTGAGAATGAGTTTCTTCTCAAACTTAAGTGGAACCTCTTGTGTTCGAGCTTGATTCCATTACCCCTTGTCCTATCAGTGGTTGTCACCGCGAAGAGCCTGGCTCCATCCTCGTGACACTCACCCTTGATATATTTGTAAACATTAATGAGGTCACCCCTCAGCCTCCTCTTCTCCAAACTAAAGAGCCCCAGCTCCCTCAGTCTTTTCTCATAAGGGAGATGCTCCACTCCCTTCATCATCCTAGTTGCCCTGTGCTGGACTCTCTCCAGCAGTTCCCTGTCTTTCTTGAACTGAGGGGCCCAGAACTGGACACAATATTCCAGATGGGGTCTCACCAGGGCAGAGTAGAGGGGAAGGAGAACCTCTCTCGACCTACTAACCACCCCCCTTCTAATACACCCCAGGATGCCATTGGCCTTCCTGGCCACAACTGCACAATGCTGGCTCATGGTCATCCTGCTGTCCACCAGGACCCTCAGGTCCCTTTCCCCTACACTGCTCTCTAACAGGTCGTTCCCCAACCTATATTGGAACTTGGGGTTGTTCCTGCCCAGATGTAGGATAAAGAATGACAGAAGTTGCTCTCCTCTGGCTCACCAAGTAAAATCAGCACCTATCCCAGTAACGAGAGACTCCAAACTACTACATATACAAACCACAGCAATACATGACAAATCCCATATTCAGCACAGTAAGTAATAAAGAGCCCTCAGAAATATAGGAAAAGCAGAAGTAGCCAAATATGATGTCAAACTCATTTAAAAATCTACCCAAAGCTAATTATAACAGGCCAAGCTCATTCCACCTTGCAGGATAAATCATGCCTATGCACTAACTGCATGATGAAAAAAACATGATGAAGGTATAACGCATATTCTTAATTCCTTGCATCTCCCTGAAACTGTGCATAAATTTAACTTTTTCAAGGCACAGCCTTCCCTATAGGAATGGCAATACTCAGTAGCGTATTTCAAGGCAACTCAGTCAAGAGGCTGCTAACATGTCACAGATTTTGTCAGCAACATGATTGAACACAGCAGCGTTTTAAGCATGCAAAGTTGTTCAGAAATGACTACAACCTTTTATCATATGTAAGTACACATGGCTGGAAGGTATTTAGCTTCTGGCATATACAAAAGGATAATATTTGTGGCCAGTGACACGTATGGCACTTCACTGAGGAGTCCGATTTGATAGCCCATACATTACAAACAGTACTCGGAGGAAAAAAGAAAGCCTAGTCAACACATCAAGGCATTGCAAGGTGCAACTAAAACTTTGTGTGAAGGGGCTAAAACTCATAATAATCCGACTTTTTTTTTTTTTCCCATGCCCCCCTCCCCCAATTCTGGAGCAAACAGGCTCCAGACAAAATGGGCAGATTTTAAACCTGACCATTGCATTAAGAAATAGAGGTAGGGCTCACCATTAGCCAAACCTTTCTGATGTTCATTCACACCTTCCTTCCACCTGCTGTCAGTCAGTGAAATTAGTTGAGCAGGCAGATTGTGTAAAGGCAACAGATTAAATCAGTTTAGTTTTCCTCACTTGTGCTGCACACTATTCTCTTAACAGCTGGTTTGAAATGCCACCTAGGGGTCTTAGTGAAATCATCAAACCTGCCAGCACTTGGGAGCTGAAAAACTGCACAATACGAATAGAAAATACGATTAGAAATACCGAAAATGTGAAAGAAAATACAGATGGGTTTTCAAAACAAGGCATTTTAACAAGTGTATTCGATTAAACGAAAAAGCAACAGACAGTGTGTAACTGCATTAAATGGATGGCTCAGCAGCATATAGACAGGAGAGCCCATTCACACAGTGGAGCTTGACAGTTCTTAGGTAATTCCAGCCACATTCCATGTTGCTCTTCACAGCCCAGCAGTCTTAGAAATGCTCAAAGAATAGTCTGTGTCATGCATGTATGTAAATTCTGCACTGCCCAACAGCTGTTCTTTGCCTCAACAGTTATGCAAACAGGGCTACTAATTTAATTTCTTTCTCTATCAAAACAAAATTCCAGTTATCTACCTCCTTATCCCACAGACTGCAGCTAGAACTGCTACCACTGTCTTGTTCTCAGTGTCTGAACAGCTCCTCTTTTTGTTCCTTACCTAAAATTCTCACTTCACAAGCCAACAGTCAGAGGTCTTGCTATAACCAATCTCCGCTTTATGTAACACAGGAGAAAATGCATGATTCTGTGAAAGTTTGCCTTCGTCGGTCCTAGAGGTCTCTCCTGTATCTAAACCAGTAAGAGAAGGGTAGAGGTTTGGCTAATCCCAGCTCCGCTGTTCCTGAGACTCTGCCAAATGCTACAGGAGAAACTGTCACTCGAAAGCACACCTCCTACAGAACAGGACTGTCTGTGCAGGCTCCCTGCCAGGAACACAAGTCAATCCAGCAGCTAGGCTTGCCTACTGCTACGCCTGAATAAAACATTTCTGAAAAAAAGCTGCAGCAGGAAATCTAACTATGAGTCAGTGATACCCTTGGATCAAAATCCTAGATCTGATCAGCATCCCAAACTTTGGAAAGTCTCAGGACACCGTGTGGCCCTCTTCAGGAATACATCCACAAACGTGACATCTCTCTACTCAAACCTGCTAGGATGTATGATGTTATTTTCAAGACATCCTACTCTCAAGGACCAGGTTTGCTTTCCTTTTCTAACTATGCCACTTAAAACCCAATTTAGGAAATGTACTAAATTTCCCTACTATATTTCAGGTAACCACTATTCCCTTGTTATTTCTTATACAACTCATTGCTTCCAACTTGAAAAATAAGCACACACATTCAAATATTTTCTTAGAATTACACAGTACCCTTCTCAGTAACTTTACTAAAGATTGATCACATTTTTAGCTGCCAATTACTTAGAGAAGGTCTTATTTTGCTGCTGTTGTTATTGCTGAGTAGTTCAATCAAATGTAATGGTATCATTTTTTTAATAAGATACTACCCAACATAAGAAAGACTGGAAGACCCCAGCTCCCAGTAAGGTATCTGCCTCATTTCAGCTAGAATTATGCTCCTGCTAACCACAGACACATTACATGGTAATTTTCACCCATCTTTCCCCTGTGCTAGCTTTTCAAGTGGTTCTTAATTAGCTCTGGTTTATTTATGAAAGCATATTTTGCTAGATTTTTCCCAAGAGCTTTAGTAAACAGCTATATGAAGCTTGTCTTTACTTCTCATATCTGCTGTAATGCTTTCAAAAAGCAGGGGAGAAAGGGTGAACATTTAGAGGGGCAGAGCTTTGCTTGGGCACTGAAGGTTTCTGCTACTTTTAGCCCATCTCTTATGCCTGAATTCCTCAGGAAATCAAAATGTTTTTCCACGCTAGTATACATATAAGTGCCAATTTGTCTCCTTTCTTGTTAGCTTTTACCCAACTAGCCTATTTTGGCTAATTTTACTAGAGAGCCAAGCTCTTAAAAATATAAAGCTCTTACAAATTCTGTGAACCCTGGGAACCAAATATGAGAGAGAGAACATTTGAAAATTTCCACTGAAGGAAAGACACAGTGAACTAGTCAGCTTGTCAGATGCAACAGAATTGAAAAGAAGTCATTTTCCTCTCCAAAGCAGTAAAAGTTTCCATCAACACTGAACATCTGGCAATGCTCTTTCTCACACATACTTCAGTAGCAGTCGCTTGGTTTGCAACAAGAACAACTGTTATTGTCTTGAAATGATGCTCATTGCTCTAAGGAAAGGTAGGAAAGTGTTTCCCTCGTACTGACAAATCCATCCCTGAGCCAGGTAAGAGAGCTGGAGCCCCCTGAACCTCATCCAGGCTCTGATGCCTCAGCTTCCCAAAAGCTTAAAAAGCACAGGGAACATCAATCAATATATTCACCTTTCAAATAATTTGTGAGCAAAATGCACTGTTAATGCTAAACGACAACAGTTTTCCGAGGCTAAAAATTATGTAGTTTTCATTCAACAGAGCTTACATGCAGCTTCAGGACTGTAAAAAATGACAAATGGATGAACACTCATTTCCTGCAAGAGTTGTTTAGCGTGAGAAGATTTTTGAGTTTTAAACTTTTTGGTGCATACAGATCTGAGACCCAATGGTCCATCAGAAAGTTAGACAACTTCTTGCTTTCAACTTCACTCTCTATAAAATTGGGACGTTAATGCTTAACAACTTTGCAGGACATGATGAACAGTAAGCCATTGTAAACTGCCTTGAAGGCAAAAAACACAGTGTGAAGGCCAAGTATCATCCCCATCATCAGAAATTCATGGTGGATGCCTTCCTCCTCTGTATATATAAGGACAGGAAATTATCCTACCAGGAAGACTGATGGCATCTGGAAACTGTAGGCAGTCACCCTCTCTCTGACTGTGCATGAGTCACTTTAAAGCATTTCAGCTCTCTCCTCAGTGGGACCACACTGACTCTAGCATGTGTTGTCAGAAATGTATTACAGAGACGTTTGTGAGAGGGACATTATTAACGAAGCAGGTACGTAAAGAATCTAAGGCGAGATTCCCAACAATGGAAGAGATGTTGGCTGCATTTCAGTGCCCCCATCCCAAAACATGTATTTCCGATCATGCCAGCCCAGAAGAGTAACTTACGTTCAAGGTACTCCAACACATCACATGAGGAACTGCACTGAGATTTTAATCAAAAGCATATTTAGACTAAGAACTATTTCTGCCTCTTTCAAACAACTCACAGCCATATCCTCAGCAAGTTTAAATGAACATAGTTTCCTTGGCATTACTGGAGCCCTGCTGTTTAAGAGGGAATGAAGAAAGTTTATTTAAATTCTGAGGTATCTGAAGATGAACCTCCACTGAAATGTCATTCTTTGTAGCTTCATCCGATGGTCTGCGTCCATCAATCTTTGCAGGAAGCAACCTCCCTGTTAATGCTACAACAGCCATGATAAGGGCGGGGGCTGTTTGAGTTTGATCTTGTGCAAATGAAATAATAGTGAGTGACATTCTAGGCATCTGTGACAGCGTACACACTGAAGAAAGTTTATAAAATGAAATCAGAGCACTCAGGCTCTGTTCATCCTGCCTGTTCAAACTTTCAACCATTATTTTGGAATCTGGCATGAGACAATTAAGGGTTCTACCCAAAGACCAAGGACCTTTAGTTAAAAATATTTGATTCCCATATCGTAGCTAAAGTTTCAGGATTATCTAGGCAGAGCTCACAA
Source organism: Trogon surrucura (assembly GCA_020746105.1). Taxonomy (NCBI): domain Eukaryota; kingdom Metazoa; phylum Chordata; class Aves; order Trogoniformes; family Trogonidae; genus Trogon; species Trogon surrucura. The sequence goes on from CM036621.1 coordinate 34,891,175, forward strand.
CATCATATCAACCATTAAACACAGACCCAGTTGATTTGCAATAATTCTATCTTGAAGGTGAGAGCTCGGAAGACTCAGTACTATAAGCACATTGCTAGTAGCAGCACAGCTTTGGTGTACACTAAACACGGATATAAAAAGTAGTCTTTACAAGACTGAGGCATTGCTACTAAGGAACAAGGCCAAGCAGATCTTGCTTGTACATGTCCATAGAGCTCTGGGAATACTCAGGAGCCCTGACCTCTCATACTGTGGTGTGCCTCTTCCAAGACTGCTTCTCCAGTGGATCTTAAATGTTTCACTCGTCATGAATAAAAATGTGAAAAAAAATACCATTCATGATGTTTAAGACTGCTGTCAATCAAGAAAAGTTAAGATAGAAAAAAATCACAAAAACCCCTATTTTCAGAACCTGTAGCTTCTCCAGACTTCTGTTAGCTGCCTTTATGTTCATTAAAGAATAGGCACAGCAAGAGGATGGACAAGTCCCCTACACAGGAATATTAACTCTGATTAAATCCTCCCTCTCCATTTAGGCAAGAAAGCATGACCTGGCAACACTCCTTTTCTCCCTCCCAAACAGCCTCTGAACATGAGGATTTTTCAGTAGCTGAAGTTTCCTTTACACTCGTACACTCACTAAAGGGAAGAATCCACTAGTCTTACCTCTCAATCTACGTCTCTGCAATAAAAGCAACTGCCTGGCTGATAAACACAGTTTTAAAAGGTGTTAGACTTATGAATTCAGCAAAAGACAGATAAAAAGGTGTTGTCCATATCAGCCAGACAATTCTATAATCTAGCTCCCTACTAAACAATTTATGACCAGTACTAAGAAAGTCATTGCGGCAAACCCTAAAATGAACAGCGATCATAAAATGCAGCTTCTGTAATGCTTTTTGTTTCTTCTTATAACAGTTACCAACATTTAGCTTTATTCTTTTCTCAACCACGGCAAAGCAAGCCCAGTGTAACCCACTGAATATAATGGAGGTAGTATCAAGACTAATGCCAATGTACCTGAGCTGAAAATGCAAGGCAGAGATGCTGGAAGTTCAGGACAAGTCTTTGTCACCTGAAGAAAGCACTAGGTAAAACACGGTACTTTCTAGTCTGTACACATATTCAGAATAATAACTTTCTCAACCTTGCCACAATTTTTAGCACCATTCTACTTCAGATCTTTAGGAATCTGTTGTAATTACACAGAATCACAGAATCACAGAATGTTAGAGGTTGGAAGGGACCTCAAAGATCATCTAGTCCAACCCCCCTGCCAGAGCAGGATCACCTACAGTAGAGCGCACAGGAACGCGTCCAGGCGGGTTTTGAATGTCTCCAAAGAAGGAGATTCCACAACCTCCCTGGGCAGCCTGTGCCAGGGCTCTGTCACCCTCACAGTAAAAAAGTTTTTCCTCATATTTTTCTGGAACCTCCTGTGTTCCAGCTTCCACCCATTGCCCCTTGTCTTGTCAGCGGACACCACTGAAAAGAGCCTGGCTCCATCCTCCTGACATTCCCCCTCGACATAGTTATAAACATTAATGAGGTCACCCCTCAGCCTCCTCTTCTCCAAGCTAAAGAAGAGACCCAGCTCCTTCAGCCTTTCCTCATAAGGGAGATGCTCCACTCCCTTCACCATCTTTGTGGCTCTGTGCTGGACTCTCTCAAGCAGCTCCCTGTCCTTCTTGAGCTGAGGGGCCCAGAACTGGACACAATATTCCAGATGTGGCCTCACCAGGGCAGAGTAGAGGGGCAGGAGGACCTCTCTTGACCTACTGGCTACTCCCCTTCTAATACACCCCAGGATGCCATTGGCCTTCTTGGCCACAAGGGCACCATTGCTGGCTCATGGTCATCCTGCTGTCCACTAGAACCCCCAGGTCCCTTTCCCCTGCGCTGCTCTTCAGCAGGGCAATCCCCAACCTATATTGGCACATGGGGTTATTTTTTCCCAGGTGCAAAACTCTACACTTGCCCTTATTAAACTTCATCAGATTTCTCCCCGCCCAGCCCTCCAGCCTGTCTAGGTCTCTCTGAATGGCTGCACAGCCTTCTGGTGTGTCAACCACTCCTCCCAATTTCGTATCATCAGCAGTGCATTACTACTTACACGGCCACTGGTCTTTCATTCTTCATGGTCTGGTAATAGTATGAAAAGACATTGAGAGGCTTGGTGAGTATCACCTCTTTCAGATTACTCACTTCAGTTTACTGGCCACTCCTCTGTCATCTTACCCAACACAGTAGCAATCAGTAGTTTTCACCGACTTTAAAATAGGGCTGAGATTGAGTAGGTACTTTACAGCATTTTCTTACAATAAAAAGCTGTAATTCGGTGTTAGTCTCCTGAATAAATTATAGTGCCAATACAAGATATTAAAATCCTGAATAACTAGTGGATAATGGTCCAAATCATTGGATGCTGTAAATGTCATAGGTAGAATTTTTACACTGGCAGAAAAAGTGGCTGTACAGATTTAATAATGTATCAGCAGACATGTTTCAGCATTTTTGTGGAGGCACAAATTGGAACTCATCAGGTTTCTGCCTAATGGAAGTAGCTGACAGCCAAGAAACTCATCTGAAGCATCCAAAAATTAACTTTACTAATCCCCTCTATGCACTCTGAGTATGCTGCCTTCTCCTCCAGCTCTTAGATAAAAGTCATGCTCTTTGTAGGAGACACAGAAACCAGAGGAACAAGGGAATGGCTAAAGCCAGCAACAATAGGATGCATTTAGGATAAGACTATATGTCAAAAGCTCAGCCTTATTTCACATTTCTCTCTAATGTTTCATTAGCTAAGTATTTTTACATAGGAAGGATAGTTTTGATATGCTGAAATGTTATACATCTTGCTTATGTTCCCACTAAAGTTCAAATAAAGTGAACTTTTAATAGGATAAAATAATATTTCTAATTTTCTTTTAGATTCTTTCTATCCTACTCACATCCAAAGTGTGAAGTCTGTTTAATAAATGTAATCAGATCTACAATTTCTTCCACTCATTTTTATAATGAAAGTTATAAAATAAGCTCAAACCTCCAATATGGAAGTTTCTTACCAACTGTGTAAGGAATGGGAGGAAGAGAAGACAAACCTGAGTTGCTCATGCCCACTTGGTGGGCTCACTGTAATGAGTTACCAGACTGAGTCAAATTCAGAATAAAACGTTGCATTGTTTTTTGATGCTATGTTAATAGTTGGATAAAACAGGACCATTACATCAGACCTATCACGAAGATGAGACAAACAAGGGAGAATCATCAATTTACACACTAATATCTATAAACATGCAAATACTCATCTGGACCAAGCCTGAAAGTTATGGGTGCCATCTCATTGTAAAAATACCACCTGATTTTTAGTTTATAATACCAGCTTCTGCAATTACTAGGAAGAGCCACAAACGGTATGCTAATTCCACATTTTAGTCATATTTTTCAAATAAAACCAGCCTCCTGTATTCTACATGCATGCAAACATAAATACAAAATACCTTTGTAAGAGTTCTCAAAAGGTTTCTGTGTTTAAAAAAGGATTACTCCTTCAGCAAAGTGACATAATAGCAGCACTTCAAACACCAAGCCCACCAGAATTCTTTTGGTTAAGGTTCTGCGCATTCACGTTCAAAGGTCTCCTAGCTTCTGTATCTCAGAGTACACACCTCCTGAAAATGACTCTTTATTGCTGCTCTCCCCAGCTCTGTAGAGACCTCCTCAGGTTAGTGGAGAAAACCCATGCCTGTTAAGTTGTTTGGCTCTGATGAAACTGGAACAGTGGTGCCCACCGGGGTGGAATTTAAAAGAGCAAGAAGGGAGCCTGCATGAAAAGCTTCCAGCTGGAAATATATTTTTAGGTGCAATTTACAATTTGCTGCAAGCAAGAGTAGCTCTTAAACCTGCAAAGCAGCTCTGGAAGCTATGGGAGCTCCGAAAAGCCGTGACATCTCCTGGGGATGGGGAAACCTGCAGGACTAACGCAGTCACACTTCTTGGAAGAGGGAGGAAACAAAGAAATAATGTGACACAAAGTATTTTCAGAACAGGTGCTTGACATTAGATGGTCCAGACACAGCCTCTAACAATGAGAATCCCACCCGCAGGGTTTAAAGCAGGTTCTGATTCATTTAGAATTTACAAGCTCTACAAAGATCTACAGCTTCATAAATTCAAACAGCCTTCTGCCAGCTTTCCTCCCCCAGGCTATCCCTTGACATTTACCCTTGCCAGGATGCCTAAATACACATTCAAATGTGACCATGATCTTATGCTTCCCTTAATTGAGTAATAATCCAACTACTTCTAATTAGTTCAACAGATTATAAACTTGGAGAATAAGAGTCAACATTTTCACACTGAATATAGTTACAGCAATTCAACCTGCTTAAATGCTACAACAAAGACAAGAAATAGGCAAATCAGGCATTAGCAACAACTTTTTGCATTCATTAAGAGAAGAAGCAGATTCCAATTCCTGAATTTTGTCACTGCAGGACAAACAGTTCATTTTCAGTCTGATTTCCTACATGAGGTATCTCTCAGTTAAGAGTAAAGGATTTAACAAAGTACCAATTGCAAAAGGAGAATTCATCATCATCAGACTCTATCAACTAGTCTAAAGATGCAATGCTGGCTTCTAAATCAAAGACAACATAAAACAGTTTTGTGTGAGAAGTATATCCACTGTCAGCTGATGAACTTTCCAATAGGCTGTATCAGTCTCTTTGCCTCAGTCACAGAAGCATCTATAATTTCTTCTAAAAAGTTACCCGAGTCTATAAAACTGGGCATGGTTAGAGCTCTCTGGCTCTAACAACACCTTTGCCGCCTTGTGTTCCAGAATTGACACATTTTCTGACCCTGCGAAAGACTTTCACTTCTCAATTCTACCTTTCAACTCTGAAAGTTCTTCCCCTCACAGACACGTTAATTCCCTTTGTCACAGCCCCCATTTGGACTTCAGTAAAACACAAAAGGGAAGAATCACTAGTTTGATGAAGAAATTAGCTTAGCAGTGAGAATTGTGTGGTTAACACAGAAGCAAAAATTCAGTGTTTAAAGAGAAAGTCAAGGGCTGGTCAGAGATAAATGACTTATCTCAGTATTTTCATTACTAATCTTAACATGAAAAAGTAAAATTATGCTAATGAAATTTGCTGATAAACAAATGTATGCACTATCATGAATAGATCGGCACTGGGGTATTACCCTGAAAGAGGGAGATGTCAGAGAAGACTGCAGTAGAAGGGAAAAATACAAAAATCAATGGGAAATAGTACAAGTCGTGTATTAAGAGATCAGATTTTTTATTTTCCTGTAAACAATGGGCTTATTCACTGCAAATAACAGCAGGGGAAAAGAAGATATGAATGCATTCATCAATTCAAACCTTAGTATGAAGAAGTAACGCAACACGACTTTGAAAAAGGTAAACCTGACCCTAAACATGCCAACTGAGTCATTTCCAGTAAAGATGGATGAAGGGAAATAAATAGCTTGAATTTTTAATACACAAAAATTAAGGACAAATGAGAAAATTAGGTATTCATCAGTAAAAACAAAATCCAAACAACAAACCCACCCAGAGGCGAAGAAAGTTAATTTAAACTGAAAGGCAGTGAAATGTGTTTATATCGATCCTGTAACAGGATTAAATAATTTCCAACATCAAGAAGGTGAGGTCCTACAACAAAATCAGTGAAAAGAAAAGGGTAGAAACCTCAGTTTTGATAATAAACTTAAGCAGCAAGACAAGTATGTCCAGATTTATGTTCTATTTATGGTGTTGCACAGAACCCTTCCTGAGACTCAGGCCTGGGGGTTATGGCATGAACGCAGACTGACTGTTGTTAGCAACTCCTACACCTTGGGGAGTACAGGGAATGAAGGAGTGTCGGGCGATGAATGAGGAGGACATCTCAGGAATACCTAATTCATTCCAACACACCATTGTTTTGAAGCAACCTCTTTTATAGTAACCAGTGTAGGTCCCTGAGTTGGTAGGCAGAGCCCTTTGTATGGGAATCAAAAGCTGGATTCAGCAAAGTAGCGTTCCACAAGGCTTTGTCCTCAGCTAAGGTCTCTTTTTCCCCAGGTTACATTTGACAGTATCTCACAATTGGATTAACTGCATCAGATTTTAGGCTAATCTACTTCCCAAGGTTTGCTTGAGTAACTCATATTCATACAAGACGGCATCTGTGGTTATATGCTCTGAATTAGGGGAAAGCTCAAACCTCTGGCAGACATTGTGCCAAATTTACTCTGGATAAATACAAAAAATGCTTACTGAGTAATTTTTAAGGCACCTCTCCTAAGGTTTTGGAAGCAGAGTTCTCTGGCCATCACAAGATTCAATCAAACAATTACCAACAGGTAGATAGACAGACCTTTTTCTTGTCCTTAAAATGCCCCCTTCTAACACAAAGCTTACTAACCAAAGGACTAGAGCTACTCAGAGCACCCAGCATTCTCGTTACAGCCCTCCAGTGAGGCATCACCTTTTGACACACGTTTATTATACGTTCCCTTTTGGACACTGAATGCTAAAGGTCACTGTTACGGTTTCTACAGTGAATCCTCCATTATGAGAGAAGAGTTGCAATAGATTTTTACTGCACTATGCTGTTCACTTACTGAACTCCTCAAAAAATGGAGAAATGCACCCCAGCTGCTTTCTTGACTGTGTTGTTCCAGAAATTATGTTGGTATAAAATGCTTTTTTATTCTCAGGGATTTTAGGAGATGAACGGCAAGCCTCAATCATTAAAATATTCCTAAGGCAACACAGATGCCAAATATCACCCATTGTAAGGCTGTAACACTTCCCCAGAGAACTTTAGGATTATACAGGAGCCTGAAAGCAGGGGAACTGATGCCTTCTCTGAATTCAGCGAGTTTTAAACTCTCTTGTTTGCAGAAGGTCTAAATATCCAAACGACCGTGTGCATGCTAGGCCATCTTATGTAAGTAGAACGCAAACTTTCCATTGATGATTGTGATGAATACAAAGTATGAGAAGCTGTGATATCAGGCCACACTATCATTTCAAGTAAAATTTGACATTTGAATCAACTATGTGAAAAGATTAAGTCTTAATATCAGCAAAGGTACAAAAAAAAAAAAATCACCTAGTCACAATTTCCAAGTCTCATTTGGCAAACTAAGGAAAACTTTCTGTTTCATGTCACAGCAATTGCAGACTTGTTTGATAACAAAATCAAATATGCATCAATACGCATGATAATATAGACACACAGAAAAATCTACTATTGTTCTTACAAATTTTACAAGGACAGTTATCTTACTGGTGATTTCCTTCACAAACCACGGCCTCTCCAGCAAAAGAAATCTTTTCATGCGTTCTTGACAAAACTTCCTCTGCAATGTTTCTTGTCAAAAGTTTTGGGCTGGTGTTAAGGGAAGCCAGTGGTGGTACATTACAACATGCCACTGTTGGAGAAGGTAATGAAGACCCCGAGAGGCTGCTGCGTTTTGGCAGAATGATGAATGTCACTGCCGGCCTGAGGAGATGACTTCAGAGTTGTTGCTGGCCACCAGAGTCTTTGGAGATGGCACCATGACGACAACAGCACACTGCAGTTCTAGCAGAGCCATAATACTCTGGAAATTTAATTTGATTGTTTGGCATCTAAATAAATTACTCACACAGTACCAGCTGGAAACTAATCAAGCATTGACTCAGCAGCACTTACTCACCAGTGCCATAAAATGATAAATAGCAACTTTCAAAGGAGATGAGGTATGAGAAGAAGGGAAAGGTAACGAGCAAATTATTTCGTATGCAACTGCTGGGAGAGACCTCTCTAACAAACAAATTCTGCATCCATCATAATTACAAATCGGCACAACCCAAAAATGTGTTTATTTTGCTGCCATTTGAATTCTGAGCTCATTTGTAGATTCCAAGCACTTTTTCAATACAAATAATGTCTCCTAGAATGCTGAGACATAAGATATTCAGGTCTGGATGCAAATTTTGCAGTTCAGGTCTATTCCTACTAATCTTAAATAAATCTTCAGTCAAATGTCCTGAAACCACAATTCTTCCAGGTACTTATCTTACGGGGGGCAGGGAAAGACAGAAAGACAAGAGGAAGTAACTCAACAAAGTAGCAACCGTATTTAGCTAGTATAGTGCTATTAACTAATACAAGGCTCTTCAAGCCAGGATTTACATTGCTCTTATCTACACAATGCACAGATCTTGGTTTTCAACCCTTCTGGTGATAGCAATATGAAGGAAAATTAAGAAAAACACTACAGCACCAAGAGGTTCGTTAAGTGCCAAACAGGATTGCATAAAGACAGGAAGTGGGCAGAGGAGAACTCTCCTCCTGATCTTCATCTGCTTGATACTTCAGACTATAAAGCTCTTCTAGCAGACCCTATGGCAGGTAGGGACATCTTTCCGTTTTGTCACTTCACCTTTCTCAGCATGCTTTGTGTCCTTGTTTGAGATTAATTGCCAACAGCAATAGATGAGATAAATAGGATTTCAGTGTGATGTATTATCCAGGAACATGTGATAAATCACATTGCTGGCACCTTTCAAACTCACTTTCTCCTCAAAAGGCATATCCTGTTTGCCTCCTAAAGCCTCATCTGGTAATTACTTGAAATTATTTTTTCCAGGCTATGATATTGCTTTATTTATGACCACATAAATGATTAGAGGGCTGGAGAACCTCTGCTATGAGGACAAGCTGAGGGAGCTGGGGTTACTCAGCTTGGAGAAGAGAAGGTTCCAAGGTGACCTAAGAGCAGCCTGCCAGTACATGAAGGCGCCTACAGGAAAGCTGGAGAAGGGCTTCTTACAAGGGCCTGTAGCAACAGGACAAGGGGCAATGGCCTGAAACTGCAAGAGGATAGATTTAGGTTAGCTATTAGGAAGAAATTCTTCACCATGAGGGTGGTGAAACACTGGCACAGGTTGTCCAAGGGCGTTATGGATGCCCCACCCCTGGAGGTGTTCAAGGGCAGGTTGGATGGGGCTGTGAGCAACCTGGGCTGGTGGGAGGGAGCTGGCCCTGCCCACAGCAGGGGGTCAGAACTAGATGAGCTTTTAGATCCCTTCCAACCTTAACCGTTCTATGATTCTATGATTATTTTTGCATTAGACTTTACAAGCCTGCTTCTTGCCTCTTTTAAAACAAAGAAATGCAAAAGCCATAATATTCTGTGCTTATATGAGCACATACTCTTAACATAACCTAACAGCAATGATTTCACAGCTCTAGTTTTATGAGAAACGTGTGACAAAAATAATGGCTTTATTAGATAAGAGGAGGGAGAAAAAAAAAAAAAAGGAAAAAACACAACCCCACACCACATTTTCAGGCATAAAAAGATGACCTAGGAATCACAAGGACTATTGTTACAACATAAGGAGCAATTATACTATGTAGACACATACCCTGTCATTGTAGGTGGGTTTGTCTCTAACTGTTCTTTACTTAAAACTACTTAAGATAAAATCCTTGGGGAGAGGTTCCGTTGGAGGGTACAACAACTGAAATCAAAGATGATAGAGGAAAGCCTTCCTCTGAGCAACCAGTCCACCCAACTGCAAGCAGGAGAAAGAACTCCTCCCCCAAAAAACCGAAGCAGCTCTCCCTCATCCAGCACCACACAACTGGAGGTGGACCAGCTATCTCCACACAGACATCCTGCAGAGTTCAAAATCTCTCAAAGAAAAAAAAAAAATCCAAACTATTTCCAAACTACAGGACTGCATTCAATCCTCTTCATTTCGCTTCAATAAAAATTGCAGTAAAATTAGATTTGCTGGGCCTATCAGTCCTGCACTTGGATGTCCCCGCTGTTAACATCAGACTCCAAATAAGACGATTTCTACTCTGTGGGCTCTGGTTCACTGCCCAGATTTTAGCTCAGGATCTACAGGTATAAAAATTAGTGACAGGTTTACTGAATGTATACCCTATTAGATAGCACTTAGAATGGAAAAGTCAAGCTACCTACTAACCTTTATAATATGAGCAAATATTTTCTGCAGTGTTGAAGCTAATGAGCTGAAAAGCCCCACTTTCTATTCCATGTAAACCTTCACTTGAAGACCGAAACAAAGTCAAATAAAATTGTTAAAATGTCGTGCAGAAGGTAAAATTAATGGAGGTCTCTATAACTTTCAAATAAAATCTGTGCCTATAGCTTTGAACAGTTGGTTTTTTTAACAGTAATTTCAGTCCTACCTCAGTATCTAAAAAAAAAATTGGGTTTTTTTTTTCAAATATTTACTGTACATTCTACAAGTTATACAGATTAAACTGGTAAAAAAATCTTATACAATCTAAAAAAAAAAAAGAGAAAAAAATCCCAAAACTTTTGTTATACGTAAATGATAACAATTTCAGAACAAGTAAAATATTAAAAAAGGACACTGATAAATCCCTTGACTTGAGGCTACTCTTATTAGGTTAGCTCTTTCTCTGAATAAATGTAGTCTTAATGAAAATGGTCACTGCAAATGGAATGCAATCATTAGATAAACTAAGAAATTACGAAGTCCACCCACATGTGAATGGGTATATCAGAGTTCCACAATATTAAGAGAGTAGAATTTTACTTCAGGACTACTAAGGAGCAGATCTGCCCTATTTTTCCATCCAAACAGCTTATTGACCACAAAAGGCAACCATAATTCCTAAAACTATTTGACACGTGTGAGCCGAATGTACTGAATTGTTTTGGCCAAAACATTAAAAAGATAGGAAATATCAAGGATACTAATGTTACTTAAAACTTTCTTCCTTAACTTTGTTTTTTCAGGGAGCTGGAATTGTTGAGGAGAGGTTGTGCTGAAAACTCAGTAAATACAGTAAAAAAAAAAAATTTTAAAAGTCATTACAGCACTTCAAAAAAAAAATTACAACTTTTTCATACATCATGCAGGTTTTCTAACTAACATCGGTGAAAAACTGAACTCCTACTGGAAAAGAGTGCTGATTTCTTTTGCAAAATTATGTTTAGTGCAGTTTCACCCATGACATAATGATCAGCCTAATTTCCTTCTGGATTCTTCAGACTAAGAGAGCAAATATTAACTATTCAAAATTGGAAATGAATCTTTTTTAGTAAATACACGAGATTTCAATGTCTTTGTCCTGAACAACTTCGGATATACCTTACTTCTGTTTTAGCTAAAATATAAAACATCTGCTATGAAGATACCGGTGAGCCTTCTACTCGCATTTAATTTACTGCATTACTGTAACTCTATCATAAACACAGCCATGCATGAGATTAAATGCAGTTTACGAAATAAGAACGTCACTTTTCAATTTGTTTCCAGTAATTCACCCCTGGTGCATTTAACAAGGTAATTACGTTCACACCAGTGCTGTTCTCCACTGTGCTGTGTCAAGAAGTGCTGCACTTAAACCCACATCAAGGTCACCTTCCCTCATAACTCTCATAATCCCAAATCACCACACAATAAAAAAACCTGCTGTCAGCCACTGAACAGATTTATATTATTTTTAACAGCCTAATAGAGTTAAAGAGCTGTGCCACCTTAGAAGAGAGGCCAGGTTTTAAGTTACTAGGCACGTAGGAATACCAGACGCACACTTGGAGTGAGCTACGACACTTCCCACATTCCATAAAAGCCAGCTTCCCTCGTGGCTCTCGCAGGCCTGCAGAATTGCACTAAACTTGCTGGGAAAGGAGAAGAAATTGCTCATTATACTAAATTACCTTACCTTGCTTTGGCCTATTTTAAATACCATCAAAGAGTATTTATGAGGCACTGAAACGATACGAATAGCATCACAGTAGAAAGTACAAGCAGGGTAGGTATAAAATGCGTCAGGTTCTAATACTGCGCTTGGCTTCACACCGGAGGATGAGCAGATTTGCAGAGAGACCTCTTCCAGCCAGCAGAGCTCAAAAACAGCCATGTGTCTAGCACATCACAATTCATTAAATTGGACATTTTGTAATTTCCTTGTTTATATTTCCACTATAAATGGACTATATGGAAATATATGCATGCACTTATTTCCCCTAAATTAGCTTTTATTAGACTTTAGAAGGCTGGAAAACTTTCAGAACAGTATTTGCCTATGTGAAAGGTCACAGTCCCACAGATTTTCTCTCATCAATCCTTGTCCAACCATGTCCCGCCTTGGGGCCTAAATTACACTTGCAAGTTGTACCTCCTTAAATTAAGGCTTCCAGAAGCTAGAGATACTAAAACTGGTACCAGGGCATGTGTGTGTCTGATTTTCAAGCGAAGCTAATTAAAAAGCCTTTATTCTTGCCACCAGCAATGCACGCCTCCCAAAGAACCCATATTCACTGTGCTCTTGGGTACTGAGATGTCAGCCCCCAAGTCCCAGTGCCGCTGCGGACCTCGTCCTGCCGCAGAACACTGCCTGCAGGGTTATCCACAGTCCTTCAGGTAACAGCCCCCTCTTCACAGAAGCAAAATACTAAATCTCAACACAAACTAAGTACACTTTTACAGATCACACTGCATTTTACTGTTTCATTCTCCAAGTTTGTCAGAAAGGTAAATTCAAGCTACTAAAAGGGTAAGGAATGTTTTTACTGACAGCATTTCTGTAGCTAGTATTGCAGGGCAGCAGCCTCCATGAACTGCTAACTTGAATAGATCACAAAGAACATAATCTTTTTGCTAGAAAGGTTAATTCCCCCCCCCCCCGTATGATTACTATAGAAAGGCTGGAAGAGAAATCCTTTGATCCAGGTGGATAATACTTTAGAGAAGACCAAATGATATTTTTTCTGAATTGCATCACTGTGCAAGAAAGATTGACTTAATCAGTCTGGATTTCTGGAACTACTCTATTTCTACTTCTCTTTTGATCGAGCTGTATGTGTTAAGATGCAATAACTCCAGGCAGGCCAAATTTATGCACAAGCTTCTTTGAACTTCAAACAAGCTTGCTGGACCCTTTAAATTCAATTTTATCTGCAGCTCAATTACGGAGAAGTTGTTCTCTCTCCTTCCCCTAAGAAAATGTATTTCCATTTGCATCGTCTCATAATTTCACACACCCTCTTGTGGAATCCTATTTCCCTTGTCAAATGTGATCAGCTTCCCTAGAAAAGTTATAGGCTGGAGTTAGCAAAGTATTTATTCACAAAGCTCTCTGTAGTCTATGCCCCAATAAAGATGATTTCAACATTAAAAAAAAAAAATTATTGCCACATATGAAAAACTGAAACATACCTCCTTCATTTTGTACTACAATCAGTTTAGTTCTCAGTGAGATCTTGTAGGAAAATCACCCACTTTGGAAATAAAATGGTTTATTATAGCTTGTTATATGCTAGAGATGTGTGGGCATCCAATCTTGGGAAGAAACTACTTGTGGCAAAACCCAGACTGCTATCATTTTGCTCTGCCTAAAAGCAGATGTAGCACTCGCAGCTACAACACAAGGAAGAATAGCAAAACAAACTCTGTAGATCCTGCCGCAACATGAATATCGTAGCACGCAGAACTGGAGCACAGCAGGAAAAGGCTGTTCCAATGTGACAAAATGTCAAACAAAAGTCTCACTGAGTTGTCTTCTGACGTAGCTGTAACTCCCATACAAAAAGCAGTTTGTTTCTACTGTAGGCCAAGATGGTAAAGATCTCCTTCAACCGGAGCACATTGCTCTGGTGTCAAGAAGTCAGTGAATGCCCCCTCAGCCTCAACTTCCACACCAGCCTCACAGACACCTCGGGACATCCCTGTCACAGAAAACCCCAACTGCCCCACACACACTGTCCCCACGTTTTGCTATCATTAGCATTACAACAAGCAAAGCTTGCTGCTGCTTGTCCTACCAGGCTCACTCCAGGAGAGTCAGCCTCCTCCTCCAAAGCAGCTTTTAGGTCCCCATGCAGTATCCATTAGGGCTGATATAAAATTGCTACCCCTTCAGTTAATAATGGTGCTGAGACTGCTTTATTTAATTATCTGAATTATAAAATACCAATAAATCTTTTCCAATAAAACTTCGCTATCTTTGCCAATAACTTAGCACTCTAAAAGCCTGAGCAAAAGCCATTGTAAAAAGACGAAGACAAATCTTGAGGCCAATTAACAGCTCACGAACTTCAAGACGCATTTTTGCAATTGTACAGACCAGTGCTCTCCGGAAAAAGCGTATGGAATAGAGAGCAGTTACAGATCCCCCCCCACTGCTTTACATGCACTTACAAATACCCTTCTAGCAACCAAATTATTTTCTTTACAAATAGATCTGTCAGAGTGATCTTTTTAATCCTTTTTGAATTTGTCCTAAAGCAAGTAGCCCATGCCAACGCTACGCTGCCTCAACACTCACTTTGCTACAGCACTGCAGCACATTCGGCTCGTTGCCAGGCATGGTATGAAAACTGGGCTAGGCCAAGAACCCATTGCCAGAGTAAAGATTTCTGAAAGAAATGTTAGCAAAAAAAATGCTTAGGTTCCAAAGAAAAACTCAGTAGCATAGAATGTATACATTTAATTTTGAAAATTACTCAGGACTTACTTGGAAAAGTGTGGTGCATTTATTAAGCTCCAATGAATGCATCAGCAGATTAACCCCATTTTCCTTTTACATCTACTGTGTGATTAACATAAACCCAGTCAAATCACTCCTGATTTATGATATAGTAAAGCGAGAGAACACTTAAATTTATTATCCCACATATTTAGGAACAAACTATGATATATACCATTACAAGTGGCTTGATGAGGGGAAAAAATATTCTGTCTAGCCCAGAGGTTTTTTCAAACATAAAAGCCCCTGTGCTGTCCATCCCATGGGGCTGTCCCAGTTACTGCTGTCACTTTCACCAAGGTCTCTTTCTTCAAGACAGGGGAAGAGATAAACTCCATTAGAACTTCTATAGAGAACAGAGACAAAAATGGCAGCCAGGTATTTTGAGCAAAATATTATCTCAGCAGAAACAGTTCAAGATAAAACTGGAAATCATCTCTCGTATCTCCAACGAGCCATCAACAATCAACGCAAAGAAATATTCCTCAGACCTCCAGGCCACCCAGAAGGGTGTTGCAGTAAGAGTCAAATGCAGTATTTCTGAAGTTTTAAGCCTGCTGGAGGTGCTACCCTTCAATCACTCATCCTCTAAACACATGCCCAGGCTTCAGGCTACCCTGGATTTCCTTATGACCAAGCTGTGCCATATGCTACAAGCTATGTGCTTATGACAGATTTGGTCTTCGGGCATGTCTTTTCTCATAATTTCAATTAAGGTGCAATTTTCCTTTTTCTTTCAGTTTAAATTACAGAACATCACAGGTGCAGTTAACACATACACTAACATGGACTTTGCAAAGTTCTGAATGCAGAGTTTTCTCAGTGGCAGAAGTTTTTAGGAGTGGGGTTGTCACCTGTGTTGGAATAGCATACTCACACTTTTACTATTTGTTAAAGACAGATTCTTAAGCTTTCCTGGCTCACACCACTCCTTAACCAGGTGACTTGCCTACCAATGAATCCTCTCCAGGAAAACTCTGTCACTATTTGCGATACCTGCAATCAGAGGGACAACCAGCACGACTTCGGGACTTAACTTCCGTCAGTTCTGCCTCCATGTGGAGTGCTAGCACAACAGGGAGGTGAGAAGAAAACAGAGCCGAATAAAAGCTGAACAGATGGGACTTTGGCAAGAACATCTCTGATCCCACACAAAACACAGATCTCTCCAAATTCTCTTTTAACCTACTCATTGGCTCCATTTCTCTACCTAACAAGGTCTATCCTCACTAAAAAGTGTATTCCTTTGATGTATACCTTCTAATTCTGGAAACAAATCGACAGCATTTACTTATCTAGGAACTCTGTGAGGCTAAAAAGGAGTTTGCTTTCTTTGTGGGGGGGCAAGCCAATTCCAACAACAACAAAAAGTCAGCACGTAACAAGTAAGCTCAGCTTCCGGCTCACATTTCCCAATACCTCCTCTCTCATTTTCAAGCTTTTTCTACAGCTTCAGTCAAATTAATGTACACTAACAGTTCTACTTGAAGTACTAATTTTATCACTTTTTTCCCAATTTAATAACTTCTATGCAATGTGTAAATAACTAGAAGACAGCCCATGCTACAAATACATGAAAAACTTCCTTTCTAAGCACACTGTTAAAACACAACTGAATGTCTATTTTGCACATTAGATTTCTTCTATAGTGCTTGCAGCTTGCCTGGCTACCCGATAGAAGACTGATGATGACACTGGGTACCTTGAATGCCACAAGGAACCTGAAACACATAGGCTGTGCTGGTGTTAGGGGATGGGTCCCAAGTCGGGTGCTTCTGCTCCTTCCGTTCAACGTGTCCTGGCCCTGCTGAACCAAATGCGCCGAGCAGAGCAATCGCGCACATTCGCTAAGTGGAGGTACGCCAGCTCTGCTGCGCACCCATGCAGCTCAGGAGCACACAGCCACCTCTTCAGAAATATTCATGCGTGCAGCTTTGAAATCATTTCTCTCCAATTTTAACATACATATAAAATTCGAGCATTTGCACAAGAACATGCAGAAATCAAGCAGCAAAGAGAAGCGACTTGACTCTAAATAAAAGCTAATCCACTTACCAAGCATTTGTCTATAGCTACCATGAAAATAGCTTTAACCAGTTGTAGCTGTAGCTTGAGAATGAAACACATTCTTTTTAAAGCTTAGCAGAAGAAACAGCCATTAATGAAACACTTTGATTTTTAAAGTAAAGATAAGAAAACTAGTAATTAAAGTTCCCAAAGCAACTCAAACTCTGTCATATTTTGTGTGTGTATTGAAGTGAAAAATGAAAATTCACATGCACAAATGGAGAGAATTTTAAGAACTGCCATAAAATAGTAAAATAGCACAACATTTCTTCCAGGGCAGGGTTCATCAAATTTTTGTTTCACTTCCCTTCTGGAAAACATGGAATTGTTTAGGTTGGAAAAGACTTAAGATCACTGAGTCCAACTGTTGACAATTGAGTCCAACCACTCAGAGGATTTCTTTGAAAAACTAGAAAAGTTTAAGGACCTTTCATCTGGACATGTTTGAAATGAACATTAGTGTTACACCAGCCAAACACACTGCGCTTGTAACACAGAGGAAAAATTCTTCACAACTGGACCAGTTCTGATACTAATGAATGCCCTGTTCAGCCTAAGGCGCTGATCTTGATGAAAACTGGCATCACTTATGACAGGAGCAGATGTTCTTTATAACACTTTACATACCTAATAGACATTATCATAAGCTATTAACAAACGCTCCAAAGCTACTATACACACCAAGCCAGTGTTACTGAACATACTCATTTTGATAAGGTGTAACTTGGCAATTAGTAGACAGATGCAACTACGCTGGGTGGACACATGGGAGAGTTTAACGTGGGATGTTAGAAATAAAGCCAGTTTACGATATGACTACAGCTTTTAAAAATTCCCTTACAATAAACAGATGTTCAGTGCTGTGCATAAAATTGAGATTTTGTATGTGATAACCCACTAACACGTGTGAAGCCCTGATGTCACCATTTACTAGATATCTGAAAGGACAACAAATGAATACTGTTTCGATACTCTGAAATCTTGATTTAGTAAATTCTCTCATCCTGATTTCTAATAAATGACTTATTTCAACCTGCATATACAAGACCTCACACAGGGACACAAAGCATGGATTTGTGGGATTATTCAAGGTCTAGTAAAAAATTTGTCAACTATATTGTAACTACATTTGTCTCTTACTGTTAATTCAGTAGTCAGTTGAAAATATTATTTTATCAAGGCATCCACATTGCTTTAAAGGATAGTAAGAAATTAGATACCATACCCCGACGATGCATCAGTCTTCAGTTCTTAACATTTACTTGAACAGAGAGGAGGAAGGCAAAAATGGAGTAGCAAAGTTTTATTCTGCACAAAGAATTTCACTTGAAAAAAGAAAAGTATGTAAATTTAGAGGAATTTCTTTTATTTCAGTGAATATTTATGTGTAAACAAGCTGCCAGTTCCTTCAGACTACAGAGGATGAACCATACTCAGGTCCAATTTCCCCTTTGGTGACAATCAACCTTCAATTTGTTCTGAACAAAGCTTTTTTGGATCCTTTTCCAGACATCTGGTAAAAATCTCTTTGCATAAACTATTAATTGGTACATGAGAAAAGCATTGCACCTCAAAAAACAGAGGCATGATATTTCATACTGTAACAATACCAGATTATTTTTTATATTTGGCCTGTCTGCATAAAGAGTAGGGTAATAGTAGTACTGCATTTTTCTAAGTAGATCACCATAAATACTTGGAATTACAATACATTTGTCAAATTTGAAAATCGGAATCACAGCTGGTAACAACCTCACTTTGCCAGTTATGCATCTTGGTACAATCATTAACTTTATATATCAAGCAAACACTTCTACAAACAGAAGAGTCCAAACTACAGATTTCACCATAGTATACAGACCAGCTGATTTAAAAAGATTGCTGCCTTCAAAAGAAATGCCAAAATAAACAGAAGTACTTTCTCTCAAGACATGGAAAGCAGGTCCCATCCAGTTGTATGGCCCCTTAACTCACAACACATACAAGAAATGTCTGAGTGATTTGGATGAGAAAGAGTTAATGCTGGAGATGTTCTTCATTGTTGCAAATCCTGTCTGAAATGGTAGTGCCATGCTGAGCAAGGGAAAAGATGGCTGGCAGAAGCAGGATGAGTCTTTTAATTATAAGAAGCTACATCCTGGCTGGGGCTTTATGTTAAACAATTTGCTGGTTAAGCAACCACCTGTTCCATCAAGTCAGAGCTGGCCCTGACTTGAGGAAAAACATTTAGAGGGGCAGCTGAGAAGTATTAATAATCCTCCAACACTGAAAAAAAAAATAAGAAAGGGAACATAGAGTTCTACCCATCAAAGCAGAAGTTTCCACAAACTCAGTAGAAAACACATTTGTTGCATGTATTTTTGATGTGAGAACAATATGGGCATATTGCTGATTACAAAATAAAATGCAGACAGATAAAAAGCTCTGCCAATCCTCAAGTCACCATGTCCATGCAATAGAGCTCTCAGAAGCACGAGGTGCTGTGCCACACACGTACAAAAGGATGCCCAATGCAAGAGTCACACAACTGCCCAGGAAGGAACTCCTGTGTGATCTCAGGCAAAGGACAAAAGGAAATCAAAAAGCATCCATGTGAATAGCTGCCAGGATGTTGCACAGAACCCAAACCACTAAGATCACAGCACAACAGGGAGATTAAAAAGGACCCCTGACCAAGGAGAACACCACTGGAGAGACAAATGAATAAATTATACTATGCTTTTTAAAAAAACACACCAAACCACAATACTTCTCAGGAAAGCTGTTTCATTGATAGCGAGTTCTTCTCCAGAAGGGTGTTTTCAACCAGGAGATTAACAGAAATACACAGCTTGTCAATGGCAAAGATTCCCTTAACCCTGAAAACCCAGCATAAGGCTCTCCAATACTACCGGCTCTCACTGCACTCATTTTTCCCAGTCAGACAGCTAGACAGTTTTAGATTTTTAAAACCTTTTTCTCATGCCACATGCACTTGTGCTGCTTTTCAGTGGAGATCCTGTCCCAACAATATCATCGCGCTTCTCGTTCTGGCCAAGTTGCAATTTCCTTACCTTCCTCTTCACCTGAACAAGGTGAAAGAACTAAAGATGTCCTTGCACTGGCCAGATGTGTGCATAGCTCACCCTGGCTTTATTTCTCAGCTGTGAGCATCAGATCAATGTCATTCAGACCTTGGGGGCAGCAGAGCAGTATCAGTGAAAGCAGCACAGTAAATGCAGCAAGAATATCAATCTCATTTCTCACATGCAGTAAAAATGCTACAGTCCAGAGACTGCATGTGCTGCGGGGAAGCAAAGACATGATATAAAGCCGGAGCACATGTTGCTCAAACATCTCCGGGGGCAGAAACAAATTGAAAGGACAGGTAGATTAAGGACATACACTAGAATGCTTTAAGGGTATATTTTTGTTTGTCTCTCCTCATTTTCTTTTAGTCAAACAACACACATGAAAGCATCACAAACTAATCAAATAAAAACAGAACATAAAGAATCTCAGAAACTGAAAATCCCATTAGGCTGTAGGTATTGTTCTCAGGGATTAAAACAGACCATGTCATGAAGAACAAATGAACGTATAAACAATGTAATGCAAATCATCAGCCCAGCAATACAATAGCTTCTCTGAATGGCAAATAACAATTTTTACCCTTCTAATTTTTGCTTGTTAAAGCTTTTCTTTCTAAACAAACAAGAACATGTGTGTCATTTATTCAAAGTGAATAACTAGGTTTCAGAAAATGAATTGGTAAGAGTGTTTTGAAAGCTCTAGTGCAATTTTTACATTTACTCCCTAACTGTAAGATATCTGTAGGATACAGCACTCAGCATGTACTGGAAAAGCTGGATGTGTAGGATGCTGAGTGGTATAACTTACAGAGATACAACCCAAGTTTAAAATCGATTGTTCCTCCTTTCCTTGCTGCACTCTTTTCAAGTTGCTGCCTTATCTCTAGAGTTGGTTGCAGCAGAATTTTTCCACCCCTCCTCTCAGTATCATCTAGACAATGATAACATTGAAGACAGTATTCTTTATCTTTTTGCTTCCTTACTTTCCAACAAGTTATTATTTCTACAGAAGCCAATTTTAAGCTATCACTGTTAAAATATTTAGAAGACACCAGATGCAAATCCACGCTGTAGAACCCAGATCAACGGAGTGAGGAAGCAACCAGCCCTGACAGAGCTTGCTTATAAACAAAAGGCAACGGGGCTCGCAGTGTTACTAAAACCCACAGACCTAAAGGGACTGTATCACTTCTGGGATTTGAGCTGGCAGCTCTGTACCACAGCATGTGATGTAGAAACTCCCTTAAGAACATCTTCTTTGGACTGTATGCTAAGATACTTACTTCCTTGAGTAGAGTACTTTGCTCAGTAGATTCAGACAGACAGGGGTCTAAATCAGTGCATTTCACTACTGCCAAGCACACCATCTTCAGATATGATGTGTCTTTGATACCTTAGGGAATGATGAAAGCACTGACAGAGAAAATGCAGGGCGCTATCTTTAACTGGCAGGAAAACAACCAAGGATTACCTTGTGTGGTCAGTAAAGCAAGAGCATTTTCTTGAGTGATCACTGCAGCATAAATCAATCCACACACCAGTTTTCTTCAGAACAGTTTCCTTCTCGAGCCAGCCTTTACTCACTTCAGAAATGTGTACATGTGAAATTAGTGCACTTCAACAATCAATATCTTCAAAAATCATGACGACTATTTTCTCACCTTTCCTCTTCCAACAACGCTAAACTAAGTTTCCATCAAGTCCTGAAACAGTCCTAGGAAAAAGTGATCTTTTCCAGGCAGCACTTTGCCTTCTTCAGACCTATTTCCTACCAATGCCAGACCCTACGTTAGCTTCCCTGTAATCAAAGCCTTCCCTTGAACAGCACTACTACTTTTAAATTCTTGTGTGATACATAAAACCTGTTGTTAACGATCATGAGGTTAGAGAAATTTTGTCCGTATGTCTATAAAATCCATTGCTCAAAACCAAACATGCAACCTGTTCCAATTAACTTCACTAGCTCCAAGGTAAAAAGCCTCTCCTAAGGAATTTTCCAATATAGATTTGAGAGACTGGCAGATTTCTGTGCTAGCCATCTGCATCTTTGGTTAGCTCAGATGAATAGTTCTCTGTTCATCTATTTTTAATGTGCAAAGCACATTACCAAAAGGAACAAAGCGATAAATAGTGAACTATTTTTTAAAAAAGCTGAAAACGTCTGTCATATGAAGTTATATAAAGTATTTATCTTCTATTCTAAAACCACCCTAAGAAAATCTGCCCAAATATCTAAAAATTTGCTTTGCACACTTAATTAGAAGTTACCTGTGACATCCGATTATGAAATTCGGTCAGATTTTCTGCCCATCTGGTGTGCATGTTAAACATGCAAATCCACATTTTGAAAAAGCTGTGCTAGAAATTAATTATGTTTTGCCATTCTCATGTAAATTCTCGTAATAAAAATTTTGCACATAGATTTTCAAAGTCGAGGGATTTGGAGGGCGTTTTGTAAAAGGCAGTGTTAGCCAAGACAATTCTCAATGGAATCACACAGTGATTTCTCAAAAGACACAGGCTCACCAAGCACCCGCACTGGCCCAGTCACCAGTGCTGTAAGCAAGCACCCATCTTCCACTCCTGCAGTGTTCAGCACCACTTAATACAGCTTCCAATTCCAAGCACCTCTTAGCATAGTTGATAGATTCCCTGGTGGCCAAATCAGAATGGTTCCAAATCCACAAATAACATCAAACTGCAGCACGTCACAAATTTACAGGTTAATAAACTGAGGAAGACAGCCTGGGCGTGCTCCCTCTGACACTAAAATGCCATTCACGTTCGTGCATCCTTCTGTCAATGGGACCTTGAATCCGCTGCATAACTTCTAAAATCAGACCTGTAACCACAGGGAACGATCCAAACGCGTGCCAGCATCCTCTAACCCAAAAGCAGTTTTTCAGAAGCGATCTTGTATTGCCTAGACTGTAGAGCCACAAGAGCACTCCATGGTGACTAACCAAGTGGAGGAAAATCTTATTCTTCCTTCACTGACAAAACACTATTTGAGCTGTGAATCACAGTCCAGCAAACCCAGGTAAGCTGTTACCATTCTATTGTCAGCAACCCCATGCAAGAGAACAACACTCCAAAGAAGTGATGAATACCTATTGACTTTTTGTTTGGCTAATAAATACTAAACTAGAAAATTATGATTACATAAAGCCACATCACTTACAGCCTTAAAACTCCCAATACTATCTAGAACAAGTGGCATCAGAGCCCTTCATATGCACACAGCTGTTAACAGGGATGGCTCACATATCATCTTTGCACTTCTCAAATACAGAGGGTAATCTCTTATACCTGGATTTAATTTTCCCTTGCACACAGCTGGGCTTGCTCTAAGTTTGTCTTGTTTTCCACATAGCTTTATCATTTGTTCTATGTGAACAAAACCACATCTTCTCATAAATTCCGTGGAAGTTTCCATATAGAACTACGTAAAAGGAGTGTATTTATTACATCTTCTGTAATATTGTCACTTGTTTCAAAAATATTCAGGCTCTATCCTTGTCCTCCAGGCCAGACCTGTTGGGAGTGCTGGCAGTGCTGCTCCTTACTCATTTTGTGTGTCTTTAAACTCCTGCTGGGGTCCTGCTATATAAGTGGGCTTTTCTAATTGTGTTTAACATGTCAGGTTGCATGCACTGAAGGGAACCAGCCTCTGCCTACTGGTAATACTAAAAATAGTACAAGCTGCTGCTTTTATCACAGCACCATAACTCCATTTTGACCTAAAGAAAACATGCTAACCAAAAGAGCTATGCAGTAAGTACCTACTGATGTCTCTTTCCATGGTTAATATCATAAATGTATTTGCATGACTGGGTACTAGAAAAGATCAAAGTGACTGGTTTAACTGTCTGGCTCTAAATAAATATCCTGCACAGTTTTCATTTCCCTCACTATTTGAGGATTTCTTTAAAGGAGAAACACACTCTACTTGTACAAATATGAAAGAAATGCCACTGGTACCAACAGGAGGATGGGTTTTAAGGTCCACTTGCCAAAGAAGCCACAAAAGGTCATTATAACCCAGATACAGACTGAGAGGCCTTTCTTTATCTATATCAGCCCTATCCAAGTTGGTGTACCCAAAGGGCTATAAGGGCATCAGCTGTACCCAGGTCACAGAGCAGCCTCCTCACGGGTCTTGGTAACAACCACCATGGCACCCTGGGCTAAGCACAGGAGTCATCTGGATATCTAAACTTCCAAATTCCAGTCCTAGTTCTACCAACCATGCAAATCAGCAATTAAGGTCATCTTTAATAAACTAAAGAGGTCTACGACAACTTTTTCCACAACTTTTTTTTCTTTTTAACTGCTCAACTTTGGTCCTTTGCCCACGTATCTCTAGCTCTGTCAGTGTATTGTCCTTGCTTACTGTAATTTTTCTGAAAACTAACTAATGCAGCATTTAAAAGTGAAAAGGATGATGACCAGCCTGTCCAAATAATGCTTTCCTGTCCTACAGAGTTTGCAGTGCTACACTGAAGAACTGTTTCATTATAGATAGGGAAACAAACAACTAGCCTGAGAATAGAAATTATCTAGCTTTTACTTTTTGAGAATGTAACAGCTTTTTCTCTCTAGAATTATACAGTGATAAAATATAATATGAAGGCCACAAATACTCACAGTGGGAATAACGTTTCAAAAATATTTTATTAGCACAAATATTAAAAAATATATGCAGAAGATGTCTTGGTTTAGGAAAAAAATATCATTACTACTGTCACATCAGAAAATAACAATTTCATATTTGGCAGGTAAACACAGTGAACCTTTCCTGAGACTTGAAAGAACCATATATCCCTTGCTCCCCCCACCCATGAGATACATAAATTACATTAAACCCTGTTCTTGCTTTTCAAGCTGCATCTGGTATTAGCCTTCTGCTATAGCATCATTCCTCTTTTTGAAAAAAAAATCTTTCTTTAATTTACTTAAATAATTATGCAGAGCTTATTCACTAATGTAATCAAAAATACTTCACTCATCTGAGTTTTATGAAACTAGTCTATTTTGTAGATATAAATAAAACACTGCTCATTGCATGATAAATTCCAAGAACTATCTGGTAAAATAGTATTTCTACTTAGAAATTTGACTTTTTGGTTTAAATTCTTATTATACGTTGAATAGTTTTGGGTTGTTTCTCCCAATATTCTTTAGGAAATCTCTTCTCTCTGTGCAAATTCTCATGATACTAACAAAGGAAGAGGACTTCATGCCAGGAGAGCCTCTGCCAAAACTGCAGTAATGCTTTGGCATCCTTCAAAAGGGTTTAAGATATATGAAAATGTTCAAACAACTAGAAAAGAGGAACATGTTAGTTATTCAAGCTTAAGTCTAATGGTAACTATATGGAGAATTGATATTTTGCCTATTTTAGTTATTCTTTGAACAGACAATTCTTTCCACTCCTTTCTTGTACTCTTTGAGCAACACAAACCTACTTCCCAGAACAAGGATTCCTCATCCCTAGCTGCTCTTTGGTGACCATGTACCCCCACATTAACCCCCCTCCTCAGCCTGCCTGCTTGCACCCCCCCCATTCAGTGACGTCCTGGGAGAAGAATACCTCTAATTCTGTGCAGCATGAGCCAAGTTTTTCAATGAGAAAAGATACATTATACAGTGCGGAACAGATTTTAAATATAAAATGCTTCCTATGATGAACAAGCCATTTAAGTTTCAACAAGTGATTGAATCCCAAGGGAATCTGTCTACGCCTTCCAGCTAAATTAAAGGTCTACATGCAAAAACTCAGCATGTGGAACACATCTGAATTTCAGTCAGGCACTTCAAGGGACTTTAGGGCCATAAAAATCAGCAAATGGATCAAAGCAGTCTCAGTATAGGACTTCCATTTCTGAAAGGCATGTCTGGATTAGTCATTGAAATAATATTACTCATATCATGAGTTGATGCAAGCTTGAATGCAAGCTAGATTTTTAAATTTTATTTATTAATCTGTTTGAGAACACTGTGCACAAGAGGACACCACTCCATAGAAACTGTTTAAAACGTAAAAAGAGGAATTTATATTTCAACATGATTGAGAATGGAATAAATAACACATACTTAACATTCTCATTCTTCATAAGTAGTTTCCTACAGCCAAAGAGACATTTTCATCATAAGCCTTCTAAATGAACCCAGACAAGCCACATATATCCAGGTACACTTTGGCCAACCTCAAGGGCTGATCAGCATTGCCTCACAAAATAACGCAGCAGTACAAAGAGGTACCAGAGAAGGGTAAAGTGATGTTGAACTGGGAGGGATTTACTGATTTGGGGGGTTTTTAACCATTCTCACATGCTTCCTAAGGTTCCTGGAACTTCAGATTTCATTACAAAGGAGTATTCCTGGTATCATAACATAACTGTGACCATCAAATGCCACTCTTACTGCAAGTGAGCTGAGAGCACTGTGACACCAATCACACAGGTCGGCCCAGCCTCAGAGCAGATCTCCTCCAGCTGAGGAACAGCCGGACCCACACAAGCCAAGGGAATAA
This sequence comes from Trogon surrucura, assembly GCA_020746105.1. NCBI lineage: Eukaryota > Metazoa > Chordata > Aves > Trogoniformes > Trogonidae > Trogon > Trogon surrucura. The sequence continues at coordinate 34,917,400 of CM036621.1, forward strand.
AAAAAAGCACGGCTGCATCTGCATGAAGGGCTTTGCCAGAGCTAAGAGCACGTGATGACTTGTCACTTAGACAAATGTTGTGGGCAGGACTCTCTTACCTGTAAATGCAACTGGAAAACCTCTTCTCCCGACACTTCTGGAGAAGGGGAGCAAAAGCTTTATCTGTTTTGATTTACTTTTAGTCCCACAAAGATTACAACTGTCTTCTTAAAGAAGACGCTTCAATAATTACTCATTCAGAGCCTAGCAATAAACGTTTGTACAAAATGAAAGACATGAGAAACCAAAAAAAGTTGGTGCTCAAGAGATACTGATCTAATTTTAATAACAGTTTTAGAAAATACTTCAGCGCAACATACACTACATTACTAAATACTATGAAGCATATTTCAAACAATCCATTAACTGAAAAGATACAGTTTTCCTCCTAACCATTCATGCACATACCTACTTCCCTTATGCAAATTATGCTACTGAAACCTGATGGACTGTTATTTTTAAAAAAAAAAAAAAATACAGCCCAAACTGCAGACTGCTGAAGTGGGGAAAACAAAAAACCAAACAAAGAAACAAATACCAAAAAAAAAAAAAAAAAAAGTCTGCATACAAATTTTTAAAAACCCTCAAAAATGCAGGGGCAGACATCTACCTCATCAGGCAGAGGAGTATTTGTAACTTGTTAATTTTTCAATATTAACAGCTAACATGAATGTCTAACTAAAATAAAACTGAACACATACTGCTTTCAAAGCCAAGCAGTTAAAGCCAACCAAGTCACAAGTTGTTCTCATCCCACGAATGTCACATTCCTTGCAGGAAGGAAAGATGCTACGCAAATGTCACCCTGTTCAAATTCTGAGAAAACTAACATGCAATAAAAAGTATCCAGCAGCTAGGAAACCACAGCTCACTGTTTCCTAATCTGAATCTCGATGAACTGAACCAGAAAGAAAATATAACCTTTTTAGTTCTACTTCTTCCTCTTCCTTATCTTTTACTTCTTAAAAACAAAAAGAAAGGAGTGATATTCTGTAGCAGCTATTCGCTTTGACATTTCAAAATTCGATAATGTCCATTGTCAAAACTAGTATATTCAACTTGCTGAAAAATTTTGCCAATTCCTTCTACTTTAAAATTAAGATACCAAATCTACACTGACAAAAACAGCATGACTTTCTCATGGATCCCAACGGTGGTTGAACGTTCTCTGTACCTTCTCCCAGTCCTCAGAAAAACAAATCAGCTTGCTGTTTACATTTCAAATACTCCTCGAAAAGGTTCACAAGTACTGGCCTTTGTTTTTAAAGGCATTTTTTAGTTTTTAATACCACCTTCCTCTGCCAGGGAATATGCTAGATCATCAATTACTTAAAATTCACGTTAAATGTTGAACAGATAAAAATGCTATTACTAGTGGATTGCAACTCTAATCATAAACTTACTAAAGCTTTTTCTGGTTTGGTATCAGTACAAAAAGAGAGCACTCAGCCACTAGAACAAGTGAATTCTAGAAGCAGTAACTACTTCAATAGGAGCTTTGAGATATTATGTTTCTCATATTGCCATGGAGACAACTGGTCCCCATGCTCAGTGTGACTGAACGGCGGCTTTTCTTACAATGCAGATGTGAGGCACACCTCTTGTCTGTCCTTTGCTTCTTCACTCTTGTCCTTCTCTGATAATGCACAGTCAAAACACATGTTCATTCTAACATGGCATGGAAGACTGGACAAAAACCAGATGTACATAGGGACACGTTTTCGATTGCATCATTTCTCGCAACATGGGACTTTAAATTAGGTAACTGGAGATGAAGGCATTGGAATTGAAAACTTAACAAACCCAAACAGAGCACACAAAACACATCATTACTATATTGTATTGCCCAGATTTACTGTAGAGAAGAAAAATCATAGCCTAAGAAAAGCAAGTGCTCTTGAGCAATAGAAAACATGGTCTTCATGTCGAAATCACGTACATGTGGACAGATGCGCCCTTTGAAGAGAAAACACAATTCTCCCTCACCAAGAAGGCATTAACATTTGTGTGAAGAAAAAATTTGCTATTCAACAAAAGCCACTGTTACACTGTTGGTAGGTTTTTAGTTACAGCCTGAACTGAGTAGGAATGAATTCTGAGAGAAGCAGAAACAGCTTGAAAACATCACTCGCTTTGCATTCCCTCCCTTTCACCACTCCTCCCTGCCACTCCCAAGGAAAGTTGGTGAGTTCACACCAGTGCTTTGGGACATTTCACACCGAAGTTCTCCCCAGCTCGTCTAACAACATATTGCCTTTCCCAGGCCTTCACAATTCTTTCTTCAAAGGGGTGAAATATGCAAACAGAAGTTTTAAAGAACAGCCACCTAAGAATTTAAAAGTTTAAAGGAAAGCTGAGATCTTTAACAGTGACTAGAAATTTCTGCAGCCATCAGCTTCAACAGTTTAAAGGGACAACAATTTAGTTGGAGGTACACATTGCCTTACAGAAAGGCCTCCCACAAGTAAGTTTGTGGGAAACAGAGGTATTTAAAGAAGAATCAAAGATATCCTGGAAATACTGGCTAGTAAATACTAATAAAATGGGTTCAGTGACGCTTTGCCGAGAACAACACTTAATACTGCAGTTCACAGGTACAGGAAACAGAAGAGAAACTAGGAATTCAGGCGTTTCCCAAATGAAGGCACACTGCCTCCACTTGTAATTCAAAGTCTGAAATTAGGTTGTTAAGATTCATGAAGGAGCCAATTCAGATAAGATTTCTTAAATACATGAATTATAATATATTCTAATGTATTCTCTATCTAATAAAACCAAGGTATTTTATTCCCTCCAAGCTTTTTTCTGTTTTACATGCATAAGGATTCAAAACCAGGACTATCAAAATTTAACCTCCAATGAATTTAAATAATATGGCCAATACATCAAAATGACAAACTAATGGATGTTAAATTATCAGGTTTATTTTGAGGTTCATTGAAATAACGGGATTCTTGGCAGCGGTCATGAATAAAGCATTTAATTCTGATTCATGCCAATAAAATGTTTATGGCTCCCTGGTATATATGACGAAGGTTTGTTCTTTTTTAAAAAAAAAAAAAAAAAATTGAAGCCAACAGCAAAATTCCACTGACTTCTGTGTGAAATAGATGTAGTTCTCATATGCTGATATATTATATTTCCATGCTTATGTTCTAATGACATTTCCATATTCCGTCCATTTTCACAATGCTAAGTCACAGCTCCATCAGCACTATTGCGTCCATCCTTCACCCCATATTATTCTCTTATTTCCGTGTATAACCTGGTTTACTTATTTTCATCCTTCCTGTTTGCGATGTTCTGTTTTTCAGCTCCTTATTTCTGCCATCTCCATGGATAATATTCCTTTCTCCTATTGTATTTTCTCATGCCTATATTCCTCAGCTATTCCAGTTCTGTTCTGCCCTTATGCCTTTAGTTTCCAAGCTTCCATTTCCAGGAGTCTGCAGATGAGTCTTGAAATCTCCCCAAGAGGTTAGAACACCCCATATCCAGCGAATTTAACAAAATCCTTAGGCTGAAAATATCACCTCTAACTCCAAATACAACGAATCCAGAAAAAAATGCAATTCTGTTTCTTACGAAATCCAAGACAAGGTCAAGCAATCAGATAAGAACTGAGCTGCAACACCAGCAGTTTAGTAAGTGCCTTATGCCTTTGCTAGAACCTTTCCCATCTTTGCTGGCTGCCAAGATATTCATCTGTAGCAGAAGTATTCCCCCTCCCAATCAGCTCACATCTGTTTAGTAGTGAGTGTACTTCTGCAGTCTGGATAAAGTAACCTATTTCCTGCCCATCTCTGTAATTGCTAGAGAGGAGCCAGAGTAATTTTTTTTTTTTTTCCAAATGAGCCAGAGTCTCATTTAAAACAAACAAACAACTTTCTTAATCTGTGTTAAGTTTTCAACAGCCAGTGAGGATCAAAACAAATGTGAAAACATCAACATCTCAAACACAGGATTAAATTCTTGTCAGGACTGAATACAATTATTTTCTTTGCTTGTTTGCATACAGTTTTGTAAAATGCAACCTTTTAGCTACATTTTTCATGTAAAACAAACCTCAAGTTTTAGACTTTCTTAGCAAAAAGATATAGAACTGCTCCATCTTATCCCTCCCCCCCCTCACTGCTGCACAGAAATTTAATACTATGCAATGAAATCCAGTTTTCATTGCTTCCTTGAACAGTAATCAGAATTCTAAGGCTTCTAAATTGTACAACTGAGACAAGCCAATGCTTTTTGGATGCTCATCTGACTCGAACTCCAAACTAGCTGGGAGATTCTGTAACAGGTCTGAGTATCACTAATTTTCTAAAAGGTGCATGGTTTGCATTCTACAGGAATGACCTGGTTCCAGAACCAGTGCAGATTTTTTTTTCCAGGATGGAAACCTCACTAGACTAAGGAACATTTCATTAGTCCAGAAGTTGTTCTGTCATCCATTCCTTTGTATTTCTAAGTCTATGTTTTGCATATGCGCAGTGTTTTTAACGGGACTTTCAACATGTGGTCACAAGCATGTAGAGGTACACGTGGGACATTCAAACACATCAACCACTTGTGGCAATGAGAAACAATTTTGTATTATTTCGTATTTCAAACTAAAATGTTCTTAAATATTACCTGTCTTATTTAGTTTTATCACATTTCAGTCTTCAAAATAACAGCAAGAGAATAAAAGTTACAATTCAATTAAAAATCTGTATTAATTTAACCTCTGGTTCTACAGCGTATTTTAAGTAATTCTATGACGAAGTGTGTTCAAAATGCCCAAGAAAATAATGAAATAAAATTTAAAAAAATTTAAACCTGCAATAATGGAACTTCCAGAGTTGCCATAGCATAACAGTGGATGAAGCTATCATCTACCATGGTCCATTATTTACTGAAAGCTGCTAGATTCAAATAGATGCTTGTACTATAAATAATAGTAAACGTGTCATCTCTGAGTATTTCCCAGATGACCAAAGGTGTCAGTCCTACTGACATAAGCAAGATCAACTAACCACTCTTAAACATAAAAAGCCATTTAAATTTCATTTGCAATATTCCATATATCCCCAACTGAGTCACTCCTCTTTCTCCTCCCCCATAGATTGATTTTAGCAGAGGCTGACTACAATCTATCACATCTTAGTCCTCACAAACACATCCAAGCACACACGTAGAGCCCCGGGCCACAAGACCAAAGGTGGCAGCACTTAAACTTCAAATGCCCTAGAAAAAAACAGGGTTGGGTGGAGTGGAGGCGGTACAGGGACAGAGGGAAGGGATTTTTCACACCCAGCACTACATTGGGCATTCGCCAATGGTTTTAGACAGTCCATTGCTTCAACATCAAATTCAGGCAAGCACGATTTCATTACGTCTTCTGGTAACTGGTTGGTTTTCATCTTGGTTTTTCCCTTAGATACCACTGTCTATGAATGTGTCAACGTTTCTTGCCTACGATCAGCCCACAATAAGTTACTGTGGAGTCCATCACGAACTGCTCGCTCACAAGCCCTACGATTCAAGTAACCAGGAAGAAACAGTGGAAACACACCTAGAAACTGATCTGGATCTGAGCACAATAACAACGGCAGCACGAATCAAGGAACACAGTCAGAAGCTGGCTTAACCCCTGGGGTTCTTGGTTGTCTTTTTTCTTCCCTGTAGCAGAGGCTGCAACCAAATTCTATGTAACATTATGGACAGAAGAGAGAAGACATATTATGGATTCTAGGATCCCTGTTCAAATTAAAAATGAATCGCAAAGGTTAATTGTCTCAAGTCTACGGTTTGAAATTAGTTAAGTTGTGCAGTATTTTTTTGACTTCGGAGTATGACCCTCAAAGTGAATCTTTTCAAAACTCATCCTACCTACCTGTATAAACTGTACAGACGCAATGTATTTTTCATATTGTAAAGTTTCAACTACCAAGAACAGCTGGTATGTACAGTACCATAATTTAATTGCATCTTACAAGTTTCAGTTTCTAAAGTTTCAAATTAACAAAAGTTATTTCTTGTGTTATTACATGACTCTGTTTTGTAGGGATCATTTTGTTACCGCATTTGTGCCCAGAAAACTTTAATCTAAAATTCTGTCCTTTGCAGAATATGCACCCTTTTTACCATGTTTAATGTGTAGAATTTTATCTACTGGTTCCAGAAATAATGCATTAATCAAAAGTAGGGTTAAACTATTCAGACTTCTAAGAAATTCTTGAATTACATAGCCAAGTCTTCTTATAAATGAAAATCAAAAGAAAAAATTAACAATTTCTCTCAAACTTTCCTGTTGCCTTGAAATACAGCCTGATTTCTAAATCAGAAAAATTGAATGATAAACAGATATATTTTAACAACCATGTTTATGTACACAACTGTTAGCCATGATGTTCTGTGAAGGCCGCAAGTTCTGTAAAGTTCTGCAGGAATATGGACAGGAGACTTCAACAGGCAGCTGTCTTGACAAAACCTGCTGTGAAAGCATAGCCTGCCAAATCAGGCATTTGTATTTCTACTTGAAGACAAACGGCCCCATTACTTCTGGCAAAGATAGCTGCCGTCACAAGTGGCAACAGAAACAAGCACTTAAGGGTTACACTACTCTTAGAATGCAAAACGTTATTTAAAAGTAAGAAACCTCTGCTTGGCTGAAAAATACAGTAATTCAGACCAAATAGTAAAGGTTAATACTCCTTTAATAGTACGATACATCAAGCTGAGAAAAAAAAAAAAGGCAAAACACTGAAACAGAAAAAAATATGCAGTATTAAGTTTTTAACAGTTACTATATTGCTTATTTGTCTACCATTTAATATCTGAACTGAAGCATTGTTATATCCCATTCTTTGGTTTGAATCTTCAAGACTTCTCAACCTTTTATAATACTACCCTCATGTTGCAATCATACAAGATTACAGAAATTAGGAACACATTATATCATGCCAAATCGGTGAAATATAAAAGGAAACACAAGCCTTCCAAAATACAGGAGCAAACAAATTTCATATGGTGAAGCAACTTTTTTATAATAAAGAAAAATTGTATAACCACAAATCTATTTTTCTGAATGTTTATCCCACCATATTTTCATGTAGCTTCAAAGCAGAAGACTGAAATTTAAAATTACAGTTCAACTGTTTGTAAAAAATATAAAGCAAATATAACAAAAAATAGCTTCAAAATACTGTTAACAAATGAATCTGCATTCACAATCCTTGAAGTGGAAGCAGAATGTCAAAACAAAATACATTGTACTGGTTATTTATTTAGCATCTTAGACTTTGTAACATATTTTGCATAAATTATTTGCTATTCAAAAATATTACTTGTCTTTTTAAGACTCATCTTAAACCTTCACACTTCAGTTCCTTATTTCTTTACTACATGGGTTCTTGAATTTCTAGTCATCTTCTACAGTACCGGAATTTTACTATGCACAGTTTGAAAATATGTTTTTCTAATTACAAAATGAAACCAAAAATGCAGGTGTCATTCTGGAGTCGAGTGACTTTTGTACTGCATGAAGAAGTTACTGCTTCATTTCAAAGTTGTTTCTGAGGTTTAACGTTTTGCCATTCTGATCACAACAGAAGGCCTGAGTCATTAGGATAAAACACCATCCTCCCTAAAATTATTTCAGTTATTCTGACTCTGTCTTCCCTGTTCTTTACCTTGACCCACTTTTATGGTGCATGAAGGTGGTCCTGGCACTGAGGCAGTTACTTAGAATGCACAAACCCTCAAAACCTCCATATACTTGGAATTTATGGAGAGGTGTACCACATGAACATTTTCAGTGTTACACACTCTAATGAACTTAGGCTAAGGAACATGATGAAAATACCTCCCTGTGCCAAGGGACACAAAATCTTTTTGATGTACCTGGTTAAACAAGCACAACTAGGTATATATTCATGTACATGCAAACATTTCTCCTCTTGTTTCTTTTTCTTAATTATGACGCATACATTAATCCGTGTGGTTTGCCTTGGACCTCTCCTGAAAGACGAGTTTCAGACCAACTTATTAACAGACAAATGGCAGAACGGGGGCAGGAGAGTCATAGAAGTAGCAGCATTTCTGCACCTCCCCACTCTGCCAGACCACCACAACCTGCCTCTGTCAGACATCTGCAGCACCAGGTTCTCTGTAATGCCTTCGGGCCTCCCCAGTGCTCAGAAGGACAGATACAGCATCCCAGGCCCCAAAGCAGCAGTGGAACACCTGCCCACCCCAAATCTAGAGCGTTACAACACATGCCGCCATACATATGCCTGGACATCATTTTTTTAATGGACTACATCAATCCAAAACCTGCTATTCCCAAACTGGATGTCTTCAAGAAAACTAGACAGCAGGTAGGTACCTTCCCTAAAAATCTGCATTATGGAAAACAATCTAGGTTCAGCTAACCTAGACAAGGAGTTAGTCCTAGGTAGTGTGCGTACACCTGCTTTACAGCAGATTATTGCCAGCTACATACTGACTCAGAGCGCACAGAAGTACTCAACGTTCTAGTTATGTGGACAAACCAAAGAAGTATCACCCAATAAAGCCCTCAGCCTCTAAGCTACAAGTTAGTAAGGAGAAAGTGGGCTCAGCCTACAGGTTCAAATGTTTATTTACAGAGGGCCACTTTCATATATCATTTCCCTTTGCAATAAGAGCCATAAACCAGAGAGATAGCCAACAGCATCAATCTCAGTCTTGCGGTTAAGTGACACCACCATACCCTAGTAGACCATTTTGTCAAGAAAAAGCTGGGCGAATTCATTATGTTCACAAAACAAAGTGAGAGAGAGCATAACCCTTATCAATATAAAAACCCAGACACTGTTAAAACTAGATCTAGCTACAAGCACCAATTCATACCATCTACCAGTGGATCATGCTTGTACAGTAATTTTACAGGGCTGAGACAGCAATTGGAACACGAGCGCAAGTATCTGAACCGAGGGACTACCTAAGGAAGGTACATGGGACAATTAACAATTACTCTGACAAAGTACTGCATGTGTCGAGACAGAATATTAAAAAAAATCCACACAAGAAAGCAAATGACTTCCAATCAAAAAGTGATTAAAACTTGCAGTATGAGGTGTTGCATAACCTATTCACAAGGGATCTGAGAGCTACCACTAACAAAAACATACATACAATTTTCAGAGGCACATTGGAAATATTGGACTTCTTTTGGCAGCATATGACAAACAGAAAAGGTACCAGGTGCAGAAGTTGTGTGCTGGTTGCCTTTACTGATAGCCACTCAACTCATCCCCTTCTCTCTCAAGGCATTTTTTTATCTCTTACAGTTATTTCCAACCCTGATATTGGACGAGAGAACAGGAATTGTGCAAAAACCATAACGTGAACAGTTAAAAAAAAAAAAAACTACGATAAAACTGCAAGGGCAACAGTTGAACACATGTTCTTTAGCTTGAGCCTCCTCTCTTGAACGAAAAGACTTTATTTGGATTTTTACATGGGTCTCAGAGGCCTGGGCACCCTGAAGGCAAATCTTACCAGTAAAGGCATAGATATCTGTAAATGAATGGTTTTACTTGCTCAGATCAAAGCTACACATGGGCATGATAACCTGTCTCCAACAGCAGCTGGAAGATGAAAACCAAAGAACTAAAGAATGGGGCAAGCACACTGCAGCATTTCCCCAGAACGTTCCTACAGCCCCCAACAGTTTGTAGGTCTTAATAGTCCCTCTCTGAAGGCATACAAGGCTTCTTTGAAGCCATAGAAATTTGTAACATTCACAAGTCCTGCAGAAAGTAAATTGACAAGAAAAGCTGCCTTTTTTCTCTGTTCTAGTAGAAATGAACAATAGCCTAGAGTAATAATAACACTTTCCACTTCCATTTTTGACACAAATATGATTATCAGGTGAATTAATAATGACTGATGACTTCCAGGTAACTTGAATAACATCCATCCAGTCATCTAAAGTACAAACATTATATGAAATCCTCCAGATCTAACTACTGGATTTACCTCAGTGGGCTGTACCTTAAAATCAGGCTGGTCTCTAGTCCTTCACAACAGTAAACAAAAAACAAGCCTGTTCCTCATACATTCATTCAAAACACTTTTCAGCATAGAAAGACACGCATGAACTTCTTATTAGATACAAGTTTGACATATGATCCACATTTAAGAGCAGATGCTCATTAAATTCCTCCAAAAAAATCCTACCATTTAAGTGAATTAATAGTTCTACTATAAAGTAACAAAGCCAATTCCATTTTCCTGCTCTACCTAATTATAGAATCTGATTAATTTTAATTACAAAGTTTCAGAATAAATCAACGAGAACAGAGTTCATGATTAATGTTATTTTAATGAACACCTAAGGAATTAACATTTTGCCACTAGAACCTTGCCAGGAATTTTTATGTAAGCTGAAGAGCAGCGTATACAACTGTGAAAATCCCACATGGCATGGAGCTTATCTTCTACTTTATCAACATCAATTTTGTATGTAAATAACTCATTCTTAAAGCTGTCTCTCTAGATGCTTAACTACAAAGGAGCAGCTGCTGTGTAACGGCAAACGAGGCTGCAACATGGAATTCATTAGACTCAGTCCTGTTACATTAAAGCTCTAATACATTCATAACAGTGGACTCTTCCAAGTGTCACCGCTATCGGCATGACACATCCACCAATAATGATGCACAAGTGAGCATTAGTTAATGGTGCATTAATATGGAATCGCTTTAGATTAACATTCGTGTTTGACAATTGCCTTAGTAGTTGCCTTAGGTTAGCTGACGTAAACAGGATAGATGTTACTGATAAACACCAAAGGAATTAAAAATGTTCAGTTATGTAAGAATACAGTTTTTTTCTGTTTTCCACAGTGAGTACGTTTCACTTTGTGTTCCGTAAGAAATGGACTGTCAAGGTGGATGCAATTCAGCAATTCTATCCAGAATCTAATCATAAAGTGATTTCACCAAAGAAACATATTTCAAAGTCAAATAATTTAAACATTGTATATACTAATTCTGTACTGCTTAGAGAACAAAAACCTCATCAGCTAAGGATGAGAATACTCATTAGAAGAAAATGATCTGTCCCTCCAGCACTGTGCTCTTCAAAAATTTCAGTAGTTCTGTACAAAAGTGTGTATAAATGAGGCATGGAAAGTCATTAACTGAACAATTCATATTGGATACATTTTGTTGTCATTTGTTCTTTCAAAAGAAATAATGAAACTGATTTCTTTTTCTAGTAGTGATGATGCACCTCCCTTTTATGTCTTGCCATTGCTAACTTCATTTTTAGAGAGGCTGTAAACTTGCAGAGTTAGTCTAGAATTCAGTATCCAAAAGTCTTATTTTTATTTGCAGGAAAAGAAAAATTACAGCTATCCATGGTATATCTGAATATTCAAATAGGATTCGTGCAAAAGATAAAAAAAAATTCTTCTTTAGAATTGTCTAGACAATTCATGCTTCTTCTCCTTAAACTTGAGTAAATTGCCTCTTTCTCAAAGTTCTGTCATCATTGAGAAGGTCAGAAATAAAAACCCTATTCAGGCTGAGCTACTGGAGAGAAAAATAAAACAAACCATAAAGGCTCCATCCCTGGAGACATTCAAGGTCAGGCTTTTGATGGGGCTCTCAGCAACCTGATCTAGTTGAAGATATCCCTGCTCACTGCAGGAGAGTTAGACTGAATGACCTTTAAATAGGCCCCTTCCAACCTAACCCATTCTGTGATTCTCTGAAGATGCTAATGCTATAACACACTAACAAAACCAAAAAAAAAAAAACTTCTTTTTATTGTTCTACCATGACCCAAGGTGGTGTTGCATTTTGCTTTTGTATCTCTCTGTACTCTAAAGCCTTGAATACGTACAATTAATAGACATCAGTATAAACTGCCCTAATTCCACTTTCATCAAGTGATTATAACGCAAACTTCAGAAGTGGAACTGAAAAGGATGAACACGATGTCCTTCATCTCTCACAGCAAAATCAACTTTACTAAAATAGCTGTTCCTCTAACTTTTTTAAAAAACTCCAGTCTCTGAGGAACACAGTATCTCCATCAATCTGCATCCATGCTTAAGTATTCTTGCTATTAGAATATTTCTCCTTAAGCATAAGGAGCAGCAATTAGGCATAGCCTAACCTAATTGCTGCTTGTAGCTGTTGAAGATCTACACACACACAAATCATGGCCACCTTGAAAAACACCATACAGGTATCATGAGACTTTCAGTCAGTAGTTATTTTAAAGAGAAAATAAGATATTTTCCAAAGTTGAGCTTTCAGAAAGACAGATGTGCTGCTTGTGGAGGTGATCAGTACATTTTCTGGGAGGGAAAACAAATCTTTTCTAAATTCTACACTTAAATAGGAATGGAGTTAGTGACCCCATCTGGGAATAAGCATTATTGATTAAATTTCTATTTCCATTTTTAAGATGTTAAAATTCCTAAGATTTGTAAAAGAGGTGTCACAATCCTGTCTACTGTCTGGCTTAAATATAGCCATTTCTATGCTGCTTTTTTTCCTGAAGCTTTCTTCTCTTTCTTTACTTTGAATAACCCCTTGAATCTACAAAGAACCTCACTGAAGATACCTGGATTCCAAACAGGCATAAAGATCCACCTCTGTTCTGCACCACAGGATTGATTTTATGGTTTAAATTTAAACCAACAACTTGAATGTAAGTTGCTGGCAGTCTCGTCTCCCATATTCACAAGCTTTGGCACATGACCTTTCCTTTCTTCCCTACCAGTATGTATTTTCCCTCAAGAAGTTCTACCTTTATCAAAGAAATCAAGAAACCTACTGAAATTAAGAACCAATTTAAAATTATTTATATGCTGCTAAATTATAGTCTAAGATTCCTTCAGGTAATATGCAAGTATCTTACTACAAAACAAAGTTATTTTTAGAAAAAAAACCAATTTGTGCTCCCAGAAATAAGCATTAATGGCCTACTGTGAGACTTGAAGTTTTTCTTTTGTAAAAGTCAGATGAGGGGAGGAAATTTATGCAGGGACATTGCTAATAGCACCAAAATGCAGTAGTTACTGAAATAAAACACACTGCTAGCTAAAACTTGAAGTGATTTAAATGCAGAGATAATTCAGTGTTACTCTTGAGAGAGGATGTAAAGAAAGGGGATATAAATATCATAGATGCAACTAAGTTATGCTGCAGGAACAAAAACATATATTCTAGCTCCATGTAATTTTTGAGAATAGAAGATATTTCAGGCTGGCTTTTACAAGGCACTACAGGCTAATAAGGCACCAACTAAAATATGAGATAAAGATTAAATTTAAATCTGGATTGAATACACATAGGCAAACCACCTGATAATGAAAAAGGCTTCTGCCTTCCAAATTAAAAGCATTCTATTTCCATTTTCTCTGGTACTAAGTATTATCTGTATATCTGAGTAATTAGTAATACAGTATGCAAATATAAATCACTAAGAGGGATTAAAATAAAAAGCTGGCCTTATACACATGAACTAAAAGGAGTAACCGATCACAGAGAACAAGACAATGTCCACACACGCAAACTTTTAAATTTCAATCCTCCAACTGCTCTGGGAGGCAAATAAATCACTCTATATAAAAGCCTCAGTCAAGTACTTCTATGTTAAAAATAACTTATTGCTAATGACCCACTTCACCTAAGAGGATTTTAGGGAAACTGACATCAGTAGAAAAGTAAATTGAAGTCAGAATTATTAACCAATCCATAAATAAACAATAATATATTTAAGGGTACCAAAATATTGCTCATATGAAAATGTATTCAATTACACAGGGAAATGAGGACATACAGCGCTGACTATCCAAAGCAGAGCTTCGCTGTATTTTAGTGGGATATTTTTCCATTACCACCACCATTTTCAGTAAGCTCAGTTACAAAGCTATCCTTGGAAAATTACTTAAAAACTAAGCAAGCAATATAAAAGGAAAACGTTTAACATACATTGTAGCATCAACAAGTCAACTAAGCCTAAATATTAGGGGTCACTTCACTGACCAAAGAGATAAACAACAAAGCAACAATTGAGGGTGAACTGTGCTAACAATCAGTTACAACTCTGGAGATCCTCACAGTCATTTCTCACGCAAAGCCAGTATCTCCATTACAGTTGCTCAAAAAATGAATCAGCACTTCACCTCCTATGGCACAAACTTTAAGAAATACATCCAACCAAGAAAAAAAAAAAATTCTATTCATTCAGGAGACAGGGTAGATGTGTAAAATGGAGACGGAGAGAAAACAGGGAGAAAAGCTGATGTAAAAAGACCACCAAAATGCTTCAGCTGCAAAGGACTTGCCAAAACTGTGTAACTGGTCATTACAGTAACACACTAAGGTAATCAGGTAATCAGGAAGTAATGAAAATGAGGAGGCACAAATTAAACTGCTCATTCATATTGATTGGTCCCAAATGAGCTTTAATCCTCTGGGGAAGGGGAGTGAACACAGGGACATCTAGATTCAACAAGCTGCCTACCTTATCTGCCACAGCAGTAAAAATAGGTAAATACAATGTTATTTTAAGTCAGCAGGATAAGCTAGTAACACAATATATATATTAAGAGAATACTACCTGAATTCATACTATCTTTTCAGATTGAATACTTCTGTTTGGACATCTCAAGGTAGATCCACTATTTTTCATCTGACAAAAAGGGCTTTTATTTTGCAGCAGTAACTCTTGAAAGGATTACTTTTAAAAAAAAAATGCATTTTTCACCTTTAGTAAAAGCAAACCTAAACCGTAAAATATTCTGCTCCCAAAATTCTTATAAAAATAAGAGCTTTGCAATCAGACGTACTTGATTTAAAGATAATGAAGCAGGTTTTGTGGGCTGCAGAACCTTATAAATCTTTCTGATTTCTTTTAGGATAGAGGGAAAAGGGGAATTGTTGAAGAAAAAGATGATAGATTACATTTGCCTGTGGGTAATAAGGCTTCCTACAAGTAGAAATGGCATACTCTGAATAATTACATGCAGTTTGAGGCCAAGAGAGACATACAGAGTCTAGTCCTGGTCAGAAATTTTGTCTGCCACAAAATACTGATAAAAAAATGCATGAGGAAAACAGGATGAATTCACACTACTTTTCAATATTTTTTCTCTTACTAAATTGCTTATCTTAAACAGTAGGTCAAGCCACAATTTCTTCCTTCTGCAGAAATTCTTGCATCTTGAGTGACAATAGAAAAAGAAAGTAATAGCCAAACTGCATGGAGACAACATCAAAACATCAAAACCATAGCAAAATTGCAATTAAATACAAATAAGTAAATCATTAAGGACAGAGAGAGAGAGAGAGAGCCAGGACTGTATTTTAACAACAATATCAATTATATTTTTCAGTTAATATAGGCAATAGAGGCAACAACGAAAAGCAAAGTATGAAATATTCAACACAGAACACACTTGGAAAAAACCATATGACCTGCTTCCCTCCCTTATTTTTACCAGATGCTACACAGCTGTCCTTTTACATCCACAGAGCTCAGTTTAACAAGATGATAATCTGGCTCCATTAAAGTCAGCTGAATTTCCACCATCGACTTCAGAGGCTTTGACCTTTTAAAACAGAGGAACAACGGCACCTGTGCAGGTGACAGGCAGGAGGCAGCAATGGAGATAAGAGCAAGCGTTCTGTGCAGCACAGTGAGCCACAGGCAAGAGCCCCAGCACACTAAGGTAATCTCGTAACACCTGCAGCCTTCTGAGATATTTCCTATACTTGGAAGAATATTTGAGAGGATAACTCCTTCATTCTCACACTAACTCACTGACATAGTGACTGAAGAATTTAGATTTCATGTGTCACTGAGAAGCAGTTATTAGGAGCCTCCCTGAGATGTCCCCCTCTTGACCAAAACCACCTCCACAGCCTAAAAATAAAGCATTAGTCAGCCATTCCCTCACTTGCTCCATCACATACTCTTCCTTTCCTACAAGATTGTTCTCAGGCTAAGAATTCTCAGCAGGTTTTAAGATTCAATAACTTTATAAAACTCTCTTTGGATTCACAGAACTATTACCTTCTTTCTCTGACGTATATCTCCAATAGATACCAGTCTCCAGCTTAGGAAACTCTAGAAATTGCTCTCAATTGATCATGTTCAGCTGTTCAATCTAAGTGCAATTTGCCTTCCTTCCAGAGAGTTCCACCTCAACAGGGGCTACAGAGGCCAATAAGGAAAATAAGCAGCCTTTATCCCTGCTTCTTAGCCAAAAATATAACATACAGTAGCATGCAGTAAAGAGTGAACAACGGAATAACAAAAATTCAACCACATCATCCTAGAACAGCCAAAGTCACAGCTTATATCACAGTTCATAGATCAAAAACACCAGAAGAAGAACTTTAGTTTTTCTTCATAGTTTTAGGAACTTTGGGCCATTATCTAGTTTGCCTTACGTATTATTTCAGCACAAGCTAACAAGATATTGAATGAGAATTCATTAGCAGCTGGTCAAGTGTAAACAGACCATCAATCATTTTTATTTCCTCACCGTCAGCTATTCTAATTCCAATTCTGGAAAAAAAATACTGTGTTTTAAACTGTGAAATATATCACATAAAATAGTAGCATTTCATATTATGTTTTAGATTCTTAAGCTTAATGTGAAAAAGTCAATTCAACACATAATGAAGTCAATCCTCCTTCATAACCACCAAACCCAACTATATTGAACTACCAAAAAAAAACCCACAACAAACAGAGAGAAAAACTCCACCTGCTTCAACTTGAGCAGATGAACAAACTACAGTCTATTCCAGAATAAATCCATCAGTTTGTACCTAAAGCTCCAGTAAACATTCTGGAAGAGTTGCAAAGCTCTTTTGTGTCTTAATGACTTCTGCCCAACAAAAAGCAAATACGCATCCCAGGTTGCTCTTATATTCCAGTCAGTTACTTAGTACAACTTTTTGGCTGACCACAGGAGTAACACCTTCAACACACCCACCACAGCGCCTGCTCCAGTTTTCACAGCGCAGTTCTTTCAGGCACACATTCGCGAACAGCGTTTCTACAAGAAATCTACCTGACATCTGGCTGAAGTTCACGAAGAGGGTAGCACTGTCATTAGTCGCACAAAATCTCATCACCACCCTCGCACATCTGCTGATTGACATACCAGATTTCAGAAAAACACAGAGCATGGCAGGGTCCTAGGGTGGAATAGGAACAGCTTTTTCTTTTGCATGACCAGAGGAGAAGCACACTAAATGTCTTAGAATTGAAAGGTTATAAAGGTCAGATAGCCAAGTGACTCAAAACATAAAAAAAGTTACGTCTCCAACATCAGCATCCCCACACAGCGGGTAGCTCACTCCTTTCTTCCTTCCTAGCCCGACACCTTGCAGCAGCCTCCAGCTCACAGACATCTTGGAGAACCTCCTCTGGCACCTTCAGGACACTTCTTCCTCTGAATTTCAGGTGAAGCTTGTCTGGAGCTCCACCCCCTATTAAAGGGGGCAGGCAGGGCAGGGGCAGGCAGGGCAGGGGCAGCCCCCCGCCTCCCAGGTGTACCTCCTCTGGTTTCACACCCCACCCCAGGCAGTTTCCTCACCTGGGCACACCCGGAGGCAGGAGCAATCTCCAAGCCCCGGCAGAGCTCCCTCACATCCAAAGTGCAACAACCAGAACAGGTCGGCCAGTGCATCCTGGATTTTTAAAATATTGTGGTCTGAAGTGCATACAGAATGCGCTGGGAGCAGAAGCATTTACCAGCACAGTCGCGTAGGCTGTCAGGCTGGCTGTTTCCCTGCTAACAGGTTACACAAAGTTTCATCCGCCTGACAAAACGTTAGGTAAACTACTCCTCCAATCAGAGCCAAAAGAAAGTGATGTTCCCTCTTACATAAAAGCA
Organism: Trogon surrucura; assembly: GCA_020746105.1. NCBI lineage: Eukaryota > Metazoa > Chordata > Aves > Trogoniformes > Trogonidae > Trogon > Trogon surrucura. The sequence continues at coordinate 34,935,338 of CM036621.1, forward strand.
CTAAGAACAGTGACACTGGCATTTCTTCAATTATTAGACAATATTTAAATAATTAATATTAAAATTAAGTACAAAGTATGTTGTTAAATACTAAATACTTATTAGATTTTTATATTCAAACAATAAAATCATTGTGGATTTTTGCCATACAACTGAATTCTAGAAAGATTTGTTTTGTTGGTGGTGTTTTCTATAGTGCATATCAGCTTTCTCCAGAGAAAAATGTTAATATGAGAACAGCTCACATATTACATTACACAAATGCAATTTGGTCACCAAAGTTTTAATCTTGTGCAGCAAAATTCCAATCTTCTATTTCTTGTACCCGAGTTCTAGTTCATGAACAGATTAGAGGATGTAAAACTGTTAGGCAGATTCCAAAATACACAATTCAGATAAATCCTTTGAAAGTAGTCATGAATTTGGCAGGGTAAAAAAAGTCCCGCTGATACGATAAACTGAATCACTGTTCAGTGTGCTACCTTCACGCAAACAGCTCATGAGGAAATAGAGTATTTGTGTGCATACTAAGAGTAACAGTTTCTTTGGTATATCCAGCCTTCCCCAGATACCAAAGGCAAAACTGTGGAGAGGACAGATCACTATCTACAGACAACCCCGAAGTAAAAGCCTCACCAAATGTTTCCCTTGCCTTTATTGCAATCTTTTCTAATAAATGATTTTGCTGTTCCACTTGTAATCTTCAGAATCACGTTTCTTATTTTCTCCTAATACTTTTTACTAAACTACTTCCAATACTCAGATTTCCACCCTCTCCTTACCCATTAAAATTCACTGCTTATTTCTTTCTTTTAACAGAGCAAAACCATCTTTGATGCTATACAAATGCTTGCTGGAGTTTGCCTTGCTGTATTATTTTTGCAATAGAATGTTTGTGATTTGGACAAAAGAGCCCTTCTGACCTAGAAACCACATACCAAAGTCTCCACGCAGCCAACGTCCAGGCCTCTCAGGCAGGGGGGAAAGGAAGGACTCTCTGGCAGCGATGGTTTCCCGGGACTCCTGCAAGAGCACTCTCTTAGGAGGTTGTCCTAACCACAGGGAAACATCTCGCAGCAGTCTCACAGCACTAGTTTCAAACTCCTCCTGTCACCAAAGATTCGCCCTGGCCCCCAGCTAGAGGGAACACCAAGGGCAGGATCATCTTCCAGCTGTTTGCAAGCAATGCATGGTCCCAGATTTACAGGCTGGCCTATAGATCTGTATCATCGATGTCCATAGACTCTCCACCACGATAATAAACTAGGAATAAGAATTTTTAAACTTCAACCCTGAATCAGTGGTCAAAACAAAAATCTAAGACCACTCCTCCTGGTTATTTTTGCAACCTCCCTATTTTAATTAAGTTGTAATAACTATTTGGACTTGTAGTATTATTCCACAGGAGTTGTATCTAAATAAATGCCATGCAAATAATCTGAATATCTGATCTCTGGCAGACATCACTTTTGCTCCAGATGTGGAAAAGCCAAACTCTTTGGCAACATCTATGAATATGCAGAAGCCTGAATTACATCGTCCAATTAACCTCTGTCCTCACCCCCCGTTAAGAGTAGGATCGCCTCCTCTCCACATTGAAAATGCTACTCATACTATGAAAATTTACTCTTCCTTTTTTTTTTTGTTCATACACAACCCAAAAGCCATTCATTCTGGAAAACTCAGTTTCCCCAACCTGGCAAATTACATCTTTATTTTTGTCTCAGTCAAGACCCAATTATAATCTACAAATACATACAGAACGTACAGACCAGCATAAACCACACTGCATACTGAAGAAAATCGATGAGGCACAAAAACAGGTGAAAGGAGGCAGGAGGCCTCTGCTGTTCCTGAGAGCAGCTGCTGCTAATCTAAAAAGGCATTGCTCCATCCAGGTTAGTGAAATAGGCTCACACTGTTTCATAATAACAAGCATTCTTTTCCCATGGAAGGGAAAACTACAAAAAATTCCGGCACCCAGAGTGTCAGTGGAATCTACACCCTTAGAAATCTGACCTGACTGAACCCAGCACTGAACAACCTGATTTAACTTCGTAGTGGGCCCTTCTCTGAGCAGGGTGTACCATCAGATGTCAGGTATATCCCATAACGTAAAAAAGTATATAATTGTGTTTGAACTAAGAGTTTTGCCTAGTAAGTTAATATTGATGAAAGAGAGAGAGACAAAATTAAGTAGTCAGAGGGCTTACTAATTGCTTACAATTCTAGCAAATGTAAAATGGCACTGACAATGCTACAGACTAACTGGAAAGCAGACACAGCAAGAATTGAAGGCACTACTACATCAGAAATCAGCAATACAGTAGACCGGAAATTCTCCAGAGGAATCTTTCTTCTGCCAAATTTTGCCAGTTTATCAAAAGCAGAATAACTCATGGAAATAGAGCAAGCACGACAGATCTCCCTGCCAGCTCTGGAAGACAGCCATGGAACCAAAGGCTCAAAGTTTCAGATCCACTGCTCCCAGTGTGTTCTGGGAAGAACTTGGAAATAACAGTCTCTGAGTAGTCTTGCTCTACAAAAATTCTGGTCTTACAGCTCAGAGAGGCAGGTGTTCTCAGGAACACGGTAACTAAAGAGCCAAACAGCCTGAGAACCTGGCAGCCTTACCTAGGGCTTACTCAGGTTTTGCATGCGCACTCATACCCAGCAGCACTCTGCTTCCTACCACGATCTAGAACAATACTTCATCTCTCATCTCAACAGCCTGATCAGTTGGCCCACAGCTGTTCGGGAGAGGACTGGTGTAAAACTGGCCATGATCTTGGCAATATCAGTCAGCGTCACCTAAGACATCCCAGTGTACTTAATTTCAAAACCTTGCTTTAGTGTGTGCACAGCTGAACTCTGGAAGTGGTTGGCAGGATTCAGAAGATTATTAAGTCCCTCTTTTCAAATTAGAAACAAAAAGTTATCCAATAACTCAAAAGCCAAGAAATAAAAACTCCATTTTCTAGTCAACTGCAGCAGGGATGAAATATGTCATTATGAACTTGCCTCCTTAAAAAACGGACACAAGCTGTCATGTAGCATTTCATGATCCTTTACCCAGTCATGGATTGGTTTCATTTAGTTCACACTTTCTACCCGAACTCTGCAAAGTTTTCAAGTATTTCTCTTCCTTACCATTCCAAACACCACACTGGCAACATCAGCACCAAACCAAACCAGCTCCTGCCCACGTGCATATGCTCCCTCATGTACACATTATCCATTTGTGCATCCGCACAGAGAGCAAAGACACGTTAATCATACGGTGCTCTTTTGCTGCATTAATAAAACCAATGTTCTACCCAAGTTTTCAGAGTACATTTACCTTGGGCTCCAGTTTTATCTTCCATTAACTGCTTCTGGGTTGTATGCAATTATTATATTTCTTTTCTCCTGTTCACACAGAATTCAAATCGATTATTGTTTTTCGCTTCTCCTGCAAAGAGCTAAATACATTTACTAAGAGAAAGAAAAGAGGGGTTCCTTTACCAGTTATCTCCTTTTACAGACTGATAATACCTCCTATACAATATTAAGGTTTTGAAAAAGTTAGAAACATTGCTACTTGATAGAAAAGATAATCCTAGATTATTCCTGTGTACAGCCTCCAGTTAAGTAGCTGGCTTACCCTTTCATTCCATGTTCATGTAAGTTTTCTTTATTTTTTGCTACTGATAATGAAAATTGATTATAAAAGAATCAGAAGAATCCAAGACAGGATTTTCCAGTAAATAGAGTAATTATAATAATTTATTTAAAGTATTCTACTAAGCATTGCAGTAGTCTGATTTGAGACGTTTATTTTCTTCACATACTCAACCATAAAGAAAATGTGCCAATTACCAACACAGGCTTACAAAAAAAAAAGGCAAGAAGCAGTTCCTAAGAAAAGCTTGAATAAAGTCCTTGGAAAGGACTTCATTATTACAGTTGGGGGGGTTGTTAATATTTGGTTTGATTGTTTACTTTTCCAGCCTTCTTATCATACACATTGGTCACAAGTGCAATGATACAAAAGAATATTCTTCCTTTTTATTTTTAGTTAATTAAGCAAAAGAAGACTAGCACATCAGACAAACAAGAACTGGAAATGAATCCACTGAAATGAAAACTAAAATCAAACGGAAGTGCCAATAAATGCTGTTTACTACCACAGATGAAGATTCGATTTTGGTTTTTAAGCCAGGTTTTGATTTTGTTTTCAGAAAGAAAATAGAAATGTGGAATTTGGATTTAGATCCTCAGGTTCCCAACCACTTTTAAATCATGGTTTTAAGATCTGGCTGAACAGTAAAAAGACAAAGCATTAGAATTTTTTGTGCAATAGTCTTATAATACAGTACTAATTTCATCAAAAGTTATCATAAGCTATTTCACCTAAAACTCCATTGTTCACTCATAAAAAAAGATCAACACAAGCTAGGCAAGGAATTAAGTTGAAAAGCCAGTTGAGAGCTATGCAGATATTTCCATTTCTACAAAAGAGCAGTCACTTCTGGTTCTGTAAATGAAGAACTGCAGCATCTCACAGGTCGCTGGCATACAAGTATCTTCAATCTGAGTAACTACAAGAAAAGGCATTTTTTTTAGCCACGCAGTGGACCTCAGCACTTCAGCTGATGCAATTCACAGGAAGGGCCTTTAAGCAACCACTTCCCAAATGATTTCTACAAGGAATTCAAGGTATCACTCTAACCTTTGGTTTACAGAGAGGATTAACTAGCACAGATCCTATTCTCCCTTTCACTACCTCAAGATTACCAGAGATTACTCAAATTAAAAAACTTTCTGGTTACTACTTTACTCCATATAATTTCTTGTCCTGCCCTTATTAAAAGTGTACCTTTTTATCTTTTATTAGTAGATAAGGGAATTTACTTGGTATTAAAAGAAGCTGGCAGGGACATCCAGGAAGTTACACAGGCTTTGGCATTTATGTAAATGTTGAGAATCACAGACTCCACCTAGGGAAGTCAGCAGGGACGTCTGAAGATCATCCAGTCCAACCCACTGCTCAAAGCACCATCAACTACAGCTGGGTGCCCTTGGGTTTGGATGTAGGGTACTGCAGATTCCATATTTACAACTAAGGGTTTTTTTAAGAGAAGAATTTAAGGTGTTTTGGATTTGTTTAAAAAAAATAATTATTTCATTAAGAATTTGGATTTGGTCTTCATTTGTTTGCACTATCAATATTCTATTAAGAGTTCCCTGATCCATCAATGCCTGATCTTTTTAATAAGAATTGTTAATTAAATAAATACCTTTTAATCAGAAACAGAATACAATTTAGAAATGTATTTGGATAACAAAAATCACCTGTCCTATACAGAGGATATAAATCAAGATAACTGCATTCTGAAATACCAGACTTCAGTGGTGTTCCTAGAAATGGCATACTAACATTTGGAAAAATATTCGATCTTTGACATCCTCCCAAAAATAGAAAACTGGTCAAGAAAAACCTAATGTAATGACAAACCTTTTCCATAAACTGTAAACAAAATAATCTCGTAAATTAAACAGCTAGGTAGATGTTGAGTTAACAAATACTTGGATATTTATTTGCAATGCTTGTTTATTACCATAACCAAGGAATTATTTCAACTTGGAGAGAGAAAATGCTACTTTATTGAAGGTTCCCTGAAAAAAAATAAGTCTTCAGCAACCCAATATATTTCCAGTCCTGTCAGGTATACCAAACACAAATTACTGACTATTGTACTGAATCATCCTCTACAGAGCCATGAGTCCCTCATCACGCCACATTACTTCAATGCAAGCCCTAAGTTAAGATCCGATTAATCCTGAAATAGCCTGGCTCAGAACCGTTAAATGAAAAACGGGGCTTAAGAATAGAAAAATTTTCATCATTTGCCTCTAGCTCATGTGCATAGATCTCGGTTTATTGCAAATTCTGTAAGACATCTATAATCAAGTAAATTTAACTACAGCTTATTTTTCAACTGTAAATCTATTTGGAAAATTCACAACTACTTTTGTCTTTTAAGCACATTTAAAATCTCCTTCCTGAACAGTTCATATCTAATTTTCCTACAAAACTAGATGTTTGACAAAAGTTAACACTTAGGAAACATAAAGTTCAACTACACATGCTGCATATACAACTTAAGAAGACCCACTATAGGAGTGCTCAAAGTCAACTGAACTAAGTACTTGGCCAGTGTGAAGAACAGAATTATGAAAACTACATGTTTTCCTGCATAAATGCCAGCATAATATGCCATATGGGCATATGAGTTTTACTTGAATAAATCTTTTTTTTTTTCTGAAAATATAATCCTTGATAATGTCATTTAAAAAAAATTGAATAAGAAAAATCCTGAGTGACACTTTCCACCCACACATCACACACTGAAATTTTCATAGTTTACATTTTGCTATACCTGACTTCCAAACTTCTCTGGAACAGCAGGTTTTTTTAATGTTTTAATATGGCAACGACAGTGAAGTAAGAACATTTGATTCCTTTCTATTTATGAAAAGACATGAATACAAACTCTGTTCAGGTTTCTATATAGAAATACAAAAAAAAAAAAAAAAGGATTTCAGGAAGTCAGTTCAACAACTTGCATGAATAAATAACAGCTATTCTGTTCCTGAAGACTTCAACAAAGAATTTCTTCAAACTCCCTGGTTAGTGTAGTCCCCCAAGTCTGGGCTCAGTTCTTCAACCAGAGAACTATCACACAGAACATGTATATTAGTGAAAGAAAGTGGAAGTAACCGAGAAGGACAAGTGAAACAGTGCCCTGTTCTTAACTCCGTGTGTTACTCGCAGCAATTTGCAGCATTTATCTGCATTTAACATAACTCAGCTGTGTCATATATAATTGGAATATTTTTCATTATATGAAGAAAGTTCGAGACACCAAGCTAAAGCTTGGAGTTAGAGACACCAAGCTAAACAGATAAAGGTATAAAGCTGTACATGAAAGTGCATTTCTGCAGTCAGAGCTCTCAGATTCTTTAATTAACGAGCTGAATTATCAGTTTTACAGGTTCACAATCTCACGTAGCCACACAGACAATTTCACTGGAAGCTACAATCAAACCGTATTTTGGAGCTCTGCAAAAAGATGGACACGCCTTAGCAGAACTGGTCATGTCCTTGCAGCAATTTCTCCATTAACAACAACAACAAAGGACAAACAATGTGAAAATGATAAAGTACACGTATTTATACATGTATCAATATAAGATCGGTGGGTGGGTTGTATTACTTTTGGTAACTGGCAAGTGGATCTCTTACGACAAAATTCTAACACACATCACCATAGCAGTTTTCTATAGAATAGCAAAGAGTAGCTTGCAGGTACTGAGATAAGAAGCTTTAAGTTCAAGTCCTGAAAAATGTATTCATGAAGAAAATTATACATTCCAAATACATTTCAGCACATTATTAAAAATATTCATAAGATCACTTGCTATACCGCCACTCCAAAACATAAATGCAAATTAGCCCCAAATTAATGAAACTTCAGAAGTGGTAAACACGACATTTTCTGAAATTGCCTGTGTTCTATGAAGCCTGTCTGACAGAAACAGATGAGGTGAACCCTTACACGAAAGGAGAACATAAGGTTTACCACAAAGAGCTATAGCAGATAGAAAAAGTGTCTGGAGCTTTTTTACAAGTTCAGTTATTTGATTCATGCAATGTGAATTTTCTCTGGTAAGAGATACCATTTTGTGCCCTATTTTCTTGTTTATGGAGTACCAGTCTTTTCATATACATATTAACCACCAGTAACCCACTTTTCTGCAGCTACAGCACATGGATAATAAAGGGAAAATAGCCCCAAAGATACAAATATCTAACAAATATGACCAGACTATTCTTTAAATTAAAAATATGAAACATTCCCTTTTTAAGCTGAACAAAACATTTTCTTTGATCTGAAATAACTCTTTTAGAGGAGTTCTTGCAATTTCCAGAACTACCAAAAATGTTCCCCCTGAGCACCAAAATGAAAAATCCACTGCTCAGAGCAAGATTAAGTAGCTTTAATGCAAGATGCACTGCACCACTGTGATGATAAACCAAACTGTCGTGCCTTCCCTCTCTCCAGGGAAGCATTAAAAGTCTTCATCGGGAAACCATAAAGCACAAGTAACATCAAGTTTGGAGTTTCTATATGCCTAAGGTATCTATATGTCCTTCCACTAAAAGAGTAAGAACGGCAATAAAATACCACACAAAATGTTATCAATCGCAGGCTGAGACAGTGGGTCAGACCTCAAGCTGCTGCTGAGTACTCACTACAGGAGTAAAGTGAGGTGTTAGCCCTCCATTGCACTCAAATTTATGAGTTGAAACAAAGGGTAAGGCCTAGAACCATCCCATCAATAAATAAAGGTTCCTTGTTTTCCATCATTTTCCTGGTTTTGCATTTCCAGTGCTCAGGAGGTTTCAGCAGGCAAATGACTACTGTTTGAAATCTGGACACAACTGCACAAGGCCCAAGTATCCACGACATCATCTTTCCCACAGTTGGACCTTGCCCATGGCTACAGAGGGCTCTACACTGTGTACCTCTGCCTTAGAGGGCTCAGCACAAGCCACGCTCCCTGTCTCAGGTGTCCTCCCACTTTCAGGAATCCTAGCTCCTAGTCTCATCCTCACAACATTTCAGTTTATGTGCTCAGATCCAAATATGCTTAAATCCAAACGTGCCTCACATCCAGAAGTTGAGAACACAAAACTCTGGTGAAGCAACAGGCTTCAGAGAACCTTCTGGGAATGCAGAATATGTAGTATAAATACATACATATAAATAAATACATACAATGTGGTCAACTTCAGTCCACTTGCTGATCTGGCCTCAATATAAAATGTGTCCTTAGTCTACTCGCATTTTCTTAAACGTCTCACGAAGAGACTGAAGCCACCACTGGCATAGAAGGGCTGGCTTGGCTCCACTCTGTACCACACTCAGTACAGTGGTTAAGAAGCAGAAGTTTTTGAAATATGCAACAAGAAAGGATGAAACCACAATTCATCAGAAAAGACATAAAGCATACCAGGCTTGGCATGCATAACTCTGTGTGTGTGTGTGTACACACACGTACACACACACGTACACACACACGTACACACACACGTACACACACACGTACACACACCCCCCACCCCCCCCCCCAACCAATATCCAGAACAAGTTGAGAAAGTAACAAGCAGTAAGGAAAGCAGTTATCATTTCATCAGTGTATGTGACCTTTCTTTACCAGCCTTTTTTCAGCCTTGTCTTAACAATCTAGCCAGCGATCTTTATCTAAAGCCAGGGGTTGGTGCACAATTAGTTATTCAGACATACTCTCCCTATTTAATGAAGGCAGAGAAAGCAGTGCCTGCAATCATCCTAAGTGCTACTCACAATGGCCACTTTAACCCACGCTCAGTCACAATTTTATTAGCCCTTTTGATCACCCAGATAAGTTCATACCCCTATTGTGACAGAGAACTCCAGAAACATGGAGTTAGCATTGCTGTACTCCAGTGTATACAATAACTTTTCATTTTAAGGGATAAGCAGAAACAAGACAAGAACTTGTCATTAGGAAAATGGAGAGATGAGCGAAGGTGAAGCTCATGAAGTTCAGTAAGGACAAGTGTAGAGCCCTGCATCTGGGGAGCAATAACAGAAGGCACCAGTGCAGATTAGGGGACATCCTGCTGGAAAGCAGTCCCACGGAGGAAGACCTTGGAGTCATAGTGGACAGTACTTCTCAGAGACAGAGTGGATCTTTATTGGTGCAGAGCACATATTGCTTAACTTCCCATTGCATCCTTTCACTGTGATACAGCCTCTGTGAAACACAGACACTTGCATAAAGGCAGTATTTGCTGAAAAGATCTCTCTCCCAGTTTGCAGTAAAAAGTCTAAGTTTTATCACTGGCTTATTAGAGATTTTGAATAATTGAGAAAAAAAACCACAACTAATTCAGGAACCACAAAAGCTATATTCATTATACTACTTCAAATAGGGCTAAATCATAAGTTCCTGTACATTTGTTTACTTAAGTAACCAAACCGACATACTAGCAAGAAATTACAGACACATATTCAGAAAAAAAATCTGCCCAGCAACCAGCTACTACAACTCATGAGAGTGACTGAAAAGAAGCAACATGAGAGAAGGCAGGCTATAACTTGTGAATGTACACCATCAGGACGAAGACAGGAGCAGAAGCATGGACTTTGTGGATAGTGGACGAGGAAAACTTTCCACTCTCACGTACAAGCTGTAGCACATGATACCCCAGGAGAGAATACACATAAACTCACATGAAGTAGCACAACCACAGTGCGATTGCTTCTGGAGAACAACAGTATTCCCAAGGCAAGGAAAGGACTCACAACCTAGTCCCTGAATTGGACTATGTTAACAAATGGCCTATGTTAACAAATGGCTGGCAGAATTTTTATAGCTCATTCAACTCACAGCCCTGGCTTACTGAAATTACTAATAGAAGAGCCCATAAGACAGTGATAAATCAGCACAATCTCCTGGACCTATCATCTATTCTTCAGTGAGTTAGTTGTGAAATAAAGTAACTGACACCTGATAATCTCATTGAAAACCTTATTTAATTCAGTCTCAGTAACAGCCATAAACCATTCTCGTTGAGAGTTTTTCCATTGAGATCCCTATTAATTGTATAAGCAGATCAAGAGCACTAAAAGAAACTAAAAACTTTAAATTCACTCCTGTCATTTAACCCTACTGTCATTTAACCGTACTATAACACCTTATAGCTTTGAATCTTTTGTATTTTTTCCTTTCTACTTCCCTCCTCATCTTTGCCACCTTGTGCAGACATGGTCCTGCAGCAAATTATATGATACTCTCTCTTTTCGTCATATTTAAATATGCTCATAATTCATATTTAAATAGCTGCTTGCTGATTTTCTTGGGTGGATTGCATATTCTCTTCCCCTTAGTCTGCATTATGTAACCTTAAAACCATGACCATTTCTAAAATAGAAGACAATCACAATATTGTTTCAAGAGTCCAAAAAAATCAAGACCATTTGACTTACAATCATGTAATTTTCCTCGTGAAAGACACAGAATTCCTGTAAAGGGCTCTTGCAACAAACCCACAGTGATTTTTTTGACCGGTATGGGCTGCTATACACCATATTTGCATCCTCCCACACGCTCTGGCTACTACAGTTTAGAATCACTAAATCATCAAATCATTTAGGTTGTAAAAGACCTTTAACATTGAGCCCAGCCATTAAAGGTTGATACCTTCCCTTACTAAACTTTCAGCCATTTAGAAGTGAAACTAGTCCAGCATAGAACAGATATTACAATAGACATATGCTGCAAGATGATATCAAAGACTGACACTCCAAGCTAACCAGAGATAAAGAAATCTCACATTGTTAACCTGTGTGTAAAGCACTACCAGAGAGGTTCAAGAATTATGTTGAATTCAATAGAAATTGCAGCTAAATTTTGAGCAAATTATGAAAGCATCTTTCAGTCTCTGTTCCAGATAAAGAACAATTTGAATTCACAGAGAATGAAATAAATCAGCCATAAATTCCACCTGTACACCAATAAATAAAGAGAGAATATCAAAAAGTACAGTATCTGCAACATGGAAAAAAAAAACCCCACATCTGATATGCATAGATTATCTTCATCCCTACACTTCATTATCCTAATGGCAACAGGATAAGACAATGAAAAGTCTCACAAGAACAGCTTTGGACTGGGTTAACTAGTATGATTTGCAGAATGGAAAGGAATTTCAGCTTTTCAAGAAAAGAAACAAATAGCTGTATCATACAATTATTCTTGCAAAGTGCTTGATGAATCATCTGGAAGTATCTTTAGATAAGAATGGTATGTCTACAGAAAGTTTCCAGAGGAAAAGCATGATATTAACACCATATACCCACATTAATAACATCCCAGACTCCACTGTTTTATCATTTAACAGACCTAAGAAGTGCCGAATCCATTCTTTAAATGTAATAGTTATTTTCAAAACACAATGAACCCATATTTATTTTCAAAAATCCACAGGTGAGCTGGTATATAAGCATGCGAGACAACCAGATTGCTGGATTAACCTACCCGTCCTAGCTTTCTAATTTAGCAATAAAAGTATTTTTCATACCCATAGCTTGGTGCTCTTACAGAGATCAAATTCAGTGGTGTGAACACCCTATGCTAAAGTGATACTAACGGATTACCTCTGATTTAACAAACTGTTGTTTAAATTGTTGCATTCTAGAGGAAGAGAGTTCACATTTTAGAACTCTAGTCTAGGAAATGACATTACAAAGAAATGCTTGTTGCTAGCATACGAAGGGTTATGTCTGTCCTGCACTAGTGTCAGTTCACAATAAGCATAAAATAACCTAAAAATATGTACGCGGTATCTGTGCAGCCTTTTCCACAGACTGTATGATACAATAAAATTCACACTCATGGCGGGGTTTTGTACTTTGCTTTTGCTTAGATTTATGTAGAAAAATGTTCCTTTCAATCTTTTAAAGAACATGTTGAGAAATAAAAGCTAAACTCTAATTTACACTAATTATAGGTAAAAATCTAATATACGCTAAAATAGACTTTGAGAAAGACATTTTTTTAAAAAAAATATAAATGTCTGGTTACCTACATTGTTGATGTACTCAGAAAGCAAGTCTTGGAGAGCTTGGCGGATAGCATTGCATTCAGCAATGATGCGTTCCCGATGAAAATCGCGCGTGCAGGAAGAATCAGCCAGCAAAGCTGCTCCACTGATAATAGCTTCCAGACGTTTCTCCAGTGAAGGCCTTATTTGCTCTTCGTTTACTACAAGAGGATCCATGATAATTAAATTCTGGAAAACATTAGGAGTACAGATAAGACTAGTCAGCCCAATTAAGTTGCTGGGTTATTTTTAACTTGCATGAACTACAGTGACATTATGCTTCCCAGGGTTGCAACTAGCCCTTTTCCCTTGAACGATCTAAAATACTTTTGATCATGGCAGATTCCATATTCCCTGCAGGTCATTTGCAGACAAAGCCAAGTTTTCTCTGCTGGACAGATCTCACATTCTAAGAATGGCAAGGGAAGGCATTCTAAGATACAGTCAGCTTCCAGAGGTCAGGACATCCAGTTCTGCTGTGGAAGAGACGTTTCTTTGTGTTAGAGATCTCATTCACGTGACAGTCCGTAACACCACAGTGTTTGTGGGACCTCACCTCTGCCGGAGTTGTGCCACTTGGTCCCTAGTCACTGGAGCAGCAACACCACCACTGCGCTCCTACAACTCACGTGAACACCCTCAACACTAGGCTATAAATATCGTGTCCATTATAACGCAAACCACACCTGCCAAATAGAAAATCTAAGTGTTACTACAGAAAGAATTGGCTTCATTCCTTGTGGAAGCCCAAGGCACACCTGGAGGCTACATCCCATGAGCCATTTACTTATCAAAGTGACCACCTTCAAATCTCAGATGAAATAGCAGTAGAAATGTCCTGCTTTAGAAGAGTTTGTAGAAAGTTCACGCAAAGATGGACAAATAGCACTGGCAAAAAAGCTACTACAGTTCATATCTAAATAAAAAAAAAACCTCAGTAATAACCAGGAAAATATGACTTAAGATCTGCTCACAGATTAAATTCTTCAAGTGGTTTCATCAAATATTTATGTTCAATACATCTTCACAGAAAGGACAATCCATTTTCCAAGCAAACAGAAGATACCAGATATGCAACAAGTGATTTTGCTTTACCAGGCCTAAACAACGGTTACCCACCTGAGCTCCTAAGCCTAAGCGTGGAGTTAAAAGCAGTTATTAGACCCCTCTTCTCTCCCTCATTGGTCTTCTGATCAGTGAAAAAGAGGGAGCATGGGTATCCATAAACCCAGTTATATTTCCTGACATTTTGGACTGATTTACAGTATTTTGACATCTCCGGTGTAATTGAGCCATGGTCATTATGGACCCACATATTGAAAAGATACAGTGACAGAGAGCCAGGCATCATTTGGGGAGGAGTCTCTTTACATTCAGAAGATGCAAGACGAGTGAAAGGCATTAGTTAACCTGCACCTACACGTTCTTATAACACAGATCTTAAAACGTAATTAAATTTGTAACCTTACCATTTTGTGTTTGTATGAATGATGTTGTAGTTAAATGGAGCCTTTAAGAGGAATTCTTGAGATTCTACTGATTTAAGAGTTAGCTGCTCTAATTTTCCTGGTGGTTTCCTCACCTATAAATCTGTAATAGCTTTCACATTGCCAGCATTGGCAAAGGAAGAATGACATTGCAAAACATCTAGATACTAGATTGTTGAGTAAGCTCCGTGATACATTTCCACACTATAAACATTTAATGAGATTTGTTCCCAACAGACTATTTACTACATCAATCTATTTCATGGCACTGTATTTGCAACAAGAAGATAGAGCAAAGGTTGTTTCAGGTCCTTAGCCAATAGAACTTTCTGTAAAGAAAGAAAACTGCAACAATCATTTGAAGAAGTTAAATGCTCTATAAATTATGCTTTATCTAACTCATGCAGTTTCAGTTCCCGTTTGTGTTACCTAGGTAAAAATGTATTTAATACTCCATAAACAAATGGCTTTTTGCATCAGTCAGACTTCTACGTTTGTTTCTTTATGAATAAAACCAGATATAATCCAAAAGACAATTTTCCTCATTTTGTGATTATCGCAAATATTATTTTAAAATAATAATGAATAATTACATTTAAAAAAACAACATAAAAATGGCACTGCTCACATACAGTCAAGATGAATTCATCTACAGTCAGAAAATGTAATCCTTTTGCCAAATTTTGTTTAAAGATTTTGTAAGAAAAACAAGTAAATAACAGCTCTCACTTAAAGTACATAATTTGTCATTCAGAGTTTCATTGTAACAAACCATGCATGACTTTTATATGTTTCTTTTTTCTCCCATTTATTAAGAACATAGATTAGAACCTATAATTTTTAAGCTTAGTGTGCGAAGCAATGAAGGTCAACATGTAACGTGCAATTGTAGCCTGTTCCTTTGGGGGGAAAGACCTCTCAGAGTCAACTTTGAGCACGACTGAGAGGTCTCCTTTTATCAATAAGCTGCCACTACAAGATTTGTGTAATATTTTAATGTATTTCTCTAACTTTCATTGAAAATTTTAGACAAAAATCTATTTCCGTCAGCCATAACACCAATTCTCCTGAAAAGGTATCAACAATACTGGAGTTCCGAGGCTGAGATCTAGTAAGTCTGAGAAGTTACAACCAAAAAGACCCATATTTGCAAATGCATTTAGAAACTTTCACTCCTTTTATCAGTCGAGGCCTACATCAGCTTACACCAGGTGAGAAGCACGGTCTCATCCACATGAGGTCTTTTAGCACTTTTGGCAAGACACTGCAAAATAAAAATAACACTGGCAGGAGCCAGAACAGCCATAAGAAAAAGGGAAAGCTCCATACAAAAGCTTAGGATCAAGTCAGGGGTGGAAAAAGAACTGACTTTCTTCAAGTATTTGCTTAAATAATGGAAGCAGAAATGCACACTTTGTGAAAGCATCCTGGTTGTGCCACTTTAATGATAAGCAGAAAACATGATCAAGTTTCCAATTCCTTCAATTATAAAGTACATAATGATGTCAATGACAAGTTTTGGAGTAAAGGTCTTCCAACTTGCATTGTACTAATTCAAATGAAGTCAAGGCAGCAGTGATCATCATCACTGCTATCCGTAAACTCATCTCATGGGTTCTGTCCATTTGTTCACAGATGTGTCTGTCTCCATCATTAGTGACACACTTGGAACTAATCCTTCCCTGCTGGAAGCCAAATATTGAACATACATGAAGACTTAATTCCAGACTCTTCTGAAGGAAGTGATTCCTCCCATTGAAACAATTAAGAACGATATTGTTTAGATCAGGACTAAGCAGAGCTTCAACTTCTAACGCCTCTAGGTCCACCACTTCTGATAGTAATAGTTAAAAAAAAAAAACAAACTATTTTTCCAAAAACATTGCAGTCTCACAGGCTTACATACCTCAAGCTCATCAAGTGCACTTCCCAGTGTAGCTGGGTGAGATGTAGATCGTCCCATTTTATTTCCAACTCCTTGGGACGCGTTAGAAATTACATCGAGAGCATTCTGTATTTCATTGCAAATTGAATCCTTGCTGGCTGTAAGGGATGCAACATCTGAATGTTCCAAACAAGCCGAACATATTGAATGTAGCAGAGAGGAATTTTCCTTCAGGGAGGCACGTGCTGCAGCAATTTCATCTCGCTGATTGCTAGATTTCAAATCCTGTCAGCAAAAGAACATGCTGTTTATTTCCAAAAGCACTTAAAAGCTTCAAAACTGACAAGTAATGTATAAACAATTTTTTTTCCATCTTTATTCAGTTTAAGGAAATATCGAGTTAAATTCATCAAAGACTGTGAAAATGGACTACAACAGTACTTACAATTAAATCATCTTTATCTCATGAGAAATGAACAAAGTTGTGTAAAACAAAGACAATTTTTATTGTGTCTTATAACCAGCACTGTGAACCGTCCACATTTTGCTTGGTTTTAAGCACAGTTTTCCTACGAGAAAACCAGCCTGGAAATTATCTGTCTTTCCTCCCAGACACGGCTGTCTTCATAAGCAAGAGGTGCAGACAGGGTCAAGCAAGGAATTCTGCAAGGGTTGCATTTAAATGTCCTGTGTTTGCTTTCCTGCCCATCAGCATATGTCCCGAGCACACTGCAGAAAGGAACAGCAGCTCGGGGATGAGAATTCTGTACTCCTGGGAAATGGGAAGCGTGGAAGGTGTAGAAATTAAGAAGGTGCTTGAGAGAAGCCATCTCTGTGGAATGCCACTGCCTGTTTCTTCTCTCTCTTTGCTATGAACATGCTTAAAGCACTCATCTCGTTCCTCCCTTCTCCACCCAGATCTTCTTGAGACGCTACTGCCTCCTGCCAGCTTGAACAAGGAACACACAGCTCAACAGAGCTGCCAAGCCAGATTTAACTGTTTCTAGGAATCAAGCCTAGGAGCTGTTAGTTGGACAGCTGGAAGTTATGGACTTTGGGACAACCATAAAGTCAATGTCAGGATTGCAAGGAGCCTCCTGTCTCATCCTATTTTACTCTAGATGTTCTCCCCACTCTCTTCTGCATCTTGTCTCTTTGCAAAAAAGAACCTAGTAGATATTTGCAAATTGGCTTCGGTGAAGGAGACAGTTAAATTCAGGAGAAAAATAAAAAATGAAGGGAAAATAGCACATCAGAACAATAAAAGCCTGTGGCACCAGCTTCAAATGATGAGAAGAGGCACAACAAAAAATGAACAAGCAAATGCATACAAAACTGCTCACAGCCTGCTGTAAAGCAGGCCGAAGTCTTCCTAATTATTTTCCTTTGCATTGCATCAGGGTCTGTACACATTATCTACAAAAACATCACGGTATCCATTTCTCACCATATAAAGTTCGTCAGTTTACGGCTGAAAAAGAGAGCATTCGATATTAAATGATCCAGTCCTATGTTTTTAAAATGTCATTTATGAGATACGCATTGGAAATAGCACTGCATTTTACCTCCTCAGGCTAACTTTGAAATCTCAGGGATACATTGAAAAACAAACAAGGCAAACTGAACAGGGAATGGGAGAAGTAAAAGCAGAGTGGAGCCTTAACGGAAGCAGACAACAGTTTAAGCAGCTATTCTTGGGCATATTAACACTTCACATATTTTTAGCACTCTTCAGCTGTGTTGTTCTTCCAGGGTCACATGACTTTCACACAGGTCTTAAGGCTCCTGAGGGCCCTGAGAGCACTGCTGGGCCTCCCAGACTCTGCCCGGCCTCCGCTGGGCCCACAGTACATGCTTGACTGTCAAGAATCCCAAGCTAACTTCCTACTAAAAGTCTTAACCAGCCTCTAGATTTATTTTTCCTGGTTTTGAAAGTCATCAGCAGTTCTTGGTGTCTCATGCTAAACTATGCTAGAGCACATATACGGAGTACGTAAATACCATATGCATAAACACACACAAAATATACACACTTTCAGTCAACTTAGAGCAAGCAGGAAAGAGATTTTCAGGACTGAGGTTCCCAGTAGAAGTGAAACCTTGCAGCTTTCTCTCTGTATCTATACCTACCTACTATTAATCATACTCAAACTAATACGTAATACCACAGAAAACGCAAAGCTATCCTATACAAAGTCTCCAAAGCTGCCCATAACTGGTTAACATCCCTGCTTTTTTAATTGACTTAAGTTTTTCAGGAACTTGACGCTCAGCTGGGGAAGAGACAGTTTCTTTTGGTGACTGTCACATCAGATTGCAACTACTGCACAATATTCTGTCTCTCATGCTTCAGCAACTTCTAGCCCGGTTACAGATGACAAAGCAACACCTTGCTGTCATTTCTCTGTCCATTATTTCAGGATTTGGTCCCCACACTTCTAATACCCTGCTCTGTTAACTTTCAGTCTCCTAAATGAAGCAGCTGATTTTGAAAGGTAGAAAAGCAATTTTTCCCCTTAAGAATTAATGTAAGAATTTTTCTTTAGGTCCAGCAATCCATTTGCTGCAAACATATACGACTTAATATATTAGCTCAGAAAGGTTTTCTCCTAGTACAGTTACGGTCACATTTGTCATCAGTGAGCTTGCCTGGAACTAGAGCAGGAAACATTCATCAGGGAGAGGGCTCTGAAGTTAGGGACCTCCCGAAGGTCTTAGCAAACCCTGAAGAGAAGGAGATGGCTAACAAAGATGTGAAAGAAGTGAGGGAAAGGAGAGGGAGGAAACACAGCAGAAGTATAGATTAAAGAGAGGGAAACAAGAAACAGGGGAGATACAACACAAAAGAGTGAAAAAGTATAAGGAAGATTAAGATGAGGAAATAATGGATGGGAAGGAGTCAGTGATATAGCAACCTCACTTGATTCCAAGCACTTGAAAACTGGATAGGCCAGTGTAGAAGCACCCAAAAGCAGGGCAGAAGCAGCAGCCTACAATTCTCTTACATAATTAAATGAGTAAAGCAGCAATCTTGTCTTTTTTAAAGAAAAAAAAAACAACTAGTAAAGCAGCAATTTTTTTTTCTCTGTCAACATTTCTACCTAAGTTATACCTTCTCTTTATGCTGCTGTCAAATACAGCCTAAAATATTCCACAGTCCAGTGTTTTCATGGCATAATTTTCTTTTCATGTCTAAACTTGCTTTGTTTTCAGTGTTTAGTTCTTAACATGGAAATAGATCTATTTCCAGAAAGCTAAAGAGGTGGTAGGTGTCAGCACTTGTTTCAGAAGTGTGTTGCATCAGTTAGCATTAGCTTGACCTAGGTTGTTTCAAATTCCATCTTACTTTAAGCTAAATAATCTGCTGGTTAACATCCATCCTTGAAAGAACTGAGCTCAGAGACTGACGTGTTTCTAGTAGTCAAGATAATTTATAATTTAATGTAAAGTTATCACGGAATTTGTGCATATACATCTAAATAATACAAGGTAAACAGTGCAGGACATGGACCTGACTACTTTGACAGCAGTAAAGAACCTGAAAACTGGCATTCGTGAGAAATGATAGATTAAAACTCTTCTGTAAACATTTGTACAAAAATTAAAAAACCAAGGTAAAACACACCAAGCAAGACTCAATATATCATCTTTCATAATGAAGTTATTTCAAAGGTATGGAAGGTATCAAGTACCAACACTCATAAATAGTGCAATGAACAGAATACAGCTGTTAAAGCTTTCAGGAAATATTTAGGCCTGAATTTTTTTCAATGGAAGATGACTCACTGAAAAATGTTGCAGAATGACATTTATCCACAATTACATATTTCTGCAATTTTATTAAATTCTCATTACACCATATGTGATTATTTTTTACTTGTTGCTTTCTGACATTTTAAAATTAGAAGTAATTTGGGGTTATTAATTAAATTGAAAATTCGTTTCATCCTCTGCCTTAGTGGTATTAGGCTACTTGGAAACTATTTAAGTAAAACCATTAGTATTGCAAAATCATGTTATACACGGTCCACTTGCTTTTTTACTGATACATAGCTTAACAGAAACCAAACAAATCTTTCCAATTTAGCCTGTTCTGGTTTATCCTTCTTTTTACACAAATAATCATGTTTAAACATATTGCACCTGCCACAAGAGCTCAGATTCGCTTTCTCCAACAAATCAGCTCAAGCTCCCCTAGGCACAAGTTTCTCCTGGTCTTAAACAGAGCACGGTTCAGTTTTCCTAGATTTAATATCTCAGTAGGGAAAAATGTGAAATCATCAACAATAAACAGGTATACACAACTCGTATCAGGCAGCCTGTTCCTACTGTCATTTTCTCACAGATTACATACTCCACACACGTTCTGGCCCTTGCTCCGACTCTTCTCTCAAACTCCAGTTACAGTTTAACTGGTTTTAATATTCATTATAAATACTTTCAAAAAAATTAGAATAAGCTACTTTCCTTTTTTCCTCACTAAAAAAACCCCAAAGTAAAAGGAGTCGAATCAACTGAATCAATGCCACAGCCTCACGCAGTCTCTTCAGACGCACGCAGTTCAAACCCTGCAGGGAGCGCTGAGTTTCTGTAACAGGCAAGCGCGTACAATTGACATGCACAGAGAGTGGCACTCAAGGAAACGGAACTGAAGTGCTAATCCATCAAAACAAGCTTATTAGCATTACCAATTTCAGACATGTTAACAGTAGGTTTTGTTTCTGCTGTTCAGCTTAAACTGCAAAATGATCTGGTTTCAAGTATTTATCATACACAACACTGTTTCTTTTCTTTTTTCATGTGTATCAGCTTAAGTTTTTTAATGTTGCTTTCTGCATACCTTGCAAACACTTACAGGACAACAGCTCAGGGCAAGAAAGAAAAACATATAAGCCCTTGAGCTCTGTACTGAATGTTAATGCATTTGTATAGGATAGATTTAATACAGAACTGAAAATAAATGACTTCCAGCAGCTGCACTCCAGACCTATAAATTGCTGGGAGCACTACAAAATCCATACAGAGGAAGAACAGCTGTATAATTTACAGCATCACTAACTGTCAAGAAATGCTGCAACTACAGAACTTGATTTCTTCGTTTTACCTTTCCTATAAAAATTAGAAATTACCTTTAAATAGATTCTATTTAGATTAGAGCTTTTATTCATCTTCCCTGATGGCACTTGGATGCATTTAGTTCTTGCCGGTGTTAAATGAAATTCAAAAAGCATAAACACCAAAAATTATAAAAGAGGTGTGTAAAAAGTTAATGATTAGCACGTCATGTTTTACATAGACTATACTTTGAGAGAATAAAAAAAAATTAGCACTCTGATCAGATGATTTGTACTACACAACAGATGTATGCTACACAAATCCACAAGAGGCAAATCTCAGGGGCAAAGGTTTAAAGAGTTGGATTTTTCTCAAGAGGCACTGTTACCAACAGCACTGACAGCCAGCAGATCACACACTCCCCTTCTTCATGCTGGAGATAATTTGGTATCGTCTTCACAGCAGAGTATGACCAGCCCATGAGTATGACCCAATATACTATAAAAACAGGTAGTATAACACAGTAGCTATAAAAATGGTATATACTGTAAACAATATCTCAAACCTCCAGAAATTCATTAATTTTATGGAAGAAATGCAAAGAAACGCAAAGTTCCAAAGTCATGTGTCCATTGAACAGTTATACTTGATTGCTTATTTGTCAACACCAAGCAGTGAATTTTTAAGGGATGAACAAGATCTCAATATTTCACTAAAGAGGAAGTATAACTTTCCAGGCTGTGGTTTGGATTGAGAAAATGAGAAAAAAATCTGATTTTTTTTTTCTTTTGCTGGTGTGTTTTTTTGTGGTGGTTTTGTGGGTTTTGTTAGGTTTGTGGGGTTTTTTTTACTGACAGTATCAACAGTGTGGAAGAACACCGATTCATTACAACATCCAGAGATTTCTGTAATCAAACTGCTTGAGAATATTTTTGAGTTCAAGGGTTTTGCTTAAGTACAGTCATTCTCTGTAGTATTAAATTCTTGCTTTGGAGCACCTTATTGTTCTTCTTATAAAACCCTCAGCATAATAAGCCTTAA
The DNA here is from genome assembly GCA_020746105.1 of Trogon surrucura. Taxonomy (NCBI): domain Eukaryota; kingdom Metazoa; phylum Chordata; class Aves; order Trogoniformes; family Trogonidae; genus Trogon; species Trogon surrucura. Next base: position 34,957,503 of record CM036621.1, read on the forward strand.
TAGAATACACTCATTTCTATGACTACCAGATTTGCACAAATGATTTTTCCATTGAGGAAAGGTCACTGTCAAAGAAAATGTCCTCATCACTAGCATTTCTAGTTAGAAACTATGATACTGTAAGGACCTCAAGGAGCCTAGGACAGCGTTCTTGGTTGAGAAATATTAATATTACTCAGACTTAACTGTTTTTAATTAGCCATTCTCTCCTCTGTTGAATCAAAAGACACTTCACTAGTGTTAGCTAAAGCCTAGAATCTTATAAACTGTAAAACAAATTATATACCTTTAGGAAGTACTCCAAGTGCTCATGGTAAAAATCCAGGAGAAAAAAAAAAATTATTTAAGAATGAAATTGGAAAAGGCTAAAAATAACATAAATCTTTCTCTGCTTCCTTGATCATAATAAAGGAGAAAAAAAAAAAACTTATGACACGATTCTCTGGAGATATTTTAGAAGGTTTTAGAGAGACAGGTATATTTTATGCTTCCTCGAAAGTAAATCCCAAGCTTTCAGGTTTGTCAAGTTTTCAAGTGTTTAGTGCCAGGCAGCTAGGATGGTTAGCTGTGCTGGGGCACACAGCACAAGGCTGCAGGAACTTGGTTTACTCCGGCCTGAGAAGAGGTGGTCATACAAAGGGAGGGATCCTATTCACAGGCCTTCATTACAAAGAGGGATTTGTAGGTAAGATGGAGCCAGACTCTGCTCAGAGATCCACAGCTAAAGGATGAGAGGAAAGCAAATTGCCATCAAGCCTTACAGGGAAGGCTTTCATTATTCAAGGGCTGAAAGTGAATATTCTGTAACGTTACGGAAAGTCAGGCATCTTACTTTATAAGGAATTATAAAATAACCAAGTTCTGCTTGAGTGGTCCTCATCAGGGTAAAAGATAAGCAATTTATTGTTATGAAAGATTCAAAACCACTAAATCACTAATCTCAAAGTTCTCCAAGGACTCGGTTTGGCATCTGCTACGCAGAAAGCCCCTGCTACTCAGGATATGCAAATCTTGTCATGGTGAAAGGCTAACAACCCCAGGTTCCACAAGTCTGACAGACTAAGAGAAGGAAATATTTTTATAGATTTTTCTCCCCCTCCATGTAGAACTTTAAATTCCAGTTAAAACTGGAGAAACTTAATGAAGAAAAAAGAATACACAAATTGCAGGTGAGGTGTAAAGTGTGGGGGAAAAAAAATTGCTTTGCATTGGCTCATGTAACATCTTCCATTACAAAAAAAAAAAAAAAAATCTGCCTTCAGTTGTTTATAACTTTGAAAAATTAGTAGGTTGGGCTAAAACTATCACATCAGGTATCTGGAGAGGTTTGGTTGGTTGGGTTTTTTTTTACAGAAAAGATGGGTTCAGACACTTTCAACTTATAGACTAAGGAAAGCATTTGACCCATGTTAATATCAGCAATATTTTCTTGAGGAAACATACTATTTCCATTTTTTGAAGAACTGACTTAAAATTTGCTTCCCTTGACATCATATAGTGTTGCAGCTGCAATGATAAAGATCAGATTCAAAATACTCTACAGTGTAATGGCAAAGGAGCAGAAACACAGCATCTCCATCTCTTCCTTATTTGTTTTGTCACACTGAAAATACTTTTTAACTTTAAGCCTATATCACAAACTCAATGTGAAAAAACAGTATTATCTAAATCGGTTTTAAAAGCTATTCTTTAAGACAGTAAATTATTCTTCCATGCTAATTATAAGACACTGTACTGAAGTAATCACACATTATTCCTCCAGTCAGTCAGTTAGGGCATAGTTTGGCTACTTCTCACAAAAGGCAAAACAGACAGAATTCAAGTAATTATCTGTAATAGCCGTGTTGGCCTTCGGAGGCCCGATGGTTTGCTACCTGTAGGCACTTATTCTTTCTATCTGTATCCTACCAAAGCCTAATTGCCATCAGAAGGCAGATATTCTTACCTACTCCCTCACACTCACCCCATTACTTCTCTCATCAAGTGTTTGGCCAGTGTTTGGCTCTGCTCTGTCAGCTTCCTGCAGAGAGCCCCTCTGCTGCTCACAGCTACAACCACAAGCAAGACCTGTGCACGGAAGCCCACCCTCCCTGAGAAAACAACCCGCAATAATACGGCCACATATCACACAATGTTCCATCAATTATGACCAGTCAATACATAAGTGACCACCTCCAGTCCTCACACATTCTCCACGTGTCTCCTCTGAGATGAATACCATGTTCCTAACAAGCCTATTATTTTCCATTGTTAGTTACAATTTGACTAAACACAGATTTGATCAAAAATCCCCTCAATCCAAGGGAAAACTGCTATATAAAGTCTTTGCAAAGAAAATGTGAATAAAATAAAATAACAAAAACAATAACAGAGCCGCCTTCTATATTTCTGGATCTGCTTTTTAAAGAGTTGACTTAGGCATTTCTATCATTACAGTATTGCCCAATTAATTTAAATTTAATTACTTTCATCTCATTCCACTATTAGTCTTCCGTTTGCAGCACACTCACAAATTCTAAGATTTGCAAGTTTCCAAAGTGCTTTCCATTTATAATTCTGGATGAGTTGTGTAATTTCCTGGGTTGCCGAGACTAGAATGTGGTAAATCATATTCTCTCTTTATCCACCCTAAGCCACACAACAATCGACATATCTTTTAATTTCAGGACTGTGAATTACATTTATACAAAAACAGCAGCAGAGTTCTGTCTTGGAAAGTTTATTGAACATGAAAATAACCTTTCTGAAATGTTCCTTCTAGATTATTCTTGTGATATATTAATGCAGCATTAAAAGTTTTTTCATAAGACAATACCTTGCTGTTAAAATGATAAATCACACTCAATGACTATCTAATCATTTACTTTTTAGGTTAGTGTTAGAAAACCATTTCTGAAAAGCGAACAGAATTTTTTTAAAGTGTAATCCTTCACAGACCTGATCTTCAAAGCTAAGAAACATAACTGCCTTCTGAAAGGAAACAAATCTTTTGGATTTCATTATAATAGTCTACTTTTGTACAATACTCAAGATGTTATTCTCACTTCCAATATAAACATCTTTGGGCACGAATGTGAGATGCAGTTGTGTGTTTGTACATTTCAAAATATGAGTTTCATAGGTTTCCCCCCACGAACAGATTTTAAATTTGTGAACCACATCCTGATTCTGCAATATTAGCCTTTTAAGGGAAGAAGTAAAGGATCTCCATTCTTCTGCTGGAAACCTTTGCTGCAGGACTGCAGAGCAGCAGCATACCGGCACTGCGTGCACCCTCACCTGAGGGACACTTTGCTCCTGACATAAGTGAAGAGAAACAGGTCATGCTACAAGTAGATACAAGAACCTACACAGAAAGTAGAAAAACATATGAGCAGAGGGATACATCATTTTAGCAACCATGTTCCTCCAAAGCTAAATAATCCTTCACTTCAAGCACTTCTCATGAGACTTAAATATCAGTAAAAACTAGTAAAACCTAGTACAAGGTCTGGGTGTTCTTTTTGTTTTGTTCAGGATTTTTTTCTTGCTTTGTCTTTTTGGCTAGTTTTGGTGTTGTGCTTCATTTTTCTGCGTTTTGGGGAAGTTTTTGGTTTGCTTTTTTTTTTTTTTTAGGAACCATCCACTAAAACCAAAGAAATCTGTTTAAAAAAAAATGGCCAAGTCTCCAAAATAATTTCAATGTTCTTCATCCCACATTCTCTCTATTGAATTGTGACCAAACTGCACATTGTATTAGCCAACAGTAGCACAGAAGATATTCTTCTGTTAAAGTGCTACTCATACACTAACAACAGCAAAAACACTCACCCAAAAAAAAAAGATATTTAACACATGCAAGCACCTGCATTCTCTATACTTCCTCAATTTACAACACCCACACAGCAGCTGGGGAATGTCATTATTAACTATTTTTTCCTGCTTTTTAGACACTCTTGGACAAAAATAATTTGTCCTTGTTAAGCAGTCACAGAACGTCAACTTGTAGTTTTAAGATCAGTCTCATCAATCACTTCAGCACAGAAAAATGTCCTAAATGCAAAACATGTTAAATTTTTTTGAGCACTGTATTAAACAGCTAGCCCTGAAAACTCAGGTTTGTGAAAACCAGTGAAATATATGTTTGAGGCTACTGCTGACTCAGACTATTCATGCCACAGAAAGAATAGAAAGCTGCCAAAAATGCAACCACGTAATTACAATTCCCACTGCAAAACAATTTCGATAATTATAGTCTCCTCAGATAATCAAGAAAAAAAACAGTTTCATCTTTCTGTAACAACATTACTTTTTTTTTTTATCATCACAAAATTCTTTCTATAGCATTTGTATGCCACATTCAATAGCTGCTATACTGCAAGGAAACTTTCTAACAGTTCTGGCCCAGTGCCACCTGTTCCGTCAGACACCTTGGTTCATTTGACAACTCTCCTTACAAGGGACTGCAGACTCATGCCTAGGCATCTGCAAGGAGGTTTGCCTGTGATCAATCAGAAGCCTTCAAAAGAAAGACTGAGAGATATGCATCTGACTGCTGGTAAGAATGTAAACCATGCAACCATGCTAACTGCAACAGTTTACAGTAAATAGACAGTAACTAGCAAAACCAAAATACACATTTTATCTAACCTGGCTAAACCTGCAGTTTCAGTAAGCTGCAAAAATAGCGGTATAAATGGATATACATGCCAGGAAAAAAAAAAAAAAAGCAATCAGTATGAGGAAACTACATAGCCAACCAGCAACATATTATAAGGGGAGCAAAAGTCTGAAGTCTGAAAGTATCTAGGCACCTTTTCCCCCACTGGTTGCTGCATGGCCAGCACTGCTGCAGGAGGAGGGTGCTTTGCAGCCTGCCCAAACAAAGGATACGCCCCGTCAAGTGAAAATTCTGAGTCAAATTGATCATCCAAGAGAGGTGAGGATCTGTGGCTTGCTGTCAGCTTGGATGAAATGCAGCATTCCTTATTCCCCTCAGACACAATGGGATAATTATCAGTGCTTCCAAACAAGACTGCTTAACTTATCCAACAGAGATGGTAGATTTCCTCCGCCTTCCCCAGAGAGCCTGTACCTGAGGAGTACCACAGTGTGCAAAACCTCCTTGACATTACTACCTTGAGCTTAAGTGAAACCTGCAGGGACTAGTGACTAGCTTTTGGAAAGCTTTGCAAAGGTGCAGCTCAAAGCAGCCCTATACTCTGCCCGAAGTGCTCCTTTCTGTTGTCCTCTGATGAAAAAGAACATGTGGAATGGAAAAATCCCAAGCTCCAGCTGGCTCTGAGTGGGACAAGGAGGAGGTCAATGAAGAAAATGCTGGATTAGAAGAGAGGTCTAGAGTGAAGGAACCACACAGGACACTTCTGTGCATCTGGAAACCCAAACAGAAACAATGACTACCTAAGTTCATGTTTTCCTAAGCTTTCACTTCCCAGTGAGAGAGGTCTGTTCTTTCCTGTTACAGCACAGAAAAGAAAAGAAAAAAAAATCTTCAGAGGACACATCAGTAAAACAAGTTTTAGTTACTCCTAAACTGCAAAGAAAAGTTGCTTCAAAAATGTAATAGTTTGCTTCTTAAAGAGAAGGAAAAAAAAAAAGAATGTTACTAATATCTAGCTCGTTAAAAAGGTTCCTCATCAATACACAGACCAACATACCGGCCTGTTGGTCCCTGTCAAGCTCAGGCTCAGCTCCTACACACAGGGCACCAATCCAGAAGAAACTGAAGAGGATGACTAAGCTTTTAATCATTGAGCTGGAAACAGCCACAGTATGACCTTCAAATGAGGAATAATTTATTTTCTGAGAATTGACCCAAACTTTATTGCTAGGTTAAGTAATAATTTATTCTGCAGTTTCTCTCCAGGGAGAGCTACAGAATTTCCCAACAGACTATCAATCTATCTATCCATTAACATCAGGAAAAGCTGTTTCAAAGTCATTAAAACTCATTCTTTTTCTGCAAGGAACATTTTTTAGAAATAACTTTTTTAAGATAACAAAGGGACCTGATTCATGAAAGACTTAGCACCTACTCTCTACTGAAGTCATTCTCTTACTCAGGTTCTGATTCAAGCAAAGGACAAGATAAATCTGAGAACACGAGTGACGTCACCAACCTCCACGGGACTAGAGACATACTTTCTGCCTAATTTAAAAGACTTACGATGTGGGCACTGGTAGATTAATAAGTGGACAGAGATGATTGCCAGTAAGACAGAGAACAGCTGTTCCATGTCATCTCTAATAATCAGAAAAAAAAAAAAAAATAAATCAGACTTGAACCTCTGGTCTTCAAATGAATAATGGTACCAAAGCCTTGGGCCAAACAGTTCATCAAATGCCATATGTCAAAAATCAAAAACTCTAATCAGGTCTTCCTATTCAGTAATGAATTTTAAAAGAAAAACGATTCTATCATTTAGATGGAATGCATTTCTCAGAATTTGCTAGGTTATTTTATAAGAGATTTAAAATTTAGTTTTTAAAAGAAATGTAAGGCTTCAAATTGATAGCTTGTACAAACCACAAAGCGAGACTGACCACCAGAAAAAAACTACAGGTAATGACTTTACCATCTTCCTGTTGTCCAGTCAATAACAAAGAACAGACACTTTCACTCTGAAAGAAAGTGAAGGCATTCAGCTTTTCATGAATAGACAATTCATGATGGGAGTTATGAGCAAGCCAAGAGACACATGCCCACAATATGGTGTAGTTAACATAGCCAAGAGATCAAGGCAGCCTGTCTTGTACACCAAAATCCAGAAACATTCAATATAAAATTCCGATATTTTCCACTTGCCACATTAGTGCACCAGATCTCCGGTTTTTGCAGATCTAGATAACTTATTTGTCAGGATTATGGTTTTATATACTAGCACAAATATATTGACTTCTGCAGGGCTCAATACTCCAGTCTTAAATGTTGCAAACCTTCATGAAACCTCTTTGCTTGCAGTTCCTTGGTGAAACTTTGTGTTGAGGGAGGATACAAGTGATTAGAATAATAGCTCTACAGAACTATTTCTCTATTTATACACCATCTGCAGTTCTCTAAATCACATGGATTGGCTCTGAAAATTATACTTTTTTTGTTTGGAGTTTATCCATTTGATCTTTAGTGTGATAGTAAACTACAGCAACTAAATTACATCATAGTACTGCTTCATTAGAAATCTTTATGCAGAGTCATGTTGCAATGCACTACTCACAATATTTCTATCGTTAAAGGGAAAAAAACCCCAAACTTCCCATACTTAGATGTACTTCAATGGGTAACAAGTTGAAAAAACAGATCCCAGTAATTCATTTTAACTTCAATTCAGAAAATTCCTGAACAGCTTTCTCAGATTAATTAATCAAAAGTATCTGCTCAGGACAGTCAGCCTTTGTTGCAACAGCTTCAGTGCCAAGCAAAAACAGGTATGAAAGGATAAAGAGATAAGCCCAGAGGAGTGCCATTAAAAATACAGCTACTAAGCTCAAACAAGGAAGTTACTACACATGCAGGAGAAGCCAACACTTGGCTCTACAAGGATGTACAACTCTCCCATACCACTGCTCTGTGATGGGGATTATATGGAAAAACAGAAGTTGTTCGCTGAGCAGCAGAGCTAGAACACAACTACCAGACCTGCACCACTCATTGCCCAACCTTCAGGAAAAAGCACACAGGTCCTGTTTATTTTCCCTGTATTCTGTGATGTTCTTCCACAGCTGCTAACAAGGAGCTGGAGTTCTCAAATAACTCTCTAGTGGGTGCATGCCACCTGTTACCAAGTAGACAAACTAACAGCTGAGCATGTTGCATCACGGAGCCATTTTATCTCCAGTAACCAACCCTTAAAGAAATGCTTCAGGGCTAATGCACTTCAGCACAAGTTTTACGGTTTGGACATCCTTATGCTTTTCATTTCCAAACAAATCCCAGCACCGTTCTTAATCTATTCCTAAACCATTCATCTTTCTTCAACAGATCAAGGCAAGTCACGGGTCCAGTCTCTGCATTCTCAAAGATTACAAGCTTTCCTTCTCATACTAATGACCACTGACTCTTCTGATATCTAATTCTACTGTAATAACTGCTACATCAGAGAAAAAGCTTACAGGTGCCTCTTACTGCTTTCTTCATCTAGGTTATGCCATCATGTGCAGGACCCCACGTGACTCATGCATTTTATTCCATCGTGATACAGTTTGGTTACTACTTTCCTTCAGCAAAATAAAAAGGACAAACTTCAGGAAAGAGGACTTTGGAGAGAAAAAGACCAAACTGGTTAATCTTCAAATATTTCTTTACCTTCTCAGAAGGATGAAGGCAGCCTATCCAAAATACAAACTAGGTCAGATTATTACTATCAAATTTAAAAGATTAACACAAACACACAAAGGACAAAAATCAATACTGGCAAAACATAAAGTTAGCTTGAATTAGCCAGGGACACCAAGCACAGCAGGAAAACATTCTGGAAATGTTGAAGTAGTAGGAGGATGCTGAAGTAAGTGTTGGGAAATCTCCAGAGACAGATTATACTGTGAAAGACAAAATGTTCACTGTTTTGATTTTTTTTTGCTTCAGACTTGACTTGAAAGATCAGTTGTGATCATTAATTAAAATCAGGGGGAAAAAGTTGGATTTCCTATTAATATTGGAAAAGAAAACATTAAAGAATACTTAGAACACCTAGGGTAACCTGGAAGCTTTTAAATGGCCTAAAACTGTTTAGTTTCATGTCATCACACCCTGATCCAGCCTGATAGTTGTGATTAAACTGAGATCCTGGTGGAGTATTTATGAGGTAATTAGAGAAGTGGGGGAAGGAGGGGAATCCTTAAAAGGAGGGATTCCATAAAAAGAGGAAAACAAAGGAGAGTAAGAGAATAGGAATTTAACTGTAACTCTGAGAAAAAAAATCATTTGTAAGCACAAAAAAGAAAATTGACAAGTGAATTAAACTAATTTGGTTCTGCTCAATCTCATTTCTTCCTATAATAGGGTCACGGGTGTATAACTAGAAGAGGTAGATAACAATAACATACGCCATTCTTCTAGCATGGTTTTTAACCCTATCACAAACGAGGTTCTTCAAAGCAGGTTTAGAAGACATGTTCTCAATGAAACTAGCGTATGGACTGTACAAATCCATCGGCTCCTTGGCAGCAACTGTGGAAGAACATCACAGAATACAGGGAAAACAAGCAAATTAAGATGCTTCGTTAAGGTAATGGACCACTATTGAATTTAAATGCCTACCAATAAGGCTCTTCAGAAACTTTTTCTGTATCTGGAAAAAACTAAATATTCTCAAAGTCATGAAAAATATAGAAAGCTGAAAGGAACACAAAGATGACAAAGGGCAAGGTTAAAACTGAAATAATCTCACTTATTTGCAGAAACAAACCTAAACCTAAAAACTATTTTTAAAGCACACACTTCAACATGCAAGAATGTCTCTATTCAAATTTGAAAAAATAAACTGCTGGCTATATTACAGTCCTTCCAAAAGAATCATACAGTGAATTCACAAGTTTAGTGTAAGGAAAATACTCTGCTCTCTTGCAAATCACTCTCCAGTCCTGCCAAAACCAGCAAATATCAAAGTGAAGTGAATGAATAGACTGTAGACTCCAAAAGCATCTGGTTACCTTTCATCATCTTTAACAATAATGAATCCAGAGCTGAAGTGCTGTGAATAGTTGGGGGCACTATAACCCCTTCCACCCTCCGAAAACCTCTCTTCAAAACAAGAGGGAAGAGAGCACTGAGTATGCCCAGGAGTCCAAAAAATCCACTCTCATTTAGAGGAATAACTGAGTAGATTGAAGTTGCAAAGAGTAAAAGTTATAGGAATTATGGAGCTTTTTCAAGCATATAAAAAAAAGAAGTGAATCATCTGTTCTCTACTCTGGATCTCATTTCTACTTTGGACAGTAGATAAGGAAACAAAATATTTAAATGACAGGAAGGAAAACAATTAAATGAAAGGAGAAATATTTTAACAGTAAGGATAGTGAAATACTGAAGATAGATTATGCAGAAAGGCTGCAGCACAGATAAGGGTAGATATTTTAAAGAAACAAAAAAATCTGTTGGAATTGCTCGCTTATTTAATTCTGGTTTGGGACGCACAGATACTGGATGACTTCCTGTGTTCCTTTCAGACCTACTTTTCTCATTTTATAAACACGTTTTGAAATGGATAACAAGTATCACAACTCTCTATCAGACTAAGCAAAGAGTTTTCACATCCAGTGCAGGAGAAAATGCATCTGAGAGTCACAAAGGCATAAAGAGGTTTTCATTATGGGTCAGTAAGCGGGATCTCAGTTTCATTGGTCATGACCACAACAACTGTCTTGTACAGACTTACGTAAAAATACCAGGCGTGTTTTCAGAACAAGCCAGAAGTGCACAAGGTCTGTGCTTCTGCTCTACTGACTGTGTGGCTAAACAGACCCATGCATGTGATTTTTGCTCAGTGCAGCAGCCTGCAGCGCCACAAAATTAAATGCTACAAAACATCCAGCAATTACAACTACATTCTAGTGAGTAAGCCATATGTGAACTACAGAAATCTAAAAAGACAACCTTAAAAACAACTGCTTACTACGCATATATGTTTTTCTTAATCACTATGTCTGAGCAAGTTCCCAACCAACAGAATGGCCTAGTATAGGATGTAATGTTTGTGTTTTGGTCCCAGACTTTAAGGATCATCAGTTTGGTAATGTTGGCAACTCAACTTTATTTGTCAAGTAGGTTTGAAATGATTCTAGAAGGCATCAGACTGCACCTGAAAGTACAGTTGAAAACCCTGACCAGTCATCCCGTAGAGTAAAGCACAGATGCCCAGAGTGGCACTGACCCAGGGCAATACATCTCCACAGCACAGAGACACAAAGAGGTACCAGTCTCAAACCAGAAGAAACTTGAATGTGTTAACAGAGTGCCACGCCATGTCAACGCCACAGCACAACGTTACTGGGCCAGAATAATCCCTCAGATACAAAGGATTAATATTTTGGCCTCTCTTACAATGTTCAGTGTAACGTGGTGAAAGCAAATTCAAGTTGATCAGCCTTGTGCAAAGTCGTGTTGATGTAGCTGGACAATGTTTGGGCTTCTTGACTGACTGCCTCTGTCCAGTTGTACACAGACATGACAGTTTCAGCCAGCACTCATTCAGGTGTGTGTGCCTGCTATAGTACTTTGCTTAGCTGAGTTAAATATCCATTTCCTTACTGCATGTGAAATCCCTTCAATATACTTTGTGACTCTGCTATGCGAACCTCAGAAATTTTACCAAACATACATACAGCAGTCTTGGCTGAGACATATCTGTTTTTCTCATAGAACTTGTGGAAAATAATTCATGAATCATAATAATATTAATTTCCTTATTAATAGTAATAATTCAATGATGTCTCTTCCAACTTTTCAGATAATCTTTTAGACAGCTATTACTCATATTCCAGAATCCATGTTATTACAGCAATTCTCAATCTTAGCTCCAAACACACTATGAGATCTAAAAATTTCTCACAGACTCTTGAACGCATCTCAAGCTTTTACCTCAAAAATTTCTTGGAGAGACTGCTGACAACAGTTCGATGAATCAGCCACATGCCCTGGCACACCACAGCTTTGCAGACATCTTTACACATCACAAGAGTGCCATAATTAGTGCTATACAGACTGAAAAGTAGCAGAGCTGATTAAACATAAGCAGGGAACTTATTTAATAAATGTGAAAGGTTTCATAGAATTCAACAGGCGTCCTGTCAAGCAACAGGATTAAAATGACTACTGATTAAAATGATGTGCCTCTGCCATCACTTTCTTCCCCTCCTCTTCAATTTTCTCATCTAAGAGCCCTTTGTTTACTTGCTTTACTGGGCTTGTGAGCCACGCAGGCAAATTATAGACATAGCATTAATCTGTTCTCAGGGCAATGTGGGTTTCAAAGTCTTGTAATTCTCTCCTGGCAAGCATGTGACAAATAATGTTTACAAACATCTGTTATTATTGGTTTAGACCACCTTGGGTCTTTTTCAAGCATAAACTAGTAATCACCCTGAAATATCTCCTTTCGCAGTATGTTTAGATCATGCTTGTGACAGGCTTGCATTTAGTCATTGTGGGATCTCTCACAATTACTCTCTTACGAACCATGTCATATAACAGGGTAGTAGGGTCAGGAACTGCTTTACTGAAACCAAGGAGCCTTCAGAAACCAGCTAGTTGGTAACTGGCTGTGATGGCCAGGACCTGCCTCGAAAAGGAGGGCATCTCAGAAGGTCTGTCCCTTCAGGCCAGTCAGATGCTTTGGCAGGGTCATGCACAAAGAAGCCCAGCAGTAAGCACTCCTGTAACTTCCTTCATCCAAAGCAGGGCACTGGATCAGCTCTTGCTATTCACAGTCCAGCACATGACAATTGAGAATCATGCTTCATTTTACAAAACAATTTAGTCCATACCAGTTCCATTTTTCAAAACAATTTTTGTGTATCCCCAGCCATAATCCATTCCACCTTATTATACTTGAAAAAGAACTTTTAAAAATTATTTTCCTGCCCTCCAAATTTCATATGCACCATAAAGCCACACTAAACTATCTGTCTCACATTACATCACTGCAACATTTTGAAATATAACAAAGGATAAGAAAGTTAAACAATTAAAATGTATTCCCTCACTGTGTTTTTAAATAAATGAGCATGAGAATATAAAAATGATTGCTTTTTCAAAAGTACATATGGATGGATAGAGGGCTAAGACTCAGGATTTAATACATTTTGTTTTCAATTCATGTTTGCAGTGAACGAGTCATCTTTCAATTTCTTAGAAAATCTGGGTAGATTAGTAAATAAATGAAAATGCTGACATTTTTTGCACTAAGATCTGATTAGTTGTTATATCCTTTTCCTCTTAATTTGATTGTACATAAATGGATTTTGTGAGTCCTATGCTAAATGGGAAAATTTCTTTCATTTGAACACAGTCATTCCTGAGTTGACCTAATTTTCAAATGGTTTTTCACAGTTTTGGAGTCAACTCTCCAACCTCAGACTTTCATGACATAGCCTCTATCTATTCATCTGTAGACTGTCTTCTCACTTTATTATTTGCAGTCCAGCACAGCAGATACGTACTGTGCTCATACATGAAACATCATGCGTGGCTCACCATGGTGAGACATTGGTCATGTTTCATCGCAAGTGTTCAAGTCTATCTGCTTCGCTTCAGCACTTACAAAATACAGTGAGACATTTCTGTAGATGAAAACATCAAATCCAGCCTTATTGAACACACAGCTCTTCAATACCCCAGCCTCACCCTTCACGCAGAAAATACAGTTCCCTGCTGTGGGAGAGATTTGTTCTGCCCCAGCCAAACCCAGAACAAACACGTACATCCATTCACAGGTAGCTGGAGGGTTTAACAAGGAGTACAGACTCAAACTCTACAAACACCTGAATTCAACCATGTAAAAATTCTCCCCAGGATCTGTGCTCCCACAGATGTGAAAGCCACTCTTCGACATACCTAGCAGTTTTTTCATGGTACAAATTAACTACTCTGCTTTTCTTGTAGCCCTATTGTCTTCTCCTCTATCAACAGAGCATCCAGCAACCTTTAGGGGGAATAAAAGAGGGAGGTAGTTCTCTGACTAGTAAATGGGAAGATTCACTTGCAGGGATAAAGAAAATCCCTGTAGTCCCAATCTTCAGAGCTAGGAAGCTATCAGGCGTTTCTTAGCAACCACACAGGAACGATAACTGAGCTTTATTTCCCTATGGTTGCCAAGGGTATCCTCTAATATTTCCTAGCTACTGCACCAAGGATTAAAGAAGGGGTGGGGGCTACAGGGGAGACAAATCATCTTCCATTTCTACCTTCCTTAGACCTCTATAGGAAGAAGAAAAACATTTGCTTTGCTGGAGGGAGTACGGCAGGCAACCCCCAGCCTGCAGGGGCTGCGCAGCAGCAGGGTCAGCGAGTGCACGTGCCAAGAGCAGCTGTGCCAACAGCCACAGCTTTTATCCAGCTGGAAGAAATAATTAGATATTTAAGATTCAGACACTAAAATGTACTTATACAAAAGCAACTCTAGGAAAAGCACAGTTACATCATTTTTTTCTGAATAAGCTCTGCATCCAAAAAGGACAAAAAAGATTTTATCAATGTGTATCATCTTTTACGGTCATATTAATTTAACAAGAAAACTGAAAGAGTATACAGCAACACATTAAAAAGAACTTATGTTATTTCACAAAGTCAAGGAAAAACCTGATATTCACAAGAATTTAACTTCTTGTTTCCATTAGATCCATAAAACCACCTGTGATATTGAAAACACTCTTGAGACTGCAAAGATACATGACCCAAAGAGAGACTTAAACACTACAAATGCTAAGTTACACAAAAATTTTAAGGATGTACTTTTTTTGAATCTGCGGTCAAATATGCTAACAGTCAGAATATCACTCCTCTTATTAATTTTGGTTTTTGTTTGTCATTGAAAGGAACCTAGTGTAATGTTGTCTCACAGCTTTTTGCTCCAAAGTCCTATAACCTTACAACCCTAATGAGTGCTGTGATTAATCATGTGAAAACCATTGTGGTAAATGTTGAAATTGAAAAAAAAAAAAAAAAATTAATTGAGGTTGTACTAGAAGGGATATGTGAAGTGCATCACACTGCTCAGTTTTAAATAGGTCACAAGCTAGAAGGAAAATGAACATCTCTCACTGTACCAGGGAGCTGTGTAATGTTAAAAATCTTACATTTATTCTGACACAGAAATCTACTGAATTCTGTGTTACTGTAGTAATACTGAAGCAGTTTCATTCTGATCAAATCCATTCACTACAGTTTTGCAGACTGTGGAAACCAAAATAATTTCTGCACACAAAATGGAAGATAGCCATATTCCACGGTACACAGGAACAGTCAGATTTCTCTTCCTGTAAAACCAGATAATGTGCAGTTCAACCCTTAAGATTTTTTTTCACATTGGATTTCATCTGCAGCCCTGAAAGATTTATACTCACTGCATACCACGTATTGACTGAATGGCTCTCATTTCTGGTTTGAGAATGTTTTGGAAAGAATGAGTTATGTTCCAACTCTGCTTTTCCACAGGCTCTGAAATGCTGTCCTTGAGGATTTGGGCCAGTACTAACAGGAATGCCGGCAACTCCTGGTGAAATCCAGTTTGATCCAAAGCTTGACAGACGGACCCTTCTCTAATGGCAACATCATCAGTCAAAACCCACTGCATTTTGTTGCAGCTTAACGCTGCTAATAAAGTTTCTGCCAATTTCACTAACAAGCCAGGAACTAAAGAACCATGTAAAATCAAAGCTATGCTGCCTGCTGTTTGACTTTACATCTACATCGAAACATTCAGATTTCTTGCCATAATTCTTTAGTAATTGCAACTAGGCCATACACGCAGCATGTACATGTCAGCGTAAGAAAGGGCTGCAGAACAGGTCCACAAAGCAGAAAAATCATCTCACTATTGCAAAGCTGTGCACCAAAGTGTTATAATTACCACCACGAGTATAGACAAACTCCTTATAACACAGTTATCTCCATGGAGATGTCACTAATCACTGCTTGCTTAAATCCACAAAAATCGAATTAAAAAAAAATAAAAATTGCATCTTCCCCTTAACCACCTTCCTATAACACAGCTGGACTGGAATTTTCAGCACTTGCTGCTTGTCCATATACATAGAGGTCCAAATACACAGCGGGTTTTGAGGTAAATTTGACTCTGCTGCTGCTGATGTTCTCAATAGGTATTATTTTTCCAAGTGGTGTCAGCCAATTAGGCACAGAGGTCTTAATTCAGCGAGATTTATTTTTAAGAATCATCAGACACAATATCAACCGTTTAGTGAGAAACAAGCTGTGGCCAGTAATTTGAAAAGCCAGGCTACTGCATTTGAAAATACAGATCAGTCTGCATGATACAAGGACCATAACTGAAAATGCATATTCCCACATCAAGACTTGGGCAATGTGACTTGTTCAGCAAATTTATCAAGTGCAATATGAAGATACCTGCAGAGAGAAGTTGGGACGATCAAAAAGGAAGATTTTTCTAGATTGGGGTGCAGGGAAGAAAAGGTTCTGTAGAAGAAACCAAGAAAAAGCAACCTGCTTTTAGAATATGCCTAGTTTTTTTATCCCAAAGAACTTACTACACAGCTTCTAAAGTCCCATGTTCAAATGCACACAGCATAACACCTGGAATTTATTACCCAGGTGGAAAGCAAGATCCAGCTGTTTTTACACAGGTAGGTAACAGAAAAAAAAATATTTAGGGCATGGAGTTTTACCAACATAAAGCAAGAGCATTCTCCTCTCAGAAATTTCAGTCTCATAGATATGTTTCTACCAAATGCTCTCCTTTCACTGCTATATTCTTCTCATTACCTCATCACTATTTTCCACCCTTTCAGACCCGTGGAAAGGGGAAAGAGAAGAAAAAAGAAAATCTGTCAGTATCTGCTTTTTCCTGATTGTATAGATAACTAATGACTTTTTTTCTGGCTTTGAGGGAATTCATTCAAAAGAGAAACTGTATTTGCCTGCCTGCAGAAGCTGCTGTGATTAAAACATTAGTATTATATGAGTCGGCAGGACGTAAAACTGGAACAAGCAATTCTTTAGAAGTTAACTTAAAATTATGCCCAAATGTGGAAGTTATGGTTCCTTAGGAACTATGGGATTGTTTAGAATTATATCAGAAAGAGTGATACAGAATCTCAAGTTATATATTTTCTGCCATAAAAAGAAATTTTCATCTTAAAAGCACAGAAACACATATTATGACTCTGTATCGAACATATGACATACAAAAAATAAAGCTAACTTCTAAGAATCTTCCAGAGTAGAAAATTTCTGTGTCTTCCCCATAACTTTATGAGTAAAGGGACTAGACAGTGTTTTCTCCTGCATTCGGAAATAAGTTCACCTCTGAGAAAAGGTCACCCATGAAAAATTTCAGCCTTAAGGATGAATATTTGGGGAGCTCTGAGCATGTAAAACAAAATGACAAAAGAAAAATACTGCAGCTCAAACCACAGACTGGTGTTTTGAACCACCAAATTTTGAAGAAGAAATAAATTCTACTGTTGCTGCAAATATTTACTCCTCATCAAAAACAGAGACCAAAGGAATTTATTTTCGTTGCAAAGCTGCTCATTTTGGATAAATTAAAATTTTTTCTTTACATAATTTTATCAAGGACAAATTCATTACCCTCTTCTAGATGAACTGCATGTAATCAAGAAAAAAAAACTATCTACGTTTATGGGACAGCACATTTTTAACTCTACTTACAGTATCAGTAAAAAGAAACTTATGCACAAATAAAAGGCACAAACTATAATAGTGGGTAACAACCTGACTGAATACAGTTCTAGAACTAATGTTAACAGTCGTACATAAACTCTTTCCCCCTGCCCAGAGAATTCTAATGAATTACATCCCTGTCTGTTTTTCAGGTTATTTTATTAACAAATGCCAGAGACCAGGCAGTCTCTCTCAGTCATTCCATTCCATTGATCACAGCCTGACAGCTCACTCCGTATGGGAAAGTACACTAGAAAACCTGCACAGAGTATCATTTTATTTGTCTGTTTACTTAAAACCTTTTTATACCTTTCCAGGTTTACTATCTCCCATTCTAATGTTGCAATTAAATGAAACAAAAATCTTACAAACCGAGACTAATTAAAGTTGCACTTTCCTGACTAAAACTAAGTATAGACAGATATCTATCTACATTTTCCTGTATTTTCATTATATATATTTTCAATTTCACTGCTGGTGGTAAAGAAACCACAAGTACACTAAAACCAGAAATATGGTTGAAATATCTTTCTGCTCTGCTCAGGCATTTTCTGGGACGATCTGTAGAAAAGCAGGTCAAATAAAAGTTAAATATTTTCCATTTCAGTATGTATTTTAAATAACCCATTTGCTCCATTAGTTGCACTCAGAAGTGCTAGCCCACTTTGTTGTCATGAAAATTTATACATAATTAAATGCACTATGTACAGTTTACTAAACACAGATCTTTACTGTATATTTTACCTTCAAGAATTGTTTCAGTGGTTTACATGAATCCCCATCTGTCTTACTTTTTGGTGATTTCACTTTCTTTTGGGCAATCTGAACACCGAAGACGGTAAAGTACAGCTTTTCTAACATTTAAAGATTCAGTCAGGACTATAACAGAGAGCAAAATAAACCAATACATTGTAAATGTCCATTGGAAAGACTATAAATAATTAAAAGTTCAAAGAACTGTCAAAAGCAGTGTTTGGGGATTTTTATCCACCAACAGCAAAGAATAAAACAGAAATGGCAAGAAGATGACTTCAGAAGACTCTGGGGCTCAAATTTATTTTGAATACTCCTTGATAAGCTGTCCCCAAAGCATTCCACATTCTCGCACGTTTTGATTAGGAACAGGAAAACCACTCCAAACACATGAAGGCCAAATTTATCAGCAGTCAAGCCTCACATTGCTTACATACAAACTATTGACATTCATGGCACAGAAGACATTCATACATAAAATATCCCCAAGACTGACCACGGACAAGAGACAAACACCGAGTATCCCTGGTTAAGGAAGCACTAATTAGCTGCACGAGGAAATTGCAGACCCGTATGACTAAGGTGAGTATGAGCAAAAGAATCTGCTGGAATTCTCTGAAGATGTAACTGCTGAGAGAGATGAAGGTGACACACTGGTTGTCAGAGCTTAATGTATTAAGGTGACAACACACAGTACAGTAACCTTTCAAATGTGTGCACAAATCTCACTGAAGTTTAGAAGTCTCCAATTTAAAAGGGAGGATGGTTAGTTTGTGAAGCTTCAGGTTGTTATCTGGCAAGAGAGGGCACAAGGTGCCTCTGCATTACACTCAGTTGTAATCAGTTCAAAAACTGTGAGAAAAAGACCTAAGTTCAGCACTGCTGAAGGCAGCAGCATAACCGGGTGCAGCACTACGGTTAAGCATGGCAACAGGGCAGGTTAAACACCAAGGAATCCACAACTCTGTGCAAGTTGTTCTACTTGGGCAGCATATTAACAGGATTAGTTGCAGGTACCAGATCAAAACCACTCTGAACTTCGGGACGCAGGTTTGTAGGGTTTTTCTTTACTTGTTCACTCATTATTAATTTGATTTATAATCATAAAATTCATACAGATGAAAACTCATCTATCACACTGTGGTGCATTTTTATTACTGTATTAACATATACAGAAACAAGTTCCAAATTCCAGTTTTAAGATTGGAGACTATTTTGGTGAATTTTCTACTTTTGTGGTAGGGATATTCAATACAGAAGTCAGAGACAAATGTACAGCTGTACTCTTCCACTGCTACTAAATCACTTTGCAGAGAAGAAACGCACTCTATGATTTAGCTCCTTCACAACTCTGAACAAAGAAGCCAGCATCCAGTATGTACTTGTCACAGTTTACGAACTTTTTTAAAATAAAAAATAAAAAACCAAAACTACAAGCACTACACACTACCAACTGGTGCTATAATAGACTGCTTTATTTTTAGCAATACAATTTGCTAATGATACCATAGGATTTCTATCACTCATTACATCCTTTCACTTGTTAGAAATGTCTACCAAATCCAATGACTGGCATAACCTCTATTTATTCAATCTAACCAACTATCAACCCAGGAGTTGGTTTGTTTGAATAAATACAGAATAGCATAATATTTCCTTGTTTCCTAATAATTACAGCTTAAAGATTACTAGTTAATAAAGACAGAATTTTCTGAGTTGTCACTCTACTTGCACATGCAGACATTACTGATTTTCTACTTACTTCCTTACTAACAGAAATTGAACATCTTCTGTTTTCTTCTATTGTTAATCTTTACATAAAGAATTAAGTTGCTTTAAACAAAAATGCTGAAAATGAAAAACCAAAACATTACGTTCCAAAATCTTTTGATATGGACTTGAACTTTTATTCTAATTGATTCGGTCTAGAATTTCAAACTAAGTTGTGAACCTCTCTCCACAGAATGTTGCTATGGAAAGATTAGCTAGTCTTGGTTTAATCTCTAGGTCAACACTATTTTTGAACATTTAACAGGGTCACTAGCATTTACTTTTTATTACCATGAATTTACTTTTTATCCTATGTTTAAGCAACACAATCTACGTGCTTTCTGTTACCTTTTGTCTAAAGGCAGATGTATCAAGAAAGATCATGAAGCAACCCAAATAATCCATGAGTCCACATAGGGTCATACCTGCTGCTCAGTGCATGGCATAACAAAAAAATCAGAGAATGAATGAAAAAAAAAGAAAGGTGATCTTCTTAAGATTACAGCACCCCTTTGAATGCTAGAAAGAATTTAGAATGGTATCTTTCTTTTGACTTGTTGCCTGTGGTCGTCTTCAGTAAGTGATTGAGCTGTGCTGAAACAAACTTCCAAACTTGACAATGAATGTCAAAAGACAACAGTTCTATCTGGTCAAAACTCTTCCCTTCGCAGCCCTTTTTTTTCCCCACTCTTTTAGAATTTTCTCACAAATTAAATGTTGACAATATTAAAATAATTTTCTGTAAGCTAGTTTCAATAGAAACACACTTTCAAAACCAAATTTTTTTTCCGTTTTTTTCCAAGGTAAACACAACTTGTAAAGTTTTAGAGAGCTGACTGGTTCCCAGAAGCAATTTTGCAATATATAAATGTACTCTTGCTTAAGTTTATGCCACCATTCCATGCACGTCAATCTGCTTAGATGTTCAAACAGCTTTACTGGATTATGGCCATGAAGATTGATGCTTTAAGTCTCTGTACACAGAAGTCTCATTCAGCTCAACAGGATTTTTATCTGTTATAAATGGCAGAACCAAAGCCATATGGCTTTTTGGCTGGGATTATAGAATTATATGAATATTGACTTTTTACTCTCCTAAGGGTGAATTAACATAGCCATGGAATATGCAGTACCCTAAGGAGATGTTTATGCCCATAAGCTAGAGATGACTTTAAAATCACAAGGTTTGATCTTTCACAAATGTTTTTAAGGTAAAGCATTGGACTTCAGTCAGTAACTGTTAAAAACTACAGTGTAAATACATAATAATGCACTTACACTATTTTGTTTTCTTTACCTCCGCACCAACAAATTTAGACATATCCATGAAAAGTATTTCATCTTCTGAAGTAACCAGTTTAGAGGTCAGCTGCTCCATCATGCTAAGGTGACTAATACAGGACTCTTATAAAATCACTCATTTGAATAATGTTTTAATGAACAAGACATTAACAATCCTGGAGGCTTCAAAAGATATAGAGTAAAATAAATAACAGTCCCTATTTCTAAATACTTGGTCTTATTTGTGTCATAAATAAGTGTATCAGTGTCCCTCAATGCACTGTGATGCAGTAGTAAGTAACGGTTTCCCTATTATGAAGATGTTAATGGAGTTCTTTCAGTTTTCATTACTGAATTTTTCAGAATGAAGATGAATGTTGACTTGTGTAAATCTCCTGCTGCTCTGCACACCTGCAGATTGCCTCATGTAGCCCTCCTGTTGTCCAGAGCATCTGGTCCTATTTTACCTTCCAAACGTACTGCTTCTTCACAATCTGAGTTCCCCTACAACTCCTTACTAATACCTTTGTAGTCAAATGGTGACAAACTGTAAGCCTAGTAAAGTGACTTTCCATTTTTATCAATAGCAGATTCTGTAGTATGTCAAAACCTGCTCCACTTCATCCTTCTAAAACACTGCTTTTTGTTTATTAATATCACGTTTAAGGCAATTAGGGGCCACTGAAACAACTTATTTCCCAGATGAAGAGAGTGCATAACCTGAAAATACTGAATGCCTGTCACATAAGATTTATTCTGCCAATGTCTCCTAATTTCTTCCTGAATTTCTTACAATAGCACCATCCATACAATTAAATTCCCAAGAACACGGGAGCCATTAAAAATATAAATGTAAGACATTTATAACTTGCTAAATATTTGCACTAAATTCTGTTGAGATGTACCAGTATTGTAAAAAAAATACAAATCATAAAAAGGTCACTTGAACAAAGATTATCCTATGCAAATTATTCCAGATGAAAAATATGCTTTCTCAGACAGAAATGCTTCTGTAACTGCACGCTATCTTCAATCACAGGATAAAGCCAGCATCTCGTTTAGTGGTTTGTCAGGAAAACAAAGCATTTTCTAACCATTCAAAATGAAGAAACAGTATCATATCAAGGAAAAAGCCCTACAGCCAAAAAAGTTTAAAAGTTGTGTGCAACAAATCAAATATAGTGTGAAAAATTCAAGGAACATGGTATATTTGTTTAGCATCTAAATGCGATACTGAAGACACAGTATCTGAAAATAAGTTAACTTCATACAGGTCCCGCAGGAAAATTAAAAGGGTTCACTGTTCCCTAACGCACACTCAGACCTTACGTGTCTGTTAACATTATTAACAGCAGACTGAGGTTACTAAAATTCAACAGCAAGGAAAGTTTCCTAAAGCAATACGTAGGATGGCAACGTGGCAGCCCTCCCAGCCTGCTCTGACAGGCTTCCTCGGTCCTTCCAAAAGCGAGCCTACAGGTCAGGGCACAGCAGATCCACACTGACACACACAAACCATCACTCCAAACCACAAGGCTTCACTTGCGGTACAGCCCCACCTCATCATTAAGCCTGTTCCTATCAGCAGAATCTGACATGTGAGTAGCAAATACAGAATGATAGTTTCCTCATAATGAGAACTGTCAAAGGTAGGTAACTGCTTCCATAAGCTATCTGATTCAAAGTACGGGGCAGCTTGCTTGTATTTTGCTCATAGAAGCAAGCCAATGCTAGACTGGAATCCTCAGATCTCGACCTCTCTCTGATCAATGAGGGTCTGAGTCCCAATTTAAAATACGAAAATAGTAGGCTAGGGAGATCAGAAAGAAACTGGTTTTTTTTTTTTTAGAAATAAGTTTGAGTTTCTGTTTCAAAAAAAAAAATAGTGTCTTTGGACTAGAGAAATCATTTCTTTTAGATTTTTCTCAGAAGGCAAAATCAAAGAAAAAAGCATACAAATAATGAGATTCTTCTTACTAGAATAATTAATGGATCTGGAGAAAAAAAGTAGGCATGTTTTTCTTCAAAAGTATTGTCTATTAGCCTAATAAATGCACTAGCTCACCTACAACCTGAACAAGTTTTTATCTTCAGGCTGCTACTTCTACAGCACAATCACTGGCTTCAAACTTCATGGTAGGACATAAATTTGTGCTGTAAAGTTTTGTACTTCAAAATTTAATGTAGCCAAAGAACAAGAATGCAGATGGCAGAAGTTTTCCTGGGCACACAAAATGGTATTTTGGAAGAATCTTTTATGAGAGACAAATAGACAGGAAGAGCTGACAAGTTTCAGAAGCTAACATTAAACAAATTTCCAAAAAGATATCAAATCATTATTTCATATTGTGATTTACATACCAGAATATTCCAAGGAGTACTTCTTGTATTCAGTGCTGGTGTGGTGGTTACTAGAGCTATCCCAAAGTCCTGTTCATAAAGTATGGATACCTAAAATTTCTAATTTGTTCCTCTTTAAAAAAAGAGTCAGTAAATTATTCTCTGCAGCAAGGAGATACTGCCACTCATTTCTTCTGCTACTAGTGCAACAGCCACATTTGTCTCTTCCCATCGTGACGGGATTACACTGCATGGACATGATATGAAAATACAATTTTGTATTTGCTATTATGAAAATAACTTTTCTCTGTGCCGCATAGAAGTTCTCATACAATGACGTAATTAATTAAAATGTACTGGTAAAACCTGTCAGCTTACAAAGTTCTCCAAATCTCTCCGCATATCTATGGAAAAAATAGGCAGTGGAGGCAGCAGAAATTCTGTCTTACGAAAACTCCATTATTTTCACAAGCTGTTTATTAGTACACTGCGAGCAGGTCTGCAGCCACAGAGCTATGAATTCTACAGTTCTTCCAAGCAAGCATCTACACAGATAATTTTTGCAGTGAAGTACAGGTATCACACTAGGCCACCTGGTAAAAATTTTACTAGCAGCAATTCCGGACACAGACACAATGTTTGAATGCCTATCAGAACGCAGGCAAAGGGCAAACTGTCCCCAGGTTGCCCCTCTGCTGAGCTGCAGGCACAATGCTTTCCAGGAGCTAGCAGGAAAATAAGAACAGCAATGAGGAGGAAGTACCGAAACTGAAGTTTTAGAAACAGGCATAAAAATACGTGGCTCTCAGTTTTACTCAGGACTCCTCAAAGTTGCCCAAAGAACCAGATGTTGTCACAGTAAAAAACTCCTTCCAGAGAGAGGAGGAAATGAACACAGGGACACAACTCCGTAAATCAGGCAGGCTGCCTCTCCCCTTCCCGTGCCACCCTGACCAGAACCATTACTTGTCACGCTGTCGCAACGCACTATAGAAGTAACAGAGGTGTCACCCACTGCAAAATAGTATCGTGGGTTCCTACTGAGGAGTTCCCAGTCCCACTGCAATGAAGAGCAAAACCTTTTTCCCCAGGAGGACACCCTGCCAGCGAGGTTGTGCAGTCTCTGTCCTCAGAGCTCTCCAGGACGCAACTAGATAAAGGCCTGAGCAACCTCACCTGCCCCCATGCTGCTTTGAGCGGGACATGGTACTAGGACCCTCATGGCATCTCTTCCAATTCGAATTATTCTATGATTCTATAATTATAAGGAGAAACTACAGGAGCTAGTAGTCATAAATAAATCACTGTAACATTTTGGTGACATATAAAATAATACTGCACCAAAATTATTATGCAAGAGTATAGTCTTTATACAAAAGCTCACAAATCATTCTTATAGTATGTATGGGTGTAGTAGAATTTATATGCATGGTAAAATATCTAATCTAAAACTTCTATAAGATTTAACTAGTTTCATTCTATTAGCATTCCTCTCTTCCAAAAAAAGAGGATTAAGCATTACAATTAAGCACATCTTGCTAAAAGACAAGTATGCATTTTAATATTTAAGTAATGGACAAGCTTCAGCTTTTAACTTCGATTTTCCAACTAAATAAACCTTGTCTGTGCCAGAAGATTTTACAGAACAATTCCCACGGGTGCTAGCACTACCTTTACTGAACTCATGTTAATACCAAAAGGAATCTCCAACTCAAACTAGATTCTTCGACCAGGATCGCTCTTTACATTTTGTCCCCTAAGTCCATCTTTCCAATTTAACTACCAGCACAGCAAATCTGCTGCAATAACCTAGAATCTTGTTTACCCTCTGGCTAACAGCAATTCATCTGAACACACCAGGTCAAACTCTGCATTAGAAAGAGCTGGAAAGAAACAAGATCTTGCCAGAACACTTCGCTTTCAGAGGACACGTGCACAAAGGAAGATCCATCATGGAAAAAACAGAATAACCCACATGGATCAGAGTAAAGGTAGATTTAGTCAAGCATCCTGTCTCTGACAGCTGAATAGACTAGGTCAATCAGAGAATATCACAGAATGCACCAGGGTCTGACTTCTCTGGCTGGGGTTTTAGGATAT
This sequence comes from Trogon surrucura, assembly GCA_020746105.1. NCBI lineage: Eukaryota > Metazoa > Chordata > Aves > Trogoniformes > Trogonidae > Trogon > Trogon surrucura. The sequence continues at coordinate 34,983,121 of CM036621.1, forward strand.
TTGTAATTTCAAGTACAACTTGGAAAATTAGAAAAACTGGTGCGTGTAGCTCACAGCATGCCTCACACATAGCTTCATAAACGTCTGATTTGGTTTAGGAATGAGCACCACAAAGAGCCCTTTGTCACAAGTCACATGAACAATGGTGATTGTAAATGAATGGCAGGAAAGAGAATAAGAATTTAACCCAATTAAACACATTTTCCTTTCCTGGTTGTCAAGTCCATTATTGCCCAACTGCTTTCTATTTTAAATAGACAGGTAGGATGATCTCCATCACAGTCAGCTGACTAGGTGGAGACTAAATAAACACCGCTTGTGTTTTCTTGTCTAGTTCCTGCCTCCCACACCACCCAGATGAGCATGTACACTGCTGACAGCCCTCATCCCACACTGGGGAGTTCACCCTGGGCAAAGATCCATAACCTGTGGGACCATGAGAACAAGAGTAATGTAGATGTGGAGGAACAGACGCATGAACAATAGCCTTGCAGGTCCCTTGGCAATTGCACCTACGGCAGCCTTGCCTACCAGCAACCAACAGGCTGCTAAGGTACACGGGTGCTCAGTACCCTCCATTCTGCAGCACTGACTCCTAGAGGGAAGGTACCAGTGCACAGTGGAGAGGTGACAGCTCCCTGCACATATACCTGAAGCTGTCATCTAATAGCATTTTTAAAAATCTTATTCCAAGTAACACTGTCAAGACTCCTGCAAGATGGGTTAAGGCTTAGCTCTACTTAGAAAGATTTTAAGAGTTGTCTTACTGAGACTACTAAAGAAGTGAAGAAAGGACAGAGAATGCATTGAAATTATTTTGGATTCTCTTAAAATATTTCTCTTCTGCATCTTCTCTGGAGGACTTCAATAGTGCTCAAATCCTTTTTACGTTATTTCTGTTCATATTTTATTTTCAGAATTGCCTTCTCTCCTTCCTTCCCTGACAACTGTTTTAATTTCACAACTATGTCAGAAGCATCTGTCATTTCTCTCCTAAACTATTAAAGACACTCGAAAAAGGAATGCATTGGCTTTCTGGACTATCCTTGCTGCGGACAACAGTTCTAGAAAATGATTAGGCAAGATATGTGCAGTGTGCAGAGACACACACGCTTGTTTAAATTAATCTTTATTTGTTCTAACCTTATCAAGATTGTTAAGAACTAAGCTAGCTCTTTGCAGTTCTAATGAATCATTTTCCAGGGCAACAGAAGAATATTCCCGCTTCATTCCCAATAAGCCAAGAAAGCGGCCGAGGCCAGGATCAAGAACTCTAGAGCATGCTTTCAATTATCTAACCCCTTTCCCTGACCTACTAGGTGCAAATCTACACATACCATAGTAATGAATCTATCCGCCCTTCCTGTCATAAAACACAGGTTGCTTCTCTAACAGACACTTCCCACTGAGTTCAGAGAGGATAAGCTCAAGTGTATCAGGAGACTTTGCTATCATTTTACTTGTGTTTAATAAACATAACCTACCACTAAAATGAAGGGGGCAGAAAAAAGAAAACAAAGAAATATTACTCTTGCACTGTCTCTGTGCCTGGACTCTCTAGCTATTGGTTTAGCAATGAAACATAATGAGCATCTCCAAAGTTTTGGTCTGAAATCAAATTTTAGTTCCACGGACTTTAGCCCCTCCATTTAGGTTGAGAACTTTGACGTTCAGAGCACAGCTCTAAGAACACTGGCTGTTAGCACTAATGAAAACATAACCTTTGCCAGGAATCTTATCCAGAGACACATGGCGAGCAGCTCGTTTCTGGCACATCTGTTATTTGCCTATAAACTAATAATCAGTGTGGAAGCTGAATGTAATGCTGCACACTCTTTGGATCCTTAAACAGGTTATTGGCCTCTACTAACTTAGCAGAAGTGGAGAAATACTGCAGTATTTTCTCTAGATGCTCACGCAAAGGATAACTTAACATTAGCTTACCTATCTGAATGTATGAAGAAACATAAAACTCTCCAGTGTCTGTCCTTACTAGAAGCATAGTATACTATCTGTATCAGTCAGTTAAGAGAATCAATAACCAACCAAAATGGCAAGTTATTACTCAAAAGATAAAGTCATTGACACCATCAGCTCCAAGGACTTCTGATTCATACTTTCCCTTTGCCGCTTCCTGCAATGGCTTGTGAGTGTGTGAGGAGCTCAGAGAACACAAACAGCATTTCTGATTACATCTAGGTACTGGGTTGGAGCACAACTAGGTTTCTGCATACAAAAAAAAAAATTAGCAGCAGGCTTGTTTAGTTACAGTGGCGACTGGAGAGTATCAGTGATATCCACCAACAAACCTGGCTGTGACACTTGTGTATATCTCTAATGATCCTAAAACTTAAGTCATGCCATACAGCCATAACATCACTAAAATACATGTACAGAGAACAAAACTAAAGGAAAATATTAGAGCCTGGTGAAATCCATCAAGCAAGGCAAAGGTCTTACTGTGCGCTCCCAAGTGCTTGATGAGAAAAGGAGTCAGTGATGACAGGCCCATATATGGCAGATATTCACATGCAGTTTGACTGGATTGGGACAAGGATCTGGAGCTCTAGAGGGACAGGAAGGACAAATTCAGGTCAAGAAGGTCAAAATCACACTGAGGTAATGACCTCTGGCATGAGCTATCCTTTGCCCTCCTTCCTCCATGTACAAAATCACTGTGCCATTGCAGTCCACATATACACATGCTCCAACTCCTACCAGCAGTTCTTCAGATCCTACATAAAAACACCCATGCCAACAGTACTGCATCCTTTGCGCATGGACAGACAAGAATAAAGGGAAATGGAGGGGGGGGTTGGACTGCTATGTTTGTTTCAATCTAATGCAATAAACATCTTTCTGTGAGCAAAATGAACGAGTAAATACCTTTGGAATGAACAATTTGAAATGAGGTTTAGATGACAGATGACAGGCTTGGAGGTGGAAGGAGACAGATTGAACAAAAATTTATGTAGAGTGAGTGGATAAAAAATTCAAGTGCTGAATAATTAGAATGAGTTTTAGAAGAAAATTGCACATGGGTAACATAATGCAAACATAAATTACAGAATGCAACCTCATGCAGAATACGTGCTGGGGAAGGGGTGGGCATGCGTGTTAGGGCAAAAATACAAAAAAAAAAAGGACTAAGAGCCCAACTCAATAATGTCACAAACTACAAAAATATTGTCTTGGACTCAAAATGAGATTAGCAAGTAATTTGTTAGTCTATCGAACACTGATTTCTATCTTTAAGGTTTTGTTTCAGCCCTGTGTAGCATTGTTCCAGCTCAGCAGTATCCTCAAACGGCTGGAATCCAAAGGCTACATTGTACTGGTACCCACTATTTCAGTGACACAAACCTCATAAATAGGCCTTATGAGGTTCTTCCCTTAGAACAAAGTTGTCAGCCAGGGAAGAGCTATGAAGCTCACTTATTACACAATCCTAACTGGTTACACAACTCGAATTTCACAGGAGGCACAGAGTCTCCTATCTCTACCTCCTAACCTGTGGCCAGGCAGTAAGGGGTACCCACATGAGGGGGAAAAAAAATAATCCACATCCTGCATTAACACTCTCTCAGGTTTAAGCAGTGCTCTAAATTCAGGTTTTCTCTTTCCTATGTGAACGTTCCATCTACTAAAGTATGGGCAAATAGTAAGGGCCTAGTAACTGCAACACAAGCTCAGTCTTAGAAAAATACCACAAGATCACACAACTGCTCCTGGCAAAGTCTGCTTTTGCTGTTGTGTGCTCAGAGTTCCTGGAGCAAGCACTGCAGGAACAGTGTTCCTGCAGGATTTTTCCATTGTTCCCAAGCATTATGTTCTTAAATCATTTTCCACTCACAGCTTAGTCATTTTGCAAAGCTTTGAATTCCATCTAACCTGAATTTTATGAAGTGTCAAGGTAGAGAAACATTTTACAAGAGAATTTATTCTTCTGTGAGAAGCTAGTACATGTCTGTCAGGCTTGGATCAATACAATATAACACTCCCTTCAGATCCTCTTTTACCAATTACTATTACCATCGTTTTCACCATGACACATCATCATTCATTAGACAGCCTTTCCTAATCAGGGGTCTACATTCCAAACTATTATTCCACTTCTAACTCACCTTATTTCAGCACTTGAACAACAGGTTTTTTTCTCATATTTAAAAAAAAAAAAAAGAAACAAACAAACACACCACCACAAACACAAAAATAGTGGCAGAAGCTATATGTTTTATGCTGCCTCTGACCCTGTAAAGATGTGTCAGTAGTGCTCAGACTGAACTTCACCAAACCACTTCACTCAGTCGAAACAAGGGAGAGCAAATTCTTAACGTGAAGACCCCACGCCAGATTGGCCTAGCATAGAGGCAAACCTCCTGTCTTCTCCTCCTGTGCTGACAGGATTTACCTCGTCTGACATAAACCTGCCAGAGTCTGACAAAAGGAACTTGACTATCCAAAGGATTTCACTGGCAAGGCCTTATACACATAAACATTTTTAATTTTTAGATAGAGGCATTTAGTGACATCTTCCAGTACATCCGATACTAAGAGACCTACTCAAGGTCACAGAAGCAAGCTGTGAGAAAGCAAATCTGAACATATTTACCAGACACCTACATACATATCTTCCTCTTCTCTTCCATTTTCTTCACTCTTCAGTAAGGAAAATTTTATTCTAACCACCACTCCCTAATGCTCCAGACTGCTTTACTTTAAAAAAGGTCAAATCAAAATGGTATATGTATCGTCTCTGATAGTGTTTAACAAATGAAGTATCCTCTCCAATGACTGCTTTTTCTGTAGAATATTCAGATCAGTTACTTCCCAGAAAATTAGAGAATGTACTTACTCCTTCAATTATGGTTAAGAATCATGTATCACTCTACTAGATAATGATTTCAACCAATAAATCTGTACTGAGTGGTAGATCTGTAAGACAGGGACAAAGAAGTTGGAACAGTATGAAAACAGCATCCCTTAAGTTTTTCAGATTTCAAGACAAATTTTTATTATTTCCAGAGATAAAGCCAGCACTTAGACTTAATCAAAATATAAATACTGCTTCTCATGTGCTATAGCACATGCTTGTCATGTGCTATAGCATTTTTGATAAAAAACTTTGTTGAAGTTCCTAAGAGCATAACACTACAGGATCATAATGTTGCATAAGCTTTTACACAAGGCTTATATAATACAGGAATCTTGACAGGTGTGTGAATGAGGACATTGAAACCCAGCAGTCCCATGTGCCAGTAAGACCTGTAAGCAAGCTGCTGCCGACAGGAGTTCTGCAAGAGTGAATCGGCAGGGGAGACTGAGATATGTTCTTGGTAGGGTTTGCTGTATAGAAGGGAAATTTTTCAGTATACAGCTGGTAGAAGCATCCAAACCACAGGACTTAAAAGGTAGGCTTTGAATCACCCAGTGGGGAAGGAAATGCAATAGCATAGAAAATGTTCATCAAGACCTTGAAATGTATTAGTGTCTAAGAAGGAAGTTGAAGCAAATGCCGAGAGGAAAACTCCTCTAGATTTGATTTTAACCAATGTGGAGAAATTACGTGAAGTTCTGAAAGCCAAGCAAAGCTGGTAAACGACAGAAGGAAAAACTGGAACCAGAGAGAGAGAGCTGGTAGTTTTTCCAGAGCACAAACATCTCTGGTTTGCTATACTAGTAGGCTATCACCTCTTTTTACCCCTGTACATAGATTCAGGTTACAAAACAAAGGCTATACAAACATCATTAAATACTTCAGCGTGAATTGTTGTGAGCAAACAACTATATCCTAGATCCTGCAAAACATTTGGATCCCAGTACCGTGCAACATCTGTTTGAAGAAGCAGTTTCAAGTTTGTACATAAGAAGCTCCGCCTGTAATTCATGCTGTAAACACACTGACCTAAACAGTTAGCTGTGGGGCATTTGACAGTAAAATCTTCATCAAAAGTACATTATGGTCTCATCTGCAATATGCTTCTACATTTTTTTCTCTTTAGCTGGTCTAGTCTCTTTCCTCTCTCTTTTATCTAATGGCAGTGGGGATTATTGCCCTATTCAGTGTATTAATTACTGTATGCTTCATCACGTGGAAAAACAAACAAAAAAGCCTCCGTTTTGATTTTGCATTCACCTCTTCTTGAAACACTCACGTCTCAACACAAATGTATGCAATATAAATATATAAATATATATATATACATACACACAGAGAGAGAGAGTCTCTCTTACTTGTTAATTTACAGAAGTCTCATATATAGTCTTACAAAGTATTTGGAATACTTCCTGAGAAGATGATGACAACTATAAGATGCCGAACACAGTTCATCAGCATTAAAGAAACAGAGGAGTCCAACATTAACATACCAACATGCAGTCACAAATGACACATGTATGCAAAATAAAGACATAATGTAGTTCATTACAAACAAATGCACTTAGCTACATTTAAAGCATTGAACAAATGTACTGCCTATTTTAAGGAGCATAATTTTTGGTATAGCTAGTATTCTGCAAGTTGCCATAAAACAACATATCTGCATGAACCCCAAAGGGCCAGATCTTTGTCATCTGTAGGAACAAGACACATATGAGTCTAAGGAACAGTCTATATCATGAATATTTTCCAGGAGTACTACTATAAACTGAAAGTTCTTAAGAATTTAAGAAGCTAATTGAAGCCTAATACATTATTTAGACTAGTTGATAGCAGTAACAAAAGCCTAACATTTGATATAAATCTAACTTGCTTAATGCAAGTTTCAGTAAATGATCTATCGCCCCTCATTTCTGACTTTCTGCATGTTCTGAATACAGCAAACTCCTTCTTCCCTCCTCATATTACATCTTTAGCTATACTGAATTCAGCTGAATGCCACAGTTTGAGACAAAGTATCCACATCTTAATAGCTTGAATTTAGTCAATCTGATGCCCTTGAAACATAATTTTGCAAGAAAAAGAAACTCTTAAGGATGGAACATTTTTCTCCTATCAGATTACTCCAACATGAAATACCTGGCCAACTATAATTAATACGACATGTATACAAGAAAAATGTGTTTTCAGTTCATTAGTTGGCTTATTTAGGGAGTTTATATGTTCATGTATTAATTCTCAGAGGACAGTAGATTTTTCAGTTGTACATTTCTTGAGGTAATATATTTCTATTTTACCTTCAAAGACATCTAGGCTTGTGATTGCTTTTCTCATTCAGCAGTAAGAACATTCATTTTAGCACAGCCACATTCATACAAGAAATAAGATGGAACCTTGATGTATTCCATTTTCTTACAGCCTTCACTGTGGTGATTTACTGCGATGAGAGAGTAACATGCAATAGCTAGTTCTCCCCGTGGCAGCAGGAAGACTCATACTCGTTGGTATCTTTTTTCCTTTCTGTATTTTCCTCTCTATTGCCTGGACCTGTATGTTATGGGCAGTTCAACAGCAACAAAAGTCAGATTTGCTTTGACATGTTACTGGCAAATGTAAGCAGCTTGCCCAACAACGATATCACCAGCAGACTGTCTGTGCTTGAGCTTTAAATTGCATTCATCTGTGTTCACAGATAGAGTCAGTCTGGAAATCATTATTTTAGTGGTGAAAATCAGAGGAAAACTCATAGTAACAAACTTCACATATGATATGCAAACCTCAGAGAAAATAACAAGTGTTCTTTGTTAAGCCATTGTTGTGTCCCATATTCCTTGCAAGTACATACAGTGTGTGCCAGTAACAGGCAAGCACTCTGAAGCTATGAACCGACCTGCCAGATTTTAAAGACTTTTAAGCCGTCTTTTGTAACTGATGGAGTTGGTTGTTTCACTGCTTTGTTGTTACTGATCTCCCACTCTCAGGCAGTTTTCAATTAACTCTGTTCATGCATTTATCTTGACCACGCTCGGCTGCTAAGAGCCAAAAGCAGCATTTTGGTTTTTACTCTTTACCATTGCTACATAGTATAAAATATATGTAAAAGAAACAAGTTTGAAAACTGGAAATACTACTCTTTTTTTTTCAGTGACAACAGGAAAGTATCAGCCAGTTACCTAGCACATGAAACCACTGTTGTTTCATACAAGTAAATTTTCGTTCTGTAGCCTACAGTTTTCTCCTGCCGGACTTCTGCACTTCTCTCTAGAACTGTCACACTCTCAAAACCCCTAACAAGTCCATTTCAGATGAAAAATCATTAGTTCTAAATGCTCTCAGCAGTGCAGACAAATAATTTTGGTAAGCCTATTCCGTCCTCCTAAGCCAAGATCAGGTCTTCAGAACAGCAAGTCCTAAGGAAATGAAGTTGGCAGGGAGCCACAACATTTCATGCAGTTGTGGATAGATAAAAACACTGGAAGTAAAGAGTGAATTACTGGGGTTCTGCGAGCAGAAGTTTCCCCAAAGCATATTCAACCCGTTCTCAAAAGAGCGTTATCACTTGCCTCTTTCAGATTTCATGTGGCTGTATCGGACATGTTGTCCAAGGCCAGAGGCAGGCAGGGACATTCTACATCACCAAAGCTATTGAAGGACCCCCCTTCCATTTGCTCTCAGAAAGTTAGAGAGTGTATCGGCTACACCATCCCTCTCCCTCAAACCCAGCTACGTAAAATACTACAGAGTACCTAGTACGTCTTCAGCATCATCACGTTTCCCCACATCAAACAGATATGCACAGCAGGCCAGCATCAGGATGCAGAAGAAAGTACATTTCTGGTGAGTGTGTGAGAACAGAAGGGAAGACAGGCGATATGCCAAGACACAACTGCATGCTGCAGTGTTCTACAGGGTCCTGGGAGATTCAATAGAAGCGGCATCCGGTACATGGAAATAACCCAGCCTCACAGGGAATGCAAGAGGAGCTCTGCTCTTATGCCACCTGCAACCTGAAGCTCAGGCAGAGAGGATGTGAACACTACAAGCCTTCCCTTGGCCAGTCTCAGCAATTGCTTATGGTGACATATGCCTAAGGTCAGCTCTGATGTGCAAGGGACAGAGATGCGTGGTGCTCACAGCTGCGTACTGGTTTACATTAATCCATGCAAAGCCTACTGCTGATCAATTCTTCCCTAGCAATAGGACTAAGTATAATTAGTGAAAATTACAATGACGGATTTCAGGAGGAATATAATTTCTGAAAAAGCAAGACTAAACAAAATAAACAAGGGAAAAAAGAAAGATTGCTTGGTAACTCCTGGAACACTTAAAAGAATTTTTATTTTAGCTGGAAATAGTAAAACATGGGGAATTATTACAGAACTCTCTTGATTCTATTCTTTGGACTCTTCTAAGACGTAGAATGCTTTGTGTCTCTGCTGAACACAAAACAGGATGGAAGGAAACTAAATTAAAACTACAGATACTCAAAAAAAAAAAAACCCAAACAATCAAACCACACAACAAACCCCAAACACCACACATGTACCATCTTGGTACTCTCCACATAGAAAATATCTGTGAAATAAGTCTACCTATGCTACCAAAGACAACTTTTGAAAGTTCTTCTATTATCCCAAAGTGAATTATACAGTAACAGTAATACTGCTGTGTCTTAATGTTCATTCTGAATACAACTCAGATGAATTGTGTGCTGGTAGCGAACAAAGCTAGGCCTCAAAGTAAAAGGCAAGCAATTTAGTTTTAAAACATTTAATTTACTGAAATTGCTCCTGTCCAACTAGAATAGACTCTGACCTTAGCTATATTGGTGTAAGCTTATAACACTATTAACTTCCTGAAACTAATTTGCATTTAAACCAGTATAAATAAAGTCAGCTCAGAATATAGAAACTAAGTACTGAAGTCAATAAAATAAAACGGAAGGCAGACGATCTAATAGGGTATACTCAAAAAAGTCTCCACAGACCACATAGTTTATACAGATCTATTGATACTGATTGTAACAGGGACATTGGACAAAACAAATTATTAACTGAAAGCAGGCATTAGAGTATAAAAGAATTCCCCTGTAAAGCTGATAGTTTACGATCCTTAATTAATACAGAAGTTTGCTAAAGCGTAATCCTCTATTCAGAAGAGCTTCCACTAATAAGAAAATATGTCATATAAACTTGCAGTATGCCCAGTTCAGATATGTTTCTCAAACCACTGCTCTCTTACTGTTTCCAATTATTCTCAAGAAGTTTGTACACCTCAAAGCCATTTGGCTAACAGGGGGATTATCTTATTAGGCACCATAAATTGATCCTTGAAATTTAAGACTCATGCTCTGTTATGGAGAGAACTCACAAATAAGAAGCTGATCATGTACAGGTGACAAAATTTGCATTTGCAGTTCAGATGTGGATCATAAAGCAGACAACTCAAGTCACACAGAAATGCAGCTTCTATGTCTCATTCTGCATCCTGGATGCGTAAAAGGGGCTCAGAGAAGCCCAGCACCAAATCACTCTCAATCAGCTGAGGCACTGCCTGCCCAGGGAAGCAAGCTGCTTCTCACCACAGCAAGATCAGCACAGTTTTGTACCTGTAAGGAAATGGTACTTCAATTACCCTGTGTTTGGGAGCCTGAAGCCACCACATTGTGCGGTCTCATCTTTCTCCAGGAAGGGTTACACCTCTTCAGCTACAGATACTGCCTCAGAAGCCCATGCGATATCCCAGAACACAGACCCACACTGACTGCCCATGAATTTGCAGGTGAGCTCGGACTGCCATGACTATTATCAGAAAAAAAGCAAATGCAGACAACTTTCAGAAAAGTTGTGGTCTTTAAAATATGAAAGCATGCTGAAATAGTTTAAATGTTTTGATTTCAAAAGTCCACAGCAAAAGGGCACGTACCTGATCTCAGCATTTGGAGGTGTGAGAGGTTGTTGGGGTTTTTTTTATAACTTCAAGGTCAAAGAATGAAATTTCTCTTGGTGGCTGACTGAATTCTACCAAAGTGCTTACTTCAGCATTGTTAGGAATTCACAGGTGACAGGCCAGTATACCAAGAACCTTGTCTTTAGCTGGTTTCAATCCAATTCTTTTTAAATCATCTGTTTGAAGTTATTAACATATTTTGGATCATCAGACATAATGTTCAAACAGAAACACACTGATTTTCCTGTATTTATTCACCAGAAGTGCTGGTGACCACTTAGAATTCTAAAAATCATCCCAGAGATTTAAACATTTTTCCCATTTTGCAGTGGACCAGAAAACAAAGCACCTTGAAAAGCCTTTGTCAAGAGAATAGACATGTCACCCAGAATTACAAATACCAAATTCAGTACACCGTGTTGGTTTAAGCCTCAAAAATCAAATAGAACAGAAACTTTCATCTGAATTCGGAGAAAGTACTATTTTTGGATAGAAATCAGTCTGCCTGTCTCATGCTCTGAAAACAAAAAAAAAACCCTCACATGTAATCTTTAATAAAAAAATCCAACCAACTCCAGCAGTTATCTGCTCCAGAAATGTCCAGCTGATGACTGCTGTTGCAAAGAGTCTAGGCTCTGTAGCACAGAATTATTCCTTTGGGCATTTTATTACACAGATTCATTATTTCACCTTTACTCCAGGCTAAATCATATAATCTACTTTAGAGAGCTGCATCTGTCCCACCCACAATTACTCCTCCATATCAGATGCTCTTTATTTCTGTCTTTCTTGCAAGTGCAAGAAACTCAAATTATTTAGGCCAGGAAAGTTACCACTGAAACACAGTCAAGCAGTCACTTTGTCAAAGCACTCTCTAATGCTAGATTCTGAACATATGCAGCTAAGTCTAGTCAATGTCACTGCATGTTCAGCAGCTCAGAGAAAACCTTTTTCTTTAAAAATCCTAATTGTTAGAATAGAGAGCCTGATCTTACAAGACCCTGCTCAAGAAAATCAAATACCACTTTAATGTTAGCAATAGGTTTGCCTTAGGAAAGGCTGAAGGAATAAGGCTCACAGAGTTAATCAAATTAATTCTAAATCATTTTGCTTCTCTTTTGAGCACTAAATGTTTCCACTTTGAATCTCTGCATCATCCTAAATTTGCACTGTATTTTCTTGGTACAAAGCAAAGTAGGTCCAAATATTGACTTGTACGGGTGTGGTTCTCCAGTAGACTCTCATTTGATCGTTTTTCTGTCATTGAAATTCTACTCGGTTACACAAGATCCTGCCTTATTCATCACATCGTCTAACCCACAATACGCTTCCTGACCTTGCAGGCAGTTCCAACAGCCACACCCAGAACCACTGGTGGGTACGAACTAAGCTGTAGTAAAAAGGTTCAGCAAGGACCCCTCGGTTTGTAGAGCAGACTGTAACTGAAAGAAATCATCTTTGGCCTTCCCACATCTTCGATTTGGGAAAAAAAACACACACCGCTATGGATTATACCTTAAGACCAATCAAAAGCTGCTATTGCTTTAAAAGATAGTACCATTAAGCAAACCATATAGATACCCAGGACAGACAGAAGCAATGGCTAAACAACATAGCTACCATGAGCCAGCACTGTGCCCTTGTGGCCAGGAAGGCCAATGGCATCCTGGGGTGTATTAGAAGGGGGGTGGTTAGTAGGTCGAGAGAGGTTCTCCTTCCCCTCTACTCTGCCCTGGTGAGACCCCATCTGGAATACTGTGTCCAGTTCTGGGCCCCTCAGTTCAAGAAAGACAGGGAACTGCTGGAGAGAGTCCAGCACAGGGCAACTAGGATGATTAAGGGTGTGGAGCATCTCCCTTATGAGAAAAGACTGAGGGAGCTGGGGCTCTTTAGTTTGGAGAAGAGGAGGCTGAGGGGTGACCTCATTAATGTTTACAAATATATCAAGGGTGAGTGTCACGAGGATGGAGCCAGGCTCTTCTCGGTGACAACCACTGACAGGAGAAAGGGTAATGGGCTGAAACTGGAACATAAGAGGTTCCGCTTAAACTCGAGAAGAAACTTCTTCTCAGTGAGGGTGACGGAGCCCTGGAACAGGCTGCCCAGAGAGGCTGTGGAGTCTCCTTCTCTGGAGACATTCAAGACCTGCCTGGACACGTTCCTGTGTGGCATAGTCTAGGCATTCCTGCTCTGGCAGGGGGATTGGACTTGATGATCTTTCGAGGTCCCTTCCAATGCCTAACATTCTATGATTCTATGATTCTATGATCACGGAACTACCAAGAAATGTCAAGTGGCTGAAAACAGAATTGTCATAATTTTTCACTCTCTTGGCTACTGAGACTGATTTGTTGTTTGCTTTTTAAAAAATTATTTATGTGTTCATTTAATTACACAACAACATGATAGATAGTTGTTCTTATGTCAAGGGGAGATGATAAGCTAGAATACCAGAAATACAAACTATACTCTCATTTGATAATTTATATTGTGTGACTAAATATGAAAGAAGGAAAGGAATTTAGGCATTTTCACAAAAGCTTCTGGAATCAAATGCCTACATGTCTTTACTGCAAAGTGCTAGGCTTGTCCGAAAATTCCTAAACAAACTCAGCACATCCAACCCTGCAGAAGAATATACAGTGGCACAGTAGTAAATAGAAAAGTAAACAAATTCACCCATTTATTAATTCAGGATGGTAATTCAAAAGACATAATTCTACCTTTAACCTCCAAAACACAACCAAATATACTGTAACTCCTAAGTCTAGACAATAAAAATTATGAATTCTCATTCAAATTAATCAAAGAGCACAAGCCTTAAAAATTTCCGTGATAATTCCTGTCCTTTGACTTGCGTCTCAGTTACTGCACATCTTTTAGAAAGGTACGGATTATGGATATAAAGGCTACTAGCAGTGATGAATAAATATTCCACACCTCTTAACTAAGGGATCTCAGCAGTTAATGTCAAAACCATTTATCTGCTTTCTGGTTTGAACTCTTCTGACTTCTATCCATTGGATCTTGTCATATTTCTGTGTACTAGAATAAAGATGTAGGTAAGTATCTCCATCTGTGATATTTACAAGCCATAACCTTTTCCAGATAAGCTATAATGACTGAGCTCCTTAAGTTTTCCATCATAATGCTTGTTTTCTTGATGAATAATTTGCCTCTACCCTGAACTCCCTTCAGTTTTCAGCATACCTTTAAAGATGTTTGTCACACAATGAACCTACCACATGACAGGTGGTAACCTCTTTTGAAGACTTGGCTCCAGTTTCTGGAGCAGAGCACTTTGATGAACAACCTCATGCTCAACACAATGCCATCTTAAAAATTAAAATGAACAATTGAAGACAGAGAAGAAAAGTGCACTTACTAGATTTTAACAAAGATAAATACCATTTGACCACAGAAGCATGTCTTCATGGCAAAATTAAGAATTAGAATGCAAGTGTGACCTGCATGATCATGAAGTACTGCAGTGCTGGTAACAACGGCCTGCTCTAAAGTAAAGCAGGTTAAGGGCTTTGCTCCCTCTCCTGGAATTATTATTCCCCATGAGCAAATTACTGTGTTTGAACAATATTACACTTATAACTTCGTGGGTTTTGGATAAAGAAACCCAGAATAGAATTCTTGTCCTCACTGCCTCTTTTAAAGAGACATTTCTGTTGGCAACCTCCTGGCTATATGAAAACTCAAGACGTTCTACCCCATTCTGAAATCTGCTAGTTAAAAATGACTTAACATTATCCCAAACACGTTTGCCTCATATGTTTCTACCCCCATAGGTTTGTCTATATTTATAAATCAGAATCAACATGAGTAATTTTAAATGTGATTTTAAAAGCACAATTTTAATTTCCCATCTGTCCTGTAAACTTCAATACTGAGTAATTACCCTGTTATGTTATACTTTAAGTCTCATATCCAAAAAATAAGGACAGAATAATCTATTTCATTCAAAAGCAATGTTCATTACTTTTACTACATAAACCACTTTAGCATGAATGGATTCATATTTATACTGCATACAATTGACTGCAAAGAGATGGTAGTGACAACATTTTGCCAGTGGGGCTATGAACACACCTTAATCTAATAAGGGAGTATACAAATTGTTATCAGTTAAGTGTGTGCACTCCACAAACTCAGATACAAATGCCACAAACTCAAAGCAGCTTCAGTCTCAATCCAAGTCTGAATTTTGCACAGTAATCAAACCAAATCTTAATCTTTTCAGAGATACATCACTTTCTTTTCAAAACAGGACACAACTCAAAGTATATATTATAATAAATAGATATGACTTTTTTTTTCAAATCCCTCACTGCAGATTCTCCAGTAAGTTCTACTGAGATGAAAATCTTGGTATCAAAACCAGATAAAATGCTACTGAAGAAAACCATGAAATTACTAATCAGGTATTCAATGCAAATTAGCTAAGACACAGAGAACATCTCTAGTCTCCCTCATTTGTTTTTGGTTTGAGTGTAGCCTTTCCTGCCTAGTTTATTTTCCTAATAGCATTGTATAACATTCTAGAAAGATTCAATCGCAAAACAGAAGACAGAATCATCTATCTTTTGTTCTGCTGTTGAAAACAGGAAGTGATTTTACACCTAGTACACCTTCAGTACCTCCAAATGCAAAAGCTTCTGCCAACACAATTAAATATAGAGCAGAAACAGCATGGGGAGATACATGCATGCCTGATATTAAACAATGATGTTGAGATTCTTCAAAAGGCTTAGAAGTGCAAAGCATTGAGATGAGAAGGGTAGTGAGATCTGAAAACAGAAGAAAAGATGCCCTGCTCAAGGTGAAGTATGTTACTGAAGCGTATTCAGAGTCTGCTAGAGTACCAGACATATATCACTTGAAATAACAAGGAATTTCACAAAGCGAAGAGTGCAAATTCAGACTAGAGAAAGCTACTCCCAATAAAAGTGTCATGATAGCCTGAGAAGTAATTATAGAATTTACACTTTCCTGGCTCAGAAATGCTCTCCAAGCTCTGGCAGATGTGACATTTGTTATGTTTGACGCAATTATGAGATCGGATACCATAAACCCACATTAGTTTCCAGTTAAAACATTCTTTTGGTTACCGGCAGCCCAGTGTCAAAGGGCACAAAGAACTATGCTATAGTGCTACCAGAATAACAGCTCCCAACACGCTAAAATTCAGCCAAGTCAATTGCTCCCTGACCTCCCTATCTCAAGAATCAAAAATTCATGTGCTCAGACACCATCTGTCCCTGAGCCCTCTCCTAATTTTTAACTATCAGTTACTTGGTATAAACAATTCTAAGCGATCTGCCCCCAAGCAAACGAAGTGTTTGACAACACTGACACCTAGCGACAACATTCAGAAAAATACAAACTACCTCCCATGTAGAAATGTAGAGCATTTCATCAGTATGTTTTGAAAGAGGCAAAGTCTTATTTTACAAAAAACACAAAAAAGTGAAGAACTATTATGAGAGCCGAGCTTCTTCACAGAAATTATGCATAAGTGACAGAAAGCATATCCAGCATAAACAATTCAATTTAACCTTGATCTTGCAAGCACAAGTCAAAGACCACATTTCCAGGTTTTATGCAATCTAGCCTTATAAATTAATTTCTAAAGAAGAAAGAAAATAATGCTTTGCATGCTTAGTCATATAACACGATAACACTGTTGTACGCATCAGTATTGCCATCCACCATGTTTGTGCCCTGTATTCCATGCCTTCCTATCAGGCTTCCATGTTCTCACCTGCTGACGTTTGTATGCCAAATAATCAAGATTTTCCAGATCTTTTCGAAACTTCTGGTAGGTTTTCTGCAGATCAGATTTACTGGATACAGTTCTTAAAGATTCGAATGTTCTTTGAAACTGTGATGGTTCAAAGAAGAAAAAAAAAAAAAAGAAAGCATCATTCACACGATTTCTGTAATTTTTGCATTTTTTGTTATTAGGATTCTGTTCTGTTAAATACTAATGTTACAGAGCTGTGTCAACTCTTGAGCATATCACCTTCTAGACATTCCTACAAATTTATTTTTATATGAATCCCAGAATTCAAAGCATAGTACATACGCCCTGTTTAATTACATTAAATTTTCTTCAGAGTTCAGACTTGGATAAGATAAGACACCAGCAATTAACACATCTCTAAAGGCTACTACTCCTATGCCATCTTACAGGATGGAGTATATTCATATACATTTAATTATTTTTTCTCTCCAGTAATAAAAGCATAAGCCACTTCATACAGACCAGAAACCCCTCATTCCATCAAGCATAACAGTAGATCTTATATATAATAGGTTAATTTACTTACGCATAACTTGCAAGACCAAATACTCACCTCAGCTAATATGCCGCATTCAGTATGAAAGCTATGACCATGTTAATTATACTTAGTTACAAGTCTTACTTTTAAATTTAAAACTTCTTTCACGCATACACCATTATTGAAAATAGCACTGGTATTTTTTCAAGGACATGAACGATATCAACACAAGAACTGTAACACAGAGGCTTAGATTTGTGCGAAAGGAGAACAGGAGCTACAGCTTCATTACTACCTTCTGGAGATTAGGAATCTTCTCCGACTTTTCCTGTTTCCCCATATGTAAATATTCTTCACCTCACAATCATGTGACAGCTGTAACACTTTAGGTAGTTCAGAGATATTTTATCACAGTGATTACCATCAGAAGCAAGTCTATAAGCATTTCTTTGCCCTGATGTAATCAGAAAGAACTACATGTCTTCTAAATCCATCCAAAACACTGACTTAGCTTAGCACAGCTACAGCCCCTGTAGATGAAGTACCTACTGTAAGCTTGC
Source organism: Trogon surrucura (assembly GCA_020746105.1). Taxonomy (NCBI): domain Eukaryota; kingdom Metazoa; phylum Chordata; class Aves; order Trogoniformes; family Trogonidae; genus Trogon; species Trogon surrucura. The sequence continues at coordinate 35,000,802 of CM036621.1, forward strand.
CTACGGTATTGCTGTCCAGAGAATGAGGCAAAAGACCAAAAAGAAACAGACTGCCTTCCAGCCAGTTTTGGAAAATCAAGCACTTCAGTAGTAACTACAACATGCATTTCTCTGTATCTTTGCTATAACTAGTCACCAAACTGGAAAATGAACCACAGGAGTAGAAGAGAAAAAAAAACAAAACAAAACAACAAACTCCACTCATCTTCAGTCCCCTCTTTGACAAGCTGGCAACAGAACTGACAGCTAGTGCTGATTGCAGATGTACACTCCTCCACAGATGTAGACTGCTCCATGGTGTGATTCGTTCTGTGGGCGCTGGAATGAGTTTAACCCCAAGCTGCACACGCTGCTCAACAGCCACTGGGCAATCCTTTGGGGACAGTAAGCAGCTGCTTTTCTAATATTCCACCTTCCAACTTCTCCAAAATAATTTTCAAACTTCATCACCAGACATAAAAGAGATTGCTCTACACTCAGCTGTACTTTAGGCAACTTCGTGCATTCTGCAGTTAACCTATGCTACAACCCCCTTTGTAACCTAGATCTCCCTAAGCTTTATGCTTACAACTTACTTCATTTGGAAATTGTCTCACAACTCTACAATTACATACTATTTTTTCATAAAAATAAATATCTTTCATACTACCTATGTTAAACCAAACCAGAAAAATTCCATCTTACTTAAAGAAAGCCTCATCCATTCACATTAAGCCCTGCTTCTTTCACTCCCTCTTCTCCTTACACCTGGTTTTGTGTAAAGCTTAGGACCAAGTGAGTTCAGATAAATTTGCTTTCATCACTATTTGCTCTTGCTTTGCGGCACTGACAGGTCGCTGCTTATATTCTATCTCAGCATCTCAGGGATGCAAACAGATAACACTGTTGCCTAAGGCAACTTTTCACGGTTTTGGAAATCTTTTCCTTAAGTCTTATTCTGAATTCACAACAAAAAAAAAGTTTGTATCTTCTCTTCCCAAGTCTGTTTAACTACTCCTACATGTACAGTTTTCGAGAGATGTCAGAACTTATTCCCTCCCAGGCAGGAGTTGTAAGACCGCAAGCTATCCTCCTCTGTTGCTTTCTTTTTTCCTTTTTCTCCCTGAAGTGCAGTAGATGGGCATGATTTTCCTTTGCTACTGTGACCCATGACTATCAAGAAAGCAGTGGCTGAGCAGTTGGGAAGAACGCTGTGCATTTATCTGTCCTTACACCGCTAAAGGTGAGAGTCTTCTCCTACTGTACTGGCAGGGTGCTTGCAGCAGAAGTAAAACCAGGAGATTCCTGAGAAGTAGAAATTCCTGGAGGGAGCTGACACATGCCTAAGTCTTAGATGCTGGTCGATGAGAAAATAATTATGAGTATGAACCAAAGGAGAAGTCAGATCTTCTCCTGAGACTCCTGTCATCTTCTTAACACTCCTTATTCTAAGACCCATAACCACCAAAAGGTGGAAAGATTTGGCTATTTTCAGTTTCACAACCTGAGCCTACACCCCCAGGGTAGCCTACACTCCTTTTTGCCCTTTTGCCACTAATGTTTTACTATAACATAAACACAGAAGAATGTAATGCGGGGAGAGAACTTAATGCGGGGAACAATTCAAACTCTGATTTAAGCAGCGTTATGTGCATCAAACCAAATAACTAAATCTAAAGCATAGGTAAGCCTGGGATAACTTACCTCTCTTCTTTCATATAACCCTATCAGTCATCTCTTGCTCAAAACGTTTTTAATGCTGATGAATACTCTGCAGGGAAGGGAAGAATGGACAGCACTATGTCCACAGGATCCAAGTTCACAAGTTGATTCTTATCTGTAGCCTTTTTTTAGTCCTGGTGAGAGTTTTAAATAACTCTAAGAAAGCATTTTATCAAGATCACGCTTAGGCGTTCATGAAAAAATATAAAGACTTACAGAGAACATTCACAAGCCTGACAACGGAAAAAAAAAAAAGCATATAAACCCTGCTGGTTCAGCGTGATCTGAAATTAGAGACAGACAGATTGCCAGTGCGCTTTGAATGAATCTCTCAGAACTTGTTACTTTCTTGCTATTCTCCTCTGATCAATACATTGAAGCAATTCCATTAGTCAGTTAACTCACTTAAACAATACTGACCATGATGAATCATAATGAATGAGGCTGGTAGCACAGCTTTGAATCAGAGCACCATACACAAGATAGCCCTTTGCCTGACTACATTTTTCACAACTCAGTTTTACGATTAGAGATCTCAAATTCTAAAATTAGCATGGAAACTCAGATCCAGACAGCTATTTAAACTCTTCCCTGTTTAAGAGATACATTCAGTTGTTTAAAGAAGTAAAACCTTTCTTATCAGCATGATGCATTCTATTTTCTCAGTCAACTCTAAAATGTGCTAGTTGTCTGCATCACACCACCATACTCATCAGGCTGTAAACTGCACAAGTGGCTAGGAGTGTACCATGCCAGAATACGAACAGTGATTGAGAATTTGTACTGCCTTCCTAGATGCATTATCTGATACACACTTGGCTTGGTGAAAATTCTATAGAATCCATAAAACACCCAAAATTCTCATCATTTCATTAGTGAAATTTCCAAAAAGCCAGCCTCATGCTGACAAAGGTATGTTTTTGGACTCTTGGAGTGAAATTCCTGCAAGTTTATTAAATTTCTAGTTTAAAAGTTGCATTTCAATATTTTTGTGACAAAAAATACTATTTTCAGCACTATACTCTGGTGGTTTATATAAATATTTCATTACATAGACATCAAAACCAGCCCAAAATCTAAGTAAATGTACAGAAAACAATATTCTTACAGACTACACAAACTGGAAGGAGGTAACTGAGGTTCATCTTTCTTTCTGGATACACTTAAAATGGCAGATGTGACAGGTAATACCAGACAAGGCTTTATATCACAACTAGTCACATTGTCATCGTTTCCTTTCTGTCTTGATTCACAGATTACAGAGGAAATTAAAGTTTAACGACCCAGACTGCATTGTGTCAGTAGAAGTAAGTATGGTTTCAAATGTTTTGAAGGTCACTGTTGGAATTAACCAACTTTAGGAGCAAGACTGAAAAGACAAAACAAAACAAAACCAACAAAACAATGACAAAAAATCTTCAACACTCTGTTAAATGGGTTTGAAAAATATTCTATACATAAATAGATAATTCTCAATTAAATTCTTCCATATTGAATAAAATCTTAATACTATGCAAGCATCTTTGATGCCGGATCACTCTCACTTTACACATGCAAACAAAAAAACTTCTTTTGTTAGAATTTTCATTTCACTTATTCTACTATTAACACTTTTTTTTCATTTTAAAATTTAATTTGGTCTCAGTCCTTTAAATTTTTTCATTTTGTTCTATGAGGATTATGGAGTTCAAAGTTATGGAAACAAAGGGCAGTGAAAATTCTTATCTTCTGAATGATTAACAACAGCTGTAACATCCATGTCTTTGTGAAGAGCATAAAATAGTAGAAGTTCAAAGAAAAACTGCTAATGACTTAGAGAGTTGATTTTCAAGTCATATGAACTTGAAAACATCTAGAACATCAAAGCTGATAGAGAAAAGACAAAGTTTATTTTCTACGCTGCATCTACTGTGTGTATACAATGACTTTTTGTTGGAGCAAGTGCACACTGAAGAAAAACTGAATTTCTAAAGGAGTTTTAAGTATAATAATTCAAGTTAAGGACTTATAAAACAGCAAAGTTGAGACTCATTATCATATTTAATTGCATTTAAATTTGGCTCAGTCGTGACCAAAATTTGTTATAATTTGAAGGTTGTTCAGTAGCATATGTTGAAATTACTTTACCTTCTAAGTTGATTTCCCAATTAGATGTCAACATAGAAAGACACGACTACAGCTAATACCACTGTTGGCAAGTTCAACAGCTAGGGCAGAGATTAATAAACATGGAAAATGTACTCCTCCTCCAAGGAGTAGGGTGAGGCTTTTTTTTTTACAGAAACGTTATGGAGAGTGTTATGTCGTTCTAATTTACTCTAAGAGTTAACTGAAGAATTCAGTTAACGCTCCTATTACGTGAACTAAATTAAAATACCAAAGAAGAAGATAACTAAATTGCACTCTTTGCAGTGTTGGGAGTTTTTTTACAAATGATTCTTTGCATTCTTTTACGCTTTTCAGTTATAGTTCTTCATTTTCAAAATGAAATCAAGAAGTGAACTATATGGTTGTTTAGAAATACCGAAACCATAGGAAAGAAAACTACTCAACTCTAGTTATCTCATGCAAAAAGTACTGAAAGTATTGTAGAAGGGCACATCTAGGATTATGAAAATATATATGTAAAAATGTAATAGGCTACCAATGAAAAAAAACCCAAATTTAAGAAGTTTTTCCCCCGAACAGTTCAAAAGACACAGGCCACTTCTCTTATGGCATCCCTGCTCACAACAGGGAGGTTGGATTAAAATGATCTCTGAGGTCCCTTCCAGCCCAGGCCATTCTGTGATTCTATGATACAGTTGAGAAACTTCATACAAATATAACAAAACAGAAGCTTCTGCAAGCCAGTATTCATTTGGCCTGTACTGCATCTTCAGCAATTGCCAGTGTTGGATATTTCAAACACAGCACTGAAACCCACACAACATTGTTTTATTATGAAATACTGTTGCTACTCTGACTGGAGCTACATTTTCATTCCCCTGTCCTCACCAAACCGAATTTCCTCCAAAACAGTCCTTTAAGTCAGTGCGTTTTCTGGTGGCATAAGGCATTTTTAGAGGTAACACTCATTATTCACCTCTGTACTGAAACAGTAAGAAGTCAACAGAACTTAAAATTTTATCAGTCTGTCACTCATTATTGAAGATGGTAGAGGGGATGGTAGGGAAGAAGGAAACAAAACCAGAACAATTCCTTGCTCTTCCCAGCAAGGATACACATGAGACTGAATGGAGTAAGCAGCCAGAGAAGAAATTCGGTGTACACATTTTTGGGGTCAGACACATGATGCTGGCAGGATTAAAAACACACTGTTGAAAAAAGGAAGGAAGCCTGAAGCCTGCTCACATAGGGCACAATGGCTGGCATTAAAGGAACTTGAGTTTATGCAACAGGAAAGTATTTTGACGTTGAACAACAGAAGTGTGGACATTTTGCCTAAGTCACCAATACTGGCACAATTCGTTAGTTTTATACAGGAATAGAAGAATGAAGTCATCTCTTCTGTATAAAGAGAGCCAAATAAAATAAAAGAAAAGATGACTTAAATCACAGTACTATTGTGATATGCACTTCTGAAACACATGATTCCACTGAGTGAAAAAGCAATGTGGCTCTTAGAGGATAATTTTGTACTGTGTATTTTTTAAAGCTTCATCAACATTAGGACTTTCTAGTCTTCTGTCTGGAGCGTACAAATATATAGCGGGAGCTGCCACAGGCATCTCTCACACACCTTCACCGATCTCTCTCACAAACTGACTTGAATACAGAGACAGACCACACGCTATTCAGTTCTTCACAAATATCCACATAAAAATCTATTTTTAGGATTCTCTACAAATAAAGCATTCCCTACTACTGCCACAAACATCAAGGTTTCATGCATAAAAAGCTGTACAAGTACAAAAATCCAAGTAGGAAAACAGGAAATAAGAAACGGAGCGAAGTTACAATATAATTGTACAGATAACCATTCGCTTTCCCAAATCAAACATGTTGAATTAGAAGTAGACTTTTCTTATATGTTCTACAAGTCTGATCTAAAATCTACACTTTCACCAATATTTACATGCCTAAGATCTGCAATTCCTAAGTACAGAAAGAATTTTCAATGCAGAAGGAACCAACAGCAGGCACTTCTCTAGCTTAAGGGAGTCTGAGCTAAGCCAAGTTCTACTCACCACAGTTAAATGTTCCAGCAAGTACGCCACATCGACCATATCTGCCAGGATGAGAAGCCTTGTGACAGCTGTAAGCAGTGACCGTGCTGCGTGGACAACAGCCTGCCTCTTAGGCAGATAGCAGGGATCACTGGTAAATTCTTCTGCTGATATCTTTAAGGCTTGACCTGCAAAATGAAGACATAAATTCCATTAGGCTACATCACAACACTCAGGTTAAAAAAATAAATTAAAAAATTGGCAAGTCACTGCCAATAAATCTGGCATCTCTGTTGCCCTAAAGCCTTGAAATGAAGGTCAGTTATCACAGCCCATGCAGAATGTTCCACATTTTGAATGATGTTCTGTTTCTGTTCTTCTGAATCATTTAATTCTGAAATAATTCCTTTGACCATCACACCCTAACTGTTAATTGTACACAATGACACTTGGGTGCCATGTTTAACTTTTCTAGTGACTGTTTTTTTTATATCACTATGTACTTTGTTGTCCTTGCTATTAAATAATTCCTGGTCACAGAAAGAAATCAAATATTGTTCCTCATATTATAAAGACAAGTTAAAGGAATGCAAATCTCGTACACTTGAACATCTGACTCTGATACAAAATATGTGAAATCTATGTAATGGAGCTAGCAACTGTGTCAGTCACCAATAATATATTGCTCTCCAACATGAAGGCTGGCAAATGAAATTTAACAGTAAGAGTAACAATGAGAAACACCCAAGTTTACTTTCAGCAGTTTATCATCTACACTTACTCTGAGGAAAAAAATGGCATTTCAAAGTCTACTGTCACCCGAGGACCTTTGCTAGTGACCTTGAGAGAACTCACTCTACACAGAACAGCACTGAAAAATTCTTGTCAAACAAGCACACATTGCTAAAATAAATGTTTGACCCATTAAACTCTCTATATCACCTTGGAAAACAAAAGATGGATCAGGAGTCACAAAAATGAAGTTTTGGCTGTGCTAAAATCAGGAAACATCATTAGTAAATGTAGCTATTAAAAGACTACATGTTCACAAAGGCAGCCCTTTGCTGACAACTGCCTTAACCATGTCTTGAATTATGGATGCAACAGTAAAGAAAACCATGGCCTTTAAAAAATTTATATTGCTCCAGAGTTAAAGCTTTTGTTTATTATGCAATAATATACTTTTTCCTATATCTAAATTACCCATGTCTTGATATAAGAATGGGGTATGTGTCTCCAAGCAGTCATCTGAATCATAGATGTTTTCTACATAAAAGAGTGAGTGCAGGAACACGTAATTTTTGTTTAATTTTGTTCTATAAATTCTTTTGGTCAAAGTAAGGACAGAATATTGCCTGCTGAAATAAAACTCGCAGTACCTTTAGTGCTGTACTGTGTCACACAAAGGCACAAAATTCTGGATAGGCCTCATAGAGGAATGCTACTGGCATGTCTACTTCAGAGTATCTGGTAAAAGTCAAAGTTGAAGTGATGGAAAGAGGTTTTACTACCTGATCCAAGTATGCGTTTTAATAAGCTTTGGAGTCCTCAAATCAACAACTAGGCAACAAGGCTTGTATAAAATACATACAATCAGTAATTAATGCATATTCATAGGAACACATACAAACATAAGGGATTTCCTGGGGTGCCCAGTGACAGAGCAAGATGCAATACATGTAAACTGACACACAGTTTAAACTGCCTAAATATCAGGAAACATTTTTTCACTGTGAGAGTGACATAGTAGTTGCACAGTCTGACTACAAAGGTTGTACAGTCTCCATCCTTAAGAGATATTCAAAAGCTGACCGGACACAGTCCTGGGCAGACTGCTGGTCCTGCCTGAGCTTGAGATTGGACCAATGACCTCCAGAGGTTCCTTCCAAACTCAACCATTCCATGATTGAGTGTGTGAGTAAAGACAAGCCAGAACGGTCTGAATATGACCAACAGCTTAGAAACAAGTTGGACATAAGCTGGAATGGCCACATGAACAAGTATAAAATCATGACTTTAAATAGCTCCTAGGTTCCATTTCATAGCTCTATGAGTACAAGCAGCAGAAAATGATAGCTCCAACAACATGATATCAGAACTTGCTTAAAATGCAGCAGACAGCATGACAGTTCAATGCAGTTTTATCCATTTTATTGTAATTTCCATCAAATGGGTATTCTTCCATAACTACATTTGTCACAAACACAAACATGAAAGACAGTGCCCTTTCAGTGGCACAAATAGGGCAGTAGAAAGATTGGCTTATTCATAGTATTTCAATTATTTTAGACATTCAAATGAGAAGCAATTCAAAGAACCAAAGTCGGGATAGATCATAACTACATAATTATTTGAAGGCAGATACTTCCAAGACACTATTCAGCACACACAGATAGATTAGTACCAAAGTAAATGGCATTATTAACATTAGGTGATGAGCTACTGACATATACTACTACTGTGCTTACAAAAAGCTATGCGCTAGCAGAGAGAATGGTAAAGCCACAGTTCAGGGACAATTTATTTTTTTTAAAAAAAAGTTAAAGGATCCACGCACGATACCCAGCATCAAAATATATCCAAAAACTTACATGGAAATTCCTTTAGAAACAAGTCACCTTTAAGCCTGTTGGCAAACAGCTGACAAAAGGCAGGCATTTCTGTCAGGCTGCTAGCCGACAGCAGGCAATCTGCCTGTACAGATACTTGCAGTAATACCACTAGCCACAGTCAGTGAGCACCCCTCAGAGACCGTGTGCGTCATTACACTCTGACAATGCCTAAATGCTTTTTACAGTTTTAAGGCAAGACCATCAGAATTATGCTTTCTTCTTTCATTTCTTTGAATAGATTTTCTTCTTCCTACTAAATCCTATCATAAGCATCACATTTCTCTCTTCTGTTTGTTTTTACATCTGCCTTTCTCCTCTCCCTTTTTATTTTTAACTGCAGCAGGGTGAAACTCACATGGAATGCAGTGAATTTTATGCCATTCTTATGTCCTCCCACAAGGAGGTATTGTTGCCAAGAAAGTCCTGTCACCCACTCCTGTGAACTGCACCCTTAGAGGTTGGTGGATTTACAGTTCCAGAGAAACACAGCTCTCAAAGGGAGCCCATTGCTAAGGGAGGGAGGGATGTACCAGGGTCAGTAAAAAGAGAGGATTTCAAATGTCTTGGTCTCAAATTTCTGAGAAAAAAAAAAAGAAATCTATTGTTTATATCAATAGAAAACTTACCAAGTGTGATTTACACTAGTATTTGCAGCCTCGAGTTCCACAGACGTGAACTAACACATAAGCAGAATCAGTACCAGTGAAGGTTGGGAGTCAGCATCACATCAGAGCACCAAACAACCTACCCTTTCTTAAAAACAGAGATTAAACAATACCAGTCACTAGTATAATCACTTGTTCTGCTCCCACAAATACCATTTCCATCTGTTGCAGCAAATAAAGGATTCGGCTACAGCCAGCCTGCTGGAAGTGACAGTATCAGTGTCAGGGCAAAGCAGACTGATACCTCCTGCGTGTTCCATTTATTCAACACCATGATAACTCAGATTCTCACAACAGCTTTCTGTAGATATTACAGGACCTTTTTCTCCTGCCACACAGTCGCTTACCCCACTCAGATATCACTGTATTCTGTTGCACTGCAATTATTTCACTGCTGCATACCAGTAAGTTCCACTTCCACATCTCATGTAGTTCTTCCGAATGTGTAACGAGAGCCATCACACACCCCCTTCATGCCTTACATCCATCTCTTCATTCCCCCCTTTCCCACTCAGGGACACTTAATCCAGGGATGGTGGTGTCAGAAGCTGTTCTACGAGGGATCTGTTCCTGGTTTGACAAAAAGAGTGTACGGCACAGATTATTTTAAGCCACTTGAATATCTAAATTCTGGCCCCCAGAACGGAAGTCACTTAGATGCAAAGCATATACATTTACTTCAGTGAAGGATGAGAAAGCTGAGCTTATTTTTCAGATTTTTTTGGAGGGGGATGACAAATAAGAATATAGTAAAATACAACAGATTGCTGTCCCCTTCCTTAGGTAAATATCATTACAGTACACTCCCCATTTCTTGGCAGTGAATGGTAGTTTCTCCCATGCCATCAGAGTCTTGCCTCCCCTATTTAATATCAAAAGACATTAAATACGAACATTCAAAACACCAAATTCTTCTTTGTAATTTCCTTTCAAAGAGTAACGGAAGGCTTAAAATGTAACTCCAGCAAGTAACTTGCTTTCAATTCACTGTTATGTGTGGTGAAAAGCTTATCTAGGAACATACTTGAGCATGATAACAGCTAAATGCATGAAACATCGACACTGCAATAGATGGAAACAACACAGACAACAACTGTTGTGTTTCTGACCATATATAGTCAGTAAGCAATGGCAATAAATACCAAACATTTTAGCTATGTCTGTACAACTGTTTGAAAACTATAAGCAATCATCTTGACATAAATGAAAAAAAAAAAATCATTATCCTAGACTTAATGAAAATGAAAATTCCTAATAGAATATTGCCCCACATAAACTACATCTCTCTTTTGGTTTAAAATTGATTACATATCAGAATCAAGATATTATAGTCTCGTTTTTACTGTCAGAAGCATTCACGGTTGATTCTCATTCCTTTGTAGAGGGTTCTATTATTTTACTGTTAATTCACAGCACTTATATATGGGTTTATTACACTACTTTAGAATAAAAATGTGAACATGAGTACTCTTTAACAAAGCTTCATGGAACCAGATCAAGAGGAAAACATGGCAGTTCTTCAGTTACTAGGCTAGTGGGTTTCTGGGTGCTGCACACAGTCCACCACCCCCAGGCCTGCCTAGTGACTCATTTAGAAGAGTTCCAGAAGATGAATCAAGATGTGGCTAGACATAGGCCTTTAAAATGTACCCTCTCAAGAGGAAACTCAAAGAAAAATGTGGAGGATCTTGGTATTAAAGTGATCAGCTCCAAGATTATAAACTTTCAGTAAAACTTCGCAGATGTCAAAGGAAGCAGTGACTAGATCTATCCAGTGAACATGCTTGCCATCCATTGTACCAACACCTTTCACACATCACTAACAGAACACAATTGAATTTGAGACCAAAATCTCATCTACTGACAGTGTTTGTCAAGACTGAACTGCAATCAGAGAAGCCGTATCCATATCCCCATTTCTGAAGACATTAGATGAGTCATTGATGCATCAGATGAATTAAATACAAGTCTTCTATTTATATTAGCTCGACTGCTCACTTTTATCCTACTAATTTGCCCCTTTATTGCCCAAAACATTATTAAAACAGGATTAGCAGCAGCAGCTAGAAAAAAAGTTATCACTCCTCTAAAATGAACCACTATTAATGAGCTCCAAAAGTACAAAGCAGCAGTCTCACACTGGCAATTGACATTCAAAAGAAATAAGCGTTTAATTCTCATGTTACAGTCTTCAACTCAACAAGCTCATTGAGTAACACAAGCTAAAATCGTGAGGTGTTAGTGTGCAACTCTGGAACTGATAGTTTGGTTCACATTTGAGTGAAATTATCTAGAGAATCATTTCAAAATTCCACTATATGTTAAATACAAACTGTAGTCACATCCAAAAAAAGTAATAATTTAAAAGCATATTAATAAAAATACCTGCCGGTCACCACAAAAAATATGCCCACAGAAAATTAAATACTATATGGTGTGACATGTGTGGTAGGTGACTGCATGCATGCACAGTTTACAACCCACACCATTTCAAAGGACCTGAAGTAAGTATCATGCAACATTTAACAGCAGCAGAATGAGACTTAAACATCAGGCAATAAAGTAACATACAATGTAACATATCACAAATTAAAAATAGCACACAGCTTCAAAGGACTAAAAATATCTGCAAAATGAACCAACTGCTATTTATTTTACAATTATTTGACAGTTTCTTTAAATTAACCTGTGCAGTTTGGCAAATCCTTGAAGATCAGCCGTGAAAACTCAATTTGTCATTGCATAATGATAGGTGACAACATGGATTAACTTTCTTTCAAAATGTATGAGATATATATAACCCACTTTATGTATTATTTATTTTTGTAGTTACCTCTGGTCTTGGCTGAGAATCAATAAATAAATTCAAAATGTGAAATATTTTTATATTATCTCTCTATAAAAATCAATATAAAACTATATATTCTATTCTTGTCTTGTGTTACCAGCCTGGAATGGATGGACTAACATTTTAAGAGTACTCCAAAATGAATCATATGTTTTTAAAGTCTCAGCTGATCAGTGTGACAGATAACAATATTCACCCAAAAGGCCCTGATTATCCATGGGGAGAGTAAAACTCAAACAGCCTGGAAGTGCCTAGCACAGAATTTGAAGCAGATCATAAAACTTAGTCCTATTTTGGGTGTCTGGCTGGAAATAGGGAGATAGATCATAACGAAATGGAATATGGCAAAACTCAAAGATGAGCTGCTCTGTCATGAGGGAATGGCTCCTACAGTAGGTTAAGGAAACCATCTTCCTTCCACTGAAGTCTGAAAACAGGCCTCCAAACGAGACTTTTACACCTTCCCAAATTATGGCCTTACTTCAGAAGAGGGAAGATTTCTGTTCTTAAATTTTTGACTAAAAGGCCTTAATCCTAGATTCAAGTGAACAGTTCTTTTTAAGAAAAGTATTAAAGAACATGTGAACTTAAAGTTTTACTTAAGAGCCACTAAAATGAAGAAGGAGCATCCCAGCTCCATAGGGAAAAAAAAAACCACAAACATCTTTGCGGTGCCTAAATTATTTGTCATATACTTACTCTCTTTCTGGACATCTGCAAGTGCTGCATGAAGTTCCTCTTTAAACACAATTGCTTCCTTGGCAATTTTTTCCCCCTTGTCCAACAGATTCCAAGTGGCTTCTTCGACCGAAGCTAGCAAGACACGAGCTCTTTTGGAACGACCCTTTTTCTTACTCGAAGGATTCTGTGGACAGTTCACTAGTGTTGTAACCTACATGTAAAAGAAAAGAGACAATAGTAAGTTCTGTAAGTGAATTTATATTGTTTTCAATTTAAAAAAAAAAACCCACAAACAAATTGTTATAGCTGAGAATAAGCAATGAGATTTCCCCTGCTTTAGAGACAGGCAAGCTCAGCATACATACTGAGAATAGGCAAAACTACTGAATCAAATTTGATCAGAGCAAAGTCAACAGAAATCTCACAGTCATATTAACCCTGATTCAAACTCTCCTGACACTGCTTATTTTAAAATTTCTCCATGATAAAAAACAAAAAAAAACCCTAATGCTACCTAAGGAGGCTTCAGCCAAGAAAGGAAGTGTCATTGCTGAACCTTCTCATACATCCAGCTTAAACCTCTCAAGTTATCTCAGAAGCAAATATCCAAAATGACTATAGACACACTTCAAAATGCTTTCTCTTCTTACAGCTGAGGATTAGTGTTCAAAACTCAGCACTTCAGAATTCTCAGGGGGCTCTCAACATTAAAATTGTACATCATTTTATCCAGAATGTAGGTTTATTGCAGCTTTGTCCACATTATGTTTTTTAACAGTGCCCTTCAACACCATAAAGAACTTCTTTTTATATAGCATCCCACTCCACATTCCTCATTATCTGAGCACAGCCCCCACACTCCAACAGAATGTTTCTAACAGACTATTCTCTAAGCCATTGCTTGAGCTGTCACACTAAGGAAAGACTCCCAGTTGATTTTACAAGTATTAAATAGATAGTTTTAAACATACTTTATTTCCATTAAGTTCACTGATGTTTTTTAATCTATTGCCATTATTCAAGAGGCTGAAGGGCAGGCTTTTTTATCATGGTTATCCTGAGTACCAAATTCCTAAGGAACTATGCAGCAGTTCTTCCAATTCTATATTCAGTTCCTGCCAGCCCTTATAGACAGTAGTTAAGGAAACAATATCTTGGTACCTTAAGTATCAAAAGATACGGTTCACCTTTGGTATTAATATAACAGTATATTAAAGTATCAATTATCAAACATTATTTTTTTCTTTAAAATTTAGTTCAGTGTAACTGCAATTCCTAGGCATTTGAAAAAACAAGACATGAACTCAATCTAATGACAGCAACAGAACCCCCTGCTCACTGTTTCAAATCCAAAGTATTGCCCATACAAATAAATACCAGTTAATCACTTTCAGTTTATATAAAGTAAACCACACTGTTGGTATGGACAACAGGTGAGAACAAAAGCCTTTTAACTGGCCTATTTTTCATCAGTGATGCAAGGGACACCGAAATACATGGATGCTTCTACATATTCTGTACAATTTATCTCTTGCAGCCATAAGCTTTCCTTAGCCCATATGTATGTATAAAATATAAAGATATGAAAGCAAGAGGCTTGGCAAAGAAAAGCTCCTGCAAATATTAGCTTATGTGTACATACACACACTTAACGTATAAAGTGTGTATATACATAAATAGAGAGCTCTTTAGACACAGTACCCAAATAAGTGGCAAAATTACAGCTTATAAAACTTGCAATGACTGCGAGGGCAGTTATGAATCATCTCCTGCGTGAATTAATTAAGCTATATAAAATCTCATCAAGTCATGTCTTTCACAACTTTCACTAATATGTAAATTCAAAAGGAAAAAAGTCTTAGTTTGCTACACAAGCAAATTTATACCTAGCCATAAATGTAATAATTATAGCAAAAAGATTAAACAGACTTCAGTCTATGAGGATGAAATAATACAAGAGAATATTTTCCATTACATTAACGGCTACATTTTGAGAGTAAATCTAGCACAAGCATGACAAATATTATACATCAGCTATGTGAATCAAAATGCTTTATGATCTACTGATTGCTTCACACTAATTGCTCCATGATGGACTGCATCTCTCGTAAAAGCCCAGAATTAAGGAAAGATTGTTTGTCTGAGCACATACCAAACTTATACCAAGGCAGCTGTCAGATGAATCATGTCAGTTTTGACAACTATTATTTTTAATGTGCCAGATGCATTTATAGAGAATTTTACCTAAAAGCCTTCCTTTCAAAATTAAAGCACGCAAAGCACCTGGAATAAAATGAAATAAAGGCCACCAACAGAGGGAATCCCTTCTGGTCAGGAGGCAATTGGACAGGAGTAAAGAACCAGTGTAGCTAGTAGTACATCCACAAGAGACTACAAGTCTATGAGGCTGGACACCGAATTACACTAATGCAACTTCACCACCTCCAACATAGGAGTTCCTGTCTCTGCAGAGCCCTGTGCAGCACTATTTGAGCTTAGTCAGGCTGCTGTGTGAGAGGCAAAGAGGGAAATGCAGCGAGCCCTGTGCAGCACTATTTGAGCTTACCACCCTGGGTCAGGCTGCTGTGTGAGAGGCAAAGAGGGAAATGCAGCGAGACTGCTGCCTCTGCAATTCCCCAAACATTGTAATTCAGAGGCATTGCTTTACTCCAGGGATGGACAAGCTGCCAAGTCAGAGAGGGCTTTATACAAAACGATGTGTCATAGTGTTTTCAGTTTCAAAGAGCCAATTGCAGGGAAGAGAAACTAGCAATATCATTTGCAGGCTGGTGTTGCCTTCATTTTCTCCCATATTGATGCTGGTAACCTAATGATTATTCTAACACTTAGCATAACTGGCTAGGACAGACTTTGGAGAAGCTCAGACACTTCCACTGCCCTCTTTCCTACCACAGCATTACAAGGTTATTCAATAAATAAATTAGAACATAAATCTCAAAATAAAGTTAAACTGTGTTCAAAGCAGCAGCTGCTAAGTGAATCAGGCCAGAGCATAACACAATTCATTTTATCTGTGACTGGTCCGATTCTCTTTCTAATCATAGATCAGTTTTCATTTGCTGCCTTTCCAGCATCTCAAGCATCCTTCATTCAGTATTAGTTTTAATATCTGCTTTTGCATTTTCAACACTTTTTGTCTCTTCCCTCTCAAAATGCATGTTTCCCTTCCATGTTTCTGTTATGAAACAAACAAAGCATTAAGGCTGAGAGAGGAAAAAGACAGACAAAACTGTACTCGCTTTGAACCAAAGCATTTCCATTTTTAACAGATAAGTTTTTTTAAAATGCTTTTTTAAAGCTCAGGAGAGCTTTTAAAAAAATATAACTACAGAGTTTCTTTGTTTTATCATGGTTCTTTGATCCTGCAAAACTCAGGCCTAAATTTACATTTCTATCTCCTCTAAAAACACTCGCAGTGCTGTAGCTGCCTGAGCACAGTCTGACCTACTGGTACACAAGAGGTTTTAAAATGCAGTCTATCAAGATATCTATTCCTACTGCTCTGAAACTAATTTTATAATCCATCCACATAGTATACTCAAGCTTGACGACTTCCCACAAACCAGTGAACTGTTAACGGAGGTCTTATACACTGTCAATCACATCTAAGCAAAAATAAATACAGGCAGACAAAATGAGTGAGAGGCAGCTCAGTTAATAACAACTGGAAATAAAGTAATGTTAAAAAAAATAGGTTACTTTCTGAATAAAAGAATCTTCCAGAAGGAAGAAATGAGTAAGGGAAGAAAAGAAAATCAAGAAATTTCAAAGATAATAATGAAAAATTAATAAAAGAAACCAGATGAACTAGGGAGAGGCCAAAGTTTCAAACAGGAACAGCACAGCTTTATTTGTTAGAGACAAGAAAGATGTCATCAGAGCAGTGTGTGAAAAGAAGTGCATTCCTAGAATAACAAAATTTACCATATGTACTTAAGTGGCAGAGTGCAGACAAACGAAGCCTGTGAGTTGTAAAAGAAAAAATACTTCTTCCTTTAATAGCTGGCCAAGTACAATAATATTTGTTTCAGCCTTAATTAAAACAATTTTCTGTTTTTTAAAAAAGAGAAAAAAGTTGCACACTGAAAAACTTGAAATAACAGAAGACTTGGTAGGTACATGATTAATTTTTTTCATAAGGATGCCCCTAATTCTTACATGTATATATAAAAAAATAAGAGCTAGAGTACAGTATTCAATCCAGCTTTGCTGTGTTTGCCAGTGGTCACCGTCCCAGTATCAGTTTTGTTTGTTGACTTTTAACATAACCTATTTAATAAAAAGTCATTGTCTTGTAAGAGGCATTACTCAAAAAGCTTGAAGAGATCTTAACCAACCAAACACTGAGACTACTTCATAGCTGTCATACCTGACCATCTTCACAGCACGAAAAACAACAAATTATTCTTCATACAATACCGAGCAAAAGAAAATTCTAAAGTCACACCTTTCTGTACGTACACAAACTTCATCCAGAGCAATGACTGCCTTTTAAACATACTCTCAGGCACCAAGAAAAGAACAAGAAATAAGCACTGTACAGCAGTTACAACTAGCTCTATAATCTTGGCAAGGTTGAAGGACAATGATAAGCTGGCATCCTTGTGCTATATGTAACCAACTAATTAAATGCAGGTACCCGGACATCTTTGTTCTTCAGTTGGAAGGCAAAGTACTAAAATAGGTTTAGACAACATGCAGCAATTGCACTGTTGTTAGGACATCCCTTCTAAAACGCAACAGAAGGCAACTCTTCTCAAAATTCAGATAAAGAAACTCACCTACAGATTTCAAGGCTCTTCTTTTCCACTCTGTCCACCAGTTGGAATATAAAACTTCTCAAGAGTTGTAATCTATTGGCAGTGTATTCTACACTAAAACATCTGCTACATAATACTGTACAAAAGACCAGCTAGAACTTGCAATATTTGCTATGATATACTGTGTGGCATTTACAAAAACGGAAGTCACTAAATGACTAAATCTGGAAGAAGACAAATTCTCCCAGACAGTTTCTGAGACAGAGCAAACCCCAAGTACAGACCAGCTGTGGGTAAGCCTTTCATAATAGTGTCCTTAGTTCTTCAGCCTTATTTCCTTCCCTCTGTGGTCATCCAATTTATTTTCTGCAATACCACAATACCTGAATTATCAATGGTTCCAATAATTTCTCCACTGTAAACGTCTGGATCTGCAGATCCCGAGGATCAATTTTCAGTTTAATGCTTGGCATTTTTGTTGATATTTCTCCTACATATAAAACACAAAAAATTGCAATAAGTAATTATTGGCTAGAACCACAATCTCATTGCCATCTTTCAGAGCCCAGAGACTGCCTATGGGAGTACAGACTTGGTTCCATAAAAGGCTTAGGATTTCAAGAGATTTTTTCCAATTTCTCGTTTCTAAATTGTCAAAAAAATATGCATATATTTCCATAAATAGATTTAAAGCACATATAATTCCTTGTCTTCTCTTCCAGATTTCTAAATTGACCATTTATTACAAAATACACAAGGATAATTGCATTAGAAGACTTTTGACTGCAAGTTCTCTAGTAGTCAACAAAAAGGAGCTTTAAAGCAAAAAAAAATATTATTGAATTTATCACAAAACAAAAACATTTATGCTATGCTATGTCTGTATCTTGTTGCATGTGTCAGGTTACAGTGATCATAATAAACACTTTACTTAAAGCAGCCCTTAAAAGTCCCAGCAATTAACAGCAGGAGAAAGTGAAAAAATCAGTTATTTCACACACTGTAATAACAAATGTTTTCCAAGTGTCACGATAGATTAAGTCAAGAAAGCCTATTACCAAAGTCAATAAGATGGAAGTAAAGCTAAGTAAGGTCTTTAAAGGGAATAAATGATTCATTAGGAGTTTGATCCAAAGTTGACTGATGTTAATTTAAGGGTTTTCACCAAGTTCATTGGGCCATGGTTCAGGCCTTCAGCTGCAGTGAAATGTGCATGTGCCAACAAAGAATTATAACTGTGCTTTAGTAGGAATGCAACTGATCATTGTCCCAAAATAAAAGATATTTTAAATTTTCCAGTAACTTAACTTCTCATAAAACATAGCTCAGCTAAGCCTTTTTAGCCAATAAAGACTTGAAACACACAAATAATGGATATCTGTCCTTCTTAAGCAGGACTTATTACAACCATTACTGCTGTACAATAAAGTAATAAGGTACTGCAATTGTGCAGGCTAAAGATATATTGTCACCTTCTGGTGAACCTAGCATTGATTTAATACAACACAGTAGGTTCAGGGTTTCTGTAGCAAGTTGTGTAGAAATGGATCGAATCTGTTTATCACAGAACAGTTATTCATATTTCACTTGCAAGAAAAGACAACATGAATTATAATTAAAGAATTAAGGATAAAGGTAATTTAGGGGTTGCCACTCTTAATAAAGGTTATACAAGTGCGAAGCTTAAGGTAAAAACTGAATGAAGATAGTGCTTCGTGCTTCCATTGAGATTTGAAGAATTGACTGGATGATGTTATTTTTTCTGCAGATACACTCTTGTTTTATGTTGCAGTGGCTTCCCCTCAATTCCTTGATAGAAGGATGTTAGCAACTGGTTTACTCAAAATTCAGAAATAAAACCTTTGCTGCTTGCAGCAAGAGCTGCTCTCAGCACAACTTTCTATATTACAGGCCATCTACAATCAGATCTTTTCTAAAATTTGGCAGATAAAAATGTAGTTGTAATTAGTCCCTTCTTACTAAGGATCAGTGTGCTCTAGAATGCTACCACTGAGCAGTCTCAAACTTGCAAAGTGTAACAATTCCAATCCCATTTTTAGAGATCAGAAAAATGTGAATCCATGTGCTGTGATGTTTTCTGGGTTTTAGGGTTGTTTTGTGATGTTTTGGGGTGGCGGGTTTTTTGTTTGTTTTTTTTTAACATTAGGATATTGTCTAGTAAAAGTATTTTTATTCTTTGCTTGAGTCTTGGTTCAGGCTTGGATTTTGAACTCAGCAATAGCTTTTTAGCCTTCAGTCAGGCCCATAATTTCCATTAACTGAATGTCAATTGCAAAATGTATTGTCTCTGAAAGTTTCAGCTATATTCTAAGGTATAAATAACCTACACAAGGACTCACTTGCTGATTCTAGTCTTTTTTTTTTTAAAAAAAAAAAAAAGAAAGAGCTAATGCTTCCTGAAACTTCCTTAAAGCAGTCAAAATATGAAAACAAGCTTTCAAGTCAATGCAGTGAAAACTACAAAGTCTTAATGTTCTTTTGATACTCCAACTACATATTTTTAACTTGCCAGGCTCTCAGTATTTAAATAAGATTTTTTTATTTTTTTTTTTTAATCAAGGCAAGGGTAATCAGTAATGAAAAGAAAAATATGCAGTCAGTGAAGATCATTATGGGGTTTTCTCTGGTATTTCTACTTAGAAACTGAACTGTCCTCCTAGATTATCTTCATTAAGACAACATATTTTGTTGCTGGCCTTGGGGAAAAAATGAGAATTGTAGTCCGTCGTCTTGTTGGGGTTTGTGTTTGTTTTTGGGTTTTTTTTAAATGCATATGCCTAGTCCAGTATAATATGCCTGCTAATGACAGCAGGGATCTTGACTGCAAGATATTTTGGTAAAAGGCTGCTATAACCTCACACTCCTTTATATTAACCTTTTCAGTAGGCAATTTCAGCACCGTAGACCAGGAGCTCTCAAAACACTTAGGATGTTAAGCATGTGTCACAAGATACAGTTGTGCCTCAGAACAGCCAGAAAAGCAACCACCTGCACACTCCCAGCAAGTGCTACAAACTTTAAGACAATGAGAATTTTGTCTTTCAGCAGATGTGTCCAAACAGAAAGTGCTCATTTTTTGTCACAAGAAAAAGACAGCGGAAAACCAGTCAATGTGAACGTAGCACCTGCAGCTTTTAAACAATGTACACTGTATATAGACACAGATAAATAAACTAATTAGTGTCAGAAAGCAGAGCCAAAGATATTCTGCATAAATTAGAAAATGTTAAATTTGCTGCTAGATCATTAGAAAGCCAACAGCACATCACTCACCTATCCTAGAATACATATGGTCCATATTCAGCACTAAAGCAACTGTCTATGTGATTTCCTTGTGTTAGGAACTTCAGTGCAACTGCTGTGGCTCACTATTTGGCTTCTGAGGCATCTGCAAGGGACTGCCTGACAAGCTCTCCAGTGTATTTCAGGATGACTGACAGGGCATAGTGGCCGCTGGAGGGGTGGCAGGGGGATGGGCATCCTTAAAGCTACACACTAGCAAACAAATATGTCAACAAAATTTAAATTTAAAAAGCTTTTGAGCAATTAGATGACAGGAAGCATGTCGTTAGTGATACTCTGGTGCTTATTCTTGTAACTTTCAGCACCATTACTGTTTTCCCATGCATTCTGATTGAATGCCAGCTTCTGTCTCAAGGCAATGACTCAGCCTCAGACTTTTGAGCTGGACAGCAAAGGGATTCATAAGGATCTCACCCTGTAACTTGGCACCAAATTTGTTTTCTAGGCTGTTTTTTCTTTGTTTGTTTTCATTGTGTGCTACTCTACACTGACATACAACATATCAGCCTATCAACTTCACACAATGTACAGCCCTACTGTCTTCCACAAAACAGGGACGTCAAAAAAATATTAAAATGTCTGAATTAGAATTTTAAATATACGCATGGGCAGGACACTTGAGAACTTTCAGAATGTGAAACACTGCTCAGAATATGTAAGCATATGTTCTATTATTTGTTTTTAATTTCAAAATTTACTATACAGCATCATCAATCCAAAGGATGGAGTGCTGGGATACAACCATCTCTTCAGCAGAGCACCTTACTCACATTTTAAGGCCAATAAACAGGTTAAGAAGAGTAAAATGTCTCCAAATACAACTACAAATCTAAAGAATGTAACCTCATCTTTCATACTCACATCAAAGTTACCCAGATAATAACATTTCTTATTCTTAGTAAGGTCAGCTAACACATTCTTCTACCTTAAATATACTATCACAACTACTGCCTTGGTTGAACGCACACACTTGCAGCTGGTTGCAACATCACGACTAATTAGAGGAGATATTCCGGCAGAGGTGTGAATCCTACAGCCTGACCAGCTACAGGACTCTTGGCTTTGTACTAGCATGCCAGACTCTGCTTTTCAACCAACAGCTACTCAAAAATGTATGTTGTGGTCCTGAGACTACAGCTGTAGGCAAGGAAAATCTTCTCCACCAAAGTGTAACCATGGAAATTTGTGAACCTGACAATGCTCTCACTAATTAGCAGTAAACTAAACTCCACTGATATCAATGAAATTCTAGTGGAGATACACCATTATGGGTGACAGCAGAATCTAAACCATCCTGCCCAGTTTAGAAATGCTTTGCCAATCTTATCTTCATAACACTTCTTACAGGTATGTTTTTGCAGATACTGGAGTTTTTGGTCTCAGAACTGCAGTTATGATATTTAAGATACTAAAAAAGCATTTATTACAAAAAAAATCAAAAAAAGGTGGTGCGGTATTAGATGACAGCATTTCATTCAAAAATAAAAGGTTTTCATCAATATTCTTTGAACCCATTTCAAATTCTTAAAAAAAAAAAAAAAACCTATCACATGAGTCTCCGTGCTATTTTCACTGCATGCGCTTTGAGCATGGCACAAGGCTCCCTCTCCATTTAAGCAGCACACAGCTCCTCCATGGATGGCTATCCTGTGCTGGTAACGATAGGTTAAGAAGGTCTGGCTCCAAGCCCTCCCTCTTGTTATCAGTTTTAAAGTGTTCCTATCTCTGTTCAGAGCCAGAGACTCTGTTCAAATAAAGTTCAAGTTGACCTTCCACTAAAAATAGGATATTGTTCAACTCAAAAAAAAAAAAAAGACAACAAAAAAAATTCCGTGATGTGCTACTAGAAGGTTTTTAAATTTTTGTTAAATGCAATCCCCTCATTTCCCCGTTTTGTTATTTGCTGAAGGTTATCTACTGCGACACTATACTATACTGTTTTCCTTAGCAAATGTCTCGCTCTTACTCGGCTGCAATGAAGTTAAAAAAAACATGGTCTTTTCCTTCTCTTTGCAGAGCTGCTACTCCTGCCAACTGATTTTGTTGTTTCATACCCCCGCATTACCCCAGGATGCTTCACCATCATGTACCACTTTATATAAACATTTCCAAACTGATATAAAGCTTTGCATTACTTGTTCTGTCTGTCTGGTGAGACAAATATTATCATACTTCTTCCTGTTGTTTATAAACATGCACAAAACAATCTAAAAATAAGGTCAGCATATGTAACCAATATTTCTTAAGTATATATTTATTCTGACATACATATGAAAAGAGAAATAGTTCTCAGAAACTGAATCATTTTGGACGTTGGCAAGCAGCTAGTTAGCCAGCACCTACAAAAGCATAATCTAAAATAACAGGGGACAGAAAAATAGTATTTAAGCAAAACCAAAATCCTACCACACCATACCTCTATACACAGACAGACTTCTAACCTGCAGATTAATCCTTCCAATGGGGTTGCTGAAGCTGCATGGCACCCTATTTCCTCTATCAACTCAGACAACCAGTTTTAAATCCAAATGCGTCTCAGAAGAAAAATCCTACTTTACTGATACATAATTTCTGGTGAAACAGCTTCAGAAATGAAAACCAAAGACATTCCTGCCCATTTTGACCTCTGTTCTCATTCCAACTCGAAAGGATTTGGCTAAAAAGAAACTATAAAAACAAAAAAAACCAAACCCAAACTTTGTTCCAGGGTGAATTAGTTTCCTAACGTCAACCAACTGACTAGGAATAAGAGAGAACAGCAACAATTCATTATGCATTTTTACTAAAGGTCTAATTCTTTGTTGTTGGATGTCTTTTGGGCATCACTAAGTCTTAACACAGCTCTTGTTCATAGTAAGAGAAATCCAAATGGATTTTACATAACAGAAAGCTGTCTTAGTGTACATAAAGTTTTTGAAATATGCCGAGTGTTATATGGAATGTAAAAGGCCTCCATTACCTCTTACTTATAAGCAAGTGCCTTTTATATTTTAAAAATCAAAGATTAAATTACCTTGTACTGTAATTCAGTATTTTCAACACTGGGGTGATAAAAGTACATTTACATAAGCCTTCCTTGTTTTAAATGCAAAAACTCAGCAAAGTGCTGGGAGGCAAGTTAAACTTTTTAAGATAACAGCACCCGTGCAACATTTTATCATTCCTTTTCCAATATTTCAACGCATTTTTTCATATTTGGAAAATACGCAAACACATGGCTCAACTTTGGCCACTGACTTCAAGTGACAAGACTCTGATGACTTAAAATATTCACAATACTTAAAAAAAATCATGTTTAACATTTCTTTTTCCAGAAAGCTGCTTAAGAAAACCGTTTTTTTAACTCAAACATTTGAGTTGATTATTTGATTAAGCAACTATAGTTCCATTCATAGCTTCATGTACTTTCACTAAGTGGAAAATTCCCTTCATTCCTCTTCAATCTTACCTTCTGAATCAAGAATCTAGCAAGAAATCCTAGAAAGAGCTCTGCAAACAACTCCTCTTGATGCAGCTTGACTCCAGAGGTACTGACACAGCAAGACAGCAAAGCCTGTCATTCCTAGTCTATGGGAAACAAAATAGGAGGGGAAGAGAGTCAAAATGGGGAGGGCAGTACCCATATGGGACATCCTCCTGAACTGTTGCAAAGTTCCTGACTTCGCTTACACCCTGCTACTGAAAACACGACTTAAATAAACCCCAAGCTCACTCCTAGTCTTGCAAATATAGTTTGCTACATCAGCCACCACTGAAGTCAATGGCAAAGCCCCCTTGGAAATCAAAGGAGTTTTAGTTGAACATAAAATATGAAAGGGGAAGAAGGAAAGCAAAGGCCATTACTGTAAAACCCAGATCAAATATTGTTGCAATGTACATATTATAAAAGTTCATACAAACCATGCTGTACACGACAATCTTCTTAATTTACCTTCATAAAATACTCAAAACACACTTCCAAATTTGTAAGATTTGTAAAGTTTTACTAATTTGTTATTATAGTAAATTTGAGTACCCTGAAGTGTAGTATGCATTCATGTAAAAAAAAAACCTAGAAACTCTGGTCTTAAACCATTCAGTCTGAAAATTTCTATGAGGTCCATGCATGAGGCTGAATTTTCTTTTTGGAAAATTCCACCCACAGCAGTTTGGTTATTTTTAGTTGGTTTAGAGGTAAAAAGGGCACAGGCAGCCTGAAGGTTGAAGTAATCTGACACCAACTAACATCATTGGAGAGGCTCAACTTGAGGGGGGGGAAAGACCTGAAAAATTATTCAATGCAAGTCTAAATGTTACTAACTGCAGGTAGTATTTCTCAGCATTTCTAGCTCTCTTATTTACTTCATTAATGTTATTTGAAAGTCAAGAAGAAACAAAAATGCAATTCACTTAACTTGCAAGATCCAATACAGACAAGTGAAGTTACGTAGACGACCCTTTTTTTAATCGTTAGATCTCTGTAACTACATCACTGCTTCATTTATGAAGCAAACAACTACAGTGGTGAAGAGAGATCCTCCTTACTTTAAGAGGTACACTAAGGAGAGATGTGGAAAATGCTAATTTTATTTAAAGTTCTTTGTCCTGTTCTCTGCATTATCAAATGAGGAACAGGATTTGGTTGCCCCAGCTAATCAGCGGGCACCGTTTTAGATATTGTGGGGCATCCATCACACCAGCCTCCCACTGACTTGAACCATGTATGATAGGGCTGGATTTAGGGATGCTTAAGAGCCCAAAAGTGTCTAAAATGGCTCTAGACACCCATGCTCAGGCATAGGAATCATTCCCAAACTGTCTTTATCTTAACAAATCCTCCCATTAATTTGTTGCTATAAAGCTTTCCTGCTCAAACCTGGATTTGCTAAGTCACCTGTGAAATAAAGTGGCAGGCACACATCATTACAAGTAAGCATTGCAAAATTTGAAGTTACACAGTACCCTCTGCAAATGCCAGCAAATGCCACCGCAGCACCAATTCTTAAGTACCCCTACAATATTCCACAATACAGTATCTAAAAATGTTAACGGTATGAATTACTGTCAACTACTATATACCTCACTCTTCCACCTTGGCTGTCATCCAGATTTCCTTAACAGTCTTCTTGTAACCTTGTCCAAGCCTCTTTAACATTTGCTCTCTATTAACTAGTCATAATTCCTTATCTCATAGCTTTACATCTTGCTAAATTTAATCCTCTGACTTACATATCTAGCTCATCAGGTTGCTCCATCCAATACAGCCTTGAACACTTTCAGGGACGAAGTATCCACAACTTCCCTGGGCAACCTGTTCCAGTGCCTCGCCACCCTCAAGGTAAAGAACTTCTTTATATCTAGTCCAAACCCACGCTCTTCCAGCTTCCACCCATTACTCCTCATCCTATCACTACAGGCCATTGTAAAAAGTCTCTCCCCAGCCTTCTTGTAGGTCCCCTTCAGGTACTGGAAGGCTGCTATAATGTTTTCCCAGAGCCTTCTCTTTTCCAGGCTGAACAAGCCCAACTATCTCAGCCTGTCCTTTTAGGAGAGGTGTTCCAGCCTTATGACCATCTTGGTAGCCCTCCTCTGGACTCACTCCAACAGCTCCATGTCTTTCTTGTCCTGGGAGCTCCAGAGCTGGACACAGTATTCCAGGCAGGGTCTCACAAGGGCAGAGTAGAGGGGAAGAATCACCTCCCTTGACCTGCTGGTCACAAATCTCAATGCATCCCAGGATACAGTTGGCTTTCTGGGCTGCAGGCACACACTATTGGCTCATGTTGATCTTATCATCCACCAACATGCCCAAATCCTTTTCCCCAGGTCTGGTTGGGATTGCTTCAACCCAGGTGCAGGACCTTACACTTGGCCTTCTTAAACTTCACAAGGTTGGCCTGGGCCCACCTCTCAAGTCTGTCAGGGTCCCTCTGGATGGCATCCCTTCCCTCCAGGATGTCGACCACACCACACAACTTTGCATCATCAGCAAACTTGCTGAGGGTGCACTCAATGCCACTGTCCATGTCGCTGACAAAGATGTTAAATAGTACCAGTGCCCGTACTGAGCCCTGAGGGACACCACTTGTCCATGGTCTCCACTAGGACATCGAGCCACTAACCACAACTCTTTCGAGTGCGATCTTCCAGCCACTTCCTTATTCAACGAGTGGTCCATCCATCAAATCTATGTCATGTGGGACAGTATTGAAGGCCTTGCACAAGTCCAGGTAGATGACATCAGTTGCTCTTCCCTTGTCAATTGATTCTGTTACTTTATCATAAAAGGTCACAAGATTTGTCATGCAGGATCTTCCCTTGGTGAAGCCATGTTGGTTGCCACTAATAATGTCCATATTTTCTGATATTGTGCAATGTTTTGCTGGCAAAGCCAATTTCACACAGAACTAGTTATCACCACATAAATACCAGTCATTTTTGCTATAAAAACTACCTTAGCATAATCACAAAACAAAATTCTGAATTTTTCCTCAATTCCTTTTTCCTATATACATTTATTACTTTTAAAAGTGTAATTTTAGATAGATGAAGTTATTCCATTGTTCAAAGATTTCTGTCCTTTTCTGTTACATTTAATAACTTCATAAAATACGCAACCAGTCATTCAGGTACTTTAGAGAATTCAGTAGTTTCTTACAGACTGGCAGTTTGGCAATTCCTCTGATAAACTGTAAAAACTCCATATACTAGAGTAATTTCATTTTCTCACACCAATGAAATTTATTCTTCATCTTTTGAAAACATTTGTTTTAAATGTTTAAATTTTAAAACATATTTAAAACAAAAAGAACCAACCAAGCAGCACATCTACTAAGCAATATCAAAAGGTCCAACTCAACGAAAAAAAGAAGCCAACAGCAAAACAACACAAAACCCTTCACCCTACCCTTTTTTTCCTCCATTTCTCTCTCCAATTCGCAGTGCTTGTTCAGAGCTTCAGAAGTTCTGGTAACTTCAGATATGCAGTCAGTCAGAATTGGTCGGGTTTTGAACAAGGGTCATGTCAACCCTAACCAACAAAAATAAGCACCTTGTTACAAAAGGCCCTGGAAACACTTTCAAATTTTGCCAAGGCAGCTGCTGGTAAAGGTTGAGAGGAGCATTCGTACTAAGGCAGAAACAGGGCAGCAGAGGCCAGTGAATGCACTCCCCTGGCAAGCAGGTTGGCAAGAGGATAAAAGCAGATGCCACTACAGTAAAAGACATTTGTAAAAAACCTCATATTAAAGACATGTATGCCTACTCACCTGCTCGTATCATTCATGCCATGGAAGTCAGTTTAAAAATCCCAAAGCAGCTCTGGGATTTATCTTCGGCAAGAGGATATTTGCCCATGTGAGTCTTCCCAGCTTCGACACTGAGGAGGCCGTCTTAACAGCATGGTGAAAACACTTCTCCCTGTTACACCTCGCATTCTAACATGTCCTGGTCCCCATCCCCACTGCCCTCTGCCCATTCTCTTTCCCCCACAGGAGGATTCTCCTGCCCCATCACTTGAAGCAGGCACAAAACCCCACCCGGAGCTGAGGGCAGGTCCACGAGGAGAGGGAGCTCTCCTGGCACTACTCGCTGCCCCTCACCCCGGAACGGGCGCAGACGGACCCCATGGCCACCGGTGAGGCGGAGAGCAGCGTGAGGGGAGCTCCCGCCTTTGCCGCCTTGCCTCGACGCTCAAGGGCTCCGCGTGCGCTGACCAACGGTCGCCAGCCCCGCCCCAAGGACCCTTGCGCACGCTGCGGCCCGGCCCCAAAGGCCACCGGCCCGCGCACGGCCACCTGAGGGGGAAAGGGCCGCCCGGCGCTCTCAGTTGGTGTCGCGACAGGTAACGTCTGGGGGGAGACTCGCGGTTTTAATTCGCTCGCGGCCCGCCAGGCTGCCGCCCTGTCACCAGCACTGCCCCTTGGCCACCGCGTGGCCAGCAGCTCTCGCCCCGAGGGCCGCTTGCGAATGGCGCCTGCCGGGAGGGCCGTTCCCGCCACAGGCTGGTGAGGAGACCTGCCGCCACAACTGCGCCTCTTGGGCTCCCAGCCTCAGAAAACGAAATTTCCACAAAAGACACCTCACTATGGGCACGTGTTCATCTCAGATCGACTTCTGAGCGGTAGCACACTAAGGCTGTTCAGGTGAGGTTTTTTAAAGTTAAATCGTTTTATGTGAGGACTCATCACATCTTCTGATGTAGGTTATTTTTTGAGGTAGCGGGTCTTAATGCCTGGTTTCCCCTCCCCCCGTTTGTTTCACAAGGCAGGGTTCTGTGGTATGTTCTGCTCTAGGACTCTGGGTAGAATTTCACAGCTTTAAGTGAGAGCTGGACCTAGGAAGACCCAGCACTGGTGGCAAAGCATGTTGGAACGTAAATAAATCAAAGTTCAAATCAAGTGAGTTATCCATAAAAACAAGTTTCAAATTGAACGGGTTTCCATCTCTGCACTGGGCAGCCACAGTCCAAGGCACATCCCAGTCTTGGTCTGTGATCCACGTAAGGTACCTGGCTGATGAATCACAGAATCACAGAATGTTAAAGGTTGGAAGGGACCTTAAAGATCATCTAGTCCAACCCCCCTGCCAGAGCAGGACCACCTACAGTAGAGCGCACAGGAACGCGTCCAGGCGGGTTTTGAATGTCTCAAGAGAAGGAGATTCCACAACCTCCCTGGGCAGCCTGTTCCAGTTCTGGAACCTCCAGAGTTTCATGCATCTCACGTACCTGGATTTCATTCCCACGGAAGGCAAGTCAAAAACTGGGAACTGGCGAGTGGCTCAATCTAGCCCCAACGTGGCACCGAGGCAGGGACAGAAGGTGTGACCAGACCCAGGACCTTAAACTCACTGTGGTGTCCACCGGTGTAGGTGTCGTCATGTTTGTTTAAATAATTTAGACTACAGTAGGCCAAAGGCAAAGTCAAATTCCTCACCAAAATTCCACACTGCTGAAATAACTTCTGATGCTAGCTGTCACTTGCATCGCTTCCGAAATAAAATTTTTTTTTCTTCTTCTGCAGACAAGACATTCCAATATTCTGCCTGTCTGTTTGCCTTCAGCTATTATCTGTAAGTAAATTCAGTAATTAATAATTTTTATTTTCAGCTACTTCACTAATTCATTTACTTTTAACAGAAGTACAACAATATATATGTAGAAGATTAGTTTGAAACAAAGAGGAGATTGAGCTGAAAGACTGTAAGCTGAATTGACTTTAAAGGATAATCAAAGTTATACATATTCTGTTACTGGGTTTCAGCTTTCCTACATTCAAGGTCCTATAATTCAAAGTATTTGATTTTACATGTACAAAAAAATTGCAAAGGCTCATTGCCACAATCTACCAGTGAGGCTTAACAGAAATTAAAAGTTGGAGTGGTCCTTTACCAAGGATAACAGCAACCTGTCAATAATACAAATAGATTTTATGTTTAGGCGTAAATGTGTGATTTAGGGCTAAGCCAAGCACTGATCAACAGGGAGGTTTTCTGATGAAGGATTTTTTTCGTAATTGCCCACTTTTTCATTTAAACTTTCTTACAAAGCACCTTGTAATATGGTAGTACTAGATGCACTTACTGGTTTTACCCAATATTGTAACTCCTCTGTGTAATGACAAAGAGAAAAATAGTCTGTAAAACTCAACAAAATCACAGTTTTTTTATTACAACTATGAAATAGACTTGGTCTGTATTATTTTATGGGGGGAAAATAATCCAAACGGAAAAATATGATGAAATGAAAAAAAGAAATCTTGGATTTTGAGACTTGAAACAGGGTATAATAGCTTTTAATTTTATTTAGCATTTCTATCTAACAGTCTCCAAATGTCATAATGGAACTAACAACAAAAACTTGGAGAAAAGCTAAATAATCACTCTTCCCCAAATGATCTCATCTGATTGTAAATGATATTGTATTTTTTTAAAAGCACAGCAGAAATAATATGCATTTAACATCAGCCTTACACCACAAATGTATCTGTTATGCATAACGTAGATCAAAACAGCAAATGATCCCTGGAGGGCTCTTCAGTGATATTAGAGATGTTGCAAAAAAGTACCCAATTTTAGCATAAATAAAATACAGAATGCTTTAATACAGAGGAATAATGTTAAAGACTAATTCTACATTTAAGAATTTGAATAAGTGGACTAAGAGTAAGGGCATACGGCACAGCTTGAACAAAGAACTATGTGGGGGAGTTTATGAAACAACAGCCTGTAAGGGCAGTCTATAGCACAGTCATAGAGCAGCTCCACAATGAAGCCACTTTTCATTCTGTACCTGTAACTAGTCCCCAAATTCATTCTTAGGCACAGGGTATGGAAAATTTTAGCCATACAGAGTTTTCTGAAGTGAATTCTTATTTTTATTGATTGTATGGTTTAGTCATTCAGTTTTGTCAAATTATCTACAAAGCTAATAGAACAAGAGAAATAAAGAAGAAATATTTCAGTGTGCAGCCTTATTTTTGCTATTGTTATTAATTAGTTTCTTCAGTAAGAAAACATGAAATTATGTAGTTTGGTCATTACCTGTTGTAATGAACCCAACCCAAAATTGTATATTGATTCATTCACATTCATCAAGGGAGATATAAAATTTACTCTTGAATATTCTAAGTTGCACAACATCACTGTAAATGTTTCGTGTTAACTTAGGCAGAATCTGATCTAATGTTTCTGTTGCAAGCATCACAGACATAACACATTAACAGATTTCTACCAGGATAAAATGTTGAAACTATTGCATTTGTAAAGCTTATGGAGACTGATTAAGTAAAAGGCCACAGAGCACATGCATGAGAAGGGATGGAATAGCCATTACCCATTGAACTACATAGATTATTTAATACTAAAGAACACATTTGCACGCTGATTATCACTTGCACATTTTCTCTATTGGTTGGTTAAACTGTCCATATTCCTACTGAAGATTTTACAGTATCTGTCCTCTTTAACTTAGAGAAGGTAAAGATATGAAAAAACAGGCAAAACTATCCCAGTACCATTATTTTAAATAACAGTCCTAAACTGGGCTTTTCTCTCTCCATTATCTATTCCAATGTCCAGTTCTTGATAGTTTTAAGTGACTAACAGAAATTTTAAGATTCCTTTGGGAGATAAATTTACTTTTCAAAACACATTTATCCATTGGGAAATTTTATCTGTTATCCTGTGTTAATTTTTGATTGGTTAAAGCTTCATTAAGAGCCTGTAAGGTATACTAACACTTTTTTAGTGTTTACTTCACATTTTAAACTGCCATGAAAAAAAATTCTAAGCTCTGACGTTTTTTCTTTAGTTTCCATTTCCAAAGCACACAATTCTTCCTGAAGGATGCCAGCTGTCATTTCATTCCCATTTAAAAACACATGCCATAGGTTCAAAAATTCTAAAATCGCAGAACAATACATTCATAAGGCAATGTTATATGCATAAATTACGGGAATGAGCTAGTTCTTCGGCAATATCATTGTATGCAAATTAACCGTATATCACATAAACCTTATTAATTTTAGGTTATGACATACCAAATGTTTTAGGCTTTTAGTCTCACATCTAGTCATCTTCAGGGCTGCTCAGGGTCCACTGGAAGTAGATGAAGTGACAGAATTCAAATAGTACTCTGCAAGTGATACCATTCTTCCTAATCCCTTTCTGATCAGTGCTCCTCTTCAAAGATTATGTTATCAAAGTTACCAAAGTGCTTAAACCTGCTCCTGCACCCTCTCTGCTCTTCAACTTGCAGCTTGCACAAAGAACACTGGAGGTCAGTCTAGCATTGCTCAAGCAACAATTTTCTCTGAAGAGGGGCATGGAGTTTTTCAAGATTTAATTTAATGTATTTGGTTAAACATAACCTTCATGATTTATTTACACAAATCAGCTGGCTCACATGATTTATTATGTTTTACCAAAACTATACATTTAACTCAAGTCATATACTCATGTGAACACAAAATAAAGGCAACTAGCATTTAAATTAAAAAAAAAAATTTTCTTAGCCCTAGTAGAAAATAAAGGCTCCTAAACTCAAAATATAAGGAGTTAGACATTGCAAAGTGTGAAACAAAAGGAACATTGAGTCTATTTCTAGGTTTCAATTGCTCAGGACTGCACGTATGTTTTA
Organism: Trogon surrucura; assembly: GCA_020746105.1. Lineage (NCBI taxonomy): Eukaryota > Metazoa > Chordata > Aves > Trogoniformes > Trogonidae > Trogon > Trogon surrucura. The sequence continues at coordinate 35,033,701 of CM036621.1, forward strand.
AATGTCTCTTTAGAAGCCCATGTTCATTGCAACTTGGCAAAAAGCCTGTGGGCCTGCACTGGTTAGGCTATAGGGTTTCATCTTCCTAGGAAGCCTGACTGAGAACAACTGAATTCAAGTGTTCCCTCAAACTCCAGATCCAAACCCTCAGATCTCAGTGGTCTCAGAAATCTATCAGCTGTTCCTACATGGCTGTCATCCACCCAAGAGTTTCCAGGTGGACAATTCTTAAGTGGTCTGTATGTCTTTGTGTCACCACACAAAACTGCTCAAGCATACAACGCTCCAAAGGACATGGTCTTACCACTTGTGAGCCCAAACTGGTAATCTTGGGTTTGGCATCAAATAAATTCGGTTTAAAGCAGCAGCTTGGATTTGCTAATAGGTAGTGGGGGCATTTCCACTGAATCCAAAGGCTGAGGATAGTGTACTCGATCAGTGTCTTTAACACCCTTCTCTCTTTTCTAGGTAAATAAGTTCTTTTGTTACTGAGATCACACTGTAACTTATTTTTGCTGTCTCTCGTTCGGGTTTTCTGTATTTTGCGTGGCTTCAGAATCTAATTTTTTTCCAGCATGATTTTCAGTAGATTTAAAACACATGTTGTGACAGGGAGATCAACCTGCAAAACATGATCCCATAATTTGGTATTGATGCCAATTAACTTCATTTCTGAGACATGGGAATTGTGCTGTTTCAGTGTAGGGTAACTCTTAGAGCAGAGGTCAAATAGCACAAGACCTCCAGTGATGTGAATATTTACATAGTACAGACATTAACAATACTGTTCACGTTGATTTTGTTTGCTATCAATCATGCCATTTATTGCATGGATCTCTAGGTAATCAAGAACCTTAAGTGGCAAAAGGCCTTCATGACTAAACACCATACAAATATAGAAAAAAAATAGAGGAAAAAAAAACCAAAACAAAACACCCCACCTTTGTACTAAAAGCCCCAACAAGTCTCTTCTGGCATTTACAACCGAGAAATACTTCTTCCCTCACCAGCAAACACAAACTGACTTTGTATACTTCCACATCTGTTCTTTAAGAACAGCCCTTGGCTATAGTGTCATATACTTCAGGCATTACTTTTCCTCAGCCTGCTCTTCAGGCATTTGCTGTTTACATAAATGTAAAAAATTGGTATAATGATGCTTTGTGTCTTCATGCATGTGAAACAAGGTACATAGGCAGGCATAGTGCAGCTTATGAGAGCCTTACCCAAACACAGCTACATGGGCATCGGATCACTTTGGGTATAAGCACATTAAACAAACAATTTAAAAAGATTACTGGGGTGCTAAAACTGCTGACTTGGATAGGCAGACACAAGGTAGGATAGTAAGGACCATTTTATGTTTTTTAAATGCTTCTCGGTATCTAAAACACAGACAGCACAAGTATAAACTCTAGATGAATTTTGAGTATTTTTAAATATCCAAAGTAGCACACAAGATAGAAGTAACAACTACACAGATATCAACAGTAGCACTGAACCCTATGCAGTTAAATGCATTCAGAAAAAAAAAAAACCAAAACCCTAACATGCAGTATGAAATTTTCTGATGTCCAGCCTTTCATGGTCTGCTTTAGAGGGAGGATGAAAGGTCTGTGACCACAACAGGGCTGCGTGCAGCTGAGGTACCAGCCCCATTACTGTGAATGGCCCATGAGCACGGGGGGCTCTTGTCCTTTCCTGCTGAAACTTGGGATAAATTTGTTTTCTAACTGAGCAGTCGTAGCTGTGATAGAGACCACACACTCACCCCGACTCCCAGCTGCTAATGAGCAATTGAAAATAAGGATTCACAACCTTTTTAAAAGCTGTATTTAAATGGTGAAGAAAGTTTAATAAATATTCAAGTCCAACAAAATAACTGAGCTCTTTTAAAATTAGAGAAACACCTCGTGCTTTCTGATGTCTGGCTGTCCTCTAGCAGGTTCCAGAAAAAAGTCCTAAAGATTAATTTCATAAGCCTATTTTAATATATTTATTAATCCAGCAATATTTTTGGTACTGAGGAAAGTTAAAGAATTTTCAGGAGTGCTTCTTGATCAGTAAGCCATGAAAACCTGGGGGGGTGGAAGCACGATCATCATCACTCCAGTTACTTTTAACAAAAAAATGTGTTAGTAAAAGCTGGGAATAAAGGAGGGAAAACAGGGTAAAATTCTAGCATAACCGTATCTTGCAAAAAGGATGAGAAGGAAAATTATTATTTTTATCCATTGCAGCATAAACTCGAGTTAGATTTAAATTTCTACTATGTTACTGCTGACACAATTAACTATTGCTAGGGTAAAAAAAAAAAAAAACCAAAAACTGCAGGGAACCAACTTACATACAAAAGTCAAAAGAATGTTTGTAATAGCTAAAAGAATCACTGTAAAAATTAACGCGATGCCTAAAAAAAATGGTTTTTTTAAAAAAAATAAGCTGTGGAGAAAGAAAGGGAAAAAAAAAAAAAAAAAAAGGAAGTAAAAAGGCGACACGGGTCCCTAACGCGCCTGTTCGGGCACGGACAGTCCCTGTTTCTCCAACGGGGAGTCCCGCGGTCCCGGCCGTGGCGCTCGGGGCAGGAATGGCGGCGGGGGCCGGCCTCAGTGCCGGGGCGGGGCCGCGCCCGTTGGCTCCCCGGTCCGCTGGGGGCGGGCACTTCCGCCGCAGGGACGCTGCGTAAGGATTCGGGCGGGCTACGTCGGTACCAGGAGCAGCGATGGCCGAGTGGTTAAGGCGTTGGACTTGAAATCCAATGGGGACTCCCCGCGCAGGTTCGAACCCTGCTCGCTGCGGCCCGCCGGGGGCTTGTTTTTCTTTTTCCACGTCTTCGCCGTTGCAACAAGAGGGAATATTTCATGTTTGTCCTACCACTTGGTTTCTGTCAAAAAATAAGTGTAGTACCAAAGCAGCAGTAGGTCCTAGGGCATGCCCCCAGCGTCACATCTAAAACACTGGTGATAAACGGCACTTAGAGTCAGTTTTCTTTCTACAGCTCACCTTCTAGGTCCTCTGTGGACATGACAGGCACTGCCCAAGTGCAAAGCTTGGGATTAACCCAGTGCATTACGCACAGACATTAGTCTTTTGGGCAAATCAGGACATAGTCCTGCCCCCATGTCCTGCAGCTGATGTGAAATACAAATCTGATCAGTACCAGGTTACTCTACATTGAATGCAGTTGGTCTGTCAAACCATCCCTTTCATAAAGGAGTCTGCTCTGATTACTCTTATACCTCCAGTGAAGGAGTCCCAAGATCCATTTTTTCCTGTCCTTTATGGTCTTCTGCACAGGCGTGAAGCACACGCACACAATCTAGCAGTAAGGGGGGAAAAGTCTATGAATTCTAAGATTCTAAGTTAAAAAAAAAACAACAAAAAAAAACATACAACAACTAAACACAAGTTATTATACAACTAATAACCAGGAAAAACACAAGAGCAAGGCACTTTCCCCTACATAACATATAGATAGATGTGTGTTTATATCTCGCCTCTTTTTAACTAACTGAAGTTGACCTTTCACCACTCAGATGCATCAGTCACCTGTTCTCTGTGTCCCTGACATTGGTGAAGAGCTGAAAAATCTGTGAAGTCAAGTAGCAAAAGGCTGAAAACAGTAATTTTAGAAAAGGCCATTTCCACACAGGCCAAAATAGTAGGAGCAACTACTTTCCACTCCTATCCCTCAGCCAAGACAAAAGGCCAGCACAAACACACATGAGAACTCTTTCTTTCTAGTATCATGTTTTGTTAGTGCAATTTAATTTAATCAGAAAATGGAGGCAGGGGAAGAAGAGGAAACATTGAAATATGCCTGTGCAGAACAAAACAAAGAGGGGACAAACAATTGTTTATGCTGGCAGCAAAATGATCATTTCAAAGTGCTCCAAGGCTTCCAGGAATTTCAGGTTTGGGTGTTTGTTTCTGTTAGAGCACATGCAAATGTTAGAGGTTATGCTTTAGAGGCAATTTTAAACTCGTAAATAACTGTCAATCATGCTCTATAATATCAGGCATTCCCCTTAAGTTCTCATATATGAAGTCATATGCCAAGGGATATTGGAATCAGACATTTCAGGCGTCGCAGAGAATTAAATTCAAGAGTACCAACTTAAGCAACCTTTGCTAAGGTGCAGTACACGTGCTACTTTCACCTTAGCATAGCATATTTGTATTCTAACAGAAGCTTAAAATTATATGCTTAAAGCAGTACAACATGTTAGTCACGCTGCAAAAATATCAATATTTCTAGAGAATGTGCACATTTCAGGTAACAGTTAAAAGACAGACCTTTTCCACATGTAAGGCTTGATTTTGTTTAACCAGTCAGAAATTTAAACTCTTTTTTATTCTTTTGTAACTTGAAAGTCTCACCCACACCCATAATCTGGAACAGATGAGAGAAACTATTTAATGTAATGCAGTTTTGGGTGGCATTCCAAATTAATAAAAAGACAGTATTAAGAGAGGCAAAAATACTAAATCCAGTGACAAATGTTCCACCAAGTCCTTCTTTTATACTGTATCACTGAAGATGTTGCCATTTTTTTTTACTGATCACTTTTGTCTTATTTTCAAGAGACGTGTTTCATTGCTTTAGTACTTCTGAAGCCAAAGCACAAACCCAATAAATATTGATTAGGAAGTTTTCAACTTCACGATGTCCTTTTCACTGGGACCTTGCTGGGGATGGAAATGTCAAATGACTGATGCCAAAAGATGCAGTTATTTTATGTTGAAAAATAAGAGGGCGGTCTGTCAGAGAAGGATCAAAAATCCCCCACTGTCTAGGGAAATATTTGCATTCAGTAAACATTTTCTCCTCAAAACTGATTTTCCCTAAAATTTGCAGTTGAAAAACAAGTGTGGCAGCGAACACCCAAGTTGTTTCCTACCCTCACCCTTCAGCAAGAGCTATGAAAATGTTCCCATCAAGGCATTGATGAGGAGGAACCATATGGTTTTAATTGCAGTTTTGGTGTTTTGTTTTGGTTTGGGGTTTTTTTTGCTGGTTTTTTTTTTTTTTTCCGTAATTACACAAGCAAGCGAGTAAAGACTGCCAAACAGCCTACTAAAGCTGTATATTCATTAGCAGCACTAGTAGTCTGGGTTCAGTGCTCTCCTCTTGACTTCTATCGCTTTTCACCTCCATTTTGTAGCAAAGAGTTAAACTGCAACTGTTCTGATCTGCTTCCCATTTTAAACTTCAGCTGTAAGAGTGAGAAAGAACAAGGCAGTAATGAATCTGATGCTTGAGTTCAGAGTGCAAAAGGTGCATATGGACTCAATGTGGTATTGCTCCATCTCTCTGCCATTGGATGCAGTTTTCTTCCCCAAACCTGACTCAGGCCTCCTGCACAGTACCTTCAGGGATCAAGGTGTCTCCAACCAGTTAACAAAGAGATGGTTAAGATCATCATAGAATCATAAAATGGCCTAGGCTGGAAGGGACCTTAGAGATCATTTAATGTCCAGCTTCCTTTTGTATCCTCAGCTACCCACACTGAAACGAGCAGCCTAGTCCTTTGGCAGTGGCAGGCCAAGGATGGACAGTGAGAATCCTGGGGAAGACTCATATCCTTTTAAAGTGAGGACCACAAGTAGCAGAAAGCATGAAAGACACCCAGGCCCAACCAGCTGGAATGGTCTCTTACTCCTCTGGTCCTTTCTGCTTATTTTCCTGTGTATGTTCCCCCATTCCACTGATAGCATTCACATTAAGTTGTTTATGAGAAAGAAGAGGAGCTGACAGTCTTCTACCCAGCATAAATTTGGGGGCTTCATGGACATTAACTGCTAGTAAAGGACCAGCTCTGAGAATCCTGACAAAGCACATGAGAGCCAAACTGCATCTCTTTAGAAAAGCTATCTGCCTTTGGTGCCAAGAGTCCTTCAGGATTTTCAGAGAAGGTGTTTTGACAAAGCAGCAAGCAAACCATTTTGTCCAAACCACCAAGAACCACATTGTACATCAAGACAGGAAACCTTCTGAACATTGGCAACAAATTTCATTTTCTAGAAGTAACCCCTCTTCATCACAGCCCCACCAAAAGAAAATTTTTCTTCTGCATCCATCACCTGTGACAGGTTATGATATTGATCAGAGACATAGAAGTTCCCAGTCTATATTGTGCATCAGTGAAATGACTCAGACACAAGCCTTTCAAAGCTCACACAGAGCACATGAATAGTCCCCATCTTCGTTAACACGGGAGGGAGAAGAGACTAATATAGTGAAGGTGACAGAACAAATACAGGCAGTGCCTACCATCAGTGGGGTGTGAGGCTTGGCAACTCTCACAGAAGCAGGCTGACAACTGGCTGAGTCGCTTTGTCTTTTGCTGCATAATTTCATCAGCTTTACAGCAGCTTCACTGCTTACCTTCCCAGCAGTCTTGTCTCTCAGGATATGAGAGTGCAAGATAACAAATGTCCATGCTCAGGAAATTAAAGCTACCCAATATCTATTTTAATCAGCATGATACTTGCTTTCTTGCTTTTATTAAAGAACATATACTGTCTTTTTTTTTTTTTTTCCACTTCTCTCTTTCAAAGAGGAAAACAAGCATTCTGGATACAACTTTACCTATCATTCAGCATTACTTAGCCTGATATTTTAAGTCATATATCATCTGTATTCATCATCAAAACTTTAACTCTTACATTGCCACTTGAGAAATGCTGGCAAAACAACTTGGTGAATATTGGCAAAACAAAAAGTTTGTGAAGAACTAGAATGTTCCTGACCTTACGTATTCAACATCTGCACAAGAACAGGCATGACACCAGTAACTAACAATATATTAATTTTATATAATTCAAGAACCTCCCCAAAGCTGTCGGGTTGCATCGTAAACAGGTGGCTTAATAGTTAATTTCTGATGCTAAAAAACTGGTTGATACAGAGACCTAGAAACACAGTATTAACAAAATATGGAGAATAGGCCATGTTTTTTATCATCATCCACCATCATCCCCCATTTACCACCTCCTAACTTCCCACTGAACTCTCATCAGCCCTCACAAGTCTTGTAACAGCCAAGTTTAATGAATACTTTTAAGTAGACTCCAGAGGATATAGGCTGACTTCACAGGCCTGTTTATTTTCATACCAGAATAAGCTAAGACATTTAGCATTATAGTTGACCAAGCATGCAACCGTGGTAATACTCAATAGCTGCATAGTGAAAACACACACACAGCCATACCTCTCAGAAGCTTCAGAACATTTTATCTATTTAAAAAACTCAAAAGAAGCACCAAAGAAAAAAAAATAAAAAGGAGCACTCACCCTCTCTCGTAAGTAGCTGTCCTCTCCCACAAGTTGGAATTTGCAGGCCCTGATTGTAATATGTAGTGCCTGGGTTTGTTAGCTGTTCCCCACCCCCTCAATTGTCCTTCTGCAGCTGTTTCCACATTGCAAAGATGATCAAGTGCTCAGCTGGCCACTGAAAAAGTATGGATATCTGACTCTTGCCTCTAATTCACATCTTTACAAAGCTTGAGAGATGCACCTTACAACCCCAGCTCTAATTTATATTAAGCATGCTAACTGTGTCATGCTTATTAGTGCAGAGGCCAAGGCACCACGTTACTGTGGATAATGTCATGTGGAGCATTTCATATAATCATAGAATGGTTTATGTTGAAAAGGACCTGAAAGATTATCTTGTTCCACCCTCCCTGCCATGTGCAAGGACACCTCCCACCAGATCAGCTTGCTCAAAGACCTGTCCAACCTGACCTGGAATGCTCCTAGGAAGGGGGCACCCACAGCTTCTCTAGGCACCCTGTGTCAGTCCCTCACCACCCTCAAAGTGAAGAATTTCTTCCTCATACCTCATCTAAATTTACTTTCAGTTTAAAACTAATAACCCTCATCCTATCACTACAGTCCCTTGTAAACGGTCACAGAATCATAGAACAGTTTTTGTTGCAAGAGACCTTCAAGATTATCGAATCCAACCTTTCTTCTAGCCCTGTCAACACCACTAAACCGCAACATTTACCTGTCTCTTAAACACCTCCAGCGATGGTGACTCAGTCACCATCCTGGGCAGGCTGTTCCAATGCCTGACAAACCCTTTCAGTAAAGAAATTCTTCCTAATATCCAAGCTGAACCTCCCCTGGTGGAACTTAAGGCCATTTTCCCTTGTCCTATCACTCACCACTAGGGAGAACAGACTAACCCCCACCGGCTACAACCTCCTTTCAAGTGGTTATAGAGAGTGATAAGGTCTCCCCTCAGTCTTCTCCAGGGTAAACAGCCCCAGATCCCTCAGCTACACCTTGTATGACACATGCTCCAAAACTTTTAAAAGCTTGGTAACCTGCCTCTGTAGCATCTCCAGCACCTCAGTGTCTCTCTTGTAGTGAGGGGCCCAAAACTGGACACAGTACTTGAGGTGTGGCCTCACCAAAGCCGAGCACAGGGGTATGATCACCTCCCTGCTCCTTTGTTGTGTTCGAAGTGCAGGACCTGGCAGTTTGGCCTTAATGAAACGCATGGGATTGGCCTTGGCCCAGTGATCCAGCCTATCTAGATCCCTCTGTAGACCCTCCCTACCCTTAAGCAGATCGACATTTCCACTCAGCAAACTTCCACCCTCAAACTTACTAAGGGTGCACACTATCCCCTCGTCCAGATCACTGATGAAAATGTTAAACAGGAGTGACCTCATCACTGAGCCCTGGGGGACACCACTTGTAACCGGCCACCAACTGGATTTAACTCTATTGACCAGAACTCTTTGGACTCAGCCATCCAACCAGTTTTTCACCCAGTTAAATGTATGCCCATCCAAGCCAAGAGCAGTCAGTTTCTCTAGGAGAATGCTGTGGACAAGTGTCTAATGCCTTATTAAAGTCAAGGTAGACAACATCCGCAGCCTTTTCTTCATCCTACAAGCAGGTCACCCTGTCACAGAAGGAGATCAGGTTTGTTAAACAGGAGCTGCCCTTCACAAACCCGTGCTGACTGGGCCTGACCACCTGGCTGTCCTGCATGTGCTGCATAATGGAACTCAGGATCATCTGCTCCAAGAGCTTCCCTGGCACTGAAGTCACACTGACAGTCCTATAATTCCCTGGATCATCCTTCCATCCCTTCTTATAGCTGGGTGTTATATTGACTGGCTTCCAGTCACCTGGGACCTTTGCAGTCAGGTAGAACTGCTGATAAATGATGGACAGTGGCTTGGCGAGCACTCCTGCCAGCTCTCTCAGAGCTCTAGGATGAAACCCACCCAGCCCCATAGATTTGTACATATCAATGTGGAGCAGCAGGTCCCTGACCATATCCTCCCGAATTATGGGGGGGGACATTTTGCTCCTGGCCCCTGTCTCTTGGCTTGGGGGGCTGGCATCCCTTGGTACAGGTGTTTCTATTACTAAAGACTGAGGCAAAGGCGGCATTAAGCATCTCAGGCTTATCCTCATATGTTACCATGTTTCCTCCTGGGTCTAGTAGGAGATAGAGGCTCTCCCTGGTCTTTCTCTTGTTGTTAATGTATTTATAGTAACTTTTATTGCTATCCTTTATCTCCAAAGACAGATTAATTTCTACCTGGGCTTTGGACCTTCTAATTATCTCCGTGCATAACCTAACAACATTCTTGTACTCACTATGAGTGGCCTGCTCCTTCTTCCAGAGGCCATAAACTCTCCTTTTTGCCCTGATTTTCAGCCAAATCTCCCTATTCAGCCAAGCTGGTCATCTTTGCTGCCAGTTCATCTTATAGCACATGGGGATGGCCTGCTCCTGTGCCTTTAAGTTTCCTTCTTAAAAAGTGCCCAGTATTCCTGAACTCCTGTGCCCTTCAAACCTGACTCCCAAGGAATTCTATCAAGTAACCACCTAAACAAGTCAGTCTCCCCTTTGGAAGTCCAAAGTGGCCGTTTTGGTGCCCCCTACAACACCTCTTAAGAATAGAGAACTTAATAATTTCAGGGTCACTGTTCCCTAGACATCCTCCAACTGCCACATCCTCCACAAGGCCATCTCTGTTCACAGGAGGTCCAGCAGGACACCTTCCCTGGTCGCTTCACTTACCAGCTGTGTGACGAAGTTACCCTCCACACATTCCAGGAACCTCCAGGATCGTTCCCTCTCTCCTGTGTTGTATTCCCAGCAGATACCTTGGAAGTTGAAGTCCCCCACAAGAACAACAGCAAGTGACTGTGGGATTTCTCCCACGTGCTTATAGAACGTTTCATCCACCTCACTGCTCTGGTTGAGAGATCTATAGCAGACGCCCACAGCAATATCAGCTTCATTGGCCTTGCCCCTTAACCCAACCTATACGCTCCCATCCCCATCATCACTATACCTAAGTTCTGAGCATTCATAGAATCATAGAATGTTAGGGATTGGAAGGGACCTCGGAAGATCATCAGGTCCAATCCCCCTGCCAGAGCAGGAATGCCTAGATTATGCTACACAGGAACGTGTCCAGGCAGGTCTTGAATGTCTCCAGAGAAGGAGACTCCACAACCTCCCTGGGCAGCCTGTTCCAGTGTTCTGTCACCCTCACTGAGAAGAAGTTTCTTCTCGAGTTTAAGCATTCGTAACAGTCCCTAACATACAGGGCCAAATGACATACCCTTCAGGTACTGGAAGGTCACTATAAGGTCTCCCCGGAGCCTTCTCTTCTCCAGGCTGAACAGCATAATACTATTTCCATGTTGGGAGAACATGGTAGTTTTCAGATGAGACTTTCCATGGAGATGCCCAGGATTCATAACTGGACTCCGATGAGCTTTAAGCCACTGAGGAGATAAATAACAAGAAATTCAAGAGGGATCTCAGTGGTAAGTAGAGGATTTGAATTAAAAAAAAAATTAAACCGACCCCCTTCTGTATGCATGCAGTTTTATTTCTTGCTGATAGAATTACTTGCCTGTACAAAACCACAACATTAACACCTGACATTAGCCAGGCTTACAAAGAAGTAAATACAAAATAAGTAAATGTAATATAGAATTTGAAAAGTTCCCCAACATTTCAAAAACCTTTTGTGTGGGATTTTGTACACATTAGTGCTGACTGGCCTGATTCTTCATTCCTCACCATACAAAATTCTGATGAGACCCCATCTACCATGCCAAACAAGGAGGAAAACTATTATTATGCCACAGGACAATGCTGGCACACATACAAGAGAGATTAGTTGTCCACTAGTAAATCTTAAGAAGAAGAAAGTTGCTAACTGCAGAAGCTCTGGAACTGCCTTCCAAAACAGACACCTGGTGGAAAATGTGTACTTGTTAAGACAGAAAGCAAGTGACTGAGTGCGTGATCTATCACATTCATCTTGGATAACAGGAAGGTTCTTATTTCATCTGTAACACAAGATCACAAATCTCCAGCAAGCTAACCTGGTAATAAGGTTGTGCATGCAGGCATTATAAATTGCTACACTACACTGCAGTGGAGAAGTGAACCAGAGTACACGGTTTAGAATTGTCTTGTTTAGTGTTGTTTAAAGTTCATTGCCATAAAGCTTTTGGAGGATCATCACTGAACAGGATATGAAAAGTCTAACATTGACTCCTGGTTCTATCCGGAGTGCATTCTTTATAATATCACAGTATTGAGAAAGCTATCATTCACTGTACAATATTTAAGAACACAAGAAGCAATACATAAGATGTCGATAACTTTACAAAATCACTTCATGTTAATACTGCACAGGGCTTTGTTTATTAAACAAGAAGACCTCCATCTGTAACGCTCATAACACGTGTGTTAATTGGTATTAAGACATTTATTCAAACGAATGAATACAAAATACAAATAACTCATAACTGCTGACAAAAAAATACTGAATTGTTGAACAGATGATCTCACGCTCTTGCGTATTTTGCGTTTTAGATCTCATAGTTTCTGAATTTCCTCAGAAGCTCTGATGGAGCATCCCCTGACCAGCGGAAACGCAAGTGCCAGTAATTTGCCTCTGAAAATCCTGAGGGAAAAAAGAAGAGAAAGGTAAGTAAATTATTACATGTATAAAACTAAGTTGTCTGAAATAATGCTTTGTAATCTTCCCACAAAAATGTAAGTAAAAGAATTGGTCACTTCCAGTGCTCTTGACTAGCAAGGACAACCTCTGTATTCTTGGCACCATTTGAACAAGACCTCAAAGACCAAACTGCAAGATATGTAACAGCTGGGAAGAGTCCAAAGGAAAACAGCCAGAACAACAACAGTCTAGAATAAGAGGACTTACTACAAAAGCCTGAAAAAATTGCATTTGTTTAATCTAAAGAAGAAGAGATACAGGTGACATGATAATCTCCAAGTATGTGAAGGGCAGCAGTGTAGAGGAAAGGTACAGATGGCCCTTTACACACACAAGGGAGTGAAGGAGTTTTTCAGGCCCTGTGCTGTGTTTTTGATGATCTAGGGGCTTTTAATACTGAAGTCTGATCTTTTTACATCAGGAAGCTGAAACCTGTTACCAGGCTTAGTCTTAAAATCTTTTATTCAGACTGCAGTAGCTACGTGGAGTTGTAGTCTCTAATTCTTACAGACCAGCAGGCAGAAATGGAAAATACCTCAGTTTAAAAGTGGACTCCAGTATAATACATTTTCCTGGACTAAGACAAAAGCACTATCAACGTCCTAGCATCAGATATGAACAACAAAGTGCATACAGGCCCTGTGAAATAAATGTATTCTAATATTAACATTTATTAATATAAATCTATGCCCGCTGGATAAATGAAGTAGGCATTTGATGCGTTTGGTATTTTCCCATTCAAATCTATAGAAATCAAATTAAAACTTAAAAAAAAATGTGAGAAAGAAGATGCCTGCAAAAAAAGTTCATCATTAAGAGGAACAAGATGATGTTTCTTCCACTTTAAAATTTTACTGTTTAACAAAGGATACAGTAATGATTTAATTACCAAAAAACCAGCAAATAGTATGAATGTTATAGAGCATAGTCTTTAAATAAAAATTTTTCACATTTGTTTCTAGAATTTTCGTATCTATATTCTGCATTCCACAAATGTTTGGTAATAAATTAGGTTTAGCTACCCTCACAGTTCAACTTAATTTCCTGTTTTATCAAGCTGGGAACAAATGGCAGGACTTTGTTTAATAATAGTTCTCCAATAACATAAGCGTAAGATTATGAAACTCCTGAAGGATCAAGCAGAACAGAGGGTGGCTGTTGTGGTACATAAACTTTGATTCAGGTGTGCTAACCTAGACAACAGACAGGAAATACTAACTGGCCAGATGATAGCTTTTGAAACACACATTTAATCTGCTCCTTGCGCTGTGTCTTTATAAAAACTTCTCAAATACAAAAGAAGCATTCAAGTCTCGATTTTTTGTCCTCATTAACTCATTAGATGCAAACTGGGCAGAAGTATAGGATGTAAAAAAGAATACAATACCTAAACATTTTATTTAACAGTTTTTAAAGTATTTTTTAAAAAAAGCCCCGAAAGTAATTGCCTCTTTTTTTCATTTTGGTATAGCAGCAACATGGAATTTTCCATTTTGTTTTAAGAGGAACTTTTTTCTTTTTCTCCATTCTTTGGTTTTACTAGTAAACAAGCAAGCAAACGTGGGGTAGGGAAGAAGAAAGGTCTGAAAGCTTCAAAATTAAATTAATAAACAACATAAAACCCAAACCAAAACCCCAAGTCAAAACCACATTAAAAAAAACTTCTACCAATTAAACATACTACTCTTGAGAATTTCTCATGACTAAAAGCCTTCATTTCAGGCCAATCCCTAGATACTGCAATTTTCTAACTGCTGGTTTCACTTACTTGGGGAGTCTGGACTCTCTGAAGCCTGTGGTTTCACATCAGGAATTGCAACATCCTCTTGCTCCCCATCCCCATCTGACAATCTGTCTTCATTCTTCTGTTGGGTCCAAATCTCAGTTATGTTGTTGCTATTATTCAAGTCAGGAGCTTCCAGCATTTGGTCCTTTTTACTTGGGACAGCCCAGTGCATTGACTAAAGAAATACAAAAATAGCAAATAAAGAACTAATTCCTATGCTTGAAAAGACTTTTAATAAGCTTGGTTTTTCTTCCTTACATTGTTGTAAGAAATGGTTAAACAAAGCTTGTATTAGAGAGAAGCTTGCAGGTCAACAAGACAGGAGAAAGCAGCCCTTGAGTTACTTAACCTTCATATAATACATGTAAAAGCAGCAAATTGCTAAGTTCCCTTTAAAGCTACTAGCCTAAAACCCTTCTGTGAATGGGCTTCTATAGCCCTCCAATTTTTGCTGTATCTCCTTGACATCCTTAAGGGAAGAATCATGCTGCACTACTGCCATCCCCAAAACCCGCCGGTGCAGCAGAAGCATTGTAACTCATCCCCACACTCCTCCTGAAGGCCCAAACTCAGGCAACACCAACCGTTTTCACAGAGCTGCTCAGGGCCTCCCACTGCTGGAACGGGATGGCAATTTTGCTTCGGCGCCAGTAATCGTAACGCGCTCGGCTCTCTTCATTAGTAAGAATCTCCTTAGCTTGCTGCAGCTTCTGGAAATTCTCCACTAGAACACAAACAAGATACTAAAGCCAGTATTTGTTTTCAAAGAAATTAATTCAGATATGAAAAGGGAGCTGCCAGCAATGGCGCAGAGCAAACTGAAGAGATGGGAGGAGACCTAAGTGACAAAGGTATGTGGTGGTTCTGCTTACAGCTCTGCACAGCTTTCGCTGGCTCTGGGATCACATCACCTTTGGTGGACAACTGATAGCTTCAAAATCCCCTAAATCTAAGTTCAAAGAAACTTACAGAGCATAGCAGGCAAAAGGCAAAAGTAGGCCCCTGCAGGCAACCTTAAAAAAGGAAATTAAACTAAAGTAATAATGCTTAGAAGAAATAAACTTAAATCCACAGCAGCAAAGAGGTCAGAGCAAAGCACAACACCAAGGGAAAAAAAAAAAAAAAAGGCAAAAATGGACAAGCAAGAAGAGGAATCTAAATATAGTTCAAATGAATTAACGTGCATTTTATTATGTGTGTTTTCTGCTAACGCTAAAATGTTGTCTTGAATACCAGACTGCATGAATAAGAGATCTTACTTTTCCCTGCAGCATAATTTTTCATTAAATGGTTACTAAGGATGCAGCTGCATGTTACTATTTGTAGAAGGGTTATAAAGATTTGGATTTTATATGTGAGTCACCTACGCTACAGTCATCTATTATTATTATTCATTTATTCCAGTTTACAAATTACAGAGATTTGTTTTGACATACATTAAGCCCAAACACTAATCAAAACTGGTAACTATAAATCAAACAGCAGACAGCAGGTTGAGGAGACAGTTCTATTAGGTTTCCTTCTTCTAGTGTTACTAGTTTTCACCAAATAGAAGGTCTACTTTAATTATGCTTTATTGAGATTTAAGTTGATGAAATAAAAAATACAAACTTTCACCAGTACTGTAAGAAGTTATTTAACATAAATACAGCATGTTCAGGCAACTGGAGCATAAAATATTTCTGCTTAACAAACAAAGCTGCTCCGACACTTGGCCTCCCTTTTTGAATTACTTAATTTCAATTAATTGGAAGGGGCGTGGGGGAAGGAGGACGGGACTGGGGGGTAGCGCAGACAGAACAGGACCATGCACCAGAATAGTCTCATTTCCCTGCTGCAATAGCCAGAATTTTCTGCAAAATTGATTCCATTGGTTTCATTGGCACTTTAGAATAAATTAAATATGAGTGATCAGCTTATTGGTAATAGGCGGTAGATTGTCTCTCGAACACCAAATCTCAGGTGGTTCCTTGTCAGGGAATCTGAAAGTGAAAAATCCCACTTATTTCACCTTTTAACGTTCCCCTCTTGTCAACTTCCTGATTGGAGGCTTGGATGGCCTGTCGGCAAGGGACGGCAAACCCTGCCGAGAGCTCTGTGGAGAGCGAGTCTCACCAGACAGCCGCCGTGCTTGCGGTTCTGCTGCCTCAGAGGAAGGTGTGCATGAGGTCAGACTCACTCAAGTAGGTAGGCTCTGGTGTCAAGTTTATACTTAATATTTCTCAGTTTATATTGATTCAGTTTATATATATTCAGTTTAATATTGTTCAGTTTAACTAACAGGAAGAATCCAAAGTTGTGTGCATTAATCAAAATCAGAAGTATATTTAATTATTCTACAAGAAATTGTTGCTGGGGACCATAATTATGATCAGAAAGACCTTTAGTATAAGAATATCAACAATTCGGACATCGGTGAGCACCGATTAGAGACATCTTCCGAATGGGTAAGATTGTCTCCAAATACTCGGGTGCTGCTTAGCTGTCACAGGTACGACAAACTGCAAGACTTCATAAATGCAAGTATTAGCTGCTGTTCTGCAAACAGATGGCTGCTCATGCCGTGCTGGCTTCTCTTTATTTCCAATCATTAAATTACACTAAAAGAAACTAGAGTACATTTAATATGTTCCTGATGGGCTTGTTTGTGGAAGCAAATTAACTAGTAGACACAAGTATGGTAACTGAATGCCAGTGAGCATGGAAGAAAGCCAACTTCATAGGTCTAAAGACATACAATCTATAGATAATTTCTGGATTAAAAGATGTTCTACCACAGAAAGAAAAAAAAAAAGTCCTAGGGAAAAAAAAAAATCCAAAAAGTGCCTTCCTGCTCAATCACCTAGGAATGTGGAAGTGTTAGAAAATAACATTAAAGTGCTATTTAAAGACAATATTCTCAATATGCATGACAATACTGAGGAAAAAGAATATTTAATAAAGTTTAAAGGCTGAATTTAATATACTAGTCATGTTAATAAAAGAAAAAAAATACATTGTTTTTAAGCAGGGGAAAATACATACCTGCTTTGGGGTTTCCAGGATGTTTATCAGGATGACATTCAAGGGCTTTGATCTTAAATTCTGCAATAATTTGTTCAACCTAAACAGAATGTCCAGAGTTAAAAGTGAGTAAATACATACAGACAGAAAATATTTTCAAATTTGCTTTTTGAAAGGGGTTGGGAGGAACAAAAAAGAATGCTGAAAGATGTTTTTCTATTATTTTACACAAGCTTTAGTATAAGCAAAATGGGTAATAATCGTCTGTCAGTGACACTGCTTATTTAATGCCATTTTCCATGCATTCATCCGTATTCTTGTTTCTGTGAAGCTCAGTCATCTAATATGGTAAGTTGGCTTTAAGAAAAACATGTAAAAGTAATGGGTGCGAAACCCTTTCCTCACATTTGACCACGCAGGCAAAATTCGTTACTTTGGTTGCTCTTGGCTTTATTTTATCAACTCTGACATTTAACAAAGTCTCACTGCAAGAAGCAAAGACCTTCTGCATTGCTGAAGATCAATTTGTGTCACTGGGTGGCTTTCTCCGTATCCTCTTCATGAAAATATTTTCCATCCTGGGTACCCCAAAGAGAAATAGCAGTTCACATTCTTCCTGTCAAGTTAATTTTCTGTGGAAAAACATTGGCTTGGAATAGAATAAATTTGCTATTGATATTAGAATATTGGCATATATTAGTTTATTAGTTAATTACAAGTTTCCACACAGTTGATAGTGCCAGAAAGTATTACCACAACTGAAAAAACAAAGACATATTAACAGTTAACAAAATACAGGAAGCCACTGGAGCGGCCATCAGCTTAGATTTCCAAATTTTCAGATTTTTTCAAAGTACATTGCTTCTTATTGCAATTCAGAAGCCAAAACTTCTTTATATCATTCTAGTACAGTTTAAGCTTTCACAACAATTTGCCCTAAGGTATCATTTAGCTACTATTCTTTCGCATGCTAGAAAAGCTGTTTAAATTCCTCATCTTTCAAACTCTGATATCCATATAAATTTTTAATTATTTATTTCAAAATTAAGGCTCATAACATTTTTCCTTTAGAATAAAATTACAGGTCACTCAACTAGCTGGTCAAATTTTATTGTCTCGTGATGGGAAAAGCATGCTCTACGGTGTTATTTTAAGAATTTTACACTTTTTATTCTTCTTCTTCCAGAGGGACAGATATAAGGTGCTATATTTCCAGTCAATAAGACACCTAAAAATGTATATATTGTAGCAACCTTGTTGAAACTGGTGACTGTATTATATAAAGGGTAAACTTTAAAGTTGAAATACATACAGTAGCAAAAGGAGTAGTGCAGAAGTCTTCAGCTTTAAAAAAAAAAATCAGAAGGAAAAGATTATAGGAAGTTTATAAAAAATACTAAATTTTTAGAAAATACTGAAATGTTTAATCAAGAAAGGTATATCCAATACCCACTATATATATATATATATGAGTAACACTGTTCTTGGAAGAAAGATGTAGATTAAATATCCCCTCTTCCTCTCAAGCCTGAAGATGAACTAGGTGTCCATGAGCTCAATTCTACAAGAAGCCAAGAATGAAACGGGGTGTTTACTTCAATACAAGGAAAATCTTTAAAAATTGAGACTGTTTGTGCTTAAATTTAACAAGGTCAGATCAAGACCAGACTATTCAGCAGCCTAGATCAAAGTACTGCAGCTGGGAATGTGCTGTACATAGCTAGAGAAGCCAGTGCTTCTACAAATACTTGACTGCACGTACAAAGCAATGTGATTGCAAAAGACTCGTAATGCTTCAAATTTCTGTTGAATGTTAGAAGCAGTGTGCACCATCCGAGGGAATGCAAATCCATGGTACTCAGTCAACTTGAGATCTCAGTTCCTACCCCCATGGCAAAAAGATACGATCTAGTAACATCTGCTTCTCCTCTCAACAAATAACACTTGCCAGATTATTTTCCAGGACCCATTAGTATTTATTCCATCTTTTTTTTTTTCATTTTTTAAGCTGTTTGAAAGATCATTTCCATATGTACCTGAACTGTTCATTAATTGCTAAGCCCTTAAGGAATTATTAAGAGGTAAAAAATGAGAAACAGCATCCGCCAGATTAGTCTAGATACAAACTTTACTCTTGCCCTCTGCTGGGATGATTTTTTGCGAGTTATTTCAGGAAAAGCTTTAAAGTGCCTTCTGTAACAGATTGGAAACACTTGGTAGTAAGAATTACGTCAGTGGCAGAAGAGCCACAGGTGTTCTCCCAGCATTTGACCACTAGGACAGATGAGATCAGATGAAATTTACTGAGCAAAATACAGTGTTTATCCGCACTGACAAATGAAAAAGAGATTATTAATTCTGGGTTTCCTCCAAAGCAATGAATACAGTTTTTAAAAAAAAATTAAAAGTGTCAAACTTGACTCAATAGCATTCAGTGACCTACAGCTATAGACATTCATTGCATTAGTTGCGTATAGTTGTTTTTCATCTTTTAAAACCAAAAATATATTCCAAAATATTATTTGGATGTTGTCAAATTTATGCAGTTGGCTCACGATTCAAAACCATTTCACATGCTGAGCTAAAGTAACAAATAAAGCACCATTTCAGCGGTAGCTGTAATACAGCGCTGGTTTGTAAGACAATTCTAGCATAAGCCTTACTCTAGGCTCTTAACATCAGTACACAGACCGGAAAATGGAGTTTTATGAAGGGGAGAGACACTAAAAGATGAAAGTGGCAAGGAAGAAGGCTCACAGGAGTGGACAGACAACCTGGAGTCCCCACCGCGGCCGGAGCAGCACCCAGCGCTGTGAGCCCGGCGGGGCAGGCTCTTACCGTGGATAGCTCATCGCAGCCCAGCAGCGCGTAGTAATCCTCCAGCTCCTCCGCTCGGCCGTTCAGAATCGCCTCCATCGCGGCTGCTCCCGCTGCTCCCCCAAGCCGAGGCGGCCGTGCACGGTGCCGTACCACGGCGGGGCTCTGGGACAGCTGTGACCGCCCCGGTCCCGCCCCGCCGGCCCCGCCCGGCCCGCGGTGCTGCCTGGGACTGGCGGTCCCTGCTCCGCCGCCGGGCTGCGACGGGTGTGCGGGCGGTTGCGGGCTGGCTCCGCGGGGGTTGGCGCGCACGCTCATACGCAGAACCACTTCACAGCAGGCGCACGCTTAAAGCCTTTCCTACTGCCACCGAAATATATTTTCTGCTTGGTTTTTAATAGCAGCTTCTCCCACAGTCTTGGCAAGGGCATTATATAGGTAATCACAGAAAAGAGTAAGGACCGCTTCCAAAACGATTGCAGGGCTGCACAGTGTGCAGAATGGAGTGCTGACCTTGCCAAAGCCTCTCAGAGTTCCGTCAGCCGCTTCATCAGGAACCTTTCCTTTTGGAAGGCTACCTAGGGTGCATACAAACTACTCTTCAAACACACAGAGCTCTTGCGCATCGGTTGCATGTGTGACAAAATTAAGCCGCTCCTGCTAAATTACTTGCAGATTGTCTTGAAGGTCTCTATTGTGTGCAAAGCACGTTCATCATTAAAACTCATTTTACATCAAAGTGAAATACCTTTGATTTTGAACTGTGATTACTAATCACAGCCTCAGTCCAACAAAGACTACAGACATGCTTAAATGTAGCATCTCCTGTGACATACTGATTTTAAAAGATTACTTCCCAGGTGTAATACTAACCACTTGCTGAAATCTTTTCTCTGGAGGCTAAGGAGCTCTATTTTGACCATTCCCATCCCTGCAATAGCATTGTAACGCAATATGTTTCATGCCTTTACATATTGCTGATTATTTAAACCAAGACGTAGAAATCGATGCCTCAAATAGTTAGACGATTTGAGATGCTATGACCAAGTAGGAGAGTCTACGCAGAGCAGACACGCAGGGTGTGACCGAGGCTAGAACAGTGTGTTAATCAGTGAAGGGCCTGGTGGCCATTCACAACTGTTTATAAAATACCGGCTACATAATTGCTGCATTTATAAGTGCTTTATTTTATTATCCGTATTATTAATCTTCTTAAATTATCTACATAGAATATTAGTCTTCCACTGCTTTCTCATCAAGGTCTGAAATTTCCTGGGTTTACTGTATGTTCAGCTAGCCTATTCATAGAATCATAGAATCATAGAATCATAGAATCATAGAATGTTAGGGATTGGAAGGGACCTCGAAAGATCATCAAGTCCAATCCCCCTGCCAGAGCAGG
The DNA here is from genome assembly GCA_020746105.1 of Trogon surrucura. Lineage (NCBI taxonomy): Eukaryota > Metazoa > Chordata > Aves > Trogoniformes > Trogonidae > Trogon > Trogon surrucura. The sequence continues at coordinate 35,054,736 of CM036621.1, forward strand.
AATGCCTAGACTATGCCACACAGGAACGTGCCCAGGCAGGTCTTGAATGTCTCCAGAGAAGGAGACTCCACAGCCTCTCTGGGCAGCCTGTGCCAGGGCTCCATCACCCTCACTGAGAAGAAGTTTCTTCTCGAGTTTAAGCGGAACCTCTTATGTTCCAGTTTCAGCCCATTACCCCTTGTCCTATCAGTGGTTGTCACCGAGAAGAGCCTGGCTCCATCCTCGTGACACTCACCCTTGATATATTTGTAAACATTAATGAGGTCACCCCTCAGCCTCCTCTTCTCCAAACTAAAGAGCCCCAGCTCCTTCAGTCTTTTCTCATAAGGGAGATGCTCCACTCCCTTCATCATCCTAGTTGCCCTGTGCTGGACTCTCTCCAGCAGTTCCCTGTCTTTCTTGAACTGAGGGGCCCAGAACTGGACACAATATTCTAGATGGGGTCTCACCAGGGCAGAGTAGAGGGGAAGGAGAACCTCTCTCGACCTACTAACCACCCCCCTTCTAATACACCCCAGGATGCCATTGGCCTTCCTGGCCACAAGGGCACAGTGCTGGCTCATGGCCATCCTGCTGTCCACCAAGACTCCCAGGTCCCTTTCCCCTACACTGCTCTCTAATAAGTCATTCCCCAACTTATACTGGAACCTGGGGTTGTTCCTACCCAGATGCAAGACCCTACATTTACCCTTGTTATATTTCATTAAATTTTTCCCCGCCCAACGCTCCAGCCTGTCCAGGTCTCGCTGAATGGGGCAGCACAGCCTTTTGGTGTGTCAGCCACTCCTCCCAGCTTGGTGTCATCAGCAAACTTGCTGATAGTACTCTCTAGTCCCTCATCCAAGTCATCGATGAATATATTGAATAATACTGGTCCCAGTACCGACCCTTGAGGGACTCCACTGGATACAGGTCTCCAACCAGACTCCGCCCCATAAAGGACATGAAAATAAAAAGCAATAATATTAAACAGCAAAGCACAAGCCTCAGTTAGAAAACACTACTGCCATTTTTCTCTAAGTAAATAAAACGATAGATACACTGTTTCCAAGTGGAAGAATTAGCAATTACAAATCCCTCCCTCTCGCCCATTCATAACTTAATAATAAACTAGAAAAGTATAGAAAAGAGCTCTCTCTAGCAAGAGATCGTGTAAATATTTAAATAGATGGCACTCTGGGGGAGGATAAAAAACAAACAGCTGTCCCTTTTCCTACCAGCACTCCTGACATACCGTTCCCTTGCCTATTTGCACAAGGTGAAAGGGAAGGCTTTTTAAGCCTTTTCCCTTCCAGCATTCGGGGACTGGTGCAGGGTGACCTGCAGGGCCACCGAGGCACATTCAGACAACAAAATCCTGAGACTTGCAAGCTGCTTGTTCACAGGGCACCTGCTCGCCAAAGCCTTGGTCCCAGCTATACTCCTATCAGTTCAGACCAAATAAATGTGGGCTTTGAGCCAAGCTGTGGCAGCAGCCAGACTTGTGCCCCCTCTGCCAGAGACTTCCAGCACTTGAGGCACAGAGGGTCCCATGGCACAGTCTGAAGGTTTGCGTGTGGCAAACACAAAAATACTGATACTAACTCACTTTTACTGCTCCTACTGACTTCAGAGGGACAACTCATAGAGCAAAGCATCATCAGAAGAAAGAGAGCAAGAGAACCTGTATATAATACACAGAAAAGTTGCCTACAGGACATAAACTTTTTTTGAAAGGGAATTGCAGCACAGGAGAGGGCACAGCTTACGTGTCTACACCTGCTTTGGTTAGTGTGGCTTGGAACGTACAAATGGTACTGAAAGTGAGGAAATCTTGTATTTGTTCTCTCTAGTCAACCACAAAAAAAAAACAAACCCCTTTCCATTCATTCGTAACACATTTTGAAAAATTTTGCTTGTTTAGAGCCAATAGTGAAACTAGATTCAGGTTCAGTGTTACCATCAAACTCATAAATGGCCTTTTAAATACAATAGCAAGATCCGGCAACCTCTATTTAAAGTCATTCCCCTCAAATACATCAAATCTTCCAGTATCAGTTCTTCCCAAGTGACTATAGCTGGTTTGCCTCCTGAGGACAGAGTACATATTTTCAAAAAGTTAAAGGCACAAGAGTTTTCCATCTCATGCTCCACCCTTGTTCTCCAACAGTGCTCAGAGCTGCAGAAGCAGAAGAGGACCTAAGTACAACCCAACTGACTTCCCAGGTTAGGGGAAACTACCGCAACAACATCGTTCACATATATAGATGCTTGCAATACCAAAGTCAGCTTTAGGATCCTTGAATACCTTTGCAGAAAGCTTCAGCTCATACTCCTCTGTCACACGCTTCCTTCCTTAGAACACACTCTTCTCTTAGGTAAGCACCAAAACAACAGTATTCAAGTCGCACCTCTCTGTTACACACTGACAAAAGCATCCTGCATGTGTTTTTTAAGAAATCTCAATCTTGCCTCAGCATCAAAAAGGCAAAAGAATGCCTGGGTACAAATTTGTGCAGAATAATAAAAACGTTCTGATTAATATCTGGGTACTTCATAGCTTGCTTTTGAGAAATAGGTAGTGTGAGAAATGGTGCGTACATCTTTGGGGGGGGGTTTTAATACCTCAAAAAAGCTGAAAAAAAAGAATATAGTTCCGCCTCCTACAAATATGTATACATCTATAAAATAATCCCTTCTGACACTAAAAACCACATATAATCAATTTTAACCCAAAGTTGTTTTAAGTGGTCATGTTATCAAGGCCTCGTGCAAGGGGGAAATTCTACCTGTCTGATCATGGTCTTGCCGCTAAACTTAGGGATTCAGTTGCATGAAGTTCATTAAAACTGTTCTGCAAACAACTTGTGATGTTAAGTGGTGACATTAAACAAAACAATATTCAAACTTATATCCATGAAGTTTAGATCAAAATTCTAAGTTGGTAGAAGTTCTGGGAAAGTGGAGAAGTTCTACCCAGACAAGACTTCCAGGCAGAAGAGACCCCACGTGTCAGGAAGCCGAAGCACGGTACCTCCGTATTTACAGTGCAGTGGGGGCCACAGTTCCGCACCCAGGCTGGCCGCTAGGGATGGTCTCTAACGATTTACATAACAGACCTCTGGCAACACACAGGTCACCGCAGCTACTGGCTGTGCACACCCCGTCAGGGAACGCTGATGTGAAGGAGAATGACTTTGTGAATGTCGTTAGAGCAAATCCCAACTCTTACAATTTGCCATCAGCTCTCCTGTACCCTACGCAGGCTCCGTTCTCACAATGGCTGTTGGCTGGCCGGCCTTTCTCGGCAGGGAGCAGCTATGCCCATCAACGCGTCCCTCCTTACCCTCGGCTCTGTTCTGTGCCTACAGGGGCCGAGGCGCCGCTGTCGGACGCGGGGTCCCAGCGCCCGCTGGCACACGAGCTCACCGGGAGCCTCGCCCTAGCTGGACCCGGCGGACCCCGGTGCCACACGGCACCCTGCGGCCTTCGGGACCCGAGGCCTGCGCCAGTGAACGCCGCCCGCTCCTCTCCACCCGATCCGCTCAATACCGCGAAGGGGGCCGGCCTGAGCCGAGAGCCACGGGGGAACCCGCGAACCCGCACCGGAGCCGCCATTTGCCGAGAGCGTCCCGGCGGAGCAGCGCGCTGGGGGTGAGCCTCGGGGGGCCCCACAGGGACGGCCGGTCACCCCCGACTGCAGCGGGGCCGGGGGGGCGCGAGCCGTGCCCCTGCCCTCGGCGGCCAGGCCCGCGCGGGGACGGAAAACAGCCGCGGCGCCCAGGGGCCTACGCGGGGAGGTGGCGCCCGCGTCACGTGCCGACGGCGGCAGCGGCGACACCGCCCGCGCCCTGCGCTCCCCCTCACGTGACCCAGTTTGTTGTTGTTGCTGCCTCCGCGGGGCGGGTGCCGCGTGGGCGGTGGCGCGGTCACGTGCCGGGTTTAAATCGCTCCCTGGGGGAGGGGGAGGGGGCCGTGGCGGAGGCGCTGCTGCGCGCTGCGCCGGGCGGGCGGGCGGGCGAGGGGGGAGGAGGAGGAGGGAGGCGGTTGCCGCTCCAAGATGGCGGACGAGGAGGCTCCGCTCCTCCGCCCGCGCGACGGCGGCCCCGGCGGCCCGGCCGAGAGCGCCGAGCCCGCTCTGAAGCGCCGGCGCCTGGATCCGGAGGACGGCGGCTGCGGGCGGGGCGCGGCGGCCACCCAAGGCCCGGACCGGGGCGCGGGGCCGCCGCCCGCCGCTTTTGTGGCGGCGGCGGAGCCGCCGGACGAGGCGAAGGCCGTGACCGCCGATGGCGGCGGCCGGGCGAAGGAGGACGACGACGACGCGGCGGCGGTCTGCAGCGGCGCGGACAATAGGGCCGGGCTGCGGGGCCTGCCCCGGGCGGAGCCGCCTCCGCAGCCGCGGCAGCGGGGCCGGGGGGAGGGGGCGGAGGCGGCGCCCGGCGAAGACGCGGCGGAGGCGGCCATTGGCTGCGGGCGGGCGCAGCGTTCAAACGGGGCGGCCGAGGCGCCGGCCCTGCATCCCGGTGAGGACCCCTTCTCTCCCCTCCTCCGGCGGCTCGGGCCGCCCCCCCTCCCGCAGGCCGGACAGCCGGCGGCTGCGGCGGGACCTCCCCTCCTCCTCTTCCTCGTCCCTCTCCCGGCACGGGGCGCTCGGGGCCGGCTCCGCGGCTCCCCGCTCCAGCCTGGCCGTGTCCCCGCGGGCTGCGCCGCTATCGGGCAGCGCCGGGCCGGCCGCGGCCCCCGGCCTGTGCCAGCGCTGAGGAAGGGCGGGCGCGGCGGCAGCGGGGGCTCGGCCCGGAGGCGGGCACCGGCCTTGCCCCTCCGCTCCTCTGAACCGATCGGTTCTGGGGCTGACGGGCCCCTGTCCCCGCAGCCCGCCCGCCCCCGCGCTGGGCTTCCTCCAGGGAGGCCGGCCCGGCTGTCACTTCAGGAAACCCCGATTTCGCTGTGTTGCCGGCAACGAGTTATTAAAAATGAAAAATTATAAGCCATGTTTCCTTTCTGCCGTTTCTGCTGTGATGATGATTTTTATTTCTGTGTTTTCAGAACCTTGCAGCAGTCTTGAACAATTCTCTAAAGAATTTGAAGCTGCAGTCTTGGTTAAGAGTTCAGTGGCAGCAGCACAAAACTAAATTATCATCTTCTAAAAAGTTTCTTTGAAGATAATCTCCAAAGCATACTGTTGGGGCAGTATCAGGATGAAAGTACCTTGCATCGCATTATTGAAACAGAGATTTTGAGATTGCTTTTTCTGTTGTTCACTTTGGTTTTTTAAGGTAGTGCTAAGGAGAGAGTTCTTAAACAGTAGAAGACAACTGCATTCTGATGGTACAGTCTTTACCTTTTGTTCTGAAACATAGTTAAAGGTATTTCACCTCTAACTCCATAATAAAACTCTGCAGAAAATTTCTGTCTGCAGAAGCAATCCCAGAAGGGAACTGAGCTGAGAGTGTGGAACCGCCTTGCTACTTAAAAACGTTATTGGTACAGCACAAGAGTAAAACCAACAATCTCTTATCCGTGCCTTATATGAAACCTTTTTGCTGAAGTTACTCAGCCCCTCAGACATGTTTTGCTGTGGATTGCTTAGTTCTGGCAAGCTTCTGTCAGTCCCAAGAGAATTCAAATGAATGCACAGGCAATGTTACAATTTAAATGGGTACTCCAGCCTCCTTGTATCTGTCACAGTGTTTCTTAAATACAAGAATGTGACCTGTACATGATAAGTCTTTAACAATGTAAGCTTTGATTCTTTATACAGCAGACATAAAGGTTGCTTTAGTAAAACCTGTAATTCCTACTTACCGATGTGTACTAATCAACTTTTTTTCTTCTTCATAATGCTTTTTGCATAATACATTCACTGACTTCATGCATAATGAGATGGAAGTGAGATGCTGTAAATTAGATTAATAAGCAATAGAAGTATCAAAGAGCACTTGTGGTTTCAGAAGAACAAGACAGCAAGTACAGAAAACAAATTTCTGTCTTCTACCTTTTTTCCATTCTAATCAGAATAAAGTATTTATGCCAACAAAGGGAAAGAACAGGACAACACAATCTCTGAATAAAAAGTGATGGGTGTTTTATGGTGGTCTTAAAAGTGAAGTAACCTAGCTAAAATATTGTAGGGGTTTATTCAGATAGAGATTAAAAGCCTGTTAAAATGATTCTTTGCTTTAGAGAGCATGACTGAAACTTGTTCTCCTTTGTTCACAGTCTTAGGTTCTCAACAAATCAAGCTACAGTTGCTGTGGCTACTTCTAATAAAGCCAACAGAAAAATTCAGTGGTCTAAATTCTGATAAACTGCCCAGGTTAAAATGCAGATTTCCCCTTAAATGTTAGCTTAGCAATGCATGCTGTAAGACAAGTACCTCCTCCTTTGGACTCTTGCTTCTAGATACATGGTGAAGTCAGACTGAGTTGCTCTGACTTAGGGCCACGAGCTGAGCTGTGTGTTGCTCAAAGCCAATCCCAGCTGCAGGGTAAAATGCATGAGAGAAACTCAGTGAAGGTAGTTCAAGGTAGCACATTTTCTGTCAGAACTGAAATAGCATAAAAGCCTGTATGTGGTGACCTACTGCTTACAGCCTAACAAAATTCGGTAACAGCTGTATCCAGATGTGTATTTGTGGGTTTCTTTTAAAATGCTGTGCTTGTTAAACCTAGTCAATTTTTCTGTGAGCTGAATGAAGTGAGAATTGTGAGAGAAAGGAACTTTTAGTTGTACTTTTAAAACATCTGGATTATTTTTTTTAAGATGCTAAATCCTTAATGCCCAACACTTTATAAAATGAAAATTGCACTAAGGCCAACATCCAGCCTACTGAAGCCCAGTACGAAGATAGCAAAACATGCTGTAAATCTACTGAAGGTTTGAAAGCATATCTATAAACTCAATAAAGCAGGTCTTGTGTGTCTAAGTGGCAAAGCTGCTGATTGTAGTTTATTGCCATCAAACTTAAAAACGTACGCTTTTAGGTTTTGTGTATATGTAAATACATGCCTGTACCATTTGGCTGAAGTGTAACCCATCATTGTTGTGCTGTCTTGCAGATAACTTCCTTTTTAGTGACGAAATCATAGCCAATGGTTTTCACTCCTGCGATAGCGATGAAGATGACAGAGCCTCGCATGCAAGTTCTAGCGACTGGACCCCAAGACCACGTATAGGTAGAAGCCTGTATAATGTTCTTAGATGCTCTTTGCCTTTCAACAGTTATTTAATTCTTCCCAGCCTTCACGTGATTTCTTCTGTTGCAAAAATATGGCAGTTACTGCTTTTGAGCAGCTTAGAGTTGCTGCATTCTATATGTTATTTAAGGAGTTTTAAAATGAACCTTGCTGTATTTTGATTAAAATTGTCACTGTCGTTTTTTTTGTGTGTAGAAATCCTGCTGTGATCCATATTAAAAGCATATGCACAGACTCACGAATGAACCAATTTACAGCACATTTACCGATTTACAGCCTGTTTCGTTAGTATTGATTATTTAAGGAACAAGAAGGATTCTTGTATGATTTTAGCCAGTCGGTAGGGATCGTGTCCTAAGCGTTGGATCAGTCTGGAAGTTATTAGTCTGCGTGTATCCTGTGTATTGGCAGTGGAGAAGTTGAGCGTGGGAGTTCAGAACTTGGTAGAAAGTTCTTGGCTGGCTCAGAGGCAGGACAAGCGCTCAGGTCGCAGGGGGGTTGGAATTTGAGGGCTTTTGTCTTACCCAGGCATAATAATCCCACAGCATTCATTTTGCCAATATTGGTAAGAATAGCAGCAAGAAAACGCATTACGGTAACACAATATTCCACTAAAAATCCACCACTGAGTTGTCTTTGCTGATCCCTCATTACAGGATCACTGCCGGTACCTTTTGGTAACGATTGTTTTCCTCCCATGTATTGTAACTAGCCCTAGAGATAGCTGTTTGGGTCCTCAGGCAGTTCAGCATTTAAGATTTACCTGTTCTTCTACCACTCTAATCTTGAGTGTTTCTGGAAAGATTGATTTGATAACTTCAGGAGGTCACGTCAGGAACCATTAGTGTTAGAGAACTAAAAGAAAAAACAGAAATCCATGGACCTGGGGGCCCTATTTGTCTGTTTAGAGCGTTGTTTTATAATCTGACTAGAAAGTACAGGTATGTTTGTCTCTTCAACATATTACTGTAAATACCTTAAAAAATTTTGTAAAAATACAGATGAAGCCGTAAAATGGAGATATGTTTTGAAAATCTTGCTGCAGAATAAGTGCATCTCTAAGAGCCCTCAAGTTTGCTATGAACTGAGATTTCTACCTTGACTAACTTTCTGTGAAATCCTTCATGGGTTAACAGAAAATAGTAAGTAAAACTCCTAGCTATACTATTGCTTCTGAATTTACACCAAAACATGCAGGGCCTTTGGTGAATGACACATTAAATTCGATTAATAACGTTGTAGCAGCAAGCATTAATGATGATGATCATCATCTGAAATACTTGACTTAATTTTATTATATTTTTTTATTATTTTATTTTCTTAGGTCCCTACACTTTTGTTCAGCAGCATCTCATGTTAGGTACAGACCCACGGACAATTCTGAAAGACCTGCTACCAGAAACTATTCCTCCACCCGAACTGGATGATATGACACTGTGGCAAATTGTTATAAACATTCTTTCAGAACCACCAAAAAGGAAAAAAAGAAAAGATATTAATACTATTGATGATGCTGTGAAACTTTTACAAGAGTGCAAAAAAATAATGGTCTTGACTGGAGCTGGGGTACGTATTGCTGCAGTGACAGTGAGAGAGTGTGTAGACAGGTGGTTAAATATTTACCCAGTGCTTTACAGCACGTGGGCAACGTGACCCTTGTGACATTCATAAGAAATAAAATAGTTGTGCTAGGTGGGAAGAGGAGGCACAGCTGTCCGCTAGAACAATGCACGTGGCAGGGCTGGAGCTTAATTTGGAAGTACAAGAACTCTTTCCTTATAAGAAACTGTTCTTAAACATTTAAACTCTTAAACAATTGCTTCCATGCCGAATAGTTATGAGATCACATCTGCCTATTCCAGGACATTTTCTATCCTAGTAGTTTTTTCTTTTGAAACAAAGGTAGTCACAGAATCACAGAATGTTGTAGAGGTCGGAAGGGACCTCAAAGATCCATCTAGCCCAACCCCATCATCTAGTCATTTACTTTTTTTTACAAGACAAGATATCTTAAAATACCTGATGGAGCTGGAGGGACTAGAAGAATAGGACTTAAAAAGAAAAAAAAGAGTTGGAGGAGGGGAAGATTAAAAGGAGAGTTTGGTTAGATTGCAGTAGACTGAATTTTACTTTCAACAGGTGCTGCTCTGTGGTGGCAATAAGATTACTCATCTTTTGCTAAAGAACATTTTTAAGCTGTTGTGCATTTGGAGCTTTATAGCAGATCACAATACAAAAGTCAATCATTTTTTTGCTTGTCGTTCACGCACAGAGGGTGTGACACCTTTCAGAGATGAGCAATTCTAACCGGCTCTTCAGAAAAGCATCGCTGCTTCTCTCACCCAGCCTTGCTTTGCTATGATTGTTGTCATATGCCTGCTTCTCCTCCTCTTTCCATAGTGGTTTAGGGTAGTCTGAGACAATAAATTACAGTCTTTATTGACTACAGCAGTGCTTTGATAAACAATGATTGTTTATCAAAAGGTGTTTACCCATGAAAAGTAAGAATCTATTACTTATTATCGCATTAGCCTGTAAAAAAGAAAAAAAATCAACCACGTTGTCTAAGCCTAAGTTGGAAGATCAATGAACAGTTACCAATTAAATGCAACACTACACTATTTTACATTTTTGTTCGCTTACAAAGCTTCCAGTAGTAAAAGTAGGTTCTAGTGTCCTGTTACTGCCTGTATGGATTGTGCTAAAGGTTTTTTTGTCAGGTTGTCAAACTGTTTATGTGCTGTTTCTCCTGCTTGTGATTTGGAAACTCTTACATTGGTTAAAAAAAAAGGAAAAAAAACACAAAGGAAAAACAAAAATAAATAGAGAGAACCCAGACTGGTTTTGTTCTTAATGTCTCTGAGCACTGTGAGCATACAGAAACGTGGTTTCCCAAATAGTTTGTATCACTGCAACTCTTTATAGCCGAATGCGTAGTTTCACTTATTCCAGATTGCAAAAATGTATTTCAGGTGTCTGTGTCTTGTGGAATACCTGACTTTAGATCAAGAGATGGCATCTATGCACGCCTTGCTGTAGACTTCCCCGACCTTCCAGATCCTCAAGCAATGTTTGATATAGAATACTTCAGAAAGGATCCCAGGCCATTTTTTAAGTTTGCAAAGGTATGGTTTTTCCAATAGTTCTTATCTTGGTCAATACAGACAGATAACAATATTGAAATGCTTAAATCAGATATAAAACTATTCTGTTAACAAAATCGTATCTTTGTCTTTTTTTTTTAGAAATGATAGAAAAACATGTTACTGTATTGAATTTACTTTAATGAGACCTCACTCCGTAGTGTAATAACTCCCTCCTTGGGCAGCTCTTTGCAGCGTATCAGTTGGGCATCCTCAGTGTCATCTCAGTCATTGTTCGCAACCACATAGTAGCCTTATTGGAAATACCTCGCATCATTCTCTCTTTAAGCTTATTTTTACTGTTCCTGTTACAAGTTCATTAAATATACAGCCATCCTAGGTGGTGTCTCTAATTTCAGAGAGGATAAATAAAAACTTGTAGTTGCTCAGTAATCTTAGCTGCTGTTACTTTCTCTGAAAAATGAAAGAATACGGAGAAACTTCTGGCCAGCACATGAGTAATGTGGAAAGCTGCATTTGATTTTGATATGCTGTGGCATGCTCTCCAGTGTCATACAATACATTCACATTTTATCACTGTATTTACAGTAAAGAGGACTAAAGCAGTTTCATGCACTAATAAGTTTGCTCGTTTCAGGTTTTGATATAGCTGTCACAATGATCTGTGTATCTTAGAGAATGAAAGCTTTTTGCAAGGACTGTGTTCGCTTAAAAGGGAGAATGCAGCAGTTTCTGGAAATATGTTAGTGATATTAAACAGTTTAAAAAGCAGGGAGTATGTCTGAGACAGGAAGGAATTGTAGAAGCTGGTGACATATGTAGAAACCAAAAAAAAGAAATGCGTTTAGTCTGGAATTTCCTCGGGACAAACAAAAAACAAAAAACCAAAACCAAAATATAAGAATTACTGCAGGACCAGTAAGGACTTGTGAAAATCGATCACTACTAGTTGTGCTCACTCTTTCTTCCTTTCGCTCACAATTTATACTACTGCTCTGTTACGTTAAAAGATTGGAATAGAAAAATCAATGCATTCTTCAGCTGCTTGGCTTCCTCCGAAAGCCACCTAACCCAGATCCTAACATTTTTTGATGGTTATTAGTGTACACATACTCAGTTCCTTGGGTTTTTAATATTTTTAAAAAAACCCAACACAAAGAAACTCCAATTTACTTGTAGCCTGTCCATACACAGGTTTTGCCAGATCCAATTTGTCTGATAACTGTATGTTACTAAAATAATTTCTCCTGCTTCTCCTTTTCTGTGCATCAGCTCAGTTAGATTTCTTATTGCACAAAATCTTGAGTTCCTTTAATTCTAGGGGCAAACACCAGCCAAATAAGTTTGCAGAGCTCAGTGGCAGAACATGTCTGGCTTCTTCAGACCAAGATATGAAAGCTCTTAGGACCACATGAATATCTAATTATAATTGATCACATAGCTTCAGCATTATGAGGAACTTGAAATACTTCTAGGGAAAAAGAAATGCTTCCAAAAAGCATTTTCTGTTTGTTACTAGTTAGGCTATATGGTAGCTGAAGGCAGAGCTGTCACAGATCAATTTAACAGTCACTGTTGTGCCAGAACTTTTGGGTCAGCTTTAGTATCTCCTGGTCAAGGTAGGCAGCAGCCTCCTTCCTCCTTGCTGGCTGTCCTTTAGCGCGCAGCTGCCGTGCTTTTTCTGTGAAAAGGCCTCACTGTCCTGGGTGAGACTCCAGCTGAGGTGCTGCCGAGGTGTGAGAGTGGTTGGAGAGCAGAGGGTCCAGCCTTCGGGTTCCTTCCCTAACCAAGTGCTCCTGCTGCCGTCCTTGTTGCACGGCAGCCAGCAGCACCGCCCGGCACGAGCAGCTCTGGGCACAGGTTCCGAGCATGACGATTGCAGCTGGGTGTCCACACGGAATCTTTCCCTTTGGCAGGATCCTTGTTCTCCGTGAGCAGGTGTCAAATCATTCTACAGAAGTCGAGCCTGTCTTCCTGTCCAATGCCGTTCTGCTTTCTGGGCTTCCGTCCTCTAAGGGACAGTTGCTGATAATGCTGAGCAGTAAAAACTGCTTATCCCAAACCAGAACACCAGAACCCAAATTCCTCATGAAATTTGTATCAGACTGCAGTTAAACTGTATAGGTTTCTAATAACAAGTATTGAGGTTTCTTGACACTTGTAAAAGGGAAAGAGCTTTCCTATTTCATCACTGTCAAAGGCAAAAAAGTTGTAAAGCTTGCTTTTATGCTGTGTGAAGCACAAAATACCAGCCTGCGTGGAGCAATTCATCCTGACGTGATCAGACGCTCAGATGTTCAGTGAAGAGGTGGATCCGAGAGGAATGGCAGAACGCAAAGGGAGGGACAGCGTGAACTGCTGACGTAGTCATGATGGAGAATATTTAGCTCTGTGGGAATTGCCACAGTGGGAGTAAAGATATTGCGCACCCACTGACACTTTCTAATGTGCTTCTGAATTCCCTAGGAAATCTACCCAGGACAATTCCAACCATCCCTCTGTCACAAGTTCATAGCTTTGATGGATAAAGAAGGAAAACTACTTCGCAACTATACTCAGAACATAGACACATTGGAGCAGGTTGCAGGAATCCAAAGGATAATACAGTGTCATGGTTAGTGGTTTTAGTTTCCCTTTTCTTATTTTTTGTGTAGGAATGATTTCTGCTGGTGCCTCAGACAAAGTAATCACTTTTGGAATTAGTTTTTTTCTTTCTTGATTTAGTATTTCTTGGCAACACATTTTGCTTTTTAAATATTCATTTTTATTTATTTTCTTAGGTAGCTTAAGTATTTAAATGGTAAGTGTTTCAATTGAAACTACTTTCAGAAACGATATTTGATAAGCGGGGCCGTTGCTTACCAGTGAAGATGAACACTGTTCACACAAGCTTGGACCTTAACTTTTAAGCTGTATTTGGTGTTTCTTTATGTAAATGTATGAGAACACTGTCTGAAAATCAGTCTTTCCATAGGTCCCTTTCACTGTCTATCCATGAAACAGCTGTTATCTGATTCTATTGAAATTTTAAAATATCCTGACACTTCTTTGACTTTACCTCATGTATAAAATATTGTGGATTTATCACCCATCCAGTTCAGTTGAATTGAAGATCATCTTGTTACCCCTTCAGTGTCACACACATTTTATAATTATGATACTGAATTAAGTGGAATCTCTTAATTAGTTGCTTGATAGGCTTTCCATTTCGAAGGACTTGCAAATGTCAAGATAAAAGTTCAAGGACTCATTTTTAAGGAAGGGATGGAGAAAATTAGTTCTCAAAGTGCACGTTTGAATGATTTAGTAGACTTCTGGCAAATAATCTGTTTAAAAGCAGTGTTGATGTGTTTTTAAAAGACGTAATTCCACCTTTTCCAGGGACCAAACTCACTTGGTTTCCCTATCTACAAAGATCAGCTCAGTGCCAGATTTGTCACATCTCGGTTTTCAGATGAAGCAGACACGGTGCTCTCTTGTGGTGACCCAACAGCGCACAGCAGCCTGTTGAATAACCCAAATCTGCTGCTGGTTTCCATTTGTGCTTGGCGTGTCCTGCATTCGCTTTTGGTTGTCATTCTGTGCGAACTTCTTACATGGTTGTGTTTGTGCACCACTGCCACACTCAAGCCTCCCGTTTTTTCAGGTGCACATTGCAGTAATTAGATTTCAGACCATCTTTAGCATATGTCCTGTCTAAGTTGATTTTAAGTTAAAAAATATTCTTTAAAAACATGTTATGGACTTCGAGATTTTGAGGTCTTTGGAGGTTAGCAAAGGTTGTTTCAAGCACATCAAGCTTTATCTGACCTACAGTTACGCTGCCCTAGCAAATGCTAGCTGACTAATGGTAATGGCGAAAGAGAATGTAGGGGTTCATACTCCTACATTTATTTCATCTTTTTTGTCTAGCTGTGGCAATGGCAAGTTAGTAATGAATGTGCCAAATGACAGGGAACCTTGTAATGATTTGTGGATTTGATATATGAAACTTTGAGCCCATTTCACACTGCAGACCTGTGGTAAAGTTGCTACCAAGAAAACTACTGTACCTACCCTAGATATATTTTCTGAGGCTGTTGCAGTCAACTAACACATCTGGAATTCTATCCTATTCCTTGCCGTTGTTGTAGCTGAATGATCAGAGGCAGTGGCCTGCTGGTGACACATGGCTTGGGTGGGGCAGCGTAACTTCTCCATTAAGTCCTTCTGATGGTGAAAAATAACTCTCATAATAGAGCTGCCAGTGGGTAGCAATAGGTGCCCCAGACAGGCTTAGGCCCACTGGTATGACTGACATGTCCCTAACACACTGTTGAAAGGCATAAATTATTACTACAAACAAATTATAATGAGCAAAAAACTGCCATACTTCCTGTAGTTTTTGGAACCCCTCAAGTTCTGGGAGCTGAGCGAGCATTTTGAGAGCTGTGCACTTTCCATGCCAGCAGTGGGTAGCAGACCTGCACTGCTGATCATAAATGATCGGCTCCAAGTTCTTCTGTGCTTTCACTCTCTTTGTCTTACCCAGCTACAATATCCCAAAAGGATATTTCATGTTCTACTTAACCCCAAAATCCCCTCACTTGGCAGCTGCTGTGTGCGGGTAATGAGCAGAAAACATCTTTGGTTTGAGTGGTTTGAAATAATACTTGATAAAGTTTTGGTACCAGGGTTTTTAGCTGTTCCTGGCTTCCGCAAAGCTTTCCGCACCTTAATGGCTGCCTTCCCAAAAGTTTCCTTTGGAAGGGAGACTTTTGCACCCCCTGGACATGACTCAGTCACAGGGCTGTCTTACTGCCCTCATGGCACCGTGAGACATTAGAGAGCTCCAGACTTTTACTCTAGGAGTGACACATTCCAGTGCAGGGTCAAACATCCATGGTTTTGTTATTGTTTATTTTGTTGGGGTTTTTTTTTACCCTGTTTCATGGTTAGGAGAAAATCTGTCAGTTCTGCTTTGTTCTTCAGCATCCTGTCAACTCCTAGCATTATTGCTTCCACAGACTAAAGGCCTGGTAGGCTTAAAACTCCTGGACACGCATTCACCAAAAGGCCACGCTAGTTTGCCACCGTGACTTCCCAGTGTGCATTTCCATGTGTGTGTTAGCCGCCCAAGAAGCTCTCCCTTTAGACACAGAGAGGCAGGAGTGCTCTACCACTGATTAACACCTAGAAGAACTACTTTTAGCATTATGACTACCTTCTGTTAATTTTATATTGCTTTTTAATGACTGGTTTTTATAGCACTGCAATGTAACTGCCTTTGTGTGAAAACAGCTCAGGCAAAAAGACCAAATCTGAATGACCGAAAATCCTGATTTCTCCCATATGGGTCTTTCCCCTCAGGTTCCTTTGCAACAGCTTCCTGCCTGATCTGTAAATACAAAGTTGATTGTGAAGTTGTTCGAGGAGATATTTTCAATCAGGTAAAAAATTTACTTTAACTCACTGAACCTTTCTAATAAGTAATTCTCTCTCAAAAACAAACAAACAAACAAACAAACTGGAAAAAAAACCCCACCCAAACAAACCCAGAAACACCACACGGGGATTGTTTAAAAGATCTGCTTTTAAAAGACTGCCTGTCTCTGCATGTATTTCTTGAACGTGTCTCTCCGTATTTTACCCCTTTCCTTCCTTTAAAAGTATACTCAACTACTATATTGCAAGAATTAGGTACTGAGAAAAAGCAGAGCAAACCTGTAAGAGTCCATTTTTAATAGCACCTCTGAGCAAAGTAGAGGTCGAAATGGTAAGTAGCAAGTTGGCTATACACATGGTTTGGGTTCATCTGAACTTGCAGCCACACTGAGAAGGCATTCGTAGCTGTCCATAGCATTGGGTTAAAAATACATTTAAACAACACATAATGCTTGGAGAATATTATTTTTAAGAACTTCTTATCTTACAGATGTTTGCTGCTCCTTTACCTTCAAAGCCAGCTCATTGGCATTTAGGTTTTCTTCCTTCTAAACAGCCTTCCTAAGCATGTTGCAATTTTCTGGTTTGGCTGCTAGTGGTTGGGTCTCTTTTCCTACCACCATTTGAATCATTTTATGTTGCTACACTGAACCAAACTTCTGCCCTGATGGCCTGTCCCTGCAGGTGGGCAGTAACAGGAGCATAGGGCAGTGGAAGGAAGGAGCCTGTAGCAGTAACTGCTGCATAATGAGAACAAAGAGGGTTCTTGCCCCCGAGATACAACTCAAGGAGCTTTTTACACCCAATCTCTCAAGCCCTAATCTTGCAGTAGTTGCCAGGTGTATCGTTCCTGGACAGACTCTAGGTGTAGTACTGAATTATTTTCATAATGCAAAATAAATATGGTAATTGCCAAACATAATTTCACACAAGAAGAGATAGAGGTAATGAAAGAAAACATATCCTTCCTCTTCTGCACCTGAAAAAAATAATTGTTCTATTTGCCATCATTATCTTTATTCCATAGCCTGCACTTCTCAAACCAGTGCTATGCAGTTTCTTTTTCTGTTGCCTTTCTACAATATGGAATTTGGTTCCTCAAATGTCCGAAGAAACTTTTTCTATACTTAACGCTGTCCAATTCAGCTTTGTTCTCTAACAACTCCTCCACACAAAAATGGTTTTGGCACCTGGATCCCAGTAGATAGTCCTGTTTCTAGTCTCTGCTGTCCTCCACTACTTGGAAATTGAGTTATACGTGGCCGCAGGTCCTCAGTTTTCCCAGAAAACACTGCCTTGCCTTTGCTCTGCTCCATCCCTTGGTAGTCCTAAGTACTTCACAAGGAAGTGAGTCTAGGTAGCCTCTTTCTGCCAGTATTTCCTTTCGACAAATTGTAGACTGAGAATTGTTTAAGATCATCTGTTTAGAAAACTACCAATTCCTTGCTGCTGTTCTTCATTCTTTTGCCACTTCCAGGATAACTTGGTAGTTCCCTGTGGCACGATTCTTTCTCTTGGTTGCTGTACACAGCCGTCCTTCTGGATGAGAAGCACCAGCAGTTACAAGTCACACATAGAGCTTCTGAGTAAAACAACAGTCAGTTACTTCCTAAAATAGTGCTTTTATGTTGCTTTGACTATTTTAGGCAGCTTCAAGAAATAGTGGAAGTGTCTCAGATTTAGGAAGAAAAGGCCAAAGAAATGGAAGAATCTTTACTAATCTTGGTTTTGATATATGGATGACATCAATAGTCAATGGGAAATTGCCTTTCTCTTTCATTAGACAAGTACATCAGCAGAGGTGGTGGGGTTCTGGGGGAGTGCTGCTTCTGGAGGGAAAGAGGACCCTAGGCAATTCAGGGGCCAGTTGTCAGCCTTTAACTTTTGGTATCAATTTCAGCTCTTGGAAGAGATCTTCCTCCTTACTGATGACCTTTCTGAGGATTAGCAGAGAAGCTGGTGAATAGCGTAGGATTGAAACACATTTATGGGCCCGTGACAGTGACTCAGATGATTTGGACAGGGACATCAGTTGTTCTGCAGAGATCCACCAAGTCACAAGTCATTGGACTTCCTCTAAGAAATGATGGAAACAGAGTTAATATCACTTGGTCTCTTTAAATCAAAAGTTAGAGGTCCTCATTTCATCTTCCTTTTAACACAGAGCAAATTATTTTTCCTCCTTAAGCTTCCAACTGCAAGTGTGAAGGCATCACCAACATCAGCAGAAGACACAGCAGAAGACACAGCTTCAGGAAAGTTTAAGTTGTTTGGGGGTTATGAGCTCTCTTTCTAATGCAGAAAGATCCAGTGAAAAAGTTCAAGATTCATTCTACCCATCTGCTCCTCTTTGGGGAATTCCTTGGTTGGTTTCCCTTTAGCATGGGGCTACTGGGTTAGCGTGGGGATGTGATGAAGATTTTCTGCAGACCAGTTCCTAGTTCTTGTGCTTGTTATGCATCCCCTGCACTAGGTTTTCTTCAGAGGACTGGATTCTTCGAAGACGTACAGGTTTGGGAAATGTGCTGTGACACTAGAAGAAGACCTTTTACTTGTGATGTTTCCTCATATGGAAAGCACTGTCTTTAGTCCTACTGCAGATGTCCATAAACTAGTTCTTTGCCTTAAGCCTTTTAAGTTCTGCATTATGTTTTCTGCAGATGTGCTCTGTACAAGAGGGACTTGTTATGCATTTAAATATAATTTTTCTTATATTTTCCTATTAGAATAGGTAATATACATCTCTACACAGCACTAACTTGCCTGTGATGACTGCTATAGGATTACAGCTACATTTAGCCCCTTTGATTTATTCTGAGGTATTGTATTTTAACAGTACAGCTGAGAAGACTTGAACCATTTAAAAGAAAACTTGCTCAGGGGTAACTGAAGTATTGTCTGTATGTGTATTGCTCACCTTCTTGCTTTTCTTCCCTCTGAAAAAGTTTTAAGATAGTAAAGAGTTGAAAGAGGTCCCAAAGACCAAAAAACCCTCTTGTTTCCAGAGGAACGGGAGCCGACTTCACAATTGTAACTCTCCTCCGCCTTTTTTTTTTAGTGAACAAGGATTCTGCTCTGTTTTTGGAGAAATTGGAAAAGTTTAAAATGGAGACCGAACAAAAGTTCTTTCCTGTGTTCTTGTCCCGTATCCCTTTGGCTAGGCACCTGCTGCAGGGCCGTGTTGCTGTGTGCGTGTAACACACACGCTTTTGGAGGAGAGGAGAAAGCAGAGAGGTCAAGCTCTGCAGTGTACTCTGTGATTAGGAAGGGGTTTATATCAAATCCTAGAATGGATACTGACAGCGAAATCTACCTTTTTGCTCTGATTAAACCAAGAAAAATACATTCCTATCAAAGAGGAGGTAATTACTCATGGGTGCTGAGCCTGCCTTCTGGACTTGGGCTTAGTTATCAGGTAAGAACTGGGGTGTAGATCTGCGTGGTTTCTCTCTTTAGGCTTGAGAGGACTCCCTCTTTATTTCTGCTGGAGTTTTATTTCTGTATGCAGTTACTGCAGGCTAGAGTAAGGAACGCACTTGTCTGTATATGCACAGAAGAACAAAATGAGGAAATGCCACTTAAACTTCCATGTCTTCTGCCATAGTAAGTCACTGCAAATTGCTAACATCTGAGGTTTCCAAGGCACAGCCTTGGATTGTAACAATAGAAGCTGTTCTGATGCAGGTTGTTCCTAGATGCCCCAGATGCCCACCTGATGAACCGCTCGCTATCATGAAGCCAGACATCGTGTTCTTTGGAGAGAACTTACCCGAGCAGTTCCACCGTGCCATGAAGTACGACAAAAATGAAGTTGATCTCCTTATTGTCATTGGGTCTTCACTGAAAGTAAGACCAGTAGCATTGATTCCAAGTAAGTGACTGTCTCTGTTAATAGTTCCTTCCAAAAACTTGGATCAAAAGTGAAATTCTGAGTTAAGAGCTCTAAGAAATGCTTTTGGCTTGATTCAAGTGAAGAAACGTCAAGCATCTAGTTTTCTAAGATTAAAACAGATTTCTTATGTAAAGCTGAAATGCTAAATAGAGAAAGTAACAACTTCTAAGTGCTTTTTCCACACTCCAGGCAGATCTCAAGGTAATGAAATGATAAAATACTCTCCTAAAACTTGAATGGCTTTGTTCTGAGATTCAATTTGTTCCTCTCCCTGCTTACAGTAAGTTTTCAGAGTTACTTGAAAGATACAGAAAGGAATCATCCTAAAATGGATAAATGCAGTAGTATCAAAAAAACAGATCAAGTACATCAGGTGTCCGATTTGTAGCGTATTTTATACTCAGTACTTAATACTAAAAGGTACACAGCTTGCATGATACAGCACATCACTATTTGGATCCTTAGCTTTTAAAGGCAACATGGAACATCATCTCTGCTAATGCATTTTATAGAAAAACGTACTTCGGGAAGGCTGAGAACATACCTTGCCAGGTGATTTATTTGCCTACTGAGCGCAGGACTTACTGATGTTAAAGAAATTCTCTTCACTTGTAAGCCTGAGGAGGACCCGTGCTTATCTGCTGCTGGGGAGCAGCAGTGCACCCATGGCCTTTGGCATCACCTGCCCCTGGCCCTACAGGCGTTTGGGCTGGTAGGAAAAGCGTAAGGACTGGGCAGTCAGGATCCACTACACAAACCATTGCTCTTTCTCTGCCCTAGAAGTGGGTTTTGTGGGTTGGTTACCTGAGGAACCCCAGACTGGTGGGGTTTGGAAGCCAAAATGTCAGAAAAGGGTGGAGCAGCCCTGTGTAGTGCGGGCTGTACCTGGAAAAACTTGGACTTAATTAAGGGGATGCCACCGCCCAGCAGTATGTCCTTCGTGTGCGCTTCAGTACAGAAAATGAATGCAAAAATCAACGTAATTCTTATAGGAGACTAATCATCTCCTCAGCACTTGACCAAACATTGCTGTGGTCAGTATTTCTGTGCACGTGCTGCTCAGTGACTGAGGAACACATTTTACTGGAAAAAAACAGGACAAAAGTCTAGGTAGGCTGCCACCGGCACAGCACCTCAAAGTGCTGCTGTGAAGTTTGGCATTTGCTTGTCTTCTTCCTGCTCTGTCTGTTTTGGTTGTATTGCAAATGACGGTGTGAAAAGAAGTCTGAGGAACCAAGCTAAGAAGATCTGTGCTGAAAGCAAAAGTGAAGTGACAGCCTTTGAATTCTCTTTTCTGTGTGTAGGTTCCATCCCCCATGAAGTGCCTCAGATCTTAATTAATAGGGAACCTTTGCCTCATCTACACTTCGACGTGGAGCTTCTCGGAGACTGTGATGTTATTATTAATGAATTATGTCAAAGGCTTGGTAGTGAATATACCAAGCTTTGCTATAACTCGGTAAAACTTTCAGAAATAACGGAAAAGCCTCCACGAACGCACAAGGAGCTGGAAATGCACTCATCTGAGCTACCGCCTACCCCTTTGAACATTTCAGAAGACTCTAGTTCACCAGAGAGAATGACTCCACCAGATACTTCGGTGGTGTCCTCAGAACACCCAGCTGAATGTAAGGCACAGAACTGTGACCCTGCCTCAGAAACTAAAGGGACTTGCAAAGAGGAGAAGCTTCAGGACACACAGACATCATCAGAAAGCCCTGAAAACCCTACTAGAGAACTAATGAACTCTGAAACAATGAAGGAAAATGGATCTAACAACGGAGAAAATAAAGAAAAAAATGAATTGCTGAAGAAGTGCTGGGTGAATAGATCTGCAAAAGAACAGATCAGCAAAAGGCTGGATGGTAAGTGTTAACTTATTTCGGTGTTTTGCATTTTTTGGCCAAGATGTTTGTTCTAGGCTTACTTTAAAGGAGTAAGTAAGTTACCCATGAGGGATTCACTGAGGTTGGGTGGCTACTTTTGTTCAGACAAGTGTCTGCATAACTCATCATTATATTGTTTATTTCTTTTGGAGAAGCCAACAGGAATTTTTTTTGTAATTCATGATGGGTTTTATAATCAGTGATTACATACTCCCTAAAAAGACCAGCACTGAGGAGGTTGAAGGTAGGTGTCAAAAAATAAATCAGTTTCTGATATTTTCAGATGCATTTTTCAGAAAAATTCATTTGGTCCTCAGCTGTGAAGAAGCTGGTTGCATTAGGTCATGATTTGCTCAGGCAGGAGAATTGAGAGATGAAGACGTGCTGGGAGCTGAAAAGCAAACCTCACAGCTGAGCCAGGCACATTTGGAAGGAAACTTTAGACTTTGCCGGGCTGCCTCCGCATGGGTGAAGAACTGGGAATTACACTGCAACTTCCCAGAGCAAAGGCTGGTTTTAAACTTGGTTAAACAGCCTGTGCAGGGGCTTCCACACCTGTTACAAGTAATGGAAATGTAGGTGTGAGTACATGTACCAAAGTAAAAAGCTGCTGAACGTCAAAAGATTAAACGCTCTTTTGTGTCAAAGGGAAGGGGGAGAAAGGATGCTGAGCTCTCCAGGGAAACATCCATCTGTGCTTCATAACAAATGCACATACATGGAAACAAGCATGGTTCTAATGTAGTCTGTCAGCTAAGCTTCACTGTTGGAAATACACCTAAGCAGGTACCTTCTAACCAGGAACCTGCAAGATCTTGTACAAATTGTTTATTTTAGCCTTTTACTGACTTGAAATTCTGTTCCAGGTACTCAGTATCTATTTTTACCACCAAACCGGTATATTTTCCACGGGGCCGAGGTATACTCGGATTCTGAAGACGATATCATATCTTCTAGCTCTTGCGGCAGTAGTAGCGAAAGCGGTTCGTGCCGTAGCCAGAGCTTAGATGTGGAGGATGAGAGCGAGATCGAAGAGTTTTACAATGGTATAGAGGATGAGGATGCTCCTGAGAGGGAAGATGAACATGGATTCGGGGAAGACGGAGTTGAACAAGACGAGTCGGCAGTCGATGAGTCAGCTTACACAAGTGCAGCCGCAGGGAACGATCATCCAAGCAACAAGTTGTAAAGCGATCACAGACTGGTTACAGGAACTTCCCACCAGCATTAGGAGCTTTGGCATGTCAGAATGAATGTTTACGTCTGAATTTAGAGCAACAAAAACGTAAGGATGTAGTGTTTATAAATAACTACAACAGATTTTCATGCTTAGTTTTTTACCTTTTTCAATAAAATTCTATTGCTGCGCACTTGACACTAACGCATCTTTTTTTTTTTTTAAGGTACTAGGAATATCTAAACAATTGTCACTATGTTCACTTTTAAGTTCATCTGTCTGATCAGGCATCCGTGTATATAATACATATTTTCGCTTAATGAATTTCAGCTTATATTATTTTAAACAGTTTTGAAAAAGCCATCGGAATGTTTAACTAATATAAAGGGAACAGCTAATTTAGACCAAAGAACGGTATTTTCACACCTCTTGCTTTGTAACAGTTGGGTTTATTTAAAACCTTCTTACGCTTCTGCTAAACCTTTCATTCTCGCCTAGTCTGTCATTAAACACTGGCATTTTCTAAGACCTACTGTGGCAGCTAATTTTTTGCTTTAACAGTTACTTTGTATGTTTGAGACATACTTAAATGTGAGTAGATAGCTGAATGGAAACAAGACAGGGAGCACTTGAGGAACCCCATGGTTTTTAGACTGGTCAAGAAGCGCTGTGAAGATGCTTCAGTTACCGAGTGCTGTCCTTCCTGTGGACGTGAAGTGATGCTGACAGTGGCTCCTGCGCAGTTACCACACCGGCTTTTGAAACAAAACGGATCCCCTGCGGTAGAAGTTGTTCATCTCGCCTACAGAAGTCAAACGGAGCGCAGCTCGCATCACAGACAGCATTTGAGAAGTTGCCACGGTTCTCGTGCGGAAGGCTGAGTTCAGAACAGCGTTCCTGCCCGCACCAGAGAAGGCGCAAGAAAAGCGAGCTCTTCCTTTGTACTTAGTGATGCAACAAAACCGGAAGAAGCTAACCGGAACACCGAGAGTCTCTGCCGACACTGCTGAGCAGATGTTGAGCACCTAACCTGGAAGCAGCCTGGTCTGAGGTCGTGTCTTGGGTTAGAAAAATAATTTTCCACCTGCTAGCTCCACCTTGCATATTAAAAGCAAAGCAGCTGCTCCAATTATTACCTTGTATATATTCAAGCGCTAGGCTGCCTTAAAACTGTATGTGGCAAATTTTCAAGTGCAGATTGTTTCCAAGCCTTTAGAACTATTTTGTAAAATTGCACAGTGCAGTAGTAAGTGAAACAGCATTTTTCTATAAACCACTTTTTCAACATTGGCCCAAATGAACTCGATGATGTAGATTATTCGTATCCTTTGCTTTAATATTTATTGCATTTTGGAATATGTATAGTAGCTGTTCTTTGAGCGCAAGATACATCAGCCAATAACTATTTAAGAACAGCCTCCTGTATTCATCAGAAAATGTTGGCATGTTGCTCCATTGTCTGGATTTAATACAGCTCTCATTTGGCTACACTGAAGAATGCAATATGTTTAGTTTTCACTTGCATGTCATAATGTATTAGTTTGTGCTATAGGAGATATTTTAAATTGAAATACTTTGTTTTAAATTATTTTTACAGTGAGGATTGTTTTCTGCTCTTTTATATTGTATATAGTGTCTTTTATGTAATCTACTGGCATATGTTTTGTAGAAGACTGTTTAAAATGACTGGCTATCTTCCTGCAACTTTTGAAATACAAAACCAGTGTTTTATACTCGTACACTGTTCTAAAGTCTATTAAAATTGTCATTTGATTTCTGGTTTCTGTTAATTTCTAGTTAATCTTAAAACCAAAAGATGTCCCATAAAGTCAAGGCATACTCTACCTAATATAAAGCATTAGATAATAAATTGCTTTTTTTCCATCTGTCACCTTGTTGGGGGGGGAAAAAAAGCCTGAATGAAGCTACTCTGCACTGAGCAGAGATCTGCTCCTGGTGGCCCTCAAGGGCCAAGGCCTGGTTTAATGAGGTTTCCACCATGGGATACTGTCCTATTTTGATGATCCCACTGTACTCACAAGCCCCCAGCCCTCAAATATAAACTACATTTGTGTGAGGGGAAAAAAAAATCGTCTATAAAACTCACACAGTTGAGAGATGACAAAGTATTAACAATACTAAGAATTTTCTACAGAGGTATTTCCCTACCAATTGCTTATTACTCTGACAGAACTCAATAGCATTTTTCCTCTAGAATTAAACAGCTGCACCTTTTCCTACACCTAGGTGAAATCCTGCCTTTTGCTCTTGCTTGTATCTTTGTCAATATCATTTGAACCTCCAAACTATAACGTGTCACCTTACTCCTCTACTTCACCACTATCCTTCCCCTGTAGTGAAGCTATCACCTTTAAATGTTGTTTAAAATACTCATAAGGCAGATGGGCATGAGGAAACTCTTGCAGTCGCACCTCTATTAACCCTCAGATTTCAGCATCTTCCATGAAATTCATCTGGAAGCATGGCAGAGCGTGTTTGGTTCCTGCTATAATTCATAACATCTCAAAAGGGAAGATGATTTTTCTCAGAATTTGCAGTACTACACTAACAACCCTCTTAGTCTTTAAACAGACGCACTGAAAAAAGCAAAGTACAGCCATTTATTTCATAAGACGGTGCCACTTCCCAGCCCCCTTTCAGTCTATTTAGATGCATCAGATGCAACAATAACCTTACACAAGTATTTAAACTGATGTAAATTAGTCCGTATATAAAAATCTTGTAATTTTTTTTTTTCTTACTGACAACCTATTCTCCATAGGTCTGTCTCAAACCCAGCACATTTTTCATTAGTGTTTCTGATTATGGAAAATATATACTCTTTTTTAATGCATGACAGCAAAGCATCAAACAACATCCACTTGGGAGAGGCTGTAAGAGTTTGAATGAAACCAGCATTCATAATCAATTCGAAAAACTGAAAGGAAGTTTGAGAAAAAGGAAGACACAAGTCAGCATCTCCAGTTCAATACCCCTGCTTAAATACCAAACCAGAATGGTCAAATCTAAAGGCAGTTGCAATTATTTGCATATGTCATGGGTTGACCCTGGCCAGCCGCCAGGTACCGACACAGCCGCTCTCTCACTCCCCCTTCACTGCTGAACAGGGGGAGAAAATATTTCCAAAGGCTCAGGGTTTGAGATAAGGACAGGGAGATCACCCTCATTTACCGTCCCGGGCAAAACAGACTCAGTTTTGGGGAAATTAGGTACATTTATTAAGAGAACTAATCAGAGAGGAGTAGTGAGAAGTGAGAAAGAGCAAGCAAATCTTAAACAGAACACCTTCCCCCATCCCTCCCTTCTTCCCGGGCTTAACATCAATCCCGGTTTCTCCACCTCCTCCCCCCGAGCGGCGCAGGGGGACAGGGAATGGGGGCTGAGGTCAGTTCATCCGACGTTGGTTCCACCGCTTCTTTGCTCCGGGGGAGGACTCTTCACTCTTCCCCAGGGCCATTGTGGGGTCCCTCTCACGGGAGACAAGCTTCACGCTCTCTTCTCCACGTGAGTCGTCCCACAAAGGGCAATTCATCACAAACTGCCCAACGGGAGACACCTCACGAGGGACAGCCCACCCCTCGTGAGTCTGAGGCGCAGTCCTTCGGGGGAAACTGCTCCAGCGTGAGCCACCCGCAACGTCCCAAAAGTCCCACCGGCCAACCTGCTCCAGCGTGGGCATTCCTCTCTTCCACGGGCTACAGGTTCCGGCAGCGACTTGCTCTGATGCGGGCTTCCCACGGGCTACAGTCCCCTTCAGGCATCCACCCACACGGCATGGAATCCTCGGTGGACATCTACGCGGTGATCCTCACGGTGGACATCTGCACGTCGCCCATGGGCTGCAGGGGGACAACCCGCTTCACCATGGTCTTCACCACGGACCTGGGGGACTCCTTCTGCTCCGGCGCCTGGAGCTCATCCTCCCCCCTCCCCTTCTTCACTGACCTTGGTGTCTGCACAGATTCTCACTCCTCCACCTCTGTGCCAGCTGTTATGGCGCAGTTCTTTTTCCCGTTCTTAAATATGTTTTTCACAGAGGCGTTCCTCTGCTGTCACCTTACTGATAGGCTCAGCCTCGGCCAGCGGCAGGTCCCTCTTTGGAGCCGGCTGGCATTGGCTCTATCAATCTTGGGGAGCTTCTAGCAGCTTCTTACAGAAGCCACCCTGCAGCTCCCCCCCCCCGCCACCGAAATCTGGCCAGGCCAAACCAAAACAGCATAACACCTACAGAGTGACTGGACAATAAAATCCAGTTCAACATTTCAGGCTAAAGCAACTGGCCATGTCTGTGTGGCGACGGGTTCTGAACTAGCTCTAACTCACCAACACGAGGCCCGAGGACCACCGAGCTGAAGACACAGGAACACAGAGGTAATGAAGTAAAACCACCGCAGATGAAAGTGAACCTGAAATAAACCAACCCCAGGACGCTCTGGGACCTCAAAGTGGCCTCAGAAAGGAATCAGGAAAAATTCCGATGGGACACGAACACCTGTGCTCTCCTGGAACTCGCACCCGGAGCAGCTCCAGGTGGGGACAGTTTGTGCCTCACATTAATCCAGCAGAGCAGCTCTCGGGTGAAACACAAACAGCTCTTTGAGAGCTCTGCAGCCACAGTTGCCACTGCACCTCTGCAACAACAGACCAAGCAAACAGTCACGAGGCACACCCGGAGCCGCTACTCACCCCGCCTTGGAGACGGAGAAGCAACCACGGGTCTCTACAGGACTAAGTTTCTCAAGAGACACGACCGTGAGTGCTCTCTGACTACGCAGATAATTGTTTTTACTCCCCCAGAGCAAGAGCCACTCAGCCGTCCCTGCAAACCCGCTCCCACACGCCCCGAGGTGCCCCTGCGTTGGCATCACCTGTGAAGGAGCCACCGGCAAAGCAACACACGCGAACTGCAAATTAAGTTCCTGCCTGCAGATACGCCTAGTGAGTAAAGAAGTTTTTAAAATCCACAAAGAAAAACAAAGTCCTGAAACATTTCATACACGCCAACATTCAAGTCTTTAAACATACAAACATATTTCAGTCTGTTTTTTTCTTAACTGTACAATTACTATTTGTACAATTTGTACAATTACTATTTGTAACAATTTCCAAGGGCAAAGCTGCCTCCCGGCACCCACCTCAGCTCAGGAGCAATCTTTCCAGCAGCAGGCGATGCTTTACGCGGCTCCCGGCGCTCTCGGTAACGGGATCGCCCCTCCCGCTCCGCTCACCGCCGGGAGCCTGGGGAGGGGCCGGGGCCGGGGTTGAGCGGCCCCTCCCGGAGCTGTCGCGGGCGGGGAAAGGAGCTGGTCCGGGCCCAGGGCAGCTGCAGCGGCCCGGCCCCCCGGGATCCGCACCCCGAGCACCTGCGGGGGCACCGGCGCCATCTCGGCCCCTCCGCTACCGGCGCTCCCGCTCCCCCTTGGCTCCTCAGCCGCCGCTCCCTTTGCTTAACGGTGGCACCTCGGAGCGTGTCACGGCGGTCGTGCCTGTCCTGCGGGCAGCGCCGGGCCCGGCGAGGTGTCCAAGGCAGCTCGAGGAGCACTCGAGCACTGCTCCTGGCAGGGGAACCCCCACAGCCTCCCTGCAGAATCCATCCACAATTAGTTACATCAGTTTCACATATTTGCCAAGGGCACGCCCAGCACGTCTTCTGGGGGAAGCCCCTTTTTAGCTTTCTGCCAGCTCTGGTCCTTCTAAAGGAAAAGCGGTGAATATGCTCAAAAAAAGGGAAGGAAACTGAACTTTCTGCACTCAAGCTGAAGTTTTCACAAAACACTTTTTGTGCCCCCAGCATCGCACACCAGGGGCAGGGGCGGCAGGACCCGTCCCTGCGGCGAGAGGGATCCCCCGGCACCACATACCCGGGCTGTGCTCAGCAGGAGGGCTCAGAAAAGCAGACCAGGACATTGCCTGGGGCTCCAAAATGGATTAAATCTGACTACGGCAAGAGATGGAGGAAGCTGTAATCTCTCTCAGGTCTAGGTAAGATCTTTCAAGTTACAGCTCCAAACTCGATCAACGCAAACCTGAACAGCATGTTGGAAGACAGAAAGAGCAGCTTGATGATTACTTTGCCCAAACCCTACCCTGACCCACCAATTAAGAAAGCAATGGGAACTGTCATCAAGAGAAACAAGTCTTTTGTTCTTCCTGTTTCCCGCTCACCACAGTAGCACAGTTGTACACACTCCACACAGCCACACAGTTGTGGTTCCTCCTCAGAGAAAGTCAACGCGGCCGTTCTTGTGGGGCTCACTATACACCAGTCTATCACGCTGAAAACTGCATTATTAAAAGAAGGCTTTTACTCTGCATTTATCTGAACTGCAGAACCTCATTCTGCCCTTATTTAAAGAGCTTTCCTTTATAGCAGTTTGTATTTGATTGAACTTCATTTATTCCTGATAAATCAAGTTTACTGCAGCAGAACAGAATGATGAATTAAAATCCATTTTGTATGGTACATACAAAAACTTTCTTGAAGGGAATACGGCAGCTTGATGCTCTGCATTAATAACCACCTTAGCAGTAACATTACCCACAACGTGCCAAATGAGCCAAGTCATTACGCTTAAGCAGGGCTCCCTGCTTTCACAGCTCTACACTGGCACAGGGCAGCAGCATTCCTTGATTTTCCCATGGAAAATGAGGGACGAACCTGTGCTGTAAGTATGGATGAAGAGCCTGTGTAGTTCCATCATGTTCCACCTGCAGCAGCTGCGATAAATCCACTACACCACTGTGCTGCTGTGGCAAGTTCTCCTTTAGTAACCATGCTGGAGACGCATACAAGTTTGACGTGCATCTACCATTCTCCAGTGACAATTCTGACTCTTTATGAAAATGCTAATCTAATTCTCAAATTAAAACATTTTCTTTGAAGATTCTTAATTACTGTAACATGCTCCCACTGCAGCCCAAACTACTTACTATCACCCAGTCACTCCCATTCTCATTTTAAAAGTGGCACGTGAGCTTTCCCGATTAATTGGAAATTCAACAAGGAGAAAGGCTCCATTAACACCATGTCTAGGTCAGTAAAGCTGAGATCTTTTCCTCCCTTTCTCACTTGACGCACAGTATCAAATATTGT
This sequence comes from Trogon surrucura, assembly GCA_020746105.1. NCBI lineage: Eukaryota > Metazoa > Chordata > Aves > Trogoniformes > Trogonidae > Trogon > Trogon surrucura. The sequence goes on from CM036621.1 coordinate 35,084,508, forward strand.
GTGCAAAAGGATACGTGGTACGAGAAACAGAAAGCAGTTCCCGTTACAGCCAGAGGCAACGCTTAAGCCACAACCTCTGCAGACATCCTTCACAGGGCTGGTACAACTGTTCACCCAACTAAATGGCAGCAGAAAGTACTTAATTACTTGACACAACAATTACTAGTAATTGTTCTAGTACTACACAGAAGTCTTTTACCTTGTTATGTAGGCACTGTCTGCTTTGCAACAGGGCACCTGTCTCACTGCACAGCCTGAGCTAACACCTCTAAGATAAATCAGGAGCACTGAGCAAATACAGCCATGTTCCGTAGGACCCAACTCCTTTTCTTGCACAGGCGGACAACACCGAGGCCAAAATCACAGAAAGAAGTCTCAGGTGAATGCTGTCGCAAGGACAGGGACGCCCTCCCCGCTCTGCCAGTGAGTTCTTAACCAAGGACTCACATTTAACTAACCAGCCAATGCCCCCAACCCTCCCAGCACTTACTGGTGTTCACCGATGTTCCAAGGGAGTAAGAGAGATGTCTGGCTGATGCTGGAGAATCTTTTACAGCAACATGAAGTAAATTGCCACAGCAGTTTTAGTCACCAAAAACTGCGCTTTAAAACAGATAAAGGACATCAGAAATCTCTAGCAAATCCTAAATCGGGCACCAAAAACTGGCAAATGATTGGCAACTATGGCTTGGAATCTGTCTCAGAGCCCTCCCATCTACAGAATAAGGCCATTACTCATCTTTCAGATTAATATTATACTGAAGAAAATCTAATGCAGAAAAAAATCAGAGATCTAAGTCTCAACAGGGAAATCAAGTATGTATATGAAGTGCTGGGTTTAGATGATATGTACTAAATTAGACTCGGACCTGCACAACTGAACATAAAATCCCCCCCATGATTAAGTGAACACCATCAACTGTGTACGCTGAAGGAAGCAAGAGTCCCACGGAGAAAAAAATCACCAACCAGCACTTGAGCATGTAATAATACATAAGGGAAAAAAAGACGAAGACAGCTTTACAAGAGCCACTTCTGGATTTCTTCATATTTTTTATATTTATTTTTCAATATTGCCTTTGCAACCCTGGTGTTTCCTTATTTAAAAACAGTCTTTTAATATTACCTGGTAAAATGAAGGCATAATACTTTTTTTTAATTTCTCTTTTCTCCTTTTCCTTCTTCCATGTATATTAAGATTAAGCTGCTTCAGTATTTGTTGGTTTCTCACCTTTCACAAGAGGGAGAATTTCGCAGTCAAGCAACAAGGGTTGGAGAAGATGGGAAACGGGCTGCATACAAAGAAATTACTAGAGGTTACACTGCATGAGAAAGCTCTAAAACCACAGTGTTAAGGAAAAAAGAATGATTTTAACTGTACTGACTGCTCTGTGTTCTATCCACATGTACTGCCGGCACAGGAGCTGCATGTTATACAATTTATTACGATGCATGAATTCCCCTGCTTTTCAGGCAAGGTCTTCGTATCCCAGCTGTGCTCATGACTGAAAGCACGCAGAGGCAGTCCTCCAACTGAAGACATGCACGATACAAGCATCCATACACATCAACCAACAAAGGTATTCATTCAAGTCTTTTATTATAGCTTGAATTTTTTCACTGCATTTAAAAATCTAAAAAAAATAAATATTTGTTTCACAGCTGCAAGTCACATATGCATTAACACCACAAAATCTGGAATTTAACCAGAGAAGGAAAGTCAAATCCGAAAGTGTCCAGCTAAGCACAATCATCTCAGGGCAATTATACTAAAAATAAAATCTTAAGAAAAGGGGAGCGGGGGTGTTAAAGAGTTATTTCAAATGCATTTATCTGGAAAAAAGTGAAAATTCTATTAAAACCATAAACTACACTTTCAGCATTTAAAAATAAACGTTTAACCTCTTGTCGGCAGCAATTGTCTGGTGCATCTTTTTCTTTTAAACTGTATTCTTGACACATGGCTGGAGAGGTTTCAAGTGCTAAATTAACCTCTTTTTTAATTGTGTCCACTTAATTACAGAATCAGTCCTTAAAAATAAAATAGTGTATTAAGTCAGCTCATCCATCCACATATTAAAAACGCCATTGTATGCAGTTTTGTACCAGCACTGAGCGACCGCTTCACAGATTGTACATCGTGAAGATGAATGTCTCTTAAACAATCACTTTAATTATTAAGGTTCTTAAAACAAACCAGAAAAATATATATCTTCAGAAATCAGAGTAGTCACTTTTTTGTTAAAAGCCATAAAATAAGCTCATATTCAATTACAAGCAATAGAAACCATACCGGTATTGGAACATAATTATTTTATCACAAAAAATTCATTATTTACAAAATGAAAAGTTACCAAGTGAATTTATCAGGGAAAAAGTTAAACGTTCTTACTAAGTGATTTGAAAAACTTAAGCAAGTCTCTCATGCACTCGCACGCCAGATCATTTGCGTAAGGTGAAATGTTAATTCATGTTAGTGAAACTTGATTCTCGTTCACAATACTCTCGGTTTTATTTGTAAGATGGCAAAATCCACATGGTTCTGTACAGGAAGGTAAATATTAAGACAGTTCCTCGGTTTTGTAAATGTTTTTTGGCTCCCACGAATATCCGTACCACTGAACAGCTTCGCAAATAATCAGTTATATTATCAACTCCTCCATTTAATCCACTGAATTTACCACCACAAGAAAGACACAAAAAGTTAGTTTAATGATCCCATGTTACACAGAACTCTTATTCCGGAAGTTATACTAAACTGAAACCTTCGTAGTGGTCTATAGCCTGGATCAACTTAGATTTTAGGGTTTCTTTATCTGTGTATTTTGGAAGATCGAGAAGATTAAAGCAAGTGTGAGCTACCGGAAGATACCCTTCGCCGCCTCCGGTTGGCTGGATGACCAGTTTAAGACACTTCATTCCCAGAATCGGAATACGATCGCTGCCTGTCAGAAACACTGGCAAGGAAAAACAAACAAACAAATGGAGTCGGGAAAGCAGTGTAACAGTGACATCGCGTATGTCGTATACGCAGTTCTAATCATTGTGTTTTTTTAATTACTTCCGCAATCGTTAACTTTTCGCACCAAAGTTATTCTGCTGAGTTTAAAAAACAGGGAACGATGACTTAACCCAACCTCCAGCTTACACAGGGGAACACTTAACTGCAACACAAGTGATATATAAAGGAAAACATTTCACTTCAGGGTATGACACCCAACAGTCCTTAACACCACCAACAAAAAGGTAACAAGTTCTTTGTGCATCAGAATTTGCTATTTAGAATCCACTGGCTACATTTGTACTGCGCTTTAGCAAGCATCTTGTAAATACACAGAACTAGCTTGTTCAATAAGAAATTTATCTCAACTGGAAACCAATCTGTGATCCACTCTCAACAAATGCTCACTCACAGAAAGTTTCAGTAACTTTGTCAAGGTACTCATACGAGTGGAAATGTTCAGGGGAAAAACCAAATCAGTTGTAACTCCAAAATTCCATTTAGGTGCAATGAAAAAATGAGGATGTAAACCTTATGCCAAAACACAGAAAAAGATTTCTAGTCATCAGATAAAGGACATTAGCAGTTTGGACTGTTGGGGTTTTCTGAGGTCTGGGTTTTCTTTTGTTTCTTTCTTAGTTTATTCTTTTAATGCTGCTTTGGTCTACGGTTATCTTGTAGCTGTCCATGACTCACCATTACTCAGGACAATCCCAGCAAAATCAGAACCAAGCTGATAATCACTTTCTTCCACTATGTTTTTTTTTTTTATTTCCAAATAATTCCCATCATTATAGAAAAATACTGAGTCTGCCCTCTTCTAGCAAGAGCCTGAAATCACAGTGATTCTGTTCACTTAGCAACTTCTGCAAGTAGTTTCAAATACTTACGCAAGAATTGTTTTTTCTTCTCCAAAGACAACTCATGAAAAACCTCCCAGAATATTTTAATCGTAGGATGCTCTGCCCAGTATTCTCCTTTGTACTCCGTATTCTAAAACGAGCAGGAGATTGTTACTGTTCACACACAGAACTATTAGGACAATCTGACATTAAAGCAGAATGCACGAGGTTTGTGTAGATGGATACTGCAAGGGACAGACATATCACTGTTTTCCTTGTCAATCTTCTTCAACTGTTCAGCCCAACTTCAACTAGATGGACCAATGTCCGTACTATGAGGCATTTTCAATTCCGATGAAGTCGTGGCAAAGTCTCACTGTGAGTTTAGGCACTCAAGACTATTTACTCTTATTAACTGTGTGGCATTTTGTTGATTTTCCCCTTTCTAACGTAGCACTATTGTATACAGCTACCTTTTAGTTCTGTGGATTTTATTTCTTCTCTCTTCTACCACATCTGATTTCCTTCTGAAATCAGACTGAAAAACTTCAAGCAGGAAGGTAAGTAATTACTCAGTGTCTCCACTCATTGACATTTTTTAAAAAAAGTTCCTCACTCTTGCAGTCAACCTAATCAAGGTCTTAAGTCACATTAAAATAGAGCTCAAAAGGACACTTGAAGATTTTGCTTTTGCGACTTGAAATAGAACTATACGTACCAAATAGCTAACGATGGCTCTTACCTTCTCCAGTTCTTTCCAGTCATAATTTGTGTTCCCAATTACCATTGCCTGCAACTCGCTGGGCTGGAAGAGCTGAAGAACTTTACCTCCACACACTTTGTGGAAGCCTGCATGGAATGCACTGAATAAGGAAGCCACAGACTTATTGAAGATGTAATCCACATACGCATCTACAAAATCTTGCCTGTACAAAGAAGAAAAAAACAACCATGTTAAGAGGAAAAACAAAAGGTACATCACTCCAGTAAAACAGTAGCTGTTTCTGTAAAGAACACAGAATAGAAAGTCAAGCAAAAAGGATCCTAACATGTTATATTCCCTGCTTTATGCTACATACTAGAGATAAACTCAGTGAAAATACACATAAATGTATTTTCCCACATCGCCTAAGACAAAGTCTGTAACATGCAATAAAAAAAAACGGTGACATTTAGCACTACTTATTTATTTCAGTCACTATAAACATTTCTCTTCTTTGTATGCTTTGCAGTCAACTGGACTTAATGGCAACAAGCTTAAAGGCTGAGATTAGACATAACATCCTCAAACCAACTAGTCAAACCCACTGCTCTATTTACTTTTAATTTAAAAGATTACCATATTTGCACTAAACACAGAAACAAACTTCAGACAGCCATTTGAGTCCTACACAGTAGAAAGAAGAGTGCAAAGGAGCTAGGATACTGAAACTCCCACTCCACTGTGGGAGGCCCTGTCACTGCACATGGCTGTGACACCCTCAGAATCTATCACCACTCTGTCCTCTGTGACAGATCCACCTATTTACAGAAAATGCTGCCTCAAACATGTGCCCTCTAGCAACATGCCTGGAGGTACATCTTCTTCCTCGTTCCTACCACGCAAAGCCTAGCTATGCTCTGCTCTCATAGAGTATGCTCTTCCCTTTACTCTGGGAGAAGTAAAAGCATGGAGAACTCAGGAAGACCAAAGGCCAGACAGGAACGCACGAGAGGAATGGACAAAGTAGGAAAATGGCAGTATTCTGCAGAAAGGGACAGGAGCACCACGACATATATTCTGCCTGTTCTCTAGGAGTAGAAAGGGAACACCTCACACACTCTTCTGACAGTAACACTAGATAATATTGATTTATCCACTCTATAAAGGGAAGATTTATCTGAAATAATATTTTGCATATGAATAGTTGCCACATGATGCCATCACGGCTGAAGCTTTCATCATTACTAAATTCCAACTATATATAATTTCCTGCAGAACCACAACCATTTTTATCTTATACAACGAAGACCATGGTGTCAAAATAAGCTCCAAAGAGCTTCAAAAGACTTCTAAATTCAAAGACAGAAAGAGGCATTAAGCATTCTGAGTAAAATTAGATAGTTTCTTCCCAGCTGGCAAATCCTTAAATACAATAGCTACTTTAACAATACACGAGAACACCTTGGAGAAACAAGCGAAGCAGTTTTGCTTCTGACATCAGTGTAATAGCTCAGCAAAGGATATTCACAGCAGCTCAGTTACACTCCCAAGGCAGGCAGTGTCACTGGACTACCCTGAAACCCACAAAACTCACCTATTTTGTTTGACTACAGGAATGTCAGCACCATTAGGAACGAGCTCTTTGATTTCTGTCGTACCAAAATTTTCCACAGTGATCTATTTAAAACAAAAACAGTATAAAACTTTCTTACTGCATAAAGCGCTACCCCTCATCACTTAGTTAACAGCCACATGAATGGCAGACACAGATGCTAAAATTCATGGGAATCCCCAGCCAATACTTTGGCTCACACACCCCAGAGGCAGTTACAATAGATGATACAAACTTGATAACGAATACTTCAAACACTATATAAAACTTACAGTAAAATTAAGACAAAATGCTTCCTCTATGTCATCCTCTGGATAGTCCAGTAATTGTTGCATTCCCCTGCAAAATAAGTTACGAAGTACTTGTACCAGTGGAAAGAATGATGAACTTGTTTTCCTGAAGTATTCTTTATGCTTTGATAACTTAATTAAAAAAAATAAAATCTTCCTACTGTTATTTAGTTTATTAGCTCATTGATCTGCACCATGTGCAGCGTTGGAAAATCTCAAGCAATCCTTCTGCTAACACTTGTGGTGTTATTTCCTTTTGACTATCTCCAGAATAAGAGAAGAAGAACTGAAGGGAGAAGATTCAAATCCTGGTCTTCAGCTAAGGGATTCCCAAACCAGAGGCGAAGTACTTAATGACCATTAACTTGTTTGATTTCTCCTTGAATCTACGAAAACTCAAGCACTCACAAAAGTGAGGCAATCAAATATTCACTTGTGCTCGCTTGAGCTTCCTACCCGCTAATGGTTTTCAAATCCCCACTCAAGGGCAAATACTCAGTATGTGTATGTTTCTGAAATAAGCAAAAAGGTTTTATTGATGGACTAAAGCTGCTGAGAACTAAAACTATGTACACACAGGTGTGTAAAATTAATGGCTAAAACTCAAAAGGATTTGAATTTCAAGTATTATTTTCCCCTAAAATTCTTGTAGGACAATAAACCAGAAGACAAATACTAAACCCAAGCATTTAGAAGCAGGAGTTTAACAACAGCAAGTATCCTTTCTCAAATTAAATGATGACTCCAAGTTACTCTGAGCTCTTTGTATTGTTAGTGTGAAAGTAACACATTTTCTTTATGTTCGTAAAGGGCAATGTTGAGTTAAAAATTAATTCCTAGTGATGTTCATTTTTCTTGCTTGCTTACCTGCCAACATCTGGCATCAGCTCTTTTAAATCATCCAGTGATGGTTTCTTATTCAATAGCTTTTTGTACAATGCCAAAGGGAAATGAAGGTCTACAATAGTAAAATTATATATTGCTAGCCCACAGACAACACCAATCAAATGAAACAAGTCACTGTCTTCAAAGGTCTAAGAACAGAAAACAGACAAGATGGTTTAAAATAAAAAAGTTATTTTAATCTTGTAGAGTTCAGAACGAAGTATAAAGTGCAGTATAAACTGAGTTTCATTTAGATTTTCGTTAAATACGTATGTAACTGAGGAAAACAGAATAAAATTTTAACCAGCTGAGAGAGACCGAAATCCAAAGAAATAGAACAGTTTTTTAATTAAAGAAATTAAAAGCTGAAACACAACACATTTTGTGTTACAAGTGACACACACTGCCAGAAGCACTGCATTAAGGTTCTGGTTTGTCAGTGTAGTTATGTCAGACTTGCTATCGCAGTAATCAATGCTTAAATATATGTCAATTTTTAAAAAAATAATTTTGGGGAGGAGGAGCTCACTATTAACTCCCTCAGAGTGCCAACTTGTTTTACCAATTCAGTTCTTGGAATCAGTTTATTCGGGCTGGCCCTTCTTCCTACTAAACTTGTCTGCGTTGGAGACAACTGTTTAGGGTCACTGGTAAAAAATAAGGGGAAATTTTTCATCTAGCAATGACCAAAATAAACATTTTTTGAGACTACTTATTTTAGCTTCTGCTCTTGAAATAAAACCAGCACAGACTACTATGTTCATCTATTATTAATACACACATCGTACACTAAAAAAAAATGAATGACTACAGATCGCACCCTACCTTATCAGAGAACCAGATCAGCCTGGACTCTTCATAATATCTGAACATTCCATATTTGGGATCTAGCAACTCCCTCATGATAAGCAAGAAAAATTCTTTGCGAACACCTCCAGCATCAACTGCTTCCTCTCCTACAAAAATAACCTGAAACACACAATTCAGTCAGCCCTGAAGTAGAAACAGATCGTGAAACAAGATTTGCCCAAAAACACTCTCAATCACTTGCAAGCCAGAGACACTTTGAGCAATATGTACAGATCGTACCTTGAGTGGCTTCTTGTAGTCTACGTTCTTTGTTTTCCTTAGGACTTCCACAGCGTCTCCTACAATGTTGTCTCTCCGTACCATTAATATCAGGCATGGGTTGACAGATTCAAATACTGGCAGAAAGAGAGAAGACAAATTCTGCCTGTGAGCCTGATCAACAGCCATCTGGAAAAAAAAAACCAAAAAACCAAAGTGAGATAGTCAGTAAGTAACATAAGATTCCTGTCAACATTAGATGTCCATCAGTCTTGTCTTAGTAAGTGCAGAAGACACGAATGGGAAAAGTTATTATGAGAGCTACTGAATTTGCCCCAATATTATGTTTATCTCGGGAATTATTTTTGCTCGACCCATAGGCTCATCAATGCTGATGTTCAGTGAAGGCTTCGAATACTGTTTTTGACATGCCTGTCAGATTGCTTTGGGTAACAAAGGGGGAGTAAAAATACTGTACTTCACCTATGAAAAGTAAGTGGTTTAATTTAAACCTGGCATGAAAACACCCATGAAAAACAATTCACAGAATTAAAAATGATTTGCCATCTATTTTGTTCATGTAATCATTACATTATTCAATACAATTTTTGGGTTACAACTGTTGAAAACCAAAATATTGTTGCAAATGCTCTGAATATGGCATAGAACTCTTCAAAAATTGAGTGTTTCAGTACTATTTACTATTGTTAATAGAAACATTCAGTGTGAACATTTCCCTGAATTCATCAAATGTTCATATTCACTGTATGTATGTATTTTTAAAGACCTAAGAAAATATATTTATTATTAACTACAGAAGCAAGCTGGTATTGTTCACCATGAGCCCATTACTTGAGCACGGCTTATCTCTTTCGTTTCATTTCACCCAGAACATTAACTTTTATTACGTTACAGATTACAAACATCAGGGGGAGCTGGTGCTTCTACTGCTGTTACTTTTGCAGCAGCCTCACTTCATTCTTCCTTCCCTTTAAGAATATAATTTATTATACCCTTACAGCAACTGCATGGATTGTATGTATACATAATATTCCAAGTATTGACCAGATGTATCAAGTACACAATATCTAGGAAAGTCTCCAGTTAAACCAGAACTGAACAAACTAGGAGTAACACAGAACTGCACTAAACGGGAAAAGAGCCAAAAACCTACTGCAAGATCAGGGAACCTGCTCCCACTATCCCAGATAAGCTTCTTTTCTACTGCCCTGCAGACACCGATCACACTTGAGAGTTTAACAGCATTTTCAAGGTGGTACAATGGATGAGATGACACATCCCGTGTGTCCTAGATATTCAGGTGGTTGTTATGTTTAAAAAAACAAAACAGAGAACAAAAACCCCACAAAAACCAACACCACCAGCAACTCCCGAGACCCCCGACTACAAAAAAAAAAAAAAAAAAAAAAAAGGAAAATTCGTAACACTAAAACCTGAGACTCTCACCTGCATCTGTATGACTGCATCTGTTTGTAGGAGAGTTGTCTTTGCTTGGGCATCAAACACAAATGGGTATGTGCATATTGTAACAGGAATATCTGTTAACTAGAATGAAAAGAATCATATCATAGCACTGCTTATTTAAAAACTACAATCCTGATTAGAGAAGCCACTGCAATACTACTCATTTAATACATCTATTTTGCTGGGAAGAGAAAGAAATCTTTACTTATTATCAGTGTTGAGAGGAAAGCACCTCAGGAAAATTAGGTAGATTTTCAATTGTTTAGTACTTCAGAAAAACAAACACAAAACAACCAACAACAAAACAAAACAAAAAACCACACACAAACACCACTCTCTCTTCATATATTTTAATTTCAGAACTTCTAACAGCTAGTAGATATTATCAAAGTAGTCCTTGTTTTCAAATGCTGCTCTGAATTGGCAACAAAAAAAATTACATATTTTTGCCCCACAAAAATCTTTTCAGATTACAGCCAGGCTAACAACGCTTTGCACCCAAAGAACACATCAGACAATCCGCGACATTCGTATTTCTGATTTCCTTACATTCTGCAAAAGAAACCAGACCGCAACCAATCTTACCTCAGTTAATCCATGGTTGACATCCTATGACAGCATTTGCACAAAGGCAGCAATAATTAACATGAAAAAGCAGCATTAGTGTCTGCATTAATTATTCACCTCTGATGTAGAATTAAAAATATCTATCTACAGCTCCCCCCCCCCAACAAAACATTTACTGTGAAAAAAAATACCAACCATAAATGTTGTAATTAATCTACCAAATACAACCTTTCAACACCCTGCACATCAGTCTTTTTAAAAGGACCATTAAAGTAGCACACGTTTTTGGAAGCAAAACCCAAACTATTTTAAATGTCTACTTCCAGATACTACAAGATGACACCTACTTTTACCTAGGTATTTTCATTCCCAAATGACCGTAGCAAGTCAAATTAAACACAAAACATTTTTAACGAGTAAAAAATGAAAAATACAACAGAACCCCACCACTTTACCATTAAGTCTCAAGAATCATTTAGATCTATGATAAGGTACAATGTCAGAAAAGCAACTGGCTGTTAAAATTGCCGACAGACAATCCATATGGCTGGGACTGTGTGGAGACTTCCACAACAAGCTACATCGACTTTGTCAAGAAACTAAGTTATCCATCTGGTGCTATGTTACCCTCCTTATCCCCCGCTGAAAGCTAAGTTTGTTTCCACCTTGCAGGCAGAAAACAGGAAAAGAATAAAAGCTAATGACAAACTAATCGGTTTTAAATTTTAGTATATATAAGAGACTCAGAAATCAAATATGGAGATATCCACGGCGCTCAGATAGTGACGGCCACAATACTTTGCTTCCTATCTGAATCTCTAATTCCTACAGGAAACATCAGATTTGAGTATCCCATTTGTAACAAGGAGATTTATGCAATTTTGTACTCCTACTGTACCTACCGTTATTTATTCCTAATTCAAATGTTTTTTCTCAACCCCTTTAAGTTGTATTTCAGGAACACCTCTTCAAATCAACTCAACAGTTCATTATTTAGTACCTTCAGCTTTTCCCCACTCATTTTTCTGTTGTTGAAAGACTAGAAGTTTTTTTTTTCTTACAAGTTTCTCTCCAAGAATACTCTGAATATGTTTGAGATTCTCTTTTATTCTATGTTTTCCCCTAGGAAACTAACGGATATGAAGGTGGGAAAAGGCCATCAAAACTACTTATGAAGAAGATCAGACTGGAATTTCTTTTAGTCCTAGAATAAACCACAGTAACTTTTTCTGCTGAACTTGAAATTGCACAAATACATGACAAAATAATGACGAAAGAGAAATCCAGTATCTAGTATTTTCTCAGTAATGCCAAGTTTCTGCTCTGTCTTCCGATTTAATTAACAAATGGAGCTTACAACTCGAATTACAAAACTATTTTCCAGCTCTCATTTTCCTATATTCAGTATTTTCTTCTCTGATCATGACACATCCATTTAAGGCAGAGTTGGAAAACTCATGACATTTTCAATTCCACCACTTCTGCACCCTTCCCTAGCACACCCAACTCTGTAACCTGTCTCTAATCCCAAGGCTCTGTGATGCTTATCCCCAGCTTCTTTTACAAGCCAGCACCCCACTCCTCTGAGCTACCAGCACCAGCCAGCATCACACCCCCATTATTTTTTTCAGGCCAACTTGGCTGAAACAAATGTTTGTCGTGACTGCCAGCATCGACTCATTATCTCCTCACGCTCCCCAACCTCCCTGCTGTTGTTATTTTACACTGCGATTTTATTTCTTTGGTGGACGCCATCACTTGTTTTGTATTCATAAAATACAGCACAAGTAGGTCTCCCATGCTTGGGACCTTCCAGGTACTGCTGCAAATTGAATTTAGGTGGCTAGAGGAAGGATATTAACTTATTCAATATTCTTTCAAAGAGTAAGTCAAAGAACTGTGTGGCAAAATCCTAATCAACTCACTAATTCTCAGCACAGTCATTAATTGACTCCCATTTACCACTCTTCTGTTTACAGATCCAGAAATTAATTACCTCAGTTCTTGTTGCTACACTTAAAGTAGAAAACTGTTAGTTAGCTGTCCCCTGTAGCTCTCTGTTATGCTTCTACACTTTTCCAGGCAGTTTCAGCTTTCTCGTTGATTATCTTACATAGCAATTCAGATCATTCTGGATGGTTTCCTATCACAAATTATCACTTTCCAAAGTTTTTTTAACATGGCAAGTCCCAAATGACAGCATTCTAAACTATTTTTCAGTTGGTAGAGTGATATGTTGAGCAGTGTCCATCTTAAGAATGATACCCTAACAAGAAGCACACCTTTTCAACAATTCTTCCTTAGCTAACACTTGAAGTAAGAGGAGTCTCAGTGATCTGCAAAGATACTTTTATGAAAAGGTAAGTGTCCATATTTAGAGAACCTATAAGGCTTCTCTAAAGGGACAAAAGCAAAACAAAACATGGCAGGGAGTGGAGGGAAACCACAAAAATCCAAATAAAACCCAACACAACTTACCATTCCAAATACCTGCTGCTGTACCCAGTTGACATAGTCATTTCTGATATCTATCAAATCTTGTATTTCATGAATGTAAAATCTGTCATACTGTATAACTTGTCCTCTTTCATTTACCTAAAGTAGTAAAATTTAATTTTTTATCAGTACTTTGTATGAAAATTCTCAAAAGGACATTTTCCATGTTTTCCAAGCATTTGATTTATCAGCCACAGATATCCAGCTACTAAAAAAAATAATCTGCCACAACAGCAAGATCCCTGTCTTTACAACCAGATAATCTAAGCCTACTTTTCTCAAATGTCTCACCCACCGTCTCAAATCACCAGATACTAAATCTGTGAAATACCCCAGACATGTCAACACATTTTTAATTCTTTAGTCCACATCAGCTAATTACTAAGAATACATCAATATAAAGTTGGGCAGCAGGGTAGATACAAGTTTAACTATTCCTACATATTAGGCAAAGCTGAGATTAAAAAAAAACCCAACAAATAAAAAAATCAAGGGAATTTAGGAGAGCCACATTACAATTCTACATGTACCTACGAGGCTTTAAGATTGTAAGATCAACTTCAGCTGTTAAGACTTACAGCCACTGCAAGCCTGAGCAGTGACAGACATTCTAAGGGCAGCAAAACAGTAATTTATTCTGTACCAGCAGCTTTCCATATGGGAATCTGCAAAGGACATCTTGCGCTTTTACCACAACATAGTTGCTGAACAGCCTTATTCCCAGCCTAAAGTTGATGGTCTCCGTAAGGAATAAAGAAGCACCGAGCAAATCACAGCATACAAATTCCAACTTTCAAAGAAGAAATCTTCTCCATTACTGCTGAGATCCTGGGGAGGAGGGCTGGTGCATGTAGCACAAAGGTCCAATTTAGACACCTGTGCTCATTTTGCTAGACTGTACAAAGACAGTCTATAATACATATAAAGACAGCATATAAATACAAAATTCCATAATGTCATAGGACCAGAATAAACTACAGAGGGAAAAAAAAGTAGAGGGTGGGAGGGAAAACCTGAGCGGAAATTAGGCAATATGCATAATGTGCACGGTCAGGTTACTCCAAATGATTTGGGCTATTTTTGTTCAAAGTTCATAAATTCATTAGTTTTCATGAAGTTACAATACTAACAAACTGAATAAACATATAAGAAAATAAATGTTTGTCTTGGTAAAACTGTGCAGAACTTTGTTGTTCAAAACAAAGCCCTTATTTTCCCATCTGAGATCTCATTTGCTATCATGTCAAGCTTAAGATGCAACTCTAACACGACCCTCACAGACGCAACTGACTGGGTCAGTCTGTGTTACCAAGAAAACTGGTAACTCCATCACCACGTCAGATTGGAATCCAGAATTCCAATGGTTCGTGGGTCCAGATGGAACAACTACAGACCCCTCTGTAGACGGAAGTCTAAATATTTAAAACTCCCTAGTAATTGAACTTCTTTTAACAACTACACAGCACACAGACGCTGGTAAAACCAAACAGGTAAATAATTGGTTAAAATTGATGTAAACATACTCTATGGAGTATTTCCAGAACTCTGAAAGCCGTGTGTAGAAAATTGGTAAGTATTCTTCTTTCAGAAGCTGGGACGCCAATCTTGCACAACTTCAAAAGGTGGACTACAACATCCTTGTAGAGCTCAACTATCTTGAGGAACAACGGAGGTTCAAGTAGAGACCACCAGTTTTCTGTCAATAAATAGCAAACACATGAACTTAGTACTTGCCATTACAACACTAAGTTATGCTATCCTTCTTACTAAAAAACGTGTTTTGCAAGAAAGGATACCTGGCAGCTACTAAAGACTCTCAAAAAAACCCTAAAAGTTTAAAATAGCTGGAGTGGCACAGATTTTTGAAGAGCAAACTACTTTTTCTCTATTCAAATGCTTTGTGGTTGTACACCAACTCTTTAAGTTTATTCATCCAGAGTACCTGACTATCACAAAACAGTATTTGACATAAAATAGATGGCTCAAGTCCCGAAACCTTAACTTAAACAAGCAGACCTGAAGCAATGGTAAAGGATGGAAAGGATCTACAGGTCTAAGAAATTATCAGATGGATTTTCCTTACAGCTTGTAAGCTCTTTCACCAAAAACTACTGAAAAACACAAGAGATGGGTTACATGGCAAAAAAAAAAAAAAAAAAAAATTGAGGAAGAAGAAAGTACTCTCTCAGAAAGATGCCAACTACAAAAGAAAAACAGAGCTATTCTCAGCTGCATATCTGAAGACCACATCTTAGGATCAGTGAGAAAACACAAATCGCTGAGAAGCAACAAAATAGTTGCTGCAGTTAAAGATAATTTAACATCTGTTCTGCAACACTTCTGTAAATCGGTTAGAGCTTGTTAGCTATCTGAGAACATAATTTTGACTTTAAAAAACTGTGAAGACACTGTCCTGGTTTGGTCTAAACAGACCCAATTCTGTTCAGTGATTTTTACTTCCCAGCTCAGTCTCTTCTGCGAGGTGGCACTTTCTGAAGCCAGCAGCGCGCTGGTGCGGCCGGTGCCGGCTGCTGGCAGTGATAACGCCCCGTGTTTGCAGGGACTGCCAGGGCTGGGGATGCAAAAGGCTCTGGTTGACACTTGCTCCTGTAGTGGCCGAGGTCACAGCTGGATCTTGTGTGCCACGCTGGGGGTGCCGGGAAGTAAAAGGGAGTTAAAGGTTGAGGAGCAGACAGGACAGGTGACCAACAAGGTATTTCACTCCACGTAAGTCATATTCAGCATAAAGTGAG
Source organism: Trogon surrucura (assembly GCA_020746105.1). Classification (NCBI taxonomy): domain Eukaryota; kingdom Metazoa; phylum Chordata; class Aves; order Trogoniformes; family Trogonidae; genus Trogon; species Trogon surrucura. The sequence goes on from CM036621.1 coordinate 35,100,210, forward strand.
GGATCACAGGGGTTAAGGTCTCTTCTTCAATGTCCAGTGTCCAAGGAGGGCTCCATCCGATCTTCTGCCTTTGATTGTGATACTGTGTTCCCAAAATCCAGCTCCTGTGCCCCGCTCCCTCTGCCGCTGAGCCTGGGGCTGCCCCAGTGCTGCCAGCTCTGCAGCACCACTGGGGACTGCTGTTGGCGGGGGCAGTCAGATTCAATATCGGTTTTGTATATACTTGTATATAGTTCACTATTTTCATTACTCCCTTATCAGTCCTATTATTGTTTTATTAAAGCTGTTTAGCTTTCTTTTCCAATTCAGAAGTCTCTCTGTCTCATTCCCTTTGGGGAGGGAGAGGGGCAAGAGAGCATCTGTCAGCGCTCAGTGCTTGGCCTCAACAGACACGTATCAAATACACTGACCTACGCAGTTTAATTCCTCCCAAATGGCATCAGTCCAAAAATCACAATACCAGATGAATTCATATGGATGGCCAGTTAACTCACCCAGAAGCAACAGAATGTTTGCCTATGCATCAAGCAACGCTAACCCTTCACTTTCTCGCTGGGAAATCTCCTACAGAACAGTAAATACACAGCAAGTGCTGCTGAAACCATGTCTTCACCAGTGGAATTTCTGTACATTTTCATCTGGAGATACTTAGTTTTAACAGTAAAGAATTCTGTTTCTTACCAAGAACTTTCAGAGGAGCTTTCTCTAGGTTCAGAATAGCTGTTCCAAAAGGAATAGCTAACGTCGTGAAATTGTTTGCATCACTCATCAGTGGGCATTCTGGTAGAGTGAGATACAGTCTCAAAGCTTCAACATCTGGTAAGGAGCTGGTCAATTTGGGAATCAGATTCTTTTCCAAACTAGCTGCCACCTACAGCACATCATAAAATTCTGTTTATTTTACTGCAATTGTGAATTTAATCAAATGCCCACCTAGATAATATAGAAAACAAACATTAAGAGTTTAATTTAGACTGTTATACATTTTAAAAAGACAATATATGAAATATTAAAATACAACACGCTGACACATTACCTAATTGTCATAATACCATACCAGCTGATACATTATAGAGTAAAGAAAGTTATTAGAAGAGTCTGAGCAAGTGTAACAACGCTATTTCTGGATAGGGGAAGATAATCCCAAACATAAGGACAAAACGCAGCACAAACCTGTTGTGATATATGAGTGTGGTCAGGCTGTATAAGTTTGTGAAACAGTAGTCTAGCAGCATTCATATCAACCCCTGAGAATCTAGTGCTCGTTTTGTAATGGTCATCATTGCTGTAGAAAGAAAAAATCATAGAGAGAAAGACTGAATCCTGTATTCTCAGCAACCTGGGGATTTTTTTCCACCTTGAATTTTTAGCCTCAACTAAAGAATTAAAATGTGGAAGATCACAGTATCAGACTTACCTTTCTTATATGGCCTTTGAAGCAACTGAAGAAAAAACACTGACTGCAACACAATCATGCAAACCCACTAGGATCTAGACCAGCCTGTGCAATACATTCCCCTTGAATTATATACAGCCTGTGGTTGAGAAATAGTGAGTTTTGCTGGCTTACACAGCAGCAGCCAGGCAGCACGCACTTCCAAAGACTGGCAGAAGTCGTGCTGCATTTGGGCCAGCTGACAAACCACAGGGCAGCGCAAGAGCCAGGAGGCTAAACTGCTAAACTGCAGGTACCGCAGTAACAGTAAGACAAGGAAATACCAAGAAGGTGTTACAGTTGAAACAGGAGACATTAGGAAGGTAGGCACCAGTAATTCCGCTTGCAGCAATGCTTGTTTAGAAGCCTGGCTACATACCTCAAAGCCAAAAAGCTCCCGTTCAGACACCCAGCTGAGGAGAACGTTCCATCAATTTCACTGAAATTGTTCACATGAAGTAAGTTACATTTGCTTTGTTTTATTTTTATAAATTAGCATTTGCAATAAAAAACCATGTATTTAATATGAGATGGAACTCTTGACTTTTTTTATGACTAAACAACACTAGACAAAACCTCCATTCAAGACTCAGTGCTTAAGACAGCTCAAATCAAAGTACGTCTTGCAATTTGTTTCTAATTTCTGTGTATCCTCCCTTACTTAAGTAAAAGCAGTAATCTTTTGAGTTGTTCTTATGTTCCTTGAGATGTATTTCTAAAACTTTACTGTTGTTTTGCAACGTGCAACTAGATACTTAATCTTGTATAGTCATTTAAACTGTGACAGAGACGACAGACTAAAGGATCTAAACTACTTGACAAGCATGATAATGAAAGCACAGCAAAAGCTGCGCACGTAATAACATCAGTAACTAAAACCAGCTTTGCTATGTGTGTACAACACCCCATTAATGTCCCATTCAAAAGCAAAATTATGAAAGACAACTTCTTTCCTCAGCAGCACTTACTTAGCTATCTCTACAGGAAGCCTTCCAGATGGGAAAGTCAGCAATCTTTGAATAAATGTTTCATTCACAGTCCAGATCTGCTTCAAGAAGTCAGGATACCTAAAATCATCTGGTGGCACCATGTTCTAAATTTTAAAGAAAGCATAAATGATCAAGCACACAAAATCAATTTCTGGAAGAAAAAAAAAATAATAAAAAAATCAATCCTGCGGTTGAGCTCTTTCTCTTCATTGACTGACAAATTTGCCTACCCAGACTATTACCATGATATAAACCCAAGGATCTTCCAGCAGTTTTGCATTCACTATGACAGCAGAGAATACATTAGAAACATAGATTAGTGTGTCAATTCACACTTAACGGTGAACTCCCTAAACACACAGTACTTTTCCTTATGATGAACACTAAGCAAGCTTTAGACAAGAGGAATAAACATCTCCTCTCCCGAGTCACTACGAGCCATTTAGCTTCCTGCCAAGCTATGAGCGTGCAGAAGAGGAGCCATACAATTTTTTGGACAGCTGTTTCCCCACCCAACCTCCACTGGAATCCCCTGAGAATGAACCGTGTTTCTTTGAACATTCCCTGCATCATCAGATGAGCTGCATTTTGATGTGCTTCTCATACCAACTGAATTCCAGTAAGATTTCCAAGAGTAAAGAGGAACAGAACCAAGATGACTGTTTTCAGCAGGAGCATTGGTTCAAAAAGAAATGGCAAAGAACACCAAAAATAAGGTTAAACTAGTCAAAGGAAACATATTTCTCCTGTGGGTGCAGTCTGACAACATAGCCGACTCAGCATCACGATGACTAGCTGTTGCCAAAAAACAGTGCTTCTAATCCCAGTCCTAAAGGATCAGGAAGAGAAGCCCCGTTTCTCTTGCATCCAGCCCAAGTGTCATCTGAAACCACGACGGAACAACTCAGGGAGCTGAGCTGCTCTAAAATCAACTAGAGAAAACAAACAGATTTTGGTTGTGACCCCTCACCTGGCAACGATACTCAAGTCCCAAACTACAGCACTCGTGTAGCTTTGAAAGAATTCAATATAAATTAACAAACCAAGGAGTACTAAAAAGGATACTTTTGCAGCGTCAGAGTTCATCTATTGCTAACAGTTTTTGTACAGAACAAGTCACAATAACTGCATTCATCCACCTCAATTAGTCAGTCAGAGTCTACTTCAGTAATTATGAAAATTGCACATGAAAAGTTTTTAAGACAGGAGTTTTAATAGAGAAGTTTTGAGACTATATTATCAGTAATTTTTCCAGTCTACTACCTGCCAAACAAGCTTCTCTCAGATACAGCAATAGTTACCAGAACCCAATCAGAACTTAAAACCAAAAAAACCCACAACCTAGAAAAATCGTTGATTCTGTACAACCAGAACAGCAAAGGGCTGCTGTAAGCTTGACCTGTACTCGACTTTTCTTGACAACAAACATGTTTCCCACCAAAATCTGTTTTCCTTTGTGTCCAAATTAGTTTTCACCCCACACACTCACCTCCTGATGTTTCATTAATCCCTCTGGTCTAATATCTATCAGGCTACACTGGAAACAGCCCCATATATCTTCATCGTGTTTTTTCCTCTCAACTCATCCTCTAACAGCGTTTCCTTTCCATCACACTCCCACATTGCCTTTTTTACTGTGAGGTCCTTCTAGACTTCTGTATGACAATTTCAACAGATCAGTTCTTCTCCTTTTAAAATTTAAGTTTTAAGACTACTATAAAACCAGTACATAACAAACTATGTCACCACCTGTGACTTTTAGCAAAAAGTTACTTTTGTTTCCTCATCATTGTGGCACAATGCGAGAAATGGCTACAGAGTAGAAGCCAGCAAAGCTGCAGTCAGAAGCAAGGGTGCAGAGCTCAAATATTCAGTTACCTTTTCCTTTAGGGAAGGAAAAAAGCTTATGCCAAAAAGGCTCAAGAGCTTACTGACAACTAACACTCAGTAAGTGGATCCAAGTCCTCCAACTGCTAAATTGATTTGGTGTCTTGTGCTTCCATGCTATTCTCATGAACTTTACAGTGCAGTCAGGCACCTTCAGTATGAAAGTCTTCCAGAATACACATCAAAAAACTAAAATTTAACTTTGACAGACTCTGGAACCGAAATATATCTAATTAGTTACCTGTGGATAAAAGTAGTGTGCAAAACTTTGGTCCCCACCAGAGAAAATTCTCTTTACACAGTAACATTCCTCACTGCCTGAAATAGGAATAAAAAAAAAGAAAAAGGTAATTGTGAAAATGTGAATTTGGATTAAGACACTGTAATCAACATGCAATTAGATAAAGGTTCCTTTGTTCCATAGCACCACTGAACCACGTCTTTGCAATACAATAGTTCAGGCTATCGTTAACAGAAGTAAACACTAACGGCTCTAAGTTTTAGCTCCAGTGCTAACAAACGACCTAACTCAACAGCACAAGCAAGCACGGATTTCCTACAGCAGAAACGGACTTTTGGGAATAGAGCACAATGACAACAAACTGTTTGGAAGAAAGTGATCATAGTCCACACTTAGCTTAAATCACAAGATCTGCAAGGGACTATAAAGGAACAGGTATCCAGATGTAGCTTACCTGTTGTTATCGGGCACTGGGTACTGTAAGGAAGCCAGTTTCCTTTTACTGTGAAGGGGCTTTTCCTGTTACTGGTTGTTCCTGTACCTAATTGCCCATTACCTCCGAGTCCAAAAGAATAAATTCTTCCAGATGAAGGAACAAACGCAGTAGTGTGCTGCCTAGGGCAAACAAAATTCAGTAACAAAAACTTAAGCATTGTAGCATGCTTTGTGCAGGTCAGCCTAAGAACTGTGTGAAACAGTGTGTGTTAAAGGTCCCAGCGCATCAACCACCCTGCTGCTCTACTGGCAACGCTCTGTCCCTGGCAGCACTCCAGCTATACTCCGTTAGGAAATATTCCACTTCCATGGAAAAGTTCCCAGAACGGAGATGCCAGGTTCTGCCTTGAACCTTTGCTTAGTCACAGTCTGACCTTACTGGTATGTCTCTAGACATTCCGAAATTTGAAGTTTCTACCAGGCTGACTGCATCTCTTCTCCCTTGCCAGACTCCTTAAATCTAGACACCCTCTCTCCTACCAGGAGCCTGGGAAAAAACAGTACTGAATCTACGTAAACTATTTAAATGGAATGGGCCCACTCAATGTCTACCAAATTGCTAGAAAGATAGGTTTACACTTACATATTTTTTAACCTAAACAACAAAGCATTAAAGTCTCTTAGAAAATACATTGCCTCCCTCATTTCGTTGTCTTAGAATTAAACTCTTTGGACAAGAGCATTTTCCTGCGTGCTGGTATTTTTTTCAATTTCTTGAGTGCTATTACAATATATACAATAAAGCCATTAGGAACTGAAGTGCTGTACAGTATTAGAGGTATTTCACAAAACAAGTTACGTTTCCAAATTTCACACTTAACGCTCACATACCGCCCCAAACACACTTGTTCTTTAACAGGAAATCATAAAATGACAGCAATAAACACTACCTTCACACTGATTATTCACCCTTTCAATTTAGGAAATCAGACCCTCTCAGATAGAGTAACTTCCTTTAGCTCTTGTACTGAATGTTTTAATGAATAACTTTTGTTAGACAGCATCTTGTCTTCCCTAAACACAAAGGGTGAGAAACCCACATCACGTTGCAATGTGTATGAAGTTTTATACAAAATGAGTTATTGGTAAGATGCACAGCGCTAACACAGAACAGAACTTACCTGCCACAAGTGATTTGGGTGACAACACTTCCCATAAGTTCAAAAACTTTCCTTGGGTTTATCTCATGGCTGGTAGAGTTATGACCCAACTGACCATAGCCTCCAGCTCCAAATGTAAAAACCCCACCTTCCTAAACAAATAAATCATTTGCATTAAAATGATAGTATGTCTCAGAACAAGAAACTTTACAGAAATGGGGGTTTAATAAATCTGATGACTTTGGAACTGTGGGGAAAGGAGAGAAAATATACACGCACAAGAGGGCGCTGAGACACAGTAGGGTCACAAGTTAACTGCAGTTACGAAAATGTGGCACAACCATCAAGTCCCACCTTACCTGTGTTAAAATACATTCCTGTCATTTCCATATTGTCATACAATAGTCCTACCACTAACTTGTGTCATTAACAGATACTGATCTTTGTTTTCCTCTTTTCCAGTTTTCTTGATGAACTACAACAGTATATAAACTCACATTATTAAAAAAGTATACTTTGGCTTTTAAGTTCTGAATACAAATTTCAAAGCAATTACCAAATAGGAAGCTGCCCTCCTCAGGCAGATGATGCAGAGCATGACTGAAGTAGTCAGCTTCATTACTTGAAAGCGTAAGAAACCAGGAAAAAAAAAATCAGCTTTGTTGTAAGGCACATAATTTCTAAAAGTGTTTTGGTTTTGGATTAATTTCATCAAGATATTACCCCAAAACTGTAATGTAAGAATGTTCAATCAGAAGCACTTTCGTGAGTTATACAACTTACACCAACTTTGAAACTTTCCGTTTTCAAATGCTTTGACATTGTAGAGCTCTTTCTGTCAATTCTGCTCTGCATCAGAGTGGACCTCTGCTGAAAAGCACCATGAAAATGGCAGCGTCCACCGAAAAAACCAACAGCCTCATTCACTGAATCAGGCTAACAAACAGCGACAGGTTTTTCCGAATTCCAGAAGGACCTGAAGAATGCTCCAACATATACACAGCACTGCCTACAAAAAGATATAAATCAAGACCCCTCACTCTGCAAGGCCTATCAGGCAACAGAAAATGGAGCTATTCAAATGAGTGATAAATAACTGTAGAAACATTTACAGTAAATTCAGTATCTTAATGGCATCCACAATGGAGAAGTTTGTGGAGGACCATTGCCCATGGGAGGGATCCCATGGGTCTTTGCAGGGGCAAAGAGCCAGGAGGAGGGAGCAGCCAAGACAAGGTGTGAGGAACTGACCACAACGCCCGTTCCCTGTAACCCGGTGCTGCTCAGGAGGAGCAGGCAGAGAAGCCGGGTGTGAAGTTGAGCACAGAAAGGAAGAGGTGTGGGGAAGGTGATTAACAACTTGCTTGATATCCCTGTCCTCATCTCAAGCCGCAAGGCTTTCCTTCTATTTTCTCTCCCCTGTCCAGCTGAGGAGAGGGGAGTGACAGAGCAGCTTGGTGGACACCCGGCCTCCAGCCAGGGTCACCCCACCACAACAGCAAACAGCATTTTACTACGAAAACTTTAAACAGCCACACACACCAGTCCTTCCAGCGCTGAATTTCAAATAAAAATCACCTTGATTTGCTCAGTGGTAACAGCAATGCTAGAGGCATTACAGTCAGAAAACAGCTAATCTCTTTAGGACACGCTAATGTGAATGTCAACAATTGCATGATTTTAATAATGCAACATGCACTGTCATAGCAAAAAGGCTGTATTTTGTATGCCACATTTCACCACATCTGACAACAATTTAAAACTATTGAAAGATTTCCTGTATTTGGCAAGTTTTTCCAAATATGTAACCGTTCTCCTCAACTTCATTCAATAAGCTTCGAAGAAATTTCATCATGCAGAATTTTCTATTATTTTCTATTCACGTAGCATTTTTTCTGAAAATGTTAAAAAAATCAAAACCTACACATATTTTAAAATATTTTACCTTTGTAAGGGCAGCAGTATGATCCTCTCCACAACATATATGAACAATCTTCTGAGTTCTCAGTGACTTCAGCAGTGTAGGAACATACCTGTCTGAAAGGTTTTATACAGCAGTAGACTGCTTATTTTGAAAATATAAAAAAATCAGAAAACCAACAGTTTCACTCATGTATTCTCATTCAGTTCCAGTCAAATAAGCACTTGACATTTGCTGGTATAATGCAACCATTGTGACCGAGTTTATGTATCTTTGAGATGGAGGCATTATCACAGAAAAAAGACTACACTGAAATACTAGCGAATCATCTCATTTTCACTAGCACAGGAACACATGTGAATACACGAATCACGAAATTAAACCTGCTACTGGCCATGAGAAAACAGAAGAATTGGTTTGAGCTGTTTACGTGCTTGCTTCATTTAAGTGTTCCTATAAGCCAGTACAAGTTTGTCACAGTACAACCAGACATACAACAGAATGGAACACTTAATAATTAGGAAGCACAACGAACTTCCCTCCATCACCAGAACAAATCAGTCGTGTCATCCAGCTGCACAAATGCAATTTTTGTAAATGTTAATACTAATGTCTTGAAATCTGTCAGGTATGCCAAGGTCCCTGGAAGAAGCCCTATCAAGACATAAAACCCGGGGTTTACCAAGCAGTGATGTTTTATAAAAAAATGGGGTCACACCTATTCCAAAGAATACATAGATGCCACTGAAGCCTCCCATGAAAATTTGATTACTGAAATGCGAGTCTAATTTTCTTGCTACATGAATGTGACCAGATTTAAAGCATTCATTCGGATATGCATTTTAATTACAACACATTCTTCTTATTTTAAATGGTCTTGAGAACAACGAACCAGTAAGAAAACCTGAATTCATCAAATAAGCTATTGATTATTCTATAATAAACTGTGCATTACAGGAAGGTGATCGCATATACTCCTCTCTCAGAGTCCTGTGTATGCATAGCGTGAGTGTAATGCAATCCAACCAAGAAAGAAAAAAAAAAATTTTGTCTAACCTAACCACTTGCTTAAAACCGTTAATGAGTATCAACACCTTAGGTAGAGGAAATTTTGGAAATGGTTAGCTAAAAATTGTGAATGATGATGAGAAGTGGCCCAAGAAAGGCAAATACACACGTGGCAGTAAAATGATGAAGATGCCTTAAATGTGTCTACTAAGGACAAACAGTTTTGATAGGTTACTGGTGCTGTCAAGCAATTTCATCTACCTAAAATTCAGTTCCAACTGTAACTACGGCACAGTATCTTAATTCAATCCCATTCAGAAAATTTAAGTCACAGAAAAATCCAGAACAGGGAAAGAGAACAAGTCAAGCAGGCTCAAATTTCAACATAACACTGTCAGAATTTTCACTACAAAAGAGTTCAGGGGGAAAAAAAAAAAGTCTTCCTTATGCAATCTTACACAACATCAGCACTCTCTGACAACATGCAAAGGTTTGTTCTGTCTGCTCCTTTTTGAGCAATACTGCTACCTTTGGATGCACAAACCAAGACCTTCAGTATGAAATCGTGCCAAACTAGGGCTTACTTACCATTATCATCATTAAGACCCAGCTGTCCAAATTTGTTGCGTCCCCATCCAAAAATGGCTCCAGAAAGAGTTAGTACAAAGCTATGAGCTCCTCCTGCTGCAATTTGTGCAAAAGGGATTCCCAGCAGAGATTTAATTACATGTGGGGAGTTCTGTTTTTTATACTCATAACCTAAGCCCAGTTGGCCATATTTATTTTGTCCCCAGGAAAACACTTCACTTCCTGTTGAATGAGAAAAGAAACAAAACCTAAGAAATGCAATCAATATAGTTCAACTACATGAAGTTTATTCACTGTAAGAAAACCTAAAAGACAGTTACTTTTCAAACATTTCTGAGTTTCAAAATGCATACAAAATGACTGACTGCTGAACTAAGCGTTCTTGTGTAATCTTGAGTTGGGTTATCACAGAACAAGATGCTGTTACATTGGGATTTCCACTACTGCATGTACTTTTACACAGAGATCTTGCTGAAGGTGCATAATGGACACGCAAAAATTTCCAATGTCCAGTTACAAACCGCATTTATGCTATTATAACATAGCATAACACACTTCGTCTTCACTTATAATTTAAGTGACAATATTTTAAAATACTGTATTAATGATGTCAATGGACCATCGAGTTTACAATGTCATTTGATGTCTTATAAAGAAAAAACATTTTGAAGAATTACAAATGGGAGAGCTACTTACATTGTCTCCAAAATAAAACCTTCTGCTGAACAACTGTATCTACCACCCTAGAGATCAACACCTAATCACAACAATATTTTGCTTTTGCTGACACAATCCATTTCAAACAGTAACGTTACCTTCAAACACCTTTTCTACGTCCCTCCTGCCTCCATCTTTCCAGTAACAGTTTTGTCAAGATGGAAAACAATGAAATCCATTCCCTGGGGTATAGATCTCCGTTTTTATTTATTTAAATAACAATAACCAAACCAAACCCAACCAGACCAAAGGAAAAAAAACAAAACAAAACAAAGTCCACCATTTTTAAACAAAATAATCACATGAAGGAATCCACTTGATCAATATCCCAGATATAGGTTTAAAAATATTACAAGTCTCTTCTCAAAACACCTGATTTAGATAAGTTCATCCCATTTTCCTCCCTGCATGGGTCTATTTTTAAGGCCATCACATGCTACTTAGCAAGTATTTCTGCAGGTTCTCTTCCAACTAGGAAAAAAAGATTAAAAAGAAAAAGAAAACATCAAAAACCCCACCAGGCAATTAACCACACTCTATAGTGAAGGCAAAGAACAGAAACCCAGAGCTGAAAATCCATGAACTGACAATAGGATAGCGATGCTGTACCTGAACCTTGCAATTATTTAATTTAAAACTCACTCAGTATTTTAAACTCCTATTATATTCTTACATCTTTGACCAACAGAACACTTATCAGCACAATTCTGATTCTCCGCAGGCTGTGCTGTTGATATTAACCCAAGTGAAGGGTTACTTGTAAATCTGTGCCTGCCTGTCTTGAAAACAAAGGAAGCTCCCTAGGTTATAATGGCAAAGACACCCAGGAATACATAATGGCACAGGCAACACTCACTGTGAGCCCTTGAGAAGTCATGTACAGAATTAAAGCACATATACTCAGTATCAACTATTCAAAGAAAAAGAACAATCATTTGGCATCCAACTAACACCTTCCGCCCCACAGCTCATTTAGTTCATCTTTTAACCACATATTGTTAAGAAACACTGACAAGCTACAATCTTCCTGGAATTTTTGGTCAGAGTTTCTACGTTTCCATTAACTCTGTCCAGCAGCCACTTCTCCCAAAAGGAAGTTTTGGCCACATCTCTCCTTTGTCACAATGAAACAAAAAAGTAGCAGATTTAAATCCATATTCATTTTTGCAGAGAAATACTAATTAGAAACGTAATACTTGTACAGGTAGCGAGGCCAACTAAGTATATTCGTGTAGTCCCAGCAAAATTTTGAAGACAGATGTTTAAACCTTTCAAAAGGTGGGTTATAATGTGACATTACATTTTAACTGTAGAAGCACCAACCAAACAGCGCCTTTGCAACAGAAAAGTAGCCAAGGAATTCCTTGCCCACAGGCCTCGGTAACTCAGAAGTTACAGGTTAAAACAGACTAGGGACAAAGTAGCATGCTAGCAGGATGAAAAAGAAATGAGACCGCCCCCCCAAAAAAAGGAGAGAAACAAAAATTAACTTAAAAAGGAAGTTACAGGAAAGCAAGATGATAAAAAGAGAGTAAGGAAAAAAGAAGAAAAACACAACATTTTTTTGTAGAGTTATTTTTTAAATGCAGGTTTCTATCACTAAATTACACTTCCCTTAACAATCTGAAATCCCATCTGTGTTAAGTGGTAGCATGTTTAAAAAAAAAAAAAAATCAAAAAAAAATTGTTAAAGAAGGACAAAATAAATGTTGAAATCTTTAGAATTACCCAGCAAGAAATAACACAAAATGTCAGAATATTTTGGCTTACCTTTTGAGAGTGCTAGTGAGTGATAATAACCACAAGCAACTTGGACAATCTGGATCTCTGATAAGCTTTTAATATTTCTATTGGGGTAAGAAAACAGACAAAAATAATTAAGCTAGTAGGTCACGTTATGAAATATAATACCATGCCAAAGGTTAATATACACTGCAGTATATATGAAACCAATACTCTAATCAGAAGCTATTTAGCAAAGTTTTGACTTAAAACTGTTTCTTTTTTAACACTTTCACGGACAGGTTCTGTCTTATTTTCAAACTAATAAGGTAAGTAAAATATTATAACGAAGCATTAGGGAGGTTCATGTAATAGGAAGGAGATATCACATAGCTGAAAGGAGGAAATTAACACCAGACACAAGAAGAAAACAATTCTTACTTCATAGACATCAAACAAAAATAAGGTTTTACAATCATTCTTCACATCAATATTAAAGACTGCATTACTTTCTATTAAAAACTCAACACTCAATTTTTCATCTCTACCAATAGTAACTTGAATCTACACCTCGGTTTACAGAACTATTAAGTATTACACAATACTACAAATTGAAAATATATACAAAAGTGCATTAAATCTCATGTGCTTTCAACTTTCCATAAGAAAACCAGGAGATTCTAAAAGGCCTCTGCACTTTTAAATCTGATACAGAAATAAAACCTCTTTGTGTTAGTTATTTATATCTTTCCTCACAGATAGCCACGATAAAGTTATAAACTACTTATGTTCCACGGAATTGTTCCTTTCATGTGTCTTTTTCCTAAGCAAAAAATAGAATTAGAAAAGAAAATCTCCAGCTTGCAAACATACAAACTTAACCGAACTGTCTGTTGCAGTTTCAGTAAACCTATTCATCACAGTAAAAAAGTAGAGTCCAGCTAGCTGGAATGCTTACAGCATTCTGAAAACAAGCAATTGAATATGGCTAGCCCTCATTTTTATATATCTAGAAGGTGTATCATCTGATCACACCTAAAAAACTTAAGGGTGAAAACTGGCATACAAGGAGAAAATCACAAACACACCCCCTTCAAAAGCAATTCCACAGCTGGCTTTGAGAGTTTAACACAGTACTTCTCTAACTTCTCTGAAATGGCAGTTATCAATCTCCACTTACATTCTTGAAATACTCATCCTACTTTTCCAACTCTCACTCTTAGTAGATGAGCATTAAAGGAAAAAAATCATGAAACCAACTGAACAAACCAACCCAAGCAAACCTGTAACACTTCTCACGTGAGGTGACTTTTTGAGAGAGGAAACTGTCTACAGCATGCAAGTGCTGTAGCTAAAACTTAACTAAAACCACACATTAGGAAGTGTAACAGCAGAATAGCTTAACCAATGTGATTTAAGCACTTCTTCATTTTTTTAAAAAGTAACTTATCATATACTAATAATTTTTAACCTGGGCACTCTGACGCATTCCTCTGTTCCCGGCAAGCCAAGCTGTCCATCAGTAGCCAGACCCCAAGCATAGACCTGACCCTTGTCATTTAATGCAAGCGTGTGGGCTTCTCCACATGACACAGCAACAATATTTTGGGCATCCAGTGCACCTACATGCTCTAAAAAATAAAAAGCAAGTTAGTTGTTTTTTAAAAAAAAAAAAAGCTGTGAACAAGCTAGTGTTGCTCAAAACTGCTAATATTTGGTACTAAGGTATCACTTGGAAATGACACAGAAGCAAGCCCAGAAGTCTGCCAAAACATCCTTTACTTAAAATTACAAATGTGCTATTCTAGGAGAAGTAAGCTAGATTTGACACTCCAAAGTAACCAAACAGCAGTTGTATCTGGAGCAATATACAGGAGTGCACAAAAACTGCAGCTTGATCATAAGGGTTCCTTGAATGTCGCCATCTGAAAATGAGTGCAGAAGCTCAATTAACATTAAGGTCAAATAGATTATTGTCAAATGACTACACGTGTAGACATTATGTAAGACGAAAACATTCCACCACAGCAAATTAAATTCACCTATTCATTATTAACAAAAAAGCCTGCAAAACAAGGCAACGCAAATTAAAGACTAAAGCTCCTGATTTCGCAACGAGCTATACAACGTCCTCTTTATAAAGCAAAATAGTGTAGAATGAGATCCTAAAGAGTCATTTTTCTAGATATACAGTGCATGCCTCTGAAAAGCAAACACTAAAGTAGCCATTATTTTTCCAGCAGCCTGCAGCAATACCTTTAAATGTATTTGGAAAAATGTTGTTTTCCTGCTTCGGATTTGTGACCAGAAGTCTTAACGTTCTAATTTCAGCAACAGCAACGTGGACAAATATCATCAAGGCAGGTCATTAAGGACAGAATTTTCCCCTTAAATAGGAGCCTGCTTGGACATTTTATATCCGGTTTTCAAACACCTCAGTTTGAAATGTTCTCTTCATGCCCAAGAATGTCACACTACTGAAAAAGCCTGTGTAACATCAATGTAACACGCGCTGTAAACAAGTCCATTTCAAAACAGTAGCTAACTATCTGCAACATTTCAGGCGCTCAGTTTCCAAAATAACATAGCACAAGCAGCAGACCTAAATTCATTTCTTTACCAGTAAGTCTCATTAAAGAGGTTACCATCCCAATTCAGCTCACTACGGCCTCCACAGCTCTGCCAGTGGAAGAGGTCGTCTAAGCGCTCTCCAGTTCAGGCACCAGCACACAGATTGGCTCAGACTATCTTCACCAGCTGCCAAACTAGCCAGGCTGACTTTGCCTAATATGGATTATGGAACACAATCTCTATGGCAAACAGAGCTCTGTGCAGAGGGAAGAGAGAAGGCACAGCTAAGCAGTGCCGCTGGTGACACAGAGGTGGTAAAGACATGCAGTCAGGGACAAAATTATCTTTGATTAGCAGAAAGACATTCAAAAGAGAGCATCCACCCATTTTTAAAAAGATACTGAGCCTCTGTAGAGTGTGCAAATAAAGTTATCCCAACGTGCTGACTTCACACCAGAACATTCGACAGTACTGTCAGTAACCTCCAGCTGAAAGAAAATTAGGACAACATTGCAATCCTCACGACTTCTGTGTCTGAGCATGTTAAAAAAAAAAAAGACGTATAGTAGGTGTTTGTCCATCACACGTGAAAGCTCACACAAGGCTTTTTAAAAAAAACAAAACTTGCAAATCAGGTATTTTTGTCGTAACTTTTAGATTCAAAAGACAATTCAGCATCATTTTCAAAGTGGGTAACAAGTATTCAGAGTAAGTATGACAAGCTGTATTTCTAGTCACACTCATGAAGCAAATGTTTGCACAGGATTAAGGTTTATCAGTTTTAATATCCATCTACTATTTCCCAATAGAAGTTCAAATTAGTTTCAAAAAGTTACACATCAACTACACAAAAAAATCTTTACTTGGCACCAAACCTGGAATTCTGAAGAACTACTAAAATACTGCATAATGTCTTATTTCCATCTGAAATATTTGTTACCAATTACTATGCCAAGTAACTTGTAAAATTGCTACAGCAGTGATTAGAATAAACTCTTACTAAGCCTTTTTGGTTTGCTTACGTTGTGCTGTAAGTCCTGTCAGCAGCACTGTTCCATATTTCTCAGCAGCACGCAGACATGACTCACATGCACAGCTCTGAAAGGAGCCCATGTGCACACTCCTCTGCAGTCCCTGCAAGATGTTTACCCGCTTCTGCTACAGAATCACACTAGCAGGAGCCAGAAACACGCACGTAACATTCATAGGAAGAAAAAAAAGCCTAAAAAAGTTTTACACTGCATCCTCCGGGCTTTTCCAAAATCTCTTCCTATAGCACTGTGTATGCTGAAAAGTCTTTTATCAAAATCCTCAGGTTTAGTTCTTATTTTAGTTCTTCAGAAATAAACTTGAGAACACTGCTTCAATCAGACCTGCTCTACATCGCTTATTAGACTATTAAATCTACACAACATGTTTCTCAGCTACGGTATGCCAAACAGTCATTCCTACTATATTCCAGAAGCCAAACCCATACATACAGTACAATATCAATCCATGTATTGAAGCAGGTCACCTCCCCTTGAAATTAAAAGCAGCCACTTCACCTCCCAAGCCTTAGGTAAAGTGATTCCACGCTGGAAATGAAAAATACTGGCACTGCCCAGCTGCAGGGCAGGCAAAAATACAGGAGAAGGTCACATTTCACAGTTGATTGTTTCCAACTCTCATAAGACGCGATCGAAGCAAAGGAATGATTTTCATCTTGGGAAAACTACTGCGTGTACAATTCAGCATGTGTACGGACACTAGAAATCTTAGATTTGATGTAGCACAATGGAACAAAAAAAGTAAAATAAAATAAAAACCCATGTGCAACTACATGTACTCTCCACAATTCATTACTTCTAAACTTACCGGGTCTTTTCCTGGCTTTCTCATGGCCTAGTTGTCCTAGATCATTGCATCCACAGGTATAAACAGTCCCATCATCCAGGACAAAAACAGTATGTCTAAGTCCACATCCTACATCTCTGACCCGTTTATTTAAGAAAAAGTCACTTTTTCTGGGTTCTAAAACAATCTCTTCATCAATTCCACCCAATCCAAGCTGTCCAAAAGATGCATTTCCCCAGCACAACATGTTTACACTTCTCTTGGTCACAGAGATCTTCCAACTTCACTTTTCTAGAAAATATCCCTTCTGTGTAGCTGTTAAAATAAAAAAAAAAAGGAAAATATACTTCAGTATTGTCCCTAACATTTACGTTACCTCCTATATAGCACGTAATCTACAAGTTCACTTCCTATATACCAAAATATTGAAACACTGAACAACTTTTGAGAGTGTGATTACTTTCTTGGATGGTGTTTATACCAAGACTGCAGTAAAATGCTTTCCTTCCCATTTCAGATACAACTTTGAAGATGTGCAGGTCCTCAGTTTTATAAAACTCTGTTTCAAAAACTTAAAATGTCATTCTTTGTAAAAATTCTCTAATCCCTAGTCCAGATCTACACAAATGGCAGTCACAGCCAATTCTAGCCAGTGGAAACAACCTCAAACATCTTATGAGGGGACAGTAGAGGGTAGTTTCTTTACCCAAGGAGCTGCATGACTCCAGAAAGTGCTGCTTACAGCTTCAGAATCACCCCCCAAAACACTTGACTCATAGTTTGGAAAAAAATGGTCAGCTCTGATCACTCACAGTTACGCAACACAAAGAATACGATGTGTCAATCACTGCACTCAAACAACTATGAGTCAACTGAACTTACAATCTGCAAGAAAATAAATAGCTGAAACTCCAGTCCCCAATCTTGCACTGCCATCAACACAGGCGACAGCTTCAGAGTTACCCTGCAGGAACAGGTGGTCACGGAGACCATCTCCCCCACACAAGCCCCCACCCCTAATGCCCAAATTGCAATTACCAGTATTTGTGCTGGCAGACTCTGCGCCTGCTTGGAAAGGAAACGAAGCTACACTTCTCTTTCATTTTCAGTATTGCAGATAGTGAAGAATTTATGACAGTGTTATCACTACTACTCATACTACGCTTTGCGACACTGAGTTTCTCCATGTTTTCAGAGCAATTTAAAAATCAATGCAATAACAGTGCAGAATTGCTGTAAATTTTTATCTGTGGCCATTATTTGGAAGACAGCATGAATAACAGCAAGTGGAATCCAATGCACTACAAATGCATTCAGCCTTATATGCTGCAGGGTCGTAACACGTATAAAGCACCCAAGTATAAAACTGCTCAGAGAAGCAAGCCATCAGCTAGCACCCGAGTGTTACATAAACCAAACAAGGGCAGAATTCTTGTCAGCACAACAGGATGAACTATATTTCTTCTCTGCAAAAGTAAAAAATGCAGCAAATGATGCTTATTTCTGAATCTCATAAAAAAGCAGAAACGAGAAAAACAACCAAACAAAAAAAATCCCAGCCAAATAGCTTAAAATAAATTGCATTCTGTTTACCTATGTCAGGAGATGATGCATGATCAAATATCTCCCTAGCTATATCCTACCACATTCAGAAGGGGACTTTGAAACGTGGACGCCTTCAGTTAGGCCATAGCTACGCAACAGCAAATTTCACACATCTGTGGCAGTGCCTGCAATGCGAGCTTCAACCTGCAACACAAGAAGTTAGAGAAGATGTATGATCGTAGCGCTTCAAGATTTTGGCAGTTAGGATCCGTCTCCATCGCCGCTGGGGCAAAAAGAAGAAAAGTGCTCCTTTCTACTGAAACAGATACATATTTCCATAGTAGGTGGGGCCTTTTGGTCTGAGTTCATTTTTTTTTTCTTCAATTTTGGGAGTCGGTAGCCAGAAAGCTTTGTTTGTACTTTGGTCTCCAGCCGCAGCAGCGTTTTGCCTCTGCAGGCAGGGCACGAAGGCCAACTCCCCTTGTCAGCTGCTGGATACCACCGGCCGTGACGTCAAAAGCCGCTCAGCGCCGACACGGAATCGCGAACGCGAGGGAAACCACCCAACAACTCGTTTCCCACTCCCGGGGCCACGGGAAGGCTCTGGACGCTTCCCCACAGGCTGAGGAGGGCCCTGCCCGGGCTCTGACGCACCCTCCGCCCGCCCGCGGCCCCGGCCGCCCCTCCGAGCGGGACCTCGCCCGCCCCAGCGCACAGGCCGGCCTCGGGGCTTCCCCTCCGCGGGCCGCCCCAGCTCCGGAGAGCGCGGGTCAGCGGCCGCAGGGGGGCCCCCCGCCCCGCCCTGTATCACCGCCCCATCAGCGCGCCCCGCGGCAGCGCCCGTAACGGTCCCAACCGCCTCGGCCCTCCGTCCGCCTCACAGGGCCCCTCCGCTCCCCCGCCCGCCCCGCGGAGACCGGGCGAGGCAGCGCCCGTCACGGCCCGGCGGAACTCACCGGCGGCGAGGCGAGGAGCCGAGTCGCCGCGCTCCGAGTCCCTCCGGCGCCCGCCAGGCCGCGCCCAAGCCCGTCCCGCCCTCCCGCCGCAGGCACCCACCGGCCACCGCGAGGGCGTGCGCGGCCCCGCCGCCCAGCGCTGACAGGGCCCGGCCGCCCCCACTGCGCACGCGCGGGCTGCGCGGGCGGGGCCGCCGGGCCGCGTGGGCACGGGCGGTGACGCGGCGGCGGCGCGGCGTGACGTCAGCGCCGCCGTCCGTGTGTCCGGCGGGGAGCGGGGCTGGCGGCGACGGCAGCGACAAAGCGCGGGGGCTGCGGCCGCGCGCGTCCTCGGCTTGGGAACAAGCAAGTGCAGGAACAAACCGAGCACGAAGAGCCCACAGGGTAAACCGACCTGAGCGCGTGCCGGGGCAGATCGGCCCGAGCTTGCCTTGGCGGTGGCGCTTGGTCACCGGCTCTCTCAGCCCCGCGGCACACGCGAGGCCGGCGCCGTAAAAACTTGTGTTTTCACCGAGCGTGTGTCTCCGGTGGAGCAGCTGATGGTGTGTTTACACGCGAGACATAACTTTTCTTTTTCCTAGGCTCTTACTTAGGAGGAAAATCCGTTGCAACCTAGGTAAGCGCACCGGGCAGGCGATCCAAATGTGGTTTCCTTGTTCGGCGGCCTCCGCACAGCAGCTCTGCCGTGCGCCTCCGCGTAGGTGAGGAAGCAGGAAAGGCCGGGAGCAGGTGTACGTCCTAGCAAAGCGGGCGGGAAAAGTTCTGTGTTTGCTGTCGCTTTGCCCTGTAACGGAAAGCATTTCTTAGAAAAGCCCAACAAATGGGATGTCCCGACTAAACGCTCCTTTGTGTTCCGACAGGACTCGTCAGGAGTTGTGGTGGGAGATTTATCAGTAAAGATCCAAACCAGAAACAGTGAATTTGCACACGGAGAAAAGGAGGCAGCTGCGCCGCTGCCAAAGGCTAAATGATGCAGCACTTTTCAGGGTAGCGACTACCCAGGTTTGTTAACTTAGAGATGTGAGTGGTTTGCCTTTTTCCATCCTGCACGGAGGAACAGCAAGTTAGCAGCACCTGTTACACGTAGCAAACGGAGGAAAACGTTTAGTTCTTTATCTTCAAAACTTCTTTTCCCTTTATTTGTGAGACCACCAGAGTAGTATTTGCGAGTGATTACACTCTGAAGTAGATCTTAAATACTGTCATTCGCTGTGCAGTGTGTCCTCTGACCAGCATGTGGGGATATGTCTGTGTACTTGAAGAGAACGTTACATATCCACTACAATTTTTACATAGAAAAGCATTTTGGTACGACTGGCCTAACACATTAGATAAGAAGTACATAAAGAATGAAAAAACATACAGTGTTGCATGAATCTCAGCTTCCTTCTGTAATTCATAGCTGTTTAAACTAGTTATTTTAGTCTTAAAATCAGATTACCACAAGTTAAATAATTGAAATGTGTCTTCAGATACAGCATAAGCCATATTTTTATTCTACTTACTACCTATCTTCAGTGAATTTTCTTTTTTTGTGTCTGCACTTCAAAATCCCCCGGGTCCAATTCAAGTACTTGCAAAAACCCCTCTGTATTTGCAGTGATGCAAAACCCAGTGCAAACAAGAAATGGAAATCTGGTTGACTTCAGGGAAGGGATTTATTTCTTACAAATGCCTCAGCGCAGAGGGTTTCCTGTTACAATTGCCTGGTTTTATTGATGGTCACAACAAGCAGGAAACTATTTTCAGTTGCCCTGCCTTTATGAAAATAGCAGTGCTTGGCTGCTGCCTGGCAATTGCTGTCGGCACAGCTGTGGTTTTTAAATTGCACCCCAGTTAATCACCCATTCAGATAATACAAAACCGAAAAAAGTATCATATATAGTGTTAACCAATGTATACTTTATGCTCTACTAGTGGAGGTAATACATGTTTTGGAAGGCTACAGTGGCACAAAACCTTCTGTACAGCTAATAACAGAGATGGACTCTGCTCTCTGCCTCCATTTTCTCCTGGCAACAGTCTCAGTATGTCATAAACATTAATTCCTCATTCCAGACCCCTTTGTTTTATACTTCGATGTGTCACAGACTACAGAAACTAGAACTGGGTGTCCAGAACAGCTGATAACGTGAAATTAGAGATGTCAGCCTTTTGCTGTGAGAAATTACTAACCTTTGTGCGAAGCCTTTGTGTAGAATATTCTTGATTAAGACAAAGGGGAGGCTTTAGAATGCAAATAGCCTTGCAAACAAGGTATAGTCAGACCATTTTATGCTGTTTCAGTTTTACATTTTATCCATATATTCTTCACAATATCAATATTTGGGTGCTAGCAGTTAATGAAAGTGCCTACGTAAACAGACACAATTCACACGCACACACGGAGTACATGTTTTATGTGCTCTGCTGTTTTATAGCTGGGCGTGTTTTAGTTCTCTGTCTGCCCACCCAGCTCACTGCAATCATTCTGGTTAGCTCACAGGTAAATGTGCTTAGCAGTAGAACCAATTATTTATTAACTGATGGTGATGTGGTGAAAGAAAATGAAGAGGTTTACACCTGTTTGTGAAGGCAAATCACTATATAAACACTATATCGATAATATTGAAAGTTCTGTGTCTAACTCAAGCTGGTTAATGATAAGCTGAGGAGCCATACCTTCAAATAATTATGCAAAACCAGAAACCTGCAATACCCTCTTCCCCACATCCCCTCAGGCCACGAAGCAGTTGAAATAGCCAAAAGAATGCCATTCACAGGATGAGAGATGTAAAGAAAATAGAAAAGCGGAGAAGGAAAAGGATGAATCCTGGACAGGAAGATTATGATGAAGGAAACAAACTGACGTGTTAAGTATGAAGCTCTTGTGCTCACCAACTCCTGCATGAATCCAATATCCCTGCACGTACAGAGTCGCAGCCAGTGCTCAGAGTGACCCCCCATACCCTGGCGGTACAGCAGAGGCTGCACAAGTGCCTGGGCACCTGCAGGTGGGGACTGAAGATGCTGAACGTTTTTGAGCTCCCCATGCGGAGGGTTGGGAGCGCAGCCCCTTCCCAGCCTGTGGCATATTCTCTTCCTACTGCAGCAGTGCTTTGCACTATTACATGAGCTCTTCTGTTACAAATAGGCCAGGTGCTAACTGAATGGCAGGGGGTTCCCATGTAGCCTTTTGGGTTTTTTGGCTTAAGTGTTGGATGCTGAGACACCAGTCCGCATGTCATTAAACTGGGCTTTTGGTTAGGTCGAAACCGACCTTTGATTTTCAAGGTGCAATCCTACAGGGGTCCAAGATCAATAACTGAGCCAGTTCTGCCCTGCGGAGACCGATCTGAGAACACGCTGAACCTCAGCTTATAAAATAGCAGCTCCAAGTGGTGCCACATGCTGCTGATTCTGATGTGACACTGTGTCTTTGCATGGCAGGATGATGAAGCACCCTAAAATTAGCCTTCTTACTATTTCGTAAAGAGCAGGCAGAAAGGTAGCAGCCTGCAGTGAGGAGAACAAAGAGCCACAGGAGAGGACCAGAACAGAAGCTCACGGACAGGCTGGTCACAACACTTCATGGTGAGCACCCCTGGCTTCTTTGCAGATTTCCATGTTGGCTTGTTTAGAGTCATTTCTTCTCCCGAGCACAAGGGAACCCGACTGTGAAGGAAGAAAAGTGCTTTTGTAAAGAGAGGTCAGGGTGGAGGGATCTGTTCGCTCAGGGGGCTTGGGAGAGAGCAGAGGGGACAACTAACTGTGAAAATGACATGGATGGTCTCTCTTCTTAGCGGTGTGGGAGGAGCTGGCATTTAATTCACAGAATTAAGTTTATTATAGGAGAAAAATCGTGCTGCTATCAAAACCAGAAATATCATGATAGATACCCCTCTCTGTTAAGCCAGACTGTATTTTTCCTGATATTCAGCTCATTCTCCACCCCACTCCTTGAGTGATAAAGTCCTTGGAGTAAAATCTGAGAGATAAAAACTGAGTAAAAACTTCCAGGCAGTAGGAAGACAGACATAGAGGTGTTTGGATATGGGAACAGAAATAGTGAAGGAAAATGTCCTGGACCAGAACAGTGCTTGTAGATGAGGAGAAAAAGAGAAGTGGTAAGGAAGCATTTCACTATCAAAGGGCAGGACAGGCATGACATGAAATGGATGTTAGGGCTGATTGCTAGGAGAGAAGACGACGCAGCACGTGTCTCTAGGAAGCAGAGGACTCTGCCATCAGCTAGGTGTAACAGCCTGTGGCCACGTGCCTAAACAATGGTCAGGACATGCTGTTTTCTCTGTTCCTGTGTTAGGACTCTGCGAAAAATAGCTGGGAAGAGAATAAGTTTGGGGCAAAAACTATGACCAGTATGTTCACAAGACATTCATGTGCTTTTGCTATTAGCTATCGCTCAAAAATATGGAACTATTTTTCAACAAAGATATTTCTGTTTAGTGAAGATAATGGGACAGTACTCGGCAGCTTTTGTGATTTACTTCAGGATGAGACTCATGATTTCACATGTATTACTGAAAGCCAGAGGGGCACAATACTGTGAGATCTATTTTCGTGCAGTTAGCAACTGGTAGATACTTGGTACAGCGTGGGCTGAAATGTGGTGTCAAAGTGGGAATGAGTCTGTGCCATTTGTATCAACTACACTACTGGAAATCTCTGTTCAAAGAGTGGATTAAATATTCACAGTGGTTGAAGAGCCTTAGATAGATGGAAAACTACATTTCTCTTGCAGAGGTTGTTAAGGAGCTCCACAGAAATGTTATGAGGGCCGTCAGAGCTTGGAGTCCTTGTTGGACCATAACTTTAAATTTCCTGTGGTCTAAGTCTCAACCTTAGCATTAGAATAAAAGATTTCCAAAATAATGTATTTGATTTTGGAAAGTGAGCTGTATGAGATGAGCAATCAAATCCTCATAACTGTGTGAAAAATGGCATCACTGCTGCTACCTACAGACTATTCAAACGGAGAGAAACCTACTGACTCCTCATGTTCCTGGAGATCTCCTGTGCTGATACTTACTAAGCTCCAATTTAGGAAAGAAAAACTGCCACAAACTTGTGATCTTTTGTTTCTGTTTACTGCTGCCAGAGCTGTGCAAAATGCTGACAGTCTTCTTGTTGATGTTTTAACATGAGTGATTTAGAAGCTCATATTTCTCTCCAGACAATTTTGGGACAATGTTTTTTTGGGATCACGCTGGTTTTCGGGGGCTAACAGGATACAAAAGACTGTTTCAATTTAAAACTCTAAGCTTGCAAAGGGGAGGCCAAAGCAACTATCTGTCATTTGGAAGCAGAAACAGCAGAGCAGCCACCGGTGCCAAACCTCCACTGCATGTACCTGGCTTTTTTTTTTTTTTTCCTTGGATAGAGAGGGAGGTAGCAGTGATTCTTCACCTATACTTGACTGGTGAAAGTTTTCTTGTCATTAATGTCAGCGAGCCACTAGGACACCACTAAGTGTGATCGCTGGTCCTGATCAGAAGTGATCATTTCAGGGGTACTAGATAGTCCCCACTCAACACACTTCTACTTTCATAAAAGAATTCAGGGCTATTCCCAGCTTCTGGGCAGGGTTCTAGAGCAGCAAAATTACTCCTAAAACATACACAGTTAGGGCTTGGATCCCCAGAGATTCAAGAGGGATTGTTCCCAAGACTGCCTCAGGAGAAGGCACAGCATTTCCACAGCACCCGGCTGAGGCGTATCAGCTTCTCACCCCATCTCCCAGTGGAGACACCCAAAACCAGAGAGATTACCAGCAGGAAAGCCAGCGTGAAACTCCAATTTCATCAGAAAACACTTCCACAACATTTTTAATCAAATGAATGAAAATAATGCTTATTCTGCCTCATGGCCAAGTGGTTGCTTTGCAAGAAACAGCATTAGGATTAGAAGTCCCTTTTCCTGAGAGGCATATGGCATGTGAGCTTTATAATTTTTCCTGACCTCTTATTATCTTCTAAGTTTACAATAACTGTGAGCATTAAAACTGTCTGTTCATAACTATAATAATCCTTACTGGCTTCCCTGCAGAATTATAACAGACATGAACTTAGAAATGTTTTGTTTGTATCTATTGCAAATAGTAATAACATCAGCAATGAGCTCTTCAGACTCTAGTATTTGGGATCACAGTGCCTGCACATTTTTAAGTCCAATTTATGAAAATTGTTATCTTTTGGCTAAGATTTAATTTAGAATAGTTAATAGCAATACGTACAATTTTAAAGTCTTCACTTCAAAAGTTTTTACACCATTAGTTTTACAGCTAATTTTGACTGGATACAAAACTCACTATTTGCCAAAGTAACAACAAAACAGATGCTCTTATTATATTAATTTTCCTTATCTCTTCTAACAAAACCACAGCAAGCTGAAAGAAATACCATTTCATAAGTAGAATTTTCTGATGTAAACATTTGGCTGCATCAAATCTTGCATCTCAGGGATCTTCATAAAATGGATGTTCTCTTGATTTACTATGTTGTCCTGATGTAACATTAAGCAGCAACTTTAAGAGCATTATATCTAAAATTTAGTTCAAATATCAAGTTTCCACAGCCCCACACCACCAATTAAGGATGCCAGAAAGGTTTTGTTGTGCTTTAAAAGGCCTTTACTAATCAGATTAAATGAAAATTTCTTACCATAATATTTGCACTTTCTGTCTAAGTGTCAGAGTTTGGAGCCTTCCAATATTCTTGTTTTTCTAAAGCAAAACAAAGGGAGACATTTAAAAAAGCATTTTCAGAGGCACCCTAAGGAGAAGGAAAAATCCTTTTTATAACTTGAGTGATAGCACATGGCATTACTGTATGTCACTGATGTACCAGTTGGTCTAAACTTGGCTTGTAATGTGTGCGATTTATCAGATCAGAATATATTTTAAATCCTGTGATACATCTTCTGACACCTTCCGTTGAGTAAATTAATATTTTGACTGTTTGGAAATCAGATGGTTCTGGAGACTGACAATTGCATAAGCAGAACCACTGGCTTAAACATGGCCTGGGAAAGCAGTCAGGAACATTTTTGATTGCTAGTGATTTATTTGGAATGAATTACAGGTCTTATTTAGCTTCCTGTTAGAAAAGGTACATCCTCCTCTCTTTCTCAGTCCTATATACTTGTGAAAAAGTCACGTTTGGCACAGTTAATTCGCATGGGTAATCAGAATGGCCAGTACCTCCTGTTATTGTTGCTGGGTCATGATCCTTACTTGAGTAAGTGAGCTTCCATTACCTGAATATCACTTGTTCTTTAGCTAGGCTGAGTGATTTCTGATATGCTGGTGTTTAATAAGCTGGTACTATCAAATAACTATCAAATTTCTTGAACTCTCATCTCAGTCCCTTCCAAAAATTCACTGTGTTTTCACAAAAAGACCCTTATTTTAAAATTAATTCTGTCAGTCAAGTTGCATCCTAAAAAAACCCCAGTTTTTTGAAGCTTCATCATATCTATTAATCTATCATTGTGCATCTTCATACTAATTTTTACAAATTATGTTATAATGCAAGCCAGTTTAAAATTACAATGAAGAAAGCAACATTTAAAGTGGGAAGGTGACTCAGTGGCCTGAGGGAAGGCGTTCCAGACAGATGAGGCAGCATAAGGGAAAGAGTGCCAGAATCACCGGGAGGGGCTGGTAAACTGATCTCAACTGTGCAGAGTAAGGTGACACGCTAAAGTGCAGTTAAAACAGTAACTATTTCTCAAATCAGTCACCTAATGAGAATCAGAGTTCGGGAATGACACCCTAATTATGTTTCCGTCACAAAACGGCGCTGGTTTTAATACAAAGGAGAGGAATTTTAAAACACACCGAATTTGTGCACAAGCTGGTTTTCTCCCTCGTCTGTACAATCAGAGAGGGGTCAAATGGTAACAGCGAGCACTCATCCTCCTCGTTATAACCAGACAACAAGACTCCCCGAACGTTACTGCACTTTGCGTCTTGGCAGAGTCTGCCACGTTTTTCTGCTGCCACCGTGTGTCAACACGATACCTTCCCTGTAAATATGGATATAATCTCTCTTCCCCAGCTGCGGCCCTTCAGGCTGATCACTGCTCAGCTCATCTTGTTGCACCACTGTGATATATTACGCGTGGTCTCTTCTTTCCGTGGAGTTCGCTTCTGTTGTATTTCAGCAAACTGTTACGTCAAGCTCTTGTCTTTAGTTAGTTCCCCTAGTCACCTCCCTGAGCAACCATGTTGGTGTCCCTCAGACTGGTTATCCCAGGCCTGCCTAGCCGAGGCGATCCCATGGTCATGAGTTCAGAGATGAGCTGACTGCTGTGCACGCTGCTGACACACCACGGAAACGCTCATCTGACTGAGCACGGAAAGCAAAAGGTCTCAAGAAATTATCTTTAAAGTGTAGACTATCTATGAATGCCCCTCCTTAATCTCTTCTGGCAACAGTCCTTTAAGACATTCTGATTAGGGGTGTATCTCATGAAGTGTAATTTTGGCAACCAAGTTGGGTTTTGTCCTGTTAAACGTCTGACTGGAGTTGATATGCTGCATGGTTCTACTTGTCTGTAACAGGCACAAAAGCTGCTGATGCTCAACACACCAGCTGTTCGGTTTGGTTTTGGTTACTCTACAATCTTAAATGTCTCAATCTAGGCTCCTGCCAGCTGCCTGGCCCTTTGTGGTTAATTTGCTGTAGGCCTCAGAGCTTCTAATATAAAACAGAGAAATACACTGGAAAGCCACCATACCTAGTCAGAAAAAAGATTATGAAAATACCTGTATTTTATATCAATGGTTTATATGTTCTTCAGAAAGAAGGCAAGAACCTGTGAGTATATTTTCCTCATTACCATGCAACTCACATTAATCATGTTTCACCAAGTAATAGCCACGCTTATTTTGCTCTTTTTATGTTAAAAGCACTCACATATGAACTCTCCGTGAAGTCTCTCAGTTCTTTAAGCGTTTTGGCATTTCTTCATAAATAGCCTGGATGAAATTCTGCTCTCTGTTCTAGATGTGTTACGCCATTAAAAGGACTGCACTGTAAACCTCTGTTTGATGAATGTGTAATTGGAAATAGAGACCGTGTGGTTACAAAATATGCCTCACTAGACTGACTCTTAATCCACTTTTAAAAATACAATCCATAATGTGGTGTTGTGTTAATCTCAACCCCAAGTCAGAAGCATTCATGTATATGACTCTGTCTCTGGACAACATTGAGCGGTTAACAAAGGCAGACAGTGTAGATGTCAGGTCTGCTTAATATCAACCACAGAAATAGCTACCATGAGGAAAAAAACCCACAAACTTTTCTCACGATACAAATAAAAGCAGAAAAAGTTCAAAAAATCAAAATATAAAGGACATAATATGGCTTTCACTTTAGTAATGTTCCTGTATTTCCTCTAGATTTAGGTTACAAGGTACCTCCACTCTTTGTACTAGTCCCTCTGACACAGTTCAGCTGGTATTAATCATGGCTATAAATGCCTTTTTACATGTTTTGGAGATGTATGTTCTGAAGAAAGGTAAAGAAGCCCACTGAAATGGATAGATCTGTAGCTCCTAGGGTCTAATCTTGTTTTCTCTGAATCATAGAATCATAGAATCATAGAATGTTAGGGATTGGAAGGGACCTCGAAAGATCATCAAGTCCAATCCCCCTGCCAGAGCAGGAATGCCTAGATTATGCTACACAGGAACGTGTCCAGGCAGGTCTTGAATGTCTCCAGAGAAGGAGACTCCACAGCCTCTCTGGGCAGCCTGTTCCAGGGCTCCGTCACCCTCACTGAGAAGAAGTTTCTTCTCGAGTTTAAGCGGAACCTCTTATGTTCCAGTTTCAGCCCATTACCCCTTGTCCTATCAGTGGTTGTCACCGAGAAGAGCCTGGCTCCATCCTCGTGACACTCAACCTTGATATATTTGTAAACATTAATGAGGTCACCCCTCAGCCTCCTCTTCTCCAAACTAAAGAGCCCCAGCTCCTTCAGTCTTTTCTCATAAGGGAGATGCTCCACTCCCTTCATCATCCTAGTTGCCCTGTGCTGGACTCCTCCAGCAGTTCCCTGTCTTTCTTCAGCTGAGGGGCCCAGAACTGGACACAGTATTCCAGATGGGGTCTCACCAGGGCAGAGTAGAGGGGAAGGAGGACCTCTCTTGACCTACTCACCACTCCCCTTCTAATACACCTGAAGAAGAAAATAAATAAGCCATGGAAAAGGGGAGAGTTAACCCAGAAACGAACAGCAAAAGTACAAATGCAGTGTTTGGCTTATATGTAATATGAGGAAAACAGGTCCATCGTTGTATCAGCCGTGGTAAGATCTGGCAGACCTGCGCCAGCATCGGACTGAGACGGTGCCAACCGGTGCTCTCTTGCTGTTTCTCCTGAAACCACACCGCAAAATCAGTCTTGTCTGCTAAGCCAGGTTCTTATTATAAACAAGGGAAGGAAAGATAAAAGATAAAGTGAGGAAATAAAAGAAGACAAGGAAGGAGACGGTCATAGTAGGAATGCAAATCTCACAGACCACAGAGCGTCCCAGATTAGGTGAATACCAGTAGAACTGGTGTCAATGGGAGCAGTCATGCCTCCCCACCAGGACATTGAAATCTTACAGTCTCGGAATGGATCTTGTAGTCTCTGACGGTGCCGGAAGCAGCAACCCTGACTGTAAATTTCACACCTTTCTATCAAGCTGGCATCAATGTCAAATCAAGCTTCCATCTGCCTCACTTGCCCAAAGGAAGTCACAACTAGAACAGCGCGCCTCCTTGATATTTTGTTCAGTAATCAAACCTAGGTTTTGGGTTATTAATTTTAATCCACTGATTTCTAATATCACGTTTCTGTTGATTACCAGACACAGCCTCCACCAAGTCACTGGATTTTATAGACAGGAGTCCTCACTAGTGTTGTCCCCAATTTTTAATGATTTCTAAAAACAATCTTATGCAACAGAGTGCATCAAACTTTTGCTTCTTTGAGCAACTGCCAGTCTCTATACATCAATTTTGACCGTGTGCTCTACAAATCATTGAAGTCTGGTAGCGCTGATCCCACAAAGACGGCTGCTGTGAGCCAAACCCTGCACCCAGAACTGGTGGTGACTTCAAGGAGATCCTACTCAGCCACATGAGCACTTCCAGGTAGAGCTCACGCATTTTATATTTCAACCATAAAGAGAAACTATCCACTTTAAAATTTGGATGATAGCAAATTAAAGAACCCAGCTGCTTGCAGAATATTGTTTAGATATGTAGGAGAACCTAATAAAGTATTAACTATACAGGGCACAGTAAAATGGTTGTGAACAGACACTTCTTAACTCTTCTATCGGGCATCTTTGCTTTGATCAAGTTTTTTGAAAGGCTAATGGCATACTAGATAGTATTGTACAGTGGATAATATTGCACAAGACAAAACAGATCATAGTCTAAAATAAGGACGCAGTGACCTCCCTGTTCTTCAGTCAGGGGATCCACCTTAAAGAATCCGACACATGGCTGAGCAAAAGTTTGTTACAAAAGAGGGATTTTACAAATCCCCTTTTACAGTTGCCACCCATAACATCAATTTTTTTCATGTTCTGGGGATAATCTCTGTGTTTTATAGAAATCTTTATGACATTTTTCAGCTGTACGATTTCTATGTCAACAAAGCAAAATACTGGCATATTTTTACCTGTTGAATGATTTTGAAAAGCAAATAAAACATTGGATAAAACAATGAGGACACTGCAAGAGATTGTGGCTCTGTGGTGGATGACTGAAAGACTGCTTTCATTACTGTGGTTCTAAGGAACTTTTTCCAAAAGTCCGACTTCTGTCAATGTTAGTGAAAGAACAATCACTTATTTCACTGGAAACAGCATCAGGCCCTATAAATTACTAGTACATCTCATCTAAATAACCAACAAGACTGAAAAATTCTGTAGTGATACTCAGGCAATCTTCACATGAGCATTCCCATGTTAAATAATAATGCCTGTTTTGGTTCAGGTGAAAAAGAAATTGGCACTGAAGGAATATTTCAACGTTATTATTTGTGCCTTCTACAGAAAAGAGCTACCATTTCTTTCATCATTCTGATATGTCTCCACTTCTAAAATTAGAATCTGAGTTAGAATCACACAATACCTGGCAGGCTCATGCTAAGAGATGCACTGCATAACAACATGAACAAAAAAAACCCAAATCATCTTACACTGGGTTTGCAAATCACTATCGAACAAGCAGAAACATCCAGAAAATTGCTGTTAACACTTTTCTTACCAAAAGAATAACAGCTTTAAGATAATTCATTGAAGTCAGATTATGCAGAGCTTCTGCTCAATAACATAGAGAATACTTGTGCTTATGTGTCCTTTTAGAATGAGGAAATTGCCTGTTCTTGCTTGAATGGCAATCTGCTTGCTTTCTGCAATGTAGAAGAGTGCTAGACCTTAATTTTATTTTCTCATTTGATATTTTTTTTGCCAATGTGATATACAGAATATATCAACTTTCTCTGGATCTGCCTGTCCCTTGCCACCCACATTTGCCCATCAGCCAACACTTGTAGCATGGAATCACAACCTGTGACATGTACATCACTGCTCATATCTATAATCATACTGCAAACTCCTTTCATTGGTTTAAAAATTAAGCCAAGAGACTGATGAGCTGGAAACCAGAAAATTCTTTCTCCTGACAGAATAAACACACTGTGGGCTGCTATGTTGTTCTGGAATAATGGCAGCGCAAAAGCAAGGGGACGTTAGAACAAGATTTCGTTATCAGAGACGCTGACACATGCAGAAGTATCACAAGCTACTCTTGCAGGCAAGGATATCTGAATATATCCAGACCTCTTCAGACATGAGACACAGGACTGTTAAAACACGTTTCCAGCAATTTTATGGTTTGTTTTTTTTTTTTGTGGAACTGATGCCGTCCTTCCCTTGAGTTGCACTGCTGATGTTCAGCTTGATGCAGCTTTTTTTCCCTTTTCCTTGGACTGCATGAGGCTCAAAGTGGCTCCACGTGTAGCGTCACCCATCTGGCTCCCCGTCTGGCTCCCAGTCTTGTGGTCCTGCCTCTGTCCTCTCTTTGCTTCCAGCCTAACTGAGCCTCAGCAGCTCTCAGTTTTACACGTTTTATTCCAAGGTACCAACACAATTTTGAGGCTTGTCCAGCTGTTTTTCATCACTAGCTTCTGTGATAAGTATCTAACTAATCAGGATGGCCCATAACATATGTCTCAAAGCTTACTGCCAACTTGCAGCTGTCAGCACTATTTCCAGCACTAACCTCTAAAGCCAAAATAAACGTTAGCACATGCGTAATTGTGAGCATGAGGTAGCTTGAATTGGAGAATTTCGCATTCCAAACTAATTAAGCAAATATATGCTGTATGCTAGGTACATGATACTGACCTGTCTGTACTACAGCCTTAATTGTAACCTTGAAATCACTGCAGCTACGGCAAGCCTACGCCCCAGAGAAGCGCTCGCTCGCCTCAGTTACTGTGGGAAAGTAAGCTAAGGCTTTAAAAAAAAAAAAAAAAAGGGCTCCAGAAGTCTTCAAGACAGCTTCTTCCAGCCTCAGCTGTATTCGCAGGTTTACTGTCCAGCTGGACAGTGTGTGTGGCATTAAGGGGTACCTTCAGATGCCTCCCAAAAACAGTACAGGCTCCTCATGTGATTTTGAGCAGTCCTCACAGTTGTCTAATAATTGTTCTCAACCAAATAATGTGTAACTCTTCTCATTTCTCAGTTAATGGTTCAGCACATGTCTTTAGTAGGATTGTATTAATATCATCCTAATATCTAGAAAATCAAGAATTTCCCATTTATGACAAATCCTGAAGGTTTAGAATTATGCTCTGGTAATCCATCCATGGACTAACAGCCAACCAGCCATGTACAAAGTTCCATTTTAAGACTCACTCTTCTGCTTGTAAAGGTACTTTGGGCTTTGACAGACAAGATCTGGAGAGAATTAGTGCTCATGTAATTTATTCTAGGGCACTACACCTTATCCTAGAGGCAGGTGTCCCCTTCTGCCAGCCGGCAAAGACAGAAGGACATAAAGCTGGAGGTCATGATACCCTGACGTGGTTTTTTAGTCCTCAGCAGTCAAAAGCCTCAATTCAGAGTCTTCTAAAGAAACAGTGTTTTCATGGGCGTTATGCTGTTATTTGCAAACCAGTGAATCTGAAATTCTCTGATGTTGCTCTGTCAAGACAACAGCTCTGCAAGACCTGACACATTTAGTGTATGCTCGAACTTCTTGTGGTTCCTGGAAGTTCTGTCCTTGCCCCACCTGCTGTTACAATGGTCAGCCTGTTTGCCACAGCGAAGACTCTTAACCGTTATGGTTTCTCAAGGCTGTACTTTGTGCATAACCCTTAGCTCACTGGTTGCGCCAATTATGCAAAGATTTTGCAATTCTAGCATGTTATATAAAACTCCCTCTTAAAGTGGAAAGTTTGTGCCCATTTTTGGGGGGGGGGGATCAGATTGTAGAGTCACTTTGGATTGCTTATTTCTGTGTATTGTGCACAAACAGCAGTTCAGAGCTCAGCAAGACTCTGTGCACATTTTATAATAATTGCATCTCAGCAGAAGTCCTCATGGATCTACAGTTATTTTACCAGACACATCAGACTTTACTTTCAGGCTTCATAATTTGTAGCCTACAGATCTACATATACAGTAATGGCTAAGCCACAGCAGTGTGCGGTACAGTATCAACATACAGTTCCTGTCAGCACTGCATGACCTACATCTACTGTTACAGATGTATAAAGAATACTTTAGATCTCTCTTCCAGGTATAAAGTTGCATTAGGCATCAGCCAGCCTGTAAAATGCCTAACCTGTCCCCAAAAGAAGGGCTGACTTCACTCTACAACTTTTCCACATCATTGAAGAAACCACCCCATAGACAAATGTACACAAGTCATCCTGACAATGATATTCTGCAAAAAGAGAGAGAACCAAAAGAAAACTGCCTCCAAAGCACTGGGATATTTTTCATAAAAGAATCACCTTTATCTCTGATTTTTCATACTGTTAGGGCCCATAAAACATCTTTCTGAAGAACTACATCCCACAGGAGAACCTTTTTTGTAGCAAAGGTGCTCACTTGATGACACTTTGAGAGAAGGTCCAAAAGCCAGCTAATTGCATCACTAGCTGGGGAAAGGGCTATGTACCAATTCCCCATACTAAACGCACGGTATTTTAGTAATCTTTCAAAATTGAAATTGTGATGAGCATTTTAAATTAAGTAACATATCAACAGCCAAGCAGCATTTTTTTGCAAGCTGAACTGTTTAGAATTGCAGATTGTTTTCTGTTGCGGATATATAGGAAGAGTAGAAGAGAAAATCCAGTGTCTACCTTTTCCACGTGATGTGATAGGCTTCAGTCACTCAAGCTTTTAACCAGTAGCTCTGTTTTACAAAATGAAGCTCTATGTAGTAACAGGGTTTGCTTAAAATACTTTGAAATTATTCCACCTATGTTTATATCTGTGTCACTTACAGCTAAGTTTCACTTGCCTCTTTTAATTACTTTTCCCTTAACGGTTTATTTCTGTGCATCCTATAACAAGTCTACAAGTTCTAGCTTTTTGTAGTCACAGGCCATCCTTAAGGATTTCTGCATTGTTGCACTGTGTTTATTAAATCGAATGAGTCAAAGACACTAGGAATATTTTACAATTAAATTGCAGACATTTGCGGATTTTGCCTTTGGAGTTGCAAAGCTTGTATGTTGTTCCCAGTGACCGTAATCTTCAAGTTCTGACCAAAGCATAAAGACAATAGCAGAAAACTAGTCATCCTAAAAGGCTGAAGCCCAAACTAGCTGACAAGAGTAATACAACGCCACCACAGCGCCTCTTGGATGAATCAGCAAAACCCACGTAAGCATCTATAGGGGACGTTTTGTGAGTGAGGAGAAGGCGCTCGGTGCCCGTAGGTGCTGTCCGAGCGGCGGATTCCCTGTCCAATGAGGTGGAATGCTCCGCGGGCACATGGTTTACGCTGCTCAAAATAACTTGGGACCTGCAAACCGACAAATGCTATTGCTCCGGTGGTGACAGGTTGTCCAGCTTCTTACAGCCATCCTCGTAATAACGAAGGTTAACTTCCCTCACTGTATGGACTCCTAGCTGTTTCTGTTCCTGAGGACTCGAAGAATTCCCTCACTTCCTTATCTTTAATCGCACGCTTCTGGATAATTGTCATCGCTGCTAACTGCCAGGGTTGGGCAGCAACATCTGGAGGAATTAAAAAAGGTAATCCCTCAACTTCAAATCGGTCTACATTTTGATTTTGCAGCAGAGGCGCAGAAGGGTTTGACGAGCGTGTATGTTTGAATGCTAATTATTGCTGGTAAGACATACGCAGGGAACAAATAATTTTTCAAGCGACTGACTTAAATTATGCTGGGGCGTGTGTAGTGCAGTGAAGGAGAAACAACGTTCTGCAGCATTACAAAGGGCTTGAATAGCATCGGTGGGGATTTCAGAATCCCTCGGAGTCAGTCTGACTCCTCCGACGAGTCAACAGAAGATTGCAATGACCTGAAAAGTTCCTTGCCGGGACCGTGTTCTTCTTCCCACTTATCTTCCCTCCACGTTCTGAAATATTTGCATTCTAGTATTCGGCCTTAAACCAGGATGCCATAATTTGGATTTCCTTCTTAAGCAAAATCAAACCTAATTTAACACGACCCCATAGTTAAATGCTTTCTATTTATTTATTTATTTATTTTGTCATGTAAAGTGACCCCGCTGGCTATATTTAGTGCTGGGAGATCTGCTCGCTGGATTAATGTACACAACAGCTGCAGGAACAGTCCTGCTCGAAGGGCATAGCTCTCACCCTTGAGCTCTCGCTATCTCCCTTGCTTGCTTTCTCTCTCTCAGAAAAGTATTTGACTGTCAGTAGCAAATGTTTGGCCCAATATATTGCAACATTAAGCAATAATCAGAAGCCCATCTTAAGTTTTACAAAATAATATGTCAGCAATTGACCAGAGAACAGAGTAGCCCTTGAGTTTACGCCCACAGAACATTATGCAAATCTTGCTAAAGACACTGATTACCTTACCAATAGTTTTGTTTTGGCCATGAGGTTTACATTTGTGAAGGCACTCTAGAGTTTAAGGGTGGAAACAAAATTAGCAAATGTTAATAGAAAAATTTTGTAGACTTTCAACTTGCTCTCCTCCCTCTCCTACACCTCCTGAAGGTTCCTAAGATCATGATATTTCTTTCTTTTAGCCTCTCTTTTTCACTTTCAGAAAGAGCTAGCAAAAGTAAACAGCAGTAGGAAGTGTGTTAGTTCCTGTAGCTGAGCAGAATGATATTTAAGTAGCAGAAATTGTTTATAGTCAGTTCAGGGATTAGTTAGGTTTTGTATTTGACAGACTCCCAGCTCTGTGCTGGTTTGCTGTTCCTGTGCATTCTTGAGCGGTTTCACAGCAGGTCTTGCTGTGGTACTGAAAGAATGTTTCTTATCAACAGCTGCTAAGAATGAGCAGTCTAGGTATATTTGCACATAACTACAGCGTTAAGAGGGCTTGTTAAAAGTTTACACAATACCAAAACAGCAATTGAACAATGCAACGTAAATAGTAATCTGTATCACTGCGGGGAGGAAAAAAAGAAAAAAAAAATTTACTTTTCTGTTTAAAACTTGACTGGATTAGTGCTTGTGTTTAAAAATAGTGATATGCTAGAGACAGGTAAATTAATTCCACCTAATACAAATCCTATTTAAACAGTGCAGTTTAAAAATATGATTCAGGTGTGAAGGCTTTTATGATACAATGTTCTTAGGGAAGAATATAAAAAAGAACATCAGACAAGAATAAACAAACACCATGGAAGTGTGAAAAAAGAAAGGCATGACTGAAAAACCTTGGGGGGACAAGTGCAAGGCAGATTTCCTTTGTGTCTAATTTGAGTTCCCTTTTTCACTAGGAGCCAGTATTTGTAGGAAAACTGAATCTCATTTTAAAATCAAAACAGCCCACAGATTTGAAATCACAAGACAAAAAGGTGTGCAAATGCCGTATGATTTGCGTATCCGCGCTTTTCTGGGCTTTTCTATGTCCAATTTGTGCTTGTTCAGTGTGGCTACACAAGCAGTCAGTTGCCCAGTCTTCAGGTACACGTGATGATTCCCTTAACATCGGTGCCATTTGCACAAGTAAAATAAAGGCTTTTTGCTCAGCATTTTAAGTTGTGCAAATTCCCATTACAGTTCCATATGCAGTGCAGTAATTAGTCAGTCTAGACTGAGCCCGTGCAACACAGAAATCACTTCTTCTTAACACCGACAGCTAAGCTGTAGCTCCACTCCCAAACCGAAACTTTACAGTGGCCCTCACCCGCATGCGTTTGCAGATTTCTGTGCTGCTCACGCACGCTGATAGCAGGAATGATAGAAATTACGTCGTTTAAATCATTAAGGCCACAGTCCGTAAAAGTGGATTTGCAGTTTTATCTGTGAAAGGCTTGCAGAGTGGTGTGACTTTTCTTGGACCAGGATAAACAAACACTGCTGCCTGTTCTATTTCCCACTGAGGATTCTTCTATGTAAGTTCAGCACCAAATTGTGCACCTCTGCTGGACCTTTTGGGGCCTTTCCTATAAACTTTTTCTCACATGGTCAGTCCTTGAAGGAAACTGGGCTATATACATCACTTGAATCAATAAAAACTTGTCCTGCATTATGAGCACTCGAAGTACTACCCTCAGAGCAGGCCCTGACACCTGCAGGCCTCAGAGGCAGCCGTCATGCGTTTTTCTTTTTGACTTGCTCATTTAAAAATCAGATTATTTCAGTCTCAACTTGACTTTATAGGGAGTTTCTTCAAGATGCTGTTTACCTTGCAGTTTGAGGAGATTCCCTGAGGAGGCAGAGAGAACTCAAGATGAGCGTAAAGAAGGACCTCACCTTGAGAACCACTAAGGGGCAATACTAATTAGAAAAAAAACCCAAAGACTTCTTGTGATCAGAGTAAAACGAAAGTGTACAAATGTACGCTTTGAGTGGCATTCAAATGCCTGTGGGTGAAATGATGAACACGTCCAGGCAGGAGAGAGAGAGCTGTGTTGTTAGGGGAGGGCAGCATCACTGCACAGAGCACTCGGACACATCCACTGCTGCAGAAATCCAGACTCTTCAATGTTCCCAGCTTCAAACCACATGCCTGTGGTTTGGGATTATTTACCTAATGTTCATAAAATACTCACATTAAATTATACCTCTCTAAGCTAAAAATTATTTATCGCTTCAGCATAATATTTTTAACTAAATGTAGATTACATATAATTTTATCTAGATAATTCTATATTCTCTTTCTAATGAAAATCCACATAGCAACTTCAGTTTAAAAGGAATTTAGAAGTAGTTGTACCAGTTGAAGCTCCAATCCACTCTCACAAATATTCAAAACATGAGGCATTGTTCAACTACCAAGCCATTAAAAATTTACTAAAAATAAGAAAATCTCCTCAAAAATCTAAATATTGGATGTTCTATATTTACCTTCTTTTTCCCCATTTCTTCCTTTTTTCTTCCCTTCCTTTCTCTTTTCCCCTTTCCTTTTAGAAGGGG
The DNA here is from genome assembly GCA_020746105.1 of Trogon surrucura. Taxonomy (NCBI): domain Eukaryota; kingdom Metazoa; phylum Chordata; class Aves; order Trogoniformes; family Trogonidae; genus Trogon; species Trogon surrucura. The sequence goes on from CM036621.1 coordinate 35,138,839, forward strand.
ACTGAGTCTTAAATCTTCAAAAGTATTAAAGAAAGTCCCCAAGACTCAAATTTGAGGAGGAAAACTTCCCATTTTACCTGTGGCATCTCAAAATAGAGGGGCTGCGAGGTGGGAGTTAGCAATTCTGTTTACAGTCGTAAGTAAATCCTGGGCAGTTTAAATGAAGGTACTTAAGGTCTATCCTGTAATGTACCCCACGGCAGAAGCTGGACTATCAGAGAAGTTTTATTCACAGAAGAGGGCCTGATTTTACTTATTTTTCTGAGCGGAAGCAGTAGTAGCCATACATCAGTTATAACAGCAAATTAAAAAAATCCCTTGAGCAGCAGACTTTTACATCAGAGTGAAGAGCAGCAGTATGTGAAGATACTTGAAACACCACCACCACCACCAGTGCTTTCACTATTTACAAAACTATGCAACAGTGAGCAAGAAACAGCTACCAGCCTCTTTTGGACTTACAATAAACTGAGAGTTTTAAGGTCTGGAATTCACACAACAGATTAGTGATGGAAGAAAATGCAACATATACTTAGAAATTAAAAGGATTGTGTTGAAAAACAGATGTTTCCTAAACATGGACATAACCTTTAGCCTACTTGTTCTTAGAGGGATTTTGTTTCCATCAGAAGTCGTCACACTCCTGGGCTTGGAGGCCCTCTATTTTCCACTATTTAATTACATAACGTGGAAATGTGAGTTCAGTTATCTGACTTTCTGGATTCATCACAAGGAATTGAATTCAAAGGTACTGAGGTGTCTAAAACAGAAAAGTAAACCACCCACTTGTAGCTGGCTTTCCGACGACATTAAAAATATCTTATACCCCCAAAACACACACAAGACCGCTAACCTTAGTCCTCTGCTCCAGTCTAACCTTCCCTGTGTCTGGAGTCTCAAAGTCTGTCTTGCAGCAGCTACAGCCCGACAGCAGGCAGCCACAGAGACGGTAGCAATGGCAACCGCTGAATGAGAACTCCTGCACCTAAGAGTGTGATTGTGATTGTTAAATGTCTGCAAGACAGATCACTTGTATCATCTCTCAGCTTGTTTTTCAGCGCTGTAATCGTACAGTTGGAACACGGGTATAACTGCTGGTGTTCAACCCTATAGGGTAAATGCAATTCACATGCAATTAAATTAACTGGAAAAGGATAAAGCCTCTAATATCTGCTTAATGTTCCAGACCCCAGACGGAGGTGCTGGGTGCACCGGTCCAGAGTCTTGCAGTGTAAAGGCCACGAAAGTGCCACTGTGCAGAGAAAGAAGAGGCAGTTTGTTAGCTCCTTCTGACACCGGCCTTTCATAAAGCAGCCTCAATTAAAGTAATGCTATTGAATTGAATTGCCAGACTGGAACAACATGTACTGACTACAATTACTCATTTTTAACTACAGCTGAAGGCCAAAGAAGATGTTTGGATGCTTTTTGCATTAAACGTGCTACTTGCAGATAACCTCTTCAGTACAATACAGAGGAGGAGCTTTGGAAAAAAAATACAGCTTTAGGGCATCAAGCCTTCAGAGCTGTCCCTCACCAAATAAAACAGAGGATCTGTACTCAGATATAGCTGGGATTCCCTTCAGCTTTGCTGAGATTTCACTGCTGCTGTTTTCATAGGAAAAGCTCAGATGCTCTCGGTAATGACTCAGCAATGAGTCCAAGACGACTCAAATGAGAAGAAATGAAAGGGGTTGGTGTCAAACCGCGCAAAGCTTCCAGTGGCGCAATTTTCCTCCCTTCCACGTAAGGATTTTCAGGTCACACCACTGCCAAAACAAACCGTGGAAACTAATTCTCCCTTTGTGAATATTTTATCCTAAAGATCACTTGGCTGATAAAAGAGCATTGTCATAAATACAGGCTCTTGGAAACTCAGAAAGTGTATGCAATTAGTTGGGTAGTGGAAACTGAACGAGTAGACTGAAGTTCATGCAGTCAGTTTTGTTCACGACATTATCTGATGCCTCTCAAGATAATAGGTGCCCAAGGTCACTGCTGTTACTGCCCCAGGAAAGCAAAAAATGTTCCCCTCAATGCACTTGTGTGGTGCTGTAGGTAATGAACGAGTCAAGAGTACAGAACTGCTGACTGCTGGAGTCAGTCATCCCATTTTCCATCCTAAATAACACCCGTTCAGAGCTATTTTTTTTAATTAGCATTGCAGTTCCTCCCTTCCACACTGGTTCATTATGAGACACTTTTTTCCAGTCTGCAGAATTATTGGTGCTTCCACTGACACCACAGGTTACTCTCTATTGTGTTTTAACTAGAGTTTTTCCTTCTTCCTGCTTACTCAACAAACCTATCTGCAGAGTTATCTGCACTTACCTGGCTCAGCAGAGATCTCTGCAGTTACTCCACACGTTTGGCTAGCTCCATGGCATGGCCGCGGTGTGCTGGGCACTGCCGTCCAGTGCCACTACACACCGGGGACCGTGGCAAGGTTTCTGTGCAGCCACACAGACACTTCTGTTCCCAAGTCCCTACTGGGAAAAATTAAAGGGAAGACTCAATGCATACCATAGAATGGCCTAGGCTGGAAGGGACCTTAGAGATCATTTAATCCAATAGAATCAAGGCCAATTCCACAATTCGGACCAAACAATTCAGAAAGTCAGGCAAAGAGAAAGACTGAATTCTAGACCGGATTTTCACTTTGGAGCTTAGAGTCCAATTTTGGCTACAGAAAGGCTAAATTATTATTAATTACCATTAATAGCACAGTTGTTCCTGTGGTGATACCTTTTTGCTCACTAGAAAGGTAGTTTAACAGACTTCTTAGAAAATCCTTCGAATTCAGACTTTTTGTTATCTGGGCCACAGACCCTGTCAAGTTGTTCACCTGGTCTCATTTGAACAAAAGCTGTTGTCCCCTGACTGTGAAATCTGAATGGCTCAGCCCAGCCAGTGTTTCCCTCAGTAATCAGCCCTCTGTAGTCCTTAGAGAGTATAACTCCGTGTAGAAAAAAAATAATAACAAAAATAATAGACATCTCTCAAGGGAGAAGAAAGGCTTAATTAATAATTGTAACTATCTGGTAGCCTCACAGAAACATTTGCTGAAATTCAACATTCTCCATTTAATTAGAAATTTCACACAATCCAAAATATCTGAAAACTACAGTACCGAGCACTGCCTCAAAGTGCTACATTTGACTAGTACCCAACTTCTTCCCTCCTAAAAATAGAATAAAAAGTTATCTTCTACACAAGCTGAAAATAGAGAAGAGTTACATATAATATTCTGACCCTGGGTGAGCTCTAAGGAAAAGTGATGGCTCTCTAGGGACTAAGAATTTGGCATTGGATTAATTCTCATCAATATCTTGCTTCCCAATACCAGAAAGAGTACTCTGCTCTGAGAGGCAGAGGGAAGTTGTGGCAGCTCCTTTGCTGAGGAACTTTTTGTTTTCTCGCACTCACATCTGCTCAGCTGCAATCAGAGGGGCAGAGACAGGGTTGAACAAGCGATTTGTCCTTTTCCTTCCTGCACATTCCCTCAGGACTGTGACAGACAAGTGAGGTTTGCTCTTACACATTCGATCATGCCATCTAGCCTGGGCATCTGAATAGAAAATGCTTTATATGACTGTTAGGTTGCAGTGATTTGCCCATCATTTCCCTCCTTTTCCTATCAGAGAGTGGCTCTGTCACTACACCTTTTTGCAAACCGTAATTATAAAGCTATTTTGCCAATCTAAACACATCCTCAACGTGTGGAGGAGAGCATTTCCTCCACACATTGCAGTAATATTCCTTAAGGGAATTAGCAGAAATTATTTGTCCCATTAGGCGAAATCATGTCTTCCATGTTGCAATGCTTTGTTCAAAAGACAAATAGAAGATATCTGAGAGCCAGAAGGAAGTCTCAAATAACCATACTGGATGTACACTTGCTTTGCTATGGTTATCTGCAGGAAAGCTGCACCATGATGAACAACCTCTGTTGAAATAGACATAGCACTTAAATGAGATAATCAAGCAATATCTGTACAACAGAGGAAAATGAAACCTTGACCAGTCAGATGACTTTCATACACCCTCTTAACAAAATTATTGCAGCAGTTCTTTAACTACAGTTGGCTTTGGCAGGTTTTGATCACACAGCATTTATTTCCCAACTTGCATTTCCTCCTTAGAGCGCCCAGTTCTCTCTCAAGCCCTGCACCATCTTTTTTCAGCTCTGATGACCTTTACAGTCACACAGAGATGAAATGAAGATGTGCCACTCTGAAATGCTTCAGAAAGAGCGGCCAAGAAACGTAGCAAGCTAAGTTTTGCAACTGTGTAAAACACATACTTCTCCAGCTATGTAAAATACAGCTACTCAAGGATACATACAGCTGGGTGTTAAAATTTAGCTGTGTGGAGAGGTTAGCATGGAGTGGCATCCCTCCAAGGAGATTCCGTGAGACTGCCCCTTCTATGACACCCCACTAAAAGCTCTCACTCTGCAGGCGAAGCCAGTGGTGTGGTACACAGAAAAGAGCTGGCTATGGCTTTGCTTCCTCCTCTCTCTTTTTAAGTAGATAAGAAGCAGCACACGGGGAGGGGGTCTAGAGCAAACTTGCCCTGTGTTCCAGCTATATTCTAGGTTTCCAGTTCATTCATGTGCAAGGCTTGTTCTCCAGGCTCTAAACTCCTTATGTTGGAACGTATTTAAACTCCAGAATTGAAACTGTAGCTTTAGCTGTGACCTTTACAGCACATAGTATGCTATCAGCACATAAACAAGATAATATAATCCCTTAAACACATTCAGCTTCAGTAAGGCTGCACAGCTGTTGAAGAAGTAAAAGCTGAACAAGAAAAAGTAGTATCCATACAGCAGGAGCTTTAAGCCTCAAGGAAACCTCTTTTTTTTTCTCTTAAGAGGTTAAATTACATGCTCTGACCAGTCATGAAACAGCTTAGAACATTATCTCATGTGGGCTTCCCAAATCAATGTTCTCTTCTGTGCCACAGCTTCACGGAAACACTGTGCCAGTTGACTTAAGGCCAAGTGTTCAATTAGTACTGCAGACCCTGGCTCAGTTGCTGGGACTAGACTAGGTGCTTAGAAGCGTATAATTTTTATGGTACTTTATTGTAATTTTTCATACAGGCACAAACTTTGCAGTTGTTGTCTTACGGATTTTGCTTGTTTAGTATTACCAAAGTAAACCAAAATCACTAAATCTAAAATGCCAAGTATTTACATAAGAAAAAGATTGTGCCTCAGGTGGAGGGATTAAGGTCTCAGAAGGCTCATCAGAATATGATAGCTTTATGCTCGTTCACTGAAGAAGAATAAAAACAGCTTAAGTTGAAGCTTTCCTTTTTGTAAATTAAGGACGAAGGGCCATTGCTCACACTTGAGGAAGAAATGCTGCAGCCGATATTAATCACAGAATCACAGAATGTTAGAGGTTGGAAGGGACCTTAAAGATCATCTAGTCCAACCCCCCTGCCAGAGCAGGATCACCTACACTAGAGCGCACAGGAACGCGTCCAGGCGGGTTTTGAATGTCTCCAAAGGAGACTCCACAACCTCCCTGGGCAGCCTGTTCCAGTGCTCGGTCACCCTCACAGTAAAAAAGTTTTTCCTCATATTTTTATGGAACCTCCTGTGTTCCAGCTTCCACCCATTGCCCCTTGTCTTGTCAGTGGACGCCGCTGAAAAGAGCCTGTCTCCATCCTCCTGACACTCCCCCTTGACATAGTTATAAACATTAATGAGGTCACCCCTCAGCCTCCTCTTCTCCAAGCTAAAGAGACCCAGCTCCTTCAGCCTTTCCTCATAAGGGAGATGCTCCACTCCCTTCACCATCTTTGTGGCTCTACGCTGGACTCTCTCAAGCAGCTCCCTGTCCTTCTTGAACTGAGGGGCCCAGAACTGGACACAATATTCCAGATGTGGCCTCACCAGGGCAGAGTAGAGGGGCAGGAGGACCTCTCTTGACCTACTTGCTACTCCCCTTCTAATACACCCCAGGATGCCATTGGCCTTCTTGGCCACGAGGGCACAGTGCTGGCTCATGGTCATCCTGCTGTCCACTAGAACCCCCAGGTCCCTTTCCCCTGCGCTGCTCTCCAGCAGGGCAGTCCCCAACCTATATTGGCACATGGGGTTATTTTTTCCCAAGTGCAAAACTCTACACTTGCCCTTATCAAACTTCATAAGATTTCTCCCCGCCCAGCCCTCCAGCCTGTCTAGGTCTCTCTGAATGGCTGCACAGCCTTCTGGTGTGTCAACCACTCCTCCCAATTTCGTATCATCAGCAAACTTGCTGACAACATTCTCTAATCCCTCATCCAGATCATTGATGAATATATTAAACAGCACCGGCCCAAGCACTGACCCCTGAGGGACCCCACCAGACACAGGCGTCCAGCCAGACTCAGCCCCATTGACCACAACCCTCTGGCTTCTTCCCTTCAACCAGTTCTCGACCCACCTCACTACTTGGTCATCCAGACCACACTTCCTCAGTTTACCTATGAGGATGCTGTGGGAGACGGTGTCAAAGGCCTTGCTGATGTCCAGGTAGACCACGTCCACTGCATGGCCACCATCCATCCACCTGGTTATGTCTTCATAAAAGGCTATCAGGTTGGTCAAACATGACTTCCCCTTGGCAAAGCCATGCTGACTGCTCCTAATAACCTTCTTATCCTTGATATGCCCAGAGACAGCGTCAAGGATAAGATGTTCCATCACCTTTCCAGGGATGGAGGTGAGGCTGACCGGTCTGTAGTTACTCGGGTCATCCTTCCTGCCCTTCTTATAGACTGGAGTGACATTCGCTTTCCTCCAGTCTTCAGGCACCTCACCTGTTACCCACGACTTACCAAAGATGATGGAGAGTGGCCTAGCAATGACTCCCGCCAGCTCCCTCAGCACCCATGGGTGCATCCCATCAGGGCCCATGGATTTATGAATGTTCAAGTGTTCAACCTCATTTGCTTTTCACCAGCCCTTTTCCAGGGACAGCTGTCCCACCAGCAGGGCAGGAAGCCTGTCACAGCAGAGATAGCTTTTTTACTTTTTCTCTGGCCACTTCAGCTGTTACGTAGGGCTACAAATGGAAATTGCTTAGACAAGGGATTGCACTTTCCTTGATGCCACAACAGGAAAAGAATCTTCTGCAGTGCCACAGATGAGACACCTGGGGTAGGAATATTTGGAACCATCATGGCGAGGCTTGCTAGTCCATAAATGCAGTAGGAGAGAGATACTGTGCACTGCGTGTTCAGAGAGACAGACCCAGGGAATAGCCATGCACTTGCTTCAGCATCTGAAATGTTGTGAAGAGTATTTTTCTTATTTGTCTTCATTTTCAAGTCACCTTAAGACGAGTGTGTTAATAGGGTGTCTGAATCCCTCTCCGTTCACAGTGGCTCTTGTGTAAATATAAAGGGAGAATATTGTGCAGAAATACTGATGCATCAAAAGGGATACTTTAGCTTTGCTTATCAGGCATGCAGGGTCAGTACAGCTTTTCTGATACTGCCTTCTCATCTGTGGTACATTTTTTTCAGAATCAGGATGACCCAAGATAATGATTTTGAAAGGCCTGTAGTAGAAATTACTTTCATATCAAATAATGACATCATTCTCTACTTACTTGAAATTGCTTATTAGAATTAATGCCTAATTTAAGAAGGTATAGAACGTCTAGCACCATTATTGCTTCCTATAATGCAATATCTTTAAGAATTTTAGATGAAAAAATGTCATTATAGAGTATTTTTATTCTTCTCTCCCCTTCTCTTTCCTCCTCTCATCCCTCAAAACCTTTTGAGGGTTCATTTACTTACTGCTTCAGTGTCTTTCAAGCTAAATTTGCTTAATTTAAAAGCGGTGTTATTCTCTCACAACTTCCAGTCCTTGAAATACCCAGCATTTCATCTACATGATCAGGTTGTTTCTTAGCTAAGAAACACACATAAGCAAGGAGAAAGATATTACATCAAAACCCAGTTAATATCTCTGTAGTTCTGCCTGGAACAAAGCATAAATTACCACACTTGCCATTGCTTTAGCTATATGTAAGGATACTGATGGTAGAAAGCAAGGAAAGATTGATTTTCTTGGGTAAAGGCAATAGTATCTGGCAGTACGTGCAGAAGCAGGCCTTCAAAACAAGGCCATAGTTACAAGTTAATATTCGGCACATGGATGCACTCTGAAAATGTTGTGTTCTGCTCTTCAGAAGCCTGTAATTGTGTGCAACCACAAAATTTGCTATTGATAAGGTATGGTCCTATTTGTCCTTTTTGTTGGCAGCATGCAAGACGACAGTTTAGAAACCTCAACCTCAATATCTCAGCTTCTGAGAGAAAGTTATTTAGCTGAAAATAAACACCAGGAGAAGAGTGAAAGAAGCAGATCAGAACCAGCTGCTCATAATTTCCATTATGGCAATGCTTCTGGTGATTCGGATGAAGTAGCTGCCCAAGACGACCTTCCAGATCTCTCTGCTTTTTTAAGCCAAGAAGAGCTAGATGAAAGTGTAAACCTGGCAAGACAAGCTATTGGTCAGAATCCACTGGAAGCTAAACAGGATGAGCTTCAGGCACATTCACAACGTCTACCAGACCAGCTGAACGCCATGGGAAAACACAAGCAAATGGCCCAGTCTACAGCTTTGAAAACGTCAGACAACGGCCTGCACTCAAACTTTTGTCAGGACCATGTCAGAAATACGAAGGGCTCCAAAGGGAGCTCTCAGGACCTAAAGAAACACCTCCCTTCCGAATCAGAATCAAAAAAGGAATTCCTAAACAAGGCGGCAGATTTTATCGAGGAGCTCTCATCACTTTTCAAAGCTCACAACTCTGAAAGAATAAGACCCCGAACATGCAAAAACTACAGGAGCAAAATTGATTCTAAGAATAAGTCTGCTCAGAAAGGTGGCTCTAGCCTAACTAGCACATCAGAAAACCGAGAAAGGCTTTCCACTCCAGTACCTCAAGACTTGGAAAGCAAAGCAGAGAAAACATTTGAACAAGCAGATGACCCACAGGCAGCAAACCTGGAATCTATCAATCAATTAACAAGTGCAGAGCTAAAAACGGAATTGGAATCTGCATCTGTATATTCTGATGAGCCTATTGGACAGCCACCGCGCTTTACTCAAAAACTGAAGAGCAGGGAAGTTCCTGAAGGAACCAAAGTGCAGTTGGACTGCATTGTGGTAGGAATCCCAGCACCTGAAGTCAGGTAAACATATTCTGCGCTTGTCATTTTGTATTTCTGTAGCAGTAGGTGTGTATCTTTACTCTTTCCAGAAATCTGTAAGAGAAGTCTCTTGACCGTGGTTATTAAAATCAACTAAGAAAAAAAAATTGCTTTCTTTAGATCATACAGTAGGTTGCTTCAATTTTAAGACAACATATTTTGGGACACATTATTGTCTTTGAATTTTAGAAAGCTGCTTTTAAATATTGTACTTTCACAATTAAAAGAAAGTGTTAACTCCTCAGTGAGAAATACTAGTTTTCATTAAGGAGATTAAGATTGATTGTGTAAGTTGGCTAAAACCACTGATGGTCATGATACCTCATGATGATGCTGAAGGTGTTTGAGATGAGTGAACACAGGATCCTATAAACGTAAAATATCCATACACAAACAGAGAGGAAGGGAGTTCATGTAAGTTATTATACAAATAACCAGGAGCAGCTCAGTTCCAATTCAGATTCTGACAACGATTCTGCTGTGACCTTAGAAAAATCACTTTTGGTTTATCAAGTATAAGACACTCTTATTAACAGATACTTATCCATGTTGTGTGACTAGCCTGCTAATCCTGATGCTTCCGTTTTCACCTCTGCCTCTGAGGATTCTGAAAGCTAAATAAGTAACTTTTGCAAAGATCACTGCAGATGAAAGTAGGTGTGAAGAAGCTACACCTCATTCATCAATGATAGCAGTGGAATGAGAAACAGATTATTGGACCTTTTATGTTTTTCTTGAAAATTCTTAGATCTCATCAGCATTTCTTAATCTAAATTTGTTCATACAGAGCTCGTTGGCCAAATCTATCTCCTACTTGCAGTGGTGGAATTGTATTTCCTTTGCTGGGTCTGTACCAATCCAATAGAAAGGAAAACTCTATCCAAGTTTTAGAGACGTACTATACGTATCTGCACCCTAATATCTGCACTATCATGAAGAGATACCCTTAGCCTAGACAGTTGCCTAGGCTTTTATAGGCATTTTAGAAAACTGTGTTGATTTCTAAATATTGAAAAGAACTACTTGCGTCTTTAGCATCTAGTTAGAGCACTCTGAGCTTCACAGATGGTCCGCTGTTTCCAGTTGTCAGCTCATTGTCTTCTTCATATACTTCGACGACGCTGAGTGCAGCACTACTACCACTTCTACTGCAGCCAACACCTTTTATCATCTTTCTCACTGAACTAATAGCCACAATCATCAAATGAAAAATATCTCAGTGTCCAAGGGTGGAAGCTCCAGAGATTTTTGTGGCAAAGAATCTTTGTCTTCCGCTCCCCTGGACTCCTGGTACACCGGCTGCTAATTTTCCAGAAGGCAGAAGCTTTTACCACACACTATTTTAAGTACATAGGAACAAGGATCTCCAAATGAATGCTCTTGTTAGAGCCAGCCTTTTCACAAAGACAACAAATGATCCAGTTCATGGGATCCCTGAGCAGTGCCTGCCAGACCATTCTGTCCCACTAGTGCCTTCAGTAGTAACGTGTAAGTTCTCAGTCCCTAACGAGAGCTTGACCTGTGCTGCCATGCTGGGTTTTTTGCCCGTGACAGGAACACGAACTTCCCAAGCATTAAATGATTTGCTTACAGAAGAGGAATCTGTTCTAAAGCTGGGTGAAACACCTTGTTTGGGAAGAATACTCTTTCTACTCTGCTTCATGTCTAAGCTCAATGCTTGAATTAACAGTTTTGAGGCATAACCTTGATGGAGCTTATGCCACTACAAATGTTGTGTTCAGCCCTTGAGTTCATAGAGGAATCTGATTAAAATAGAAAAGAATGCCAGACATGTGGGGGCTTTGACAGAAAACAGACAGGAAATACCATCATCCCTTAGATGTTAGCAACACTCTCTTGATGACTTCTCCTGCTTATAGAGATTTATTTCTCCTGCTTTGAGATTTATTTCTCCAGGCACTTGCCTTGATAAATCTTTTTGATACTAAAACTCTCAGTAGGATCCTTGGACATGAGAAATATTTTTTTCCCTCTCTTATCATTCACAGTTTATAATACAAAGAAAACAATTGAAATAATCTTTTCTTACATATACAGACATGTACACAAACCCAATCTGGCTTTCTTTGTGTTCAGAAAAGGTGAACTCTGAATTGCTTGTTTATAGACATATACTCCAGCGCACAAGATTAATTCCATGCATTTCTCAAGAAGACCGCAGCATCATTCTTAAAACAGCACATCATGCCCATGCCATTGACACATACATAAAACTGACAAGGTGTTCATGCCATCTAAGTTTAGGTATTTAACAACTGTCTGAACTAGAAGCTGACACTATGAAGTTACTGAAGCCTTGCAAGAGCAGACCGGAGAACCCAGGAGCAGTGACTCATCCCGTGGAGTATCCAAGGATGGTGGGGATGCCTGAGCAGCCAATTCAGGGACTGCTTAATTCCATGAAATTAAATGACGGGTATCTTTGTAACTTGGGCCTATTGTCACATCAAACCTGAAGCTTTTCCATTGAAATTTCTGTTTCAACAGTTGGTGCTGCTTATTTTAAACAAAATAAGCTATTTATGTGAACGACAGTCAACACAGGAGCTGTAACACTTGTCTTAGAATAAGCATCCACCAGACATTTCTCATAACAATAGAGTGCTTTCAGGCACCGTGCTGCTCCAAACAGAAATGCACACTGGGTTTACCGACTCGTGCTTGTAGCCAGATGAGGAGCTTAGAGGGGCTAACACAGAAATCCAGAACTCACACACCAGTGCCCCAAGGCCAAGGGCAGTAGGGACAGGAAGAAAGATTTTCCACAGGAAAATCAGTCCCCAGCAGTCAAACTCAAGACGATCAGGCTCAGCTTTCAGTTTCATAATTTAAAATAACAAATAAAAGATACATTACAAGGGGTGAGTCTGAACTCTCTCTCCCCTTATGGGTTTTTTTTTTGGTGTGTATGTATGACCATATCTTGTTAACGAGAAAGCTGGGAATGCTAGCTACTTGAACCGAGTTTCTTGATCATAATTGTTTGTTAACTAAACTTTTGTGCTGTTCATCCAAGATTCTTCCAACTCCACTGTCGTGCAGGGGTAGCATTAGGAAAGGGTGATAAATATTCATCCGCTTCCAGTGATTGTGGTCTTTTTAGTCACTGCCACAGTGCAAGGAAACCAGAAAACGTAATATGCTTTGGGTACATGCTCCTTTAACCCGTGGGGACCATGAGAACGCAGGGTTTCTTCGCTAAGAATAGTGCTTGTCTTTGATCTGCTGTGCAAAGGTTCCAAAATAGTCAAGGAAGCATCTTGCTGGCCATAGTTCCTTCAACTTACCTAAATGCCCAAGGTCAGTGAAGAAGCATCCTTTGGACACACGTGTCCTAACTCATGCTTGCCTGTGTCCTCTGACTTAAAATGGAATTCCTAACCACAGAAAGGAATCTGAAATTACTTATAACGCTTATAACAGGTGTATTTGCGATGCAGAAGTGGTACTGTGGGAACCCAGAGCGCTGTGAAACGAGAACAAGATTCAACAAGCATGGTGATGTAGTTTCTCAGTCAATGCTAGGAACAATCAGATGGTGCAACTGATGTAATGGGGACTGTAAGAGAGAAATTAGAGAGAGGAGCTTTAGAAAGAAGCTGGTCACAGGAACGGAAAGGTCTGGAAAATATTACAGAGAGATACCAAAGAAAAAAAAACCAACAAACGAGTACTGTCCTGAAAGCAAGACAGTACGAAACAAAACTGCTGTAAATAAATGGTGTAAATAGCATTGATGATGGATTGGCATCAAAGTTTCATCGGCAACAATAAAGCAGTATAATTTACAGGCTTGTTAGGTAACTAGGAGGTGTGTACGGGGTCTCACGAAGGGACAGAAAATGGGATGGTGGAACAAGAGAAGAAGATGGAAACTGTTTTCAAACATCAGTATATGGAAAGCTAAATCCTGCTTGGCTGAATAGATAGACCTGTCCAACTGCTTTTTTAAGATACCTCACCTTTAACATAACAAGGCTACGTGTTAGAGGAAGCTCGTTAAGCCTACCTGTCCAGAAAGAAGTTTCAGTGAAACGTTACCCATTTTTCAGTATCATCAGCTGAATGCAGCATCATAGAAGAGATGAACCAAGGTTGATACTACAGCGCATGAGCCTCTAGCTCACAACTAAGGAGCACTACTGCAATTACCGATGGATTACTTTACTTTGACTATAACGCAGGTTAGAAATAAGCAATTAAGAGAAGCATGCAGCATATTTCCGAAGTGTTAAAGATTTTGATGACCTCCTTCGCAAACTTCCTTCTACAGCTCTGTTTCTGTATGAGTAATGTTAGGTGTGACATTCACTCATCTCCACGAGGAGAGCACTCTTTATTCCAAGTTCAGAGGTGCCCACATCTTTCCGATCTGTTTGGCACATCCCTCCTAGGTTAATTTTACTTATGAATCACATTGCATGGTTTGGCATACACAGCTATCCTGGAAGTGTCATGAGGATTTGATGTTCTAAAAACAGTCTGTATGTCATAAGGTTTCCATGAAAACATTCTTTAACATAGACATACAAAGCTTAAGAAGTGCATTTTAGTGCTGCTTTGTTTAAGGAGACCAGATCTGAAACTAATTACAGATTTTCAGGGATTCTGAAGCCACGTAAGATTGATTAAGATTTTTTTCTTCCTGGCTGCTAAATGAAAACATTTAAATGTTTTAGTGCTTGAAGTCTAGAGAGCCAAACCTCCCTTACATGCAACTCCAGTCAAATCAATGGATTAAGACCTAGGATGAATTTGGCACAGTGGATGCCACTGCTTGTGCTTAATGTGAACCTGCCTTGTATGACGAAGCTATCATTGCAATTCATGGCAGGAAAGAAATGTCAGTGACAGAGGGTATTGCTCCTTCAGCCATGCCACGTATCTCAATGTCAGAACTCCCCTTGGAACTGACATTTCATTGCTACCACATATGACGTCTGATGGTAAGAATAAAATAATATGTTATTAAGCAATGGGTAGAAGTGGCCATACCAAAGATGTACATAAAGCTTAATTTCAAGAGAGAGAATTGTTTTCTGTTTATAGATGTTGCAAAGAGATAAGATACCTGTTGTATGCTCTTTTTCTCGGCAAAATAGTTCGGCATTATGATAAAAATAGTAACTAACGAACACAATGCATAGGAGAACTAAACACAGGTTTGAAACAGAAGTTTATTCCTGAAGTTTTTTAATCACTTCTGCTGCAAATTTTGGCCTAGTTAAAGGAAAAAAAAATAACTGCAAAGAAAAGAATTAACTCAATCTTGCTTAAATGTCTGTTTGAGTCTACTAAAGGAATATACTACTCACGTACTACTAAAATAACATGAAGAAACAGCTTACATGGTACTTTTAAATTTGCTGATAGGAAATCAGAACTGTGCCTCAGGAAGGCATGCCATACAGACTTACCTCTACACAAACACCCCAGGTAAATTGGAAAAGCTGATCAGTAGCAACAGAAGGAGTTCTTGCATCTTACTGGTGATCACATCGCAGCATTTTGTGTAGTGTACTTTGCTTTATGAGTGAGAAGCCACATTTGAGTGAACACAAAAACATAACTTCACTGTACTACGTAAGTTATCTTAATGTTCTGAAAAGATGCTGCTGAAAATGAGATCCAATTCTAGAATGCAGGTATTCTCTTTAAGTAGTTTCTCATACCTGCTAAAGCTAACATGCTAAACCAAGGCTACATTATAAGGCAGAGGCATGAAGTAGGTATATAAAAAGACATGAGTAAGTGCCATGACTCACCTCCCAAAGTACACAGTTGCCTACATGAATTACACACCTAAAAGGCAAACCTGTACATTCATATACCCAATTGGTGCTTGTAGTCACGTAACTGTGCACGAACCTTAGGTCTTCTCCCCTGAAAATGTGACTGTTGTCAATTATCACCAATTGCAAATCTTGAAAACAACAGAAGAATAAACCATATGGCACACAGGATTAAAAAAATATCCCCCTCTGGGATCAACATTTCTTCTATTTACTTTGGTAGAGTCATTTTTTTATCCCAGGCACTAGATGTTTGTGTTCTGGACACCAAGAAGCCCACTAGTAGCCACGGTGTCTTGATCTACACGTTTATAAGGACATCACCATATGGTGATGTACTTCATCACGAAACCATATTTGACAGGCATTGCCGGTGAGCCAATCAAAAACTCCCACTATGTCTGATTATTAATGGGGAAAATACTAGATTTGGGCAAGACATAATGGGAAAAGTCTAAAAGAGATATAGCTGTTCCTTCTGTTTGAAGATATTTGTACTAGAGGATCTGAAGGTTCTTGACTGGACTATGATGAAATACGAACACTACAGCTTAGTCAGAAAAAGCTAGAAAGATCATTTTTCTAAAGGAAATGTATTTTCAATGGAAGTATAAACCAATTCTTTCAAAGTAAAGATGTCAAAAATAAAAAGCAGGATTTGCAGACTAAATGTTAGTGAAGAACCATACAACCTAATCTACTATAAAATAATGGTGATGGTATTGTGACAGTGAAATCCTTTAAAAGAGATGTAGTTTGTACATAATAATTTTAGGACCAGTGATTTCACCTTTTAAAAATTATTTTTGAGTGCTGCTTCACACCGGCTAAAAAAGATAAAGAGAAGAGTAGCTAAAAGATAAGGAGAACAGTTAGATACTCTAGAGAAATATATGAATATACACACACGTGTATGTGTGTACCCACTCTGTTCTTATACTCTCTGTGAGCATCTGCCTTTGGCCACTGTCAGGACAACACGCTGGCAGAAGTGAACTCGTAGTCTGAGCCAGAACACCTAGCAAGTTCTTATTTATCTTTTCACACGTGCTTGCTCACCTGGCATCCTAGGGTACATGCTGATGTTATTATTCCCTCCAGACTGCCCAGTTCCTCCTTTTGTGGTTATTAACATTTACCAAAAATGATAAATAGGAGACTTTGTGAGGTTCAGTTATCCTAGATCCACATGTCTGGTGTCCCGGTGCAAGCCTGTTCTCGTTAGACCAGAACTGGGACAGCTGGGGCTGGGAACACATTTGAACCTGCTGTCCTTGCTTCAGAGCAAGAAACCTCCAGCAGAGAAGTCAGCATTAGGATTTCAACATTTTAAAGCCCTGCTGCCAGATCTGCAAGAGCTAGTCTACCAGAGCCCTAAGGCACAAACAGAAGAGAACTTTGGTTTAAGTTCTCCGCACAAAGCGGTGCCAGTTTTTCGTTGGTAAAACCCTACAAGAAGGATGTGGATGTATCTTAATGAAGCAAAGCTGTACTTCAGCTGTGAAATGCCAGGGAAGAGAGCCGGGATGTCTTAAACCCTGCTCGCGTCCTCTTTTAATGTGATATTTACTGTGTGGCTGTCCATCGCAATCAAAACTGTTAAGCTCATGAAAGTAATGTCCTTCATTTCCAACTCTTGTTACAACAGAGGCTAATAAAACCGGGTTAGCGAGCAGATGTAGACATGAACCAATGTCTACAATAGGTTCTAGCTATCTGTCTCCGAAGGCTTGCCCTTCTAAAAGGGGAAATTGCATTAAGCGGTATGATTCACCCTGCAGCGTGGGAGCTTCCCTCCGTGCAGGCAGAGCTGCCCGCTTCCCAAGCTGTACATTCAGGTCAGCTGGCTGTACAGCTACAGATGACACCGACGTGCGACTCGAAGTGGACCAGGGAATACCCTGTCTAAGAAAGTCGTGTCAGACGGCCAAGACTGGCGGTGCACAAATAGTGCATGGTTTACTTCTTAGCCATGTTCCAGATCTGGACTCCTTCATACCTCACGGTCAATTTGAGGCTCCTTTTTCAATTCTACATTATACTTCTACTAGGTTCTGGTTTTCCAGTGGTATAAACTGTCTCAATAATTTATTTTTTTTCCCCAGATACTAATTTGGGGGTTTCTTTATGCTCCATTTGTAGCAAAGATTGTTATAAGAAGTTCTGCTTTCAAGAATGAATACAACTGAATGTTTAAAGTAATGTATTTATTAATGTTTTCCTAAATTATCTGAGATGGAAATGTATTGAAGCAGCTTATAGTATGAGCCAGGAAATATGAATGATTTCAATTTATTATTCAAAAACCTATCCTTATCCTTTGCACAACTAATCTTTTTGGCTGTAATATATAATTGTAAATACATTTGCCATTGCTCTGATAGCATTTGTATGCACTCAAAAGCTAGCAGGTACTTTTACCAAGCTACCACTTAAAAATGGATGAAACAATCATTCATTTTAAAACATCAGTTGAATAAAAAAATCTTATTAATGTGACAGCTCCCACCCACACATGCACAAAAGACATTAATCAGCCCTATGTAGTTAAGACAACAGCAGTAAACAGAAAATACAAATATCTTTGTATAGCTTTATATCTAGCTATATTTATGCAAAAAAGTTACAGTGAAGATGAATGCACCTTAGTTTAGCTTTTCAAATTTAGCTACAGGTATTTAGAAACATTTAACTCTGGATCCCTATATGTGGTACTTCAGCCTTCTCTAGACTGTCTTAGCAAATTTGAATCTGGTTCTGCAAACCCATTGGCTTTTTTTTTCTGTGCTGCCTTTCCCATATTTACAAGCAATAGCAACCAGGCCTGCTTTTCCCTCCAGAGCTGGACTGACAGTGTTGCAAATTCAGGGCTCTTCTACTCTACATCAAGTAGAGTACATCAAGAAAAATATGTGCTAGAGTCACTTACATAAACTAGTTTGTCGGTGTGCTTAAATACTGCAAAGAAAGGAGCTCTGTTATTTACTGTAATTGAATATTACAAAAATCATCAATATTTTATTCCTATGACTGTTGATTCAGCATTTGCCTGCAGTACCCTGTCAGGACTTTCAGGTTAAAACCCACCCATTTTATCATCAGAAAGGCTTCGAACATGGTCATTCTAACTGTCAAGTTGTTTGCACCGATAAACAATGTTTTTTTACCTTGCAGGTGGTACTGTGAAGGGAAGGAGCTTGAAAACTCACCAGACATTCAAATTATCCAGACAGGTGATCAGCACTCACTGGTTATTGTTGAAGCTTTTGAGGAGGATACAGGACGTTACTCGTGCTTTGCTTCAAACATCTATGGAACAGACTCCACTTCTGCGGAGATTTATATAGAAGGTAATGTTAGAATTGTTGTGGAAATTGGTTGTCGAAAGCAGTCATGCAGGGTTAAGATACAATTGTGTATTATGTACGTTAACTGTAAAATAGATTCCTCACAAAAAAAATACACAGCAGGAAGTCATTGTTCTTTGTCGTTATTAACATATTTGCGATCTCTCTAGTCCCCATCAGACAAGTGACTGCCTTTACATATAATTTTATTGTGTTGCTTCCCAGAGATTTTGTATATCTCACTGCAAGACTGAAGTCTAGAAATATTCAGGTTCTGATGCCATTTCACATTTTTCATCTGTGGTACTCTACAGAAATATAAGAACCTCAACTTTTTGGCTAATTCTTATAAATCCCTTTTCTCTATAGTCTGAAATACAGCATAGCTTCATCCTAATCCATTACTGGGACCTTGTAACCAATATGAGATTTTACTTGCACCACAGATGCAGTTACTGTCACTGAAAACAGTGGCACCATTCATAAATTAAAGCAGCTACCCTCCTTAAAACGAGGTTAGTTTTGCTCTACTGTTACTCCTCTTTGGCGTCTCTAATCTGCCAGCGAAAGGACAAATCCTTTTTTAGTATCTGCCCTGCCCCTGACATTACTGGGACATGTCTGCACTTGGCAGGGATTTACTAGTTCTTGAAACTGGGGCCAGGACCTGCTTTTATCGAACTCCATGGATGCTGGGTGGAAGCTGCAGCTGATGGAGATGCTCACTGGCAGGAACTGCGGAGAAAATGCAAATTCTCAATGCAGCGAACGCTGAATCAGAAGTGTAAAACGTCCCAGCAAGACAGCTGTTAGTAACCTAAGCTAGTATCTTCTCCAAACTGTGCTACAAGGCACGAGTTTAAGAATAACAGCTATGATTCCACGTGTCTCTCTTTTTTCCCCCCCTTTTTTCTTAAAAAATGGTAGAATCAGGTGCCCGAGAAGAAAACCTCTTCCTCGATTCACAATAGTAATTACAGGCTAAACCGTCCTAGTAGTATCTTAAAGAGATCCTGAAGAAGAGCCAGGTAAGCTTTCACTCTTGGATGCTTTTTGCCTCGTTTCAATCGCATCTCATCCCAAACCTGCCTTATGCCAACACCAGTCCTGCACCTTACACAGTACGCAACACTGGTTCATTTCCACCGCAATGTGAACTTTGGTTTTATCACAGCCATATAATGTATATCCTCAGAATGCTCTAGAGGAAAATCGAATGAGGTTTGTGTCATTTACAGATAAACTTCTCCAAAAAGCCCTCTGCTAAGTGGTGTTTTTTACTTTTTCATAGGAGTGTCTTCTTCTGACTCTGAAGGTGAAATCATCAAAGACGAAATGGATCAGTAAGTTTAAAATCAGCTACATCTTCCGTATTTCTTATAGTTAAAAAAACCCCACAAGTGTAGACATTCCAATTTCCATTAATATTTTGCAATTTCCAATACCTTAGACTTTTGTTTGGGGATTGTTTGGGTTGGGTTTTGTTTCTGTGCTTACTTGTTTGTTTTACAAATAGTATGGAAGAAATACACATTTGCTTGTGCATCTTCAACTTCAGCTTGAGAATTGTAACTTTAATATTAAATATAAACATACGAAGAAATACGTTGCCTTAGAGATTAAACTGCTAAAACTAATTCACTAGAACAGATGCCTTTTGACTAGACCCAACTTAAATGCTGATTTAAGCATCTGACTTGAAAAAACAGTATACTGAGATTTCTTACATGAAAATATGATATGTCATGAAGTTTTTTGGCACAAGATGGCTATACACAGATTATTTAGATATAAGGAAATTAATATATATGAACTAGAGTAAACTGAAATGATGGGAATAAAAGACCACTTAATTATAAAAAGAAAGAAAAGGTATCAGATGTAATCTAAAACCTGGGAAAGAATTTCATTTTTCCTAAATGAAATCCATTCTCTGTGCCTTTAGAACCTGATCCAACGTTGCTGAAATCCATAGTCTTTCAGAATCAGTCTTTCTATTAATTGGAAAGGGAGTCAGAGTGGTTGAAAACTAAAATAATCAACGTTTTGAACTCCTTTGTATGCATTAATTCAACCCCAAAAGCAACCAGTGCTTTGTAAAGATGACCTTTTAGTGAGATAGAGTTGCGTACCCTGTTTTTTCCCCATTATTTATTAAGGAGGGTTATACTCATTACAAACGTCATTTTCTTTTACAATGAAAAAACAAAACACTGCAGTGTGTTCGACTGAAGATTTCTGTCCGACAGCAAATCCTGTCTTAGGTGATGTTACTTAGAAGTCATAAAACATCCCCAGTTGGATTGGTTTATGGGCTTTGATAAATGTAAAGGTTTAATATAAAGCTTAAGGTCAAAATCTCAAAGGTTTGGGGATGAATTGCTATTTTTTTCACAGCTGTAGCTCACACTTTCCCAAATGCCTCAGACATAATATTTTTTCTTATTCCTCTCACTGAGTGTTAATGTAGTGTTGACCATGATCCTGATCACTCGATGGCATCTTGAAGTTGCTTACCTCGTTAAATTGTGATGTATTGCATTCTGTATTTCTTAGGACATAAAAGAATGCTGCTCTGCCATTGTAGTGGGTTGTCCTCAAACGACAGAATTCTGAAAGATCAGGTCTGGGTACAATCAGAGTGTCTTTTTTTTTCGCTTGGCTTCCAGCTGTCGTCACACGCATCTGAACATCTGTAATTAAAGGGAATTAATATGAGAGCAGGTGCAAACAAAAGTTCACAATTTCAGATGAGAGATCAGTGGTCACAACACAATAGGGTGTGTGTTCACCCTGGCTTTCCTGGGGGGTATCTGGGGTACGTCGCAGAGCAGTCAGGGCACATCCCAAACTGAATAAAAAGACCACCTCTTCGATGTCTGCATTATTCTACTTTGCCGTAAATAGTGTCAACTCTTACTTCCATAGAGAAATTATCTAGATGACATGAAGAGATGCCAACCTGTACACTGCCAAAATTGCATGCTATGTTGGTCAGAAAGCATACCTCTCTCTTATTCTCCAACAGTAAATTATTGAATCTGCATCCATGCAGATCATGGTATTTTCACTGCCTATTTTTGTGCAAGCTCAGGGAGCACCACAAGAGAAACTAACACTGTCCCCTGAGAAACAAGCATCGCGCTCTCATACTGCTCAGAGCTGGTAACAGCAGCTTTCAAACCACAGTTGGGTTAATTCAGGCCATTTATTACACTTGGTGTAACTGAACTCGTGTGAGAGATTCAAGTGGCAAGATAAGCAGCCTGATTCTTAGAAAATGCAGTTTACCAAGGAATGCCGAGCAGTTTAGACCAACTGGAATTCAATCCCCAAAGCAAGGCTGGGGTTGACATGTGACTGGAGCACACACACACACGTGGCTCTAGCTTCCAATTAGAGAATTTTCTTTTTGGTTAACATTTCACAGCAAACCAAAGCCAGCTGACACCTCCTCTAACGTAGCCTCTCCTGCTGTTAGAACCACAACCAAGCATCCAGAAACCTCCAAAGCACCTTCTGCCACAGTTCAGCCTGTGTCTGTACCTGTCCAGCCTGTGCCAACACCAGTTAACCAGGTAGGGGTTATAAGACACCTTCTATAAAATTTCTCTGTATTGCCTAAGATGCTGAATCACTAATTCTGGGACAGCTTCTATTTCACTAAAATTAACAACTCTGTTAATCATGTTACATAAGGAAGTTTTCCAGGAGGAGTATAATGTCATTCTGATTTCACCAAGCAGGATCAACAGGGTGATATTCCACCTCTGTGAATTGTTTGGTTTTAAGAATTACAGTAGCTGTCATACACATGACTTGACTTCACTTTTCTTTATTAACACCTATAAATATTTTGTAAGGAAGAATTCTTGAAAGGACACTACCACCAAGCAGCCTCCATAGATTTGCCTTAATGAAGTATTAATGAAAGATGCTACAATACACCGCAGTGAAGCTTTCCTTGTGACAATTAACTCAGTAAGGTGACAACAGCATTTTTGTTCCTCAGGCTGTAACCCATCCAGAAAGATCATTAGCAGTTGTCTGCAACAGAGCAATTTTTATTCATTGCATTAAATATTTTGCTTTCGGCTTCCCCCACCAAAGTCTCTTTCCTGTCATTCCAAAAGTGTGTTTCTCCTGTATATGGAAAACTAACCTGTGTACACCTAAACGTTATCATGGGATGTTTTGCAATCTACAGGCTCAAAGCCCCACTAACTACTTGCAAGGACTGGATGGAAGACCTATAATTGCTGCTCCTGTATTTACAAAGGTAATTTCTGCTATGACATAGCTGAAAACTGAAGAGGTCAATTCATTACATGGAGAGATAATTCAAATTTTCTAGCTACCAAAGATAAACCAAAAGGAATTATGCATTTCTTAAGCCATTCAAGGATTAAAGCGGCTTTACGAAACGTTACTGAAATCAGTATTACTCCCAGACCAACAGGACATTTACTGACTATTCCTCTTCTCTATTAGATGTTACAGGATATTTCAGCTTCTGAGGGGCAGCTGGTTGTCTTCGAATGTCGGGTGAAAGGAGCTCCTTCCCCAAAGGTGGAATGGTATAGAGAAGGAACACTGATAGAAGATTCTCCAGATTTTAGGATATTACAGAAAAGTACGTTTCTTGTGGGAAAATAATATGTCTAATAAAATATAGGCAAGCAACAAAAATGCTAACATACTGACACTTTGAATTCCTTATTACAATAATAAAAACCATATAAGCCATATTTACACATATAAATCTGGGTTCCAGAAGCCAAAACTGTGGATGAATTGAACAGCATATTCACAGCTACTATTTGCCTGAGATTCTCTGAACTACTGAATTGTTTTGCCTTCTTCTTTGATCCCTTTGCCACTCCAGTAGCGCTTATGGGCAGTGGATTCCTTATTTATGCACAAAAGTAAGCTGAGGTACACATTAGCATGCTTAGAAGTACATGTGTGCGCACATGATACCCGATAGGTTGTAAACATACACTTCTACCTGAATTTTCAAATGCAGTTGAAACATCTGCCATTTTCTCTAAAGTCACTGGAATGACAAAATTGCTAGAACTCAACAGAAATTCCTTAAATAGCTCACTAAATCAAATCTCAGGGAAATGGTGTTTACTCAGAGCTTGATTTTCAGGTGTGTAACAGTTTCAGAAATCGTCTTCAAGATACAGTAAAGCAGTACTAAAATTGCAGAAAAATACTTATTGCAGAATTCGTTTCCTACTCTTAAGTTCTCACAACTGTTCATACTGTTCAGTGGATTTGACATACCCTTGAGTACAAGGCCTGGCTGTCTCCGCCGCCCCTTAAACAGAAAATTGGATCAAAGAGGAGTATTCAATCATATTGAGAAGATCAAGCTTCATACTTAGTGCTTAAAAAAATGGCAAAAGTAAGTATATTCTATATATTAATTCTGCTCTTCTTCCCTTTAGAACCACGATCTATGGCTGAACCAGGTGAGGATCATCAAAAGGCTCATACTTCTTCGATTACACAAATGTGGTGATTTAACCTCACAAAATATTAATTATTTAAAATCCATAAATTAATTCACAAAATTTCTTCTTTTCCTCATGTTCTCTAGCCACTAGTGATATGCATTTCACTGTAGACTGTTCCATAAACATATAATTTGAATTAATTCTATCACTTTTACAGAAAATAATGTTTCCATTCTGCTTTGACCCACTTCTGAGGACCTTATGAGCTAAAGATTAACAAGATTAATGTATGAGGGTTCCCTGTACATCTGAGGTTCAGAAGTACACCAGATGATGTAGGGCCAGGCTATTTTTATCTAGTTTACCAGTTAGGGAACACTGCATCAGATGTTTAGCCATGTCAGCCATTCCCTTTGCTCCCAACCAGCGTAATATGAGAGTATCACATCAGGTGTTCCACCCCTGATATCAGCAAATCCTGTAAAAGTGGCTGGATTTGCTAATTTCAAGGGTCAGAGCAGAGTGTAGGCTACTCTGTGTGATTTCAGCAAAGGAGCCTTATAGATTTTGATTACTTCACCACGAGAAAACCACTCTCCCCGTTGCGCTTTTCACTATAAAAACATAACGCTGCCCCTCTTAAGACAGAAAATTACCACAGGAGTACTAATGCTTACAGAATAGAAACTTCTGTAACTCTTCTCCTCACCCTATTAAACAGGTTTTTTTACCCCCAAAAGTGTCTTTAACGAGACTGCCTCTCTCTGTGACCTAGGAACGAATAAACGGAGCTTCTACCAGAAGCCGCTGATGCTGTTCCTTTAGTGTCCAGTGGCATCACTGCTGAGTAATGTGAAGCAGTTTTCGGAGGGTCATCACTCGGGTGCAGTTGTCACTGCCTCATCACCTGCTGCTCATTCAGAAGGAATCTGGATTTCCATGCATGCAGTGGTTGTGGCAGGTCCAAGTACTGCAAACTAGATACTATAATGCCTTAAACTAGTTTTATAATCCTGGCACTATAATAAACTATTATTCTCCCATAGTTGTTAGCAAATGATCTCTTTGTTGCTACTAGACCTTCCTCAGTGATGACATAAAACAATCAAGTTTAAGCGTGGTATGGTCTTCTACGGTTATACTCACAAAATATCACTCCTGGAGGGTTTTAGGAAAGCTTCTTGCAAAACAGTGGCAAAACAGTCACCGGAAAGTTGAAGAAATGCTCCCAGCCCACATTTCAACGCACTTTAGATGGTTTTTCTCCCTCCCTATCCCAGCTAGCCAGCCAAGTGAAAGATTTAAAATCCTGTACCACCACGGGCATTTATTAGCTGGTATTGCTGCCTGGACACGCCAGACACCGGTCAGACAGGAATGCCATAATGCCAAATCTACTTTTCAAGACAGAATTTAATTTTTGCTCGTACAATTTTGCTAGCACATTTTTGGTGCCCATTAAGTCTTCCTCACGAAGAAGTGAAAAGGCAACTTTCTATGAGCACAATTAGCACAATCCCCTCTATCCGCAAATCCGCACGGGTACTTCTGGGAAAGGCTAGCCTGCACGTGTGTATTCTGTATTTTTCACTTACAGAGAGACTCCACTTGAATTGTTCCCAGTTAATTGTGACTAATTTTTCAATCTGCAAAGAGAGAAAAATACCTACATTTCCACAAGTTGCAAGTATGGAGTACACTGTATTTCTCCAAATTAAATTTTAAGTTCTTCAGAGAGAAAGGCTGTATTTCATGTGATTAGGAAAACATTTTCTAATGTTTTCCAAGCCCTGCTGACACCTGTTCTTCAGTTTCATTGGGCGTGCTGGGGCACAGAGGGTACCAGTTGCTGCAGACAATGCTGCTAACAGCTGCTGCACACAAAGGCTGCCAAAATTGATAATACTAACGAAACCGAAATCAAACCGAGCAAGGTGGAAATGTCCCCGAGGGCAGTCAAGGCTTTGTGTGTTTGTTCAGTGCATGTTGCCTTCAAGTAATCGCACTGCTCTGATGCTTTGCAGAGGAGATCTGTACTCTCGTTATTGCTGAAGTGTTCTCAGAAGATTCTGGCAGTTTCACCTGCACGGCAAGCAATAAATACGGCACGGTATCTAGTATAGCTCACCTCACTGTCAAAGGTAAGCGTCTGTTTTACTCCTGTACTTGCTTGCGAATACAAGCAGAGCAGGCTGCTGCCATTTGGGGGATCTCTGTGGACCACGTAGTTTGCTGCTTCAGTAACCCTTTGGTGCGGAGCCCAAAGAAGGAAACCTCAAAGCAGATCCTGCCCCCTCCACGTGCAGGATTTCTGCTGCCAAGGCACTGGGCAGTTAGGTGAGCACAGGACAGGACATAAAAGTGTTAGCTCCAATCCGGCTTGAGTTCTGGCAGTGTACTTTGTGACTAAAAAGTTAGAGAATTCTCTGCAAAGAAAGTTTGTATTTCAAAGTGGAATTCGTGGGGCCCGTGGTTGAGGACCAGTGCTGGACCTTCCGAACTAGAACTGTGTCTCTTTTTCCCCCACCTTTACAACATTCCTTTGTTAAGGGAATTTGTTGTTAAACAAATGAGATCAAACAAAGCCCAACAGCTGGAAGGATGTCAGAACAAGCTTTTCCAACTGTAATTCTGATTTTTTAATTAATCTCACCATAATTTTTGTCGTATTTACACATCACCAAAGTTTGGTATTTGCCTTTGCAGCATCTGAAGACAGCAGTAACACTGCTGCACTTCACACAACAAGCTCCATCAACTTAATTGCTGCTGAACATCAACCTCCCCCAAGTACTCCTTCCCATCAGGGAGTAAATCAAACCCCCAAACCTAAACTCGAAAGTGTTCTTGTGAACCACAATGAGCCCAGATCGAGTTCCAAGATAGGTCTCCGTGTGCACTTCAAGCTGCCTGAAGATGAGAAAGGAAGCGAATCATCATCAGAGGATGGACCTGGTTCGATAAACCAGGTCAGACCCAACTATTTCCAGGAGAGGATAAATGGGCAGCCAATGAAAATACCTGAGCCAACATCACCATCCAAGGAACCGCCCCCCGTCCTGGCTAAACCAAAGCTGTAAGTAAAAAAGATTTTAACTCTTGGGAGCATCACTGATATTACTTAGTATTCTTAGAGCAGGACACTGTTGCCTTAGAGCAAAAAGCTCAAACACACAACAAGAAGCCAGCCAGTATCGCACGGTGCTGGCCTAATTAACCATACTCTCAGAAAATGTGTTCTACAGAACTCAATTTTTTTTTCTGTATCTCCCTCTTGGGAAAAGTGTGCACTGATTTGAAAAGGAAAATGTTTTCACTTTGAAATTTTATTTAGTTCCACAATGCTTTCTGCTGCAAAGAAAAGGTGAAAAACAGTGCTTTTACAGAGGCAAAATAAAAGCAGGTTCTTCAAATATATCCCACTCAATTGTGAATACGCTATTTTGCCAAAACCAGACATAGTCAATCTTAAACACATAGCATGGGCTAGCTACTGGGATCTCAAAGGTCACGCCTCATTACTTTTATGTCCCACAAACAGAATCTCCTCCTAAAACCGATAAAATACTTGGAAATGTTTGATAACATGAAACCACTCGAACTAAAAGCCACCTGCGTGATCAGTGCACTGTGAGCTCAAGGGGAAATTCTAAGTAGTGTAGTTTTCTCACAGGATAGTGCATGGAATTCACACTGCAGTTTATGAAGAATAATCTTTTCAGCATTTTTGACTCAACTACAAGCACACAGAGTCCTTCGTTTCAGTTCTGAAATAGGCAGAAGCTTTAACTAAAGGCTCGGGAAGGACTTCGTAACATAACTGATTGGTGATCTTAAGCAGGGATGTAATTTCATAGCATAAACATCACAAGTGAGAAGACAGAACTTACATACCACATAGCAGAGGAAGGACTTGGAGTAGTGTTTTTCAGACTTGTTAAGCCCACATTCACAGCCCTACTTACTTGCAAGGGGAAAAGTTAGCCTGTTTTCCATATGCTGTACTTCCATGCACATAATAACTAAACAAACCACTTGACAAGGCAAAATACTTGTCCTTAATTGCAAAGTAAAAAAACCCTGAAGACATTGACAGTAGACAGCATCTAGGAAACAACGACCACGTGAAACGCAAGTCCTCTCTCAACTGCGCACTCCTGCCTGCTAGCAAATGTCAACACCCCCTAAACTACACTGGTAATATCTCTTTTGGTGGATTATTACAAAGTTTTATTAGCCCAAATGCTGGTTTCAAACCCACTGTAGTGGGAGCTAAAGCAACTGCGATCTGGCTTACAAATGGCCATTTCAAATCCGATAAGCAAATCCCATTCTTACCTACAAAACCAGAGAGGTATTAAGGTGACATAGAGCAGAATTTGATGATGCTACCCATTAAATATCTCCAAGTAAAATTTGTATTTATATTTCATGTGTTAAAATGTAAGAATCATCTTCAGTCAAATGATTTTCAGACTCTTGGGCCTCTGGCAAAAGAAGGGGAGAGGAAGGAGAAGTTTATTTTAGTAAAAAACTAATACTCTGCTCTTCTCAGAATGTTAGAGAATGTGTCATGTGGCAGTTTCTCCTAACTCTTACAGGACACAGAGTTTTTCTCTCCCGATTCACCTACGGAAATGTAGTCAGCCAGCACGTTCAGGGCCCATGACCAATTTTGCTCCTTTTTGTTTTCCACGCAGCGATCAGACACAGTTAAAGCAGCTCCACAACCAGGTCTTGCTTGAGCAGCAGCAGGTGCATCAGGCAGCTATGAGAGAGTTGTCATTCAGCTCAGCTTTACTGAATTCTGCTGCTTCGCTCCACCAACAGTCCACCTCAACCACGTACAAACAAACCAAAGCCTCTGCTTCGCAGACGTTCGGCTACACCCGACCTAAGCAGTTCCTACCCCCACAAACCACACTGCCTGCCAGCTCCTCTCCTGGCTCCTCAGGTACAACGCTCAGCAACGTCCCTCAAGGAACTCAAAGAGCAAATAACAAGGAAAATTTCACAGGAAATCCTCCGCCAGCCCAAGCAAGGTCTTCAGGAGGGTTTCCAAGCAAAAGCGAACAGTCTCTACTGAGCCCTAAAGAATCCGTGGTGCCTCCACTAACACTTGCTACGTCTAGTGCAAAACAGTTCCAGCCGCAGAGCGTGACTCCTGCTCCCATCTCCCCAACCGGCCGGATCCAGAACCCAGTAGCGTTTCTTAGCGCTGTTCTTCCTTCATTTCCTACTGCACCATCAACCAATGCCATGGGGCTGCCCAGAAGTACACCGGCCACGTAAGTAGCATAAACTGCACATGCGGGAGCAGGGACAAGAAATACTCATGGAGCAAACTAAGGCGTATTTGGGTTCGAGGGTTTGGTGGGGAGTTTACTGAAATGTGAGTCACTCATACATCTGAAAAGCAAGTTTTTCATATATTCTGGTCATTTCATTTAACCTTTACAGTCAGTTACAAAAGGAAGGGAGAGTAGCTTCCCTAGTAAGATACTTCAAGATAGAGAAATGCGAGTTTATAAACAGATATTTATAGTCACAAGACTGTGCTAGTGGGAGAAGAGAGATTTCAAGAACTTGCAGGGTAAGTCACTGCAAGACCATTTGCCTATATGAGCTATAAAAAACATTCTTACTTACTGTAAGCAATAAGTAAAGTTTTAAAAGATACTTGACGATGTAAGTTATTTCTCAGTCCAGATAAATTTAAGAAATAACTTATGTAGGGGCATTTTTCTGGTTGCAATACTTTCTAGTTCTAAAGTCCCCCAGAAAATCTCAGGAGAGTTATTGGTTTGCACACAAATATTTTAATTGACAGCCAGCATGATTTCTGTGACTAAATAGTTACCACCATGCAAATAAGGAAGGATGATGATGTACTGGAAAGTTCCTGGTGTTCAAAGTTCCTTCTTTACTGATAGAGTTGGAAATTAATATCTCTTCTGTGTACTATGTGAACCCTGTGTTGGCACAGCTAGCGCCAGTTGATCAATACAACTTTTCTCTGAAGAAATGCAAGTTCCGCACCGAGTAAGGAGTATTTCCCCCTGTTACCAAAGGTACACTTCAAGGTAGTGATGGCCAGCACTGAGTCCTGACCATCCTGCTGGCACTGCACCAACCAATCTGTAATTTTAGCAGAAGAAATTGCCCCTGCATACACAACACCCACCACTCAGTGTGATTCCGTGCCAAGAAACCCCGCCTTCAAACCATTCCTGCACTCAGAGTCGCCAGCACGGCCACATCGTGGCCCTTAACACTGAACCCTCGAAAAGTGCTTTACTCTTTCTAACTCCAACACAGGCATCACCAAATAAATCCTTACCAGGTGGAGTACTTAAATTCCATTTTCTTCATTTCAATTTTCCTGGGTTCCAGCCCAGAGCTGAATCCCCACATAACTGGAGCTCGTCATGCTGAGATTCAAATCCAGATCTCTACATGGGAGAGAATCAAAGTGAGGGCACAGAAGGTCAGGAAGGAAGCTGAACAGTACCTGTGCTAATCTGTGAATCCCTATTGGAAGTTCCAGCTTCCTTTTTTTGGCATGATCAATGATAATAATTCTGGTTTCAAAAGCAGTGAAAGATCACCATGCCCGCAGAACAATAAAGGGAAGATACCTTGCACAGCACTCATCAGTTACACCTTCTACCTACACCCCGTGTTCCTAAGATTCCAACTCCTGGTAAACTACTAGCACATTGCACACTCTAGTAGTGTGCAGCTGCTGTGCTTCAGGAGTGCACTCTCACAGTCTCCCAACAGTCTTATTTAAGAAGTTTACTATTTTCAGACCCTAACAACATAATCCAGACTACATCTACCAAATAAAAATGAAAAGAACTGTTGATGTTAGGTGTCCTAAAAGGATGAGAGAAATGAAACAAGTAAAAGTTCATGGAAAGAGTAAATGATCAATGGAGAAGTGAGATAAAGATCAATGAGAAATTGTACTAACTTTTATCGTGGGATACAGTAGAATGTACAAATTGTATACCTATAGTAATGCCTACGGACATTTTTTTTAGCATTCACAGTGACATCACTATTACAGGATAAACATAAATGGAACTTAGATGTCTATTACACTGTTATAATGCTTGTGCCCTGTAAGATGTGTGTCCTTAACTCCTACTGGCACGAGAGTGGGATGCACCATTAAAATAGTACCAAAAAAAAAAAAAACTAATCCCATATTGTGCTTTGGCTTCTACATAAATAAATAAAAAGTAGGTTCCTCCAGACAACTGAAGCATAATATATCATGTGAGTGACAAAATAAGATATACTCTTTGCTGCATGTTAGTATCAGAATTTTCTTTTAATAGCCCAGCCCAGGCATTAACAAAGAAAAATCTGAAGCCACTGCCTTTAGTAACAGATGATTCAATTCGGGAAAATAAAGCGGCACTTGTAAAGGACCTGGAAAGAAAACTGCGTTTCAGAGAGGATGTTAATCAAGAAAGCAGTCAACAGGTAAGAAGATTGAGTGTTATTTGAAATAAATTTCACTCATGAACAAGACCTGTATTCTGAGTTGTGGAACAAAAGGTGTCTGTGTGGTTGAGCTTCTATGTTCCTTTGCAGAGTGAGCTTTTGTGGCGAGTGCTGGTTTGGAATAGTAAACTGGAGCGTTAAACAGGAAGTAGGAGGGGATGCTGCTGCAGAGGGTTCACTTTGTGACTGAGGAGCATTTTTAACTTCTGATCATCTCTATTAGAGGCCAGTAGGGATGTAAAACTTTTTCTTTTCATGGAAGCTTCTGTCGACTTAGCATAATCTAGGTGTTCCTGCTCTGGCAGGGGGATTGGACTTGATGATCTTTCAAGGTCCCTTCCAATCCCTGACATTCTGTGATTCTGTGTGATTCTGTGACTGGATTTCGTTTTATCATTTTACAAGTTGCTCAACTCACTGCACACATACACTTTCATACACTCTACTTTTAACACAAATTAGGGAGTAAAGTAATCAAACTGTTTAAGGAAAGGTTTCTGTTTTTACTGTGGTTGAAGTAAAATGTGGTATTTAATTCTGAGCATTAAACCTATTTTTCCAAATCTCCTGACATACAAATTGACACGGACTTGTTAGGAACTTCACAAAGTTTTTGGTAGTTGTTGCCGGCATATACAAAATTTTAGGTCTAGTATTACCAGAGTTCTAAGAAGTTCAAAGGAACTAAATATCAGTTCATTCTCAGCTAGAATAAATTCACAGGATCTGGGCAGTGTCTATGAAATTAAAGTAGAAATAAAAATCTAAATAGTATTTTGATGTTGAAGTCACTGTAAATCAGGTTCCATCACCCTCAAATCAAGAGCAGGGCGCGCTAAGGACTGCCTCATGGCTGTTGTGTCTGTAGGCAATGATGCTACTTTCACCTTGACCATGGAGCCCTCCATAGCTGTCCTGCCAGCCCAGCAAACTGTTTCACCCTCGTCTGTCGTCAGCGAGGGAGCTTGTCACAACGGCTGTTAGTCCTTCCAACAGAGAACATGCAAAGATAAGCAAAAAGCCGTGGAGCCTCTGGAGCAAATTACCCTCTGTGGATGACTGCAGCGTAATCCCTGGGTTTTTTAATTGTGCTGTTGACCTTTCTTTCTGGCAGATCATGCTGCCAAAGCACTTTGAGTAAAACAACTGGCAAGCGGTACGTTTTGCAGATGAATCACAAGTGTTACAGTTTGTACTTGCTATGGTAGTAAGACAAATCATTTCGAGAGCTGCTGTGAAATACCAATCAGGCTTTTGAGTTAACTGCATGATAAACCCTTCAGAAACAATGATCACTACTAGTGTCAAAGTTATCTGCTGACAACAAAAGTAATTTATACATTTACTTGCTATTCTGTATAAGACCAAAGCAAAATCTTGATTTCCAAATCCCCCAAACACTAAAAAACTTCAAAGCTGGCACTTCTCTAATTGTTCCGGTAATTAGAATGCCAATGGTAATGAACTAGGAAACAGCTTTAGGACTGCTCAACAAAAATTCCCTCAGTTTTCCCTCAGTTCCCACCTTCAATCACTTCTGACTGTATTCTTCCACATCCAGGAAAACCCCTGCTCAGACTGACTCCTGCAAATTCAAGTCTGAGCTTTCTCCTCAGTGAAAGCAGTGATTATCTAAAGAGATGAGGGGATGCACAGTGTTCTCCACAATTCCTATCGCTTTGCCATTTGTAGAACAACTAACATTGTGAGAATAATAGGCTGGAGTGCTGGGTTCACACCCACAGATTTTGTCCTGTTTTTTCCTCTTGTAGTTAACACAGAACTAAAAAGGAGATATTTTCACCCTATATATAGCATACCTATATTAAATTGGTTATTATAATGGGAAAGGCTTCTTACTCATTTTCTCATACATAAAAATGCAACTCTCCTCTGTGCAAGACATCACCATATAATGAAAGAAGGACAGCATCCAATGAGAATCTCAAAGCACTGGCTTCATTGTACATGCTATTCTAACAATTCCTTCTTCTAAACCATGTCCTATAGCGTATTTTTATTTAGACAACTGTACTGTAACCCCATATTTTGACAGCAGTGTTTGGTCTCATTTACAATATCAACTGAGCACACAGGGATGAAAGCTGCTGTCGAGAGGTCCGTGCCTTAAAGTACTGTTATTGTCTTACATTATTATATAAGGAGTAGTAATGAACCTGAGTGATTTCCATGCTGGTGCTCTATTTATTATCTACCATTGATTTCCACATGAAAAGTGTTTAGCTTACAAGTCAAGATTTTCCCAAGTGTCAGCACTATGCACTGAGCATGATATCTAATAATCCAAATGTACTCCCGTTTCATGCAGCACATCATTCATCACCACCAACAAAGAAATCCAGAATCAGAACATGGCTGGTAGTTTTGCTGATGTTGCAGGAGACTGATTAGTCTCTGGTCTTCTACAGCTATGAGAATCATGCAGTGCTGACAAAAACACAAATATGATTTTGCCAAGATTCGAGCTGCAACTTTGATCAAGTACACGCAAGAACAAGCTAACATTTGTACCGGAAAAAAACATCTTACCTGTCAGTTATGCAGATGGTAGTATGCTGTAATGCCAGGTGAAATTTCATCACAGTTAGGAATGTTGAAAAAAAAACGTGGTTCAATTATACCAAATGTCTTCAGTCAGATTTGCTCAGTTCTTTCAAACAGAAGATACACTAAATGAGGATTAGCTTTGCACAATTGCAGGAAGAGGTTAGGACAAATCCCAGGATATAGGAGACTTAACTCCATTTCTTCCTTGGCCTGAAAACAGTCAAATTCATAACTCTTAATTCCCTTACGGACAGCCTCACTCCTTGCCAGTGGGCACATGCACTGTTGGTGCTGTCCCAGGTTGCACAAATAACTAAGCATTCCTTATCAGCAGGAAAAAAATTTGGAAATTCCACCTTTCTGAACAGCTCCTGTAAAAGGAGACCTGAGCCCTTCTCTCATCTCCTCCTGTGCAACGAATAAAACTTGAGACTTTCAGGCAGAGTGGAACAGGCCCTCCTTCAGCAGGACATTTCAGAGAGCATTTCAGCTTAATGGTCAGGGCTGACAGAGGAGGCTACTAGAATCCTTTCTTCCAGTTTGTGCTGGACAAAAGAAACAAGAGACAGACAAAACAAGAATCACTCTCCTGCCTAGGAATTAGGAGAAACGCCCAGATTCTTGTCTTTGCTATAGTGAATGTTTCAGTATTTCTGCAAAGTGAAAAGGGACAAGAAAGAAAAAGAACTTCCCTGTCCACTCATATCTGCTCCTAGAATGTTTCATTATTGTGGATCTCAAAGCTTCCTCTTGGAGACTGAGGCTGAAATCCCGCGAAGCAAAGAATCCAAGTCTCACAACCTCAGTGTGTGTCTGAGCTACTGCACCTTTTGCTGAAGGGAGAGCACAGCCACTGTTATCTCCACTTCCCCCAATCTGTCAGTCTAGTCCATTGGGCTTTTTATCTTCCCTACAAGTAAAATATCTTGGTAAAATTCAGTTAGATTATGTCATGCCGAAACAAAAAGATGTGTGGGGAGAAAAGGGCAGATGGAGAATTTGAAGGGATTTTGACAAATGAAAAAAATACGTGTAATGCAAATCGATTCCTTTACTCTGGTATTTGAAAACATTTACAGGCTTGGACTCAATGATCTTAAAGGTCTTTTCCAACCAAAATGATTCCATGATTCTATGACTATAAAAAGAGGAAATTTAGCTTCACAGGCAAAACTTAAAAATCAATGATATTATTTCCCAAAAACTTTGCTATACAAATAATAGAAAAAAAAGAGATAATTAAGCCTCAAATCCTGTACAGTAAGAAAGATAAAGGAATGAACTGTGCAGTCATAAAGGAAAGGAAAGTTAAGTACCTGAGTCTGGTGACGCAAACCTCATTTGCTTTCTCTTCTGTTTTCCTCTTGCTCAATCACTTAGAGCTGAAGCGTATTTTGGAAATTATTTAGCTGTGTCCCACAGATGACTTGCTCAACTCCTTGAGGGTTTGTGTTCATGTCTGGATAGGACGATACTCATGCCTTGTGCCATGTTAAGACGGCCCGACATAATTAATCTGTAAGAAATGAGCCACTTGAGCGATATCTCTTCAAGTGAAGAAAAGCATGCATGTCGGTATCTGTTGGGTTTTTATTCTCACTGCTGAAAAGGAGGGTGTGGAGGGGAAGGAGAGAGAATACAAACTAAACAAGATTTCTGTCGAGCAGCCTAGATTAGATTTTGAAGCCAAGAAGCGTTACAGCTTGGAAACAGATGATGAGATGCAGTGTATGCCAGTTGATTTAGAGTAACTCTGCCAAAAAGCCAATCTAGTAAAAGCTACAAATCTGGGATTAAATCAGGAAATTTGTCTGGGGTTGGCAATGAGTGGCAAAAAGAACTATGTTTCTAGACAGTATAAGAGGATCAAAAATTCAAATAGAGTTCCTCTAGCCTTTCTATTTGTGGTAATTTCCACAGGTTACCAGGCTAATGTCAGACTATTTTGACGCTACAAGCTTCTACTAACTGTTAACATGTAGTTAATTATATACAATTATTACGTAAGTCCTAATTTGTACAGAACATTGACCCTCCATAAAAGAGCTTGAGTTTTAGAGTTTTCTGGCTGGGAGATAGCACAGTTTTAAACATCTGGCTACTATATTAACAAGCTTGTGAATTCCTACCTGTAAAAACTTTGTGTTCCAAGTGAGGTGCCAAAAAGCAGCTGGAACTCTACTTTTTTCACCCAGATCCAGAGCTTGAACATTTTTACTCTCACCCTTAGTCTCCTCAGCGTACTGAGCTGCAGCCTAGTTTTAACATCGTACCCAGTTATCACATCGACTTGTTCTTTGTGTGACACTTTACAAAATACTCGTCTGAACCACAAACTTTGCCCTACTCCACATATGTAACCACGTTCAGAAATAGTTTTATGGCTCATGTGATAAAAAGAGTTCTTGAGAAAGTCATAGTAACAACTATTTTCTGTTCTTGCTAATCCCAGAAGAAAATCTATCAAATAAGCAAAAAACTCCAAGACTGCATGTGCATTTATTCTGATAATTTTATAGCTTTTCCTCTGTGTGCACACATGTCCAGTCACACGCACTCAAGAAATGTGAGAGAAAACCTGTACGTGATTAACTTCAAGGCAGCTCCATGAAATACATTCCTTCCTCTCTCCTATTTTCTTTCACAAACAGAAAAGGAGAAGCTGCCCATATTTCTCAGACAAGTAAAGTTTGGGAGAAGTATCTCCAGAACATCAGTCAGGGAAATAAACGATACACTGTTCACAGAAAATTCTTTGAATCTAAAACAGAGGCAAGAAATAGTAGGTTAAAGACAGTTTGAAAATAATTCCTCTAAGTTTAATTTGTGTTAGGTGGTTGGCAACTTGGGACAAAGACGTGGAGGAGAGGAAATAAAAGTTGTTAATTGTCTCTGTCAGCACTGTTTGCTTTCATCTGTAGCTCATCACGCCTCAGCAACCCTACGCTATTGATTTCTTGTTACATACCACGATTTCTTTTGGACAGCAACGAATCTGGAAAAAAAACAAAACCAAAACGGAATGAAAAAATGCTGACTGACCTCAACTCTTTGTACCCAGTAGTGGACTCTCCCATGAGCTGGCAGTATTTCATTGCCTCTTAACCCCCGCTGTAGCATTTTGTCCTGGAGTCAACACCTCACTCATTACCATGACGACTCGAAAGCCTAGCGGCAATGCCTTCCCAGCCCCACCACTTCCCTCTGCTAGGGAACACTGTACGGTACAAAAAAAACACTTCAGCAACCAAGCAATGATTCCCTCATCTTCAACGATACAGTTGAGGGTGTATTAAAAGTACAATACTGCCTTTTTAATTTCAAACATTATTCTAGTCATTAGCAATTTTAATACTTAATATTTACCATACTTGCTGTGTTACTTGGACCTTTACTCGTGTGACAAATCATTAGATGATAGAATGGGAAGGACGGAAAGCGACTACCCCTACCTTAATTAACCCTTAATGAGCTTCCACATCTCCAAAGGCCACACAGCATGTGAAAACCCAGAAACCAATTTAATTTTTAGAAGAATTACGTATATTATCTTCAGGTCCTAAAGGAAAATTCAGATGCTCAAGGCAACCCTTTCTCAGTAGGCCAGGATTTTTGCCACACGTTTTGCCCTCTGCCACCAAGAACTACCTGAACAACCCAAAGGAAACTACTGAAAGCTCTGGGGAAAGAAAAAAAAAAAAGGAAGGAAAACAAAACTCCAGCTATGTTCTTCAGTACATTGCTTGCACCAAAGTATTAGGTTTGAATTCCTCGGTTTATAGGAGACTCTAGAAATGAAATATGACAGTGGTACATGTCAGTGACATGGCTGCTTCTTAGAACATAGTGGTGACTCCTTGATTCTTGCTTACTAAAACAGGCCTTTTCTCAGTACCAAGGGTAAAAGACTGATTGCTAACTTCCCCTTGGGGCATTATAACCAGCTCTCGCCATCTAAATGGAAAAATGATAGCTTTGGTTGGTCAGGAATTAGAGGATCTCCAGTTTTACACTGGCTTAGCTGAGATTAGAATTCAATCTATTAAAGTGATTTGTTGAGACACACGACGTGAAGGGAGCAAAAGTACAGCAAGATGAAACTTTATAGGGCTGTTTGCTGATCACCAGCTGCTGGCTAGCCCTCAGAACAGATAAAGCCAACCTGAGAAAGGGGCTGGCACCAGCCAGTGGCTCCCACTCCTTGGCACAGGTCTCCCACACTTCCACAGACTCACGAGCTCTAAAGCTCCTCCTGGAGCCGCACTGGCAGCAGCACGTTTGAGGGAAGTATCAGAGCGCAGATTGTCCTGGTCAGAGTGGAGGAAGAGTGTTAAAAGGTAAGGAAGGTATCCTGAAACATCCCCATGAACACTATCATTACCTTGTAATTATCAGCACCGCTCCAAGGCTGTGCAGAAGGAATAAGAAAGTTTTTTCAGGTAAAATGTTGTGCTGCCTCTCCCATCTTCGCTCCTTACCGTTTGGGAACTACCGGTCAAAAGCATAAACAGCAGCATGATGGAATGGCCAAATGATGAGTGATGTTAAGTCTCAAGGACTTGGGATCTTTGCTGGTTCTTGAATTAACTTTCCGTATGATTTCAGACAAGGTGCACTTTCCGAACTTTTGTTTTTTCAACAAATGGAGTATTTCAGCAAAAGGATAGGCTACATCCTTATTTACTATTCACCAGTTTCTAAAATTCTATTTTAAAAATGAAAATTGCGCTTTTGGAATTGCTCAGGTATTTCTCCTCCAGGCAAGAGATCATTTCTTTCCT
The DNA here is from genome assembly GCA_020746105.1 of Trogon surrucura. Taxonomy (NCBI): domain Eukaryota; kingdom Metazoa; phylum Chordata; class Aves; order Trogoniformes; family Trogonidae; genus Trogon; species Trogon surrucura. Next base: position 35,177,554 of record CM036621.1, read on the forward strand.
ATAACAAAGCAACAAACACCATCATAATAGCACTATCCAGCAGATTCAAGGGAGATTTCGAAGATTTAAGCTTGGCACAAAAGTAGAAAAATCCATAAGCCTGCTCTCAGAGATGGTAATTTATATAGGAATAGACCGGTTTTCTTGCATGGTCTGTTTAATCATCTCAGGATTTAAAGGCTGTAGGTTTTGCTTTCTCAGTTACACCAGCTGGAAACCTGGTCAGGTTTTAACCTGGAGGTAAATTAGTCTGAAAATAGTTTTCCTTACTTGCTCAGATTTGAAACATACAGCAGTATTCCTTTATATATATAGCAGGTAACTAATATTTGAACACAAAATCCTCAAGAATTTGGCATGTTTTCATGATCTTTCTTGTTCAACAGTGTGTAAGAGAACAACTTTTTTCATGAAGACTTAGAGGAATTACATGTTTGGCTTTTTAGCTGCCTTCGAAAAAGTCTCAATTGCGTTAGTTACATCCTGCAGATGTGAGACACACTGAGAATCTGGGTCTGCAGACCAGATCCAGACTGCTTCAATACATCCCAGTTTACGTTGGGTTTTTTATTTTCACGAGTTTTAGAATTTGTCTAAAAGTGCAAATGACCGCAAACCCGCCTCTGCCTCCACAGGAGTACAGGATTTCAAGCTTTGAGCAGAGGCTGATGAACGAAATAGAATTTCGCCTTGAGCGTACACCGGTGGATGAATCGGACGACGAAATCCAACACGAGGAAATCCCTACAGGCAAATACATAGCGCCGATCTTCGATAAGAGACTCAAGCATTTTCGGGTAATGGAAGGATCTCCTATCACATTCACTTGCAAAATAGTTGGGATACCCGTTCCCAAGGTAAGTCATTCTCACTGTTAGCTGTAAAGGAATAAAAACCGACTACCTGCTGTTTTCCATACATCCTTCTGGCAAGTCTCACTCCTAAGAACATGGTTGTGTGGAGAGAGAGCTCTAAACTAAATCATTTACCCCCTGATTTCTAGAACAACAGTATCTACTCCCAAGCATGTGTCAGGCCTTGGTGTACTCTAGGGACTCCTCACCACCACCCGACTCTGAGAGAAACAGAACTTCATAACCCCCCCCCCCAAATTAACTTATCAGAAAGATGAGAACTGACCTAACCAGTAATGTGTCCATAGCCAAGTTTTATAATACTCTAAAATTTTTACCGGCAGTTGCTCAATTTATGTTAGCTACGTTTTTTCTAGTCACTGTTCCACTACAGAGCAAGTGTTAAGTCACTGGAGGGGGGGTCTGACCACTACAGGTGTACTGGTTCAAGGATGGAAAGCAGATTTCAAAGAAAAACACGCATTTCAAAATGAACAGAGAAGAAGACGGCACTTGTTCTTTACATATTGAAGCTTCTGCTAGTGATGATGATGGCAACTATACGATTATGGCTGCAAACCCACAAGTAAGGTGTTTTATTTTCCTCCACAAAAACCACTTGTTTCATCTTTTTCCAATATATGTTAATAGGAACACAGATTGGGCCACTCATCAGACCTCAAGGGGTGACTGTATCAAAAATCAGATGCTTCAGTGGGCAGGAGAGGAAACCATGTCACAAAGAGTGATGAAACCACTCCCCTATTCTCACACATCCCAGCCACACACGTTAAGGACATTTTTTCACACTAATAACTCCTGCCCCTATCTCCTGACCCCCCGCTCTGTTGCTGACAGATACTTTTTGAGATGTGGTGACAGGACGGACGTGGTATTTCAGGAAGAAAGAATAGAGCAAGGGGAAACAATAAGTTACGTTCCATTTGGAGGTGTTACCAGACACATTTTTTCTTTATCTAAGGTGCAAATATGTCGATCTGCACATAGTCTCACCCCCAGTACCACTGTCTTCACCTGTGTGCTAGTTTTCTAGTTAGAATTCTGTCCTTCTTCTGAGTTATATTTCAGCCCACCTACTTTTCACTTTCTACTATGGTTCAGTTACTTCAAAAAATACTTCCTACTGCGTTGTAAATGTTCAATATTTATACTTGAGAATGAAACAAGTTATTAACCAACTATCAATTCTGTTTCCATTGTGACCTGCAGGGCAGAATCAGTTGTTCAGGCCACCTGATGGTGCAGAGCATCCCCATTCGGGGCCGAATATCAACAGTTCAGCCTCACAGGTAAAAGGAAAGATGAGTCCTTTGGAACCACTTTACACTTCTTACAGAAGGCATTCAAAATAATGAGCTGCTGTACTTCAGTTCTCAATCAAAAAAATGAAAAAATAGCAGCAGCTCCCTCCCAACAGGTCGCTTTGAGAATGTGGTATTTTTGAAGGTCATCTTCAAATACAGGGAGGCTTAATTATTATTTCATTTACCTGCTGCAGCAGAGTTAACGGCAAGGGATGGACCAGCAAGATGAAACCCGGCCAAAAAAAAGCAAAAAGAAGTGAAGTACAGCTTGGGAATCCCACAACACTGTACAATATAGTTAGTCTGATAATCTTTCTAAATGGACGATGTGCAACTATTAAATTACAAGCAGTCCATTTCTTTTTGCCCTTTTATTTTATTTAACTCAAGCTACTTGTTCACCCTTTTCCTTAATTTGTTCCTTTCAGTATTAGGGGAAAAAAAAGCTTGACTTTCAAACATGCACATCCCACTCTTGTGTTGCAGAGCGCGGCCCAGGGTGCCAGAAGGAGACAAAGAGGCAGTTCAAGAACGCTTTTTCAGGCCATACTTTCTACAGGCTCCAGGTGACATGGTAGCACACGAAGGGCGACTCTGCAGGTTGGACTGTAAGGTATTAACTACTTCCTCTGCTTATTCTCACTTTCTCTACCTCTGTACACGTACTACTAGGTGTTTGCATGTTCTTTACTGCGCACACGAACACTTCCCGCTAATGTTTTAATGCTTCATTTTTTAAAATTTTTTCTTGCCACTGTTGTGTCTGAGCTGATTCAGGGGATTTCTTTTCAACACATGCTATATGGAATGAAGAACACAGAAAACACAATGCCAGAAATAGCAGTCTCATTTAACGAGGTTGTTCAAATTACTAGATACGTTCACCATGTCCCTCACCAGTCTGGACTCCAGAAGTTCGTTTGGGAATGACAGGTCCTTCTGCTCCGTTATCAGATTCTTGAACATAATCCAGCATAGCACAAAGCCACGAGAAAGAGAGGATTCAGCATGTTGTGTTCCGTTCAAACAAATGTTCCCATTGAACTGGACTGAATTACTGAAGTTTAATACTCCCTGAAAAGAGGGAACAGAGCCCAGTTCATTCCATGCTTCCCCAGCACACACAGATGCAGGAACATCCCCCTTCACAGATTCAACCCCCCATACAAGAGACTCCTCAGAGGTCAGAGAGCCCACGGCGAACATCCTGTGATCGAACAGCTTTAAAAAACTCATCTGCTCCAACATATCTGCGTCCCAGCAGCACAGCAAAGGCAGCAGTGCTGGCATGGACCTCTTCTGTGCTCCAGAACGTCTCCCACCCTGAAGAGGGCAGAAGTTCTGAAGGAGAAGTTAACGCTCTGAAGATGAACAAGACTCATTAGGACTTAATTTACGATGTAAAGTTTACTAGGGGGCATGCCAAATAATTTAGCTATTCTTAGCTCTGCTGTCCTGGCAGAGCATGCGAAGCCTTAAAGCATGTCTGGTATTGCACAGTCCTCGTTCAGGCAAGTTCCACTTCCCACTCTCTTGGGTCTGTAGAACATTGCTTGGAAAGCAATATTTTGGGCATGAGTAAGTACTGCTGTCTGTTGGAAGGATCTTTAAGACTATTGTACAGTCTATTAATCTTTCTAAAAAATATTTAATCTAAAGCATAGAAGTTCAACAGCTACAAAGAACTACATCATTCTTCATCAAATTTTATGAAGTACAAAGTCATTTGTATAAAACTCTTTTTCATCTCTGTTAAACTCCATAGCGGTTTAGATCCAGGGCTTTGATTTATACTCAGTGCTAAAATAAAAATAAAAAAGAGATAACTAGCAGATTACTAGGAGTCTTTTATGAATCTGATGTATAACCAAGTTTCTTCCTTTCTGACTAAGACAGATGTAGGCATTTCATGTATTTGTTTCTCTTGGGATGTTGTTGCTTTGTTTTTCATTTTTCTCCCTCTTTGAGCTAATCGGCAACAAAAATAGTAGCTGAGATATAAAAAAGAAAATATATTTGTGTTCTAGATTCTGGCATTATTCAGATGGCAGCTGAAAGAAGGCTTACCTGTGAATTGACTACAACCTATTTTTCAGTTTGACACCAGTCTCTAGCTGTTTCCCTGTCCGTTAGGTGAGCGGGTTACCAACTCCAGACCTGACGTGGCTGCTGAACGGCAAGCCCGTGCTACCAGACGGCACCCACAAGATGCTGGTCCGAGAGACGGGAGTTCACTCTCTGCTTATCGATCCCCTCTCACAAAACGACGCTGGAACTTACACCTGCCTCGCCACTAATAAAACTGGACAAAATTCATTTAGTCTGGAGCTCACTGTTGTAGGTAAGAATCATTGAAGAAGTAGTCACAACGATGAAATTGTTTGTGTGTGCTTCTTCACACTTGTCTTAGTTTCCCTACAAACAAGTACAAATAAATAGTTAATCCACTGATAGTAGGAGACTTCAACAGCTATTAAACTCATCCGATGGAAGGAAAGGCACTAATGAAGGGCTGTAAGAATTCTGTCTCATCATCACTTTACATCTCTTGCCTTGACAAAATCACATTCTGCATTTTGTCTCCAGAAAGTGCTCAGGGTTTGAATTCACAGTACACGTTGAGGTCTCCCAGATTTCAGTCCAAATTTTTTCAGTTTAAAAATATTTTTAAATAGAAAAATACAAAGCTGCATACTCTTCTTTAATAATGCCTTACAAGATGCGAGATATTGAAATTCACAGATCTGGCATTTACTTCCTGCAATGGTAGTATGTTTAGACCCATTAGATACACCCATGCTCTTTAAAGAACAACAAGTCTGCCCATTTTTTTTTCTTTATGTTCCCTTACAGAGGGTACATCATGGCATTTCACTTTCCTTCCAATATCCTATTAAAAATTCACTACATATTTTGATATCACACGAATAATTTTCGCCGTGTTCTTCCATACTGTTCAAAGAGAAACAAAAACCAAAAACACCTGTTGCTCAATAATTCTTTTTTCTTTTTCCAGCAAAAGAAGTAAAAAAAGCCCCCATGTTTCTGGAGAAGCTTCAGAACTGTGGTGTTCCTGAAGGGTACCCCGTTAGATTAGAGTGCAGGGTTGTGGGAATGCCACCGCCCATATTTTACTGGAAGAAGGACAATGAAACGATCCCGTCGAACAGAGAGAGGATGAGGTACCGCACCCGCATCCCCGTGCCTGGAGCTTCTTGCGGCCAGAACAATTGTTGCCACGAAAACCTGTGTGCTAACAGTCACAATGTGGTTTTGTATGCCCCAGAGCATGGGATAATAGAGTTTAAGGTATCAGACACAGAGGCTGATAATGACCTTCAGCCACAAGCACAGGCAAAGCCTCTGACCCCATGCTTACAAAATACAACAGTGTTTGGGTTCAGCATCACTGGGTTTTAGGTTTTGCAAAAGAAAGCCTGACGAAATCATGTGCCTGGCTGTAATTAATGAGAAACTAATTGCTTTCGTATATTTTTTTAAGACTTCTACTTCAGCATAAATCTAGTTTTTAATACTTTATTTCACTTGGCTCCAACTAACGGTTTGATGCAGTAATTGAATCTCTGAGATCAACTTCAAGCAGCAGCGCATTTTCACACGCACACCCTGCAAGCTGCCTGCAAGGAAGCCTGGCTCCGCGGCAGCACTTGTCACCAACGCGCACCTATCACCACCGAAAGCGGCCTTGAAAAAATCTTTCTGTGATCTCCGTGTCCCCGCTCCCGAGGCTGCTGTCCTTCCCTGATCTTCTCCAGCCTCTAATCTTTATTCCTCTGCTTCAAGGCATATTGAGCAAGGATTTATTTCAAGTGCTGGTACTTTCACAGGAATTATGGTTATGCACATGTGAACACTGCAGTTAATGGAAAACGAACATCTGCCCTAAAATGCCTCATTTCCAGTTGTTTCACAGAAGCTTAGAAAGCAAATTTTTGCTTCAGCTCAGCAGAGGAATGACTAAGGGAAACCTCCCACACCTCACAATGCCAGGAGCTAACATCAGCCTTGTAACACCTCTGCTCTTTCAGCCAGTCATAGAATCATAGAACTGTTTAGGCTGGAAAAGACCTTTAAGATCATGGAGTCCAACCGTTGACGCAGCAGTGCCAGGCCCACCACTAACCCATGTCCCTGAGCACCACATCTACCTGGCTTTTAAATCCCTCCAGGGATGGTGACTCCACCATTGCCCTGGGCAGCCAGTTCCAGTGCCTGACAACCTGTTCTGCACAGAAATTTTTCCTAATGTCCAACCTAAACCCCCCCGGCGCAACTTGAGGCTGTTTCCTCTCGTCCTACCGCTTGTTACTTGGCAGAAGAGACCAACCCCAGCTTTGCATGGGTTTAGATCGTTGGAATTCAATAAACAATTTCAGTATTAACACACGTAGAGCAACAATTCCGCTAACACCGTGGCTTTGCAAAACTGAGAGGAGCAAGAACAGATTCCAGCTACCCTGGTCATTGGTCAAGGCTGTACTGAAAGCAAATGTACTAACTCACCTATTGCATATTTAACGTACAGATTATAAAATCTCAAAGTTAATAGGCTCTTGAGAAATACTAATTCCAAACCACTTGTTTTCCTAGCATGCATCAAGATACAACAGGGTACGTCTGCCTCCTCATTCAACCTGCCAAGAAAGCAGACGCTGGCTGGTACACCCTGTCTGCAAAGAACGAAGCCGGCATCGTCTCTTGCACTGCGAGGCTTGACATATACGGTACGTATTGGCTAGGAAGGAAAGCAAAGGCTCCAGGCCAGTTCAAGAAGTACAGCACATCATTTAATTACTCTGTATCTCTGCCAGATGCAATAGTTAAGACAATTTATCTATAGCAAGTGAGTACTTTGATCACCTAAGCAGCATTATAAAACAGAAAACATTCGAGAAACTGCTTGATTATAGCCATCACCACAAAGGGAAAAAAACCCACAAAACCACAGCAAAAAAACCCACCACGTTTTCGACCTGTGTATTTCTCATCTTTTACAAAAACCTACTGAGTTATGAGGGATAACAAGTCATCAGTGAATCTCTGTCAGTTTTCTGCCACCTCGTGGTCATACATACAATAGTAACGTAATGTTCGAGTAAGGGCTGGGCAGAGTCTGATCAAGAAAAGGTCTCATAACATGAAAACTAATTCCTTAGGTATCTAAACTTTGCAAGACATAAATTAAACGTTCATACAAAGGATTCAGGGTACAAATGGGAAAAAGACAGAAAGTAAGAAATGCTTCCTGATTGCAACCATATTTTTTCTAAAGACTCTGCAAGTCTTATGCACCAAAGGGAGTGACAGAAATAATTTTTCTTTGTGCTACTTTGAGTGGACGGGGCTGGAGGATTGGAAGTGTGGTCTCATACCTTCAACTCCACATGTGAAGAAGAAAGTGCAGTAAATAATGAGCATATTGGTCAAATAGAAACAAATTTGGGGCAGCAACAAAAAAGAGTCTCTTTTTCAAATGCTCCCCTTTCTGAAGTGTTTTCAGAATGGTAACGGTTAAGTATTATATAACAGCTAATTATTTCTACAAAATTGTTAAGGTATTTGTTCATATGGGAACAGGTTGAACGTTATTTTTACATTACTGATATGTGTCTTTGGATTGCATTTTTTTCAGTATCTTTAAAAAAAACAGGAAATGTGTTATCAGTTGCAAGTAGTAGAAGGAAATAAAAATTGTAATCACTTTCTTTAAAAAAAAAAAAATCCCTATATTACTACTTTGAAATTAAATACCACTAAAAAAACATCAGGAAGAAAAGTGCCCCAGAGGATGGAGTAGTACAAGATCAGTGACATGTCCATTTTGTTCATCTCTGTTCATGCTATTTTATGGTTTTTGTTTTGATTGCAAGAGATTTGGAGAAGGCTCCAAAGATTAAACTATTATATCTTGGACTTAGTGAAATCCATGTACACATTGCCATTGAACTGAACAGGGATGGAATTCCAGTTGTAGACTTCAACAGAAACATCTAAAATCTAAACTACATAAATTATCATATTTGATGAAACAGACCCCTAAAACAGGGAACAAAAATTCTTTGCTCTCTTCAAGGATATTGGAAGCAACTTTTCAGTCATGTTCATTATTTCTGCTGTTTCATTGCTAACTTCACTAGAGGTTTATACAGCCTATTCTGCTCTTGTTGCTTCAGCTCAGTGGCACCGTCAAATTCCACAACCGATAAAGCTTCGACCAGGTGGCAGCTGGTATGCAAACCTTACCGGCCAAGGACTCGACATTTTTTCTGCCTTCCCAACTACTGAAAGCCCCGTGCTGTTTGCATCCGCCACCCAAAAGATGGTGGAGAGTGAAGAACTTTGAAAAACAAAGCAATTGTTCCACGCCCACCTGCAGAGATACCAGAACTGTGGAGAAAAAGAAGAAAAAGAAAAAAAAAGGGAAAAAAAAGAGGTACAAGTCAAGATGCTCAAGGTTTACAAGCAACTTGTTTGTAATTAAGTGTACTGCTGCTGCAAATGTTGCAAGTAACATATCCTACAAGACTTTTGCGTATTATTTTACTGCAGGATAATTGTGGTATGGAGTGTTGTGCAATAAATTCAGTACTGTGTAGTTTGCTAAGAATTACATAGTAACCATAGTTTTCAGCACCTAAAAGCCAATACCACATCTACCGCTTGCATTAAAGCTCCCGTACTGTAGCACGCCATGGTAAGGATCGATGATGTTTAACTGGAATATTGCCAGTGAAAGCACTGACACTGCAATCGAGACAATCCTGAACGAGAGTAAACAACGAGACTTTGAATGTAATTCAAAAAACATGCCAGGTAGTCACAAAGCACAAGATAAGGGGCAAAAGATGTAACTCATTTTTATATATTACTATGCCAGATAATCTTTGAATTTCTGAACTCCAGACTAGCTAAATGTAGCTTTTCATGTAGGTACAGCCGTATGCCCTATATATTTATATTTGTGTGTGTGTGTGTACTCCATGAACTGTGTGTGTAAGAATTCACAAAGTACAGGGCATGTGCATAGGACGCTAACATAGGAAACCAAAATTCCTGTTGTCTGAAGCGTGTTCTCTAGAGCCCACAGCTGAAACTATTTTCCAGATGTGGTTCATACTCTTTTCTTTACTATGTTAGTGATTCTCTGCCTTTAAACACAGACGATATCAAGCTTGTACCTTCACTGTTTTTAAATATCAGTCTCTGTTTCTCAATTTTCAAAGTGACTAAAAGAAACGTGCATTGACCATCTATCTCATTTTATAACTAACCAAAAGGGAATCACCATCTGATGGAATTTAAATTTTCACTGTCATTTAGGAATTAATCACAAGTGTGGTGTCTACTACAGAGACAGAGAAAATTCTGCCAATATACAAAAGTTATGAAGTTAAGAAATAGTTATGTGCAAAGGGCTAAAACACCTACTGTAACAAATGATTCTCATAAATAAGGCAATTTAATACAAGTGTAACAGAAGGTGACTATCTAAGATGATTTCCTGCATTTTACTGCTATCCCTCTTCTTTGGATGTTGTTTTCAAGCAGTACTTACTGCTTTCAGCACAGCTGGAGAATGCAACAAAGTCACAGAGATGAAACCACACAGTTTCATTTTAGACCTTACACTCGTGGGTATTTTTCAAATTTAAATATGTATTTAAATAATATATGCAAAGAGAATGATGCGGAGTTATGAGCAGAAGGATACTGGATACAGCCAGAGACTGAGAAAGAGAGTGCCCTTCATGGGGTTTCCTATAAACACAGCTTGTGTTGTCTCTAACTGCTGGGTCCCTAAGGATTAAAGGGAGCTAATTTCTCCTGTTGTCCTACTTCCCACCTGAGTGAAGACCATAAAACAAAGGCATCATTGTAACTTCCACGCTTTGGTTAGAAATCTCAGGCGATTCACTCCAGACTGAACAGGAAGCTAAAATCCATTCTCATCCTGAGAGACAAAAGAAGGTGCAGGTATTTCAGTGGGGAAAGCAGAAACGCTGCACCTCCTCCCTGCAAGACAAAATAAAACTAACAGCTATTAAAAATGATGCATCGATTCAAGTGACTTCAGTTATTGGGTGCCCAACTTAAGACACACTGTGGGTCTTTCTAGGTATTAGCAAATACCTGGCTACCACTGGTCACCACACTTGTTAACATTACTGACAGCAGTCGTGGTTCTCACGTTTTCCAACATCAGAGAACACATACAAGAACTGCGTACAAACGAAAAGTGTACAGAGAAAAATATGTAAACCACAGCTCTTCAGCCTTCTCTCTGTGATTTCAGTGGAACATCTCCAAACCTACACCACCACAGCCTGATCTGACAAGCTCGGGATTAAGTGGCACAATGTTTTTTAAAATGTACGTTCAGTTCTTTGGAAATCAGTAATCTCAAATACTTTCAGTGCATCCGATACAAACAAAATCAGAATGTGACCCCAAATGGCCTGCAGTCATTACATTTCGCTTGTTAACTGCTACAGGAGATTTCTCCTCTGCATATTCTGAGCCCATGGAAAGAGTATGTCAAGGAAGCTTATGCGAATGAATGTAAATGCTACAAATTAGTAATACTGATGTGCTCATCCTAAAGATGACTTGCCCTGTGACGGACGGCACTACGTAACCGTACTGCATCAAGATCCACCAGAGACTACACAACTGTGATTCTTTCCTCAGCAGCCTGGTTGTTCCTTGGGTTTGTTCAGATGAATGACTGACCTGACTTCACGCTAACAAGGGATTTCGCTCTCTTACTCAGGGCAGGCTACTGTGACCGCAGAAACCAATGCCACAACTTCCTCTGAAGTCAGGGTTAGCTACTACAATGTGGAGCATGAGGCTCTATCCGTGACAAACAGAAACGTTCGGTTCATAATCTCAGCTTTCTGATTCAGAATCTTGTAGGATATTTAGTTTCCCGTTTCCTTTTAGCCCTGGTTTTGTACACGATCAGAGGCAGAGTGTAGTTCACAGAGCAGAATTAAGAGCTTCTGTGTTGCAACTGTAGAAAGCAAAGGCAACATCTCTGCTTTGAAATTCTGGTGCAGACCCAGTCCTCAGCAGCACCCCAGAGCAGTCTGCATGGAGATCACTGGGCTTCTTGCCTTAGAACAGCTGGATTGAGTTCCTTTGCATCCCTATGGGAGGCGGAGCGAGAAGATGAGCGAGAAGATGAGTGCACACACTTCAAATAGGAAAAGCCGAGCCTGCAGCCTTCATCTTAACACATAACTGCCAATCCCAACTGTTAACAGTAATCAGAGGTACTTCAAAGAAAAAAATCTGGAATAAGAATTCCTTTAAGAACTGTGTTCTTAAGGGTGCCAGGTTTAAAAGCATTAGCTTCTGTGAAAAAGTCTTTGTATGAGATGATTAGCAAGACCTAATGAAGTATTTTAACCGCTAAATAGTGGAGAAGTGATTTGTTGTGAACTGCCTTACTATTTCCAATACAAAGATGTTCACTTTGAGCTTTAAAATTCTATTTTATAACTTTTTCTTGATTAAAGTCGATATTGTTTATTTTTCGATTCAAAGTCATTCTCATCGGGAAGAAAAATGTTAATGTCAGTTTTAACATATATTTTAAGTGCGTATGAAAGGAAAAAGAAAGATCTGCCTGTTCAGTAACGTATTTCCCTTAGGCTCACCTAAACTTAAATAAATGCTTCAGAGTTGTGTACGAGACTGTGTCCTTCACGTGTTCAGACGATTGTGCAAGTGTGCAAAGGGCAAAGGTTTCCTCAGAACTTGGCCATGACAGCTGATTAACAGAATCGGAACTTCCATGATTTAGAAGAAAATCATAAAATACGGTCAGGTTACAGACTAGCTATGCTTCTGGCAGGTCGTTGGGAAATACAGTTGCTGCTTTTTTAAACTATTCTTCACATCAATTTGCTCTGGTTTTAAATTATGCTTTCTTTTTCTGATAACCAGAGCTCCTTCATCAAATTTTGAAAGAACAAGTTTTCTCAGGGGTTCCAAAGTGGAAGCCAAGGAGTCTTTAGAGCATTTTGCATATTTTAAAGGTCAACAGATTTGCCAAATTCTCAGCACCTTAGAGAATTACTCTGAAGTCTATACTTGAGCCTACACTTGGACCTACAGAGTGTCAGAGCTGAACCACGTCGTGTCTCAAAAACGCACTGGCTGCTCAGCCCACACACTCGCACTGAATATATTCTTTATAGAAGGGTCCCTCAGTAGACTCTGAAATGAATTTTAAATGAGCAGCAGATGCAAACCCAACACTTGAAGGAAGCTGGATCTTATAGCTCAGATACAGAAGAGAACAGGGGTTAAAAAAAGGCGGGGGGGGGGGGAAAGATGCATCCCATTCCATTTGCTGGTACCGGTTTTGTTTTCCCGTGTGACCATGTTTCTCACCTCAGGCTGCAGGAAGTCATTAAAAAAATTGACTTCTTACTCCTTGGAGTTACATCTGCAGGCATTTTAGGCAAATTCTGTGTAAGCTGTATTTTGCATGCTGGTTTCTATACAAATAAAAATCAAATTACAAATTAGAAAAACAAAAGTAAACAGTATTAAAATGTGCTTTTTGGTAGAAAATATATTTAAATATTATACATGCGGTTGCTTCGGGTTTTTTTAACGCCCTGTTTTCTTGAAATGGAATTATATTTAAAAACATGAGGCATATATTCAAAAAGTGCCCAAGTACCAGGTGAAGTCAATGTGTGTTACAAGATAAGATCTGTGTAGAGGAAACACCAGACTGCTGCTTCAGTGAATAAACATGTCTCTACCCTCAGTGCATTTGTTTTTTCCCTGGATATTCTGTAGATATAGAACAGCTGAACCTATTTAGAGCAAAAAGAAGTTGTTCTGTAAATTCTTACTGAATTTTAATAATCTAGATAAATTTCACTCCCAAATTACAGAGCACTGCATCCATAGCGCTTAGCTCAGATAGCTGGAAACCTAAGGGTAACGATACCCATCCTAAGGCAAAAGCTTATTTTGGAAAATCAAAAATTTGACTCTAAGTCATACTTTTTTAATTTGTGCCCAGTGAATCACATCAGTGTAGGGACTTCCACAAAGATTTCACCAAGTTCTACTTAGAAAGGTATAGGAAACTTAGCCACATACTAAAAAAAAACCTCAATGATCCTCACGCTTCCTCACGTGAAGAAGTGGCAATGTCATTGACTTTACGAGGCTGTAACTAAGGTTAACAACATTTTTACTTTTCAGAATTTGTACTGCAGTACCATTTAGGAATTCCAGTTAAGAACCGAGCTTTGCCCTGTGTGCATGTGTAGTACAAGATGGGCTGTGCCTTAAATACCTTATAAATGGCGAGATGGAAAACTGAAGCCTAAAAACTTGGAACAAATCGAGGTTGTAAAACCTGCTCGGGCGTATCCACCGATGACCTTGATACTTAGGAAGAAACCACTGACGTTTCGTTACCAACATACATTTTGGGAACTGTACTACCCTAGTTCCGCTTTCAGTCACCACAGTTAAAGATGTCACTCCCGTTCTGAGTTCAAAAATAACTCTGGTCACCTTGTCAAAATAGGGTGATATGATTCAAAGAATCCTAGAAGCAGAATATCTGTAGTTACTCCAAGTAGAACACTCTGCAGTGTGAACCTTCTTGAAGAATAAAGGTTAACTTCATTAGAATTCATCAGAATGTCACACTGAATTTCCACAGCAAAATACATATGTGTGCAGCATGTAACAAGTATTTAATGAAGCAAGCATCTCTCACCCCCAACGTTTTCACAGTAACGTGGTTCTAACACTACAAATAGAAGTATTGCAGGTTTGCACTGCTATTAAGCGGGACGCAAACTGATGAGCAGACAGAACTCAGTCACTGAGAACACACCAAGCTCTGAGCATCTCAGCTTTTGTTTCATTCGCAGGCCCACTGGAATAAGTAATTATTTAAGGGGAGGGGGCTTCAGATGGCCGTGCCAGAAAATCCCAGTACAGAAGAAGGATCACAGCCACCGTCTGAGAATTATCAAATAGTCAGCTGGGAATAAACATTTGGGAACAAAAATCAAACCCAAGTTAAACAGTCAAGTTCACATTGCACAAAGTGTCGCTAAAGTATTTGTGTAGGAAAGTTATGAAAAGAAACCAACTACTTCCTTGATAGCTGTTGAGTTTCAGAAAGCAGCATGGAAAATACCTGCTTTTCAGGCCATGTTTGGAAAGAATTTTTAATGATTAAATTTCACCGTTGCCCCAATTCACTCCCCAAAAAGCTCTGACAGATCATCAGTAGACAGAGAGCTGCCTATGCACTTACTCTGCTGCCTTCATTACTAAACTGGAAATCCCAACACCCAGCTCAAATCTGCACCCTCCCAAGAAACTAAAATACTACCACACTATATAAAATCACAATTTTTTCACTAGTAACATTACTAATTATTATCAATAGATAAAGAGATCAGTAAAACATTCACCTCTCACTAGCAAACCAAATCTTAAAAGAATGGGGATTATAATCTTTTGCTGTCGTCCAACAGCAGAGATTGATGCAATGACCTGATTCACAAGGTGTTCACAAGCTGTGTACTGCACTGAAGTGCTTTTTAGGACTTTGCTTTCAATTCCTGATAATTTTTGGTAACATGAACACAGATACTTTATGTTTTGTGTTGGTTTGTTCCTCTTTATGTGAGCTCACTATAATTTAATCATTCACTGCATACTAATCCATTATTTTTATCATTATATCTATCGTACGCAGCAGATGGTAAATTACAACCCTGCACAGAAGAAACACAACGGGAAGAGAAATTCTTCGTAATTACAAACTGCAATGTCACGTCCCACAAAATCACATTTCATGCCAGTAATGCAGAAACACATCAGTACTGCTCTTGTTCACAACTGGTGGTTTGTACTTGTGTATTGTATTACTCTCCCCACCTAAGCATTAGAAGGCAATATTTCACTAAGCCAAGTCTTCCACCTCCTGTAATTACATGATTTATTTGCATTTACTCCCTTTCAGGATGAAAAGGCCACTACTTTGCCAGCAGCAAAGGTGAGACGATGTCTGCCTGAAGTTTACACCTCAATCACTGCGATAAATTAGTGTAGGATGGCACATAATTTAACTATTTAAAAGTTGTATTGATTATTATGTTCATAAACTTGCCACTTAATGATGAGTAATACTCAACAGCGTTAACTTGGCTACATGATGGACAACAATCCTACTCTCTCTATAAAAACTTCTGCAAAGACATCAGCGAGTAACATAACTTCATATTCCCAGAAGGCTGAATCTGCTAAAATGCACATTAAAACCCACGTCCAAATAGCAGCGTTCAAAGGAGAGAGTCGCTCAGCGCACACACTGCCTCTTCTACGCGAGCTTCACCTTGCCTGGAAGTCTGTTCCGGTGGCTTTCACCCCAGGAACAGTTTCCCTCCCACCGCAGGACACGCACCAGCCCGCACGACGGCAACCGAGGGCAAAACGTCAGTGCAGGTTCTGAGCGCAGACAGGCAGCAAGGTCAGCTCTTCGTACGGAACTGCTCCTGCAGCGGAGCCCCGCTTCCCCGAAACAGGGCTCAGCTCCTGCGGATGCTTTTGTTTTCCACTGAGAGCAGCTCAGTTGTTGAAAATAACTCCTATCAAAGCTATTCATTTGTCATCTGAAAGAATTCTGTAGTATGAGACATGGCAGCAGCCAGCAGGGAACCTGCCAGCCCTCCCTGCTGGAAGCCCACCACCAGCTGCTCGGGACAGCAGCTCCTCTTCTCCTTCCCCTCACGGCCGACGGCAGCAGGGGCTCAGTCCAGCACCTCTGCACCGCAGCCCCAGCACAAGTGCCCTCCAGCTTCAGCGCTTGCCGACACCCCAAGGCGCATCCACAGTCAGACTTCTGTGAGCTCTACACCCTGCTACAAATAGAGCTGCTTCTCCACCTGTCCTGCTCCCACTTATTTTTCAATCTTCCCAACCCTGCCTTTTCCAACCAGATCCCTCTATCCTGCACGAGGGAAAGGAGGGAGCAAACAAAAAGTTGCTCGGGGCATCACTGCGACTAAAATGAACTCAACTGTTCCGCCGGGATGCCCTCTAACTTTTCACTGACCCCTTACCTTTAAAGGCTGTTTTTCAGAGGGTGCATAAAACATGCTTCTTACTCTAACTGGAAAGCAAGCATGATTTGCTAGTTGGATCTTTTGCACATTAAACTGTGGTGGAAGTGGCATAACATTCAAGAAGGAAAACCTCTAGTAATTCCTAAAGCAGGAATTTCAGGTAGTTGCTGAGGATGTACCAAAGAAAACATTTTATTTATGATTTACAAAATCTGTTCTTGTTTCAAGATAACATAAAATCAAAAAAATAAAATCCAAACATTTTAAAGTCTACAAAATTCTAGAAGTTCAGATTATTTTCACGCGAGCATTCACTTACAGTATATCATCACATGTCCTTTCACAGCTATTGAAAATAAAAACATCCCTTCCGTGACTTGAAACTAGCTCTTATTCGAGCATACAAGAGACACCATAAATTGGATTAAAGCAAACCTACACGACCTTAGAACCCATATGTCAAACTTACAAAGTTTAATTTAGCCAGTTCTCTGAGGACCAGAACTCCAATACATTATAAAGCTTTTTCCATGGGAGCCATTTATGTGAAAACAAACTGAAGAATAACTTTAAAGCTGATATAAAAATAAAAACATGGAACAAAGGTCATTTCTGGCGTTATTCCCTTCACTTACACTATGGGTCAGCTTGGCCCATGATCTGCAGAACATACTGTCATTGATTCATCACAGTAAAACAACAAGCCACCAAAAACGTATTAAATGACCCAAATGAACTAGATGAACTAGGAAGCAACTGTCAGAAAGATTTCAAATTAAAAGTGCGCTTTCCACCAGCATTAAACAAATTCAGTCATCTTAAATGCACTTTGATTTAAAGTTCTCCAAGCAAATTTATTTTTGTCAAGATCTAGTATAAGATGCAAACAAGAGCGAGCTATTGTAACACCAGTATTACCTTATTCAAGCAGATTAACTCTTGCTAATAAGTAAATTACACATCTGGCCCGCTGCACGCTCCTAACAAGTTCTAACTAGCTATTTGGAAGTGTTCGGGGTGGTAGGTGAATATTCGCTGCGTGTAAGGATCGCTGTCCGCTGCCATTTTCTGTCCCGTGTAATGGTGGCAGCTCTCGGGCTGGAAGTGTTCGCAGTGAAGGCTAAGCCATTCCCGTTCCGAACCGTATCTCTCTGCTTCAGCGAGTATTCTGGTGAGAGCCATGATGTAACTCAGAGCCATCTGAAGGGTCTCGTACTTGGACAGCTTCTTGTCTTGACCCCACTGCGGAACCACCTTTCTCAAGCGATCGAAGGCCGTGTTGAGTCCTTGCATCCGTCTCCTCTCCCTGGCGTTGGCGGCCAGTCTCCTCTTCGCGGCGTTCTCCATCCTTTCCGAGCCGCACTTCACGACGCAGCCTGGTCCGCTCCTGCACTGCGCGTCCGATTCTACGCCTGAATCCAAGTGACTGGATTTGCAGGTTTTCATATTTGACGCAGCTTCAGCTTCGCACGTGCAAAGACGGCTTTTTAAAAGGTAGGGAAAGCACTCATGCGAGTAGCCTGCGCACCTCTTGAATCTGTTTCCAAGTATCAATTATGGGAAATTTTCCTTAGCATCTAAAAGAATAATAATAACAATAATAAATCAAAAGGTTTTCTGGTTCTTCTGGAAATGGCCAAAAATTGCTTCTTATTTTTTTCAAGAAAGAATAAAGAGTTTTTAATGTCTTAGGCTTTCTTCTTGTAATTTCTCTAAACTCAAAGAGACAGAAAGCAATGAAATCTCCATTTCAAGGATCTTAATCGATGTAAGACACACCGATTCCAAACGGCCATTTCAAATGAAAGAAGTTCCCATTCAGTTTAGGAGAGTATTTTGAAATGATGAATTGTTGCAATCGGAAGAGATAACTCCGCAGCAGAAACCCCTCCGTTCTTGACTCCTGCCGGCGAGCAATGACTGTGCCTCACAGGCAACGTGAGGCTTTATAGAAAGTGCAAAAGCTAAACAGGTGGCAGCAGGTGGGCGGGCGGCACTCCGCTCCCATCCCGGTACCTTCCCACCCTGGGAACTACGGGGGGGGGGGGGGGTGGAAATCCACACAAAACCAAACAGTAAAATCCGACCATCACAGCCTTCATCTGTTGAGAAGTCTTCCAAAGCCATTCTGTCCAGCCCTAACAACTTGCCATCTGGAGTAGTGTCTGGCTGGCCCCACAAGACTCTGGGCAGTTAAGCAAAAGATCCTTACAATGGATAATCTGTTGCAAATCAGGGGGGGGGGAAAAAAAACCACCACAAAACCCCACACCAACCCAAACCCACAACCCTCTGTGTATTGTAATATTTTAAGGTTAAAACACGTGAAAATTCTGGTTAGATAGTATTAAGGGTAGAAGAAAAAACTGCTCTGATGAAACAGAGGAGAATTAGCTCAGTGTATTCAGCCAAGAATACTACTGTTTTACACTCTATAGTACCAAAATAAGTGGATTCGAATTATCAGGAACCTTCCACACTCACAACTTTAATACTGCACAAACTATGCGACATTGCACAGAGAGCAGCATCTTGAGAAAAATGGGAATTATGTATTTGCCTGTCAGCACATCCAATCTCATTAAAATAATTTAAAGATATTCAAACAGTTAAATAGTAGCGATGGATTTATCTAATCATGATTGTAAAAATACTTAGACAGATTGTGATATACACGTACACAAGACCACGTAAGTATACAAATTGTCTGAAAACCGCCCCTTTTAATACACCACATTAAAGTACGCATGCGTATTTCATGTAAATTTTTTAAGCGTTCTTTTGGTAATATCCCTAAACAAGTAGAGAGAATAAAAGAGTATGTGAAAAAAAGAAATCTGCTTGCTGGCAGACAGGGATCATTTCTGCTACCAACTGCAATGATAGAGAAGCCACCACACACACACCTACACCCCACAATCAAAACACATTTCTTCTACGTTATTTGTGTTATTAAAAACATTATCTAAACTCAGACAGAAATATCATATGATCATTTCATGATATACACAAAAGGTTTAAAAAAAACCAACCCTGCCACACAACGATTTATTATCCCTATTGATTTCAAACTTAATTAAATTGTTACCAGCATTCATAAATTAGTAACTTTTTTCATTAGACACTGAATACTGTATATTTATTTAGAACTATAGCTCAATTGTTTTCAGTATGACTCCAAACCTTGGTGTAGTTGTAAACAGCTGATTAATCCCTAGCAGAGGCAATGACAATGAAATGAGGTTGAATAATCCAAAAACAATAGGATGCAATTGAACACTAATGGACTCCAGCACGACAGATGTTGGACGTAGGCTGTTACGCCCAGTTGCTCCGCTCCTAATATTCTGAATCCTAATGGTCTTGAACAGAGACGATAGTTGGGGTAGGGAGTCTCCATTATTCCATTATCAAAATGTGTGCCACATCTTCAATTTTTAAAGAGGTACAACTGCACCACGTTTCATTAGAAACGTTCAGCATTCCCGTCCCTGTGCACTGACCTATTCTCCCGAAGATAAAGAACTACCGCTGCACACTAAGACGCTACTTTCTGACTGACAATTTCTGATTATCTGGGGGTGTGAGAGAGCTGAGAACAGCACCTTTCCGGAAAACCCACATAACCATATGCCTTTCACAGGAGGATCGGCAATTAGAGCTTGTGGGATACTTTTTGCCCTGAAGACGCTTCACAGGATGCATTGCAAGTGCGGCATAAAGAAAATACATCTCTGATCTTCACACTACTGCCAGAGCGTATTTCAGTGCTACAGCCTTCTGTGCCCAAATTAGTTTGGTAGTTAAATCCTTTGTCTCGCCAAACAAAGCTCAAGGGATTTTTAACGTAAAAGAACACAATAAAATGAAGGTGTTTTCTAAGTTCATAAATATTGTGTGTCCTCGTGAGATAGGTATTACTCAATTTAGGCAATTAATCACTCTTGGCATTAAGATTGTTGTTAATTTCACACTCGAAATATGAAAAGCACCCCTTCAAAATATCATATAGTATAATATTGTATTTTTTCATCTGTCAGCAGGTTTACTGTCTTAAACTTAGTATGTTGTGCTGATATGAATTACAGTGAAGATTTCAAATATACTGAAAATCACAGTTCTTTAAACCTTTGTATTTTTTTCCACTAACGCATAGTACATGACAGTGCTGTTAATTTTCCCCTTCGTAATTGATTCGCCACCATTACCGTGCTTTGACTAACACATTGATATAATCTCAAGAGAGCAGCTGTGATTTATTTCTCTTACTGAACAAACTGTAACTTCACCTTAAATGATTTACTATTCAATCAAAGGACAAGGGCTCAAATCCACCTGGATTAGTAATGACCCCCTAGAAGGATTTTACAGCTTATAGGCAAGGCTAAGAGTTATTCTGTGGCAGATCAAAACACCCGCTTTTCACAACTCCGAGTTGGTTTTTTTTTTTAAGTTTCCACTTTATGGAAGAGAAGAAAAGTAAGTATTGAGCTCTAATCCACACCAATTAATTTAGGTCACTTGCATAGCCCACCAGCCATATGAAAATACGTTATCCCAAGCTAGAAAATAAACTGCTTTATTACTCAGTCAATAATAGAAAGAGTACCAGTGAAATTTTCCCAGGCTTCCTTCACCTGGTTTGATTTCCTCTGGATTTCAGCTTGTTTCAGTTACTGCTTATGCATTTCTATTCTTCGCTTGGTTTATTTTCAATAATATTTTTTCCTCAGAGATTTTATTATTTGAAATATTTTTTCAAATTATTCCCAAGATTTTTGTGATGTAAGTTTTCAAAAAGCTATTAGTATATTCTAATGTAATATACTGCTGCGGTGCTGAAAACTTTTCTAGATGCCAGCTTATATTAGTCTCACCTTTACTGTACATCAATCATTTCTCAAGGATTTCCCTTTTATTGCGATTATCATAACCTCAAACCAGAAGAACTTTAGAACCACCGAAAAGAAGTTCTGTGTTTATGCAATTACTCAGAATTCAAACTTTGAATCTCTAACTATGCAGGTACAAATTTAGCGCTACTCCCATGATCCTAAGCAACATTATTCTCAATTTACATTTTAATTCTAAAACAGTATCTTTAATCAAAATATTACATTTTTCTCAGAGAAAAACAAATGAAACAGGTAAAAATGCTATTCCAGTTATAAACCAAATTATTTTAGCATCTCTAATTCACCACCAATAGTAAGAAAATACGGGATAGTTTCAGTCTGTTAAGAAAGTAACTGGTTTCAGGATTTATGACTACATGCAGAAATACAGTAAAAGTTGTCTGCCAGCTATTCAAGTTAATAACTCAGATACGATTATCACAGCAACCACTAAGAGCTCCACCTGCACTACTATGGAAAAGACAATCTAATTACTTCTGTTGTAGAACGACTGTGGCCAAACACTACTTTTAAGCAGAAGCAAAAGTAACATTTCCGGATAAAGTCTAATTCCTCGATACCTTCTCTAGTTGTACTAGAAGGAACATACACAAGCAATGTATCAAAGCAAGAATCTTACCTCCTCCTACTAGTCAGAACTCACTATTTCGTCCCAGGTAGATCCTTTCTAAAAGCCTCATCGAGACTTCTTACGACTGTAGTTTATACAGAGCAAAGCAGAAAGCCTGGCACGCTGCCGTATGCTGCTTAATTAAGAGCAGGTGGGCAACTACCTAAACACCACTGTCCTTAAGGGCCCCATTTCTAGCCGTGTCTGACTCCACTCACAAGACAGGCTAGAAATCCACTGTGTGCAGAAAAATTATATTTTCTTTCCTCGGTTATTTATATCGTTTTTCCCGTCATGGCTACAGGACAATCAGAGAAGAGAGTATTTCACAAGTGGATGTTGTGTCCTGAAGGGAAATGCAGACACTAACTCATACTGGGAAGCTGAACAGCAACCTACCAGTAAGATGAGTTTACCATTGCTTCAGCCAGGGCTTCCCAACCTCACACCACACACTCTTTCCTACAGAGTGCTTAAAATGTTTCCTTTTCCTCTTAAGCTTCTCCAGAGTAAGCTTTTCTCTCTAATAGTTTAACAAGTTAGTCTCCCAGCCAAGCTTCAGGCTCTGCTTGCCACACTACCCTCCAACTATTGCTTCTTCTCAATTTACCCGTTTCTCCTTGCCAGTCAGCCTTTCCTGTTCCACGGCCCCTTTCTTCAGTGGCTTTCCCTCGGGTGAGGCTCAAAAGCCTGGCTTTCCTCTGTGATCCCGCACAGAACACCCTTTCAACATCACTTTGCTTTAAAGCACGCCTCTACAACAGGTCTAAAACCTCCTGAAAAAGCAAACCTCAGAAAGGGTTCATTTTATCGTGGTTCTAGAGGGCTCTGTTTTGAACATTTAACTCTCCAAAATGTTTCTCACCTGGGTTCTGAAGCAGCACAGCTGCCTAAGTTTTGCTCTGCAGCTGAACTCACTAACCTGGGCCAAACACTACTTATCTGTTCACCTTTCGAACGTGAATTACCTTGTTCGGCAGTAGCTTCAGTAGCACTGAGCAGCACAAATCGGGCCTCAGTAACTGCTTCCAAAAAAGTTAAAATTACTTGTTACGGCATTCTGGCACAGGCAAGAGCAGAATCCATCTAAATAGATGGATGCAATTCAGTTTCTTTAACCATTTTTTATTTTCCCACATACCTAATTTCAGTGAGGCAAGAGTCTTCTTGAGACTTACTTGAAAGCACTATCTACACTATGCACCAAGAAAAAGACGAGGGAAGGAATTCTCATTTGCCCTCCTGACTGCAGACAAGAATTACTGGTTTTAAGATCTGAGATATTTTTTCTAGCCTGTTCTGAAAAACTTCTAATGGCGAACTAGCAGCACAAGTGATAAATTGTTATCTCTTGATATCCCTGGTACCTCAGGATTAGAAAGATCAGGTAGGTGGTTGGGACATACTTCATCAGCGGATTTGACCATATTTCCTCACAGCAGAGGGAAGCAGAAATTCAGGACTCTTGGGTTCAACTTCAGATTCCCAAGGGAGCAGCACTCCAGGGGTTGTTTATCTCTCGGTCCTGACTTCCGTCTCTCGTGGGCCATGCACTCTCCTAGCTGTGGGTGTGATTTGTTACTGCATCTGACCTGCTGAAACCTCAGGCTTTTGCCAAAAGAGGTGGTCTTGCTCCTTTCCCATCCTGTTTGGCTTCCTCCCAAACACCAGCAAGGTAGGCAACACGGCAGCCATAGGGCGAGTCAGTTCCCCAGCCGACTTTGTGAAAAAGCATTCTTTCTTACATTACAGTAACTCTTGTATTACCTATTTGCTGTGCCATCTGAAGCATAAGGAACACATTAAGATCACTGCAAACAACGTTTTAAAAATCTTGTAATTTCAAAGGGTTTTTTTGTTTTTTAATTAGACAAAAAATAAGATCATTCACGAGCTAACCTTCAAAACCGATTTTTTTTTCCTTGGAATTCAGAACAAAGTCCACAAAAATTCCTAAATACAGAAACTGAACAGGCAACTATGCTGAGAGACAGTGGAAAACTTCATCCTGAAATTAAATTACTTTGCTAGAAGTATCTATACCATTTCTCTCGGCGCAAGCATTACATCTACTGAAACTCCTCTTCAGAATATGTCTAACCCTCTATCTAAAATGGCAAATGCAGTAATTTCCAATTCAACTATGCCTGTATTCGACCTACTTACTAATCAGTAACTACACATTTTACTTGTGCTTTGCTGAGAGCAGCGGTTTCCAGCTTTCACAAGAGCATGGGCAACACCACCATCTCTACATTGCAGATGTCGTAGCAGGTTCTCACAGTCGTGGGTGTTGGGGCTCTCCCCAGCTAGCTGCTGAAGATCACTCATTATTGACATGTGAACAGACAGCTCCTTTTTATTTTCTCATGGATCTTTTTCTCTTAAAATGTGGTGATTGTGTTCCTGATACACAGGAGAAAACTAAAGCTGCTTATTACAGACTCTTTGTATTGGCAATGAGCTTATTTTTTTCTATTCCTTCCAGCAAAATGCTGCAACATTCAGTTTCTCCACTTTTTCCTACAGTGAAAAGTCATTGGCTATTCTTCTCTCTATTGAGAGGCCTGAAGACCCTCAGAATGAACAGACTGACGTCTCCCCGGCACCTATAACCACAGAAAACTAAGGAGACAAGTAAGCAAATGCTGCAGGATAGTCAATCTGTTTATGAATCACAATTATTCATGTATAACTTCTGCACCATAGACTTTGCAATCTGCTTCACTCGAAGTACAAACAGAATTGACATGCAGGAAAATACAAGGTTGTTTAAGTATGAAAATGAGTGTTGAAATTGTTGAAAAGAGAACTACTTCTTAACAAGTAGACAAAACCCAAACCCCACAGAGAACGGTCCCCGTTCTGAGAAGCAGAAAAGTGCACCAGAAAGAAGCTTGGTAAGGGATAAAACACAGTGTCTAATGCCAGGAACCTCTGAAGTTTAAAATCAGTGTGTTAAACATTAAGCCCTGAGTAGTCCCACTGAATTCAGCGGCAGCCTGCTTACAATATTTAAGAGAAACACCAGAATTTGTAATTTCAGGGAGAAGAGGAAAAGCCAAGAGAGTCAATCGCCACAAGATGAGATATAAGCAGAGATACAGACAGGAAGAGAAAGTGAGAATAAGATGAAGATGAAAAACAAGGGAAGGTTCCAAGTGGGCTGAGCTGCAAGTTTACAGTGCCTAAAATCTATAATATTAGCAACTGCCTTTTTTTTTTTTTCTTCTCAAACCCTTTGACTCATTGCCACAACATGAAAAAGAGAATGTCACGCATTTTGGAAATGAATTACAGTTATATATCTGCTTCCTAACCAATTAGGAAGAAGACTCTCAAAACCCCTCATCTCCCGAAACGTAATTAATGCTACAATTAATGTTGCTTGCCCAAAACGGGATTGCATATGGATCGTGCCGTACAGTTATGGACTGAAATAAAAATACACGAGGCAACAACGGAGAGAGCGATGCCAAAGGATGCTGCGAGCTCTTTATAAAATGACACTTTCGGTTCAGGAGGAGCTATTTTCTTGTGCGAACAGGCAGAAAATTACTACCCACTGCCCTGCTTCTCATTGATTTCTGCTCGGCACAGTTTGCCAGATGCTGTTTGGTCTAAGTGTTGCCTTGACCTCCGTGGGTGACGCTGGCCCCTTTTTGCTTTGTGGCGCAGTATTTTCCCAGCAGGGAGGTCCCGCCCCTCTAATAGTTCGGTTGCAACTTTTGCGAAAGGCTTCTAGGTTCCCCATATGTTGTACTGGAGGGGCCAGCCTGACTGGAATTAACTCAGAAGTGGCGTCCAGCATTGTGGCTGGAGCTGGCCCAGAGGAGATTATAAATGCCCCAAAACTAATTAAATATTTTGTCTCCTGCTGGTAAACAAAAGCGAATGAGGGCGAAAATATGAAATGCCTGATTTAACTAGTGTCTGTAAGTAGCTTGACAACGGCAACCCTGAAGTCAGCGATGCATGATTTAAAAGCCCCTAATGGGTCAAAGCTGTTACACAAATGAGACTTTTGTTGATTATCCCGCACTTCATATACTTGCAAAACTGTTACATAAATGTACTTACCATCAGTTTTCAGAGTACTTCACAACCACGTTTCTGGAGTAAGAGCTGTGCGGCCTGGATATTTATCGGGAAGCATTCTTGACTTGTACTTTAGCGCTGGAAAAATACAGAAAATAAGTATGACCACCTAAAGAAACACGTGCAAACAAGAAATGGCAGTACATTCAGTAACATTTTAAAGGATTTGAACCGTCATAAAAATGAGATGGAAGAATTCTCTTATTTAATAACATATTTAGTAACATTTTTAAAAAATTGTTAGCTAAGTGCCTTTTCCAAGGCACTCTATTTAAAGAAATATATATAACACATATAGAAGAATATATATAAAGAAAACAGTTAAATTATTTAAACACAGAATAATATATATTTAAAGAAATCAGCTAAATTATTTAAATAATGGATCAAATGCTTTTGATATATATCATTCAGATTTAATGTATTCAGTTTTGTAAATTAAAAATCCTCCCTCGTGGCATTTTAAATATTGTATGTCCATTAGGGTATGCTATATTTTAAAATACACTACTGCAGCCTTAACTTCTTTTCGTAATGCATAATAGTTATCCCGTAAATATTCCATTAATGTGTTTTAGAAGGGTAAAGTGAAGAAAAGTCCTACAAAAATCCCAGTAGTAAAGAAAATGAGAATTCTGCTTAGATGTTCTATACACTAATTTCACGTACATACTTAATGTCTTTATGTAACCCCACTGCAGTTAATGAGACTAATCAAGTGTCCAAAGTTAAAAGTAGCTGTAAGCTTTGGACATTCGGAATCCCAGTTCACAATGTTGTTAGTGTTGGAATGAGAAAGTGACTTGTTCAATGAAAGCACAGCATTCACCTCTTCCGGAAGGGCATGTGTTAAATCTTTATGTCAGGGCGGGGTTTACTTACTTTTAAAAAAAAAAAACAACACAAACCACTTTACAATGAGGTTATATTTTCTTGCTGAAACTGGAAACTTACTGAAAAATAACAAGGATCAATTATATGCCTAAAAGAAAAGGAAACTTTAAAACAAATTGATTGATAATGTACATATACACACACCTACAAATACAAAAAACACATACACACTTCATTTGTGTAGTATTTTAGCATTAGAGTTTTACTTTATGATCAAACTCTGAAGCAAATTAAGCAGCGCACACTCAGCTTAAGTAAAAGTTTATGCTATTAACTGTAAGGGCTGATGTAATTAATGCTTTCCAAATTAACCAGGAACTTGGCTCACCGTATTGGTTCGCTTCTTGCCCCAGACAGATGAGCGCCCATGCACACACGCACATAACACATCTGCTCTTTTGTCCGCACGGACAGCAGGACGCCACAGAGGTTTTGCCATCAAAAGAAGCACAATTCGAAAAGATTAAGATGTTCTAGTTAGGCACATGGTAACATTTGATGTTTCAGACTTTCAAACCTCCCAAGTGCCACGTTTCCAAATTATAATGAATTAGATGTGACAGGTATATTCTAAAAGCTACCAGTCAAGCTGGCTGTGAATAAAGAAACACTTAATGTAGCGATTGCTAATATATAACGTTGGGTTCAGAATGCACAAGGGACACGGTTCCCCATTAGGTACATGAGAATAGAAATCGGTAAGTCACGACTGGAAGAGCAAAAAACCCACTTCACCCAATGTATATAGAAAAAGGACTGACTACTTGGTATCAAAATGCTTGCTGTTTGCTCTTCTCCCATGAAGCTAGTTGTTTCCTTTGACGCCTTATTGTTTCAGAGATTTCAAGAACCTTGAACAACAGCATTCTGCCAGATCTGAGTGTTCTCCTGAATTCTCCAAACTTGAGGATGCGGAAGTTTTCTCAAACTTAGGTAATGTCACGGTGGAAATTTCAAATGAAAAGCTTTTCACAGCAATATATTCAGCCACTTCTGTTAAACAAGTTCCTTTCCACACAAAATAAATGACACAATCTTGCTTATTTAATTGCATTTGCTGCAGCTTATGTCATCAACTACTCATGGACTTTAATTCCTAAAGCAAAACTGCAGCAAAGCAGCTACATTTCTGTTGCAGCTGGTCTTCCTCACACACGACTGAGAAGCAAAAAAGTTATGTATTACTTTGGTTTTTTTCCCGACAGCTTGGAAAAAAAACATCTGAGCACAGTAATAAATATTTTTGTAATTCAGACTCACTGACAAATATGCACTGAACAGGAGCACTATCAGTTTAAAGAATTAGGGATGTTTCTAGAGTCACACACCAGTAAAACTTCCCCCTCAAGTTCCACACCATCAAAAAGTCAAGAACTCAAACTTTGCAGCAAGAGCTGTTTAATCTACCAGAAAAACCCATAAAAAGACACAACAGCTGGCAGCCAAAAGTTTGAAAACCATGAGCTGGAAACACAGCACATATTATCAACAGAAACTTCCTAGATGTTTTACCAAGGAAAAGGGTAGATTCTTTATAAGATTACATTTTTTTAATTTGTATGTCTTTCTACCACATGTAAATCACAAAGTCTTGGCTACAGTGCACCGATGGTTTTGGGGAATATTACTGCCTATGATATGCATTTGGGTCATGAGATGAGACGAAGGCTTTATATACATGCATCCAAGGGATGCAGAAAAAACTGCCAGAGTGACCTGATAATCCAAGAGAGCAATCCGCTAAGAGTCTGAAAGAACAAAGAGTTCTGAAAACTGCAGGCAGATTTCTATCCCTTACTCTCTACACTTTTTTCTCCAGGGAAAGCATGTATCTTCTTTCAGGTGAGTGGAAGCTGCTTAACAGACTTCAGGCATTCAAAGAATGAACAAGCTGTAAAATTCAAAGTGCTCAGTGAAGAGCAAACAAACCCAAGCATTTTACTGGTATCACTCAAGCCCAAAATGTATCATTATATCACCCCATTCTCCTCTGAATTTTGAGGGGTCTGGGTGACAAAACAGGAACCTGTATGACCACCCAGGGAACACAAACTTGCACCTCTCCGTTTCAGAAGGGCTGCTTTCCAGAAAGGGGCTGGAATTGTCTGACTGTGCCACCTTCCCGTCAGCACCAGAGCTCAGCGAGACAAATGAATCCTTTGTTAAGAACTTCCAAATCAGAAGTACCAATTAATTGGTGTTCTGCCTGGGACCAATTCAAAGGTGTCTCCCAGTACCTTGGGATATGGTGTGTTCTACTTTGGAGAGAACCAATCAGTCCGAGATTGATGAAGAGGTGGTGAGGTCAGGTTTGCAAATACACAACCATCTGCAGAGTCTCCTGGGTTGGTACCTGCAGCACAGTAATTTACAGGAGCAGGTGTTTCCTTTTAATCTACTTTTTTTTTTTCTGCTGAAATTGTAACTTTATTGAGAAAGTGCCTGCAGTTCCTTGTTAACAGGGTACTTTGTTTATTGTTGCTATTAACTGCTGAAAGCTGAAGAAATCCTACTCCTTAAAAACACAGCTAAGAAGAGAGGCTGCGATGTTAAACACGTATGTCAATCCAACACATCTTAAGAAAGCTGCTACACATAAACACCTTACAGCCCAAAAGGCTGTTTTTAAAATAGAAATATCTTCTTCAAAAAAGAGACATTTATTTCTGAATACTGGTGACTGAAATTATCATAACCATTACGATTATAATTTATTTCTGTCCATGGCCATAAATATTCATGGAGAAAGGAGGCTTTCAGAAACAAAAGAAAAATTCAAGAATGCTAGCCAGAATTTCCCACCTGAACTTGAGCTTGGTGGGTGGGGCGCTCCAGTAAGTCCCCTTTGGTTTGGATCCAAAGCACAGCAAAAGGTCAGTAGAAAAAAAAGACACGTTAATTCCAATTCAGGTCGCTGGCTTCGCTGCACCTCATGCTCTGCCCCAGCTCTACGATCATCTACACAATCTCTCCTCCAGCCTAACTTCTCACAACCTCACACCCGGATCGTACAAGTGGTCTTTGCATCAGTGACTTCAACTAGTGGCAAAAGCTGAGGGTGTGCTGCTAAGTCCCTTAACCATGATCCCCTACTACAAAATCTCTACACAGGCATTAAAGCTCGTTTTCCTCTTCCTGCTTTGGGTGTATGACCAAAAAAAGCCACATAATGCTGGGAAGTGGATAAAACTTACACTTCTATGATTCATGACCCTGAGACCTAATGAATGTCCTTCCTTGCCACTCATAGAGGCAAAACCACAAGTCACAGTGAACCCCTCACTACAGAAACCAGAGTTAGAAATATTTATTTTTTCATACTAAAGGTCTAAAACTGACCTCTGGAAAAATATTTCCACACTTTCTCACACCTACCTGGTAGTATATTGGGTTTTGTTATTCCACTTTGGCACTCTTCTGAAAATTTTGCGTTATGGTTTGTAGCAAATTTTAGGAAGTAAAAGTAGGACAGGGATCCAGCAACTGAGAAAAATCTCTCTATCTTTTTGTTTAAGTTTGGTAATTACTTTAAAGACAGATCTACTCCTCTGGGGAAAAAAAAATAGAAGTCAGAATCAAGCTGCATACTGGCAGATTTTGCTGGCTTCAAGTGATGTAGCTTAATTTTTACCTGATCTGGCATCACCCTTTTCTTTTAGTTTCCTTTTTTGACTTCTGAAGGTTTCCTCTGTTCCTGGCATGTTTCCCTGTCACTCTGATGAATACTGAGACAAAGAAATCTTTCTTTTTCCAGAACTTACTGTTTCATCTGTTTTCTAACTTCCCTTCCTATCCCTTAGGGAACACACGGCTCCCTTCTGTGACCTCTTGCTGCGTACACCTTTGTGAAAACTCCTATTTCTACCTTTTGACAAAATTTCCAGTTTCGGTAACAACTTTTCTATCTATGTTTTCTGCCCACTCTCATCTACACAACACAAAAAGAAAGACAAAGTATTGTCATGAATCCTTTAAGCAAATCTCTTAAATGGCTTATTGGATTAAAAAATGTTTTGCCATTTTATTTTCATCCCTTTTAGCTCTGCATGCATTTCCATAGCAACACATTTATATGGCTTCTGCCATTCAGGTTTTTTTTTTCCTCCTTTTGCTTCCCTCCTCACAGTTATGTGCTTTCTTCCTGATCCCTACACGAGCTATGCCTCTGCAGAAGCCACCACCAAAAAAGTGAAATGAGCAAACTTGCATTTAAATTTTCAACTCTCAGCTGTTGGATCTAGCCACAGACTCACTCAAAAACCTCCAGCAGCCAGTAACTTAATGACCTTCTGGTGAACACTTTCACAGTAACTCTGAAGTGCACAGGAATGTCTGGAATTGTATTTTCCCTTCACATAATTTACTCCTGGTTCAACACACCCCTATGCTACAGTCCTCATTAAGAGGGCAGCACAAGCAGTTGGGCAAATTCCCCACACCAGATACAGCAAACAAAAACACACAGCACTCTTCCAACCTTCCACTTGGTATCTTCACTTCATTTAGCTTTTGATTTGACATTTTAATTTAATCAAAACAATGAAAGTTAACCATTTTTTTCAGAGAAACATTGAATTGCAAACTTCTGTGTTAATAACCGTAATACTGTCTAGGTAGTTCCAGAAAATTCTCTCTTAGGGTTTTATTTAATTAATGAGGAAAGCCTAGCAACTGGCATCAAAAAAGAGATCATGGAAGGCCTATGCTGAAGAAGTCTGCATGAAATTCTATAGCACTCAAAGGTTGTATTTAGCATTATCAGGGCCTAAAAACTGTGCTGCATAGGTACAAGATTGTGTAACATTTATTTCAATTATAGGAGTCTCTTCAAAGAAATCAACCTCTAAGTACTGTTTCCTTTCTATGTTTTCCATGCTGACTGGCTTTTGGAAATTAACTTAGGCAACCATCACTGTGTTTCTCTTCTTACTTCTCTTCTTCAGACTGATTTTGAGTCTGAATTTGCATTTCAAGTGGAATCAGACACTTCGTTTGCCACTAAAGTAACTTAGTGTTCAGGATCCTGCTCTAAGTTAAGATAGTTAAACCAGATTAACTATACACAGCTAATAAAACCAACGGGTAAGCCCTTTGCACGAAACAAGGCGACACAAACTCTAGATAATTTTATTTGAAGTTCATGCAACCTATTTTCTGCGCTAGGAAAGACGGACAGAATTTGTCACGACAACTAATTTCCTCCACTGTTGACTGAAAATGTGCAATGCATTAAAACAAGCCTTAGTGAGTAATTAGGATCACCAGGTCAACTACCCAGTGTTTCAGGAGAAGAAAGTTGCTGCTCAGAAAGCGAGTGCTCTTTTTCTTGCCACTCTCAGCAGCCTTGCCTGTTTTGCATATGGTTGCATGTTTAATTAGCAATCTTTCTGTAAGTGTCTGCAATTAGCACAATGATGATTAATAAAATAACTCCTTTAAAGATCCATTTAGGCAGCAGAACTGCACAATCAGGTATAATTAATTCATCATTAATAAATCATGGCTGATTAACTAATCTGTTGATTACACACACATTACTGCACAGCCTCCCACCTGAGCTCTGGTGATTTTTCTATCCCGAACAGAAATAGAGACAAAGTAGTAGTAAACTATAAAAAAATGCATTAAGCAGCAAAGATATTGGTTAGGTCAGGAAATTTTGATAGCGAGTGTATTTAAAATTTACTGAGCTTAGTTCATTATTAGTCCCCTTGAGTAAAAAAAGAAAAAATAATTGCACTGTCTCTTTGTTAAACGTGGATGGGTGAACAATAATTGCTTCTTCAGACCATTTACATTCTTATGGAAGGTTCTTGGTTGTTTTTTTCCTCCAAAGCATCTCAGATTATAGGCCCGATCCACTCTTTGCATAAGCCAAGAGGAAGCAGCAGATGATCCAGGTCACTGGCCAGTAAGCGACCACGGCGCCACATGAGGAGAGGTCAAAGCGGCCGCTAAACGTCACTGCTCAGCAGCCTCCGTAGCCGGGTCTGGCATCGTGCAAGGAGCCTGCACTGATCCGCCACGTCTCAGGTCCGTGAACTTCAGCAAGAAGAACACGTGTTCCGAGTTGGAGGTTCCTTTCGCTTGCCAGCGAGCTCTTGAGCTTTGTGGCGCATTTATGCCATCTTTTTGGTACACTTTGTGCAGTGGCAGGAGCTAGAAACTTTTATTTCAAATGAATCTTAAGATTCTCCCATTGTTACTTGCCTCCAGCTACTTGGACTTAAGTAAAATGTAAGTTATGAGTTATGATAAAATTCAAAATAACTGGAAATAGGGGAACTTGGCACATCTAAGTTCCTCACAACTTGTAAAGGGCTGGCTTCCAGCCATTCCAACAGTATGAAAACATTTCTGAGTTCAAAACACTTCATGCTGGAATATTGCAAAGAAAATGAACTAAAGCAAAGCTTAGGACAAAAGTGATCTGAAAGGGAAAGCAGAGTTTTAGCTAGAGTAAATGAAGCAGTTCAGTTTTCCTAACAAACTCAGAGAAAGATGAGAACACTCCAGAAAAAAGGGAAGAAATCTGAAGCACTATACTTCATGAAGAAAATTACAGAAGAAACTTTTAAATTAGGAGCAAATCTTCAGTCTTTGAAGAGTAAATGACATTGCTGTAACCAAAAAAGTTTTCTTTCAGCCAGTTTTAAGTGCATCACTATGTCAATCTTAAATCTTTCTCCGAAAACTTTAATTAAAAATACGGTCTAAGCAGCAGTACTCATTAGCCACTGCCACAGCTCATAAGCCACTACAATAGCATTCATGTTTCGAAAGTACTGGTCCTAGAAGAGAACCATAAAGCACATTTCTAAACCAATTATATTTTTTTCGTATTTTAATTCAAGTAAATTGATGAACATACGAGCATTATTTCAATATATGGCAGAGAAAAGACTTTTTTTTTAGAAGGACTGTAGACAGATCTCATGGAAAATGACTGAGTAGGGAAAAAGATTGATTATTTTATCAATCAAAGTTTTATAATTCAATCCGCTTTTGACACGAAATTTGGAAACAAAGAGAAGCACCTAAAAGCTGAAAACCAAGACAGCTGTCCTTAGGCATTTGTTTGAGGTTAGCAAACAACTCAGGGGGCAAGATGAAAGTGAAGAAAGCACTGAGGATCTTGAAGATCACAAATAGGCATTTTCAAGTACTTTTTAAAAATGAACAATAGGTGATCAAAGACTTTTGAGGATGTTGATGATTCACTGCCTAGAGCTAACATACAACCAGCAAAAAATGAGTAATTTGAAGGTGTGGGAGATTAGTGTAAATTTCTTCAGAAAGTCAGGTATCCTTTTAACACAATAGCAATTTGCCCCGCAATATCAACTCTTCCATCATTACGCAGTGAAATCTTCAACTCTCCTCCACGGCGGGAACATTGAAAAGCTGGACAGAAACAAGAAGCCATAGTTAAATAGTATCTATCACAAATTATTTAAAAACTCATGAAAACTCAGGGAAATGAGGCCTCTGTCTCCAGAAAGCAAGCAGCACCGGGGCAAGCACTGTACCAGGGATACCCTGGATGAATTGTCTCCATAGATGAAGATCAGACCAGAATTTGTGTGACCACAATGGCCATTAATGCAAGCAGGGAAGGACAGCTTGCTGTGCCGCAGTCAACCAAGTTTCTGCTGCGTATCTGAAGTCTTGTGTTCCCCCATTCCTGAGCTAGACAGTTTCTGTGGGTAAGAAGGAAGAACAGTCGAGTTTATCTGCAGAAGGGTGAGGAATCACTTTACCGGCATTGAACATCTGAAGTGGCTGCTCAGTTCAGAGAAGGTGTTTGGCTAGTGGGTAAACTCTAGTAGACAGTGGGAAAAGTCTTCAGAGAAACATATGTGCTGCTTCAGCTGTCACAGAGACCAAATTCTTACACAGACAGGAATAGATATGGATTTGTATAATCCTGAATATAATTTAATACAGTCGGACAAAGCTTAAGTAGAAATAGCCTTCCACTTGTAAATAATTACTGCACTAAACTTTTGCCTAAACTGTTTTGTCACGTGCAAGTGGGGCGGTAACGGTCACTTGGCATGTCAAGCCTGCAGACTCGTCTCAGCATTCCGATTTTAGTTGCACAACTGCTCCATCAGAAAATGGTCTGGTTCAGGTGGCATTTAGTAAAGGTTTGCATTTCACAGTGCTGTTTTTGTAAAAGAGGGACAAAGAGGCATTAATGTTCAGTCTCCTTACTTGAGGAGTTTGCAGCTACTCCAAAAGTTGTTCGTAGCCAAAGGGCACATTTTTCCTCACGACACCACAATTTGTAAATTGGGTAGAGATTGTATTCAGATCCTGACAGAGCCCAGGATCTCTAACAGATGGCATATTTTCTCAGCCACAGATGACAAGAAAGCTCTTCCTTTTAACAGGATATAAGGTTCTCAGACAAAGCAAACACTCCAGAACAGTTGAAACAGGAGCTATAAAGATTGATATTGATACTTTCTGTTCTTTCCCATTTATAGAAACATTTCTATTGCTACTGGGTTTGGTTTTACTGGTTTTTTTAACTTGACAGAAAAACATCTGTGCATGGAGTAATGCCTTCAATTGAATGTTCTGGACTCTTAGAGATCCAGGCCATGCTAAACTTGATCAATTATTATTGCCAAGTGTGGATACACAACTAAATTCCGCCACTCCCTCATGACAGCAGATTTAAATAAAACAGGTTAATTATTTCAAATCTTCAGATGTTGGGGTTTTTTTCTTTCTTTCTTGAAATGTGGAACCAGTGCTGTCTGTTTTCATGCAGGACTACAGAGACTGTTTGATGCTGGTCCATTCTATTTTATTTCAAAGAAACCTCCACAGTAAAAAAAATTTTAAAACCCAACATAACCTACAAAAGAAAATTTTGCCCAAGCTTATGTGAAAATAATACTTGGTCTTTTCTCTCACACAGAAGCACTGATGTTTTACACTACGTCTAAAAGTAAACTGACCTGCATGGAACATTTTAGTAACTAGAGGATCTCATTTAACAATAATGTCTCCAGAGACATTCCAGCACCTCTGACGTGCGCTTGCCTTTTGGATCACAAAGTTATCACATGTTCATTCCATGTCTGCATTTACTAGGAACTCCTTGTACTACGTATATACGTTTTATGCATATTTTGTGTAAAAACAAGTATGTAGTTGCTTTGAAATAAAACCTGGCAAAAGTATGATCTTGCATTTACCCCAAGTAAGGTTTGGTTTTTGGTTGGGTTATCCCCCAAAAAAACATTCCTGTAGCGTCACCTGAGATTAAAAATTTTTTTGGATAAAGCTCCTTTGTTTCACAATAATTTGGTAAGTCCTCTGTCATCTGTTTGAATATACCAAATACCTTAAGGATGTTTATAAATATTTATCTTAGAAATGCAAAAAATATTTGAAGGGCTGGATACAGGCATAGTCACTAAACATTGCATTCATTAGCAATCATGAAAGTCGGTACATCTGATATGAGGGATCATAAATTATTACTGCAGAGATTCTTCAAATAAAGTAAGGTAAAGGACGATACTGAACTCTGATTTAACACTCAGCTTAAATTCAAGGATATGTACATAGTTTCAGGAAAGATCATAAAGTATTTCACCGTGTAAAAAGACTGTAAAACTCCCTTTGTAGTTGATGGGGATAGCTGTTGTGTGACAATTGGGTTCAGTAAAAGTAGGACAAGAACCCAAACACATGCAATTACTTCAGCAGAAATGCAGCTGACCTCCTCTTAGGGATCTGACAATAGATTTAACGTTCCTCATTTTTATATTATTTCATATCTGATCTATTTTGGAACTAACAGATCCTTGATTTTATGGAAGAAAACTTCCCTTTATTCTTGCAATAAAAGGCATCGGATATTACAGAAGCTACTGCAAAGGTTTCTAACAAGTCACAGATGCTCTTATTTATTAATCTTGGGTGATACAGAATCTTCTTGATTGCCAGCCACCTTTTCCAAAGAATCTCATTAGTAATACAATTCACCCCAGCACTACCTGACACCCTTGGATCAGATACATGTAAGGAAAAGTAACTTCTCACAAACACATAAAAACCCCACATGTTGATCAGATGTCAAACGAACTCACTCTGTTTAAATCTTTTATGTGATTTCTACCTCAAAAAGAAATCTGAGGACATATATATTTATGAGATCAGGAAAAAAAAAAGTGGTAAACACATTAGAGATGCTGACTGCAGTAACCACTGCCTTTGCTGCCGGAGATAGTCTCTCTACAAGAGGAAATAGCACTGTACATACAAAATACATGAAAATGCAAACCAGGTAGAAATTATCCTCTAAAAATACAGACGGAATTTCTGTCTATTTGAAAAAAAAGCAGTGTCTGTATATAGCATGGAAGAGTTTAAAATTCCAGATTAACATCTGAAAATGTTGAAATTTTCCGAGAAACAGCCAGTTCACACAGATGCATTACCGATGACGGTTTCTCCTCTTCAGGAAGTATTTTGGGATTTTTCTCCCCAGCATTGTGGAAATTATCACAGATCTGTGTGATGTTAATGCAAATATTAGATCTTCAGCACAGAAGAACAGAAAGTTAAACCTTTCCTTCAATCCACGATGGAGAAGGTCTCGGTCATTGTTTGCACTCCGTAGCTCAGTATGGTAATCTGCAGATTCTTTAGAGAGCTTATTATTCTTGAGAAAATGCATTTTGAGATTCCTTTGACCAAATACAGGAAAGTTTATATTCGAGGCAGCTGTTTGTTTGGAAATGGGTTTACTTTTCTAGACAAGGTACCTTATTTGATCAACGGTCCAATCTCTGCTCTAAACTAAAAGTTATCACTGAAGGGATCAATCTGCAGTAATTCTCAAGAAAATACCAAAATCGGGCAGAAACCATATGGCTCTTTACAGTCTCATTTTAACATACATGAGGGAGAAGGAAACCCCTGCCCAAATGAACTGAAAAATAAATATCGTGAAGGAAAATACTGATATCTGTTTCCAATACCCACAACACAGGCCATAAAACACCAAGAAGCAAAGTAAAATTCAATCATAACACACAAACATCACCCGAAGTTTGCCAAGCTTCAGTTATGATGAAAGGTCATGAGAATTAAAATCCCAAAACTGAGATCAAAAACTAACTGCAGAGAGGTACGATCCAGAAACCAGCACTTCAAACTCCCTGCAGGCATGATGTGTCATGATGGTGAGGAGGAAAGAAAGAAATTTCTTAAAGATTACTTTGTGCATAAAATACTACCTAACATTCTATTCATATTAAGAAAATGGTCAGGGAGTTATTGCTACGGTTTGGATTGTAGCAATAATATAACATTTTATCTTTTAGTGAGCAGCTGTTACATAAATGGGCAGCTTTGCAAGAAAACAGTTTCTCTTACCAAGCATTTCTTTCTTCCCCAGCTGCTCTGACCAGTAGCTGCTTAAAACAGCATGGGCAGATCCTTAAAAGAAATTGGAAAACAAAGTACAGAATTAAATTAGAATCACTACTTTATAGGGCAAGCATATTCCAAATGTAAATGCAATAAACAGATCAGGTGCCATGTGTGTGTTTAGGGCAAAAACACCTCAGAATTTTCAGAGCAGACAGCCTTAAGGCTTTATCATTCCATCTCTTTATGATAAAGCAGTATTACTTCCTCATCCTCTGACTTCAGTGCAAATTTTGTGAGGGCTTCATGGTTAGACACAACTGGTAGGAATAACAAAGCATACCAATTAAAAACTCATTTATTTGCCAGAAATGAAGTTTCTTAACAATACAATCTCAAAATTATTCATCTAAATATGATGTTAATCAATGAAAGATGAACAACTACCCATCAAAAAAACGAACAGACTCTTGGACAGTTTTTAAGACTAGGACACATGGACAGAAGTCACTGCGTAAAACAAAAGTATTCTGTCTTCTAACAGTTTTTACAACAAAACCTCAGGACTTTTTTTCAGTCTTGAATGCTGCTAAGTATCAGGATGTAACTTGAGGAGATCTTTAAGGTCTCACCACAGGTTCTGAAAACTAAAAAGGCCAATTTGTTTGCTGACCAGCAGACAGCTTAAAAACTTGGATGACTTCACAAAGGACAAAACCAGATTCATTAAGTTTAATAAGTACCTTTTAATTGAACCAAAAGAAAGAGTCACTTATCACACAAACACATACCTGTAACAGGGTCTTCCAGAACTCCAACCCAAGGTGCAAAGTATCTGGAGTAAAAATCATGGCCTTTATCTTTTCCACTGGAATTTCCCTTAAGAGTGATAATGAGTCCTTTCACCTTTCCTGTATTTTCAGCTGACAAAAAATGTTGCGCGCTCACTTGCATTTCTTCCAACACAGACCTTGAATATAATTACAGAATTTTAATAACCCACATCCTTCATTTTACGTGAATTTAAGTATCAAAAAGAAACATAAAACAACAAAATCATCTCCTCTACAATCCCAAAACAGCCACAGTAAAAACGTTAGAGGAGTCAAGATTCCTAGCATTGTCCTCCCAGCGTCATTTGATAGAAGACTATGCTGAACGTAACGCACTGAGTGAGCACAGAAAAAAAGTTCAAGCCATGCATTTCCTATTTATTTCTGAAGTAATCCTGGACTATTAGCTACAGAGAGCACACTGTTGTTTCAACATTTTAATCACTGAAAGAAATATTTCATTGCTACAGAATGCAAAGTGTAAACACTCTGTGGGATTCTAAAGCACCCTAAAAGAGTCTGTGAAGCTTCCGGCACCTCCCTACAAAATAAATTCTGGAAGATCAGAAATAATGAATGCACAGCTGAGGATATTTCTATCTCCCCACTAGCCCAACCCTCAAGCATTAGTTAGGACAAATTTCAATAGTAGTAATTTGGCCTGACCAAAGAAGTAGTGTTTGAGCAACATGTATCCAAATCATACTTAACAACGAAAATCAGCTCTCTGAGATTAACAAATGCTTTGCAATTGTTTGAATTGGAATTTCCTCTACAAAGCTCCTTACTGCGCTGTTAAGTACGTGTAAGTAGATTACAGTCAAATGACAGTAAGAACCCACTGCGTTCCCTCAACGTGCTCTGCCTCACTAAGTGGACCTGTAGCGCTACGCAACTATTACTCCTTCGCCTAAGGAGCAAGATTCCTAATTTCCTGCTAGGTTACTAGATTTTCTTTAGTTAATTTTTTAACTCAAATGGATGGGGAAAATGCATCATCATTAAAGCTGCTTCCTACACCTCCTTTTCGCAGAGAGAGATTTCAGATTGATCTTACTCAGCTTTGCAGGTTCAGTAAATTCACATTACAAGGTAAAGTAAGTACTTAACGCTAAGTTTAATTAAGAGGTTTTAATCTCCATGTTTTAGAACTACCAGCAGATTCGACTTCTGCACACTTGATTTTTTTTTTCTTTTTTTAAGTATGAGACACCTTTCATAAGCATCACTGAGGCGGACCAAGAGTTTCTTTGTGTCAGGAGAATAGCGGAGATCTTGAACAGTCATGTCACCAACGGCTGCCTGGTGGAAAAATTAAAGGATACAAAGAAAATCACCATTATTTGAATATGAAATAGTATTTTCTTCACATTTTTGTGGAACGAATTCCCTCTAGAACAGGGCTTATGCAAGGTCTTTCACACAGCCCTCAGGTACACGCAAGCAAGAAAAATAAAGGCACCGAGTGCATGAAC
This sequence comes from Trogon surrucura, assembly GCA_020746105.1. NCBI lineage: Eukaryota > Metazoa > Chordata > Aves > Trogoniformes > Trogonidae > Trogon > Trogon surrucura. The sequence goes on from CM036621.1 coordinate 35,218,100, forward strand.
GGATATGGGCAGGTGCCAAGAGCTCTGGATACGTCAACTTGGAAAGAAATTCAGGGACTCAAAAGAGAGCAAGGACACTGGAGTGTCCTCACATCCATAAGCAGTCTGAAAATGCCACTAAAATAAATACTGACACTCCAGTCAAGGGCAGCAGGAGACAAAAGTTCAACTGCTGCACTTTGGAGAATTCCATTTCCCGAGTTGCACAACCCAGGCCTTTAAAGTTTCAGGATTACATCAAGCAATGCCATGTTGCCACTTCTCAGTCATTTTAATATATCAAAATATGTATAGCTATTATAAATGTGCTTTGAAGACCACATATAGATTCTTTTTTTTACCTTTATTAACTCTTCTACTTCCTGAAGTGCCTGAAAAAAATATTAAAAAAGAGTGTGAAAAATAGAATATAGATACGTACTTATGCATCCAACTACATACAGACAGATACACTTACATACACATACAAACATAAACACACGCTTGCCTTGTAATGAATAATAAAATATGGACTGACCTGTGGGTGGGTTACGTAAAGTGGTAGGTCCAGGACAATATGATTTGCCACTTGTCTGGCTTTTAATTCCCCACTCAGTGTCACAAATGTGATAACCGAGTTTGTGTTTTCTAGAAAGAGAACACTGCAACATTATCAGCCCTAAGAATTTGAATCTAAATTATTACAGCTCTTAGAGTAGCTCAGTATGTTCAGAAAAAGTTAGTCATGCAACTAAAATATAATAACTACAGGAAATCTGTTTGCTGAGACAAAGTTCTCAACTGACTCAATAAATAATCTGGTGAGGTTAATAAAGACTGCAGTCGGCAGTGAATCTTTCCTGCATGTTCCAGGAATGAATAGGAGTTTCCTTTTAACAAAAAGAGCAATATTCCCTATTCATCAAATTCTACTGTACCTCTCCCGGATGACATTTGCACATTTAGCTGTTTGCTTAAAGAAGAATAACAGTTGGCCATCGGAATCCACATGTAGGAATCTGACTGCCAACTTATAATCACAGAGTAACTGTCAAAGTCAGCACCCAAGGTATCTCCATATGCGTTCATTGAACGTTCTGAACATTTAATTGCCTTTGTGGTAGAAAATAGCACCTTAATTAGAAGTAAATTTTCTAAAATTTTATAGTAATAAGTAGCTTGTAAACATACTTTGTATGTGAAACAACACAGCAGCTGATGCAAGTGTAGCATGACCACAGAGAGGAACTTCACTGGCTGGGGTGAACCACCTGAGTCCAAAGCAGGAGCCTTGAAAAAAAAAAGTTTATTAAGTGGAAGAAGACCATTTCTTCAATGCATGTCGTAATCAGTCTTGGTCTCAAACACACTTTTAGGAGCCTATTTTGTACAGATTTGCAGACTAGCCACTGGCTGTTCAACCCGAAGGAACAGGACGCTTTCTCAGCATACTGTCCCAGGGCCTCTTTCAGACAGCCGATAACCCCAAAGCTGTTTCCCTCTCTCTTCCACCAGGTCGCTTCAGAGCAAAGGCCAACGTGCCACCTTGACCCTGGAACCTAACTCCAGGCTCGCGGGGTTCCAGCCCCTTGGTTCATGTCACCACACAACTGCCACGTGAGCAGATTCAGCAAACTGATTCAGCTAAAAACTAACCCAGAAAGTGATTCTGAACAAACTCTGTTTTTTCTGATATTTTCTGTCTTGTCTAGTGTCTCCACAGCCTTTAACATCATTCCTTATAAATGTTCCTACAGTGTCTTCCTGTTCCCTTGTAAGAGATTTTGGTGAGCAAACAGAACCACTCACTTTTGGTAAAGTCATCTCCAGGGCGCAGTTTTCTGACGAAAGCAGTTTCTGAAAGGTTCATTTCTGTTGCGATTTTTTGGTGCAAATCTTCATCCAAGCCCTAATGATGAAACAGTAAATTCAATTCAAAGCAGGCCAAAAAACGCTGGATCAAATTTTCCGACAAACAAATACAAGAATTTCATTTTTTATTAAAATAAAACACAGATTCATTTTTAGTTCTGAGTACTTTCTGAGAGTAAAAGAAGCTTTAGGCATAAAATGGGATAACTAGTTCAATCATTGTGGTAAGTAGGCATTGCTAATAACTGTCCTAGTAGCTTATAAGTTCTTGAAATACGTGGAAAATAAAATCATCAAAAAAACTAATCTTAGTCTTTCCAGGAAAACAAACCTTTTTTTTTTTTTGAAGTTATGATGAAAGTCACACTAAGAAGTCATCATTAACATAACAAAAAAAATAAATGCAACTCCCTTTTTATAACTCTGAAAAAACCATGCCAGCAAGAAGCATAAAATAATGGCTAGGGCTAGGATGACTGATCATTGTACCCTCAGTACTACTCTTCAAACAACAGGAACAATACCCCAAGTCAGTGGAAGCTGAGAGAAGAAAAGAATGAAAAACAAAAATGCTGGAGCTTCCTCCATTCTGCTCTGCCTGCAGACTGAAACCAGCGAACATTGATCCCAGGACACAGGAGCTCCAGCAATTGTGTAAAATTCTATTTCACCCTTGTTCCATTGCTCTTTCCCCACAACTATGCTGACTGGCCAGGTTTGAGAACCTGGTCTTTAAAATATTGAAAAACAAACAAAAAAGTGTTAAGTGGATCTGGTCAGGTTCAACCTCCAAGAGATAAAAATTTGCCCAGCTAGCATTACTTACTTCCCTTAATAACTTTAATACTTTTCAGCCAACGGTGCCATACTATAGATATGAAACAGCTCACATGCATCAGAGACCTGTACTTAGAGAGTAAATTCTATACAATAAAACTACATTCTAACTTTTTTTATAGGAACAAACACCTCTTCCTCATTCTGTGAGAATAGTTCTGAGTGCTAATTAGTCTCAAGATATTAAACCAGAACAAAGACCAATCAAAATATTAAAAATATAACAGAACTTTATTGAAATACTGCCATCCTGTGGCACTTCTGAAACACAGAAGGGGCTTGTTTTGCCATTCTTGCACCAGTCCCAGAGCGCTTTTGTAACACATCTGCCAAGACTCTGAAGGGAACTGAAATATTGCTGCAAGCTGTACCATACTTCCTTGGAGCTTAGAATAAAATCATGAATTAGGATCTCAGCTTTAACTGAACGTCAGCTTCAACTTTGACACTAAAGCCTTTAGCCCCAGGTGCTACAGAAAACAACTTAAAAATCTCTACATTCCAAAGGCAACATGCAAATAAATTCCTTCAAAATACATTCATGTACTGAAGTAAAATTAATACAAAAACGCAATTAGAAGCTCCTAGATTTAAAGCAAACTCCTTCTGAGAGGGAGCAGATTTCAGACGGCAAAAACTACCTCTAAAGTTTCTGTCAAAGCTTTAGTTGATCTGGTAAGTAGGTAAGTACTGTACAAGATGTAGGTAGGTTTAGGAGCATCTGGAAAGGACTCCTCTCAGCACAGGTCATTGCCCTGACAGCTCTATGTCTATTTTCCCACTTCAAATTTTCACAAAGCTTTACTACACAAATAACATAAGGCCTCCAACTGTGAAAGACAGATTCAGGTCCACACGTCCCCTTTTTCCTTCCATAGCAAGAGGAAAAAAACGAAAGCAAAAAAAAAAAAAAAGGGGGGCAGGGGAACACAAAGAAACCCCACACCAAAACACTTAATTCAAAAGTTATCGAATACTGATACTGGGTAACTGCACTTCCTTTCAGACTTCATGCTGCGCCCCTTTTCTGCACTCTGCAGCAACAGCACGCACTTGCAAGCCTGCCACTGCAGCCCCTCGGAAAAGTTACTTTTCACAACTTACATTTTCCAGCAGACAAACTGCCGCAGGATTTCCAGAAAATGGCCGGTTTGTAAACGCATCAACCGTAAAAATAGGAATTTGCATGGTCGTTTGCGTCTATTTAGCCTTTAGCTGTTCTCTGCCAGGTGCTTTCCCATCTACTCTGCCCCCAGAGGAGCGCAGGACTCCTGAGTTAATGTTTCCCGAGCGGCAGGAGGAGCCAGCCGCCCCCTCTCCCGTCACTTCCCCAGCCTCCTTTCACACCCCCAACCCTCAGCACCACGTTCAATTCTTCAGGAAAAAAAAAAAAAAAAAAAAAAAAATTAACTTCTTTCATCGCTTGCTGCCAGCCCCAGAACGCTCTAACGGGACCTTTCACCACAGGGCCCGGCCTGTCCCGCCCTGAGGCGGGAGCCGCGGGAGGTTCCCCTCGGGCCCAGCGCCTGCCGCCGGATTTACCACAACCCCCGTGACGAGGAGACTCGGGGAACCATTGCAGACGCCCGTACTGGACAACATTTCCCCAGCCTTCCTCCCTAAGCCGACGCTGAGGGCACGGCACACTCCCAGTGACACACACACACGGACACGGACACGTCCGCCCGCCCCTCTCTGAGGCGACCCCGGCCCCGCCGCCGCTTCGCGCCAAGAGTGCGCAGAGCGCAGTGCGCATGCGCGCCGACGCCCCTCAGAGGAACCGGCGGGAACTTCATTCCCCCTCCCCCCGAGGTGCGCATGCGCCGGTGCCGCCCAGCAGGGGCTGAGGAGCGCGCGGTGGCTATCGCGATACCCGCGCGGCCGGGACGCCATCCCGCTCCTCGCCGTTGCGTAGGTTTGGCGGCGGCCGGCGGGTTGGGAGTGTGCAGAGGCTTCCTTCCCGGCAGAAGCTCCGGCGGGGGCGCGTCGAGGGGTGTGCGAAGGTCTCCCGGTGAGTGGCAGGGAAGAGCGGGCCGAGCCGGCCTTGGCTGGGCCCGCCGCCGTGCCCGCACACGGCGTGGCCGCAGCGGCTGGGACTCTCGGGCCCTTGAGGCCTTTTCCCCCCTCGGCGCAGTGCTGGGGCCGGAGCACGCCTGCAGGGTCCGCGGGTACCGGCGTAGGCGGAGGAGGGTTGGGGAGGCCGCGGGGGAGGGGGGGGAGGAGGGGGCGGCGCGGCGCCTCTCCGCCGAGCCTCGTTCCCGAGCGCGGCCGCCATTTTGAGTGGTGGAGCCGAAGGCGGCGGAGGCGCGGGGAGAGCGGCGGGAGGTGGCGAGGGACTCCCGGTGGGAGGCCGAGGTTGCGCGGGCGGAGGCCGGGCAGCTCCTCCGCGGGCGAGAGGGAGCTGCGGGGGAGCGGAGGGCGGGCGGGAGCGGGCGGCCGAGGGGAGGTGCGGTAAATGGCGCCGGGGAGCGGGCGGGGGGTCAGGGCCGCGATTTGGGCGGGAGGCGGCGCCGCCGCTCGGAGGGAGGGCGGCGGAGTCTCTCCGCGCCTCACGAGGGCGCCGATCGCGGTTGCCTCGTCGCGGCGGCCCATGGCGGGGCCCTCCCCCCGCACACACGCACACCCCGGCTGCGAGCGGGAGCCGAGGCGCGGGCCCGGCCTTTGCCGCGGCGGGGAAGGGGCGGGGGGGGGATCCGGCCCCGCCACCGCCCGTCGGGGCGATCCCACGGTTCCCGCCTTGTCCCGGGCCCGGTACCTCGCGGTAACGCGCCGCCGGTGTTTCCGGGTGGGGGGGTGCGGGTGGGGTAAAATAAATCAAAAACTCAGGTTGGAGCGTGGCCCGCGGCGCTTTGTTCGCAGACAAAGGAAGGCCCCGTGTTTCTGCGCAGGAACTGCTGCGCGGTTCCTGCCCCTCGTGTAACTGTCACGCTTAAGGAAAAACATAAAATAAAATGAAATAAGCCAACCTCCCGCCACGAAAATAAAAAAAAACTCCTACAAGACCTTGTAGGACGGATGTTCGCTGTACTGCTGAGTAAATAATGAGCTTTATACCCACGTGCTGCTCTCGCCATCACTGAGCTCCCTGCCAGAGTTTGGGCCGGGTTTAGGTGTGTGCGTGCACCATACGTTGCACAAATATGACCAAGTACAAATTTTTTCTATAATTTTTTTTTTTAAAGTTGCTTTAGGGATTGATTTACATACAAGATGGACTGGAGTGGAAAACATAATGGGCCAAATGACACAACTAATGATGGAACGGTGGTACGACTCCGAGGCCTACCATTTGGTTGCAGCAAAGAAGAGATTGTTCAGTTTTTCCAAGGTACCTCTAGTATAGTTGGGAGTGCAGCCACTGGGTTTTTCTTGCATCTTTTACACAGTGATTTTGCAAGTGTTTTGATTTGTAACAGCTATTAATGGGGTGGATGGGAGGGACTGTTAAATTAGTTTGTCTTAAGTAAGAATTATGCCCAATAAATCAAGTACGGCTAACCGTAGATGTAGTAAACCACAATGTGTGTCTAATTTTGTCGAGGTGGTAAACATATTATGCATATTGGGATAAGCTGAATGTTAGCACTTGGAGGGGTTAAATTTCTTGATCGGTAGCTATATTTTCTTCGTATGACTTAGGTGGTTGTATTTTTGCATAGTTTAAAGAGAAAAGAAGTATGGCTAAATCCATAAATGTTTAATGAAAGATCGTTTGGCTTGTATGGTTGGGTGATGGGGGAAAGAAGGCGGTTTTCTTTTTCGTTGTTGTTGTTTAGATATGCTTTAAGTATTTGCTACAGATGGGAATGTTTCAGCCTTTAACACTGTTCCCCTTGATGGGGTTATTTGTCCTTGGGTTAAAGGGTTGGAAATCGTGCCAAATGGGATAACATTGACGCTGGACTACCAGGGGAGAAGCACAGGGGAGGCCTTCGTGCAGTTTGCTTCAAAGGAGATAGCAGAAAATGCTCTGGGGGAAACACAAGGAAAGAATAGGGCACAGGTGGGGATGGAGAGTTTGGGATGGTGTTAAATCTTTATTTTTGGGGGTTGTGGGTCAGTAATGCTTTTGGGGGGGTTGGGGACCATTATATGGAACTGGCTGTTTTTAAGAATTTTTGTAACTGATCCTAAGTTAACTGGGGAAATACGGTAGATTTGGGGGGGTGGGGGAGACAGCATTGCTCTGGGTAGTTGGCTAAACTTGGAAAACTGTTTCAATCGTTCTTGCATAGGGTAATTTGTGATAAATGCCACTATAGCTAGACATTGTTTTTCAACAGTATGTTTCTCATACTGGAAAGATATGTTTTATGCTTAATTTGTACAGCTAGAGTTTTCACTTACTAATTCTTGCCACCGTAAAGTGCTTTTGTTTGTTTTTTTATATATATACACTTAACATTCTTACGGTTTTGAGGAGAAACTTAAGTTGTATGGTATCTCTAGTCACTTCTGTTGGATTGTACATGTAGTTCTAGAAAACGTAGCGTGGCCTTTTATACTATTCAGACAGCTTATGCGTGTGTTCTTACTGGTACCTCGAAAATCCTCTTTTATTAGATATATTGAAATCTTCAAAAGTAGTAAGAGCGAAATCAGAGGCTTCTGTGACATGCCAAGAAGAATGATGGGACAACAACGACCTGGACCATATGATAGACCATTAGGAGGAAGAGGGGGTTATTATGGAGCTGGGCGTGGAAGTATGTATGACAGAATGCGTCGAGGAGGTGGTGGATATGACGGTGGTATGTTTATCTAATGACCGGAGGTTCTGTTGTCAGTGTCATGTTTCTGACATCTTTGTCCAGAAATAAAGAAATGGCAGTAGCTGCAGTTACCCCTTAGGTTTGACACGCTTCGCTCCAGGAAAAAAAAAAAGTTATGTTATGCAGAATGTATTGAAAAACATGGCTTAATAATTAAGATTAACAGAAATAATAAGGCAACTGTATTTGCAGCGGAATTGCATGCTTCGGTCTTTTTACTATCCGAAAGGAAATTTATGATTGTGCTCTGCTCAGAACCGTGGGTTTGACAGCCTGTAGAGGCTGTTTGCAAACTTCTGGGGGCCCAAAGACTGAAAACGTTGACTTTTCTGCGTTGCTGTGTGAGTTGTCCGTGGTAACGTCATCGTTCTTTCTTTCTCTCCGTTGCACAGGATACGGTGGCTTTGATGATTATGGTGGCTATAATAACTATGGCTATGGCAATGATGGCTATGATGACAGAATGAGGGATGGAAGAGGTAAAAAAGTGCTTTTGTAATAGCTTGTTTAAAAAAATGATATTGTTTGAGTTGTAAGACAGTATTTCTAAGACAAAAGCGCTTTCTTCCTGAGATTATTTTGTAAAGAAAGGTTGCCTAAAAAGGGGGGGGGTGGGGGCAGAGGGATCGTAGGAACAGGTGGGTGCATTGCTGAGGATGACTGCTGGTCCAGTGCTTGGGTCGATAGATGGGAAGTGTAGACATCTTGCATTCAGTGGGATGAAGTCAGTGCTTTCAGAAAAACAGCAGTGATGACAATTTTGGTTTTCCATGATGACCTCACAGGTGTGTGCTTTTGCTTGCTGGGTTTTTTTCAATAGGCATGGGAGGACATGGCTACGTGGCTGGAGATGCAGGCTCGGGTTTCCATGGTGGCGGTCACTTTGTTCACATGAGAGGGCTGCCTTTCCGAGCGACAGAAAACGATATTGCTAACGTAAGTACAATGGGGAAAAGGGCTTTCCAATGCCAAGGGTTTGCATGTTCTTGTCTTTCTTGTTCCAAACTTTGCAGAAGTTCTCCTGCAAGTCATTGGTCACTGAAACAGATCTGCTAACTTAAATTGTGGCCTTTTCTGTGAGTTTTGCAAAGCTGAGTAGTAAATGAGCTTTTATAAGAGTATTGTCTGGGGTAAGATTACTGAAGAAGTTGGCCACACCATATTTAACATTGTCTTTGCTCTTTCATTTCCATAAAAGGGGCACTGGAGATTACAGCAGTTTTTGTAATCAGAATCCTCATTTTAAGGCTTTCAGAAGTTTATTCAAGCTTAACTGAAGATTTGCAATTTTGCAGAAGACTGACTGTAGGAGGGACAGGGTGGGAGGGCCGCAGGGAGCTGTTTGGCTGGAGGAGTGATGATCTGTTAGCCCTAGAGGCCAGGGTGGCAGATGAAAGCACCAGTTTTTGGGAATACATTCTTGTGTTGGGATGGATCTGTTGTTTGCAGCAGAAGGAGTTTTCCTGGGATATAAGGCCTAGTGTAAGCACAGCGTCTCTGCAGAGGCGTCCATCTTTATTAGTTGCACCAATATATTTTTGAGGCAGAAGCCCATTCTTAAGCGTGTGCTTGTTGGTTTTTGTTGGGGTTTTTTTGTTTGTGGTTGTTTGTTTTTTTTTTAAATCCAGCTATATTTTCTTCTGCCAGTTTGGTTTTCTTTAGTCTAAAAGACTCTTGAAGAGCAAGGGTGAGACTTGAGGCTTCTATTTGGAGCGTGTTACTACAAGTTGATGAGCAGTACTTGGACGGGACAGCGAGGGTTTGTTCACACATGCCTTTTGGTGAAAAGGCTGTGGGGCAGAAGTGCTGCTGTACCTCCCCAACTTCTGCAGCAGGGGGGCACAGTCTAACAGTCAGCTTGTTTTCAGTTCCAGAAATCCATCCTTGCTTTGAGAAATCTTTGGCTCTGCACTTCAAAACGAAGTGATTATTTTTCTTTTCCGGGATGGCATCCTATTGGAACTTGTTGCTTTAAGCAACATCTGTGGACAGGAAGAGTAGACTGACCTAAAGTTGAAGGTCTGCTATAACAAAGTAATGGTTTGGAAATTTAATTATTAATTTATCTGGTTTAGGATGAGATGAAATTGAAGCAAGTGCTCCACTAAATACAGGCATGAAAAACGAAGTACCTGGTGTGAATTCTGCATAAATCTGCTTTTTATTTTGTTTTTATTCTTAGTTTTTCTCGCCCTTGAATCCTATAAGAGTTCACATTGATATTGGGGCAGACGGAAGAGCCACAGGAGAGGCAGATGTGGAATTCGTAACACACGAGGATGCGGTAGCTGCCATGTCTAAGGATAAAAATCACATGCGTGAGTGTTGCTTTCACCTGAAGCTTTCATTGACCAGGCGTTAGCAGGGGATAGGAGGGTAAACTGAATAGAAGCATTTAAACTGCATTTAATTTTGTTGCCATGCAGTAAACGTACAACTTGTAAGACTTCTTGCCCTTTGTCACATTTCAGACTGACTCTGTGGGCTTCTTTTACTTGTACGGTGGTGTTTTTTTTTGGTTTCTGTCGCTCCAATTGAAGTTTCTGATCAAAGTAGCAAGTAAAGCTTTTTTTGTTTCCTGCAGAGCATCGATATATTGAACTGTTCCTGAATTCAACTGCTGGAGGTGGTTCTGGCATGGGAGGCTATGGCAGAGATGGAATGGGTACGCATCAATTCCAGACAGAGCTGGTACTTCACCAACTCTTAACAAGTTCCCAACTTGTAACGATGCGCTTTCTGCTTTTCAGATCAAGGTTACGGCTCTGTTGGTAGAATGGGAATGGGTAGCAATTACAGTGGTGGATACGGAACTCCCGATGGCTTGGGTGGATATAGTAAGTAAAAACTCCATTCTCGCTATGTTTCATGATAATGTTGCTATGTCCATGTAGTACATGGCAACGGGGAAGGGCGGTGGGCTCGGTGTGCTGCTCGGGGCAGCAGTCGCGCTGGGGGAGAGGGGAGGAGAAAGGGGGTGGTTAAATTTAAACTGTGCAGCGCTTGGGGTTTTATGCATTTTGCTACTGCAGCAAATGCTTGGTGTAGAGAAATAGCGCTGAAGTTTTATTATTTTAGTAGAAGTTAAGTCATCTTCAACCGTTCCGTATTACCCATCACATTTTTTCTTTTTTTAAGGTATGTATGCGTGACCTTGTGTCAATTGTTTGCAGGTCGTGGCAGTGGAAATAGTGGAGGATACTATGGGCAAGGCAGTATGGGTGGAGGAGGATGGCGTGGAATGTATTGAATGATAGCCTTGCTTCTGCAAAACATCCTGGAAGAAACAGTCTCTGGTCTACTAGACTTTCTTACAAAATTTAATTTCTTTTGTATTTTAAGAACTTTATAATGACTGAAGGAATGTGTTTTCACAATATTATTTGGTAAGCAACAGATTGTGATGGGAAAATCTGTTTTCTGTAGGTTTTATTTGTTGCATACTCTGACTTTAAATAAATTTTTATATTCAAACCACTGATGTTGATACTTTTTATACTAGTTACTCCTAAGGATGTATTACATATTCAAGACTACAGTTGGTTTAAGATGTTGTACTATGGTTCAATAAAGATGGTTGTACTGTAGCTCCTATGAACACTGATTCAGTTCTATGTAATCTTGGTGTAGTGAATGAGTTTGACAAATTCACTTGTTTAAGGGGAAAAAGGTAGATGAGTAGATTAGTTTATTTGGTAATGATCTTTCCTAGACCCTTTTGATAAGTTGTATGTAGTGATTTCTCAGTGCGGCGTAAAGCCGTGGAGGTTAAAACCCAGCCTGCTTCCTCGCACTAACAGAATCTGCCACCGTCTTCAACTGCCCAGCAGCACAACCACGCGGTGCCCAGGGCTTGTGCCTCCACCCAGCCAAGCGACCGCGTTTATTTCTGCGCTTCGCTGTAGAACTCTAGACATTGCCTCTCACATGTGTAACTTGAGTCAAACTAAAACTAGCAGGGCTTGGAGCTACTGTGAAAGAGGTCAAATCCTAGTTCCTTTGAAGCTGTTGACTTACTGTTTCTTTTCACAAACACTGTTTTGGGGAAGAGGGGGATGTGGAAGCAAGTTACACTTTCACGAAATTACTGTATTAAAACATGGTTCAGCTTTTCTTTGCTGCACAGAGCAGATCTGTCTGTTGGTTCAAAGCTTGACAAGCCATGACATGGGTGAGCTCATTAGAAGCAAATAACTTAGGCCCAATACCTGCTAAATAACACACAACCCAAACACGTTGATCAAACTCCTTGTGCATTTGTGACATGTAAGATATGTAAGAAACTATTGTTTGAAGACACTTAACATACCTGATGTGTAATGAAAAAAGGTATTTATTCTTCTGAGCCAGTGTGATCTCCCAAATTAACTGCTTTTGTCCTCAATGCCTCCCTTAAAATGTCAAATGTGATCTTGGGTATTAAAAGTCTGTCGCCTGTTTTGCTAGTACTGTGTTACCTATGTAATAAATGTCTTCTTGTGGGAGAGAGAATGGAGTTTATTTCACCAGAGAATGTGTCCTTGTGTGCAAGTGATTGGAAAGAGCAGCTGGAAGGGGCAAGGGGCAGAGGAGGCTTCTCCAGTACCGGCTGTGGTTGGCTAGGGAGGGGAGGGGAAGAGGAGACCCTACCAGCAGGCTTTGTTTTAACTCTTGTGCTCTTAAAAACTAGCGGGTTGGGCTGCTGCTGAAAAAGCTTACCTGTTTCATAAAGCTGAGGTGGCAAAGGCCAGGGTGAGGCATACAGTAAGGTGCGGGAAGGCGCTACCTTGAGAGCAGGCTGGGAGTTGGGCTGCGAGCTCTCTGTGTAACCAAGAGATCTGCAAGAAGGACGCTGGATGGGAGTGCTGCCGAATGAAATCCCGCGGTCCCTCAACCCTCTCCCACCTTCTCCCCAGCAACGTGTTGCTTCCAGCACTGAACGTGGCGAGTCACTCAACCAGCGTTTAAATTGCAAAGTTCTCCTGTGAAAAAAAGATTGCTTGGTCAGTGGGGAAGTTCTAGATGCCATCGCTCTACCAAATGACATGCTGTGAGGGACACCAAGGCGGGGCTGCCCCCAGGCACGCACACGGGAAGTGACCCAGCCCTGTGCAAGGGCGAGTGCAGCTCCCGTGACCCCTGACCTCGGGCCACACTCGCCAGCACACGCACATCAGGATGTCAGAAAGGCACCTGCCAAAAATACAAACTCCTACACCAAACCCTAGTGCCTTCCCCAAACATCGGCCCCACCGAAAACCGCCACAATAAACAACTCCAAATACTCTGAAAATTACACATTTAAATAAAGTGACATTCTTCCCATAGTTAAGTTGCAGATCAATTAAATTTATTTTTTTTCCCAAAAGCTATTTACAGATTTACAAGTATTTGTTTTGTATTTTACAAAAAGTTACATCAGATAATTAAAAACATTTCTCTTTACAAAAGCTACATAAGCAACTACACTGAGGTGTCAGAAAGAACAGGTGTATTAGCTTTCAGAGTATTAACTAGATACCTATCGTCAAAAGGCAAAGCTCAGCCAAACAAAGTGTGAGAACAAGTGAAGGCCTCTTTCAAAGCCTCCCTTTTCCCGCTCTTAGGAACATTCCAAGCCCACAGCCAGACCCCACTGCGGGAGTGGCCAAAGGGAGGAGGGGAGATGGGCTCAAGAGCAGCGAGGCAGCAGCAAACAAGGGCTATTTACTACCAGGTGTATTTCTGTTTGCCTACAGGAAGAGTAAGGATCTACACTCCAGCAGAAGTTACCATCAGCGCAAAGAGTGGTCAGACCTACATGTACTCAAAAGCACTCTGGAAACTCTGCAAGTTTGAGGAAAGTGATTAAAAAAAAATAAGGAAGAACGTTCCTGTACAACACAAAAAGGATGTGTTCCTCACTCTTTAATCCTAGTCCTTGGTGGCACATTCACTCAGCTTCTAGAGTTAGACAGTGACTACGTGTAGAAGCTTGAAAGAGCGACAGACAGGAAAGTGATGCAAAGATATTTGTCAGGCAACAATTGTGTTGAACATCTCTAATTTAATGGAAACACAGGTATGTGAAATAATGATTTGGCGAAACGCACCTTCTTTCATCAAGTGCCCGACAAAATCTCCCCTTCCACCTGTGACTACAAAGAGCTGTCAGTGCAATATTCTCAGGTGTATTAAATCTTGGTAATTAAGAGGACATAAACACAGTATTTGGCAATAACGTACTGGAACACTGCACTAATAGCATTACTCTTTTAAAATACAATTCAGAACTAAGTACTGCACAGGTTTGCTTCACGCCAGCATGTCGCAGGCACCTTCTGCAGCTGAATTAGGTTGGACCTGTTGCAGACTAGCCTGTAAAAGCAGGTAAGTGCATCACCTTTTTCTAGACCGTCCTAATGATTAAGATACTCATCAAATAGATGTTAACACTGAGCCTCCTCTGCCTTAACAACTGCCTTCCTTCCTCCAAAAGAGCTTCTTAGACTACCATCGTCATCTGTATTTCTAACACATGCATTTTTTTACATTTTGGTCCCATTTTCTCTACTTGTTTCAACACGAAGCAGATGAGTAAGTCCTCCATGGCACCTTGAAAATGTACCTCTAAACTGCTTACCTGAAATTCTGGAAATACTGCTATACATTCTCTACTTGTTTTGTATTGTGTTGTGGGTTTTTTTGTTGTTTTGTTTTTTGTTTTGTTTTTTTTACAGGATTAGCTAAATAGCACAAGGTAATAAGTATCTCGTACAATAATGTTATGGCACATTGGAAGAGCACCTCTGTATAAGTATTGCATGGCAGGAATCACAGACCCGAACAGGCTTTGGTGAAGAAGGCAGAGGCAGCTCGTTGTCAGAACAGGCGTTGCAGAAGATCTCACCACAGTTTCTGCAATGATGCTAAACAATGGGGAGAAGATTAAGAATTAAAATTTACCACGGAAATACACTTGGTAATTAGGCACCAATAAACACTACACACAGAGCAATCCGAAACATGATTCCTTCCACTTCTTTGGTCTGAGCACAGGATTCGTTTTCAAAAGGTAATTCATCCCAATCAATGGGATTTACATGAGTTATCCCAAACTAGACAGATCTAGACAATCTAGACATTCAATCCTCGGATTAAGTACATACTCTGCTATGTAAAAATATAACCTAAGCAACAATATTCAAGACAGTGGAAGATTCTGTCAGGTAGCTAACTGACATTTAACAAAGTAAAATAAAAATTCCTGCACGCCTTAATACAGCGCGAAAATTAACATCACATTTTACTTTAAAATTACAATAAAGTCCTGATTTCCTAGTCTGTTGTATAAAAAAATGCCATAAGATGACTTCCACGTGTCAAATTGTAACAGTGGCAGAGCTGACAAGTGTTTGAGATGATGATTCCACTAAGTAGGTTGAGCGATTTGTAAGTTATGCTCCTTTGTGGCACTTCACTAAAAGGCAGTACTTCTTTTGAAATAAGGGCCCAGCAGCACTGTACATATCAAAGAACTACAAAAACATCTCAAAAATAACTATGCATTCACCTAAACATTGGTATTTTGTGCCGCTCCTCTAAGACAATTCATGTTTTTCTCGTAATACATTTAAACAAGTTGGAAAAAATCTCATTCAAGTTTTACCTTCCTTTTGGAAAGGGAAAACTCCTTTTCACACAACTTGCAATGTGTAGCCTCTTTGTCCTTCAACCAAACCTGGCCCTGGCAAAAAAAAATAATCATAATTGCAAATTTGATGAAGTTAGACTTTGTGTTCCAGGGGACAAGCCAAATCAAGAACGGTACATCTACAGTCTGAATTTTTTGTTGCCCAGAGATCAGTATAACGTCACAAAGACGCTCTAAAGGAGCACAAGACTGCTTCAAAACACTGTACAACCTCCTGAGACAAGACAGAGTGGGAACAGGTGCAAAGAGAACATGCTCGAGGCAGTAAAGCTGGTCAGCGGCTGAGCTGGGAAGAGCAGAGAAGTATCCAAGTCTCAGAGCTGAAGCCTATTGCCCTGCCATCCCATAGGAACAGTCTCCAAGGTGTGGGGAAACAAAACAGGACAGTGCCAAGAACTGTTAATTTCCTTCTATCTAAATCAATTAATAAAACCAGGAATCTGCTCAACATCCCCACTGGAGTTTTGCTTGGACTGAAATGATCCGCAGGGTGATGTACTGTGTGATCAAATATGGGCAGACAGAATCTCTGCTCTCAAGTGCTCCCTGCCAGCCTCTTGGCATTACAGGTCACACCTTACCAGCTTTAGTGCTATGAGTTTACCGAATTCCTAGGGCAATCAAATATTGATTGACCGCTGAGAAGCGGCACATCATTTAAGCTTATTTGGCTACATATTCTGTCCCAGATACACTCAGTAAAAGGGCGTATCACTGCAAGAAAAGTCAAAAGGCATAGCTGTACATCAAAAAATGAAAAATCAAAAGCAACTGAGTATCTTTTCCCTGTGAGGTTACAGGTTCTCTCCCACTGGAGGAAGTCGAGTCTCTTTGGAAGAGTTGCGGTCAGAGAGAAGTCTTCTCATGCTCAACGAAACATTTCAAAGGTAAACAAAAAATAAAGTTGCTCTTTCCCCCAAATACTACTAACCTGCAACAATTTGTTCGCTTCTTTTATATCTTCTATTTTCAGCTTTGACCTAAAGAATAAGACAAAGCTATTTCAAACTTCTCTATTATCATTTACAGTCTAAAAGTTGTAGGTACTTGAAAAATTATACGCAGAGTACTCTGGGCATTCAGTATTTTATATGACAGCAGCACCCAGGAGATGCAATCAGTATCACGCCTGGCTGTCCTAAGCACCATACAGAGGCTTCAAAGAAAGGAATCATCACAAAAAGACAAGCATTGTCCTGCGTGAGCCAGAGCTGTTACCTTCTGCCTGCATGGGTTCTTCTTCAGGAACGCCGCAACATGCTAACCAGTCAACTGCTTTCAGTGCAAAACAACTCCCAATGCCTCTGGGCCCTTTTAAACTAGGATTTGCTGCTCGGAGCACTGTGATTACCCCAAAGTTCACAGCCAGACCACCAGCCAAAAATAAAAATTAACAGATCTGACCTAACTGGATGAATTTCTTTTTGATAACTGTCATATACAATCTAATTCACATGACCACTATCCTATTATTTTTCTTAATTCAAGTTTACATGACAAAAACAGTCATCATCAAGAATAATGAAATTACTCGCTCAGCTTGGATGCCAGTTCTTGGAGAGCAGCTTCTTGGTCTTGACATATCCTTTTCAGTTGCTTGTTCTTCTCCTGAAGCTTAAGGAACTCCTTAAAAGAAAAAAAAAAAACAAACAAAAAACCCCAATCAAACACAAAACAAACAAAGCCCAATTAATCTCAAAATTGAATTTGCCTCCTATTTGCCTACTGCCTAGAAAACTGCTACTAGCCAGAGCTGGATTCCCAAACCCAACTCAAACAACAACAACTGAGGATTAAACTCTCTTAGACCCCAAGAGATAAAGCGTTTTTGCTTCTACAGCCCTCTCCAGGAAGAAAATAAAATCAGTTGATTGCAGAGATCAACAACATGACACAGCTGTGTACACTGAGTCAGGCCTACGGTCAGAAGACAAGAGTCTTCAGTACACTGAGGAAGGAAAACGAAGATTTCATCTTTCCTTACTCAAAAAAATTGAGTGCTGACCGGAAGACTAAATGGGGAGTAGAACACCCTATTTTTTTCTGAATCTGTTTGTGAGAATACATTAATCTCATCTTTCTTATCTACTTGCAGAAATCCTTAAAAATACCATGCCTAAGTCCACAATTAACTTTGTGGCCAATCTGTGAATTACTAGTGAAGTATTACTGCAGAATTTACTTTTTTAAGGTTAATTATTTCCTGGGTC
Organism: Trogon surrucura; assembly: GCA_020746105.1. Taxonomy (NCBI): domain Eukaryota; kingdom Metazoa; phylum Chordata; class Aves; order Trogoniformes; family Trogonidae; genus Trogon; species Trogon surrucura. The sequence goes on from CM036621.1 coordinate 35,235,442, forward strand.
TCTATTCTCAGATGAGATACAGTTTCCTTTTCCTTCTGAAGATCATCCTCTAAGGTTTGCCGCCACTCTTTCTCTATCTTCAAATCTGTTTCCAACTGAAGCCTAGAATGTGCAAAACAAACAAATCACTGTGCACAAAAGATCATTTTTTAAAACCAAAAGAGTTTATTTCTGTGTGCAATATACTATTATCGTAATATACAAATACTCAACTTAGATTTTTTCAAAAAGAAATAATGTATCAATATCATGATATCTTAGACATCAGTTGCAATAAATAAAACACTGTCACTTAGAAAATGGTTTTAGAGAGAAGTGTACCTAAGGGACATGGAATATGGCAGAATTTTGGAGCTGACCTTTGCAATAAATGAGCAAGAGAAGATTAACCACAGAACTCCAACATACTTTTAAAACACACAGAAGGTGAAGCCCCCTTTTAGCCTCACACGGCTTGTTTCTAAATTCAACCAACCAACCACACTGCCACTGGTGATGCAGACAAGGGCTGCACATATCTCTGGTGCTCATAAAAGTTATTTAATATTCTACTGTTAGATGTGAATCTTCTATTTTTAGGCTAAGGCTTATGGCATTTTGAACAGAATTGAAAATAAAGGAGGAAGGACTTTAAATCACTATTTTTATTGAGCTTTCTACACAGCTGAGGTTCAACATAAAGAGGGATCTAAATTTTAGTAGTTAAACTGGAGTCCATGTTTCAAGAAACTGGGGCTACTCTGATGAGAGATCCACTCCAGCTGGAATATCACTACCAGCTTCACAGAAGAGTTGGTGTTTACAACTCCAGAGAAACCAAAGGACAGAAGCACGCTGCTCAAACCTTCTGCATCTAAATTATGCTGACGTAAAAGCGGAAAAAATCCGAGAGTAGTCACACAAGGTTTTTTGATGGAAAACCAGTACCCACATTAATTGTCCTGCTTGAAAACCAAAACCATTTTTAAAGGAAAGACTTACATTTTGGGACACTACCTCAGCATCTGGCTGGAAAAGATCAGAAGTGAACATGACCTCGAGGGTTCAGAATTGCAGAATTCTAAGGCTGGGGTCTGAACTGTTCTTTTGCCAAAATCTGCAAAGATGACTGTGGTAGTAAAGTGAACATTTGTCATGACAGTCAAACAAGTTTATTAACATTCAGAGTTGTACGAGAGGCAGGGTGGGCTAAAATGTGGATTGGAAATAACTAATTTTTAAGCCCCAATCCTTGTTGTGCCCTGGATTTGCACCGTCTTAAATAATTTCCTTGTTATCTTTCCAGACAGGGAAAACACCTGCCCTCACAGGGAGCCTTTTACCTTGTGTATTTATCTAATTCAGTACTGAAAGCTTGAACAGGGGAAAGACTAGAGGGTTGGCTTTTATATAACTTTTTAATATTTATGACTCCAGTGGATTTTTATTTTTTATTTCCTGCACAGTGCTAAGTTCTACCTTACCAATAAGCCCGACGAACTAAACTAGTCTTGGGCCACTTCTGTTTAAGTTTATAGTACTATATGCTTGTGGGTTTTGTTAAAAGTGTGTATTGCTACTACTACTACACTACGTACTTTCCCCACTTACGATAACGCCTTCATGAATTAAAGTGCCACTTTTAGACAACAGACAACGCTGCTCTTCTCCCTCCTTTTCAAGGCACCGAAAGGTGGCTTGACTTTCTTGGAACAGCAATTTTCTTCCACCTTGCCAGTGCCCAACGTGAAGATCATTAGCATTTACATTCTGTTCAAAACCATTCATCAACAACCAGCCCATCTGAAGACACAGGACACATTGCAATGTAGAATGTTCACTGATGTGTATTTTTCCAAACAGGAGAGATATACTTACAGCTGTTTTTCCTTCTGTGAGAATTCTTTCTGCAGGTTTTCAGATTTATTCACATACTCCTGTTTAAGTTTCTCATCCTCGGCCTCAGCCTCCGTTTGAGCCTTCTCTGCTTGCTGCAATCTGGTGTAATTCAAATCAACTTTGGGTAAAACTGAAGCTAGAACTAGGGTGTAGAGGGTGAAGAAGACAAATAAAAGAAAAATGGGGAAATAGAAACATTTCTAAATAAAAACAAAGTTAGGGGGAAACTCACAAACTCAAACGAGAAATCCATACAATGCCTAGAGAACTAGCTCCTATTTTTTCATACAGTAAGAGAGTAATTGCTGTAAGTAATCAGTTTTATTTTATGCTCACGAATAACAGATGCCAAAGCACAACGATACAAATTTTAGAATTGAAGCATATACCTTAATGCCTTTTTTTTTTCTTTAGCGTAAGTTCATGTGTTATTTTTGGAAGCGTTTATTTTTTCCCCTAAATAAATCCTGTAAAAGTACTCAGCTTGTACTAGCCACCCAGTGCATGTCGTGCAAAAGCAGCTCAAAACAATTCAGGCATAAGGCTGAATACAGAGCACTGCAATCAGACATCAAAAACTCTTCACTAGCCTAACACAAGACACACCCTGACAGGTCCCACTACATTTATGACTATATCATATTATTAAGTTAATTTAAATAATCTGTATTAAAAATAATACATTCTTACACTGGTTAAAATAGCTCCATATCGCAGACAAAATAAGTAAAACAAATTAATCAAGAAATGAGGGATTTTATTTAATCTTTCCTTTCTGAATTCCAGGGGTTCGTTTCTGCTTCAGCTCGCACCTCCCTTGGAATCCATTAGCTCACCATGGCTCCTCTCTGCTTGGTCACCTTTTCAGTCCAAAGTAAAAGATGGATCTAATGTAACACAAGTAAAGATACTAAAATGGAACTTGTGCCTTATTATGACTACACCTGTCTTGACAAAATGGCAGGAGAGCAAAAGAGCCTGTAAAACACCACCTGCTGCGCTGCATTTAACTGTTTCGTGAGTCTCTCGGGTAAGCAGTGGGAGAAATCTGTGATGCTGTTGTGCTTGATTTCTCACTGAATGCAGACTAACTCACAACTCCCAATGTCCGCTAAAAAGAAATTAAGTCAGGAACACGTCTACATTTGTGCTTCTACTGATGAAGTTGCACCAGCAGGAGTTTCCAAAAGCTGCCAGTAAAGAAGTGACAAAAGACTGGAACTAAACAACCTTACAAAGCGTGTGTGTACTATCTCATTCGACTGTACCAGCTGTTTTAAGAATGATCCCAGTCACGTGGGCAAGGGTAACGCACAGAGGGCTAAAGCGTGTATGGAAAGAACACTGGGAAAAAACAGGGTCATTTCACTGAGCGTAGAAGCTAAATGAAGCTACACAAGACAGTAATGGCAAAAGCAAGTTAAAACCTGCCCTAAACCACAAATCAAACTGCAGCGCAGTTTCCACAGCCAAGGTAGAAAAGGAGATTGCTATCAAGGAATGTTCTAGCCAACCCAAGCCACAGCAGGATCCTCTAAGACCAGCACCAAGGCTAATGGCGCCGCTGGAATTCAGACCGACGTTGAGCTGGACCAAGTTCACTGCAGGATGAGCGACTCGGATGACCCCGAGACAGACACTTGCATAGATGACAGCGAGATGATTTCCGCTCCCATTTCTGCTGTGGTCTACATGTTGTCTTACTCAGTGTCTCTGGTTTGGGTTTGCTTTTGAGGATGGGAGATACTTATTCATTTTTATTTTTTCAGTAGCCAGCCCATGTTATAAGCCCTGACTCCAAATCAAGGAATAAGGCAACACACAATCATGGAGCACAAACCCCTTCGGTACCACCACCTCCTGGGGACACACCCCCTCCTGCTGGAAGGCCCAAAGATTGTTCTCCCAGTCAACTTCCCCTCCACGCTTCAGAGCAAACCCCAGGAAGCACATCAAGGGCAGGCAGCAGGTAGAACTCTCTAGGTTCTGCACTTCAGGCAAGCAGCAACTTGGAGCAGAAACGCGAGTTGTTAAGACTGCCGGATGGCGCGTGGAGGGAGGGGAAAGGGGTTGGGCAAAACCACAGGTTATGATTGCAGTGTAAACATCACCAGGGTCAGGCAAGATCCTCAGCTGGCAAACAAGTCGGGCAAGTTGAGGATCTGGGCCCTAAGCGTAAATCCTATATATTACCCCAACACCCGCCATGGCTATCGGGGTGTGGCTGTTCCAGGTGGGAGTCCTGGCTGCAGGATTTGCTAGAGCACGCAGACCTTCCTGCCTGGAGGCCCATCCAAACACATTTGAACTCCTCAAAAACGTTTGATCCTACGTTACATCAGCAAAATGCAAATTGTGCTTTAGCGGTTTTATCCCCAAACCCTTTAATTCTTCCACTGTGCGTACTGGACACGTATGCTGGCACCACATTTTTTTTAAATATATCTTTCTGATACAGCTCCCAATTCCCCTTCCCATAAACTCCCACCAGTCTAAGTAAACAGTGCTAGTCACAACCAAAGCCCCTCCCAGAGAGCATGCCTTTGCGATAAATAGAGCCTAAAAGTGAAAGAAATAAGCAAGGGAGAAGGGAAGTAGTAGTCGGAAGGGCTACTTTTAAAATCTATCAGTACCATAAAGAATAGGAAAAATCACTAATTAGAAACAAATGTCACAAAAACGTCCAGTCAAAGTAAAGATAGCTAACCTTTTAAAATCAACTTTGCTTGACAATTAAGAAGTGAATAAATAGCATTAGAAAACTAGCTTACATTTGCTGAATAGTAGTGCAGTAGGGGGTTTGTGTGGTTTTGGGGGGGGGGTTGCTGTTGGTTTGGGGTTTTTTAAGAGGGGTAAAGTGAGATCGAAGATGATGTTCTTTCAGAAAACAAAAAAGAACCCAGCTCCAATCAGTTACAGTGCAGGATTTCTAATACCACTTTGTATTTAAAGTTGTAATTTTAAAATTCTGAAGTTGTGTTTTATGAGTAACTACTTAAACACAACAGATCTGGAGGAGCTTTCAGAATGATATATCTTTGACAAGTTTATACTGGTGCTGAGCTTCACTGCTGGCACATTTGACGAATGACATTGCAATAGTCCTAGTTTGAGTTAACAGATCTTTGTCACTTCATGAATGCAGTGGACAAAAATCAAAGACAGATGAAGGCAGCAAAATAGCAAAAACAAAAATTGGGATAAAGGATAAAAAGAAAAAGAAAAAAGAGGGAAAAAGGATGTCAATAAAAGAATATTCATGTTACTAATTTTTTTAATACATAACCATGTTTTTCATAATAAGATTTAAATCAAAAAAAAAACATGTCAAACACCAACATGGCAGGGTTTATGGATATGTTACATCTTATAATTAAAAATATCAATGTTGGATATAGGCCACTTAATTAAAACATGTGAATCACATTTTAATATTATGTAATACGTGCAGTCTAACCATAACACAAGTTTATACACTCGAATTTTAGTCTTTCACTTTTCAACCTTTCAGTGAAAATAATGGTACTTCCAAAGCAACTGAAAAACAATTTCAACACCTTCGGCAAATACAGCAGTGAGTGATCCATGAAGGCATTAAATGTTCATATTAAGCACGTGCTTAAGTATAAGCACAACTAATGCTTTAGTTTCTATTAAATCTCATTCCAGTGGGAAAAAAATAAAAGGGTAATCATGAATCGGAATTTTGAAACGGCACAAAAACCTAAGATCAGAAGAAAGATGGTGGAGGAAGAAAACTGAAAGATTAGGCTTTTATTTAAAATAAGTGAACTTGTTAGAAAGAAAGAAAGAAAGAAACCACAGTAGAGCACTAGTTAAAGTTTCAGAAAGGTCATTTTTAAACTTCCTAATCGAAAAATTACAATTCAGTGGCAACTACATAGGAATGAAGTAAAAATGTAAGGGGATGACACATGAATGAAATAAAACAAAGATGGGCCTGTACCTTTGTTCTAGTTGTTTCATGGTTGCATTAATTTGATTTGTCTTATCCTCTAATCGACCAATTATTTCATTCTTTTCTTTCATAGCATCTTCAGAAACCTGTGTTACAAAAAAAGTAAAACCGAAGCAGACCTATATTACACCGTTACCTCGTGGTCATTTTTCTCTTGAGTGTCTGAAGGAAAAATGCCAAAACAGCCTCAGCTTTTGATTCTTTTTAAGCATTTCCATCTAAAAAATGTAGTTGACAGTACTTAAAATTTTCTGCCTAGCAAACTTGTGGGTTTGTAGTTTGCAAGTGTAGATGCTATTTAATAAACATTTCATTTTGGTTTCCTTTCTTAGTTAATCATTTTACAAGTCAACTTGAATCCACTGATCTTTTTAAGTAGCCCACTAGGACCTTACCAATAAAGAACTAGGACACCTTAGTCCTGAAAATCAGTACGGTTCTCCGGCTCTAATCGAACTACCACATGCACCTAAAAATCTTTTTTAAAAGTTTCGCTAACACGTTTCCCAGTTTTGATTGCTTGCAGAGCTGTACAACCACAGCTTGGAGATCCAAATAAAAGGTAGAGCATTACTCTTGCTGTACAGATCGACACTCTCAATTGGTCCCTAAATGGCAGAGACTGGGGACAATTAAACTCTTTCCCTCTGTCCAGGAAGTGAGTCCAAATGCTATTAAGCAAAATCTACTTCTGGGGACTGTGGGTAACGCTGAGCTCTAGAAAGGAAACAAAACCCTACAGATCCTAACATACAGAAGAACCTTTAAGTCTTATTTTTCTTTACAGAAAAAGACTTCACAGCGTTCTTGTTCTGGTTTTGATAATTTTTCATATTTTGTGTTACTGGTAATTTATATTTTTGATAAATTTATTCCCTAAATCAAATTTATGTTTAAAGTCGCTTCACCAGCTTAACAGCAGATTGTTCCTTTACCTGCAGCTTTTGGTACATTTCCATGTTAATCGCTTTAACTTCATCCAGCTGCTGTCGGAGGCCTATAAGGGTATCCTGCTTCTCATGAATGTCTTTCTCCAACAACTTCATGGCCAGTTCTATCTCATGTTTCATACTAACTTGAACCACTAGCTCATTCTCCATATCCTACAAAACACAAACACAACACAGGACGCTTAAATAATTATGCAACATTTTACCTCCCTTTGGAAAAAGACACAAGCTACCTCTAACAGAGCTGCAGCCCCACCTATTTCACCAGGTCAGAAATTCTGTGTCTCTTGAATTTTGCAAATTACTCACTACAGAAACAGGACACTCTCAGGTACTTTGTGACCAATGTGTTTTTTAACTTTGGGAGAAGACAACTCACATTGTAACAACTTATCCTACCAGTGCTGCACAAAGCTACCTATTAACTATAAAAATAAGTAATGCTTTTATAAGGAAGATTTACCATACGTGCAGTATATACAGTATTGCTAACAACTTACCTAAAAATTTCTCAAAGACAATGTATTTTCTTTACTATGGTTTAGCAACATTACAGAAATGCTCATGTATTGATCACTACATTAAAAAAATTCTTTTTGCTACAGGCAGCTGGAGAAAAGGCAATTACAATCAATGAGAGGTAGCACCTAAGCTCACCAGAAGCAAAACTAGGAAATATTTATATACTGACTCTTCTACAAAAAGATTAAGCTTGAGAAGTGCTGTGTAATCCTAAGGAAGGAACACTTACTTGTCGAAGTTGTGATTCTTCTCGTAGCTGTCTACGTGCCTCATTGTACATTTCATCCAAACCCTGCCTGGAGTGTTTGTACGTCTGAAGTTCTGCTTCAACATCCACTTTAGTGGCCTACAAAGATACAGAGAACCTTTCTTCATAGCATAGATTTAACACTTGTGCAGGGGGAGGGGGGGAAGAGAAAGCTCAAAAACTATTCTCCAAGCACAGCATAAACATGGAAGGAGCTGTTACTGCTATGTGGTCATCAGTTTTATATTGATAATTGAGCAAATCTAACAAAATAAGCAGCTGCACTGCAGTACAGTCCTTCAGTACATCACTAACACACAACTGTTTTGAGTACTGAGCAATTCAAACATCTGCTTAACCTCTGCTTTTACCAATTATCCTGTAAAAACATGTACAAGAAATGACATAAAGCACTAAAAAATCACAGCCCCCCCCAAAAAAATTCAGCAATTGCATGCACAGTTACATCAAACGACACTCCATGTAACGAGACAGGTCAAGACAGACAGTTTGCCAACTCCAACAGACACTATTTTGACAAGATTTCCAGACAATATTGCCTTAAACGCTCTCAGATACAGCTTACAGACTAAAGAAAAAAAGAGGGGAAGGAAACCAGAAAGAATACAAGGTAAAATGCTACAGAATTTGCATATGGTTATAAAACAACCTAGCATCCTAAAATTTTGACATATTTATCCCATTATAAAGCTTCCCAGATTTAACAGGTCCTTTCCTGACTAAAAGTTGTTTCAGATTTGGTCCAGCTCCTGTTTAAGTCGCATTGTAAGAACATTTGAACGACAAAGAACACGACATTGCTATGTGAAATGTGGTAAAACTAACATACCTCTAGATGATGCTGTGTTTTCATTAAAATAAGTGTATTTTCACTCCTTAATTGATGGTTTTCTTCCTGAAGTTTAATTATATTGTTTTTGGCTATTGCTAACTGAAAAAAATAAAAATAAAAAGGAAAAGCAGGTGACCACTTTTGTGAGCGGAAATAAAGAAAAAAAAATATTCTGATGAATGCAAGACCAAGACATTCTCTGCTCTACTCTTGCAGTCTGCCAAACAGATGTTTATTTGTTTTTAAAGAAAACATAAAGCTCCTGGTTCAGTAATGACTCACTTGCATTACACAACAACATGTGCATTCAAGATACTTCATTATTTCATGTCTGGACAGTTGGGCTGAAGGCTTGGAAAGGAACTAGAATACTCCGAGAATTAACTCGGGAAAAATGTTTTCCCCCTCTCTGGATACAACAATATCTAGAATGAGCCAGCTATCCCTTCATCAGCTGAATTCAGACATCTCCATTTTCCACTTCATTACCAATTTCTCAAGCAGCTCAGTTTAAACAAAATAAATTGTGCTCTCTCTTGCAGAGCTGAAAACACTGGAATCTAGTCAAGCATCAAAGATAACCAGAAACATAAGATATAAATGCAAAAACAGACGTAAGCAAGTCTAAAATACAAACATATCGTAAGTAAGCAAGGAAAAATCCTTTGGCTGAAGCTGAGAGCCGTAACAGAAGTTGCCTGGTGAACTACTTTCTCTCTCTTTGTAGCAACTGGTGTCATCCTTTGTGGACTAGTCATCTGCACAAAATCAGGCTGACAGCTGGCACTAAAGAAAAGCTTCTCTCCTGGTCTTCTCCCAAGTGGGAAACTGCAATGTTCTACGGATTTAATTTATTGAGGCTGCAGGCTACCTAGGCAAGCTGTCTTCAAATCCCTGCAGCTACCGCACCTCTTCTTCAAGGCAAAATAAAGGTGTCTGAACGTATTATACAGGTAGATTAGAATAATTTTATTTTTAAAAGAGTGTTTGAGAATAAATAATATCTATCATACATCACTAAAAGATAAGAATACCTCTTCGATCAGTTTGGTGTTAGACTTCTCTAGCGAATCGACTCTTGCATGTAGACTGCTAACTGTGCTACTGAAAGAGAAAATGAAAAAACGTCATTCAAAATGACATCAAAACTCACCCAACCAAGCCCAAAAGCTTTAACGTGAGGTACAATGATTAATGGTTAAATGCTAAGAGAGCTGCACCCATTATCTGAGGTTTTCCTAAGCAGAAGAAAATGAGTCTCCTTTACATACTTCTTTCCAACTCCCAATGTTATGCCCATCACTTAAACTCCCAGTTGGGTGTGACTTTACATCTATTCTCTTTTTCATTTATCCTCACAACTACATTGTATCCAAATGCTTAATAAGTTCCCTTAACAGACCACAATCTTCTTGGGGTTTTTCCCCCCCCCATACAACCAAACCATTCTCCAGATTCTCTTCCTCCAAAATCCATTTCTGTTACGAAACCATTTGCTTCTCCACCTTCTTCAAAATTTATACTCGGGTTACTGCTTTCATGATGATTCTGGACTTAGTTTCTAAGTACCATCAGAACTTTATTCTCTTTTATTACTCTGTTTTTTTTATCCTATCAAATTATATCCAGGCCTTCTCCAGTACCTGACCGCCTACTTCTGCTGTAAGCACTGTTCTTTTTTAAGCTGCACCTCACACACAGGGAAAAAAAAAAAACTATTCTGTAACACCGTTTACTTTTCCAGGTATTTCTACTGTGGCGTCCTCAGAAGTTACCAGTTCATTTAGAATGGCAAGGTAGAGGAGATTAACGCGTTTTAGGATGTGTGGATAGGAACACCTGACCTGAAATAAAATAGGAGAGTTGTTGAACCGCTGGTCTGCCAGTAATTCCACGCATAAACCAATGTACAAGAACATACTCAATACACAGGGGTTCGCCTGAATCATGACAGCTACCATCACGCAAGCATCACTAGTCTTAATCGTGACGGTTCCTTTCTCCTCCATAACTTACTTCCATTTTGCTAATATTTGATGCAAACGTTATTCTGTCCTGCTAAAGGTCTCTGCTCAGTAACTGACACCACTTCAGATCAGAATACCTCTACCCCAACAACAGCCATACAGTAACTAACTGATCAAGATTACCAGTACTAAAAATGAAAAAAACACGACTACATTTCAGAAAGGGATCACAAAGATCAGCTACAGATTCTACAGGAAGTTCTTGGTGGGTTTGGTTTTGTGGCTTGTTCTGTTTTCCTTTTGTAGCTCCTCGTGCTGTTTAATTTTGTACAATACTCCTCAGAGAATTACACTCACTGTTCCTCTATTTGTACAGTAATGAACACGGTGGTGGACTAGATTTGCTCCCTCCAGCAAAGTAAGGAGGAACCGCTGCTTTCCTGAAAAGTGTTTCTGCAGGAACCAAAACCTACAGCATGTAAGTAGTTTCCAGTAAGCAATAAACTTAATCCATTTTGGTCCTAAGCATTAAAGCTGAAAACTGAAATATCATGAA